>CM031237.1:416326303-419231303 GCA_018340775.1 Taxus wallichiana var. yunnanensis
AACAATCATGTCTATATTTATGCAAGGGAAAGTCATCTTTGGGACAAGCCTTGTTGATGTCACTGAAGTTTGTGCATATTCTCGATGCCAGAATTTTCTTGCAACTGAACCATGTTAGATATCCATGTCAATAATCAATAGTCCTGATGAAGTCACCCAAGAGTTTCTCGAGTTCTCGCTTTTAACAAGTAATGCAACTTGGGGATGCATTTTGCGTAGTTTTTGCTTTATAGGTTTTACATCCGGATGTACCACAAGATAGTGTACTACAAGAGATGGGTCCAGGCCTGGCATGTCCTTATATGTCCATGCAAATATATCTTGGAATTCAATAAGGAGTGTTGTGAATTCCATGCATTCTTGGTCAGATAGACTAATGCCAAGTTGTAAAATTTTTGGTTGTTTGGTGGTGCCAATGTTTATGTCTTTTGTTTCTTCTACAAGCATTTTAGATGTATCCTTTTCAGAGAACGATGCTAATGGTTGATGTAGGTCATCAGTGTTGGGTGTTTGTTGGAATTTTTTGACATGTTTATTGGATAGGGTGGTGGTGAGGTTTTGACTATGGGAAATCCTTTGTTTGCGCTTTTGATCCAAATTTTCTGAGGGTGAAGGATCTGAATATTTTATCTCTTCGCCAAAATAGGCCGATTCATTTAGATTGATTTCAAATCCTTTTCTATGGTCTGAAGTAGGTATTTGGTCGCGAGTTCCAAGGAATTCTTCGATGGCTTCATCATTTTGGAACATATCCATGGCTGCATGATGTGGTTGGCCATGGTCTATGAGACTCGGATGTGTAGGCTCAAAATTGATGACATTAATAGAGAAATGTTCAAAGGCAAGATGTGTTTCAGCGAGGTCCTCAAAAAGACTACATGGAGACCTAATGTCATTATCAAAACTGGTGTCATCATTGTCACTCGAAATTATTATGGGAGTGACATCAAACACCTTGAAACCTAGACCATGTTTACCGTGATGTTGTGTGTAATTTATAGGGTCTAAACGACCTTGTTCATTTGGACCGAGTCCTTTACCCTACCATCATATGTTTTTCATTATTCGATGAGCTTTGGTAAATTAAGGGGACTCATAACATGGAGCAAAGTCATCATTATATAACCAAGATCCTGAAGAACTTGGAATATGTTCGTTGTCAAGATGACCAAACTTTTTCCAAACTGACTGACCCATTTGGTAAGTGGGATGGATTCTCAGATGTGGAGCGTTAGGTTTTCCATAGCTATGTGGGGATTTGGTGATATAAATAGAGTTTGCCATCTTTTGAAATTGATATTCACCACATCCCGTGTCAATGATTTTAAATGTGTGAGATGGGGGACCAATAGGTACCTCATGTGGTGGGGAAGTTAGTTTGGTAGTCTTAAAAGATGAAGAGAATGGGTTATAAGAAGAAGGGGGTGGATTGAAGGATGAAGGTTGGTTATTCACAGGAGGAGGTATTTTAATAGAGGAGGTGTGGTTGGATGAAGAAGATTGGCTAGGTGAAGAAGAAGATGGTGTGGTGGAAGAATAATTGTTGCTAGAAGAAGAAGCTTGATTAGTGGAAGAAGATGATTGATTAGTGGGAGGAGGACTGGTGGAAGGTGGTTGACTAGCGGATGATAATGGATTGGAAAATGTGTTTTGGTTATGAGATGATGGTTTTGGATTATTGTTAGGGAGTGTATCAGGATCAATGCGTGTTTTGTTAGGGATTATACGAGGTGGAGCATATTTATCTGTTGATGGACAATAGTGATCATGTCGATACCGTCCTTCGAGGAATCTACAATACTCAAAAGGTTGGGATCTGCACGTAATGTAAATTCCTTGTCCAAATGAGGAAACTTAATGCATTGATGGAATGTTGATGGGATGGCTTTCATGGCATGAATCCATGGTTGGCCGACAAGAATGTTATATGCTACTTCTACATCTACCATATGACAAACCGTGTCTAAGGTGATGGGTCCAACTTGGAGAGGCAACGTGATTGTGCCTTCAGACTTTCTTTCGCTATTATCATACCCACGAATGGTTATGATATTGTTTTCATAAATCATTTTTAGTGTAGCCTGACAACGTAAAAGTTTCATGGAACAAATATTTAATGTCGATCTATCATTGCGATTAAGACACGCTTGATTTTACGATGAGTTACATAACCTTCGACGTATAAAGAATGATTATTAGCGATGTTGGGATTAAGCAAGTCATCGGGACCAAAAGATAAAATAGGATTAGGGACTGTAAGATGTGCAATTAAAACCTGAATTGTTGTGAATTGATGTCCTCGTGGGACACGAGCATTATTCAATGTTTACATAAGGATGTGTTGTAGTGCGTGAGAAGAATTAAGTAGTTCCATGATTGAAATTTGTGCGGAGTCTTCTAATTGTTTGACAATATTAAATGACAGCGTAGGTTGTGGAGAGGAAATTAGCGGCGGAATTAGATGGTGGATTAGGAGGTGATGTCGTGACGAAGTGGCAGATTTTTTTGTTGTAGGGACCCACATTTTTTTCTGCGTCTAGTGGTGATCGCACGCCGGCCCGATCTTTATAATTGCCACTAAGTCTTGGTCACAATCTATGGTCGAGATGACCGAGTCAAAATAGACATTACTTCGATTGATCCTTATCTTTTGAATTGTTATCATGATTAGGAACGGATTTTTGAACATGTGAAGTTTTTCATTAGGTGTTTTTGTCTCGAAATATTTTCAACTTCTATGTCTCCACTATTAATCGTGTCTTAGACGTAATGACAGTTGCATGCATCTATCTGTGGAGTGCCCTTTTATGCGATGGTAATCACAATATTCATTGTCTTTATACCAATTTGGTTTGGGTTGTCCTTCTTCGAAGGGTCTGACAATGGGATATGTAATCATATTAGCATTTGCCAAATGACGAAAGACACTAGATAGACTTTCTCCGAGAGGAGTGAACTCTCTTCGTCGATCCCTAGAAGGAACTTCCTTTCTAGGGATAATGATGGGTTGTTTAGATTTTAATGTGTTGGTGGGATGGTTTTGGACATTTCGACATGCATGGCGGGAATCGAATGTCATCGCTGATTTATATTTTGATTCCGGTTAAAGAATTTAGATTTGTCCTGGTTCTGAGGAGTGTCTCAATAAGGTTGGTCTCTAAAGGGTGCTTTAAGTAAGCCCTTAGAAATGAGGGCTTTTTCGATTTGTGTCCCCTTTTCAATGACTTCTTCGAAACTATTCAGACAATGCATTTGCATGTGGAATGATAATTCGGCATTGAGATTAGGGACAAAAATGCTAACTAGTTGTCTCTCGGGTACTGAGCAGGGAAATCAGCTTGCAATTCCGCGCCATCGTTGTAAAAAGGAAGCAAAATTTTCGTTTGGCCTTTGCCTAGTGTTGCAGAGATCAAGCATGGTTATTTCTGAGTCTAGGTTATAGAAGAAATGTTTGACAAATTTCTTCGATAAGTCTACAAATGTCGTGACCAACCCTTTGGGTAGATGGAAAAACTAGTCTAAAGCTTGTCCTCCTAAAATTTGGGGGAATAATCGTAAAAGGTACGTGTCTCGATATGCAACATCCTGACATTGCATGTAAAATTCCTTAACATGTTCACTGGGAGTCGCCTTTGCTTTTGTATTTATCAAACTTAGGGATTTTGAAAGATGGTGGAAATGGTAATCGTGATATCTCTCAGTATCAATGGATAAGGACACAATTCTTCAAAGTTGAATTGTTTTGATTGTTTATGCACGATCCCCTGAATGGTGTCTTTCATAAGTTTCCATTCTTGTGCAAATGGAGAAGCAGGGACGGTTTATCAAACATGTCGTGAGTATTGGAATCTAGATTGAGGTCTTTTAATCTTTCAGCTCTAGTCGTTGCTTCCTCAAGTTTCTTTGTTAAATCTTAGATTTTAGTAAATGGTTCTTCTATCAAGAACCATTTGGATTGTTTGGTATTTCATTGTGATAACTTGAATCACCATTGTCGATGAGTTTGTTTAAATTTTCCGTCCCGAAGTCAGGGGGTAGTTTTGCCCCCATGGCTAGGATGCATAACAAATATTCATTTTTGTTTTGTTCTATCACCTTATTGACTTGTTCTTGTTCTTTAGTGGTGAGTTCTGGTTGTGCGACTTCTTCGTCATCATTTTCATGATTGTGACTCATGAGTGAATACCATGATGAAATGTGTCTGATTAAGCTGAAAAAATGGGTAGGAATTTTGAACAGGTGTGAGGAAATGAGAACTTGATTACTTTGGATTTATCGCGAATAAGCTTGTGATGACTGATAAGGAGAGTAACTCAAACAAGTTATCTCAATATCATGATGATGTAACTCGAGACGAGTTATTAGAAAATTTGTTACACGTTGTGTAGATTTGGCTTAAACAAGCTCTGGACTATTGACAGGGAGAACAACCTGAATAGGTTAATCACGATATGGTTGTGAAAGGATTTGTGTTGGCTGTGATTTGGATAAATGCGATGGTGGACAGAATAATGAGTGAACTCAAACAAGTCACCCAATATTAGTTTGATATAGCTGGAAACAAGCTATGAAGGATGTTTTGACAATTGACAATATGGGGAGTGAATGCTAGTCACTCAATATCAGTTGGATATAGCTGAAGACAAGCTATGACAAATGTATTGTTGGATGAAGTAAGTCGATGAAATTGGTGTGATGGTTTTTTCTCGTGTTGTTGGATTGTTTGGATGTTTTCACTTGGTATTGAATTGGTCAAGAACTGATTTTTTTGTGAAACACAACTAGGTCCAACTTTTGCAATGAACACATTGATATCACCAAGTTTTATGATAAAACAATACTAAACTAGTGTGTTTTCAAATAGCAAGCGATCATGTGGATTCAATTGTTTTGGCTTATGAGGCAACTTCTTCATGAATGATCATTGTTTCATGCAAACTTATTCTCCGTGTGTTTAGAGGGGAGGGGTAAGGTTGTATTTATAGCTTGAGGGAGTGATTAACTTAGATTAATTTAAGTAATCATGGTTTGAAAATGTGGGCAAGATTAAGTGAGTGGTTTGAAAATGTGGGCAAGATTAGGTGAGTGGTTTGAAAATGTGGGAAAGATTAGGTGAGTGGTTTGAAAATGTGGGAAAGATTAGATTAGTGGGGGCCACGAAGAATGAGTGAGGATTTGAATTATATTTTTAATTCATAAGTGGAAGATTTTAGGTGAGTGGGGACCACGAAGGGTGGGTGAGGATTTGAATTTGAATTTTTAATTCAACAATAGAAAAACATGGAGAATAATGACATGTGGTGAGGATTGGGTTTTTTTTAAATTTTAAAATGGATAATTAATCAAATTATATTTGATTAATTCGAAGTGTATTTTTGTGGGAAATGAAGAAGGGAATTAATCGATTTAGGATAGATGTGAAATTGGGGTGTCTACATTTACCCTCTTTGAAGGGTACTATGAAAGTAGTGTCCTTTCAAAGAAAGTAAACAAGAGGGGGAAGAATTCAATCTACTTTTTAAAAGGTAGAGCGAATGTTTGTTGGGGAGAATAGAAAGTGGTGACTGACGGATGTCATAGTATCCTCCAAGACAAAAATGTCATGAGAAGATGTGATTATGGATAGATGTGGTAATGCCCCCTCAAGAGGACTGACGAGAATGGAATATACGACAAAACTCTTGAAAAGAAGGAAAATGGATTCGGTGGAGAAGAGGACGATAATGGAGTGGAAGAGACTGGAATGACCACACGACACAAATGGAGAAAGGATTCAATCGACCTTGAATGCTAGGTGTGAGGGTGTGTGGGAAAGAGAAAAGGGAATGGATAGGATTGGGGGTTGATTACGAGAAGAGTAAGGGAGATAGGGGAGGGGAAAAAAAGGAATGAAAGAGGTAGAAATAAGAGAGAGGGATGATAGGGGAAGAAGGGAATGATGAAGGACAAACAAGACAAAAATAAGAAAATGACAGAGTAGAGGGTGAAGGGACGAGATAGAGAGATGTGCAAATGAAGGAAGCAACAAAGATAAAGAAAGAGGGATGCGTGGAAGTGAAATAAATGATAAAGTCGAGAAAAGCAAGAAACGTGAAAGGATAAATAAGAAGGAGAAAACGAGGTGGGAGTAGGGGTGAAATGGAGGAAAATGGAAAGAGGACGAAAGAATAAGTAGAATGGAGAAAAAAAGATACTATGAGGGGCGAGGAAAGTGTGAAAAGAGGAGAGAAAGGAAGAGAAACAGATATGAATGAACGAAAAGGTAGGAGTGGTAGAGAAAAGGGAAGTGGTCAAGAAACGTGAAAATTATGGGAGAGGAAAGGAGGATAGAGTGAATACAAGGAGAAGATTGAAGGAACCGGGTCTTCATGAGGAAGACCAAGGCAAAGAATATGGAACAGACCGTATGGAGATGCATGTGGAGGGTGGTATGATAAAAAAGATAGGACAACGCTGAACAACCAGGTTATCGATGGGGAAGTAAGGAGGAAATGTGATGGAAAAAGGGGAAGAAGATGATACAGGGGAAGGGAAATAAGACGAGGGGTGGGAGAGAGAAGAGGATAACAAAGAAAATGATGTAGAAGGAAGGGAATACAGAAAGGGGGTAATAAGTGGAAAGGGAACGGTAGAAGGAATGTTCAAAGAAGAAAGAGGGGAGGAATGACATCGATTGGAAAAGATGTGGAGATGCATGAAATGAGGATACTAGGATGACGGGAAAATAGAAAAAGGATGTATGATGAAGACAATAAAGATATTAAAGAGGGCAAAGAGGAGATGGAGAGATGGGTAAAAAGCGACAAGAAAGGGTGGGAGTGAGGGAAAAGAATAGGAGAGAAAAGAGAATGGGGGATAGAAGAGGCAATGCCAATGAGGGGACGTTAGGGAAATCCCCTTGACAATGAGTGGTGGGGAAGGGCAAGGGAAATATGAAGAAAAGGAGAAAACTAATGAGGACTAGAAAGGGTAACGCCAACAAAGGGACGTTAGGGAAAACCCTTTGACAATGAGTGGTGGGCCTAGAGGAGGGAAGGAATGAAGAGAAACTCTAGAAGGTCCAAGGGAGTGAATGAGGTCGTGCGGAATGAGGATTGATAATTTTTAGGGAAAACCCGTTGACAATTATTAGCTCGGGAAGAGAAGATGATGATGAAAGAATGATATAGGAGTGTTAACAATAATGGCGAATGTGTGTGTGGGTAGAAATGTGGGGGGAATTTGAGAAGATGAAGTGGAAAGAGTGAAGAAGATGAGAGGGATGAGTTGGGACTAAGTGAAAGCGAGGAGAGGATGCGGGTGATGAGGATGAACGAGGTGAGGATGAAGAACCAAGACATGAAAATAATGGGAAGAAATAGTATGAAGGATGATGGATCAAGAAGGGGAAAATGGGGGAAAAGAATGTGATTGTAGGCGGAAGAGATTAGATGTATGGTGTAAGAGGATATGTGGAGAAAGGATAATAGTAGGAGGAAAAAGTGGGTAGTAGGAAATACCAGGTGGAAGAAGTGATCAACAAAGTGAACGAATAATGAGGCGGGGGAGAAGTTCACGATGACAAGTTAAGTGTAGGGAGGACCCTGACATAAGATTGTCATGTGATGGAAGTGGTTAAGTAAGATTTCCATGTGAGCAAAACTAGAGATGACAAATGGTCAAGCGAGAAGTGGTGTTTGCGAGAATCAAAAAGGAGGTGAAAGGATGTGATAATGGGGAATGCCGAGAAAAAATGAAGGGTGAAGGGTGTGTAGTGATGGGGAAAGGCAAGGAGACAGATCATCCATAAGAGGGATTCTTAAGTGAGATCGCCATGCCGGTGAGTGGTTAAGTAAGATTGCAAGTAGAGGAGAGTGATATTGGTGGTAAAAAGGTGTGATGATGGGGAATGAAGAGGAAATATGGATGGTGAGATTGTAGAGTGATGGGCAAGTGTAAGATGACATGTCATACTTAAGAGAATATCTTAAGTAAGATCGTCATGCTGTTGGAGAGGTTTCATAGGATCACCCAACTGACATGGATAATATGCAAGGAGAAAGACAAGATGATATTAGGGACAAAGGTAGTAATGGTATGTTGAAGAAGATGATCGCAACGAGAGGTAGGAGAAATAAGATGGGGGAAATATGATGGGATGGGGAAAGGCCATAGGGCAGATCAACCTTAAGTGGAAGTCTTAAGTAAGATTGCCATGCGGCCGGAATGGTTAAGTAAGATCGTTAAGCTGAGGAAGAAGATGGATGATGTTAGAGTTGGTGGGAATAGGGTATGACAAAATGGACTGAAGGGGAACCCTCAAGTGAATTTTCCATACTACGAAAGCGTGTAAGTAGGATGACCAGGCATAAGACGGATTTGGGAAATGATGAGAAAAGAGTGAGTGAGGTATGCCTGAGTGGTATATGATATGAGATGAGGTGATAATAAGAAAAAAAGGAAACAAAGGAGTGTAACATGAATGGATGAAGGAATATATGCAGTGGAGGGCAGAGAGTGTGAGGGGAATCCTTAATTGGGATGCCCGCGTGGTGAGAGTAATGATGCAAGAATGGGAAGTAGAAGAGGTGGAATGGGAATATGTGTGTCATGGTGATTGTCTTTTGATGAGAGGGGAGGTGGTGAAGAATCTTCTACAGCTGGGAAGATCTTAGGGAGAGGGTAAACCTCCACTGAGGATTCCATAAAGAAGGGATTATTAAGTAAGATTGTCAAGCGGGAAGCAAAAGGGTGAAAGGAAATAATACAAATGGGTGAGAGGGGACAGGAATGGTGAGAAGGGTAATATGGGGATAAATGGCGAAGGAGTAAGATAAGGGAGCAAGGATGAATGGATCAAATACATGGTGAGCATGGTGGAGGAGAAGGAGCTGCTAGATAGTGAATGCTACTTGAGAAAGATCGTCAAGTAGGATTCGCAAAATCCAACGGTGATCAAGTAGGATTCCCAAACTAGATTATGTATTAGTATGGGTGAATGGATGTGGTGCAAAGTAAGATGTTGATAATGCAAGAAGATACTCACGTGATGAAAAACATCTTAATTTTAATATAGCACATAACAGATGCACCGTGATATAAAAGATCAAGATGACTAAACTGTAATATGCGTGATAGGCATGACAAGGGCCATAAAAAGGTTTGATACCCCAAGACGATATGTAAATGGAATAGAGCATGCATGACTCCATCAAGAAAGTACGATGCCCCAATATGACATGCAATCGATAACATAAGAATATTACAGAGAACACCAGATACATAAAATCAAGATACCCCCGTAATATATAAAGATGCAAGAAAGTAATTAATAATTTACAATGAATAATGCAACACAAGAACCAATAAACATGTTCCTAATGTGTTCCACAAAGTGAGGATTGATTGGATGCCCCTGGCAGGGGTACGAGGACACAAAGAATTATTGGGTCATTTCCTCAAACAAGGAAAAAATGAGAGCCGGATTTGCCCCAAGCGAGGATTCACGCGAGAAGAAGTGGTTTGAATTTGCTAGTCATAAGGTGATTGGATCATTCATCGGGGATAATAGTTCAAAGGTTAAATTGAGTTGGTTTTTTTTTTTCACGATTTTGTGGATTATATATATATATATTCTAATGTTTTTGGGATTTTTGACGATTTTCAAATGTTTTTAGATTTTTGACGAGTGTTTCTAATGTTTTTGGGTTTTTTTGACAATTTTCAAATGTTTTTAGATTTTTACATTGTTTTTGGATTTTGACGATTTTCAAATGTTTTTAGATTTTTACATCATGTGATTGGCAATTTATGGACCAGAGTGCGAGATATTTTTAAGAGATGATGCACCGTGTTCGTGTTGTAACTTATGCTCAAAATACCACAAATTCACTTTCCATCGCAGGATATGGTGGTGATGATATGATGAAAAGAATTCCAACTCCATTCGACTCCACACAACTAGTAAGATGTGTGGGCTCATCACCAAGAATCAAGAAGGACGTAGGAGGTAGATAATGAATATAGAGACAAACGCTAACAACAACCCCTTTGGGAAATTGTGACTCCATTCTTCATAATGGTATGAACCGCTTTAAATGGCTTTCACTTTATGAGTCACATGCTAGACTTGACATGCTTATGTGGCCTACCGATTGATAAGATATGAGGTTAAGGGATAGTTCTCTCTTCACTTAGGCATCTAAATTACGTGTTTGTGGATTCTATAATTTGTAAGCACTCGTAATATTTTGTATTATTTTTTTGAAATGACACCTTATGCCTTGCCCCATGCTACTAGTGAGAAGCAAGGGCTCATCACCGAAGGCAAAATATAGGTGAATGAATTCCCTTTTTGTCTTTTTTTTTTTTTGTTTTTGAATATTTTGCAATGTTTTTATGCTTTTATGAGAATGACCCTCTACGCTTTGCCCCATGCCACTTGTAAGAGGTAAGGGTTTATCACCGAAGACAAGACATAGATGAGTAAGGGCACCTTCCTCCATTCCTAGTCTCACACTACCAGGAAGAAGTGTGGGCTCAACACCAAAGAATATGAAGGATGAAAGATGTGACAATGAATTATTCATAAGTTATTGAATTGATGGATTTTTTTACAATAGTGCTTTGTATTTGAGAAGAAACGTCTGCCCCCAATCTCAGCCCCACACGACTAGTAGGACGCGAGGGTTCAACATCGAAGACTGAGATGGACGACCAAACGAACTGGGTAACGAAGTTTAGAGCTTTGTTATAAAAGAGAGAATGTCTTTGAAGGGAATATATTACCATCAGTAAGCTTCTAGGTATGACCATAGAGGAAAGCGACTGAAAATGGAAGAAGTATGACGCTCACAAACTTAATAGGATTTATACTAGCACTTGTCTCATGATGATAAATATTAAGATGCAATTTCGATAAAGAAAATATCTCACAATGGAAATGAATAAATTTAAATTATTCGGAGATAAGTAAGACAAAAGGAACAATGTACACATTGTATCCTCGGAATAGTGAACATTTCAAGGATAAAATTTCTTTAAATGAACTGCATTCATTGTTTCATCAAGATCTTGACCATCTGCAGTGGCCAATTTATAGGCTCCAAACCCAAAATTATCTATGATTTCGTTGGGCTCAAATTTGTCTTGTTTGTCTCATTCTTTGGGTGTGTTCTTATGATTTTCTTTGAGAATGAAATGATTGACCTTAAACTTTCTAGGTTTGAATTTTTTATGGTAGTTATGCCAGAGCCGATTTTGATATACTTGAAGATGATCCAGGGCATTTAAGTTGTTTTTCATCAAGAAGCTTGAGTTCATTAAGGCATGACTGTTGATAATAATCTTTATTGATTACATCTTTGAAAGATATTATGAAGGATGAAAATTCAACCTTGACATGTAAAATAACTTCCCAACCATAAATAAAGTAGAAGGGAGTGGCTCCAATAGGTGTGTGATAAGATGTGCAGTAAGCCCAAAGAGTGGGATAGATTTGGTTAAGCCGATAGCTTCCATGTGTGTTGACAATGATGGTTTGTGTTATTTAGTTTTTGATTCTATTTGTCCATTAATTGATTGTTTTGAGGATAGATTCATGATTAAAGATGAAAAAGGTTGTGTAAAGATATTCTTGGGTATAATTACATCGTAGAATGTATGCACGTAGAAGTCTTGACAGGTGAGACTAATTAGTGATGAGATGCCTGCAAGATCGATAGTTGAAAGCATGATGGAAATGACAGGTTGCATTGTCGCAAGTGTCCAAACTCGATGTGGTTGTGTTTTGACAACAAGGCTAGAGATGTTAGGCATAAGAGCCAATATTGGAATAATAGAATCAAACTTAATGGTACCTGTTGATGGAACCTCTTCTGTAGTGTCTACAATAATATCAAGGTTTGAAAGGGAGTCTTGAAACGAGATCAAGGTCTCGTTAGATGTTGGAAGAATGTTGTCGCCCAAAACAGGTTCAATATATGTTTGGGCTGAAAGAGAGTCTTGAAATAAGTTCAAGTGCTCAGTAGATGTGGGAAGAATGTTGTTGTCCAAAACAGGTTCAATGTATGTTTGGGTTGAAAGAGAGTCTCGAAATAAGTTCAAGTGCTCAGTAGATGTTGGAAGAATGTTGTTGTCCAAAACAGGTTCAATGTATGTTTGAACTAATGGAAGGAAATTTGAAGAAGATATGGATTGGTTTGGAATTAGAGAGTCTTGACTATTTGTCATCATGATCTCGTGGAATTTTAGTATATATAGGAGTTTCGACAGTAGTCAGCTCTTCATGGAAAGTTGTGGTATTGGATGTGTCATTGGTTGCAAGAGCATTGTCATCAAGTTCTATAGAGATGATGTCGTCATCAATTAAGTCTTGGATGTAATTCTTAAATCGCACACATTTATCTGTGTGATGACCATCAATGTGATGAAAGTCACAATATGTGTTAGGTTTTTACCAACATGGCTTAGCTTCCCCTTTGACAAAGGGTTTTGTAATTGGATATCTTATCAGTTTAGCCTCTTTTAGTTGATGAAAAACACTAGAGAGACTTTCTCCAAGGGGGGTAAACTGACGTTGGATTTTACGTGAACTGATTTCTTCATGAGGTTGTATGATCAACTTTTTGGGTGATCGTTCACTGATTTGGGTAGCCATATGAGAGATTTGTGTTGTCATCTTATTAATTTGTTCTAATAGCTCATTGTGTGATGTTTTTCGTGAATTCATCATGTTTGAAAGAGAGGGAGAACGAAGAAAGGTGCGATGAAGAAATCAACCTATTGATTGTGATCTTTGTTTTGGCTCAATCGAGTTTTAACAAGTAAGGCTATAAGGAGAAAGCTTTAAAAAAGCTACTGGGATAAATATGTGATAGCTTAAATAAGCTATAATGAAAATGGTTTAGATTTGGCTTAAACAAGCTCTGAATTGTTGACATGGAGAGTAACCCAAACAGGTTAATCGTGATATGGTTGTGATATAACTCAAAATGAGTTATGAAAGGATTTGTGTTGGTCAGATTTGGATAAAAATGATGGTGGATAGAATAATGAGTGAACTCAAACTTGAGCCACCCAATATTAGTTTGATATAGCTAGAAACAAGCTATGAAAGATGTTTTGACGATTGACGATTGACGATATGGGGAGTGAATGCTAGTCACTCAATATCAGTTGGATATAGCTGAAGAGAAGCTATGGCATATGTATTGTTAGCTAAAACAAGCTAATGAAATTGGTGTGATGTTTTGGTCTGTGTGGTTGGATTGTTTGGATGTTTTTGTTTGGTATTGAATTGGTCGAGAATGGATTTTTTTGTGGAACACAACTAGGGTCTGAACTTTTACAATGAACACATTGATATCAGCCAAGTTTTATGATAAAACAATGCTAAACTATTTTGTTTTCAAACAACAAGCAATCATGTGGATTCAATTGTTTTGGCTTATGAGGTAACTTCTTTAGGAATGATCATTGTTTCATGTAATCATACAAGTATGCTATGAAATGGTGGATGCAGGCTCTTATTACTCCAAGAAGATGCGTCCTCCGATATACCCTAGTCTTGATATACCTAATTCTCATGACGTGGACGAGAATTAATACTGAGGAACCCTTAGAGCACTAGGAGGAGACTCACCAATTCTTACTTGCTTATTTCAGAGTGAATCACCACGTCCAAAATAGGTTTTGTGAAAAGGTGGAAGGTGATGGAGGGATGAATGTGTATGGTGTCCTTATAACTCCCCGAAGATTTATAGGGACGATGCCCAAGCTTCGTTGTTATAGCTATTTAGGTGTGACTCGCATGTGCTACACGACAGCATTACCTGTAAGTGAAGAGCAGGGGCGAGGTAAATACCGAACGCTGTGATGAGACTAGGTCTCAAAGTGCAATGCAGATGCAAATGTTGTTGGTGCGTGGTAGTCAAGTCCACGTCACCGGTGTAGCTTTGGTGGTGATGAAATCCACCTTGTCTATGTGCAAAAACAATATGATAAAGTGATTAAACGCAGGGTTCTTTCCAACTTGAAATAAATCACTAGCAGAAAATAATTACGTACCTGAGCGTACTTTTTTTTTTGGTTTCAGCAATTGTCTTTGAATAGTGGTATTTTTGCGGATTTTTTGTTTTTTTGTTTTGTTTTTGTTTTTGACAATATTCCAAATGACGGTTCTACGAAAAATAGCTTAGTAGTTATCCTACAAATGAAATGTTAGAAAAGTGATCATGGTTGTTTTTTATTTTTTCGATCACTCAAGGCGCAGGAAAAGAGCATACACAACCAACAACCAAACAACTTATTAATAATATGACAAAGGAAAATAATGATGGAAATGACAGTTGGAAAACAAAGCTAGAGGATCCTGCAATGTTAGAACAAGAAACTAAAAAAAATGTGACCGTTTCTGATTTTCCAGATCGCTCGAAGGCGCAAGAAAAGAGCATACACGGATACAATTGGAATATATATATATATATATATATATTGAAATGTTAATAATTATTGCAATTAATCATGATTGCAAAATAGTGATAATGATTATCTTCACAAAAAGAAAAATGATGAAAGAAGAGTGTGAAAACGTTACCTAGAAGTGTTGTCGTGGAAAATTGAAATGTAAGGCAAAAAATTAAAAAAATTAAAAAAATTCCAGAGCTCGGGTGGCCTCACGTTTTTGATTTCCAAGATCACTTTTGAAGTGCGAGGAAAGAGCATACGTGTGAGGTTGTTACGTGAAATAAAAATAAAAATAAAAATAAAACTATAATTTTGTTTTTTTGTTAAAAAGACAGGTGTTAGAAGAAATGAAACCAAATTTTTTCTGTAAGTCTAAATCTAAAAATTATTTTTGATTGCATAGATCTTTTCAATACCTTTCCGTTAAAAAATAAATGAAGTCATTCTGAGTTCGAGATCAAAAGTTATGGCTTCCTAAGATGGGCTACAGAGCGCTCAATGAAAATTTTGAACGAGAGAAAAACGTCCTGAGAGCTGGTTTTTTTTATTTTCTGACTTTTGTACTTCACCTGAGAAGTTAAAATTTTGACAACAAGGTTAAAAAAGAACAATAAACAGAAAGAAAGAGTTAGATCGCAAAATGATTGACTAAAATAAAAGAAAAAAAAATGATTAACTTCCTACAAAGCAGTTATGTTAGCAAAAGTAAATAAATAAATGCATTTTCCGGATTGGTTGTCCCATGACAATAAGATAATAAAATGACTAGTTCATGTGTTTCTATAGATTACGAGTAAATAGCAAAATCAAAACTAGGAACTAAACACCAAGCACCGAGGAGATCAAAGACAGGATGAGCTTCATAGTTTCATTGTTGCTATAACCTGCAGATACACCACAAGACACCACACAACAAAAATACTACCCAAAGCGTGAAGGTTAACCAAAGAAGACCATAAGGAACAGAAAAGGAAATAATAACGAACAATAATAAACAAATAATAGATAAAACCACTAATTGGGAAATTAATGGTAACATAACGAAAGTAATCAAG
Source organism: Taxus wallichiana var. yunnanensis (assembly GCA_018340775.1). Lineage (NCBI taxonomy): Eukaryota > Viridiplantae > Streptophyta > Pinopsida > Cupressales > Taxaceae > Taxus > Taxus wallichiana. The sequence continues at coordinate 416,341,804 of CM031237.1, forward strand.
GTGTCTTTAGAATGTAAGCTAAGAAAATACACTACTAACAAGGAAATAAATACCAATAATCATACCTCCTCTTTTGCGTTAAGTGGCAAACCTCGAAATGGGCTAGAAACTTGGATTAAGCCCAGGTTTTGTGATATGTAGGTGTTTTTCTTCAAGACGAAGCAAGGCCTTCCTGCAACAACGATCCTCTTACTTTGCACTAGATGGGAAAAATGATTATGAGGCTATTTGGGCATTAGGACAAGGCAAAAGGATGTTCTTTTCTCAAAGGATGAAAGAACTTAGATATGGCATTCAAGCTTATTCTCCATGTGTTTAGAGGGGAGGGGTAAGGTTGTATTTATAGCTTGAGGGAGTGATTAGCTTAGATTAATTTAAGTAATCATGGTTTGAAAATGTGGGCAAGATTAGGTGAGTGGTTTGAAAATGTGGGCAAGATTAGATGAGTGGGGGCCACGAAGAATGGGTGAGGATTTGAATTATATTTTTAATTCATAAGTGGAGGATTTTAGGTGAGTGGGGACCACGAAGGGTGGGTGAGGATTTGAATTTGATTTTAATTCAATAGTAGAAAAACATGGAGAATAATGACATGTGAGGATTGGATTTTTTTTTGGATTTTAAAATGGATAATTAATCAAATTATATTTGATTAATTCAAGTGTATTTTTGTGGCAAATGAGGAAGGGGAATTAATTGATTCAGATAGTTGTAGAAATTGGGATGTCTACATACATTATTGGGTATATGAGCACATAGTTGTAGTGTGGCCACCAGGATTCCATGGGTGATTAAGACCATATAGAGATGACAGTGGGTTTTCTAATGTGGCGAGTGGATCACGTATATGGAGACATGGCGTGAGGGGAGGAGTGGTATGAGGACAGATTGGGAGGCTAGATGTAGAGGAGGTTAGATGGAGGTCATATAGAGACTTCCCATCATGGTCGGAGAGACAGATGTGCAACTTGAGAGTTTGAGGAGGGTGAGGTGGGTTCAGGGGAAGAGGCCTAAGATGATTGAGATTGTATAATTTACTAGAGTGATGTGGTAATTTGGGGTTGTGCAAGGAGTAGTTGGGGCACCTATCTGATATAGGCAAAATGAGACAGAGAGGCACTTTCCTATGCGTATGATGGTGGATCCGCTAGATGAGGAGAGAGATCCCTAGGATGACGATGACGATGTGGGTGTAGGAGAGGTCTATATGGATTGGTGGACTCAGCAGTGGGTGACGAAGGCCACCGAGGAGAGGGCACAGGTAATATATGGGGAGGAGGAGGAGGCGACGCCTACAGGAGAGGAGGAGGTAGCGCCTGGAGGAGAGGGTGGGGATGGAGGAGCAGCTGAGATAGCCCACCTTCAGGAGGAGTTATATACTACGCAGGAGAGGGATGTCACACGACATGAGGTTGTAGGATTATACCAGGAGAGAGACTTGGTCATGCATCGGGGACCGATACCGTAGATAGAGGGAGACCTACAGGGCTAGGTTTGAGAGATCTTGGATCCATTATTGTAGCATCAGGGAGTGAGGCTCAAGAGGCTTCACAGGGAGTTGACTAGATGGCTCCTCTTAGTACTATCTCACTAGAGCAGTACAAGGCAATGGGTGCAAAGGTGTGCTACTATGAGCACATAGTTACATCTAGACTACCAGGTGCACCATGGTATGTGACCTATCTAGCAAGGGAGCGAAGAGCAAGGAGATCAACACAACCAACGATGTCGGGTAGTACGATGAGCATGGTGCAACCAAGGTGTGATTGAGGAGGAGATAACAGGAAGACTCCCGCATCATAAGGACTTAGGTTATGTGATGTGTTAATCACTGACTAGAGGGTGAACATGATATGTACATGATTTAGATGACATGATGTATTTTTTTTTAGATAGAGCCCAGTAGACGCCTATCACGAGATGTATGGACATTCTTTTATTATCACACACACACACACACACACACACACACACACACACACACACACACATATATGATTTTGTCATGGCTTATATGTGTTGTGTGATGATGTATATGATGGATTTTATTATATTATGGATGATGATTTACATGTTGGATGTGATGTGATGCATATTTATGGTGTGATTTTTAACCACTTAATTTGGTGTGATGTTTTGATTATATCTTAGATTAGATGTTGCCATGGAAATGTGATTTAAATGATTTGATCTAATGATATGATAAATGTTGTAATATATGGATGACAAGTGTTTTAATGTTAGATGTTGATATATGATGGCTATAATAAATGTTGATTAGGAAATGATATGATAAATGGTAGATGTAAGATGACATAGATTGGAATATATGTGATGGGTTTATATGGAAACACAATAAATGTTTAGATGTAAGGGATGATGTAGGTATAGGTGATGTTATTGATTAGATGAGCTTAGATGTTGAGGTTAAATAATGTGCTAGATAGTATATCGGACCTAATATGAAGGATTGGATATGGATGGAAAAGTTGAGATAATGGAAGGGAAAAGGGAAGGGGTGCGACCTTGACAAGGTGACCCAAACATGCGAAAGTACACTTTGTCAGGGAGAGGAGTGTATGTGGAAAAGATGCTTGTGAATTGGATTAGAGCCACCTAGGGCATGATTCTACACACACACACAAAGAACTACATAGAGTCTGAAACGTAGTGTAGCACCCTGGATCATAAGTTCACTCAGTCGGGTGATTGTCGGGGTCAGTCCGACTCCCCATTTACATCTTTTTCTTTTTAGTATTTGATGTGTTTTGGGTTTTGCAAGTGTTCTTTCTCTTTACAGGTTACATGCAAATCTTGCGGACTTAGTGCGACATACATGCGATCAACAACGAATGACAATGACATAGAAGCAACACTGTAAAAATCATTTTATGAGGTTATGAGTTGTCACAGGCACCCAACAGTGGTCTAAAATGCCCAGGCACCCCTAACCAAGTCCAAACACCCAAGTCCAGCCTATTCCGATAGTTTTGCATATTTATGGGCTCGGTTGTGACAGTCTGCCTTCCTGTTCCATCAGTTTTCTAGCTCGACATAGCTTCGGGATTATTGCTAAATAAGCTAAGTACCTTATCCCTTTTCTTACACATAGAGTTTCAAATTAAATTGTTTATTGCTTAGGTCAAATCCATACTTCATTGTAATATCTATTACATTGTGACTTTGAAATTATGATCTAACATTTATTTTCAATATTTGTTAAATCATTTATATGGTCCAATCCAGTCGGGAGCAAGCTTTCCACGTTGGATCCTTTCTAGAGTAGTGACATTTTGATTAAAAGGAATAAAGGAGAAGGGACACAATGTCATCCATGTCTATGGGGATGATGGATAAAGAATGGGATGGATTGATGTGCATGGGAGATGTAGAAGGATTGTGCAAAGGAGAACTAAGAGTGATGAGTGGACACTCCCCTAGTGAGAAATGTCATGTTATGTTGGATAATTTGGATATAGATATGGATACCACGGGGGATGGGGAGGCTCGTTAGAAAGAGGAGTGGTGGTAACTCTAGGTTTTGGTGGGATTGGTGACTAGGATCATGAGGGTGAGACCAAGTGGTGATATAAATGACATTGATGAAGAACGAAGGACTTTCTTTAGAAGGGGTATAGTTGGGAGGAGGGATTGTGATGAAGGATGTGGATATAGGAATAGATTTAGATGCCTCATGAGATGTGGATTTGACCGAGGATTGGCCTTTGATGTGGATGATGTGGGAGGAAGAGGGTGGTCTTCTTGGATGATGAGATCAACTTATTTTATGAGATTGTGGATGAGGGTGTGAAAGGCCTTGCAACGCTCCGTGTCATGTTTAGGGGTACGACGACAAGCACAAATGGCATTAGAATCAAACCATGTGGGATTTCACCCATGTGGGTCAAATGGCTTGATGGGTGGAAGGGTGATTACGGATGCCTAGATGAGATGTTGAAGGATGTCGAGATAAGACCCTAGTGAAAGTCTTTAAAGAAGGGGTGATGGGTGGTGAATGATGTAGGGAGGTAGATGAAGACAAGTGAGATGCCTTAATCTTGTGAGGCTTCATAGGGGCCTTGGATCCTAATTTAGATTTGAAAGGAGGAGTTGAAGACTTTGATTCGAATGAGATGAGGAGAAGCGGATGACTTGGATGCCGATTTGAAAGGGGGCATAGATGACTTGGATGGTTTTGATTGAGATGGGGTAGCGGGGAATACCTTTGGTAAAGGGTGTGGTCCCAAAATGGATGGAGGATGGCCCAAGCTAGATGACGAGGTGTTAGATTGTTTAGATGGTCTAGATCGTTGGGGTTGCAATATATATTTTAAAGATGTGAGGATGGAGGATGGAAGGGGATTTTGGATAATATGATTGATGAGATCAAAAGATGTTGTAGATTTTGTGGGTTTGAGAGGTGTGGATGGAGGGGTCGGGGGACTTGATGATAGTTAGGATGAGATGGGAATGTGACTTGTGGGTGAATCAAGGGGGATGTCTACTTGGTAGAGGTTGTAAGGGGTGATGTGGATTCGGACATAGACTCGAATGTTGATGTAGATGTGGATTTGATTGTATATGTGGATAAGGCGGGAATGTAAAAGTAGACATGGATATAGAGATAGATGTTGGAGTAGATGTGGGAACATATGTAGTTGTGGATGTGGTCGATGCGGTTGTAGTTGATGTAGATAAGGGTATAAAAGGTGATGTAAATGTAGGGATGGGTGTATAAATAGGTGTTCGAGATAGGTATGGATGTGAAAGATGTAGATGGAACATGTGTGGGAATAGAAGCAAACATTGGTAGGAGGGTAGATGTATTCATAGATAGGGAAATATGTGTGGGTAAGATAGATGTTAGTGGAATGGGGATAAGTGAAGTAGGTGTAATAGATGTTGAGTAGGTATAATAGGTGTGGAAAAAGAAGTAGACATAGGTGTAGAGGTTTGGAGAGATTGAAATGCAGATGTAGGATCAATTGATGCAGATAGAGTAAAGAGGATAATGGATGAGGTTGGAGAAGTTGAATCCCGACCCAAAGTAGGCATGAAGGTGAGCACGTAAGGCACATGAGGGTTTAAGGCATGTGTGAGGTAGGCGTGAAGGTGAACACGTAAGGCGGAACAAACATTGCTCGCAACCATGGGTTTTAGTGGTCCTCGTAAACTTATCGGAAAATTCACGTAAGGACCAGGATGGGAGAATTATCCTACATGGGGCGGATTAGAGGGCTTGTTCCTAAGGAAGAAACATTTGGGACTTACTCAATTTTGGGGCCATGAACTAAAAATAGATAATGTCGAGATTGAGTGGTGTTCAAGCAACGTTCTAGATTTAGAAGAGAGCATGGAGACTTAGAGAGGAAGGAACATATATTTTGGGATAGACCACATGCAAGGTAAAGATTAAGGGTCATGTAGAGTTCGAGCTAATAATAGGATTAAAGCAAAGGTTATTTATAGATTCGACCTATTATTAGGCAAGATGCATGCATTCTAAGTTGCTTTGTATCTACGTATGGCTATTTTGAGCATGCAGTCTTTTTTGAGATGCATGGGCGGTGAAGGGCAAGTCCCCACCCCTATATACGTTAGTCGATTTGCATTGTTTTAAGGACACTATGTATCAGAGAGTTATCCCGCCCTGATATACTAGCGCTCTTGACTCTCTCGGTTATTTTGATTATGTGTTTAGCTTCACATTTAGATGAATTATTTTGATGAATTAATGCAATGGATAATTGTGGATGGATTTTTGTAATAGATGTGTATGATCATGGTATTTGTATGTTTAATTTGATCTTAGTTATGGTTTGATTCATTATGGTCAATGGTTGTGATCTTATTTATGTTATGTTTTGCGCTTCGGGTGAGCATTCAGATCTATTTGAATGAAGTGCCAGCGCGCTTAGGCATTCAAGTGGAAAAACAAGACTACATTTTGGTTCCGTTGTTGAGACCTCTTTTCAAACTATTTGTCATGATGTTGCATGATGATGGTGCATCAATTGAATCTTGTGGCCATTGAAGATTGGGTAGACAAAGGACAAGATCAACTTGCATGAAGATATGGTTTTGGGCCTAATTTCAATACGCGTAAGTGAGCGGAAGATAATCTATATCATGAGCTCTATGAGATGTTTTTTAGCCTTTTTCCTATAGAATTGTATGAGTGGTTGTCAACGTAGGCATCAAAGAAAAAATGGAGTCAGATCCAGGGTTTGGACACAGGAAGATTACCAAAATTTGTTTGATGCAGATGAACCTTGGACGTGTGTTGTAGATCATTGGTGGGCTGGTGTTGTGCATAGTTATACTTTGGAGTATGTTATTTCTACGTATTATTGTCTGGAAGTTGTTGAGTTTGAATTTTTATGCGAGCCCAGAGGATCTTACATTCACATTATTCCTTTGATAATTAAGATCTTCATGACCATGTTGATCTTAGAGAGCCTACCTATGGATAGTTAAACATACCACCGCATACAGGGGCAAAAGCATGTATGGTGAAATATGGCAAACCTTGCAGCAGAAAGACACCGAGAAGAAAGGTGACTCAAGTATAATGAAGTGTGAGAGAGGGAATTGGAAAAGCAACATGATATTGAGGAGTCTGTGGAGTTTCAAAGGATGATTTCTCATGAAGGATTTGAAGCTCAAGTGAAAGATGTGGAGTTAGAGAATCAGAATCACCCCCACTTAGGCAAGCACAATAGAGAATCCCCTTAACTTTTGATGAGAGTGCATTAAAGGAGGAAATATTGAGGACCGTGGGTGCGTATTTGATCGCACCTGACAACCTAGCCCTTACGCCAGTGTTCCAGTTTTAGAAGTAATCATTGATAAGCAGGTGAGTGTATGCAATCCAATAGCTTAAGGTAGATATCATTTTCCTTAAAATATAGAAGTACATCAAACAACACATACACCTATGGCAGCACAAACATCATCTTTGTTGTTTGGAGGCCCGATTAGAGGAATATTTTTTCTCACGTCATCAAGATAGAGTGTGGGCACGCATAATATTGGGAATACGTTTGGAAGTATTACAACTTAGCAGATTGTGGGAGTTCAATTTAACACTACAATTGGGACCCAAGGAAGTACATCCACTGGTTTGTTACCTATTATAGGAGGTGGATCAAGAGGATCAAGAGGATCAAGATTAAGTGGATCAGGTGGTTGTGGAGTTGGAGGAAATAATGGTGGGGGAATGGTTCTAGATCTGGTGGACAAGGTCCACACCCCCATCAACCACATCAGGTGTATTACGAAATGTCTCTCCACTTTCCAGAATATAGAGGTATTGAAGATGTAGCAGAGCATGTACACAAGTGTGAGTTACTATGGCATGCCAAGATAATCGAGCCTCAGATAGAAAAGTAAGTCGGTTTCACATTACTTTTTTTCAAGGGCGTGCACATAGTTGCTACAAAAATTATGACCCGCATTAGACTACGGTGGATTATTATGCTTTATGCTCTACGTTTCTAGTTGAGTTCCATATTCCAGAATTTGAGTAGAAAAGTATCAGTGCGCTTAAGGACATTAAGCAAGGTTTATCTAAGAGCATTCGAGAATATTACACGTGTTTTAAAACTTTATTATCAAAGTTGTCTTATGACATACATCCTAGTCAGCATGTATAGTGGTTTGTTGGGGGATTGTTGACTCCATTCAGAAGGGCGTTATCTCATAAGACCTTTGTGGATACGCGCGATGCTTTGGAAGAAGCTTTACACGTTGAGGAAGTTGGGAGTGTGGATACTGGAGTAAGTTCATTCTTAGAAGCACAAATTACAACCATGGCGAAACAGTTGGAGAAGATCTCTGCTAATTTAGCTCATGAGATGCGTAATGGAATATGGTTTACAAATTGTAAGGTTGAAGGACATACCAAGGATAGTTATCCTCGTAAGTCGGTGCACCATGTTGTTGGATTGTGAAATTTGTCATTTGGATCATGATGCAAGTAGATGTCCCCTCTTACAACGCGTGATCTAGAAGAATGTGTCTATGTATTGTAAGATTTGTAAAACTCATACTCATGACACTGTTGACTACATAGTGATTGATCATATCCATGAATCCATTGAGACTTGTGTGTGTCAGACTAGTGTGGCAAGTGGATCTAAGGAACAAAGAGAGAACACAATGAAGGGCGTAATAATGGAGATAACAAGAATATAGGATTTCGTGGAGGATATAGAGGTCGAGGTCGCGGTGGTGGCAGAGGAGGATTTTCTAGAGGAACTTGTTATACATGTGGATCACCTGATCATTATCAACATGAGTGACCTTAGAATGTATTTTTCTCATGGTGTGGAAAACAACACAAGTTTGAAGAATGCCCCGACTTATATGAGCACGTGAGCAAGCAACACAAACAAGACAAGGGCACGAGAATGATTAAAGTACAATGCGTAGTTGAATATCAATAGATGTGTATAAGGCAGCACCTACCCTTGAGTTACAACTTGTTCTGGTTACTACATGCATTGAGGTTGCGCGTGCACGTGAACCTTTGAAGTATAAACCAACTATAACAAATAAAGAAGTGATAAATGCCAAGTACCCTAATATTGCACATCAGAAAGAGGTTTACCAGGAAACTATGGATGTTATCAAGGATTTGCAAGGAGGGATTTAGAGTTTTAAGGAGCAGGCACACATGATGGAACAAGAAAAGAAGGTTAAACTCCCGTAAATGGATGTAGATGACTTAAAAGAGGTCATCTGTCATCACATAACTACAATGACATCAATGTTGTGCCAAGAGAACATCATCTCTATGTTAGGAGAGTGGTTGAGAGAAAAGGTACTACACACAGTATCTTGAGCGCAAGAGGAAAATATTTCATGCAAATCTTCCTCCACATAATCATGAGTATGATAAGGAGATTACACTAAATGCAGTCATAAATGGATGGCTTTTGAGCAACATTCTGATAGATACAAGTGCAAAAGTTAATGTACTTACGTTGGATGTGTTGAATCGGATGGGAAGATGTAGTCGCAAAATCGTGCACTTACTACTACATTTATACTACCAAGTATGTTATTTTATATATGGGTCTCGTGTAATAAAATTATTCACTAATGACCCATCCCCTAGTCTTGTCATTAGTTAGTCGGTCCTCATTGTCATTTGTCTGGTACAAACCGTCAGTTGTTTATATAGTTTTGGTTGTCAGTTAGGAGTCTTAGGTGTCGTAATTTGCTTGGTTGTCATCTCCAGTCATCGACCGAGGTGCCTAGGGTAGTGTTGGGGTGCCCATGGGCACTTCGGTCCATGATTTTAGGTGCCCTGGTCCCCGTAACACTTAGGTATAATTTATCTATTTGAGGTCGGTCTTTGTCATTTTCTCATTCATTCCCTTAGGTACTAGTCGGCATGTCGGGTCATTAGTGTCAAAATATGAACAAGAGATCCCAATATAAACATAACATACTCACTACATTATGGGCAGACTATCATCTATCAAGGGCTAGTTCTCTCTGAAAGGCAAGAGATCGCATTTGGGCATCTTCTACATTTGCATCACATAAGCATAGGGGAAGGGTTGTATTCATTTTATTCCATCCACTATTTGCATCTTTACATCTAGTTATTGCCCCCTACTTTTACGTCATTGGTGCTAGGGCAACCTAGGCACACAATTGCACACACAAGCACACATAACTACATAGGGTCTGGAATGTAGTGCAACTTGTAAGTCCACCATTGTGGTAGCTAAAGTCAGTCCGAACCATTCATATGCATCTTTCTTTTTTTAGGGAGTTGATATTTTCTATGGGGTTTTGTAGGCTAAGTTCTTCATCGCATAACTACAATGACATACACGAAGGTATTGCAACAACAGAGTGACTGAGATGAAGATATTGCGAAGACTTTACGACATTTTAAAATTCAGATCCTGAGCTTTTCTGTAGACTAGAGTGCTTAGATTATAGACCAGAGCGCCCACAGGCACCCCAGTCCTCTCCCAAGCACCCCAGTGATAATGATCATTCCCCTTCCTGTCTACACATCATCTAGTCCAGTCCTAGACATAACGAGGTAAGTTAAAATTAGGTTAGTACCTTATCCATTCTATTTCATTTGTTTTACTTCATTCAAATATCAAAATAAAATATTTAACATTTGTATTTCATTTTATGTTAGCTATTTCCAAGATTAAAGCTATTTAGATTAACTTAGAATATTTCCAAAGATTGTTTTGTATCTCTCTAACTTGTTTGTTTGTAATGCAAATATGTGCTTCCATTGCAAATAGTTGGGACATTACCAGAAAGCGTGTAAAAATCCCTCTACTTCCTCAAGGTGATAATGATATAACGGTTGTCTAGAAAAAAATCTTGTCCAACCATTTTTTCAATTTCGTAGGTCTTTGACCCATGGTCCCCCTGAAAAGGTCTCTTCTACTGATCAAGCCTCCTCTGGTAAAGCTCTTGATATGAAACCTTTAGATCTCGACCCTAGCACCATCTCTCTTATCAAAGAAACACTATCAGTGGTTCAAGACTCTACTCCTATCCTTTCCTTATTTCATGAGGGCATCTCTTTGGGTCGGGTGCATATGCGGTTTCTCTAGAAAAGTGGGTCAATGAGAAGGAGGATATGATTTCCTCCAAAGAAGGTGTTCCTGGGGAGTCTACGCATTGCTTTGGAAGAGGAACCTGAGTTATCCCCCTTTGAAACCGCTAGGCTGAGCCCTATTCTCCCGACTCCAGCCATTCTCAATTTTGATCTCGGTCCCAAAAGCTCTCATTAGATGTTAGAAGGCGAAAGGGTTTTGTTCATAACGTACTTTCTATCAACATGTCATGTACACATACTTTAGGACATCCCTCCAAAGATTCTCAATCCCTTAAGGAGGTCGTGCAGCCGACCGACAATTGCAACTTCACTCTTTTTTCTCGTTTTCAAGTAGGAGAGGCTCTCCTCTCTAAAGAAAAGATGATTTTATTCTCGTGGAATGTTAGGGGTCTTAACGCCCCTAACAAACAACGTCTTCTCAAACGCTACGCTGCAATTTGGAAGCTTCTATTTGCATGATTCAAGAAACTAAAATGTCAAAAGTGGATTGTTTGAATGGTTGGTTTTGCAAATGGAAAGGTTAGGAAGGCTGTTTTGTTGATTCTTTTGGTGCCTCAGGTGGTTTAGGTATTCTTTGGAAGACCAGTAGCTGCGGTGTTGAGCTTCTCTCGATAGATCCTAACTTTCTTTGGTGCAAGGTTTTCCTGAAGCATTCAAACGAATCCTTTTTTCTCTGCAATGTGTATGGACCAAATAATCCCATCAAAAATGGGAAACCTGGTCTAAAATTCAGGATGTGCTTGACTCCGCCCCGGACTCTAAGATCATTGTTGCAGGGGATTTCAATGCCACTCTTTCAGACAAAGACAAATGGGGAGGTATTCAATGGAAACCACGCTCTCAGGATGACTTCATCACCTTCGTGGATTCTGCTAAGTTGGTTGATGTGGAACCCTGCATGGGTTGGTTCACATGGAACAATCGGTGCCCTAGGTTTAGTTCTATGGTTGTTCGACTTGATAGATTTTTTATTTCTAAAGAATGGCTTCAACATAATTTCCTTCTCAAATGTTTTGTCATTCCTCTATCCGGTTATGATCACTTTCCTTTATCCCTCAACATCTCTTTCAATATTCTCGCCACATTGTTCCCCATTCAAATTTGAGGCCATGTGGATGTAGGATCCCTCCCTCCGGTCTCTTATTAAAACTTGGTGGGCTTCCTCTATGGTGTCAGGGACTTGGATGTTTATCCTATCTAAAAAACTTTCTTTGCTCAAAGATCACCTGTCCGAATGGAACTCCTCCAACTTCAAAAATATTTTTCAAGAAAAATTAAGAGTTGAGAATGAAATCCGAACTCTCAATGAATCAATTTTTAGATTTGGTATGCATCAGGATGACTTTCTCAAAGAAAAGTATCTACTTAGTGAATTGGGTGACCTCCTTTTAAAAGAAGAAACCTTTTGAGACAAAAGTCACGGGAAGTCTGGTTGGTTGATGGGGATAAAAACACTAAATTCTTCCATGCCTCGGTTAAATCTTGTAACATTCCCATTTTAAGACTTTAGAAACAAGGGAATTTTTTTTTATATATATAATGTTCTCTGTTCTAAATTCATAATTTAGAACACACATTCTTTATCAACCATTCATATAATAGATAACCATATGCAATTGTAATGACTCGGTGTGCTACCGATCTATTCATTTCATGACTCAGTATACTACCGATCTATTCATGTTTAACATTAAGTATTGAATACTTTTTCATATACTACGTATACTTGGTTCTCTTTCCCATTTCGGGTATTGAGTGATTTGTCTAAGGAACCTATCTGAATATTTGTTACCAATATTCATCTACATCATGAACCTTAGACTAGGTGACATAGGACAATGCAACCAACAGCTTGCGATACTTTGGCCAAAGATTTCTAACATACTGTTCGTATTACTATTCCTTGATGGCATACTCGTCAATCCGGAATACGTCCTTCACCCCACTCTATTGTTATCTAGAATGTCCTTTACTGACTTTCGTCAGTCCACTTGCCCAAGGTTTAACCCTAGTTCGAGTTAACAACATACGTTATGATAGGAGAGGCTCACTAAGACTTAGGGTAAGTTGGCATATTGGGTCAACCTAAGTCAACCCCATGTGCCAAGGTATCTTGAGTTTTAGGGGCTACCCCATATCTTAGACATGTTACTAACTAGACCTAGAGAGAAACTAAGATCAAGTCCCATGTGTGTAGATCTAGATGATCAATGCAGAAGGGTGTTGCCACATGTCGCATTGTTGTATCCTCGAGAAGATCCTAATATTCTCGAAGGTATAGCCCTGTAGTTGGCGTGTGCCAACATCCTACAGAACAACCTCATTGAGATGTACATACCTCAAGGAGTTTATTATAAATTTAATTAATTTGGATTATTAAAAATAGATTTCAGCAACCTTACCTAACCCTAATCCAACACTCCTTAAGTTCTTCTCTACAATAGATTCAACTGGATTGTTAAAGAACTTTCTTAGCTTAAGATTGCCTTTAATTTTATTTACTGGACTTAACAACCGTCAACCATAATAGGATATCAACCTCATAAGTTCCATTTATTGTGACTTAACCGTTTAAGGAAGTGTAACAACCATCTAGGTTGTAACTAAGTAGACTTTATTAAATGAAGTCTAATAATTAGGAATCACGTCTTCCATTTTATTTGCATTCACAAGATAGAGGAAGAATCTTCCTTTACATGATTAAGTGCTAGGGCCTAACACCCCTATAAATCATTACAAATTCAATAGTTATTACTGAATGTTCATTCCATATAATATTACTATATTGAATTGTTTAGTTATGACATCAAATTTTGCATCTTAAGAAGTTGCATCCTATTTAGGGAAATTAGTCCAATTCCCACTGTCAAACTTATCTAAGAATACTCTATTAAGCATATAAATAATATGGAGAATATCAACAAGATAGGATTCCATCTATGCAATGAAAGTACAAGATAATTTACACATCCAATGTAAATAAATTCTCAACATTTAATTCATCTCTAAAATTTATACATTTAGGTATGCTACCTAACAACTGCCTCCATTACAAAAGAATACTACTTTCTTTTTCAATACAATCTCGAGAACGATTCAGAGTTCTTTACAAAAATCGACTTAAAACAACCAATGATCACATAAGTTTATGCCTTCCTTTTCACTTACGAAGTCCATCTGTAAAAATTGCTAGCACGGGTCAGTTCAATGAACTGAGCATGATAAGCACTAAGCCTTAAAAAGAAGTGCATTCCAATAATTGTTCCATTAAAACAACTCTACTTTAATGAGACAATTATTACATCAAATAATCAATATATCAAAAGCAACGGAAAAGAAGTACATTTAAACAATTGATTTCACTTCCAAGAAAAGGACAATATAATCCACCATATCAGCCTTACAAAAAAGAGTCTAATTGATCCTATCAATTATCCTTAGGCAAACAACATATCATAACATCTCATTGTTCCCAATTTTTCATAAAAGAAAACAACATTTATCTTTGCTTCAAGCTAAAGGAAGAGTTTTAAGCATGGTTCATATTAGGATGACTCATCTAACTCCTAAACAAAAGAAGAAGAAGAGCCATTACAACCATGCCCAAACACAACACATCCGAGAAACAAAACAAACTCAAAATGTGTTTTAACTGTTTCTTTTAAGGATAACTACCTTAAAAATTTCTAACATTTAAGATATTCATCAGAACAAAATTCCATCTTAATCCAAGAAGATAGAATACAAGAGACAAAACTTTCTCATCTCAAACCAAACAAGTAAAGTCTTATCAAACAAACAGTCTGCCAAACAAGCTTACATTTTCCAGCTAAATAAAACCGAATAATCTAATCTATTCCAACATCATTTCTACAAAAGATTTGATCAAGGAAGACCAAACAACTCATGAAGAAATCTCCATTTTTAAAGAGAATCAAAACAAAAGAGTTCAACCAATAATCTATTCAGTAAAAAGAAAGCACACTGCCATATTTCTTATACTTCTTTACTTTCAAGAGCACGAGTTTCAATTCCATACATAGAATGAAATAAAAATAGCAGTCCAAAAACATAGTCGGTTCTAAAGGAATCACATTCCTTTCCTATATAAAGTCACAAGGTGTATTTATAGTATCCATGAAGAGATAGAAAAATAACCGATCAGTAATTTTAACATGATCAGAAGTATCAACAACTCAGATTGAAATCCCATAGTCAGATTTCATTTTTGCATTACAAAAAGAATAACCTGGTTCTTGATTCAATAAGTATTATAATACAAAAACTATTAGAACAGAGTCAAGTAATCCCTCCATAACAGTACAGAGTACTAATTTATTAAGTTCTTCTCATAAACGAAACCCAGAACCTATTCTAAGAGATCTGAAGATACAAGTTTCCACGGAACAGAGGGGAAAAGAGTACCCTCAATTAAACGCCATTGACATCTCAGAAAAGAAGAAACAATTCTTAAAATGAATTACCAAATTTATTCATCAAACAAGGACGTTTTCCATCAAGATCTCTAAGAGTTTTCCCAACAACTAAACCAATTATTCTCCCAGTTTTCTTTGAGCAAAAACTCGACAAAAGAGTTGTAAGTTTTAAACGTTTATTACAAGTAGAACCCAACTCCAAAGTACTAGAACAGAGTCGACACGAAGTCCTAACAAGTTTAGAACTATACAAATAACCAAATACAAATGCGATGAAAAACACAAACCTCCATTAACAGTTCAAAATTCCACTAAATAAAACACGGGTACAGAGCCACATACGGCGTCAACAACAATAGTCCCGATTTATCCAAAAATACAAACACCGGTTCATAGCAAAAATGGCTCCAACAAGAGTTTGTATCAAAATGTGAAGCCCAAATACTAGCTCCTACGGCCTCAAGGTTCCTACAAAGTTCAGAATCTACACAAATAATAGAATACGAGTGTCGTGTATATTATGTACTTGACATTAATAGTCCAGGTTGTCATAAGGAAATAAAACTCAAGCACCGAGTTACATACGGACTTCAACAACAGTCCAGGATTATCCAAGATTCCGAATGCTGGTTTAGAATAACAAGAACCTCCATCAACAGTTCTCAACAAACACAAAACCAGAACCAAGTTCCAAACCAAATACGAGCTTGAATAAAGGCTCAACAAAAAAACATGATCTCAACACAAGCTCAAGATCAAATAAAGCACAAAATCCAACAAGGTCAAACAAAACCCAAGGTTCTCAAAACTTGATCCATATCTAAATAGCAACAAAGATAATTTAAACAAAATACTTCAATTACCCATTTCAGAATGAAAAAGCTGAGCTACAGAGATACATTTTTGCATGCATTCTCTTTTTTAAGAACTATACATGGTAAGTTCCCAACAAAACATTATTTACCAAGGATTTGAAACCAATATCACAAGATTTAATAAACCCAATAAGCAAATAACCAGATAAGAAAGCAATCCAAGAATATCAAAAGAGCGAATCGTTTTAATGAAATCAGGTGTCCCCGTTTTCATCCTGAAATCTATGACTACCCTATCCGAAAAAAATTTTGTACTTTTAAAATAATGGGTCGTTTTGTGTTTTTATTTCCTGAAAGTTCTTGTATTGTGTCAAGATATTCCCAAAGAGCCATATTAGCCTTTTTCGCCAAATACCCAGATGCCCAAAATTGTTATATTCTGTCGTCGGGATTTGTCTGTGGGAAATTTGTATTTACCGTTTGAGGCTATTTGCTCTCTGTTTTAACTCTGTTATGATCGAACATATCATTATTCCCATGTACCAAAAGGGTTTTAACAATGAATAAGTTATGGGCTTTATTTGTGACTTTTGGCAATTTTCTGTGTTTTTGTGTTTTCCCGTTTCGTTTTCTATGAAATTTCTCTAGAACAATTCCTTTGCCGAGCAATCCCGATTCTTGGCTTGGAGCAGCTGGAGAACATATACGCACATTATGCCCGAGGAAGTCACCATCGGAGGTCTGGTTCACTGGGAAAAAGTGAAGTCGTGCACTAAAAAGCCCCTGTGGGGTTGGGTGCATTTTTGGAAAACAAAGGATTTAAGCTGCAGTGGGAAAAATAGAAGCAAAGCAGGCGGCGAAATTTTGTACCTACCTAGCAGGTACTTTTTCCCATGATAGAAAATTCACTTAAGTTGCAGTGGGAAAATTAGAGGCAACAGGCAAGCGGGAATTTATTGCCTGCCTTGTAGGGTAAAAATTCCCATGGTGAAATAAAAGAAAAGTGACTTAAGTGAAATCATGGGATTTTATTGCCTACCATGCAGGGTAAATAATCCCATTATCAAAGTCAAATCACTTAAGTGGATCATGGGATTTCCGGGTTGCTTTGCAGGTAAAAATTCTCATTGTCGTGTGTTTTTAAAAATAGAATTCTATTATTCCAAAAAGTGTGACCCACCTTGGGTGAATAATAATGCATTAAATAAATATTTGTTAATATTTATTCACCCAATTTTGGCACCCAGTCTTGTGGAAAAGTCAACAAAGGGAAGTGGATAGAAGGAATTTAAAAATAGAATTCCAAAATTAAATAAATTTAATTTATTTAATGCAATTAGATTTTGAGAAGGAAATAATACTTTTTAAAGTATTAATTGATTAAATTAAATTCTATTTTCAGTGGCTATGGTCAAAGCACACTGTGAAGCTTAAGTGAAGTGAAGAGTGGATGATTAAATTGATTAAATTTAATTTAATGGATGGTTGTCCTTAAACATGCTATTTTAGCACATCAGTTAAAGAGAGAAGCATGATTTTTAATTAATTAATTGCCAAGAATAGGAAGGGCAATTATTAATTATAGAATTATGAGGGTTATATAAGCATGGGCTGCCATAAGGGTGAATTAATTAATTCACAGGTGAAGAAGTGCAGCCCAGAGGAAAAGTGCGCCCCATTTGGAGAAGGATTTTGCTCAGAAGAAGGTGGATTTGATGTTAAAAGCTTCTAGTTTTGGTGCATGCTTTGAAGAAGGTTGATTTGTGTCTGCATAATTGTTGGTAGAAGTAATACAAGTGCTCAGGTGATGTTGGTAAAATTCATGCTTTCTTTGCATGCAAATAAAACGTCAAATTTTGGGGCAGCAGGCTTGAATTATGCAGATTTTTGTGATTAAAATTCATCAGTGCATGCTTCGGTGGCTATCTTTGTCAAATTAATTGCAGAATTCATTATAGGTGCTTTTATAAAGAAAAAAACTTATATCAATGTCCAATACATTGAATATTTCCTCCGAATCTGAAGGATTATCCAGATCTGCACCAATTTTAAAGAATTCCAATCAAATAAGAAGAAAAAGAATTGTTCAGACAAAGATAGACAAAGCTATGATGAAGAAAGATGAAAAAAGAAAGTACAATAGAGTCATGCATCACTTCTAAATTTGTAGATATTGGAGAAACAGATCTAGGCTCGAGAATCTCTTGCTTGAATTGATAGACGAGATCCGAGCAGGAAAGACTTCACTCATGCATGCAGATTAAAAGCAGTGGAATTATTCGAGCTGCAGCTTTTCCATCCACAAATTTAGTTGCCAAAGTTTGTTATGCAGGTGCAGATCCATATCCAGATCCGTGATGCGAGATGCGATGAAAATCCATATGCAGATCTAGATCTAGATCTCATAGTTGTAAAAGCTTCCGGCACAAAGGCTTCATCCTCTTGTTTCGAATGTAGCCCATGAAGAAGTCAGTGCGTGGAAAATTCTTTCCAAGATCTTGTGCAAATGCTCCCATCTTCCAGTTGAAGCCTTCATTGAATTTTCATTCATCCGGAGTGCTTTCCAGAATTTTTAATTGCTCATATGTAATTAAAAATAAGGATGATGAGTTATCTACGACAAACATTGCATTGATGCATGTACTGGAGAAGAATTGCAAAAGCTTCAAGGATAAAAGAGAAGACAAGGCGAAGGCAAAATCCAGATTGTTTCCAGATCCAACTTGTTGTTTCCAGATCCATCGCTTCCAGATCCAACTTGTTGTTTCCAGATCTAGTCATTTCCAATTCCAGTTGTTTCCAATTCTAGCTCGCTTCTAGATCCAATTTGAATCATCAATCACATTCAGACATGAAAAAGGACAAGACTGCAGCTTTCCTCTTCCTTCTTCTTTCCTCCGACAAAGTAATTGAGTGATCAATTAAATTATAAAACTTAAGTGATTGGCTTAAAATCCATTACTTGAAGAAGTCAACTACTTGGAGATAGGTGGCGGATGTGTAAAATAGAAGGTTCTATTTTTAGTTGTAAATCATACATGTCATGCAAAGAGGAATTCCAAGATGGAGATTTCCAGTTGTTTCTTTCCTCCGACTTCCACATGTGTCAGTTCAACTAAAGCTTCCAACTTGTAATTGCCCCTCTACATTCTATAAGTAGAGGAAGAACCTTTGGGTTAATGATGAGAATTTGTAAGCAACAACCTTGTGTTCCAGACTTTGTGTTGAAACCCTTGAGAGCCACTTGAAGCAAAGGAATATACAGGAGCAAATTTCCGAGAACTTTGTGTCACGGTGTATTGTGTTTCTTGCTTTTTTATCTTAGATCTTTTAATAGACTTTGTGTTATTTCAAATCTAGATCTAGAGCTACCTTTGCTTAGAATTTTGTGTTTATATCTATTGGATTCTTCTATGTGCATGCAATCAACTCTGCTATCTATCGATTGGGATGCACATCTTCTTCATTTCTTCTCTGTTGATATAATTCCTTTTCCCTTCTATAAATATTTCCTTTCTTTAAACAACTGCTTACTTGCTGTAGAACTGTTCAGTTATGGTTCATGAACTGAGTAGTTAAAGTAAAACCCCATTTAGATATTAGCATACTTTAATTGACAAATCTGACACGGGAGCCTCACCGGTAAAATGAGGGAGATTTATCTCATGACTGCCTAGGTTTTGTGCTATGCAGAAAATCTACCCAACATAAACATTTATAAGAAAGCATGAGATCTTAAAGTTTAGAGCCTATCATGCCTGATAGCGCTTCTACAAAGTCAAGAGAACCTCCAGCCGAGCTCACAACTTCTCCTCTTCTCCACAAAAGATCAAACAACCACCTTCTTCTTCCACATTGCCTCTTATATATCCCACGAACCGAAAATAGGTCAAAAATCTCAAGAATAGCCATTAAGTGTAGTTCAATTTGTTTGTTCAAAAACTAGAGAGCATGCAGAGCGAAAATCGTGAAACATGCAAGGTGAAATGACCCCATACAAACCCGTTTGCATGCTTTCCAAAATGGTTCGAGCACAAAACCAAAAACAATAAATTCCATTAATTCCTATTTTCCCACCTATCCTTCCTTGCCACCACCTTCCAAGTTTAGTGAATGCCAAATCAAATTTAACAAGGAATTCCATTTTAGTGAAGTTTCCACATAAGCCTCCGCCAAGTCAACTAGCCCCTGCCACAACTGGTGGTACCTCTATGCAATTAAAACCTTATCAACAACTTAAATGCCTTGGAACCATCACCTATAATACATGCGACCACCAATTCCCCTTCATGCCCATTAGTTTAGGGTAGACATAATTGCTTAGGTTAGATCTTAGGTTAGCTTAGGATAGGTAACCTTAGGATATAACCCAATCCATAAATTACCACCTTAGGTAGTTTCCACATAGGTTAGATTAATTCTAACACAATAGTTTTTAGGCATTAGGTTAGATATAACCATATGGCATTAGGTTTTAGGATAATTTAAATAACCTAGTAACCTCTCCATGATCCTTTAGTACAAATCTTAGGTTAGGATAAATTCAATTAATTAACATAGCTAGGTAGTAAATATATATTCTTACCTAGCTTAGGATTCTCGTAGGATAGTCCCTTTAGTTTTAGGAACCAAAATATTTCCTATGCCGTGAACAAGCTATAGTTCGTTTGCACCAGCGTTGTCTGCCACCACGATCGAACTAAAAAGATCCAAACACAACATACGACTAAATAGAACACGTTCACACAACAATCAAAGAACTTGTAACCAACAAAGTTCAGTCATATGTCTTTTAATTCATGGAATGTCGATTTACCATTCGTTCAACAAGAAGATTTTAAAACATTCCTTGGATCACTGAAATTGATCCAAGGATGAGTCAGATTAATAGATAAGTTTACAATTCTTAAACCAGATTGCAACTCACCTACAAGAAATGAAAAATGGATTCAAGGAAGCCATTCCAATTCAGTCAAAGGATCTTAAGAACAAAAGATGATTTATCCATATCAAGCATGATCTCCAAAAATCAAAAGAACATATCTTTATAAGGAAAATCACATGTCAACACTTGAAATGTAAAGGAGGAAAATAACAATTGTCAAGGGTGTTACAAATCCAGAAGAAATGCTAACTACATCTCCTCCTTGAAGCTGGTCGACAATTCATTGATTTCCTCCCAATCTCAGATTAAAGCTGAGTGTGTGTCTCACTTCCAAAATCTTTTGAATGGAGACAGCGTCTCCTCTTTGGATGCTCAACTTCCATTCTTAGCACAAATTCCAAAGTTGATTGATGTCGGTGACAATGATAAGCTCCTTTCCCCCTTTTCCAAGGAGGAGGTTCACATGATTGTTTTCTCTATGCAAAGGGACAAAGCCCCCGGTCCGGATGGCTTTCTTGCTTCCTTTTTCAAGATTTTTGGGATATCATTGGAGACAATGTCTGGCTCACCGTGGAGGAATCTCATCATTTTGATAAGATACTTGGAGCCATGAACCACACCTTAATTTGTATGTTTACTAAAAAGTCTCCGGCTAGAAATTGGATGACTTTCGGCCCATATCCTTGTGCAACACTTCATATAAAATTATTTCAAAATCCATTGCTTCCAGAATGAACCCCCTTCTTCAAAAACTTGTTGCACATGAACATAGTGGGTTCATTCCTGGGAGATCCATCGCGATGGTATCATCATCTCGCATGAGTTAATTCATACTCTTCACTCTTCCTCGCACTCAGGCATGATGATTAAATTGGACTTTAGTAAAGCCTACAATCACATCAATTAGAGGTTCCTTCTTAAATCTCTTCAAGCTATGGGTTTCAGTATTCATTTATGCAATTCGGTCTTCAACTACATTTCTTCTCCGAGCTTCTCTATTCTGGTTAATGGTTATGTGGAAGGTTTCTTTTGTAGTTGCAGGGGTTTAAGGCAAGGGGACCCTCTCTCTTCGTTTCTCTTTATTCTCATCATTGAAGCCTTGAGTCGTGGTATCAAATCGATAATTAGTGATGGTTCCCTCATGGGTATCTCCATCACCACCAATCTACCTCCCCTATCGCATCAGTAGTTCACGGATGATACCTTTCTTTTCGGCCTAGCTTCTATCCCGGAAGCTCATCGCCTGCTCAATATTCTAAATTCTTATTCGCTAGTGGTTGGTCAGGTAATCAACTTTCATAAATTTGTTATCTTCTTTTTCAATGTCTCTCCTCATTTGCAACGCAGAATCAAGGAAATTTTGAGTTTTGAGGTGGGTGCCCTTCCTCAAAAATATTTGGGTATTCCGTTTTTTATGGTAAAGGGAAGGCTAATCTTTGGGATGATCTCCTTAATTCCCTCTCATCGAGATTGCATTCTTGGAAAGGGAAATGGTTGTCTCTGGCTAACATAGCTCTTTTGATCAATTTTGTCCTCCTTGCTCTCCCTATCTACATGCTCTCGGTCTTGTTGATCCCCAAATCAGTCCTGAATAAATTCGAAAAGATCGTCCGATCCTTTTTGTGGTAGGGGAACAACGAAGATAAAAAAATTCACCTGGTCAATTGGGAAACTATCAAACTCCCCAAACCCTTAGGCGGCTTGGGAATCATTGACCTTGCTCTTCAAAACTCTACTCTAGGTTCAAAACTGGTTTGGAACTTTTTATCGGATGCCAAGAGGCTGGTTTTTCAAGTGCTCTCCCATAAATATCTAGAGGCTAGCCGTCCTGAACTTTTGCTCTCTAGCATTGAACTCCCCAAAGGGTCCCACATATGGAACTTCATTTGCAATGAGATTTCTGATCGTGGACTGGGTTTCCTGGCAGGTCAACAATGATAGGTTGACTAATTTTTAGGAGGATAGTTGGAATGGACATCCGCCTTTGAATCTTATTCCCAATCTCAATAGAATTATGAATGTTTCTAGGGCCTCTTGGGGCAACTTTGTTGCTGATTATGGTCACATACATCATGATGGCTCGCCTTCTTGGCTTTGGAAGGATATTACCACCCTTAGCGCTTCCCCTCTTGAGACATCCTCTTTCATGGAGGCTATTTTGTCTAGAAATGCTTCCTTCAAAGATTGTGAGGACCATTTAATTTGGCTTGGAGCTTCTTCAGGTTCCTATTCTGTGAAAGATGGTTACGAAAAGCTTATTTCCATGTCTGGTAAAGGTACTCCCTATTCCTATGGCTACTGGAATCCCTCCATCTTACCCAAAGTAACATTGTTCAACTGGCTTGTTCTTAAAAGGAAAATCCTCACTCAGTTGCAGAGATCTTGGGGATTTTCCGGTCCATCTAAATGTGTTCTATGTGGGGAAGCTGAGGAGGATATTGATCATCTTCTCCTATTATGCTCTTTTGCTTCCGAGAGTTGGGACTGGCTATTAGCTAAGCTTAATTTAGCTTGGGCTCCATGTAACAATATCATTGACACTCTCCTTTCTTGGCCTAAGATGGGACAAGTGAGCTCCCTCAGTTCTATTTGGGCCATAGCTCCTTTCTTCCTAATTTGGCACATTTGGTGGGAGCGTAACTTGCGTCTTTTCCATGAGCAGTCTTCTGAATTGCGGCTTTTCTTGTCAAATTAGAAGCGTAATCTCTGAAAAAGTTAGTATAAATAGCCATAATAATTCTCTATTCTCCTCGTGTGATGTATAAAAATCTTGGCCCCTATTAAAATCCCTAGCTCTGGTTCCATCGTCAAACGTGGCCTTTCCCAAGTGGAGAAATTTCTGAAAAGAAGGAGTGTTAAATGGCGGCCACCTCCTTTGGGTTCTTCGAAATTGAATTTCAATGGAGCCTCCAGGGGTAATCCTAGTAAATCAGGTGCTTCGGTTGCATCCTCATAAATGATAAAGGGTTCTTTATTTCAGTTGGCTCTTTTCCCCTTCGAGATTATACGTGCAATATGGTCAAAGCTCAAGCGCTCCTGGAAGGTGTTAAACTAGCCATCCACTCTGGTTGTGACTCACTTTTCATCGAAGGGGACTCCCAAATCATCATACAGGCAATTGTTAAAGGGTCGGCCCCCTCTTGGAAACTCAACCCATTCATTTCCAATATCCTCTTTTGGCTCAGGAAACTTAGCAGTTGACACATCACACATGTATATCGTGAAGCTAATTATGTCATGGATCTTCTTGCCAACCAAGCAATTGATTATCCATCCACCATTAAAACTTCTAGTGATACAGAGGTGTGGCGAGGGATCCCTTCTATCATCTCACACGAGTGGTTTTCCTCCCTACATAAATGACGCATAGCTCCCTCGTGTGAGCATTTCCTTTTTAGTTGTGAGGTTTGGCTCGGTTCGACATTTTGGTCTCTTGTTCTCCGAATATGGCATTTTTGGGCTTCCCCTTTGTATATCTGCACTGCGAGTTTCCAGAAGAGGCCACAACAACTGAAATTGATCGACACTATCTTTTTGAAGTCTTCAACTACTCTTCCCACCTCGAAGTGAAGCCATTGAAATGATTCTCGGGGACTCTTTCCGCTTCGCTTTTTGCGCGTGCTTGCACTGAACTCTAATATTGCATCTAACTTCATGTCCTTTTATCTCCTTCTTCATCCTGACCCACGGTGGTGGAATTTGTTGCAGAAGATGAGATTTATTCGACGTTCAAAGTTGGCCTTCATGATGAATTACTTAATTTTTCTCCCTGATCCTCTCCTGTGGGTGGAGGAAGTCGACGAACAGGCTTTGGGGTCGGGTAGGGGTATTCAGTGGCTCAACGGCCAATACCATGACTTGCTCCACTATGCTCAAAATGTACACTCCATGTTCATTTTAGGGAGGCTTGATCATAGGTTGCTCCTACGATCGAGATTAATCTTTGCTCTTCGCTTTAGTGCACTCCGCGATTGATAACTGGAACGAGCTCAAAGATCGTGTTGGTGATGCATTCACTCTTCTTCTTCACGAAGTGAATTTCTACACGGGTACCCAGTACCATTGATCCTTTGGTTGGCCTCGGTTGGCTTTGTTTTTTCGGTGTTCTTTGGTCTCGTCCCTTCTCTTTTGTTCCTCCCCATGTTTCGGTCCTTACCGACACGGTTTCCTCTTTCTCCTTCCTCCTCCTTTCTTCCGATTGGATGTTTTCAGCCCACCCTCCTCCCTTCTTCTTCTTTTCTTCTCTACTCTTTGTATGGTTGGGGCCTTACCCTCCGGTTTATAGCTCGATCAATCATAAAAAAAATCATTTCCCGATGACGCACTCTTGCTTACACGGCTCATCCTTGACTACTGAGGGTTCTTAACTAAATGAGCCTATTCATCTACATGTTGGGGGGGCATCGCTAATCTTTCCCCCTCTTATTTTCATCGCACTAACATGCTTCGACTATATTATATTTTCACACATTCATCACGATACATTCATTTTATTGTCATACATGTTTCTATTTTTACACTTATTCTACTATTATCATTACATTAACTACACGCCAAACATACCTTTTAATAAACATGTAATGAATCACATTACATTTGTTATCTATCATCATTACCATTACACATTTTGTCTAGCATTACCAACATTATAATGTGAAGCTACGATAATGAAACATGACCACTACACAACACATTATGTATACTAGGACCATAACCATATAATCATATATCATGACATCAAAACACTACAACTTAGGTTTATCATGTGTCCATACATATATAGTAAGTACAATCATCATCACCAAACATGTCTCGTCATTGGGGGCAACACCCCCACATCATATACAATACTACAAATTAGACCTCATCATCGTTATCGCTCTCGGGTACTGCGAGATCCCTAGAACTAGATACCTCTCCACTAATACGATGTCATTGTTTGCAGATCCCTGATATCACTCGACCTCCCTCCGTAATAGGGTAATCTTTGTAGCCTGCTCAGAGAACTGACACTACAAATCTACATACTATGCAAACACATCTTGGGCTAAGGGACCACCACCTACTACTGCCCTCTGTCTCATCGGGTCTCCTCGCGTGCCTCGTCCCTCTCTTTACTAGCAACAATGTACACGTCTCGATTCTTATGGCTACTGAATCAAATATATGGGCATGCTCACCCACAATTTCATCCATGCACTTGAGTATACCTCCACCAAACACATCAATCGACACATTATGCGTCAATGTACATATGGATGTGTCCACGATCAACGACCAATACATATCACCTACACACATAGATTACAACGCATTAGACAAACATACAAAACCATATAAGTAAACCATGAAATACAAATATACAAATATTTACGCTCAGATACAACCACTGCTATAGGATCAGGGGCATGTGTCCCCCCCTCTCCTTCTCCTCCAGGTGGTAGCTCCATCAGACTTGCAAACAATGGGTACAATAATACCTACCTAGGAGTTGCCCACCATATACGGTACTCCTCATTATAACCCGTGTCATCTCCATCAATAGTCTCTATCGTCAGATCTACCTCATTCATCCCGATGGTATTAGTTACTCTGTTGTGGGCCCTAGCCTAGCTTTGACCCTTCTAGGTGCTTTGATAGCTCACAACCATATATATGGCTCTGGGGGCACATCCTAAGCCATGCCAAACTAACGTGATACTCTCTCTACCTGAAAAATCTCTACCACACCTGGAAAGCGATCGTCTAGCCACACCATCCTCTGAATACATTGCAACTCGATAGCATCCTCTGAGTTATCTCCCATAGTCACGGTATGGCATCCATATCACCGCCTCGAGCCCCATCTTATCTATCAGTGCCCTCTAGGTATATGTGTCCATCTTCCTACCTCGAATATCAACCCACCATCGCACATATATCTCTGGTTGAGCCCACTCTCCTCGTGGACCTCCAATTGGTCTCAATATGGTTATGTGCTCATATGCCCATACATGCAATAGTGTGGTGGCTCCTATCCCTCCACCATGCTCCTCAGTGCATAAATCAGTATAGATCTATGTATAGATGGGCCAATACACACCATGCTCACGCGTATCTAGTACCCTCCTCCTATATCCACTAATATATGTCATGCATCTTATATAAGATGCTTACACATCCTCCCTCAATGGTTATACATGATGCAATCACAACCATTATGAACTTCGCAAGTGCGGAACCCTAGACCTTAATATAACATCTAGACTTATATGGGCCTCGGTAGGTACTCGAGTCCCCATAAAATATCATCTCATGTCTCACATCTATGGCTCCATATCCTCCATTGGCATAACCCACACTCTCTCCCCTATAACCGGTAATTGTAGAATGAGATATATGTCCTCCAACGTAACAATCATCTCCCCTGTAGGTAACCAAAATGTGCAAGTATCTACACACCATCTCTCGCATAGTGTAGTCAACATGGGCATATTATGGGGTACATCCCCCATCCGTGCTATGTGTCATAGGTCCCTCTTCTAGACACCACCAACATCACATCCATCCCAATCATCATCCTACATGCACTCCAATCCCAACAATGTACTCAAATGTCGCACCACAAAAATCCCTCAAGTGGATATCCCTCTACACACCACAAAACAACAAACAACCGTATCGTTAGAACACATTACAAAACCAAATACACTCATTTATCATACTAATAACATGTTTTTCAACATGTTTTTCACCATTATCCACCCAATGGACACATTCTGGACTAGGGCACCTAGATGCTATAATTCCCCTTATATTACACATGATTAGTTAACATTACTATAGGGTTTACTAGTTCATGCCCATTTCACCACCATTTCCCTCTAATGCCTAACTTGGGCAACAAACATATAATTTTATATGTGACACTTGGTTTGAGTAGGACAAATGAATTACTAAACATCACATCCTTACCCCATATCATCGTACTCATACAATCGACCAAAAAAATCGATCATCATACAGTGACCTCCTAACCATCACTTCCATTTAGTGCACTTCATCTCGACATTTATACTAAAAAATTCACTACATTACATGGATCAACACGCCATTTTCCATGGATTGACACGCTATCATTGGTTATTTCATAGCATGCTTACTCCCCTACTTTGATTAGTTACATACAAAAATGCGTGTTCTACTTATAGTAAAGATGGGCTTCTTCGAATTTTCTTAGGTACGTATCTCTATCTACTTTATGTTACCAAGCATTCCGCTCTCCAACATAAAGTGGGGGTAAATATAATAAAAAATCACGCACTTACTATTACATTTATATTTCTAAGTATGTTATTTTATATATGGATCTCGTGTAATAAAAGTATTCACCAATGACCCATCCACTAGTCCTGTCTTATTAGATAGTCAATCGTCATTGTTTATGTCTATTTAATCCTCTCTCAAGTACACTACTGACCCATCATTTCAGTTGTTTATACACTTGCTTTTAGTAGGCTCTCTTAGGGAGTCTTAGGTGTCGTAATTTGCTTGATTGTCATCTCTAGTCCTTGACTAGGGTGCCTAGGGTAGTGTTGGGGCACCCATGGGTGCCCCAGTCCATGATTTTAGGTGCCCTGGTCCCCGTAACACTTGGGTCTAATTTATCTATTTAAGGTCGGTCTTTGTCATTTTCCCATTCGTTCCCTAGGTACTAGTCAACATGTTGGGTCATTAGTGTCAAAATTTGAACAAGATATCCCTATATAAACATAACATACTCACTACATTATGGGCGGACTATCATCTATCAAGGGCTAGTTATCTACCAAGGCAAGGGACTACATTTGGGCATCTTCTACATCTGCATCACACAAATATAGGGGGAAAGGGTTGTATTCATTCTATTCCATCCACAATTTTCATCTTTACATCTAGTTATTGCCCCTACTTACAAGGCTTCATTATGGCGCTAGGGCACCCTAGGCACATAATTACACACACAAAGCACATAAAACTACATTGGTCTGGAATGTAGTGCAACGCTTAGTCGTAAGT
This sequence comes from Taxus wallichiana var. yunnanensis, assembly GCA_018340775.1. Taxonomy (NCBI): domain Eukaryota; kingdom Viridiplantae; phylum Streptophyta; class Pinopsida; order Cupressales; family Taxaceae; genus Taxus; species Taxus wallichiana. The sequence continues at coordinate 416,370,583 of CM031237.1, forward strand.
CCACCATTGTGGTAGCTAAGGTTAGTATGACCCCTTCATATGCATCTTTCTTTTTTAGGGAGTTGATGCTTTGTATGGGGTTTTATAGGTAAGTTCTTGATCACATAACTACCACGACATACGTGAAGGTATTGTGACAACAAAGGAACCAAGACGAAGATATTGTGAAGAATTTGTGACATTATCAGATTTAGATCCTAAGCTTTTCTATAGACCAAAGCACCCAGATTATGCACAGGCGCCCCAAAGGTGCCCTTAGGGTCCTCTCCCAAGTGCCTCAATATAGACAAATCTTCATTTGCTACAATTTCTTGGGTAACACCATCATTCCACCCTGTCCGCACATCATCTTGTCTAGTCCTGCACACAATGAGGTAAGTTAAAATCAAGTTAGTACCTTATCCATTCTATTTCATTTGTTTTACTTCATTCAAATATCAAAATAAAATATTTAGCATTGTATTTCATTTTATGTTACATATTTCCAATATTGTTGTTATTTAGATTAACTTAGAATATAGATTCCAAAAACTGTATTTTAGTTAATCAGAAGACCACCATTGCAACCTTATTTGAATGTGATATATATGGAAAACAAAACTAGGGCTAATCCTATTGGAGTGCTAAAGGATGCGACTATTACAATTCAAGGAGCCAAGTTTACTAGGGACTTTGAAGTATTGGAGCTAGTTGAAGCAGATAGCTTCCTAACATTAGTTGGGCACCCCTGGCGTTATGTGAATAATGCAGATTTGTGTTTCAATAAGGGGTACATCAGCTTTGAGAACAAGGAAGAGCATATAATTATACCTTTGACAAATGCAAAGGTTGCTTTATATGTTGATCCTTTGAGTGAAGAAGACTTGAACAAGATATATGCGCGCACAATCAGAGACCCTGAGGTAACTGATCCATCTAATGAAGGAGTGATATAATGGGATGATACTCAATTAATTAGTGATACTAAAAGTATTGCATGTGACAATTGGGTGCATGGAACATATGAAGGAGTTAGGTGAGAGATCAAGAACACAATTACTTGCATGATCAGTCCGCACATGGTTAGGCGCTTGAGTTATAACCGGTGTACCTTGGTATCTTGGTGAAGGGAAAACTGATGTCTTTCTATGTGCCATGGAAGCCTAGTGGAATAATGACAGAGATAGGAGAAATATGCTATTCTATACTCTGTGTGGAACAACCACGCGCTAGTGGGAAAATTTGGATGGAGGGGCAGGAGGCCTTGCCACCATCACTCTAGAAGGTGAGTTATTATGTCATATGGGTATCTGCTAGAAGGTGAGTTGTATAAATAATTCCTTTAAAGTATCAACGAGTTTCTTATAAGATATGATATTCTCATCCTTAACCTTATATTCATCATTTACTTACTAGATGGTCAATTGAGAATCACCGATAACATTAACCTGTCGGATATTCCACCATGTAGCAATTTTCAATCCTACAATGAGGGATTCATACTTGGCTATATTATTTATGCATGGGAAGCCAAGTCTGAAAGCTTGAGGAATTAAATAACTTGTTGGAGTGATAAGCACCACTCCTACTTTTGAACCATGAAAATTGAATGATCCCTCAAAGTACACTTTTCATGTGATGGATTCCTCGATATACATCATAGAAGCATCAGGAACTTCTAAACTTAGTGGCTCGTTTCCTAGAAAAGGGGCCTCAGCTAATTGATCTGAAAGTACTTTCCCTTTGACTAATTTTTGACTGACATACTCTATATAAAACTCACTTAATAATATGATCCAAATGGCCACCCTCCTGTAAGCACATCTTTGGATAAGAGATATTTAAGCGGGTCAACTTTGGATATGAGCTTGGTTTTATTGTTTAACAGGTAATGATGAAGTTTTGAGAAAGAAAAAACAACCAAGAAAGCCTTTTCAATTTTTGGATAGTTGAGCTCATAAGCGATCAACGTGGGACTAAATTAATGCATATTTCTCTTTTTTATTCAAATCATACCGAGCTAGAAGTGTGCCTATTTCAAATTGAGTGGCTAAAATATATAGTAGCAGGGGTTCGCCTAGGGTAAGTGGTATAAGAATAGGAAGTTTGGCCAAATATTCCTTGAGTAAGGAAAATGCTTGTTTTTTAGGGCCCCTATGGAAATCAACATCTTTCTTGAGAAGATGTGTGAAGGAATGACATTTATCAGTAAATTGGGATATAAATCTGTGTGTAGCATGGATCTTACCTTGTAAGTTGTGCAGTTGCTTGACGTTCTTTGGAGGAGGTATATCTATGATAAAAGCTACCTTTTTTGGGTCCATTTTAATCCCTCTTTTTGATATAATGAAGCCTAGTAATTTTCCTAATATCACCCTAAAGACACACTTCTTTGGGTTGATCTTGAACTTGTAATCTTTGAGATGTTGAAAGATACATCATAGGATCTTTGTATGTTCTTCTAAAGTGTTGGACTTTCCCAAGATATCATCAACATAGTCTATGGTCTTGTCATGGAAGATGATAGCCATGGCCCTTGGAAAGGTTGCTCCTACATTCTTAAGGTCAAAGGACATGACTTGGTAACATAATTTCCCCAAGAGGGTAGTGAAATCAGTCTTATGTTAATCTTATTTCGTAATTTGTATTTGATTATAACTTGAAAATCCATCCATAAGAGATATCATTTCGTAACCTGTAGTTGAATTGAAAATCATGTTGATGTTAGGGAGAGAAAAATCATCTTTAGGACATGCATTATTAATGTCTCTGAAATCTGTACAATTATTGATACCAATGGTTTTCTTTTGCATAGGTACTATGTTAGATATCCATTCTGAGTAGTCAATAGGTCTAATGAACCCTTCGCTAAATATTTTTCTAGATCCTCCTTGACTAAAAGGGCCACGCAAGGATGCATTTTCCTTAATTTTAATTTGATTGGTTTAGTTGATTCATGCACAACCAATTTATGCACTACTAGTGAAGGATCCAATCTAGACATGCTAGCATATGACCAAGCGAAGATATCTGAAAATTCACAAAGGAGCATGACAAAAAAATAAATTCTTGTGCTACGAGGGAAGCTTCGAGCTTAACCAGTTTGGGCTCATCTTTGGTGCTAATTTTTACTTCTAAGGGTGCCTTGACGATATTTTCACCCTTATAATTATTACTTTTAGTATCCATTTTAGGTTTTTCAATTTGTACATTGGATAGTGCCTCAAAGAGGTGTTCACTATGAGACTTGGATTTTTTCATTTGATGAGGATTTTTGGAAGTTATCTTTCCCTCATTCACTTTTTGATTTTTCTAACCAAAAAGCTCAGCCTCCTCCCCAAAGTATACATATGGATCTAGATCAATAGAGAAGCCTTTCTTGTTATCGCCAATGGTAATATCATCTCGCAGACCCATAAATTTTCCAATTGCTTCATAATTCTAGAAGAATTCGAGCGGTACATGTTTTTGTTGGTCCCAATTCACAAGGTATGGGTGAACGAGGTATAATGTGGGAATAGTAGGGGATATGGTGAAGATAGATGTGTAAGGAAAGAGATTAGTAGAGGCAATGTCTTCCTAGAGACTATAGTGGGAATATATTTCGTTGTCAAAATCGGAAGAACTATCATCATGCTTAGAAGAAGTAGCTTTGACTTCTTGGGGATGGGACCCATATGGTTGAATGTCGAATCCATATTTTACCATCTTTTGATGTGATTTTGGAAGAGGTTCTAACACTCATTGCTCATCAACACCATGTCTATATCCTTAATATCCCATAGTGTACATCATCTTATTAGGGATGACATACTTGGGAGCTTGGTAACAAGAAACCATCTAATTATAGGGAGACTGGGATATAGGAGCGTTAAGTAGTTTTTCATATGCCAAAATTCCACCAGGAAGAAAAGTGTCAATATTTCAATGTTCCCTAGACCGTTGAGGCTGATAAAAGGCCTACCACATTTTTTTGGTGATAGGGGTAGATTACAGATAAAAAGGTCTTGTTGGAGGTTGTATTCTCTAGATCCAGTAGGGAGAACCTTCATGTCCCATGTAGAAAATGGGTAAATAGACGTGGAAGCACCATATTTCTGTGGGCATAGTGTATCAGGATCAATGCGGGAGGCAAGATCCTAGGACCGAATTTGTACAACGATCTCTAAATAAGGACACTCACATATATAGGTGAAATAACCATATAACATTATGTAATGTGTAAAGGGTTGTGGGTCCCCAAGAATGGTAAGTGTTTGTCCTTCATGATAAAATTTTATACATTGATGGAAAGTGGAAGGCACGTCCTGCATGGCATGAATCCATGGGCGACCGAGAATCATATTGTAGGTTAGTTCCAAATCCAAGACATGGAACCGGTATCATTAATAGTAGGCCCAAATTCCACAGAAAATTTATTGTACCATCCGATTGTCACTCTGCATTATGATATGCCTTTATGGTAATGATATTAGGCTCAAGTTCCACATCTACAAGCAACCCGGATGTCCGATTATTTGCAAGCTAAATTTTTTTAAGCCATATCTATTGTCCACAAGTACTCTCTTAATATTTTTATGAGTCGCGATCACCTCTATGTACAAGGAGAGGTTATGGGTATGATCATCTATTGGAATCTCATGTTGACTGAAGATAATGTGTTTGGATCGAAGCAAGCTGCGTAACCAAGGTTTGGAAGCATGTAGGATCAATATCCGTAGAAACTCTTGACCCTTGAAGGGTTTTGTAATGGATGTACTTATGAATGTTGGTTACTTTAAGAAGATCTAACATAGAAATCTTAGCAGTAGTCTTCTTTAGTTGTTCAAGGAGATCATATTGACTATCCTGGAGAGTAGTGGTCTTATAAGATGAGTGTGTCATGTTGCCACAGCACACACTCGTGTCTTAATTTTAATAGTGTTTACTTTCTCAATAATAGGGTGAACATAGCTAATAAGAGAATAGAAATGATTAGTTGTTTAATCAATAATGTAATTAGCATTTTTATTCTGGGATGATTGGCCTTGATCTGACTTTTTATCCCCTTTTTTATATTTTTTAAATGGCTCTTTATAAATCTATAAATTTGTGTTTGAATTTTTACTTGGTCCAAGAGAATCAATTTCAACTTCCTCGATGTCTATGAGGTCTTGAATGAAGTGTTTTAACTTCAAATATTTTTCAGTTATTTGGCCCTTAACATGATGAAAGTTGTAATACTTGTGGTATTTGTACCAGGGCGGATTTACTGCATCATCAGCAAAATGCGTATTAGTTGGGAACCTAACCATGTTCACTGTGTCTAACTATTTTAATATTGATGAAAAAGAGTCTAAAAGGGAGTGAACACTTGATGTTTTATTTTGGTGCAATCGGCCCTTTGGAAAGTTTCAAAGGAGCATTGATTTGGATAGCTTACACACGTTTGGAATCTATGATTCTATCACCTATGACATTCTTGTTTTTTTAAATAATTTAGGTTTTTCGTTGTTGTTTTGGATTCATGGTGATGTTTTTTTAAGGGATTTAGAGTCCCTTTATCCAATAAAGATTTCTCAATTTGGGTCCCTTTTTCTATGATTTCCTCAAATGTTCTCACACAATGCATTTGCAAATGGAAATCTATTTCAGGATGTAGATTTGGTACAAAGATACTAACTAGTTATTTCTTAGGGATAGATCAAGAGAAGTAACTAGGTAACCCTTGCCACTATTGGAGGAAACAAATGAAGTTTTTGTTGTTATGTTGTTTGGTGTTACAAAAATCTAACATGGTAATGTCACTTTCCATATTGAATAAAAATTGGCACACAAACTTTTCCGCTAACTCAATGAATGTGAAAATAGTACCTTTAGGAATGTGAAGAAACCACTAAAGATCTTGTCCTACAAGACTCCATGCAATAAATTGAATGAGATAGTTATCATTGTACACAACTTCTTGGAAATCCATGAAGAAGTCCTTAACATGATCACGCGTGGATGACCTTAACCCCTATATTTATAAAATTTAGGGAATTCAAAGTGAGGAGGAAATGCAGTGCGTAGTATTTCCTAATAAAAAGGATAGGGACAAAGTTATTTGAATTGTTACTTTTTACAGTTTCCTACATTATTTTATTGTAAACTTGTAAGGGCATTCTTCATGGATTGTCACTCTTGGTCAAATATTTGGCCACGTGAAGGGGAAGTTGGAATATATACTCGGTTTGACTTTTGTGTCATGCCTCCACGGTTTTCTGTGTAAATATCATTGTACATAACCTTAGGTTTTTAATTATACATAGTTTTTCATGGGTCCTTGTGGACATGGGAATCCAAACTCACTAATTGACAACTAAGGGCTTGTATTTGATGTTGAATAGTGACCTCATTATTTCAGGTTTCTTTGTGAGTTTCACATGGAGGTGGTTTTTCACAATCTTCGTGTTCTTAGTTACCATCATGGCTAATTCAAATAGTAGGTATGCAATAACTACCGATGTTTTTAGAAGGTGCTTCCTCATTGTTATTTCCTTTCCTAGAAGTAGAAGCATGTCCAGGATTTAATATTTCATCAATAGTGAGAATGAGACATTTTACTTCTTCTAATCTATGGATCATGTTCATAAGAAGAGTATGGTCGAATTTAGGTGGAATTTTAGCCCCTAATTCCACTACTTGTGTGAGAACTTGGTCTCGATTTTGTAAGATAAATTTATCTATATGTGTTGGGTTAAACTCATAGTTATCTCGAGGAGATACCACCTCGTCACCACTATGGTCTACCATGGTTTCCCCTTCACGTAAAGTGACTAAATTTTTGTTGAAAAAAATTATTACATCCTAATCATCTATGTATCATTCTTGGTAAGAGGATGCATAGGAAATGTTTTGCTAAGTTCTAACGAATGTGCACAAGTATCATAAAGAATCTAGACAAAACCTATCAACACTGAATGATAATAAATAATGTCCTAATCCACTACAAATAATGTCCCAAAGGGATAAATAATATACAACTAAATTTTGTTGATGAAATAATATCCTAAGGAAAGAATATCTAGAAAAACACCAAACAAGGAATCAATTGTGAAAAGAGTCTACTCCCTATGTCTAAAAACTTATCTCAAATATTATTATTGACAAGATGCCAACACATTTCAAGTACTTAAATTAATTTTTGGATAAACAAGATTTATGTACTAAAAATGAGATGAGGTGGTATGACCAACGTAATAATGTAAAGTATATACTCTAAACTCAGTTTAATATAAACAAAGTATAAGTGTTGGAAATGAAGGTTACAAATGTGGGCAATGTAACAATACTACTTGGATACTTTTAATCAAGTTTTCAAAAAAACATGTTAGTATCAAAATAGGATTGACACAATGTGAATAGCGTAATGACAACACCTTCCAAGACTTAAGGCAATATTTGAATCAAAAACTAGGTCTAAGTATATCAATGAATCAATACAATGTGAGTAGTGTAACAAGGCAATCGATATACTTATATTCAATTTTTGGAAAACAAGATGTAAGTATCACAAATGTGTTGCTATAATGCAAGCAACGTAATGATGCAAAGGGTAAATCAAGGTAGGATCACCTAACTACAATGAGATATCTTGATTATGGGTATCAAGACAAGGTTTACCAAAACATGAGGACGTACTAAAGACACTTTCAACACTTAACATTCTTGTTACAACATGGTCATGTAAGTGAATACAAAAGTGGTGGACATGATTATTTTTGGTAACACCGCATATGTTTCTCTCTTTTGACCAAAAATGTCAACAAGAAAACAAAGGAGATAGAACAAGTGGTGATGAAAAATACTTAGCCTAACTTTATCGAGTTTCACCTTGTTTAAAAACAAAGTAGAAACTAAGACAAAGTTATGCCTTGTAAGTTTCATGATGAATATCACGTAGTGAAAACTTCAATGAACTCTCCCTTGTTCAACTAACAAGGTTTTGACTCCGAAGAAGTTTTTTCTTTGTGAGAGATCTTTAGAACATGATGGATAAAGTCAAGTTGGCCCCAATTCCAAATGTTTTCCTAATATTTTGTTCTCAACACTCACCAATACTTTTCTAAGAGAGATACGCTTCACTAGATAACTCCTAGATGAAGGACCATTACCCCACAATCAAATTAATGAACAGGGGCCTCATACAGACAACTTGAAGCATTCCTCACGGGTATTTATAGTCAAGTAGGTAGTGGGGCACTTCTCATTTCATCCACCAATTCCCTCAAGGTGTGGACTACTTTTGGGTTCTGTGATAATCCTCATAATGATTTTTATGGCTTATGCCAAGATACTTCCCACAATTCAAAGCGAACGGGTTTAAGCCCTTATCCGAACCTAGCAAATACAATGTTTTGAATAAATGGTGTGTTTGTTATCTTTTGATTAAAATGTGGTTTAGCACACCATTTTCAAACTACAAAAAATTTCATTAGTATTGTTTTTATCAAGTCTTTGACAAGCGTTGGGTCTTGCACACAAAATATTTAGTACTTTTCCTATAAAAAGTGAACCAAGGTTGTTTTTGGTTCTCAAGATCATCCACGGACGTAAGAGAAGAGCATACACAAAACTTGATCCAACTAGATTATAAAATGGAAAAATTAAATCAAATGAATTTTAAAATTCTTCGTAAACATTCATTCCCTTAACAAAATGAATGATGAAATTTTCAAGTTAATTTGAATGTTTGGAAAAGAAGACTAAAGTTGATTTTGATTCTCAAAATCACCAAATGTGCAAGAGAAGAGCATACACAAACTTTAGCCTAGCTTAAGAAAATAATGGAAATACAACATTCATTAAATAATTTATACATGTTATAAAATTATTTTAAATCAAAAACCTGCAAAATAGAAGTCAGAAAAACTTGCAAAATAACAACAAACACAAAAATAGATTCTGAATTTCTTGAAATTTGAGCCAAAATTTTACACATAACACTAGTGTAAGGCTATCAATGGTAATGCAAGGTGAATTAAACACTAGCATAGGGATATCAATGGTAACATAGGGCTATCAATGGTAACACATGGCTATCAATGGTAGCGCATGGTTAATTCAACACTAGCGCAGGGGGTTTCATACATGCACACATAATAGTAATTCAACACTAGCAAGTGAAGGCTTCTATGTATAATAGAGATAAATTTTCCAAAAACAGAAGCATAAAGGAAATCAAAGCTAGCGTATGGGTTTTAACTCTTACACAGGAGAATCAATAATGGCGCAGGTGTTTTAGGTCAAACGCATAGGTATTTTACATTAGCACAGGGCACCTGTGCAACATCAAGAACACAAGATTTTGACAAAAATAATTTCAAAAAACTCAAATCTTTGTTGATAACATTCAAATTTGAAAAAACTTTTACCTCCTTCACACCTGCAATAAAGACTCAACACATGCAAACTCAACAAAAGGAGTTAAGAAACACAATATTTATCAATATATGTGAAATAGAGGTTAGTATGCAAAAATGAAATTTAACTACAAAAACTTGATAAAATGTGCATGAGACAAAGGGATGTCACATCGAGCGTGCTAAATGTGTGCAATCTAAAATTATGATAAGCTAAATAACTAGATCTAACACCAAGTATACCTATTAGCTAAGCTAATTCAAACTAAACACCATGATAAAGCTTAAAGAGGAAAGCTAATCTAATGCATCAACAATGAAAAACACTAAACATTTAAGCAATACTCTTGAAATTTATATGTGCTTTGTATGTGTATGATTTCTCTTATTATGAACCTATCTTGATCATAAGAAATCAATTGAATGTTATCTCCAAATGAGGAAATAATCTCACCAAAATGGCTTAATGGCCATGTTTGGATCTTCCTTTACTACTCACAAATGAGAAGAATGGATGCAAGAATGAATAAGCTTTTCAAGAAGAAAATTCTCTTATCATGTGCATAATAAAATCACTAGCAAAAGTGTGGTGTAAGGTGTGAAGGAAGGTAGTAGGTTCTTTATATAGCATGTTTAGAAAGAGAAAGTAGAATTAGAAGAGATAAGCATGTTTAGAAAGAATTTATTAGAATTGGAAACTCATGGGAGTTGGAGATGATTTAATTCATCAACTAGGATTAATTAATAGGACAAGATAGGCTTAGAAATCTATTCAGAGGTGATTTAGGAGGAAATAGGTAGAATTTTGAGGGTTTTTAAGAGGGATTTAACCAATAAAAGGGTTTATTGATTAAATAGAGTATTAAAAGGATTAATTAACTAATGATAGTTAATTAAAAGAAGATTAAAACTAACAAAGTGTCTTTAATTGGCATCCGGAATGAAGGAAAATGCTAGTTAATCAACGAAGTGTCGTTAATTAACCGAGGTGACGGGGAATGCTAGCTAATTAGTGGGAAATCACTAATTATAATGAAACTAATGGGAAAGATGATAAATGGTGCAATTTTAGTAGTAAAATTACGTAGTCAGATTTAGGTGTCTACAGATGCATAAAATCATTAGCCAAAAAATACATAGGAAGGTACCTTATATAGTGAGAAATTAGGTCACCCAAAAAGGTAATTAAATCAGCTCACATTTAGAAAATGACTTAAATTAAATTTCCCCTAATGACCTATTATTAGCCTAAGGAAGCTAATTAGACCATGTATGTAAAACCACATAGTGGTAAAAATCCTATACTAACACCCCCCTCAAGTGTAGCTTATGTGGGGAGAAAATGTGGGTTCTTGTAAAAAGTCCTGATGAGGTACCCATGTACAATGTAAATATCTCATAAAGTGGAGAAAGGGAGAAAATATAATGGGAAGAAATGTCCCACCAAAAGAGATAAAAGAAGAGAAGGTAGGACTAGAAAGCCCCAGTAAAAGATACAACTACTTGTGTCCACCATGTATACTATAAAAGAGCCTCCTGGGGTGACTTTGGATCATAAGTAGATGTAGTGAAGAATAGATCAACATGGAAAAATGAATGAATGTGCCAAGTGGCTGATGGATATTTAACCAAGGTGTGCTTCTTATACAAGGAACTATAGTTCTCATGTAAATTAAAAGATCCAACTACTCCATGAAGGGGTGGCGTATCCGAAGCAATAATAAAGAAGGGATGTGGAAGGTCTTACAACTATGTACTAAACTACCCAATGTCCGATTAATGCTAAATCAAGGTGTCTATTCCCTAAAAATTCTTTGGTGGATCAAAAGTAGGTAGATCAAGAAATAATTCATCAAATATGGAAGGTAACAAAGAGATGGTGGAGGTAGGACCCCATCGCTATTGTAGTAATTTTTGATAGAATATAATTCCTCATCATCACAAATGTTCTCAGGATCTAAAATGTCATCAAGTACAGATGAATCTAATGAAGAATCCAAAAAGGGACAAAGTGAGAGAAGGAATATAATTGAGTCTAATGATCAACTACACCCACTATAATGATATTATCATTGTGTACTATACGTACCCAAAATCAGTATGTACTTGTATGATACTCAGAAATTGGTTACGGTAAGCCCCAATGATGATTAAGATCTCTTCGCAAGGTGCTCGAAATCCGTAAAGTTTGTTGAGTATGCATTTGCATCCCAAAAATCCTTGTCTAGCCTCTACATGTTTTGTCCTAGCCTTTTCTCTCTTTTTCCTTGTTGTTTTGTTGTTATTTATAGGACCGCCTCTTGTGGCGGCATGATCCTCAGTAACCGTCACCCGCCTAGGGCGGTGGTCTCAGAATCGTCACCCAGCCGGGCGGCGGTCTCCAGTAACCGCCACCTGTGCCGGGCGGCGAATCCTATAACCGCGCCCTACGCAGGGCGGCGGTCCTGTACGCGCTTTCCAGAATGTTCCGACGATCGCGTCAAGCGTGAAAATTCAATTTTCACCCGCATTTCTCAACCACTAAAGCTTGTATTTATGTTTTTGCCGACTGAACAATGATTTATCTTTGTTTAATGGTGGGAGAGTTCAATTTGAACTTGCCTTCTAGTCATTGCAAATGCTATAAATATGCATCTTGTTTACAAGTAAATGGTCTTGGTTCTTTCCTGAGTCTTCATTCTTGAATTTCAGTCTTCAATACTCAAATTCTAGATTTATTTTATGAATCATTTTGTCTTTAGCATGGATTAGAATTCTGAGTATTTAGTTATGCCTCACTCAGTACACCGACAACGATCCTCGTTAGGAATCGTATAGGCCAAGCTCTCATTCTCTTGTGCCATCCCTCTCCTACTTGTACTTCGTTGTATTTCTCTAAAGCTGCTATTATTCATTGTTTGAGTACCTGTTGTTTATCATTTTATTTCATCATTGCTTTGCAACGACCTGCTAGGAATTGCATAGGCCAAGCCACCACTTGCGCTATCCCTCTCCTACTTGTGCTTCATGCCATTTTTACTTCAAAGTGACTACCGTCCCAGTGCCTTCTCTTGCTGATGCTGCCATACTCCTACTCTTTCTGGATTCACGTGAACATGCAAGAACGAAGAGATCACTCTGAGGGGACAAGCTACAACAAAACTGGATTTGCCTCTGCTCAGTAAACTCCAGGTTTAAATTGTCAAAGTTATTATCAAATAGAGTAGCGAATCATTTTATTTCAGTTAAGCTTACTTTCAATATTGCCAGGGAAGCTGTGAGGAATGATAGTTTCTGAGAAACTATGATTTGTTCCTCACTTCTGAGGTAGGATTGAAGGTTTTTCAATTAAGTTAATTAGTTGTCTTTTATTTAGATTCACACATCTGCACAGGTGAATAACCACACCGGGTTATCTCGCTTGTTTAGTTTTAGTATAAAAGTAGTTTAATTATTGCTTGTAATTATAATGTTTCAATCGTGTATTTTGTTTAGATTAGTTTCCCTTTCAATAGTAGTATAAATTGTTATTTTTAGTTTAAGTTAATTTAGAGACTTCATAACTAGATTAAACGCTTAAATTCTAGTTAGGAGGATAAATCACTAGGGAATTTATGCTACCCGCTCATAGCCTCTAAATCTCCCCTTTTTCATTTTAGCTACCAGAGATCACACTACCAGATCTTAGTCACTGATCCTCCCATGGTTAGCTATAAGAAAGTTGCTTGCCGATTCTCATCCTCGCTTGTAGCTTTTCTATCATAGAAAATTGACCATAATCCCGACTGTGACTTCATCTAAGTCACCCGCATTTCAAACCACTGGCTATCTCGGCATGACCTCGGGAGGTCGGGTACGTGGAAGAGTTACTGTAGATTCCCATGCTCGCTTGTCACTTTTCCGGCGTAAATGTACCTCGATGACATAAATTCAATCAGTAATTTACTCAACCCGCATGCCCCACGACCAGTCGATGTACGGTATATTGACAAGAGATTAGTTTATAGTGAGGGAATACTTAGAATATTATTGAATGTTCCTCCACTAACTTCAATAGATCCTCTCCTAAAAACATGAGTAGAAGTCTTGTCACCCAATCGTATAGTGGACATGTACCATGGCTCCAAGGAAGTGAAATCCACATGTGAAGAGGCTATATGTTGTGATGCACCAAAATCAACAACCCATGTAGGATTTGTCCCTTTGTTTTCTCCTTTCCTGATTCTTTGTCTTTCCATTTTCCCTTGTCATTTTCCTTGGAGGATTCATGGGTTGATGAAGATGATTTGATAAACTTAGGGACACTTTTGTTGTTCATATCAAGAAGACTCATGAGTTGTTCAATATTATTCTCCAAATATTTTATTTCATCATGTTTGCATATGCAATACCCACATTTGATCCTATCTTTTTTGAAAGTAACGAGGGAAGAGGCAATTTAAGATTTTTTTTTAGGTGGGAGCATTTTGATCCTTCTTGTTCTCATGATTATTTTTATTTTATTTTTTCTCTTTAATTGAAGTCTTATATTTCTCATGTCCAGTAAATAGAGCATGTGATTTAGAGACCTTCATTGTACCCATTTAAATAATTTTGTGTTGCTTCCAACTCAAATTAGTAGTAAAATCATCCAAGCATGGTATGGTCCATGGATCTCCAATGGAATTTTCTTTGGCGTAAAGGTGAAACAAATACAAAATAGTCAAAACCCAATTTGGAGAGGATGTAAAGAATCAATTAATCTTCTGTGTTTTCTATGTCGCCAAGTTTCAACTATAACCTAAGTGATATTGGTGAAGAAGCCTTGTATCATGTCAAATTTACTTGGGCTCAAACTAATGATCTCATTATCTAACTCATGACCTCTCATTATGGCCTACTTCCCAAAAATTCCTTCCAATGTGATCCATACTTCATTTAGGATTAGTTTCTTCGTCACTTATAGTGTGTCACTTCACCTTCTCTACATTTGGTTTTGCTTCTATTTTTGTACCCATAGTGATCCAAAGTAAGCCTTTACTCCTCAAGATTATTTGTTTCTTGTCTTTCACTTATGATAGTTTAATGGTGTAAGAAGCAGAACTTGAAATTGATCCATTATAGAAGTGGTGTTGAATTATGTGTGCTTGAAATATTAGGATTTGAAACCCCCCCCAAACTATAGAGGTTTAATTTTACAAGGCATGATAATATACCCAATGTGTAAATCTAAAAAAAAACTCACACTTTCAAAACAAATGGCGCATCAAAAAGAGTTGTAAGTTGAAAGTAATGGCAGTTTAAAGTTTCTTTCTCATAAAAATACAATCTCCAAACGCAAATGTGTGGTCCAAGTTTATGTGGAAAAGCTAAACCGCCATGGGTTGGTAAGACCAATGTATTATTCCCATGTGACTAGGTGGCTAATGGATAAGATGAGTACCCCCCCCCCCTTGATGATGTCACTTTACACTATGATGTGGCTGGTTGAGTGATGTCACTCCCAAATTGCCCCTATTTAGCTAGTGAATAGTATTTTTCCTCTATGTTTAAAGTTTTCATTCACGTGTACGTTGTTATATTTTTCACCTTGTTTAACACCTTATAAAACACAACAAACATTGCGTTGGGGTTTTGAGTTTATTAAACAAGTCACGTAAACCCAAGGTATAAATTTGACATCCACATGTTATTCATTCCCCAAAATCTTGAAATTCACTACGAAGGCATGTGTTAGGGTTTTCAACTTGATGAAAATCCTAAAAATCCTTAAATGCACTCAGTCAGGTTTTTCACCTTGTTGATCAACTTGAAAATCCAAAAAGTACTTTGTCAGGTTTTTCACCTTGTTGATCAATATGTAAATCATGAATTGCAACTAGTCAAGTTTTAACACATGTAAAGCAAGTACAGTTGGCAAGAAAACTACAAGGAAAATCCCATATATTGAAAAATCCATACATCTTCCACATAAAATAGCAAATACCCACCAAATATTTTGAAAAACCCATAAATGGTTTTTCACTTCAAACACCAGATGGTAAAAAAATAGAATTAAAAAAGTGGCCTTCAACCCTCCAAAAATGTTTGAAATCACATGTCACATAACTATATCGTGTTTATAGTTGAATCTAGGTTATTGGGATCTTTTGAATTCAATGGTGCTATCTATTTTTCATTTAGAGAATGCAAAGGAATATATTTTCATGGATTTTCTAGAAACCCCACTAAACACTTAAAAACCTAAATCAATGAAAAAACAACACCAAATGAGCTAGAAAGCTAGATCTCACAACAAATTCTATGGCATTCAACTACAATAAAATATCTAATGTCATGTCAGAGTGGGCCACAATCGAGGATTGCAATTGGATAGGATCTAATGCACAAATAAAAACCTTGTGTGTAGAAATGAAATCCAAAAAACTTAAAAGGAATAAACTTGTCTTCAACAATTAAGAAATTTTTCATTGATGCATAAACTCAATAGCCAAAAAAGGTGTAGGAAGGTACGTTATATAATGAGGAATTAGGTCACCCAAAAAGTTAATTAACTCAAATCACAACTAAAAAATGATTTAAAGTGCATTTCCTCTGATGACCTATTATTAACCTAAGCAAGCTAATTAGATCGTGCATGTAAAACTACATAGTTGGAAAAATCCTACACTAACATAGAATCCATATCTTCCTTATTTGAAGTCATTTAAGGAGCCGATTGTTCCTTTCATTGGCCTTTAGTGGACCTATCGGTCATGATGTAGAATTTGGGACTTATCATGGGAATTTAGGGTTTGGGTTTTTATGGATTTATGCCCAATAGATAAAAAATAGATAATGAAACCTAAATCCTTTTGGTAAGCTTTCCAAAAATATAAAAACTTAGAAAAATTCTAAAAATTGTGGCCTATGGAGAAAATTTATGAAAAACACTAAAATGGATATATCTTGTACAAAATAGGTCAAAAACTCTTAAAATTTGGAGAAGACTTTACTTGAGTGATTTTTCCATATTAGTTAAAAAATTGTAAAAATGTTCACCACCATTTGGGAGATATAGTTTAATTTTAAATTTTAGGTTTTTGACCTAATTCTCACCCAAATCGAAGCTTTGATACCAGTTGTAATGAAATTACTTATATTCATATATTAGTAGCAATAAAACAACAAACACTAAAATATAGATAAATTATCACAATGAGAAAATAGAATGACTTAGCCACTTTGAGGGGGAAACCTCTAAACCGTACACTAAGACTCAAGTGGTTAATAACTGCTTACTAAATCCTCTATATACCCTATTATGTTATGAAAAATACGAAGGCTGACCTACTAAGCATAAAAGAGAATAAATAAATATAATATGGAATGATAGGAGGGTATGTTAGCCACATGTCAGCTATAAATATCTCGATATATGACTTGCGCCTAAGGGCATAGCAATGGAGTGCCATGAGAATTGTGATGAGTCGGGAGGAAGACCCATCACATATTTTAGTGAGAAACTAAATCATGATAGGAGAAGATATTCATTTCATGGTCAAAATATTTACATCATAGTGCAATCTCTAAAAAATTGTAGGCACTACTTGTTTTCCAAAGATTTTGTGTCATATACGGACCATCAAGCATTACAATTCATCAATAGCCATAGGGAAATTGAATTAAAGAAACATGAAATGGGTTGAATCCTTACAAAGATACTCATTTGTCTTGAAGAGTGGATGTGGTAAATCAAATAGAGTTACATATGCATTAAGCATAAGATGTGACTTACGTAAACCAAAGTGGGAGTAGTAAGGTTCAAGGCGATGAAGGAACTCTACACAAAAGATGAATATTTTAGAGAAGCATAGAGAGCATGTGCAGAACTAATGAGCATATATGCATGCCTTGGTTAGACTACTTCTTACATGAGGATTTAGTTTTCAAAGCCATGTAGTTGTGCATTTTTTGAAGGTTAATGAGGGAGAGTTTTATCCAAGAGAAGAATTATGGAGGATTAACCAATCACATTTGGATAGATAACACCTTGCACAATTGAGTGAGAGATATTTCTCATTCTGGATGGCTACATGTGTAAGCAAATATTTTCCAATATGTAGATTACGTCGGTTCAAAAATCGAGGATTCATAACACAAGGTTATATCAACCACCGTCATAACGTAAGAAACCTTAGGAGCATCTCGAGTATGGACTTTTTCAAGATTACCCATAGCATAAAAGGGTCATGATTCTATATGTGTTGTTGATAGATTCTCAAAAATGGTATATTTTATTTCTTGTATGATAACCATATATGTTACACATATAACTAACTTTTTTTTCAAGTAATTTGTGAGACTACATGGATACTTATGTAGCATTATGTTTATATAGATGTTAATTTTGTTTCCCATTTTTGGTGTAGATTATGGAAGAATTTGAACACAAATTTATAGTTTAATATTCTATATCTCCCACACACATATGGCCAAATATAAGTTGTGAAAAATGATCCCTAGAAATTTTTTGTGATGTTTGGTAAGAGAGAAAGAAGGAACATGAAATTTGTTTCTTTATTGAGGATTTTCTTCATAACAACTATGTAAATAGAAGCATTGGAAGGTCACATATCTATATTGTGTGGGATAAGTCCCATGGGATTTATGGAATTACGAGAGTTGCCATAAGAGAAAGGAATATGTGTGGAATTTGGTGACATCGTGAAGTACATGAAGGAAGTGCATGAGCAAGTGCACAAAAAATTAGAGTTGAGTAATGTGTAATGCAAGGAGCGTGTACACTTGAGGAGAAGATATTTATAGTTTGATCTTGGAGATTTAGTTTTTATACACTTGCGAAAAGAGAGTTTCCCATGAGGAACTAATAATAAATCCAAGTAGAAGAAGATTGGACCTTGCAGAGTTCTAAAGAAATATGTGAAGAACGCTTACAAGATAGAGCTTCTAATGGATGACATATCACTTATCGTCAATGTAGAAAATATATAACCATATTTCAAGGGGGAGACAAGTATATAAATAGACCACATAGAAGTAGATTGAAGGCACCAACTATCATAACAAAGGCATGAATATTTTGATTACATTATGGATCATCATGTAGAGAAGATGACGTGTGAAAGGAGCATAACAATATCTAGTGAAATGGAGAGCCCAAGAAGTTGAGGATATGTCTTGGATTAGTGAAGAAAATATTGCTATACTTGGTCACCCATTGAAAATATTTAGAGGCACGCTTGAGAAAGGGATCAAGTTCTTTTTACTAGAGGCATATGATGCAAGAGCATATTGTTTCACAAGAAATATTACATCACCAAAAAAAATTGGAGTTAGTGAATAAATAACTGCACAATGTTGCACCATTCTTGTATGGTACCATACAAATATATTTTTATATTGTTTCTGTAGAGGCCACACAAACCTACACTTAGCCGCATAAGCTTTCCTAATTCGAGCAATATTATCTTAGCTACACAAAATGCTAAGTATTGTTCCCACCTATTTACGCTACACAAAACTTTGATGTATTATCTTGTGTCACGTAACACTTGTTTCTTCCACATGGAATCCATGAATCCTTGCACACTCTACTTGATCCTTAGTTGATGTTGCAGGGCATTTCGATGTCATTGAAAACTTCCAATATCGCTAAACCTTGTAATCATTTAGAACCACTACCATATGTTTTCTTTATTGGATTTACAACTAACATAATCTCCTATGATCATCAATTCAATTAGGAGTGTTGGGAGAACAATCATTGAGAGGGGGCTGAATTGGTGTCCTGAATACTTTTAATTCAATTAAGGTAGCTTATGAACCATCAAAGCAACCATTCAACATACATTAACCATTGTGAGCTTATTATGTATGAAACAACCATCCACAAGAACAAAGATCAAGATAGAACATAACATATATGTGGGAAACCCTCAAGGGGAATAAAACCCACTAATATTTGTATTAATAAAAAAATTCAAGATTTAGTGAAGTGTCAACTCCTAATCTTTCAAGCACCAACATGACTTTAGCAAGCACCCACTTGCAAGGAAGCTATGACTCCCCAAAATTTAATGAAGCACCAACCCCTAGGTTTTAGAAAACACCAACATACAAGGAAGCACCAACTCCCTAGGTTTTAGCAAGTGCCAACTTACAAGGAATACTTAGCACCAACTTAGCCACCTCTAAATGTTTGTCACATTCCCACTATTTCTTAATCAATAAATGATGACACTTTATCTCCTCTTTTCTATCTTTTGTTATCTTCTTCTTTGTTTGTTCTTTTTCTATGATGTATCACCACATCATCATGCTCTCAAGCCTCTTACACACACTCTAATATTCAACCCTCAAATGACATCCATACCCTTTGTTTCTCTCGCTCTTGAACATTCTCAAAATTTCTTATCATACTCCTTCATTCATCATCTTCCTTCACCTCGACATGGGCATGAAGAAATTGACTTTAACAAACCGAGCACCATAAGATATTCAATGTTCACACATTCTTCATGGTCTACAAGACCTCCTACTACCCTTCGCAATCACTTATAACTCACTCATTACTCCACTCTACTATAGCACCTAAAACTTCCCTTACATATATATACATAACTCGTTGATTTAAAAAAATAGAATTATGTTAAACCCTAGATGTTCTAGAGTCACATACAATAAATAATCAATGAAGCACATATTTGACGCAAGCAATAAGTGAAAGGAAATTACAACTCTAAGTGTAAGAGAGGGAACAGAAGACTTAGTTGATTTCACAATAAATCCCGAAGTGTTCTAGACTGGAGGACTGATGAGCAGGAGGAGGAAACTTTTGCAATTGTACTCAAAAATTTGGAAATCTCAGAATAATCATGACTAGGGTGTATGGATTGGGTCAGCAGTGCCTAGGCACTAGGGTATAATTTTGGGCTCATGTGTCTGCGTAAAACATCAGAAACTGATTTTTCATATGTCGCACCAATATCGGTAACCTTCTTTGTTTGTCTCTTGTATGTCTCTGGATGATCGTAGAGTTCACCTATAACTTGCAAGATAAATGATATCCTATAAAACCCCAAAACACATCAAATCCTAAAAATAAAAATATGCAAATGGGAGTCAAACTGACCCTAGCAGTCACTGAAACAGTGAACTTATGACCGAGCATTGCACTACATCTCAGAATCCATGTAGTTTGTGTGTGTGTGCAAGAATGATGCCCTAGGAAGCTCTTGTGCAATATGCACTTGATAGAGAGAAATATCTAGATGTAGCAATGTAGATAGATGTGTGGATGCCAAAATGAAATTCCATGTCCCTTGAATGATAGCTAGATGGATGTTTGGATGCTCTTCGAATGCCTTTGGATGTTACCTTAGGTGGTGATAGTAGATTCTTAGAGCTTGGTCCCTTATAATGGTCACATAGCTTTGTATTTATATGATTTTGTTGTTGAATTGTGTAATTGATGACTAAAAGGTAGACCCATAAGAAAACAATATGTCCAAAAGATAAAAGAGGCCCAAAAGAGGTGAGTAAGATACAAAGAGGTTGAGGCGTCCATATGGGACGAGGGTGCCTAGGCGTTGGCGTCCTGGATGGATGATAGTGTCTAGATTCAATAAAGATAAAGCAATGAAGATCGACTAGGGTGTGAGGTGTGAAAAAACAAAGAGGAAACCGAAAATATAGAAAAGAGGCCAAATATAGATGTCAATTACTAATTTTCTCGCTTAGGAATGATATGAATAGTGGTATGTGATTATGACTTAGAAATGTACCCAAATGTGTGATTTTGTGTCTACATTTTCCCCCATTTTTTGTTTTTGAGTGAATACTTGATAACATAAAGTAGATAAGAGATGCATACCTGATAACCATGTAGATCGATGGTGAAAGCGTGTCAAGAGACAAGAAAAGTTATGGAGTGATAAAAATGAAGTGTGGAAGCTAAGAAAGAGGAAGTGACCCTAGGGATGAAGCGTATGTGTTGTGTCATGTTTGTACTTGTTGTCATTATCACTTGATGAAGGGTTATTTCTTGTTACATATTAAGGATAGACCTACAAAAAAGAGCGAAAGAGTAGTCAAAGTCATGTGTTATGAAAACTTTGTAAAAAGTGTTTAGAAGTATGCAAAAATACAAAAAAAGTAGTAAAAGGAACATGTGCACCTAATCTGTGATGACTGAAAAGGATAGAAAGTATCCTGAAATGTTATAAAAGAGCGAGTTTTTCAGGTGATCTCACACCAAGAGTGAGTTTTTTGGGACATCTCACGCCAAGATCAATTTTTTTGGAGATATCACTCCAAGTGCGAGTTTTTTGGGTGATCTCATGCCACGACAAAAGAGTTTTGGGGAGAAAGGTCTAGTGTTATTCTCCATCCCTGACTGCTTCTTGAATTTATACACCACTGTAAATGGTGTAATCCTCGCTTTTTCTACTTCGATCTAGTTTGATCCAGCTTCGATCAAAGTAGAGAAAGAAGATAGAATGCATTATGATTGTTAGAGGACTATGCCTATATTATGCAAACTATATTTGAAATGTTGAAAATTGTGTTGATCTGAGAAATTAACTATAACTTCCCCTGGTCATAGGTTCCTATGAAATTTCAAGAGTGCCCAAGCGTTGGTGTCTATATCTGGGTGTTCACATTTATGTTGTACTAAAGACCCTAATTAAATATTGGGTTGTTCTGTAGAATCGTAATTTTGTTCTATTCATGTATTTTACAGCTCCGTATCAAGCTCGATCAATCAGATGGGGTGACTGGTTCACCTAATGTATGCCCCCTCGTTTGGGGTGCATGCGACGTCACTAGGAGGATGCAGCCCAAAGGAGAGGGCCGGATGTTGATATGAAACTGTAAACCTGTAGGGGAAATGTGCATGGTAAAAACAAAGGTACAAGCAAGCAAAATGGCTAGAAACATGTGTTAGGGAAATCAAGACAAATATGCATATAGAATACAATGTGTAATCTATCAAGCAAGAAGATAATGTAGACCGTGAAAAGTGGGTTTCAAACATGGGACATCACTCATAATGTCGCAAGAGAATCAGGTCGAAGCGGCCAAAAGCATACAAGCAATGAACAAGAAAGACATAGGGCATAACCCGTAAACAATGGCATACAATGGAAAATAATGGCAAACAGTATCAAGAAAAGTATCTAACAACCATGGTAGCAAATAGTTCCTACAAAGATAATATTGCACATGACGTACATGTTAGCATGTTATAAAGATAAGAAGTATGTCAAAATGTGTATGTTCCGATATAAAGTAGTGTGCTAGTAATAATATGAAGTAGTAAATAACAAAACAATAACACCTATAGTGTGTACGAAAGTAGATGCTCCTTGGAGCCTCAATGGTACTTCTAAGAGGTATAGTGCCAAGCATCCATATTGTGTGTAAATATTTGTGTAAAGTTTGCATTCACAACTAGAGAACAAGTGGACGTGTATGTTTATATAGAAAGGATAATGACAGAAAAAGTATATGTCTGGTATAGTAAGCAAAGTGTACATGTGAGTATACGTAAGCAAGAGTAGATGTAACCAATATATGTAGTATGTTGTGAATGAGTGAGATGGAATGACATACAATGTTAGTGTGATAGGGGCAGTGTACCCCATGAAGTGTATGTGTATGAGATGAGGTTCATCTATAAAATACCCATCCACAGTCAAGAATGAACAATAGAATAAGAGTGCGTCATCACGAAATGGTTTAAAATTATGTGCTAGATAGATAGATCAATGAAGTGTATAGCGTAAAGAGTGTGAATGTGGTGAGGTTTATTTCAGATTTATACCCTCAACAATCAAGTATGAACCATGGAAATAGAGTGTGTCATAGGGTAGTGAGATGTGTGAGAATGTGATGCCCGAGAGATGTGTTCTAAATGTGTAGTGTGAAATGTGTCGTGTGTATGATGTGAGGTCCATGGATGTAGTAAGCCCTCAATAGTCAAGTGCGAACCATAGCACAAGAGTACACCATAGGGTAAGGACAATACAAGCGGTGTATTAATGCATGTAGGATGAATGAGGAAGATTAGATGCGAAGCATGGAGCGTGATAGTATAAATGTGAGACACGTGATAATTCTAGAAGGGGAGATAGTAAGCATGATGCCCCCTAAGTGTATGATGATGAGAAGAATAAAGTAACATCATCTAAGATATCATCATTATCATGGTCGAATTCAAACGGAGAAGTGTCAGAGACCTAGTAAGCTATAGTATGAGGTTGATCACGTAAAGATCCATTGCAACATAGATTGTACATGCCCATTATGTATTCCTCATCAGTGAAAGGTGGTCATAGATAACCATGTGCATAACATCAAGTAAGATTTTGTGTATAGCCTAGAAATGAATCATTGTAAATAGAAACACGATCCGAAAGGCATTGGAAATGTGATATCAATATTATCAGGATCCAGTGCCACCAATGTAGTCAAACCAAGATTTTCCAAGAATAAGTAAAGGAATATGAGGAGTGTGAGAAACAAACAATGATAGATGGGAGATGTGGAGACCATAAGTAAAATTAATGCTAACATGTCCATGATATAGATGAGGAGAATGTGATGGAGGGAGGAGATCATCTAGTGTGAATCCTAGCCGAGCCAAGCCATCATATGTGTAAACAGTGTCAGAGCAAGTGGGATCGAATGGAATGTGTGGCCAATAATAATTATTCATGAAAAGAGTGCATGTGAAAGGAGGAAGTGTAGATGCAGGTTCCTCATGAGAAGATGAGGAAGGTGGTATGACGTCCAATGTATGGATATACCCCCAATAAAGTACCATAGCATTAGTAGAAGGAGGGTGTGAGGTTGAAGCGGATGGGACGGTGTCTAATGCACAAATAGTTCCTTCAAGTGGATGTAATTTTTCAAGATAGTCTGTGGGTTGTCGATCATCAATGGGATGCATAATAGTAGTAGAAGTTAGAGTAGGTAACACAGTGGTTGGATCTAGGTGATAATATTTGAATGGGTCATGATCAATGACTATGGTATATTCAAATCCCTCGTGTAAGAATTTAATGCACCGGTGAACTCTAGAAGGCATTTCCTACATACCGTGAATTCATGGCCTACCAAGTAACCAATTTTATTGAATTGAGAACTCGATAACAAAAAATGCAACAGGAATAGTTTTCGGCCCAACTTTGAGTGGCAAGGTGATAGTGCCTATGCGCGTAAGCATAGAAGAATCATACACATGGAGAGAAATGGATGTTGGGTTAACTAAATTTGAGGGAATACCAATGTCATGAAGGAATGATAGAGTAAAAGACCGAGCTTAGATCCATTATCGTTTATAGTTCACTTGATACCCATGTTATGAATGTGATCCGGTATATATAGGGGAGGATCATTGTCATAACTAGAAAGATCGACAATTATATCATGTGGAAAAGTAAGTTGTTGATAAAATCCATCTACGAATAACTGATATACTTTGTCGGATGAGTATCAGAAGGAATGCGAGTATTAACCAAGAGAGAAATAATTTTAGCTCTATAACCAGGATTGGCTAGCAAGAAATCATGAATGGAGATATCCATGATGAGATGAAGACCCAAGAGTGTTCGAATGAGACGGGTTCACCAAATGCTTTAAAAATATTGATATTTTATAAAACCCTAAGATATTGCAAATTCACATATAATAAATAATCAATGAAGCACAGATTTGAAGCAAGCAATAAGCTAAAGGAAATTAAAACCCTAAGTGCAAGAGAGAGAATAGAAGACTTAGTTAATTTTGTAATTAATCCCGAAGTGTTCTAGACTGGAGGACTAATGACTAGGAGGAAATTGTCACAGCCGTCACAAAATTTTTTTGAAATGTCAGAATAAGTTATACTAGGGTGTCTAGAGTGGGTCAAGGGAACATAGGCATTGGGGTCGATTCTAGGTACTTTTGTCTGCTGTAACCTCGAAATTGAAATGTCGTTAACCTTCATTGTTTGTCGTTTGTATGTTGTTGGATAATCACAGATTTCTCCTGTAACCTGCAAGACAAATGATATCCTAGAAAACCCCATAAAACATCAAATCCTAAAAATAAAAATATGCAAATGGGGATTCAGAATGACCCCAGAGGTCACCCGACAGAGTGAATGTTAGTGTAGGATTTATTTTCCTCACTTTATTTGTATTATTCTACTCAGGATATTTCACCTCACTTGGAGTTTCCCTACACTTATGGGATATGATTTCTTAGGTGTACACTTGACTACACTATTCTAGGTGTTGGTTACCACTTGACTACACTATTCTAGGTGTTAGTCACCACTTGACTACACCATTCTAGTTGTTGGTTACCACTATTCTAGGTGGAGATTGCCATGATTCTAGGAGGAGGTTACACATTCACCTCCTATATGTACATCTCTTTCATTATTCTATTTGATTGTATTGAGTTGGAGCTATTTATGTGTTATTGTAATTATCTCTCTTGTATTTTCATAATTTACAGTCTTGTATGCTTGTATTGTTTTGTCTTGAACAATTCATGTCTCGCATCATTCACTTGTGCATTCTTTGAACTAGTAGATCTGTGGAACTTCTCTGATATGGTATCAAAATAGATTTGGTATTGAGCTTGTCTAGTTATTATTCTACAAATTATTTTCATTTGAGATCAATATTTGCAAGTATTTGGGTGTTATTTGGTGTTGGGTTTACCTTGTTTCTGGGTATATATAGCCTATTAGGAGGCTTATAATGTTTATAGGTCTCGTATAGTACATATATAGTTCTGAGATTGCTTTTTGTAGGCCCTAAATCATTATTGTAGGATCACTGGAATATTTATCCAAATCTAGGTGATTTCAGACTTGTGAAGGGCATTTTCACCTGTGGTAGTGCTTTACATGCTTGTTTAGACTTGCAAAGGGAGTTTTTCCTTGTCAAGAGGCATTTTCAGACCTACAACAAAGTTTCCAACAACCCATACACGCATTGAAGATCCAACTTGGTGGATGTTTTTTGAGTCTCGCGGCAGTGTTGTTTTCTACACTCAGATCTACGGAAATTTAAGGACCACAATGAAGATCTTCTTGATCAAACATGGTTGCAGCTTATATACAGTCAAAAAAATCTATTTTCGGTCTAATGACCTTGCCAAAACAACCTTCGGTTGTGCAGGTTGGCTAACGCCAGCCTCCCTGTGACCACCGACGTTTTTTGGCCTTCGATCGCGCTCAACGCATACAAATTGAAGGGATTAGCCTTGGGTTCATCAAAACCCTCCTTTTTTGCTAAAATTGTATTTTAGTAAAAAGTGCATTTCAAGTTTAGTGCAAATTCATTTAAAATAGGGCTTATTTACGGAAATAGTTATTGTAAAACTTTTGATTTGTAGCTTGATATCGAGTGTCATTTTTGTAAAAGTTAAATATTTTTTATTTCCCAAGCATTGGACCTATTTATTTTGTAAAACACACTAAGTTATAAAGTGCCAAATTGTGGGGGCTTCTTGATATAGTTTCTAGGGGGTGTACAGTGTGTTTCCTCTCTTGTTTAGAACTTCTTTCTTTACACACATTTCTTTGTTTTCTGCAACAACTACCACAACTTCTCTTTTTGTATTCATGGATCTAAGTACAATTAACCCTCTTACACCTTTTAACTACTATGAATGGAAATCAAAAATGACCATTGCAATCAGGACTAAAGGGTTGTACTAGATCATAATGAGGTTAGAATCGAGCCTAGTGCAGATGCAAAACAAGTTAAGTGGCTTTATAAGTGTGATGAATCATTTGGTATTTTGTGTCTTTCAATGTCTCCTAAAATCCTTTTTCACATAGAGTCATCCAAATCTCCCAACGAGGTGTGGAAAACCTTAGAAATATTATTTAGAAAAATGGATACTATGAGGGGTCATGAGCTATAAATAGAACTTATCAGCTTAAGTCCTAGCAACTTTGACACCTTGGAAGATTTCTTTACCAAGATCAGTTCCTTACGATTGCAATTAAAAGAATGTGGAATAGAAAAGAAGAATGAACAATGTGTTGTTTCTGTGCTTGCCAAACTAGGTCTTGACAACTTTGTCTTTGTTTCTACATTTTATGCTACCAAAAGGGCTCTTGGAGCCACATGGTCTATGTCATCCTTAGATGACTTCATTTTTTATTTGACTAAGGAGCAAGACAAGTTAATACAAAGGGGTACCTTAAACCTCAAGCTCTCATTGTCAAGAATGGAAAACATAAAGCCTCATTAGATAAAGAGTATAAACAGAGTAACAAGGATCAAGAAAGAAAGAAAGATCAACATTCTTCCACCTCTACACCAAACTATGAAACTTCCTCTTCTAGATTTATTTTCCTCGCTTTATTTGTATTATTCTACATGGGATATCCCACATCACTTGGAGTTTCCCTACACTTATGGGATATGTTTTCTTAGGTGTACACTTGACTACACTATTTTAGGTGTTAGTTACCACTTGACTACACTATTCTAGGTGTTAGTCACCACTTGACTACACCATTCTAGTTGTTGGTTACCACTATTCTAGGTGGATATTGTCATGATTCTAGGAGGAGGTTACACATTCACCTCCTATATGTACATCTCTTGCATTATTCTATTTGATTGTATTGAGTTGGAGTTATTTCGTGTTATTACAATCATCTCTCTTGTATTTTCGTAATTTACAGTCTTGTATGCTTACATTGTTTCGTCTTGGAACAATTCACGTCTCACATCATTCACTTGTGTATTTTTGATTCAGTAGATATGTGGTGCTTCTCCAATAATGAACTTACAACTGAGTGTTGCACTACATCTCAAACTCCATGTAGTTCTTGTGTGTGTGTGCAAGAATGATGCCCTAGGAAGCTCTTGTGCAAGATGCACTTGATAACGAGCAATAGCTAGATGTAGCAATGTAGATAAATGTGTGGATGCCAAAATGAACTTCCTCTCTATGAAGTATATGCAGAAAAATGTAGTCCCTTGTCCCTTGAATGATAGCTAGATGGATGCTTTGATGCTCTTAGAATGCCTTTGGATGCAACCTTAGGTGGTGATAGTAGATGCTTAGAGCTTGGTCCTTTATTATGGTCACATAGCTTTGTATTTATATGATTCCCTTATTTGAATTTCATAATTGACAACTAAAAGGCTGACCCATAAGAAAACAAGATGCCCAAAAGATAAGAGGACCAAAAGAAGCGAGTAAGATACAAAGAGCTCGGGCGATCAGAGGGGACGAGGGCAACTGGGCGTTGGCGTCTTGGCTAGGCGTTGACCATGTCCAGAGTCAATAAAGATAAAGCAATGAAGATCAAACTGGGTTGTGGGGTGTGAAAGACCAAAGAGGAAACCAAACAGATAGAAAAGAGATCGAAGATAGATGTCAATTACTAGTTTTGTTGCTTACGAATAGTGGTATGTGATTAGGACCTAGAAATGTACCCAATTGTGTGATTTTGTGTCTAAGCTCACGAATATAACAACTAGGTTAGTCATACATGTTTAAATACATTCAAGTCAGCATACATATGTCTAAGAACATCTGAAAAAACATGGAAAAATCACAACATCAGCTTCTTTTGGTTTGTCTTAGCTTTTATGAATAAATCTCATAGTGTTGCTCCTCTTCTCTCCTTACTTCACGTGTTCCTCTCTTTTCTTATTCCTATATCTACCTTTTCAGCTTCATCTACCTTTATAACTAATTATGTGACTCTTTACTTCTTATGAGTCTGTTCTTCAAAGATACTTCATTGACTAGTGGCATTCGACCTTCCATTTCAATTCATTGCATACGTGCTACACTCTGGCTACACTCTAGCTGGGTTTTGGTTGCAGTGTTGTTGCATATTGGCTGCATTCTCCATTCTATGAACTTGATAAGACCTAAAAAATCATGACCTGAAACTTCACCAACATACCTAAAACAACACGCATAACCTTTGGCTATGCTCACATTTGCATATTTGTTCTCTACACCTTGGTCTTCATGCTTCAATTGACCTTGAAACTGACTTTCATACCTTTGTCCATGCATTCTAAACCATGTTTACATGCTCAAAAATGATGTACAACCTCTCACACCTGTGTGCACTCATTTTACCAAGCTAACATGCTCATACCTTCTCACAAGATCTCTTCATGCCATGACTAGGCTTCTCAAGCATCCGAACATACTTCAACAATGACATGCACTCTTAAACTAAACTTGATAACTCATGTTGTCTTCAAATTATCTCTTTATCCTCAAGATGACCTTACAAACCTTTTACATCAATCTTCAAGTCTACCATGACATCAACCAACCATGCACAACAAGATACATACCTTTGACATCAATGCACTGACTCATCTGACATCAACACTTTCTTGACAATACTTCAGCACTCTCCCTCTTTCATTCTTTAACATCAATGACCCATCAACACAAGACACTCAACAAAATCACCTTGACATCAATCATACACAACATCATTACCTTGACATCAATGACAACTTACAACAAGGAGGCACACGTAGACCTTGATTTGTTTCTCATGCCTAGAAAAACTGAATGATCTAATTGTACGTGATCCAATAGAGGAGACTTCCCAGGAAGATCAATGGCGACCTAAGCATTGTGAGGAACTTTTGTAAGGTATATTTTCTTGCAAAGGCACCTTTGTTCTCTTGCTATAGTCACTATGAATTCTTTAAACAGAAGGGAAGTTGTATGTAAGTCTCCTACCTATCATTGAAATTCCAAAAGGAGGAATCCAACAGCTATGCAATATGGATAGAGTTGAACTGAGTAGAGTTCTATAGAAGTTTTACATAGATCTAAAAACTTAGAATAGGTCATAGGATTGGAATACTTAAGAGAATTCTTGTAGAGCCTTGTCATAAGACTGTTGTTAGAGTGTAATGTCGTTGTGCTTGAGTTTGTAATCTTTTCCTTGTATTAATAGAAGAAGTTGTCATTGTTTATTGTTTAATTGTGGGTTGTGTGGTCTAATCAAACATGGTTGAAGTTGTGAAATTTTTCAACTATACTATATTTTTCATTATAAACACTTATGGTTTGACCATTTAAGGTTATTATAATGTAAAAAGAGTTGTTTTGCATGTTGAACATTTACATTCTTTGAAAATTCAACACTAAATCAACAATTAATCATGAAGCAAGTGTAGAATGGCCAATGACGTGGGAGGAATATGTGAAGCATACATGCATATATTCTAATATTTTCACAC
Source organism: Taxus wallichiana var. yunnanensis (assembly GCA_018340775.1). Taxonomy (NCBI): domain Eukaryota; kingdom Viridiplantae; phylum Streptophyta; class Pinopsida; order Cupressales; family Taxaceae; genus Taxus; species Taxus wallichiana. The sequence goes on from CM031237.1 coordinate 416,401,157, forward strand.
ATTGTGTATGTTTCTCTTCTTGACTATGTCTAGAGTCACATAATGCCATCTCCCTAATTCTTAGTTTTTCAAATGGAGCTCTCTTTTTAGATTTCTTCATGGTCTCACATTCCTTAATATTTGTACTTATTTCTAACTTCATTTGTGTGTCGGCCTTTAATTTTTAGAAATACATGTTGTGAAGTATTTTACAAACTATATCACTTAAGGTCTTACATGCATAACATGAAAAAAACCTAATGCAAGAAACATCATATAATGATACTAGAGAAATTTTAAACCCAATCCTAAGGAAAAAAACAATATATGTATATTTATATTGATATAAACTTGATGAAAAAGTTTTAAAAATAAATATAAATAAATAAAAACATAAGCCACAAAATCATGAAAAATTGGAAGTACTTTTGATGGTTTATGCTCACCATCATTTTACAAATTAATAATCAGCTAAGATATATATAATCCTCAAAACATCATCTACGATTTTTAAAATAAATCCAACAAATTATCAAGTTTTTGAAATGCCTAATCTAGGAATGCTTTACAATGAACACCCACCCTAACAAGGTAGATTGTTCAAAATTTAGGATCTAACATTAACGAAGCATGAAACAGAGTACCTACATAAAATGTCCTTCATGGGAAAGGAGGCTCAACATTAGCAACAGTGGCATCAACATGCATGGGTATTAAAATTATAGATATCATGCACAAAACCTCACCTAATTTCATTGTTTGATTGTAATTGATTGAAATCATTTTTAATCAAAAATTACTTTGCCTAGGTATTCTTTGATGTAATGTTAAAATTCAAAATGAATTTTTGTGGGGACTAGATTATTCAAGACATGTCTGGCTTGATTGTTGTATCAAGGTTAACTACAAATAATCTAATTTTAGTCAACAATACTAATCATCAGATTTATTAGTGGCTTGACTCGGACGAAAAATTAAGGCTATCTTTAATTCGCCAAAAATAGTTACAATAATAAATGTACACAAACATGTATTAATGCATTTAATTCGAGTAATTAAGATTATAATTGTAAGAAATTAAAAGGATGGTCTTTAAAAGTTGAAATTGGTTGCCAACAAACACATTTCACATTTACGTGTGGCAAATATATAGTATTGTGATTAAATTCAATGCATACATAAACTTTGTCCACTTTGACCTAATCAATTAGTCATTTTGTTTCTCATGGTAAATGAATGAAGAACTTGAGTTTCTTAAGTTGTTTTGCATGTATTACAATTGGAGGGCAATTCCATGTAAAAAAAAGGAGGATTAATTCCAAGTTTCTTCTCCTTGTTATTTTAAAGAAATAAATATATGTTAGCTTACGTTTGAATGATATGTTGCCACAAATAAAACAGTGCTAGTGTAGAGGATTTTTTTAGTTGTTTACACTATGTAAAATTTTGTGCCCAACCTAATAAGCATAACAAAAATAAGTATAATAGAGAGATTTTGGAACAATTATGTACAATTTTTTTATCGACATTTCAAATCATCTCATATGACCAACCTAACAAACATATCAAAAAATATCATACTTGTTTCATTTATAAAAGATGTCGATACTGCCATCTTATGAGAGCCATATAGCACTCAAAACTTCAAATTAATATATCCAAATGAATATTTTTACCAAATCTAACATTGCAATTATAGATTAGCCACTAATTGTTCCGTTGTGCTTTGTGTCCACTCCAAAATTTGGCAATAGTGTTTATTTCTATAATTTGTAGCAGCTTGTCGCACCAATGCAAACCCCAATGCACGCCCACCACACATATATTTAAATTTTTGACATCACACCCATTTGTCATCAAAATATTTAACATTGATGTAGGCTATATTTCTTTATCGTGCCTACTACTTATCCTCTTTTTTGTTTCCTAACATCAATGACCCTTTTAAATTGCATGGTTCCTTGGCATTGTCTTAGTCCTCATTGTTGTGACTATTTATCACATTATTATTGCTCACACAATTTTCCATAATGTTTCGATGATAATTATCTTTAACATTGTACATAATGTCATCGATTGCAATATTCTCACATCTTTTATTGATTTCATGTAATCCCTTAACAAAAGTGTTGTGTATTATTTCCCCAAACTTTTTTTTTCAATGATAACACTTTCTTATCATCAATTCCATTTGACACTAATCACCTTGAACCCTACTTGAAATCATATTAACATTGATTTGACACCACCATCAATCATATTCTACATTTTCATAATTCAAACTCAAAAGTTCATTTGCCATGTTTGCAAATTAGATAGAACTCAGGTAACGCTTCAAGAAAAATATTGATTTTTCATATAAAATAACTCATTGAGCTAGTTGGTGCTGAGTTGAAAGGGTCTCACTTAGACTACATATCAACCAATCCCAAAATCATTTCCATACATTTACTCATCTTTGGACAAGAAATCAAGCAACCTATTCCGCCCAAAAAATAGAAATCATCTCGCTAGAAAAGGACCAACCTGCAACCAAATTTTTTAAAATGTCAATAGATCCTCAACCTTCAGGAATAGAATTATTGAAAGAACATGGCCCGATGAAAATTAATAATGTATTGCTCAAATGAAATGTCAACAAAACATCTAAATACCATTTATCAATGAGTTGTCATTTCTTCACTATAAAGCTCACAACAAATATTTGACAATACACAACTTTGTTACTTCGATATAATGCTCACAACAAACATTTGACAATACACAACAAGGAGCATAATTCAATTTGCACAAGTAGACATTGGTCGAATTGTTATGTTCCATCCATTTAAATTTTAATTTTGTAACCTTGACCGCATTTATTCAAGTTGCTAATGTTTTTTTGGATTTTGACATTTATTAATATAATTGTGTATGTTTAAAAAAAAATCCATGCTACCAAATGTATCAAAATGTTTGGCCTAATTCACCCAAACTAAATGAAGTTACCTAATCCAAAATATTACTCGCCAGGCCTGGTTATTTACCCTTAGCCTGGATATACTTCTTTTTTCCATTATGCTCTCACCCATGAAACATGTTTCAGTGGCATTATCATCTTTCCATATTTATTAGATGTTACCTTTCTTTTCATGTCAATGGGATATACAAATTTTGTAATGAAAACCATTTGCTATGACATAGCTCCTTTAGGAATTTACAGTGTCATATACTATGGAGGTGCTCCATTTGTGATCTGCAAGTTGCACAAAAAAATCAGGTCCCCAGGATTCATATTTCAGAATGATGCCATCAAAAGTGCATATAAACATCAGATTTATACAATGTAAATGCGGTGACATAATGTTACTCTATACAACCCAAATTTCAATAATGTCAAAAATGCATTCAAGTGTCATTCATATAAATATAAATATAAATCTGGTGACAAAACGGTGTTCAAACAACCAAAAATTCTACGAAATCGTTGTCAAAGCTTACAATTAATTTGCATTAAATGGCCCACGGTGCCATAATCTCTTCGGTCAAAAATCTAATGATGGAATATATGTCAATCACGATTGGCAATTTGTCATTGACTACTTTTACAACACTAAGCTTAGAGATAGACAACCAAAATTAAACACACCTACCACTACCAGCACACAGCAAAAATCTAAAGCAGATGATGACAAATTGCCTTGCCTTAGGTTTATTTCTAGCAAGACCCTCTACACAAATTCCTAAGCACATCATAATCCAGCTAGGCCAGAATATATTACATGATGTTTTATCAACTTGCAACTCAACAATCTGTTATGTAAAAAATTGCAGCGTTTTTAAGTTACAAATTTGGTAGTTAGAAAGTTATTCATTATACCCCGCTTTTGCTGAAGGAGGCAATCATACAGTACATTGGATATCAATGTCATAAGATTTCATCACAGTTTTTTGTATGTTTCAACTTCCTCGCATCTTATCTGTGATCTGGTTTATTAGACAATTTATTCAAGTCAAGGTCCTTTGTCAGGATTTATCCTCCAAGCTGCCTGTTTTCACTTTCCTCAAGGCTTCCCTTCTCTCCTCTCTGCACATGAATTAGCACAGAATAGTCAAGTTAGCTAAGAAATGTCACTAATGCAATCGTCCAACATTTAAAGAATAATAGAATGCCTCCAAAAAACTTTGCTTCTCTGTAACACCTTTTACCTGGGTTTGGAAATTTCCTCTCTAAGTGGATTTTTTTTTCCATTTGATTTGTCCCTCGCATCTGCTTTCTTCAATTTAATGTTAGAAGACTTAAAACTTCTACTGATTCCAGCAGTTTTATTATCTAGTCTTTCACTCTTATTCATAGCACTATCCTCGCCTTCTTTTCCAACATTTTCATTTTCAATAATACTAGGAATTTCCTCTCCTGCTCCATCTGCTTTTAGAATTGGCATGCCATTGCTTATTTTTTTTAACTGTGCAACATTAAAAAGAATATATATCAAAGATCTATAGCAAGATTCTAAAAGGCTAGTTAAAAGGCTAGTCTTCATCAGGGCCTATTCTATGCCTGACGAAACCAAAAAATATATTTGACAATGCTATTATAACAGATTGTGAGGAGTATAGTACCGTAATCTCTGTATCAGTATCTCCCTTCAATGCCAAATCTGATTATTTCCAAATATGACTATTACTCATAATTCTGATTATTTCCAAATATACATGAACACCGCTGGATGTCAAATTGTTGATGTGACTCATAGAAGCCATGGAAGCTTCCATTCAAATTTGTTACTGGATATTTGATATAATATTGTTTGATTAGTCCAATGCCATAGTTAGAAGACTCACGCCAGAGTATTCGCCACGAAAAATCGGCGAGTACTTGCCAAAACTCAGCGAGTCCGAGCCAAAAACTTGTCCACACTGACTATACACGCAAACACGGTTTTTACACTCAAAAAACTCAATTTTTCCCTTTATAAGGCCCTAAAGCACTTCATTTTCATTCACACAACCATTTGAGCTTGCATTGCATGTGTTGAACGGATTTTTGAGTGAATTCGAAGAGGAAATTTGGAGAATTGCATTTGGAGGTAAGTTTTTTTAATTTCTTTCAAGTTTTTGCAAATTTGGTATATATTATTTAAGTTTTATATATTCATATTGTAATTTTAAATACATGTAATTTAAAAACAAATGCTTTTAATTTTTTAATAGTCATTTGCAGCCGGAGTTCTGGTTTTTTTTTGCAAATTCGTTCTAAATCATTTAAATTTTATATATGCATATTGTAATTGATTCATCGAATATGTTTTATAATTTTAAATGCGTTCAATGTGATTGCAAATCATTTTAAATTTTTAATACTCATTTGCAACCGTAGGTATGTTATTTTTATTAAATTACGGTGAAATATGGTTATTCAAGCACGTTTTTTTTTAAATTAATAAAGTTAATGGTTTTTTAATTTTTTAAATGTGTGGTGTTGTAGAGTAGAGCTTCACAATGGCATCAGGCTCGGCATCATGTTCGGCATCATAGTCAACAACACTAGCGGAACCGTTCTAGCAAATGCTCGTACCCTCTCTTGGAAGTATGGTGTACGTGGAACAATTAATGGAACAATTGATCAATTGTCTTTAAGTATCACCTTGCATGTATTGTTTGTTGGGACGTTGTGGTTTGCACCAATGTTACGGAAGAGGCAAAACGAAAGATGAAAGCAGAGTTGCAGAGCTAGAGGAAAAGAAACTAGATGCGGAAAGGGTGCATGCAGCCATAGCACAAGCTGTTAGACCTAGGGCTACAATGACAGGATTCAGAGGATGATGCGGCAACAATTGTGGGCTCTACTTGTGGTCCACACATACGAACTGGAAGAGGCACATCTTCATCAAGTTCAAGCAAAGGCATACATAGTTTTTTTGTGCTAAGGAACATACCTGGAGCACAACCTTCATTGCAAAGTAAAACCCGGAACAAGGATATACACGAGGAAGCAAATAAAGCATGTGTGAATTTCTGGTACTACAACAACCTTCCATTCAATACTGGGAGTATTTGATGACACCATTGACAGTTGCAACTTGCAAGGAAAGGGTATAAGTCACCCTCTCCAAAAGATTTGAGTGGGAAATTACTCCAGGTGCAGTTGCATATGCCACTACAATTCTAGAAGATCAAAAGAAACAATGGCACAAATACGGATGCACCATTCTTTCAGATGAGTGGACGGATGGAAGGAACCGCACCCTCATTAATTTTTTAATGGCTTCAAATGGTGAGATGGTGTTTTTGAAGTCTATTGATGCCTCTAACATAGTAAAAAATGCAAAGAATTTGAGTGTTATATTGGAAACGATTGTATTATAGGTGAGATACGAATATTGTGTAAGTTGTCACAGACAATACAGTAGCATATGTGGCGATTGGGAGACTACTGCAGGAGAGACATCCATCACTCTTTTGGACTCCTTGTGCAGCTCATTGCCTTGACCTTCTTTTGGAGGACATAGGCAAAATTGATTGGGTGAGGCCAGTTGTAGAAGATGCAAGAAACATAACAAAGTACATATATAATCACCCTTGGGTTCTGAGCTTGATGAGAGAACACACAAAGGGGAAAGAGTTTGTTCGAGCCGGTGTCACAAGGTTTGCAACTAACTTCTTGACGTTGCAAAGTATTTCTAGTTTGTTGACATCATTAAAGCAAATGTTTGTGAGTCAAGCATGGCTAGACTCACAATATTCAAAGAAAGTTGATGGAGAGAGGATTGCAAAGATAGTTTTTGATGATATCTTTGCAAAGAGAGCTATAAAGATCATCAAGGTAATTTCAAACTTCGATTTATATTTCAAGTTGATTCCTTTATTTTAATTTGTTAAATTATAAATATATTGTTATTTACTTTTTACTTTATTTGTAAGTTTGTAACCTTACATTTTAATTTGTGTGTAGGTGTCAAAGTCGTTGGTGAGGGTTTTGTATTTGGTTGATGGGGAGCAAAACCCTATGGGGTACATTTATGAGGCCATGGATAGGGCCAAAGAGTTTATCCAAAACTATTATAGGGGGGATATCGCCAGATATGGTCCCTTTTCGGAAATTATTGATCGGAGGTGGAACAATTAAGGGGTAGCATTTCCCATCTATTCGCTCGCCCGACCCGACAACTAGAGATATGGGAGATATAGGGCTATTCTTCGAAGTCGCTACGCGCCATTTTGTTTGAAATCGCTAAGCCCAAATACTAGCTCCTACGGCCTCAAGGTTCCTACAAAGTTCATAATCTACACAAATAATAGAATACGAGTGCCGTGTATATTATGTACTGACATTAATAGTCCAGGTTGTCATAAGGAAATAAAACTCAAGCACCGAGTTACATACGAACTTCAGCAACAATCTAGGATTATCCAAGATTCCGAACACCGGTTCAGAATAACAAGAACCTCCATCAATAGTTCTCAACAAACACAAAACCAGAACCAAGTTCCAAACCAAATACGAGCTTGAATAAAGGCTCAACAAAAACACGATCTCAACACAAGCTCAAGATCAAATAAAGCACAAACTCCAACAAGGTCAGACAGAACCCAAGGTTCTCAAAAACTCTGAACCATATCTAAATAACAACGAAGATCATTTAAACAAAATACTTCAATTACCCATTCCAGAATGAAAAAGTTTGAGCTACAGAGATACGTTTTTGCATGCATTCTCTTTTTTAAGAACTATACATGGTAAGTTCCCAATAGAACATCATTTACCAAGGATTCAAAACCAATATCACAAGATTTAATAAACCTAATAAGCAAATAACCGGATAAGAAAGCAATCCAAGAATCTCAAAAGAGCGAATCATTTTAATGAAACTAGTGTCCCTGCATTTCATCCTGAAATGTGACTACCCTATCCGGAAAAATTTCGTACTTTTAAAATAATGGGTCGTTTTGTGTTTTTATTTCTGAAAGTTCTTGTATTGTGTCGGGATATTCCCAAAGAGCCATATTAGCCTTTTTCAGCCAAATACCCAGGATGCCCAAAATTGTTATATTCTATTGTCGGGTTTGTCTGCATGAGAAATTTGTATTTACCGTTTGAGGCTATTTGCGCTCTGTTTTAACTCGATATGATCGAACATATCATTATTCCCATGTACCGAGAAGGGTTTTAACAACGAATAAGTTCTCGGGCTTTATTTGTGACTTTTGGCAATTTTATGTGTTTTTGTGTTTTCCGTTCGCTTTTCTGTGAAATTTCTCTGAACAATTCCTTTGCGGGTAATCCCGATTCTTGGCACAGGCAATTGGAGAACATATACGCACATTATGCCCGGAGGAAGTCACCATCGGAGGTCCGGTTCCACTGGGAAAAAAGTGAAGTCGTATGGAGGGCCTTTCAACATGCATTAAGAGGATGATACCAAAGGTTAAGATGAGGGACCTCATTATTTTAGAGCTACATAATTACAAGCATGTTAGGGGGAGGCTATTTTCTTCGGCGTTAGCTATCCGAGTGAGAACCACGTAGTCACCAGGTAATAAAAATTAGAATGCTTACTAAGTTACTTATATGTTACAAGTTACAAATTTAATTTTATTAATTACTTATAAACTTTTGATTATATTGTTTGTAGGTTCTTGGTGAGAGGATTGGGGAGGAAATACCCCGCATCTTCAAAAGCTAGCACTCATAATTTTATCTCGACCTTGTAGCGCTTTCGGATGTGAACGCAACTCAAATTTGTATGAGGTCTCATTCACACAAAGAAGCGCAACAACTTGACTCAAAAACACCTCAATGGCTTGGTTTTTGTGCAATACAATCTCCAGCTTCACACAAGAAAGGTGGAGGCCACATTGTAGGAGCTTATTGATTTTGATGAGATAGATCCATACAAGTGGACTAGGCAAGAAGAGGAAATCTTTTCCTTTGCAGGGGATGAGATTGCTTCTTTCGAGAGGGAAGCTATGGAGGGAGAAGCACTAGTAGGAGATATTGGATTGGATGACATCTTTGGAGGTGATGTCGAACATGCAGCAGAGGAGCCACCGCCATCTACTACTAGGTTGGAGCCATAATCGCATCCCTCTTGGAGTGAGGAGACGCAACTGAGTGTGGGGACTACTAGAGACAATAGACCCTCGCCCTAATATTTCTCTAGAACGGGGAAGAGGAAAATGTAAATTATTGTAAATTGTAACTTGCATAGATATCAAATTTCTAATGATAATTTTCAATAACAATCATCATAAATTCATAGCACTTATCAGTCGGTTGTTATATTCGCATGATGATGCAATTTTGTAATGTATTTGTATTCAAATCTAATAAAAACACCTCTCCAACATTTTATAGACTCATTTGATACATTTTGTAACTATATTTTGCATAAAATCTATGTTTTTTAAAGAAATTTGCGTATTTTTAAGTTCCCTGAATATTTGCCGAGTCTTACTAGAGTCAATTTTTTTTGGGTTTGCTGAATATTTTCTTAATGCGAGTATGAGAACTATGTTATAATGGCAATGGTTGCATCGAGTTGGTTAGCAGTGGCACTTATGAGAGGGCCTTCATGTGCGGCCCATGTTACGACACCTTGCATGTTTTTTATACCTTTACAATCCTTTTTTATAGTCATTATGTGACATCATCTCGCCATCCTTTTACAATCGCCTCCATATCTACTTTCAACATACACATACCTTTGTCATGTCACCTTCCAGCAACTCCAGTCTTCCTCCATCACCCAAACTTCCTTTTAGGAACCTCGTGATAAAGTGTTGTTGCAGCTGACAGTATCGACCATGGTCAATGTCGTCTAGCTTGCAATTTTTAATAGCCAATTGCATCAACCACAATCGATATTGTTGGCTAGCAAAAACTGCAATGCATAATCATGACCTATATACTCAGCATTTGAGTGCTCTTTCCATCAGATTATCATCATTCATTCAGTCTGCTAACACTTGCTAGTCTTTCCTTTAAGTCTTAAAGGTCTTGAAGTTAGTCTTATTTAATCTACACTTGGAACGTTGGGTACTTAGGATTCCCAAGCATAGGAGTTGCACATACTATGGCCTACCCAACCTTTCAAGTCTTTGGAGTCTTCAACAAGTGGCTTATTTGGGTCTTCTCTTATTTGTTTGTGATCCCCCACATCAACTCTCTCATAAGGTGTTTGCTAATCCTGTGGGAAAGCTAATGCATCTGTAATTAGGTAAGTATATCTACCTCTCATTTCCTTTATGTTTATCTATAGGTCCTTACACTCTGCCCTTTAGGCTTTACAATCTTTTGTAACCTATCAATCCTTATAATCCAAGTTTACAACTCTACCATAAGTATCTCTATCTTGTAAAAACCTTGTTATTATCAATCTATTAACAAGACCTAGTTAGATGCCACTCCTCGATCCTAAACCTAGGCTTTGGAACCTTATATCTTTCATACAGTGTGGACTATTTTGAGATCTGCATCTTTTGCAACCTACAACCCTATTGTGCGCAATAGTATGGCCCTTACATTATCCTAATCCAAACTATTCATAGACAAAGAGAACAATTTATTAGGCGATTATTTATTTGCATACACTCTGATGAACTTGACGTGAATCTTACTCCACACTTAATTGAGTTAGATTCGTGTTTCCTTTTATCTCTTATCTTCACATCAGCTTCTCCATCATTACACTAAGGTGAACACGACATGAAACTTACTCTCTCTTCTGATTGAGTCTTCGTCACGTTTACCTTTTCTAACGTTTCTTATTCTTTCAAAATCTTCCTAAATCTTCCTAAAACCTTTCAAAATATCATTATACTCATATTATAATCATGTCATCACCTCTTAGGGATTTCTAGCAAGCCTCAACCCATTTAGATTCTATATAGGTTGTTACTTTCTCCCTTCATTGTCCACCATTGAAACTAATCACTCATGTTGCACTTTTTCACAATCACAATCTCAACCTCAACCGACCATCCAATCTAACATGGATTGAAGATCCACAAGATGATCTTCCCTATTCAACATATATTCGAATGAAGATCCACAAGATGGTCTTCCCATTCTTTATCCTGTTATCATGACAGAAGACCCACAAGAAGATCTTCCCATTCCTTATAACTTTACCATGCTCGAAGATCCACAAGAGGATCTTCCCATCTATGATTCATTTGAGCATACCAATTTTCACCTTGATATTACCGATGCTCTCTCATTTTGGAAACCTCCTACCCACCCTTTATTGGAAACCACCAATTGGGTGCTTCAACAATTTTCCAATTTCTTCTCTCACCTTATGAAATCAAACATACCTAACGTTATCCTCGTTATCACGGCAGACCCACAAGGCCACTCAACAAAAAATTCAAACCCACCCGACCACATCAGCACCACCCTAATTACATCATGGTTGATGTCGTTTTATCTGACTCGGTCTCAGCTGACTACATCGGCAATCCTAATTTTTCTATCACAAGTTGATGTTGTTCAAAAGTCTCAAATTGTTGACTCTACATCATCCTACATCACACCTGATTCTTCAATCTCTAATTTTAGTTATATTCCTGCATTAAATCACCATTCTAATCAAAAATGTGTGGATCTCAAACTTAACATCACCTCCAATAATCCATTACCTCACATTTATCACATTTTGGGGCTTCTCCCAATGCTCATCCTCCTATTTCATCACATTTTGGGGCATCTATCAATACACATCCTTCTCATAGTTCACATTTTGGGGGATCTATCGATACCAATATCTGCCTCATTTCATGCTTTGGGGCATCTTTTGATGCTTACATTCACTTTCTACTAATATTATTATCTTATTTTTACCATTTTGTTACCTTTAGGGCATTTTACAATGCCTATTCTCACTCATCCTCTAGCTTGGGGGGGTCTTACAATGCCTCTACTCACTCTTTCTCTAGCTTGAGGGCACTTTACGATGCCTTTCATTTCTCACCATCTTACATTCCAAACAAAAACCTTATAATCATTGAATCCAAACAAATCCAACTCCAAGAAATATTCAAAGAATAAGCACCTCCTCTTTGAGAGAATACCCAACCAAGGGTATGTTCTCCTTGTGCATTTAAATATGCATGCTACCTTACATGTCATAACTACTTGCACTCTCCTCCTTTTGCGTACTTCTTTCTATTATCTTATCTTACTCCACTCTTTTCATCCATTCCTATACATAGTGTTCTTTTATTTTCTTATTGTGTTTAGATATGTTTATCATAATTTTTCATTAGGCATGTTTTTTCATTATGATTTTATGTACTAACACGGCAGTTGCATCTTATGTTTCTTCTTATAGTATCATATACATATCCTTATGCACCCATGTTTCATCCATGTATCCATAGGCTTGTTAGTTGGTAAAGCCTTTGTATCCATTCTAGCAGCTTACATCCCATATTAGTACTTACAGGTCGATAAGTCTAACATTCTCAGTTACCCCTTTGCATCTTACATTTGCAGGTTGATTAATTAGGTTGAGCCCTAGTCTCCAAACTAGTCGCTTACACCCTATCTTCCCATATTTACAGGTTGGAAAGTTTGGTCAAGCCCTAATATCCCTTCTAGCAACTTACATCCTTTATAATTCTTACAAGTTGGTTAGTTTGAAGCTCTTTGCTACCCCTTTCATCTTACAGGCTTATTAGTTCGGTTGATATCTTTTCCCGACTAGTATCTTACATACTTTTGTTTCCCATTATGATTGTTAGTTCAATCAATCTATAGGGATTCACATATTTACAACCTAATTATATCTACTTGATGCCATCGTGCATTTTGACCAGTTGGATATTACTACCTATCTTATGATCTATATTATCCAATATTTAGTTTGTGAGTTTGTATGGTATGACCTTTGGGCCATTCTCATAAGCGTCCATCCACTATGATCCCCTACTTGTTACCTTTGGCTCCCTACCTTAGTTAGACATCCTCTTAGAAAGGAATAGCAATGGTCGAGAGTATCATTGTATCCTCAAGTCAGATGCACTTCTTATAGCTCAAGTCTTGCAGTTTATCTGTCTACTTGTCTTTCATCCACATTTTACCCTCTCCTATGACAAAATTATCAAAGCAATCTATCATTATATCACTCCTTTTTGTATCATGTTTGGGGCGACCTAAGCAATAGCTCACTATCTACCTTTTATTACACACTTCCTATCAGGGCCACCAAGGTCGTTATCACTCTTTTCTACATTTTGTTTCTAAGAGTATCTAAGTGTCATGGTTTGTAGAATCTCATTCAGAACAGCTAGGTGTAAGCTCTCTAGTATTAGTCACCTTTCATACCCATTTGACCAGCCTTCTTAATCCATACACAGTAGACATCAAGAGAAAAATTAAGTCTTATTATCAAAAAACTATAAAACAAAACGAAACATAAAAAGGCAATTAGTTTGAGCAATAAAAGTCGATCACAAACAAAAAAAGATGTGATATAAAGATTTTTGGCACATCTATCCTAGTTCAAAGCTCAAACTCTACAATTGGCCTCGTTACAAAGCTTGAGGTCCTTTGGGGTGTGTTAGGTTTTTTTGACTAGGGTAGGTCTCATATCTATCATTCAGTGCCCCTACCTTTTCACGCCAGCACCTAATCTTCATAGTTGGCTTATAACTCCTAAGGGAGGACCTAAGTAACAAGGAAAAGGTTAAGGGAAGGTAGGATGCATCATTTACAACATACTAACATGGCTAACATGGGATATCTTTATAACTCTCACTAGTTTGTCTTCGTCGATACCTACATATCCGGGTTCCTTAACTTCTTAATGTCAAAAACTTTTAGTCTTGCCAATCTGATTAGCATGATGATTTCATTAAAAAAATTGTTCTTACAGTCTTTCATACATCAGTGAGACAGGTCAGTCCATTGGCACGAGGCTCAAACAGCACACGACTAACATTAGACATGACTGTTGTCTCAAGTCGGACTTGGTAGAACATTCACTCAAAACCAATCATCACATTTGCTTGGAAAAGACCAAGGTGTTGGCGGTTGAAGATCATTATCTTAAAAGAAGGTTAACGGAAAGTAGTGCAGATTGGCAAATGCCCTCAAAACTTGATCAGAGATGATGGTTTAGGTCTTCATCAATCGTAGGGTACTATTATTAACATGTTGAAGCACTCCTCGCCTTAATCGTCGTGTTGTTGCCTTGACTACTTTAGGTGTTGTAGCGATGTTTGCTTAGTGTTTCTTCCTAGATTTTTTGGGTTTTTTAAGGTCATAGGCTTATGAAGGTTAACTCTCAAGCATAAAACTAAAAATTCAGTTTATAATAACACTTCTACGTTATCTTAATTAAAATTTAAATTTTGATTTAAAACAAATAAATAATAATCAAAAATCAAAATTGAAAAGGAAAAAGAAAATTAAATTTAAGCCTTTAATTTAAATTATATAAATAGTAAACAATTTATAAATCATAAAGAAATATTCTTAAACAAACATAAGGGGTCTATTATTTAACCATAATAATTAATTAACTTAAATTAAATTTAAATCAATTAGTAGTTTTAATAAAAACTAAAATTAAAAATTAAACATGTTAATCAAACGAAAGCATAAGGGGTCTACAATTTAACCATAATAATTATTTTAAATTTATTTCAAATCAATTAGTAGCATTAATAAAAACTATAAATTAATTTAAATAATTAAAATTAATTCAATTAAAAATTATTCTTTTAAATGTTAATCAAATAAATCTAAAGCTAATAAGACACAAGTTTAAATTAACAAATAATAATTTAAATTTAAATCCATTAGTATTTAATTAAAAGGCTTGATTTCAAGTAGTTCAACGTCCCAAAATTGGTGATCCCTAAACCCTACTTAGGATCTAGTCTTCCGTGATCTTGGCATATTTGTTTAATCATCCTGATGATGGATCATGTGGTTTGATCCAAAACATAGATGACAATAAACACAATTTTTTCCAGAGACAAATCTTCTCAAAGAATGTGTTTTTCGCCTTAGTGGAGCCCATTTTTCCTTCCCCTACATCATTATATCCCCTTGTCGAACATACTAGATTCTAAGTCTTTCCCATCTTCTCCACATCCCTTTCTTCATCTCTTTTTCAGATATGTTAGCATTGTGACAAGCATTAAGGTTTAAGGACATTCCCTTATTCCATCCTTATCTTTTGCATCTCTTGGCTTTCACAATGTTATCTCTTGAACACTATTCTCTCTTGATTTTATCCTCGCTACCTTGGGAATTTTGAGTGTTACATCCTAGTGACTTACTATTTACATGTCTTTTAATTCGATTAATACCTTTGCCCTTATATCCTACTTATGTTTACAAGTCGGTTAGTCAAACTTTCCCAACTACACATTTACATCATATATTTTCAATTTACAATCCTCAAGCCTATTAGTTTGGTTAATGCCTTTTCCCGGTTAACACCTTACATCCTTTATATTCACAACCAGTTAATCTGAGTTTTTTTTTGCTACCCCTTCACATCCTATATACCTCCAAGTTTGTTAGATCGGTTGATTAGTTTACTAGCTAGCACTTTATTATCCCCCAAGTTTTCTTCCCCTATTTTTTATATACCCACTTGTCATTTACTTGCATACACTTGCATTGTTTTTCCTCTCCTAGTTAGTCTCATATCTTTAGGGTTACTTCACAGATCAGTGCCCACCGCAATCAAGAAGAGAGGTAACATGCACCCTTGTTGCAGAAAGGTATTTATGAGATAGGTATATTTCATTTGGGTCGAGTTTATTATATTTTCTTTCCCCAAAGACCATCTCATTTACACTTTTTGTGACACGTGATGATCTCCGGTTGTAGCGCATGTATACACCTTTGGCTATGCATTTGTCTCTTTGCAAGCACTATTGGCGCATTGGCTTCCCCATAGCGGTGTCCTCAAGGACATTGTCAGGAGTGGGGCTAACAAAAAAGGATACATGTAACTAGCAATGGTTGCATCGGGCCAGTTAGCAATGGTACTTATGAGATGGCCTTCATGTGCAGGCCATGTCACAACACCTTATGTTTTTTTATACCTTTATAGTATTTTTTTGCAGCCTGCATAGGACATCACCTTACCATCCTTTTATAGTCGCCTCAATATCTACTTTCAATACACACATACCTTCATCATGTCACCTTTCAACAGCTCTAAAGTCTTCCTCCATCACCTAAGATTTCCTTTAGGACCCCCTAATAAAGCATTGTCCACAGCTGACAATATCGACCATGGCCAATGTCATCAACCTTGTAGTTTTTAATAACCAGCTACATCGACCATGGTCATTAGCATTGACTAGCAGAGACTACAATGCTTAATCATGACCACTACATTTACCCGACATTTGAGTGCTCTTTCCATCAAATCGTCATCATTCATTCAGTCTGTTGGCGCTCGCCAATCTATCCTTGAAGTCTTAAAGGTCTTGAAGTCAATCTTACTTATCTTTTGGAGACTACACTTGGAGCACTGGGTACTTAGGATTCTCAAGCATAGGAGTTACACTTACTATGGTCTTCCTAGCCTTTGGAGTCTTCAACAAGTGGCTTATCTAGGTCTTCTCCTATTCATTTGTCATCCCCCACATCAACTCTCTCATAAGGTGTTGTTAACCATGGGGGAGGTTAATGTGTCAATGGTGTCTACTATTAGGTAAGTATCTCTAACCTCTCATTTCCTTTGTGTTATTTCAGATCTAATTAATTGTTTGATTGGTCATGCATAGATTAGAGTAGAGTAGCATATTCTTAATCTATCACATTATTATCTATCGGTCCTTACCTTGTAATCTGCCCTTTGGGCTTTACAATTCTTTACAACCTTTAGGTGTATATAGTTTTCATTACCAGTTTTGAAGCTCTATCTGCAGCCAGGTGGTCTAACCCCCTCACTTCAAGGGCAAATCCATGGCTTTGAAGCTGCAATCTTGCAATTATTACACCATGATTGAGATGCCCTCTCACACCCTAAGCTTCCCAACTATGCCACCATTCAGCCAATGTTTACCGCTTTTATACTTTTGGTCTACTAGGTATACATATAATTTTGGGAATTCAAATTTGAGATTCACTGACACCTTATGCTATTATGACTTGGAGACCTTAGAGCATCATCTCCTCTTTCAAAGGCTTAGAAAAGGAAGACTTAAATCGTTCTACAAGCAGGTCTCCTCAAATGTTTCCTTTGGATTATTGAATGACCATGAGTTGTCATGTCATCTTTCAAAAGTATCAAATAAGGCAGGGTTAAATCATTCTAAAGGAGAACCCTTTTAGGTTTCGCCTTGGGAGATTTTAACATTTACAGATTGGCCCCTCCAAAGCATTTGCAAGTCACTATGAAGTTTCTTTGAATATTGAATTTTCTCTAATTTGTCAAAAGCCTTTCATGAAAAGCATTCAATGCAATCCAGAAAGAGATGGCTATCTTTCAAGAAGATGTTATTTAAAATTCTTTACACTTTCATTTTGGGTTTTTCATGACATTTGGTTAGCCCCTTATGGACCTCTCATTACATTTTCAATTGTTTGTAAAATTACCATGTAGTGTCTGCCTGCAGGATCATCCCACAGCTAATAGATTCTACAATCACCAATCTTTAGATGTTTTCGTGATAGAAAAAGAACCCAATTGACAGTCGTGGTCTTCAAAATATTCAATTCAAGCTCCTCGAGATTTGATCTTTGTCATTGTTTGTGTGTCCATGCAAAATCTCTACATTTTTTATATTTGCAAACTGCCACTTCTAAAACCATTTTAATTTCAAATAAAAATGTCTTCTTTTGGGAACCTTAATACAAAATCACCTACATGTACAGAAAGGGAAACTATAACATTATGGAAGTTGGTATCTAAAGTTTTGTGGCGCAACTTTCAACATGCATCGACCTTTATGTACATTGACATCAAGACTTACACTTAAAATTTAAAATTTCCTCAATTTTTATACATTTCTATTCTCCATTTATTATGGAAATAGCAGTTTCCTGTAATTGTAAAAGTATCCATGCATTTGACGATAGAGAAAGCACCCAACAGACAGAGTTTTGGTCTTCAAAAAATTTAATAAAAGATCCTGAAAATTCGATCTTTGTCATTGTCTCTGTGTGCGCATACAAAATCTCCTCATTTCCTATATTTTGCAATGTCGCTTCCGAAACCACTCTATTTTCAATAACATCTATTGTATCTTCTTTTGGAAACCTTGTACAAAACCACATGTAGAGAAGGGGAAACCACAACGTTATAGAAGTTAGTATCTCCTGTTTTACAGGGGAATTTTTGACATGCATTGACCTATAGGTACATTTACATCAAGATTCACACTTAAATTGTAAAATCTCCTTGATTTTTTTGCATATCTACTTTTCATTTATTATGGAGATAGCAGTTTCCTGTAAGTGTATATTTAAATAAAGTATCCATGGATTTCTTGAATCATACATTGCATCTAGGATACTTGTAAGCGGAACCACTAAGAGGTTCTAGGATTCATATTCAGCAACAAAAAATAAAAACAAAACAACAAACAGGACAATAAGAAAACTGGAAGACTACCTGTATTTTTCATTAGGGCAGCAATGTATGTCGTTTTGCCTCCAGGAGCAGCTCTGGGAATGAAACATGTACTAGTTAAATTATTATTAAAAGGTTTCTTTCAGCAGCATCCTATTTAGCTCATCCTCAAATAAAGAAATCAGCATATATGAGAACAAGCAGAATTAACATTCTATTTATTAAATCCTGAAAATTAAACTAGAAAAGGAACAGTTGTTTGATTGTACACACTATTGTAAATCCACTGTCATTTAATAATCTCCATAACAATTCAACTTCTATTAGTTATCTTACGAATGCAATTACTTATCATACGACTTACAATATCTAAATATGGCATATGCATCTTCATAGCTACTGTTTGTTCATTGCAAAGAAGAGATGGTAGACCGGTATTTACTTGAAGTTAATAGCACATTTGCATAAATGTTGATTTCATTCCATTTGTAAAGGATGTCAAGTCTATGCCTAAGCTCTATAACTTCAAGCATTGCAGACCAGTAGGAAATATCTAACAAGTAGTTCAGATATGAAATTTTCGGAATACTGATACTCATATCATGTGTGAATGCATTGGCAGCAGGTGAGAAACCTTGAAAGCCGTGGCTCAGCCATGGATTTTGAAATGCACCAACTCACATGGCTTTGTTGAATAATACAAGTACATTAACACTGTACCAGCAACCATACCTATTAGATATATCAAATAGTGATAGACTGCTACACATACAGTTCAAAGTTAGACATAAGGAGTCCGCAAAGGGCACTGAAATATCACTTGTAGATTGCAGGCAAAGAAATAATAGTCGATCCAAGCCTTAAACCTTGCCTGCAAGTACAATCCAAGCTTGAGAAAGGCTTTTTTCTTTGTTTCCTTTTGGAGAACAGGAGATTCACCAAACATCAATGCAGAGGTTGGATGGTATGTAGTGGGAGGTCACTTGTGCAACAAATTTTTGTGTCTTGCTTTAAGATTTCGGTCATATCTGTAAATTCCTTTCTTGCTGTACCACCCGCTTCTAGATATGTTTATAATTCCATGTGTGTTCTTTTAGTGATTTCTCATGACCATAACAATAAATCAAAAATGTGAGAGGCTAACTTGTGGCAGCTATCATTCTCATTCCATGCTCTATCATGGAAAACCAACTGAATAAAATTAGGGTAACAAATTATGATGAATATTGTAAATAAGAAAATGAGAAATAAAACTCCAGTTTCTAATAGTACTGTACTTACGCCATATCTACAACTCGCTCTTTTTCCTGAGGAGCCAATGCCATCACTGGCAAGAATGAGCTGGCACTTTGAAGCTGTGATCATGAAGCAAAAAATGGAACAAGCTCAAATGCATTAAATCGTTAAACTTTAATAGCATTAAATGAACTTGTTACTTGTTCCCAAACAGTAAACTTATGAATAACCTTAAATTTCAAAAGTTAGGTTATAAATGTAGTGTCAATACCATATAATGACCAGCCATGTATTCTGGAGTAGCACCTATGGGCACTTGTGTATCATATATGATCAATCCAACCTGCAACAAAGTAAACATCAGTGAATGTCACAAGAAAAACAAAACGTAGAAATCCCGAGAGAAATCGAAAGGAATTTTACCTTCAACCATTTACCCAAAGGATCAAGGTTCACCCCTCGATTAATTAGAACTCCAGCAAGATCGCGCCTCCGAGTCTGCGGAAATGTTGCATCAAGAATATGTTTTGGACATAAATTAGGCATTACAACCCTAAAGATGGCAAGAATATTCTTTCCCAAAATCAACAAGCCACAAGCTCATTGTCAAACAAATTAATAACAAATTTCCGGGCATTATCCACATTATTAATATTTATTATTTTCTCCAAAAACCAGTTACGATCTGTATTCTTTTAAATGCTTTCTAACCTTATTATGACCCGTTAATGAAACATCTAAGATACCACTATTATGTACATACAGTTGAAAATATTAGACCTTAGTTTATAGTGAAAGTAGCTCAAAATGGGCTAAGGTAAGAATAACCCATGCCATAATTTATCCTTGACCTAAAACTTGCAACCACTAAACAAGAAAAATGCTATTTTGAAGGTATGTTCAGGACAAGTACCTGGCCAGTATTCCCCAGTTGAGATCACACCCTTACTAGTGAGATTGCAATTAAATCTGTCAACTTACAAAAAACTGCGAGTCTCATTCCAAGAGAATTATTTGAGCCCTGAAGCCCTTTAGCAGGGGCTTTAAGGGACAAACATCAGACTTCCTTCAAAGAGATGGCGTTAAATTTTGGAAGCCATTTTCACCTTATCATCTAATGTTTGTAGCGGTCAATGTGTATATAATTTTTCCTCCAATGTGGATCAAAAGGCAATTCCAAGGTTGTTTTATATTTCCATTAGGTAAATAAGACATTCTTCTTCTACATAATTTACAGATATTCAATTTCAATGTATTCCTTCAAAATCTTCTGTCCATTAAGCACTGGGTTAGCAAACCATGGAAACATTTGTGAAAAGCAAAGTACAACCTTTTACCTTTGATGAATAATGCTTTGTGAGCTACATTTACATGCTAAAATGAGAATCCTCCCTCCCACCCCCAAAATAAAAAGGCATTGGTCTTGGCAGGAAACCAGGCCTACTCATTGTTCCCAAATTTTAAACCTGCTTCCCTAGCCTTACCTTGAACTCTACATGCATCAAGCTTCTAAATTTGTCTCTCATTTCTACAAAGAAGAAGCTTTGACATTCATTAATAATACAGTTAGGAATTTCATCGCAGTTATATAGAAATCCTAAAACCCAAACCATATCAACTTATGCATCAATTTGTGTACAAATTAAGGGGTCTCGCATAGAAATAATGTGAACTTCAGGTGCAGATAATAATAGTAATGTGACATCTTCTTGCCCAAAAACAATGCAGGTCAAACTTTCCATGACATGAAAAGGGGGAACAGCAGAAAGACATAAGAAAGAACCCATTCAGATGGCAAAGACCATCAAAAAGTTAATAGCTGCAAATAGGGTGTTGGTTCAATGTTGAGATTGACAGCAACTCGGGTCATCTGCCACAGTTCTAATCTTAAAAGGTTCTTCCTGCACCTCGGCAATACATACACGGTATCAGTTGCAAGTCCTATAAAGATACCCCTTGCCATGGCTACTAAGATGCATATGAATGCAGCCCTTGCAATTGACACCTAGAAATATACGAAGAGGGAACACCTATAAGCATCCCCAAATCCTAGGAAAGGTATTTGAATAGGATGATAAAATGGGGCCAAGAAAGTGGGGACAGTGACGAGAGAACGAAGGGTGGGGACACATTCTTGTGGATTATAGAAAATGCAAAGCTAAAGGTAACAAGACTACAAAAAGTGGTGATTTTTGAAGTGCATGGAGAAAGTTTGATTTGAGTAAATCTTTCAAGGAACTCTAGAAAACAAGTGATGAAATACAAGGAGAAAGTTGGTTATCCTTCTTTGAAATGTATTGTTAAGTTTGAGTGTAGTGCAGCCAGGTTGGTGTGAACCATGTTTTTAATGTCCAGCACGTTGTTGTAGCAGTACCTATAGGTGCTCACAATCGTCGTCAGTATTTGAAGTTTTAACTTTACCTCTCCTGCATACTTCATGTGTTTTATTATGCAAATCAGTATAATATTTTTTCCTTCAAACAAGAACATCCACCGAAAAATATACAGAACTCAGGTGAGCAACAAGTATTTCACTAAGGTGTAAATCAGCCATTCCAGCTCTGACCTTTAAGGTGTTTGTTCGGAGGCATGTAGGCGGAGGAGTTTCATTTGCTTCAATAAGCTCTACTGCTTCAGCAACAGGAAACATCTGAAGTTTGGAAGTCACAATTTACAGTGATTCAGCACAACATTGCCTCGTTTAAATTTTTAAGAGATTCACTAAGAACAAGGGCAAAATGGTAATAAGAAAAGCACTTGAACAGAGATGAACAACAAAATTCCAGAAAGCCATGCTAAAACCTCGAGGAATGTCTGGATCAAATATTCATTGTAGCCATAATATAGAGACAAATCTGCACCAAGCCGCTCAATATAGTCCTTCCAAGTAGACCCCTTTTTCCTTAAAGCTTTGAAACTAGACAGAACTCGAACAACTGATACAAAGAAATGATAACATATAAAAAATGAGCATCATCAAACATACTTGAAATAGATAAAATAAGTGGTAACTCATAATCTCAAAAATAATGCAATAACAATCAAAAGCATTACCCTCTTTTATTCTCCTTTGAAGGTTTGGGAGGTCAGGTGGGCGCTTCCTTCTTCTTCAAGCTCCTGAAGGTCAGTCACCGACATTTTAACAAAGGCAAAGGATAAAAAGAGAACCGTCATAACCCAATTCCCTGAACATTTTGATTCTTCAGTTGCACCTCAGCATGTAGACAAAATAAGCAAATGATGAAGCAGACATCTCCCAACATGGTGTGACTGTTACATTAATATGTTCAAGCATTCTATTTCCATGCCAACAAGAGAAAAAGTAAGAATAATATAATAATTATTGAATCAAAGGAGACACACCGAGAGAAACTATTTAAAAGTCAAATGAATAACCAAAGTATACAGGAAGCTATGGTTTCAATAGCTAATTAGGGATGCCATGAAGCAAAAATCAACATGGAAGAATGATTTCATCCATATACTAGTACCCATGGGAAATAATTTGCACAAGTAGAACAGACTTGCCTCAGCCTTGGGGTTATAATGCTGCAATAGGTACTGATTGCACATACAACATAGATAATCCCAAAATCCTTAATACAAAACAAAACAAAAAAATACGAAACTAAAATCAGGTATTGGAGGGGCCTGCCAATTAAATATCCAGCTCTATTGGAATCATGCAGCAGAAGAAGAGCGATAAGCAAGCGAAGGAGCAGGATGCTGAGAAGTGTGCAAACGGGAATCGAGCAAACGGGAATCGAGAGGGTGAAGGTCAGGAGGAGCAAAGGAGTGGGAATACGCAGAAGAGAGCGACCAGGGATTTGATCTTTCAGCTTTCCAATTGACTATGGAAAGGATTTGGTTCTTGAGGGCACTGTACGTGAGGTGGGTTGGATTGTCCCATGTGATAATCTTTCAGGTAATGTGAAGCAGGGAATGGGTTCTCCCTAGCAATCAATTTGCAAATTTAGGGAGGTAGCAAGCTCACAATACAGAACTAGAACAAGTGCCCTAGACCAGGAAATGCTAGAAAGTCTTTCAATTCCAGGCACAGGAATTCGTTATAGGAACTGATCTCAAAAGTCCCATCAATGGATATTGATTGGGAGGCAATATGTCTGGGCAGAGCCACAAGAGAGCACGAATCGGGATGTCAATTTGGTGGAACCCATCCTACAAGTGATTCATCTCTGCAGAAGAAATAGGAGCTTGACTGAATATTACCATCTTAGACAGTGAACTTTCCAATGAGACCAAGAAGAAGGAAGTAAGAAATAACTTAGATGGAGAAACCATGTGCGAATCTAGCAAAGAGTAAGTGCTGATTTGGACAAATTTATTGCAAAGGAGAATGGCTTGCAGTGTGAGAGGATCTCAACCTGAACTGGCTATCAGGCAACACATGGAAGAATACCACTGGCTCAAAAATTACAAGGTGGAGCTCAAGTAGTAGTAGAGGAAGGCAATCAGGGGACCTTAAAGACCCAAATGTTTTGGAAGTACAAGGTGGAGCTCAAGTAGTAGTAGAGGAAGGCAATCAGGGGACCTTACGCAGAACTAGAATGAGTGCCCTAGACCAAGGACAAAAGTGGATTCAAGGAGTATTTGGAGCTAATGGACTATTTCAGCTCGCATTCCAATTGACACCGGATGGAAAGAATTTTCAAAAGCAGGATTTGGTTCTTGAAAAGAGGAAGAACACTTATGGAGAGGCTTGACAAATTTCGTCAGTCCAGGTAGGGGTGATGACTTCTTGTCTCCTACAATGTTTAACCCCAAAGGTAAATTCGGAAATGATCTCAAAAGTCTTATGTGGTTCATGGATACAAATTATGGTGGGTAACAAAGGAAAAAGGGTGATGTCAATGAAGAATGTGACAGCTAAGGTGAGGAACTGGAATAGGGGAAAATTTGGAAATGTAAATCAGGATCAGAATTGCAGAAGAGGTCTTGCGACAAGCAAAAGTCTAGGGTGAACTAGTTACGGGAGGGAGAAACAAATACCGTATTCTTCCATCTATCTACAATTACCATCTTAGAATCAAGATCTACTCTCAAAAGGGGATGAAGATTATATTTGGCCCGAATGACTATAAGCAAATATTCTAGAAGTCACTAAGAAAGAAGATGGCATGAATTGATGAAACTAACCACTAAGGAAGAGATGCATCAGGCAGTCAGCACTATGGGAGGAAAAAGCCCTGGCACCTGATGGATTCCAAGTAGGTTGCTTTCAAAAAAATTGGCACATGGTAGGTAAGGACTTGTGTGGGAGGTTGTTGAGGAATGTAAAAGGAAAAAAACAGTATTGAGGGAATGGAACACAATCTTCCTTACTCTCATTCCAAAAACCAAGAAAGTGGAGTTCTTTGATGCCTAGAGACCAATTTTGTTTTGTAATACCATCTATAAGATACGAAGTTGTTAACAAGAAGAATGAAGTTGCATCTACAAATTATTGTCTCTAAAACAAAAAATGGATTTGTCTTGGGGAAACAGATTTTGGATGGTATTACTATAGCTCATGAGGCTATTCATTCTATCAATCGCTGGAAGAAAGGGGGCATGATGAATAAATTGGATATAAATGAAACTTATGGTCAGGTTAATTGGAGTTTTCTTATGCAAGTCTTGATGAATTAGAGGTTCTTTGAAGAGTGGACCAAGCTCATCTACAGTTGCATCTCTACAGCCTCATCCTCAATACTTATCAATAAAGTCCCGACCAATACTTTCAAGCCTCTAGAAGCCTAAGACAAGGAGATCCTATTTCTCCTTTCCTTTTCATAATTCAGGCTGAATCATTGGGAAGGATGATGAATAGCGTTGCAAATAGGGGACTACTTAAAGGTTTGGAGATCACCTCAAGTCTAGGGCATATATTTCATTTACAATTTGCAGATGACACCACCTTGATTAGGGATCCATTGGTGGAAGAAGTTGAGACTATAAAGAATTTGCTGGACAAATTCACATTGGAGGCAGGCCAAGAGGTGAATGCTGGAAAATCCAAACTATATTTCTTAAATGTCAACGAACTAGACTGTTTCGGTACGGGTACGGTATGCTGAAACGGCAAATTTTTAAAAACCTCGGGTATGGTACATGTGCGTATGCATGTGTGTGTGTGTGTATATTTAAAGAAGCATTTACATACTTATTGAAAGTTAATACTTATACAATCTATGTCGCCAGGTTCATATTCGTGTTCATGTTCAGCGAGGATAAAATTCGAAACAAATTCAGCACCCGATAAAATTTGGGGAAAAAAATTCTCAATATATTCGAGTTATTAAATATTTCAAATTTTAAAACCTATTTAAATCTAATACAATATTTTAAATTAAATTTTGAAAATTCTAACTAAATTCCTTAAGCCTTCAACCTATCTCAGTAAAAAAAAAATTAAAAGAAATATAAGCCTTTTAACTTTACATATATTTTAATTAATTTAAAATATTAAAAAATAAAATTAAACCAATTTTAAACTTTATCAAAGTCTATAGTTAAAAAATTAAAATTTAAAAGAATAAAAAAAGGGAGCCACCACAAATAGACTTACATGATAAGTGAATAAAGACAAAAGTGAATGGAGACAAAAATCTTCCACCGCCAAATACAAAGACTTATAAAAGACTAAAGACCTCATATTAAACATTTGTGCTTCGAGTAACATTTCACGAGTCTAAAAATTATCAGACTTATTGGCAGCGCAGCTCTGCAAATAGTTTCGTTTCTGAATTAGTTTTACGACTCTGAAAATCCTTACACATGCTCCACGCAGCTCCACACAGGGCGAAGAATAATCTAGATAAAAACTGTGACCGACAGCAACAAATATTATTTAGAAATTGTATGCCCTAAACTGATGACGTTTTTCAGGTTCTATAAAAACACCTAAAATACTTTGAATACACAAATTTCAGGGCATTTTTGAACGAATTTCGCTGATTTTCTTGAAAACTACCGAATTTTGAATTTTTAGACTGAAAATCGGCGAATTCTGTGACAGAGCATACAATCATTCATGGAACATGAAAACAGATTTCAAATACTTTGAGAATTGATTTAGGGGCTTTTATTTTAAGTTAGGGGCTTTTATTTTAGGTTAGGGGCTTTTATTTTTATTTTTTACTATTTTAAATTGAAAATGGCGGAACTTTGGACTGGGTACGCTTGGTATGTTTATGTCTCCGAGACGCAGGCCCCAGGTACGTTGCTGGTATGTACACCCAAAGTTGGTACATACCAGCGTACCTGGGGCCTGCAGGTACATACCAGCAGCGTGCACCAGGTACGTATCAGGCCTCGTACGGGGGGATACCAGGCATTTCCGGGCAGTCTAGTCAACGAAGTGACACAACATAGAATCCAAAGGATCTTGGGTTTTGAAATTGAGAATATGTGAGATCTTACTTAAGTATACCTCTGATAGATGATAAAGTTGGTCTAGAGACATGGAAGCCAGTCCTTGATAAAATGCAGAAAAAATTGTCCGCATGGAAAGGGAAGTGATTAACTTTGGATGGGAGACATTGGATAGTCAAGTCTTCCCTTTAGGCTAGGGCGACATGTATAATGTCACTCTTTAAAATCCCAAGCTCGGTGGCCAATGCTATTAATGTTATTCAGATGAATTTCTTGTTGAATGGAACAGATGACCATAAGAGAATCAACTTCCTGGCGTGAAAGAAAGTGTGCCTCCTAAAGTTGTGGGAGGATTGGGGATAAGAGACTATAGCGCAATGAACTTATCCCTAGGTTGCAAGATACTTTGGTGTATTCATGAGAAAAGTGGGAGATTATGGAATCAGGTAATCCAAGCAAAACACCTTGACTCTCCAGATAAAAATAGACTTTTCACCCAGGAGGGCTTGCTTAGGGGGTCAGCAATCTGGAACTTCGTAAGGAGTTTTAAGGAATTCATTATGCAGAAGCTGAGATAGAAGGTGACCAATGGAGAGCAGGTAGAGTTTTAGGAGGAAGCCTGGATCAAGAAAGGAAAGCTGACCAAGGATAAAGAATTTGCAGCGCTACGACCATTTGCGTGCCAGCAATGGGGATACCAAGTATCAAATTATATCACTATGGGTAGAGTGCAAGTGGAAGATTGCAAGTTGGGGCTCCAAGATAGAAGTACCAGTGACATAAGCCTCATTGAGATGAATTGAAGGAATCAAGCGACCACTGAGCCAACTTTATATGAGTCAGCTTCTAAAGCTGTGAAACTTTTGGCCATGTCACTGGTATTGAGAATCTTCTACAAATGAGGGTCTTGATGGAGGGCTTCAACTCCTATTTTCTTGCGACAGAAGTTCCCGTGCATCTTTTTAAAACCAGCTACAGGAAATAATAAAATCTAGGCCTATAAAATAAGAGCTCCACTTTTTTTGCCCCCTAAACTTAAGAGGTGGCTGGAGAGGGGTTACTTTTGGTCAGAAATTTGGAGTTATTTTTGGCTGACATATATGGGCTATGGTCGTGCTATATGATAAGGCTGCTCCAGATTTTATCAGATTCTCTTTATTTGCATTGTTTGTCTAATAAGTTATTTTATCAGATTCTCTTTATTATTTTTGGTTATTTTAGAGGGAAATGCGATTTTTTATTATTATTGGCAAATAGTTTTTTGAAAGGGACTATACCCTTGTATAGGAAGGCTCAAAAAGCCAGATAAAACGTGAATGCCCAACAGCAGAAAACGCTCTGCTTAGAAAAGTGCCCAAAACCAACAACACATCAACAAATAAACCGTTGATGTACAGCGATCCAACAGCTGCTACTCAATAAAGAAAAGTGAAACAAAAAAGAACAGCCGAGGAAATCTTAACTAGACAGAGAAGCAGTAGTCTTGGAAATATTTTTTTTCTGTTTACACACTGTTATACAGTTTGCTAAGGCCTCCGCAGTTGGACACTTACATAAAGGAGGCAAATTTTCCTTGCCCTCTATGTTTCCAACTGGGACAATAATATTGTTCTCCTAAGTTAAATCTTCTGTAATTTCCTTTCTGTCACCAACTGAATGAGATTCATTGATATTGTCTTTGCTGTCAACAACTAGAATTTCCCAAAGAGGGGTTTCCGAACAAAATCGGACTCGTCTTCAATATCTGCATTTGAATCTAGATCCTCTTTGGCTTCAAAACCAAATGTTCCGGGAGGGCATCTTTCCACTAGTTGTCTCTTCTACTGGCTCTTTTCTATCCCACAATCAGTAGAGGTGTGGCCTAAATAGAAACACCTTCTACATCTAAATGGTAAGCCTTCATAATCTAAAGGTTGTGACCAAGTTTTGTTTTGCACTCTAAGATCAATGGTAGCAGGAAGGTTTTTAGCGGTATCAAGTTCCACTAAGATCCGGGCATAAGTAGTATGAGTAAAATCAGAGGTTTGAGAATCTATATATAGGGTAGTTCCCAAGGCATTGCCAATAGAAACAAGACAATCACGACTCCAAAATTGGAGAGGTAAATGGGGCAGCCTGATCCATACAGGTTTGCAGGAAAATGATTCAGTAAGCGGGTTAAAAGAGGGGAACCAAGGTTTCATAACCAAGTATCTGGACTGGCAGACCCAAAGCTTGGATGCGATGGCATTCTTATCAACAATTGAAGAAAAAGCAACAATGAAAATACCTTTAGCACACGGGTACAAATCTATCCTTCCAACTAGAATCGGAGTCCAATGCTTGGAAATCCAATCATGAAGTGTAGGAAGGTTGGGCCAAAGACCTCCAAATCTGCAAATTACTGCGTGCTCCTCGTAGTATTTTTCAAAAGAAATAACCTCATCTCCAAATGAAATACATGGAGTAGTGTCAGCAGGTTTCATAGGAGATTTCTTTCCATTCAATGCATCTTTGAAGGATGTGTTCATGGTAGAGCCTCCCTTGCCAACCCTATCCCTGTGAGGCAAGACAACACTGCCACAAAAGGCAGATTTGCCAGGCTACATCTGATTAAAACCTTTATTATTGCCAGCCATTCAAGGAGCCTCAAATCCGCTGCCACCAACTGTCTCAGGAGCCCAATGCCCTTGGGTTTTATTTGCAAAAGAGCCCTGCCCCTGCCCCGCATTCACAATCCGTTCAGGGTTCGACAATTTCTCATGAGCTTTCGCATTACTCCTAGTTTTGCCACCACCACTCCCATCAGAGAATGCCAAACCTCTCCTCCTGTGTAATCTACACACCGCCATTGGAAGGGAGCAGTGAGTCCGGTTTCTGATTAAGATTACATTCTGCCCTGCCTCCGCCGCCATGATCAGTGTTATTCCGGCTAGGGTTAGAGTAAAAGTGAAGAGAACTCGAACAATCACAAGGAGTCATATTATTATTAACTCTAACACTGGGGTTGGGGCAAAAGCGAGGGTAATATGATTTTATTTACCTCCAAATAACCATAAAAATCCAATGCAATCCTATAATTTCTCAGCAGAAATTGTCAAGGAAAGCAATAAAAAACCATGGGCCCTTAAAACTGCTAAAAACTTTCTAAATTCAGGGTTACTTTTTGTTGTCAGACATGGATGTGCTTTGGTTAGGTTAAATGATATGTGCTCCTGAATGGTTGTGATAGGCCTCTTTTGCTGATGTGCGCCATGATTTAGAGTCTTGGTGAAATGCCTTGTTGGCAGATACAGGGTCTTCAGGGTTTGTTAATCAGTTGGTAAATGATTTTTTGCCTGGGATTTCGGGGTTACTTTTTGTTGTGAGGAATAGATGTGCTTGGCTTAGGTTATATGATATTGCTGCCCCCGAATGTTTTAGGTTCTCTTTATTAGCATTGTCTGTCTAATAAGTTTGTTTGTTCGTATCTGTGGTAAGCCTCTTTTGCTTTTGTGCACCATGATTTAGAGTTTTGGTGAGATGTTTTGTCTGTCTGATAAGTTAGTTTGTCTGTGTCTGTGGTACGCCTCTTTGTCATGGTGGACCATGATTTAGAGTCTTGGTGAGATGTTTTATTGGCAGACCACCTACATTGCTTTCTGAAGGGTTTTCTTACATGGCGTTCTCCACTGTATTCCTGACTTGTATGTTTTAAATGACAGTTTTAGAACTTATTTTTATTGTATTTCGGACTCGGAAAAGATCTGAAGCACAAAATAAAACTCTTAGAATTTTAAAAATAACACATCATAAGTTAAACATTATGCGAAAATGGTGGCACCTAAAAACATCAGGCCCATGAACACTTCTATGTTTTTTAAGAACCAATAAATATCCGTAGAGTATGTAAACTTATGGACTATATTGCATTATAGACTCGATATTTAAAAACTTAGACATATATTATTTCACGAAAAAAAAATCATACAAAGCTTCTCTTAAATAAGAGTCCAAACAATAATTCATTTCTGCTCAATATATTTACATTTTCATTCCATTTCATTTAGCGGGACAGTCTTGAAATTTTCAATAGACTATCACGAGTACCAACGAGTTTAAAATTACAAATAAAATAACAAAAACATTTCAGTCCATATGACACGGCCTTGGTATTATCAAGAGGCTATTATCGATCCCAAATAGGGAGTAACATTAAATGTAACAAAATAGCTAAAATCATGATTCTTACCATTTTCAACGATCCATCACACATTTCCAGACTCTAAAAATCACAAACATTAGCAACCAAGTTAGGACTGTTACACTTCAACACCAAAATGAAAGCATGATATGTATTAAATTTGTAAAAAAATAGATATTTCACACCAATAAAGTTTGAGGAAGAAATATGTAGCACTGCATAATTAAAAGCTTAAGCCCAAATAGACAAAAAAATAAAATGAGCACAAGCTGTCAGGTAATTTGGTTTTAAAGATCTCGGCTTCATAACCCAGAAGTACAAAGCCATATACTCGGCATAGATTAACAAAGAGAAAGACAGCACCAAAAACGAACACAAACACAAACAGGTAGATCACAAGTGCAAATCAATGTCACAGTGCATTAACAGTTTCAATTAATTATCAAAATACATCAAAAATCAAGTCCGATTCGACGAGCAGCCAATGGACGCTTAGATCGAATTGCAGATAGAGCAGAATGCTGATGAAAGATTTATCTGTCAGAGTAACTATGACAAAAGCCTCATTGAGATATCAATTGAAGGAATCAAGAGACCGCTTCCCTGGCTTTACATGAGTATTCATCCTCCAGATTACTTTTCGCAGGCGCATTCATCTAAAAACACTTGCGTCGGAATAAGAAACAATTAATTTTTAAAAAATAGGCTCAAACTCGTGTGGAGAAAAGAATTACATAAAACAAAACGCAACAAATCATATCATCGTTGGCCCTAGACATTGAATTCCTGCAAATTCGAGCTAAAAGAAATGGACATCGAAACGAAAAAATTAATGGACGAGTCGCCATAGAAGCACGGCCTAATTTTCCCTTGCCTGAAAGATTTGAAAATGGGATTCGAACTAGCCGCTTAAATTTTTCCTGATTTTCCTGAACTGGAAGAGCTCCTGTGCCAGGACGGTCAGGGGCAAGCGCAGTCTTCGGGAATCACCCCTCGACTTCAGATTACAACTCTGATCTTGCACACAACAGTGAAACCTGATCTCTGTTACCTCCCTGCCGAGTAACATACATCGTCTGTTGTATGCAATTAGCGATACCGACCCTACCATGCAGGTGGGGGTCTCCAGGGAATGCTCCTGGTGAACACCGTTGTTGCTTCCACCTAGCCTTAAGGAGGCCTTGCGGCTAATCTCCCCTGTCCCGGAAGATAGGGGCCAAGTGAAAGAGAAACTCTTCCAGCTGTGTGCCTGACGGGAAGGCATTGCCCTACACAATCGTGCGTTGGCTCATTAAACAAATACACTACACCTGGGGTACGCCCAAACCCTAACCCACCCTTGTGTTTTAAACCCTGACCCACTTCAAACCCTAACCTTACAGGCAAATTCTACTCTGTTCTTGTTGGTTCAAACCCTAACCTTATCGGCAAAATCTATTCGATTTGAATCCCAACTCTTCTTTCTTTATACGCTGGTGCTTTGCTTGGCTAAAACCCTAACCCTTAATTTTTTTATTTGTTTTTAAATTTGGAGATGCGTAAGTACAAAACGTTCAGAATTTAATTTTTTAAATTGAAGATGAGACATAAATTTAAAAAGAATTAAAGAAATGTGGTTTCTAAGAGTTATTAACCAATTTGTAAAATATAATTAACAATTAACTAGCAAGCGTGTGCGAGGGAAACGCACTTAGAAGGAGATGCATTGGAAAAGCTAAGATGAAGGGAGTGAAAATTTGAGGTAGGCTCTCATACACGCACTTTTTTGTTGAAAGTTATCTTGTATCTTATTGAATTAATATAATATAAGATCTCTTTTCATCAAAAAAATCGAGGGAGGAGGATGTGCATTGAAGAAGGGTTTTAAGGGAGGAGAAGGCAAAGGGCGAGGAAAATGTCGGGGGAACAAATAAGAATTCTACTTTCTTACGGTATGTGGATATGAAACACATGTAATTTGTGTCACTCATTTGAAGGAGAAAGGGGTGAGGTATGTAGGTCGTCGACGCACTTGCACTTAAGAGATATCTCAAAAAGCAAGGCATGGTCGATGAATACTTTGAAGGCAAATTTGCATATGTTTAAATCACAAACTTCACATATGTTAGATACGGAAATTATACATTTAGGGTTCCTTATATTCTTGATTTCATGCACATGCTAATACTTAATATGAGTGATTGAAAGGTGGGTTTGTTTCTATTATTTTATAGTGAGCAACATGTTGTAGAACAAAAGATTGGCCCCTAGGGTGTTTCCACCCACTGTTCACAAACACCTACAAAATCTTCTTACCATTAAGCGTCAATGTTTTCCTATGTCTTGCTCTAAACTCCCATTATGGCCTAATTGGGAGGATGGTGGTGAAGGTATAAAAAGGGTGAAATGGAGTCATGAAACAAAAATATATGAGTTGGAACTGCAAGGCCTCAAACATAGTCATGAGATGTTGTAAAATGCAAAGGCAATGTAAAAAAGGGAAATGATGGCCTTCAATGACAAATTATTAAAGAGTAGTGGTGATCACTAATTCCAACAACCCGCTAAAATTAAGGCTCGCTATTACATAAAAAATGCAAAATAATACTTGAGACATGAAAGTTGATGTAAACAACAATTTTGAAAGTCCCGATATTCAAAATTTCAAGATGGAACAATAAAGTAACATTAACCCTAAATGTCTTCCCTATCCAAAAAACTTATGGATTTGACCAAAATCTAACATATCTACAAAACATTTAGATGTCCACATCGGCGATTTCGTGAAAAAAATCTTGGCTTATAGATGGAAATTTGGGCCTTGAACTTCATAAAATCCAATTCCTAGTAATAAATTGGAGTGAGAAAACATGAAAATTTCCTTCGTATATTTGTCTACATTGTCCTATTTTTAATGCACGATGCACCTCTTACATGAAGAATGTGAGTTCACAACTTCCTAGGGAAAGAAAAGGGACCAAAAAAATAGTGGGGAAAAAATAATATATTGGCCCAACTCGACGTGCTCATTAGATGTCAAATCCTCACGGGAATAAATAACTAAATAAACATAGGGAAAGACAGGGCATAGTCACAAGCACAAACACATACATGCACCAAAAGATATGATTGTGCGGAGAATTTTTTAAAAAAGTGTGTTTATTTTGGTAAGGGGGTCCACAAATGGGCTCCACATCGGTGCTCCGCTTCCATTCGGTGTTTTGGTTTTTTGCATCATCATGTGGATAGAGTTGTCATCAACATGTTGCTACAACGTAATTAATCATAAGCATCGTACCTTCTATCACCTTTTTTGAAATTAGTATTTACTCCCGACTATGACACATGCATGCTCAACATTAATTTGTGTGTCAATGTCCCTTTAAATGTGAATTCGACCATAACCATAGAGGTCATTGGTAGAATGATTAAGTAAATATTGGAAAATAAATGCTAAAATCTTAATTAAGCTACAACGTAGATATAGATATGCAATAAAGTACAGATTTGACACAAGCAAAGTAAGCTAATAAATTTAAAACCATAAGTGCAAGAGAAGGGATGAGATACTTGGTTGATTTCACAATAATCTCGAAGTTGTGCGGAGAGCTAGAAAACTAATAGAACATGAAGACAGACTATCACAACCGAGCCCAAAAAATTGTGCAAGCCTAAAAATGTTAGGATTGAGGCGCTGGATCGATCAGGGGCACTGGGTGATGTAGACCAATTCTGCACCCATGACTTCAAAATGGTCAGAAAGTGATTTCTTTAGTGTCACTTCTATGTCGCTTCCCTTCGTTGTTGATTGCTTGTATGTCGCATTAAGTCTGCAAGATTTTCCTATAACCTGCAAAGAGAAAGAGCACCAAAACCCCAAAACACATCAAATCCTAAAAAGAAAAATATGCAAATGGGGAGTCGAACTGATCCCGACACCACCCAACTGAGTGAACTTATGATTTGGGCAATGCACTACATTTCATACTCCATGTAGTTTTGCATGTGTGTGTGTAGAATCGTGCCCTAGGTGGCTCTTGTGCCAGACACACTTGAATAATGAGTAATAGCTAGATGTAGAAGATGTAGATAGATGTGTGCATGGAAAAATGAACTTCCCTATTATGAAGTGTATGCAAAAGAATGTAGTCCCGTGTTCCTTGAATGGATGTTAGATGGATGCTCTGATGCTCTTGTAATGCCCTTTGGATGCAACCTTAGGTGGTGATAATAGATGTTTAGTGTTTGGTCCTTTATTATGGTCACATAGCTTTGTATTTATATGATTCCCTTGTTTGAATTTTGTAATTAACCACTAAAAGGTTGACCACCAAGAAAATAAGATGCCTAACAGCTAGAAAGGACCCAAAAGATGTGAGCAAGATACAAAGAGGTCGGGGCACCTAAGTGTTGGTGTCCGGACTCGAAAAATTGAAGTATCGAAAGTCAAACTGGGCAAGAAGGTGTGTAAGACCAAGAAGGAAACCAGAAAGAAAGCAAAAAGGCCAAAGACAATGGTTAATTAGTACTTTTCTCTCTTAGGAATCATATAAATAGTGGTATGTGATCATGACCTATAAATATACCCAAAGTGCGTGATTTAGTGTCTACATTTGCCCCCGCTTTATGTTGTTAAGTGAATGCTCAATAACATAAAGTACGTAAGAGAGGTGTACTTGATAACCATGTAGATCGATGGCAAAAAGTGTGTTGAGGAGACAAGAAAAAATGTGAAGTGAAAAATATGAAGCATGGAAGCTAGAGAAGAGGAAGTGCAAATGACCCTAGGGGTGAGAGCATTTATGTATGTGTCGCATTGTACATGTTATCGATGTCGTTTGATGCTTGATGATGTGACTGTCGCTTCCCATAAGGGAAAAACTACAAAAGAGAAGAGCAAATGAGTAGTCAAACATGTGTATATGAAAAATTTGATCCAAACGTGTAAAAAGTGTGTAAAAAGTATGTAAAAATGCGAAAAGGAACATGTGCACCTGATTCGTGATGAGTGAAAAGAGTAGAGAGGATCTTGAAAATGTTGTGGAAGAGCAAGTTTTGGGCGATCTCACGCCACGACAGAAGAAGTATACGAGAAAGGTCTAGTGTTATTCTCCAACCTTTGATTGCTTTCCCAAAATATAAACACCATTATAGATGGTGTGTTCAAATTCGATCCATTTCGATCTAATGTAAAAATAGAAAAGAGGTGAAAACATGCATGCCGAGTGTCAAGGATTGTTCCCGTCCTAAAAAAATGTTGTGTAAACTGCTATAAATTGTGCCAATCTGAGAAAAAATGTGTAACTACCCCCTAGTCATAGCGCCAAGAAGGGTCAAGGGCACCTGTGCACTACTATTCGGAGCTAGGTGTTGGCGTCGTGTTCTGGAGGACCCAAGTCAAACTTTGAGTTGTTCTTTGAGATCAAGATTGTGTTGTACCGATACTAAATTATGTTGTAGTATGTTTGTGAACTGTTGAATGGGGTGACTGATTCACCCAATGATGCCCCCCTCACTGGCAGTG
Source organism: Taxus wallichiana var. yunnanensis (assembly GCA_018340775.1). Taxonomy (NCBI): domain Eukaryota; kingdom Viridiplantae; phylum Streptophyta; class Pinopsida; order Cupressales; family Taxaceae; genus Taxus; species Taxus wallichiana. The sequence continues at coordinate 416,437,941 of CM031237.1, forward strand.
TATACGAGATCGCTAGAGGATATGACCCAAAGGAGGACAAGACACTCAAACTAATTTTGATGTCTTATAGGGGAGGGAATGTACTTGGTAAAAACCAAGGCACATGCAAACAAAGTGGCTAGGAAAATAAGTGTTAGTGTAAACAAGATGAATACGCATGTAGAAGACAATATGTGATTAAACTAAAATGGAAATATGCAGGATCTAAATTTAGTTTAATCTAAAATGTGTAAAGAACAGATAATATCTAACTAAATATGAAAGCGACCCAAGCAACTAAGAAAGTAGAAATGTAAAACCCTAATGTGCAAGAAAAGTTTAGAAAGAGCTTAGTTGATTCGAAAAGCTTGTTGAACTATGTCGCAGAGATGATTGAGCAAACAGGAGGAGGAAACAACTATGTCGAAGCCCATAAAAGTGCAAATTCGAGCAATCTAAGCAGACTAGTGCGCCTGGAGAGGGTTGAGGGCACATGGGGCGCCCTAGTTTGAGATCTAGGCATCATGGTCTATGTAAGAGGTCCAAAAACTAAACTTGGAGGGTTACTAGATGATCCAAGCCTTTGTTGTGCTGTCGTGTTGATGTTGTCGAACCGCATCAATGTCGTTGGTGATCAAAAGTGAATAAGACCTGTAAAACCCCAAGCTAAGCATCAAAACCCTAAAAAAAGATGCATATGAAGGGTTCAAACTGTCCTCAGTGGCCACAATGATGTACTTACTAACTGAGTATTGCACTACATTTCGCACCAAATGTAGTTCTAAGTGTATGTGTGTGAATTGTGTCATAAGTGTTCTTGTGCACCACACTTTGTGAAGTAGAGAGCAATAACTAGATGTAGAAATGTAATAGATGGTGGATGGAATAGAATAAACTTCCCTCCTATGATGTGTGATGCAAATGAACCATCCTTGTCCCTTGTGATGGAGTTAGATGGATGTAAATGAGCTCTAGATGCCTTAGATGGATGCAACCTTAGGTGGATGATAGTAGTGCCTAGTGCTTGGTCCCTCATTATGGTCTCATAACTTTATATTTATATGGTTCTCTTGATCTAATTTTGTAATTAACTCTGAAAAGGTCAACTGCTAAAAATATGAAAAGCTCAAATGGCTAGAAAGTGCCCAAAAGATGTGTGTAAAGTGAAAAAAGGCTTAGGGCACCCGGAATGGGACCAGGGCGACTGGGGCACCCTAGTACTAGCCTTGGCACCCTAGTCAAGGGTAGAATGACATATAATGATGAAAATAGACTGGGAAAGTATGTGTTGAAGGTCGCAAGTGACAACAGAAAGAAAAATAAAAAGGCCAAAGGACATGAGTTAATTAGTACTTTCTTCACTCAAAAACTATATGAAGAGTAATATGAGACTGGGACTAAATAATACCCAAAGTGCGTAATTTTATGTCTACATTTGCCACCACTTTATGTTCGTGAGTGGTGTTAGAGTAGGTATTTACCTTAGCTCATGTTCACCTAGGTACTTTATTTACCTTTATTGTATTTATCCTCACCCACTTATGTGTGTGGATATTTCTTTTATCTTATTTAGATATTAGGAGATATTATCTAGTTGTTAGGTATAGTTCTTTCCTTGATCTATGGTATTGACTAGATCCTTGATGTCTAGTTCTCTCCTAAATCTATGGTCTTGACTAGTTCTTTGATGACTAGTTATTTCCTTGATTTATGGCTTGATCTACGACTTTGACTGGTTCTTAGATTGTTATTCTTTTCCTATTTAAGCAAGGCCCATTCTCATTGTATTACATTGAGTTCCATAATAATATATGATATTGTTGCTCATTTGTTTGCAAAGGCTTTATGTAAAGTTATTATGGCAAATTACTTTCATCTTATTGATCGTGGTGTTTTATTAGCATCTGTGTTCTTGGCTTGCACGATCCGGTTATCGTTCCTTTCCAAAAACGCTCGGTAACATAAAGTAGATAGAGATGCGTACATGATGTGCATGCGAGTGATGTAGAGAGCATGTCGAAGGACTAGACAAAGCATGGAATGAGAAAATAGTGGAGCGTGGAAACTAAAGATGTAAAAGTGTAAAAGTGATGAAAGTGAACCTAGGCGTAAAACACGTGTGTAGTAATTTGCCAATGTGTGTGATGTACTTGTATTTTAGTATGAGGTGTGTGCTTTGCCGTAAATGTTGTTGTCGTCATCCTCGTGCCGTTGTTAATCGCTTGCTTCTTATATGGATGGACCTGTAAAGGAGAAGATGATCTAGTAGTCAAATATGCACATATATGTGTGTAAAAGCACATGTAAAGATGCATGTATATGGTAAAAAACATGTAATGGAAATGGAAATGTAAAAAGAACATGTGCACTTGATCCATGATGAGAGAAAGTGTAAAAGGGTATCCCTGTACTATGATTTTTTTGGTCAATCTCACACCATTGTGGCCAAAGAAGTGTAGGGATAAAGTTTCATTATTATCCAACCTATAATTGCTTCCATGAGAATGCTTGAAGAGATATTTGTATTTCTTGGGTTTTGTGGGCGATTTGACGACGCTGGTCGAAATAGTGTAGGGAGGAATTCTGTTGTATCCTCCAACTTGTAACTACTCCCTAGAATGTTAAAGACAACCGTGTCCTATAAAATCCATTGTGTACGGGGTTCGCAGACTAGTCTAAACCCACTCGTTGAACCGGACTGCACTGCGGTAGAGAGCATTGTGTAGTGTGTAAAACCCCAAATATGCCCCCCTCTTTGGGGGCGCATGCGATGTAGCGAATAGGAGGATGTGGCCCCAAAAGAGGATCAACACTTTGCCCTATAGGGGGAAGGGAATGCACTTTGTAGAAACCAAGTTGTGCACAAACAAGTGGCTATCCAAATACAAGTGTCGGTCATTTAATAAGCATGTATATAGAAGACAAGTGTAAGTTACCAAACAATGTAGAAGGTAGGAAGCAACTAAACACGTAAGAAGACAATCATAGACCACCAAGGTGGGTTGCAAACATGGGACACCACTCATGATGTCACAAGACATGCAAGGCCATAATGGCCGCATACAACAAACAAGTGTGCACACCAATCAAAGGGCAAGGCCCACATACAATAACAAACAAGAGACAAACAATAGTAGGTAAACAAACAGATAGCCATGGAAGCAAGTAATCCTGAAAAACAAATGTTGCACATGAAGCACCCATTAGCATGTTAAGGATAACCAATATGTCAAAATCATGTATAAGCAAGTAATGTAAAATGCTAAGTACAAAATGAAATAATAGTACTGAGTGCATGAATGTGGATTCCCCCAACAACCATTATAAGAGTGGTAGGAAGCGAGCATCCATGCTGCGTGTAAGAGACATTTATCTGCGATCACAACTACAAAGGGACGTGAATGCGCATGTGTGTATGGTAAAAATAATGACATACAAGAGACCTTATCTGGCATGTGTAGTAAAGTGAACATGAACAAGTAAATGCAAGCAAGAGGAAATGTAACCAAGATATGCAACATGTTGTGGATGGATGAAATGGAATGTAAGGTGGATGATAGGAGTTGAGTGCCTCCCAAGTGAATGGAGTTGTATGCAATAATGAGGTTAATTTATTTTGGCCCCTTAGTAGTCAAGAATGGACCATAAACAAGAGTGTGTCATTAGGAAATGGTCGAGTTGTGTGTCATGTCTAACACGTTGTGATGAGTGTGTATGCGTAGTGGTGATGATATGCGCAACCCGCAAATGAAGTATGCATGACCCTATAGCCAAAGCGTATAGTATGAGAAGATAATCGAGGGAGTGATGATTTAGCCTAAAGCATGTATCACTACCAGTGAATAAAGGAGTGGTGTTGTAGCCTAAAGCGTGTACCACTACAAGATGAAGGAATAGGTAACCATTTAGCCTATAACGTATGTCACTAACCTAGAAATTTCACATGATAAATGATTGAATGATGTTTGTGTGGGTATGAGAAGGTCCATTTGATTTGTAAACCCTTGGCAATTGAGTGTGTAACAAGGAACTAGAGTGTGTTATAGGGTAGTGAGTGCAACATTTTGAAGAAGATGTAGTATGCATGATGATAATAGATGACCATATGATGAGTTAAATGTGTAAATATGTGCAATGGATATTATGAAATGCAAGATGTGTAGATGAACTAAGAGTATAAGGTGTGTGCTTTATGTAGTATGTGGGATGAATAGTATGTAACACTAGACTCGTAGACAATAGAGTGTGACACATATGTGATGGATACTAGTATGTGTATATGAATGTTGTGTAGATGCACAATATAGAGTAAATGTAGAATATAAGATGTAAGGTGTAATATCCCAAAAAAAATTGTAAGGTAAATTAACTACGCTTAAGTCTAAACAGGATTAGACGAGATCATCATTGGGTGTAAAATTCATTTGGTTCGTCATATCATGACCCACAACTTGTTGTGGGGCATGACATCTGCGAATGAATAACCCCGCACCCACCTTGATGATCCTTCCTAAAACATGATTAGGCCTTAATCATAGGTAAAATAATTCATAAATGATAGTGAATCTTTTGGTTATTTGTATTCCTACTTTATTTTAATCGGTTTGGTCGTCTTTTGTTTTGTTTGACTTTTGCATGAACTCGATGAATAATTATCTCTCGTTTAATTTGACAATGCTATATCAAGCCACTTTATGAGAATATTTGAATGATTATTTACGTACTAGGTGACTTTCGTATTGGAATGTTTTATATAAACCTGAAATTCAACTAATTTTTATAGTAATATATTGTTGGAAATATGTGAACTTGTATTATGAAGGTTAATTTTAACTTAACCATTAAGTTGGAGTAACAACAAACTAAAGTAAAAATGTATGAAATATTAATCATATATATAATATAAAATATATATATGTATATAATATATTAATCGGTATATATATATATATATATATATATATATATATATTAGAGGGATTTGACATGTAAGCCAAAAGTTTTATTTAGTTATTGAAATTTATGGGTTTCATAAAGTGAAACACCTTCACATGGCACAAGTGTGCGACATGCACTAAAACACGTACCAGCATTGGGAAGCCCGAAAATTCTTCAATATGTCACCCAACTATAGTTCTTTCATTATATTTTTTTGTTATTTTTCCTTCGTCTATTTTCATTCTCCCCTTCTAGAATACCTGCGTGAGTTTTGGAGGAAAGAAGGATTCAACTTGTTGGAGCAGGAAGAGTAGAAGGTCACGATTCTGGGTTTACTTCAGGCATGAATATCTTCTCCTTTCTCTACTACATTATTTGTAAAAAATGAGGAAATACACATTTTGTTTTTAATGGCAATCAAGGAAATTGTGGACAACTTTTGATTTAATTGTTTGGAGATGAAGTATGAAAAGGAAATTGATGGATTCTGTATTCTTTTTAGTTTTCTTTATGTGGTTTTAACCTAACCCAGAAAAATACGCAGATGGGGTTTTGGGTTTTGATTAGCAAAAATAAAGTAAAAGAAAGGTTAAAATTTTTTCTCTACATTATAATAAATTATACCCAAAAGGAAAAGAGTTGGGTTTTTCCTGTATATGAAGAAGGAAAACATTTTGTGAATTTGTGTGTTTAAAATCGATTTGTGCTTGTGGGTTTTCATTTTGTTAAACTCGAAATTTGGTTGTGTGTTTTCTATAAACAAATCGATTTGGGTATGCAAATCAATTTGCATAAAGGAATCGATTTGGGTAACCCAATCAATATGGGTATGCAACCGGTTGGGGTTTTGTATTTTTCTTCTTGGTTGTTATATGCAGGTCTGATTTTTAATTTATTGAGATCTTTTGAATGATAATTTGTGGGTGTCAAAGCTCTTGCATGGGGCTGCATTTTCCAGAAATTTTATTATTATGGACCACTAAATTGGTTCATGTATAAATGAGGGTGTCTTGTTATGTGTGAATAATAAAAAAATGGCATTTAGCCTGTAACTTCCAGCCTGGCAATATGACTTGGATTCTTGTAAGACTATGAAAAAGAAATTGTTTGTCTTGGTAAGGGCATGAAAGCCAAGACAACTTGACCAAGATGCACCAAGGAGTAATTGGAGGCATGATTGGGTTTAAAATAATGATATCTTATGAAAGAAATTATTAGTTGTTCTTTTACTAAAAAGAGTATGTTTAAATGATGTAACCATGGTGTTGCTATATTGTTGGTTGGGATGTTTGTTTACCAGATAGAACATGTTAAAGTGATGTAAATATGGTGATATTTGTGCTAATTTGTAGAGCTTCTCATTGATTGAAAAAATACTCTTCTTAATCATATTGTTTTTACGAAGTTATGTAGAAATTTTAAATGTCAAATGCTTATTGATTGAAGCTGGAATATAGATGTATTGACCTTTGTGATTAGAGGGAAACATGATCGTTGAAATAGAAATTGGTTGTTCTATTTGTGTGCATCCATAGTTGTATCTTTATAGAAACCAGGTAGTAATACATTTTCAGTTGTATTACCATGTGCTTGTTGATAAAACAACATGTATATCCTTCCATATTTTATTAATTAATTGCATAAGAAAACGGAGTTAATATTCATGCCAGTTCATTTTGAACTAACATCATACCGCTACTCCAGTCTTGCAGGACCATTAACCGTTACATTCGAATGTGCGGAAACTCATGTCTTGTGAAGTTTTATCGTAGCATGGATCTAAATGAGATACCTGGATTTCAATTGGTGAAAGGATGATATCCTTGAATTTTTGGCTGAATTATTGGAATCTTGGACCCATCAGAATATTCAAACCTCACTATGTGAGAATTATTATACCGGTTATATATTTTGCCTTAATGACATATGTAATATATGATTTTAATAAAGAGATGATTATTTTGTGTGTAATAATATCTCAATATGAGTAAATGATGAATACTTGAGTTGTGAAATCTTACTTTTCACAAATTGTTGAATACATTTATTTGATAGTTATCAATGTATGAAGCCGATAATTGGGCAATTATTGTAACAATCAATTGTCTTTAATTTCTAAATTAAATAAGCTATTTAGTGGCATAGCTAATCGAAGGAATAATTAAATATACATGTTTTTATATATATTTAATTCGCCTTTCTAAAACTTGGTATTAATATGATAAGATCAGTAAATCATGTTGTATAGAGAATGGAAGAGTATCATCAGTAAAAGGTAATTTAACGTTAAAGAATCAAACATCAAGAAAAAGAGACTAAATGGGATGGTAAATAGATGAAAAGATCCATTAGACTTATCTTATAAAGATCCTAGTTGGCCTTTGGCATCTATCTTAATATAAACTCTTGCAAGATAGGTTTAATTGGAAATAAAATAAAAACAGACTATAAAGATCTAGATAATTGTGAAAGGGATAGTTGTGAGGTGGCGGAAGACTTAAAACTCATAAGACTAGTGTGTTGTCTTGAGTTTAGTTGTAACCTACACGACAGATAACTTTGGCCAAAGTAATGCATTGATGGTTGTGCATTGTCTGATCACCTAGTCCTCTAATTAAATAAAAAAATTGTCTGTAACCTGATCATGGGAAGTTGAAATACTGAACATGAGGTAGACAATGGTGATACCGGAATACAAAGTCAGGAAACTAGCTTCGTGGTAGACCCAAGGACTTTCACATAGTTCCCATGACCTTTAAAAGGTTGAGCCGAAATGCTAGTAAGCATTATCACTCGAAGTAGTGACGAAGGGAGATCATGGAGATCTGGATACACCCTTCTCACCGCACATGGCTTACATGGATGTTATCGAGATAGATCAAAAGAGAAAAATTGATTAATGAATTTGATTAAATAAATCTGTATGATTAATGTAATTTGTTATTATGTTTATGTGTTAAAAAATCCTCATTTTTCAGCTCTTGTAATTTTGAGCATTACATAAGGTGTATGACATATGACCGAATATGTACTGACGGAGACACAATGTGTAGTACCTATCATTGGGGGTTCATGTGTAGTATGCCCTCAACAGTCAAGTGTGAACCGAAGCACAAGAGTGTGTCATCGGGTAATGGATGAAGTCAAACATGTGATGAGTATGCGTATGTCATGGGATAAATGTATGATTTTGCATAGATTTTGGGGGTGTTGATACTATGTCCCCCGAGTGTGTAAAATGAAGAATGCAATCATGTAATGTCATCTAAAAGATCATCGCTTTCAGGGTCATAGTTGAATGGATAAGCATTGGTTACTTGATAAGCTATAGTATCTAGTTGATCACGTAATGAGCCATTGAGGCGTAATATTTACATACCCATGGCATATTCCTCATTAGTAAATAGAGGAAGTGGACAACCGTATGCATACCAACGAGTGATATTTTACGTAGATCCAAGGAAGGAACTATTGCAAATAAAGACACGGCCAAAAGGCACGGGGAAAGATATATTTGTATGATCAGGATCTAAAGTACCCCTAATGTAATCAAGCCATGACTGCCCTAATGTAAGTGGAGAAGAGCGAGGAGTGTGTGACAAATAGATGGTAAGATGAAAGACACGCAAACCATAAGCGGTAGTAATAGTGATGAAGCTATAATATAGATGAGGGTCACGAGTAGGAGGATAAAAGTCCTCAAAACCAAAACCGAGTCGAGCTAGACCATGTGTACATATAGTGTCATCACAAGTAGGATCAAATGGAATATGTTCCCAGTATGAATCATTCATGAAGAGCATGCAAGTAAATGGTGGGCATGCTAACATAGGTGGTACATGCAAAGGTATGGGTGATAGAGTGATGTCCATGACCGGACATGCCCTTGTTAATGAATCATAACAAAGAATAGTAGCAAGTGGAATAGAAGATACTACATCTATCACACAAATGACACCTTCAAGTGGTGGAAATTGAGGTGGTTCATCCATGGGTTGAGGATCATTGGTAGTATCGGTGCGTGGAATAGGAAGACTAGTATTAGGAGCGCGGTCACAATATTGGAATGGATCATGATCACAAAAATGATATACTCAATGCCTTCGTGTAGGAATTTAACACAATGATGTATGGTAAAAGCAACAACTTGCATGACATGAAGCCATGGCCTACCAAGCAAACAATTGTAGGAGACTAGAAAATCTATGACGAAAAACACAGTGTTGACAATTTTTGGCCCTGCAGTGATTGGTAGTGTAATGTGACCAACACAAGGACGAATAAAACCATCATAAGCATGTAGTGAAAGACAAGATGGACTAATATCATAAGCAGAAAGGCCTAAGACTTCAAGGAATGACATAGGACAAAATTTAAGTTAAGATCCATTGTCAATTAAAGTGCGTTTGATGCCTACATTCTGAATATGACACATGATGTGCAAATGTGGGTCATTGTTGAAAGTGTGAACATCGGTGGGAGGATTAAACTTGAATGCTATGTGTTGAGAAAATGCATCAACAAATGTTTGATAAACCGAGTCAGGATGCATATCGGCATGAATGCAAGTAGTAGCAAGAATATGTTGACTCTATATATGAGATCAAGATTAGCAAGCAAATAATCATTGATTAATATACTCATGATGACTAAAATCTAGGATGACAAACAATGAATGAAGATCCTATAATCATGAAGATCGAAGTCGGGTTCACCGAAATTATTAAACTAAAATGGAAATATGTGGGATCTAAATTTAGTTTAATCTAAAATGTACACCAATAGATAATAGCTAACTAAATATGAAAGTGACTCAAACAACTAAGAAAGTAGAAATGCAAAACCCTAATGTGCAAGAAGAGTTTAGAAAGAGATTAATCGATTCAATGAGCTTGTTGAACTATGTCGCATAGATGACTCGAGCAAACAAGAGGAGGAAACAACTATGCCAAAGCTTAGAAAAGTGCGAGATCTGAGCAATCTAAGCAAACCGGCACACTGGAGAGGGTTGAGGGCCTGGGGTGCCCTAGTCTAAGTTCTCAGGCACCTTGTCTCGCACAAGAGGTCCAAAAACCAAACTTATAGGGTCACTAGATGATTTAAAGCCTTCGCTTTCTATCACGTTGATGTTGTCAAACCGTGTGTTGAATGTCATTGGTGATCAAAAGTGAATAAGACCCAAAAAACCCCAAGCCAAACATAAAAACCCTGAATAAATAAAGATGTATATGAAGGGGTCGGATTGTCCTTGGTGGCCACAATGGTTGAATTATTAACTGAGCGCTACACTACATTTTAGACCCAACCGTAGTTATGAGTTTGTGTGTGTAAATTGTGTTCTAAGTGCTCTTGTGCTTAGTTGCACTTTATGAAGTAACAAGTAATAACTAGATGTAGAAATGTAATAGATGGTGGATGGAATATAATATAACCTCCCTCCTATGATGCGTGATGTAGATGAACCAACTTTGTCCCTTGTGATGGAGCTAGATGGATACAAATGAGCTCTAGTTGCCTTAGATGGATGCAACCTTAGGTGGATGATAGTAGTGCCTAGTGTTTGGTCCCTCATTATGGTCTCATAATTTTATATTTATATGGTTCTCTTGATCTAGTTTCGTAATTAACCCCGAAAAGGCCAACCAATAAAAATATGAAAACTCAAACAACTAGAAAGTGCCCAACGATGTGTGTAAAGTGGAAAAGGCTCAGGGCACCACGAATGAGACCAAGGCACTGTCTGTCCTAAGATTAACCTAGGCACCCCATTCAAGGGTAGAATGATGCGTAATGATCAAAAAGACTAGGCAAGTATGTGTTGAAGGTCGGAAGTGACAACAAAAAGTAAAATAAAAAGGCCAAAGGACATGAGTTAATTAGTACTATTATCCAATTTTTGCCCATGGGGAAAAATTAGACAAATAGGGCCTATTGTTCTCTAAAACTGGAAAAGAGTCTTTGTGAAGAATTCCATGAAATTTCAAGTAAATTTTGCATTTAAGAAGTGCTCATAATGTTCTAGGTAGTTTCATAGTCATCTTGAGTGATTATTCCCTTTTCCAATGTCTTGGAGGTTCAAAGTATGTTTAGAGCAAGAGAATTGGCTTTGGGGCTCACTTCCGGTAACAAGGGAAAAATTGGCCAAAATTGATTGATCATATGTAAAGGGGTCCTTTTGTAATTTCATGATCCTTGTGGTTTGAGAAAATCTAGGAAAATTCAAAATTCTAAGAAGCTAGGTGTGAAAATACCCAAACGGGGCTTTGAGTTCGATAACCTCGGTGAGCGGCTTGATGAGCTACTCAAATGAGTTGATATTGTATATAAGGTGGGAGCCGAGCTCTATTAGCTTGATCAAGCTATCTTCATCATGTAGGGTTATATCAAGGTTGAATGAGAGTTTATTATCCTAAAGGTTGTGTCATGTTATTATAATGGCATATCACATGAGGTTAAACAAATAATGAGGTCGATCAAACCAAAAGAATGGCTTAGAGTCCTACTTAGAGATGTTTAGGCAAGCTTGAAGTGACCGAGTTGGATGAGTTGGCTAAGTAAGGGATAATTTGTTACGAAATTCACAAAGGAAAATGTGGGCTTAGCAAGGATACAAAGAGGTTGGAACACACAAGTGGAGAAGAGCTCGAGATCCATGTCAAGGTAGTGAGTGTCTACCGGCTCAAAGGTGATTTGCTCCACACAGTCAAGATCAATTCGGTGGCTTGGATTATCAATCCGTAAGCTCGATATACTAAGCAAGACCGAAGACAAAAGGAGGGAGCTCGTGATTGGGCTCGAGGCGCAAGGAATAAAGAACGAGCCAAAAAAGGTGGGCTCGATGAACCGATGCATGCAAGGTGAAGCTCTACAAGAATTAATGTAGCTCGTTGTGAGGTATTTTGATGATGTTTGAGCTAATATAACCTCGAAGACTTGCTGGGGAAGACATTGTAAAGCCCAAGTTCAATTCTTAATCCACTTGAAAGCACAAATGAGCTAGCTCGACATCAATAGTTCAAATCGGGGATCGTGGATACGAATAAGAGCTCGACACATAAGTTGGGAGAATTCCCGAGGAGAGCTGGGTTTGATAAAGCATGGAACTCGTTGAGAAGATCTCGGTAGTTGGTAGTGTAGATGCATGTGTTAGATCATTGTAAGGTGATGAGCTTAGCGCATGAGATGTATGGGAAATCAAGCTCAATGCATAAAGCAAAAAGAAGGCTCACATGAAGAGATAGCTCGGCTTCACGAATGAGTTACTCACGATGAAACAAACAAATCGGATCGAGCTCACAACGAGCTAGGAGCAGTTAGAAGAGCTCGTCATCAAGCTAAGGGAATCATGTGGAATGGGCTCAAGTAATAAGAGCTCGTCATCAAGCTAGGTGAATAGCTTGGCATTGCAAGAATCGTTGTAGAGAGGAAGAACACGGGGACTCGGTGAGTTAGCTCGATTAGCATTACAAAATGCATAACAAGGCGGAAAAATCATAGGTCGATCCAAGTCCGAGTTAGTTTTAAGCCGAGTTGCATAGCATGAGGAGGTTTGAGCTAGGTGGAAGAGTAGATATCAAGAGCCAAGTCACCAAATGATACGCTAGAAAATGGTATTGAAAACTCGAGTACCCCACTTTGGACTTATGTGGTGTGGAAGCCATGTCATACATGGGAAAACACCATCGAACTCCTAAGTTGGAATCGTCATTATGAAAAAAATTGCATGGCAAACAATGAGTTGATCTCTGAGTTGGTCGATCCAACATGTCGGGTCTGCCCAGGAGATTTTCCAACAAGCAGGAAATACGATGGACCTCCTTGGTGATCCATCTCTGGGAGAAGGAAATGCTGAGGGTGGTTACCGATTTGAACACTGAGTTGGATGCCACGACATTCGGATAGTGTGTTGGTAGACCGATCTTCAAGGAGAATGGGGCGAGTTGAGACTTGCATTGAAAGTTCGGTTAGTATGCGTCGACGTCACTAAGGCCAATGAAACAGATTGATACAAAACATTCAGTGAAGTCTGTAGTAGTAAATGGGAGATCCAATCATTGAATATGATTGGATACTTACAGTGAAAGGAAGTTCATAGTACGGGGGGCTTGACGGCTTGAATGGAGCGAGTTGCTTAACATGGAGGAAAAGAGCTTCTGAGCTAGAACTATGACAAGTTGCTCATATGATGGAGTTGAGGTCATTGAAGCTCTCCGAACTAAGCACACGCACCACGGAATAGGTTGAGAGCTCGTTCACTCAACTAAGCCGAGTCACATAGGAGCTCGGATCAATAACATGGATAGCCTGGTCAAAGGTTGATTTGATGGAAGCGCCTCAAAAGGAGCTCATAGGAGCTCATAGGAATTGAGCAAGCCTCTTAAGAGATATGTTCAGTCATGACAAGTTGAATGCATGCAAATGGGTCATTTGGAGGTAAATTTGAGTCGATCCATAGAGGAGTTGGGTTCAACGTGGAGAAAGACGAAGGAGTTTAATTATAGTGAAATCGATGGTGAGCTCAATGCGGAGTGGAGCCCAATGAAGACAAGCCCGACTTGGTGTTTGAATGCAGCTCGGCCTATAGTGAACAACTCGGCTCAAAAGAAAGACAAGGCTCATCAAAACGAGCTTAGAGAAAACCCGTGTGGAAGAACTCGATGGAACTTAGCGCAGAAGCTCGCTCAACATAGAGCTTGGTGGGAACTGAGCTCGGTAGGAATAGGAAGAGCTCGGTGGAGAGCTCATTTTGGGAGCTCGATGTGGTGAAGCATAGGGAGCTCAGATATGTTAACACGAATCGATAGTAATTTGTAAAGGTAATAGCTCGGTCCGAGTTAGGTTTATGGCGAGGAGCTCGATCGGAAGTAATACATAGTGACTCTTGGATAAATGTCAAGTTAAGACCAAGTGAGTTCGGTAAAAGCATGATGGTTTTGGAAATCAAAAGATGTCGAGTTATTCGGTGATAGTGAGTACATGGGAGGAACTCGACGATGGTCACAAAGGGTGGTGGAGAGTAAGCTCGTTGAGGAATTGAGCCCAACTCGGTGGTTGGCTCGGCGAGCCAACCACCGAGTTGGTTTGTTTTGATCTTTTCTCATGTACCCCCCTCTTTAATGAAAAGTGATTTTAGGGGGTCCTACCTAATAATTATTAAATCAATATTTTTATTAAAATTATTAAAATATTTTAATAATGATGTTTATTATTATTATCAAAATATTTAATTTAAATATTCCTTTAATTAATTGAGAAGATTAGGTCAAACTCGGTCATTAATGACATATGATGGAGGATTAAGTGGTTCAACCAACTTTGTAGTAAATGAACCATCATGTACCTTCAATTTAGGAAGGACTTTATTACTTTTTCCTCTTCTCTCTCATAGAATTCTTTTATAAATGTAATTTGGAAGATCATTCCAACAGGTTGGATGAGTTAGACATCTGAGACAAGTGCATATCTTTCAAGAGTCCTACTTCTTCTGCAAGTTGTTCTTGTATGTTGAGGGAACTTTCAAGCCTCTCTTCCAAGATTGTAATGGCAACTATTGCCTCTTCCTAATGTAATGATGCATTGTGCACATTGTTGAAGTAATAAAAGTGTGTGTTTTGTGACTAATCTTGGTCTTTTCATCCTTCTATACTTCTTTATGCCTTTCTCATGCTTGCAGGTACACTGCAAGTTCAAGTTTCTATTGCAAGTTCTTGGAGTTCTGTGCTTATCAAGTGGTGGAGTATTGCATGCAGTTGAGTTGTGGTGCTTGTTCACCCTTCTCAAGTTCATCCTTCTTCACTGGAATACTGATAGATTATTTTGTCTAGATTGAGTTTAACAAAGGGACGCATGCTTCCTAGTTTGTGGTATTATGTTACCCTTTCTAAGTTGTAGTAGGTGAAGTTGACTTGTGGTGCACAACACCCTCTTCAAATCAACCCTTCCTAATTCTAGCAACACCCTTTATTTGGTGCATCACCATCCCTAGTATAGTTTCATTTCTTACAAATCTCTCTCCCTAAAACCCATGAAAATGTTAGCATAGGTCTAGATAACCATTTTATTACACTAGGAGTAGTACAACACTTAGTTTAGGAAGAGGAATTCAACCTTCTCTCGAAGGTTCACCTCGAGCCCAAGTCCCACAGCTTGAGAGGTGATCCCATGTTACCCAATCACATTGAAATGTCATGTTCACATTTTGACCATTCGAAGGGTGCAATGATTTGGCGATAACAATTTTTGCACGCCTGGTGGGACCAAGAGTTCGTACTTCTCTTCTCACTTACACAAATCTAAGTACCTGAAGACTCTATATCTTTGGAATTCAAATATCAATGTATTTACTTAAGAATTCAGACAAGAGCTTCTTCAAAGAAAGGAAATTATTAGCATATCAAAATATCCTTGTCTCCTCCAAGGAGAAGGAGAAGAGGCATCTCAACATCACCTGTTGTAAGCATCACCTCGTAGGGGTCATTCGACTCCTCCTTACAAAAGGTTTCCTCCACCTGGAATAATCAACCTCTTATTGCTATGGCGAGGAACCAAGTTTTCCCCCTTTCAATGCAAGCAATCCTCTTTTGTTGGCTCAACGTGACCCTATACCTGTGCTACACTCAAAAGTTTACCCTTCTACACAGGGGAAACTCATGTTACTCTAGTGGAACATATTCTTGATGTAGCCAACATTTGTGTAGTACATAATATCACGGAGGACAACATTGTGGTTAGAATTCTTGCTACCTCTTTCAAGGGAAAAGCACTTCAATGGTTTTGAGGGTTAAGTGTTGGTACTATAACCACTTGGGATGAGTTAGGAGAAAATATCTATAAACAATTTGAAGACAAGAGTGATCACCTGTCACTTTTGGAACAACTCACTACCATAAAGAGAGATCCCTAAGAATACATGAGTGATTTCAACTTTCGATTCCATAGACTGGAATAGGATTTTGGCACTCATAAAGCCTTCTCCAAATAATGTATTCTTGTACTATTTGTGAGCCTTGAATAATGATGTAGTAGTTATGATCCAATCCATGGGAGGGACTACACTACCTGATGCCTATGAAGTTTCATAAGAGCAAAGAATTCCTTAATCCAGTGGAAAGATAGCTCCATGACCGCTAATGCCATTATCTTTGGATCTTACGAATAATTAGCCTACCATTTCTCCTTTTCCAAAGACCTCCAAGAAACCATTCTATTCTCCCCTACCTCTTCAAATGAATTATTTGAAGTCAAGTCATTGCTGTAAACTTTTGGGAATGAGCTCGTTGCACTCAAGAGGCAACAATTTCAATATAATCATCCATACCAGCCACAAAATTAGCAGTATCAGGCTAACCGTCCTCCTTTTCAAGGAAACAATCAACCTCAAAATCAAACTACAAGTCAAGCTGCGAATGTCAAGTCTTTGAACTTTCAAACCCTCATGCTGTTAGATCATCAAGAGCCATAATACCTATCTAAAATAATCTAGTTCAAGACTACAAATGGTGTTATCCTTGTTCTCAACCCCACAATCAAAATCTTTTCCCCAATGGAGTTCTTAGCTAGGCCCTTATGGTTCAAAGTGTATATGCCCCTCCTGGAGGCAACAAAAAATTCATCTACACAGAAATAATAGATCAAATGTAGGCACTTGAAGAAACCACTTTGATAAATTGGAAAGCAGAAGATTTTTACGGGTTGAATACAGATTCCTCATTAGTGGCAACAAACACTCATTCTAAAAAGAGAGCAATGGAATCTTAACCTTTTAAAGTTGATCAAGCATCCACTTCACAACCTCAACCACAAGTGGCGGTTGATAAAGATGTGAGAAAGAAACCGCTAGAAACACTTGCTAGTCAAGCTACAAGAAAGAAGGTTCTTCAAGCATCATGATACCCAACAAGCATTTTCCAAAGGAGGATCCCAATGCCTAAAGAAGTATTAGCAAAGTAGGAGCAATTCCCTTCAGTATTGTAGAACAAATGAAGAAGACCAACTTGAGCATTACTATGTGGGACACACTCTTAATTCCTTCTCAAAGAAACTTGTTGCGAGAGGCTCTGAACAATTTTGGTACAACCGATGGATCATCGGGTCATGAAATAATAACCACTACAAGTTTGTGTCAACCGAAGGGAAAATTATTCCTAAGGAAAACAAACCACCACCATTCTATATTTCCTTGATCATTGGTGATCATTTGGTACATAATTACATGATCAATTCTTGTGCTAGTAGCTCAGTCATGCCCAAACAAATTGCAGATGTATTAGGCATACAATATGCGCCAGTTACAAGAGGAGTTTTCAGCTGGATGACATAGTCGTTAAAACTATTGGAGTTATCAAAGGACTTCAACTTACCATCCATGCATGCCCAAGTTTTTCATTCACCTAAGACATATCAGTCATTGATCTCCCTCCTCTCTTTGCCATCTTCCTATCATGAGATTTCACTGCCAAGATGGGTGGTTATCTATCGACCGATTGGTCACATATGATTCTCAGGACTCGATATGGAACTAAAGTAACTATAAGGGTGGAACCAATATGCCATAATCATGTAGAACCCTACACTGCTAGTCCTATAAATGGGAATTATACCATCGGTGATCCAGAAGAAGAAGATGTTGATCATGAACCACCACTCTTGTTGAAGAAGTCCTCAATACTATGCTGGATGAAGTGAGTGGAAATCTTTAGTATGATCCTTATGCTTGATGTGTTGGCAGAGGAAGAATCTGGTTTGCTATTGTTGGAAGAGACGAGATTGGGTACATACTACATTCACAAAGAAGGTACAATCATACCACAACTTGTCAAAACACAAAGCAATTCTGAAGGACTGTGGAAATTGTTCTTTGATGGCTCGAGGAGTAAGAATGGATCTAGTGTTGGTGTCATGCTAATTTCTCTAGAGGGAGATAAGTACTTCTCATCTTTTCGGTTGTAATTCAGTTGCACTAACAATGTTGCTAAATATGAGGCCCTTGTGTAAGGAATTCAACTAGCTCAAAAGAAGGGAATCAAAGCCCTAACTATTTTTGGAGATAGTGAGTTAGTTGTTCATCAAGTGACGACACACAATGCATCCAAAAATGATCTTTTAAGATCATACAAGAACCGAATCTGGGATTTGATTGAAGATTTCAAAGCTTTTGGGATCCATGCGAGTTCCTAGAAATCAAAATCAAGATGTTGATAGGCTTGCTATAATTGGCTCACAATATGACATACTTGTTGATATCATGAAAGAAGGGTGACAATTTGTCAAAATGGTGGTTTGACCTGTAGTTCCTGATAATGTGAGTAGTTGGAAAGTGTTTGATAGTGACAAACAAATTGTTCTATTTCTACAAGAGGAAGCAGAGTTTGCTTTGTGAAAAATCAAGATAAGTTGCAAGAATCATATGGTGATCAAATCATACAATTTAAAAGCAACAAGCTACCAAAATGTTTAGTTACTCTAGAATCCATCTTTAATTTAGATGATCAAGCCAAAAGACAAAGCTCTAATATGGTAGTCAAAGAAGAATATTTTGAGGAAGTCGAGGTAAAAATGAAAAGTTTTTGAAGATCGAAAAGTATGCACTTCCAATGAGAAAGAAGCTTTCATCAAACTTTGTCAAGAGTATCATGACATTTTTGCATGGAGCTATAAAGACCTACATGGTTTTGATCCAGGTCTAGCACGATATACCATCGAACTAGATCCTAATGCCAAGCCATTAAATGAAATAGAGGCCAATTAATCCCAAAATTGAGCCAATAATGAGAAAGGAGCTAACCAAACTCATCAAGGCCTGTATAATTTTTCTTATCAAACATTCCTCTTGGCTAGCCAATTTGGTCCCCCTAAGGAAGAATAATGAATAAATTTGGTTATGTGTGGATTTTAGGGACTTGAGTTGTGCCTCGTTGAGAGATCACTATCCCCTTCCATCAATGTAGCAAATTCTTCAAACGATGGTAGGAGCTTAAATATTTTCTTTGCTTGATGGATATTTAGGTTACAATCAAATTTTGGTTCAAGAATCTGATCAATTCAAAATGACCTTCACTACCAAGTGGGGCACATATGCTTACAACAAAATGCCATTTGGATTGTCCAATGTCGGGGCTACTTTCCAAAGAGCCATGGATATGGCATTTAAGGGACTAATGAATGATATCATTTTAGTTTACTTTGATGATATAACTATATACTCTAAGCATGTAGGAGACCACATCACGTATCTAAGGAAATTTTTTCGAAGGTGCAAGGAATTTGGGGTTTCACTCAATCCCAAGAAATGTATTTTGTCGGTGCACGAGGGAAGTTGTTGGGGCATGTCATTTCGTGAGGAAGGAATTTTTGTTGATCCAACTAGGATTCGTTTGATTATGTCCTTATCTCTCCCAAGTCACAAGAAGGGTCTCCAGTTTTTTAGGAACCATAAATTTCGTGTGGAGATTCATCCCTCAATTCATAACATTAGCTAAACCATTGACAACCATGTTGAAGAAAATATGCCATTCTCATGGATGAAGGAAGGAAGGGAGAGTTTCTAAGCCATCAAAACGACCATTTCTCAATCTCCCACATTGGTGAACCCTAGGTTTGATAAAGATTTTATTCTCTATGCTTTTGCAGGTCGAGAAGCATTTTAGGTATCCTCACCCAACAAAATGACGATCTAATGGAGCAACCAATTGCTTTCTTCAGTCAATCCTTTAAAGACTATGAGCTCAAATATTCATTCATTGAAAAACAAGTCTTTGTGGTTATTCGAGATTTGAAGAAATTCAAGCACATGTTGTCTAACAAAAAAATCATCTAATGGTGTCTCATCCAGGTGTTAAGGAATTTTTGCTAAACAAAGAGATGAACGAAAAGCGTGCTGGATGGATCACGAAGGTGATGGAGTATGACGTACATATAAAAGTTACCAAAATTGTCAGAGGTAAAGGTTTGTGTCAACAACTTGCTGCAAACATGGAATTAAAAGGTGATGAGAACGTGACACTCCTAAACACTAATGAAGGTGATGATCAGGTTGACTGGTTATCTAAAATGAAGAGTTTCCTTTTCTCAGGAGTATATCTTGTGAACATGGATAAAAATCAAAGATGAACTTTCCATCTTCAGTCTATTCCATATGTTCTGGTAGATATGTTCTATTTCAAAGGGATTTGAACGTTGTTCTCCTTCGGTGCATGGGACCGGAACAAGTAAGCAAGATACTAGAAGAGTTTCATAATGGCCTATCTGGAGGAAATTATTTTACATGAACAACCGCTACTAATATCATGCAAGCCAATTACTATTGGTCTGAATTTGTTCAAAGATGCCCATCTCTAGGTGTTTCACCGTTTTCTTTACGTTTTTGAATGATGAAATAGATAGGGTTATGGGCTAGGAGGAATACTTGTTAAATGGGTTGGTTGATGGTTGTTGCATGCGTTTTGAATTCTCGATCTAGTGCCAATTGTGAAAGCTTCCTTTTGGCTAGGAGGAACTACTTGTAATAGAAAACAAGACCATAAAGGAGAAGTTAAATGATATATGACAAAGGACTATTTAGCGTATGCTAGTTCCGAAAGTGTGATACTTCCTAGATTTATTTGTCAATAAACTGTTTAAAACAAATTAATGTGAGAAATAAGTAAAGTCCTACTATAGTTGATATTATTTAGGTATATCATTCAAGTACAAAAAAATCCAATCACAATAGGCTAGGTTATAGTTGGATCTAAAGGATGAGGTAATTGTCAAGGTACTGGGACTGGTCAGGGTCTGATTCTGGGTTGTTTAGGTCAATTGGTAGGAGGTTGTTTGGCTCTATTATTGGGTAGGGTATAAAACACAGAGATTGATGTCATTATAGTATGACCAAAGTGATGGTTTATGCGTAAACCGACGATGGTTATGGGTAACCAGCGTCGGTAAGGTCAGGTTATATGAAACTCAAGGAGATTTGATTACAAGGTTTGATCTGGGATTTGATAGAGATGGTAGGGTGGATAAGGAGGTTTATAGAAGTCTCAGGTGTATTCAGGGATGCACAGTAGGTGAGGATGGGTGATTTAGTGGTGTGGGTAAGGCAATGGTTGGGTTACAAGTTAGCAAGGGATAGAAGAATGGACATGCAAAGTGTAGATTAATAACATGAGTAACAAAAAGCTACTAACTGAAATAACAATGTTGGTTAGGATTATACTTACTTGTGATGCGATAGATGGCTGAATGGTAATGGTAGTTATCGAAGGATGGTATTTGGTACCGTAATGCAAATCTTGGAATGCTTCGGTGAGTGCAATGCTTTTAGATTTGTCCTAGTCTTTGGTGTGGTGTTTGGGTGCGTGAAAAAGACTCGGTTCCCCGCTTGCATGCAGCTCCTTTCTTGTCTCTTGCTCTCAGAATGTGCCAACCACTCAAACAAGGTTGCTAAGGTGAATAAATGGTAACCGACCATGGTTACGTCTTGACCGACGTTGGTTAAGGCAGAATTCCCTAGGTTTACTAAAATGTGTAGATCTTTCTAATTTCTTGGGCCAAGTTGATTTTTTGTCACGGATCGAAACGAAAGCTTCCTCCTAATGAGCGAGAATGTAGTTAGAGAAATCTTAGGCATTGATTTTAGGGTTAGACCAAATCTTAGCTCATTAAGGCAAGTAAGACTTAGTTATTGTTAGTTATGGAAACATGCCAAGAATAGGTCTAGGGTGAGGTGGTTGGATGAGGTGTCTAGGTGAGGTGGAAATTAGGTCAATTAAGGTAATAAAATAATGAAATTTGTGAGGATGAGGATTAATTTAATTAAAATAATTAAATTAATATTAATGTGGGGTGAAAGGGGCCATGGTTAGGTGCCCATGTTTAAGTTGGTTATCTGATCAGGGGCTAAGGGGAATGTGACCAAATTTAGGTGTCTACATTTTCCCCTTTTGGCATGTAGCTTGTATTGGTAAGTGATGTTGACAAAAATAAGAAGTGGGTGCCCCATGTGTGGGTGAAGGGGATCCCCCTCAAACTAGGAACTGGTGAGGTGGAAGACGAAAGTGGTGAGTGGTTTGATAAAAGGTGGATGTGGTGAAAAGGAGTGTAGATGTGGGTGACTGTGGGAAAGGGTAGAGGTCAAAAACATGCAAACAGGTAAATGGGCCAGGTCAAAGGTAGTGGCATTCAAATGCACACACACATTAAAAATTGCGACACGACTCCAGGTTGAAGAGCTTGCAAACTCTACATCGTCCAAGGTCGTTAGGTTTATCTGAACAAGGTTGAAGTGATTTCGGTATCCAAGGCATAGGATATGGTGTGAAAACACAATGTAGGTCAGGTGTAGGAATGTTTAGGTATGTTTCGGTACACCAAAGGTTGGGTCAGGATAAACATCATGACAATAGGAAAGGTAATGTCATTAGGTCAAACAACACAGGAATAACAGTGTCGCAAGGTATAACAAGCACATGAGTTCACAAGTCACTAACAATGTTCCGGTCTAGGGAGCTAGGTCACGACACGGGTAGGGCTGAGGTATTGGTAAAATAATAAGTCCTTAAATGTAATTAAGGACAGGGATAGGTAATGTAGGCTTGGAGGTAGGTTGTGATAAGGGTGGGTAAGGTCAAACGGTGGTGGGGAAGGGTAAATTTTGGTCGAAATGGGGAAAGGGTATTGACAGGAGTATGACAGTGACCGATGCTGGTCTTACTTGAACCAAGATGATGGTTTAGGAAATCAACCGTAGTTTGTTAGGGCACACGACCGATGCTTTAGGTACAATCTGTTGACCATGGTGTGCTAGGGCACATGACCGATGTCGGTCTAGGTATAACCGACACCGGTTAGGTCGGTGTGGGTATATAAAAGAGAAAAACCGTATAAGAAAGAGTCATTTATGACGTTTTATTTGTTGCGAAAATGATGAGAACATGAGACTTTTGTGCCGTGTTGAGAGGAAAGTACATGGGGTTGTACCGAGTTGAGGTGGAGAGATCA
The DNA here is from genome assembly GCA_018340775.1 of Taxus wallichiana var. yunnanensis. NCBI lineage: Eukaryota > Viridiplantae > Streptophyta > Pinopsida > Cupressales > Taxaceae > Taxus > Taxus wallichiana. Next base: position 416,460,837 of record CM031237.1, read on the forward strand.
GGTTGGTTAGATGGGCCAGGTAGATGGGTCCACGAGATCGGGCGAAGCGAGGGGATTGGTAGAGAGGTTGGAGGTTGATTTGGACATGGCGGAGGAAGGAGAGGGTTTGGGTGGACCAAAGGCACAAAGGGCGAGACGTGCCACCTCGGAGAAGGAGTTAAGACAAGGTAAGATCTAATCTCTTTGTTGTTTTGGTTATATGTAGAGGGGAACATGGGTTGGGGGTTTGGGTAGGGTAGAGAATTTGAAATTTGGGGTGAAAATGGAGGCAATGAGGGGGGGGAAGTTCTAGGTGGGGTAGATAGGGGTGGGGAGGGTTTTTAGGTTAGCTTTGGGTAGGGTAGAGTAGGTGTATAGGTTAGATTTTAAAAAAATTGGAAAATAGGGGGTTTAACGTATTTAGCCATGCGGCGTTGACCGACGCGGTCGAGGTTAGCCGATGTCGGTGGTATTTGGCCGACATCGGTTAAGTAGTAGTGACCGATGGCGGTCACTTTGTGACCGATATCAATCATATTTTTGGGAAAATGGGTCAATAGAGAGAAAAGGTAAGAAGTAAGGATATGTCGGGAGGTGTAAAGGTAGGTTTCATGAGAGGAAAATAGGGGAATAAGTATAAATGGCATAAATAGATTGGTCTAGCAAAGGGGTAATCTGTAGGGTGGGTGGAATAAGTAATGAGGGTTGGAAACAAGGTTTATTAGGTAAGGAGTGTGTTTGGTATGGGGGGTTCTGACAATAGTATGTTTGGTTAGATGCGGTGAAGGATCGATTCATGAGATGCGGGATAGGGTACTACCTTTATTGCTAGATGTTCGGGGAGATGTGACTAATGAGGAGTGGTGGCATGTGACCGAGGTGGGTCTGATTGGGATTCGACTATTATTGCAAATCAACAACACCCCTGGATGTTGATCGACTTCTAGCTTGACATTTTGGACATCCAGGTGTGATTGCACAACATTGAATCCTTCCCCAGTGTGGGACTTGAAAAATGGGAAAGGAATCTCCAAATTAGAGGTGGGTTCCTCAAATCCCCGATCGAGATATATCACTTACAAGTTGCGAGAGGTTTAAATCCCCAATTCCTACTCTAAATTTCAAGGGGACAAAGATAGAAATGCAAAAACTAAAACTAATGCTAATGAGGTGATGCACCGTGAGGAATGGTGAACATTTTTTGCTTCGCAGATTGACACGAGATCATGGGAATACAACAAAACTTCATGCACAAACTGATGACATGCAATGAAAGATCGAAAGAAAGCAAACAACATTAGTAGAGGAGTGAAACTCATTCACGAGCTTGCATTATCGTTTTTAATGTCAAAATACATACATTACAAAGATCTAGGAGATAGAAAACATGTTGCATCCTAGAAGAGGCCTAATTTTCCCACAAAAATCACTTTTCAAGGTGAAAGAGGAGCCATGCCATACATGACAATGTTCACCCTTTGAAAATGAGCCAAGTCTAGCTTTTACAATGCCGAAACGACTCCAGGAGAGAGAAACGTGAGAAAACATAGGAGAGCTTCAACCACTCGACCAAAACGTAGTAAAATAGCATGGGCATCCTTACAGCCTATCCCGTGACATTTTTCGCCATCTTTGCCGGAGAGAATGCGAGCCATTCTTCATTAAAAACGCGGTGGTTGAAACGTCATTTCTGTCTGTGACCACGTGCCAGAGGTATTTTTCAATTTTCTCTCTCAAACTTCATCAAAATACAAAAATGACCTGAATCTTGTATAGAATTTCACCAACTTTCCATTGATATAAAGAACGCGAAAACGTAGGCCAAATCAGTTGGCGGGTGATTTTTTTAAATTTTCCACTTTTTGCATTTGGAAAATTTTCCAAAATTCCTGCGCTCTGGCATTGCTGCCGGTGCCACGTGGCACGTTTTGATTGGGCGCGGGCCTTTAATGCTTCATTTTCCATCGTTTTTCCCTTTGGAAATTTTTTCAAAAATTATCCGTTGGGCCGATGACCTGGGGACACATGGCATCACATGATTGGGCGTAGGTCTTTCCTCCTAAATTTTCCATCACTGTTTGATCATTTTTCCCGTCGGACACGTGGTGAAACCCCATTGGATGCGGGCTTTACCATTCAAATTTTCCTTGCGGGCTTGTCTTGAGTTTTTTTCCGCCACCGGACATGTGGCGAGATTCCATTCACTCACGTTTTTGGGGGCAATTTACTTTGAAATTTCCTTCTTTTTTCTTTGGGAAAATTTCCCAAATTCTCCCCGCCTTCCGCCAATCTAGGACACGTGGCACCATTTCATTCACTGCGGACCCTCTGCAAACATTTTTCCTTTTGCACAATCCCTTTGGGAAAAATTTCCAATCTCCTCCCGCGCTCCGCTCCGCTGCTCCGTGTGCCTCGGGGACACGTGGCCTTCACTGACTGGTCGACGGGGTAGCGGGCCAAAACTTCCTCTATTCCCTTTTACCAAAACACTTTGCCAAAATTCTAATCTTTCCTCTACCCTCCGCCGGTCCGATGCCATAGGACACGTGGCAAAATGTGATTGGGTGCGGGCCTTTCCTCTAAAATTTTCCATGGCGCCAACACTTAGTCAAAATTTTCAATTTTCTCCCCTTTGGACACGTGGCACAATCCAATTGACGGCGGGCCTGCGGGGTGAAATATCCCTTTTGAAATTTTGCCAAACACTTGGTAAAAAAACCAAGTCTTCCTTCGACCCCGCCACTTCCTTGGACACGTGGCACCATTTCTAGAGGGTTTTGAGTTCCTAAAAAGCAAAAATTATGACCGAGGCATAAGAGAGGGAAGAATGTAGGGAGTTAGCCACAAAATGAGTAGGGGCACATTTTGGATAACAATTTGGCGACTCGAGAGGGTCATCTACCTGTTGAATGAAGTTACCAGTTGCTTGAAGCAATCCATTGGGCATGGAGTCACAAATTCTCTGTTTGGTACCCCAACTGACTAGAACACTGCAAGGAGGAAGGTGGAGGGTGGAACATCACCTGATGGAGCAAGGCCTGCAAACACATTTCTAGGAACAACAAGCTTGTGCCAAAGCACTTAGGGAAAGCAAAGCTAATCTACAACAAAACAATGTGCACAAGCACTTGGAGGAATGAAAACCTAAGCTAATATGCGAGAAGGTGGAGAACTTCCTTCAAGATAAAGAATGCTTTAGATAGATCTAATTGATCGAATCTACAGCTCTTTGCCATCCAATGAAGACAATTGGAAGGCATTACTACCCTTACACTTTGTGACCATGTATGGGCCACTCCAAATGGCATCAAATTTTGAGTGCCTTCCTGGTTTGCTCTATCTCGCATCCCATTTTAACACTAGAGCTCCAACTTGGAAGGATCTATCCTTGGCCTTTCTATCAAAGGTCTTCTTTATCAAAGCTTGATCCTTCTCCATTGCTTGGGATGCCTGATTTTTGATTTCTTGGAGCTCCATCAATTCTGCATATCTAACCTCCATGGGCCCAAACTCCAACAACTCCAACTATTTCATGAGTTCCAATGTTGGCAACTCAAGTGACATGGGCAAAATTGCCTCTCTTCCATAAACAAGCTTGAATGGAGAGTTACCTGTAGATCTCTTGGGAGTTATCCTATCAGCCCATAAGGCTGATTTCAACTTAGTATGCCAAGACCTCTGATTTTCATCAAGAGTCCTCCTAATGATCCTCAACAAGTTCTTGTTTGTAGATTCAGCCTAGCCGTTACCCCGAGGGTAATAGTTTGATGAAGTACTTAGGTAGATCCCATTCTTGACACCCATTCACTCACCTTAGACCCAATGAATGCCAATGCATTATCGATATTATTGTAGCAGTATGCCAAATCACGTTGTTATTCCCTCGTAGAAATCTAGGATGCTAGATTCATTTGCTTCCTTGAGTGCTACTGCTTCAATCCACTTGGTGAAATAATTTGTTGTTGTTAGAATCCATTTGTGCATTTGGCTTGAATTGGGATTAATGACTCCAATGAAGTCTAAACCCCATTGCATGAATGACTCGGTCAATCAGTAATTAGCCTCTCTTTACTGTGAAGAATGCACAATTCTTGCACCTCTTGATCCATGCATAACAATCACTGAAAATCTTGGGCCAATAATAGCCAGCCCTCATGATCTTTAGAGCTGTCACTCTTGGTGCAAAATAACCACCGATTGATCCACCATGGAACTCTTCTAACATCCTATGAATCGATTTGTACCAATGCATCTCAACATCACTCCATTCACATCCCTTTTGAACAAAACACCATCAACAAGGGCATATGGGACAGCCTGCAATCAAGTGTCTTCTTTGGGTCTTGTTCATCTCTGAGAGGGCATAGACCTGTGCTTAGGAAGTGCATTATGTCTTGGGTCCAACAAGGAGTGAGGACACCATCATTCTCCTCTTGAGTGCTTCCTTGCTCATGGTTGTCTTGCAACGCCAAAATAGCCTCCTTCTCATTACATGCTTCATTTTGTTTGTTCAAGTCCACCGCTCACAATCCTTTCCCTCTCACCAACCTAGTGACTTTGATCTCAATGTCATACTCCATGACATGAGTAATCCAACCTACCCTCTTTTCATTCAGGTCTTTGTTGAGGAGGAAGTCCTTAACTCCCACATGAGAAACCAACAACTAAACCTTGTTGTTTGAGACTAGATGCTTGAACTTCTTCAAGCTCCTGATTACTACAAGAACATGCTTCTCAATGAAAGAATATCTTACCTCATAGTCCTCCAGGCTTTGGCTGAAGAAGGCAATTGGCTGCTCCTCATTGTCTTTGTTTTGCTGTACCAAAATTGTAGAAATAGTATCATCACCCCCAAATGTATAGAGGATGAAATCCTTGGAGAAATCTGGGTTAATAAGAGTTGGGGCTTGAGAGATGGCTTCTTTGATTGCTTCAAAACTCTCTTTGCCCTCTGCTATCCATTTGAAGGCCATGCTTTTCTTCAACATCTTGGTGATAGGCTTGACTAGGGCTGCAAAATTTGGGACAAACCTCTGAACGAAATTTATCCTCCCTAAGAAATTTTGAAGGGCCTTCTTGTGGCTTGGCAATGGTAGTGCTCTTATGGCTTCAACTCTTTCCAGATCAATTGCTAATCCTTCTTGGAGACAATGTGGCCAAGGTGCTTTCCCTCATGAGCTAGAAAAATACACTTTTTAGGATTCAAGGATACTCCAAATCTTTTACACCTTTGGAACACTTGTCTCAAATGAAAGAGATGGTCTGCTGCATTTTTTGAAAAAATAGTGATATCATCAAGATATATCAGCACCATGTTGTTAATCAAATCCTTGAATGCCATGTCCATTGCCCTTTGGAAAGTAGCTCCAGCGTTGGACAACCCAAATGGCATTTTCCTGTATGCATAAGTTCCCCATTTGGTTGTAAAGGCTGTCTTGAACTGATCCTCTTCTTTCACCATAATCTGATTATACCCCAATAGCCATCAAGTAATGAAAACCTCTCGAGCCAACAATAACTTGTAAAATCTGCTCCATGGAAGGAAGTGGATAATGATCCTTGAGAGATGCTCTATTCAAATCTCTAAAGTCAACACACAATCTGATTTCCCCACTCTTCTTTCTAACTGGAACCAAGTTGGCCACCCAACTAGAATGCTTGATGGGGAATATGATTCTTGATTCTATCAACTTATTCAATTCCTTTCTCATGAGAGGCTCCATGTGTAGATTAACTGGCCTTTGTTTTTGCCTGATGGGTTTAGTACTTGGATCCAACTCAATGGTGTGTTGAGCTAACTTGGGATTGAAACCTTTCAAATCTTCATAGCTCTAAGCAAACACATCAGGGAATTCTTGACAAAGTTGTATGAACTCATACCTTTCTTGTTCAGTTGTCATCTTACCAATTTGGAGTGATTTTCCTTCTTCCACCGAGATGGACACTGAATCTTCTCCCTTGACTTGGATGTTTGCTTTCTCCTTCCTAAACTGATCATTAGGATTGAAAATGGACTCCAAAGTAATAAGTCCCTTTGGAAGTTTGTTGGTTCTCAATCGTACCACTTGGTCACCATACTTCTGCTGCTCCAACTTTTCTGATTTTTAGGCCGAGAACTCACTTCTTCTTCTCGAAGAAGTGGATGATTTGCTTGATCATTTTCAAACACTTGCCAACTTACATTGTTGTCTGACACTGAAGGCCTTACAATCACATGGATGTTTAGGCTGTACCTTATCCTTTTGAATGCTTTCAACAATGTCAAAGGCTGCCCAACTGCTGCAAGCCTATCAACAACTTGGTTCTCTTTTCTAGGAATGGATTTTATGCCAAAGCCCTCAAAATCTTCAATGAGGTCCCACACCCTATTTTTGTAGCACTTGAGTAGATCATTCTTGACAACGCATGTCTTGTCCCTTAACTTGGTTGACAATCAACTCACTGTCACCAAAGACTTGCAAGTTCTTTATTCCTCTCTTGATTGACCAATGCAATCCTTGTATCAAAGCTTCATATTCAACAGTGTTATTAGAGCATGCAAACTGAAATCTAAAATTTGAATAATACTTAACTCCTTGAGGTGAAACAAGCATAGCCCCCTTATCTACTCCTTGATCCATCAAAAAACAACTGCCATACTTCATTGTCATCCTTGTGGTTTGGCTTGGTGATGTTAGGAATAGGCTGATTTTCTTCATGCATGCAATAGACTCCTAGCTTAGATTCTTCTACCTCTTGATAAGGATCAAAAGCAAGCACCTTGTTTGCCCATTCATCAAGAGTCAAATTTGGGATGCCTCCAACCTTGGTGTCGAGCCATCGCTGCTTGGATAATCTTCTTGATCAAACGTTGAATAATTGGTGTTGATCGACTTGGAGTGTAAGGCTCAATGTGAAAGTTTACAATAGGTTCAGATCTGATTGTGGCCTTGGTTCCATATCTTGTTCTGAACAACATGTGTGACCAATCATCGATAAGTAGCCTCTAATCTTGGCTATGAAATCCCTTGACAAACATAGGGCAAAGAGTGGTGGAAGGTCTATTACTGAGACATCTTGCAAAAAACAATAACATTGGGGCATGCATGCAAAGTAAGACTCAAGTTTTTATCACTCCAACTGTTATTACTTGATGTCCCATATAATTTCACCACCCCTTTGGATATGACTTCATACTGAATTCCCAATTGATCAGCTATTTGCTTGGGCATTACTGAACTACTTGCCCCGGAATCAATCATGCAATTGTGTACTAATTGGTTTCCAATGATCAATGAAACATAGAATGGAGGGGGCTTCAACATTTTACCTTCTTTGTCCTCCATGATTCCCCTCAGTGGCAGCATTTGTGAACACCTTCTCTTGCATTTGGACTTGCTTTGGTTTGAAGTTGACCCGATCCTTCATGGCAGACTTGTAGCAGATCTCTTTGGCACAGGATAGATAGTGATTCCCACATTGATATGTTTACATTTGTCTTCTTCATCTGATCAATGATGTTGAATGGAGATGAAGCATATCTTTGTTGTCCCTTGGCCTACACATTCATTCCTTGCATATGGGTAGCAACAACCGGCATTTAAGTTAGCCTAAGAGCTTTGTTTTAGGCGACCCTTTTGTGTTTGGAACTAAATTTTGTTTGCACAATAATTTGTAGAGTGATAGAAGGTTGTGGATTGCTTGGAGCTAATGGCTATTCTTCACCCAAATTTCTCCTTTTGACCTTGTCTTGGCTGCAACACTTTGGGAAACTATTTGATTCATGCCACAAAAATCTTCTCTTTGCCGGTTTACAAGTGTGGTATAATTTGGAGCCGATTCTTTCTTTGGAATGTTTCTTGTTATTGGTTATTTCCTTGACTACCTTCGTCCTCCACACCAATATTTGTCACCATTAATGGTTGATTCAAGGCACCATCAAGCGCATAGATTGGTTGTGAGGTTCATTGCATGGAAACACCAATCATACTCTTGAGTTATGTTTTCAGACTTTGGGACTAATGCTTTAGAGGCGAGATATAGCATTTGAATTATAGAAATGAAATGGTCTGTTGGTAGGAGGTCTTGCTTGATTTAAATTTACAACTGGATTGGGTGGTCTTTGAGGTTGGTATGGTTGCCTATTAGGTTGAGCTTGAGGCTAGAAGGGAGGTTTAAAACCTTGGGCTTGCTGTCTCTTGAGTGTAACCAACTCATTACCTAATTTTTGCAATTGCTTCATGACTTCTTGAAGTTCATTTGAAGCATTAGAAGATGAAGTAGAAGCTTCACTTAAATTCTGATTTCTAGGAGTGGGAATAGGAGCTAAATTAGGCACTTGGCTAGTACTTGGGCTCTCTAAACTTGGAAACAATGGCATTGGAGGCCTAGGAGCTAGCTTGCCAGCTTGAATCAAACAATTTTCAGCTCTAATGGCAATGCCATAAGCAACAGGGATAGTTGTGCCTCCCATGGATTGAATTAACATAGAAATATCGAATAAAGCTTTAAGGTAATATAGAAAAGCACCTTCTGCTATTGGCCTTCACTTCGGAATTCTCTCCCAAGTCATTTGAAACCCAAGTTGAAGTCAGTTAGCTACTCATTGGGAGCTCTCTTGATGGTTGTCACTGTTCCAAAAGGGATAAGTTATCTCCTTTTTCTCCAAACTGCTCATGGAGGGCTATACATACCGGGTTCCGATTTTGGATAGATCTGAGGCAAGACTCTGAACCATCGCAAAGCTTTCCCTTTGAATGAAGATGCCACAGCTTTGACAACAACTTGCATCTCATTGATCTCATGGATGACACAAATATTAGCAATGTTCTTGACATGATCACCAAGAGTGGTATGATTTTCTCCAAGTAAAGTATGGGATGTTCTTCAATGTCAAGCCGGGATTGGGTTCGTGCATTGAGAGCAAGTGGGCACTACCAGTGAAGTTGACATAGGGGTTGTTTTGTGTCATTCGATTGGCCTTATTACCCTTTTGATTGAATGAAAGACCTACCAGTGGAGGAGTTGAGAGAGTTCTGTTTGGTGGAGATGGAGACCTTTGAATTATCCTCCCTCTTTACCTTCTTCTTGGAGATAACCGTAGATACTCAAACATCACTTCTTCTTCTCCAACTCTTGACCTTGTGGTGATTTTTCTCATGAGTTTTTAGGTCTCCTGCACCGCTAAAACCAACCCGATTCTTCTTCCTTGGAGTCGCCGATGTGTAATTTAGGGCTCTTTTAAGCAAGATACTTGCAACAAATGCACATCAATTTGTTGCAAATGAAGATGAAGACCTCTAAGATCCCACCGGGTGTGCCAAAACTATTGTTGCAAATCAAAGAACACCCCTGGATGTTGATTAGACTTCTAGCTTGGCAGTTTGGACATCCAGTGTGATTGCACAACATTGAATCCTTCCCCCAAGTGTGGGACTTGAAAAATGGGAAAGGAATCTCTAGATTAGAGGTTGGTTCCTCAACTCCCCTGATCAGATATATCACTTACAAGTTGCAGAGGTTTAAATCCCTAATTCCTACTCTAAATTCCAAGGGGACAAAGATAGGAAATGCAAAAAACTAAAACTAATGCTAATGAGGTGATGCACCAGAGGAATGGTGAACATTTTTGCTTCGCAGATTGACACAGATCATGGGAATGCAACAAAACTTCATGCACAAACTGATGACATGTAATGAAAGATCAGAAAGAAAGCAAACAACATAAGCAGAGGAGTGAAACTCATTCACAGAGCTTGCATTGTCATTTTTAATGTCAAAATACATACATTACAGCATTTAGGAGACAAAAACATGTTGTAGTCCTGGAAGAGGCTTGATTTTCCACAAAAACACTCTTCAAGGTGAAAGAGGAGCTGCCATACATGAAAATGTTCAACCCTTTGAAAATGAGCCAAGTCTGGCTTTTACAATGCCAAAAATGACTCCAGGAGAGAGAAACATGGGAAAACGTAGGAGAGCTTCAACCACCGACCAAAAATGTAGTAAAAAAGCATGGGCATCCTTACAGGCCCATCCCCTGACATTTTCTCCATGCTGGGAGAGAATGCAAGCCATTCTTCATTAAAAACGGTGGTTGAAACATCATTTCTGTCCATGACCACATGCCAGAGGCATTTTTCAATTTTCTCTCTCTAAACTCCATCAAAATACAAAAATGACCCTAGAATCTTGTAGAGAATTTCACCATCTTTCCATTGATATAAAGAATGTGAAAAACTGAGCTCTGGATCGAAAGATATGGCCGTTTGAAATTTTAGGGCAAAAACAGGGCCAAATCGGATTGGCGGGCAAAATTTTTTAAATTTTCCACTTTTTGGTCATTTGGAAAATTTTCCAAAAATTCCCCATGCTCCACCATTCTAGGTGCCACGTGGCATGTTTTGATTGGGCATGGGCCTTTAATGCTTCATTTTCCATTGTTTTGCCCTTTGGAAAATTTTCCAAAAATTCCCCGCCGAGCCGATGATCTGAGGACACGTTGCATCACATGATTGGACGCGGTCTTTCCTCCCGAATTTTCCATCAATTTTTCCTGTCCGACACATGGCAAAACCCCATTGGATGTGGGCTTTACCATTTGAATTTTCCTTATGGGCTTGTCTTGAGTTTTTTTGCCACCGGACACGTGGCGAGATTCCATGGCTCGGGGTGGGCAATTTACTTTGAAATTTCCTTCTTTTTCTTTGGGAAAATTTCCCAAATTCTCCCCACCTTCCGCCGATTTGAGACATGTGGCACCATTTCATTTGCCACGGACCCTTTGGTCCCTTTGGGAAAAATTTCCAATCTCCTCCCGCGCTCCGCCATTCCATGTGCCTAGGATATGTGGCCTTCATCACTAGTCGATAGGGCAGAAGGGCCAAATACTTCCTCTATTCCCTTTTACCAAAACACTTCACCAAAATTCCAATCTTTCCTCCACCTCCGCCCCGATGCCAAAGGACACGTGGTAAAACGTGATCGCGCGGCCTTTCTCTAAAATTTTCCATGGCACCAACACTTAGTCAAAATTTTCAATTTTCCCCTTTGGACATGTGGTGCAATCCATCATGGCGGGCTTAGAGGTGAAATATCCCTTTTGAAGTTTTTCCAAACACTTGGTAAAAAATCCAAGTCTTCCTCCGACCCCCACCACTTCCTTGGACACGTGGCACCATTTCATTTAGTCATGGGCCTTCAGCAGGAAAAATTTCCCAAAAAAAAAACTCCACCGGGCCATAACTTCAAAAATATATGGAGTTAGGAGGAAAACTTTACCTTCTCGAAAGCCGAGAAAGATCTCTATCCAATGGTACCATTTCTAGAGGGTTTTCAGTGCTGAAAAGTAAAAATTATGACCGAGGCATAAGAAAGGGAAGAATGAAGGGAGTTAGCCACAAAATGAGCAGGGCACATTTTGGATAACATCAACATTATAGGTGTATAGCTCATGATCCAAGTTTGATGGTCACTCTCATCGATAGATGGGATTCTGCAACCAACACATTCCATTTTCTCGACAGTGAGATGACCATGACTTTGGAGGACATCTACAGGATTCTACCAAATGCATAAGTAGGGCGCAAGTGTATTCTATTTCATCCAAGGAAGCAAAGGAGTTGATGCTTTGCCGACAATATTTGGGGAGGGGATGGTGGAGATGAGGTTTCATACCTACCCGAGCTATGATGAGATGTATTCACTCATTCAAGGAGATGAGGCTAGTAGTTTTGATTATGGAGGCAATGTGTTGTTTCACACTACCAGATGCAGAGGGTGGGAGATTCCCACGAGCACTGATGGGGGTCCTGCATGATATGATGGAGGATAGGACCTACTTCACCTAGGCACTTGCGTACTTGTACAACTATACAGGAGTTGTGGGCCTATGGGAGACTACAAAGGTTTAGGTTATGTTATATGTTTCTTCTTCACTATTGGGCATACGAGCACATCATGTGTGTTTGTCTGATTGAATCGCTGGCCATGGTCGGATGCATTTGATCTAGGTGTGCTCTGGGTTAGTTACAGGAAATGGGTGCCAGTTGGTGGGGTACGTCAGGGGGCAAGGGCTACGCATGATGTAGCCCACTACAGCAGATATTAGAGGGGTTGTCCAACGTGGACATCATTTAGAGGCCATATGTGGGGTTTCCATCATATAGGCATATGGACGATGAGCTAGACGGACTACAACTACTTACACCGATTGATAGAGGGGTGTTGTGCGAGAGCACGAGATGATACCCGGGTGAGGTGGTTATATGACAATGGGTTACATAGATGTACCTCCACCATTCCCACAATATAGAAGGGATGACGTGGAGAGGCCTATACCCCTACCACAACCGACCATGCGCGATAGGGCGGAGGAGCAGGTGGTTGAGTGATGGATTGATGATGCCGAAGTTACAAATGGGTACAGGCGACGTGGCAAAGACAACTACGAGTCGTACCACCACCGAGGCGGGCAACCGGATTTAGCCACAATCACTCTTCGAAGGATGCCCTACAAGGGCGGTGTGACTATCTGGTTGCATAGGATTGGGGATAATGCAGGGTTGACAGATCGAGAGGCACAGTGGCCACATTGCAGAGTGGCCACTCTATAGCCCAGTAATGCGCGAGGATAGGTACCCACACAGGGTGGGGATGGGGATGGGGTACATGTGGCTACCCTATGTGTGCAAATTATAGGTTTGCGAGGCCGATTAGCCACTACACAGTGCAGGTTGCGGTCCTTCAAGCCTAGATACGAGCACATGTACTAGTTCCCTCGGAGACAAGCATGACATAGGGACATGGTCCCTCTTTACAGTACTTAGCGGACATGGTCCCGAGAGATAGGCACAGGGGCCGAGGCCAATGGCTCCACCATAGACAATACCGATAGGCAAGTTGAGGGATGCCTTAGGTGAGGTCAGGTATTATCAGGATATTTTGATGGCTGCAGGATATATTTTCTATCCTATGGGGAGTATAGAGAGCACAACAGTCTTAAGTGAGAGGACCAGTCGCACTACCCATAGTGTAGAGAGTACGAGGGGACTGACGAGTCCCGGACAACATCGTGGCAAGACTACTAGTGCACGGAGGCCAGCTCCAAGTGAGGGGCCATTAGAGGACAGATCAAGGTGAGGTGGAGAGAGGTTGGTAGGGCACCCCACTGGAGGGGAGACAAAGGAGACTGATGAGACAGGGATGGATATCAGGTGGGGTGATGATTAGTCATCATTGATGATCATTGTATATGTGTTTTTGACATATTTTTGATATGTATACCGCCCTGTGTGATAAAGATGGGGAGGATGTAGATGAGAGTTTTTGTTATTTTTGATCATATACCGGCCTGTGTGCCGAAGATGGATGGTAAGGTCAGTATATGAGAGATTTTGACAGATTGTGATTATTATTTGTATCTATGTTCACATGTATTTTTACATAGACTTTCCGATTTATAAATGATGGTATTTATAATATGGATGGTGTACTTGTTTTAATTTTCATTGCTATTTATATATAGGTGGAAATATGGTGGATTAGGCATGTTGTCGCCCTCAAAAGCCCCCCTCATTTTAAAATTCAAATTCAAAAATTTTGAGCTCATGCCCTCTAGAAGAGTTCGAGTAAAGTTGGAAGTCTAAAAAGATAGAGAAATTCATGCTTTGAAGTTATTTAAACTCTCAAGTCTGCATGTTTTGATAAATTTTCCATTTTCCTATCTGACGCGTGAAAATTTTATTATTGTCCTCATTTGAATGAAATTGTCAATCTTTCTATGGCCATGGATCGTTGAACCTTGTATTGTTTTCAATCCCTTGGTTCGCGAAAGAAATTTGAAAATCGGGCGTGAAATGGTGGAGTTTTCTTCTTCTTTGCATTTTTCCACAATCGTGAATGGCGGGAGTTTTCTTCCCTATCAAATTTTAGCCCCATTATCCACGGGTATGTCGACATATCTAATTGGAACGGGGCCATCGGAGTAATTTTTCTTTTTGAGCCATTTTGTAAAAAGGGCTAAAAGTCATAAAGTGACCCGTAGCTCCGATCATGCTATGAGGAAAAATTCAAATGTTGAGCCTGCATTGAAAGTCAAAGTGGGGAAGTGGGTGGAAGAGAACTTTGAGGTTTTGAGCCTTTTTCATTAAAGGGGCTTAAAGTTAAAAAGTGACCCGCAACCCCACCCATGCTTGGTAAAAAGTCAAATATTAAGCCCATGTCAAAAGGTCAAAGCGGGAGGCGGGTCAATGGAGCAATTTGTGTTTTTGAGCCCACATTGAAAAAAGGTAAAATTATAAAAGTGACCCAAAATTCTGTCTCCACTCAAGTAAGACCACGTGTCAAAACCATATCAAAAGCGGGAGAGCAGGCCAAAACGTTCCAAAACACCATTTCTCAAAAAGTCACAAAATGTAAAAGGCATCCTCCATGGCCACTCCAGTAAATTTCTCCCATGTGGACGACTCTGGTTTAAAGTTTCAAAGGCAAGATGAACGGTTTAAATTCAATGTTACAAAACGAGTGTAACAACTACATTATGAAAAGTCTAGTTTTTCTCGCCATTGGCATTTCTTCGCGAATCAAGAATCTGAATGGATGTGAAGGATTGAAAAGATTATAAACTCAAGCTTTCGCTAATAAAGAAGAAGTCAGAATCAAGTTTCTTGTAAGATATTTAATGGATTCTTAATGCCATTATAAGGCGGGTGATTGATCTTGTAAACTCCAGAGTGCATTGTACCTAGAGAAAGCAAAGGAGATAGCCAATTTTCTTCTACTTTCCTCCATTCTCAAATTTCTTCCATTCCCACATTATGTGCAATCTATGTTTAAGCATCAATACAAGAAGAAGGATTTTGTAGCCTCTTCGATGAGGAGATTTTAGAAACTTTGAGTTTGCAATCTTATCTCGTCTTGTTGCCATTTGTAGGGTTTTTTCTTCTCATAAATGCATGTGTTGAAGTTTCTAACTACTGCGTGCGAATATGATTTTTACCTATGAAATTAGTTCTCCTACCTCTTTTATCACTCCCTTTCCCACCTTCATATCAAATTCCCCCTTGCAGATAACTGCAAGCATTTTCTGCAGGGTCAGTGGAGTGCCCCTGTTGGATCCTCAACCGAAAGGCCACCACATAAATCCACACTTTTTCGTGCATGCATACATGACAACTGCACCGGTTAAGTAGAGGGACTTAGATTCCCAGAGTGTTAGAAAGGAATTCACAATTTTTTCCACCCGACAAATTCCCTCGCCAACAGTTTTTGGTGCCCACCATGGGGCAGATTTAGTAGCATCTGCACCTGAATGCGACCGCAAGGTCAAAAAATTCAAAATTCAAAAAAGAGAAAAATTTCTAGAATTTGAATGGCTATATGAGCCACATGGATTCAAATCATGGCTATTCTAGGAAACCCTCCTATTGAAAGACCCAAATTTCTCTTCCACATCTAAGAAGACGTTGCTTCAGATTTGAGGGAAGCTATTTGGCATAATAGACAAAGTGCCAATCACTACTTCATTGCCATAAGAATTCTAGACCTTGAAGAAGAATGCGTTCTTGGAATGGAGAGGCAAAGACAAATTCTAGCATCGTAAAGAAGAGCATATATTTTCAACTGGTGGATAGAAGATTCACCTAGCAATAGAGACAAGGAGGATAAACTGATCCCATTTTTGAGGAACTTCAAAGGAGTTAGGAGCTACTCGAAATCTAGAGGCTTCATTTTCAAGCGGCCACTCACATTGGGAACCTGAGTGTTGCCAATCCTTTGGACGATGAATTTTCATACATCAATGAGAACCTTGTAGACTTCATTGACGTGAAGACCAAAGAAGAAGCTAGAGAAAGAGAGGTGAGAGCCGACGAAGAAATAAGAGCTCAACTTGAAGAAATCGAGAGACTTCAAGCCGAGGTAGATGAAAGAGTAGCAACAGAAGCCACAGCCTTAGCAAGGTTAGAAGCTAGAAATAGAAATAGAATGGGGATTGTGATCATGAGCGTGAATGTGATCATGAGGCCCGTAGGCCTAATGTACCATGGGGAGGAAACACCGGTCCACTGGCTCTTGCTCAACCACTCCATGAGCTACCGAGAGGCTCGAGAAAAAACTTCCCAAAATTCAGGGGATGGTTCTCAACTCCCTGAAGAGCATGTAGCAACATTTATCACTACTTGCGGTGTGTTGGGTGTTGAGGATGAAGATGTGTCAGTCTGAATCTTTATGGATTCACTTCAAGAGAAAGCTATCGAATGGTTCTACATGCTACCACCAAGGTCCATCACTTGTTGGGAGGATATAAGAAGTGCATTCAAACACAGGTTCAAGAGCACAAAATATTGTCAGGATCTTCTGGTCCAATTGGTACAAATGAAGAAAGAAACCTCCGAGTCAATGAGGGACTTCGTAGCAAGATATAACAGAGTGATAAGAAGAATCCCTGAAGATGTGGTGCCTCCTGAAAATAATTTGAAGAGATTCTTCATCAGTGCCTTGCCATCAGAAGTAGGTTTCTTCCTTAGAAGAACCCAACCAAGAACATTAAGGGAAGCTCAAGACCATGCAATAGAAACCGATGATGATCTAATCTTGTCCAGAAAGGTGAAAGGCCCCAATGGAAAGCAAAAGGGTCAGAATTCAAACTCTGTCACCATAGATCCGATGTTCCAAAAAATGGAAAATGACTTGGTTGCCTTGAAGAAGCAGCTATCTCATATCACAATACAGAATGCTTCAAGGAAACCAAGCCCTCCAGATAGGCCAAGGATTGCTCCACCTCCTCGTCCGCTTGCTCTTGAAGAACCACCAGTCAATGCCATCTGTGAAACCAAAGAGCCAAGGGGAAGTAGAAATTGATGAAACTGAAGAAGAAAATATGGAAGACTATGAAAACTATCTTGAGGTCAAGGAAGTTGATATGCACAATGGCCTAATTGAGTACGTTGATGATGAAGAAGCTCCAAGTTTCTCATGTGCTGTTTTCACTCATGTACAATCTAGAAAGGTGCTTAACCCTCAACGACTATGATAAAGGATAAGAATAATAAAGAAGATTCTCCCAAAGGTCACACAAAATAAAATAATCAGTAGAGGATCACTATTACCACCTTCTATGGATTCAGCCAAAGAAAAACTAGACTCACTGGTTGTCAGGGATCATGCTACTATGCCAAGTAAGTCATCTAATTCTTCTCCCAGCTCAAAAGTTGCTAAGAAAAATTCTCCTTTAAATGTTGTTCCTGTAAAAACATCTAAGGTTCAATCAAAAGCTACACCCTCACCCCCTTCCAAGCCAATTGCTACACCCGAAAAGGAGAATTCAACACCCAAAGTAGCAAAGCCTCTACCATGTAAATCTTCCTCCATTTTTGGAACCTCTTCCTCACTCACCATAACCCCATTTGACTTTGTGGAACATGCAAGCAAAACCAAAGTCTAACTCTCAAAAATAGAATACCTATAAACACACCCTGCCCAGTTTGACAGGTTCATTAATATAGTTCATGGTGGTAACCCTATATCCTCGAGTCCTAATTCTAAAGGCTTACTACCCACACCATCCACACCACCTTCCCAAAACATGCTAGCCCTCAGTGCCTCCAAAACCAACAGGGTTGAACCTTTCTACCTATCACTCCTCATAGATTTCGAGCCTCGACAATGTGATGCCACCAAAGTTGCAAATGCTCTAGGCCTCACCTTGACTCAGGTAAATGGCACCTGCTACTCAATAGAATCCAAACAAGTGCCATTGTAGGAAGAATCAAAGATGCACATGTAGCACTAGCTGATTTTCCAAAGAAGAAGGTGCTCCTAACCATATCGGGTAGTTAACATCCCAACATTCTTTGGTATGTTATTGAGTAGGATTTTCTGTAAAGACCTAGGTGGAGAGATAAAAATGGATTGGTCATCTCAGTAACTATCCCAAAGAAAAGGCGAGATTAAGAAGTTACTACCAGTAAGAAAAATGAAGTTCACGTAACAAAAGTTTGACGATATGAAAGCAAACATTCTCTTTCAAAATTGTGGGCTAGAAACTACTTCCTCACATAAAAAAAAGAGGAGAACTTGCCACTTCTCATGGAGGAAGAGGAAGATCAAATTTATACAATTAAATTTGATGGTAGTCATTCCAGTGCAGGCTCGGGAGCTGGTGTAGTATTGTACTCTCCTTCCAATGAGTTGTACCCATTTTCCTACAAGTTGTAATTTGATAATACAAATAAAATTGCAGAGTATGAAGCACTACTCTTAGGCATGAGTGCAATAGAGGACATGGGAATCAAGAACCCGAGATGCCGAGGTGATGTAGAGGTTGTAGTAAAGCAGGTCTACCAACAATATCGGTGAAGACTCCAAGACTATGTCATTACGTAAACAGTGTGGGGCTGCATTAAATATTTTGATGCATTTTCCATTGAAGCTATTCCAAGGAACAAAATGAAAAGGTTGATTCTCTTGCAAAGTGTCGGCTTTCCTAGTGACACCTCATTCTTCTTTTGTAAAGATAAAGTGACCATTGAAATGGTATTCAAGCTTAGTGTACCAAATAATGCAAATCATTGGAAAGTCTTCAATGATGATAACCAAATTCTAGCCTTTTTAGAGCAAAGGGATAATTTCAATAATCTCTTCTTCAAGGAGGTGAAAATCCACACCGAGAAGTAGTCCCCAAAGAAGGGAAAGAAGGAATTGAATGGATTGATGATGAGGGAGTAATAAAATTGAAAGGGAACAAAATTCCCAAAGGCCTAGTCTCTTTAGAAGACCTCTTTGACAAACATGATAGATTCATTCAAGAGAAAGAAAAGCAATCTTCTCGGTGCCCAGCTGATTTTGATAAAGAAAACATTGGTACCCCGGAGGAACCAAGGATGGTCAATATTGGAAAATTTTTCTCACCTGAAGAAAAAAGAAGGTTTGTTGCATTACTCAAGAAATACTTAGATGTCTTGGCCTACTCTTATTATGAACTAAAATCCTTCTAGCTAAAGGAATCGCATCACTCAATTCCTTTGAAGCAGGTGTTAAGCCCTTCAGAGGAGAAGGAAAAGGTCGTATAACCCAAATATTGTTGATACCATCAAGGAGGTAATGCATATGCTTAATGCAAGGATCATCTTTCCCATCCACCATTCAACGTGGGTGGCTAACATTGTGCTAGTGTGGAATAAGAATGGTGAAATAAGGATATGTGTAGATTTTTGCAACCTGAACCAGACATCACTAAAGGACAATTATCCTCTTCCTATCATGGACCATATCTTGCAAGCAATCACTGGATTTGAAATGATTTCACTACTTAATGGATTCTTAGGATATAATCAAATCAAAGTGGCAGAGGAGGACCACACCAAGACAACCTTTACAACACCTTGGGGCACTTTTTCCTACAACATAATGCATTTTGGCCTAATCAATGCAGGAGCTACATTCCAAAGGGCGATGGATTTGGCCTTCAAAGATTTGAAGCATTACATTGTCATATATCTTGATGATCTCACAATATTTTCAAAGAATAGGGGAGATCATATCTATCACTGGAATGTACTGCAAGGTGTAAGAAACATGGCATATCACTAAATCCAAAAAGTGCATTTTTGGAGTCACGTAAGGTAAGTTATTGGGGCACATCATGAAAAAACATGGAGCACACATTGATCCTGAGAGGATTAGATCCATTCAAGCATTAGTCTTGCCCACAAGCAAGAAAGGAGTTCATTCATTCTTCAGAAAGGTGAAATTTCTTTGTTGTTTTGTGCCTGAGTTTGCTGAGTTGACGAAGCACATCACTTCCATGATGAAACCACAAGAAAAATTCAAATGGAACAATGAAGGGAAGGCAACATTCAAAGGGACTTCATTGGTGTTTTTAACCCTCACTAAAGTGCGTGGCACACCTATGTACTCACATCAATAGACTACTTCACCAAATGCGTGGAAGCCATTTTGGCTAAACAAGCCAACACTGAAATAGTATGCAACTTCATCAAGGAGAATATCATAGTCCGTTTTGGAGTGCCATAGAAGATTATAGCAGATAATGCTACCTATTTCTCTTCAAGAGAGCTAACCAAGTTTTTCTATGGCTATAGAATCTCCCTATCTCATTCTTTTGACTACTATCCACAAGGAAATAGATAGGCCGAATCAAGCAACAAGAAGATTGTGACCATTGTCTGCAAGCTTGTAAACGAGAATCAAAGGAATTGGCACAAAAGGTCAGATGATGACGCAAAGGTGGGATGGATAGGATCACTCCCAAGAAGGAAATAGGTATGTCACCATTCCAACTATTGTATGGAGTCAAAGTAGAAATTCCTCTCACGATCGAGATGCTAGCTCTCAAGCTGCTACAGACAATAAAAGATGGTTAGTATAAGGATTCCATTGACAAGAGGATGCTCTTTCTTGAGAAGCTAGAATAAAATAGACTCCAAGTGGTGGATTACATTAAGGAGCACCAACTGAAAGTAAAGAATATTTTTGATAAGAAGGCCAAGGCAAGAGAATTCAAAGTTGGAGACTTCATCCTGTTATGGGACAAGAGAAGAGAACCAAAAGGCAGCCATGGAAAGTTTGATTCATTATGGCTTGACCCATTCTAGATTCGTGAAGCTTGCGGACATAATGATTTTCTTATCTTATATTTGGATGGAACGCCACTGGAATTGCCTCGGAGCGGGAAATACTTTAAATTGTATCATCAAGTGAAAGCGGTTGTTCCCCACCTTGTACCATAGGTGTGTTTCCCTTTCCGTTGTGTGCTTTTGTTTCCCCTTTTGTTACATGTCATGTGTTTCCTTCCCATTGTGTGCTTGTGTGTTTCCTTCTTTGATCTTTCTTTCTCAAAGTTGTATATGACTCTGCAGGCCCAATGGATAAGGGACTGGTCAATGAATTACAGGGTCTAGAGATTGAGATTCTGGATTCCCATGTCATGTCTTCACTATGCTCAGTCCATGTCATGTTCCTAAGCTAGAGCTAGTTGTTGTCACCCTCAAAATCCCACCCTCATTTTTTAATTCAAATTCAAAAAATTTGAGCTCACGCCCTCCAGAAGTGTTCAAGTAAATTTGGAATTTTGAAAAGATAGAGAAATTCATGCTTTAAAGTTGTTTAAACTCTCCAGTGTGCACGTTTTGATAAATTTTCCATTTTCTTGTTTGGATGCGTGAAAATTTTATTGTCATCCTCATTTAAATGAAATTTTCAATCTTTCTATGGCCATGGATCATCAAACCTTGTATTTTTTTCAATCCCTTGGTTCGTGATTTTTTTTTGAAAATTGGGCGCGAAATGGTGGAGTTTTCGTCTTCTCTACATTTTTTCCATAGTCGTGAATGGCAAGCATTTTCTTCCCCATCAAATTTTGGCCCCATTATCCATGGGTACGTGGACATATCTAATTGGAGGCGGGACGATGGCGCAATTTACATTTTTGAGCCTTTTTGTAAAAGGGCTAAAAGTCATAAAGTGACCCACAGCTCCAATCATGCTATAAGGAAAAAGTCAAATGTTGAGCCCGCATTGAAAGTCAAAGAGGGGAAGCGGTCAGCTGGAGAACTTTGAGGTTTTGAACCTTTTTCATTAAAGGGGCTTAAAGTTAAAAAGTGACCCGCACCCCACCCATGCCTGGTAAAAAGTTAAATATTAAGCCCGCATCAAAAGGTCAAAGCAGGGAGGCGGGTCGGCAGAGCAATTTGTGTTTTTGAGCCCGTATTGAAAAAAGATAAAATTATAAAAGTGACCCACAATTCTATCTCCACTCAAGTAAGGCCACGTGTCAAAACCATATCAAAAGCGGGAGAGCGGGCCAAAATGTTCCAAAACGCCATTTCTCCAAAAGTCACAAAATGCAAAAGGCATCCTCCACGCCCGCTCCAGTAAATTTCTCCCACGTGGACGACTCTGGTTTAAAGTTTCAAAGGCAAGATGAATGGTTCAAATTCAAAGTTACAAAATGAGTGTAACGACTGCATTATGGAAAGTCTAGTTTTTCTTGCCATTAGCGTTTCTTCGCGAATCAAGAATCTGAATGGATGCAAAAGATTGAAAAGATTGTAAACCATTTCTTACTAACAAAGAGGAAGTCAAACCATTTATCATGAGATATTTAATGGCTTCTTCATGCCATTGTAAGGGGGTGATTGATCTTGTAAACTCCAGAGTGTATTGTACCTATAGAAAGCAAAGAAGATAGCCAATTTTCTTCTACTTTCCTCCATTCTCAAATTTCTTCCATTCCCACATTATGTACAATATCTGTTTAAGCATCAATATAATAAGAAGGATTTTATAGCCTCTTCAATGAGGATATTTTAGAAACTTTGAGCTCACAATCTTATCTCATCTTGTTTCCATTTGCAGGGTTGTTTCTTCTCATGAATGCATGTGTTGAATTTTCTAACTAGCGTGTGTAGGAATATGATTTTCTACCTACGACATTAGTTCTTCTACCTCTTTTCTCACTCCCTTTCCCACCTTCATAGAAAATTCCCCCCTTATAGGTAACTGCAAGCATTTTCCGCAGAGTCAGTGGAGTGCCCCCGTTGATCCCCTCACTGAAAGGCCACCACAGAAATCCATGCTTTTTCAAGCATGCATACACGACACCCGCACCGGTTAAGTAGAGGGACTTAGATTCCCAGTGTTGGCAAGGAATTCAAAAATTTGTCTACCTCGACAAATTCCTTGCAACAAGGCCCGATAGAGTCAAGGCCGTGTAGGCATGGCAGAGTCAGGTCTATTTAGGCATGGTGGAGTCAGGTGAATTTAGGCATGATGGAGGCAAGTTGATGTAGGCATGGTTCTGGCTTAGGGCGATGTAGGAATTATTGAGTTAGGTTGATTTAGGCATGGTGGAGTTAGGTTGATGTAGGCATGGTGGAGTTAGGTTGATGTAGGCATGGTCAAGTTAGGTTGATTTAATGTCCAAGTTTTTGGTAACATGAGAGACAAATGTTGATGTATATACTAGGTATGGTTTTTAATTTCCAAATTTGTGCCATAATGGAAATGTGAAAATGATAAATGGATAATTTGATGATGTAATAAAATGTGTATGAGTAGATGCTTATTAGGTTTAATTTCCAGCTATTGATATAAAATAGAAACTAACCAGGGTAGAATGTGAATAGGAAAGGGAAAGGGAGAATTGGTTAGGGTAAAGAGTGGCCGAGCTAACCTCCAAGGGCCCCATGCCCTCGAGTGCTGCCTACATAGTCCCGGTGAAAAGGGACCTCAGTGATGTAGTTCTCCCATAAGCTAGGGAAGATTGTGATGAAGTAGAGGAATGGATTGATAGGCATTTAGGCATGGGTGAATGTAGGTCATAGGCATGATTGAGTGGTTGTTAAATATAGGTGTCGATGAGCTGGTCCTGTATAGGATAATCAATAAGTAATGAGGAAGGTGGATGGTAAGAGGTGGTAAAAGAGCCACTTAATTGATAAGAACCCTAATGAGTCGATCATACCTAAGAGGGGCTCATGAACAAAAGACCCTAAAGGCGTTGCATAATGGACCATTCTAAAGGTGAAGAAAGTCACATTATCACGAAATGTCATGTTTGTGGCAAGTCCCTTGAGTAAAGAGGAAATTAGGAAAAGGCAATGAGGTGAGAATGGACAATTGATCGTAACTTAGTGTATGACAACATGTTGTCGGAACAAGAAACCCTAAAATAAAAATAAGCGAGCCCATGATGAAAATTTCATCCTTTTCTTCATTTGTTTGTTTATAATAAACTGATCAATGCGGGAAGTCTATATGGGATGAGTATATTATCTCCATGAGGTCTTCATGAACCTGATTGATGTGGGAAGCTTTTGGATATTTATTACATTTTTGTAATGACTTTATATAGTTTTCCTTCAAGGGAGTAGTCTATTTATAGTGGTGGAATTAGAGTGAAGAGATGTCCCTTTTGAGGGAGTCATCTTTTGTTGGAAGTTTGACTCAAGGAGTTGTATCCCTTTTTTTTGACGTTTAAGTCATGGACAAGACTATAGAGGAAGATTAGGTTCTTGTTTAGAAGACAAGACCGTAGCACACAAAAATTAACTATGAAAGAGGTGGTTTTGAGTGATGAACGACCATGGGATTCCATATTAAAGAAGATGAAAAGTATCCATGAGAATCATGCTACTAGAGAGAGTTGTGGTGCCCATATCAAGATAGGGTCGAAAGGTGACGGAATTACATGATTCTTTTTGAGTCGTGGATCCTCAAAATGGGTAATATGGAAGGTGAACAATGCTCAAGGGACGAGCAATCAACTGACAGAAAGTGATATAGGACTCGATATCAACAATAAAATGGTCAAGATGTAAGGCGTTAAGGGGCTCAGGTTCTGGTTTACCTTCGATCGAAGACAAATGATAAGCACTTGATCCATAGGAATGGGTAATGATATAGGGTCCAAGCCAATTAGGAGTAAATTTTCCCCTTTACTTTTCTCCTCTTTGTTACATGTTGATTTTCTTTCGTGATGAGGTCACTTAACTTGAAAGGTTTCGCTCATGAACATGTTTTTCATAGGAACATTTGATACGTTTTTAGTAGATCTGGAGATGGTCAAGAGCAATGAGATGACGTTCATCTAATAACTCAAGTTGCACCAAACGATCTTGGCAAAAGTCATCGTCATTGAGCATGTCTTGTAATGAGATATAGAGAGATGGAATCTGGACTTCAAGAGGTAAGACAACCTCGATACCGTAGACCAGAGAAAAGGGTGTGGCATCTATCGAAGTGCGAATACTAGTACGATAAGCCCGAAAGGTGAAAGGGATGTGCGTATGCCAATCTTTCCCAAAGATCATTGACTACCTTCATAAGAATTTTTTTCAAGGTTTTATTGGTTGATTCAGCTTGACCATTAGTTTGCGGGTAATAAGGTGATGAGAAACTGAGTTGGATGCCAAAAGTGTCACATAGTTTGCATAGGGTTTTGTTTTTGAATTATTTTCCGTTATCAGTGATAAGGCGGTGAGGAACACCAAAACAAAAAATGATGTGATGGTTGATGAATTCACATATTTTCTCAACTTTTGTAGAAATGAGAGGAATGGCCTCTACCCATTTAGTGTAATATTCGGTAGTGGTTATGATCCATTGGTGGCGTTGTGAAGAATGGGGGTTGATCTCACCGACAAGATCCAAACCCCATTGAGAGAAAGGCCAAAGGTCTCGTGTGACCTACAAGGCATGACTAGGTGTGTGATGGAGATTAGCATGTTGTTGACATTTCACACAATGTTTGACGTAATCACAATAGTCACGGTTTAGGTTTGGCCAATAATAGCCTAGGTGAAGGATGCATTTTGCAATGGCTAAACCACTAAAGTGACCTCCACAAATTCCATCATGGACTTCCTTAATGGTGTAGGGAATTTCAAAACTTGTAAGGCATCATAAGAGAATACCATCAAAGTCGTGCTTGTAAAGAAGACCACCCATGATGACATAATGGGAGACACTTTTAAGAAAGGCTCATTGTCCATTACGAGTGAGATCAACAGGTAAAATGGAAAGGGAAAGATAGTCTACATATTGCTTATACCAAAGGTCACATGGGTTAGGGGCAATGGTTCCAATGGAGTAGACCCCACAAGGTAAATAAGAGGGTGATTGTAGCCTTTGTATGGTGACAAATATTTTAGATTCAATGGGTGAAGCAGGTATCTGAGAAGCCAAATAGGCCATGGTATCCACAAATTTATTGGTAGAACATGGGGTGGTTCGAAGTGTATAATGGTCAAAGGTGGTCAAAAGTATGTCTACATGATGCTTATACTTTTGAAGTATCTCATTATGACACTAGTATATACCATTGACTTAGTTTATGACCAGATGAGAATCACCAAAGATATTGATTGACTTAACATCTAAGACATAAGTAGCTTGAGACCCAATACGAGTGCTTCATATTTAGCAAGATTGTTTGTACAATCAAAATTGAGTTTGAAAGACAAAGGAATAGGTTCACCATCAAGAGAAATGATGATAACACTAGCCCCACCCCCACGCCGACACTTAGAGCCATCGAAGAAGAGTGTCGTTTGGTAAGTGGATTTGTTTAGGGAGAGGGTAGCATCTATAGACTCGCCTCAGGAAGTCGGTTAGATGGTTGATCACCGTGAATAGGTGCGTCACGCCACTGGTCAACGATAGCCGCCCTTAATGGACTTTTGATGAAATAACTCGAGGTCAAGGTCAACAAGAAGCATAAGCCAATGTGCAACATGTTGATGTTGATAGGGTTTGGCATACATATAGTGTAATGGGTTAGTATTAGTAATGATGAAGGTTTTGTGATAGAGTAGGTAATGGTGGAGTTTGGTGTCGATGAAAACTAAGGCTAAGCAAAGTTTTTCGGTGTTGGTATATCAAGTTTTTTAGTCAAGAAGGGTGCAAACTGATGTAATAAACCGCTTTCTCTCTATGTTGTTCGTCACGATGCACGAGCATGACACCTAGAGAATGGTGTGGTAAAATATATAGGTAAAAGGGTCTGGTCATCCTTAGGAGTAATGAGCACCGGTGGTTAAAGGAGGTATTGCTTTTAAGGATTTATGATATTCGTCATTCATCCCATTTGAAGGACACATCTTTCTTGAGCAGATGA
Organism: Taxus wallichiana var. yunnanensis; assembly: GCA_018340775.1. NCBI lineage: Eukaryota > Viridiplantae > Streptophyta > Pinopsida > Cupressales > Taxaceae > Taxus > Taxus wallichiana. Next base: position 416,487,433 of record CM031237.1, read on the forward strand.
TGGAATGGTTGATAAATAGTCAAAAGTCAGAGATAAAATGACAAATAGATTGCAACTTTCCTCGAGGCTTCAAGTTGACAAAGATTAGTGGGTGGAGGCATTTCCAGAATGGCCTTGACTTTAGTAGGATCGACTTCTATGCCCTGTAAAGAAATGATGAAACCTAGGAGTTTTCCTAGAAAGTACCGCAAAGACACACTTCTTTGGTTGAAGACGCACATAATACTTGATGAGTCAGTCAAAGATGACTTTAAGGATGGACAAGTGTTCGGTTTGATGTTTAGATTTAGCCAGAAGATCATCTACGTAATCTTCCAGTATACGATGCATGATGTCATGGAAGATGTAAGTCATGGCTCACTGATATGTAGCACCAATGTTTTTGAGGCCAAAAGGCATGACTCGATAGCAGAAGGTCCCCTAAGGGGTGATGAAGGCAATCTTGTGTTGATCCTCTAGAGCTAGTAATATTTGATTGTAGCTTAAGAAACCATCCATGAGTGATAACATTTCATGGCTAATGGTGAGATCAACTAGTTGGTCAATGCCTGGTAGTGGTAAATCATCTTTGGGACAGGCGAGGTTGAGGTCATGGAAATCTATGCAAATGTGGAGTCCCCCTATCACCTTTGTGATAGGAACGATGTTAGAAATCCATTGGGGATAATCAATGGGTAGAATGAAGGAAACCGAGAGAAGGCACTAAGTTCTTCTTTGACTAGAAGAGTAATGCGAGGATGCATTTTCCACAGCTTTTGTTTGATGGGTTTGGTATCAGGGATGGTTACAATATTGTGGACTAGGTCTTTTGGGTCAATACTGGGCATATCGGCATAGGACTAGGCAAACGCGCTGCTATGGTCCCAAGGTAAGAGGTGAAGGCTTCCTATTCAGTAGTGTCTAAGGATTGGCTAATCTTAGAATGTGTGGGTCGCCCCGATTGTTAATGTTGATTTCGATGGTTGATTCATTTAACATGGTTTATGCGTTTCAAAGGGTAATGACCGATGAATATAAGAGTCTTCTGCACCAAGGTAGGTGAGGATGGACTCATCATCCTGACAATGAATGACATTAATATAAGGTGTATCATCATCGATCATGTCAGGATACAGGAATGGGAGAGAAGAGGGAGATTCTCCATCGCATTGATAGGTCAGCGGTCCTAAGGAAATGGTGTTTACGAAGAAAAATAAAGTTGGGAGGAATAGATTCAGGGATCTATGGACTCTATGGGTGAAGATGGTAATGTGGGTGAATAAGATGGGGAAGATTTCCCATCCCGATGAGGTCGACAGAACCTTCTTGGAGGATGGAGTGTCAAAACCAATGCTACTAAGGTAATTGTGTTTACGAAAGGTATAATAAATGACAATATGGTGGCCCTGTTTGTAAAAGCCGAAGCCAAATCCTTTCCATGTGCACCGATGGAGGAAAGTGTGAGCGAAGTGAGGATTAGTGAGGGAGTGTAGGTCGATGAAAATGGTTGAGCTTGGGATGGAGGTTTAGGTTTATAGGTGGCAATATCAAATCCCCCATACGTTAGATTGGTGCAAAGGTGGGGAGGGCCATAAGGAAAAACATCACCAATGTGGATGTCATAGGCTGAGGTGTTGATGTATATTCCCATACTCTTGTGGGGTGAGGAAGGTGTCGATATTGTATAGGTGGTATTCCCCCAAAGTGAGGCATTAAAAACACCTTCTAAGGGATCAATAGTCAGTATGTGGGTAGCGGGGATAGATGGATCGCTAGATGATGGGGAAACAAGTGTGTCAGTGGTAGAGGCTACAGCTGTAGTGGGGATAACAAGGTTAGATGTAGTAGAGGTAGTGGCAGTTTTGGTGGATGGGCTTGTGGGTGAAGGTGAAGTAGTGATAGTGCCGGAATGCCTTGACCGGTATAAGCACATCATTGGGCTGATATAACATGTTACAGGTCTTAAAAGGTGACGGGTCAGCAAGGATGGTGTAATTATGTCCCTCATGTTCAAATTTGAGGCAGCGATGTAAAGTTAAAGGGACACAACCCATGACACAGATCCAAGGTCCTGGTCGAGCAACAAGTTATTATCCTAAACTCCCATTCTAGGACATAGAAAAGTTCGGGACAATGCAAGGACCCACAAGGACATGGAGAACAACGGTACTCGTGGGTAGAGGTCATGGTGTCATTGAAGGAGTGCAAGATAACCGGTTACCATGCATGTAATTAGCATGTATACACATTTGGTCATATGCATGGGAGGAGATGATGTTAATGATAGAACCACCATCGATCATAACACATCGTATGCATATATTATCGATAAATACAGAGATGAAAAGAGTAGGGTCGGGGTTGTCATGGGACCGAAGGGAGTGATCTCTTCATCCTAAAAGCCGAGGTGACCACTTGGCGAGTAGGTGGAGATGTAGAGGAAGGAAATGACCTAGTGAGAGAGGCTACGGTGGTGAGGGGTAATGATGGAGGCTACGGTGTGGAGTCACTTTGGTAAGATTTCAATAGATTGAAGGACATCCATGAGGGCTTGATGGTGTGACTTCGAGGCTTGGACAAAGTCATATAAAGACATTTTGAGGGGGGATTGGTGTAGTTGTGTTAGTATTGTGTGATGCGTGACCCCATCAGAAATAGGATATGTAGGACCTCGAATGGTGACTTTGGGTATGGGTTCGGATGGTATGTTGGGTACCGGGTTGGTTGATGGGCCAGTTTCTTTTTCCTTGCCCTTGTCTTTCTGAGCACGGGTGGCAATGTTGATCATGTTAATCTGAGGGGAGGTGGATGAAGAGGGTGTGTTATGGAAGGTATAGCGGAATGAGGGAAAACCCTAGTGGGGGATATGATCCTTATGAAATGAGTAAGGTGCATTGGCATTTGGGTGGTGGTTTGGCCAACTCTCTTATACGAACCATGTTAATCTTGAATCTTGGGGGTGGATCAAAGAGTTGTGGGGATGGAGATTTTGGTCATTGAGTAGGTAATGGGCGAAGATCTATTGGAATTGGTAAAGGAAAAATGGGGTCATCGTCAAGAAGATCGTCTTCATCAAAATTTTATTTGGGAGGACACAATTGACAAGAGTGGTTTTTAAAGCCTTACAATTTTCTACATCGTGTCCCAGTACACAATGGTAGGCACAAATTTTGGTTTCATCAAACCCTTTTGGTTTGGGTTTGAGTGGGTCATAAGGTCTAAGAGGTGGTAATGTGATGATATAAGTTTCGAGGAGATTGGTTAAGATTTTGGCATAGGATCCTAGCTAGTGGATCACAATGGGAGGTGAATGTGGGTTTGGGTGTAGGTACAACTGATTGTGGAGGAAGAGGCTTTACAGAGGGGGGATGGGTTAGTTTACTAGTTTGGTGTGTGAAGTGGTCTTAGGTCTTTGTTGCATTTGCTTGGGTATGGGCATGGTAGAAGAGCTAACGGTAGAAGATTTGGTTAGTTTAACTACCTTATTAGAGGGTAGTAGATTTTTAGCTTTAGGTTACATATTTTTGGGCAACGATGACACAGTGTACGAGATGTAGAGGGAAAAGTAGATGGTGGAAGAGGATGGGTTACCCACAGGGGGTAACCGAGGTGTCATGGAGGTGGGCGGTGTAGGTTGGGCACAGAGGCATGAATAAAAGAGAAGAAAGTGTCATGGGTAGTGAAGAAGTTATGGATGGTAGTGGAGGTATTGGTGGTAAGAAGGTTACGGATGAGTATGGAAGTCAAGTGGGTCACTTGGGTATATTAGAGGCCTGTGATGAGGAAATGGGTTGGTTTTAAAGTTCTTAGTTTACCTGAGACGGGGACGGGGTTGGCCAGTGGTTCGAGGGGTGAGGTCCTAGATGGATGGAAGGGGTGAAGGTGATAATAAGATGAATCATGGTAGGTGAGGTTGGTGTATGAGGCCTAGGAAATCGGATCTTCTTTTTAGGGGCCGAGGTAAGTTTAGTTAGTTTTGGAAGATGTTGCTAAATCTAATTTGATGGGTGTGTGAGTAAGGCTAGCTTGCATGATGACCCCAAAGTAGTGATAGGTTTAGTTAAGGGAGATGATATAGGTGAGGGTAGGTGTTTGGGTGTAGATGTATGTTGGGTTATGGGCAAAGGTGTGAGTCACCATGGGTGTTGTAATAGTCGTAGTTGTGTTTGGTTTGGTTGCATTTGAAACACTTTTGGATAGATAGTGGAGGTGTCAATGAGGGACAACTGCATTTGTGATGAAACATGAAGTAGAAGGCATCCCCAAAGTAAGGCTCTATTGACATAGTCCAGGTGATCAAACAAGTGTGAAAATGGTGCATTTTGTAAGTAGGGCCAACATGGATCAAGCTGCAATTCCTCGTGAAATGTGTTTGAGACATAGGAAATGGCTAGCCTCAGACTCATTGGGTAAGAGAGCCGGAAGCAAATCTACGGGCTCTTGAAGTTCTGATGGTGAATGGTCATCTAAAGGTAATGGTATTCCTATAGGATCCTCTCTGGGTAGAGGAGAGGATGGGCCGACAAGGTGAAATATCCTTGTGATTGTGTAGGCGATGGACATGCATCTCCTATGAGTAGGAGAGGTGCCACCGACAACCTTTGTTCAAAAATTTGAGGGGTCAAATGCAAGCAGTGCTAATTATAGGATTTCCACGGGTGAAGGAGAAAATGAAGGGGGTTCATCTGTGGGTGGAGGAGTAGATGAAATAGGTCCTTGTGTAGGTAGTGGAGCTCAGGCTAAGATTTCATCTATGGAAGGAACATGAGGTAATTGGGAAGCAACTAATATGTCATCGAAAATAGTGTGGACCTCATGAACATTGCTATCATTTTTGAAGTTTCCTGTTACCACTTGGTCAAGAAGATGGGGCATGATTAGGAAATTGATTCTCAAGATATGTAGGTTTTGCTTAGCAGTGGATTTGGGCTATCCAAGAGTAGATCTCCATTGTCTAACATTTCTTGGATGATATTCTTGAAGTTGATGTAGTTATTGTCACTATGACCTTTGACACGATGATAGTGGTAAAAGTCATGTTCCTTATACCACGCAGGCATGGGTTACTCAGTGGTCAAAAGCAGATGTGGTTTTATAGGTGGAAGGGTAATTGTTGTAAATATCTCCCCGGTCGATATAGACAAACAGAGAATATAGAAATCAAAGAAGCTCAAATCCCCGCCATTCAAAAGGTGCATGACAATGAGTGTTGACACTAAATGTATGCGCGCAAAGGCGCAGAAAGTGGCGCACAAAAAATGGATGTCGACAGTGGTAAAGGATGCACCCTTGCGCATTCGTAAATGGCGCATGACAATGAGTGTTGACACTAAAATGTATGTGCTACAAGGCGCAGGAATGGCGCTAGTAAATGGATGTCGATTGGGTAAAGGATGCGCCATGGCGCATGGAAATGGTGCATGACAATGAGTGTTGACACTAAATGTATGCTTCAAGCGCAAGAAAGTGGCGCACAAAAATGGATGTCGATAGTAAAGGAAAGGATGCGCCTCGCGCAAGGAAATGGCGCATGACACAGAGTGTCAACAGGTAAAATTTGCACCTTGGTGCATGTAAGAGGATGTCGACACACACACGGATGTGCTTATGGCGGCACCTTCGTAGAGGTGCAACATTTTGAGCGCCGACAGAAGGAGACCCTCATGCGTGAGATATTCAGATGGCCATAACTTTTGACTGGGAGCTCGGATTCATGCAAGGTTGGACTTTTCGGAAATCTTACAAGGTCCTCTATCCAACTACGACTGGATATATTTAATTGGGTGATAAAAATTTTAAAAATGTGAAATACATGAACCACTTTCCTGGTTCATTTAGGTTCTCACCTACCACCATAATGAGATAATTAAATGCAGTCTAGAGGTGGTTGGGGTAGATTTCGAATTCCTCTCTTCTCCCTCTCTCATTCTTCCTATAAATTGTAAGGAGAGGCTTCTTTCTAGTGGTTCATCTTTTCAGCTCTGCCCTCCCTTCTTTTTCTTCTCCAGGGTTGAAAAAATGGAGTTCGAACCTCCTCCCCGCTCTCTCCGTAATGGCGTTTTGAGCCTTTACTATTGAAATGATGTTCTCAGGCAAACTTCAAGCAACAAAAAAGGTGTGTGTTTTGTGATGCATCTATCCATCCTTGCTCGCTTTTCGCTTGTTTTCCTCTTGCCTCTCTTTATTACAGTATTTGTGCATGTTTGAATGTTCACTGCAGCAAGTCATGTGTTCATGGAGTTTTGGGACATTTTCATCTATGAAATCTATCCTCGGGCCTCGTGATGCATCTGTCCATCCTTCCCATTGCTCACCTCTCTTTGTTACATGGCATGGCTTTTGATAGATGTCCAACATTCTCCTTCTCTCGGTGTATCACCGCTTTAGTGTAGGCTTTTGTTCTTTTCCTTTCTCTCTCTCTCTCTCTCTCTTTGGCATGGTTAGATTAGGATTAGATTAGCTTGCCTGCACTTAAATAGCTTGTGGCGGTGGTTTAGGAGCAGAACCAGCCTTCTCTCGATATTCCTTTCTCATTTCTTGTCCCACACTTGGGTGAAAGGTTTCAATGTTGTAATCACACTGATGATGCCCAAGATCAACTTAAACCCGATCAAGATCAGGGTGCCGTGATTTTATAGCATCAACAAGAATGATATCAACCTTAATAAGATTTTCCAAAACAAAAGAGTAATATTCTCCTATCAAGTGTACTTTTTTGTTCTCGTCTCGAACTCGGAAAGCTTAAATGAGAGATAGATTAGAAGGAGGTTTGGTTGGGTTTGATTAATGACGGGGACTAGCCTTGAGAACTACGACATCGGTAGATCCTTTCGGGTTTTGAATATGTTATTTTGGGGTTTCAAGATGAAGAAGCATCGCTTTGATTTGAACGCAATGTTCTTGTTATGAAGTTGAATTTTCTTCTCTTTCATAGCACGAGTTTACAATTTTTGTGCCATGGTGAATGCCTCATCAAAAGTGCGAAAGGTCTGCACCTGCAGAGTTGGTGAGATGTTTCTTACACAAGCCCGAGTAAACAACTCTATGAGTTTAGTTTGAGGTAATTGAAATGTGAGTTGGTTAATTAGGGTGTGCTAACTGAGCGAAAATGAAAAGTCGCTGATAGACTCATCATCGTTGTACTTATTGTGTGGAATATAGATTAGTCATGGTAACCTTCCTAACAATGTTGATGGAGATGTGATCTAAGAAGGCTTGGGCTACTTGATTAAACGAGTAGATAGAGTGTCTTGATAGCCCAATGTACTAGTCCAAGGCAGTCCCGTTAGGGAGATCAGAAGGTTCGTAGGAGTAAAGTGTCATCATGTGCAATCAGTAACACCCATGTTCGAAAGACCGCAAATGTTGCCGCTGGGTCTTCTTTATTATCAAACGGTTGAATTTTGGCATTTCCCAATGTACAAGGTATAAGAGAATAGGGATGCATAGATGAATGGGCTCATTATAGATTTCATCATATGTGAGAGAATTACGCGAGCCCAAACCGATGCTTCCAAAGTGTTTGATCCTTTCCATCATTGATTTGATGAGGTCATTAGTAGGTCAGTGGTGGAAGGGTTCCTCTTATGGCATAAGGGGGCTGGTATCAACCCGTGACGGGGAGGTATTCCATTGTATGGTGATGCCAAATAGGGAGGTTGAGAATAGGGGACTGATATAGAGGGTATGTATCCAGAATGGGTGACAGACGAGATAGGGGGTTGTTGATAGTATGTGTATGTAGGTGGGATGGTCGTAGTGACTCTAGTAGTGATTAGGGGCAGTGTTTGTGGGATGGAGAGAACAAGATTCTGGAATGGATTAGGGGTTACCGACACCTCGATATTTGTGTGTTACAATGGGTATTTTTAGAGACAATGGCTGTGGACAGGGTTATGTTCTAGGTGGTTGAGGAGGGGACAATAGATACTACAGGTGCAAGTGATACTACAGATGCAGCGGTCATGACGGGTATGGGTCCTAGCTGTGAAACCACTGGGGGTGAAGCAGGTGATGGTAACACTACATTATTAGGGGCTGATGCAGAAGCGAGAATAAGGGCATGAGAGATGGATACAAGCATGCAATATATCAACTGACTTGAGGAGTCCTAGGTGGAAGAATGGGAAAGGTAGAACTGTAAGGCCATGGGATTCTGATCAAGGAGTCATGTGAATTCCTCACACCTACAACAAAATGGTGGTAGGTAGGTTTGGATCCATGGGTGCTAGGACAGAGGGTGACAAAGGACAAGACGGGAGTGGTTGATAACTCAGGTGAAATATAAGAGCATTAACTTAGCTGTGAGTCAACACCATGTGAATGGATGTATATCGTGATGTCAGTATCCTACAGTGACACAGAAAGAAAGTAAGGAATGAAGAAAACAAGTGTTTATAGGTAGATTTGGGTAATATATCAATTGATGTTCAATACAGGTAACCGACGCGCTTAAGGATGCCTAATACCGGTTAAGGGGTAATCGAGGTCGGGCCATCATGAGGCAGAACATTTTTATCAAATGAGAAAAAGACTCAAAGATGGTCGATGAACAAGTTGTAGATGATGACTGTTTATCAAAGCAGAGAGAGTACAAAGACTCACAGGAACTCTGATAGAAAAGAAAATGAAATAAGGGTTCTTTTAGGCAATTTAACCCAAAAGAACAGAAAACCGATGCCGGTTAAGAAAAACCGATGCCGGTCAGGGGTAACCAATGCCGGTTACTATGAAAATTGGAAAGATGTAGAAAAATGGATTGTTATGAATTTTAGTGAGATAAATAATCAACCTAGAGGTCTAGAGATGATGCAATGAAGTCTTAACACACTCAAGAATCTGAATACTCCAACTGTGATTGTGGAGTGTGTAAGGCAACAAAATGGAAAAAATGGAGAAGCGTATCCTCACACCTCAAAACACACGTCAATCAAACACTAAAAACACGTACCTAACAAGTGATTTTTAATGTGTTGAGCTTATGCTATTTAGAAGACTGACTCATGAATTTTAGAATAGAGTTTTTGGTGAGGAAGGCTTCCTACGAAGAAGGATATCTAAAAGGAGAGGTTTCAAGTATGTTATCGGGGGTGGGCTGTCCTATGAGATAATGACTAAAAGGTAACAAGTTGGGGAGTACTTACGCTAATCGGATTATGTGATCACTGATAGGTGTTCCTAGGTAAGATGTTGTTTAAGAAAGATGTGTATATTTCAATTTTGTGCAAGTTTGGTAAGACAGAGATAGAGAGAGAAAGTGCTTTCTACGATTCTTTGTGTCAACCATCAACCGGGATGACTTCTAAGATATAGGTTGCCCTCATTTTAATGTGAGCTAAATGTAGCAAATCAAAATATAATGCAACCAATTTTAAGCCCAAATAAAAAAGATTACGTTTGATGAAGCAAGTGATGAATAGGAGAGGGTATGTTTTTTCACTAAATGCAGAAAGCAAGAAAGAATAATGACTCCTTTTAAATGCACCAAGAGAAATGTTTCTTTTAGAGCAATTAGAAAGAAGAGAGGATTAATAGGGAATAAAATTATTATGTAAACCTTTTAAATGGAAACAAACACACAAATTTTTCCTAGAAATGAAGAAAATGCAATAGAACCCCTTGATGGGTCCCACCAGGCATGCCAAAATGTTTCACCATTTTCTTTACGTTTTTGAATGATGAAACATATAGGGTTATGGGCTAGGAGGAATACCTATTAAATGGGTTGGTTGATGGTTGTTACGCATGTTCTGACTTCTCAATCTAGTGTCGATTGTGAAAGCTTACTTTTGGCTAGGAGGAACTACTTGTAATAGAAAACAAGACCACAAAGGAGAAGTTAAATGATATATGATAGTGGACTGCCTAACATATGCTAGTTTCGGGAAGTGTGATAATTCCTAGATGGTGACAATCCACTATTTAAAACAAATTAATGTGAGAAATAAGTAAAATCCTACTGTAGTTGATATGATTTAGGTATCTCATTCAAGTACAATAAAAAAATCCACAATAGGCTAGGTTATAGCTGATCTAAAGGATGAGGTAACTGTCAAGGTACTTGGACCGGTCGTGGTCTCGATTCTCGGGTTGTTTAGGTCAATTGGTAGGAGGTTGTTTATCTCTATTATTGGGTAGGGTATAAAACACGAGATCGATGTCGATCTCGGTATGACCGGTGATGCGATTATAGTGTAACCGATGACGGTTATGGGTAACCGACATCGTAAGGTTAGGGTATATGAAACTCAAGGATATCTGATTACAAGGTTTGATCTGGGATTTGATAGAGATGGTAGGGTGGATAAGGAGGTTTATAGAAGTCTCAGGTGTATTCAGGATGCACAGTAGGTGAGGATGGGTGATTTGGTGGTGTGGGTAAGGAAATGGTTGGGTTACAAGTTGGTAAGGGATAGAAGAATGGGCATGCAAAGTGTAGATTAATAACAGGAGTAACAAAAAGCTACTAACTGAAATAACAATGCTGGTTAGGAATATACTTACTGTGATGCAGACTGGATGGCTGAATGGTAATGGTAGTTGATCAGAAGGATGGTATTTGGTACCATAACAATGTGAATCTTGGAATGCTTCTATGAGTGCAATGCTTCTCGGATTTTCCTAGTGTTGGTCGTGGGTGTCCTGGGGTGCATGAAAAAGACTTTGGTTCTACTTACATGTAATTCCTTTCTCGTCTCTTTCTCTCAGAATGTGCCAACCTCTCAAATAAGGTTGCTAAGGTGAATAAATGGTAATCCAACCACTTTCTGCCGCTCTTTAGATCGATGTCGCTTAAGGTGGGATTCCCTAGGTTTACTAAAATGGGTAGATCTTTCTAATTTCTTGGGCCAAGTTGGTTTGTTGTCGTGGATTAGAACGGAAGCTTCCATTCTAATGAGCGGGAATGTGGTTAGAGAAATCTTTAGCATTGATTTTAGGGTTAGGCCAAATCTTAGCTCATTAAGGAAGTAAAACTTAGTTATTGTTAGTTATGGAAACATGCCAAGAATAGGTCTAAGGTGAGGTGGCTGGATGAGGTGTCTAGGTGAGATGGAAATTAGGTCAATTAAGGTAATAAAGTAATGAAAGTTGTGAGGATAAGGATTAATTTAATTAAAATAATTAAATTAATATTAATGTGGGGTGAAAGGGGCCATGTTAGGTGCCCATGTTTAAATTGGTTATCCGATCAAAGGGCTAAGGGAATGTAAACAAATTTAGGTGTGCACATCGGGAAGGAAGTGTAAGGAATGTGCCATTTTTACCGCAAATGTAAGTCGACAACTCTTCCACCGCATCCAATTCAAGTGGATCACCCTTCGCTTAATGGGGGTTGGATTTCTTCTAATGATTAATCCTCCATCCAAAGATGGACATAAATGATTCCTTACCGCAACGGACTATTTTACTTGATGAACAAAGGTAGTAGTGTTGAAGGAGAGTAATGAGAAGGCGCTTCTTGATTTCTTAAGGTATAATGACAAGGTTCTGTTCCATTTAAATCATTTCGCATAACACAATGTCTTTTCTTGGTCCAAGTTGAGTGAATGGGCTATTAAGAATGCAGTCTACCTCAAGACTTAATCCAATTACTATCCTCAAGGAAATAGATTGGATGAGTCTAACAACAAGAACCTCACAAGGATTATCAAGCACACAATGGAGACTAACAAGAGGAATTGGCACACACAACTTAAGACTACCTTATGGGCATATTGAATCACACCTAAAAGGGCCATCGGGAATTCTCCTTTCATGTTTGTATATGGAAGGGAAGAAAAATTCTGATCTCCTTGGAGTCACCTTCTTTGGAGTTAGCTCATCAACTTGGAGTTATGGAGAACGATCCTCTGATAGTCAGGTTTTCTAAACTCATGGATTTGGAAGAAGTACGAAACAAGGTTGTGAAGACTTTGGAGCAACATCAGGCTCAGGTTAAGAAATATTTTGACAAGAAGGCGTCTGATGTGTTTTCAAGAGGGAGATTTAGTTCTTAAATGGGATGAAGATAGAGCCAAACCAAGAAAACATGCCAAGTTTGATGCTCTCAGAGCGGGCCATACATCATCATGAGTTGCAAAGAGGTGAATTCATTTCATCTATCTAGGCTCAATGGAGAAGAACTACCCATTCATGTGAATGAGATACATCTCAAATCTTGCTTTTGAGATCATTCCACCCCCTGTACAGTTTTGTTAGGTGTTTTCCTCTAAGTGCTTATGCACATTGTTGTGTGTGGTTGTTGCTTTTTCTTTCCTTGTTGTCGCATGTTTTGTTGTTCTTGCACATTGTATCATCATTGGAGGTTTTCAAGGAGAAAGAAGGTTCAAATTTTCCATAAGAGTTTCATAATGTTGCTTCATTAAAAGTTCTGCAATATGCCCTAGATGGCAAGTGTTCATTAGATTTAGTATACTTCATGCTTAGCATTCTAGGGAGGTCCAAGATCGGCAATGCTCAAGGGGATTCTAGGATCCATCACAAGGAACTAAATCAGTTTTAGGGATTCCAATATTGACTCCATGCCCAATGAATTGTCAAGGCTACTGAACCATGCTTATTAGGCAATCATAGGTGAGAGGTAGCCAAAAATGTTATCTAATTTTTTCCCATGGGGTAAAATTGGACAAATAGGGGCCTATTGTTCTCTAAAATTGGAAAAGATCCTTCATGAAGAATTACATGACATTTCAAGTAAATTTTACATCGAAGAAGTGCTCATAATATTTTGAGTAGTTTTAGAGTCATCTTGAGTGATTCTTCCCTTTTCAAAGTTGTCTTAGAGGTTCAAGTATGTTTAGAGCAAGACAATTGGCTTGGGGCCCACTTCTAGTGAACAAGGGAAAAATTGGCCAAAATTGATTGATCATATGTGAAGGGGTTTTTTCATTTCATAATCCTCATGGTTTTAGTAAATCTAGGAAAATTCAAAATTCTAAGAAGCCGGGTGTGAAAATACCCAAACGAGGCTTTGAGTTGAAACAACTCGGCGAGCAACTTGGCAAGCTACTCAATGAGTTGATATCGTACATAAGGTGGGAGCTGATCTCTATTAGCTCAGTCAAGCTATTTTCATCGCTTAGGGTTATATCAAGGTTGAATGAGAGTTTATCAGCCTAAAGGCCAAGTCATGTTATTATAATGGCATATCAAATGAGGTTAAACAAATAACAAGCTCGGATCAAACCAAGTGAATGGCTCAGAGTCCTACTTGGAGATGTTCAGGCAAGATTGAAGTGAATGAGTTAGCTAAGGTGGTGAGTAGAAGGCGAGTCCTTACAAAAACTCACAATGGGAAATGTGGGCTTAGTAAGGATACAAAGATGTCATAACACATAGTGGAGAAGAGCTCGAGAGTCATGTCAAGGCAGTCGAGTGTCTACCAGGCAAAAAGGCGAGTTACTCCGTAGGTCAAATATCAATTTGGTGGCTTGGATTCTCAAGCCACAAGGTCGATATATGGTAAGACCGAAGTTTAAGGACGAAAGGAGGGAGCTCGTGATCGGGCTCAAAGGCGCAAGGAATAAAGATTGAGTCAAGCAAAGGTGGAGTCGATGAACCGAGGCACGTAGGGTGAAGCTCTATGAAGAAACTCAATAATTAATGTAGCTCAGGGTGAGATATTTTGATGATGTTTGAGCTAATATAACCTTGAAGATGTACTGGGGAAGACATTGTAAAGCCCGAGTTCATTTCTTAATCCACCTGACAATGAAAATGAGCTAGCTTGACATCAATAGTTCAAATCACGACTGTGGATATGAACAAGGGCTCGACCCATAAGTTGAGAGAATTCATGAGGAGAGTCGTGGTTTGATAGCATGGAACTCATTGAAAGAGCTTGGTAGTCGGGCAGTTGTAGATGCAGTGCATTAGATCATTGCAAGGTGATGAGATCGACACATGAGATGTATGGGGAAATCAAGTTCAAAGCATAGAGCAAAAAGAAGGCTCGCATGAAGAGATAGCTCGGCTTCATGAATTATTTTCTCACGATGAAACGAGAAAATCGATCAAGCTCACATCAAGCTAGGGGCATCATGAGGAATGGGCTCGAGTAATAAGAGTCCATCATCAAGCTAGGTGAATAGCTCGACCTATACTGACATTACAAGACTCGTTGTAGAGAGGAAGAATGTGGGGACTCGTGAGTTGGCTTGCTAGCATTACAAAGTGCATGACAAGGCATATAACTCATGTGGTCGATCCAGTCCGTTGCTCGAGTTACGGAGCATGAGGAGGTTCGAGCCATGTGGAAGAGTAGATATCAAAAGCCAAGTCACAAAATGATATGTGGGAAAAATGGTATTGAAAACCCGAGTACCCCACTTCAAAATTACGCGGTGTGGAAGCCATGTCATGCATGGGAAAACAACAGTCAGACTCTTGAGCTGGAATAGCCATTGTGGAAAAAATTACATGGAAAACAACGAGTTGGTCAAGCCAACATGTCGAGTCCGCCTGTGAGTTTTGCCAACAAGCAGAAATATGATGGACCTCACCCGATGAGCCATCTCAGGGAGAAGGAAATGGTGAGGGTGGTTACCGATTCAACGTTGAGTTGATGCCGAGACATTCTTGGCTAGTGCATTGGTAGATCGATCTTCAAGGAGAATGTGGTGAGTTGAGACTTACATTAGAAAGTTTGGTTAGTACATGTCGATGTCACCAAGGCCAATGAAGCAATTGACACAAAACATGTCATGAAGTCCATGTAGTAAATGGGAGATCCGATCATTGAATATGATTGGATACTTACAGTGAAAGAAAGTTCATAGTAGGGGGTTCGACGGCTTGAATGGAGTGAGTTTCTCAACACGGAGGAAAAGAGCTTCTCAGCCAAAACTATGGTGAGTTACTCATATGATGGAGTTGAGATCATTAAAGCTCTTTGATCTAAGTGCACAGACCACAAGCATAGGTTGAGAGCTTGTTCACCCGAACTAAGCCGTGTGTCACGCGAGGAGCCTCGATTAATAACATGTATAGCCCGATCAAAGGTTGATTTGATGGAAGCACCTAAGAACGAGCTCGTAGGTCTTGAGTGAGCTTCTTAAGAGCTATGTTCATGGAAATTCAAATGCACGCAAATAGGTCATTTAGAGGCAAATCCAATTCAATCCAAAGAGGAGTTGGGTTTAATGTGGAGAAAGACGAAGAAGTTCGATTACAATGAACTCGACGGTGAGCTCAATGCGGAGTGGAGCCCAATGAAGACAAGCCTAACTCACCATTTGAATGTAACTCGGCCCATAGCGAGCAACTCTACTCAAAGGAAAGACAAGGCCCATAAAAATGAGATTAGAGATAAACTCGTGTGGAAGAACTTGATGGAACTTGGTGCACAAGATTTCTCGACATAGAGCTTAGTGGGAACTGAGCTCAAGTAAGAATAGAAAGAGCTCGGTGGAGAGCTCATTTTGGGAGCTTAACGTGGTGAAGCATAGGGAGCTCATATACGTCAACACGAGTTGGTGGTAATTTGTAAAGATAATAGATCAGTATTAGTCAAGATTATGGCGAGGAGCTTGATTAGAAGTAATACAGAGTGATTCGTGGATAAATGTTGAGTTAAGACCAAGTGAGTTCAATCAAAGCATGATATTTTTAGAAATTGAAAGATGTCGAGTTATTCGGTGATGTCGAGTACATGGGAGGAACTCAAAAATGGTTGCAGTAGTCTTTGAGAGCAAGCTCATTGGAGGAACTTGAGCCTAACTCGGTGGTTAGCTCAGTGAGCCAACCACCGAGTTGGTATGTTTTGATCTTTTCTCATAGACCCCCCTCTTTAATGCAAAGTGATTTTAGGGGGTCCTACCTAATAATTATTAAATTAATATTTTTACTAAAATATTTTAATAATGATGTTTATTATTATTATCAAAATATTTTATTTAAATATTCCTTTAATTAATTGGGAAGATTAGGTCAAACTGGTCATTAATGGCACATGATAGAGGATTAAGTGGTTCAACCAACTTTGTAGTAAATAAACCATCATGTACCTTCAATTTGGGAAGGAATTTATTACTTTTCCTCTTCTCTCTCATAGAATTCTTCTATAAATTTAATTTGGAAGCTCATTCCAACAAGGACAAAGTTAGACATTTGAGAAAAGTGCATATCTTTCAAGAGTCCTACTTCTTATGCAAGTTGTTCTTGTATGTTGAGGGAACTTTCAAGCCTCTCTTCCAAGATTGTAATGGAAACTATTGCCTCTTCCTAATGTAATGATGCATTTTGCATGTTGTTGAAGTAATAAAAGTGTGTGTTTTGTGACTAATCTTGGTCCTTTCATCCTTTTATACTTCTTTGTGCCTTTCTCATGCTTACAAGTACACTGTGCAAGTTCAAGTTTCTATTACAGGTTCTTGGAGTTTTATACTTATCAAGTGGTGGAGTATTTCATGTAGTTGAGGTTTGGTGCTTTTTCACCCTTCTCAAGGTCATCCTTCTTCACTGGAAGAATGATAGATTGTTTTGTCTGATTGAGTTTAACAAAGGGAACACATGCTTCCTAGTCTATGGTATTCTGTTACCCTCTCTAAGTTACAATAGGTGAATTTGACTTATGGTGCACAACATCCTCTTCAAATCAACCCTTTGTAAGTATAGCAATACCCTTTATTTGGTGCATCACCATCCCCGGTATAGCTTCATTTCTTGCAAATATCTCTCCCTAAAACCCATGAAAATGTTAGCATAGGTCTAGATAACCATTTTATTTTACTAGGAGTAGTACAACACTTAGTTTAGGAAGAGGAAGCTGACCTTCTCTAGAGGTTCACCTCGAGCCCAAGTCCCACACTTGAGAGGTGATCCCATGTTACCCAATCACACCGAACGTCCTGTTCACATTCGCCATTTGAAGGGTGTAGTGATTTGGTGATAACAAGTACTTTCTTCACTCAAAACCATATGAATAATAGTATGAGACTGGGACTAAATAATACCCAAGATGCATGATTTTGTGTTTTCAATATGTACGCGTTAGCAAACAAGAAGATAATACACAAAAAGACAATGTAAACCATGAAAAACATGTTACAAACATGGGACATTACTCACGATGTTGCAAGACAATCAAAGCTAAAGTGGTCAAAACCATACAAGAAATAAGAGAACAAACAAGACATAGGGAAAAGCCCACAAACAATGGCATACAATGACAAACAAGATATTAGACAACCATGGTAGCAAAAAGAGTTCTTGCAAAACAAATGTTATACATGAAGCACCCATTAACATGTTAGAAAGATATAAAGTATGTCAAAACATGTATGATCCGATATGATGTAGTGTGCTAGTATGAATAGGAAGTAGTATAAAACGAAACAATAACACCTGTGATGTGTACGAATGTGGATTCCCTAGGATCCTATTGCAAGATCGGTAAGAGGTACAACGCCAAACATCCATGTTGTGTAATAATGTGTAAAGTCTCATGCATGACAACTAGAAGGCAAGTGAACACGCATGTATATATAGAAAATATAATGACATACAATGTATCCAACTAACATAGTAAGAAAGATGTAACATGTGAGTATAAGTAAACAAGAACAATGTACAACCAAGATATGCAATATGTTGTGAATGAGTGAGATGGAATGGAATGTAGAGTGAATGTGATAGGAGTAGTGTGCCCCTTAAGTGAATGTGAATGAGTATGTATGAAATGAGGTTCATTTATAAATTCCCCCTTAGTAGTCAAGAATGAACCATAAAACAAGAGTGCATCATCGGAAATGGTTTTAAGTGTGCAATAGAAATATATGATCATCGAAGCATAGAGCGTAGAGAGTGAGTGAGTGTAGTGATGTTCATTTCAGATTTAGACCCTCAACAAATCAAGTATAAACGATGGAACTAGAGTCCACCATAGGGTATGTGTTTTGTTTATGTGTAGTATCGTTTAAGATGCATACCATTGATTGGGTTCTTTAGTGGCTTACCCAAGAGAGTGAGAAGGTGATAAACACCACCACTAAACTTTTCGGTAATGATATAAGGACCAAGATAGTTGGGATTGAATTTTCCTTTGAGAGGAGCTTCAATGTTCATGTTTTTCTAATTTTCTTTTAACACAAGATCACCCACATTGAACTCACGAGGACGAGTTTTACAATTTTATGCTTAGGCGATGTGAGATTGGTATACACAAAAATGTTCAAGAGCTGGACACGATGATAGTCAAGCATTTCAAGACCATCTAAGCACTTTTCGTGATATTCATTGTCTTTAAGTATGCCTTTGAGTGAAATGCGTAATGATGGTATCTCAATTTCCAGTGGATAATGACCTTAGTACCATAGATTAACAAGAAAGGGGTAGCATTAGTGGGAGTACATACATTGGTATGGTAAACCCATAGACCATATAAAATTTGATTATGTCATCGAATGTCACCACTAGTAGTCAACATTCTTGTGTAAGATTTTGACGATAGTCTTATTAGTGGCCTTAGCTTGGCCATTTTCCTATGGGTGATAAGGAGTAGAGAATGATTGTTTAATTTTGAATTTCACGATTTTTTTAACATCCTTATATTTGAAAGAAGACCCATTATTAGTGATAATGACAGGGGGAATACCAAACATGTAATGATGTGAGTAGTGACAAAAACAAATATCGTAACCAATTGTAGTTCACGGTGGTGTTTCTTCAACCCATTTAGTAAAATACTCTGTGGTAGTAATAATATACTTGTGGCCATCACTAATTCAAGATTTATCATGCCAATAAGATCGAAACCCCATAGGAAAATGGCTATGTTGGAGCAATTGGCTGGAGATCATATGTAGGTGCATGGTGAAGATTGTCGTGCTTTTGGCATTTATCAGTAGCGTTTAATATATTCTAGGTAGTATTTTTCCATGGTAGGCCAATAATAGCCCTGATGTAAGAGGCTTTTTGAGATAGATTTACCCAAGAAGTGGCCACCACATAGACTTTTATGTATATGAGGATAGGGATGGGGATGCCATGAGTCCAAGATATCATAGTAGACGATCCTTAAATGAACGTTTAAGTAATTCTTCCCCTATGATGATGTAACATGTGGCCTCGTGTCATAAGTAATGAGCTTTATGAGGTCAGTAGACTATCGTGAATGGTTTCTTGATAAAGAAAGTTGTAAATTGGAGTGAACCATTCGGGGTTATCATGACTATGTGTGATGACACAAATTGCTAGAGGTAGAGTAAAAGTGGAAGGTTTTCACAAGTGCTAAATGATGAACATGGCTTACTCATCAATGATGTCCTGAGGGATAAGTGATGTCACACTAGCCATAACATCCGCATGATGATTATCTTTATGGAGGATGGCAATAAGAGAGTAAGACTCAAATGTAGCTAAGAGATCCTTGATAAACATATTATATGGAATTAGGTGCTCCTCTTTTATGTGATATGTGTCATTAACTTGATTAATAATGAGTGTGAATCACCATGTATGTAGATATTTCGGATAAGGAGCTTTCGAGTAGTGGTAAGGCCGAGAATGAGGGCTTCATACTCAATGATGTTATTAGTACAGAAAAACCTAAGCAATATGTAAAGGGTAGAGGATCACCATGTGGAGTGATGAAGACCATCCGGACTCTAGTGCTAGAGTGACAACGAAAATACATATTATGTTATGGAGCATGTTTTCATGTGTGGAAGTGTTGAAGAATGTACACTAAAAGTATTGTACACTATCCACTAAAATCATTGACACTATCGAAAAATGTGTCCAATAATTTAGGAAACATGCTCTTCTCATATGGGTGAGATTTTTGACCCATATGTTTATGGGGTAGTTTTGGCCCATGGTTTTGGTACCCACGGTATTGTAAAAGCTAAGCAATTGCTATTTATGTGATTTTTTGCATATGGTAGGGTAGAGTTCAAGTGTGACTTCAGAGAGTTTTTTGAGCATAGCTCCAAATAGATCTGGGTACTGTATTGAGAGAAAGAGGTGGCTTATAATAAAATCTAAGAAACTCGATTCTTGGTGGACGTAGCCCAAATTGGGTGAACTGCGTTAAATGTTGTCTCGTGTTGTGTTCTTTTATTTTTGCACTTTCATTTCATATCCGTGATATTATTGTGCATATTAGTTTCTACTATTGGAATTCTATGTGGGATTGTTTTGCATATTTTATCCCTTATTTCCTAATAATGAGATTTGTCAAAATACATGGTCCAAGTATTAGTGTTGATGGCGCAAGTAGTAAAATCATCGCGAAAAGAAACATAAACAAGAGATGCATTAGGCAGAGGTGCTTCAACTAGTTGATCAGTAATGACTTGGCCTTTGATTTCTTTCTATGGAATGAATATGAAATCAAATTAAGAGAGTAATGATGACCCAATGTGCCAGATGTCAAGAGAGATGTGTGTGGGACAAAAGGTATCTTAATGGATCTACCTTAGTAATAATATGGATGTCATTGTTAAGAAGGTAATGGTGTAACTTATCTCTATTCCAAAGACAAGGTCAAGGCATAGTTTTTCAACGTAACTATAGTTGGATTCATAAGACAGTAAAGTCTGAATGATATAATATACATCCCTCTCATGTTGAGAATCATCATGTGTTGCTCTAGAGGGCTCCTAAAGCATGAAACATGGTAGAAATATATAACAAGAAAGGTTGCTCAACCATGGGAGGGACTAGGACAGGTGGATTTAAGAGATATGCTTTAATAACATCAAATGTTTGTTGGCAGTGATCATCCTAGAAAAATTTAGTATCCTTCTTCATCAAGTGTATGAATGGTTGGGTTTTATTAGCAAGTTACGCAATAAATCATCGAATAACTTGGATTTTCCATTGTAATGAGCGTAATTGATGCAAATTTTGAGGTGGATGCATGTCAACAATTGCCCTGATTTTATTGGGATTTATTTCAATACCACGTTGCAAGATAATGTATCCAAGGAGCTTGTAGTTTTTAACTCCAAAACACACTTCTTTGGATTTAAGCATACTTTATATTGTTGTAAACATTCAAAGAGTGTGTGGAGATCTTGAGCATGTGTAGAATGGTGTTGTGATTTAGCAAGTATATCATCAACATAATATTCAAGAATCTTGTGAATATAATCATGAAATATGTGTGTCATTGCTCGTTTATAGTGGCCTAGGCATTTTTAAGGCAAAAGGGCATGATGGTATAACAAAATGTTCCCATGGCATAGTAAAAGAAGTTTTTCTTGATATGTTGGATTGATTTTGATTTGGTTATAACCAATGAAACCATCCATGAAAGAAAGAATATCGAACTTGGCTATGGAATAAACAATAGCGTTGATGTGTGGTAAAGGGAAACTATCTTTGAGACAATCCTTATTTAGATCACGAAAGTTTGTGCAACAATAGACCCTTCTATCTAGTTTCATAACAGGCACAATGTTAGATACCCACTCTAGATAATCGACAACACGAATAAAGCCAACATCTAGTAGTTGTTGTATTTCTTCTTTAACTAGAGTGCAACCTTCGGTGCATTTTATAGATTTTTTGTTAAACATGTTTTGCACCGAGGGTTAAGAATGATGTTATGTATGGCTATAGATGGATCAATATTAGGAATATCACTATAGTCCCACGTGAATATGTCTAAAAATTCCTAAGGAACTTGTTTGATATCATTTTTATCATCATGTGTGAGAGAAGAAACTAACAAAACCATTCGCAGGTTATTAGAAGTTCCGAGGTTATATTGAATGGTATCCTCATTGAGAAGAATTGAGCAATCCTCAATGTATTGGTCAATAGGAATAGTATAAGGAGGATTTCCATTTTTATTAAGTGTATCGGACTCTCTAAAGTAGGTGGTAGCATTAAGAAGTGATGGAGAACACTTCTTATGATGAAAATAAGGGAGGTGATCGTAAACCCCCATGTATTCCATAAGAGAGTCATTAGTAGAAAAAGTGTCTAAATTAGCCCAAGCAATAGAAGTAGAATCATTGATGAGGTCTAGATATACCAAAGGAAGTGAATAAGTATGCACAACAATATAATCCTCCGAAGAAGGTATAGGAAGGAGATGGTATCCCAAGCCAAGCTTGCTAAATTGAGTGGGGATAGCCCATGGTTTTGTGACTCTTTGCCCATGTGGGCATTGGCCATTACCAGAGAAACCATAACGAGAAAATATTTATATCCAAGACCATATTTGGAAAAATATTGACTAGAAGGAGAAGAACTAGGAGAGTCAATATAATGCTCAATAGTATTATAATATGCAAAGGGTGATGGATTTGCTGGAACATCATAGAAACTCTCTGCTAAAGGAATTTAAGTTGCGTATGAAGAGTGAAAGGGACCACATGCATGACATGGATCTAAGGTCACCCGAGAAGAATATTATAATTAAGATTGTTGGGCATTACGTGGCATAGAATGGGTAACGTGTACATGGCTCGACGATGACAAGGAGGATGATGGTACCTAAGACACGATTGGGTATATTGTCAAATCCATAAATAGAGATTGATGTCGAGCCAAAGATGCTTTAGAAAGACCCAATTGGTGGAGGAAATTAATATTATAAAAATTGAGTTTGAAACCATTATCAATGAAAACACACTTAACCCCAATATTATTGATACAAACTTGAATGTATAGGGGGATCATTCTCTAACATGGCTTGAGAAGGAAACTCATCTGATGTGAAAGTAATGTGATCTTCATTGAGAGATAAAGCAAAAGTAAACTTATGATACACATACTCTGGCGAGGTATGAGGATGAATATAAGTGTTAGCTAGATAGGACCTGAGTTTATTGATACAATTAGGATGGTCCTGCAAGAAGGCATGGATGGAGACATCCATGATGATAAGCCCCTAAGAAAGAAGGAGATAACTAAAGAAATGAAGACCCAAGAGTGTTCGAATGAGATGGGTTTAACAACCGATTAAACAAATATTGGAAAATAAATGCTAAAATATTAATTAAGCTACAATGCATATATAGATATGTAATAAAGTACATAATTAACACAAGTAAGCTAATAATTTTAAAACCCTAAGTGCAAGAGAAGGGATGAGATACTTAGTTGATTTCACAATAATCTCGAAGTTGTGCCGAGCTGGAAAATTGATGGAATAGAACGTAGACTATCGCAACCGAGCCCAAAAAATTGTATGAGTGTCAAAATGTTGGGACCGGAGCACCTAGATTAGGTTTGGGGCACTTGGGCACTATAGACCACTTCGAGGTGCCCATGATCAGAAAATGGTCGAAAGTGATTTCTTTAGTGTCACTTCTATATCGTTGCCCTTCGCTTATTGATCGCAGTATGTCGCACTAAGTTCATAAGATTTTCCCGTAGCTTGTAAAGAGAAAGAGCACTTGTAAAAACCCAAGACACATCAAATCCTAAAAAGAAAAATATGTAAATGGGGATCCGTGATCGACTCCCGACGGTCACACTGACCGAGTGAACTTACGATCCAGTGTGCCGCATTACATTTCGACTCCATGTCGTTCTCTCGTGTGTGTATGTATAATCATGCCCTAGGTGGCTCACGTTCTAGAGTGTAGGATTTATTCACTTATCAAAGAAAAATGATCTAAACCAATGCTAAATATAGTTGTAGGTTGCCAACAGCAGTGCAAAACTACATTAAGATCAAAAGATAAAAAACACGTCACTTTATTCAAAACATTGTATTTTTAGGTTTAGAAGAGCTATGGCTCGTTTGCTTTAAACGGTGGGAAGTATCTTGGCATAATCCATAAAACTCATTATGAGGATTACCATAGAACCCCAAAGTAGTCCACACCTTGAGGGAACTGGTGGATGAAATGGGAAGTGCCCCATTACTCACTTGACTAGTGAAAAATCCGTGTGAGAAAAGTTTCATGTTACCCATATGAGGCCATGTTCATTAATTTTATTATGGGGTAATGGTCCACCTCTCTAGGAGAAATCCTAGAAGTGTATACCTCTCTTAGGTAAGAATTGGTGAGTGTTGTAGACAAAATCCTAGGAAACCATTTTGCATAGGGGCCAACTTTACCAAATCCAACCGTGTTTCAAAGAGCTCTCACGAAGCAAGAATTTTTTCAAGTCAAAACTTGTTAGTCGAATAAGGGGAGAGTCCATTGAAGTTTGAGCCTAGTGTTATTCATCACAAAATTTGCAAAGTGTTACTTTGTCCTAGTTTTTCACTTGTCTTAAGACAAGGTAAATTTTTTCCAAAGTTACACCAAGTATTTTCATCACCACTTGGTCTACTCCTTTGTTTTCTTGTTTCCCTTTTGGGACAAAAGAAAGCATACATACAAAGTGTCATTCAATACATGTCCACCACTTTTTCACCCGCTTACATCCTTCCTTGTTGCAACTGTGATAGTAAGCATTGAAAGTGTGTTGGTACATCCTCAAATCTTGAGTAGGTGTTACATTTCTTGCATCGCCTCAATACAATTATGATACTTACATCTTTTTCTAGTAAACTTGATTTAAGTGTCTAGATTATACCGTTACGCTGCTCGAGTCTTAATAACTCATTAGTATACTTTGACCTTGTTTCCTTCCAAACATTGCTTTGACCTTGAAAAGTATTGTTGTTACATTGTTCGTGTCATATCAATATTATTACGACACTAATATCTTGCTTTTCCGCAAAGATGGATTAACGTATCTAAGTGGTATTGTTGCATTGCTCACATTTGTAACTTCCACTTTTTGGGATTTAGGCCTTGTTTGTATCTAGAATGGTTATATTATACTTTGAATTAGAAGTCACTTCAATCCCTTATTAATACTTATGCCTTGTTTATTTTAAACTTGACTTAAGTGTTGACATTGTGTTGATCATCTTGTGTCAAACTATCGCTTGAGACACACTTGTATAGGGAGTATTTCCTTATATATTGGATCGGTTTTCCAAATTTGCATTTGTTCCTTGTGATCATTCATCTTGTAAATTTTTTTATAGAATGATCCTTTGATCCTTTGATTCCTTATTCCTTGCCATCAGACATTCTTTGACCATTGTTGGACAATATTTTGTGACCTTTACGGTCATCACGTTATAGGTTGTTATTTAGGTTTGTTGTGTCCTCATGACATTTGAAAAAATATTTATAAGCACTCCCCACTATGCCCCTATAAAAAGGATGACATCTAAGAAATTATGGTCTAATCCTTTCGTTGGTCATAATATAGGACATGTTTTCTCCACAACAAAAGAAGTAGAAGTACAAGTAGAAGTAGAATACCTAGTCGATCATAGTGGTGATGAAAGGACTCACCCCAGATGATTTTGAGTTCAATCCCACTCATTTAGGTGATTTTATTTTCCTCAATAGGGATAGAGTACTCACATGAGTTGTAGAATTAGGTGCCAAAATGCCAAATGAACATGAATTCGTTCCACCTACCAATAATGTCCACAAGGAAGAAGAAGTACAACATCCTCCTCTTATTAACATGGATGAAATTTTAAACCCGGGATATACTTCTACTCCGAATCCCCTAAACCATAAAAATTAAAATGAGATACCTAAGAAAATAAGTGGTTATCAATTAAAACCTCTTGTGATACCCCACAAAGTTAGGGTGGAACATGAGCACAAAGAACAACCTCTTCCACATGACAATCTAGAAGGACCCAAAAATGATGAAGTCACTATACAACAAGTACAACTCTTTAGTAGAAAATTAGCCACTTGGCTTCCAATGTGCATAAGGACACAAACAAATATGCACATCAAAGAAAACCTAAGACCAAAAATAGTGAACTTCATACTGAAAACTAAGAGGGTATAACATCAAAATATAGTCGGGTATACATAGTAGCTTCCCCTACCAAAGATCAACACTTCACATAAGAGTTGCAGTCAATGAAAATTATACTCACAAGCCTTTAGGAAAGCAATGTTGAGCATAGTTAAAAATACCAATATAGAGAGCTATGTCATTACCCCTTTGACAGAGATATGCTATGTACATCATTCCCCAAAATTTTTGATAAGTATAAAGGTAAAGGTGACCCACATGATCATGTCAAGGACTTCTACATAGTATGCCAGGAAGTAGCCTACAGTGACAACTACCTCATACGCTTATTCCCATGTAGTCTAGGGGGTCAAGATTTGGAAGGGTTTCTTCACATACCTAAAGGGTCTGTCTTTACATGGCCTGAACTACCAAATTTTTTTGTATGCCATTTCTTGTTCAACGTAGAAAGTGACGTTACTATGTTGGATTTGTGTAATGCTAAACAATGACCTAATGAGAACTTTGCTAGTTTCTTGTAATGCTAGTGAGGGTTGGCTAGCCGCCTCCTTTGTTCAATCCCAGAGAAATAATTGGTTATCATTTTTGTACCCAATCTAAATCCAGACATAGCTTTCCATTTACAAATGTATTGTGTCAACAACTTTTAAGAGGTTATAGAAAAAGGTAACCAGATTGAAAAGGATTTGGTAGCTAAAGGGACACTGAAACCCTTTTTGAAAGACCACCATGCATGTAAACCTATAGACAAAAAAAATTATTAAACAAAAATAAAAATGACATAGGAAATGGTATCACTTATTTTCAACGTATCCAAGAGATTCAAATCGATCCTCCTTTCAAACTTACTAAAGGACCTATTCAACCCACAATAAAATGTTGAGTGTTCACTTCTCTCATGGACTCTTTTTCCACAATCCTAAAACAATTAGACACAGTGAACATGGTCAAATATCATAACAAGATACCCTATAATGATGATGCACCTAAATTTTCATGGTATAAATACCATGAATACTATGAGTATCATCACATCAAAGGTTACAAAATAGACAAGTGTCTAGAGTTGAAACACTTTATCTAGGATCTTATTGACAATGGAGAAATTGAGGTTGATTCTCTTGAAGTTAACCAAGTGTTGGCAAGGGAATTTTGGGTGGAAAAATTTGTGAATTCCTTGCCAACGCTCTGGGAATATAAGTCCCTCTACTTAATCAGTGCAGCTGCCATGTATGCATGCACACGAAAAAACATGGATTTTTGAGGTGGCCTCTCGGTCGGGGATCCAACAGGGGCACTCCACTAACCTTGCGAATAATGCTTGCAGTTATCTACAAGGGGGAATTTTCTATGAAAGTGGGAAAGGGAGTGAGAAAAGAGGTAGGAAAACTAATGTCGTAGGTAGAAAATCATATTCCTGCACGCACTAGTTAGAAACTTCAACACATGCATTCATGAGAAGAAACAACCCTGCAAATGGAAATAAGATGAGATAATATTGTGAACTCAAAGTTTCTAAAATCTCCTCATCGAAGAGGCTACAAAATCCTTCTTCTTGTATTGATGCTTAAACAGAGATTGTACATAATGTGGGAATGGAAGAAATTTGAGAATGGAGGAAAGTAGAAGAAAATTGGCTATCTCCTTTGCTTTCTCTAGGTACAATGCACTATGGAGTTTACAAGATCAATCGCCAACCCCTTATAATGGCGTGAAGAAGCCATTAAATATCTTGCAAGAAATGGTTACAACTTCTTCTTTGTTAGCAAGAAACAGTTTACAATATTTTCAATCCTTCGCATTCATTTAGATTCTTGATTCATGAAGAAACACCAATGGTGAGAAAAACCAAACTTTCCATAATGCAACCGTTACACTCGTTTTATAACTTTGAATTTGAACCATTCATCTTGCCTTTGAAACTTTAAACCAAATCCGTCCACGTGGGAGAAATTCACTGGAGCGAGCATGGAGGATGCCTTTTGCATTTTGTGACTTTTGGACAAATGGCATTTTGGAACATTTTGGCCGGCTCTCCTACTTTTGATATGGTTTTGACACATGGCCTTACTTGAGTGGAGACAAAATTATGGGTCACTTTTATAATTTTACCTTTTTCAATGCAGGCTCAAAAACACAAATTGCTCTCGCCAACCCGCCTCCTCGCTTTGACCTTTTGACGTGGGCTTAATATTTGACTTTTTACTAGGAGTGGGTGGGGCTACGGTCACTTTATGAATTTTAGCCCTTTTTACAAAAATACTCAAAAACGTAAATTACTCGCCAACCCGCTCCAATTAGATATGTCCACGTACTGGGATAATGGGGCCAAAATTTGACGGGGAAGAAAATGCTTGTCATTCACGACTATGGAAAAATTCAGAGAAGAAGAAAATTCCACCATTTTGTGCCCGATTTTCAAATTTATTTCATGAACCAAGGGATTGAAAACAATACAAGGTTCGAGGATCCATGGCCATAGAAAGATTGACAATTTCATTCAAATGAGGACAACAATAAAATTTTCACACATCCAGAAAGGAAAACGAAAAATTTATCAAAATGCGTAGACTGGAGAGTTTAAAGAACTTCAAAGTATGAATTTCTCTATATTTTCAGACTTCAAACTTTACTTGAACACTTTTGGAGGGTGTGAGCTCAAATTTTTTGATTTTGACTTAAAAAATAAGGGGGATTTTTAGGGCGACAACAATTGTCTCTAGCTTGGGGACATGACATGGACTGAGCATAGTGAAGACATGACATGGGAATCCAGAATCTCAATCTCTAGACCCTATAATTCATTGACCAGTGCCTTATCCATTGGGCCTTGTAGAGTCATATACAACTTCGAGAAAGAAAGATCAGAAGAAGGGGAAACAAAACCACACAATGGAAAGGGAAACACACCTATGGTACAAGGTGGGGAACAACCCGCTTTCACTGATGATACAATTTCAAGTATTTCCCACTCTGAGGCAATTCCAACGGTGTTCCATCCAAATATGAGAGAAGAAAAGTGTTCTCACCGCAAGCTTCATGAATTTGGAATGGGAGCCATAATGAATCAAACTTTCCATGGCTACCTTTTGGTTCTCTTCTCTTGTCCCATAGCAAGATGAAGTCTCCAACTTTGAATTCTCTTGCCTTGGCCTTCTTATAGAAAATCTTCTTTACTTTTAATTAGTGCTCCTTAATGTGATCCACCACTTGGAGTCTATTTTCTTCCAGCTTCTCAAGAGAGAGGATCCTCTTGTTAATGGAATCTTTGTATTTACCATCTTCTATTGCCTCGTAATGCTTGAGAGATGGCATCTCACCATGAGAGGAATTTCTAGCTTTGACTCCATACAAAGGTTGGAATGGTGACATACCTATTGCCTTCTTGGGAGTGATTCTATCCACCCACAATGCATTGTACAACCTTTTGTGCCAATTTCTTTGATCCTCATTTACAAGCTTGCAGACAATGGTCACAATGTTCTTGTTTCTTGATTCAGCTTGTCCATTTCCTTGTGAATAGTAGTAAGAAGAATGAGATAGGAGATTTCGTAGCCATAGCAAAACTCAGTCAACTCTCTTGAAGAGAAATAGGTAGCATTATCTGGTACAATCTTTTGTGGCACTCTGAAGTGGACTATGATATTCTCCTTGATGAATTTGTATACTATTTCAGTGTTGGTTTGTTTGGCTAGAATGGCTTCCACCCATTTGGTGAAGTAGTCTGTTTTTGTGAGTACATAGGTGTGCCCTACACTTGAGTGAGGGTTCAGAACACCAATGAAGTCCAGCCCCACTATTGAAATGGTTCTTCAATAACCACAAGCCTGAGTGGTAATGCAGTGAGTTATGGTCTTCCAATAAACTGTTGGCATGCTTTGCATTTAGAAACCCAATCTTGAGTGTCTGCAAAGATGGTGGGCCAATAATACCTTCCTCGAGGATCTTGTGTGTAGTGACCATTGCTGAAAAATGTCCACCACATGCTTGGTCATGGTATGCTTTAAGCAACTTTTCTTATTGCTCTTTATCTACGCACCTAAGGAAACAACCATCTAGGCCTCTTTTGTAAAGTGCATGATTCCAGATTACAAATTTAGTTGCCTTCATCTTGAGTGTTATCCTTTGCTTGTAATCAAGATGGGGAGGGCATTCTCCATAAGTCAGGTAATAGGCAATATCAACATACCACTCATCAGTAGTGGTGACAAAGAGAACCTGTGGGTTGTCTTTTGAACAAGTTGAGCAAGCACAATTTTCTTCGCCATGTTGAACTTTGAGTGTTTCATCTTCAACAATCAACTTGCATAAGCCATTTCCCCTTACCAGATTGGAGGGTTGAATCTCCAGGTCATATTCTTGAGTCTTTGCAATCTAATTTCCTCTTTTAGCTCCGAGATCCTATTGTGTCAAGATTGACTTGATTGTACTTTCGGGGACCACCACCACCATATGGGAATTGAGGATGTAAAACCTAAAGTCGGAAAACTCAAAGCAAACTCAGTACAAAATGACGAAGAAAGTTCACCTTTCCGAAGAATGAATGAACTCCTTTCTTGCTTGTGGGTAGGGATAATGCTTGAATGGATATAATCCTCTTAGGATCAATGTGTGCTCCATGTTTGTTCATGATGTGCCCCAATAACTTGCCTTCTGTGACTCTAAAAATGCACTTTTTTGGATTTAGTGATATGCCATGTTTCCTACACCTTGCAAGTACCTATTCTAAGTGATAGATATGATCTCCCCTCTTCTTTGAAAATACTATGAGATCATCAAGATATATGACAATGTAATGCTTCAGATATTTAAAGGCCAAATCCATTGCCCTTTGGAATGTATCTCCTGCATTGATTAGGCCAAAAGGTCTTTTTTGCTATAGGAAAAAGTTCCCTAAGGTGTTGTGAAGGTTGTCTTGGTGCAATCCTCCTTTGCCACTTTGATTTGATTATATCCTGAGAATCCATCAAGTAATGAAAGCATTTCAGATCCAGTGACTACTTGCAGGATATGGTCCATGATAGGGAGAGGATAATTTTCCTTTAGTGATGCCTGGTTCAGGTTGCGAAAATCTACACATATCCTTATTTCACCATTCTTCTTCTGCACTGGCACAATGTTAGCCACCCACGTTGAATGGTGGATGGGTAAGATGATCCTTGCGTTAAGCATCTTTGTTACCTCCTCAATGGCATTAGAAATCTTTGGGTTATATGGCCTTTTCTTTTTCTTGAAGGGCTTAACACCCTGCTTCAAAGGAATTGAGTGATGCATTTCCTTTGGCTGGAAGGATTTGAGTTCATCATAAGAGCGAGCCAAGACATCCGAGTATTTCTTGAGTAATGTAATGAACCTTCTTTTTTCTTTAGAGAGCAACATTTTCCAATATTGACCATCCTTGGTTCCTCCGGGGTACTAATGTTTTCTTTATCAAAATCAGTTGGGCACCGAGAAGATTGCTTTTATTTCTCTTGAATGAATTTTTCATGTTTGTCAAAGAGGTCTTCTAAAGAGACTAGGCCTTTGGGAATTTTGTTTCCTTTCAATTTGATTACTCTCTCATCATCAATCCCTTCAATTCCTTCTTTCCCTTCTTTGGGGACTGCTTCTCGGTGTGGATTTTCACCTCCTTCGAAGAAGAGATTATTGAAATTATCCCTTTGCTCTAAAAAGGCTAGAATTTGGCTATCATCATTGAAGACTTTCCAATGATTTGCATTATCTGGTACACTAGGCCTTAATACCATTTCAATGGTCACTTTTTATTTACCAAAAGAAGGATGAGGTATCATAAGGAAAGTTGACACTGTAAGAGAATCAGCCTTTTCATTCTGTTCCTTGAATAACTTCAATGGAAAATGCATCAAAAGATTCAATGCAGTCCCACACTCTGTTTCTGTAATGTCAGAGTCTTAGATTCTTCACCTAATATTGTTGGTAGACCTACTTTACTACAACCTCTAGCATCACCTTGGCATCTCAGTTTCTTGATTCCCATGTCCTCTTTTACACTCATGCCTAAGAGTAGTGCTTCATACTCTGTAGTGTTATTTGTATTATCAAATTGCAGCTTATAGGAAAATGGGTACAACTCATTGGAAGGAGAGTACAATACTACACTAGCTCTCGAGCCCACACTAGAATGACTACCATCAAATTCCATTGTCCAAATTTGATCTTCCTCTTCCTCCATGAGAAGTGGAAAGTTATCCTC
Source organism: Taxus wallichiana var. yunnanensis (assembly GCA_018340775.1). NCBI lineage: Eukaryota > Viridiplantae > Streptophyta > Pinopsida > Cupressales > Taxaceae > Taxus > Taxus wallichiana. Next base: position 416,519,375 of record CM031237.1, read on the forward strand.
TTTTTTGATGTGAGGAAGTAGTTTCCTAGCCCACAATCTTGAAAGAGAATGTTTGCTTTTAGATCATCATAATTTCGTATTGTGAACTTCATTTTTCTTATTGGTAGCAACTTCTTCATCTCACCTTTTACTGGGATAGTTACAGATGATCAATCCATTTTTATCTCTCCACCCAGGTCTTTGTAGAAAATCCTACTCAATAGCATACCAAAGGATGCTTTGGGATGTCCGCTACCAATATGGTTAGGAGCACCTTCTTATCTAGAAAATCAGCTAGTGCTACCTGTGCATCTTTGATTCTTCCTACCAATGGAACTTGTTTGGATTCCATTGAGTAGCATGTGCCATTTACCTAGGTCAAGGTGAGGCCTAGAGCATTTACAACTTTAGCTAGCATCACATTGTTTGATGCTCCGGAATCTATGATACAATTATTTAGCTGGAAGCCTTTAATGAGGAGTGACAAGTAGAAAGGTTCAACCTTGTTGGTTTTAGAGGAAATGAGGGCTATAATGTTTTGGGAAGGTGGTGTGGATGATGTGGGTAGTAATCCTTTAGAATTAGGACTCAAGGATACAAGGTTACCACCACGAATTGTATTAATGAACCTATCAAACTGGGTAGGGTGTGTTTGTAGGTATTCTATTTCTGAGAGCTGGAATTTGGTTTTGCTTGCATGTTCCACAAAGTCAAATGGGGTTATGGTGAGTGAGGAAGAGGTTCTAGAAATGGAGGAAGATTTACATGGTAGAGGCTTTGCTACTTTGGGTGTTGAATTCTCCTTTTTGGGTGTAGAAATTGGCTTGGAAGGGGGTGAGGGTGTAGCTTTTGATTGAACCTTAGATGTTTTTATAGGAACAACATTTAAAGGAGAATTGTTCTTAGCAAATTTTGAGCTAGGAGAAGAATTAGATGAATTACTTGGCATAGTAGCATGATCCCTGACAACCAGTGAGTTTGGTTTTTCTTTGGCCGAATCTATAGAAGGTGGTAATGGTGATCCTGTGATGATGATTTTATTTTGTGTGACCTCTGGGGAGAATATTCTTTATTCTTCTTATCCTTTACCACAGCCATTGAGGGTTAAACACCTTTCTTGGATTGTGCATGAGTGAAAACAACACATGAGAAACTTGGAGCTTCTTCATCATTCTCATCTTCATCATCAACGTACTCAATTAGGCCATCAGGTGCATATCAACTTCATTGACCTCAAGATAGTTTTCATTATCTTCCATATTTTCTTCTTTAGTTTCATCAATTTCTAGCTTCTTCCTCCGGCTCTTTGGTGTCACAGATGGCATTGACTGGTGGTGCTTCAAGAGCAAGTGAAGAGGAGGTGGAGCAATCCTTGGTCTATTTGGAGGGTTTGGTTTCCTTGAAGCATTCAACATTGTGATTCAAGATAGTTGCTTCTTCAAGGAAACCAAGTCATTTGCCATTTTTTAGAACATCGGATCTATGGTGGTAGAGTTTGAATTCTGACCCTTTTGCTTTCCATTGGGGCCTTTCACCTTTTCGCATAAAGATTAGATCATCATGATGAAGAATCTCTTCAAATTATTTTCAAGAAGCAACACATCTTCAGGGATTCTTCTTATCACTCACTGTTATATCTTGCTATGAAGCCCTCATTGAGTCGAGGTTTCTTTCTTCATTTGTACCTATTGGACTAGAAGTTCCTAATAATATTCTGTGCTCTTGAACCTATGTTTGAATGCACTTCTTATATCCTCCCAACAAGTGACGAACCTCGGTGGTAGCATGTAGAACCATTCGACAAATTTCTCTTGAAGTGACTCCACAAAGAGTCAAACTGACACATCTTCATCCTCAACACCCAACACACCGCAAACAGTGATAAATGTTGCTACATGCTCTTTAAGGAGTTGAGAACCATCCCCTCTGAATTTTGGGAAGTTTTTTCTTGAGCCTCTTGGTAGCTCATGGAGTGGTTGAGGAAGATCCAAAGGATGTGGTGGTGTTTCCTCCCCACGGTACATTAGGCCTACGGGCCTCACAATCACATTCATGTTCATGATCATGATCCCCCATTCTATTTCTATTTCTAGCTTCTAACCTTACTAAGGATACAACTTCTGCTTTGATATTTCATCTACCTTGGCTTGAAGTCTCTCAATTTCTTTGAGTTGAGCTCTTATTTCTTCATCAGCTCTCACCTCTCTTTCTCTAGCTTCTTCTTTGGTCTTCATGTTAGTGAAGTCTATAAGGTTCTCGTTGATGTATGAAAATTCACCATCCAAAGGACTAACAACACTTAGGTTCCCAAATTGACCAGGTTGTCTTGAAAAGGAATCCTTTGGATTCCAAGTAGCTCTTGTCTCCTTTGAAGTTCCTAAAAATGGGATTAGTTTTTCCTCCTTGTCTCTATTGCCAGGTGAATCTTCTATCCGCCAGCTTGAAAATCTATGCTCTTCTTTGTGGTGCTGGAATTTGTCTTTGCCTCTCCAATTCAAGAAGACGCTCTTCTTCACGGTCCGGAATTCTTATGGCAATGAAGTAGTGATTGACACTTTGTCTATTATGTCAAATAACTTCCCTCAAATCTGAAGCAATGTCTTCTTGGATGTGGAAGATCAATTCATGTCTTTCAACAAGAGGGTTTCTCAGAATAGCCCCACGGTGGGCACCAAAAGTCGTTGGCGAGGGAATTTTTGGGTGGAAAAATTTGTGAATTCATTGCCAACGCTCTGGGAATCTAAGTCCCTCTACTTAACCAAAGGTCACTGCCATGTATACATGCGTGAAAAAGTGTGGATTTCTGTGGTGGTCTTTCGGCTAGGGATCTAACAGGGGCACTCCATTGACCCTCTCGGAAAATGCTTGTAGTTATCTATAAGGGGGGAATTTTCTATGAAGGTGGGAAAGGGAGTGAGAAAAGAGGTAGGAGAACTAATGTCATAGGTAGAAAATCATATTCCTGCATGCACTAGTTAGAAACTTCAACACATGCATTCATGAGAAGAAAAAACCCTATAAATGGCAACAAAACGAGATAATATTGCGAATTCAAAGTTTCTAAAATCTTCTCATCGAGGAGGCTACAAAATCCTTCTTCTTGTATTGATGCTTAAACATAGATTGTACATAATGTGGGAATGGAAGAAATTTGAGAATGGAGGAAAGTAGAAGAAAATTGGCTATCTCCTTTGCTTTCTCTAGGTACAATGCACTCTTGAGTTTACAAGATCAATCGCCAACCCCTTACAATGGCATGAAGAAGCCATTAAATATCTTATAAGAAACAGTTACAACTTCTTCTTTGTTAACAAGAAATGATTTACAATCTTTTTAATCCTTCGCGTCCGTTCAGATTCTTGATTCACGAAGAAATGCCAATGGCGAGAAAAACCAGACTTTCCATAATGCAACCGTTACACTTGTTTTGTAACTTTGAATTTGAACCATTCATCTTGCCTTTGAAACTTTAAACCAGAGTCGTCCATGTGGGAGAAATTTACTTGGAGTGGGCATGGAGGATGCCTTTTGCATTTTGTGACTTTTGGAGAAATGGTATTTTGGAACATTTTGGCCTGCTCTCCCACTTTTGATATGGTTTTGACATGTGGCCTTACTTGAGTGGAGATAGAATTGCAGGTCACTTTTATAATTTTACCTTTTTCAATGCGGGCTCAAAAACACAAATTGCTCCACCTCCCCGCTTTGACCTTTTGACGCGGGCTTAATATTTGACTTTTACCAGTGTGGGCAGGGTCATGCAGTCACTTTATGACTTTTAGTCCTTTTTACAAAAGGCTCAAAAATACAATTTACTCCACCATCCCGCCTCTAATTAGATATGTCCACATACCCGTGGATAATGGGGCCAAAATTTGAAGGGGAAGAAAACACCCGTCATTCAGATCATGGAAAAATGCGAGAAGAAGAAAATTCCACCATTTCACGCCTGATTTTCAAATTTCTTTCACATACCAAGGGATTGAAAAAAATACAAGGTTCGACAATCCATGGCCATAGAAAGACATACAATTTCATTTAAATGAGGAAAATAATAAACGTCCGGATAGGAAAATGGAAAATTTATGAAAACGTGCAGCAGACTGAGAGAGTTTAAGCAACTTCAAAGCATGAATTTCTCTATCTTTTCGACTTCCAACTTTACTTGAACACTTTGGGAGGGTGAGCTCAAATAATAAAAAGAGGGGGAATTAGGAATCAGAATCAAAGAAACTTTCCCTAAACATGACAAATAGGGAGAGAAGAAGCCGGATCAGGGTCAATCTTCCAAGAACTATGAAAATGCCAACTATGTTTATGCCCAAACCAGTAATCCATTTGATTCACTTATTGGTCGTGTTCTTTCCTCTAATGAGCATGTCAACACGATAAGAATCAAGAACCAAGATTGTGCCATGGAAACACGATGCGATGCGTCTTGTGATTCCGAACCTCCTTTTCTACCCCTCAAGATGGTTGATATGATCTCTTAGAACAACTTGAGAAGACCATTGCTAAGATTTCAATCTTAGATCTTCTTAAGATATAAAATGTTCATAAAGAAATCCTATATAAAACACTTTAGGGATCAGGAGTGTCAACATATATTGATCTTTTTCACCTCCAAGTGGTGGTCATGCATCTTGCTCCTAGTGAACACCTTACTTTTAGCCAAAATGAGGTTCCACACGATGATTATACACACAAATTTCCCTATACATTGAAGTATTTGTTACTCACAAAAAGATAAAAAGGGTGCTTGGGGACAATGAGTTTGGTTTGAATATATGTAATTTGAAGCTAGTTAGGTAATTGGGATGCACATAGGTAGACCTAGAGTCTCATATCGTTACTATCAAAACCTACGAAAATGTAGAACATGAGTTAGTTAGTACTATAATATTACCTATAGAAGTGGGGCCTACATACCATGATACCAAGTTCCATATCCTATACTTAAAATTTTCCTACAACATGCTCATTGGCCACCCATGGATCCATGTCATCCAGGCTATACCATCAACCATTCATCAATGTATCAATTTATACCATGAAGGACAAAAATTACTATTCAAGGAGATCTGGATCCGTTTACACATTGTAGAGCCTTGCATAGCTTCTCTCGCATAGCCTATGAATATCCTTCATTAATATTGTTGTGCCACTTCAGTCTAAAGCTCTCACCTCTCATGTTGATCCAGACACACTAAGTTCCTGTGATAAAGATGCTTCCACATCCATTTCTCCCTTTGCTTCATGGGAGATGAAGTTCCTTGATAGCGGTTGTGGAGAGTATGACCTTCACAGAGACCCTCCATGTTTCTAAGCTCTCCCTATCATCCAAAATGTGTGCTAGGCCAAGTTACCAATGTAAGTGGTCCCGAGAAAATTGTATTGTTGAGAAATTTCTTCCTGGTGGCCTCCTAGCAGATGAGAAAATGTTGGATTCTCCCATAAACTGGATCCCTAAAGGCACAACTACTTCTTGTTACCAAGCTTTGAGATATGCCATACCTAACAAAATGATGTATGTCATGGCTACAAATGATACATGTGTGATATAAATGAACAAGGCGTGAGAGATACTATTCCAAACCCACATTTCAAAATAGAAAAATATGAAATTGACATTAGACCTTACAGGGATCAGCCATCAGACATCGATGCTACTTCTTATAAACATGAGGATAGCTCTTCTAATTCATATAGTGACATAGATTCTTGTTATAACCAATACAAGGATCTTACCTCTACAAACCTTTTCCTTGATACAACCGTCCTTACCTTATCACATTTTGATCCCCAAGTAAACCTTGTCCATCCCACTCTTGTTGACTAGGACCAACAACTTCATGTACTGATCGATCTCTTTGAAAATGATGAGGCAATTATTGAATTCTTAGGTATCCATGATAACATTCCAATCGGTGATCACAAGAAAGGTTTCTCCATCAACTTAGATGCATGTGTGTATTTTAGGGAGGAGGCTGAGATGTGTGGTCAACAAAATTTAAAAGAAAGTGAGGGCAAAAGTTCTTCTAAAAGCCTCGGAAAAAGTGAAAGTCCAAGATGCATAGTGAAAACCTCTTTGAGGCGCTAGTAGATAAACAAGTAAAAAAATCAATGGACATACAAAGTGACCACACCAAGGGTGAAAATATCATTGAGACACCCTTGGAAGAAGATCTCAATCCACCCCCGATCTTATGCGCATGGAGGATACATCCAAGATGCTTGTGGAGGAGACCATTGATGTCAATATAGGAACAAAAGACAACCCTAAAATGGTCAAGTTGGGAGCTTCACTCTCAACAAAAGAACAAAAGACCTTTTTAATGCTTCTACGAGAATTCTTAGACATATTTTCTTGGTCTTATATAGATATGTCGGGCTTGGATCCATCCTTGGTAGTGCATAACCTTGTTGTGCACATAGATGCAAAGCCCATCAAATAAAAGCTTAAAAAGATGCATCCACGTGTCGCCCTCCTGGTTAAAGAAGAACTAGAGAAATTATTGGTAGTAGGTTTTATCGACCTATTGATTACTCGGAATGGATCTCCAACATAGTACATATGTAGAAAAATCCAATTGGTATCAAAATATGTATAGATTTTAGAGACATAAATAAGGCATGCCCAAAAGATGATTTTCCTCTTCCTAATATCGACATGATTTTCGATTCGATTACAGGATACAAAATGTTATCCCTCATGGATGGCTTTTCTAGCTATAACCAGATCAAAATCATAGAAGAAGATCAACACAAGACTACCTTTACAACCCCTTGGGGATGTTCTATTATCAGGTTATGCCCTTTGGTCTCAAAAATGCCAAAGTAACTTATCAAAGGGCTATGACCATGATATTCCATGATATGTTGAATGAAATTATGGAGGACTATGTTGATGATATTCTAGGTAAGTCCAAAACAAGAGAAGAACACCCAAAAATATTGTGAGGCATCTTTCAACACCTCCGAGATTACAAGGTCAAGCTAAATATGAAGAAATGTGTCTTTGGTGTATTATCAGGAAAGCTGTTAGGGTTCATTATATCAAGAAGATAAATTGCATTCAATCCAAATGAAAGTTACACTATCATTGAAATGCTTCCTCCTAAGAACCTCAAGTAATTATGTAGCTTGTAGGAAAAATTCAAGCAATCCATCATTTCATCTCCCAACTTGTGGATAAGTGTCACCCATTTACCCATTTGCTTAAAAATATGTTGACTTTCATTGGGGTCCCAAATGCCAGCAAGCCTTTGACCTACTCAAGAAATATCTGGTTAATCCCCCTTTCCTTATACCACCTACTTCAGAAGAATCCTTTTTCATTGTATATCTTAGCCACTCAATTTGTTATTAGCACGCTGCTATCTCAAGGTATGACCTAAACCAAAAATAAAAAGCAATCTATTATCTTAGTCACACTTTGATCGCCTATGAGATTAATTATCCATAGATCAAAAACAGTTTGTCTAGTTGTTGTCTTTGCCTTCCAAAATCTTTGCCATTACCTACTAAACAACAAGACCAAGCTTATATCCAAAGTTGACCCATTGAAGTACCTCTTGTCTAAACCAACACTTACTGGAAGGATGGCTAATTGGATCATCCTATTAAGTGAGTTTGATATTGAATATGTCAATAAAAAATCAATAAAAGGATAGGTGCTTGTGGACTAGCTAGCTGAAGCTCCTCTACCCAAAGCATAATCAAGAGTTTGGATCTGCGAGACACTTCCATGATGTACATTGAAGAATCCGTCACTTGGTAGGTACATTTTGATGGATCATTCACCTTTCATGGTTCAAGAGCTGGTGTTGTGCTCATCACCCCTTCAGGGGACTTCATTCCTCAAGCTTTCCATTTGGGTTTTCCGTGTACAAATAACATAACAAATATGAGGCACTCATCATAGGGATGAAGCTCACTATCAAGTGGAATATTAGACAACTCAAAGTCATTGGAGATTCACAGTTAATCATAAAGCAAGTCAATGATGAATACAAGGTCAAGGATGAAAAGCTCATCCCATATAAGAAAATGGTGGAAAATCTCAAAGAATACTTTGTGTGCATTAATTTTGAGCAAATCCCAAGAGCACAAAATTGATCTATAGATGCTATGGCTATAGTAGGATCCTTTCTTCGTATTCTACCAGGAACAATGATATGCCATTATTCGTTGAAAATATATAGATGCCTACATATGACATGTCGGAGTCATGTCTAGTTTGTGAAGTTGTTGGTCCTTTTTCCCTTAGTATGAACCCATTTTCAATTACCTCCGGATGATACCTCCCCCAACATTTCCCATCCTGATAAATGAAACCTAATCCAAATAATAGCTCGTTACACCCTCCTTGGAGGCACCCTCTATCTTCGTGGCTATGATGGGAACTTGTTGCGTTGTCTTAATTCAACTGAGTCCATCCAAGCAATCAAAGAGGTGCACAAAGGTGTCTGCAGAGCTCATACAAGTGGAATGGTGCTAGCAAAGAAGTTGTTAAGAGTAGGTTATTATTGGCCTACCATGGAATCGAATGATGAAAATATGTTAAGAAATGTTCATTGTGCCATAAATATGGAAATATCATCCATGCACCAAAGGTAATCCTTACATCCAATCACAACACCATGGTCGTTCTCCAAGTGGGGATTAGATCTCATAGGGAAGCTCACTCCAACTTCCTCAGATGGCCACACCCACATCATTATTGTCACTGAGTACTTTACCAAATGGGTAGAGGATGTTCCTCTTACATATGTTACCAGTGCCCAAATCTCCAAGTTCATCATGAATCATCTCATCTGCCGTTATGACATCCCTTCTACCATTGTAGCTGACAATGGTAAGTCCTTCAAGAACAAGACCGTGAAAGCATTATGCCAATGCTTTCAAATACACCTAAAGTGGTCTACTCCCTATTACCCTCAAGGTAATGGACAAGAAGAGGCCTCTAATAAAACCCTTGTTCACATCATGGAGAAAATGGTAAGAAAAACTAGGTCGTAATTGGCATCTATAAATCCATCCTACCCTTTGGGCTTACATGACCTCCATTCACACCCCTACTGGTGCTACACCCTATTCCATATTCTTTGCACTGAGGCCATCATCTTGTTGGAAATTGAGATTCCTTCCTTGAGAATATCTCTTAAAGATTATTTAGACAAAGATGAAGACTACCGTGTGGCTAGACTGAGATCTAGAGCTGTTAGATGAAAGACACCTTTGTGCACTCAACCACTTGAAAGTGTATCAGAATTGAGTGTCTTGAGGCTATAACAAATGTATCATACCTCACCAATTCTATGTAGGGGATATCATCCTTAAAGAAAACCATTTCAATATTGTTAAAGAAAGAGAAAAGAAAGGCAAGTTTGAACCAAACTGGTTGGGACCCTATGTTGTGGTAGCAAAGTATGGATCAGGAGCTTAAAAACTTGCCTATCCTGATGGAGATGAGCTACATGAACCTATGAATGCCATGCATCTCAAGTGGTTTTACGCTTAAGCATGAGGCAATATTGGAAAAAACCAAAAAAGTACTAAAGATCAAAATACCAAAAAATAAAAAAATCAAGAAAAAGTAAAGAGAAATAAATTCATCCAAGTGTGAAAACAACACAATTATGACACTTTCAACAAGTCCTTTGGTGAAAACTGATTTCTGGTGCCTTAGGAGGATTCATTATTCACAAACATCTCACATCCGAGGGTATATTTTTTTTTCCAAAACTATTTTTCGCCTACATATGAGATTTGTTTGAGCATATCCTTCGTAAGTCTTGATTCGATTGATCCTCCTCTTGTGTATATGCGAAGAGTTTGCCTTTATACATTCCCATATAATGTTGGGGGTATCTTCACATCTTCATTATCTTGTACATACGCATGGTATTTTCTTCATTATCCTGTACATACGCATGGTATTTTTCCTTGTACATTCCCATCTAACACTAGGGGCATCCACGTTTCTCTATTTTCTTGTACATATCTTCGAATTAAAAAAAAAACTCTAAAAAAATTCAAATATGTTTAAGAAAATCCAAAAAAAACATTCAAGTATGTTTAGAAAACTCCAAAAACATTCAAATATGTTTAGAAAATACAAAAACATTTAAAAAACCATTTCATAGAAAACTCAATAATAGTAAACCATTGTTTCCAAAAATCTCCCAAAACAGTGCAAAATGTCTCGAAATAGTCCCACAAAAACAAAGCAGTGTTTTTCTTACTTGTTTGTTTGTTTGTTTGTTTGTTATGTTTGCTTGCTTGTACATCATGTATAATGTGTTTCTTAACATACTTCTTAGATTGGTCTATTCTTTTCTTGATTAGATTCATTCTTGCTTGTTTATATTTAGTATGTTTTGCATGCTTGTTTATATTTGTACATAGTTATGTTGTTGTGTTGTTTCATGCATGTGTATATGTTGGTTTTGTTAACTTTTGCTTGTGCTTGTTTGTTACTTGTACATTGTTTGTTATCACATCATCATCTATATCATCACATCTAACATCACATATATCATATATCATCAATAACTGCTAAGCTATATCATCATGAAAATAAACATCAAACATGTATGATAAGCTAACATCATATACTATCATCAATGGGGTAATAGGGATTACCTTTTATCCCCCCCTCACCATAATAAAAAATTAAAACATGGCCTAGTCAAAATATTTCATCAAATACAAATGTGATATCATTTAATGTTATCTCATAAATCAAACACATGTGATACAATCATAAATCATAATAAAGTCCATCGTCATATATCCATGTCAAAAATCAATGTCCATATACAATATGTCTAAGTACATAATCATCGAGATACAATGTATGCCATCATGGGCATGGATCAAAAATGTGCCTTCATATCGAGGCATAATAAAAAACAATACATATATATCATCTCAAAAATGTGCCTTCATATCGAGGTGTACATAAAAAATAGGTACATCTATAAATATGTCATCATAAAGAGAGTCAACCATGACTCTCACCTACCCCTAGATTTCCTAGCCTAGGTCCAGGTGGTGGCATCTGCTATGAACCATGTGGTGGTGGCCCCGTTGTGTTGAAGGAATATAGACCAATCTCGTTGAACGAAATGTCTTGTGTGATCTAGATTTAGACCTACTGCACTTTGGCTAACTACCTAAAATCCATAGCCCTCTGACCCACTAGAATGGCCCCATGATATAACATCTTTTAATAAGTGGCCTTGCCAAGGATCAAGAAAAATAATAAACCAAACCCCGCTTGGAGAGCATCATGCTTTGCTCTCATGCTCACCATCTTAGCTTGCAATTGTACCCTCTCTGCAGCAAAACCGATCCCTCTCCATAGTGACCTACTTTAATTGCTTGCCTCAAGGCAACTAGATCCCTCAGTACCCTAACCAACCTATCTAAGGGGTGATATGTATGGTAGTCTCCATACCCCACCCACTTTGGACTATGTGGTGGGGACCCCCATTCATCTCCTTCATCTCCTCCATCCATCCCGCCGCCACTCCCCTGGGACTCACTACATGAGGCGGTGATGGTGGTGGTCAGTATGACCATCTGTTTGTACCACTTGTGAACCACATGAATATGAATCTATATCTATGCCTATAAGGGCCGCCGTGGTTGTGGTGACACTTATAAGGGCTGCTATGGGGGAATAACTTGTGGTGGTCCCCGCATCTATCCTGTGCACTGCCCTTGTGCCTATGAGAGACCCTCCGTGGCACCTATATATGTGCACCCCGGCCCCGTGCTTGAGGATCTTCCTAGGCCTCTTGTTGTCCCGCTATGACCCTGTCTTTGAGAGCCCGACCCTATAGTCCCTCTGCTAAGGTAACAACCCCTGCATCTAGGATAACCTACAAAATAGTAAGCCATCGAGGTAAAATTGTAACATACCATGGTTCATAATCTCGGGTAGTACTAGAATCTAATACCTTTAGAAGTGCAACCCAAGGTGTGGGACCACCTGTCGAAAGCTATCTTGAGCTCTTTTTGGTCTAATATGAGGGTCAATAGTGAAGGTATCTCGGCCCTACACCCATACCACATATCAACTCTAAGAATCCTTGGATGTGGCCTAACTGTCTCTGACTCTGCCGACTGTACTCTTAGTAATATAGCTCCTGTTGCTAATGATAAAATGATAAACATTTGTTGTATTGATCTCTACAACATCATCTAGCTACAGGTATAGTTTATAGGAGAACCATGTCACCATGCACATCTCAGTAAATCATAAAATACATGATTGTAAAATGTTGTCTCCAATATGGGAGTGAATGTCATCACAACACTCCTTATAGGCGTCCTATCGAAATGTGGTCCCAACGGTCTTGACCATGGTATACTATTAAATGAAAGTCCCAAAGACAAGTGGGCTAATAAGCACCGCCCAAAAATATACCTCTCTACTCATGAGACCATATATCACTCCAGTCAATCCTAGTGGAAAGTGTGTGCTAGTATTGTCGGAAACAAAATACCCATGAGATAAGAGCCATCAAATATATTGGTATCCGTGAGAGGTGGGTGATCGACAAAGCACTTGTACAAGTGAACCACCATGCACCGAGAAGGCATGTCGGGTAGAAAAAACATATCTCCAATGCATCCTAAGATCTAGGCATGATCACCATCGTATGTCACCAAATTTCCCTGGATGGGCACTCTAAGTATCCTCTAGACATCTTTTAGGCTCACACTCATCTAGCTTGTAGGGAGTCCGAAAGTCTAACTCTCGCTATGCCACCTCTCTACTTAGGCGGTGGAGGAGGCTATGATCTAAAATAATTTATGGCATTTGGGCCATGTAAGTGAGACCTCAGTAACATCTAGGGTGGTAGCAAGATAAATCTAATGCCAACGTGAGAAAGTGTCTCGCAGGCTTGAAGTCGACCGTGCCACTCGCATGTCTCCAAGTTGCCTAATATAACTTGTAAGATCAGAAAACCACTCATTAACATTATTTCTTCTAGAAGTCATCATCTAATTTCCTCTACTCATCACTAAGTTATTCTAAAATCTCCTAAATTCTTTAAAATTGTCCAAAATTGACCATCTACGCTTAGCGCTTGCCTTTTAGCACTAAGCATGCCCATTTTAGCACTGGCCCACACTAGTGTCAACACGCTCATTTTTACACCAATGCTTGTGTTTTAATATTAGTATGCCTCCTACTAATTCTATCCGTAGTTCAACACTAATGCCCTTAGTTTGACACTTCAAGCACGCCCTTCAAGCGCTAGCGTGACTCGTGGGTCGTGGCCGACATCACCCCACATTTTTCTACAAGCAATAAAAGGCATTAAATGCACTCAAAAATCAATTTTTTTGTTTTACATACATATGCACCATCCCCAATAAGCCTCATGTACTCCCGGTCCTTATCTCGCACGATGTTTACAATTTTAAATTCATGTCAATTCTCTCACAAATTAGAGCCGAATCCTCTCAAAATTCAATGAGGGCTAATAACAATAACTTGTTAGATGATTTTTGCCCTTCCGACTTGCTATATATAGCTATTTTTCCCCAATTCTTCATTCTTCTCACCCCCTAGGGCCTGGATAACTAACATGATTCTTCTAGTACTTGTCGTGATGATTATTTTTATTAAATAGTCATTTTTTCACCCGTATTCACTTTCTAGAGCATATTTTTGTTTCTGGCGACTGCTTCTTCTCCATTGGGCTTATTTTTGCTTCCTAGCGATCTTTGTCAAAGATACCGCCATGCTATCATTCTTCTATACCATTTTCTTCTAAAATTTAAAAAAACCTAAAAATTGGTAAAAATTTAAAAAAATCCTAAAAATTGGTAACAATCTCAAAAATCCTAAAAATTGGTAAAAATTTCAAAATTCCTAAAAATTCAAAAATTAGAAAACACAACATTTACTCAATTGAATTTTTGGGGACAATGTCCTCAAACATCAAAAATCATCCTACAAAACATCTCTCTTTGATTCTCACTTGTTCTTGCAGCATGACTTGCAGTCGGTTTGGCTGCCTCCTTTAACAAAAGCCGATTTGTCTACTATGTTTGTACTTCCTTACACAAATGAGTTGCATGATACTGTTTCATAGGAACATCTACTTTTTCATGGGACTTTCCTGTCCTCCATTTATTCACCTTGCAATGTATTGTTGTTTGGGGTGTCATCTTTAACCCTTGTCGTATAACTCAAACAGGTAGAATCTAAAGCTAGATAACAAAAATATTAGTACAATTGTCTTGAATGTTGTTTGTTTTAGCGAATTTGTCTGTAATTGTTTGGTTGCTTGTCTTCTTATTTACTTTCTCATAAAGCATTGCATTTTGTATGTTGCTTTGAGTCAGTCTTTGCATGTATATATATAATAAAGAGTCGATGACGTAGATCACAAAGCAAAATGATGAAATAAAGTTGTTTTTACATCAGCCACATGCAAGCTATTTCCATCCTCTTCATCTTCATTTTTATTCCTTATCATTCTCTCATATCACACTTTTTCCTCAAAAACACTTGGGGCAATATGGATTATATTTATCCCCCTCCCCCTTTGTTTCTTGTATTCATTTACTTCATCTTTTCGATCATTGATCGACCTTTTCATTACCCCATCAACACTCGAGGGGGCATTCTTCATTCTACTAATTTTTCTTCCACTCCTTCAAAATTTACTTATCTATACTTGTCTACTATATTTAAAGTGGCGTCACTTACGCTACCCCAAAGAGGGGCAAATGTAGACACCTAAAATCCGCTTATGCAGTTTTAATACTAAAATTGCACTAATTACCCTCTTTCCCATCATTTCCATAATAATTAACGTTTTTCCACTAATTAGCTAACATTCCCCTTATTATTCGTTAATTAATTAACCCTTCCCCCATTCTCGATTCTAATTAACGACCTTTCGTTAACTATGGTCCACTTCTAAGTGATTAATTAAACATTATTATTTAATTACATCTCCCATTTTAATAAATAAACCCCTTTTATTGGTTAAAATCCCTCTTACGTCCCCAAATATGGCTATTTTTCTCTCAATTCTCTATTATCACAAAATTACAAAGATCCTCTCGAATTGTTTGCTTGTGAGTTTACTGGGAAATCAATGTAACTGGGTAACATGAAATTGTCTCAAGGTGTGGGACCTTGCAGTTGAGACAATTCTCCAGAGAAGGCTAGTTCCTCTTCCTAAACTAATGCAACAATTACATATAATGAATGGAAATATACTATCTAATCTTAATATATGATTCCAAGGGACCAGGGAGAGAGGAAAATTCATAAAAGATGGGAAATCCTACACTAAGGAGGTGATAACACCAAGAAAAGGGAGTGAGATACATTGTTGAGGGAGAAAATTGAAGAGAAATGTAACTGAGAGAGGCCAAGATAGCTTTGACACAGTCCCAAAATAACATTTAACACAAAATCCCCATGAAACACAACAACACAATCCTAAAAATAATAGAAACATGCACATAATAGAACATAAATAACAAAGAGGCAAGGAAAGATAAGAAAATAAATGCAAGGGTTGAGAGAACACCACAAACAATAATTTTATTACTTCAAATGGTTGCAAAATCCATTATATCTACAAAATAGAGGCATAAATACATTCTACAGGCCCATGGGAAGGATTACAACTCAATGGAATTAAGAAACCAAAATGCAAGAGTTTCCCTAAGTCTAAGAATATCCCCCTAAAAAATGAGAAGAGTTTACAATATATATAGAAGTGAATGAGAGAAGAGAGAAAAGTGAAACTCAAATTTCTACTCCCACCCACCAACAACTATCATTGAATGCTATAAAAATGGCATGGGAATCCTTACAAATCATTTCCCCATGTACTCTAGCTTCTAGAAGAAGAAATGGGCACCATACTTTCATTAATTGCGGTGGTTAGGCCTGAAATGTGTATTTTGGTGCTAGAGATTTTTTCTATAATTTTTCACATATAACCTCAATAAAATTGGGAAATACCATCCCATTTCATAGAGGACATTGATACCTTTTCAATGATATAAAGTTTGTGAAAAATGGAGTAACAAGTTAAAAGTTATGGCCATTTTAAGTTTCGCACAAAAATTGTTGTTTTCCTTTGTTCCATAGATTTTCTTGATTTGTGCGACTTTTCAAGTTTTCCACAGACTTCTGTTTTATGGAATTTTCCATGGAATTATGTGGTTTCCATATATTTCTATGGCTTCTATGGATTTTAGCGGCACTTTATTTTTTTTTGCGGCTTAGTGGATTTCGTGGCGTCAATTTTCTACGGCTTCGGATCATGACTGCATGCATTTCAATTTTTTGCATCTTCCGAGGATTTCTACGGCACTTAAATTTTCTCGTGGCTTCCACAAATTTTTGTGGCACTTCAATTTTCTACGGATTTCATGAATTTTTACACCACTTCAATTTTTTTGTGGCTTCCATGCGGATTTCTGCGGACTTCATTTTTCTCGAGGCTTCGTAAACTTCTGCGCGACAATTCAATTTTCTACGACTTCTGCAAAATTTTGTGGCACTTTTAGTTTTTTCACTAACACCTTAAAATTTTTGTGTTAGGAGTTAGGAAAAATGGGTTGACCCTTTAAAAACTAAATTTCACCATTTTCTCTAGTTCCAATTATCTCAAGTTGTCTATTTTACCAAGGGGTAAAAATGGATAACATTCCCCTAAATAGATTTTACAAGCTTGTCTCTACCTATTAATTAATCACATTTGATTAATTAAACCCTATTCAACTCCCAAAAATACACATCCTTTATTAAACATGCATATCCTTTGCATTTCCTCTCCGGGGTTTATCCCACATCTATCAAATTGCTAGCCTTGCCAAAACATACAAGCTATATAAGGAACTCTCCTCCTTCCCTTTCTTCTTACACCTCATTTGCATTAGTGAAAACTACAGGCAATTTTGATTTGATCCATTCTCCATTGTTGGAAATAGCTTCTCCATCTTGCATCTATTCTCTCAAATTGGGATCATGGGAAGATGCAAAGATGGTTTCATAGCCTTTTTTTCGGCGAGATCTCATCTTCAATTCTTGAGGCAAACAACACCAATTTGATTGCTAGGTGATCTAATTAGGTTCATTCTTTAGGTCTCAATCATAAAGAGTAGGAATGACTCAAAATTTAGTGGTTTTATCATGTTTATGCATGGAATTATATAGTAGATTTGGATTTTCTTTGAAACTACTAGGTGTTAGTTTCTTTCAATTATTATTGTAAGTTTATTATGCTCATAATGGGCTCCATGTCGTTGCCCCATTTCCATTTGGTGTTTTGGTTTTTACATCATTGTGCGGTCATAGTCATCATCAACATGTTGCTACAATGTAATTAATCATAAACATTGTACTTTCTATGGGAAATACTACATTAAGGAGGTGATACTACCAAGAAAAGGGAGTGAGATACACTGCTTGAGGGAGAAAATTGAAGAGAAATGCAACTGAGAGAGGTCAGGATAGCTTTGACACAGTCCCAAAATAGCATTTAACACAAAATCCCCATAAAACACAACAACACAAGCCTGAAAATAATAGAAACATGCACATAATAGAACAAAAATAATAGAGAGGCAAGGAAAGACAAGAAAATAAATGCAAGGGTTGAGAGAACACCACAAACACAGATTTTATTGCTTCAAATGGTTGCACAGTCCATTATATCTACAAAATAGAGGCACAAATACATTCTACAGGCCCATGGGAAGGATTACAACTCAATGGAATTGAGAAACCAAAATGCAAGAGTTTCCCTAAGTCTCGAATATCTCCCCTAAAAATGAGAAGAGTTTACAATATATAGAGGTGAATGAGAGAAAAGAGAAAAGTGAAACTCGGATTTCTACTCCCACCCACCAAAACTATCATTAAATGCTCTAAAAAGGCATGGACATCCTTACAAATCATTTCCCCATGTACTCTAGCTTCGGAAAAGAAATGGGCAACATACTTTCATTAATTGCGGTGGTTGGGCCTAGATATGTGTATCTTCATGCTTTGAGACATTTTCCATACTTTTGCACATATAACCTCAATAAAATTGGGAAATACCATTCCCATTACATAGAGGACATTGAGACCTTTCCAACGATATAAATTTTCTGAAAAATGGAGCAACAGGTCAAAAGTTATGGCCATTTTAAGTTTCACACGAAAAACTATTGTTTTCCTTTGTTCCACGGATTATCCTATTTTCTGCTAATTTCCGCTTTTTTGTGGACTTCTATTCTACGGAATTTTCTATGGAATTTTTTAGCTTTTGTAGATTTTTGTGGCCCTTCAATTTTCTACGGCTTCCCTAGATTTTTGTGGCACTTCATTATCTCGCGACTTCCATAGACTTCTACGACAACTTCAATTTTCTGTGGCTTTCATGAATTTCTCGTGGCACTTCAAGTTTTTGTGGCTTATACGGATTTCTATGACACTTCAATTTTTTTGCAGCCTTCTACATATTTCTATGATACTTCAATTTTCTCGTGGCTTTCACAGATTTCTACTTCGGCACTTCAATTTTCTCATGGACTTCTCGACACTTTCAATTTTTTTAGTAACTCATAATTTTCTAGGTTAGGGAGTTAGAAAAAATTGATTGAATCCCCAAAAAACTAAATTTCACCATTTTCTTCGTTCTAATTTTCTTTAGTTGTCCATTTTACCAGGGGTAAAAATGGATAACAATTTGGTGACTCACGGGGACATCTTCCTGCAAGATGAACTGATCAGTGGCCTTGTAGCATCCATTGGGCATGAAGTCTGCTTGGTAACCATGAAATATGATCTAAACTTTGAAATTTGGTCCCTTAGCCACTTGAAACACTACTGAAACTGGAGCACTTATTGATTTGGAAAGCACTAATGACTTTTGTTAAACAAAATTCCTCTCTTGAACATTGCCACTTCTAATGAGTTGAACTGTGTAAAAGCAACCATGAAGCACCAAAACTATGTACAAAAGAGGAAGATCATACATGCTCCAAGTGGAACATGTAGAGT
Organism: Taxus wallichiana var. yunnanensis; assembly: GCA_018340775.1. Taxonomy (NCBI): domain Eukaryota; kingdom Viridiplantae; phylum Streptophyta; class Pinopsida; order Cupressales; family Taxaceae; genus Taxus; species Taxus wallichiana. The sequence goes on from CM031237.1 coordinate 416,538,402, forward strand.
GTGCATAAGCACTTCTTCTACTAAAAGAAACCTACTCCTACCAACAAAACATTGTGTTAAAAGCACTTAGAGGAATGAGAATCCTAAACTAATATGTACAAATAGGATTTTACTCTAGTAGCGATTAGCTTAAGATAGATTCCATTATTGTAATCTACAACTCTTCACCATCCAACTTAGCCAGTTAGAAAGCATTGCTACTTTTGCACTCTGTGATCATGTAGGGACCACTCCATATTGCATCAAACTTGGAATGCTTGCTGGTTTTCCGATATGTATCCCATTTTAGCACCAAGTCTCCTTCTTGGAATGTTCTTGCTTTGGCCTTCTTGTCAAAGATCCTCTTGATCAATGCTTGATCTTTCTCCATGGTTTTTACATTGCATGCTCTCTTAGCTCTTCCAACTCCATGAGTTTTGCATACCTGATTTCCATGGGCTCAAACTCAACTAGCTCCAACTACTTGAGAAGCTCTAATGCTGGTAATTCAAGAGATATGGGTAGCCTTACTTCTCTTTTTTAGAATAGCTTGTATGGAGAGCTGCTTATAGAACCCTTGGTCTAATTATATCACCCCATAGGGATGATTTATGATGTAACCTAGAATTCATTGTAAATGAACCAGGCGCGTTGACACATCACTCAACTTGAGTTGAGCACTCACCAAGTGTGTAAAGGCTCCAAGTCCCTATTTAGAGTTGTTTGTATAGAATGTTAGCATGATAGTGCATATGTATATTCAGATTCATAACCAATAGTAAACAGTCCACAATGCATAAACTAGATCTAGATCTTATAATATATAAAAGATGAACTAAATAATGACTATAACAAGATTTACCATACAAGAACCAATTTTAGTCATGTTCAACACCATTATCCAGCCAATATGATCCATTGTATTAAATACTTTGTAAAACACAAAAGCTTCATACATTATAAAGGTATCTTCATGAGTCATGCACATGATAAAACCAAGCACATAAACTCTATAATAATTGACACTTACTTAACCGTGCAAATCAATACATATATATAGGGGTGGGGACTTTCCCTTCACTACCCATGCACTATCTCAAAATAGGCCACATGCTAATAATAGTCATGCACCTTTACAAAAGGATGCAAAACATGCAAGTGCTCTAATAATAGACTTCCTATAGTTAACTTTGAGTAGAAATCCTATTATTAGCCTAAAATATGCATGGTGCTCGACTAATGCTTGTTCCCAAAATACCCTTGCATGGACCGCAAGTCTTCATGTCTTTGTGTGCTCAATACACTAACTCCAAAATAGCCTTAACAACAGAAATGATTAAGTCCTGATCTTGGGCGCTTCAACCATATTGTAGCGCAGTGTGCTCTTCCAAAGGTGCCCTACATTTGCATGCCCAACACTTAGCCCCCTTTTGTCCGTCCAACATTACCCCACACTAAAATGGATTGCTGCCCCAACAATGGGTAATCACCTTATCATTCCAAAGAATATAGGATAATGAATGAAAGAATAAAGAATAAAGAATATGTTGAGTCATCTTATTATGTACCCTTTTCTTCTTCTGGTAGAATGAATTCTAGATATTCACTTTGAATTTCCCCTTCAAACTCATACCAATCCTTAAGTGTTGCATTTGTCTTATCAAGGATGTCCACAACAATGCCATCTAACTCATATAGAGTCATGTTTTCACCCTCACTCTTCAAAATTCTAAGGATGTTGGCCATACCTAAGACCATCCCTTCCATGACATCCATATTTGTGGCAATGAGCTTCCCAATGCTCTTGATTCAATCCATATGTTGTTTCCTTGCAACATCTAGCGCGTCACACTTCATTTATACTAGGGTAAGTTGTTATGTATGCCTCGAGATTTTCATCTTTTGTTGCATGTGGAACTTTATTTTCCTCTGATTTCATTCTTTTCTATACTAAGTTATTAGGCACTTTGTACACATGGCCAACACCGAATCTGCCTTCTTCATTTCATCCTTTAAGGCTTGCAAAAAACCTCATAGCTAGATATCTTCCTTGCAATTGAAGCCTTGGCCCTCGATGCTTCTTCCACAACATCCTTTTTTAGGGAGGCACACTGGTCCTTCCTCCAGAAGTAGACAAAATATTATGCGCAGATAATGCAGTTTAGACTTAAAATCCCATGGCACCTTCTCCGAAAATCGAACCTCTTCTGTAAGATCTCATCCACTATCTGTTTGACCATCTTCTTAACATTTTGTGCCTCAGCCACTGCATTATCCTACTCTAGGTGATTCGCTTGATCCCTATGTCTTTATCCTTCTTATCATCCAATAACACCCGTATTGTTGTCACCTTATCAATATTTTGGCATGCTACTTCTGTTGACACTTTAACCAATGTGTTGCTCACTTGTTCATCTAAAAATTGTGTGGGATTGATGGTCATATGGCGTGTATGTGGCACCTTCCTCATCTTCTTCAAACTACATACCTCCTCACAGACATCAAAATAGGGCTCATCCATGTGAGTCTGCATACTCCATGATAGCTACTTGCAAGTGCACATATTTTCCATCTCTGGGTCCATCCAATCCTAGCCATACAATTGCTTGTTGGGAAGAGTGCTCTGAAAGCGGGCGCGAATAATTTTGATGGGTCATCCATATAGCCCAAATTATGAGTACCTATTACCTCTTCATCTTCATGCCGACCTATATGTTCCCCATGTCCTCATGAATAGACGCGCCCTCATCTTGCTATACCACAATGCCTGCATCCTGCTGCATAGTACCACCCACATTCTGGTCTACTTCTTCTTCATTCTCTCCTTCCTTTGCACGGGGTGTACTAAGACTTCCGTGTCTCCACCAAAGTTGCTTTCCCCTTCACCTAAGTGTTGTTCATGGACACTCATGCTTTGGTCTATAGTCTCATAGACTACTCACTCTCTAATATCCTCATCCTCCTACATTTCCAAACTAGGGGTGGCCTTTACTCTACGCTCTCCCATACTTGGACTGGCCTCCCCATTCTTCACGCATGGCTATGGAGAATCCTCACTATTCTGTCATGGGAACACATTTTCTATGCTTTCTCCTTCCTTTATGCTAATTACCATAGGGCTAACCCACTTTGATTCCTCTATGGGCTCAATGATGCCAAATTTCAACATCTTGTCAATTTCTTCTTTAACTTTTATGTGCATGTTAGGGTTCATCCTGTAAGGTCTCTTCCTAACCAAGTGCACACCTTCCTTTAACTTAATTTTCATCTTGCCCAAAGATTCATGCACTCCTTTCAACTCATGGTAGCCTCTAGGAAATAGGTCCTGGAAATCACGTAATAACTCAATTATCTTAGCCACTTCAGAGTTAGACCAAGTAATCTCCAATTATGGCCTCCTTAGGTTCAACATCCATTCCAATGTTCACTTTCTTTATCTTCATAGGTTCATGGTAGGCATGCACCTTCTCATCCACACTGTCTAAGACTCATGTGTACCCTCTGAATGATCTATGTCCAATTTTTCACTTCTTCATCATCCACCATGTAGACCATCTTTCCTTTCTCCTTCTCTAGGAAAGTGCGCTCAAGTAGTTCTACATCTGTCTCATCTACTTCTTCAAAACACACTTCTAGGTATGACTCACCAAGTAACTCCTGAATGAGTTCTTCAAATTTTGCACTATCTCCCATAGTCAAGCACTTCATAACCTATAATGCCTCATTCACTGGAGGTTTAGTGGAGAAGTAGTCAAAAGTCTGGATCATACATGCAGTCAAGTCTTGCCAATTTCCAATCTCTCTATTCAACTCCGCATAAACATACCATGTGTGTGCGCAACCTCGTAAGGTGAAATAAAGTTTGTGCACCCATAATGAAGGTGGTAAAGCTTCCTGCCCCTCTATCCAGAGTCTCTCACACTACTGAACATGGTGTTGAACAAGATTATTACCATGATATTCACAGATTTGAGTAGGTGCATTACTTATGAGAAACCTTGTTGATAGAGAAATTCTCACCTCTCTCCATTCTATGAGATTATCCCTATGAACCATCCACCAACGCACTGTTGTCCCACGCAAGGTATAAACTAATATGTTCCTTTTATCCACCTGATCCTTTCACTTTACTTCCATGGCTCACAGGAATACCTCAGGGTTTCCTTTGCCAATGTACCAGGGTACATGGTTGTTGCCTAGTTGCCTAACATAGTGTGGCACTCGCTTACGCACACAACTATGCTTCTTACCTCGCATCCAACCATCTCATAAGTGCCATGTGCCCAATTTTCATAGGCAATACTTGTAGTATCACTGATGGACTGTGTATAATCCCACTGGAGAACTCCTTCCTTAGATGGATCAAGTACTTCGGGCCTTGAATGATGCACACATAAATTCTATTCGATCTTCTTCTCTTAAGGGCTCAACATAAGGTACAGATTCCTTCTCTGTCAAAGTGATAATAACTCATTCTTCCTTGTTCTTAACACTCGATATATCCCTTATTGAGCGTAGATCGACATTATTTGCATAACACCAAGGATGCCCAAGTAGAGCTGGGAAGTTGTCCGCTTCTACAAGCGCTAAGACCTCAAAGTCCCCAGTGAACTTGCCCCCATGTATAGTAATGGATGCATCCTTCAAGACTCCAATTGGCGTGGCCTTAGTCTAATTTTCCATATACATACATTAGAAGATGGCTGTAATGGAGGTTTGCCCATCTGAACCCATGCATCTAAAGTAAGCACATTCACTTCCGTGCCCGTGTCAATAATTTTTTTCCCATCCATCCACATCAGCATTCAGAGTGATTTCATTGTCATAATCCAAGCTATGAGGAGGGAGATTAGCATGCAAAATATTCCATCCATTCTCAATACCAGCGCGTGGAGTGTTTCCCTTTAACCAACTCCCTAGTAATGGAATAATGTTCTCTTAACGCAACATCTTGCATACTTCCTTCAAATCATCAACATTCAACTGGAAATTCTCAGCAGTGTCCTTCTTCTATTCCAACTTCTGTGACTATTCCTTTAAACACTATATTTCATCATGTAGATTTTTGAGTACCTCCATGGTTTCCTGATAAACCTCCTTCTGATGTGTAGGGTCTAGATATTTTGCATGTAAAACCTCCTCCTTAGTAATGGTAGGATTTTGTTGTAATGTTTCTCTAGCACGTGCAACCTCAATGCGTGTAGTAATCTTCATAGGTACCATCTCAAGATTTAGTGCTAACTTTGGCATCCATTGGTTTTCCACCACGCATTGTATTCTAACCATCTATGTGCCCTTGTTCTCATGTTTGTGATTCTTGCTCAGATGTTCATATAAATCTAGGAACTCTTCATAGTTATGATTCTTTCCACAAAAAGAACAAGTAACATTCTAAGGACACTCGCACATTGTAATGGTTAGGAGATCTACACGTATAACATGTTCCATGAGGGAACTCACCTCGTCCACCACCGCGGCCTCACCCTATGAATCCACCATGGTATCTTTGACCTCTACCATGGCCTCTCTCAAAGCGACCTTCATTATGATTATAACGCCCTTGAGTGTGATCATGGTCACGTTTCTCACTTTTGTCCTTAAATTTATTTGTAACTCCAGTCTGTCGTACACCAATATTAATGGCATCATGGATCTAATCAATCAACCTGCAATCTTCAGTATTGTGAGTTGTGGACCGGAAAATCTTACGATAGCAGGATATGTTCTTCCTTATCATGTGTTGTAACAATGGGAAATGACTTGCATCATGGTCTAAATGACGTATCTTACAATCAATTAATAGGGAGCGCACCGATATGTGAGGAAAACTATCCTTAGTATGCCCCTCTACTTCATAATCTATGCACCAAATTCCAGTGCATGTCTCATGTGTTGTATTGGCTAATAATTTCTCCAACTGTTTTGCCATTGTTACAATTTGAGCTTCCAAGAATGAGCTCACTCTAGTGTCTATGCTCTTGACTACCTCAATGCAAATATCCTTCAAGTTCCTTGCACATGTTTGTATAGGTCTTATGTGAGAGCATCCTCCTAAAAGGTGTGATTAGGCCTTTGATGAACTACTGTATATGCTTTGACTTACATGGATATCATAATATAGTTTAGAAAAGAGTGTTTTGAAATGAGCATCATATTCCTAGACACTCTCAGTAGTGCCCTGCTTGATATCCTTGAGTGTGCTTATAATTTTCTGCTCGAACTCAGGGATATAAAATTCTTTAAGGAAAACATCTCATAACACTATATAATCCACACAAGTCTGATTAGGGTCAAACTTCCTATACCAGCTATGTGTACGTCCCTACAACGTAGTTACAAACTAACTAGCCTTACGCTTTGAAGTTGTAATTCCTTTCACACACCACAATATCTCACACATATGGACATGCTCAACAACATATTCTATTCCCCTATACTCTGGGAGACAAAGTGACATCTCCATGTAAATATTCTGGGGCTAGTGAGGACCATGCCCACCAAATCCAAAACCTCCTATGTTACCTCCACCTCCAGATCCACTAGATCCACCAGATCTCAAGCCACATGTGCCTCTTGATCCTCCCCCTATAATAGGAATTGAACTAGAGGATGCATTTCCTTGTGTCCTAATAGTGGTGGTAAATTGAACTTCCACAGTCTGCAAAGTTTCACTACTCCTGGATGTGAGTCCAAAGTTTTGCATGCCTGTGTTCTATGCCGAGGATGCATCTAAAAAGGTACCTCTAACTCGGACCTCCAAATAACAAGGAAGATGTATGCTCAGCCATATATGTCCTTGTTATTTTATTTACTCCTGAACTCGCTGATAAGTAAACTTTACCTCTTATTACTCTACTACCCAAACTAGCTTGTTGACTACTGGTTGTACTAGAAACTGGAAAACCAAGTGCAAGGGCTATTTCACTAGGTAGATTTAGATGCATGCCCACGACCCATGTTGTCTTTGTTGGTGCGCTCTCATAAGAGGCTGATGAGGGTTCCCTATCATGCTTTCCCAAATGGGGGAGTTCTAGATGCTCTAGCTCCATGTCCTTTGCATGAGCTCCAAATCCTTCACGAGCCATCTCTCTCCACAACGCCATCCATTATGCAACCTCATGTTGCTTCTCTAAATCCCTCTCACGCACCTCATTGAACTTAAGCCACCTTTCTTCTCTTTTCCTCTCTACCGCTAGGTCTGCCATCCTTCACCACACCTGCTCCTGCCCTCGCGCGTGGTGGGGTTTAGTTAGCCATCGAATTCTCTTCCAAATTCAAGGTTACCATCAAGATCTTGATCGCCAATGGAATTCCATGTAGATATGATCCCCTGGGATAATGTAAAAATTAAAACTTAGCTACCTCTGGACAAGAGTAAGTGGAGATTGAGTACTCTAAAATATAGCTATTCAGAACACCATGGAACCAAGTATCCATAATGCATGTCCAAATTAGATCAACATCATAGAGGGCCTGAAATTATTCTTGTGTCTAGACAAGTGTATGAAACCTCCAATTCCTTTTAGATGCATAAGAAACCAACCACTTGTATAACTCTATGGGAAAAATAGCAAAGAAGCTCTTATATAAGTAGTCATACAGATTCTTCTCAACCCACATGCATGCGTCAAACTTAGATCCAGTGATGAATCTCCAAGCTTATTCTTCTTTCAGATCTACTATCCAATCCTCAAAACTTGCTAAGGTCAACTGGTATGTCTTCATCATACAACATCCTAAAAACAGCTAAGAAAGAGGTCTCAACAACGGAACCAATGATGCAACCTATAATTCACTGTAAATGACCCATACATGCTGACACATCACTCATCCTAAGCTGAGCACTCACCCAAAGCACGCAAAGGCACCAGGTCCCTCTTTAGAGTTGCTTGTACAAAATGTTAGCATGATAGTGCATATGTATATTCAGATTCATAACCAACAATAAATAGTCCACAATGCATAAACCAGATCTAGATCTTAGAATATATAAAAGATGAACTAAACAATGAATATAACAAGATTTACCATACAAGAACCAATTTCAGTCATGTTCAACACCATTATCCAACCAATATGATCCATTGTATTAAATATTGTAAAACACAGAAGCTTCATACATTATAAAGGTATCTTCATGAGTCATGCACATGACAAAACCAACAACATAACTCTACAATAATTGACACTTACTTAACCATGCAAATCAATACACACACACACACACGCACACACACGCGCACACACACACACACACACACACACAGGGGTGGGGACTTACCCTTCACCGCCCATGAACTATCTCAAAATAGGTCACATGCTAATAATAGCCATGTGCCTTTACAAAAGGATGCAAAACATGCAAGTTCTCTAACAATAGACTTCCTATAGTTAACTCTGAGTAGAAATCCTATTATTAGCCTAAACTATGCATAGTTCTCGGCTGATGCTTGTTCCCAAAATACTCTTGCATTGATTGTAAGTCTTCATGTCTTTTGTGCTCAGTATGCTAACTCCAAAATAACCATAATAATAGAAATGGCTAAGTCATGATTCTGGTGCTTTAGCCATATTCTAGTGTTGCATGCTATTCCAATGCCCTAAATTCACCCACCCAACACTTAGCCCCTTTTTGTCCATCCAACAATAATTCAAGATATATGGGTAGCGTTTCTTCTCTTTAGTAGACTAGCTTGTGTGGAGAGCTACTTGTAGACCTTTTGGGTGTAATTCTATCATCCCATAGGGATGATTTGAGCTTTGTGTGCCAAGTCCTCTGGTTTTCATCAAGAGTCCTTATGATTCTCAACAAGTTTTTGTTCATGGACTCAGCTTTCCCATTACCCTGGGGGTAATAATTAGATGAAGTGCTAAGATATACTCCATTTTAACAGACCATTAATTGATCATTGTGCCAAGAAAGGCAAAAGCATTGTCTGATATGATTGTGGTAGGTATGCCAAACCTTGTGACTATCCCCTCATAGAAGTCCAATATACTAGACTCATTTTCCTCCTTGAGTGCTACTTTGCTTCGGTCCACTTAGTGAAATAATCTATTGTTGTGAGTATCCACTTGTGGCCTTGGATTGAGTTCGGATTAATGATCCCAATGAAGTCCAATCCCCATTGCATGAAAGGTTGATCCATTGAGATTGGATGAAGGGCAGCACTGCTGCTAGCTTTTCTTTCTCGGTAAAGAATGCACATTTTTACACTTTTTAATCCATGCATAGTAGTCACTAAAGAGTGTAGGCCAATAATAACCAGCTCTCATGATCTTGAGAGTCTGTTACCCATGGAGAAAAGTGACCTCCAGCCTCTCCATCATGGAATTCATGCAACACTTTCTCAATATGATTTTTTCCAATGCACCTTAAGAGAACTCCATTCATATCTCTCTTGAACAAAATGCCATCCACAAGCACATATGGGATGGATTGGAGCCTGAAATACCTTCTTTTTGATTTTCTTAACTCTAGAGGGCATATGCCTATTTGAAGGAAATTAATAATATCCTGAGTCCAACAAGGAGTGGGCATACCATCCATAGCTTGTTCTTGGTTATCTTGGAGCACTAGGACAACTCCTCCTTCATCTTTTGACTCAACATGTTGATTAGAAGCTAATTGCTCACACAAACCTTTTCCACAGACCAATTTGGTTACCTTGATCTCTATATCATACTCCATGATGCGGGTGATCCAACCTTCCCTTTTCTCATTCAAATCCTTATCCAAGAGAAAATCTTTGACCCCGACATGAGACACTAGCAATTGAATCTTATTGTTGGAAACCAAGTGTCTAAATTTCTTCAGGCTCCTAATGATAGCTAAGACATGTTTTTTTCAATAAAAGAGTACCTTGTCTCATAGTCTTCCAATATTTGGCTGAATAATGCTATAAGATACTCTGATCCTTCTTTATTCAACTATACCAAGATAGCTGAAATTGTATCCAAACCACTAAAGACATAATGCATGAAGCCCTTTGAGAAATATGGATTTATGAGAGTTGGGGCTTGAGATATTGCATGTTTAATGACCTCAAAAATATCCTTTCCCTCTACTATCCATTTGAATGTCATACTCTTTTTTAACATCATTGTTAATGGCCTAACAAGAGTGGAAAAGTCAGGCACAAATCTGCGAACAAAATTAATTCTCCCCAAGAAACTTTGGAGAGCCTTCTTGTGACTTGGCAATGGTAGAGCATGGATAACTTCAACTCTTTTGGGATCAATGGTTAGCCCTTCCTTCAAAAAAATGTGGCCCAAGAGATTTCCTTCATGAGCCAAGAATACACATTTTTGGGATTCAAAGACACTCTAAATCTCCTACATCTTTGGAAAACTTATCGAGGTGAAAGAGGTGGTCTGTTGCATTTTTGAGAACACAATGATATCATCAAGATAGACAAGCACTATCTTGTTAATCAACCCTTTAAATTCCATATCCATAGCTCTCTGGAATGTAGCTCTAAAATTTTATAGTCCAAAAGGCATTTTCTTATAAGCATATGTGCCCCACTTTGTGGTGAAGGCCATCTTGAACTGATCTTCTTCCTTCACCATGATTTGATTATAACCTGAGTAGCCATCCAATAATGAAAATATCTCCGAACTAGCTACTACTTGCAAGATTTTCTCCATGGAAGGGAGTGGGTAGTGGTCTTTAAGTGAAGCTCTATTTAGATCCCAGAAATCCACACACAATCGATTCTCCATTTCTCTTCCACACTAGCACCAAATTTGCTACCCAACTTGAGTGCTTGATTGGAAAAATGATACTTTCCTCGATGAGTTTGTTTAATTCCTTTCTCATGAGAGGTTCAACGTGGGGATTTAATGGCCTTTGCTTCTTCCTAATGGGCTTGGATTCTGATCCAATTCAATGGTATGTTGTGCCAATTTTGGATTGAAGCCTTTTAAATCCTTGTAACTCTAGGAAAAGACATCTGGAAATTCTTGACAAAGTTGGATAAAATCAGACTTCTCTTGCTAAGTACTCACCTTGCCAATTTGTAGCACCTTACCTTCACCTATTGAAATAGGCTCTGAATCTTCACCCTTGACTTGAATATTAGCTTTTTCCTTCCAAAATTGGTCATTAGGATTGAAGATAGACTCCAAAGTCACTAAGCCTTTTGGTAATTTATTTGTTCTCAGCTGCACCACTTGGTTCTCAGCTGCACCACTTGGTCATCATGCTACTGCTCTAATTTGTCTTGATTTCTAGTGGAGAATTTAGCTTCTTCTTGAATAAAATTTATGATCTGCCGATCACTTTCAAATATTTTCCAGCTTGTATTGTTGTATGGGACAACTGGTCTTACAACTAATTTGATATGAGGCTGAGTTTGCTCATTTTTGATATTGTCAACAATGTTAAACATTTCCCCAATTGCTACAAGCTTTTCTCGTAGCATCATTCTTCTTTCTTGGGATGAAATTGATGTTAAAATCTTCAAAATATTCAATGAGATCCCATACCTAGTTCTTGTAGCTCTTTAGAAGATCATTCTTAGCAGCGTTGAGCCCTCTAACTTGGTTTACAACCATCTCACTATCCCCAAAAACTTGTAAGTTTTTAATACCTTTCTTCCTTGCCCAATGCAATCCATGGATCAATGCTTCGTACTCACTGTGTTGTTGAAACAACTGAATTGAAAGTGGAAAGTTGAGTAGTATTTTATACCTTGAGGTGATACAAGCATTGCTCCTCCTCCAACACCTTGTCTACTCCTTGAGCCATCAAAGAATAACTGCCAAACTTCATTATCATCTTTATCATCTGGTTTGGTGATGCTAGGGAGAGGTGGATTTTCTTCATGCAAGTAATAAATTCTGACCTTAGCCTCTTCCATCTCCTTGTATGGATCAAAATCATGCTTGTTTGTTTTCCCATTCATCAAGAGTCAATTCTAGAATGTTTTCAACCTTGGTATCTACTTCTTGAGTGCTTGGGAAATCTTCTTGATCAAAAGCTAAACAATTTGCATTGATTGGGCTTAGTACATAAGGTTTAATATGAAGGTTTATAATTGGCTATGATCTGATTGTAGCCTTAGCTTCATGCATTGTTCTAAATAGCATATGTGACTAATCAGTAGAAAAGTAGCCTCCAATTCTAGTGGTAAAGTCCCTTGATAAATACAATGCAAAGAGTGGTGGCAAGTCGATAACTAATACATCTTGCAAGATTGTGACATTGGGGCATGCATGTAGCATAAGACTTAATCCTTTGATCACACCAATAGTTGTCATTGTTATTCCATCTAATTGCACTACACCTCTAGAAATGACTTCATATTGAAGGCCTAGCTGATCAACTATTTTCTTGGGCATCACAGAACTACTTGTTCTAAATCAATCATGCAATTGTGTACAAGATTGCCTCTAATAATTAGAGATATATAGAATGGAGGAGGTTTCATATTTTTACCTTGTTGGCCCCCTTGACCTCCCTCTTCTGGGTCATATTAGTGAACACCTTCTCTTGATTTTTGGATGGTTCATTTGATGCGGACCAATTTTCCATGGCTGCTTGCAATAGATCTCTTTGGCCCGGGATTGCTAATGACTCCCACATTGAGATGTTGACATTTTTTTTCTTCATTTTCTCTATGATATTGAAAGGAGAAGAGATATATTTCTACTTTCCTTTGCTTTACACAACCTTCTCTTGCACATGAGCTGCTACAACTGGTACATGAGCTGGTCTAGAAGGTGGCTTGGGCTGATTATGCACATTTGGAGCTACACTTGGATTTCTAACTCCTTGTAGAGTGACAAAGGGATGAGTAGCACTTGGATTAGATGACTACCCTTCCTCTAAATTCTTCTTTTTAGACCCTATGTTTACTGGCACACATTGAGAATGAGCTTGATTTATGTCACAAAAACCCTTAGCTTGTTATGTTTATGGAGCCTGTTTTCATGTTAGAGTTTGGTACACCTTCCATGTGTTACACTCAGATATTTTTACGGTGGTCCCACTTGCCGGTGAGCGGGTCAAGGGGGTTCAGGGGCGAAGCCCCCAAAGCAAATTTTCATGGGTGGTTTATTAACCCATGGGTAATGGGTAACCATTATGGGCTGTTTTTTGGGCCCATGGATTTTTCGGTACCCATTGTTTTGTAAAACCACCTCTTCAGCTACCTATTGATGTACTTATAAATAGATGGACATACAATAGGATTTATATGAGTGTGTTTTGTGAAGGTGAATAGTGTGTGTGAATTCAAGTGCGAATTCGGGAGGGTTTGTTGAGCGCAACTCCAAACAAGATCTGATTATTGTAATTGTGAAGACTGTTGGCTTGTAATAAAATCTGAGCAAGTGTTCTTGGTGGATGTAGCCCACATTGGGTGAACCATGTTAAATATTGTCTTCGTGTTGTGCATTTTTCATTTATGTAATTCTATTCATACTTCTTATTATTGCGATTCTGAGGAATTATTCCGCATTAGATATTATTAATTCCTAATAATTGGTATCAAAGCTTGGTTTGGTTTGCTTTAAAGTGTTGAATCACGGGAAAGTTTTTAACTTGAGTGGGAGCTTTGGCAGATGATGAAAGATCTAGGGTTGATAAATTCAACGGATAGAATTTCAGTCTTTGGAAGATGCAGATGGAAGATTACCTTTATCAGAAGGATCTTTATACTCCGTTGTCTGAGAAGGTGAACAAACCCTCGATCATGACATATGCGAAATGGGATTTTCTAGATAGGAAGGCACTTGGGACAATCCAACTGTGTCTTGTATCTTCGGTATTATTTAATGTTTCAAAGGAAAAGACTACAAAAGATCTAATGGATGCATTAGGAAGTTGTATGAAAAACCTCAACCTCTAACAAGATATTTTTAATGAAAAAGTTGTTTAATATGAATATGTCTGAGAATAGTTCATTAACAGATCATTTAAATGATTTCAATATGGTTGTGAATATGCTAGCTTCGGTTGCAATAGAATTTGATGAAGAAGTTAGGGCTTTATTAATTCTGTGCTCTTTACTTAAAAGTTGGAATATCCTGGTAATGGCGGTAAGCAACTCGGTTCTAGCTAACTCAAAGTTGAAGTTTGAGGATGTTGTAGGGGTGATTCTAAGTGAGGAAATGTGAAGAAAAAGCTCTGGGGAATCTTCTACTTCAGGGAATGCTTTGATAGTGGAAACTAGAGGGAGACAGAAGAATAGAGGAAACCGTGGAAAATCAAAAGATCGGGCAAGGTCAAAATCCAAGAGCAAGATTGTATGTTGGAATTGTGGAAAGTCTGGGCATGCAAAGAAGGATTGTTGGGAGCTTCGAGATAAGAAGAAACAACAGGAAGAAAACAAGGAGGTAAATGTGGCATCAGGTAATGTATGCCAAGATGCTTTGATTCTTTCTTTGCATAATATTACTGAATCTTGGGTTTTAGATTCAGGGGCTTCTTTTCATGCTACTCCACATAGGCATTATTTTGTTGATTATGTTCAAGGGGGTTTTGGGCATGTTTTTCTTAGTGATGATGAGCCTTACAGTATAGTTGGAAAAGGTTCTGTTTAGGTTAAGATGTAGAATGGGAATACATGGCTATTAAAGGATGTCAAACATGTGCTTACATTAAGGAGAAATTTGATATCGGCGGGGCAATTGGGAAGTGATGGTTGTACTATGATATTTACAACCGACTCTTGGAAGGTTACCAGGGTGATCTTGTGGTGGTAAGAGGTAAGAAGGTTGGAACCTTGTATTTATCCACCGAGAGTACTAATGATTGTAATCTTGTGGCTTCAATGCGATACAACATTATGGCACTATAGGCTCACCATATGAGCCATAAGGGCATGAACATCATAAAGAAGAATTTGCCTGGATATACGAAACATGTTTAGATTTATGTAAGAACTACATATATGGGAAATAGAAGTGAGTAAAGTTTCTCAAGGTTGGACCTACGAAGAAAGAGAGTAAGTTAGAGCTCGTACATTCTGATTTGTGGGGGCCAGCTCAGGTATCATCTCTTGGGGGTTCAAGTTATTATGTTACTTTTATTGATGATGTAACAAGGAAAGTTTGGGTTTATTGTATTAGAAACAAATTTGATGTATTTGATACTTTTGTTAAATGGAAAGCCTTGGTAGAGAATGAAACAAGTCTTAAGTTAAAATGTCTCAGGTCAAATAATGGAGGGGAGTATTACAGCAATGAATTTGATGATTATTGTTCTAAGAATGGAATCCACAGGTAAAAGATGGTTCTAGGAACCCCACAAGAATGGGGTGTCAGAAAGGATGAACAGAACAATAATGGAACATGCTAGGAGCATGAGGATACATGTAGGACTGCCTCTTTATTTTTGGGCAGAAGCGGTGAGCACAACTATGTACTTGATAAATAAGGGACCCTCAAGTGCCTTGGATGGAGGCATACTTGAGGAGGCTTGGTACGGTAAGAAATTTGATTACTCATTTCTTAGAGTCTTTGGATGTGAGGTGTTTTTTCATATTGACAAGGATGATAGGACCAAGCTAGAGGCTAAATAAAAAAATGCACTTTTATTGGTTATGGTGGTGATGAATTTGGATTTAAATGTTGGAGTATTAAGGACAAGAAAATCATTCGGTCTAGGAATGTGGTCTTTAATGAGAAAGTCATGTATAAGCAACAGTTGCAGGAAAACAAGGAAGAATCCAAGAAAGAATATGCAGTGGTAGAGGATCTTTTGGATGGGACAATGACCCATGAATCAGTTCAGGAACCTACTCAACAGAAACCCCAAACTCCTACAGTGAGGAGGTCTTCTAGGGTAAGAAAAGAACCTAAACATTTTTCTCCTTCTCTTTATTATTTATTACTCACTAATAGTGGAGAGCCAGAGAGCTTTGATGAAGCAATGCAGGTAGATGCCAGTAAGAAGTGGGAGTAAGCCATGGATGAGAAGCATAAGTCTCTCATGGAGAACTAGACTTGGGATTTGGTGAAGCTACCGGAAGGTAAAAGAGCATTGCAGAACAAGTGGGTGTACAAAGTTAAAGATGAAGGAGGAAATAAAAGATATAAGGCCCGGTTGGTGGTCAAGGGTTTGCACAGAAAACAAGGTATAGATTTTGATGAGATTTTTTCTCTGTAGTAAAAATGACTTCTATCAGAACTGTTCTTGGAATAGTGGTAGCAGAAGACTTGCACTTAGAATAGTTAGATGTAAAGACTACATTTCTCCATGGTGATTTGGAGGAGGAGCTATATATGTAGCAACCAGAAGGATATGAAGTCAAAGGTAAAGAGGAGATGGTGTGCAAACTGAAGAAGAGCTTGTATGGCCTGAAACAAGCTCCACGTCAATGGTATAAGAAGTTTGATAGCTTCATGATGGAGCAAGGTTATATTAGATGTCATTCTAACCATTGTGTGTATACAAAGAAATTTGAGGATGGAAGTTATATTATCCTATGTTTGTATGTTGATGACATGTTGGTTGCAGGTAAAAACATGCAGGAAATAAAAGTACTCAAGAAACAACTAAGTGAATCCTTTGATATGAAGGATTTGGGGAAGCAGACAAATCCTTGGTATGAGGATAACTCGGGATAGGAAGGAACAAAAGTTGACTTTATCTCAGGAAGAGTACATTAAGAAGGTATTGGATAGGTTTAACATGCAGGATGCTAAACCGGTTGGGACTCCTTTGGTAGGCCATTTTAAGTTATCAAAGGAGCAGTGTCCCAAGACAGAGTAGGAAAGAAACCAGATGTCCAAGGTACCTTACTCATCAATGGTTGGTAGTTTGATGTATGCTATGGTGTGCACTAGGCCTGATATTGCCCATGCCATGGGAGCTATGAGTAGATTTATGAGTGATCAAGGTAAAGACCATTGACAAGTAGTAAAGTGGATCCTTCAGTATTTGAGAGGGACCATGGGGAAAATTTTGTGCTACAGTGGATCAGACAACACTTTACGTGGTTATGTAGATTTAGATATGGCTGGGGATGTCGACAGTGGGAGGAACACACCGGAGTTATATTTACACTTGTAGGTGGGACAAGAGAGTGAGCTAGATTTCACGACTACGAAGGTGGTGGCTTTGTCAACCATGGAGGCTGAGTATGTTGCTTCCACAGAGGCAAACAAAGATATGATTTGGTTACAACAATTTCTTGAGGAGTTGGGGTATAAGCAAGAGGAATGTAAGCTACATAGTGATAGTCAGAGTGCTATACACCTAGCTAAGAATTTTGCTTTCCATTCCAGGATGAAGCATATACGAGTTGAGATATCACTTTATCAGGACAACTTTGGAGGAAGATAAGTTGAAGTTGGAGAAGATTCATACAATCAGAATCCTACAGACATGATAACTAAGGTGGTCACAAGGGATAAAATAAAGCTATGTTCAGCTTTGGTTGGCCTTCGCGGATGACAGTGAAGGGTTGAGAAGCTTGCTCAGTGGAAATCAGTCTCCAAGTGGGAGATTGTTATGTTTATGGAGCTTGTTTTCATGTTAGAGTTTGGTACACCTTCCATGTGTTACACTCGGATATTTTTACGGTGGTCTCGCTTGCCGGTGAGCGGGTCAAGGGGGTTCGGGGGTGAAGCCCCAAGAAAATTTTCATGGGTGGTTTATTAACCCATGGGTAATGGGTAACCGTTATGGGCTGTTTTTGGGCCCATGGCTTTTCGGTACCCATTGTTTTGTAAAACCACCTCTTCAGCTACCTATTGATGTACTTATAAATAGATGGACATACAATATGATTCATATGAGCATGTTTTGTGAAGGTGAATAGTGTGTGTGAATTCAAGTGTGAATTCGGGAGGGTTTGTTGAGCGCAGCTCCAAACAAGATCTGATTATTGTAATTGTGAAGATTGTTGGCTTGTAATAAAATCTGAGCAAGTGTTCTTAGTGGATGTAACCCACATTGGGTGAACCATGTTAAATATTGTCTTTGTGTTGTACATTTTTCATTTCTGTAATTCTATTCATACTTCTTATTATTGCGATAGGAATTATTCCGCATTAGATATTATTAATTTCTAACATAACTTACAAATTCACAAGCATAGTTTCACTTGGAGGTGCTTTTTGGGTAGCAGTCACGCTGAATTTATTCTTCATTTGTTTCTTGAGACACACCAACCATTATCACCATCAAAACTTAGTTCAGAGCACCATTAAAACATGTTTCCGTATATAAGGTTGATTTCATGGGAAGTACCATTCATATTCTTGTGTCATATTGTTTTGAGTTGGAACCAAGGCTCTAGATGTAGAAGTAGTGTTAGGATTATAAGGTTGAAATGGTCTACTAGCAGGAGGTTGTCCTTGGTTCTAATTTGTAGCTTGGGTAGGTGGCCTATTTGGCTGATATGGAGGTCTATTGGGTTGGGATTGAGGCTGATATGATCTAAAATTTTGTGCTTGTTGCCTCTTAATTGTCACCAACTCATTGCCTAAGTTTTGTAATTACTTCATGACTTCCTGAAGCTCATTTGAGGTGCTAGGAGAAGAAGTAGAAGCTTCATTAGAATTCTGATTTTTTGGGTAGGAATGGGAGCTAATGTAGGTGTTTGGCTAGAACTTGGATTCCCCATTTCCGGATAGAGAGGCATAGGTGGCCTAGGTGTAAGTTTACCAACTTGAATCAAACAATTTTCGATCTAATAGCAATGTTATAGGTTGTGGGAAAAGTTATACCTCCCATAGATTGTATCATCATGGTTATATCAGAATTTAAAGCTTTTAGGAAGTATAGAAAAGAACCTTTGGTCACCGGTCTCACAACATTGAAATCCAATCCCATGTCCTTTGAAATCTAAAGTTGAAATCAACCATTTTCTTGTTTGGTGCCCTTTTGATTGTAGTTAATTGCTCCAACAGAGATAAGTTGTCTTATTTTTCTCCAAACTGGCCACAAAGAGTTATGCACAATTGATCCCAATTATTAATTGATCTTGCTCCTAGGATCCTAAACCACTGTAAAGCCTTGCCTTTGAAAGAAGAGGCCAATAATTTAACTACCACATCCATCTCATTGACCTCATGAATAACACAAACATTTGCAATGTCTTGAATGTGGTCAATTGGAGTTGTGTGATTTTCCTAATGAAGTATGGGATATTCTTCAATGTTGCAACTGGAATTGGGTTTTGTGCATTGAGAGAAAGTGGGTTACTTCCGTAAAATTGACAAAAGGATTTTGTGGTGGTGGTTGATGAGCCATTCTGATCGGTCTAAGAACTCTAGTTGATTGAATAAACAACCTATTAGGTAGAGGTGTTAATAAGGTTCTATTTGGTGGAGATGGAGATATTTAAACTCTTCTTCCCCTTCTTTCTCTACCTAGAGATAACTACAAATAATCAAAAACACCTTCTCTTGTTCTTGATCGGGTTTGAATTCTTCTCATGAACTTGAAAAACTTGGGCTGCTAAAACCACTAAATTCTTCCCTTTGGAGTCACCAGATGTGCTACTACAGAGCCTCTTAAAGGATGAAATTTACAACAAGAGCACACCAATCTTGCTGCAATGAAATAAAGAATTCCTTGTGGTCCCATCGGGTGTGCCAGAACTGTTATCACCAAATTACAGAACCATATGAATTTCTTGCATATGAGTTTAATGGGAAATCAATGTAACTAGGTAACATGGAATTGTCTCAAGGTGTGGGACCTTGCAATTGAGACAATTCTCTAGAGAAGGCTGGTTCCTCTTCCTAAAATAATGAAACAACTACCTTTAATGAATGAAAATATACTATCTAATCCTAATCTATGATTCCAAGGGACCAGGGAGAGAGAAAAATGCATAAAAAATGGGAAATCCTACACTAAGGAGGTGATAGCACCAAGAAAAGGGAGTGAGATACACTGTTGAGGGAGAAAATTGAAGAGAAATGCAATTGAGAGAGGTAAGGATAGCTTTGACATAGTCCCATGATAAAATTTAACACAAAATCCCCAAACACAACAACACAAGCTTGAAAATAATAGAAACATGCACAAAATATAACAAAAATAACAGAGAGGCAAGGAAAGACAAGAAAATAAATGCAAGGGTTGAGAAAACACCACAAACACAGATTTTATTGCTTCAAACGGTTACACAGTCCATTATATCTACAAAATAGAGGCACAAATACATTCTACAGGCCCATGGGAAGGATTAAAACTCAATGGAATTGAGAAACCAAAATGTAAGAGTTTCCCTAAGTCCCAGAATATCTCCCCTCAAAATGAGAAGAGTTTACAATATATAGAAGTGAATGAGAGAAGAGAGAAAAGTGAAACTTGGATTTCTTCTCCCACCCACCAAAAATATCATTGAATGCTCTAAAAATTGCATGGTCATCCTTACAAATCATTTCCCCCATGTACTCTAGCTTCTGGAAGAAGAAATGGGCACCATACTTTCATTAATTGTGGTGGTTGGGCTTAGAACTGTGTATTTTTGTGCTAGAGACATTTTCTATAACTTTACACATATAACCTCAATAAAATTGATAAATACAATTCCCATTTCATAGAGGACATTGAGACCTTTCCAATGATATAAAGTTTGTAAAAATGGAGTAACGGGTCAAAAGTTATGGCCATTTTAAGTTTCACACGAAAAACTATCGTTTTCCTTTGTTCCACGGATTTTCCTATTTTGTGTGACTTTCCAAGTTTTCTCATGGAATTCTATTATGTAGAATTTTACATAGACTTATGTGGTTTCCACATATTTTTGTGGCTTTTTTGGAACTTCAATTTTCTCGGGGCTTCATGCGATTTTTGTGGCACTTTAATTTTCTACGGCTTATGTGGACTTTTGCGGCTCTTCACTTTTCTCGCTTCTTCCGCAGATTTCTGTGGCACTTTAACTTTCTATGGCTTATACAAATTTTTGTGGCACTTCAATTTTCTATGGCTTTTAGGAATTTTTGTAGTACTTCAATTTTCTCGTGGTTTCCGTAAATTTCTCGTGGCACTTCAATTTTCTCGTGGCTTCCGCGAACTTCTATGACACTTTCAATTTTTTCACTAACACCTTAAATTTTCTGGGTTAGGGAGTTAGGAAAAATGGATTGACCCTAGAAAAACTAAATTTCACCATTTTCTCTAGTTCCAATTATCTTCATTGTCCATTTTACTAAGGGGTAAAAATGGATAACATATCCCTAAATAGCTTCTACAAGCTTATCCCTACCTATTAATTTATCACATTTGATTAATTAAACCCTATTCAACTCCCAAAAATACACATCCTTTATTAAACATGCATGTCCTTTACATTTCCTCTTTGGGGTTTATCCCATATCCATCAAATTGCTAGCCTTGCCCAAACATGCAAGCTATATAAGGAACCCTCCTCCTTCCCTTTCTTCTTACACCTCATTTGCATTAGTGAAAACTATAGGAATTTTTATTTGAGCCATTCTCCATTTTTGGAAATAGATTCTCCATCTTGCATCCATTCTCTCAAATTGGGGATCATGGGAAGATCCAAAGATGGTTTTGTAGCCTTTTTTTGGCGCGAGATCTCATCCTCAATTCTTGAGGCAAGCACACCAATTTGATTGCTAGGTGATTTAATTAGGTTCATTATTTAGGTAGCAATCACAAAGAGTAGGAATGACTTAGCATTTAGTGGGTTTATCATGTTTATGCATTGAAGAAGTTAGTTCCCTTAAGCTCTTGTCTTGATGGTTCTACAATAGATTTGGTTCCATGTCGGTGCCCCATTTCCATTTGGTGTTTTGGTTTTTTACATCATTGTGAAGTTAGAGTCGTCGCCAACATGTTGCTATAATGCACTTAATCATAAACATCGTACTTTCTATCACCCTTTTTTGGAAATTAGGGTTTACTACTCGAAAAAGACATGTGCATGGTCTACATTAATCTATGTGTCATATCATATATTGAGCACGTCGATGTCGTGAGCAACAACTTGGCTTTAATGAAAAGTTTTACCTTGTCGGGAAGGATCCGACGGCGCTTTCTCTTTTGATGCTTGTTATCTTGTGATGAGTTTTAGTTGCAGTATGGAGCAAAACATAACGATAGGGGTTAAATTTGATGGCCACTTATGCATGTCAAACAATTTTGAGATGATGGTAAATTTTTAATAATGCCCTTCAAGAATACTAAACAATGTTATTTATGCCAATTATTGTATATTTAACTATTTATTTTTAATTTACATTTATATGTGTTTTTATAATATATATAAATTTATATAAAAATTGACGGTCAAATTTTAAATATACAAGTTGTACACGATGGTTATCACAAATATTTGCAAGTATTTAATGACTAAAATCATAAAAACATCTAAACGAACATCAAATTTTAACCCATGCATGAAGAATTTCATATGTTTTGCTTGAAACTCCAATTATGGCCCAATTGAGAGGATGGTGGTGAAGGTATAAAAATGGTGAAATGAAGTCCCAAATAAAAAATATATGAGGTGGAACTGCAAGGCCTCAAACATAGTCATGAGATGTTGCAAAATAGGAAGGAAATGTAAAAAGGGAAATGATGGCCTTTAATGAAAAATTATTAAATATTTGTGGTGATCACTAATTCTAGTGACACGCTAAAATTGAGACTTAGTTATTACATAAAAATGCAAAATAGTACTTGAGACATGAAAGTTGATGTGAAAAACAATTTCCAGAGTCCCGATATTCCAAATTTCAATATGGAACAACAAAGTAACATTATCCCTAAATCTCTTCCTTGTCCAAAAAACTTATGGATTTGACCAAAATCTAACATATCTACAAAACATTTAGATGTCCACATCGGTGATTTTGTAAAAAAATCTCAACTTGTAGATGAAATTTGAAATATGGTTGTGTAAATTCTAGTACTTAGTAATATATTGGAGTGAGAAAACATGAAAATTTCCTTCATATATTTGTCTGCACTGTCCTATTCTTGATGCACGACGCACCTCTTACGTGAAGATTGTGGGTTCATGATTTCCTAGGAAAAAGGGAGAAAAAAATAGTGGGGAAAAAATAATATATTGGCCAACTGGATGTGTTCATTAGATGTCAAATCCTCATGAGAATAAATAACTAAATAAAAATATGGAAAGATTGAAATACCCCTTGTGGGATTTCACTTGAAATTCACAAAGTATATAAAAATGACAACAAATTGAAATTCTATTTTTAGGACAATAATATGTAAAAACAAAGAAAAATTTATATTCTCTAGAATAATAATTTCTAACACTACCCGGAAGCTTCAAGTAAATTAGAAACATATGTAGAACAATAAACAAGAGAGAAACAATTTTTATCTCTCGGTTTGATTTTATTTATTTATTTTAACTGTTGAAACCGCCTAAAAATTCCAAAAACTCACAAGGAGCTAAAATGATCTTTATAAATTCTAAAATTTGGACAACAATATATTTAAATTATAATGAATCAGATCCAACTTGGAAAACTGAAAAACTCCAACCAGAAACCCTAGAAAACACTGTTTGAAAAACCTTAACTAAGTAGACACGAAAATAAATAAAGCCCAAACTAAATGAATCTCCTCTTGGGAATTCACCAAGCTTTCCTCAAATCGTGGAAATGATTTGATATGTCGATGGATAAAATATGGAAAAAATAATCTCTCTCGACATTGAGAAAACCCTTGAAATTATCTAAAAACCCCTGATCTAAAAATATGATTTGAATGAGGCTCAAAATTAGCAAACTAGGGGGATCTCTCACCACCAAAGAGTGATCTACTAGCTAGGAGTGGATCTCTCACCACCGAAGCTAGGGTTCTTGTGGGATCTTACTCTACAAGCAAAAAGCATGTAACCAACAATGGCTTCAATATCATAAAAGAGTGAGTGTATGAATGAATCCCAACTCTCCCCAAGCGCTTCCCTTTTATAACTCTTCATTGCAACAAAGGGCCCAAAAGAACCCTAATCAACCTCCTTGGGGAAAAACCACATAATAATAAAATAACATAAGTTATTTTATCACCACTAAGCCAAAAGTACACTTAAGTTATCCTAACGCAAAATTATAACATAAAGTACCATATGGGAGCATCACAAAACCTTATTTCACTTAAGTCACCTCAAAGTATGTTTCTAAGGTTGAAACATAACCTATAAGAGAAATGAAGGTGCAAACCATTCCCAATAACCATCAACGTCACTAGCCCCTTGAGCACAACCAAGGATAAGATAGATGAAAATCCTCCTAGGCCATCTAATTGGAATTGGGGACATTACAATCCTCCCTTCTCAAAAAATTCTTGACCCCAAGCATTATCCTGTCATGCTGCAGAAACTAAATCACACAAATTAAGTTTATCCACCTCACCCTACAATCAATCAAAATAATTGCTGAAAACTTAATACCACAAGGCAAGTCTCTCCTCCTCACCTTGGAGTCACTCAATGATCAGTAGGATCCGAAGTAACCAAGACACCCTATGTAATCATCGTGCTCTTAATGTCGAGTAGAGAGTAATGTTGCCCCTGAAGTAGTAAGATACCCACACCAACTCTCCACTAGTGCTAAAACTGAAATTGCCAATATGTCCAATCCTCGCCAATGTGAGGTTTTCCTTATGTGATTACTCACTACTTCTCCTATCAACCCATGAGTACGAAAGTCCCCTTTGAACCCTATGACATCCTCTGGATCAACCTGTGAAACAACACTTATAAGAAAAAAGAGTTCCAACTCTCCCACATGACCCAAATTCGTGTGAGAGAAAGGCTCCTCATAATGTCTCTCAATGTGTCCCATGGGGGAAAAATACAAAAACTCTTGTAAATGGTCAACTCGAAAATATAGATTCTATATAGTTCACCTCCTGTGATGAATGTGAACCTGCTAAATAACTAGGTAACTGAGTCAACTTTCTCCCTCCACCGATTAACACATAGATGAATTTCTCGCCGTGCATAGAATTGGTAATGTAAATAGGAGTGTTATCCTATGTCGACTCAAACAATGATGAAATCGTATAATCTAATTTTTCATGATGAAAAACAACACACCCCTATATTAAGTTGAGGATATTCTCCCTCAACCCATGCCATCTAAACCTCTCCCATATGAACTTGTAGGTCTCATTGAAGATCTAGTGTCCAGGTTATAGAAGAGTAATGCACATGTCACAAAGATTCTCTACCCTTAACCATGAATCTAACATAAGGTACAATATCTCTACCCTTAACCATGAAGATCTCATTGAAGATCTAGTGTCCAGATTATAAAAGAGCAATGCACATGTCGCAAAGATATCTCTACCCTTAACCATGAATCTAACATAAGGTACAATATCTCTACCCTTAACCATGAAGATCTCATTGAAGATCTAGTGTCCAGCTTATAAAAGAGTAATGCACATGTCGCAAAGATTCTACCCTTAACCATGAATCTAACATAAGGTACAATATTCCTTGATATAATATCATCTCATCCTCCAATCTATAGTTGTCATCTTATGTGTGACTATCTAGAATCTCACAAGTGTGTTAGTTATTGGAGTACTCAACAAGAAAATGAGATCTCCAATCTTGAAACCTCATATAACCAACATAATGATAAACTCAAATGATCTGAACCCGTAACCCCAATATTTGTAACTATCTCATGTGTAACACTACTGGTCACACCCATATCCATTAAACTCCACATCGACCCACGATAGTAAAATCCCTTGTCATGTTGGAAATTCCTCTTCATCCCCTTGGTTGCAACCACTCTAGGTGCTCCTGTAGATAAGCCTCTCAAGATTACATTCCTACCCTCGACTTAAACTTCAACTCCATCGTCTAAAAGTTAGTCCGAAACTCACCAAGAGAGTGAAGCCACTGCACTCCTAAAACTATGTTGGTTTCACCAATACCAAAAATATGGAAATCATTGGTAATTGTGTAGTTACCCATAGTGATGATCAATTGTGGAACTCTCCGTGTGCATCTCATAGACTCTTCATTGGCTACAACAAAATTGAATCCTTCAAATTATTATATATGTAGACCTCGCCTCTCAACCAAGGATGCATCAATGAAGTTGTGGGTAGCCCCACTATCAATGAGCACCACCACATGCTAACCCTACATAACTCCTCTGACCTTGAATGCCTTGTACCTCGGGGTACTAGAAAATGTAGCTATAATCTCTTGAGGAAAAGTCTCATCCTCCTGCTCCACATCAGTATTGTCTAATGCAACTCCATCTCCATCATCCATCCCATGGATCTTAAACTCCTCATTTTTTCACCCTCATTCTCCTTAAATGATTTAATGAATTAGGCCATTCCTTTCCCTATGTAATCATGCCGTGTAGCACAAGGTGTACGGTAATCAAAACATACTTTCTTTCACCTCAAGTCATCTATAATCTCTTTAGTAACGGATGGATTTCTAGCCGCATCCCGTCTAGGTAGAGGCTCTTTCTATTGAAACTCATCCGGTTTAGATGGACATTCCCTTTGCTAAAATCAAGGTGGAAACTTTGACTTAGGAGTAGCTAACTCCAAATCCTGTGCTCTCATAATAGCATAATGTAATGAAGAAGGCTCAAATGCCTTAACAAACCCTATTAGTGCATCTATCAAATCTACTATGAAGAGTGAATTCAACCTCATCTTTCAAACATCAAGAAGTATAACTGAAAGAATCTAAAAATTTTCAATGTATCTATCCAAAGAACTTGTTTGTCTCAAGTGAGTCAACTCTCTGAAGAACCCTGTCAGATCCCTCTTGTCAAACCTACTCATCAACCTCTGTGTAAACTCTATAGATGTAGTAATCTACACGTGACCCCGTGTAACAAGACCATGATGCCACCAATCATGGGCATCTACCTTGAGATTTAGGATTACTAATTTAATTGCATCCTCTTTATGCATGAGATTCAAGTCAAAGTATGTCTTCAACTTTTGTATCTATGATTGTGTTATACACTTCTTAGACATATCAAAGTGTGGAATGGAAATTTGTCCCAATCTCCTTTGTAATTCTAGAATCTGAGTGGAGTGATCCCTCTTGGGCCTACTACCAATCTTCATCTTGTAAGACTTGATAAAATGCATGTTAGCTCTAAACCCTTCACTCAAGGATTCATATTTAAGAAAACAAATCTCCTCGTCAAAATTTTTTGATTCTTTGTTGCACTTGTGTATTTCCAGATCTTTAAAAATGCATGCTCATGCATGCTTGAATGTGTATTATGGGAAAGGGAAGTGTGCTTGTTGATCAAAGAACACTTGAAAAAAAGAACATAAGAAGTCCACATGGGGAAGTGAGTCATATTCAAAGGCATGAATGGATAGGGAGAACGTGCGCGTGGAACAGAAGTTCAGTTTTTAGAACTTAGCCATTTCGCTCATTAAGGTCTATTTTTAGAGATGACGTACAAAGCACACAAATGAGGTAGAGACATGTGTGCCATGTATTAACTATTTTTGGAAAATTGGATACGAAGCACTTTACATGGACACAAGCCAGAAATAGATTTTCTACTATCAGTTAGCTAGTAGTAGTCTATTGTTAGCGCACTTGCATGTGTGGCTAGTTTTGTAAAGGTGCGTGGCTAAGAATAGCATGTGACCTATTTTTGGAATGGATAAGTGGTGAAGGGAAAGTCCCCACCCTTATATATATGTAGTAAACTGTGTAATAGATATACACATAGAGGGGATCGAGATATACAGAGATATGCTGTTAAAACTGCTATGTGCATACTATTGATATTGTAATGAGGCTTCTATAAACTTATTGCATTAAATATAATGAAGGAAACTAGCTGAATCTAAGTGTTAGTTCTATGTGTATCTGAATCTAGTATGTTATTGATCTCATTATGGTTAGTACTTAATTATGCTTTTCCTTAGATATAGATCTAGTATGTTTTGTAGAATGATGAGCTAGTGATAGAACTATATTTGTTAAGTCTCCACGATGCTAACATCTTGCTATAACAACCCTAAAGAGGGACCTGGTACCTTTGCGTGCTTTGGGTGAACACTCAGTTTAGGCTGAGTGATGTACAAGTGCATCTAGGGTTTCAAAGGATTTGTATCACTTAATTCTAGGCTATATCATTGGTTCTATTTTCGGGACCTCTTTTTTAGTTGTTTTCAGGATGATTCGCAATGAAGACATACCGGTTGAACTTGGCAAGTATTGAAGAATGGATATGCAATCTGGAAGAAGAATACACTCAGTGGTTCAACATTGGATTTGAGTTTAACGCACACACTTGGGTGGAACAAAATCTGTATAACAATCTATATGAGAGATTTTTCACTATCTTTCTAGTAGAATTATACGAGTGGCTGGTTACTTATGCATCTAAATGGAATTGGAGGTATCACACACTTGTCTAGATGTAAGAGTAATTCCAGGCCCTTTATGACGCTGATCTGATTTGGACTCAAGCTATGGATAAATAGTTTTATGGTGTCTTGAATAGTTATATCTTGGAATACTCAATTTCCACTTATTCATGTCTAGAGGTAGCTAAATTCTAGTTATTATGACATCCACGGGGAGCTTACCTACAAGGTATTCCATTGGTGATTAAGATCCTGATGGTAAATTTCAATCTGGAGAGTAAACCAATGGCTAACTAAACCCCACCACGCACGGGGTGGGGACATAACTGTGAAGGATGGTGGAATTAGCGGTGGAGAGGTAGAGAGAAATGAGGTGGCTTAAGTATAATGAGGTGTGCGAGAGGGAGATAGAAAACAACATGATGTTGCAGTGCGGATGGAGTTGAGGAGAGAGATGACTCGTGAAGGATTTGGAGCTCACATAGAAGACATGGAGCCAGAGCATCGAACTCCCCATCCGGGAAAGCATGAAAGATGACCCTCCTCGGCTTCACAAGGAAGCACGCCGGAAGAGATGACCTGGCCGCGAGCGCACATCTGAATCCACCTGGCAACCTAGCCCTTGCACTTGGTTTTTAGTATCTAGTATGACAAGTAATCAATAAGAAATTTTGGGAAGTAAGAGAGAAAACACATCAATGGTAGGGAAAATAGCTTCATTTTTATTTGGAGGTGTGTTTTTAGGCGCATCGTCTGCATAGAATATGAGCAAACTAAATGTTAGATTCACTTATGGAAGTGGAACTACTTCACAGACCATAGGGGTTTAGTATAGTACTACTACTAGAGCATAGGGGAGTACGTCTATATGACCTATTCTAGCTACAGGTTCGGGATCAGGAGGCATGGGAAGTTCTGGTTCAGGTGGATCTGGAGGTTCTGGAAAGCGGGGGAACACTTGGAGGTTCTAGATCGGGTAAGCAAGGTCCGCACTAACCCCGAGAATATTTATATGGAAATGTCTCTTCATCTTCCATAGTATAGGGGAATAGAATATACTACTGAACATGTGCATATGTGTGAAATATTATGGCACACAAAAGGAATCACAAATTTTGAGCATAGGGCAATCCAATTTGCTACTATGTTACAAATGCATGCACACAACTAGTACAGAAAGTTTGACCTTGATCAGACTTGTGTGGATTATGTAACATTTAAGGATGCATTCTTAAAAGAGTTTCATATCCCTGAATTTGAGCAGAAGAGTATAAGTGCACTCAAGGATATTAAGCAAGGCACTACTGAAAGTGTGTGTGAGTATGATGCCCATTTTAAAATGCTTCTGTCTAAACTTTCTTATGATATTCATGCAAGCCAACATGCACAATGGTTTGTTGGAGATTGATTACACCATTTAGGAGGGCGCTGTCACATAAGACATATAATGATCCGTGCAAGGCATTGGAAGCAGCCCTACATGCTGAGGTAGTTGGGAGTATTGACACTAGCATTTTCCCATTCTTAGAGGCACAGATTATAGCTATGGAAAAAAACTAGAGAAATTATTAGTGAATTCATCCCATGAAACGCGCTCATCAATTTGGTGTACATATTGTGAAGTAGAGGGTCAAACAAAGGATAGTTGTCCTTGCACAATAGTTCGCTCATTGTTGATAGATTACGAGATATGCCACTTAAACCATGATGCTAGCCACTGCCCATTATTACAAATTGCAATAAGGAAGAATGTTTCAAGCTACTATAAAATCTACAAGTCCACAACTCATGACATGGAGGATTACGCCGACTAATTGGACAGATCCATGATGCTATAGATATTGGTGTATGATAGACAAGAGTAACTCTAAAGGCAAGAATGAGCATCAAGAGCGGGAGCACAATTAGGTGCGCTATGATTAGAATGAGGGGTGTTTTGAAGGCAGCCATTGAAGAGGTTGAGGATACCATGGTGGATTCGGAGAGGTGAGGCCGTGGTGGTGGAAGAAGTGAGTTCCCTCATGGAACATGTTATACTTGCGGAACTCCCGACCACTATAGGCGTGAATTTCCGAGAATATTACATGTTCTTTCTACAGAAAGACCCATAGCTATGAAGAGTGCCTGGACTTATATGAGCATCTAAGTAAGCAACATAAGCAAGAAAAAAAGGTCTTTGGGATGGTTAGGATAAAACACGCTATGGAAAATCAATGGATGCCCAAATTGGAAGCAGAGTCCGAGACAAGTGAGGATCACAACCCGAGCTAAGGCTGCACATTCCAGGGGATGTATTAAAGTAGAAACCTACCATCACTAAGGATGAGGTTCTTCATGTAAGGTACCCAAATCCTACCTATCAGAAGGAGGTTTATTAGGATACCATAGACGTGATAAGGAATCTTCAGGGTGAGATACAATATTTAAAGGAGTAGAAGAAAGCGTTAGAGATGGTCCAAATTGATATAGATGACTTAAGAGAAGTTTGCAAAATCTTGCGCTTGGAGAACATAATTCCACTGTTAGGAAGTTGGTTGAAAGGGAACACTCTGTGCGTAAGTATTGAGACCAGGATGACAGATCCTAGCATGTAAATCTCCCTCCTCATAGCCTGGATTATGACAAGGAAATCACTCTAAATGCTATTTTGGATGGGTGGTCATTGAGTAATATACTTGATTGATACAGTGCGAAGTCAAAGTTCTTACCTTGGATGCATGGGTAAAAATGGGGAGACCCCATTATAGCCATCCTCTAATGTATTATTCATGGCTAGTCAGACTAAGGCCACTCCCATAGGATTTTTGAAAGATGCATCCATTACCATACAAGGAGCCAAGTTCACTGGAGACTTTGAAGTTTTAGTGCTAGCAGAATCAGATAGCTTCCCAGCTCTACTAGGGCGTCCTTGGTGCTATGTAAATAATGTTGATCTTCGGTTCAACAAGGGCTATATCAGTTTTGAAAATAAAGAGGAAAGGGTCATTATCCCTTTGATAGATGGAAAGTCTCGTGCCTTATGTTGAGCCTTTAAGTGAAGAAGATCTGAATAGGATTTATGTACGCGCCATCCAAGATCCAAAGATGATTGAACCAACCAAAGAAGGACTAATTCAATGGGAGGATGCATAGTCTATTAGTGATACTATAAGTGTTGCTTGTGATAATTGGGCTCACAACACTTATGAGTTGGTAGGGCATGAAGTAAAGAGCATATTTTGTCAAGGCAAAAACCACATTATGTCAAGAGGATAGGTAACAAGTCGGTACCTTGTTACATAGGATAAGGGATCAGACGTTGGAAAAGCGACAAAGCGGCGTGAGAATCAACAAGTAACTCTTCCACGTACCCGACCTCCCGAGGTCGTGCCGAGACAGCTGGTGGGGGTAGAATATGCAGACAAACTAATTAGGCAGTCTAATGTCTTCGACACGCACTAGTGGAATTTGCGAATCTAAGGCAAAGAAGGCCCTTCTAACTTGGACTGGTGTGATAGATCGATCAGCGAGGATGACTGCTCGAAGGCTCCAATCAATATCGAGCTCTGGCGTGATTCGATCTATGGGTTGCGGAATACGTGGAAAGTGACCTGGGATTGTTTCGTGTATATCCCCTGATAAGGTCATATAGTGGATGATGAATACAATCGATTCTATGGACGATTTTCTGGCCTAGTCCAGAATTCCCTAGCTTCGTTAGCCGCTATATCTAGTAAGGACAGTTGCTCGATGATGATAGGTGGAAGTGGAGTGGACCTGAATACCAAAGTACGTAGGCTAGCATCTATATCGGATTGACCTGTGGACTCGTTGGGCTGTGGGGTCTGTGGATCACAACCGTAGACTCTCGGTTGTTGCGGTCCTGTTATGGTCATATGTGAGATCAAGTTCTAATCCCTAGTATCCAGTAATCGTATTCTTTCTCAGCTTCTATGTTTAGAACCAATAGTTGTGCGATCTTCTCAGAATACCTTACAGGTGTTCTTGCAACCTGGATTCTTAAGCTGGTATCTATATCTATGAGGGTATCTCCAAAGATCTCGGTGGGAACTAGAGGATCGCACCCGAATGTTTGTTCTCTTCGAGCCCTTCTACGGTCATGTGGATGTTTTCTAGGGTAATCAGTAGTTTGGTGACTTGACCAAAACGCATGTGCTTGGTCATCTTCTATGTTTAATCCTCTTAACCGTGAACCGATCGATTGTAAATGCGTGGTTGTTCGAACACTTGTATCCCGAGATTTTGGTCTATGTCAACTATTACTGTGACTAGGTTTGGTTGAGGCACGATTGGCTCAAATATATATTCCCTGGGCTCTTGAGGTCCCGTGATTGTCATACGAAACAAAATGCAATCTAACTGTGATGAAACAAATTCTAACTAAGTGAAATAAATCTAACTACATATAACTTTTATTTTTCTATGAAATATTTAACAATTTTAAGGAAAGCAAACTATTTTAAACGTATCTAGAAATAATAACTAAACAATAATTAAAAATAGACAAGATAACCGAGTGTGGTTATTTGCCTGTGCGATTTGTAGAATTATTCTAAATGATTAAAATAATCATCTAATCTACGGCAAGATTCTCGATCCTACCTCAGAAGTGAGGAGTGAATCATAGTTTCTCAGAAACTATCAATCCCCACAGCTTCCCTGCAATATCGAGAATAGAATGAAATGAAATAAAGCGATTAACTACTCTATTTGATATGAATCTGACTAGAACTTTGAAATGTAAAACCTGGATTCCGCAGAACAGTGGCGAATCCGATGGTGTGTGTATGATCTCGTCCCCTCAGTATGATCTTCTCGTTCTTTCGTGTTCACTTGGATCCAGAAAAGCGTGTAATGCTAGCACCGATAGGAGTAGATTTTGGGATAAGGATAGCTCAGAATGCAGACCGAGAATGCGAGTAGGAGAGGGATAGCGCAAGAGTACAGAGCTTGGCTTATGCGATTCCTAGCGGGATTTTACTACAAGTCATGCAACATGAAGCGACCAGAACTTCTAACTATCCTATACGAAGAGCAAAACCTGCAACTTTAATGGCTTCCTAAGCTATTCCGTTCCAAAATAAAGACACTGCTTGCACAAGTTGGATATGTGGCTTACCAACAGCTGAATAAAGCTAACCAGGTATATAATGAATTGAACTAAGAACTCCAAGACACGTAAAAAAACAAATCTATAAAGAAAGAGGAATTCAGAGGCAAGCTTCTAACCGGATTGGATGGAACAACAACACTGCCTGCACAAGATGGGTCTATGGCTTACTAACAGCTGAGCAATACTGACCAAGTATGAAATAAGCTATGCTATCAATCCTAAGCAGCTAACCAAAACACTAAAAATCGAAGACTCTAACAAGGAAAAATGGTGACCAAAAGCTCCACTCAAATTCTTCACCCAAATTCGGACCAAAACTCCAGCACCAAAATCGGACCAAAAAAAAAGCGCACCATTTGCATGTACACAAACCATGCATTTATAGAATTCCAACTCTCAAAACCAAAACCAAATTGAACTCCTAAACAATAAACAAAGGAAAAACACTGTTCCAGGGGACCAAAAACATTAATGCATGCTCAAGTCGGCAAAGAAAAGCTGGTGAAATGTGATATTTCACGCGAGTCACGTCAAAAGAGCGTTCTGGAAAACGCATGCGCCGCGGACCGCCGCGAGCGGGCGGCGCGGTCACGAGACCGCCGCCCTGCAGGGCGGCGGTTTCGTCACTGAAGGTCAAGAGGCCAAGGAAAGAGGGAAAAAGGGGAAAACAAAGGGCGCGGGGCTAAGCGGGGCATGCGGGATGTTAACGCATACTCCGAGGGCTTTTCCGGATCCCGAACACCTTGCGAGGAGACCTGTATCATCATTGGGGCACTTGTTACACTGTTCTGGCGGTACAGTACCTTACAATTTTGGGTACGTACATATTGCCCCCTCGGAGAAGCATTTTAGCCATGAAGAGGCATAAAACGGTGGGTCCGAGTATGGCAGTCCCGAAATGGGGAGTTAGAAGTTATACCTTACATGTCCGTGTGTTGAAATGACGCCATCCAAAATTCCCGCTACCTGCAAAATGAAAAGAGAACTCAAGTGCAGATAGATACAATAATTTGGAAAACAAACACTAAAATAACAGGGAAAGAGGACGTACCATTTGTGCGGGGATAGGAACTTACCTCCGTCGGCGCTCCGAACCTGTGAAAAAGCCATTTTAAAACGAAACAGAACGATATATATATATGAAAGTGGGCCCATTTTCCTATTCATTTGCGTGAGTTGATTTGATTGATTTTGAGCTCTGGGACCCACGGTGACGGTTTCTTGTGTGAGTATAGTCGAAACGTCCGCAGTGAGATCGTGATCATGCCTCCACGTGCGGAACGCCACCCCGCGAGATCACAGGTTGGTTTTCTTCAATTTTGCATTTTTCCCCCTTCAAATTTGAAATGGCAAATTATTTGTAATGGGGGGGTTATTTTTGAAAATGTTTGGTTCAAAAGGTCCGTCTAGGGGGGGCGCCTACTGGGTAGGCTCTTTTTTTAGCTAAAATGGTCTATTTTTGCGTTTTTTGGACTTTTTAGGGTTAAAACCCGCGCGGGTTTTCGGACCGCGACCGCCGCCCTGGCCAGGGCGGCGGTTACACGACCGCCGCCCTGATCAGGGCGGCGGTTACGAGACCGCCGCCTTTAAGGCGGCAGTTACAAAACCGCCTCCTCGCTCGTGGCGGCGGTTTTGCACAGAATGCAAAAGAGCTTGTTTTGGAGACTTATACTTATATTTTCTTGCATTTCTGTACGTTTTTATGACTCTCCGGCATTGATTAGATACTAACTTGCTCTGTTTTGTGTGTTTTTGGGTGTATGCAGGCGAGGGAGGAGTACATTAGATGGAGTCGGGAGAGAGAGTGTGATTGGTTGCCCGGGGTATTGGATGCCCTTTCGCCAGACGAGGAGGACACGTTGCAGAGGGCCGGCATATTGCGTATATCGCGTGTGCCCCATGTTACGCCATCGAGTCACATCCTTTGTGACTTATTTTCTTATTGGGATGCAGATCGGAACACTTTCCGACTGCCAGGGGTCCGCGGTGAGTGGACGATTACTTTGGAGGATGTTTACCGTATCCTGGGGGTCCCGATCATCGGGAGGAGGCTCACACTGGAGACAGCTGGGTCCAGAGCACAGATTGCACAGTGGGCAGGCTACATGGGGGATGCAGCTATCTCCACGGGGCCGAAGAAGGGAGTGAGAGTCAGATCCATTCCTTCTTTGCCCATCCCCATATTTCGACAGCCATCATGGGGATCCTTGCCTCGAGACTGATCGGGGACAAGGGAGGGGATACATTGTTATCTTCTTTGGGCCCCATCATTGCACAGATAGAGGGGCATGGCCGGATATACGCCTGGGGGGCAGACATTTTGGGGACCACCTATCACGACTTATATAGGGTGGTCCGTTTACAGGGACAGTCTTTGAGCCACCCTACTCTAGTTATGAGTTGGGTGTATGAGCGCTTCATTCCCTATGGCAGAGGCGTGGAGGTGGCAGATCCCGGGGCTGTGAGGGCAGCCAGATGGTCAGATATGTCGGTGCTTAGAGCACCTCACCAGCCAGTAGCTTCCCTCACCACAGCAGATATGGAGGCCAGACCGTATCAGCTTATGGCCGGCATTTGGGGAGAGGAGACTCTCACATTGATCTCTTGCTCCACCACAGGGCAGCTTATTGACCGTGTGGGACGGGTGGAGGTACATCCTTTCAAAGCAGGTTCCTCAGCCAGCCTCGGCCTCCCATATGTGGGCATGCTTCCTCCAAAGGCACCATTCTATAGATCATCCCGGGAGGCTAGAGGGGGCCTAGAGGCCGTGGTTGGGCAAAGGGTCACTCCTGGTATTCCTATTGCAGCCAGGGGGATTGTTCGGGCCAGAGGGAGAGCTGGTGCGCCTCGGGCACCTTTACTTCGGATTACTGCGGGTCCTGCTCATAGTAGCGATGACCCTATAGATATTGACTCCGATTCTGAGGAGTCCACAGAGGGAGGGTCAGAGGAGCAGACGGATGACAGCGATCCTGAGTGGCATGACACTCAGGATATTATGCAGGCAGAGAGGGAGGAGCAGAGTGCAGAGAGAGAGACTCTAGTTTCAGAGGAGCCACTCTCTCAGGGCCGTGGTGGAGAGGACGAGTCTGTTGCGGGACGTCATGTTGCCCCTACTACAGGAGCAGCCCCTCAGTCGGCAGCGGCATCTGCAGCGGGCGCTGGCCCTAGTGACCCATCTTGGAGGCCCGGTGACCCGAGTAAGTTATCCTCTCCTCTTTCAGTGTTAGTTTGATTTAGGACTTGTTTTAACTGCTATCTCTCCTTATATTTGTATCTTGTATTTTTTAGCCTCTTGCCTAGTTTCTAATTCGTCTTTCTTCTTTGTTTTGCAGAGACCGTCGACGAGTGGCGGGATCTAATCCGTAGGGTATGTACTGATTCTCTGATGATCCCGATGGATAGGACCCATGCGGAGCTATCTGTAGATGCCGGGGAGCCTTCAGCAGCCGGTAGGCATACTGACGTCTTCGCTCCTGTTTGGCATGTGGCCAGGATGGTGTCGACCCTCCGTACAGAGTTGGCAGGCTATAGGACAGCCGAGCGTCTTATGAGGAGCCATTCTCGTGGCGAGACCGCGGCTGCTCCTCGAGACCCTGAGCCCTCCGTGCATTCAGAGCGCCGGCGTAGCCGGAGTCCTAGGCGAGGGCGCGCACCCTCGGAGGGGTCGCGTAGGGGTTGAGAGGCGACTTGGCCCTTGTATATTTTGTATCATAGATTTGTTTGTATATCACGGGCTCTTTGAGCGTTTTGACCATGCCTAGAGCATGATGGCATTGTATATAAACATTGATTATTTATATATATGCATTGATTTTAGATCAAAAGCTTGTCACTCTCGTTTGTCCTTTCTATTTCCAACTGCTTTGTGTATACTACGATGTATGTTTTATATGCTTTCTAGAATGTATGCAATGGAGAACAGATGATGCGAATGCTTGCTTTCTTTTTGTGTTTCATGATGCTGATGCATGATATTGTAGATATATTGTGATCTTAAATCTTAGCTTCTGTGAGCAATTTGGATACCTCATGTTTGTTTTGGCAAAGTGATGAAAATAACCAGTATGATGAATAGATTAACTTGCCCCACTCCTAACTCCACGCAACCAGTAGGATGCGAGGGCTCATCACCAAGAGCCAAGAAGGGCGCAAGTTATGAAATATGGTGAAACGATAGTGATGAAAGATAGACGAAGCTTTGGTGGAACCAAATTGAAAACTACAAGCTTACTCCACCCGAATGACTTCATAGTTTTGGGTGCAACTTGCTTTGCGGTTTATCCAGACTTAGACCCGTAGATGGCCACATAGTAGACAAAATCTGGTTTTTAGGATTTTTAACTCTCTTGGAATTTTGAGCATCTGATTCATTCGTTTTTGACTCAAAGTTTGAATAGTTTGTTTATGACCTTTTAATGTTTGCATTGTCTAGAGGACCCCCTACACTTTGCCCCATGCTACTAGTAAGAAGCGTGGGTTTATCACCGTGGGCAAGGCATAGGCGAGTAAGGGCATTTCCATCCTTTCCCAACCCTACGTCACTAGTAAGAGATGCAAGCTCATCACCGAAGGTTGGTAGGGCAAGGAAATGTGTAAAAATAAAATTTTCTGTTTAACCACTTTTTGACTTGTCTTTTTGAGTAAAATGTCAGTATATGCTTGTTTCCAAAGAGATGTATATATGGGATAGATGTGACACCATGAAGCTTCTAGAACAGACCATAGGCAAGACACCAATCCTAAGAAGAAATCAAAGCGAGAACAAACTTGCAGATCTTGGTATGGTTACCGTTAAGACTTCGTCATGTTTGATTTTATTTGATAAAAGATTCTGAAGTGATTGATGATATCACGAAAATGGAGAGATATGATTAGAAAGTTTTGTGCCAACAACATCATGAGTTTGTAATGGATTACTTTGAGAATAGATTCCTTGATCACAATTTGTGTAAGAACAAGTGGACAAAATGATCTAAATCTATATGAAAATGCAATGTAGATAGTTATATAGGTAGCGTTAGCTGCTTACGCATAGAAACGTTTGAGGTGGAGGGAATTGACTGTTTCGCCAAACTCCTCACCTTCTAGCGTGCATAAGAGGTATGCACCATTTCCATAGTCCTTCGTGACTCGGTATGGGCCCAACCATTTGGGCCGGAATTTCCTTCCTTCGCCGGTTCTTTTGTCGATCCAGGTGTCTAGTCTTAGAACTAGATCTCCTTCGTATATATCGCGTTCATAAACCTTCTTGTTATACTACCGGCACATTCGGTCAGCATAAGCTCTATGCCGCTGTTCAGCATCTAACCTAGTTTCATCTAGGCTTTCTAGTTGGGAAAGACGTGCTTCTCTCGTAAGCGTCTTCATCCGTAATCCTTGTAGTGAAATGCGGAGATCGGGTATTTCGACCTCAAGCGGGAGAACTGCTTCTGCCCCAAATACTAGCGAGAAAGGAGTTGCTCCCGTTGGTGTTCTTATTGAGGTTCGGTGGGCCCACAAGGCCGGATATAACTTTAAGTGCCAATCCCATTTGTTTTCTTTTACCGTTTTAAGGAGAATGGCTTTCAATGTTTTGTTTGTTGCTTCAGCCTGCCCATTGGCTTGGGGATAATACAAGGAAGCCGTATGGTGGCTTATTTTGAATTTACTGCACAATTCACGAACTTCTTCACTCTTGAAAGAAGTTCCATTATCTGAGATAATGATTTGCGGGATACCGTACCTGCAAATGATTTGGTTCAAAATGAATTTGGCGATTACTGAACCAGGTACAGTGGTAAGAGGCATGGCCTCTACCCATTTGGTGAAATATTCAGTGGCCGTAATTATAAAATTGTGGCCGTCTGTAGATGAGGGAGAGAATTTCCCTATTAAGTCCAGACCCCATGTAGAAAAGGGCCATGGAGTAGCGATTGGTTGTAGAGCTTGTGCTGGCATGTGGATCTCGTGGGAGAATTCCTGGCACTTATGACACCTGCGTGCAAACTCTATCGCGTCATGTTCTAGAGTGGGCCAGAAATAGCCCATTCGATGTATTTTTCGAGCAGTGGCATGGCCACCGAAGTGGCCTCCACATATACCGCTGTGGGATTCATGGAGAATCCTCTTGGACTCTTCTATGTCGACACACCTTAAGAGCATTCCATCGAATGCTTTTCGATAGAGCACCTGCTCTATAATGACATATTTGGCTACGATTATGCGTAATCGCCTTCTTTGTTGCGGTGTCACTGCATCTGGGTACGTATGGTCCATGATATAATTAATGATATCAGTGTACCAAGGGCACTCAGAAATAGCAGGTCGAGTTTCGATGTAGTATACGCATTCATCTGGAAAATCCAAATCTACTAGATCGCCTCCGTCTAATGGGTTGTCAGCTAACCAATCCGCGATGATTTGTCCTTTAACTAACTTCTGATTTACAAATGTTAATTCGAACTCTCCCATTAAGGTTATAAAACGTCCAACCTTTTTGGATAAGGAACCTTGTGTGAGAAAAGTCCGTAAATGGTCCGTCTTTACCATGACCTTTGTTTCTTGATTCAGCATGTAATGTCTTAGACGTTTAGTAGCAAAGACTATGGCAAGACATTCTCGCTCTGCTTGTGTATAGCGTGTTTCATAGTCGAGTAATGTTCGGCCGATGAAATAAATCACACGCTCTCTCTTGTCATCGTCATCTTCCAGGCCAACATACGAGCCGCGCGAGACATCGGTAGCCCGTGAGTATAGAATTAACGGGCGATCTAACTTAGGTGGCATTAGCGTAGGTGGTGACAGCAAGAAACGTTTAACTGCGTTGAAAGCTTCGTTGCAGTCTTCGGTCCAATCAATGCTATAGTCTTTCTTGAGTAAATTGTTGATTGGGTGAATAGCGAAGCTTAAGTCCGGGATGAATCTCCGGATTGCACCCAGCTTCCCAAGAAATGATCTGATTCCAGATTCACTCGAAGGTGGGACCATTTCGAGGACAGCCCGAATTTTGGTTGGATCAACGTCGATCCCTCATGACGATATGATGTAACCTAGGAGCTTTCCTCCTGTTACACCAAAGACGCATTTCTCTGGGTTTAGCGTGACTCCGTATTCTATTAGGCGTGAAAGAATGATGCGGAGTACTTCGGGATGGTCACAACGCTTTTTGGCCTTAGCCAATAAGTCGTCTACGTAGGATTCCACGATTTTATGAATTAAATCGTGAAATATATAAGTCATAGCCCGCTGGTACGTAGCACCAGCGTTTTTGAGACCGAAAGGCATGACAGCATAGCAATAGGTTCCCCAAGGAGTTATAAACGTGGTTTTAGCTTGATCTTGCTCGGATATTCTGATTTGATTGTATCCCGAGAATCCATCCATGAGAGACAAAAGTTCAAAACCAGCTGTTGCATCAACAATAACGTCTATGGATGGTAATGGGAAATCATCTTTAGGACACGCTTTGTTGATGTCTCGGAAATCTATGCAAATGCGTATCTTTCCGTTCTTCTTGAGAACGGGAACGATATTAGATACCCATTGGGAGTAGTCAACTGGCTTGATAAATCCTACCTGAAGGAGTTTTATTACTTCCTCTTTTACCATGAGAGCTACTCTGGGTTTCATGGGCCTTGATTTTTGTTTAATTGGCTTTGCATCCGATCTAGTGACGAGGTTGTGTACCGCAATGTGGGGTGCGACTCCCGTCATCTCCTTGTAATTAAATGCAAACGCCTTCTGATGTTCTTTGAGAACCTGAGTATGTATTTCCACTTCTTCTGGTGTCAACGAAGAACCTAGTTTCAATATTCTTGGTTCATCTTCTGTCCCAATGTTGACATCGATTGTTTCTTCGATTAAAGAGGCGTTACCCTCTTCGAACTCAGGTGGTGCTGGAGGTAAATCTAAATCATCCCCATTTTCTATTGCGTATATGTTAGGTTCCCTTTGTGACGGAAGATCCGTTACGGGATTTCCGAAGTAGGAGGACGAATGTGGGATCAGGGATAAATCTAGCATGTGATAGGAGAGATGTAATGCTGCATAGGCATTTAAATAATCCAAAGTAGCCGCATCATTTCCAACATGGTCTAGGACGGTAGATTCGCTTCCGCTTAAAAGAGGATTTGTCATTGTTTTTATTAATGGTTCGTCACGAATGGATACTGTGAAGTGAGTATCTTCTAGCTCATTGCTTGGAGTAAAACGTGATGCTGAGGTTGCTATTGAATCGGCGAGAAGATTTTTCTCTCGCGGGATCGCTTCAATGGATATGAAGTTAAATGCTTTGCTTAAATCTAATACAACATTTTTGTAGAGTTGTAAATGTTCGGCTTTAGTTTCATATACTTCAGCAACTTGGTTTGTTACTAATTGCGAGTCTCCCAAGACTCTGATGTTATCAATACCAATCCTTCTGGCTAAGGTGAGGCCAAGAAGGAGGGCTTCGTACTCAGCGCCATTGTTTGTGCATTCAAAGTTTAACTTAAATGAGAATGGGAGGACCTTCTCCTCGGGCGAAGTAAGAATTATACCTGCCCCCGCTCCATAACGACATTTAGCTCCATCGAAATGGAGAGTCCAATACTTAGCCGGGAGTGTAGATGTTGGGGCATCTGCCACGTTTGCACACTCTACTTCTATCATACAGAGATCCTCTGCCGGTAAGGAACCAACACCTAGGGAAAATCCTATGCCTACTGAATCGAATGGTAAGAACATTGGTGAATCTTGTTCTATCAATTCAACGATTTTCGCAGTAGTCCCTAATGATACTGTTTCTTTAGTTTTACCTTTAGGGGTTGGAGTTGTTTTGGCTATGCTGGTAGTTTCAAGATCCGTTGTAGGTATCAACTTTTCCTCTGGCTTTGGGTCAGAGGGTTTATTAAGTTGGTTTGTTGGCAGCTCAAATTCTGAGTGCACCCCTGGTCTTTTCTTTAAATCAGCTAGGTGCAAATCGAAAGGTTTTGGATCACCTTTGGCTACAAATACCTTTCCCAGATGCAAGAATCTTACTTCTT
Organism: Taxus wallichiana var. yunnanensis; assembly: GCA_018340775.1. NCBI lineage: Eukaryota > Viridiplantae > Streptophyta > Pinopsida > Cupressales > Taxaceae > Taxus > Taxus wallichiana. The sequence goes on from CM031237.1 coordinate 416,580,799, forward strand.
GAAATAGCGTGGAAGGGATTGCCTTCATTCGATGTATCCAAGGTCGGCCGAGGATCATATTATAGTTAGTTTCCCGATCTATAATATAAAACTCGGTCAAGATGGTTTTGGGCCCTAAGGTGACCGGCAGTATTATAGTTCCTATTGAAGTGGCTTTAAGGCTATCATAGCCTCTCAAGGTATTTCGTGTAGTGGAACGTTTTGTTTCTTCATATCTAAGCTTTTGGAGGAAAGAGAAAGGGACTATGTTAATCGCAGCCCCCCATGTCACCATTGCACGTTTTACATAGTTATTATAAACCCATACTTGTAAGTGCAAGGCTGGGTCACCTCGGCGTGCGATCTCAGCATCTGTGGGCATTTTACTTATTTCAAAGATGAATTCGACATCCTTGTCCGGCTGCCCCGGAGGGTGGATATCAAAATCTACGTGATTTACTTGTGTTTCGGGAGGTGGAGTGATGTTAATTAGATGGCCTAGACCTAATGCTTCTAAAAGAGCAGCTCTGTGAGGGGGAGAGTTCTTTAGTAAGTCCAAAAATGAAATGTGTGAGAAGGTCTTTGTTAGGTCACTAATTAAATCATAGGCACCGATGGGTTTTTCCATTTTTTGCTGACTCCTATCTGTCTCTGGCAGATGACTTGGGCTCGGTTGAGAGAAATACTCTCGTGTTCTTGTTATAGCTTCGATAGGTAGTTCAGCGTCTAATTCCACCAAACTAACTATCTTAGGTCTTGGTTGAGCTCCCAATTGTGGAGCAACTGATGGATTTAATGAAGTCGAAGCTTCATGATCATTGTTTCCCGTTATTGCACCCTTGCTTGTTCCAGTTGGATTCAGCCTATTGCTGTCATGATTTGGGAGTGGATCATTAAAGATCTTAAGGGGAGCATTCTGGGGGGAAACTGCCCCTGCGAGAGTATTTGGTTGTGGTGAGACGGGATCTGCCAAGAACAGGTCTATGAAGAACTGTCTTTGTTCTTCTGGCAAACGTTGCATAAATTTATTGTAGTCACGACATGTTCTAGTGTCGTGACCATGAATTTTATGGAAACCACAATAAGAATTGGGATTATAATTCCCGTTTTGTTGGTTTGGTGTGTATTGTGGCCTAAAATTCCGATCAAACTGTTGCCTATTAGGACCAAAGTTTTGGAATTGTTGTTTTTGGTTTTGACTTTGGTTTTGGTAACCAAATGAGTTTTGGCTTGGCCCTTGTATGGGATTTCGCCATTGTTGTTGTTGTTGTTGTTGTGGATGGTTAAAATCCACTGTATTGACGGTCGGGGTAAAGTTGTTGTTTCGTTGGTTGTTTGTTTGTGACGGAGTATTAATGACATTTACCCTCTTGGGCTGGTCGGTTACCCCATCCGTTGTTACCCCACGATTTTTGTTAAGGATTTTGGGTCCTTGATTGACATTTGTGGTAGTTGTAGTATTTTGAGTGGAGGTGATTAACCTCCCGTTTGCTCCGTATGTCTTATGACCACTATCTATCGCTGCTTGATCAATTCGCAGAGCGCTCTCGAGTACTTCATCATAAGTCCTTAGTGGGAACTTCTGGACTTCTTCCTTCACTTCTCTACTGAGAGAATGAAGGAATAAATCGCATAGTTCCATCTGATCCATATTTGGAGCACTTGCTGATGAATAAAGGACGGTACGCCACCTTTGGATGAAGTGGGCGACAGATTCATTGTGTTCTTGTTTGATATGCAAGAATTCTCTGATTCCTGTTCTTAATAGTTTGTTCATGTCGAAGGCCTTGATGAACTCAGACACAAGTTGTTTGAATGAATGTATGGAAGCTTCAGGTATTCTATAATACCAATCGAGAGCGATGCCTTCCAAGGTTTTGGGAAATATTTTAGCAACAACTCCATCCCAAGGGAGTAATTCTCGTATGGCTGTAGCGTAAGCTTTGATATGCGCATTCGGATCTCCCTCACCCTTGAACTTAGGCAAATCAGGGAGAGGTCTTGGAAGCATGACGCTTCGTATGGTGAAATCTAAGGGTTCCTTTAGATATTCTGAATACGTCCCTATTGCATAGCTTTCGACCATTGATGGTGTTTGGTGAGGGAGTGGTGGTGGGATAGGTTGTTGATACGGTGCAGCGTACGCGTTGGCAGGGGCATAGGGAGGTCCCTGCGTTTGAGAAAACATGCCGGGAGAGGAGAACATATCTCCTTGTGGTGATTTAGAGTACATGTTTAAATAGGACGGGGTATTATCGAGGAACGGACTGTTCGACACTAGACCGGGAGGAATAGTGTTAGAGATGATAGGCCTTGTTGGCGTTTGTTGTGGATATTGAGGAGGCATGCCTAACGTGCCTACTCCCGTAAGGAGATCTACCTGACCAGAGTGGTATGGAGGATTGGAACTTCCTGTTTGTATGAACGGAGAATTTTGACTTGCTTGAGCCAGTTCTAACCCTCTCACTCTTTCTACTAACGTTGAAATGACTTCATTTGGTGAAGTCACGGTACTTTTCCTGAGCGGCGTTTGTTGTATACCTTGGTGTTGTAAAGGTACGTGATATCCTATCATAAATTGATCGCTATTTTGCCAAGTTTCTCCCAGAATATTTCCTGTATGCAGTGGTATAGAGGTATTTTCTTGAAAAGAGATTTCGGGTTGTATTTGTAATCCTCCTATAGATGGATACATTCCCCGGGAGCGTTGTTCACTCCTAGGATAACGTGTTGACTGTCCATCATCTAAGACCAGGTATGGATCTGATTGCCTACTAATTTGTGGTCTGAGTAACATTTGAGGAGATGAACCAGATTCTCCTGTAAACGTCATATTGTTGGAACCTGAAGGTTCTGTTTGTTGGGTTCGAGGGGGTTGATCTAACTCCTCAGTTTGAAAAGACGAACTATATCTGATTCTTGGGGTTTGTGTTGACAACTGATTAGTTGAATAGTTGTCACCCCATACTGAGAGCGAGGGTGATGATTCTCTATTTTTTTGGGCGTAGTATGCCTCAAGACCCAGGAGGGGTCTGCCATATGCGTCGAATCCCGACATATTCGGGGGGTATATGAATACCCGCAGAATAATGGGAAGGAGCGAAGGTGGATGAGAGAAGATGAAACTTCTCAAAGAGAAGGTGAAACAATTGTTTGTTCACGTTGGGTTCACCAATTTTGTACGTCGGAAAAGCGACAGGCGAGCGTGAGAATCAACAAGTAACTCTTCCACGTACCCGACCTCCCGAGGTCGTGCTGAGACAGCCGGTGGGGGTAGAATATGCAGACAAACTAATTAGGCAGTCTAATGTCTTCGACTCGCACTAGTGGAATTTGTGAATCTAAGGCAAAGAAGGCCCTTCTAACTTGGACTGGTGTGATAGATCGATCAGCGAGGATGATTGCTCGAAGGCTCCAATCAATATTGAGCTCTGGCGTGATTCGATCTATGGGTTGCGGAATACGTGGAAAGTGACCTGGGATTGTTTCGTGTATATCCCCTGATAAGGTCATATAGTGGATGATGAATACAATCGATTCTATGGACGATTTTCTGGCCTAGTCCAGAATTCCCTAGCTTCGTTAGCCGCTATATCTAGTAAGGACAGTTGCTCGATGATGATAGGTGGAAGTGGAGTGGACCTGAATACCAAAGTACGTAGACTAGCGTCTATATCGGATTGACCTGTGGACTCGTTGGGCTGTGGGGTCTGTGGATCACAACCGTAGACTCTCGGTTGTTGCGGTCCTGTTATGGTCATATGTGAGATCAAGTTCTAATCCCTAGTATCCAGTAATCGTATGCTTTCTCAGCTTCTATGTTTAGAACCAATAGTTGTGCGATCTTCTCAGAATACCTTACAGGTGTTCTCGCAACCTGGATTCTTAAGCTGGTATCTATATCTATGAGGGTGTCTCCAGCATCTGGCTGTGGAACTAGAGGATCGCACCCGAATGTTTGTTCTCTTTCGAGCCCTTCTACGGTCATGTGGATGTTTTCTAGGGTAATCTGTAGTTTGGCTGACTTGACCAAAACGCATGTGCTTGGTCGTCTTCTATGTTTAATCCTCTTAACTGTGAACTGATCAGTTGTAAATCTGTGGTTGTTCGGAATACTTGTATCCTGAGATTTTGGTCTATGTCAACTATTGCTGTGACTAGGTTTGGTTGAGGCACGATTGGCTCAAATATATATTCCCTGGGCTCTTGAGGTCCCGTGATTGTCATACGAAACAAAATGCAATCTAACTGTGATGAAACAAATTCTAACTAAGTGAAATAAATCTAACTACATATAACTTTTATTTTTCTATGAAATATTCTAACAATTTTAAGGAAAGCAAACTATTTTATGCGTATCTAGAAATAATAACTAAACAATAATTAAAAACAGACAAGATAACCGAGTGTGGTTATTTGCCTGTGCGATTTGTAGAATTATTCTAAATGACTAAAATAATCTGTCTAATCTACCGGCAAGATTCTCGATCCTACCTCAGAAGTGAGGAGTGAATCATAGTTTCTCAGAAACTATCAATCCCCACAGCTTCCCTGGCAATATCGAGAATAGAATGAAATGAAATAAAGCGATTAACTACTCTATTTGATATGAATCTGACTAGAACTTTGAAATGTAAAACCTGGATTCCGCAGAACAGTGGCGAATCCGATGGTGTGTGTATGATCTCGTCCCCTCAGTATGATCTTCTCGTTCTTTCGTGTTCACTTGGATCCAGAAAAGCGTGTAATGCTAGCACCGATAGGAGTAGATTTTGGGATAAGGACAACTCAGAATGTAGACCGAGAATGCGAGTAGGAGAGGGATAGTGCAAGAGTACAGAGCTTGGCTTATGCGATTCCTAGCGGGATTTTACTGCAAGTCATGCAACATGAAGCGACCAGAACTTCTAACTATCCTATACGAAGAGCAAAACCTACAACTTTAATGGCTTCCTAAGCTATTTCATTCCAAAATAAAGACACTGCTTGCACAAGTTGGATATGTGGCTTACCAACAGCTGAATAAAGCTAACCAGGTATATAATGAATTGAACTAAGAACTCCAAGACATAGTAAAACAAATCTACAGCAAAGAGGAATTCAGAGGCAAGCTTCTAACCGGATTGGATGGAACAACAACACTGCCTGCACAAGATGGGTCTGTGGCTTACTAACAGCTGAGCAATACTGACCAAGTATGAAATAAGCTATGCTATCAATCCTAAGCAAGCTAACCAAAACACTAAAAATCAGAAGACTCTAACAAGGAAAAATGGTGACCAAAAGCTCCAGCTCAAATTCTTCACCCAAATTCAGACCAAAAACTCCAGACCAAAATCAGACCATTTGCATGTACACAAACCATGCATTTATAGGAATTCCAACTCTCAAAAACCAAAACCAAATTGAACTCCTAAACAATAAACAAAGGAAAAACACTGTTCCAGGGGACCAAAAACATTAATGCATGCTCAAGTCGGCAAAGAAAAGCTGGTGAAACGTGATATTTCATGCGAGTCGCGTCAAAAGAGTGTTCTGGAAAATGCGCACAGGACCGCCACTCTGAGCAGGGCGGCGGTTACAGGACCGCCGCCCTGTTCAGGGCGGCGGTCACGAGACCGCCGCCATGCAGGGCGGCGGTTTCATCACTGAAGGTCAAGAGGCCAAGGAAAGAGGGAAAAAGGGGAAAACAAAGGGCGCGGGGGCTAAGCGGGGCATGCGGGATGTTAACGCATACTCCGAGGGCTTTTCCGGATCCCGAACACCTTGCGAGGAGACCTGTATCATCATTGGGGCACTTGTTACACTGTTCTGGCGGTACAGTACCTTACAATTTTGGGTACGTACAGGATCCCATGGTATTCTTGTGCGCCATGGAAGAAAATGGAAATACCCACTAGAGAGGAGAAATATGCTAGCATATACACTACATGGGAAATCAACACACTGGTGGGTGGTCCACAGGGATAATCTGGTCAAATGGGATGAAATTGGGGTTTCTCTTACTACTAATTTCTTTAGGAGAAATGCACCTACAAAAATCTGCAATTATCATGGTGATCAACCTATTCAACACCATGTTCAGAAGTGTGAGAGACTCTTGAAAGAAGGGTAGGAAGCTTTACCACCTTCATTATGGGTGTGCCGTTTTATTCCACTTTACAAGGTTGCGTGCGTGCTTAGTATGTATATGTAGAACTCCATAGAGAAACTAGAAATTGGTAGAATTTAATTATAGGAATGGTCCAGATGTTTGAATTCTTCTCTACAACACCTCTGGTAGAGGAAGCATTGAAAATTATCAAGCACTTAACTATAAGGGTTAGTGCAAAGGCTAAAGAAATCCTCTAGGAATTATTAGATAAAGAGGACTCAGGAGCGCATCTTGATAAAGAACTAGGGGCCTGATGCAACATTACTTCAATGCACTTGCCTTGCGAAAGAGAGAGGAAAAATGGTCTACCTAGTGGATGATGAAGAAGTAGATAATCTAGATGTAAACCATTCAATAGGAAGGCATGAGGTATTGGATAGTGTGGATAGGACCACGTGTGCATATCATGAACCTATGAAGACAAAGCGGGTGAATATTGGAATAGATACCGAGCCTAAGGAAGCCATAATTGGAGACTATTGGTCAGACTTTGAAGTGGCAAAAATCATAGAGTTACTAAGGGACTACCAAGACCTATTTCCTAGGGGGTACCATGAACTCAAATGCATGCATGAATCGTTAGGGAGATGAAGATTAAAATTAAAGAGGGTGCACGCCGATTAGAAAAAGGCCTTACAAAATGAACCCCAATTTGCACAAAAAGGTCAAAGAAGAGATTGATAACATGATGAAGTTTGGAATTATCAAGCCCTTGATGAGTTAGAATGGGTTAGTCCAATGGCAATCAATATCAAGAAGGATGGAAAGATTAGAATATGTGTGGACTATAGGGAGCTGAATGCTACATGTGTAACATATCCATTCCCTATGCCATTTATTGAAGAAATACTAGGAGTTACATGACGTGAAATATATTCATTTACAGATGGGTTCTCTGGGTATCATCATGTTAGGAATGCCCAAGAGAATCGGGAAAAAACTACATTTACTATCGAATGGGGTAGATTTGCCTATACTTGAGATGCCTTTTGGTCTAAAAATGCACCCGTTGTATTTTCACGCATAGTTGTCTAAGTGTTCAATGAATTTACTAATAACTTCTTACGGTATATTTAGATGATTGGATGATGTATGGATTAGTTAAGGTCCACTTTGTGATAATATGCACTTAATGTTTGAATGGTGTAGCTAGTTGAGTATCTCTTTGAACATCAAGAAGTGCATATTTACTACACCATTTGGGATACTTTTAGGACACATAATCTACAAGGAGGGTTTGATTAGTTGACCTAATGAAGGTTGCAGTCATTATAGGCCTAGGGGAGCCTACCAGTCAAAGTGAGGTGCGTGGATTTTTGGGACATATAGGATATTACATAAAAATTTATCAAAGGCTATGCCAAAGTTGCCGCACCCTTAGAAGAGTTACTAAAAGGGAAAGGTATGTTCTACTGGGGAGAACAACAACAACGTGCATTTGAGACATTAAAGGAGAAACTTACTACCATGCCTATTCTGCATTTTCCTTCATGGGACAAACCATTTCATGTACATGTTGATGCCTCTAGCATGGCCATTGGCGCGGTGTTGGCTCAACCTAGAGAAGGTATTGTAGATCATCCTATCTATTTTGCTAGTAGAAAGCTGACTCTTGCAGAACAAAATTACACAACTACAAAGTGCGAAGATTTGTCAATGATCTATGCGTTGCATAAATTTTGCCAGTACTTACTAGCTACACCATTCATCTTTTATATAGATCACATGGCATTGAAGTATTTTGTCAATAAGCCTTTTTACAAGGGTGCATATGTCGATGGGTGCTCTTATTTCAAGAGTTTGACTTCACAGTTATGGTAAAACCAGGAAAAAGTAATTCTGGACTAGACCATTTATCAAGAATATAGTTAGGAGAAGAGGCACATGTAATTGATGATACCATGCCGATGCATAGTTATACAAAGCTACAACATGCATCATCATAACTAGAGGACATTGCTATATTTTTACGCACATGGATGTCACCAGAAGGAATGAAATCATTGGAGAAGAAACAACTTGCTATACATGCTGCACCTTATATATTAATTAGTGGTGAATTGTACAAAATGGGCTGGGATGAAATATTGCACCATTGTGTATTAGAACATGAGCGCACAGGCATTATGGAAGAATCTCATGGTGGAATTGCAGGAGGTGACTATGTAGGTGATGCCACAACACGTAAGATTATACTTGCTGGATTGTGGTGGGAGACCCTCTATAAAGATTGTAAGAAATTTTGTAAGGAATGTGATCGGTCTCAACATCTTAGAAGACCAGGGTAGCAAGATGAAATGCCTCTAAGACCTATTGCTAGCGCAGAACCATTTGAGAAATGGGCTATAAATTTTGTGGGTCCTATTTCACTAGCTGCACGCAGAACTGGATCACGCTACATTATCACTTTCACAGACTATCTGACATGGTGGGAAAAAGCAACACCTACCAAGGATTGTACAATGGATATAACAACTTAGTTTCTATGGGAACATATTATTACAAGGTATGGATGTTCTTTGATTTTGACTAGTGATAGGGGCAAAAATCTTCTTAATGAGACAATCAAAATTTTATTGGATAAGTTCATGATTGCACACCATAAGACTACACCCTATCATCCTTAGGAAAATGGAACTACTGAGGTTTTCAACAAAATTTTGAGCCACACATTGAAAAAAATCTGTGATGTTGGAAGGATTGGGATGATAAAGTATCTGCAGAACTTTGGGCATATAAAAAAACGTATAAAAGGTTTAACAAAGCCACACCATTTTAGTTAGTGTTTAACGCAGAAGTCATTCTTCCTATGGAGTTTATGTTACCTTCTTTACATATTACATGTGTTGGAGGTCTAGTTGATAAGAAAGCTTTAGAATAATAGATTGAAAAGATAATTCAACTGGATGAGCAATGAGCTATAGCACGTTGGAGTCAAAACCAAGAAAAGGCCAGGCATAAAGCATGGCATGACAGAAACATAAGGGATAAGAAGTTTGAGATTTGACAAATGGTACTCTATGACTCTAAGTTCTTGCACCATCCAGGAAAACTTAAGGTACATTGGTTAGGACCGTATGTTATCACTTACATCCTTGAAACAAATGCTTGCTAGTTAGAAGCACTTGATGGAACACGGCTACCCGGTTACTTCAACGGGAGTAGGTTGAAGCCCTACCATAAATAAGTCTTCTTGGTGTTTGTAATAAGGTAATATTGCAATTTAGATTAGATTTTCAATTTTGTGTTTCCTTCTTTGTTGCTATGATTTTTCGATTTAGTTGGTGTGTTGTGAAATAAGTGTGTTTGCGTGCATGAAGCTAATTACTATATGAAGCATGTTTATGTGTAGAGGACTGCAAATAATTTTACTATGGGGTGGTTGTCGATATCCAAATACAAGATTGTGGGAATTGAAAGGTGAAAGGAATAAACTATTATAGGTGCTATTTTAATTCAAAGGATTGCCTCTAAAAAGTGACCAAAGATGGAGATGAATGAAGGAACAATATAATGCGAGGTAAGCAGAGGCCATAACAACTACTAGCGAAGGTAGGGATGAGGTACTGGGTGCAAGGAAGCACGGCCAAGAGAAGTCTATGACCAGAGGAGAGGAAGGCATGCTAGAAGTTTATAGCTGAGGTGCGAAGATGTAATGCGTGGAAAGGATGGAATTGGTCAATTAATGAGAGGATATTTGGTAGGTAAAGGAGCAATGAATGCATCAAAAATTTGAAAATCTATATAAGGATGGGATGCGAGTTCATTTTTACTGTTACGATTAAGAGTGTTTGAAAAGGAGCCAAGTGATCATATTAAGGTGTAAAAGGTGTGCAACCAGTCGTGACAAAGAGATCTAGGCATAGAAAGAGCTTGCATCCTCGGTGGTGAAGGGTTTGAGCGAAGTAAGGCGACATAGAGGAGCTAGGGCACATGATTTCACCTAGGGCATGCTTTGAATCGAGCTAGGGTTTGATTCACACATTGCAGAATTCAAGAGGAAAGGATCTACAAAGGATTGTAAGGTAGAAATGGCACCCAAGAAAGTAGTTATAACAGAGTGAAGGGAAAGAAGAAGGTGGTAGAAGAAGAAGAGGAGATAGCTCCCAAAAGCATTTTTTCATAAATGTAATATCCAGAGGGGGTTATTATTGGCCAAGAGTGGGATTCTCACATAAGGAAAAGTAAGGTGAGTGAGTACAATCACCGTACCACATAGAATAAGAAGGATCTTGACGTGTTGTTGAACACGAAGATAAATAAACGCATGACGGAAGACATGCCAGTGTATGATGATGTTGGCGAGAAGCTATTAAAGAAGATAGGATTTTACCAACTATATGAACTCCCTTACTTTGGGAAATATTAGCCCTTACACTAGTGGCTCATGAGCAGAGTGTACAAAGATTTTTTCTACTTTACAAGACATCGAGCCATAATTTTAGCCACACTCATCTCCATGGTAATGGGGTTGAAAGGCACATGAGAAGATTTAAAAGATGATTTAATAGATAAGGCTGTAATATTGGAGACCAGAAAGGAGTTGGGGTACACAAAGGGTCTCGCATGGCATGGACATTGATAAAATGAAGAAGTATCCAATGGTGTAAGCAACCACACATCTTGTTACAAAGATAAATGACCAGAAAGGTGGTCACAAGTGAACACCATGTGGCTACACATTTCCAAAAAGATGTTTGAAGGGGTAGTCTACAACATTTCATGTTATATTGTAGAAACAATCATTGAGGAAGCACGTGTAGGAGGAAAGATCAACTTTGGAGTTGTTTTGTTATCACTGGTGTTCATGGAGATCGGAGTACCTGATGGACTGAAGGAGAAGATATGGGAGTATCCCATGGATCAAAATTCACCTGCAGAATGCTTCAAGAAGTACTTATGTGAGGGATCCATGACAGATTAGGTCAAGCAAAGGGCTGAGAAGTGGTATGATAGGCTCCACATGGCTTTTGAGGAAGAATGGTGCATCCCCAAGGACTTTCCTTTGGTGGTTGGAAAGGTATTTTAGTTCACTGTATACCAACATTTCTGTATAGCATGGTTCACCATGAAATATGGAACATGGAGCCCTTGGTGTAAGTTTCCATATGCCTTCATCACAAGGTACTTTTAGGTGTCGCACACAGTTCATAGATGCGCGGCAAATGACATTCAATGTAGATAAGGTAGATTGTGACTACCACAAACTAAGGAAGAAATATGTGTATCTAGGGTGGGGTGATTATATTAAAAGGCTCATTTGAGATGTATTAAGCATTAAACCAATAAGTCTTGCTTGTGGAGATATTGGAGCAGCATTGGTGTATCTTCAACTGAAGCCCAAGATGGAGAATAACAAGTATGTGGAAGATGAGTTTGCACTTCCAACACCACCAAAGGGAAAGCATACAATGGAGAACGTCCTAGTACCTAAGCCCAAAAATCCAATATAAGTAGAGGATGAGGAGGATGAGCGTGATGATAGTGGTGGTTTGGAGCATAGAGGTAGAAGACATCCTACGAACAAGGATGAAGCTAAGTGCACCACTACACCACCTAAACCACAAGAAGGGGATGATGAGGACTTAGATGTAGTCCAAGGAGAGCACATATTTAAGCGAGTATTCAGGAGAATAAGGACACAAGGTGATACTCTGAAAATAGTGCAAAAATCACCTAGAATCTCTCCACAGAAGGAGACAACCACACAAAGGAGAAGGAAATTAAAGTTGACTAAGGAGGCGGAAGAGTCAGAGGAAAACGTGCTTACTTCTCCTACACCTCTAGAGGATGTAGAACATAAAGATAAATAAATGAAGCAAGGAGAAGAGGAGGAAAAGGGAACAAATGAGACAACTATAGAGACTGCTTAGGACATAGAGACAAAAGTCCAAAATTTGGAAGCTCAAGTTCCTAAGTAACCTCGTCTAGAAGAATAAGTGGAGAGCACATTCCACTCGTCCATGGGGTATGCAGTAAAATTTTCCATGCCTGCTTTCTAGAGCACTTTGTTGTAAAAGGAATTATATGGTTGAGAACTAATGGATGAAGATATGGCCACAATGCGCATGAGGAAGTAGTTATCATGGTCCATGCACACACACATGGATGAGCTAGATTTTGATGTGTGTGAGGAGTCATGTGTATCAAGGAGGTTGAAGAAAACACCTCAGGATAGACACATGACAGTAAAGCCTACTGTCATGTCAAATGAATAGGTGAGTAATACATTGTTCAAAGTATCAACAGAGGTGGCAAGGTGGAATATGGACAAGGTTTCCACAATTAGGATGCTCAGGAAGAGATCGAAACTAAGGATGGGGAAAAATCACCTAACACAGAGAGAGACTTAGCACAGAAAAATAACACTGTATTTATCAACATCATAGAGGAGATTAGTGACAATGTTATAAGAGATAGGCCACACTTAGAGCCAAAGGTACCACAAACATTTCCTTCAGCAATACACTATGTAGGAAAGTTGGCGGACCTAGTGCTTGAAGATGAGCCTTTACGCATGCCAGCGCCAAAGGATCTAGTACAAGAGGAAGAACGAGAGAAGGCTTTAGTGATGTGGAAGATTACATCCTATGAAGGATCTGCTGCAAGCGCTACAAGAAGAATTGAAGAAAGTAGACCAAGCCTTGAACATCTACACGATCTAGAGGTGCTCATCAACATAAAAACCCTAGAGGAGAACAATGAGGTCCACAAAGCAATGAAGGATGAAACATTGGGCCACGTAGAAAGATTATCAATGGTTAAGTAGAAGTGTGAGGCCTTGGCAGCAACACAAGAAACACACAAGATGAGACTGGAAGAGCTTGGGAAAATCATTACACAGAAGATGGATTTACTAGAGGGAAGGATGACTGCAATGTCCAACATTGTGTTGGTCTTGCAAAATGAAAAATGAGAGATTGGGAGGGATGAATTAGAGTCGATTGCATTGGTGGACATTCTAGAAAAAGAAGAGGAAACACTTGTTGAATGATAGACCTTGGAGGCTGAAATAAAACAAGAATATCCTGAATTAGTTGTTCAGGATGAAGAAGAGACTACGGAGTAAAAATATTCTTTCATACATTCTTTCATAGATCTGGTATGTTCTAAAGAATGATGAGATAGTAATAGAACTATATATGTTAAGTCTCCACCATGCTAACATCCTTCTACAACAACCCTAAAGAGGGACCTAGTACCTTTGCACGCTTCGGTGAGCACTTAGTTTAGGCCGAGTGATGTGCAAGCTCATCTAGGGTTTTAAAGGGTTTGCATCACTGAATTCTAGACTACATCAAGTGCTTCCCAAAACTACTATTTTTACCTCTTCAATCATGTTTCCCCCTATTACTATTTTATCCTTTATCTGCCTTGTGATAAATTTTTGTGAGTTGGCCCAAATAGAGATTTTTTTTCTCTTGTTGTTTAACCATATTGGTGAATAATTTCTTCATCAAATCCACATTGAGATCTTCATTATCACCCATTTTCATAGGCTAGAGGAAATTCAGATCTGATACAATTGAAATATCCCTTGTGGGATTAATTAAGCTAAAATGTAAAATAAGAGCCTAATTTGAATGCTATAACAACAAAGAAATGAATAAAAATGAAATATACGAAATAAACCAAAGCAAATAAAGAATAAATAATGAAACTCTAATTGTAAAGAGAGGTTAAAAAGCCTTAGCTGATTTGGAGTAAATTCTAGGCTGGATCAAAGCTCGATCGATCGAAAAGAAAGGAATAAATGTTGCAATGAAGCTCCGAAAAATCTAGATATGGAGAAGTAGGCTAGGACTGTGGCACTTGGAGAGGGACAAGGGCACCCGTGGGCATCCTGGACCTATTTCTGGGTTCTCGGGTCTACGGAAATGCTCATAAAAGCTCCTTTGAGGTGTTGAAAGATGTTCATCTTTAATTTCCTTTGGTCACTTTGAGGTCCCACCAAGATCCCCTAAGTTGCGAAATGTGCAATGAAATATGCACCCGCAAAACCTCAAACAAACATCAAATCCCAAAAATAAAAATGTAGAGTGAGTGAGGGTCAAACTATCCTCAGCTATCACAATGGTGAACTTACGACCGAGCCCCGCATTAAATCTCATACACAATGTAGTTTTGTGTGTATATGTGCAGAATTGTGCCCTAGGTTACTCTTGTGCTGTCACACTTGGATAACGAGCAAGTAGCTAGATGTAGAATGTAGTAAATGTGTGCATGGAATAAAATGAACTTCCCTCCTATGAAGTGTGATGTAGAAAACCAGTCCTTGTGTCTCTTGTGATGGAGCTAGATAGATGCAATAGAGCTCTTAGATGCCTTGATGGATGTAACCTTAGGTGGTGATAGATAGTGCTTAGTGCTTGGTCCTTTATTATGATCACATAACTTTATATTTATATGATTCCTTTGCTTAAATTTCATAATTAACCTTGAAAAGGCTGACTACCAAAAAGATAAGATGCTCAAATGGATATAAAGGACCCAAAAAGTGTGAGTAAAGTAAAAATAGGACAGGGGTTCCAAGAGGGGACGAGGGTGCTTAATGCTGGTGTATTGGCTGGGCGTTGGTGTCCAGGATGACAAATGTTGAAGAGTAAAAACAAAGATTGAGCAAGTAAGGGTGGAAGACTGAAAGTAGCAATAGTAAGAAATGAAAGGTGGCCAAAGACATGGGGTAGTTATTAATTTTCTTACTTAGGAATCATATGAATATTAGTATGTAATCAGGACTAAATAATTACCCAAAATGCGTGATTGTGTGTCTACATTTTCCCCCACTTTATGTTGGTGAGTGGAGCAATCGGTAACATAAAGTAGATAAAGATGCATACCTGATAACCATGTAGATCAATAATGAAAAGCGTGCCAATGGACTAGACAAAGTGTGGAATGATAAAAATGTGAAGCATGGATGTTAAGGAGGAGAAAGTGATGAAAATGAACCTAGGGTAGAAACACGTGTAGATTTCACAATGTGCCTATTGTTTATGTTGATGTTGATGTGTGTGATATTTTCATTGTTGATGTTGTTACCACTTCCCATATGGATGAACCTATAAAAGAGAATTTGAACAAGTAGTCAAATATGCATGTATATGATCAAAATATGTAAAAAAGTGTGTAAGGAAAGTATGTAAAAACACTGAAAGTGTGAAAAAGGAACATGTGCACCTAATCCGTGATGAGAAAAGAGTGTAGAGAAGGATCTTGTAGATGATGTCGACGTGCAAGTTTTTAGGTGATCTCATGCCAATGAAATGGAAGAAGTGTAGGGAGAATAGTTTGGTGTCATCCTCCAACCTTTAACTACTTCTCGCAATGTAGAACACCACTACGATGGTGTGTATAAACACATGTGCTAAGGATTGTATGCCTTGTAAGAGCCATTATGCATGGAATTCCTATAGATTATGTTGAACTACAAATCAATGTGTAATTTCCCCTAGTTCTAGGTATCGAGGAAATTTCATTGTCTAAGGACATAAGTTTGATTTTGAGCCATGTCTCGAACTTAAAACTATGTTATAAGGACACCTTGTTGTGGATAACTTTTTATGGGGTGATCGATTCAACTAACTCGATTCCCCCTCATTTTGGGTGCATATGACATCACTAAAGGAGGATGTGGCCCAAAGGAGGACCGAACGTTGTGTTGAAACTGCCTTGTAGAGGGAAGGGAATGAGCTTGGTAGAAAAAATGCACACACAAACAAGTGGCTAGGACACAAGTGTTAGTACAAGCAAACATGCATGTAACAAACAAGTGTAGATAATGTATAAGCTAATATGCAAACAAATAACGTAGACATGTAAGAAGAAAATTTAGACCATGAAAAGTGGGTTGTAAAAATAGGACATCATTCATGATATCACAAGACAATCAAGGCTATAGCGGCCGGAAATAGACAAGTGTGCACACAAGACAAAGGGTGAAGCCCGCAAACAAGAGCATACAATGATAAGCAAGAACAAGTAGTGTAATAGAAAACCATGGTGGAAAATAGTTGTGCATAACAAATGCTGTGCTCAAGCACCCATTAGCATGTTAGAAATACAAAAAGTATGTCAAGGCATGTATAATATGGTAAAGTAATGTGCTATGAAATTAAATGAAACAATAGCACCTATAGTGTGTGAAAGTGGATGCCCCTAAGAGCCACAATGGGACCGATAATAGGTATTACACCAAGCATCCATACTGCATGTAATGGACCTATATAATCTGTGATCACAACTTGAAATCAAGTGAACACACATGTGTGTATGATAAATATAATGACATACATGATATCTATCTAACATGTGTAATAAGATGAACATGTAACAAGTTGAAAGCAACCTAAAATTTTACAAATCAAATAACAAAGATAATTAAGGAAGGCTAACACCATTTCCACCTAATAGCTAAGGATTCTAATTCTAAGAATGTAAGATTAAGATAGAAGTTAAAGGGAATGCTTAATTAGTATGAAAACAATGCAAGATCTAATTAAACATGCCTACTAATATGCTTGAATTACCTAACATGGGCCTAAATAAACTTAAGAGGGCAATCAAATGGTTATGGTTTCTACTCCAAACAATGGTGAAATGACCTCTCCAAATGAATTGTTGAGTAACTTTAGATTATTCATCTACTAACCTTGTTGAATGTTGTAGACAAGAATTTGAACTTGACTATGAATCATATGTATTATATGAGATGTAAATCAAAGCATGGTGTAAAGTATAAAGGAATGAGGTGCACTCTTTTTATAGTTTTCCTTTTGGGAGAAACTTGTATTTTGGTGCATGTGGGACTAAAAGCCCCAAATTAGATTAGAATTGCTAATCATGATTAGGCTTTGCTAATCACAATTAGTGAATTACCAAGTGATTAAGAGGTATGGAGCCTTAATTGACCACTTAGGATCAACTAGAAGGCTAGGATAAGATTTTGAAGCTTTCTGAGATGTTGTGGAGGTGAATGGGGTGATTTTGAGTGGTTGGAAGAAGGGTTTGAGTCAATATTAGGGCATATTTACCAAATCAATGGTAAAATAGGCTTAATTAGCCTATAATTGCTAATTATCTATTTTGAAGAGAATTTGACTTATGCTTCGTCGTAAAGTCATATCCCGAATGTGAAAGAGGTTTGGTGATCAATGAAGTGCTTGTTAACTAACCAAAGTGGCAAGAAACATTAGTTAATTAGTAAATATCACTAATTATAATGGAATTGGGAAGAATAAGAGTGATTTGTGTGCATTTTGGCAATAAGATTGCAAAATTGGAATTTAGGTGTCTACATTTGCCCCTATTTGAGGTGAAGTTAGTGACTTCACTTCAAATATGGTAGACAAATGTAACCAAGTAGATTTTGAAGAAAAATTATCGAATGAAGGATTCCCCTCGAGTGTCAATGGGGTGATAGGAGAAGTCAATCAATGATCAAAATTATGATTGAAATAGATAGAAGAAAATAGGTTAGAATGGGTGCAAAACCCTTAGGTATTGAGAAGGAATAAGGATAGGAATAAATGTGGTTGTTTATTGCCTCGGGTGAGTTTTTAGAAGAAAAATTAGTGATGGTAATAAATGATAAGTGATAAATGGAGAATATATGACAAGCCCAATATTTGCATCCAACCTTTCAATAAACAACATGTTTATATCATTTTGCCCCTAGGTCTACATCATCGGCCTTTACTGAAATGAACAAAAATGTAAGATAACATGAAAATCTAAATTACCAACATTTGTCCACTGCTACATAACTCCATGTAACATACATAATGCATTGAAATATGAGAAAGTAAAATGATACCTAACTCTATGCAACGTACAAAATGTAATGCAATATGAGAAAGTAAACCAACTAACCTAACAGAGAAATCAATATAATCACACACACTAAAAAAAACATGTAAGATAATTGTACCAATGTTTTTGTTATCAAGTCAGAGTTCCCGAATGTTCATGTTGTAATGACAAAGGTTAAAAATGATGCCCAAATAATTAACACATGAAAGGGGAATAATGAAGGACACAAGTGCTCCAATGGAAAAAAATTCATGCACTACGACACGGTCTCCGGTAAGTCACTATCGCATGGGAGTACCGACATAGCATGCAACCAATATTTTGTTAATGGTGGTAGATCACAATGATTCGCATGTCGTTTAAGACAAGAATAAGCAAGAACATCAAAAAGATGGTTTTGTAGGACCAATTTTGATGTTCGAGGATGATGTAAGTGATACAGTGCTTTAAGATGTATGCACGATGTTTACCAAATTTTGATTTTTTTAAATTTTTACAATTTTTACAATTTTTAATGATTTTATTAATTTTTTTGAAAAAATTAATTGTTTTAAATTTTTTAATTTTTTATGGAAGGAAATATTATGGAGGAAATAACAAAGTTAGGAGACAACATTACAAGTGACCGCTGTAAAAATGCCCTAGGTAGTAGAAAAGGTCGTTGGTAAGAAAACTATGCCCCATGTAAAATGTGCCGAAAATAATTATTTATTAAAAATAATCACCGCGGAAAGTGTTAGAGGAATTTTAGAAGAAATATGATGGTTTCACGACTCTTTGGGAGCAAGAAACACACCACGGGAGGAAAAGGAGCTTACCATTTGACTATTGATTTGAGCTCTGACCTATGGGAGGAAATGGTGAGGATAGTGAATCGAAGGCACCATGCGGACCATGTGAGGGACTACCTGAGGCTTCTAACGGATGGACCACAGGTACACAACTACTCTTTTTACCTTGGTAATTCATTTTTTTGAATTTTTAGCTAAAAACATGTATTTTAGGCTAAATTAGGGCAAAATTGGGGGAACCTATCTTGTGCAACATGGGTGCATATGTTGGCAGGCATTTCACACTTTTTGAATTTTTGACTGCAGAATGGGCGCTTGGGAATATTTGTGTAAATGCATTTTGTAATTTTTAATTTTTGACTACACCATGGGTGCTTGAGCGCCTATGTTGGCATGCATTTTGTATGTTTTTGATTTTTTGACTGTAACATGGGTGCTTGGGCACCTATGTTGGCATGCATTTTGCATTTTTTTGATTTTTTGACTGTAACATGGGTGCTTGGGCACCTATGTTGGCATGCATTTTTAATTTTTGAAATTTTGATGACAACATGGGTGCTTGGATGCCTGTGTGCAACTGTAAGGGTGCCTATGCAACACTGAGTGCACTACCTATCTTCCGGAGGCCATAACTTTTTCTCCTAACCTCGAAACGACTCCATTTTTTTTTGCGTTGGAAAGGTATCAAAGCAAACTACGCAATGGTAAGATAAATTTTGGTTTTTGAAGTTTTCTTACTAATTTATTTGGGTTTTTGAATTTGTTTTACTAATTTGTTTGGGTTTTTGAATTTTTTTATATTAGATAAGGCAAAAACAAGGACCAGCTCCTAAAATGAAATAAGAGAGGAACAAAAGAACAAATAAGAAAGAAAAATCCAGATAAGGGTCCTAGAAAAGTGAGTTAAATAGGATTAACTCTTACAACGTAGGATCTGGACCCCAAAAGGACCAAAAAGACAGAAAAACAGGGCATCATAGTTTGCCCAAAGTCCACAAAAAGTTCAAAGACCTACAAAACCTCCATGACAATAAAAAACCACCAGAGGTCATGTACGTACCCAAAATTATAAGGGTACTATGCTACTGGAATAACGTTACACATACCCCATTGATGATACAGTCTCCTCGCAAGGTGCTTAGGATCCAGAAAATTTCTCCAAGTATGCATTAACATCCCGCATGCCTCGCTTAGCCTCTGCGTGCTTTGTTTTTCTCTTCCCCCCTTCTTTTCCTTACTTTTTGGTCTTCAGTGATGAAACTACCACCCCGCCCGGGCGGCGGTCCCAGAATCGCCACCTTGCTCAGGTGGCGCGATCCTTCACGTTTTTTTCTAACGTTCCTTTTATCATGACTCGCATAAATTTCAACGTTTACCAGCTTTTTTCACCACCTTTTCTCGTATTTATGATTTTGGTTCCCTGGAATAGTGTTTTTCCATTGTTTATTGTAAAGGAGTTCAATTTGGATTTCACCTTTGGGTAAATGGGAATTCTATAAATAATCGGGTTTGTGCTCAAGCAAATGGCCCTCGTAATTACCTCTCATTCTCTCATTTCAAATTTTAGTCTTTCGCTTTTGCTTAGGAATTGTATTAGTTTTATTTGTTGCATGCATAGTTAGTGTTGTTTTGCTTTGTTTAGAAGCCACATGTTCTTCTTGTGCTTTGGTGTTGTTACTATTTCATACAATCAATCGAGATAGGATATTTTCATTTTTAGTCCGAAGCCATTAGAGTCAGCAGTTTTGTTCACAAAAAGGATAGTTTCGTGTTTTGATGTTTTGTGTTGTATGACTCATAATAAATCCCACTAGGAATTACATAAGCCAAGCTCTGTTCTCTTGCACTATCCCTCTCCTACTCACATTGTATTCAGTCTACATCCAAAGCTGCCATTGTTTCGATACCTACTTTTGTTGATGCTAACATTACACGCTTTTCTGGATTCACGTGAGCACGAAGGAATGAGGAGATCACACTGAGGGGACAAAGCCACACACAATCAGATTTGCCACTGTTCTACAAAATCTAGGTTCAAGCTATCAAATTTCTAGTTAAAACATATCAAATAGAGTAGTGAATCATTTCATTTCAGTTAATCTCACTTTCGATATTACCGGGAAGCTGTGGGGATTAATAGTTTCTGAGAAACTATGATTCATTCCTCACTTCTGAGGTAAGATCGGGGTCTTTCAAATAGATTAGATCAATTATTTGGTTATTTAGAATAGATTCACAACTGCATAGGCAGGTAGCTATACTCGGCTACTTTGTTTGTTTCAAATTCTGTTATTAGCTTAGTTGTCATTTGCTAGATATTAAATAATTGCTCTTTCAAATTCTATTTAAATAGTTGTTATCTTAAGTCTGTCAAATATTCTCAAAAAATACAAAAATAGAGAATTTAGATATATGTTGTAGATATACTTTACATAATTAGTTTACTTTGTTTTAGTTGGTTTTTATTGTTTCTCTTGCATGACAATCACGGGACCTAGGGAGCCCAGAGAATACGTATTCGAGCCAATCGTGCCTCAACCCAATCTTGTGGCAGCAATAACTAACGTAGATCAAAATCTCGAATCCAAGTCTTCCGAACAACAACAAACCTACAAGAAATCAGCTCACAACTAAGAGGACTAAACATAGAAGACGACAAAGCACATATGTTTTGGTCAAACCAGCCAAACTACAGATTACCCTAGATAAATATCCGCATGACTATAGAAGGGCTTGAAAGAGAGAAAACGTTTGGTTGTGATCCTTTGGTCCTACAACCAGATACAAGAGACATTCTCATTGACATAGACACTAGCTTAAGAATTCAAGTTGCCAGAACACCTGTAAGGTACTCTAAGAAGATTGTGCAACTTTTAGCTCTAAACATAGAGGCCAAAAAGGCATACGACTACTGGATACTAGGGATTAGAGATTGATTCTTCACATGACCATAGGAGGTCCACAACAACCATGAATCTACGGTTGTGATCCACAGGTCCCACAACCCAATAGGCTCATAGGTCAATCAGACGTTGACGTTGGTTTACGCACATTGATATTCAGGTCCTCTCCACTTCCACCAGATATTATCACACAGTTATCCTTGTTAGATATAACAACTAATGAAGCTAAAGATTTCTAGGACTAGACCAGAGAATCACCCATAGAATCCACTATATATCCATCATCCATCTTATGACCCTATTTGGAGACATACACGAAACAATCCTAGGTCATTTTCCACGTATCCCACAACCCATAGATCAAATCACGCTAGAGCTCGATATTGATTGGAGCCTTTGAGCAGTCATCCTCACCGACTTATCTATCACACTAGTTCAGGTTTGGAGGGCCTTCTTTGCCTTAGATTCATAGATTCCATTAGTGCGTGTCGAATACATAAGATTGCCTAATTGGTTTGTCCATACCCCACGTATAATCCATCCCCACCAAATGCCTCGCACAACCTTGGGAGATCGGGTGTGAGGAAGAGTTACTTGTAGATTCCCATGCTCACTTGTCACTTTTCCATCGTACAGTCCCATACCAACAACAAACTCGATCAAGAAACTAGAAATCAACACCATCTATTCCTCCTCCGAGCTGCTGATGTGGAGGTTGAATCTCCTCCTTTTCTTTTCTCCTTCGATCTCCTCCACTTTGTCCAGTAGCACTTTGACCTGAGTCTCCAGCTCCTTCATTCGGTGTTTAATCTGGACCTGGTCCGCCACCATCTTCTTTGAAATGTTTATGATGTTCAAGATGGATTCCCTTTGACCCTTGTTCATGTCCTCCATAGCTTTGAGGACCCCCTCTAAGTACACCATCTTCTTGTTCCATTCTTCGAAAACAATGGGATCACCCACATAATCATTCTTCCTGGAAGCACTAGCTTCCCCAACACCTCCCTCCATATTGTCTCTGTCATTTCCATCCCCTTGGGGATAATTTTACCCTCTTTCATCTTAGTAAGACATTCCACCAGAGTAATGTCATCATCCTCGTCTTGCTCCTCCAGGGTCGTGACCAAAGGATGATCCAACACCATCTTTCCGCTTCAACAAAAGAAGAATCAAGCCCTCATGAAGGGGCATCTTAGCTTTCTTATTTTGGAACACCATCAACAAATTTGAAAGAGAGGTAGCTAGAAAAAGGGAATACTGACCATAAAATTATGACAGAACATGTTAAGGAAGGTCATATGATGTGTATAGATTTTTCTATACTTACCCTCCAGAGTGATATACTTCATAACTTGAAGGCAGACATCCTTCTAGATTCTAGGAATACACGAGCGTGCAATGCCATCAGTGAAGAAAAAACAAGTCTCCTTGCCAACAAAAATTCTCAATCTCGAGGTATCTACGGGTTCTTTCCTTGTAGATTTTTAAACCATCCATCTTCATTTCAGTCACCCTAGCAATATTGGCCTCCGAGACCTCGACCTCCACACCGTGGACAGTAAAAACCCCTTCTTTCCATGCTTGGCCAAAATCCTTGGATAGAGCAGGGTCGTGACCATGTAATTTAGCAATAAAATTACTAAATCCACCAACTTTAAGCTTGTTCCATAGATCCTTGTTGCTCTCTTCCATGTTCTGACTAGCGGGTTCCACGTGAATCTTGTTGCCACCCATCTGCACTTTGTCAAGGTTGCATTCCCAAATAAAATTTTTCACAATCCACAAACTGATCTCCCTATCCAAGTTCAAACTGAAACAATGATTTTTGTATAAACTATCTTGGTGCTTGAAATACTTTCCCCCACTCGTGCCGACATCATGAACCTTAGCGCCTTTTATCCTTAATGATTTCATCATTAATATTTGAGGGTGATCTCTCCCCTTTGTACCAAATTTTTATTCAATACAAAGGAATACCACATTAGCTGTCTTATCCGCACATTTATTTCCTTGCCTCAAAGTATGATTGATAGAAATCTTGTCAATTTTTTTAGCAATTCCTTGATATCTTGAATGATATTTTTTATCGGCTAATTGATCTTACTTCTATTGAGAAGAGAATTTATAACAATTAAGGAATCACCTTCAATCTGAATGTCCTTAAGACCTTTTTCCTTAGTGACCAAAATACCCCAAAGGAGGGCTCTAGCTTCAGCCATGTTATTAGTCTGCTTACCCAGGGGTCCAACATAGACAAATAACCAATCACCCTCACTATTCCTTAAGATACCCCTACCCCAAGCTTGACCAGGGTTCCCCTTTGAGGCCCCATCAAAATTGATCTTGATCGTGTTTCCCAAAGGTCTAATCCAGCTTACATTCTTACCTGGGATTTTGCTCTTGACCTAACTATAGGAAAAATTATCCAGACTTCCTGTTCCCATTTCGGATAGGGATTTTTTGTTTTTCCTTTAAACAGTTTGAGATTTTCCTTAATGGCAGCATGAATTCTCCTTTTAGCCACCCCAATCAGAGGTTTCTGGTCTCTAAAAACACTATCATTCCTTGTTTTCCATAGACCCCATAAGAGATGAGGTAGTGCAATCTTCCATGCCTAGGTCAGAAAAGGAAATCTAAATGGGCTCTCCCATTGGGTGCAACAATCCTCTATATTCGAAGGAAAAATCCATTGCATGTTGAAAATTTCCAAAATCAGTGAGAAGACACCTTTAGAGAAAGGACAATGTAAGAAAATATGATTCACATTCTTTTCCCTCTCTCGGCAAAGTGTACACCTATTAGGGATCTGCATTCCTCTTTTTATAAGATTTTCAACAGTCAGGATTCTATTTTAAGTAGGCAGCCAAGAAAAATATTGATCTTAGGGATCAAGTCTTTAATCCATAACTTACCCCAATACTCTTTTTGGAAGCCATTCTTGAAATGTAATCTATAGGCTGATTTAACAAAATAATTTCATGAGTCTTCCTCTTTCCAAATGATGGAATCCTCATTGGTTTGGAATATGGGGATGTGGAAATCCCTGAGTTTCTTATTGAGATCTTGAAAAGGTTTGAAATCACCATCATAACCATGGGGGCACTATGGTTTCCCATTTGACCTCATCATCATCATGCCTCCAGAAATCTCTTATCCAAATTTTACCATTCTCCTCATAGAATTGAGCCACCTCCTTCCAAATTTCCTAATCTGCTAAGGGGAATTCTTCTAACCAATTATCCCACCAAAATCTGATCATGTTCCCCTTACCAATCTCCCAAAGGGAACCCTTTGAGAGAATGTATTTCGAATCCAACAGGGAATTCCAGAAGAAGGATCCTCTAGGAAGATTTTCATGAGAGAAAAAAAAGTCAATTCTACCTAAATTCCACAAATATTTCTTTTTTATAATATCAATCCACAATCCTTCCTCTCTAGCAATTCTCCAACCAGATTTAGCAACCAAAGCTTTGTTCATGATAGGTAAACTTTTCAGACCCAGACCCCCACACATATTTGGCCTAGTGACCTTGTCCTAGGCCACTAAAGGGAATTTAAACTTTTCCGAGGCTCCAGCCTAGAGAAATCTCTTCTAAATTTTTTCTAGAGCATCAATAATTTAGGCCGAGAGCTTGAAGCGAGACATAATGAAACTAGGTACTCCTCAAGAGAGCTCAAAAGGAGTTGGATCTTACCCACCTGAGAGAGGAGGAGGCCTTTCCAGGATGAAAGTTTCTTATTGACTCTTTCCAAAGCAGGGAATTCTAGTCGAGAGAATCAAAGCTTCTTGTGGATTACGGGCATTCCTAAATAAGAATCCGGGAAACACTTGATTTTACAACCCAGAATGTGAGTGAGCCTTAGTTGGACTTGTTTCTCCACATTAATAAAGAACACCGCACTTTTGAGAAAATTGACCATCTACCCCGAGACCGACTCATAATCCATGAGAATAGATTTGAAGTTAGTGGCTTCTTGTATAGAGGCCTTTCCCATTAGGAAGTTATCATCAACAAATTGATTGAGGTAGATTTGGGGGAGGCCATTAGAAATCTTGATTCCCTGAATCCTCCTAGAAAGTAAAGCCTGTTTGCAGATTCTACTCAAAGATTCAGCCTTTATGACATAGAGGAAAGGAGATAGGGGATTCCCTTATCTCAAGCCCCTACTAGCTTTGAAGAATCCCTCTAGACTACCATTGACCAAAACCGAATAACTAGCAGTAGATATGCAGGTCATTATCATACTAACTAGAGAATTATCAAAGCCCACTTTATTGAGGATGGCCTCAAGGAAAGACCAAGTTATTCTGTCATAGGCCTTGTGCATGCCAAGCTTAAGGAACATTACAGATCTGTTAGAATTGACAATGGAATGGATAGCTTCCTGAATCACCACAATACTATCAGTAATCTGCCTTCCTGGGACAAAGGCACCTTGATTTTCAGAAATAAAATGATCGAGAACCAATCTGATTCTTCCAGCTAATATTTTAGTCAGGATTTTATAACTCATGTTACAGAGACTAATTGGTCTAAAATATTTGACTTCATTGGCTCTAGAAATTTTCAGAATAAGGACTACGAAAGTGTTATTAAGCTGACTGAGGAGTTTCCCATTACTGAAGAAATCTTGGACCATTTCAATGAATTTGTTCTTAATCACCTTCCATAATTTCTAGTAAAAGAGAGCTTGAAAACCATCAAGCCCAAGTGACTTTTCAGGTTCCATATCAAAGACCACAAATCTAATTTCCTCCTCAGAAGGGATCCTTAAGATCTCATGATTTTCTTCTGGGGAGATGACTTTCTGGAACAGGTTCAGGATATTATTTTGATTCTTCTCTTCAATCCCTTGACCTTGCTGAAAGAGATCCTTAAAATAATTTATGATGACTTTGTTTATTTCCTTCCTCATTGAGAGAATCCCTCCATTCTCATTTTTAATTTCATTTATCTTGAGGTTGGTTCAGAGGTGGCCGAGAAATGAAATAATTTGGTATTCCTGTCCCCCTCCTTAAGCCATTTCACTCTCGATTGTTGCTTCTAATAGACTTCTTCCTTTGCCAAAATATCATGATACTTAACCAGAAGATTTTGTTCCTGCCCTTTGAGTACAGGATTAAGACCATCAAGATCAATAAGTTCCTCAATATTCCTTAAATCTTCAGCCAATCTACTTTTTCCTAGAAGATGTTACCAAAGACTTCTTTGTTCCACTTTTTGAGGCAGCCTTTGAGGTGCTTTAATTTGTAACTAAGTCTGTAACTGGCAACCCCAAAGACCTTGATATTCCACCACTCTTGGATTTTGTTGAAGAGGTCAGGGTGATCTAACCATATATTTTCAAATATGAAAGGTCTTGCTTTCTTGACTAGATTTAAACCAAGATTAAGGAGGATAGGGTTATGATCAGAACCAATTTTGGGAAGATACTTCAGGGAGTAGATTTGATTGATCATACAGAGGTGACTAACTACAAACCTATCAAGTCTGATTTGGATGAGCTCAGTCCCAGATCTCCTATTTGCCTAGGTAAACTTAGAACCTTCCAATTCCAAATCCACCAAACCATTAATGTTAAGAAATTTAGCAAGGTCCTCCATACTCTCAAGATAGAGATATTGCCCCCCTTTTTTCCCCCGGAGAAAGGGGGAATTGAAATCTCCACCAATAATCCAATCTTTATCCTTGAATACATTCCTAAATTAGTGATATCTTGCCACAATTTCCTTCTCTCATTTACAAGATTGGGAGCATAAATGTTGGAAACATACTAGGATTTCTTAGAGATCAGATTCATGAAGCATATAGCCACATGCCCGAGAGCCGAAAGAATAGGAATACCATGCAAAATGCTAGGGTCCCAAAGTGTGACAACCCCTCCAGAAGCACCTAACGAGCTGCACCCTTCCCAACAACTATCTTTCCAAATAGACCTTCCCACTTCTCTAAATCTTTCCATACTCATTTTAGTTTCTTGAATCATAAAGATATCCGGTTTATTTTTCACTCTAAGATCCTTCACTATTCTGTGTTTGCTGGGGTTATTCAACCCCCTAATGTTCCAGAGAGAAAAATCATTTAACACTTCTTATTACGGACCAACAGGTTCCCCAGAGTTTTTTGAATACCTGCATCCACTTCCTTTCTTGAACTTGTCTCCCTTACTTCCTTATTACTTTTTCTACCCTTTTGACTAGATTATTTTCCTAAGTTAGCTCTTGAGCTACTACGAGTGACAGGTTTGGATTTACTCACCGGTGTCTTTGGAGATCCTATCACCTCATAGGTGTCAGCTACAAAATCTGTTAGGATCCCGAACCCATTTGACATTGTTAAATATTCTTCTCTTCTTTGTGCAAAAGAGCTCTGCCCTATAGATGATACTTCGTCCAGTGATAGTCCATCAACAACTATCAGTGCTAGTTTGTTGTCTTCCATGTCTATGCTTTCCCTATCCTCCAAATCCTGAATTTCTTCTTCCAACTCCAGACAAACAGTCTCATCTTCCTTTTCTTTGGTTTCTTTATTGGTGCTTCTTTGTTGTTGAGTACTAGTTCCCTCTCCTTCCTCTCTAGTTTTGATAAGAAGGTTCAAAGGCTCGCTTTAGATCCGATCGAGAACTTCTTATTCCTTGATTTCAACAACCCTTCCATTCTTCCCTATCCTTTTCCATTCTTTCGTCTCTTTTTCATTTACCATCTTTTGAGGCATAGCTTTTGCTTCAGGCTTCTTCTTTTTGAGATCTAGACAAGAATGTTGATCATGACCCACCAACTTACAATTTTTACATGCAAAGGGGGTAGGATCATAATCAAAATGCTACACCCAATCCCCCTCAGGGGTCATAAGCTTAATATTACTTTCCAAACATGAATCTTGTCTCATATTCACATAGAATTTGGCATGAGTGAGTCTGGTTTTTGCTTTAGTTACCGGATCCGAGCAATAGGGTTGCCTGCAATTTTGCTATACCGAAAATAACCTTCGGTTCCCAAAATTCCAATGGTAAGCCTAGAAGTTTGACCCATATTGGGAACTCCGTAACAGATTCCCATAAGGATTGAAAGTTCACTCCCATTTCTGAATAGTTATATGAGATTTTCCAATGAACCATGGGCCTTCTGCCAAAATTTTCGCCACATGATCCTTACTAGGAAGGATGGCTAAGAAATACCCATTAGCATACGCTGAGATTTCAATGGTACCATTAGCCACCCAACATCTCTTTGCCCAGCCTCTAAAATAATCTATATTTGGTCTAGAGCCCATACATTTTGCAAAGAGTGCTCCTTCTATGGAAACTTTAGTTCTAACCAACAAAGAATCAGGAATTTTGAGGGAAAGATTACCTTTTCTTTGCAAATGGGTTTTTGAATTTGTTTTACCAATTTGTTTGGGTTTTTTATGTTTGTTTTACCAATTTGTTTGGGTTTTTTATGTTTATTTGGATGTTTTGACTTTTCTAACTAACATATTTGAATGTTTTGGGAGTTTTTGAAACATATTTGAATGTTTTTTATTTTTGAGAAGTTTTCTGAAGCTATGTATATGAAATGAAGAAATGTGGATACCCCAATGATAAATGGGATGTACAAGAGAAGAATGTCACCCATATGTGAAAGAAAGTGAAGATGTGAAATTTCCCCCAATGTTAGATGAGAATATTCAAAGGAAAAATATTCACACACAGAAGTTAGATAAGGGCCAATATGGATAAGTTCAACACAATGATGAATGTAACCCAATGACATGTTAGGAAGAAGAAAGGATGCCCCTAACGTAAGATGGCCAAGAAGCACATGACAGAAAGAAGTGGAAGATTGTTTTTGTGGAGGGGAAAAAGGTGTCCACAAATATGGAAAAAAGGAAATATTATACACATGGATGTTCTGAATGAAGTAGAAGAATAATGTGAATTTATATTAGAAGCCTCACGATGAAGAAGTGATTAGCCCAAGACACAAATCATGAAACAATATACAAACTAGAGAAAGAGTCTGAACAAGGTCCAAAAAAAAAGACACTTGGTAACATACTAATCTTGTTTTCTCATAGAGATACAATGTGTGCATGTGGAAATTTAATACCTATTAGAGGGAAGATTTGATAGATAACAAGTGAAGACTCCCTAGCCAATGTGTAGGAAAGATTTAATTTTCAAAGTTTATTTTTATGAATGGATTGCAAAAGGAGAGCCGTATATTTCTCCATTGCACCCAAACGTCCATAGCCTTGCGGAGATTCATTTGATTCTAATCACAACATTTCTCTACTACCAATCAGTGTCCATAGCCCTGATAGAGATTATTAGAAATACCCCAAGAGAGAGATATATATCAATTTTCTTTTTCTTTTTAGCATTTGCTTTTAGCTTTGTGCTTTTGATTTGATTGATTCTTTTGATTTTTGAAAACTTATTTCAGCTCTCTTGTTTGAAAAGGGGTTAAGAACTATTGGTGGCTTGATATAAGGAGGATAAAGTGATTGTGATGACAAAATTGGCTAATGTCAATAAATATATCCAAAATTTCTTTGCAATGAGTTTTTTCGATGTTAAATATGATAGGATCTCTCGTGAGATTAGTCATTCTTTTATTTACCAAGGTGATAAAAGACCAAGGTCAAACAGATACCATAGAGATAAATTTCATAAAGTGTGTGTGAATGGACTAACCAAAATATCATCGAAGGGATGAAAATGGTAGGAAGAATTGTAGAAGAATAATAAGGAAGGGAAGAAAGAACATCCATGTGTATGCAATACCGGATTACAATGTTTGATCTTTGTACCTTTGATATTTTTTGAAATGTTTTCTCATTTTTTTGTATTTTTTCTTTTTTAAAAGGTGGGACCGACAAGGTCACTTGGCGTGATAAGATCCAACAAAAATGTTAGTAATTTACTTGATAAGGAAGACTAGGCGTGTTTGCTTATCAAGAGTCATATTATCCCCGATCTCAATGATCATGGTGAGCTCATACTCAATAGATGAATTCATTTTATCATGAAATGTGGATTTTGTGTGTGGGAGCTTGAGGTCCCTCTCTAGAGGTTTCTACACTTTACACCATACTTGATGGGTGTGTTGATGTGAATTTTTGAATCGTGTTTGATTCTGAACTTTAAGATCATTTGAATTGTTGTGAGCTTTGGAGCTCTTGGAATTTTTTATCGTAGTTGGATGAAGGAACCATTTGGGTTTCTTATAAGCTATTACGTGACTTGTCTGATCTTGAGAAGTAGGAGAAGAAAGTGGATGAATATAATTAATGTGAGAAATGATGGTGGGTTTGCCACAATCATTGATAGAAGAACAATATGATGGACGTGAAGGATACGGTCTAAGAATTGAAGAGGATGGGATACCAAGAGGTGTCCCATAGACTAAAGATAAAGGACTACAAGGATGTGGCCCTAAGATTGAAGATGAAGGACTTCCTGGTGGCATCCCATAGATAGAAGATGAAGGGCTACCTGGAGGTGTCCCATATATAGAAGAAGATGGGCTACTAGGATGTGGCCCAAGAATCAAAGATGAGGGACTTCTAGGATGTGCCCCAATATAGATGATGATGAGCTACTAGGACATGGCCCAAGAATAGATGAAGATGGGATACTAGGAGGTGAGCCACATATAGATGATGTGGGGCTACTTGGAGGTGGCCCACATATAGAAGAATACGATGGGATACTAGGTGGTGACCTAAGGTAAGATTACGATGGAGGAATCTTGATATCACAGGGTATTGTGTTGACGTGTTCAACATGTGTATCTATACAACCAATGAGAGAATCAAAATGAATCTCCTCATTAGATACATAATTAGCATTCTTGTCCTGATTATGTTTAAGAAAATTCTTCGTATTGGGAAATTTATTAGGAGTGGATGAATCCATCTCCACATCACCACTTTTGATTAAGTCATGGATGTAGTGCTACAACTTCAAACACTTATTTGTTTCATGACCTTTAACGCGGTGGAATTAGAAATATTCATTATCTCTAAACCATGATGGTTTAGGTGCGTTATCCTCATAAGGTGTAGTTTTAGGATATCTAACCATATTAACTCACCTCTAGCTGTTTTATTATTGATGACATTGAGTTAGATAGAGGAGTGAAAGTATGATGCTTATACTCCATAGGCAGAGCTCCCTTTGCAAGCTTCAAAGGAGTGTTGTTTTGAATGGCTTGTACTCATTTAGAGTCTACTATCCCATCACTAACAACATTTTTGTTCCTATTAGGGAAAATTTTTGGTTTGTCATTAGATTTAGAATCATTATGATCACGGAGAAAGGATTTAGGGTCCCCCTAGCTAACAATGCTTTTTAAATTTTACTTACTTTTTTGATTACCTCTTTGAATGTGTTACCACAATGCATTTGCAAGTGGACCATGATGTCAGGGTGGAGGTTGGGAAAAATATACTTATTAACTATTTTTCAGGTATGGAGAAAGGGAAGTGACTAGCTAATCCTCTCCATCATTAAAATGCAACGAAGTTTTCATTATTTCATTGTTTTGCATTGCAAAGATCCAACATGGTGACATCGTTTTCTATATTAAAAGAGAAGTTTCATATGAAACTTTCTAGCTAGTTATAGCCATGTTGATATGGATCCCTTAGGGATGTGTAAAAACCATTCTAGCACCATTGCTCCTAAAATTCGTGGAAAGAGGTGCATAAGATAATTGTCGTTGAATGCCACCTCTTGACATGCCATATAAAAATATTTAATATGGTCACGAGGGTCACCTTTTCCCTTATACTTGTCAAATTTTGGAAAATCAAAGTGTCTTGGGAAAGGTACCTATAGCATGGATTTGTCAAATGGGTAGGGACATAACTCATCAAACCGGTACTTCTTGTTATTGTTACTGGTTTGGCCCTCTTGTAATGCTTGAAGGGAATTCTTCATAGTAGACCATTCTTGATGGAAGAGATGGTCTTGCATGGGTGGTGTAGGTCTATACATAGGATTAAATCTAGGTGTATTCCCACCCCTATTTGTTGCGAGAATCTCTTCATAAGGATCTCTTTGTGCCTCCCATCGAGGAGTGTTTATTGGGAATTCGTGAAACGAAGCTTTAGGTTTGTCTTTTAGTATAGCTTGTTTCAACACTTTGGGTTGTTCCTTTTGTATATGTGAAGCCAAAATTTCTAATTGGCGAGTAAGGGATTGGACCTGTTGTTCTAACGTCACCTCTTGAATAGGTATTTCATGACGATTTTCATTAGGGGGAGGTTATGCATGATGAACATGTTCCTCATTGTCTTCACAACGTATTTTAACAACAGGTATTTGATAATCTCCATTGTTATCAAATTATATCTCTTTATTATTCTGTCATATAGAAGTAGAGGCATGACTTGGATTTAAAATTTCATTGACAATATGATGAGGTCGGTCTACTTCCTCTTCTCCATGAATCATTCTAGAAATGAGAGAAGGGTCCACTGTGGGAGGTAACTTAGCTCCTAATTCCATAACACGCATAAGAACCTCATGTTTGTTTTGGAAAATGTAATCATCAAAGTTGGTAGGACGATGCTCTAGATTCAAATGAGGAGAATCCTCCTCTCCACCACTATGGTCAACCATGATATTATCCTCTAAAAGAGGGTTGTCACCTCCGAATATATCGATTCTAATCTTTATGATCTCATTATTGTAATAGGCATACTCAAGATAGGAGGTACAATGTGAAAGAATTCCACTAAGGTTTACCAAAAATGGACCTAGGAAAATTTTGGCAGCACAACGATGCTAAGTCATCACGAAAAATGGTGACTATAAAATAACCACAAATCACTAGGTCAATGCAATCCTAAGAACCAAAGAATAAAGAATAAGCTACCCTAGTAAGGTAATATCTGACACAAGTTTTTCTAGAACAATACAATGATGTAAAATGCTCAACTTTAGTCACAACAAATAGTCTACTCCTTAACACTTATCTAGATGGGTTTTGACACCAAATAACGACAACACAATATCACCCATTAGGTCAAGTTTGCAAAAAAAAAGACCTAAATGATAAGATAATGTTGACACGATATTCTAAAAAGGTATACTAAAAACTAATTTCTAAACACTACCAAAGTCTAAGCTTTGTAAAATGGATGATACTAGTGTGAGCAACGTAATAATGCTATTTGGACATGTAATCAAAATTTGTGAGAAAACAATATTTTAGTATCAAAATGGACTTATAAGAATGCTAACAAAGTAACCTCAACACTCAAAAAAATCAAGACAAAGCTAGGGTGTAAAAACTACATCAAAGTATATCAAGAAAATGCTATGCATGTGAGTAGCGTAACTCTACAATATAGAGATTTAGGTCTAATTTCACAATGGAAACAAGACATGAATATCTCAATGGTATGGCTATAATGCGGGAAGTGTAACAACTCAAAAGAAGACAAGGATGAAATCACGTAACTACGATGATAATGCGTCTTAAATATGGGTCTTTAAGAAAAGGGGGCCTATTAGATCGTGAGTAGGTACCATGCACACTTTCAACACTCACACTACGACATTGCAACCAAGTTGCAAAAGTAGAATACAAAAGTGGTGGACACATGATATCCAAAGGTATTCTGGTATATGTTGTTTCCTTTTTCCAAAAATGGGAAACAAGAAAACGAGGGTGTAGACCAAGTGGTATTGAAATAAATTTGGTGTTATTTTGGCAAATCTTCGCCTTGTCTTAAGATAAGGGAAAACTAGGACAAAATGACACTATGTAAATTTCATGATTAAATATCACGTGTTTTCAACTTTTAAGAGATTTTTTCCCTTTTTAAAAAATAAGAGTTTGAATCTAACAAAATTTTCACTTTGTGAGAGCTCTCAAGTATAATAAGTAAGACAAAATCAATGGCTCCAATCCGACAAGCTTCCTAGGTGGTTCTCTCTCTATGTGTCACAAGTTTACTTTTGTGAGATCAAATTACCTTGGTTTCCTAAGGATTATCTTGGCTTTACTTTACCCCCTTCTAATACAATGATAAACTAGTGCGTTTAGTTGTATTATCACTGGGGTCACAATGGAAGTAACTTTGACTCTAATCTCACCAAGGCATACTAGTCAAGTCGATAGTGTGGAGCACTTTCCTGTTTCATTCACAAGGTTCCCTCTTGCATGAACTAATTTAGGGTTCTTAGACACCCCCATTGTTGTAGCTTAAGGCTTATGCCAAAGGGGTTATGTCCTAGTTTTAAGCGGACGAGCCGTAACTCAAATGAAACCTGCAATACAAAGTTTTGAATTTGTGTGTTGTTTTTTTTTTTAAATTTTGGATTAAGCAATTTGGTTTAGAACACCTTTGACAACCTAAAACACACGTGAATTTTAGAATTTGGTTTAGTTCCTCCTTTCTTTGACTAATGTTAGGTCCTTCAAACAAATGATTAGTAGTTCAAAAAGGTTCACAATATCATAGAAAGAGGATTACGTGTTGTTTTTGTTTCTCAAGATCACACTAGGTGCAAGAGAAGGCCATACACAACAAATAATCCCGCTAAATAGAAATGTAAATCTTGTAAATCAACTAACTACCATAAAAATTTGCAAAGGTTTATTCCCAATTAATCCAAGTGCTTCTTAATGAAAGAATAAAATCACTTTTGATTTCTAAGATCACACTAGGTGCAAGGGAAGAGCATACACAAATTTTAGCCTTGATTATTTATCAAGTGAAAAACTCTTTAAACTAAAAGATCAAGAACATGCCCAAAATTAAGGTTTATTATTTTAAGCACAAAATGAATGATGATTGTTCCTACTTACTCTCAAGAAGCAAAAAGTAGTTTAGGGCTGTTTTTGGTTCTCACGATCACACTAGGTGTAGACATTAAAATTCGGGAAAAATTACCTTAACCACCATTAATTAAATAAATTAATACTATACCCACTCATGTCCCTATTGCACACATGTTAATTAATTTCATTGCAATAATCAAATTAATTACCTCACCCATCCACCTCACATATAGCCAACTCACCTATCCACCTCACTCAAAGACCCATTCACAACCTATTAATTAATTAAGACTAATTCTATACCAATCCTAACCAACTAAGACTTAGTCTAAACCTAACATTAACTCCCACTACCTCTCCTAGAAGAAATCATACTTATTTGGGCAAACTCTATCACTTGAGACCCGAATTAAGGATATCAATCACGCTAAAAATAGCAAATATTAAACCATTTTTGGTAAACCTAGACTTATCCGCCTTAACCAAAACTTATTATTCCTCAACCAACGTCAGTCACCTAACCACAATCGGTTACTTTATATACAATTTTACAACCTTTTACTCAGGTGGGTCATTTTCAATTTTGGGAGAATTATTGCATTCAATTACAAATCTAAAGCCTCTCAACATCCAAATGACACAAAACACTCAACTACATGCCCAAGAAATAATCTAGTTCTCCTTCCAGAGCATTGGAATACTCATGGGAACATTATGGGAGTACTACCATGACATTGACTCTAGAATCTCTTCACGGATCAACTACCCTCCACCTTCACCTACCATATCTATAAATGCAAGTAAGTATACATGATTTCAATCATATTGTGCTTGCTTAAAGTATAGATTCCTTATCTCTTTCATTATACTTTATTTCTTCATGTATTCCTTTATCTCCACCTCCTTACCAATATACCAACCCAATCACCTATAGCCTTTTGCCTTTCGTGACTTCCCCCTTTGTATCCTCGAGTCTTCTCAGTAATATTACAAACTTAACCACACCCTTCTTACTCTCTGTGTAATCACAGAGAAGCCCCAAAACCATTTTTATCAAATTATTTCCAATTACCCCTACCAACGCTAGTTACCTAACCACCGCGCCACCTCTATATCAATGTTGGTCACTGATCGATATCACTGTGTCATTTCATTTGTTTTGACTAATGAGCCTCTCGAGCCACCAAAATAAGCCGACCTCACCCAATCAATCCTGCACTCTGTTAGACTCCGCAAAACCCATAATAACCTACCAAACCTCTAGATTTTATCATAAGCTTTCGTGTTAGATTATATTTGCTTATTGTATTTGTACAAGATACCTAAATTTTATAACTACAGTAGGATTTCCTTACTTCATGATATTTGCAATATTAATTTATATTTGAAAGTGGATTGACAACCTTCTAAGAAGCACCTCACTTCCCGGATCTAGCATTTACTAGGTAGTCCACTAACCTATATTATTAATACTATTTGGTGGTCTTGTTGTGTTTCTTATACAATTCATTCCTCCTAGCCAAAGGGAATCTCTTCATGATCAACTTGGATCAAAATTCATTAACGCGTGCATTCAACCTTTAACCTACATATCACAGGTATTCCTCCTAACCTATTTCCTATTCAATTTTAACCAAAAGCAACAAATTAGGTGAAACACTAGGTGCAAGAGAAGAACATACATAACCCTATTCCAAACTCAAAAAAGTATGAAAAATATCATCTATCAAACCCTAAGCTAATTTTGTTAGGTATATTTCTCTAAAATCAATAAATTGACAAAAATAACATCTAAAACCCTAAAACACCGACAATAATCATAAAATTGAAATTTTGGAATCTGAGAAAATTTTACCTTAATGCATGGGCACCCCTCTTAGTACATAGGCACTCACAACATGCACAGTGCCCATCTGTCATTTTTCACATAGTCAATGATTCATGGAACTTCCAAAGAATGCACATGCCCTCTTCTACATGCACATGGAATTTTTTTACTTAGAACAAAAATTTTAGTGTATGCAAGGGTGCTTCCAAATCATGGACATGCATTCACAGTCATGCACAAGTGACCCTTTGATGCACAGCGCCACAAACATGTACAAGCACCTTTTTCCGTAGATGGTCACAAATTCATGTTTTTGAGCATATTTCTTGAAAAATGTCCAATCTTTGGGATTTTGGGTCAATTTTGACAGGGCTTTGCCTCCTTATATCCTGCAAAAAGCATGAAAACACAAATTCTACCACTAATCTAGTTGAAACAACTTTCAAAAATGGAAATTGATCTATAAAACTTTGAAAATTACTCTAAAACTTTGAAATTAATTTAAAAATCTTGAGAAACTACCTTAAAAATCTTTAAAGTACTCTAGAAAGATTGAAAGTAAACTATAAAACTTAAAATTAATTTAGGCAAATTGAAACTAATCTAAAACTTGAAATGAAAAAAATTGAAACTAAGTTAAAAAGCTTTAAAAATTGAATGTAATGGGTACTTGTCCCACTGGGCGTGCTAAATGAAAGCACCCAAAATTTTTACAAAGCAAATAACAAAGCTAAACAAGGAAGGCTAACACCATTTCCACCTAATAGCTAAGGATTCTAAGTCTAGGAATGTAACATTAAGATAGAAGTTAAAGGGAATGCTTAACTAGTATGAAAACAATGCAAGATCTAATTAAACATGCCTACTAATATGCTTGAATTACCTAACATGGGCCTAAATAGACCTAAGAGGGAAATCAAATGGTTATGGTTTCTACTCCAAACAATGGTGAAATGACCTCTCCAAATGACTTGTTAAGTCACTTTATATTATTCATCTACTAACCTTGTTGAAGGTTTTAGGCAAGGATTTGAACTTGACTATGAATCATATGTATTATATGAGATGCAAATCAAAGCATGGTGTAAAGTATAAAGGAATGAGGTGCACTCTTTTTATAGTTTTCCTTTTGGGAGAAAATTTTATTTTGGTGCATGTGGGACTAAAGTCCCCAAGTTAGATTAGAATTGCTAATCATAATTAGTGAGTTACGAAGTGAGTAAGAGGCATGTAGCCTTAATCGACCACTTAGGGTCAACTAGAAGGCTAAGATAATATTTTGAAGCTTGTTGAGATGTTGTGGAGGTGAATGGGGTGATTTTGAGTGGTTGGAAGAGGGGTTTGAGTCAATATTAGAGCATATTGACCAAATCAAGGGCAAAATAGGCTTAATTAGCCTATAATCTCTAATTATCTGTTTTAAACAGGATTTTGACTTACAATTCGTCATAAAGTGGAATCCTGAATGTGAAAGAGGTTTTTGATCAACAAAGTGCTTGTTAACTGACCAAAGTGGCAAGAAATTTTAGTTAATTAGTAAAGATCAATAATTATAGCGAATTTGGAATAATAAGAGTGATTTACGTGCATTTTGGAAATAATTTGCAAAATAAAAATTTAGGTGTCTACACAAGTAAATGTAAGTAAGTTTAAATGCAACAAAGATATGTAGTATGTTGTAGATGATATGGAATGGAATGCATTATGAATGATAGGAACAACAAACCCCCATGTGGATGTGTATGTTTGCAATGAGGTTGATTTGTTTATGCCCCCTTAGTAGTTAAGAATGAACCGGAAATGAGAGTGCGTCATCGAGAAGTGGTTTGAGAATTCACATCGTGTGTTAGAAAGATTTGATGAATAGATCATGGAGTGTTGATTGTAGAATGATGATGTGTAGATAATATTGAATGTGACATAGGGATGATTGATCATAAAGTTGTTATAGGATGTGATGATTTAGCCTACAACATATATCACAAATTGGTTGAGTAAAATATAAGAAAACATGATGATTTAACCTAAGGCATATACCACTAGATGTGTGAAGAAGGTAATGGATAAGAATGCATGATGATGTAGCATAAAGTGTATATCATGAAACAAATGAGTAAGATACTAGCTAGAATGTTGCATGATAAGAAGATCGCATGATTGAATGCATGATTTTTATGAGGTTCATCTCGATATGTATACCCTCAAAGAAGGGAGGATAGCCTAAAGATGAAGAGTGTGTCATCGGGTAGTATATTGTGTTGGTTATGTGAGAGATGCACGATGTTTGTGGATTGTGTAGTGATAAAAACATGTAAAAAGTATGTCATGTATAGTGAAGTGTGTAATGTGTGATGAGTATGTTGAGAGAGTTATTGAATGTAAAATGCAATAGGTTGATTACTTGTAAGAATGATGTAATAATATGTTGGTTGTATGGTGTTGAATGTGTAATGCTATATGGTGAAAAAGTGTGTTGGTTGTTGCTATGTTGAGGTGGTTTTGATGAGTAGGTGTGAGAACTATGTATTGTTAGGGTGTTGAATACGTATGAAAGGAAGGATAAGTCACAAGTATGTTGATTGCGTAGTGATGAATTTATGTAATGAGGGTATGATAGAAGTTTTTCAAGTGTGTGTTATGTCTAATATGATGTGTAGTGTATAATGCAATATGTGTAAATTATATATGTGGAAGCACAAAGTGCGTGTGATGTCAAAGATGCGAATAATGTATTAAAATGTATAATAATGTAGTGTGTAACATGTGTATGATGTATAGTTGCAGTAAAGCAAAAAGTGCGTATGATGCGAGTAGACAAAATATTGTATATGTAGAAAAGTGTATGATGTGCGAAGATTGGATGTGTATTATCAACACTCAAAGGTGTGTGAGATTCATGTATATAATATGCCCTCAACAAATCAAGTGTGAACAAAAGTGTGTCATAGGGAAATGAGGTGAGAAAAGTCACCTACCAAATATTAAGTGATCGTGAAGCGATGGAAGCAACATTAGGACCGTGTAATGGTGGTAGAGTTTGAAATATGTCCTGACCATCGATGGAGTAGTTGTTTTGAAAAAATGAATTGGAAATGGAAGTAGAGTAGGATGGGGAGGAATATTGAATAGTGGTAGATTTGGTGGTATTGATGACACTGTAAAAGACTTGATAGGAGAATGTGAACTAATTTTGAGAGGGGGTCGTATAGCTAGACTTGGTGATGACGTAAATGACTTGAGAGGAGGATGTGTTATATTGATTTTGAGTGGTAGTTTCTTAGGTGGTGCTTGAATTTCCATAGAATGACCATTAGAAATGATGGTGTGATGCTCATTAGATGTAGATGAATTAGATTTAGGAACCCATTGAGATGTAACAATTGGAGAGGATGATGTAAAATGATGCAGTGCATTGAATGAGATAAAACCTTGATGCTTAGGTTGCTTAATTCTTCATTGTAAAATGTAACAATCATCATTGTTATGTCCATTTCTTCGATGATAATTACAATATGGGAAACCTTGATATTTAACAAGTCAGTAAGGAGGATAGCCTTGAGTAGATGGTAAAGTGATCAATTGATGACTAAGGATCTCAGTAAGAATGTCATGTTGCTTAGTATTGTGATCAAAGGTGAGAGGCTCTAGTAATGGTATGGCTCGAGGATCATTATTATGAGCACATGTAACAATTATAGAATGAATATGAGCTATATAAGGATAACAAACATGAGCTTGAGAAATGTCATTAAGATGTTGGATTTCAGATTTGATAGACTAATCATGGATTCTATAGCCTAAAATTTGTCTTGAAATAAAGGATGCAAAGCTTGAATTAAGTCCAAAATGGATTGATAAGATGGGGGATCATGAAGACTAGGGTCGTTAGATAGATGATCTAAAATAGCACTCATTTGATGTGGCGGTGTATCGCTAGGAGATACATGGTGTGTAGGATTTTTTCCAAATAACTTGGTAATTAGGATTTATTTGAATAAAATCATACAAAGAAATTTGAGGAATTTTAGGAACCATGATATAGAAGATGATATGCCAAAGAAGGATCTAAAAGACCAATCACAACCGGGGTTCACCAAAATGATTAAGCTAAAATGTAAAATAAGAGCCTAATTTGAATGTTATAAAGATCAACAAATGAATAACAATGAAACATAAGAAATACACATGAGCAACTAAGTAATAAATAATGAAACCCTAATTAAAAGAGAGGGTAAAAACCTTAGTTGATTCAAAGTAAAGTCTAGGATGAATCAAGATTTGACCAAATGAAAAAAAAGGAATAAGCATCGCACAAAAGCCTTAAAAATGTAGATATTGAGAAGTAGGTTGGATTGGGGCACCTAAAGAGGGACAAGGGCACCCATGGGCACCTTGGACATGTTTTTGGGCACCTGTGTCAGCGAAATGCTCAGAAAACCTCATATGAGGTGTCGCAAGATGTTTACCTCTAGTTTCCTTTAGTCACTCAGAGGTCGCACCAAGATCGCCGAAGTCATGCGGGAAACTTGAAATGAAATACACAACCGTAAAACCCTCAAATAGACATCAAATCCCAAAAAATAAAGATCTAGAATGAGGGGTCGAACTATCCTCAACTATGAAAATGGTGAACTTACGATTGAGTGTTGCACTACATCTCAGACCCAATGTAGTTTTGTGTGTATGTGCAGAATTGTGCCCTAGGTTACTCTTGTACATGTTGCACTTGGATAGCGAACAAGTAACTAGATGTAGAATGTAGTAAATGTGTGCATGGAATAGAATGAACTTCCTCCTATGAAGTGTGATGTAGAAAACCAACCCTTATGTCCCTTGTGATGGAGCTAGATGAATGCAATGGAGCTCTTAGATGCCTTAATGGATACAACCTTAGGTAGTGATAGATAGTGCTTAGTGATTGGTCCTTTAGTATGATCACATAAC
This sequence comes from Taxus wallichiana var. yunnanensis, assembly GCA_018340775.1. Classification (NCBI taxonomy): domain Eukaryota; kingdom Viridiplantae; phylum Streptophyta; class Pinopsida; order Cupressales; family Taxaceae; genus Taxus; species Taxus wallichiana. Next base: position 416,622,992 of record CM031237.1, read on the forward strand.
TTTATATTTATATGATTCCTTTGCTTAAATATCATAATTAACCCTGAAAAGGCCGACTACCAAAAATATAATTTGAATAAAGTACAAAGAGGAAAGAGGCACCTAGAGAGGACGAGGGCATCTAGAGCTGGTGTCTTGGTTGGGTGTTGGTGTCCAGGATGACAAATGCCGAAGATTAAAAAGGTAGACTGAGAAAGTAAGGGTGCAAGACTGAAAGTAACAACAAAAAGTAATGAAAGGTGGCCAAAGACATGGGTTAATTATTACTTTTCTTACTTAGGAATCATATGAATATTAGTATGTAATCAAGACTAAATAATTACCCAAAGTGCATGATTGTGTGTCTACAGGGATATCACTTGAAATTCACAAAATATATAAAAATAAAAGCAAATTGAAATTCTGATTTTTAGGACAACAATATGTAGAAACAAAGAAAAAATTGTATTTTCTAGAATAATAATTTCTAACACTACCCAAAAGCTTCAAATAACTTAAAAAATATGTAGAACAATAAACAAGAGAGAAATAATTTTTATCTCTTAGATATGATTTTATTTATTTATTTTAACTGCTGAAACTACCTAAAAATTCCAAAAATTCACAAGGAGCTGAAATGATCTTTATAAATTCTAAAATTTAGAAAAAAATATTTAAATTATAATGAATCGGATCTAACCTAGAAAACTAAAAAAATCCAACCTGAAACCCTACAAAACAGCTTCTACAAAACCCTAAGTAGACTTGAAAATAAATAAAGCCCAAACTTAATGAAACTCCTTGAATTCACCAAGCTTGCCTCAAATGGTGGAAATAATATTATATGTAGATGGCTGAAGTATGGACCAAATAATCACTCTCTGCACTAAGAAAACCATTGAAATTCTCCAAAACTTTGATATGAAAATATGATTTGAATGAAGCTCCAAATTAGCAAACTAGGGAGGATCTCTCACCACCAAAAATCCTCTGCTAGATAGGAGTGGATCTCTCACCATCAAAGCTACGGTTCCTATGGGATCTTACTCCACAAGAAAAAATCATGCGACCAATAATGGATTCAATATCATAAAAGAGTGATTGTATGAATGAATCCCAACTCTCCCCAAGTGCTTCCCTTTTATAACTCTTCATTTGTAACAAAGGGCCCAAAAGAAACCTAATCGATCTCTTTGGGGAAAAACCTCATAATAATAAAATAACTTAAGTTATTTTGTCACCACTAAGCCAAAAGTACACTTAAGTTATCCCAACACAAAATTAGAACATAAAGTACCATAGGGGAGCATCACATAACCTTATTTCACTTAAGTCACCTCAAAGTTCATGTCCAACATCGAAACATAACCTATAAGTGAAATGAAGGTGCAAACCATACATAATAACCATCAACATCACTATCCCATCGGGCATGACCAAGGATAAGATGGATGAAAAGCCTCTTAGGTCATCCGCTAGAATTGGGGACATTACAAAGATAGGGCATATTCACAAACAAAAACATAGATATCTAACAAAAGATATGATTATGCAGAGATTTTTTTGAAAAAGGTGTATTTGTTTTAGTAAGGGGATCGATAGATGGGCTCCACATCAGTGCCCCATTTTCATTTGGTATATTTGTTTTTGCATCATCATGTGGTCAAATTCGTCATCGACATGTTGCTACAACACAAGTATTCATAAACATCATACCTTTTATCACCATTTTTTGGGAAATTAAGGTTTACTCCCACCAGTATACACATGTATGGTCAACATTATTTTTTTCATCAACTTCACTTTAAATTTGAATTTGACCATAATCATAGAGGTCATTAGTAGCCACATAAGACATGGCGAGAACTCATACAAACACCCATTTTCCTTCCCTCACACAGGGGGTTTTTTCATTACAGTATTTCATCTCCAAAACATACAACATACTTATTAGCTAACAAAACAATCTCAAATATATTTTGACTCCATAATAGACAACACCAATGAAGAAAACCAAAACCACCACTTCTTTTTTATCATTAATCCTATATTGAATGCATCGAGCTCGATGAATCGTAGTCCGGCTTTGATGATTTTTTTCCTTACCAAGAAGGGTTCAACGAAGTATTCCTCTCCCATTCACAATCGACACTTGTTATCTTGCAATTATTTCAGTCATGATATGGAGCAAGTACATAACAACAAGGGTTAAATAATTTTGAGATGATGATAATTTTTCAATAATGCCCTTCAAAAATACTAAACAATGTTATGTATGCAAATTATTATTTATTTAATTACTTATTTTTAATCTATATTTTTATAATTTACATATAAATTTATATAAAAATTAATGACCAGATTTTAAATATACAAGCTATACGTGATGGTTATCACAAATATTTGTAAGTATTTTACAACTAAAATCACCAAAAACATCTAAACGACCGTCAATTTTAACCCCTACATGGAAAATTCCCATCGTGGTCATCTCGAGAAGACAAGGTGGATTCTATAAACCTCAAATGATGACAACATATTAGTGGGCGACATCGTAATGGTGGCAAATGACAACACCGGTAATTACCAATGAGATCTTATCTATAAACCAAGAATGCAATGTTTTTACCAGAGACCAATGAACGAGAAACAAAGCCTTTACATGACTCAAGGTAGTACAAATCTAAATTAGAACACTAGGACATTCATGCACATCTATAATATTACTACTACTATTGAATTGATCAATGGTTCATAGATTTTTTTTTTAATTCCATGTATAGCTCTTCCCGTAACCATCAATATTCATTGTAGATTGTCGAACCCCTAGAGATTTCCCTATAAATAATGCCTTCGACATAATAATAGTGCACTCTATATTCCTTATAGGAAATAATTATGTGGGCTATGAAATCTTCTTAACATAAGGAGTTAAGCCAAATAACATTATAACAAATCCTATATATAGCTTATACACAAAAACAAACTAAACAAATAAGTGAGTTGTTATTTTATTAAATAACAACCTCACTCTATAATATTAATGTTCTAATAACTTAAACATAGGGATAAAACACATCATGTGAATTAGAAATAGAACCGTATGCCTATGCATACTTTTAGGTCTATATATTGTTGTTTAGATCTTATTGCCTGGATCTTGTTGCACACGATCACCTACATATAAGAACTAATTTTTATTTTAATTCTAGTGAACTTATCACCGATCCGATCATATTCCAAATAAGTGTGAAAGTAAGAGGATCTCTACAATCAGCTTTCCCTCTTATACAATTATTTTCATCATTTTTACACCTTCCATGCCATCTCACAACACATTCAAGAGAAGATATTGGAATTATAAACAGGGGGTGAACTTTTGTTCTTATTCACATACAACTGAAAATAAAAACGTGATACTAATATAGTTTCATGGCTTCGTCATAGTGGTTGATGAGACGTTGTTGAATGACCTCCTTCCTTCATTCCCTTCATCCTCCATTTTTTATGCTACTTAGTAAATTTAGCTTTAAGTCTCAACCTTTAATATTTATTATAAATCAAACATCAGTTCCAATGAAAATGCATTCATAAGGAATTTTTTTACTCTAGACTTTCTAAAGGACAACAACACACATAATTTTTCAACCCGTACAATTTGAATCTTACAAAACACAAACAATAATGAATTTTATTATGAAAATTTGACTTTGAGGACATACATATATTGTTGACGTTGATAACTAGAATATGAATTATGATACATAATAAAGATGACAAATGACTCAACATATAATAACAAAGACTAATGACTTATAGGAAGATAAACTGATTAACTAAAATGTGGATATAAATTTAGTTAATTTAAACAAGGAACAATAGTAAATAACAATAGATAAATGCAGTAAATAAATATGGAAAGTGACCCAAGCAACTAATCTAATGAAAATAGAAACCCTAATATGAAAGAAGAGTAGGAAGTGAATTAGATGATTTGGAGGCTGATCATAATTGTGTCATGAGTTGAATGTAGAAAAAAAAAAAAGAGGATAGGATCATGCCGAGGTCCGAAAGATGCAGATTTGGGAAATTTGAGTGGACTCGGGATGCTTGGGAGAGAATCAAGGTTCCTGTGGGCACCCTAGTTTGTGTTTTGGGCACCTTGGTCTATGCAAGAGATCAAAAAACCAAATTTGCAGGTTTGATGATTATTTGAATCCTTCATCATCTGTCACGTGTGATTAGATGCATTGGCTTTGATGTCACTAGAAATATGTGATGAAGGAAAGACCAGAAACCCAAAAATAAGTATCAAACCCTAAAAATAAAAATGCAAATGAAGGGGTTGGACTGTCCTCAACAACCACAATGGTGGACTTACTAATTGAGCACTGCACTACATTGCAGACCTAAATGTAGTTTTGTGTGTGTGTGTGTGTGTGAATCATGCCCTAGGTGCTCTTGTTCCAGTCACACTTTGTGAAGTAGTGAGATATAACTATGTGTAGAAAATGTAATAAATGGTGGATGGAATAGAATAAAATTCCCTCATATGCTTGTGTGATGTAGATGAACTAACCTTATCCCTTGTGATGGAGCTAGATGGATGTAAATGAGCTCTATATGCCTTTGATGGATGCAACCATAGGTGGATGATAGTAGTGACTAGTGCTTGGTCCCTCATTATGGTCTCATAACTTTATATTTATATAGTTCTCTTGTTCTAATTTCGTAATTAACCCGAAAAGGCCGAATACCAAAAATATAGAAAGCTCAAATGGCTATAAAGTGCCCAAAAAGTGGCGGAGAGTGCAAAAAGGCTCAGGTACCTTGATCCGGGACCAGGGTACCCACGGCACCCCAAGACTATCTTGGGCACCCTAGTCAAGGCTAAAATAACATAGGATACCAAAAACAAACTAAGCATGTGTGTGGTGAAGGTCGGGAATGATGACAAAAATCAAATAAAAATGGCCAAGAGACATGGGTTAATTAGTACTTTCTTCACTCAAAAACCATATGAATAGTAGTATGAGATCGAGACTAAATATTACCCAAAGTGTGTGATTTAGTGTCTACATTTGCCCCCACTTTATGTTGGTGAGCATAACACTCGGTAACATAAAGTAGATAAAGATGCATACCTGATGTCCATGTAGAATGAAGAAAAAGCATGCCGAAGGACTAGACAAAGTGTGGAGTGAAAAAAAGATAATGGAGTGTGGAACTAAAGATGAAAAAGTGCAAAAAAAGTGATGAGAGTGAACCTAGGGTGGAAACGTGTGTATAAATCTTGATGTGTGTGATGTACCGCATGGTTAGTATGGTATGAGCTGCCAAAAATGTTGTTGTTTTTCATTATTGTTGTTGTTGTTGATTGCTTGCTTCTCATACTATGGTCAAAATTTCAAGGAGAAGATGATCAAGTAGTCAAATACGCATGTATATGTAAAATCACATGTAAATGCAAAATACGTAAATGATAAATTCAACATGTGCACCTGATCCACGATGAGAGAGAGAGAGAGAGAGTATAGAAGGATATCCTGTACTACAAGACTTTTGGGTGATTTCACGCCACCCTAGCTGAAGAAGTGTAGGAGATAACTACATTATTCTCTAACCTCAGAATCGCCTCCCGAAAATGTGTGAAGAGATCTCTGTACATGTCTAGTTTTTTTGGCGATCTAACGCAAATGGTAGAAGAAGTATTGGGAGGAATTCTGTTGTATCCTCTAATCATTAACTACTACCCTAGATGATAAAGACAACCACTTCCCCTTAAAATCCACTTTGTACAGGGTTTATATAATTGTCCGAACCCACTCACCGTATAAAAATGAACCAAATTGGTGTAGAAGAGTCATGTGCAAGATGTAAAACCCTAAATGATGCCCCCTCTTTGGGGGCACATGTGACATCGCTGATGGGAGAATGCTGTCCCAAAAGATCACCAACCACATAAAATTTGTAACTTTGCCTTGTAGGGGAAGCGAATGTTCTTGGTAGAACCAAGGCACACACAAACAAGAGTCTATCTAAAGACAAGTGTTAGCGCGAAAAAGAATGCATGTAGAAGATAATGTGTAAGCTACATAAACAATGTAAAAGCTACCAAGAAAAGTAGTAATGTAAACACACAAGAAGAAAAAGTAAGCCACACAAAGTGGGTTATAAACATGGGACATCACTCACAATGTCGCAAGACATGTAAGGACATCATAGCCACATACAACAAACAAATGTGCACACCAAACATAGGGCAAGGCCTATATATAATAATAAAAATAACATAAAAGTATAAAAACATATAACTATGGAAGTAAGTAATCTTGCAAGCAAACGCTGCAACCCGTTAGCATGTTAGGAAGATAACTAGTATGTCAAAAGCATGTATAACCAAGTAATGTAAAGTGATAAGTATAAAATAAAACAATAAAGCACTTTGTGAGAGACTAATGCGGATGCCCCTAATGAACAATGTAGGATGGGTAGAAGGAAAACATTCATGATGCGTGTAAAGACCCGTATTTGCGATCACAAATACAAAAGGACGTGAACGCGCATATGTGGATGGTATAGATAAATGACATACCAATTAACTAAAAATAGATCTAATACTATGGAAGTATAGAAATTAGTTAATCTAAATAAGAGGAATACAATGCTATATGAATGCACAATATGGAATAATTATAAATAATTATACTAAATGAAATCAAAACTCTAATGTGTAAGGAAGTAAGGAGAAATGACTTAGCTAATTGCAAAAAAATATAAAAGAAGGAACAAACACCTAGAAGTTCCAAAAAGGACAGAACTGAGGATCTGGGAGACCGGGTTCCTGGGAAGGTACTGGGGTGCCCTAGGGTGCCTTGGTTTAAGATTGGGTGCCCTGTTTCGTAAAAAAGCTTTACATCTAATTTTTACTTGGGTCATAAGGTATTCTGAAGTGTTCTTTGTCTGTCACATTAGATCCATTGAGCTGCGCTAAATGTGTTGAATAATGAAATGATGACTTGTAAGAAAGAAGGAAGTATCAAAACCCTAAGAAAAATAAAAGATGCAAATGAATGGGTCGACTGACCTCGAAATTACCACAACAAAGGGTTTACTAAATGAGCATTGCACTACATTTTGGACCCGAATGTAGTTCTAATATTTGTGTGCATGTCATACCCTAGGTGCTCTTGTGCCAGTCACACTTTGTGAAGTAGTGAGCAATAATAACTATAGAAAATGTAATAGCATGTGTGCATGGAATAGAATAGAATCCTCCCCCTATGATGTGTGTGTTGATGCAGATCTCCTAGCCTTGATGCATGGCACTATGTGGATGTAAGTGATGTAATGGATACAAATCTAGATGGAGTGATAGTAGTATGTGACACTAAGACCCTCATTATGGTCTCATAACTTTGTATTTATAGGGTTCTCTTGCTCTAATTTTGTAATTAACCTCGACATGGTTGACTAGGAAAAATATAAGGATGAAAAATAGCTAGAAAGACCCCAAAAAGAAGTGGGAAAGTGGAACATGGATCGGGGCACCCCAGGTGGGACCATGGCTTCCTGGGCACCCCAATATAGGCTTATGCATCCTAGTTTAGGCTAAAATGATGGGATAGTTGTGAAATATGTGGATATGTGTAGAAAAATATGTGGGAATGATGAAATAAAATATAAAAATAAGATGGCCAAAAGGTGGGATTAATTAGTACTTTCTTCACTTGAGAACCCTCTAAATAGTAGTATAAGATTAGGCTAAATAATGCCTAAAGTGCATGATTTTGTGTCTACAAATACAATCAATCTAAGTAGCATGTGTAATAAGATGACCATATACAAGAAAATATAAGAAAGAGTAAAAACAACCAAGATATGTAATAAGTTGTGGATGGATGGAATGGAATGCAAGATGGATGGTAGGAGCCATGCCCCTTGAGTGAATGGAAATGTATACAAAGAAAGTTTCATGTATTTTTCCCCCGCGGAATCAATAATGAACCATAAAAGAGAGTGCATCATCAAGAAATGGTAAAAGTGTGTGTTGTGTCTAATGCGATGTGATGAATGTGAATGTGTAAATGTGTGACATATAGGAGAGATGTGTGTGAACCTTATAGCCTAAGCATATATCATGAAAAAATGAGTGTAGGAGTGATGATTTAGCCTAAAGTGCATATAACTACAAGATGAATAGTAGGAAGTGGTGATGTAGCCTAAAGCGTATACCACTACAATATGATAGAGTAAGCGATAATTTAGCCTCTAATGTGTGTCACTATCCTAGGAATGTTGCATGGTGAAAATTCAAATGGGAAACATGTGATAAATGTAAGGTCCATTTGATTTGTAAACCCTCAGCAATGAGTATGGACCGAGGAACTAAAGTGTGTAACATGGTAGTGAGTGCAACATGTAGAAGAAGATATAATATACACAATAATAAGAGTTGACCAAATGGTGTGTATGATGTGTAAATATGCAATGTGTAGGATGTAATGCAAGATGTGTTGAGTGTAGAATCATATGTGATGGAGAATAGTATAGTAGGTAGAATATGCATGATGTGGGGATGCACAATGTAGACTAAGTGTAGGGTGTAGGATGTAAGACACGTGACACAAGGTGAAGTGTAGAGATGTGATGTGTATAATGCAATGCAATGTTTGTAGATAGCCTAATAGTATGAAATCCATGTTATGTATGATGAATAATATGTAATACTAGACTCGTGAATGATAGACACATGAATGATGAAGACTTAGTTTAATGGGAAAAGCATGTATGATATGTAAATGTGCAAATAGTCAAAATAATGTAGATGAAATGTAGAATGTATGATGTAAAACACGAACCGAGTGAATAAACATGACATGTAGTACCTATTGCATAGTGCATGGGGTTCATGTGTAGTAAGCCCTCAATAGTCAAGTGTGAACCAAAGCACAAGAGTGTGTCATTAGGTAATGATTGACATTAGAGCATGTAATGAGTATGCCTATGCTAGTAGATAAATGTATGAGAATGTAAATATGAGATATGCATAGATGCTAAGATGAGTTGGGTGAAGTTATTAGATGCTATTCCACCCAAGCTTACATGAATTAAATGAAATAACCAATGAAAATGAAGGATGAAGGTCCTTCATCTGATGTATGTGGTGGTGAAATCATATGAATATGTGCTAATAGTGGTGGTATAGTAGAAAAACAATGTGTTTCTGAATGAATTCTATGTGCATGTACTAGATGAATATATGATGAATATCATGACGTAAAAATGCATCGTTGATGGAGATCTATGTGGTGCTAAGTGTGAAGGTGATGAACAATTGCGTAGAATAAATCAAGGTGGTGATCTACATTAAGAGGAATTAACTGTCCTAGGAATGGGCCTATACCTATGTGTATGAATAACAAAGCGATGAGATCATGTAGATAATACACGAGTAGGGAGCTAGGAATAGACCGTGTTTTGAATAACATAGAATATGATGTGTTAGAGGAAGTAGATGATGTGCTAGCTATTGTGCGAGGAGATGGCAATCATGGAGTAGATTGAGGGACACTATTAATAGAGATGACCTGATTGTTGTGAATACATTTGAGACTCAAGTGATTTATAGAAATGAAAGGCTGAGAATGATGGATTCAATTGAGAACAAGAAGCATATCACATTTGTCAACCGTGTTTCCAATGATGAAAGGCACAAACAAAGTAAGAGGACCAACCCTAACATGTAATTTGACAATGCCAAAGGGTTTGTTGAAAGGGTATTTAATTTACGATTGAGGGTAGCTGATAGCCTTGAGAATTGAAATAGAGCATGCACTAATGGGCCATGATGGGTCAACCTTAGTGTTGTTAATGGAGGTCGAGCCAATAGATGCATTGATATGTAAATGATTAGATGTAAAATTTGCATGATAATCATGATCATAAAAGAGATTATTTGCATGGAAGTGTTAGTACTCACAAATAAGAAATCAAGAGCTCTTGATGGAGGAGGAGACACTACATGATAGACATAATTAGCTGATGAATCAGTCATTTTTGTGTTATGTTTTGGTAATGGGTTATTAAAGATCTTGAGTTTATGATTTTCATTAATAGGTGGAGATGTTGCAGATTTCGGAAGCTCAATTTGACCATTTTCAAGAAAATCCTGAATGAGATGTCGTATCGGTAACAATGATCAAGTGGGGTGTCCTATGCATTGATGATAATCACAATAAGAATGTTCATCAAAATTACATCCTTTTGGCCAAGATGGATCAATTTGAAGAGGAGATGGTAATGTAATAAGATTACTATCGATTAGCTATGGTAGCAGAACATCTAGAGGTATACTAAACTTAGTAAAAGGACATCAGTATGGTTGTAATTAAAGTTACTTAAGAGTAGAGACTACATTTATAGTATTTTTTCCTTCCATGGGTTTATTTGTAGAAGGATTGAATGTTGGCTTACCTTAAAAATGTGTAGATGATGGTGTTTTATCTTAATACTTAAGTTTTCCTATTGCTAAGAGTTTAGTTTCATGAAGTTTGAGAGTATGAAAAATTTGATCAAACAAAGGAGAGGTCTAAAAGAGAACACTCTCCTAAAGAGGTGGCAAGAGAATCTAAATGAATAAGTCTTGAAGCTCAAGATCTGTAAGTACGTTAGACATCTTAGCTAAATTATTTTTGTAACGAAAGATATAATCAGTTAAGTGTTCATTAGATCCTAGTTTGAGTTGTGTAAGTTGAGCATAGGATATCTTTTTTTATCATTAAAATCGGTCAAGGGACCCATACTTTGTACATGAAGCCAAGGCAAAATCCTTAGGTTTACAATATGTTTCATCACCAAAAGTAAACAACTCCACACATGATCAAAATCCATCTCATTGGCATGCAAATATAGATAGAATATAAACATACTAAATAATGTTTATACCAAATTTACTTCCCACCCATCGATGGAAAATAATATTCAATACTACCCATTTGTACCTTTTTTCTTTTCCGCTCCTTTACTTCTTGCCATTTTCCATGATTAGACAAAACTACGAGCGTAAGATTGTTGGGATTTGTCATGTGTAATCAAATTCTCCGACACGTAATCTCGATCCAATTCTAAACTTTCCAAAGTGTGTCCCCTTTTCTTTCCACTTTCCACCAGTGTGATTTTCCTATATTTCCATCTCTCGTATCATCCTTCTTTGTACCTAATTTATCCATGATGTTAGGATTTATCGATCCTCCTTAAAATTTGAAGCAAACACCAAGTCCGGGTTCAAATAACTCCATCCACTAGAAGATGTTGATCTATTCTTTTTATAGATTTATGGTTTTATCAAGGGATAAGAAGCTTGAAAATGACCCATATTTCTGCATATTCTATACCAAAAGCATTATTCTCGAGTTTAAAACTTTGGTATGCTTTGGATATTTCTAAATTTTAGATCCAAAGAATCCTTTTCTCAAATCAATTTCAATGCACATACGGGCATATGTACACGTAATCCGAATGCATTCTGTCCAAGTCTTCTTTATAAACTTACCCAAAACATTTCCAATATCCTCCAAGGCATACCAAAGATGCAAAGGGAGGCTATGAAGCCTAACCCATCATGAATTTTGGTAACCCATTAAGTATTTAGATTAAAATTTGGAAACCATGGAGTCACAAATAAACAAGCATGTCCCCAAAACCATGTACCATCCATTAAGCAATGTTGATAATCCTCCGATTCGCTAAAATTTACAACAAAAATAACTTGGAATAAAGAGAGATTTCACACTTATTGGTCCATTCTTGAAATCCCACTAATACAAAGGTGTAAGAAGAAGGCATAAAACCATTAAACCACCCAATCACCGGATCCTCGTGATAAATTTTGATAGTATTCCTCCACTTCAGGGTTCTTGATGATTAATGAAGGAATATCCACAACCCTATCAAATAGGTAGGCTTGATTTCTTGGTGGCTATTTATATGGGGATATGTTGCCTCAATTTTCTAGAATATATTTGAATGAGGTTGTATTATGGGGTTGATCTAATCCTCGCCATTACTTGTAGCACCACCCTAATCATTCCCCGGTAAACTCTTTGCCTTTCCCTCCAACCTCGAGACATAGCCAAGAATGATTTTGGAACCCTAGGGTAAGGGTTCAAGTCTTCCGCACTCTTTTCCCACCTCCATCACCCGGTGTTCTTCCACATGCCCATATCCCCCGAGACTAGGTCATGCCCACTTGGAAACCATTCAGATTCCCTTTCAAATCCCGAAAACCTTCACGATTACTATATCCAATTTCACCCTTATTCATCATTTTTGCATCCATTCGCTTCCATTCAACAAGTATAATATAAATATAACTTTTAATAATACTAAGCATATGATATTTTAGAGCCAAGGTTGATAGAGAAATGCATGAGAAAGGCATCGACATATGCGTGAAAGAGACTACCAAATGTATAGGTAGGTCATAGAACCAACACATCACATAGTCTTGTAAACTATAAGGGAAAAGATTAGTTAGTATAGTGTGATCATCTGCATAGTCAATGCATGCTACATGAAATGCTTGAGATTATCCCGTGGGTAACAATGGCCTTTAAATATAGGTAGCTTAGGAGAGATGAAATAAGGTGGCAATGGACAAGCAGATATGGCGGCGCAAAGGACTATACATCAATGTTGTAGAGTCTAAAGATGGTGATGTGCGTGAAGTAGCTAGCTAAAGCTGAAAAATTTGGGTTTGTAAATCTTGATATAAAGAGGTCAAATTTGAATAATTCAAGAGGAACCGAGGTGTAGATGATGAGTACTAGGGTAAATGGTAGGAGCGGTGGTTATAGAAATGAGTGCAAAAACATAAGTAGGTGGGGTAGAGACCATAGGAGTAGAAGGAGAAACTATAAAATTTGAAGCATAATGAGTCCTCTTAGTAGTAATTAGAACATGCAAAACATAAAGGAGATGAGTAGGGTTTTCATGTAAATATTTTCAAAAGTAAGTAATAGCATTTAGTTGATCTTGGTTGATGTTGGTGTCTTCATCGTAGGACTTATCGCAAGATCCATGCTTTTATTTCATGGAGGGGAACACATTGGGAATGATCTAAGGGGTTATCAACCATAAATGTAGTTGTATTAGCCATTGAATAGAGGTGCAATGAGTAGATGAATGGAGCTCACAATATTGGAGGGACCCAAAACGAATACTACAGGTAACGGGCATAAATTGAAAGGACGAAAAATTTGTAAGTCGGGTTCACCAAAATCATTAACTAAAATATGGATATAAAGTTAGTTCATATAAACTAGGAACAACAGAGAAATAACAATAGATAAATGTAGTAAATAAATATGGAAAGTGACCCAAATAACTAATCTAATGAAAATATAAACCCTAATATGCAAGAAGAGTAAAGAAGTGACTTAGCTGATTTGGAGGCTGATTAGAACTCGTGTCACGAGTTGACTAGAGAAAAAAAAGGAGGAGATGCCTATACCGAGGTCTAGAAAGATGCAGATTTGGGAAATCTAAGTGGACTAGGGCACTTGGGAGAGGATCGTGGTGCCTTATTATGTGTTTTGGGAACCCCAATTTGTGTAGGATATCCAAGAACCAAATTTGTAGGGTTGATGATGATATGAATCCATCGCTGTCTATCACATGTGATTCAAAGGTTGTGCTAGATGTCACCAAAAATCCACGATGAAGAAAAGAATTGTAAAACCCCAAAACAAGTATCAAACCCTAAAAATAAAAATGTAAATGAAGGGGTCATACTATCCTCAATGGCCACAATGGTGGACTTACTAACTAAGCACTACACTATATTGCAAACCCAAATGTAGTTCTGAGTGTGTTTGTGTGTGTGAATCATGCCCTAGGTGCTCTTGTGCCAGTCACACTTTGTGAAGTAGTGAGCTATAACTATGTGTATAAAATGTAATAAATGGTGGATGGAATAGAATAAACTTCCCTCCTATGCTTGTGTGATGCGATGAACCAACCTTGTCCCTTGTGATGGAGCTAGATGGTTGCAACCCTAGGTGGATGATAGTAGTGACTAGTTCTTGGTCCCTCATTATGGTCTCATAAATTTATATTCATATGGTTCTCTTATTCTAATTTCAGTAAATTCTAATTTCGTAATAACCCCGAAAAGGTTGACCACCAAAAAGATATAAAGATCAAATGACTAGAAAGAGCCCAAAAAGTTGTGGGATAGTGCAAAAGGCTCAGGGCACCCAAAATGGGACCAGGGTGCCCATGGGTGCCCTAATCAAGGCTAAAAAGAAAGAGGATACCAAAAAAAGACTTGGAATGTGTACGGTGAAGGTAGGGAATGGCGACAAAAATCAAATAGAAATGGCCTAGAGAGATGGGTTAACTAGTACTTTCTTCACTCAAAACCATATGAATAGTAGTATGAGACAGAGACTAAATATTATCCAAAGTGCGTGATTTAGTGTCTACATGTAGACAAAATTGTAATGTGAAAATTGATGTATAATGATTTTACTTGACATATTATCCTTTTAGATTAAAGAGTAAAGACTATTTATTTATTTTTAATTAATTGAATACACACAATGTGGATGAACATTCGAACTTAAAAAAATAAAATTCATTGACCAATGTAAATATTATTAGCTATTTAAGACATGTATTCTAGTAAATTTTTGTCAACTTATGACATTATATTTGATAGGTTGTTGATGTTAAAGAAGTGATTTTGGGAGCGAGTCAATGTTGAGAGTTGAGTTTGAAATGCAGATCGCTAAAAGATACTTCTTTTCACTTATCAATATAACACAGATAAACGTGAAACACATCAATGAAGCCACTCCTCTTCATATTTTTAGTAATGAAAACTATCAGCATAGGTAGTTGTGCTTTTTCATCATGGCATTTTCTTCAATAGCTGATAAAAACACCATTTCATCCAAGCTCTGGGTCTTCCAATCTAAGTACTTGATCATTAAACCCTAGTTCCCCTCCTTTAACCCACTCACTGAGTCATTCTCATGCAAACCTATTTGGATCAGGATACCCCATTTACCCTCCAATTTTGGAGTCATGACTGTCTGATATCTATTGAAATACCTTGGGAACTATACTTTATATAGATTCTCAAACCTTTGATTACACCCATACTACCTATGCCCAGATCTTGGTGGAACTTGACATTGCTAAAAACCTTCCTACAACCATTGATCTTAGAGTGCAAAACAAAACTTGGTCACAACCTTTAGATTATGAAGGCCTACCATTTCGTGTAGAAGGTGTTTCTGTTTAGGTCACACCTCTACCGATTGTGGGATGGAAAGCCAACATGAGAAATGCAACTGGTGGAAAGACGCCCTCCCAAAACACTTGGTTTTCGGTGCAAAAGAGGATCTAGACTCAAATGTAGATACAAAAGTTGAATCTAATTATGTCCCGGAAACCCCTTTATCTTAAATTCCAATTGTGGGTAGCAAGTAAAATGCAAAAGATTTATCTCATTCAGTTGTTGACAGTAAGGAAAACACAAAATATTTATCCCAGGTTAACAACATTGTTGTCCTAGTTGGAATCAATGCGACTAAGGAAAATACTCCTCCTTTATCTAACCCTCCAATCGTGGAGGCTTCATCAGGTTGGGTAATGGTCCGTAAAAAGAAAAAAATATTTCTAAGAATGCCACTTCTCTGCCTAGATGATTTTCTTCTTTCTTTATTGCTGGTCGACTATTCTATAATGATTCATTTTTCTTTTCCAGTAGCACCTTACTTTTCTACAATGGTAATGTTGTGTTGTTGTAGATTGGTTGATGTACATCAACTGTTTCTATGTTGATAAGTTGTTGGTTGTTGGTACTTTTCTGAGAAGACTATTTTCTATTGTTGGGCATTCATGTTCTATCTAGATTTTGATCATTTTGTTATGCTTTAATTGTAAAATATGGCTTTTGAGCCTTCTTGTACAAGGGTATAGTCCCTTTCAAAAAACTATTTGCCAATAATTAATTTTTTTATAACAAGTCCTATACATGGCTTGTACATGAAAAAAACCAAATTAGTGCATTGTTATTTTACTATATAACAACTTCACTCCATAATATTAATGTTATAATAACTTAATGAAGCACTAATATTCTATTAGTTTTGTGTAAAAATTATTATTGCCACCTAAATACAACAAAGTTCCTGAAATTCTTGAGTGGCTACAATTTAGGGATAGGCTTTCCAACACTAGAAAGTAGCGGGGGACATAAAAAAATTATCTACTTAAAAATTTAGACATTTTTCTACTAATATGGCATCTATGTTTGATCTTCCTCCCAATTTTCCTTCTAATAGTTTTTCTAGGATTCATAGGACCGTGCCTTTTGTATTTCTAAAGTTTCTCATTTTGTCTCTATAGAGAAAATAAAAATTCATAGGACCGTATTATTGCTTACGTATCCTATTTTTCTCTACAAAACTTGTTGAAAGAGTTTAGATTTTCCCTTATATAGGATAATAGTGTAAGGCCCCACCTTATTGGAACAAACCATTTAGAGCCATTTGGGACTAGTTATTAATCATCATACTTTGAACAAGGATCGTTCATTAGGAACACATTGGATTAAAATCAAAACATAAGATATAATTAAGAGAGAGGGTTTGTGTATCATGTTGTTTTTATAGTTTGAGGTGATCCTTAATATTATCAATAATCATAATTCATGTGCTGGTTTTGCATGTTGATATGATCCAACTATAAAAATTAAAATACATGATATGAGCTTGTTGAAAATATAAGGTAAAGGCATTCCCATAGTACAATTGTTTGTATCGATTTTTCCAAAATTTGAAGAGTGAGATTAGCACATTAATGTTCCATGTGACAGAGAGGGGATGGGAAAAGTAGACCGTAGATGGTTTTTTTAATTGAAAAAATTGGAAATAAATGAGGAGAGAAGAGAGAGACCACAAATGTGAGGAGGAAGCATAGTACCATAAAGATAAGGAACGATTTCAGGAGTAGGATAAAAAGGGAAATTACGTATAGAAAAGCCAAGTTTGGAAAATGTGTGATCAACAAGAAAATTTTTATGGAAGAAATTCCAACCCAATCACCGGCATGTGGTTTCAACATGGAACTACCAAATACTATAAGCCACACGTTACTAATTAGAGTTGGGGAATGACATTCGATTTCACCTAATTTGGAGAATCCAAATCTAATATTGGGAGCAGTTTTGAAGAGGAACCAAGGAGCTAATAAATTTACACATGATAGATTCATGATGGTGCAAATCACATGATGCTCTTTTACTTTTATTGAAATATGCATTGGGGTTATGCAGAGCTCAATGTTATAACCAATGGAGGTTGATTTTAAAAGGCTAGTTAAATTGACACAAACCTAATGCATGTGGTAAGCTTGTAATGACAATGCACATAAAATTTACACTCTTAAGTAAATACAATGTGTCCAAAAGGATGATAGGCAATGCCAAAGAGAGAAACATGCCTTGTTGAAGCTTAAATTTGATCAAAGCATAAGGCTAAGACTCGATCAGTGTATGGGAATGGAGACATAATTTTTTCCATGTTGGTGAAATAATTTTTCATAAGGGTAAATTAGTGATTTTTCACCAATGATCCAGACTAGGTCCCTCCTCTTGGGAATGGGGAGGCTCCCATTTATTGAATGCAAAAAAAGTAAAATATGTGGTGGTTGTTAGGATGGATATCACACAGAATACTCCACTAAACTTGTGGAAAATTTATTGTACTTGGTATAAGGAATGAACTTACTTAGAGAAAAGGTAAAGGGGAGGAAGGAATGTAGTAAGGGAAGGTTGAGTTTTGAATAAGAACTTATAGATTTTGTAAGTATTAACCAAAACAGGTTCACACTCAACAAGAAGAATAGAAATGTGCAAACAATAGTAAGATTAACAAACCATAAACACAAAGTTCCATTGATTCATTCCTCAAAGATACAAAGTTCCTTCTTGGTTATTCAAGATTACAATGCTCACAAATTTGAAGATAGGAAGTAGAGGAAACATAGACAAGGAAATAAAAGAAAATAGTCTTTTTCTTGTAGTAAGAGAGCAATAGCTATCAACCCTTTGGAATGGAGAAACCATCCCAATATATAACTTTACAAAATGTCTCTTCCTCTCCCCGCAACATGAATTTTCACATTTCCTTTATTTATTCCTTTAATTTGTTAAGCGTTTTCAGTTATTCCAAATAATTGAAAATGACCAAAAACATTAGTTAGATGCTAGTTTAATTTAATTTTCTTAGAATTTTAAATATGTGAAAGACCAAAAGAGAAGTTTAAATAGTTTATTTATTTCATTGAATGATTAATTATAAGTGAGTTTGAAAAATAAAATAAATTGTATTTATTAAATTTAATTTATTTAAATGTACCTTTTAGTTGTTCATTTATTGTTAGATCTTCATTTAGATTAGAAATAAAAACTAAAACAATAAACATCACTATTAGGAATTCACGCTACCCGATCTTAGCCTTTGAATCTCCTTTATCCCTTTCATATTCCTATTATTTCTCGAAGTTGATTCCCACACAACCATTCATGGCTCAAATGAACCTTGTAGAAGAATATTTGAACCCATTATTAATCCACGAGGTGACCACTATCATGGATACATAGACTCGGACTATGTGCATCGCTTCTTTATCTCTACTCCCATACCTCCATTGATTGTTAGTCATCTTGAAGTTTTAAATGAATAATTATCCATAGTTGAGAGGTTATAGTTTGACCAAGAAAACCATTTTACATGTGCAAACCCTTAGTTATCATCATTCTACATCATTCATATTGTTATAAGAACATCACTAGAGAAGATTACCTAGAGACAAATGAACGCTTCCCAAGGGTCACATTGGAGCTCAAAATTACACCCGTCCCAGATCAGGGTGAACTAGGGCTTTGAGGCAACATGTAACTATCTCGAAGTTGTGGGACTTGCACTTGAGATAGATCTCCAAAGAATGCCGACTTCCTCTACGTATTTCTACTGCTAAACCTGCTCCTAGGAAGGGAAATGTAGCTACCTATCACTACTCTACGATTCCAAGGGACTAGGGTGAGAAGGAGATGCATGAAAGGAAAAAAATGGACTAAGGGGAGGTGATAACACCAGAAAGAGGGGGATGAACACTCTCAACTGAGTGAAAACGAGGGAAAACACACATAGGGAGGGCAGAAAATGTGCCACAATCTGAAACAACACTCACTCACTTGCTTTCATGGAACACAAAAAAATATGCAAGAGACATAAAATATGCATAGTAGATTAAAAATGCAAAAGAAGGCAAGAAGATGTAGTAAAATTCAAACTAGGGAAAAGAATAGCCACAAAATACAACTTTTATTGCTTCTAAGTGATGCACAATTGATTACAGAGATGAAAGAGGCAAGGATCTACATGTAATGGCTCAGATATGAGGCTTGCAACTCAAAATGCCAAGGAACAATGCTCTTAGCAAACTAAGAGGGTCTAACCTTTTACAATGAGCAATGTTCACGAATATACATAAGAAGGAGAGAATAGGAGGGAAAGAGAGAGGGAAACTTAGATTTTCAAATCCAACCACAAACAACCAACAATAAATACATGATAAAGTTCTTGTAGACCGTCGATCCACCTCCCCATGTCATCTTAGCTTGTAGAAGAAGGAAAGAGGAAAGATCTAATCAAATTTGGGTGGTTGAGTCGATTGAATCTATGCATTAATGACATGAGATGTGTTTCCTATTTTTGACCCACTAAATCCCATTAAAATCTGATTTTGAATAGCTTTGAGTTTAGCCCATGTCAACATCTTTCTAACAAGACCAAGAGCACATGAATTTGAGCTCTATAGTAGAAGTTATGGTGATTTGAAGATGTGCGATACAAGTTGAACACATAAGACGCGTGTCGATCTGGTCGGTTGAAATATTTGGCTGACTATCTATTTGTTTTATCTTTTCTCGCCACGTGTTAGGCATTCATTCACCATAAGGAGTCAATGCACATTTGGCATGTTCTAATATGTTATGTGTTGTGCACTTATGTGACAATTTGATACATGGCACACAATGACCCACACATAAGGTTGTACTTGGTGTGTGTGCAAGAGAAATAGGCACAAGAAAGAGGAATACATAAGTTTTGAGTGCACACAAGAGGGTGCATGGGGAGTGAGAAAAAGGTGCATATCTGCAAAGGTATGTAAGTATGCAAGGAAGAAAGGAAAAGCGTGCAAGACAAGGATGTACAAAAAAATTATATGGGGAAAGAGCATGAGAAAATATATAGAAGGAGAATGACTATGCGTGAAAGGATGCATGGAACTTAGGAAGGAAGGAATACTTAAAATAAAACATACCAGGGGACTTAGCAAAATGCAATGCAAAGTCAACGGTGCACACAAGAGGAATGCATAGAGATCGGGGAAAGAGGGTGAATGTGCGCAAAGGAGAAATGGAAGGAGATAGAAGTATAAAAGAGAAGAAGGTGGAAGCACATGATAGAAATTGAGGATAAGAAAAATCACAAGGAAGAAGTAGGAAGGGCACGTGAGGGTGCATGTTAAGAACTACAACCATGTATATGTGTAAAAATATAAAGCCAAGAGTGCACGCAACCTAAAACTTAATGCGAGAGCTAGAATGAAACATCAAGTTATCAAAATAACCAGGGTGGTTATTTTGGAAAATTTTTGGTGACTTTTGGGTCCCTTTTTATGCTAGATAAAAGAGAATAGTAGCCTTAGAAGCATCCATTGGGTATGGAGTCTATCTAGAAACATGAAAATCTGATCTCAGTAACTTGAAGAACACCCAAGAAGTCACTTGAAAACATTTTTGGACTCTAAATAGAATTGTTGCAAAACTATTGGGAAGTGCCAACAAGCTACAACAATCTCTTTAAACTTGCAGTACAAGGAACGACATCCGAAAGAAACAAAATAGTGCATTTAATAGTGCATGAAAGAAAATAACTATATACAAGCAAGAAAATGCACACAAAGCACACTTGGAGGAATGAAACTACTTTAATATGTACATGATGTTAATTTAACAATAATTAGATTTATGCTAATCCCTAGATATTTTAGAGTCACATATGATAAATAAATTCTATAACACAAATTTGACACAAGTAATAAGCTAATGTAAATTAAAACCCTAAGTGCAAGAGAGGGAATATAAGACTTAGTTGATTTCACAATAGACCCCGAAGTGTTCTAGACTGGAAGATTGATGAATAAGAGGAGTAAACTGTCGCAACTATGTCGATAAATTCTAGAATTGTTGGATGAGCCTAGACTAGGGTGCTTGGATTGGGGCGAGGAACTTAGGAACTATAGACCCCTTTTGGATGCCTGAATGCGCAGGAGCTTGAGAAATGATTCTTCTCGTGTCATAAAGGAGTCATTAAACTCCATTTTTGGTCACCTATATGTCGATGAATGATCTCGAGTTCACCTATAACCTGTAAAACAAATGATCTCCTAGAAAACCCCAAACTACATAAAATCTTAAAAAAGAAAGATGAAAATGGGGAGTTAGATTGAACCTGAAAGTCACCCAAAAGAGTGAAGTTATGACCAAACACTACACTACCTCTTAGACTCCATGTAGTTCTTGTGTGTGTGTAGAAATCATGCCCTAGGAAGCTCTTTTGTAAGATGTACTTGATAGAGAGAAATAGCTAGATGTACCAATGTAGATAGATGCGTAGATGAAAAAATCAACTTCCCATCCTATGCATGTATGCAAAAAATGTAGTCACTTGTCCCTTGAATGAGTGCTATATGAATTGCTTTTGTGCTCTTAGAATGCATTTGGATGCAACCTTAGGTGAAGATACTAAATTCTTAGAGCTTGGTCATTTATTATGGTCACATAGCTTTGTATTTATATGATTCACTTGTTTAAATTTTATAATTGATAGATAAAAGGTTGACCCATAAGAAAACAAGATTCCCAAAAGATAAAAGAGGCCTAAAAGAGGTGAGTAAGATGCAAATAGGTCGGGGTGCCCAGAGGTGACAAGGGCACAGGCACCGACGCTCCTTGCTAGAAACTAGTGTCTATAGTCAATAAAGATAAAACAATGAATATCAAACCAGGTAGTGGGGTGTGCAAGACCAAATAGGAAAAAGAAAGACAAAAAGATGCATGGATTGATGACAATTACTAGTTTTCTCACTTAGGAATCATATGAATAGTAGTATGTGATTAGGACCTAGAAATGTACCCAAGTGCATGATTTTGTGTCTACATTTTCCCCCACTTTATGTTGTTGAGTGAATACTCAATAACATAAAGTAGATAAGAGATGCATACTTGATAACCATGTAGATCAATGGTGAAAGCGTGTCGAAGAGACAAGAAAAACATGGAGTGATAAAAATGAAGCGTGGAAGTTAAGGAAGAAGAAGTGACCCTAGGGGTAAAGTGTATTGGTTGTGCCACATTGTACCTATTGTCATTATAGCTTAATGAAGGGCTTATTCTTGCTGTGTATTAAGAAAAGAATTACAAAATAAGAGTGAAAGAGTAGTCAAAGTCATGTGTTATGAAAACTCAGAAAATTATGCAAAAGTATGTGAAAATGTGAAAAAATAGTAAAAGGAATGTGTGCACCTAATCCATTATGAGTGAAAAGGATAGAAAGTGTCCTAACCATTATAAAAGAGTGATTTTTTTTGGCTATCTCACACCAAGAACAAGTGTTTTAAGTGATCTCACACCAAGAACAAGTTTTTGGGTGATCTCACACCACGACGGAAGAGTGTTGGGGAGAAAGGTCTAGTGTTACTCTCTATCCTTGATTGCTTCCTAAATTTATACACCACTACAGATGGTGTGATCTTACTTTGTTTTGTGTTCAATCTAGTTTGATCCAAGTAGAAAAACAAGATAAAATGCATTCTAATTGTTGGAGGTCCGAGCCTATACTATGAAAACAATTATGTAAACTACTAAAAATTGTGTTGATATGAGAAAGTGATTATAACCGCCTCGATTATAGGAACCCAGGAAAGATCAGGAGTGCCCAGGTGCTAGTGTCTGTATCTAGGCACTAGTTTCTATGATGAACTAAGGATCCAAGTCAATTTCTAGGCCATTATGTGACTATAAGTCTATTTTGTTCCTGTACTGTGTAGGCCTATATTGAAGCCCTGAGTTGTTATATAGGGTGATTGATTCACCCAATGTATGCCCCCTTGTTTGGGGTGCATGCAACATCATTAGGAGAATGTCACCCAAAAGGAGGAATTGATGCTGATATGAACTTGATACCCTATAGGGGGGAATGTGCATGGTAGAAACCAAGGCACATGCAAACAACATGTCTAGAAACATGAGTTAGTATAAAAGTGACAAAAAGCTATATATGACAATGTAAACAAGCAATAGTGTAGACAAAGTAGACCAAAAAAATTGGGTTTCAAACATGGGACATCACTCACAATATCGCAAGATAATCAAGGCCGAAGTGGCCAAAAACATACAATGTGCATACAAGATAGAGGGCATAGCCCAAAAATAATGACATACAATAGGAGACAAGAATAAGTAAAGTATCGGATAGCCATAGTGGCAAATAGTTCATGTAAAGAAAATGGTGCACATGATGTATTTGTTAACTTGTTAGGAAGATAAAAGTATGTCAAGACGTGTATATATCGACAGTAGTAGTGTTCTATTAATAATAAGAAGTATTATAAAATGAAACAATAACACTTGTAATTTGTAAGAAAGTAGATGCCCCTAGGAGCTTCAAAGTGGGGACCGGTAAGAGGTACAATGCCAAACATCAATACTGCATGTAAAGATATGTAAGAAATTATGCATTCACAACTAGAGAAAAGTGAATGCACATGTGTATTTGTAGGTAGATAATGACATATG
Source organism: Taxus wallichiana var. yunnanensis (assembly GCA_018340775.1). Taxonomy (NCBI): domain Eukaryota; kingdom Viridiplantae; phylum Streptophyta; class Pinopsida; order Cupressales; family Taxaceae; genus Taxus; species Taxus wallichiana. The sequence continues at coordinate 416,646,912 of CM031237.1, forward strand.
AAGTATCTTCCTAACATGTGAAATAAAGTGTACATAACTAGCATAAACAAACAAGAATATGTGTAACCAAGATATGCAATATGCTATGAATGAGTGAGATGGAATGATATGTAATGTGAGTTTGATAGAGCAGCATCCCCAAGCGAATGCGTATGAGTATCGAGATAAGGCTCATTCATAAAATGCCCCTAAACAATCAAGAGTGAACCATAGAAAAGAGTACATCATCGGGAGATGGTTTGAAAATGTGCGCTAGATAGATAGATCATGAAGCATAGAGCGTGAACCATGGAACTAGAGTTCGTCATAGGAAGTATGATGTGTGAAAATCAAATGCTAGAATGATGAGGCATGAAACATAGAGGGTGAAATGTGTAGTGTGTGAGGTTCATGTATGTAGTATGCCCTCAACATTCAAGTATGAACCTTAACACAAGAGTGCATCATAGGGTAATGAAGATATAAGTGTATCAAGATGTGTAAGATGCATGAGAAAGTATAGATGCTAAGCACATAACATAGTGCTAGAAATGAGAGACACCTAACAATGCTAGGAGGGGGGAGTAAAGATGATGCCCCCAAGTGTACAATGTGACTAAGAATCAAGTAACATCATCTAAGAGATCATCATTGTCATGGTCAAATCCAAATGGAGATGCATTAGAGACTTAGTAAGAAATAATACGCAGTTGATCATATAAGGATCTATTGTGACATAAAGTATTCATGCCCATTGCATATTCCTCATAAGTGAAAGGTGGTAGTGGACATCCATGTGCATACGAACGTGTAAGATTTTGTGTATAACTAAGAAATGAATCATTGCAAATATAAACGTGTCTAAAAGGCATGGGAAATGTGATGTTAATATGATTGGGGTCCAGAGTGCTTCCAATGTAGTCAAGACAAGATTGCCTAAGAGTAAATGGAGAAGTGTGACGAGTGCATGCGACAAAGATAAATAGATGGAATATGTGGAGGCCATAAATAATCTTAATATGAACATATCCATGATATAGACGAGGAGAATGAGATGGAGGGAGGAGATCTTCTAGTGTGAATCCTATCATACATGAAAACAATGTTGGAGAAAGTTGGATCAAATGGAATGTGTGGCCAATAAAAATTATTCATGAAGAGAGTGCATGTGAAAGGAAGAAGCGTAGATGTCGATTCCTTATGAGAAGATCAGGAAAGTAGTATGACATCCAATGTATGGAAAAACCCCGAAAAAGTACCATAACATTAGTAGAAGGAGGGGTGAGGATGAAGTGGATGGGAGGGCGTCGAATGCATAAATAGTTCCTTCAAGTGGAGGCAAATTAACAGGGATAGTCCGTAGGTTTTGGTCATCAACATGATGCATGTAAGTAGCAGAATTTGGAGTAGGTAATGTAGTGGTTGGGTCTAGGCAGAAATATTTGAATGGGTCATGATCAATGACTATGGTATATTCAAATCCTTCATGTAAGAATTTAACACACTAGTGAACTGTAGAAGGCACTTCCTGTATGGTGTGAATCCATGGCCTACTAAGTAATAAAATGTACCAAACTCGGAAATCGATAACAAAAAAATACCGAAAGAATAGTTTTTGGTCCCATTGTGATAGGTAAAATACTAATGCCTATGCATATATGCGTAGAAGAATCATATGCACAAAGATAAATGGATGATGAGCTGACATTAACGAGGAAAGGATGATATTATGAAGGATTGATAAGTAAAAGATTGAGCTCAATTTTTTTATCGATTATTGTTCACTTAATACCCATGTGATAAATGTGAGCCAATATATATAGGGGAGGATCATTGTCATAAATAGAAAGATTGTCAACTATATCAAATGGAAAAGTAAGTTGTTGAGAAAATGCATCTATGAATGACTAATATACTATGTCCATGAGTAGTAGAAGGAATGTGAGTATTAACCAAGAGAGAAATAATTTTAGCTCTACAATCAGGATTGGCTAACAAGAAATCATGAATGAAGATATACATGATGAGATGAGGACTAAAGCATGTTAAAATGAGATGGGTTCACCAAATGATTTAACAAAAATGGAATTAAGTTAAACCCTATATCTTTCGAGTCATATATGATAAATAAATGTTACAACACGATTCAATGCAAGTAATAAGCTAATAAAAATTAAAACCCTAAGTGTAAGAGAGGGAATAAAAGACTTAACTAATTTTGTAATAGATCCCAAAGTGTTCTAGAATGGAAGAATGATGAACAAGATGAGAAAACTATAATCGCAACTATGCCTGATAAATTTTGGAATTGCTAAATGATCTTGAACTAGGGCACTTGGATTGGGGCAAGGGAACCTAGGCACTAGAGACCCCTTCTGAGTGCCTATGACTATGCAAGAGCTCGAAAAATTATTCTTCTTGTGTCGCAAGGTAGTCACTAAACTTCATTGTTGGTCACCTGTATGTCGATGAATGATAGAAAAGTTCACATATAACTTGCAAAACAAATGATATCTCGCAAAACCCCAAACTACATCAAATCCTAAAAAATAAAGATGTAAAGGAGGAGTTGGAATGACCTTGATGGTCACATGACAGATTGAACTTATGATTGAGAATTACACTACATCTCAGACTCCATGTAGTTCTTGTGTGTGTGTGTGTGTAGAAATGTGCCCTAGGAAGATCTTATGCAAGATGCACTGATAATGAGAAATAATTAGATGTACCAATGTATATAGATGTGTGGATGGAAAAATAAACTTCCCCTCCTATACATGTATGAAAAAATGCAATCCGTTGTCCCTTGAATAAGTGCTAGATGAATGCCTTTTGTGCTCTTAGAATTCCTTTGGATGCAACCTTAGGTGATGATAATAGATGCTTAGAGATTGGTCATTTATTATGGTCACATAACTTTGTATTTATATGATTCCCTTGTTTGAATTTTGTAATTGACAACTAAAAGGCCAACCCATAAGAAAACAAGATTCCCAAAAGATAAAAGAGGCCCAAAAGAGGTGAGTAATATACAAAGAGGTTGGGGGCACCCGATTAAGCTAAATATGGAAATATATATGCCTAATTTGATTGCTATTACAAGTACAAAAATTATCCCTAACAAACTAAGCCAAAATATATAAAAATCTAAGTGCAAAGAAGAGGTAAGATGACTTAGATATTTCACAATTATTCTTAGACTATGCCATAGTGCTGACCGGGTGAACATAGAGGGAGAAGTGTCATAAAAACCTTAGAAAAGTGTGCGAGTTGACGATCTTCCCGGACTGGAGCACCTAGAGAGGGACATGGGCACCTATGGGCATGCTAGGGCTATTTCGGGTGCATGTGTATGTGGAAATTCTCAAAAAACTTCCTTTGAGTGGTCACAAGTTATTCACTATTGATTTCCTTTTGTCTCTATGAGGTTGCACATTTATCTCCGAAGTTGCTGGAAACTTCCAATGAAATAATGACCTGTAAAACCCTTAAAGCAACATCAAATCCTAAAAAATAAATATGTAGAATGAGGGGTTAGACTATCCTTAACTATCACAATAGTGATCTTACGACTAAGCACTACACTACATCTCAGACCCAATGTAGTTCTATGTGTTTGTGTGTGCGCAATTGTGCCCTAGTGGATCTTGTGCGTGTCTTGATAGTGAACAAGTAATTTATATGTAAAGAAAGGTAATAGATGTGTGTATGGAATAGAATGAACTCCCTCCTCTGAAGTGTATGCAAAATAATGTAGTCCCTTGCCCTCGAATGATATTAGAAAATATGCTTTGATGCTCTTGAATAGCCTTTAGATGTAACCTTAGATAGAGATAGCTAATGCGTAGTGCTTGGTTCTTTATTACGATCACATAAATTTATATTTATATGATTCATTTGCTTGAATTTCGTAATTAACCCCAAAAAGGTTGACTACCAAAAAGATAAGATGATCAAATGGATAGAAAGGACTGAAAAGATGTGAATAAAGTACAAAGGGGTTAGGGGTTCCTAGAGGAGGAGGGCACCGACGCTAGCGTCTTGGATGGGTGCTAGTGTCTAGGATTATAAATGTTGACATGTGTAAGTAAGGGTGTAAGAAAAATGTGGAAATAGAAATAAAAAAGGCAGCCAAAGACAAGGGTTAATTAGTAATTTTCTTACTTAGGAATCATATGAATAGTAGTATGCAATCAAGACTAGATAATTACCATACGTGCATGATTTTGTGTCTATAGTGCCCAGAGTGGATGAGGGCATCCGGACACCGGTGTCCTAGCTAGGTGCTGGTGTCTAGAGTCAATAAAGATCAAACTAGGTAGTGGGGTGTGCAATACTAAGGAGGAAATAAGAAAGAAATAAAAGATGCCAAGGATGGATGTTAATTACTAGTTTTCTCACTTAGGAATCATATGAATAGTATGTGATTAGGACCTAGAAATTTACCCAAGTGCATGATTTTGTGTCTATAGATGTAGAAGACTTAATGGAAATGTTTGATATAAATCCCATTGACTGGGATCAATAGTGTATCTCCATCAAGATGAGACAACTCAAAAGAGTTAGCCTCTTTACAAGAACTAATGATATATGGGCCACTCTAAAGTGCATCAACATTTAAATGACACCCTAGTTTGGCTCTCGCCCGATCCCATTTCAATACCATATCACCCAATTTGAAATCTTGATATCTAGCCCTTTTATTAAACCAACGCTTTTTTATTACCGACGCTACTCTAACTTGATCATGATAGAGTTTCTTATTTCTTTAAGTTCAACCAACTCTTCTATTCTAATTTCTCTTTGGTCTGCACCCTCAAATTCCAACTATTGGGATAGTTCTAATGAAGGAAACTTAAGTGATAAAGGAAGTCTAGATTCTTTACCATAAACCATTTTATAAGGTGAAATACCTATCACCTTCTTTGTCACAATTCTTTTTATCCAGAGTGCACGTGAGACCTTTTTGTGCCACTACCTCTGGTTGATGTCTATTTTCTACTTCATGATAATGATCAAGTTCTTGTTAGTAGATTCGACAAGTCATTACTATGAGGGTAGTAGTTGGAATAAGTCATCAAGTAAATTCCAAGGCTAAGAGACCAATAAAAAAAATTGTACCAAGGAAGGATTTTACATTATCAGAGGTAATGGTTTGAGGAACGTCAAACCTTATTATAATACCTTTAAGAACATCAAGGATGACTAAATCAATCGATTATTTAAGTGTGACATCTTATGTCCATTTTATGAAATCATCCATAGTTGTCAACACCCACTTATGACCAATGCTTGAAGGAGGGTTAATCATGCCTATGAAGTCCATACCCCATTATGCAAAAGGCTGATTCACTTGGATTGGGCAGAGGGAAAGCACAACAAATTTCTACTTACCTATAAAGAAAGCACATTTTTTGTATTTCATGACCCACTTGTGCACATCCGTGAATAGGATGGGCCAAATGTATCATGCCTTAATGATCTTCATCATTGTTGCTTTGGCAAAGAAGTGTCCACTAGAGAATCCATCATGAAATTATGCTAACAATTTATAAACCTTCGCTCCATCAATAAACTTGAGAAACACACCATTAATTTTTTTTGAAGAGAATACCATTAATGAGTGTGTAGGGAATATGTTGTAACCTCCGTTGTCTTCTCTTTGCTTTGTTCAAACTAGGAGGGTATGCACCGAGAAGAAAGAAATGTTTCCATATCCCGCATCTAGTTATATACCGGATCTATATTATGATCAAATTTAGTTCACGAGAGCTACTCTTCTAAAAAAATGAGGTTTCTTGATTAATGTGTATACTCAACAAGTTTCTTACAAAGAACATTTCCTATAGCAATCTTAGTGGCTTTGATAGTCACATCATATCCTATGATTTTTGTCACCCATCTAGCTCTCTTCTCACCGATTTATGCTCCTCGATGAAGTTCCTCACACTTTGAGTGTGAAACTAACACCTTGAAATGATTTATAACAAGCATACCCTTGAATTTATTAAGAGCACACATGATGGTGAAGAACTTTTTCTTCATGTGACTGTATTTCAATTCATAATCCTTCAATGTTTGAATACAGAAAAATTGGTTGTTTTAGTCCTTTTTCATTTTCTTGAGTCAAAACAACAAAAATACTCTTGCATCAGCTCCATATGCATAAAGGATAAAATATTTGGAGAAATATGGATTCATGAGTGTTGGGGCACAAGTAATCTCCTTCTTGATTTTGTTGAAGCTTTATTTTCCTTCTTCTGTTCACTTAAAGACTATGTCTTTCTTGAGTATGCGGGTGATGGGCCGAACAATCTTGCAAAGCTAGGAATGAACCTCCTAAAAAATTGATCATTCCTAGGAATGATTACATGGACTTCTTGTGTGCTGACAAAGACGAGAGAGAGGATGGCTGAAACACATTCAAGATCAATGAAAATACCATCCTTAGAAACCACATGGCCTAAAAGATTTCCTTACACAATAATAGAGTTACACTTCTTGGGGTTGATAGATAAAAAAATTCTCTGCATATCTCAAAGACTCTCTCCGAGAATTATCGTGTGATTTTCATTTTGATTTAAAAAGACAGCTTATGTCATATAGGTAAACTAGGATAAACTCATTGACATATCCTTTGAAGGCAATGTCCATGGCTCTTTGAAATGTTATGCATGCATTTGAATAGAAAAATGCATCTTCTTATATGCATATGTTCCCCATTTGGTTGTAAATGTTATTTTTAATTTATCCTCTTCCTTGACCATGATTTAATTGAAACCAAATTACCCATCCGGCATAGAAAACCTTTGCACTCTAGCCATAGTCTATAAAATATTCCCCATAGAAGAAAAAGGATATTTATCCTTCAAAGATGTCTTATTCAAATCCATGAAATCAACACACACGTCTGATTTCACCATTCATTTTGTGCATCGAATAAGGTTTACTACCCGGTAGAGTACTTGATGGGAAGTATAATATTTTACTCATTGAGTTTGGATAAATCCTTCTTCATAAGGGGATCTATCTTAGGATTGACAAGCCTTTTCATTTGTCTGATGGGATTGATACTAGTATCAAGGAAAATTGAGTGTTGAGAAACACTTGGATTAAATCCTTAAAAGTATTCATATTCCAATGAGAAGATGTCACTGTATTTCTAGTACAGAGAAATGAAGACCTTTTTTCATCTTGCGCATAGTCTTTGCCAAGTAGAAATTCTTTTCTATGTGTAATAAGGATTGGGGTGTAGTCTTATTGCATAACATGTATATACTTTTCTTCACCCTTGAACTCATCATCATGGCTGAATATCTTCTCTAAGGTGACGATGACGGTTTAGATGTGATCGATGATGGTTTGGGGTGGATAATGATAGAATGTCAAAATGGATGTCTAGAATCTCTCGCAGTCTCGCAAAGAGAGTTGGGAAGACATGGTGGGATTATAGGTGGGGTATCAGTCTTGGGTAAGGTTTTGTGAGGTTTCTGGAGTGATAATGTCAACTTAGTGAAAGTCCAATGCCGAAGATACATGTAACCGACGTCGGTCCAGTGACCAATGTTAGTGAAGGGGAAACGATGACGATCAAGGTGATTGGTGTCGAGTAGGCACGGAATGGTGGAAATCAAATAAACTTGGTTTTGAGGGTTTCTTTGTGATTGCACAGAGAATGGGGGAAGGATGGTTGGGTTTATAAAAATGCTAGGAAGGCTCAAGAATGTCTAAGAGTTGGGTATGGGGAGCTAAAAGGGTTGTGGGTGGTTGGATGGGTGGATTAACAGGAAGGTGGGGATGGTAGAATGCAAGGGAGAATAGGATCTAATAAATAGAGGTAAAGAAACTACAATCTAAGTAAACATAGAATGATGCAGATCAAAACATACTTACTTGTATTTGCAGGCCTGGTTGGTGGAAGATAACAATGGTTGATATGTGAAAATGGTGGTTAGTACCACGTAGTGCCTTCTAGAATGTTACCGCGAATGCCAATACCTTCAGATCAGTCTTGGTGCTGGCTAAGGGTGTTTGGATGTGTGAGAGGATTTAGTTTGTGTTTTCATGTAGATATCTCTCTCCAAAAATTGAAAATGCCAACCTCTAGAACAAGGTTGCCAAAATGAATATATGGTAACCGATGATGGTTAGGGTGACCAACATTAGTTTAGGGTTAACCAACGTCGGTTAAGGTGGGAAATCCTAGGTTTGCCAAAATAATAGATCTTGGCTATCTTCAAGTCTACCCGTTGGTTCGGGTCTAAATGGTATTTTACACTTAAATAAGTGAGCATGCTATTAGGGAAAGAATAAGCATATAATTTTAGGGTTAGACTAAGTCTCAGTTGGTTAAGGTAAGTAGGAATTGAGTCTTAGTTAAAAGAAACATGCTAAGAATAGGTCCATGATGAGGTGTCTAGGTGATGTGGCTAGGTGAGGGTGTAAATTAATTGAATTAAAGTAATTAAATTAATAAATAAAGTGAGGATGGGCATTAATTTAATTGTAAGTAATTAAATTAATATAAATGTGGGGTAAAGGGGGCATGGTTTTATGAACATGCTATGTTAACTGCTCGAAAGGGGATCAAGGGAGTGTGACCTAAATTTGGTGTCTACATTTACCCCTTTTTGTCACGTAGTTTGTATTGATAAGTGACACTGAAAAAAATAGGAAGTGGTTGCCCCAAATATAAGTGAGAATGCCCCGAGTGTGGGTGAAGGTGATCCCCCTCAAACCAGAACTGATGAGGTATACGACAAAATTAGTGAGTGGTTTGATAAATATGGAAGTGATGAAAAAGAAGGTAGGTGGGTATGGGTGTTAATATTGGCATAGTGGGTAAAGGGTAAAGGTCAAATAAGGTAACAGTAGTGGGAAAGGGTCAAATTGGGTAATAGGTAATGGGCTAGGGTCAAATTGGATAATAGGTAATGAAAATTGAATGTATTCACACATATAGACTACGACATGGTACCGGGTTGAAGAGCACGTAAAATCTATATCATCCAAGGTCAAAAGGTTTATCTAAACAAGGTTGAAGTGATTCGGGTAACTTGGGTATAGGATATGGTCTAGAAACACAATGTAGGTCAGGTGCAGGAATGTTTAGGTATGTTCCGATACACTAAAGGTTTAGTCGGGATAAACTACACAAAAATAGGCAAGGTATGGTTGTTAGGATAAAACAACATAGATAACAACATCACAAGGTATAGCAAGTACACAAGTTCAACGATCACAAAAAGTAGGTTCAAGGTAGGTATATAGGTCAGGGCACGGGTAAGGCCAAGGTGTAGGTAAAATGACAAGTCCCTAAACACAATTAAGGAAATGTATGGGTAGTGTGGGTTTGTGGGTAGGTTGCAATAAGGGTGGGTAAGGTCAAAGGGTATCTGACAATGATGATTTTGATCAAAATGGGTAAAATGGGGTTTAAATGATAATGATAGGTGACCGATACTAGTTAGGTCCTGAACAAAATTGGTTTAATAGGGCATGACATGACCGATGTCGGTCATGTTGATTTGGGGTTAAAAAAGGAAAAGTTCACTTTTTACAGAATCATTTGTCATTTGCTATTTGTAGAAAATGACATAGGAGAACGTGAGGGTTGGAAAATGATAGGACAAGGCTATGGGTTGAGTTGACAAGCATTGTAACGGGTGATTGGTAGTCAATTGATGGGTCCACATGATTGGTTCAAGTGATTTCATTCGTTTGGGGGTGAGGAGTTGATTTGGTCATGAAAGAGGTGGGAGAGGGGTTGGGTGGACCATCGGCGCAATGGCCAGATGTACCACCACATAGATGGCACCGAGATGAGGTAGGATTCAATCCGATTATGTCCTTTGGTTGAAAAGATTGAAATTTTTTGGTTTAAAATTTGGGTGGGATTTAATTTTGAAAATGTGAGTGAAAATGAAGGAAATGATGGGTGGGAAGGTCAAACGTAGGGTAAATAGGATTGGGAATGAAGCTAGGATAAGTTTGGGTAGGTTAGAGTAAGGATTTAGGTTATTTTTAGGAATTTTTAGTAGACTAGGGTGGGTTTTTGATTTGGATACTACGATAGATACCAACGCGTCGGTCTAAGTTTGGTGACATTGGTTGGATTTAGTTGGCATCAATTTGATGTTAGGTGACTAATACCGGTTAAATTGAACCGATGTCGGTTAAGGAAAACGGTGATGGTTAGGGTGATCAAAAGCCAGCTTAGGGTGAATGAGAAATAGGGGTAAGAAAGATTAAGTTGGCAAGAAAAATAGGCGAAAAGGGGTAAATGCAGGGTATATGTAGAGAGATGGGGGTAAATGTTAGCGTTGGCGTAAAAGATAGGTAAGTAGGTGAAATGTTGTTTAAAATGATGAGTCATGATTATAAAGGGGTAGTAGGCTGGTAGGTTAATTAGGTAAGTGAGGTGAGTAGGATTGATGTGGTTGGGTATGGTTTGGGGGGTTAAGAGGTAAGTGAAGGTTGTCAGGTTATAACAATGTTGTGGTTTGTTGGATGCGAGCTAGGGATCGATTGCGGATGTAAGAAAGAGTACCACCTCTGTTACTAGCGATATGGTCAAGTGTGATTGTGAAGGAGTGGAGGCACGTGATGATGTTGGATTTATTGGGATCTCGAAGCTATAGGCGTGTAGCTTGAGATCCAAGTTTTATGGTCACACTCATCGATAGATGAGATTCAACGACCAATACCTTCCACTTCCGATGGGTGAGATTATTGTCACCCTAGAGGATGTATTTAGGGTCCTATGGCTACCGATAGTTGGGGAGTCGGTTTATTCCATTACTTCAGAGGCATTAGAGGAGCCGATAGTGGCTGTTTTTGGAGAGGCAAAGGTCGAGTTGAGGTACCATAGTGCGAGCCTTAGCTATGAGGACATGTATGCGGTCAATCCTTAAGAGATGAGGTTGGTTGCTCACGATGATGGATGCGGTATGCAATTTTTCCTTGCCAGATGCGGAGGGTGGGAGATTCCCATGAGCATTGATGGGGGTTATCCTAGACATGATGGAGGAGTGGGTCCATTTTTCATGGCACCAACATTCTTAGTATAACCGTATAGAGAGATGTATGCCTATGTGAGGTTGTGGTAGTTTATTTTGTGCTACATTCCTTCTACATTATTGGGCATATGAGCACATCATATGTATGCATCCAATTGGTTTTCCCTAATATGATTGGTCTGGGGGTGGCTTGGTCAAAGATTGGGTACATGTGATGGGTACATGTGATGGGTGAACAACATAGGGGTGACGAGGGCCACACATGATGTTGCATATTATAAGTGAGCGCTAGAGGGGTTGTCTGGGGTCGATATTGTTTAGAGGCCATATGTTGGATTTCCTTCATACATGCACATGAAAGAGGATTTGGAGGAGTTACTACTTTGCTCGTGGATAGAGGGCATCGTGCCAGTGAGCATGATATGATACACTGTAGATAGGGTCAGATGGCGGTTTTGGATGCCACAAGACATGCCTCCATTGTTCCCATACTATAGGAGAGATGATGTGGAGAGACCTATGTCTCCACCACGATTGATGCTGGCTTCGACAGGGGGTAGGAGGAGCGAGTGGTGGATAGGCGGATCGATGATGCCGAGGTGACTAATAGATACAATTAGTGGTTGGTGGCACACTACAAGTGGCACCACAAAGGCTAGGGAAGCTAGACTTAGCCACAATTACATTACAACAAGATACCATGTAGGGTTAGGTGGCTACCCTACGGACATAAATTACTGATATTACAAGGGCAACTCACATGGTCGAGGCACACGTTGCCACATTATAAAGTGCGGTGGTAGCCTTATAGGACTAGGTAGCACATGGATAGGTGCCCACACAAGGTGGGGAGGGTGATGGGGGATAGGTGGCCACCTTACAGACAAAAATAATAGGTTTGTAGGGCTAGTTGGCCATTGCATAGGCTTAGGTTGTGGCCCTACAGGCCCAGGTTATAACACGAGCGGTGCCATAGGCTTAAGGAAAGGGTCCCATTTTATAGGTAGCAACGAGACATGGTCCTATGGTATAAGGAGGAGGACAACATACACATATACAGGGTCCGAGGTTAGCCCTAGCAGAACATAGCTCATAGGTTACAGTGAAACCTATGGTACCACCTCAGATGGTGCCGATGGTGAGGTTCAAGGATGCCCTAAACGAGGCACGATATTACCAGGATCATCGATAACCAAAGGGATAGATGTACCCTCCTATGTTGAGTATAGGTCACAACAGGTAGTGAGTGAGAGGACTAGCTCTCGCACTCATAGCTCGAGAGCACACAGGGAGGCAGCGAGCCTAGAGATAGGGTTAGGGTAAGGCTATGAGTTCATAGAGGCTAGACCCAACCTGTGGGCCAAGGGGAGACTAGACCGAGACCCATGCGAGGTGGGGAGATGTTGGCAGGGTGCTAGACAGGTAGAGAGGAGGAGACAGATGAGAGCGGGGGATGGATATTAGATGGAGTGACGATTAGTCACCATATATGATCAATGTTTTAGTTTTTGGTATATACCGGCCTATGTGTCAATGATAGTGAGGATGTATATGAGGGTTTGAGATTTTGATCCTATATTGGCCTGCATGTTGAAGATGGTGAGGATGTATCTGAGCATTTGGAGATACTTTGTATGTATTTTTATCGGTGTATATTTATATTGATACACATACTTTCATTGTTATAAATGATGAGATTTATGGTATGGATGATGTACTTTATGTTTTAATTTCCATTTCTATTTGTGTGTGGATGGAAACTAGGTGAATTAGGCATGGTGGAGGTGAGGTCACATAGGCATGATGAATTCTAGGTCGATTATGCATGATTGAGTTTAGGTCATAGACATGGTTGAGTTTAAGTTAATTAGGCATGGTGGAGTCTAGGTAAGTTAGGCATGGTTGAATCAAGGGGAGTTAGGAATGGTTGAGTCAAGGTGAGTTAGGCATGGTTAAGTCTAGGTAAGTTAGACATGGTTGAGTTAGGTTAGTTAGGCATGATGGATTCTAGGTAAGTTAGGCATGGTCGAGTCGGGGAGTTAGGCATGGTTGAGTCAAGGTGGGTTAGGCATGGTTGAGTCTAGGTAAGTTAGGCATGGTTGAGTCAAGGGGAGTTAGGAACGGTCGAGTCAAGGTGAGTTAGGCATGGTTGAGTTAGGTCGATTAGTCATGGTGGAGTCTAGGTAAGTTAGGCATGGTTAAGTTGTGGTTTATGGTTTTGATTTAATTTCCAAGTTATTGGTAATCATGAGAAATAAATGATGATTTATATGTATGTATGTGGTTTAAATTTCCAAATATTTGATATCATGGGAATGTAAAATGATAAATGGATGATATGATGGTGTGTTAAAAATGGTAGGTATGTATGTTTGTATGTTTTAATTTTCCAATTGTTGTGTAAAATGGAAAACTCACTAAGGTAGAATGTGAATAGAAAAATGGGGAAAATTTGTTAGGGTAAAGATTGGTCGAGATAACCTCTAAGGGCCCCATGCCCTCGAAGTACTACCTACATAGCCCTGTGAAAAGGGGCCTCAGTGATGTAGTTATCCTGTAAGCTAGGGAAGAATATGGTGAAGTAGAGAAATGGGTTGGTAGGTTTTAGGCATGATTGAGTCTAGGTCATTTAGGCATGGTTGGGTTGGGGTCATGTAGGTATTGTTGAGTTTAGGTCATTTAGGCAAGGGTGATTTTAGTGAAAGAGGAATCCCCAAAATGTAGGTGTCGATGGTCTAGTCCTATATAGGAAAATCAACAAGTGATGAAGAAGGTGAATGGTAAGAGGTGACAAAAAGAGCCACCTAATTGATAAGAACCAAAACAAGTCTACCATACCAAAGATGGGCTTATGAACGTAAGACCCTAAAGGTCTTTGTGTGATTGACTATTCTAAGGGGGAAGAAAGTCACATGATCATGAAATGTCACATTTGTGGCATGTCCCTTAAGAAGGTAGGAAATTAGGGTGAAAAGGAAATGAGGTGAAAATGGTTGGTTTTAGCGTAACCTAGTGTGAGACAGCAGGCCTACTTGGCAAGAGACCCAAGATCAAAATAGGCAAGTCCATGAAAAAAAGGTTATCTTTTTCTCTTTTTGCTTTTGTTTTTGATAGACTGATCGATGTAGGAAGTCTATGTGGGATGAGTATATTATCTCCTTGAGGTCTTCATGAAGCTGATCAATGTGGGAAGCTTTTGAATATTTTATTTTGTTTTTGCAAGGATAGTCCTTTTTTATGATAGACTATGTGCAGTATGGCTAGCTTTGTATAGTTGTCCTTCGAGGGAGCAGTCTATTTATAACGGCGAGATAGAGAGAAGAGATGTCCCTTTTGAGGGAGTCATCTCTTTACTAGAATTTTGACTCAAGGAGTTGAATCCCATTTTCTTTTGGACGTTTAAGTCATGGAAAAGACTATAGAGGAAGATTAGGCTCTTGTTTAGAAGATAAAACCATAACACACAAAGGTTAACTATGAAAGAGATGGTTTCAAGTGATGAACGACCATGGGATTCCATCTTGAAAAAGATGAAAAGTATCCATGAAAATCATGCCATGAGTAGAGCCATGGTACTCATATTAAAGATAAGGTTGAAAGGTGACGAGTAATCACATGATTCTTGTTTATTCATTGACCACAAAAATAGGTAAAATGGAAGGTGATTGGTGCTTAAGGGATGAGCGTTTAATAGACAAGAGGTGATATAGGACTTAATTTAATAGTCGAAGGGTCTAAGATGCAAGGCATTGATGGGATCAGGTTTTGGTTTACCTTCGAGTGAAGATAAATGATAAGCACCTGATCCATAGGTATGAGTAACGATATAGGCCCAAGCCAATTAGGAGAGAATTTTTCCTATTTAATTTTCTCCTCTTTGGTTACATGTTGATTTTCCTTAAGCATGAGGTCTCTCACATGGAAGTTTCACTCATGGAAATGTTTTTTATAGGCATGTTTGATATGTTTTTGGTAGATTTGGAGATGATCAAGAGCATTAAGACGACGTTTGTATAATAACTCAAGTTGTGCCAAATGGTCCTAGAGAAATTCATCATCGTTAAGCATCTCTTTGAGTGAAATACAAAGAGATGGAATCTGACTTTGAGAGGTAGGAAAACCTCTGTACCATAGACCAGAGAAAAAGGTGTGGCCGTAGTTGAGGTACAAATACTAGTACGGTAAGCCCATAAAGAAAAAGGAATGTGCATGTGCCAATCCTTTCCCGTATCGTCAACCACCTTCATAAGAATTTTGTTCAAGGTTTTGTTGGTTGATTTAGCTTGGCCATTTGTTTGTGGGTAGTAAGGTGAAGAAAAAATAAGTTGAATGTCAAAGGCATCACAAATTTTCCATAGGGTTTTGTTTTTGAATTGTTTTTGTTATCAGTGATGAGGTGGTGAGGGACACCAAAGCGATGAATAATATGATGGTTGATGAATTCACAAATTTTCTCACCTTTTGTAGAGATGAGGGGGATGGATTCTACCCATTTAGTGTAGTATTCGATTGTGGTAATAATCCATTAATGGCATTGTGAATAATGAGGATTGATCTCTCTAACAAGATCTAAACCCCATTAAGAGAAAGGCCAAAGATCTTGTGACGACTTGTAAGGCGTGATTAGGTGTGTGATGAAGATTAACATGTTGCTGGAATTTCACACAATGTTTGACATAGTCACAACAATCACAGTTGAGGGTGGGCCAATAATATCCCAGGTGAAGGATGCATTTGGCGATAGCCAAGCTCTGAAAATAACCCCAAAAATTCTATCTTGAACTTCCTTAATGGTGTAGGGAATTTCAGAACTTGTAAGGAATTGTAAGAGGATATCGTCAAAGCCACATTTATAAAGAAGGCCACCCATGATGACATAACGAGAGATACTTTTGAGAAAGGAACATTTCCCATTATGAGTAAGGTTGGGAGGTAGAATTGACAAGGAAAGGTAGTCTGTAAACTACTTATACCAAAGGTCACGTGGGTCAGGTGTAATGGTTTTGATGAGGTTGACATCTCAAAATAGATAGGAAGGTGATTACAGCCTTTGTACTATGAAAAATATTTTTGATTTGGAAGGTGAGGTAGGAATCTGAGAAGCAAGGAAGGCCATGGTATCCACAAATTTGTTAGTGGAACATGGAGTGGTTTGAAGCTCATAACTGTGAAAGGTAGTCAAAAGTATGTCTACATGATGTTTATACTTTTGAAGTATTTTGTTATGACACTGGTATATACCATTGAATTGATTTACAACCAGTTGAGAATTTCTAATGATATGAATCAATTTAACATCTAAGGCGATGACAATTTGGAGACCTAATATGAGTGCTTCATATTCAGTGATATTGTTAGTACAATCAAAATCTAGTTTGAAAGATAAAGGCATAGGTTCACCATCAAGAGGAATGAAGATAACGCCTACACCACCCCCACACTGACATTTGGAACCATAAAATAATAAGGTTATTTAGTAAATGGTATCATCCAAAGAGAGGGTAGCAATGGATTCATCCGGAAATCGAAGTTAGAGGATTGATTTCCGGAGAGGGGTGCGTCTGCAAGTTGGTCAATGATGGTTTGGCCCTTGATAGATTTTTGATAGATGAATTCAAGGTCAAGGTCTACGAGAAGCATGAGCCAATATACAACATGCTTTGATGTTGGTAGGGTTTGGCGTACATGTAATGTAAGGGGTTAGTATTGGTGACGACAAAGGTTTTTGGTTGAGTAGGTAATGTTGAAGTTTAGTGGTGACAAAAACTAAGGCTAAGAAGAGTTTTTGGAATGGGTGTATCTAGTTTCATAGTCCAAAAGGGTATGGCTTATGTAATAAACTACTTGCTCTCTATGTTTTTCATCACGATGAGTGAGCATGACACCTAAGGAATGATCAGTAAAAAATGTATAGGTAAAAGGGTTAGTTATCTTTAGGAGGAATGAGCACTAGTGGTTAGAGAAGGTATTGTTTTAAGGCATCAAAGTATTTGTGGCATTCATCATCCCATTTGAAGGAGACATCCTTTTTGAGGAGATGGTGAAATGGTTAGTAATAGTTAGAAAGATGCGAAATAAAATGATGAATAGATTACAAATTTCCTTGCAAACTATGAAGTTGGTGAAGGTTAGTAGGTGGAGGAATTTCAAGAATAGCCTTGATTTTAGCGGGATTGACTTCTATGCCACACAAAGAAATGATGAAACCAAGGAGCTTGCCTGAGAGAACAGTGAAGACACACTTCTTAGGTTGAAGGTGAACACAATACTTGATGAGGCAGTCAAAGATGACCTTAAGGACTGTAAGGTGTTCGGCCCGATGTTTGGATTTGGCAAGAAGGTCATCTACGTAATCTTCCACTATGTAATGCATGATGTCATGTAAGATATAAGTCATAGCCTGCTGATATGTAACACTGGTGTTTTAAGGCCAAAAGGCATAAATCGATAACAAAAGGTCCCCCAAGGAGTGATTAAGGTGGTTTTGTGTTGATCTTCTGGGGTGAGTAATATTTGGTTATAACCCGAGAAACCATCCATGAGTGATAACATCTCATGACCAATGGTGAGATCAACTAGCTGGTCAATACCTGGTAGAGGAAATTCATCTTTGGGGAAAGCTAGGTTGAGGTCATAGAAATCTATCTAATTACAAAGTCCTCCCATGACTTTTACGATAGGAACGATGTTAGAAATCCATTAGGGATAGTCAATGAGTAGGATGAAGGAAACTGAGAGAAGGCACTGGAGTTCTTCTATGATAAGAAGAGTAATGTGAGTATTTATTTTCCATAGCTTCTGTTTTTACAGTGTCTAGATTTAGGAATGGTTACAATATTGTGGACCACAATGCTAGGATCAATACTGGGCATATCAACATAGGACCAAGAAAAATTGTTGCTATGATCCTAGAGGAAAGAAGTAAAAGCTTCATGTTCAGTAGCATCTAAAGATTGGCTATCTTTAGAATGTGCGGGTCGTCCTAAGTGTTATTATTGACTTTGATGGTCGATTCATTTAACATCGTTTGTGTTTTAGAAGGCAACGGCCGATGAAAATAAGAATCTTCCACACTAAGGTAGGTGAGGATAGACTCATTGTCTTGACATTGAATGACGTTAATAGAAGGTGTATCATCATCGATCATGTTAGGATATAGGAAGGGAAGAGAAGAGGGAGCCTCGCCATCATGTTGATAAGTCAAAGGTCCCAAGGAAATGGTGTTTATGAAAAAAATTAGGAGGAATGGATTCTGGATCCATATATTTTGTGGGTGAGGGTGGTGATGTTGGTGAACTAGGTGGAGAAGGTTTATTGTCCTCAATGATGTCGATGAAGGCCTTCTTGGAAGATGGTTTGGAAAAGCCAATACCACCGTGGTATTTGTGGTTATGTGTGGTATATGGGATGACAGATGATGACCCTGTCAGAGAACCCAAAGCCAAAGTCTTTCCATGCACAACGGTGAAGGAAAGTGTTAGCAAAGTGGTGGTTGCTGAGAGATTGGAGGTCAGATGAAAATAGTCACATTTGGGAAGGGGGATCTAGTGAATAAGTGGAAGTGTCAAATCCCCCATACATTTCGTTGGTGTGAAGGCGGGGAGGACCATAAGGGAAGATCTCACCTATATGATGGTCATAATGAGAATGTTGTCGTAGGTTACCATACTCTTGTGGAGTAAGGAATGTGTTTACGTTGTACAAGTGGTATTCCCCTAGAGTGAGGCATAGAGAAAAAAATTCTAAGGGATTGGTAGTGGATATGTGTGTAGCTAGAATAGATAAATTAATAGGCAATTGGGAAGAAGAAGGATTAGTTGGTCGGGAACTAGACATGTTAGCATATGGGTCAGGCGTAGAGGATGCGGCATCGGTGGGAATAGAAGAAGTAGGCATGGGTAAGGTAGCGGCAACATCGGTGGATGGGGTTGTGGGTAAAGGAGAAGTGACGATAGTAGTAGATGCCTTAACTGGTATAAGGACATCATTAGGTTGGTATAACATGTTGCATGTTTTGAATGGAAAAGGGTTAGTGGGGATGGTGTAGTTATGTCCTTCATGTTCAAATTTGACACTACAATGTAAAGTTTGAGGAACACAACCTATGACATGAATCCAAGGTCGGTCAAGCAACAAATTATACTAGAATTTCTTTTCTAAAATGTATAATAACTACGAAATAGTACGGGGGCCACATGAATGTGAAGAATAATGGTGCAAAGAGTAGAAGTGATGACATCATTAAAGGAGCACAACATAACAAGGTTATTATTCATGTAATTTGAAGGGATGTGCATTTTATTTTACGCATGGGAGGAGATGATGTTGATGTTAGCACGGCCATCGATCATAACAAGTCGAATAAAAATATTATCGATATAGATGGAGATGAAAAGAGTGGGATCAGGGTCATCTTATTGGAGAGGTATGATCTCCTCATCGTAGAAAAATTTAGGGCAGCCAATTGATGAGTGGGAGTGGGGCTAGAAGAATAAAGAGATGATTTGGTAAGAGAGGACATGTGGTGAGGGGTGATAATGGAGGCTACTGGTGTGGGGTTGTTAAGTAAAACCTCAATGGATTGTAAAACCTCTATGAGGGCTTGTTAATGAGATTAAGAGGTTTGGAAGAGATTGTATAAAGACATTTTTAGATGAAATTAGTGTAATTGTTTTATAATTGTACGATGGGTGACCTCATCAGAAATAGGGTATGTGGGTCCTCGAGTGGTAATTTTTAGTGTGGGTGCGTATGGTATGTTAGGCACATGATTAACAGATGGGTTGGTTGCTTTTTCTTTTCCTTTTTATTTTTAGGCGTGAGTGGAAACTTGGATCATGTTAATATGAGGAAAAGAGGTGGATGGAGAAGGTATGTCATGAGTAGTATAATGACATGATGGAAAAAATCCTAATGCGGGGTAAGAACCTTGTGAAATAAGTAGGGCACACTGGCATTTAGGTAGTGGTTTGGCCAACTCTTGAATACAGACCATGTTGATCTCAAATGTTGGAGGTGGATAAAAAGGTTGTGGAGGTGGAGATGCGGGTGACTGAATAGGTAGTGGATGAAGATGTGTGGTGATTGGTGAAGGTGGAATAGATTCCTCATCTAGAAGATCATCGTCATCAAAATTTTCTTCGGGGGCATAATTGGAGGAGAGCAGTTTTGAGAGCCTTACAACCCTCTACATCATGTCCTAGCACACGATGGTAGGCACAAATTTTAGTTTCATCAAACCCTTTTGGTTTGGGTTTGAGGGGGTCGTAAGGTCTAAGTGGTGGTAATGTGATGATTGAGGTCTCTAAGAGGTTGGCTAAAATGTTGGCGTAGGACCCTACTAATGGATCATAATGGGAAGTGAGTGTGGGTTTGGGTAAAGGTGTGGATGATTGTGGTGGAAGAGGTGTTATAGGAGGTGGAATAGGTTTGACCACCAATTTGGTAGGTGGTACTGTCTTATGTTTTGATGGTACTTGTTTGGGTAAGGATGTGGTAGATGAACTAGCAATGGAAGGTGTTGTTAGTTTAACTACCCTGTTGGAGGGTAGTGGGTTCTTGTCCTTGGATTACACCTTCTTGGGTAAAGGTGAGGTGGGAGTATGTGACACATAAGGAAAAGCGGATGTTGGTAGAGGAAGGGTTAGCCAGGGTGATAATAGAGGCATGGTAAAGGTTATCGGTAGAGGCTAGGTGGAAGGTATGGGTTGAGGAGAATAAATTCACATAGGTAGTGATGGGGTTATGGTATCTGGTGGGGGTATAGGTGGTTAGGAAGTTGTGGGTGATGGTGAAGGTTGTGTAGGTTGATTGGATGTAATAAAGGATCATGATGAGGAGGCGGACTATTGCACTTTTGTTTTTCTTTGGGTAGGAGGTTGCTTGACCAGGGTAGATAGGTGAGGTTTGAGGATAAACGGAAGGGGTGAAGGTGAAAGAGGCATGGTGGGTGAGATTGGTGTATGCGGCCTAAAAGGTTGGGTCTTCCTTTTAGGTGGAGGAGTAATTTTGGTGCGGGTTTGGGAAGATGTGGCTAAATCCAATTTGATGGGTGTATGGGCAAGGCTTGATATCAGCATGACACCCAAGATAGTGATGGGTCTAGATATGGGCAAAGATGTAGGTGTATGTAGGTTCTTAGGCATAGGAATGGTGTTAGTCGTGGGTAAAATTTTGGATGTAGGAAAGGGTGACGAAGTAGAAGTTGTTTCAACAAGCATAATCATGGTTGATTTGGTCACTTGAAACACTTTTGGATAGATTGTGGAGGTATATGTAGGTGACATTTGCATTTGGGTCAAAAAGGGGAGCCGAAGACATCCCCAAAGCATGGAATTATAAATCTAATCCAAGCGATTGGCCAATCGTGAAAACGACACTATTGTAAGAGGAGATGCAGTTGGTTTAGTGGCAATCCCTATAAAATATGTCCGTGAGACAAGGAATTGGTTAGCCTCGGACTCTGTGGGTAAAAGAGCCAAGAGAATATCAATGAGATCCTGAATGCTAATGGGGAATTATCCCCAATAGGTAGTGGAGTGTCTAAAGGATCTCCCATGGGTAGGAGAGATGGTAGGTGGGGTGAGGTAGATTCCTCTTTTGGTGGAGAAGAAAGCGATGACGATTCTCCTATGGGTAGGAGAGTTAATACCATTGATTTTTTGGTAGGTTGTGAGGTAGATGGTGAAACAAATTAGTAGAAAGTGTGGGATCCTCTGTGGGTGAAGGAGTAGATGAGGTATGCTCCTCCGTGGGTAGAGGATCTCATGCTAGAATTTCCTCGATAGATGGAATAGGTGGAAATTGAGGAATGACTGGTATGATATTGAAAACAACATGGAATTTATGGACATTGTTGTCATTGGTTGAAGATTCCCCATGCTGATTAGATGATGGTGTATGATTAGGAAATGAATTCTTAAATATATGAAAGTTTTGATTTTCTGGTGTGTTTGGGTTGTCCAGACAAGATCTCCATTATCTAACATTTCCTTGAAAATGTTCTTAAAATTTATGCAATTACCATCTCTATGGCCTTTTACATGATGATAATTACAATAGTCATGTTCCTTATACCATGCGGGCATAGGATGAGTGAGATTGAAACCAGTATGAGGTTTTATGGGGAAGTGCAATGGCTCTGACCTTAAGAAGCTTTTCTAAGACTAAAGAATAAGGATCTCCAATTGGAGTGTACTTTTTTGCTCCCATCGAACTTGAAAAATTTGAATGGGAGAAATATTGGAGGAAGGTTTGGCTTGATTAAATGGATGAGATGGAACAGCTTTGAGAACTACCGCATTGGTAGATCCTTTGGATTTTGAATAATTGTTTTGGGGCTTTGAAGATGAAGAAGCATCATTTGATTTGAACATGGTATTTTTGTTTCGCAATTGGATTTTCTTTTCTTCAATGACACAAATTTCCAGTTTTCGTGCCATGGTAAATGCTTTGTCGAAGGTATGGAAGGTTTATACTTACAGAGTTGGTGAGATGTGTTTGGCACAAAATCTACTGAAAAACTCTATAAGCTCAACTTGAGGTAACTGGAATGTTAGTTGGTTGACAAGGATTCGCCAACGAGCAACAAAATCTACGATAGATTTGTCGTCATACTGTTGTGTTGACTATAGGTTAGTCATGGTGACTTTTTGACAAAGATCGATTGAGAAGTGGTCTAAGAATGCTTTTGCCACTTGGTTAAGGGAGTAGATGGGATGTCTAGATCAACTAATATACCAATCTAAGGTGGGTCTTGTCAAGGACATGGGGAATGTCCATAGGAGTAAAGCATTATCATGGGAAATTAGATAACACCCATGTTTAAACAACCACAAGTGTTGTTGCGGTTCTTCTTTACCGTTGAAAAAATTGAAGTTGGGAATTTACCAATGTACAGGTAGTGCAGGCGAATGTGAATATATTGATGAATAAGCTCATTACATATTTCCTCATAAGTTAAGGAGTTACGAGATCCGGAAAGATGCATCTAATGTTTGCATCTTTTCCATCATCATCCTAATGAGGTCATTGATGGTTTGTGAGGAATGGGCACCTCCTCTAGTAAAGGGTGGTTGATGATGGATGTATGATGTGGACAAAATCCCAATATATGGGGGTGCTGAGTATGAGAACTACGAAGGGGGAATAGATGCGGGCGGAAGATATCCCGAATAAGTGATAGATGAGATTTGGGGTTGCTGGTGATGCATGTAAACATGTGGGGTAGTCGTAACGAATATTGTAGTAATTGGGGGTAGAGACTATGGGATGGAAAGGACAAGGTTTTGAAATGGGGTGTGGGTTGCCGACACCATGGGTGGTTGTGATGTAACTGGTACATATGAGGTAAAGGGTGTAGATGGGGCCATGCTTAAGGTGGTTGGTGAAGGAATGGTTGACACCATGGGTGTGATAGATGTCATTGGTGTAATAGTTATAGAGGACATGGGGTCCAGTTGAGACACCATAGGTGGTAAGGTGGATGAAGGCAATGTTAAGCTAGTGGTAGCTGATGTGGAAGTGGGGGTGAGGGAAGGAGGGATAGACATGGGCATGCCATATACCAACTATCCCGAGGAGTCCTAGGTGGAGGAATGGGTAAGGTAGTACTTGTAGGGCAACAAGATTCTGGTCAAGGAGTCTTGCAAACTCCTCGTCATTGGTACTAATGGTGATGGGCTGAGTTGGATCCATAGGTGACAAGATAGAAGGTGGTGATGGGCTAGGTGGAAGTGGTGAAGGCTGGCATGAAACACAAGGGCATTGGCTTGGCTATGAGTCAACACCATGTGAATTATCATATACCTGTAAATTGTACTCTGTAAATGACATAGAAAACAATAGAATTGAGAAGGATAGATTCGGGAGGTGAACTTGGTTAGTGTTTTAATTAAAAATCAAAGCGAGGGACCAACGCCGGTTAGAATAACTGATGATGGTTAAAGGGTGACCAATGATGGTTATAGTAACTGATACCCATTACTGTGGGAAATCAACAACTTTAGCAAATAAGGCCAAAAACTGATGAAAATGGAATAAGGAAACTATATGTGATAGTGATTTTAAAATTCTGGGAGTATGATGATGTCCTTGAAAAATTTCAA
Source organism: Taxus wallichiana var. yunnanensis (assembly GCA_018340775.1). Lineage (NCBI taxonomy): Eukaryota > Viridiplantae > Streptophyta > Pinopsida > Cupressales > Taxaceae > Taxus > Taxus wallichiana. The sequence continues at coordinate 416,671,015 of CM031237.1, forward strand.
AAAGAATAGAAAATGTGATGAATGTTGTTTTTGGGTGAAATGACCAAAAATGTTGGTAATCGACACCGATTAGGTAAACCAATGATGTTTAGATGGGAACCAATGATAGCGGTCATTGACCGACGCCATGATTATGAAATTTGGAGAAGTGAAGAAAAATCAATTTTTGTGAATTAAGTCAGATAGAATATCAACCCAAAAACCTGAGTATGATGAAAATGGGTCTTGACACACTCGTGAGACAAATAAATACACCAAATACAATGGAAAAGTGTGAAAGGAAGAATAAAATGAATCACACAACCTCACAACTCAAAACACAACTCAAGAAAAAGCTAAGAAAAACAAAAATCCTACAAGTGAATTTGTATGTTTAGCTTATGCTATTTTAGAATGAATTTGTGAATCGAACATATTTTTGGTTGGGAAGGTGTCCTATGAAGAGGAAAATTCTAAGGGTGGTTTCAAGTTATGTTTTGGTGGGGGCGGTCCTTTCTCTGAGTTAATGAATGGAAAGAGAAACCAGGTGGGCACTTTGTTAATCCTCCGATCGTGTGATTGTTGAAATTTTTTCCGGTAAGGTGTTGTTTAAGAAGATGTGTGAATTTTTGTTTGTGCAGTTTGTCCAAGAGAGAGAGAAGAGAAAGCACTTCTATGATTCAATAATGTCAACCATCGATGGGCGTGACTTTTAACATATATGTTGCCCTCATTTTTAATGTGAGCTAAAAATGTAGCATACAAGGATGAAATGCAACAGATTTTAGAACCCAAATCGACAATTAGATTCGATGTAGAAAATGATGAATAGGTTAAGAACGTGTTCTTTCACTACTACGCAAATGTAGGAAGAAAGAAACGATTCGTTTTACAAATCAAATCACAAATTTCGTTAGGATAATTAGAAGAAAAGAATGTTACTAGGAGAATATTAAATATGTATTTTTAAAAAAGAAAGAGACACACAAGATTTCCTATATGAAGAACATGCACCGAACCTAAGAGAGAGTCACACTGGGTGTGAAAAAATGTTTCACTGGATTCTTGATAAAGTTAGTGAAACAAATAGAGACTGATAGGCTAAGGAGGAATACCTATTTGTGATGTTGGTTGAAGGTTGTGTTCACGTCCTAACTTCCTGATCCAATGCTGATTGAGAATAATTACTTTTGGCTAGGAGGAACTACCTATAAAGTGAAAAACAATATCACCAAATAGAGTTAAAACAACAATGATTAGAAAGTTTAGCAGATGCTTAGATCAGGAAGCATGGTGCTTCCTAAATAGGTTGTCAGTCCACTTTTATATAATAGTATTAATGCTATTCGAAATAAACATGAAATAACAATCTTATTTGAATTGAAACGATTTAGGTACCTCATGAAAAATGAATAAGAAGGGTCAAGTAAAAAGGTGATTGAGGTCAAAATGGGTCAGGTGATGGACTTAGTGTTGGGTTGTAGGTCTGGTATAGGATTCTGGTGAGATCTGGTAAAGGCTATAAATGATTCTGGGGTAGTTTGGGAGTGGGTATTAGCTTGTTGTCTTGAGCTAGGTTATCAGACATAGAGACCGATGCCGGTCAGGGTATGACTGATGATGGTTTAGATGTGACCAATGATGGTTTGGGATGGATAATGGTAGAATGTCAAAATGGATTTCCAGACTCTCTCTGTGTTTGCACAGAGAGTTGGGAAGGCCTGTGGTGGGATTGTAGGTGGGGTACTAGTCTTGGGTAAGGTTTTGTGAGGTTTTTGGGGTGATAAGGTCAACTTAGTGAAATTCTATTAGAAGATACACTAACGACATCAATTTGGTGACGATGCCATGTGAAGGAGAAATTAGCGACGTTGAAGGTGACTAGCATCGGTAGGTGTAGAATGGTGGAAATCAAATAAAATTGGTTTTGAGGGCTTCTTTGTGATTGCACAGAGAATGGAGGAAGGATGGTTGGGTTTATAAAAATGCTAGGAAGGCTCAAGAATGTCTAAGAGTCGGTATGGGTAGATAAAAGGGTTATGGGTGGTTGGATGGGTGGATTAACATGAAGATAGGGATGGTAGAATACAAGGGAGAATATGATCTAATAAACAAAGGTAAAGAAACTACAATATAAGTAAACATAGAATGATACAGATCAAAACATACTTACTTGTATTTGCAGGCCTGGTTGGTGGAAGATAACTATGGTTGATTTGTGAAAATGGTGGTCGATACACATGGTAGTAGTACTCTCCCGAGAATGTTACCGCAAAATGCTAATACCTTCGATCAGTCTTGGTGCTTTGGCTAGAGTGTCCTGGATGCATGAGAGAGATCTGGTTCATGTTTGCATGTAGATATATCTCTCAAAACTTGAAAATGCTAACCTCTGGAATAAGGTTGCCAAAATGAATATATGGTAATTGACAATAGTTAGGTAATCGGGGTCGGTTACGATGGGAAATCCTAGGTTTGCCAAAATAACAGATCTTGGCTATCTTTTTGCCAGTTCTACCCATTGGTTTGGGTCTAAAATGGTATTTTGTGCTTAGATAAGTGGGCATGCTATTAGAGAAAGAATATGCATATGATTTTAGGGTTATACTAAGTCTCAGTTGGTTAAGGTAAGTAGGAATTAAGTCTTAGTTAAAAGAAACATGCTAAGAGTAGGTCCATGATGAGGTGTCTAGGTGATGTGGTGGGTGGGAAATTAAAGTAATTAAATTAATAAATACAAGTGAGAATGTGCATTAATTTAATTGTAATTAATTAAATTAATATAAATGTGGGGTAAAGGAGGTGTGGTTTTATGAACATGCTATGTTAACTTCTCGAAAGGGGATCAAGGGGAATGTGACCCAAATTTGGTGTCTACAATATGATCTCGCTTCTTTGTTCAATCTCCTTGGAACCACCTACAGATTGAGATACTTATAGCTCTCCAAGAGATCCCAAACTCTATGTTTATAAGATTACAAAAGCTTATTCTTTGTTGCACACTTATTTGTGACCTAGTGGATGAACAATGATGCATTGTCCCAAAAGATCTCGCAATGCCTTGATCTAACTCTTCTTAGCAATAAAAATGCCATAGACCAATGCTTCATATTTTTCTATATTGTTGGAGCATGCAAAATATAACCTATGCACGATGAATAATTTCTCATTCTTGGGAGAGATGAGAACAATACATGTGCCTACGCCATTTCTACTTTTAGAGCCATTAAAATATAACTTCCATAGTCCAATATTTTCATCATTTTACTTGCACGTTAGGAAACATGTCTTCTTCTTCTTGGATGTAATAAGTACCAAGAGTAATTTCAATGGCTATATCATAGGGATCAAATTCATAGTGTTATTTTTCCCATTTATCAAATAGTAGATCAGGTATGGAGGGAGGAATAGGTGTCTCTTTTGACACCGAATATTTCTCTTGGCCCTCTTGGATGAGGAAATTATCTTGGAGAGGGGATAGGTCATACGATTTAACATGATAGGAAAATATAAGATAAACCTGTATGGTAAATTAGTACCATACCTTATTCTTAGTAACATATGAGACTAATATGAAGACAAATAACTACCCATATTGGAAATGATATCCATTGATAGGAAAATAAAAGAAAGAGGTAAATAATTATTGACACATCTTGAGTTATTGTTAGACTTGGACATGCAAGAAGGGTTAATTCAAGATCCTTGATAAATCCTAGATAGGTGACAATTGAACCATCAAGTTACAAGAATCCTTTAGACATAGGGATGTACTTAGGACATCAAAAATTTTCTTAGGCATAATAAAGTACTAGCCCTTGAGTCAATCATACAATTGTGAATATGATGTTTTCTTATTATCAAGGAAATGTAGGAGGGTGGGGTTTTAACAACCTTTCTTACTTGCTTCTCCTCTACTTGACATAAGTTGACAACAACTTGAGGTATTTGGATAACTGGATCAACATGTGGAAGTTACGCCAGAGCTTCATGCAATAGGTCATGCTTTGAGATGGAATGGCTAGGGCATCCCACATTGTGACATTCACATTTATCTTCTTCATTTTGTCCACAATGTTGAATGGAAGGCCTAAAGACTTGTGTATTTGAGGCACAAAAACATATTTTCATGACTGTTTAGGTGTAGATGCAGGGGCCTTAACTTACACATAGGATTAACCTACCAAAGGAGGAGCACACACCATTTATTTTGGAACATTGTGCAAAACCTCATACATAAAAACATGTGTGCTAGAAGCTGCTGGGTGCATTAGCATCCTTTAATGCTTGAGGAGTGGCCATGTTGAGATGTGAGTAGAAGACTACGCACCGGCTTCCAACATTATTTTCTTGAACCTTGTGTTGTCAGCAACTCGCGTACACATCCTACTCGAGCTGTCCACAACTTGGTTCATTTCAAAGAAGTATTCAATCCTAAAGAGCATAAGGTTGGTCTCAAGAGTGAATTTTGACACTTATTCATTTTGTGGTTCATACATATTAGTGGAATGCTCATAGCTTGAAGCATTTTGAATCATGAAGGCTTGTGCACACAAGGTATTTGTGTAGTTATACTAATTACATGGAAAGTTATAAGGAATAACCATTCTATCTCTTGACCATGTTATTATATAATCGGAACTAGTGTTTTTCTTGTGGTGGGTGTTGGAAGGGGTTGTGCATGAGAAAATGTTTGAAGGGGAAGTCATGACGTTAGCATGTCATTTATCATTTTATTGGTTCCTTACCATATTTTTGATTTGAATATTGATTTCAAGGATGATGGATTTCGTTAAATCCTTGAATAGAATTATTTTTGAAGGTTTGTGCCTACTCGCTTTTCTAAGGATATAACTTTGTTGGAAAGATTTCTAATCAAGCCTTTTATTTATTCATCCTCTTTTTCTATTGGGGAGAGTATGGTGTAGATGTAATGGGTTATGAGCTCTTCTTAGGAATGAGAGTAACAAAATGTTGATGTTCTTGAGGTAATTTAGGAAACAAGGGAATATGTAGTCTAGGGGCTATCTTAATAGATTAGATAAGGAAATTTTTGTTGGTGTGTGTGACTGTCTAGTCATCATCCCACATCACCTAGATGAGTCATCTCTCCTTGCGAGAGTCATAGGTCTTAGGAAGTCAAATGACAAGTGTTAGATTCTGTCATATAATTTGACATTGTCATTTACGTCAATGCGTCATAGGAGTTACATTCCTTATTTGGAATTGTAACTCCTCTTCTAGTGGTGTCATATGCGTCGACCAACATCATATGTGTCGGTGGTGTCAAAGTTGGTTTCGATTGCTCTTCCCCGGTTGACGGTACCCTTTATCGACAGTTGGTGGGAAGCTTGATCTACGTTACTCACACTCAATCAGATCTATCGTATGCCATCGGGATCATGTCTAGATTTATGCAGGAGCCTCATGAGCTGCACTTCAAAGTAGAAAAGTGGATCCTTCACTATGTTCATGGCACTCACACATATGGTATTCATTACTTAGGAAGGGACCGAGATTGACTTAGTTAGATTTACTGAATCAGATTGAGACGGTGATCTAGATCATTGGAAGTCTACCTCAGGCTACAGTTTCACTCTTGGTTCAGGTCCTGTCAGTTGGTCCAACGCAAGAAATAGAATGCCATTGCCATATCATCAATAGAAGCAGAATACAGAGGAGTAGTTAACGCTGCCACATAAGCTATTTGGTTACAGGGTATTATGACAGAGTTTGGCATCCACTTTCAGTGGCCTACCATTATCTACTGTGACAACATGAGCACTATCTCGATTTGTAGAAATCCCATTCAGCATCAGCGGATGAAGCACATTGAGATTCATATGCACTTCATACGGGAGATGATACATGAAAACATCATCAACATACAATATGTTCAGATAGCTGATCAAGTTGCAGACATTTTCACCAAGCCCTTCACTGAGGTGAAGATTCTTCACTTGCGGTCTCTTCTTGGGGTGAGGTCTGCTGCAGCCGCCCATCTTCTTCAGGCTATATAGTCCTCCTTCTTCTCCTCTTCTTATTTCTAGAAAGATGTTGTTTTTACATGGGCACCTTATCAGGCCTTTAGTTTCCAGGGCCCATTGACACATCTTTCTTAGGTGTCTAGGGAGTCTTCTTTTTCTATTCTCGCTTACCTTGACCTCTTCCTCAGCTTTGATGAAGGGGGGTGTTGGTGTGTGTGATCTGTCCAGGTCATCATCCACATCACCTAGATGAGTCATCTCACCTTGCGAGAGTCATAGGTCTTAGGAAGTCAAATGACAAGTGTCAGATTCAGTCATAGAATCTAACATTGTCATTTGCGTCAATGCATCATAGGAGTTACATTCCTTATTTAGAATTGTAACTCCTCTTTAGTGGCGTCATATGCGTCAGTGGCATCATTGAGTTCTTTCCATGTTTAGGCATGGGGGTTACACATCACCCCTATTTGTACTTCCATTTTTCGATCTATGAGAATGAGTAGACCCATTCTTCTTACTTACAATCTTCTTTCCATTGTTTTGAATCTTGCGTATTGCGTTGGCTTGACGTTACCATCAGAGTGCAACTTCGTTGTGGTGCATCGATTTTCGACATCAGTTCTCATGAATCCTCTTTGAAGTTTTTATCTAATGGCTATAGGGTAGGCATTAGGAAGCTGTACAACACAAGTGGACTACATCATCACTGCAACGTCAAAATTCAAAGCTCTTGAGAAGTAAAGAAAATAACCTCAAGGGGTTGGTCTCAAGAGGATTGGAATTTTGTCCTATGTCTTCTCAAATCTGAAGTTAAGTTATCCAAGAGCTCATTGGGAGCTCTCTTGATCATTGTGAGTTGTTCTAATAAGGAGATATTATCAGATTTCTCCTCAAATTGATTGTAAATTGTAGTGCTAAGTCCATCCCGAGTTGGTGATGGAGGAAGGTATTAAGCTTATGAACCATTGAAGAAATTTGAATTTGAGTGAATAAGTAAACAACCGTACAACTACATCATCTTCTATAACTAGGTGAATAGAGCATGCATTTGTAATATCTTGAATGTGCTCAATAGGGGTAACTTAATTTTCACCAAAGAAAGAATGGAATAGTTTTGAGTATAGCTACTAGTATATCATGTCACGTAGGAAGATCCAAAGGACTTCCATTGTTAAAGATGACAAATGACATATTTCTCTACTACTCCATGGTTAGAAAGGGTATGAATACCTTGCTAGATCACGCTAAAGGTTTTCTAAGAGGAGGGTTAGATTGTACTCTGCACGTGAAAGTTGGAGATGCATGCACGGTGGTTCTATTACTTCTTCTCCTTGGAGACAACTAAAGATATTAAAAGGACTCTTCAACTCAAGCAGTGATTTTTAAGTATGTATCCTTCTTATGAATATGGCACATTGAATGCTAAAATCAATAGATATAGATGTTGGGAGTCACTAGATGTGTTGATACAAGCCTCTAAAGGATGGAAATCACTAAGTCACACACCAAAATTTAGCAATAATGAAATATAATATTTTATTACTTGTCTCACCGGGCATGCCAAAAATAGTTGGAGCTCAAAATTGCACCCATCCCAGATCAGGATGAACTAGGGATTTGAGGCAACATGGGACTGTCTCTAAGTTATGGGACTTGCACTTAAGACAAACCTCTAGAGAAGGTTGGCTTCCTCTACCTATTTATACTACTAAAACTACTCCTAGGAAGGGAAATGCAACTACCTATCACTACTCTATGATTCCAAGGGACTAGGGTGAGAAAGAGATACATGAAAAGAAAACCTAGACTAAGGGGAGGTGATAGCACTAGAAAGAGGGGATGAATACTCTAAATTGAGTGAAAAAAAGGAAACTGTGCACAAGGAGGGTAGGTAAATGTGCCACAGTTTGAAAAAACACTACGCTCACTTTATTTCATGGAGCACAACAAACAAAAACCCTACAAGAGATATGAAATATGCACAATAGATCAAGAATGTAAAAGAAGGAAAAAGGATGCAATAAAATTCAAAGTAGGGTAGAGAATAGCCATAAAATACAAATTTTATTGCTTCCAAGTGATGCAAAATCAATTATAGAGATGAAATGGGAAAGGATCTACATGCAATGGATCATATTTAAGCCTTGTAACTTAAAATAACAAGGAACAATGGTTTGAACAATGATCTTAGTAAACTAAGAGGGTCCAACCCTTTATAATGAGAAATGTTCATGAATATACAAAAGAAGGAGAGAAGAAGAGGGAAAGGGAGAGGGAAACTTAGATTTTTAAATTCAACCACCCATAACTAATAATAAATACTAGGCAATGTGCCTATAGTATTGTCAAGTCCACCTCCCCATGTTAGCTTAGCTTGTAGAAGAATGCAATAGGTAAAATCTAATCAAATGTGAGTGGTTGAGTTGATCAAGACAAATTTCCTATTTTTTGCATACCAAATCATACCAAAATCTGATTTTGAATATCCTAGAATGTAGCTCATGTCTAAAAATTTCCAACAAGACCAAGAGCACATGAATCCGATCTCTTTAGCATAAGTTATGGTGATTTGAAGATGTGCAAGACAATCTAAACACACATGACACATGTCACAATTTGGTCCATTGAAAGATTTAGTTGACTTGTATGTATGTTTTTGTTTTTGGCCACATGTCAGACATTTATTCACCATAAGTATTTGACATGTAGTTGGCATGTTTTGATAGGTTACGTGTTGTGCATTTATTTGACAAGTTGATACGTGACACACAATGATCAATGCAAAAGGTTGTACTTGGTACATGCACAAGAGAAAGAGGCACAAGAAGGAGGAATGAAAATTTTTGTGTGTGCAAGAGGTTTTATGAGGAGTGAGAAGAAAAGGTGCATATATGCAAAGGTATGCAAGTATTCACGAAAGAAAGGAAAAGCGTGCAAAGACAAGGATGCATAAAAGTAATTACATGGGGAAAGAGCACAAGAAAAGATACGAAAGGGAATGTGTATGTGCAAAGGGATGCATGGAACTTAGGAATGCACAAAATAAAACATATAGGGTAATTAAAAAATGCAATGAAAAGTCAACAAGTGCACACGAGAGGAATGCGTAGTAATAGGGGAAAGAGGGTGAATGCACGCATAGGAGAAATGAAAGGAGATAAGGATAAAAGAGAAGGGTAGAAGTGTGTGGTAGGAAGCAAGGATAAGAAAAAGAAAAAGGAAGAATAAATAAGGGTGCGTGAGGGTGTGTACAAAGAAATACAACCATACATATGTGTAAAATTATAAATCCAAGAGCGCACACAACCTAAAACTTGATGTCGAGCCGGAATGGAACCTAAGTTGTCAAAATAACCAGGGGTAATTAAAGAATCAAGGAACTCAAATCATATATAGATAAAATGACCATAACATTGTAATTAAACAAGGCCATTGATTCAAACTACACAATAATCAATTAAGGAAGTAATCCATACAAGAAAATAGTGACAACAATATATATGAAGCAAGTGTAGATAGCAATAATAGAAAAAAGCGAATGACAAGAGAGGTTAAGCAATACATAAGTCACATGTGTTATTCTTGTTAGTTCAAACAATAGAAATAAACATTATTTTTAGAACCAAACATGATGATAAAGTTGTAAAGTAATATATAATGAAATAAAATGACCTATATAGTGTTAGGGGATGTCCCGAGAAGAGTGGTGTAAGGAACTGATTTGGATCCTATCATCATGTGTTAACTGTGCGTATTGCATCAAGTTCAATATACCTTATGAATGAATGTGTGTAAAGAGTAGATATGGCATCCATCAAACCATGTGAAAAACAACATGTATAAAGTAATTGATTTCACCCTTTTAATTTAAGATGTTTTATTTAACATGCATAAAAAGGATGAATAATGTTACAAGTGATTATTCTAATTTAATTAACTTCCAAAATTAATTTCAAAAATCATAATAATGCTTTTCAAAGTGACAAGTGACCTAGAAAATGTCAAAACATAAGAAAGGGAGTGCACTTAGCTGATTTTATGTGGATCTGGAGGAGTCTAGGTGATCTGAGTGTAGGAATAGAATGATATGGAACTGGAAATGCTTTTATTTGAAACTATGTCCTAAACCTAAGCCTAGAAAAAGCGTAAAACTCGGTCAATAGTGTCGGTATGGTCTTGACCCTCTTGTATGGTCTTGGACCTACTTGAAATATTTGTCTAGAAATTCTTGAGTGTTTCACCTAACTTAGAAAGTTTGTCACTTTGCCGACCATTCTTCTTCACTCACCTTCACAATCACTCCATGACTCTACTTAAACCCTCAAACCATTATAGTAGAAGAAAGAGTTCATGCAAAACAAAGTTAGTTGGGTTATGGGAACCCATGTGTAGCACCAATGTAACCACTACTCCTAAGAGAGATAAAACCACATGTTGTTCTATTAACATGTGATATCTACTGTAGTGAAATGAAAATTTAACAACCGTGCTTTGACAATGCTTTCCTTGAGTTTTACACTTACTCAAATACTTGGGAAGGGTCACTTTGTTTGTTTATATGATGAAAATGGAGAATCATAAACCAAGAAGGAGACTTTAGACTAGTAGAGGGTGCTTCCATAATGTATATGATTGAGTTATTTCACTTTTTAGGGAGCTTCAGATGCCTTTAGTGCTAAATTTTTCATGAGGAGTTCATAATATGCTAGGTTTCTAAATGAGGTATGATTTACTTGTTTATATATGATTTCTAAGGGTGTTATGAAATGAAAGGAATAACCAAGGGGTGTTTTTGTTCACATGAAGGTGATGTAATTGAATGAATTAATGCACAACATATTGGTTCACAATTGCATGTATATTTTCACATCCTGCCAAAACCGATGTTTTTGACTAGGAGGAGAAAAAAACTTTTGAATTTATGGGCCTAAGCATGGATGTTTCTATACGTATTTTATGCAATTATATCTCAGAAAATTTTGATAGAGAGGTGTGAAAAGATAATAAAGTACATGAATTACTATCAGGGTATGCTAAACAAGAGTGAGGAGAGTGCATTTGTACATACAAGTGTGTAATGTCAAGATTAACAGTGTTAAAGGATAGATTAGAAAATTTGAGTGTCTTCATTTCCCCCCCTTTAAGTTTGAAATTAAAAATTACATGCTTAAAGGAAAACATACTTGAGTGTGCAGACAAACTTTATCTTTACACATAATAACTTTGGTTTGTAGTGTCCCATTGTGTTGGTGTTGGCATGCTCCAAGATGTAGTCACAAAATCATGTACTTTAGGCATTATTTATCCTAGTCTCATACTACTATTTAGAAGGTTCTTGAGTGAAGAAAGTACTAATTAATCCCATCTTTTGGCCATCTTATTTTACCTTTTATTTCGTCATTCCCACAAATCTTTATATAGCTGCCTAGTTTTTTTCGACACTTTTAAGTCATTTTAGCCTAAACCGTGGCACCCATGTATGTACAGGAGCGCCCCGATCCATTTTCTATTTTCCCGCCACTTTTGGGATCTTTCTATCCATTTTTCATCCTTAATTTTTTCCTAGTTAGCCATGTTGGGGTTAATTACGAAATTAGATCAAGAGAACCGTATAAATATAAAGTTATGAGACCATAATGAGGGTCCTAGTGTCACTTACTACTATCAATCCATCTAGAGCTACATCCATTGCATCATTTGCATCCACATAGTTCCAGACATCAAGGCTAGGAGATCTGCATCAACATACACTTCATTGGGGAGGGATTATATTCTATTCCATGCACACATGCTATTACATTTTCTACATTTAGTTATTGCTCACTACTTCACATAGTGCGACTAGCACAAGAGCACCTAGGGCACGACATGCACCCACACACACCAAAACTACATTTGGGTCCAAAATTTAGTAAAATGATTATTTTAGTAAGCCCACTATTGTGGCAAATGAGGTCAGTCTGACCCATTCATTTGCATCTTTTATTTTTAGGGATTTGATACTTCTTTTGTCTTTTTAGGTCTTCAACATCATCTTGCTTCATTTGGTACATTTGGCATAGTTCAGAAAATCTAGTGTGACAACCAGTGAGGGTTATAGGGAATCTTCCAACCATATAAGAATCAAGTTCCAATATTTTTAGAGACTAGGGCACCTATTTTTCCATACCAGGGCACCCCGAGGTGTCATAATACCCTCCCAGGCACTCCAGTCTTCTCGATCTTACAAATCCACTCTTTTAGGACCTCTGTAGCCATTCCCGCTTACGGAATTTCCTATCATACCCGCGACACTATGCGGCAGTCATCTATAATCACATGTGTTCCTTCCTCACTTTACTCTTGTATATTAGGGTTTCATTTCTATTAATTTAATTATTTAGTTAATTTATACTAATTTAGAGTATTTGTTACAATGTTTATGTCCTCCTAGATTAGATTAACTATCATTATACTTCTCCTAGTTTAGTTAATTTTAGTTAATCATTTTGGTGAACCTGACTCGACCTACACACTCTTCCAATCCCCATTCTCCTTAGGCTTCCTTCATCATGGCTATCTCCATTCATGAATTTTTACTTCTTCATCCCGAATTACAAGCTAAAATTATTAATATTTTACTCACTACTTGTATTCCTGACAACACCATCAAGACATAATCTATAATAATTTTGCGAACACATTCTCTCAACAGATTACTTTCCCATCCAATACTCATAATGACCGTGTTACTTTTAACAATTATCTTCCCTTGTATATTATCTCTCAAATTCATAATGTTTTTATTAAGCAAACTTTAATTGACAACAAATTTGAGCTTAATTTGTGTACTATGCCATTTCTTGAAGTTCTAGGTCTCACTGCTCGTGACATTAGTCCTTATGTCCAAGTTTTGATCACATCACATTACCCATCACTGTTAGTCCTAAAACTGTCTACACGATCTTTTTATTGTTGATTTCCTAGTTGCTTATAACTGTCTACTTGGTCGACCATGACTTCATGCCATGTGAGCTGTCACATCTAATTTCCATAATTTCATTAAGTTCTTACATGAGGGCATGGAGTATACCATTTTCACGACCGTGATCCATTTCAGTATTATGACCGGGATCCAAACACTAGTCTTCCTATTCCATGCATTAATACTACAAATGACCCCCAACCTATGGATGAACCACCACATTTACCACCACTTGATGGTGCTATTTGTTTGCTAGATGTCGTCCCTTCTACGCCACTTACTAATGCTGATATTATCCCATATCAACGGCCTATCCCATCCATGGACATTGCTCTACCATCTACATCCTCATTGTCCACTCACCCACCATTCACTTGCACACTTTTCATACATGATTCATATTGGGAACACATTCTGTTAGATCCTACTTCACCCGAAACTGTATGTACACACGATGGTTTAGCTCACTTAGGTTTTTCTATTGCCGATATTTTCCCACCACCATATCACCCTCACTTATATCATGGGTTGGTCCATGTTACAACCACCTATGGGATTCATGTATTTCATCTTGATGTTTTTCTTGCACGCACTCCTACTATTTCCCCACTCACATTAGGACAATCCTAGCTTGATTATATTGGGGGCACCCTAGATCCGATCATATAGATATATCCTTTCATATGCATTTTGGATGCATTATCATCTACAATAGTTCTTTCCTAGGGTATACACAGAATCTCACTCATTGGTACACACATGGTTTCCCACTCCCTCCATTCACCGATGAGGAGTATGCTATGGGCATGTATCACTTACATCTCAATGGATCATTACATGATCAACCTAATACTATAGCTTACCAAGTTACTAATGCATATCCATTCGATTTCGATCCAGAGGATGACGATCTCCTTGATGAGTTTACATAGTCTCTTGGCACACTACCAAGGGGGAATAACACCTAACACATTCCCCCCTATCATTCATCATATCCATCATACCTCTGTTATCTTCACATTTTTCTATCTACATTTTCATCATGCATTTTGGCATCCTCATTACTGACGACACACTCTTGTGCTTTGGTTCACACTTGACTATTGAGGGATTACCATTACACTGAACCCCACACACCACACCTTAGGAATTACACATTACATTTCATCATACATTGCACATCATACACCATTCATTCTACACTTATTCTACATTATACTAGTCCTCATCTACGCATTACATCCATTAGGGTATCTACGCACTTAGTCACATCATACACTACACATTTCTACATATATTCTACATACTACACTAGGTTACATTACATATGAGTCTAGCTTTACATTTTATCATTACATATTCCATTTCTATCTACACTGTCATCACATTTTACACATTACATAGTATACATCCTACACACCCTACACATCCTACATTGCATTGCCCACACCATGCATTTACAAATCCTTTTCATCACATGGTTGTCTAGTTTCATCATACATGCTACATTATTTTCTATGCATTGCATTCACCACCCTATGATGCATTTTAGTTCATCGGTCCATACTCAAATTCGATGGTTTACAAATCAAATGGACCTTACACTCATCATGCAACATTCCTAGGCTCATGACATATGCTTCAGGATAAATCATCACCCACCTCCATCATTTTATCTAGTAGTGACATACACTTTAGGCTAAATCATCACCCATCTCCATCATTTCCTCTAGTAGTGGTATACACTTTAGGCTAAATCACCACCTCCATTATATCATCTTGTAGTGGTATACACCTTAGGTTACATCACCACTCATCCTTTCATCATATAGTGATATACGCTTAGGGATAAATCAACACTCATCTTTTCATCTAGTGATATACGCTTAGGGATAAATCATCACTCATCTATTCATCATATAGTGATATACGCTTAGGGATAAATCATCACTCATCTTTTCATCTTCTAGTGATATACGCTTAGGGCTAAATAATCACTCATTCATTCCTCATATAGTGATATATGATTAGTGCTAAATCATCACTCATCTATTCACCTTATAGTGATACACATTTAGGCTAAATCATCACTCATACATTCATCTAGTCATATGTCACATTAAAATACACATTCATCACGACATAGTAGACACAAAAACTACCCGATCATTTCTGATGACGCACTCTCATTTATAGTTCATTCTTAACAGCTGAAGAGGCAAAAAAATGAATCTCATTACATACACTTCTATCCACTCGGGGGCACACTGCTCCTATCAATCCATTTTCCATTCCATCCATCCATAACATATTGCATTGTCTTGGTGCATTTACTCTTCTTTACTAGTGTTTTGCATGTTCACTTTACTACACATGTTATATTGATTTCTTATATGTCATTATCTATATCGTCTACAGATGCGTGTTCATGCCTTTGTTTAGTGTGATTGTAGATACATGACTTGTTGGCGAGAAAATTTGTCGGGGAAAAATTAAAGGGTTTCTTGCCAACACTTTAGGAATCTAAGTCCCTCTACTTAAACAAAGTGTAACTTATGTATATGCATGAGCAAGTGAGGTGAGTTTTATCCTGGTTGGCCTTGTAGCTAGTGATCTAATAGGGGCATTCCACGGACCCTATGGAAATTTTTTGCAAATATCTGCAAGAGAGGAATTTTCTAGGAGAGTGGGAAAGGGAGTGAGAATGTTAGATAAGAGAAACTAATGTTGTAGGTAGAAAATCAAATTCTTACATACATCATTCAAAAATTTCTTCACACACATTAGAATTGGGAAGAAACAATAATGCAAACAACAAGACTAATTAAAATTTAATGAGCACAAAGTATCAATAGATCCCTTAGTCAAAAAAGGCTAGAAACTCCTTGTATTGATGCTTAATCGAAATTGTACAAAACATGAAAATGGAAGAATTTGATAACTCTTTGATTCTTCACAAGGATATATCTCTCATGAATTCACAAAAAAACTAAGAGCTAAGGAGTCCGAGAAGGCTAAGAAGACCCTCAAATGAGGAGCTCATTACAATTTATAGAAGAGAGGCAACTCTTCATCTTCCTGGTGACTTTTAAAATACCATATTTTGACTTTAGACTATTCATATTCCAATTAAATATTTAAGTCCCTTTTATAAAAACAAGGTGACTTAAAGTTTACATTATGTTTCTAAAGTCACTTAAAGATATATCAAAAGTGCAAACCCCAATGCAAAATTATAACATTAGAGAGAGAGAGAGAGAGAGAGAGAGAGAGAGAGAGAGAGAGAGAGAGAGAGAGAGAGAGAGAGAGAGAGAGAGAGAGAGAGAGAGAGAGAGAGAGAGAGAGAGAGAGAGAGAGAGAGAGAGAGAGAGAGAGAGAGAGAGAGAGAGAGAGAGAGAGAGAGAGAGAGAGAGAGAGAGAGAGAGAGAGAGAGAGAGAGAGAGAGAGAGAGAGAGAGAGAGAGAGAGAGAGAGAGAGAGAGAGAGAGAGAGAGAGAGAGAGAGAGAGAGAGAGAGAGAGAGAGAGAGAGAGAGAGAGAGAGAGAGAGAGAGAGAGAGAGAGAGAGAGAGAGAGAGAGAGAGAGAGAGAGAGAGAGAGAGAGAGAGAGAGAGAGAGAGAGAGAGAGAGAGAGAGAGAGAGAGAGAGAGAGAGAGAGAGAGAGAGAGAGAGAGAGAGAGAGAGAGAGAGAGAGAGAGAGAGAGAGAGAGAGAGAGAGAGAGAGAGAGAGAGAGAGAGAGAGAGAGAGAGAGAGAGAGAGAGAGAGAGAGAGAAGAAGAAGAAGAATTATGCAAAAGAATGAGCTGCTGTAGTGGATTTGATCTTGCTCCTGAATGGTATCCATGTCGCATTGCTTTGAGAAGATCTCCATCCCTCTAAATTCCTTACTGAAATGAGTCTTGCAGGTTCCAATTTTCAGAATGAGGAATGAGATCATAGATCAAGGTCTTTGTCCATCCAACGCATTACACACTATTGATATCTTTACACTCCCTGAACCATGATGGATGTTTCTTTGTGATAAGTGAAATGGCGGACTGAATCTCTGAGAGGAACTCCAGGGTATCCTTAGGTAAGGATAATGTATTTCCTACTTCTTTCTTGACATATTCCTCAAATGGAGCAATCAAATCATCGACATTCATGTCTTCTCCCATTGTAGGTACTCCAATTTTCTAAATTTGATGATTGATACTATCCTACAACTTGTATGCTTGTTCCTCTTTTTCATCCAACTCGGTGATGGCTTGATTGATTACTTTGAATCTGATTGCAAAGCCCTTTTCCATACGAGACAACAAGTATTCGAAGGATTGCCAATTTTTTTATTGATCAACTCCTAAGGGTGGGTGTCACTCATTTCATTCACTACTAGACCCAGAGGTTCCCAATAATCCCTTTCTTTCTCCAAGTCTTCTTTGAGTGCCCACGTCCTATTTGCTGTCGCACACATGTATGCAAAGAGTTTGACTACTTCTTGAAGCACTAACTTTCCATTTTCTAAAATTGAGCTGATCCATTCGTTATTAGCTCGCCCTTGCATTGTGAGATCATGCATCCTCTTGATAGATTCTGGATTGAAGCTGCTAATGGGTGCAACTTCTTCAATGGGAATTGTTGTGGTGTTCGAGATCAACCAGATGTTGCACATAAGATGAGAGTTCACACATGTTCCTTTAGCTCATCGATATTATTCTTATATTCCTTGTTCCTTTCCACCATGCGAGTGGAGGACTACGATACATGTGCTAATACCTTTCGTGAGTATCTCGACCCTAGTTGAATTATGCTCATCTTGTAATAATCCGTTGTCATTTTTTCAAGTGAATTGATCACTTCCAAATGGTCTACTTCAATATATTGGTTACCTGTTTCTCCGCTATAGAACCATGAGGTCATGTGTGTGTGAACTTACTTTTCTTTCCCTTGGCCAATGAGGAAATTTCTGATAAATAAGGGGGCCACCACTTGTTAAATAATGCAAGCATCAAGTGCTATTATTTCTTGCATCCATGGGAACATTTCATCGAATCAGGCTCTATGACATGTGCATCAATCATTCCCTACTCTAGAAGAGGATGTGCATCTTGTATGGGAGAGACATTGGTGTGAATGAGAGGAGAGACATCCTGTGGTGGTTCAAAGACTAGGCCTTGAACTACTTGCTCTTCCTCCATTTGTGTTTGTGTCACTATATCTTCTTCTTGCATCTCTACATCTAAGTATTCCCCTTACATTGTCGTAACTAACCCTTCTTCTATCCTAACCTTATTTGGTGACTTTTCATGAGAGGAAGTCTCCAATTTTGTGGATTTTGATCTTGAACTTGCTCCAAAGTGCCTTGAAATTGAAGCAGCCTCCACAACTTTCAACGATGATTACCGAGAGGCTTGTTTCTGACTTACGGGCATACCTCATGATTGGATGACCATGGATCTCTTTCTCTAGAATCAATCCTTAGTTCTCCTAACCACCTTCTTAGTTTTTCCTTTATATGCCCTAATTTATGAATGTGCTAATTGACTCAAGACAATGGAGAAACCTTGACTGCCGCATACTCAAGATCATACATTTTTGTCCCATCATCCTATAAAATATCTTCATACCAAGAGAACTTGAATTTCTTCATCTCATTGACTGTCATCCTCATATGATCCTTTTCCCATACTTCAAATTCATCAATGTAATTGGCCCAATATTATTTGATTTGCGGATCATGGCACAAGTCTGGATGTGGAAAGAATCAGGATCATCTTGAATGTTGAAATTGGGCTTGACAGTGTAGGAATGTAGAGTCAAATGTGTGAAGGTCACCTCTAGATGAGATGCATCATTTGCATTCTTACATGTGAATACCTTGAGAGAGATGGGGAATGAAATCAACTTCTTTTTCTTGCTCCTAAGTCTATTGTTTACCTATATGCACTACATGTAGAGTTCAAATAGTAAAATTTGGTCACTGAGATACTTGGGAAACCTCAACGGAGCTTGGTTGAAGTTGATAACTCGTAGGTAGGAGAAGGTTGAGAATTGGATGAAGTAAGAGCCATATGTTTTTGGTTAAGGATGCTGCTTGTGGTGACATCCTTGCTTCCAAATCACCGTCCAAGATTCACACAAACAAAGTGCCTATTAATTTCCTCCATCACCAATTGTGGAAGTTTCTCTAATGCGGGCACCTTGGAAGAAATGTTTTGCATGAGATCCAACCCTTTGAATGATCTCGAGATAGCGAGAAAATAGAACAAGTAAGAAGTAATGTGGAAATTCTTTATCATGGGCACTTAGAGAAATTACAGATGCATATTATCACTAATTAATGTCCCCAATCAATTCTTTGCTTCCCATCGATTCATCAAAAAATAAAAGGCCC
Source organism: Taxus wallichiana var. yunnanensis (assembly GCA_018340775.1). Classification (NCBI taxonomy): domain Eukaryota; kingdom Viridiplantae; phylum Streptophyta; class Pinopsida; order Cupressales; family Taxaceae; genus Taxus; species Taxus wallichiana. The sequence goes on from CM031237.1 coordinate 416,690,315, forward strand.
ATCCAATGCTAGAAGTCTCTCATATTAGATTCTCCCATCACCTTGTTGAGTAGAGTGATTGCATCTGAGTAGCCTTCTCAAAACTCACTCCTTGAAAGTGTCTTTGGCATCCTTGAGGGATTTCTCCCTATTTTCATCCATGACCCTAGTGCAACCCCTTGCACATAGGCATCCATTTTTTCCCACTCGTGCATGACCCTTTCTTTTGAGATGATGACCATGCTAGGTGATGTTAGAATTTTTAGAGTGAGCAAGATGGTTATGGGACTAATGACCACCATTTCCGTACCATTATTGGCTCGAATTGTTAATGTTTCAAGTTCATAGTGGTGCGAATAAGCCAAAACCATTTCAACACTTTGTATGGACATAGGGTCTCTCGTGGCTATGAACAACCCACGTACGAGAACTTGGTCTTCAATCTTCCCTTGTTCCTTGGCAGCCATGTGAGCCTTTAGGTTGTCAAAATCCATAGAAGAGACATCACTATATTCTAAATCATACATAGAAGTGAAAGGATGTGTCGGCTTCTATCCTATGTATTTGTACTTCATGATTCCTCGATACTTGCTATTTCTGAAAAAGAAACTTACTATTTTTAGTAAGTATGAAAAGTCAGCTCCTTTGAACCTCAATTAGATATTACAACTCGGATTTCTCTTTCTCCTTGTGTTCCTCTCACCTTCTGGACCAATTTTCTATTTTTAGCAGGTGCTCGTGAGACCACTTACTATTTTTAGTAAGTGTCAATTCTAGACCAAGACAACTATTTCGATGACTTTTCCCAAGATACCTCTTACATGTTCACTTCCTCCTTCATAATTTATTTAATTGGTGACTTACAAAATAGCAGTCCCCCATTATAGAGGACCTACTATTTTTAGGAAGTGGGATTTTGGTGGTTAGATTGCGGGTAGAACAAAGCTTATTGATATAGGTTTTTTCCCAATATTACCCCTTTAAAATCTAAGGCTTACTTGATCTTCTATTTGTGAGATTTTAAAATTTCAAAAATTTGACTTGGCGGGAGCTCTAGACACAACAACCATTGACGGAGCTTGAAAGTTACAAGTCTAGTTTTCTTCTCCATTCGTGAAAAAATCACATTTTTGTTGTGGGTTTTTGTTTCTATTTCAAATGGTGAAATATCTCTTCAAAAGTGGGGGAATTACCCATTTTTTCCAAAGGCTTAATGGTTTTAATGAGAATATGTCGAAGGAGTTTGCATAGGTTTGGGATAAGGGGTTAGTGAAAATGCGTGGGGTTAGTCTTGTTTCGAGAGGAATTGATTAGTCAATCACCGACATGGATTATCTTCAATGCAAGGTTTTTAAAGATAGAAAGAGGCTTCAGGAGGAAGTCTACATTTTCCTTGATAACGATGAGAAAATTTTCTACATGGAAGATGGCATAACTCATGGTTAACTTCCGTGGTGGTGGTATGAGGTTTGTTTCTTCATCATGAAGTATATTACACTCGATGGGAAGTACATGAAGCTCCATACGCAACATTTTATGTTGCTTAACCATTTTAGATGAAGAAAAAGATGAGTATTCCTTTCTACTTGCTCAATTTTCTTCAAGGGTTGGTGAAATATTTCCAAGAGAAGAAAACAGAGGTCCCTCTGCATCAGGGATTAATTCTTTTGTTATTTAAAGCTAGCACTCTGATTCTTGAAACTAGAGGTGTCAAGTTTAGGTATGGTGAAGATTGGGAAGACCATTTGACTCTAGATGATAGGTGTAAGCTTAATGTTATGAAGGAGAAGGCTAAGAAGGATCTGGATGTGGTGATGACTCTTCAATTTTGGTGGGGAAAAACCTAGATGTGAGTACTTCAGATGGCATGCATGAGGGAAATACCCTGATAAATTTTTGGCCAACAAAATTGAGGCTCTCGAGGATGTGGTTAATCAAGTGAAAGCTGAGAATAGGAATATGATCAAGGGGTTGCAACATTTTGATGCAGATTTAATGGTTCTCAGTCATAGGGTTGAAGCCCTTTAGGAGATGGTAGCTGTTGGAAAAGGGAGGAAGAGGAAGATAACCATTAGTAGCTCAAATGATGATGTCTACTCTGACAGTTAGGGGGTGAATGTTGGGCTGAGCTTGATGACATGGGGTAAAAGTTATTAAGGATCCTATTGCAACATTTTTGCGGACCATTTTTAGTGGTTTTTGGATCATTCCCTATTTTGGTTAGGTTTTTGTTGGTTTCAATTTGGGTTCTTTTATTTCTATTGTGTCTCGCTCTGGTTGAGTCAATTCCTTTTTGACTTGAGCGTTTTTGGGTGGTTTTTTTATAGATATTTTTTTGGATGTGAGATTTCATTGTAATATATATTTTTATATATCCCTTAGAGCCCTTTTCCAAACTTTATCTATAAAAAAATTCTCTTCAAACCAATCGATTGGCTTTGATGGGAAATCCAATATTTGTCTTCATTGAAATGAAAGGAGATTTCTTCACCGTGAGTGACTTATGTTGCTGAAGGGGATTAAAAGGTGAGGTTTTTATGGAATTTGAAAAATAAGAAAGCGGAAAAAGATATCTTGAATCTTCGTCTCACGACAATGGAGGTTTTTCGGATGGATTTATTTTCTTTTCTCCTTCGTTCTTCATTTCTATAAATCTTTTGATCAATATCTTACTTGAAACTTGTGAATTTTAATTGAGTGGAGGGTTTAGTGGCCACGATGGAGCTGGTTTGGAGAAAAATGGTGAACTGTGTGCAAGCATGAACATAGCTATGGAAGGTACAATGCTTTGAATAAGAAACAAGGGAAATAAAGCTGAGTGTCAGCTTTAAAGCATTTCAAAAATGATCATTAGGGGTGAGGAAAATTTTTGTGTCCCTGATGTCCCTTAAGAATTAAGGGATGAAAGGGACATCAAATTTCACATTGCGCCTTGGCGCGACACTTGGTGGAAATCCAACGGCTGTGCACTTTGGCTAAAAAGCTTGTTAGAAGCACTTGGGGGCTGGAAAATGGTCATATGAGGAACTGGGGTGCATACCTAGGGATGGGTGCATTTTACTATCCCATATGTACCTTAATAATTGAGGGAAAAAAGGGACATCAATTTTCACATCTCACCTCAATGCGACACTTGGCAACAATCCAACGACTGTGCATTTGGCTCCACTAGCTCTTGGGGGCTTGAAAATTACACTGAAGAGGGTCACATGGATGACTTGAGGGCTTCAGTGTCTGGGTGCATTTTAATGTCCCTCCTATACCTTTTATAAAGGGACATAAGGTTCATTAGTTTTCACATCATGCCAGGTTGCGCCACTTGTCACGATCTAAGCGATTGAGGGAATGAGCTCCGAAAAGCACCAAGGGGCTAAATTGGTGATCCAGGAGGTTCCATGTGTGACTAGAGGGCTTATTGGGGTTGGGAGAATTTTCTTGTCCCTCATTTCCCTTAGCTTGAGGGATGAAAGGGACATCAAATTACACCAGGATCTTGGAGCTGACATGTGTCCTCACTGAAATTTGGCTAACTGTGAGAAGCTCACCTTGAGGGTGACTTGAAACAATGATAACTTGAGCTCCCGATGGAATTTTTTGGAAAAATTTTATATGAAATTGAATGAAAATGGAATTCTTAATCCAATGGTGGGGATATCAGATCTTTATTCCTCCATTTAAGCCCTAAAAATTTGATTTTTGATCTGGATCTCTAGTTGAGAATGGAAAAAACTAGTTATAAAACTATTGCGCTTAAAATGTTGTGAAAAATATGATTTCACCATATTGTAGAGATCTGAACTCCATTTATAAATATGTTTCTTTTTGATACTAAATCCAACTAGAGCTCCCGAATCACTTTTCAAGTTCAACAACTTTTTTGGCCCTGTGCATTGCCTAGGCCTATGAACCCTGTTTTTGATCAAATTGCCCCAACTCCTCCAAATCCTTCCTGAATCTTCCAAAATAAATTTCATGATGTTACTAGACCTTAAATTCACCTCCATGTTGGATTTGGATCCTCCATTTTTTTCCAGGGGGTTGCATCAATCTTGAGAAGGCCAGTGGTAGCCCTTCCCAACATCGCCCAAAAATAGTAGTTTTCAAGAACTCCTAAAATCACCTAGGGGGTTGACTTGAATTTTCTAATTTACCTAGGGAATGAGTTAAAATCCATTGAGATGTCACAGGACTGACTTGGTAGACTTGGGGTTCCTTGGAAGGGTAAAACTTGAAAAAATTGGCATATGGGTATAGTTGTCATGCTCGAAAATTATCAATTTTCCTGCTGTACATTTGCATGACAACAAGACTTATACATGTGACATGGATGCTCAACTTATACCCTTATTATACCAGTCATCCTGGGGGAATCCACATTCATCTCATATATGTGCTATTGTTTCATTTTGTACTTATCATCTTACATTACTTGATCATACACGCTTTGACATATTAGTTATTGCTCTAACATGCTGACGAGTGTTCCATGTGCAACACTTGTTTTGTAGGATTACATATTTCCATGACTACTTGTTTGTTTTTCTGTACTTGTCTACTTATTTTTTTCCATTGTATTTCTTTGCCCTATGTTTTTTTACACACTTGTTTGTTGTTTGCAACCATGACAACCTTGCGTGTCTTGCGACATCGTGAGTGATGTACCATGTTTGTAAGCCACTTTATGTGGTTTAATTTTTTTCATGTTTACATTTACTACATTTTCTACATAGTTTAAACATGTTTTCTATATTCATGCATTGTTTTCTTTACACTTGTCTTTGGCTATCCTTCTTGTTTGTGTGTGCCTTGGTTTCTACCAAGCACTTTCCAGGGTACACAATTCAGAGTGTGGTTGGTCCTCTTTTGGGGCCACATTCTCCTATTAGTGACATCGCATGCACCCCCAAAGAGGGGGCATCATTTGGGGGTTTACATACTAACACAACACAACTACACTAGTTTAGTATAATGTACTTTCCACCCTTGGCATTGTGGGTTTACATACAACGAGTGGGTTCAGACCAGTCTACAAACCCCATACATAACAAATTTTATAGGACATGGTTTCCTTAACATTTTTGGGAAGCAATTACAGGCTTAGGGGTTACAGTGGGTGTACCTCTCTATACTACTTCAGTCAATGGCATTTGATCACCCTAAAACTAGGACCCTATAGAGATCTCTTTACATATTTCAGTAGAAGCGGTTAAATCTTGGAGGACACAACATTTCCTCCCTACACTTCTTCAGCTAAGGTGGTGTGAGATCGCCCAAAAATTTTGTAAGATCACAGATATCCTTCTACACCCTTTCTCTTGACATGGATCAAGTGCACATGTTCCATTTACATTTTCATTTAGCGTATTTTACATTTACATATTTTACACATTTCTATGCACATGCGTATTTTACATAACATTTTTACATACATACATATTTGACTACTTGATCATTTTCTCCTTGTAGGTCTGGTTGTATGAGAAACAAGCAATCAAATTAGGGGCAACAACAACAACAACAACGTCAACAACAACATTCCACGACAACACATGTTTTTACCAACCATGCAGGTACACTACACACCGTAACAACTACACATGCATTTTGCCCTAGGTTCACTGTCATCACTTTTTATTTTATGCATTTTTCATCTTTATATTCCACACTTCTCCATCTTCTTTTCATCATTCCACACTTGAGAATAGTCCTTTGGCACATTTTTACTACACTCTCCATGGATACCAAGTACACACTTCTATCTCCTTTATATTATTGAGCTTTCAGCTCACCAATATAAAGTGGGGAAAAAATGTAGTAAAAAAACATTTAATTTAGGTATTATTTAGCCTTTGTCTCATACTACTATTTGGAAGTTTCTTGAGTGAAGAAAGTACTAATTAATCCCATATTTTTCCCATCTTATTTTACCTTTTATTTCATCATTCCCACAAATTTTTATATACATTCCAAGTATTTTTGGACACTTTCCCATCATTTTATCCTAAACTGGGGTGCCCAGGCCTGTAATTAGGTTCCCTAGTCCCACATGGGGTGCCCTGATCCTTTTCTATTTTCCCCACCACTTATTGGGATCTTTCTAGCCATTTTCATGCTTATCTTTCCTAGTCATCCATGTTAGGGTTAATTACAAAATTAGATCAAGAGAACCCTATAAATATAAAATTATGAGACCATAATGAGGGTCCTAGTATCACTTACTACTATCAATCCATCAAGATTTGCATCCATTACATCATTTACATCTGCATAGTTCCATGTATCAAGGTTAAGATATCTGCATCAACACACACTTCATAGGGGAGGGATTTTATTCTATTCCATGCACACATGCTATTACATTTTCTACATTTAGTTATTGCTTGCTACTTCACATAGTGCGACTAACACAAGAGCACCTAGGGCATGACATGCACACACACACATACTTGAACTACATTTGGGTCCGAAATGTAGTGCAACACTCAGTTTAGTAAGCCCACTATTGTTTTAGCTAAGGTCAGTCCAAACCATTCATTTACATATTTTATTTTTAGGGATTTGATACTTCTTTTATATTTTTCAGGTCTTCAACATCATCTTGCTTCATTTGGTACATTTGGCGCAGTTCAACAAATCCAGTGCTACAACCGGAAAGGGTTACATGTCATCTTCTAACCCTAGAAGAATCAAGTTCTGATATTTTTCAAAGACCAGGGTGCCTATTCTTCCATACCAAGGCACCTTGAAGCACCCTAGTACCCTCCTGAGTTCTCTAGTATACTTAGATATTCCATATCCACTCTTTTCAAGACCTCTGTGCAACTATTCTTACTTCTGGAATTTCATGTAATACTTGCGACACTCTGCGATAGTCATCAACAATCAGCTGAGTTCCTTCCTCACTTTACTCTTGCACATTAGGGTTTCATGTCTATTAATTTAATTATTTAATCAATTTATACTACTTTAGAGTATTTTTTTATAACGTTTATGTCCTCCTAGATTATATTAACTATCATTATACTTCTCCTAGTTTAGTTAATTTTAGTTAATCACAAGATTAAACTTGAAACACAAAGTATAGTCAATGCCCAAGATAGGAAATTGAACTTTAACTCAAATGTAATGAAATTAATGCAAATAAATATGTTAAAAGAAAAGACAAGATATGCTAAACATGGAAGGAATACAACTATTTTTTGTGTGGAGGTAATCTGATCTTGTTCTTATGCCTTACAGATTATGGATTTGTTAAATTTTGATGGAGAATTGGGGGTGATTAGTCCTTAATTGTGTCAAGGAGAGGTCAATGAATTAGGTGTACAAAACCAACACATGAATTATGAAGAGAAGAACCCAAAAATGAGGAGTTAAAGCACCCTGCAAAGGAAGAAGACCACGTATCAAAGTTATTTAACAACTATGATATCTTCCCCTTAAGTGCAAGAGGATAAGAAGGACTTCCTATAAAGAAATTAACCGCTTCAATACCTTCCATGACCCCACAAACCATAAAAACTCATATGGATATAAGCCTAATTTTGTAAATTAGCACACACAGTAGAAAAGAGAATAAATGACCCCATACTCTTCCCATGTTCTACACAACTAAGTAGAAAATGAGTATAACTAATGAATGTTGAAATATGACTAGAGAATGGATAATATTTCCCTAATGCTCCCAAAATTGAAACTGAAACTAAGTATCATGGAGGGAGAGAGGGAGTGAAATACTTCATTACCATAAAAAATTGTGCCAAAATGAGTCAATCTAATTATGAAACCATATGAAAACCTTATGTAGATGGTGAAAATAAGAAACTACTAAGAAATTTGTAGAAAGTACCCCTCGAAAAAATTATGTAGTAAGGTTAGAACCATTTGTATGATCCTTACCGGACTATACGTTTATGACCTTATGTAGTTTTTTCTAAAAATTTTATGTCTGATTTTGTTTCTAAGTCATTTCCACCTTCCTCTACATTTTTCTATGCCCCGAAAAATGTCTATTTGCTGGAAATATAGAGAATAAACCATGAATGTTTTCCCCCACTTTTGAAGAGTCTATAATACATAATTGAGTGCACATATAAAACAAATATGTATACCCATATATGAGAATATAATAATCTATGTCTAACCTATAAAATACCGATGCAAAGGGCCACCAAGAATAAATTGTATGTGTAAGGGAGATGCACATAGTAGAAACCATGATGGAAAATAAGAGAAATAATAACAAGAATCATGATAACCATAATAGTTTCAAAAGATATCAAAACAATGATGTCATAGTAGTAAACCATGTGTTGGTAAAAAATAAGTGCATATAATGTAAAATCAAGTAAAAACTTATAAAAACATGTTACACAAATGGTGAAGTTCTGCAAACATGGGACACCAACAATGTTGCAAGAAAATCAAGGCCCTTTAACCTACAAACATGAGATGCACACCCACACACATTTTGAAGATAAGGTTGGAACATGAAGAAGGTTGGTGTGCGTAAGTTCAAGTAAGGTCTATTTTGGGATAAAGACAAGGAAGACCAAGTGACATGCATATAGCTTTCGAGTATCGACCCAAGCTAATAATAGATCAAGGTCTAACTAGGAGTTAACTATAGTAGATCTATTATTAGAGAGATTGCATGATTTTATAGTTATCTTGTAGCGGCGCATGGCTATTCTTAGCATGCAACCTATTTTGAGGATGCATGGGTGGTGAAGGGAAAGTCCCCACCCCTATATATATGTATTGATTTGCATAGGTTAGGATCATGTTTTTTATAGAGTTATGTTGTTGGAATATGTGCGTACGCATGACTCATGGTGACACTTATATGTATGTAAATAATTTTGTGTTTTATAATACTTAATATAATGGATCTTTGTGGCTGGATATTGGTGATTAACATATAACTGAGCATGGATTTTGTATGGTAAATCTAATTATGGTTCTTGTTTGATTATTCATGCCTAATAGTTAAAGATCTAGATCTAGCTTATATTATATAATATACTTGAATGCTTGTTATAAATATGGAATATATATGTGTTCATCATGCTAACTCCTTGGTAGAGCTCACATAAAAGAGGACCTGGTACCCTTGCACACTTTGGGTGAGCACTCAAGTTCTTCTTGGGTGATGTGCCAGCATGCACTTGGGATTTTGGTGGGTAAAATAAGACTACATTTTGGTTCCATTTTCAAGACCTCTTTTGAAGCCATTGCAAGGATGGTGCATGATGGAAACATACCGATCAATTTGGACACTATTGAAAGTTGGGTAGAGAATTTGGAGGATGAGTTTACACAAAGAGATACAACATTGGACCTGAGTTTAATGCATGCATGTGGGTTGAAAATAATATTTATCATGAGCTCTATGAGACATTATTTTCTTGTTTTCCTATAGAGTTGTATGAGTGGCTAGTAGGATATGCATTAAAGAGGAATTGGAGGTATAGAACCCTTGTTTGGATGCAGGAAGATTATCAGAATTTGCATGATGTTGATTTACCTTGGATGCACGTGTAGATCACTTGGTGGAGTAGTGTCTTGAATAGCTATATATTGGAGTATGTTGTGTCTACTTATTCCTATCCAGAGGTAGCTGAGTTCCAGTTCTTGTGTGAGCCCAGAGGATATTTTCTATGCGTGTTATCCCTTTAGTAATTAAAATCTTGATGGTAACACTATTTTTGAAGAGAAACCTATGGCTAGCTAAACCCCCACCACGCATGGGGGAAGGAGAAGGTGTGGTGAAAGATGGTGGACCTGGTGGTAAAGGTAGAGAAGAAAGAAAGGAGGCTTAAGTTTAATGAGGTGTGCGAGAGGATTTGGAGAAGTAGTGAAGTTGTGGAACAAATGGCATTGTGGAGAGAGATGGCTCACGAAGGATTTGGAGCTCACATAGAGGACGTGGAGCGGAGCATCTAGAACTCCCCATTTGGGTAAACATGGAAGAGAACCCTCTTCGACCTTAGATGAGAGTGCATGATGGAAACTACATGGACCATAGGTGCACATTTGATCCCTCTTGGAACCTAGCCCTTGCGCTTTGGTTTTCCAATTTCTACGACAGTCATTAGTAAGAAAGCTAGTGTGGGAAGTAGAGTAGTGATAGATAGAGTTAATTTACCATCAAGTTTAGGAGTTAATCAGGTAGCTTATTCATCTATGGTGGGGCAGGAGTCATCTTTGTGTTATTTGGAGGTCTAGTTGGAGGTATGTTTTCTGGTGCGTCATCAACATAGAACATGGGTGCACAGAACATTGGTATTATGTCTAGAAGTAGCACAACTTTACAGAATATGGGAGTTCATTTTAGTAAAACTATCAGAACACAAGGCAACACATCCTCTGGTCCAATACCCCATGGGAGGAGGATCGGGAGGATCTGGAGGTTCATGGGATCTAGTGGATCTGGTGGTTCTAGAGGTGGAGGGAACACAAGAGGAAATACAGGATCTAGATCTGGTGGGCATGGTCCACACCAACCCCAACAAGTGTATTATGAGATGTCCCTTCATCTCCCAGAGTATAGAGGCATTGAAGATGCCATGGAGCATGTTCATATGTGTGAAATACTATGGCACACCAAGGGCATTACAACCCCAAGAGCACAAAACAAGTCAGTTTGTAACCACGTTGCAGGGGTGCACACACATAGTTGGTATAGGAAGTTTGATCTGAATCAAGACTTGTGTAGATTACACCATGTGTGTGATGCTTTCTTGGTAGAGTTTCACATACCTAAGTTTGAGTAGAAGAGCATCAACATGCTTGAAGGATATCAAACAGGGCATGGCTGAAAGTGTAAGGGAATATGATGCCCATTTTAAGACTTTGTTATCAAATTTATCTTATGATATTCATCCTAGTCAGCATGCACAATGGTTCATTGGTGGTTTGATAACCCCATTTAAGAGGGCACTCTCACACAATACTTTTACAGATCCATCACAAATATCTTGAGGTAGCTCTACATGTGATGAGGCCATTTGGTAGTGTGGACACTGGAGTGAGTCCCTTTTTGGAGGCGAAATTGCTTCTATGGCGAAGTAGTTAGAAAAATTATTCATCCAATTCAGCACATGAGACACGCAATGGGTTGTGGTGTATAAATTGTGAAGTAGAGGGTCATACCAAGGATAGTTTCCTCAGATCGGTGCACACCATGTTGTTGGATTATGAAATATTCCATTTAGATCATGATTCAAGCAAGTGTCCTTTATTTGCTGACGTGCCATCGGAAGAATGTGTCCATTACTTGTAAGATTTGTAAATCACACACTCATGACATGAGAACTATAGGTTGATTGATCAAATTCATGAAGCAATTGATATGGGTGTGTGATAGACTAGTGTTGCAAACAATTCCAAGGAGAAAAGTGATAATCATGGTCAAATCAAAATAATAATGAAGGGTGTTATGATGGAGGTGGTCAAGGTAGAGGCTACCATGGAGGATTTAGAGGCCAGGTCATGGGGGTGGAAGAAGTGAGTTCCCCATGGAACTTGTTATACATGTGGATCTCCTAATCATTATAGGTGTGAATGCCCTCAGAACATTGTTTTCTCCTTTTGTGAAAGAACCACAATTATGAAGAGTTCCCAAATTTGTATGAGCACATGAGAAAGAAGAAGAATAAGTAGGATAAGGGCATGGGGATGGTTAGAGTACAACACACTGTGGGAGATCAGTGGATGCCCATGTTAGCACCTGATCTTGATATGATACCTGTGTTAGTGACTACTCACGTTGAAGTTACACACATGCCCATGAGGTTCCCAAATAAAAGTCATGTTATTACAAAGTAGGAGGTTATCAATGCAAAGTATCCTAACCCTGCACATCAGAAGGAAGTGTATCAAGAATCTATGGAGGTTATCAGGAACTTGCAAGGTGAGATACAATGCTTGAAGGAGCAGTCACAGAAGATAGAATAGGAAAATGCAACATGTTTGCCCCAGAAGATGTGGATGACATTAAGGAGGTTTGTAAGTTGTTGTGCTAAGAGAACATCATTCCATTGTTAGGGGAATGGTTGAGAGAAAAGTACCACACATTGAGGGTGAGCATGGAAGATAATCTTGCATGCCAACTTGCCTCCTCATAGTATTGATTATGATAAAGAGATTACATTGAATGTAGTTGTTGATGGGTGGATTTTGAGTAACATCTTGATTGATATAGGTGTGAAGTGAATGAATGTACTCACTTTGGATGCATGGCTATAGATGGGGAGACCACCATTACAGCCATCTTTGAATGTGTTGTTCATGGAAAATAGGACTAAAGCCATGCCTGTTGGAGTTTTGAAAGATGCCACTATTACAATTTAGGGGGCCGAGTTTACTGGTGATTTTGAAGTCTTAGCACTTGCAGAAGTAGATAGTTTTCCAACATTACTTGGGCCCCTAGTGTTATGTAAATAATGCTGATCTCGATTCAATAAGGGTTATATCAGCTTTGAAAATAAGGAGGAGCACGTGATCATCCCTTTGATGGATGGAAAGGTTGTGCCTTATGTAGAACCTTTGAGTGAAGAGGATATAAACAAAATTTATGTGTGCACCATCAGGGATCCTGAGGTGTTGAGCCATCAAAGGAAGGAGTAATTTAGTGGGATGATTCACAATATGTGAGTGATACAACAAGTGTTTCTTGTGATAATTAGGTGCATGGGACTTATGAGATGGTTGGATGAGAAATGAAGAGTGCGTTATGCGCGTCAGTAGGCTACATTTTCTATTAGGCATTTGGGAAATAACCAGGTACCTACGTACACTAGTGAAGGAAATCTTGAGGTGTTTCTACGTGCTATGGAATCCTAGTGGAAAGATCAGTAGAAAGAAGAAATATGCTAGTGTATACTTTGCGTGGGTCAACAACGCTGTTGGTGGATTACACACAGGATAATCTTGTGGAGTGGCGTGAAGTGAGAATTGTGCTCTCTCTGCTAGATTTTTAAGAAGCAATGTACCCTCTCAAATCTGTGAATTTCATGGGAAGGATCTTATTCAACACCATGTTTAAAAGTGTGAGAGACTTTGGAAAGAGGGGAAGCTTTTCCACCTTCACTATGGGTGCATAAGTTCTATTCCACCTTGCGAGGTTGCACATGCATGGTATGTATCTATGTAGAGTTGAATAGAGTGACAGGGAATTGGAATAGTTTTGACTGTATAGGTATGGTTCAGACCTTTGATTACTTTTCTACTAAACCACTTGTGAATGAAGCATTGTAGATAATGAAGTGCTTGACTATGGGAGATAGTGCAAAAAGCTGAAGAACTCATTCAGGAGTTGTTGGGAGAATCAGACCTCGAGGCACACTTTGAAGAAGAGGATACTAATGAAGAAAACTTGGGTGCACCTGGTTAGAAAAAAAAAAGGCAAGATGGTTTATATAATAGATGATGAAGAGGTCAGAACTTGGATGTTGATCACACTTGTGGTATGCACATGAGGTCATGGATAGTGCGGATGAATGGGCATGCATACCATGATCCTATGAAAAAAAAATAAGGTCAACATTGGAAAAAGCTGAACCTAAGGAGGCTATCATTGGTGATTATTGGTCTGATTCAGAGGTTGCTAAGATTATTGAGTTGTTGTGTGACTTCCAAGATTTATTCCCTAGAGGTTATCATGAATTGAAAGGAGTGCATGAATCTTTGGGTGAGATGAGAATCAAGTTAAAGGAAGGTGTGCACCCAGTTAGGAAGAGGCTTACTAGATGAATCCTAACCTACATGCGCACATCAAAGTTAAAGAAGAAATTGACAAGATGCTGAAATCTAGAATCATTGAGCCCATAGAGGAATCAGAATGGGTTAGCCCAATGGTGATAAGTATCAAGAAAGATGGTAGGATAAGGATCTGTGTGGATTACAGGGAGTTAAATGTTTCTTGTGTTATAGATCCTTTCCCCACACCTTTTACAGAAGAGATATTTGGAGGGTGTGGCAGGCGCAAGATCTACTCCTTTATTGATGGGTTCTCTGGATATCATCATGTTTAGGATTGCTAAAGAGGATCAAGAGAAAAAACTTTCACCACTGAAATGGGGAAGTTTTGCATACATAGTTATGCCTTTTGGGTTGAAGAATGCACATGCTGTATATTTTCACGCATTGTGGTGCAAGCATTTCAGGATTTCATACATAAGTTCTTACAGGTTTACTTAGATGATTGGACTATTTATGGGCTAGTTAAAGACCATTGTGACAATTTGAGACTTATGTTTGAGAGGTGTAGGTAGCTGAGCATCTCTCTCAACATCAAGAAGTGTGTTTTTCTACACCCTTTGGAACTCTTTTGGGACATATCATATGCAAGGAAGGTTTGTTGGTGGATCCTACTAAGATTGTTGTTATTTTGGGCTTAGAGGAGCCTACTAACCAGAGTGAAGTGTGTGGGTTCCTTGGACACACAGGGTACTACAAAAATTCATTAAGGGTTATGCCAAGATTTTCATGCCCTTGGAAGAATTATTAAAGAGAAGGGTAAGTTCCATTGGGGTGAGGCGCAACATGCATGTGTTTTGAGACATTGAAGGAAAGGCTTACTTTTGTGCCTATTTACATTTTTTCCTCATGGACCAAACCCTTTCATGTGCATGTGGATCTGGCATGGCCATTGGCACAATATTAGCCCAACTAGAGAGGTATTTTGATCACCCTATTTGTTTTGCAAGTAGGAAATTGACCTTGACTGAACAAAACTACACAACTACGAGAGCATGAAAGCTTTGTTGATGATTTATGCCCTACATAATTTTAGGTAGTATTTGTTGGAAACTCCATTTATATTCTATATAGATCACATGGCATTGAAGTATCTAGTCATAATCCATTTTTTGTAGGGTCACATATGCAAGATGGATTCTCTTGTTCTAGAAGTTTGACTTTACATTGTGGTGAAGCTAGAAAGAAAGAAACTAGGACCAAATCATTTATCTAGGATTAATTTGGGTGAGGATGCATAGAAGCATTGAGGATACAATGTTAGATGCACATAGTTATTTAGATTAAACCACACCCTCGATTTGGAAGATATTGTAGTCTTTTTTACGTATTGGTGTGGTGCATGAAGGCATGAAGGCCTTGGAGAAGAAACAACTTGTTATATGCACCACACCCTATATGTTGATAGGTGGAGATCTTTACAAGTTAGGTCATGATGAGGTTTTACAGCTTTGGTGTGTACTTGAACATGAGCACCTATGCATTATGGAAGAGGCTCATGGTGGAATTACAGGTGGTCACTATGCAGGAAATGCCACCACACGTAAGATTCTATTGGTAGGCCTTTGGTGGGAAATGATTTACAAGGATTGTATAGAGTATTGCAAGGCTTGTGACCACTTGTCAATGCCTTGAAAAGCTTGGGCATAGAGATGAGATGCCTTTGAGACCTATTGCTAGTGCAAAACCTTTTGAAAAATGGGCAATTGACTTTGTGGGTCCTATTTCCCCACCCACGCGTAGGACTGGATCACGCTATATTATAACTTGTACATATTATCTTACAAGGTGGGTGGAAGAAACACCTACAAAGGATTACATGACAGCTACTACAACAAGGTTCTTATGGGAAAACATTATCAGTAGATATGGATGTCCATTGAGTCTGACAAGTGATAGGGGCACACACTTTTTGAATGAGACTATCAAGATATTATTAGCTTGAGTTTATGGTGGCACATCACAAGACAACCCCTATCATCCATAGGCCAATGACATTGAAGCTTTCAACAAGATATTGAACCATACTTTGACAAATATTTGTGATGTTGGAAGAAAGGATTGGGATGATAAAGTCTCTTTGTACTTTGGGCATACAAGACAACTTATAAAATATTGAACAAGGCCACACCTTTTCAATTGGTGTTTGGCATAAAAGTTTTTTCCCATAGAATTCATGTTACCCTCCTATACGTATTGCATGCATGGGGAGGATTGGATGATGAATGCACTTGAAGAGCACATAGAAAAACTGATGCAGTTGGATGAAAGGCGTGTGTTATAGCTCATTGGAGCCAAGAAGATAGAAAAGGCTAGAAGGCATGACATGATCGACATATTAAGAACAAGAAGATTGAGGTTGGGAAGATGGTTCTTCTATATGATTCTAAGTTTTTACGCCATCCTAGGAAGTTCCAAGTGCATTGGTTGGGACCGTATGTTGTGACTTATATACTTGATTCAGGCTGCTTTCCAGTTATAGGTGCTGGATGGAACAAGTTTCCTAGTTACTTCAATGGGAGTAGGTTGAAGCCCTACTATAAATAAGTCTTCTTGGTGTTTGTAATAAGGCATTATTTCTAGTTAGAATAGGTTTCCCTTTAATGTATTTCCTTTATATGTGTTTCCTTTCAACGTTGTTATGCTTTGTCAATTTAGTTTAGTGTTTTTTGTGTAATAAGCACACTTGCGTGCCAAAAGATTGATTACTTTCTTTTGAGTTCATGTGCAGAGGACCACACATACATTTAGTGTGGGGTAGAGTGTAAAGAGGCATGTGTATAAAGGTTGATGTTGATAATGGCCTAGAAAAAAAAAAAAGCATGCGCATGGAAGTCCTAAGTATCAGAGGGGCACACATAGTGGTGGTGATAATGGTTGTTGGAAAATGGTAAGGTGTCAAGGAAGATGGTGATAATAAGAATGATGCCAAGGAAAAATCCATGTATAGGAATGAACATGCAGGGAAACGTGAGGTAGGCTGCGGCAGAAAAACTACTTGGAAAAGGATGTAGTGGTTGATGTACTTTGGCGCTCGGAGCACACATAAGGAGGTTTGCGGTCAGTATAGTTTTGCACACCATAAGGTTACGAGGTTACATTACATTGGATGCATGAGAGGAAAATGCACTTGGGAAGTAGGAAAGGTCATATTTATTGTGGTAGTATGGTGGTAGGTGGCATGGTAATTAATGTGTAAAAAGTGAAAAACTATAAATAGGGGTCAGGTAAGTTATTTTTACCTTGCGATAACTTGTGGAAGAGCTCTTGTGAACTAGGGAATCCTTGTGAATTTGTGTGAATGATCGATTGTGAAGGTAGAAATTTGTGAACCAGATTGTGAAAGATGAACATGGTCATGTGTAGAGTGGGTTTGTGAAATAAGTTTTGTGGGTTTGGATGGTGTAGTGTGAAAAGAAAAAAGTTCTCTCTGTTAGGGTTTGAAGAACTAGGGCATGGATTTTAGGATTGCATGAAGGAGTAGGGTTCTAAGTTTGAGGCATCAAAAGAACAAAGCACAAGGTAGAAATTATCAAGTACTTGAACCAAGGAGAATGACACCAAGAAGGGCAAGAAACCATTTCACCCAAGAAGAAGGGAAGGGAAAACCAATTGCGGTGGTGAGTTTCAATGAGGAATGGTATTCGAGAGATGTAATACCTAGATGGGGTATTGATGGGAATGGAGTGGGTGTCCCATGTACGCAAAAATGGTTATAAGTGATTATAACCATCAAACCAATATGAATGAGAAGGAAATGACATTGGAGCTGGTTCGACCCATAGGTGAAAGAATAGAAGATGATAAAACCGGTGTATGATGACTCGGTGTAGAAGACATTGAAGAAGGCTAGACTTCTACAACTTATGAACTACCATTTTTGAAAGCCTGAGAGATTGTACCAATGGCTTATGTCATGTACATAAAGACTATTTTTACTTCATGGAAGGAGGATGCACATAACTCCACAGTTAATCTCAAGTTCACTGGACTCATCTGCACTGGAGAGTCATTGATGATGACTTGGGTGAAAATGAGGCTATCAAAGAAACAACTAAGGAGTATGAGTACAAGAAAGGTGGGCACACCTTTGATATTGTAAAATATCAATGACCTAGTCATGAAGATGGCCACACACCTACTTAAAAATTGAATGGACAAGAATGATGGACCCAAGTTAACAAAAGGTGGTTGAATGTATGCAGAAGATTGTAGAAGGGACCATCTACAACATCTCGACCTTCATTGTAGAAGATATCATTGATGTTGCACATGAGATGGAGACAAGATAATGTATGGTAATATTTTTCTTACCATTTTTTCTAAGATTGGAGTGCCCGATGGGCTGAACAATAACATATGGGAGTACCTAATGAGAACCCTCTCCTACTAAGAGGTTTGTAACATATACTTGTGATACTATGACACCTACATGCATACAAGGGCACACTTGGATAAATGGTACAAGTGGATGTGTGATGCCTTTGGCATAGAATGGAGGATCCCAGAGAAACTACCATCCTTTGGTGGGGATGAGGTGAATTTGTAGTTTACCAACAATTTTATTGGTAGGTTTACATTGATGATGGCACCAAGATCCCATGGTGCAAATTGCCTTTTCCTTCACAACACAATATTTCCAGAGTGCAGTTAACAATTTAAGGAGGCCAAGAAATTGAGATTTGATCTAAGTGAAGTGGACCAGAGCATCATGCATTGTGTGCCTCTTAAACTGAACACTTGTCTACCCAAAGAAGCACATGTATGTGGAAAAATATGTCTCTCATGACATACATTTTCTCAAACCCATTACAATACCAATTGCATAGGACAAACTACAACAAGGGTGTATATTCATTTATGACCAAAATTTGAGAAGGGATATATATGTAGAAGATGATGTTTCTATCCTAAGGACCTTACAGGAAGAAATAAGGTGGAGGTAAAGAAGAGAGATAGAGAAGAAACTCCTACAACAAACAGGGTGTTGAGTGCATGTGTGGGCCAGACCACAGGGACACAAGAGATAGGTGCAGTATGAGTACTTATACTCATAGGAAGAAGTCTCTAGTAAGGAAGGAGTCCCTAGTCTCCAGTAAGGAAGAAGCAAAGGGTGATATAGAGTTCTGACTCTGAGAAGATAGAGAGCTTGAAGAATGAGGAAATAAGGGGGAGGAAGAGGAATGAGAGCCTGAAAAGAACCCTCCCATATACAATGTGCATGAATCTGATGAGGAGTGGAGTGTGCATTCAGAGGATGCTTGAGAGGAGAAGGAGATGAAGAAGAAGTTTGGAACAAATGTGCATGAAACTCTACATTCCTAGATACAGAGTTAGAGAGTGTTGTGGAGAAAGAGGTAGCAGGTATAATACAAAACTTGGTCGAGGAGGAGAGTGCAAGCAACATAGAATGTTGAGAGAAGAAGAAGAAAAGGAGAAAGGTGGAAGTCATGGGGGAGATACAAGTTTGGTGGTAGGGTTCCCAAGGGTGTGCATGCAATGGGTGGTTGGCACACATGTCTACACAACAAGGACCTATATGACTTATGATGTAGATCCAAACAAGGTCTTGTGCACACTACCGCACTACAAAGTACATGCAAAGGACCAACTCTTTTATTGGTCATCTTTTGATAGGGAAAGTGTGTACCCACACACTAGAAAAATTTATCTTAGACATTTGAGTCCCATGTCGATGACCCTAAATTTGATTTCAATGTAGGAGAATTACTTGATATGCAGCTTTCTCCAAGCTCCAAGGAGGTAAATCCAATTATGGATTCTCAACAGTTGACTGATGAACAAGTGTGTAATGCACTAAATAAGATATCGGTGGAAGTAGAGGCTAGGATTTTTGGGTGAAATAATAGATAAAGTGTTGGAAAAGGAGAAAGAAAAGAATAAAGAAATTATTGTGAGAGGATAAGGAAATAAAGGGGAAGGAGAAAAATAATTGCAATTAAAGGTTGAGTTGAGGGAGGAAAAGGGAGGTTTACATGCGAGTAGTATACAAAAAGGAAAAGTTGATAGAAGACTCAATTATAATAGCACCTAGAATTTGGCCCCCCCTTCACAAAAGTATGAATCATCTCTCCATTGTTTAGAAGATTTAACTGCACATGATCACAATGCAGAAGCAACCCTAGCACTAGAGTCGGCGGAAGAAGTTATGGCACAATAAAAAGAGTAGGAGAAGGCAAGATCGAGGTAACCATAACTCGATACACTAAGCTTCTTGCATCAGTGAAAACCATGGCTCATATGGCCAAAGTTGTCTATGAAAACTGTGAAGATAGGATAGGGTGGTAAGTGTGTTGGTTGCCACTCATGAGGTGGATTTAAAGGAGTTCTAGGCAAAAAAAAAGGAAATCAGGTGGAATGAGATAAAATCCTTGGTAGAAATAAGAAAAGATTGTGGCAATTGAATTTTATGGACCTCTATAAAGAATAAGATAAAGGAATTGTATCCCCAGTGTGACAATGCATAAAATGGATGCACACTTGCACTAACCTTAGCAAACATTGGAAAATTGGTTGACACATTTAAAGCCAAGGGTGAAGAGATTACATTTGAGGAAGTCAATGTGATGATGGGGGATTTGTTCAAACAAGTGAAGAGTGAGGTGGAAGCATGGAATGAAATTTAAGCATCATTAAATAAGGATTTCCCAATCCTTATTCAAAAATAACATAATTATTTCATTCTTTGGTGTAAGCCAACTTATTCATTATTCTTCTATTCTTTATTCTTTCTTGGAGGGACATGTTTCAGATTACCAACATTTTAGTGTGGAAATGAAAAAATGTGGGGTAATGTTGAGAAATGACTAAGTAAGTAAGGAAGGAGCGTTGTAGAAGAAAAAGGCATGAGGAACATGTGCGAGGAGAATAGTTGCGGCTAAAGACATAAAGGAAAGGATTGCATGCAAAAGGAGTCAACACTTAGCCATTTTTGGATGCGGATCTAAATATAGATTTGGAGTGTCAACCAAGAAGGTTTTGAAGATAAGGTTGGAACATGAAGACTTGCATGGTTCAAGAAAGGTCTATTTTGGGATACAAGGAAGACCAAGTGACATGCATAGTTCTGAGCTAATAATAGGATCTGAACTAGGAGTTAACTATAGTAGATCTATTATTAGGAAATCTTGCATGATTTTATAGTTATCTTGTAGTGGCACATGGATATTCTTAGCATGCAACCTATTTTGAGGATGCATGGGGTGAAGGGAAAGTCCCCACCCCTATATATATGTATTGATTTGCATGGTTTAGGAATCCATGTTTTGTAGAGTTATGTTGTTAGTTTATGGGCACATGACTCATGGTGACACTTATATGTATGTAAATAGTTTGTGTGTTTTCTAGTATTTAATATAATGGATCTTTGTGGCTGGATATTGGTGATTGATATAACTGAGCATGGATTTTTTATGGTAAATATGATTATGGTTCTTGTTTGATTATTCATGCCTAATAGTTAAAGATATAGATCTAGATTATACTTTGCAATATACTTGAAAGATTATTATAAATATGGAATATATATGTGTTCATCATGCTAACTCCTTGGTATAGCTCACATAAAAGAGGGACCTGGTACCCTTGAGATCTTCGGTGAGCACTTAGGTTTTTCTTCTGGGTGATGTGCTAGCTTGCCTTGGGATTTTGGTGGGTAAAATAAGACTAATAACAAGAGATGTATCCCAAGCTAACCTCATGAGGAGGTGAAATAATAACTGAAGATGATGGAGGGTCAAGACTCAAATGAGTCATATAATTTGACACAAATGCAAGTGGAACCATCATGGTAATATGTGACAAAGAAGGTCAATGAGGAGAATAATAAATAATAGAGAAATGAGTAGAGATGGGGTACTCACGACCTTACACTAGTCCCCATGTGCATATGAAGTGAGGAAACCTATTCATAAGAATGAAGGAAGGGTGATCCTTAGATATTCCCATAAGAGACTAAGTGTGAAGGTTACAAGTGTAAAAATAGGTTGAATACATTACATAATATAACTAATAAGTGCTTAGTATGGATGAGTTATGTATGGTATAAAATATGCACTAGAGAGACTATACATGAAGATTTAACTTGATAGTATGCACGATAGATAGAACCGAAGGGTCTTTCAAAGTCAAGTGTGTAAATTTTGAGATAAACCCTCATTCCTTATTGATCCACTTGTAGATGGGTCTAGATTGCTCCTATTTAGGAATAGTATTGATGCGAGAAATATTACTATATGTAGAAGAATTCTCTTTAAGTGCAACACTACCTTCAAGATATACAATGTGGATGAGGTGAAGTAGATCTATCTACATGTTATGTCTCATAAGTGATGATACCTTTTTCCTCTAATAACTTAATTTTATGATATAACACATAACAATAATTATCATATATATAAATACGATGGAATTAGCAAATCAGATGAACCTTATCATATTCAAGCCTATGAGGAGGGATATGATAATGAGATGTTAACCAAATCAAACTCTTGTTAAATAGTGTAAGTAAGATGTCATGGCACGTATCACAAGCCTTATAAAAATAGATGGTATTCCATTTATGAGTAGGTGGATTTTGTACTTTTTGATTAGTATTAGGATGATAAAAGTATTACCACGATGTAAAACCTTCAATTGATTATCATTTTGTATATGTTTCTAATGTGTGTCAGAATGTATGTGTAATAGAAGGGGTTATAACATTCACATCAAAGGGCTTAGGCTTATGTGCTAGAATACTATATTGTTGTAAATCATTAACATGTGATAAAAGATTAGGGAATGAATTAAAAGTGTCATAATGTAATTTTTCTTTGAGAGATTATATAATTCCCCTAAAAATATGAATTACATATCTAAGATTGAACTCTACCTAGAAAGGGCATGCCTATGCCAAGAAATCTCAAACCTTTCTTTAAGAGAGGTTAGAATATGTCAAAAATTAGTAAGTGACTCACTAAGCACTTAGTTTGGTGTTTTGGAGTGGAATTACATTCACGAGTTATTTTACCCGAGATTGAACCACATCTAGGAATGACAAGCAATCTCAAACCTCACATTAAGAGAGGTTAGAATATGTCAAAAATTAGTAATTGACTCACCAAATACCCAATTTGGTATTTAGGCATGGAATTATATTCACATTTTATTTTACCCAAGATTGAACCCCACATGGGAAAGGCATGGCCATGCCAAGAAATATCAAATCTCTCTTTAACACTTATTTCACTAAATTGGGACTTATTCTAGTCCCAACAGCTAAAAAATATAGCCAATATCAGAATCCAATATTGTTATTTTTAGATTCCAAAATGTCAAATATTGGAATTATCTGCACTCCAAAATCACACATATTAGATTCTAATATAGCATATATTGGAATCCAAAATCACATATATTGAAATCTAAAATCACCTATATTGGAATTAACTGTACTCCAAAATCATATATATTGGAATCCATTAATTTTCCTTTCAAAGTCCAATATATTTGGTCATGATTTAAATTTATGAATTTGTGAAACAACGTTTAATGATTTTAGGGAATCCGACATTGATATGAGAAATAATGCTTGACAATTTAGTCCGTATAAAACATATACATGTTCTGTTTTATAAGGGCTAGTGGCAGGCTAGGCTTAAGCTTTGGAATAATGCTCTTATCAGTTTTAAGATTTTTTTAAGATTAAACTATGTAAATTTGAATATTTCAAACTCCATTGAGCAAGTGACCACTAGGCTAATGACATTCATGAGATGTGAGACACTTCCATTTAACTACTATGGTTCGATTAAACCTTGGGGTAACCAAAGAATTCACTCAAGATGTTATGGAGAAACTTTAAAGAGGGAAATGATTCAATTTAGGAGAATGTAATTAATCTGTAAAACCAATCTAGATATATTTTCATATTTAAAGTTAGAGGTCATATTTACTTCATTTATAATGGTGTGATTGAACCTCAACGCAACCAAATAATTTCAAGATGTTATGAAGAAATTAGTAGAGAGGGCAACGATCCAAGATAGGAGAATGTAATTAATTGTAAAACCATACCAAATATATTTTCATATATAAATGTAGATATAAAATCAACTATAAGAGACTCATCATAAAAATTTCATATTCAAATACGGATATGAAATTATTTAAAACTAATTGTAAAACTACCCCATATATATTTTAGTATTTAAATATAGTTATGAAATAAATTGAAATTCCTTTAGTAAAGGTAGGTAGACTTATAGTAAAAATTTGGTGAATAATTTGAATTTAGAATGTAACACTATTCCCGAACACGGGCTTCCAAATCAACAATACAAATCATAGTCTAGCTCCAATAAAAAATCTCCCTATAATTGTTTTTGTGATCTAATATAATCCCAAACATCTTCGACTTCCTTCAATGGTTACAAAAAATTCCACAACACATCTAACAAGTATGTGTATTCGACTTAGAATTTATGTTAAATGTTTAAGAAATTATGTAGTTCACAACATCATTGCACTTGTTTTTCTCTAAAGAGTCATCTACAAGCACTGCATTTTTACAATTGTACAATGCATTAAATCGCGACCAAACAGAGTTAAGATTCTTGAGATATAATTTGGGATTCCTAGAACCTTCATAATCAAAGTGTTTGGTCTTGACACAATCTTCCTATGTAAATATGAACTCAAAGCTTACAACCTCCAAGATAATGTTTTGAAGGAATGAAGACATCATGTCATCAACATTTGAATTTCTCACCAATTTCCACATTGCTATGTTGAAATGTTTTTTGCAATGTTGCAAGAACTCTTTCACATTAGGTCTGAGAAAATAATTTTTTTTTCAAGCTCGATGCCACCAAACATTTTTAAATGTTTAAATGCCGAAGATGCATTGTGGAGGGTGTGTGCAAAATACCATTTACATCAAATATGATCAGTTTCATGTTGCATGTGTTCATATCTACAAATGAAAAAAACAAAATCAAATGGTTAATGGAGGTGAATAAATTACAAAAATAAAAACAATTCCCTTTTGAAATTGTTATATCAAAAATCAAATGGTTGTAGATGGTGAAAAAGGAAAAATCTAAGGGCATTCCTCATTTTTTATTGTTATACTAGGAATATTGATTTTTCAAGAATTTATTTGAATAGAATGTAATGTTTCAGTGTGACGAGTCTTTACATACCGTATTGTAGTTATTTCATTGCATTGGAATTTGGTTTACGTTTTCTAATATCGAAGTGAAAAATAGTATTTAAGCATGCTCACAATTAATTTAGGAATACATATTTCATTAATAAAAACTGCTCAAAGATTCGTTACATTAAATATTTTCTATTAATTCACATTCGCAACTTATACACTAACACTCTAAACTTATAATCGTGTAAGATTTAAAATCCCAACTTATAATTGTATAATTGTAATTTAAATAGCTACGTAGAACCATCACTAAAACATATGAATGTATTTTATTTACAATGCTAAGTTGTATCATCACAATAACATTTTGAAATGATAACTTCTTATTTAAGCAACTAATCGCTCCAAATATTTGATGCCCTCTACCACATTCAATCCCTTGACACTATTAGTGATAAGCCTTTGTCAAATCGATCATCAACCACATATCTTTTGAGAAATTTTCTCCTCCGCTTTTTATCCCAACCATAAAATTTTCTAGAGAGTTTCCCTTTGCACCTAATGTAATACATATTGTGTCTTCAGAATTGTAGGGGACGTCATTTCTACTCCAAACCTTTTCTAGATCTTTTATTGCAATTCCATCAACCATTTTGCAATGTTATTTTCCCCAGGTGATTAATGGATTCAAGTCACGATAATTTTTATTGAAGGCCTTTGTTAGCTTTTCAACATCAACTAAAGTGAGTTTGTCTAACTAGAATATCATTTCAAAATTTGTTGATAATGAATTTATAAACTCTTTCATGCCACCTCACACATTGATTCTCCCCATGCGTAACTTTAATGTGATGTCTTCAGAGGGCAATTGGTTTTTCTCATACAACAAGCCCTCGAAATCTAAAATAAGCAATTAATTCTTGCGGCTAATCATAGCGGGAAGTACATAATTTTTTTAATTGGTCTCATATCAATTCTAACCAATGGAAAAAATCAACATTTTAGCTTGCGGATACCACTTACCGGTGGGCCTTGCATGTAGGATTGCATCTTCTTTACCCGCACTGGATCCTTTGATGAAATATCTATTTCAAACAATATTAATATTATTAATATAGCTATTATTATGGAAAATGAAAGTGTATTTGAAAAAACATACTAAACTATGTGGTAAAATGGTAAATTCAATATTAGCACTTTAGGTAGCTACCACTTACCGACTGAGCTTCTGGCTTGGCTTGCATAGACCTTACTAGCTGCTGTTTTTTTGATGTAATATGTGTTACAAACAACAATAATCAATTCAAAATCAATTTCATGCTATCGTAAATGAAAGCATAATTGAAAAGCATATTGGTCTCTATGGTAATATGGTAAGTACAAATCAAAATGTTCTATGTCTTCTGAATGAATTGTAACATCTCTGCTAGGGTTCGTTTATATCTCATTGAACCACCCATTGGTAGACAACACTTTTGAGATATTGATGTGGATTAGTGAGAGCTAGGCTATTCCCTCATTGGATGGAATAAGCATAGATTCTAATTTCTGTATCATTATGTCAATACTAATGGTTTATGTAGACAACCAACAACTTGGAAACTACAAACTATGTAGTGTTGGATGCCACCATGAACTTTTGAAATAGGTTATTTGGTAATTCCTCCTTTGAAAACGATTCCGCTTCTAGAATTAGCTGAAATAATTTTCTATAACTATGTGAGCCTTAGAAATTGTTATGTTTAAAAATATGCATGGCTAACATACCTAGTTCTATCTAAATATTCATGCTAGCTACCACCGTACACTCCACTGTTACTTTCTCTGGGTATTGGTGGTTTTCATAAACCATTATTTTTTTATAAATTTGTGGGGCTTAGTAGTGGTTCTTATTTATAAATACACATGACTAACATACCATGATTTGCTTACATATTTGTGGATGATGTGGCTGAGTTCTCCTCATCTGTGGTCAGAGCTGGTGAACATAGAGTATTGTCAAAAAAATGAGAACAATGGAAATTGAAAACAAAGCTCATTAAACATATTTATAAAGTGATTAAAGGTCAATCACCATGATGAGTTGGTTGTGTAGCATCAAGTTGAGAGGTTTGTACATCGATTCCTATTGTTCTTGGGTTGTCTATGTAAATAATAAATGTGTAAGTAGATTTTTTTTTGTTGAAAGACTTTTAACATAATCACATGTTCGAGTTGTATTCCTAGTTAAACCTTTCTTCATATGAGAATAGTAATGTTTCAAAAAAATTTCTTGACTATGTGTCTCAACAATAAAAACAACAGATTGATTAGATTCAACTAATGCACGTAGTGCGAAACTGCCGCCATATAGCACTAATACTATAGAATCCTGGGAACAACATCAAGTGAACATCTCAGACTAGAACTCATATGATCGCTCAAAAGGAAAATGATGTTTGGTTCCTTTTAGGCCAATTTCACTTGCAGTTATCAATTGTTGTGGAAATTTTTCCATCCAATCCCTAGTGACTTATTCTCTTTCATCATTGATTTTTTCATAGTTGTGCACTCCAGTTATTGTGTACATAAGACACAAAATTTTAAATTGCTGTTCTTTATCATAGAGTTTGTAGCATCCATCCATAATTGATTCTTCACTGTCTTTAACCTTTTCCATGTATTTTTTTACTTTCTCTCAACAATTTTGAATATTCAATTGGTATGAGAACAATAATACTACCTTCCAATGCACTGGTTCCAATAATAGTTAGCACCTCTCGTAAGACAAATTACAAAAATTAGTGATAACACATTATGCATTGAAAGGATTGGTGGCAGGAATAGCTAATAGAGTTGAAAAAAGTTGGAATGGGTATGCACATTGACAAGTAAATTCTTCTGTGTCCTCCATAATTTCCAGTATATTGTCTTCCATTGACACCACATAGTTGTCTAATATTTTCTGAGCCTCAACGAGAAGATCTTCTTTTGCCACCTGGTCCTTTTTGAATTTAGATTTTTCCCCTATGTGGGAATCATATTTTCTCTTTCCTTTCCTCTCTTCACCCAATAGTACAGATAATTGGTGGTAGTATGATTCATGCAATTTAAATTTTTCAATTACATTGGATTCACTACAGGATGTCAATAGATCAATATCTGGATGTTTTTCTTTAAAATATTATAGAAATTTTGTTCTCATTTTTCTGTCTCCTTTTATTCTCCGTAGTAAGAATTAAATGTCTCTACTATCACGCCTACTTGAATAGGGCCAATTAACCAAACATCCCCTGATTGTACTTTATTTGGTAGTACTGATAGTTCTTCATTGTTCATTCCTCTAGTAACCCTGAATGAATTGGCTGTGAATCTTGCCAATGAATTAGGCTGAAATTTATCCTAATTATGTTTAATAGGTGAACAAACAAGGCTACAAGATCTAAAAAACTAAAATGTTGTATTCCATTTATTCCATATATCATCCGAAAATAATAGAAAAGTCCATTTGTTGTATAGATTGATGGTTGTGTCCATTTTGAAAATCAAAAGGCATTGAATCTCAAAGTTTTACATTTAAAGGAAAATTATATGTTTTATATTTTTATATAAGGAATAAAAAAGTTAATAAAAAATGCAATAAAATTAAAATACATTACCTTCCATTCCCTGTTTTGTGTTTTTCCAATCTGGGACGTTGAGGACATCCAAGTAATTTCCAAACCGATCTAGCTTTGTACAAAAAATCAATAAACTTGGTTTCTATCCAAGTTCTATTCACTTCATTCTATTGTTTGCAAATATTAGTAATGGCTTCGTTAGTTTCATTTATAGAAAGAATGCAAGCCCTTCAAACCATAGCCTCGAATGTAAAGACTTGAAAGTATATGATCCTTTTTTTTTTTGTGCACATATTGTATGCTTGACCATCAAGTATATAAAATTTAATGTCATCTCTTTCCAAGTCTTTTGGATCTTGGAGCACCAAAACCTTATTCATAGACTCCAAGAAGGGAAGAAGAATTGCATCCCTCTATGTAGGAATAACATTTATCAACATGGAGTGCACAAAAAGGTCAACATTCTCATCATCAATAGGACAATACTTGATACTTTGGAGGTGCTACATGACACCTAGAAACATCAATTGAAAATACTTCACCATTGAACAAAAATTAATCAAACTGCTACTTAGTTGAAGGTTTTGTTTTCATGAATATAGTGGTTGCTTTCTTCAGCAATGTAGCTGATTTAGTATTCTTTTTCAACCCATGGAACTTTGATCTAGATGGATCGAGCTCCAATTTAGCCAAATATGTTCTCCTCAACATAGTAAACAACTTGGCATGTTTAGGCGGTGAAAGTGAACCTTTTCTATTCAAAAATGAAAAACAAAAGAGGTTGTATCACCTTTATACAATTTTTAAATCTTTAAGCATGCCATTGCAAATTTCTTCTACATTTGAATAACCAGTTTTATCTTTATCTACTAAAACCCCAAATCCCATCCATGTATTGAATAGGAAATTTTATTTTTTATTTTGAGGATTACATTTCCCATTTCCTAAATAAATAAACATCCATATCCACAATAAGACACTTATTATTTTCATAGTCAATGCATTCAACCTGAACACGCAATGTACTCAAATCAATGACTGCAGAGGATATAATCATTCTGATTTCCTCATGTTTGTCATCTATAAAAACAACCACATGTCATTGTAATAGTTGTCAGGGCCATGGAATTCAACAAACTAGTCGTCATCTCTTTTCTTCTAGCTCTTAACACCTTCAATGAATGGAATTGCCAAGAATGGATTACGACCAATGGAAGACATTGTATCTACAATTGGAGTAGAATATATTAAAAATTACTTCACATATGGATTAATTTTTGTTCTCACCATATGTTAATGAATGTAAGTATTAGCCTTTGTGATCGCCAATCTCTATAATACTTTAATTTTTATCATTGGTGAGAAATCAAAGTAAATGTTAGCTCTTTGTTAGGATTCGACCAAACATGACATATAACCTTTAATTGGTTAATGTAAATCATATTTTTGGATCACAACATTAATACCAGAAACTATGAAAAAATGTTCTTGATAATTAACACACAACATATTTTGGAAGGATTATCCGTTGTTTAACAACCATCCACTTTGCGTAGATTACATGAAAGGAAACATTTGAAAACATAGATGTTA
Organism: Taxus wallichiana var. yunnanensis; assembly: GCA_018340775.1. Classification (NCBI taxonomy): domain Eukaryota; kingdom Viridiplantae; phylum Streptophyta; class Pinopsida; order Cupressales; family Taxaceae; genus Taxus; species Taxus wallichiana. The sequence goes on from CM031237.1 coordinate 416,720,405, forward strand.
GTGAGAGAGAGGATTTAAGTCGACATATGAATGGATAGTTTTTAATATTACTTGTTGGTAATTTACACCAATTGAATGGACTAGCTTAAAGGCCATTAAGATTCAATCTCCATAACTAGTAGAAAAGAATAACGTAGTGGCCGCTAGGCTCAAGAATATATTTATTTGAAAATAACTATATGATAAAAATAATGGTCAAGCTTAGTGGCCACTAAGCTCCTCTGATTACCAATTTTCATTGTAAGCACTATATGTTCAATTGTGGACTGATATTGTTTTTCAATGATAGTAATTATATCGTATTGGTTGGACTTCACATGTCGGACCCAATTAACACTACATTTCAACAAGACGGATAAAGACTTATGTATTTCACCTAAAATATATCTTTGTAAATTATAAGCCATATTCGTTCGTATCAAATAAAAATCCTAGTGACCACTACAATTTCTTAATTTCAAAATAACTATTGAATAAAAATCATGGTCTAGTTTAGCATCTGCTACGATACTTTTATTATCTCTAGTCATATAAATCACTAGAAGTACACCTTTAGAATGATTATTATTGTCAATGACTATAATTGTATCAAATTAGCCACACATTACAGTGAAGCCAATTTCTACACTAATTTCCATCGAGAGGATCAAGACTTTATCTTCGTATCAAAGGAATAACATTACGACCGATAGGCACAACAATTTCTAAATTTGAGAATATATATAATAACAAACAATGGTCAAGCTTAGTGGCTGCTGGGCTCCTATCATTACCATTTTCCATTGTAATCACTATCTGTTCAACTTTGGATGGTTAGTGCTTTTCATTGATTGTAAGTGTCACATATTGGGTAGACTTCACATGGCAGACCCAATTACTACACTACATTCCATCAAGAGGCATCTAGTCTTATTTATTTCTCCTAAGATATATATTTGAAAATTGTAATCCATATTCATTAGTATCGAGTAAAAGGGTATCAACTGCTATGCTCAAGAATTTATTAATTTCAAAAAAACCGTTGAATAACAAATCATGGAATGGCTTAGTGGTCGCTATAACCATATCATTACCTCTTGTCATAGCAATCACTATCTGTATAGATTTAGATCGATTGTAATTGTAAATGATTAAAATGTTAACAAATTGTCCGTGTGTTACCTTGTGAAGCCAATTCCTGTAATGCTTTCCATCGAGAGGGATCAAGAATTTCTATTCTTATAAAAGAAAATGCTTAATGACTGCCAACCTTTAGTACTTGTTGAAAGGAATAACGTAGTGGCTACTAGGTTCAAAGGTTTAATTTTGAGAGGATTCAAGACTTATTTATTTCTCCTAAGATATATCTTTGTAAATTATAATCCATATTCGTTCGTATCAAGGAAAAAGCCTAGTGGCCACTAGGCTTAACAATTTCTCAATTTCCATTTCAGCTATTGATTAACAACTCGTGATATAGCTTAGAGGTTGCCAGGATCCTTTCATTACCTCTTGTCATAGTAATCACTATCTTTACATCTTTAGAATGATTATAATTTTCAATGATTATAATTGTTTCAAATCGGCTACATGTTACCTGGTAGAGCCAATTTTTGCACTATGTTCTGTTGAGAGAGATCATGACTTTCGGTTTGTATCAAAGAAAAGGTCTAAAGAATCTAAAATTGATTACTATTTGAAAGGAATAACGTAGTGGCCGCTAGGCTCAACAATTTCTAATTTGTGAATAGCTATATTATAACAAACAATGGTCTAGCTTAGCGGCCACTAGGCTCCTATCATTATCACCTGTCATTGTAATTATATCATTTTGGGCAGACTTTACATGACAACCATAATTTCTGCACTACATATTTATCTCATACAAGATATATCTTTTTAAATTGGAATCCATATATACCCCTAAGAGTAAGTGATATTTTTGTAGTTTTGATAAGATAAATCATTGCACAACAATTACTTAATTTGGAAATAGTGATAGAATAACAAATCATGATATAGCCTAGTAGCCACTAGCTATATACCAATACATCTTGTCATTGTAAACACTATCTTTACAACTTTGAGGCGCTAGTGCTTTTTGTTGTTTTAATGAAAAAAACCTTCTAGGATTTCAAAATTTTCATGCCACGTGTCGTCGTTTTAATGGTAGCTATTTATATTATAATATCATGGTTTCATATAGTTTCAAAATATTTTATTATTCATTTCTTTACATTTAAATTTCATAATAAATGTGTCAATTATAATGTTTTCTAACTATTAGGTTCAAAACATGCCACATGGCACTCGTATAATTATTTTTCATTTGCGCACTACATCTAACATTGTATAGGTCGATTTTGATAAAAATAAAAAAAATTGTGCCTATACATTTGTACACTTTATTTCATTTGTTTTATTACAATATTATATTTTTTTATTACGTTTCAACTATTTTAAGCTATAGCCACATGTCACCGTTTTATTGGTTGTTATTTATATTATAATATCGTGGTTTCATATTATACTAGTTTCTTTACATTTTAATTTCATAATAAATGTGTAAATTATAATGTTTTCTAACTATCAAGTTCAAACTTAACACATGGCATAGAGTAATTGGAGAATTATATTTCATTAGCACACTACATCTAACATTATCTAGGTGATTTTTGATTAAAAAAATTTAATGTGCCTATAAATTGATATAATTTATTTCTATTGTTTTATTATAATATTATAAGTTTTATTACATTTCAACTATTTTAGGCTATAGCCAATAACAAAAGGCATTGTTTTCAATATTGTTTATTTTTTCGATATCCCACACCTTTTCTCAATGAGTGGAAAATTTAAAATTCAAATTGTGAATTCCTCCACATTTTGAGAATTTGAAATTTCAATATTAACATAATTTCCCCCGCTCTGATTTTCAAAATTCCATATCCTGCACTTTTATATTTTCAAAATTTCTAACGTGGATTGTGCTGAAAAAAAATATTAAATACCCTGGAGAACTAGTTTTTAGGGGTTTTTGGTCTTGTAGAACAACTTGTGAATCATAGAACAATACAAACAAGTCATAGATTGCAGGGCCAAATGCAAGAATCTTGGTCATTTTGGCTAGGGAATAATTAGGCAATAATTATAATCTCGTTCGTGGATTAACAAAAAGGGAACAATCAAATAATAACAAAAAGGGTGCTCACACACTGAGGATGTAAAAGGGCTTGTAGAAAAATAACACAAATAGTTAGCTCAATGCAAAAGTCGATGGTTTGAACGTCATCACCAAGCACAAAAAAGTATCGAGATCTAAGTAAGGTATTTGTCAAAAATGTATACTAGATTAAAGGTGCACCTTTTTTATTGTGGGCTTATACAGTCATTCTGTCTTCGACCAGATCATGTCTTCTTAACCTCAGTCCATCCCTAGTTTTCCCTATAAAAATGTTCTTCACGGCATAAATCACTTCTTCGATTCCTTCTGGTTGTTTTGTCAAACTTCCTTCTGAATACTAGTTCTTGTCTTTTTCACGTCAATCCAACCCTACTTTACCCTACAAAAATGTGATCCGTGGCCCATCTCTGCTTATTGCTTCCTTCTGATTGTTTTGTCACACCACATTCTTCTTAAAGAAAATAAGGAATATGTTGGGCCCTAACCGAAGAAAATTTAATCCCTTTTCAAATCTGGTTTTTATTTTATTTGAACGCTTTCAAGTTTCCACCGATCTATGTCCCCCTCTAGATTATTTTTCTCGATAATGATGGTCAATCACCTAAACACTAGTTTTTAAATTTTTTAATGTTTAACGAGACTCAAAACATAATTTTGGTATTTTTTACAATATCCTTTTTTTTTCCTTTTAATATGATGATAGAAACAACCCGAGGTAAATATTTCATTGTACATTGTTTATATGGTTGTTCTTGGTAAAATCATATTAGGTTTTCAATTGTGAGATAATTTTTTGTGCAATGGAAGGTTAAACATATTATATATACACCTAAATTTTATCTATAAAATATTATAATCACTATGTATTTAAATTTATATATTAAATATTTCAATCACTATGTATCTATGTATGTTAGTTAGGACTATATAATTCATTTAAAACAATATTATCAGTAGGCCACGTATTATTGGCGGAAGATAGAGTGTTGGCATATATATTAATTCATTAGGGTTTTTGTGGAAGGCCACAATATTATTAGTTTGTCTGGAAGGCCACAAACTAATATTGTTTGGATATTAGTTGTCCCTAGGATTTTACAAAAAGAAAGCTATTGCAAGCTTAACGAGTTCTAGGGTATAACTTAATACCATATTTGTAGCTTAGTGATCGGTACTCAATAATGCATATCATGAATTCATACGCTGTTAAGACACTACCACATCATATTATTTGGAACATAGTTGTCGCTAGGATTTAAAAAAATAAAGAAATATATTGTAAGTCTAGCATCCACTAGGTATTTCCACAAAATAAAGAAAGATATTGTAAGTCTAGTGTCCGCTAGGTTATGCCTCAAAAACATTTTCTGAGCTTAGGGATCGGTACTCAACAATAGATATCATGAAGTTATATGCCACTAAGACACTACTGCAACATATTATTTGGAACGTAGCAGTCGCTAGGATTTATCAAAATAAAGAAAGGTATTGCAAGTCTAGCGTCTACTAGGTATTGCTGCAACATATTATTTTTACCTTAGCGGTCACTAGTATTTATAAAATTAAATTAAGATAGTATGAAATTAGTGGCCTCTACGTGCATGCAACAACATAAAACTTAAAACAAAATTCTACATGATTTATCATTTTAAATGAAATTGATTTGAGATGAGCGACCGCTAGCCTTTATAATGATGTAACAATTTAAGCTTTGTGTTTGTTAGGATTTAACACATAAGATTTGGGTCATAGAGGTCGCAAGAATTTAACACATTAACATAAGATTCTAGGAGGCTAACGTTTGCTAGAATATGCATACTCATAATGTCTGCAAGTTGTCGGTGGTATGCTTTAACAAATCAAATTAACAAATTTTGAGCTACATGGCATCTAGTTGCTTCCAGAATAGAATATTTCGAGCTTGGATGTCTCGAGCATTTAACAAGATGAAGTATGAAATTTTTAGCTTGATGTCCGCTATCTTATGTTGCAACATATTATTTGAAGATATTATGTCACTAGGATTCAACTAAAAACATGTCAGATATTGCAAGCTTAGCGACCGTTGGGTTATGCCTCAAAAACATTTTCTGAGCTTAGAGATTGGTACTCAAGAATGGATATCATGAAGTTATATGACACCAAGACACTTTGCGCAACATATTATTTGGAACGTAGTGGTCACTAGGATTTATCAAAATAAAGAAAGGTATTGCGAGTCTAGCATCCACTAGGTATTGCGCAACATATTATTTGTACCTTAGCAATCACTAGTATTTCACAAATTAAATTAAGGTAGTATGAAGTTAGTGGCCTCTGTGTAATTTGTAACAACATAATATTTAAAAAAATATTTCTACAGGATTTACCATTTCAAAATAAATTGATTTGAGATGAACGACTGCTAGCCTTTAGAACAATGTAACAATTTAAGCTTTGCATTCGTTAGGATTTAACACATAAGATTTGGGTCATAGAGGTCATAAGAATTTAACACATTAACATATGATTACAAGAGGCTAGCGTATGTTAGAACATGTGTACTCATAATGTCTGTAAGTTATCGGTGGTATGATTTAACAAATCAAATTAATAATTTTTGAGCTACATGACATCTAGTTGCTTCTATAATAGAATATTTTGAGCTTGGATGTCTCGAGCATTTAACAAGATGAAGTATGTAATTTTTAGCTTGATGTACGCTATCTTATGTTGTAACATATTATTTGAAGATATTATATTGCTAGGATTCATGTAAAAACATGTCAAATATAGCAAGGGGTTATGCATCAAAAACATTTTATGAGCTTAGATATCAACATTCAAGAACTGATATCATGAAGTTACACGCTGCCAAGACATTGCCAAAACATATTATTTGGAGCTTATTGGCCACTAGGATTTCATAAAATAAAGAAAGATATTGGAAGTCTAATGTCCGTAGGTATAACCACAACACATTATTATTTATACCTTAGCGGTTGCTAGGATTTCAAAAATTAAATTAAAGCAAGATGAAATTAGCAAATTTCTCTACGTACTACAAGAGCATAATATTAAAAAAAATATTTCTACAGAGGATTTAGCATTTTAAATGAAATTGATTAGAGCCGAGTGACCGCTAACCTTTGAATGATGTAACAATTAAATTTTTTTGTTCGTTAGGATTTAACACATAAGATTTGGGTCATATAGGTCACAAGAATTTAACACATTAACATAAGATTCTAGGAGGCTAGCATCCACTAGAATATGTGTACTCATAATGTTTGAAAGTTTTTGGTGGTATGCTTTAACAAATAAAATTAATTTTTTTGAGCTACATAGCATCTAGTTGCTTCTAGAATAGAATATTTTGAGCTTGGATGTCTCAAGCATTTAACAAGATGAAGTATGTAATTTTTAGCTTGACGTCCGCTATCTTATCTTTTGCCGCTGCAACATATTATTTGAAGATATTCTATCGCTAGGATTCATGTAAAAACATGTCAGATATTGCAAGGGGTTATGCATCGAAAAACATTTTATGAGCTTAGAGATCAGCACTCAAGAACTGATATCATGAAGTTATACACTTCCAAGACATTGCCATAACATATTATTTGGAGCTTATCGGCCACTAGGGTTTCAAAAATAAAGAAAGATATTGGAAGTTTAACGTCTACTAGGTATTAGCATAACATATTATTTATACCTTAGTGGTCGCTAGGATTTCAAAAATTAAATTAAAGCAAGTATGAACTTAGCATCCTCTACGTCTCGCAAGAGTATAATATTAAAACAAATCTTTCTACAAGATTTAGCATTTTAAATGAAATTTATTTGAGCTGAGTGACCGCTAGCCTTTACAATGATGTAACAATTTAAAATTTGTGTTCGTTAGGATTTAACACATAAGATTTGGGTCATAGAGGTCACAAGAATTTAACACATTAACATAAGATTCTAGGAGGCTAGCATCCACTAGAATATGCATACTCATAATGTCTGCAAGTTGTTGGCGATATGCTTTAACAAATCAAATTAATTTTTTTGAGCTACATGGCATCTAGTTGCTTCCGAATATAATATTTCAAGCTTGGATGTCTTGAGAATTTAACAAGATGAAGTATGAATTTTTAGCTTGACGTCTACTATCTTATGTTGCAACATATTATTTGAAGATATTCTGTCGCTAGGATTCAACTAAAAACATGTCAGATATTACAAGCTTAGTGACCGTTGGGTTATGCTTCAAAATATTTTTCTGAGCTTAGAGATCGGTACTCAAGAATGGATATCATGAAGTTATACGCTGCCAAGACACTACCACAACATATTATTTGGAACATAGTAGTCACTAGGATTTATCAAAATAAAGAAAGGTATTGTGAGTCTAGCATCCACTAGGTATTGCGCAACATATTATTTGTACCTTAGTGGTCACTAGTATTTCACAAATTAAATTAAAGTAGTATGAAATTAGCAGCCTCTATGTACTGCAACAACATAATATTTAAAAATATTTCTATAGGATTTACCATTTTAAATTAAATTGATTTGAGATGAGCGATGCTAGCCTTTAGAACAATGTAACAATTTAAGCTTTGCATTCGTTAGGATTTAACACATAAGATTTGGGTCATAGAGGTCACAAGAATTTAACACATTAACATAAGATTACAAGAGGCTAGCATATGTTAGAATATGCATACTCATAATGTATGTAGGTTATCAGTGGTATGCTTTAACAAATCAAATTAATAATTTTGAGCTACATGGCATCTAGTTGCTTCCAGAATAGAATATTTTGAGCTTGGGTGTCTTGAGCATTTAACAAGACGAAGTATGTAATTTTTAGCTTGACGTACTCTATCTTATGTTGCAACATATTATTTGAAGATATTATGTCGTTAGGATTCATGTACAAACATGTCAGATATTGCGAAGGGGTTATGCATCAAAAACATTTTCTAAGCTTAGAGATCAACACTCAAGAATTGATATCATGAAGTTATACGCTGCCAAGACATTTCCGCAACATATTATTTGGAGCTTAGCGGCCACTAGGATTTCAAAAATAAAGAAAGATTTTGGAAGTCTAACGTCTACTAGGTATTTCCGCAACATATTATTTGTTCCTTCGCGGTCGCTAGGATTTTAAAAATTAAATTAAAGCGGATCAAATTATCACCTCTGCGTACTACAAGAGGATAATATTTAAAAAAAGATTTCTATAGGATTTAACATTTTAAATGAAATTTATTTGAGCTGAGTGGCTGCTAGCCTTTACAACGATGTAACAATTTAATCTTTGTGTTCGTTAGGGTTTAACACATAAGATTTGGGTCATAGAGTTCATAAGAATTTAACACATTAACATAAGATTCAGGGAGGCTAGCATCCGCTAGAATATACGTATTCATAATGTCTACAAGTTATCGGTGGTATGCTTTAACAAATCTAATTAACAATTTTTGAGCTACATGACATCTAGTTGCTTCCGAATATAATCTTTTGAGCTTGGATGTCTCAAACATTTAACAATATGAAGTATGTAATTTTTAGCTTGACGTCGGATATCTTATGTTGCAACATATTATTTTAAGGTAATTTATTGTTGGGATTCATGTAAAAACATGTCAGATATTGCAAGCTTAGCGGCCGCTGGGTTATGCCTTGAATTTTTTTCTAATCTTAGAGATTAGTACTCAAGAATGGATATCATGAAGTTATACGCTACTAAGACACTACCGCAACATATTATTTGGAACGTAGCGATTGCTAGGATTTATCAAAATAAAGAAATTTATTGTGAGTCTAGTGTCCGCTAGGTATTTCTGCAACATATTATTTGTACCTTAGCAGTCGCTAGTATTTCACAAATTAAATTAAGGTAGTATGAAATTAGCGGCCTTTGCGTCTGCAACAACATAATATTTAAAACAATATTTCTAGAGGATTTACCATTTTAAATGAAATTGATTTAAAATGAGCGATTTGCTAGCCTTTATAATGATGTAATCAAGTATTAAAATAAGCCCCATGCTTATTTTTGGCTAACTCCTCCTTCTTCTCCTTTGCTGGAACTTAAATAATTTTTGGCATGCTTCAGGTACTCAAAAGATTCTGGAAATGATCCCATCGAGATAGGATTTTCCTCACCTTTCCGAGAAGGTAATTTTTTCCCCCTAACTCCTTGTATTTCTCAAGTTATGGCTCGGGAGTTTTTGAGGGAAATTTTCTCTAGGAAGGCCCGCAACCAATAGGAATGTGCCATGTGGCAGTGAAATGTCTTTGGGTCGGTTGAGGTAAGTTAAAAAAAAGCTGCCAAGGAGTAGAAGGGCAAAAGGAAAAAGCGCCCATAAGCCCGCCAAGGAGGAGGAAAAGAAATGGCTTGAGGCTTGCGCCAACCAATGAGGAAGCACCACATGTCCAACGAATGGAGGTTAGGCCAGAGGGATAAGTTGAAATTTTTTCCAAAAATGGCACAAAGGAAAATCTTGGCCCGAAAGCCCGCGGAGGAGGAAAGGAAATTTGCAAGAACCAATAGGAGGCCGGCACGTGTCCAGTCGGTGGTGGAGGTCGGGGCACGGGGAGAATTGGGAATTTTTGCCAAAGTGGTCAGCAGTGTCAAAAGAAAAATTCAAGGCACATGCCTGCGGCCAATCAGAGGGTGACACATGTCACCAGAGGAGTGGCGGGCGCGGGGAAAAGTTGGGAAATTTTCCCAATGGAAAATCAAAGGGGTGAAAGGCAGGTATGGGCCTCAGATCCCATTGAATAATAAGGAGGTGCCATGTGGCAGTGGAGTGGTGGGGTGCAGAGATTTTTGAGGAAATTTTCCCAAATTCAAAAAAGGGAAAATTTTAAAGTTTCAGCCCGCCAATCCATTTTTGCCCTAATTTTGTCCTAAATCTTCAAAGGGCCGTATCTTTTGATCCGAGCTCAGATTTTTGTGTTCTTAGTGTCAATGGAAATCCGGTAAAATTCTCTACACGATGGAGGGTTTAATTTTGTATTTTAATGGAGATTTTCTAGAGAAAAATGGAGAAACATCCCTAGCATGCAAAAAAGTAGAAATGGTTCCCAACCACCAAATTAAATGAAGTATGGGTCATTTTTGGATCTGCAGAGCAATGTACTTTGAAGTATGGGCTTTTCCATGAGAACCCATCATTTTGTAGGCTAATTAGAAGGATTTGTCGGTGGTTGGAGTTGCAAATCAAATTTACCTATGTTATTCCACTTTTCTTCATTACGCTTCGTGATAAAAACTAGTTTTGGCTCATTTGTAAAGGTTGTTCATCTTTTCTAGCTCTTCCCTCCCTTATTTTCTTCCCCATGGTTGAAAATGGAGTTAGAACCTCCTCCCATGCTCTGTAATGGAATTTTTTTCCTTTTACCATTAAAATGATGTTCTGTGCAAACTTCTGGAGCAACAAAAAAATGTGTTTTGTGATGCATCTGTCCATCCTTGCTCGTTTTTGCTTGTTTTCTTCTTGCCTCTCTTCATTGTAGGTATTTGTGCATGTTTGAATGTTCATTGTAGGTTTGGAGCTATGTTCATGGATTTTTGGAACATTTTCTGTGTGAAATCTATCCTTGGGCTGTGATGCACTTGTCCATCCTTCCCATTGCTCACCTCTTCTTGTTCCATGGTAGTTTTGATAGATGTTCAACATTTTCCTTCTTTGGTGTATCACTGTTTTAGTGTAGGCTCTATTTTCCCCCTCTTTTCTCTCTTTCTCTCTCTCCTTGGCATAGTTAGATTAGGATTATATTAGCTTGCACTGGAATAGCTTATGGAAGATAGTTTAGGAAGAGGAACTAGCCTTCTCTGGAGAGCTTTCCCCATTTGCAAAGGTCCCACACTTGGGAAATCTCAATGTTGTGCATTCACACCAAATGACATTGCCTTAGAAAAGTAAGATCCATAGGTCATTTTGGGGTGTTGTGAATTTGCACTAATAGTTTTTGCATGCCCGGTGGGACCTTAGAGGTCTTCCACCTTATTTTTGACAGGTTGGTGTATTCCTGTTAAGGATTCAGCCTTTGGAGGCATATTCAAAAGCACATCTGGCGACTCCATCTGGTAAATAACTTATTCTCTAAGTTACTGAGACCTTTTTCCATCTCTTCCATCTTCTTTCATTTCATGAAGTTGTGCAATCATGAATTCATTTCCATCATGGAATTCACATTTACAACATCAATAATATATTTCACCTCCAACATGTTTTACAAATCCTTCAAATCAGCATTTTGATCAAATTCAATATCAACATGCTTACCCATATGAGCAATACCAAAATTAGTTTGGTTATGAAGCATGTCAAGAGCAAGGGTATGCATGCAATGAAGACAATAAAATGTAAGATGATGATTTTGTGGAGAAAATCCAGGAGATGGAGGCAAAAATGGTACAATCAAGAGCAACAACTCAAATGAAGGCTTTCAGAATTGGTTGTAGGACTCCTTGTCCATGGGCAGGCCCTTTTCCAAGACACTTTAGCCCTCAGGAGAAGCTGGACTTCATGATGGAGATGCTACCCCAACTTGCACAATGGACAACAGAGATAGAGGCCTATAAACTTGGTGTTGAACAACCTTGTCAATGGGTAAGTTCTACACCATCATCTAGTTTTTCTCTTTCCATTCCTCAAGTAGCACCATCTCATTTGGAATTCCAAATTCTAAATCCAGTCAATGCTGCCCCAAGAGTTAATTCCATTTCTCCATTCCCTAGTCTTCCACCCCATCTCAATTCTTCTATCCTTTTCCCTTCCAAACAGCCATTCCCTCCAAAGAAACAAGAATTTCTACCTCCTCCAACACCACAAAAATTACAAAATCAATTGAGTCACAACCCACCCCTCCTCTTGCATTCCCAAATCCATGTTGGGAAGATAAAAATTAGAATGCTAGTCAAGGAAAACAACAGCAAGAAGAAGAGCCAAACAAGGATGAAAAGATCAAAAGTTTGGTAAGCTTGGCTCTCAAATTTGGGATAACAAAGATCCCCTTGATGGTTAAGCCTTCAGAGGAGGTGAAAGTTGAACAAGTGGTGGTTAGGACTGATTTTTTTGTAGCAGAAGAAGAGAAAAAGAAGAAGCAAATCAGCAATTAGTTTTCTCAGAATGTAGTGTCCATGTTGGAACTTTATTTGAAGGAAATGCTGATCCAATTTGAGTTGCACAATCAGCCATGGAAGAAGAAGATCTTGCAGTCCCAAATTTTTCTAGATCAACAAATTGAAGAGTTTGATTTGTCATACTTCATGCTAGAGGAAGAGGTCATTTAAGAGCAAGATTGTCTTCAAGCAGCAGAGGAAGAACAACCAGCTCCAAATCCCATTGAAGAGGAGCAAATGGATGAGATCAAGTCAGTTTTTGCAGCAGCAGAAGAAGGAAGCATTATTGATACATTTTTGCTTTCATTTGAAGGGGCTGATTTGATTGATGAAGCCATTATGGAGGTGAAAAAAATAGGTCCAAATTTTGAGCAAGAGGCACAAGAAATTTTATGTTTCTCTCCCACTTCATCTCTCCAAAAATCTAATTTTTTGGATGAGTTTGAATTGACAAGTTTCATGTTTGAAAATGAAATTACACATGGTGAAGAAAATGTAGACTTGGAGGTCACCATACAAGAGGGAGAGACCTTGCAGTAGTAGGACATTGAAGAGTTTGATTTACCATCAGACTTAGAAGAATGTTTGGATGAAGAGCCAACTGAAACTACAATATTTTCTTCTTCACCATTTGTTCTCCAACATCAAGAGCTTGCTGCCACCAAGGAGAACATTGAAAAATAACAGCCTATGTTTTGTGATAGCTCTTTGGAACCAATGTTGGAAGATATTAATCTTCCATGTTCTTCACTGGAAAAGGAAGGAAAACAACAGAATAACTTCATCACTTCTTCCACACCATCCATTCAAGAAGGTCTACAAGAAGACTCCATTTTTGGAGTTGAAAATTAGAGCTATGGGCATATCAAATGGATCAGACCTTTCCCAATAAGGTACTTGGCTTCATTGGAGCCAAAGGAGAAGTCAAAACTAGTCATGCTTACTTCTAAGCATGAGGATGAGCTATAAAGTACCAAGGATCAGCTGCCATACCTCTTCAATCCAAATGCAGAGCAACTAAAAGAGGTATTCAATTTGCTTTTAGCTGACACCTTGCTAATTTGGGTAGAAGACCAACTTCTTGTTGATTTTCCACTCATCCAAGCAGCCATACTCAGCTCCAAATCATTTGCATGGCTTCCAATTTTGAAGAAAGGAAGCTATTTTACACAACCAATTGCAGGGTTTGTTTAGCCCACCTTTGCTTCTAGTTAGAGCAGAGTAGGTAGGTTTTCTTTCAGCAGAAGAAGTGCTTGTGCACACTGCATGTTCCATTTGGAGCATGTATGATTTTCATTTTTGTACATAGTTTTTGGTGCTGCTGGTTTTGCTCTTGCATAGTCCATTTCAGTGGCATTTTGGTGAAAACAACTCCAGTTCAGTGGGTTTCCAAGTGGCTCAGAGAGGAAGTTTTCAAAGTTTAGATTAGTTTGCAGGCTACAACTCATGACTCCATGCCCAATGGATGCTTCAAAGGCTACTGATCATTCATCTAGCAGGCAGATGACCCCTCTGAGTCACCAAATTGTTATCCAAAATAAGCCCCATGCTTATTTTTGGCTAACTCCTCCTTCTTCTCCTTTGCTGGCACTTAAATGAATTTTTGCATGCTTCAATTACTCAAAAGATTCTGAAATGATCCCATCGTATAAGATTTTTCCTCACCTTTCCGAGAAAGGTAAAATTTTCCTCCTAACTCCTTGAAGTTTTCCCTGGCAAGGTCCGTAACCAATAGGAATGTGCAACGTGGCAATGGAATGGCGAGTTAGCGGAGGTAAGTTACAAAAATCGCCAAGGAGTGCAAGGGCGAAAAGGAAAAAAGCGCCCACAGGCCCGCCAAGGAGGAGGAAAAGAAATGGCTTGAGGCCCGTGCCAACCAATGAGGAAGCACCATGTGTCAAGTCGGTGGTGGAGGCTCGGGTGACGGGGTAAGTTGAATTTTTTTCCAAAAATGGCGCAAAGGAAAATCTTGGCCCAAAAGCCCATGGAGGAGGAAAAGAAATTTACAAGGGCCATGAACCAATAGGAGGCCGCCACGTGTCCAGATCGGCCGGTGGAGGTCGGGGTGCGGGAGAATTGGGAATTTTTGCCAAAGTGGTCAGTGGCGTCAAAAGAAAAATTCAAGGCACATGCCCATGGCCAATCAGAGGGTGACATGTGTCACTGGAGTGGCAGGCATGGGGAAAGTTGGGAAATTTTCCCAATGGAAAATCAAAGGGGCGAAAGGCAGGTTTGGGCCCGTGATCCCATCGACCAATGAGGAGGTGCCACATGGTAGTGGAGTGGCGGGGTGTGGAGATTTTTGGGAATTTTCCCAAATTCAAAAAAGGGAAAATTTTAAAGTTTCGCCCGCCAATCCATTTTTGCCCTAATTTTGCCCTAAATTTTCAAAGGGCCATATCTTTTGATTCAGAGCTCAGATTTTTGCGTTCTTGGTGTCATTGGAAATCTAGTAAAATTCTCTACACGATGGAGGGTTTAATTTTGTATTTTAATGGATATTTTCTAGAGAAAATGGAGAAACATCCTTGGCATGCAAAAATGTAGAAATGGTTCCCAACCACCAAATTAAATGAAGTATGGGTCGTTTTTGAATCTGCAGAGAAATGTACTTCAAAGTATGGGATTTTGCATGGGAACCCATCATTTTGTAGGCTAATTAGAAGAATTTTTCAGTGGTTGGAGTTACAAATCAAATTTTCCCGCGTTTTTCACTTTTCTTCATTTTGCTTCATGATAAAAGCCAGTTTTGGCTCATTTGTAAAGGTTGTTCATCTTTTCTACTCTGCCCTCCCTTATTTTCTTCCCCAGGGTTGAAAATGGAGTTAGAACCTCCTCCCATGCTCTGTAATGGCATTTTTTTGCCTTTTACCATTAAAATGATGTTCTGTGCAAACTTAGAGCAACAAAAACATGTTTTGTGATGCATCTGTCCATCCTTGCTCATTTTTGCTTGTTTTCTTCTTGCCTCTCTTCATTACAGTATTTGTGCATGTTTGAATGTTCATTGCAGGTTTGGAGCTGTGTTCATGGAGTTTTGGAACATTTTCTGTGAAATCTATCCTTGGGCCTATGATGCACTTGTCCATCCTTCCCATTGCTCACCTCTTCTTGTTCCATGGTAGTTTTGATAGATGTTTAGCATTTTCCTTCTCTGGTGTATCACCTGTTTTAGTGTAGGCTCTATTTTTCCCCTCTTTTCTCTCTCTCTGTCTCCTTGGCATGCATAGGTTAGGATTAGATTAGCTTGCATGCACTAGAATAGCTTGTGGCAAGTACCTTAGGAAGAGGAACTAGCCTTCTCTGGAGAGCTTTCCCCATTTGCAAAGGTCCCACACTTGGGAAAGCTCAATGTTGTGCATTCACACTAAATGACATTGCCTTTGAAAAGCAAAATCCATAGGTCATTTTGGGGGTGCTTTGTGAATTTTCACTAACAAGAATAATTTAAGCTTTGCGTTCATTAGGATTTAACACATAAGATTTGTGTCATAAAGGTCACAAGAATTTAACACATTAACATAAAATTACAGGAGATTAGCATCTACTAGAATATGTACTCATAATGTCTCGCAAGTTTTTGGCAAAGATGCTTTAACAAATCAAATCAACAATTTTTGAGCTACATGACATCTAGTTGCTTCCAGAATAGAATATTTCTAGCTTGGATGTCTCAAGAATTTAACAAGATAAAGTATGTGATTTTTAGCTTGACGTTGGCTATCTTATGTTGCCTTGAAAACATTTTATGAGCTTAGAGATCGAGTACTCAAGAACGGATATCATGAAGTTATATGCTACCAAGACACTTCCACAACATATTATTTGGAATGTATCGGTCACTAGGATTTATTAAAATAAAGAAAGGTATTACAAGTCTAGTGTTCGCTAGGTATTGCCACAACATATTATTTGTACCTTAGTGGTCGCTAGTATTTCACAAATTAAATTAAGGTAGTATGAAATTAGTGGCCTTTGCATACTTTGCAACAACATAATATTTAAAAAAATATTTCTATAGGATTTACCATTTTAAATGAAATTGATTTGAGATGAGTGACCGCTAGCCTTTACAATGATGTAATAATTTAAGCTTTATGTTCATTAGGATTTAACACATAAGATTTGGGTCATAGAGGTCGCAAGAATTTAACACATTAACATAAGATTCTAGGAGGCTAGCATCCACTAGAATATGCATACTCATAATGTCTACAAGTTTTTGGTGGTATGCTTTAACAAATCAAATTAACAAGTTTTGAGCTACATGACATCTAGTTGCTTCTAGAATAGAATATTTCAAGCTTGGATGTCTCGAGCATTTAACAAGACGAAGTATGAAATTTTTATCTTGACATCCGCTATATTATGTTGCAACATATTATTTGAAGATATTCTATTGCTAGGATTTAACTAAAAAAATGTCATATATTGCAAGCTTAGTGGCCGCTAGGATTTCTCAAAATAAAGAAAGATATTGGATGTCTAACGTCAGCTAGGTATTTCCGCAACATATTATTTGTACCTTAGCAAGTCTTTTGGATTTCACAAATTAAATTAAAGTAGTATGAAATTAGCGACCTCTACATACTGCAACAACATAATATTTAAAAAAATATTTCTACAAGATTTACCATTTTAAATGAAATTGATTTGAGCTTAGTGGCGCTAGCCTTTACAACAATGTAATAATTTAGGCTTAGCATTCATTAGGATTTAACACATAATATTCTAGGAGGCTAGCATCCGCTAGAATATGTATACTCATAATGTTTGCAAGTTGTCGGCGGTATGCTTTAACAAATTAAATTAAAAATTTTGAGCTACATTTTTTTATCTTAGCGTGCACTATCTTATGTTGCAACATAGTATTTGAAGATATGTTGTCGTTAGGATTCAACTAAAAAAGGAAGGATATTGGAAGGTTAGCATCGATAGGTTATGGCTTGAAAATATTTTTGAGCTTAGCATTTAGTTCCCAATAATGGATATCATGAAGTGATACACCACTAAGACACTACCACATCATAATATTTTGAACATAACGAAGACTAGGATTTAACAAAATATAGTAAGATATTTCAAAATTAGATTCTGCTTTAGGTATTGTGGAAAAATATTATTTGGATCTTAGCGGTCGCTAGGATTTCACTCATTTAATTAAGGTAGTATGAAATTAGTGGCCTCTATGTATTGCCTCAATGTAAAAAGTTATGCTTAACATTCATTAGTATTTAACGCATAATTTAGAGCATAGCAGTCGAAAGGATTAAACACATTACATTAAGATTCTAGGTGGCTAGAGTTTTGAGCTACACGACATCTAGGTGCTTCCACAATAGAATATTTCATTCTTAGATGTCTCAAACATTTAACAAGAAAAAGAGTGAAATTTTAGTCTGCAAGCTTATTTTTCAACATATTATTTGAAGATATGTTGTTGCTAGGATATTATGAACTCTTAGGCTATTAAGATACTACCACATCATAATAGTTGGAACATAGTGGCTGTATCAGGATTTAACAAAATAGAGAAATATATTTCAAGTCTACTGTGCGCTAGGTATTGCAGCACCATATTATTTGTAGTTTATGCCACAACGACAGATTTGGAGCATTTTTCTCAAACATTTATCAAAACAACAAATGCATGTTTAGATAAGTATAGCATTTGGAATATATACACGATCATTGTATCAATTATAAATATTCATCTATTAACATGTCATACATATCACAATGCTTTCTCACCTATCTCACATACTACAATTTATGATTCACTGTGGTTCTTCCTTAACTATGGGGTGCTATTCATCCAGGATAGTGGGCACGGTTGCTTCCTTAACTATGGTTTGCTTTGTTGAACCGAGCCCATAGTTACAATTAATTCTTGGGTTTGTTGCCCTTGTTCGGGACCTATTTTATCATCTTGTTGTCATGCCTCCTCAAAAGAATTTTTGCAAATATGAGAATCTCTTTTTATCTTATCCATATCTAGAATCGTGCTTCTATATAGCACAACAGATTTTTCAAACAAATCCTTTTGAATACCATATGTTTTTTTTGAAAATTTCCTTCGAATCTATTTTTAAAATTTTTCCCTTATTTTGGAAACAATCTCAATGACATGCAAATTTTCTCCTTTGTTCACCTCAACTATTCTCCTTTGAAAATTAACCATGAATTGTTGAAGGGATGTCACAAACTCTTCATTAGAAACCAATGCATGGTTTCCTTTAAATATTTCCATGATGATCAAGCTTCTATGAAAACATGATTTCCTCTAGAAATAATGTCATCAAACTACAAAGAAAGTTTTCTTACATGTTCATTCCATTCCCTTAGTCTTTGCTTTGTATAATTAGCATATGTCTGACATATACCAATATTGTCCATGGTCATAATCGTAGGGTATTTTTCAATGACCCGCCCCATATGTGTTAATGTTTTTGCAATGATACTAATCTTGTAATGAATTTTTCATTTTTTCCAAGCCATCTTCTCGTCTACTTCTTTGCATGGATCTAATTATTTATATTATTATACAAGCCATGAAATGCATATTTTACATCGAAACTATACCAAGAGGAACTGTGGCCTTTAACCGAGTTTCCAAGCTCTATATTTCTAGCATGTACTCCCCTCACTACTTCTACATTGCTTCTTTGTGGCCCTTATAAAGGATTCTATATCTTCCTGATATTGCACCACTTGGGATCCTTTGGATTTCCTTTTCTTTGTAAGAGTGAAGAGGTATTATGAAGTTTCATGCCAAACAATGGCTTGTTGTGTTGACACCTTCTTTTTGGTTACCCTTTTCAAGGTTCTTGTCCTTGGATTGAATTCAATGTTCACTAAGGGATCTTCTTATGCCTCCCAATCTGGATGTTCTTTGTAGGAAATTACGAATTGCTCTGCCCAATCATTTCTCACTTATTGTGAAGTGGAGGGAGAAGATTGAGAGGGTTACAATGGGGCTTGATGGCTGGAGATTTATTTGGTTTAGAAAAGACTTCTTGAAACTCATATCTAGATTCATTTGGTGGAGATAAGGGAGCATAGGGTTGTTGTGAATATTATGGATACAAATCTTGCTTTCTCTTCATAGCCTCCTTTTTAATAATTTCTCTCAAAGGTGGAACTCCCCGACTCCTTCATATTTTGTTGAAAAGGCTATATTCTATTTGGGTGATCCATACCTAGTCATTATCATCATGCACGTGAGCATACAATATATTTAACTATCCTTTAAGGGAATTAAGGTGTCAGAAAACCCTATTCCATCTGTCATATTGCCTTAAAGGGTGTTTAGGGAGATGAAATGAATTTCTATGGGCTGAGGCAACCTTCAAATTGGGCCACCTATTAAATATTTCTGTGTCCCACAAATACTAGGAAGGAGGGATGTGTTTTAAGCTTCTTCTCCTTACACTTTAAAGTAATACCATTGTAAATTTTATATGTAACCTCTTATACTGCCAATTTTTCAGAACATAATATAGAAAATGAAAAGGAGGTGTAAGGAGCCCCTCTATCATGATAATTGTATATTATGGATAGAAGAATACGGCTCCCATATTCCTGATGGAAATGAGGATAGCCTCATATATTATCGATGGTGTTGTTTCATGTAATTGTTGGTAGAGATTATGATATAAATAAGTGCATATATATTGAATATGTGATATGAAACGATGGGCATACAAGTCTTAATATTGCTCATTTACCCTCAAAGGGCTTGAAGGAGACCAGATTTGATAGAAATATGGAAATTTGAGAACACCAATGACAACATCGAGAAGATAAGAAGCCATGTAAAATGGTTTCCCATGGTCGAAAAAAATTATTTCTTTGTGCCACCTAATTGTAACAAAGCACCTGACCTAAGGAGGGAATCTTGTCTCATCAATAATAAAAGAAAGTAATGGGATCCAAGAAACATCCACCTTAGAGATTGACAAATTTCCATATAGCCTATTCATGAGTGCCATGCCAATGCAAAATCCTGGTCTAAACCTTTTAATAAGGATTTGAAAACTTAGAATCATCCATATTATCCATCGGGTCAAATTCCCAACTTTTCAAAACATCTCTTACTCTCCTTTTAGCCGTCCAAGGCTCAATTGTCTAAGTTGTATAAGCGGATCGACTGGAAGGTTATGATAAATTGTGTATGCATTCCTAGCAAACAAACCTATTCTCTTTTTCCCGATTTAGAAAACAATGACAAATCCTTGACTTGGTATGAAATAGATAAGAAGTGAAAAAATCTTGAAATGGAAGCACCTCGACTTAGCAATAATTAAATGGAGGACAACTCTTTTATCGCCCTTACATCTCGTAATCGTAGTGCTTTCTCTTCCAGTATACATGTTATGTCTACAACATCAACATCAACACTTTCATTTTGAACTATGGAATATAGAGATGAATAATAATGAAATTCATCATCTAAGGCTCCTAGATTGAACATGCTATCTCTTATTATTTTTTCATTTTTGTTGCAATATAAATAAGTATCGACCATCGCCATTGCCCACTCTCTTGCCATGTGTAAAAATTTAAGGGCCACGAACACTACATACATCATTAACATAAACAAATTCTGAGACAAATGACATAATTGATTTTATGAAAACATTCATATGTCCCATATAACGAATATTAGGTAAGATTAGAAAATAATTTCCAATAAATGAAAGAAGGGTTGATCCTAGTGGTCATCAGAGTCAGCAATTACTTAATATTTATATCTTAGTGGTCATTAGGAATTATTCACAGTCTTACTATTAATGTAATGAGAAAAGTGTGGCTTTACATGTATTACTGAGGGTTCAAGATATGCGTAGTTTTAGTAGTCGTGTTCGCTAGTTGTCATAGTAGTAAAAATATTAATACAAAGATCTAAGTATGTCAATACAATAACTCTTGAGGCTTCAAGACTTACGTAGTTAAGATCCTAGCGATTTCTAAGTTCGAAACTATGCAAAATTGTTCATGACAATTAACATGCAACATATTTTGGAAGGATTATCCATTGTCTGACAACCATCCACATTACAGATAACATGAAAGGAAAATTTTAAAACATAGATGTTAGCAAGAGAGAGGATTTAGGTTGACATATGAATGGATAGTTTTAACATTACTTGTTGGTAATTAACACCAATTGAATGGACTAGTGTAAATTCCATTAAGATTTAATTTTTTGAATTTTGAAAAGAGTGTGCGAGAAAAAAAACATAATAATGGGTCTAGTGGTCAAGTTCTAAGAAGAATTTGTCAAAAAAAAATGTTTAGTTGTCGCATAACACATTTTACAAAGAATAACGTAGGACCCCAAAATACCTAACTAGTTTTATTTGAAATTGAGCGTTGGAGTATGCTATAATTCACATCTATTCATATAAAATAAAATGATTCACAGCCACAAAAATCCATTACTAATTGAAAGGAATGAATTAAAGACCACTAGGATTTTCCAGTTCTTAATTTAAAAAGAGAGATAATTTCATTACCTCTTGTTGTAGCAATCACTAGCTATACAACTTTAGAACGATTGTAATTGTCAATGACTATAATTGTATCAAGTTAGCCACACGTTACCTAGTGGATCCAATTTTTGCACTACTTTCCATCAAGAGGATCAAGACTTTCTCTTCATATCAAAGAAAATGCTTAACAACCACTAAGCTCCATTACTAGTCTATCTTAGCAACTGTTGGGATCCTATCATTAACATTTTCCATTGTAATCACTATCTATTCAATTGTGGATTGCTAAGTTAAGAAACTATGCAAAATTGTTCTTGACAATTCACACACAACATATTTTGGAAGGATTATCCATTGTATGACAACCATCCACATTACGTAGATCTAAGTCTGATCTAATTCTATCAATGAAGTAATCTTGAGGCTTCATGACTTACGTAGTTCAGATCCTAGCGATGGCTATGTTCAACCACAATGAAATATTTAGAGATTGGTCATATCTATGTATTATCCACCAGAAAAATATTATTAGAATGATAAAAATTTCTCCAATCTTTGAATTGGTGGGGTGTCAAGATATACATAGTGTTGATCTTAGCAGATCACTATGTTCAGCCACAATGAATTATTTAGAGATTCACCATATCTAGGCTTATTTCAAATCCCAACTATTATTGCGATGAACAATAGAACGCCAATCCTTGCACTACTGAGGGGTACAAACACAAGTATTTATGATCCTAGTGATTGTTAGGGTTAGCCACAACATATTTTTTAGATCTTAACAATTTATAAGAATCATTAACAAATAAATGCATACTTCTTATCGTAGTTATTACTATGATCAGCCGTAATGATATACCTATAGCTTAGCAGTCACTAGGCATCATTAATAGGAAAACTACTAATGCATTAACAAGAAAATATATAAATCTTAACAGTCAATAACATCCACCTCGAAAAATATTTTGAACTTAGTGTTAGCTAAACACCATTCAATGGACATCTATCATTGACTTAAGAAAATTGTTGTAATACATGTATTCGTAAGGGATCAACATTTACTTATGTCTGATTAGTTCATTACAGGATCATGAATATGTCTCATTGCTAGACATCATTCATAGACATACTATTAATGGAATGACTGAAGCACTACTATACAAGCACCACTGAGGGGTCAAGATATACATTTTTTAACCATGACATTTGCTAGGTGTCACTCCAAGAAAAATATTAATGCAATGAGAAAATTCTGTCAATACAAGCACTCTTGAGGCTTCAAGTCTTACATAGTTCAGATCCTAGTGGTCGCTAATTTGATCAACAACAAAATATTTAGAGATTGGCTATGTCTAGAATTTTATTCACAATACAACTATTATTAGAATGAGAAAAAATTCTACATTATTTGAATTGGTGAGGGGTCAAGATATATGTAGTGTTGTTCTTAGCGGTCTCTATGTTCAGCCATAACAACCTATTAAAACCTTCTACATATCTAGGCTTCTTTTAAAGACTAAAAATTATTGCAAGAAAAAAAAACACAAATCCAATCACTACTGAGGGGTACAAAAATAAGTATTTCTTATCCTAATGGTCGCTAGGATCATCCGCAAAATATTTTTTGGATCTTAATAATGTATATGAATAATTAAAAATAAATACGTGCTTCTTATCCTTCCTATTACTACGATCAGCCCCAAGGATATACCTATAGCTTAGCGGTCGCTAGGCATCATTAATAGGAAAACTACTAATGCATTAACAAGAAACTATATAAATCTTAGTGGTCAATAACATCCTCCTGGATAATATGGTGATCTATAATTAGTTAGTAAATGAAGTCTCAAAGGCCATGGTACAATTATAATAAATATAATGAACACACTCTTTGTAGTGTTAGTATGAAAATACAAACTCAACCCTATATATAATCTCCTTGTTATTAAACCTGATAATTTTTCATGATATCACATCTCCCTATTTCCATATGCTTATCGTCACATTGAGAAAGAAAATCCATGACATCTTATAATTTTTACTTGTTAATATATCATTAGCTAATTTAACTAAAACAACCAGAGCATGTAATTTTAATCTCTAAATGTTATATATGTCTTTCCGAACTATCACTTAAGTAAAAATTATTCAAAATCTTGTTTAGCCTAACTTCTCAAATAGTAGGTTTTATAATTCCCTGATTCACTCATTTTCAAAGAGGAACCTACAAAGACGGAACTCTTTGAATGTTCTCTTTAGTAGTCACATATATGTTTTTAATATTTTTTTATTTCCAATAATTTCCTTATGTAATCAAATAATTATTGTAAAAAAGAAAAAAATTATTTGTGTTATTATTACTATTTCATCTATTGGAAGTTACTATCATTATTGAAGGAGCAAAGGTGAGAATGCATACCAATTTTTTACGCCTTCACGAAAACAAACTGTGCTTAAAATTTTGGCAATCGAATATTGATATGATTTTCCAATGAATTCTTACACTTATGGAGCTTTGCCCTTATGCCAATGTTCTTGTATGAAACTTCACAAATTTAAGTGTCCTTGAAATATACTAATGAATTAAAATCTATAATTATATGGAATGCAGACACTACCAACTCGCCACTTTCTTCTCTACACATGAATTACAAAAGACACACGACTACCATTAATTTGATTTATATTTAATGGATAATTAATGGCTATCAAATGGCGCACATATTTTGAATATCACACAAACTTTACTTTTTTCAGTTAATGGAAAATTAATTTTAGGGGAACCACTATATTAACCATATATGCCACACATAAAAATTATCAATATTAACAACAATATCATCAAAATAACAACATGCTCAATGTCAATTTTATCATCTTTAAATTACATAGTGAGTATATAAGTATTCCATACTTTGATTATGATACAAATACTATGTGATTCGATTGATGTCATAGATATTGAATTATCATATTTCGGATATCGCATGAGCTTTACATTGTTGAATTTGATGACACTCACATATATATATACATTTAAAATGATTTTAACTCAAGTTATGAACTGAGAGGGTTATGGGACCCCACCCTTAAAAACACATACCAAACTAAAACCAAAAAAACCAATAACAAAAGGCCCCACAAAATGGCCCGAATGGAGAAGAATGAAACACCAGTGAAAAAGGAACAACAAGACACCAAGAGTACAAGACCACAACACCAAAAAAACCAGCAAGGAAGAAGAATTAATCCTCATCCGAAAGAACCACCACCCCTAGAAATGGAGACCCACGTGCTACCCCGCCCATAGCTCTAAGTGCCATGTTTGACGTAACACCCTTTCCTTCCTCCACACCTCGACCGCTACCACCAAGAACACCGCCAATCTGCTCTTTGGCCTTACTAAATAGAAGAAGAAAATCCACCCTGGCATTTTCCCAAAAGTCATTAAGGTGGTCAATGACTGATTCTATAGGAAAATGAGTATCAGAAATATCAAGAGGTGGAAGTGTGCTAGACTCCAAA
This sequence comes from Taxus wallichiana var. yunnanensis, assembly GCA_018340775.1. Classification (NCBI taxonomy): domain Eukaryota; kingdom Viridiplantae; phylum Streptophyta; class Pinopsida; order Cupressales; family Taxaceae; genus Taxus; species Taxus wallichiana. Next base: position 416,745,702 of record CM031237.1, read on the forward strand.
CTTCCATGCCGTAACAGAGCATGAACAACCTCAAAATGCAGGAGAAGCTCCCTATACCGCTGAATGAGACAATCAACCCTACGCCCTGAGCCAATTACCTATTCATCCACCTCCTCCACCCAAATCAGAGGGTCAGGGACACTACAATGGTCCAATTCAACTCATAAACCAATGCGATGAAAATGGTAAATGAATAATTCCATGACTTCCACAACATCCATCTTGACCGAATGGAGTAAAAGGAAATTGGAAATGAAAGCCACTGTGATTTTTGAGTTGACTTTGGCCCTGCTAGTATTTTGCATGTAAGAATCACCCAACACATGCTCTATAGCCTCGACCTTGAGCATAGAACCATAGAAAAACAATTCTTGAAGCCGCCTACAGGAGATGGCTAAAAAAAATGCCATTTCCCTTCTCTCCCCATGCAAAGTGATAAAAGGGAACCCCAGAAAGACCATACTCGCACCAGACCAAAAAATCAATCAAACTGAAGTGAAAAGAAAGAAAAGTGAATGACCAACAAATAAAGAGTGTTGCACGTGCCACCATTAATTCAAAATTATCAACATTATCAACAAAAGAAAACCATGCTCATTGACAATATTATCGTCTATAAATTGCATAAAGAGTATATACGTATTCCATACTTTGACTATACTACCAGTGATATGTGGTTCAATTGATGTCTCACATATTGAATTATCATATTGTCCAAAAAAATATGCATGTTTGCTAACATCGTTTTTAAATTGTTTTTATACAAACAATATCTTCATATGTGTGTGTCAATGATGATCTTGGTGGTGCCCATGATGTTGATCATTGGCATTGTTCTGAAATAAAAAGGAAGAATGCAAAATGGAGAAGTATTAGCTAACTCTAGTGCATGATCCATTTTCTTTTAAGATGGAATGAATGATGCAATACTATATTACTTAGGTTAAAAAAACTATAATTTATCTAGGTAAGAAGATTTGCTGAACTTGAAGTTGTACATCCAATATTTTCTCATTAGCTTTCTCTCTTATTCCATTCTTTAATGCTCATGTTGAAGCCTTCCCTACTCAATTTATTTCAATGCTTAACATAATATATGCATGTTATTTTTGATTACCTATTTCAAATATCCATAAGATTTTATTTTCTCTTCACATCTTTTCTTTGAATTCCATTTTTATTCAAAGGGGTTTCTATCTTTTCTCCTTCCAAATTTTCAATGTTGATAGAAGGGATTTTTGATTTCCCTCTCATGTATTTTTCAGAAGTAGAAGTGGTTGTATTAACCCTCTCTTTTCCATTAAAACCAATAACCTTGTGTTTTTTTATGTAATGTGATCTATATCTTCATAGAAAGTCCATGTTGACTGTGTTGGAAATGTTGTGTTTTCCAATTGTTTCTCCTTCTTGAGGGTTTTATTCAACCTATTCATCTTGTATTTACATTTCTTCCCAATGAATTTTTTTCCACAAAATTCATTCAAAGAATTTTATATATTATCCCAATGTTTCTTGCTGATATATCCATGGTTTAAATGTTCATACACCTCTTTGTATTTTGAAATAAATGTTTTCACATCAGATGTTGACCACAAATCTTCTTTGTATTATTTCATTAGCTCCTCTTTATTTCTATCTCTTTCATATGCATGGGTTATTGAAAATTTTTCTTCTACTTTTGAATCATCAACAATATATGGAGAATTTAGATCAATTTGTGAATGTGTAATGCAAGGACCCAATTTCTGTGCGCCACTTGTATTCTCTTGCAAATTTGAGACACTATTTCCATCTAGTTTTGATGCAGAATTCCTTTACATGGCAATTTGCTTAGCTGTGTTGAAAAAACCATATTGTTCTGCATAGTTTCTTGGAGTTGATTTGAAAAATTGTGATTCAAAACATGAAAACAAGGAAAATGGTGATATTTCCATGTCCTGCAAATTTATTAGTTACCATAAACAATCACAAATGAAACAATTTATGTACTCCATATTTTATCTAAACTTAATTTCATTTTCCATTTTATAAAAATAAATATACAAGGGTCCTATGCTCTATAAAATCACAGAATCAAAACATGTGGAGAACCATTGAAAATTGGTTAATTATGTACTAAAAATGTAATATTTATAATCACTGTGAAATGGGCGTATAAACTGATATTCTTCAAAATAAAATAACAATTATTTACCTCTTTAATTCTTTGTAACTCTTTTCTTCCCTCATTTGTGTATGTGCTCCTTGTTTTGGCATGGTCTCCTTCAAAATGAGTATACATTTTCACTTTTATTGCATGAAATACAAACATTAATAGAGTTTGTGTGGATTAAAATTTAATATTGTACCACTTAATATTAAATGTAGTACGAAAAATAAAAACATACTCTCAAGTGGCGGATTTTACATTACATAGTTTAATGGCCATTTAATGTTTAGGGAAGCACAATATTAATTATGTAACATTTGACCTTACAAAAAGTGTAATTGTTATTGTATTATAAAAATATTAATCTTTCCCTACACTATGAGGTTTATGGATAAAATTATACACATGGAAATGCGATCTAAAATTAAGGTAACATTTTTATAACATAATTTTTAATGTATGAAAACTACAATTTGACATTGTTTGAGACTTAATTTCAAAATTTAATTGAAATTAAGTCTTTAATATTGAGAATTATTAATAAAAACTACGTAGCATGTGTTACTTATACTCAATATTATATACAATTATTAAAAACAAAGATATAAAAATCTTAGAAATAATTAAATACACATAATTGAAACAAAGCATATACCACCATCGTTAATCAAATAAATTATAAATTATTAAAAATAAACTTATATTGTTAAAATATTAGGTAGGATATAAAAAGTTAGAAAAAATTAATATACATAATTCAATCAAAGCATATACCACCATTGTTAATCAAATAAAGACTAAAAATTAAAGTCTATACCATAGAATAAGCATAACTATACAATTAGAGAATTAAATACATGAACGATTTACTTTGACACAATATTAATGGCCCTAAATATAAGGCCAAGTGCGAATCTGCACTTCGTCTTTAAAATGCACGTACTTTGTTAGGGCGAGGATTACACTTCAATGTGCGAGGATCGCACTTCGACATGTGAGGAATCACACTTCTACATGTAAGGTATCACACTTCGACGTGTGAGGAATCAATATTTTACGTGAAAGGAATGCACTTCATTGTGCGGATAATCAAACTTAGTGGATGTACGAGGCTACGACTCTCTCGCTTTATAGTCAACTATCACCGCACATTCAAGTGTCGGTTTTCAAACTTGGAATTACACTCGCTTACAAATCAAGTGGATTACCAACTTCTAGCCTCCCATTCTAGTCAATCTTTGAATTTTATCGTGTAAAAACAATAATTACATCACAAAGGCCACTAGGCTATACAACTATTGAAAGCCATAGGGGAAACACAGGGGGTTCACTTAGTAAAATTATGGTATAGCACGTGCGTTCAAAGGGTATTAAAGAATACCCTTAATTCTAGTTTTTACCTCTAAATATTCAATTGATAATACCCCCTCCTGTTATATTATTAGAATGAAAATACCCCTATTTTTTCCATGTACCTTACTTACCCATTTTTCAATTACAATTTTATTTACCCCTTTTTATTTCTACCCTAATATATTAAACAAAAAATATATCATATTTCTCACTCAAATTTTTTAATATGCATTTCCTCTCAAAATATAGTTTGAAGCCATCAAATACCTATTAAAAATCACCTTATAAATGTTAATATTTAATCATTTATCAATAGTTATTTGAATAGTTAAGATGGTGAAATAATATCACTTGCGTTGAAAAGCATACTAAATCCTAGTTTTCTACCATCTTATTGTTTCTTGGTTATTAATCTCTTAATTGAGATTTCTTTATTCAAAACGAGATTATAATTTAACTATATGACAACACTCCTTTTGCAATTTTAAGGTATTTACTTTTTAAAAATAGGGTTCAAATGTTTTAGTTTTATATTAAAATTAAACCTCCCTTTCCTTTGGCCCACCTCTCTAACCTACCCCCAATACCTGATTCAAAATATTAATAAATTAAACCCTTTCACCCCCTCATGTCTACCGGTATATTGACTTTAATTTTATTAATTTTAATTACCTCAATATGAACCCACGTGCTAGGATATTGACTAGCTAGTGAACCCCCCGTGAGGGGAAAGAATCCAATGACTGTGAGTGGTAATGTGTAGTATAGTACCACTAGTTGTAAAAATTGAAGTCAACATTTATAACTTGTATACTAAGAATTTATAAAAAAGGTAGCCAATAAGACGAGTAAAATCAAGTCACATGTACAAAACAACCAATAAAAAGGTGACACATCAGCTGTCCTGAAAAGCTGATTTCATTCACAAGAAAGGGCCAATATTAATTTTCTTTGTACTAAAAAGTACCTATTTTTAATCCCTTAAAAATACTTTTTCAAAAAAATTTAAATGCACAAAATAAAATGTGTGCATTATAAAAATATTAATCTTTCCCCTACACTATGTGGTTTATGGATAAAATTATACACACAACAACAGGATCTAAAGGGTGTAAAACAATTTGTTATATGTTTAAAGATTTGGATTAAATGAGGTTTTAAAGATGTTCATATAAGATGTATATTTTTATTTTCTCATTGTGATTTCAATTCTCCACACTAATGTTAAAGATTTAAGTGTTCTTTGTACTAATTTTCTCTTTTTATTTGTGGATACAATTGAAAATGAACTCTGTTTTTGAAGGAGCACATGTGGATTTACTATCCAAAGGTGTGAAAGTTATGGAGGGACTAGTTTATCCATCCAAATATACACTCCATTGTAGAGACATGGGGTCTAGCTTATTCGTTATCATAATAAGTATTGTATTCAATGGAAGAGTGAGACTTCCATACACAATTGATGATTGTGAAACCCTGCAGAAATTGAAAACAAGGGATACTTTATCCCATGGGAAAGGAAGAAAATGATTAAGCATGTGATTTAAAATGTTTCATATGTGGGGGTGATGGCATTCAAAACATCATGAGCAAGTGAATCAGAGATACATTTAATGAGGATTAAGGTTTGAATTCTACCAGTGATATCCATTGTTTCACAACTCCTAAAGACAGGGATGAATTTGCTACAACCTACGTGGTGCTAAAACATAACCTGTCCTCGTAAAGATGGTGACATAGCTGAAGAGTTTATATCCCTAGTACAAGAACAACATGTGATTTTGGGAGTGGTGTTGGGACCCACACACTATGGTGTTTTTGTGGAGAATATTATAACTACATGCAAAGATTTCTATCCAAATATACAACACACAAACAAAGTTTCATGGCCAATCGAAAACTTAGTTCATCTAGAAACAAGAACTTCACTTTGTGTGAATGTAAATTATGACCTCAAAGAAACAACCACCACTTCAAACAATGACTTCAATTTCAAGTTGAAGGGGTTAATGCCAAATTGATACATTTTTGTTCAAAAGAACAAAAATTTGTTGCGAATAAACAATTACAAATTTCTATGAAGGAGACATGGCACACTTAAAAAAATTAGATGGAAATACATTTGGGGTGCATGTTGATGAATTAACTATGCCTTTTTGCAAGGGTTGCTCCATATCGGAAGGATCTCTCATCTAATGGCCTACTAGCCAATAGGCCAATGTGGAGTGCATTTAAAGATTCATTGCCTCAATTGGTATAGCAAAATTCATATGAATCCTCCATATGTAGTAGTAATGAAAACTTGATAAAAAAACCTTACAATGTCTACAAACGCCAAAATCTAAATTCTACTCCATCTAGTACATCAAAAGGCAATGGAAAATGATGAAAAATAAAGAGAAGAATTTTTTTTTTGAAGTTGATAAAAACCTTTTTACAAGGAAGGATGTCTCTCTAATCTATCTCTAAGTGCCTTTAATCACAGTTGGAATTTAACTCTAGATATGAATGAACTTGGAATCAAAAACTTTGTACTTAATACATTTCATCGCAAATGATATCGCTTGTGATCAAGGTCAAACTTCATAATATATGATAGATAAATTGAATTTATTTGGAAGGGATGTATGTTAGAATGCATGGTATAGATGTCATGGAATCGTGAAAAGCACCTATTAAAGATACAAACAATATTGGATTAATGGCAAGAGGAGGGTAGTAAATGGAAATACAAGAAAACAAAAACAAATTCCAAACACTATTGTAACTATTACATTGATATCCAAAATGGTGGAGAAGAATTATGATATATCCCCACACATGTCTCGTTTAGTGGGACAAGATGGTACTAAAGTAACAATGAGATTGCTACTTGCATGTTATAGTTTTGTTTACATACTAAAAAAGTGTAATGAGGGCCTTTCATTGTTGGGCCTTCCTCAAACATCACAATAAAATCTTAGCAAAATATGGAAAGAAAATTTCTCCCATGTTTCAATCACCAAGAACAACTTCTTCGCCAAATGTGATGAGTGCACAAAGCTTAAGAACAAATGTGCAACGACCTCATGTCCAAAAACAATAGAAAAAATAGATCAACGCCAAAAATGGCACAATGATTACATTCAAAGTTGTCATGTAAATTACTATGCATGTAGAGTGCAATCACAATAAAATCCTAATAGCTATTTGAGAATTGTGCATGACAAAATGGACAAGATGAAAACTGCAATACCAAGGACAGGAAAAAAATTCAAAATCAATAAGCAATGCTATTAATCTCCCCATCACCTTGACTGGTATGCTAACACATGGGCACAAAATGGGGGGTTTTAGGAACTTTGGTCTCCCTTTTGTTGAGTGAGGAAATCTATGACTTTAAGGCCTTTACGAAACCACACTTGCTAGATGGTAACCAAAATATCATGGGTATCAGAAAACCAAAGATGTTTAAATTCTATGTCAAAGACAACAAGCCCGTTATGGAGTTCAAAGCATCAATCTTGGAGTCCATCTAGTCACACTCAATTAAGATATGGAAAATAGTGGATGGGAAACCTTTCTTTCCTGAAGGGGATCCTCCATTGGCACCCTTAAAAGAACCCAAAGAGATGGCAAACATGCAGAGAGGCATTCATGCATACATCACACACTAGGAAAAGAGTTCAACATATGGTGGAGAAGCATACTATGTTCCAAATATTGCATATTAGAAAAAAGTTCTATGTGCCCTAGAGAATCCCTTTTTCAATTGTAACATGACGAAAGAATTTTTTTTTGGCCAAAAATAATTCAGGATAACGCAATGTATGATCAGATATTGAGTGCACCATGTCTTGACATGGATAACTACTATTGTCAAAATTTCCTTTCAAATAAGGATATATATGTTGGACCTATTTGTGATAGACCTCGAGAGGAATTCAACCCAATAGTGGATGTGAATGTTGGGTAGATGATACTAGTAAGACGGCAGAGTGATGACAAATATACCTATATGGATGGGAAAGGAAGAACTAAAAATAATACAAGATGTTCACACAAACACTCAAAAGATAAGGGTACACTAGTGGGAACCCACAAGAAAAGGAAATACGAAAAAGAAAGGTATGAGGAATGCTTGTTGAAAAAGCAATGGTGGCGAAAATCAAGGGACAAATTAGATATTGATATAGACAACATCATTTGGGCATGGAGTCCAAGAAAAACATGGAAAGGAGTTCAAATTAAAACATTGAATTAGGGTCATGAATCTATCCAACAATACCTTACACAAATTCAAGAACAATAATTAATACCCTTGCGAGGGATCAATGCTTATGTAATTTTCTCGAAGGATTGATTGCCTATGGAAATAGATTTTCAAATACATTTCCTCAAAATAAATTGTTTAATGTAATTATTAACTCTTTGCTGTTCTTTATGATTTACGAATGGAAAAGCATAAAAGTTGTTAAATTTATCTCACAAAAATTTCATATTTACAATATCATGGTCTTTTTTTATATAGATTTATATAAAAATTATATCAATATATAATATACATAAAATATTAAATAAATATAAATTTTAAGAATTTCAATAACTATTGTTTTGTATTTTTAAAAGGGAAATATTGTAAAATTACCATCATCTAAAAATTTCTTGACAGATATAAGTGTCCATCAAATTTAACCCCTGGCTGATGTAACTTTGTGGCACCTAGGCTTATGTAACTTAACAGCAACTAGTTTTATATAGCTTAACGGTTGGTAGGCTTATGAAACTTGCTATAGGTAGGATGGTGTAACTTTCCACCACTAGGATTATTTCACCTAGATGAATATACTCTTGTGTAAATTAGCGACCACTAGGTTTATGTAAGTTAACAACCTATACACTTATGTAAGATAACGACCACTAGGCTTATGTAAGTTAATAGCCACACTTATGTAAGATAGTGGCTGCTAGGCTTATCATGGTATTATGTAACTTAGAGGCCACAAGGCTTATGTAACTTAGTGGTCAGTAAGGAAAATGTAACTTAGTGGCTCGTAAGGCAGATGTAACTTTGACCCCGCTAAGATGATTTCACCTAGCATGCACTTTCATCATGTAAGTTAGCAACCGTTAGGCTTATCAAGATAATAGACATGAGGCTTATGTAAGATAGCGGCCAGCTTGGCTTATGTGGGGGATTCAAATAATAAAAAACTAGAAATCCTAAAATAGTGAAACTAAAATCAAAAAATCAAGATTTATAAATTGGATTACAATAGTGGTTATAATAAATTGGATAGGATTTAGTCCATGTAAACCTATTCCTGAAATCTATTCCCTATTCTGTTATTCCAATTGTGAATGCTCACACTTCATCTTGAAAATTCTCGTACTTTTTCATGTGAGGTATCACACGTCATCATGCAAGGGATCACACTTTGATGTGTGATCCATCGCACTTCTGGCATGTGAGGGATCACACTTTGACGTGTGAGGGATCGAATTTTAACGTGTTAGGGCTCACACTTCATCGTACTGATGGATCACACTTCATCATATGATGAATCACACTTGGTAGATGTACAGGCCTCGACTCTCTCACACTATGATGAATTATCACTGTGTTAGAGTGCAAGTTTTGAACTTGAAATTGCACTTACTCACACATTGAAGTGTGATCTCTAACTTCTGCCTTCCATTAGAGTCAATATTTGAATTTTAGCGTGTAAGAAAAAAATGTCATAGTAGATGCTAGGCTATACAACTTTTGAAATCCATAGGGGAAAGAAGCCAATGAATGTGCATAAGCCAATGACTGTGAGTGGTAATGTGTAGTATAGTACCACTAGTTGTAAAAATTGAAGTCAACATTTATAACTTTTATACTAAAAATTTAGAAAAAAGGTAGCCAATAACACAAGTAAAATCAAGTCACATGTACAAATCAACCAATAAAAATATGTAACTTTGACCCCGCTAGGCTGATTTCACCTAGATGTGCTTTCATCATGTAAGTTAGCAACCACTAGGCTTATTGAAGATAGAACCATGAGGCTTATGTAAGATAGTGGTTTCTTGGATTATGTAAGATAATGCCACTTGGTTTATGTGGGGATTCAAATAATAAAAAAATAGAAATCCTAAAATAGTGAAACTAAAATCCAAAAATTGGGATTTATAAATTGGATTACAATAGTGGTGAACTTGGAATCCAATAATCATGCTATTGGAATCCAATATTAGCCAAATTGGAATCCAATAATAACGATATTAGAATCCAATAATAGTGAAATTGGAACTAGAATAATTCTAATAATGACAATATTGGAATCCAATATTACTACTATTGGATTCCAATAATAGTAATAATGGAATCCAATATAGACAAAAATGGAATCCAATATACACAAAAACGGAGATGGATTTCTTCCAATATTTGAAATACTGGAGTCTCAATTCACTAGAATATGCCAATTCACTGGAATATGTCCTAATTTAGTGAAATAAGCATTCTTTGAGAAAAGTTAGAATAGGTCAAAATAGTAAGTGACTCACCAAGTACCTAGTTTGGTGTTTTGTGATGGACTTATGTTCATATGTTAGCTTACTCGAGATTAAGACCCACACCTGGAAGGGCATGCCTATGCGAAGAAATATAAAACCTTAATTTGAGAGAGGTTAAAATAGGTTACAAAATTAGCAAGTGACTCACCAAGTACCTAGTTTGGTTTTATGGCATGGAATTATCTTCACAAGTTAGTTTAGCCGAGATTGAACCCCACACATAAAGGGCATGGATATACTAAGAAATCTCAAACATTTCCTTGAGAGAGGTTAAAATAGGTTAAAAATTAGTAAGTGACTCACTAAACACCAATTTTGGTGTTTTAGCAACAAGTTACATTCACAAGTTAGCCTGCTTGATTTTGAGACCCACCCGGGAAGGGAATGTCTATGCCAAACAATCACAAACCTTACTTGAAGAGAGGTTAAAATAGGTCAAATATTAGTAAGTGACTCACCACATAGCTTATGGAACAAAATATATAGTGCTCACATGTTCAAGAAGCATGATATATGCTATGGGAGGTGTCTTGTTATTTCCCAACTATCGAGTATTTTCCTAGATACATCGGTTGGGCGGGGTCTCTAAAGAGTCCCGAGACCAAAAACTACTAAAAAATTGGAAAGAAATTTCTCACTAACCATTGCACCTATGAACCTCCCATCTAGAGCCTACAAATTAGCATCAAACCCATATAAAAATCAACTTTGAATTGCTCTCCTCTCGGTCTAGTTTTCTCGGGGTAGAAATGAATGCATCATGTCAAAAATGTCGGTGTTAGGGTATTTAGGAAATATTTTACAAACAAAACTGTTGAGACCAAACACACGGTGTCCAAACATCTAAGAGAGATAGTATATGCTATCAAAAGCATCATTTTTCTACCCAATTGTCCCATACCTTCCCAACTACATTGGTTTGGCAAAGATCTCTTAAGAATCCACGAGACCAAAAGACTATAAAACTTTGATTAGAAAGTTCTCACAAACTATGGTACCTAAAAACCTAATGCCTAATCCTATATATTGGCATCAGTCTGTCGAAACCTTCTCTTGGTTTCTACCCTCTCCACTTGGTTTTTTCAGGGTGGAAATGAATGCAACACACCAAAATGGCCGCTTTGAAACAATTTTAGGGTGTCCAAGGTGATATTTTATTAAAAAAACCTCATGGAACCAAATATCACTGTGCCCACATGTCCAAGTATATTGGTGTACACTATCAAATGTGTCATTATTTTTGCCTAACCATATTTGACCTTCTTAGATATATCAGTTGGGTGAAATCTCTTAAGTGTAGTCACAAAATCACACATTTCCTATTACATTTATACCACTGGGTATGTTAATTTATATATGGATCTTGCATGATAAAAGTATTCACTAGTGACCCATCCCTAGGTCTTGTGGTCACTTAGTCAGGTATCATTGGGTTTTGTCTGGTTCAGTTTTGGCCATCTTTCAGGGTGTCTCAGATGTCATAATTTGTTTAGTTGTCATCTTTAGGTCTAAACTGGGGCACCAAAGTCCATGATTTTAGACGCATGTGTCATCGTAATTTGTGGTCTTAATTTCTTTATTTGAGGTTGGTCCTAATGGTTACCCCGTGTATTCCCCTAGGTCATAGTCGATAGTTTCGGTCACTAGTGTCAAAATTTGAGCAAGAGATCCCTATATAAACAAAGCATACTCACTACATTATGGGAAAACATCACACACATCAACTAAGCTATCTACTTAGGAAAGGGTCTGCATTTAAGCTTCTTCTACATTTGCATCACACAAGCACAAAGGGGAAGGGTTGTATTCTTTCCTTTTCCATTCATTATTTTTCATTTTACATCTAGTTATTGCCCCTTATTATTGCGTCATTGGTGCTAGGGAATCCTAGGCACAAAATTACACACACACACACCAAATACATCAAGGGTCCTGTAATGTAGTGCATCACTCAATGATAAGTCCACTAGTTTGGTGGCTGAGGATAGTCCGACCCCACTAACCTTTTGTTTTATAGGTCATTATCCGAGTCCATCTAATGAATCCAACATGAAAGACAAGTAGGGGTTCGAGATCTCCTTGCGATACTACCAAACACGAGATCTTGAGATCTTTCATAGTTCTTAAGACCTAGAATTAAGACCAGGGTGCCCTAGTACACTCCCAAGTGCCTCATTATAGACAGACATTCAGCTTCAACCCTTTCTAAAGTCATTTGATCATAGCCTACCCATCACTCACATCCATCACACAATGAGGTAAGTTATTTATAGGTTAGTAACATATCCCTCTTATTTCTATTATTTCAATCCATTCAAATATAAAATAAAAATATTTAGACATAGCACTTTAATAGAAAACTTAGATTCTATTTAGGTTAACTTATAAAATAATTAAAAACCACAAAACCCTATTTTTAGTTAATCATTTTGGTGAACCTATCATTTTGAACATTGTTACTTTGTGATTATTTGTCATTAGCATAGCTCTTCTTTTATTATCATGTCGCATTTTAGTGTCAACCCTATTTATGATGAGGCTACCATTGTTGAGCTTACAACTTTATATAGTACTCCTATGACCTTACCCGATGCCACTCAACAACTCCTCCTGGAAGGTCAAAAACATGTGCCAACCAATCTTGCTGACTCTCCTATCAGCATATGCCTTGTTGATGACCCTGTTGCTTTTACTCGTTGTATGCCATGCCATCTCGGTGGCCTATGATCCTTCTTATTATTCTTCTGATATGCCACCTGATGTTTTAGATCCTTCTATCATTGATTATTTGTTAGGCATTGATTCCCAACTTGGTATGCCTCCTACCTCTCCTCCAACCACTCCTATCACTACTCCCATGTCTCCTACCACTTCTCATTGTGTTTCCCCGACATCCCCTTCTAGTTCATTGACACATTTTTATTACCTTGATGATCCTATTGATAGTAGTGTTTCGGCTAGCATTGACCATATTACTTTGTCTCTCATTCCTATGGAGTCTCCTTCTTTTTACACTACTGAGAGTGCCTCACCTCTTTATTGACCAAGTATGAAGGCGCTTAAGCACTCGGATCCCGGTTATAGAATGGAGCGCAAGGAAAAAGTGCACAAGAGAAAGGCTTAAGGAAGTAAATAGTGCATGCGATGCATGAAAGGAGGTTCGGGACTTAGCCAATTTGAGTGCCCAAGGCAGAACACGTGAAAAGTATGATCGGTTGCACATGGATAAGATGCCGATGCCAGCAGTTGCCCAGGAAAGAGCATTGCCTAGGAAAGAGCATGCCTCGGATGGAATCTTCTAGAAGATCATCATGAGATGGAGTGGAGAGCTCAGGCCTGAAGGAACATGCTTACATGGAGGACCACATTCGACACTTGGTGATGGATTTGAGGGCACGGCAAGGTGAGTTGGCAGCCTGAGAAAGTGATAAATACAAGTTCCTACCATGGAAAAGATATATACACACACAGAGAGATATATATCATCTGGATATACATAGGGAATAACGGGTTAGAGAGTAAGCGAAGCTCTCTGAAAATTGTTGCGAGTGGATATTTTGGTTCAGGAAAGGATGTACTAAGCATGGAGTTGTTATTTTTCTTTTATGTTAGCTTAGCTACATACGTCCAGTGATGATGAATGACTGCGGTCTGCTCTCTGTGACACTCTGTAATGAACCAATGAATATATTGAGGTTACTTGTTATAAATAGATATGAATATCAATGGGTTTAATGTATATTTCATTCATATGAGTTCTCTTTCCTTTCATGCTATGAATGAATGGTTGTATCTTTCTTTCTGTTATAGTATATGTTCTGGAATCTGTTAAAGCACTCGGTCTAAAGTGACTGCAAGGATCTAGAGGCCATTATGAGCCCTATGGTTCTTGTATGTCTCAAATTCTTTCCTAAATACTCTTACACTAATCATAGATAATGCTTCCCACTAAACTCACATAAAAGAGAGACTCGGTACCCATGCATGCCTCGGGTGAGCACTCAGCTTCTGTTGGGTGATAGGTCGAGTGCATGGGGTTCTTCCTTTTGTGATAGGAGTAAAAATGACTACATCTTGGTTCCATTTCAGGACCTCTTTTTGAAGTTGTAGTGGGATATAACATGCATCATGATCTATGTAAAGAGTAATGATGGATCGGTTAACATTGGAAAATGTTGAATCATGGTTCAAGAGCACGGAGGATGAATTTTCTCAGAGATTCAACACTGGACCTAAGTTTAATACATGTAGATGGGTAGAAGAGAACCTCTACCATGATCTATGAGACTTTTTTCTGCTGCTTCCCAGTAGAGTTATATGAATGGCTTTCAGCCTATACATCTAGATCAAGTTGGTGTTATAGATCACATGTATGGACCGAAGAAGACTACCAAAGGTTATAGGATGTAGATCTGACGTGGACCCATGTTGTAGATCATTGGTGGAGAGGAGTACTAACTAGCTACACTCTAGAATATGCCATTTCTATGTATTCTTGTCCAGAGGTTGCTGAGTTTGAATTTCTGTGAGAACCTAGAGGAACGTTTCTACGTGTTATTCCTCTAGCTATGAAGATATTGATGGTTACCATGAGTTTAGAGGCACTCCCAATGGCCGGATAAACCATTCGAGCCACCGGGTAAGGGAACTTGGGTGGAGGAAGATGGAAGATATCATGATAAAGAAGGAGAGGGAAGAAAGATGGCTCAAGTATAGTGAAGCATGTGAAAGGGAGATTGCTAGATGATGACGAGGCTACTAGTGTGATGGATCTATGGAGACAAACGTTGTTGTGGGAAGGAGTTGAGGTTCACGTGGAGGATGTGGAACCTGAGTAGTCTATGCTACCCCATCTTGGCAAGCATGTGAGGGAGACCCCTTTGGCTTCTAGTGAGAGTTCATCACACATGGAGAGAGGAGAGTCATTGGCACATATCTAAACCCACCCAGTGACCAAGCCCTGGCGCTTGGTTTTCCCGATCCAGGAAGAAGTGTTATTGACCCAGTTGATATAAGTGGAAGAGATAGATCCACGCCTAGGAGGTATAATTTTTCAGTTCCTTCTTCTATGGCTGCACATATTCCAGTATTCGGAGGATTTTTTGACAAGGGCAAGTGTACAAGCTTTTGGCTCACATCAGGGAGTGGCACGGGACAAAGTAGTGGTAGTGGGGTGCTATCACAGACCATCGATGCATAGTTTAGTGGGACCATGGGGGCACTTGGCATAGCTCCTACAGGCCCTATTGGACCCAGTGGTTTCTGGTGGATCTAGTGGCTCTAGAGGTATAGGACCCGGTGGACCTGGTGGATCAAGTGGTGGAGGAAACACCGGAGGGAACCAAGGCTCTGTTCAAGACAAGGACCCTAGCCACCACCTCAAGTATTCTTTGAAATGTCTCTTGCATTTTCCAGATTACAGGGGCATTGAAGATGTTGTGGAACATGTTCACAAGTGTGAACTACTATGGCGCATGAAGGGTATCACAACACCCAGAATGAAAGGCTAGTCAATTTGTGACCACATTGTTGCAGGGTGCACACATAGCTGGTATAGAAAGTATGACCCTCATCAAATGGTGGTGGACTACACTAATTTAAAGAATGCATTCTTGCAGAGTTCCACATTCTTGAGTTCGAGCAAAAAAGCATCAGCGCTTTGAAGGAGATTCAACAAGGAATGGCAGAGAGTGTGCGGGAGTATGATGCACATTTTAAAACTCTCTTGTCTAAATTATCATATGATATTCACCCTTCTCGCATGCACAATGGTTTGTTGGAGGATTGATCACCCCTTTTAGAAGGGCCTTGTCTCATAAAAATTTTACAGATCCACGTGAAGCATTGGAAGCTTGCCTTGCGTGCAGGCTATTGGTAGTATTGATACTGGTGTTAGCCCATTCTTGGAGGCTCAGATTGCTTTGCTATGGCCAAACAGTTGGAAAAATTGTCTGTGAACTCAGTCCATGAGACTCACAGTGGTTTATGGTGCATGGATTGTGAAATAGAGGGGCACGTTAAGGATAATTTCCCCCAGAGGATGGTACACATTGTGATAGTAGATTGTGAGATTTGTCATGGGGACCATGATGCAAGTAGATGTCCCTTGCTTGCAGCATGTGATCAAGAAGAATGTATCTTGTTATTGCAAAATTTACACCTCCACAACCCATGATACTAAAGAATGTAGGCTCATTGACCAGATCCATGAGGCCATTGATCATGGGGTACACCAAACCAGCATTGCCAGTGGTTCTAAAAATGATGATCACCATTATGAGGAGCACGCGTAGATGGAGGTGCATGTGGAAGAGGATTTTGAGGAGGATTCCATGGTCGAGGTAACCATGAGGAGGAAGGAGTGAGTTCCCACATGAACATGTTTTAACTATGGATCTATAGAACATTACAAGTGTGAGTGCCCGGACTTGTTGTAGTGCTCATGGTGTGGAAAGAAGCATAAGTATGAGGAGTGCCCGGAATTATTTGAGCATATGAATCAGCAGCACCGGAAGGAAAAGGGCACTGCGATGGTCAACATCAAGAAGGAAGACATACAGTGGATGCCTCGGGTAACACGGGATGAAGGTTTGGAGCCTATCTTGGTAACAACAAGGGTAGAAGCCATGTGCACAAGAGAGGTACCAAGACAAAAGACCTTGGTTACGAGGGAGGAGGTCATTCATGGAAAATATCCAGACCCGTGCATCAAAAGGAGATATATCAAGACACCATGGATGTTATTTGAAGCTTACAAGGGGAGATCCAATATCTAAAGGAGAAATCCAGAAAGGAGGAACAAGGAAGGAGAGTCGAGGCACAAAAGGATGACTTGGATGAGGTCAAGGAGGTGTGTAAAATGCTAAGGTAGGAGAACATCATTCCTTTGCTAGGATCTTGGTTGAGAGAGAAGGTACCACGTGCTGAGAAGAGTGCGAGAGATAGGTCTTACATGTGAACCTTCCCCCTCACAACCTTGACTATGACAAGGAGATTACATTGAATGTAGTTGTAGATGGATGGCTCCTCAACAATATACTCATTGACACTAGCACGAGGTTAATGTTCTAACTTTGGATGCATGGCATCAGATGGGGAGACCTGCATTACAACCATCTTCGAATGTGTTGTATATGGAAAACAAAACTAAGGCAATTCCCATCGGTGTCTTGAAGGATGTAGCTATTACTATCCAGGGAGCCAAGTTTACTAGGGGACTTGAAGTCTTGGCACTCGTCGAGGCGGACAATTTCCCAGCACTACTTGGGTGCCCTTGGTGTTACAAAATAATGTGGACCTTTGGTTCAACAAAGGGTACATCAGCTTTGAGAACAAAGAGGAATGGGTCATTATACCCCTGGTTGATGGGAAGTCGACACCCTATATTGAACCATTGGGAGAAGAAGTTCTAGACAAGATTTATGTGCGCTCAATCAGAGACCCTGAGATGGTACACCCTACTAATGGAGTTATCCAGTTTGAAGATGCTCATTCAGTAAGTGATACCACTAGTCTAGCTTGTGACAATTGGGTGCATGGAACTTACGAATTAATGGGATGGTAGTTGAGAGGGTCGGTGACCAAGGTAATAAAGGTGCACACTATTAGGCACCTTGGAGGAAAAGAACTACCCAAGTATTCAGGAGGAGCCTTCCCTGAGATCTTTCTACGTAGGAGGTAGAAGCTCAGTGGAAGAATGAGAAGGAATGGAGGGAGATGTTAAGTTATGTCTTGCTTGGCACAATAGCTCGTTGGTGGGCCACACATCAAGAGAGCCTTTTAGAGTGGTGTGAGGTAAGAATTGCTCTCTTTGTCATATTTTCTAGGAGTAATGTACCCACCATCATCAAGGACTACCATGGGAAGGAGCCCACCTCTTTCCATGTCCAAGAGTGTGAACGGGTCTAGAGAGAAGGCGTAAAAGCTTTTCCACCATCCCTCTGGGTGCACAAGTTGTATTCTACACTGCAGGGTTGTGTGCGTGCATGGTACATTCATTTGGAGACATGCCACCGAAAAGGAATTGGCAGAGCTCATGGCTGACCTTATTCAAACCTTTGAGTATCGGAGTACCAAGCCATCGATTGATAAGGCCTTGCAGGGTATCAAGTGCCTTACCATGGGGGATAGTGCCAGAATGGAAGATAGGCTGTTAGAATTATTAGGTGAACCAGGTATAGGGGCACACTTTGAAGAAGTTGAGGAAACAGAAGAGTTACAGACTTGAGCGCGTGTGTTTGGAAAAGGAGAAGGAAAGTTGGTATATGTGATTGATGGAGAGGAATCAAAATCTTAGATGTTAGCCATTCTGTAGGGACATGCGAGGTAGTGGATAGTGTAGATGCTCACGTGCGTGCCTACCATGAGCCTTTAAAGATGAAGAAAGTTAACATCGGTTCAGAAGAAGAACCTAAGGAAGCTATTATTGGGGATTACTGGACAGAGAAGGAAGTATCAAAGATCATTGATCTGCTACGTGAATTTGAGGATTTATTCCCACGTGGGTACCATGAGCTCAAAGGCATTCACCATTCCTTGGGGAGATGAAGATAAAACTAAAGGATGGTGCACACTTGGTTAGAAAAAGGCCCTACTCGGATGAATCCCAATTTGTGCGTGAAAGTTAAGGAGGAGATAGAAAAAATGATAGCTTCTGGGATCATTGAGGTAGTGGAAGAATCGAGTGGATAAGTCTGATGGTAATCAACATCAAGAAGGATGGGTGGATTAGGATTTGTGTGGACTATAGGGAATTGAATGCAGTTTGTGTCATTGATCCATTTCCAACCCCCTTCACTAAAGAAATTTTGGAAGGAGTCACAGGTGCGAAATCTACTCCTTTACGGATGGATTTTCAGGGTACCACCAAGTCCAGATTACAAAGGAAGACCAGAAGAAGACAACTTTCACCACCGAATGGGGAAGTTTTGCATATACGGTCATGCCCTTTGGGTTGAAGAATGCACTGCTATTTTTTTCACGCATAGTGGTGCAAGCATTCCAGGACTTCATCCATAAATTTCTTCAGGTCTATTTGGATGATTGGATAATATATGGTCTAGTTAAGGACCATTGTGACAACTTGAGATTAATGTTTGAGAGGTGTAGGTAGTTGAGGATATCCCTCAACATTAAGAAGTGTGTGTTTGCTACACCCTTTGGGACCTTATTAGGGCATATCATATGTAAGGAGGGCTTGTTGGTAGATCCCGCTAAGGTTGCAGTTATTGTGGGGTTAAGGGAGCCTACTAGCTAGACGCAGTGCATGGATTCCTTGGGCATACGGGGTATTACAGAAAATTCATTAAGGGATATGCCAAGATCATCGTGCCTTTAGAGGAGCTACTTAGACACAAAAGTGCCTTCCATTGGGGAGAGGCGCATAGTAGGGGCATTTGATACATTAAAAGATAGGCTTATTACCGTGCCTATTTTACATTTTCCCTCTTGGGACAAGCCCTTCCATGTCCATGTAGATGCCTCAGGGACCACCATTGGAGCAGTACTTGCACAACTAGGTGAAGGGGTTGTTGATCATCCTCTCAGTTTTGCAAGTAGGAAGTTAACACCAGTAGAGTAGAATTATACCACAACCAGCGTGAGGCATTGTTGATGATCTATGCACTCTTCAAGTTTAGATAGTATCTGTTGGCAACACCCTTTGTATTCTACACCGACCACATGGCATTAAAGTATTTAGTAAACAAGCCCATTCTTCAAGGGCATATGTCGATGGGTGTTGTTGTTTCAAGAGTTTGAATTCACCATTGTAGTGAAGCCCGGAAAAAGAAACTATGGGCCTGATCATCTGTCAAGGATTGATTCAGGAGAGGATGCAAAAGTATTGAGGAAGCAATGCGATGTGCAAATATTTAGATTGAGGCATGCACCCTCAGATTTGGAGGAGATTGTAGTATTCTTAAAAGAAGGTGTGGCACTGATGGAATGAAGGCATTGGAGAAGAAGTAGTTGGCCATACGTGTCATGCCCTACATGTTGATTAGTGGAGACTTATACAAGTTGGGATGAGATGAAGTTTTTGTGCAGGTGTGTATTAGAGCATGAGCACTTGGCCATCATGGAGGAAGCACACGAAGGAAGTGCAGGGTGGGCATTACGCAGGTGATGCCACCACGTGCATGCAAGATATTAATGGCAAGATTATGGTGGGAAACCTTATACAGGATTGTAGAGATTATTGTAAAGTGTGTGACCACTGTCAGTGCATTGGAAAACTAGGAAGGAGAGATGAAATGCCTTTGCCCTATCCCTAGTGCAGAGCCTTTTGAAAAATGGGTGATAGATTTTGTAGGACCTATTGCACTAGCAATGCAGAGGACTAGGTCATGTTATGTCATCACTTGCATGGATTATCTCACAAGGTGGGCAGAGGCAGCCCCAACTAAATATTACATGGTAACAACAACAGTGGTAAGGTTCTTATGGGAGAACATTATCATGAGGTATGGATGTCCATTGAGTTTGACCAGTGATAGGGGTACACATTTTCTTGAATGAGACCATGAGGATCTGTTATCAGAGTTCATGGTGGCTCATCACAAGACTACGCCCTATCACCCACAAGCAAATGGAACCATGGAAGCATTCAACAAAATACTGAGTCATACCTTGACCAAAATTTGTGATGTTGGAAGACAAGATTGGGATGACAAAGTATCAATAGTGTTATGGGCTTACGAAAAACGTATAAAAGACTAAATAAAGCCACACCTTTTCAATTGGTGTTTGGCATGTGGAAGCTATTTTACCGGTTGAATTTATGTTACCTTCTCTATGAATAGCACGTGCAAGAGGATTAGCCAATGAACAAGCACTTTGGAAGAAAGGATTGATGAGCTAATGAAACTAGATGAGAGATGATCACTTGCCCAATGGAGCCAAACAGTGGAAAAGGAAAAGGAAAAGGCTTGGCATGATCACCACATTAGAAATAAGAAGTTTGAGGTTGGGCACATGGTGTTACTATATGATTCCAAGTTTCTGTGCCATCCTGGAAAGTTGAAAGTCCATTGGTTGGGTCCCTACACAATTTCATACATCCTTGATTCGAGCACACTGCGATTCAAGCGCTTTGGATGGGATGAAGTTTCTGGACACTTCAATGGCGTAGGCTAAAGCCCTACTATAAATAAGTCTTCTTGGTGTTTGTAAATAAGGCAATTTTCCAGTTAGTTTAGAAGTTTCCTTTATGCATTTTCCCTTTCTTGTGTTTCCCTTTCACATTGTTGTTTTGGTTTTGTGCCTTGGGCGCGGTAACCTTATTGCTATTTTTGGAGAATTTGTGAGTGTGCAGAGGACCATGCATCATTTAAGTGTGGGGTGGAGAAAAGTGAA
This sequence comes from Taxus wallichiana var. yunnanensis, assembly GCA_018340775.1. Taxonomy (NCBI): domain Eukaryota; kingdom Viridiplantae; phylum Streptophyta; class Pinopsida; order Cupressales; family Taxaceae; genus Taxus; species Taxus wallichiana. The sequence goes on from CM031237.1 coordinate 416,767,102, forward strand.
GAAGCACATGATTAAAAGTACCAAGGAAGTTGTGTTGAAGAGCCTTGTTGTGTAGCCCGGTTGAAAGAGGTAGATGAAGAGAAAAGATAGAATGGTTGGTGCTAGGATAAAGCTACTTAGTAGATCCCACGTACAAAGGAAAAGGAAGCACAGTTAAAGCAACATGAGGTAGGTGAAAGAAAGAATCTGGATAGAAGAAGTGCCTTTGGTGTAGGTTAAGCACGCGTAAGAGTCTCCTGTCAGGTTGGTTGGGTTGCGCGCCAAAAGGTTGGAGGAGTTTTCACACAAGGGTGCATGAGTGAAGGTGCTGAAGATGGAGACTTTGTTTGAAAAAGCCACATTAAATGAACAAAGTATGGGGGTAGGTAAAGTAGCATTTAATGATCAAAAAAGGAAAAACTATAAATAGGTGGGGCACTCTCATTTTTACTTTGTGAAAATGAAGAGTTGGAGATATAAGAGTGTTATAAACTAGGGTTTTTAGATTCGATCGAGTGGAAGATTTGTGTGATTAAAAAATTAAGAGCCAGTTTGAGATTACAGACTAGAAGGAATTACATGGGCATGGAAGGAGTTAAAAAGGTGTTGTCTTATGAAGAGTTTATCCAAGTTAGGGTTTGAAAAACTAGGGCACAGGTTTAGAAGAGTTATATCATGGATCTGAGATTAAAGGTTGGGAGAAGAAGGATAGAGTAACAAAGAGAGGGTAGGAGTGATAAAAATACCTTGACCATGGCACCTAAGAAAGGAAAAGGCAAAGCCAAGGCTAAACAACCAGAACCCAAGTAGACACAAATGAAGAATGGTATGCGAAGATGCAATACCCAAATGGGGTGATGATGGGAAAGGAATGGGAATCCCACTTGAGAAGCATACCTAGTAGTGACTATAACCACCACACAAATTCCATAGAGAAAGAAATGGTGTTAGAATTGGTACGTCCCACCAACAAGCAACACCTGAAGGTTTACCCATATATGATGATGACGTTAAGGTTAAATTCGTGAAGGTAGGGCTGTTGTAACTCTATGAGTTGCCTTATTTTGGGAAGCCAGATCAGCTTGTACTAGTGGTTGATGTCTCGGGTGCATGAAGACTATTTCCACTTTGTTGGGTGTAAGATGCGCATGACTCCCTAATTAATTTCACAATTTACAGGCCTCATATGTGAGGGAGATAGTCTAGAAGATGACCTTCATGACAAGGAGGCTATTCAAGAGACCGTCACTGAGTATGCCTGCAAGAAATGGTCATGATACTACAATATTTTAGACATCAAGGACCCCATTATAAAGATGGTGTGCATCTTGTGACTAAGCTAAATGGCCAAGAAAGATGGACATAGGTCAACAAACCTTGGCTACATGTTTGCAGGAAGATTACAGAGGGGACGATATACAACTTATCCATGTACATTGCAGAGGAGATTGTTAAGTGCGCGAAGGAAGGGGACATGATCCTCTTTGGAAATGTCTTGCTCACCATAGTGTTTATAGAAATTGGAGTGCTAGATGCATCAGACAAGTTCATGTGGGAGTACCCAACCAAAGACCCTTCACTTGTGAAGAGGTTCGAGAAGTATGCTTGTGATACAATGACAACTCCCCACAAAGCACGGCTAGAAAAGTGGTATATGTGCTTGAGGAATGCATTCAGGCAGAGTGGAGGATCCCTGAACAACTCCTAGCAGCCACTGAGGGAGAAGTTAAGTTTGCAGGTGTACCAGCACTACTGCTTGGGTAGATTCAAGCTTATTGACAAATCATGGAGCCAAAAGATTCCTTTCATGTTCACTGCCCAATACTTCTAAGCGAGAGTAAACAAATTTAAAGAATCAAAGAAGCTAAGGCTAGAACTAGGAAGGTTAGACCAGGAACACAAGGAGATGAGGAAGAAGCTGAATTACAGTGGTAAGCATGTATACGTGGAGAAGTACGTGTCGCATGAGATCCAATTGACTAGGCTAATGACGCGTCCCATCACTGGAGGATCCGCAACACGCGTGTACATGCACATAAGGCTGAAGTTCAAAAGGGTGCGTATTTGGAGGATGAAATCTCCATACCTGAAGACCCCTTGGGGAAGAAGAAGCCAGTGTCTAAGAAGAGAGGCAAAGGAGAGGAAGGAGCACCAAGTGTGCCGACTACTCAGATAGTAAGCATGCCATCTACAAGTGCCAAGCCAAGCACCTACATATGGAGAAAGAAGTCTCCAAAGTGAAGGAGAAGATGCCGAGAATTAGAGGCACTCGAGCAGACCACCATAGAAGAATCGCCAAAGGAAGAAGAGAAGGTAAAATCTCCTTATCAAAATCCACCTCTCGGGAAGAAGGCGAGGGTGGATGAAGAAGCTGACTCAAAGGCAACGACAACTTAGAGAAATACTTGGGAGAAGGAGAAGATGAGAGTGAAGGAGATGACGAAGGACAAAGAACCACATGTGTTAAGTGTCTACATGAATCGGAGGAAGAGAGTGGAGAGGAGAAGCAAAGATTTTGTATTTACGCGGTGCAAGGGTGCATAAGATGAGGAAGGCACCAAAGACACAAAGGAATATGAGAAGGATGCCAAGGAGAAGTAGGGAGCCATAAGTTTTACAAAAGAGAAGACTCGAGGTAGTAGAGCAAGAAGAGAAAAATATGCTCGAAGCCCTTGTAGACCAAGAGTTAGTGTAACACCAACTGTTGTTACTTTCTCCTGAGCATACAAGTGTTGATATGTGATTTCTTGTAAAAGGATGTGTTCCTCGATTGAGAAATCATGCTTGATATGTACTGTATTTCTTTGCAGATCTTTGACTGAGTCAGAATATGATTAGACTCTTTTATCTATTTCATTTTGTATCTGAGTTTAATCTGATCTCGGAATAAATTATAGAGTTATCCATCTATAAGATCTAGTCTTGGATCAGTGGAATTGATCCAAGTAATGCTTTAAGTTTGTTCATGATGATTTAAAATCACAGACCTTGAACAGGTTGCAAGGTTTAGCAGCATTGAATAAGCTAGTCAGGAGTATGACTCAGGCTGATCAAGTGAAATGGATTGGTTCCCGATATCGAAGAATATCTGGAAGGTCTCGATCGTGGACCAGGTAATAATTCGTTTACATACGATTCTGCAGCAGAACAGGAGCTAACCCTGTTCAAGAAGGTAAGAGGTAGGTCTTTTCTGAGTGTACAGAATGTAGACCTAACTGGAATTATTAAATGATTAGTAACCTAAGACTAAACCTAACCTAGGGGTTAGATTAGTGTTAATCTAACCTAGACCTAGGCTATGTGTTAATGTCCTAAGTTAGTATCTATGTGTAATATGGTTAGAATGAGTATTATCCTAAATTCTAACCTAAGATACTAACCTAACTATGAGCAAGAGTATAAAGGGGCCTATGGAGGGGTGCGAACCATGGGCGGCGTTTTCTATGTTATTAAATGCATGGGATAAGGATGAGGGACAGGTCTTGGCGGAGGTTTTGGGGACGGCTAATCTGTGCCGACGTGGCAGGTCGCCAAAACTGGAAATGAACTTGGGATTTTGTTTGACTATCGCCAATTCTGGCGGTCGGTGGAAGTGGAGTTTTAGCGGGAAAGTTGGTTTAATTGCATTCAATATTCTCGGTAGTCGAGCTCGGAACTCGCGAGAAGGCATGCAAACAGGAAGTTTGTTGGTTTGTTTGGCTTGTCGCGATTTTCGGGTTTCTCTCTGCCTGTTCACTGGTTCTTCGCACCAGTCTTCTCTGTGTTGCATGGCAAGTATGAACTTATCTAGCTCTTTTCTCTGTCAAGGAGGATATATATGTGATGGAGATAGCAAAATTTTGTTGGTCGCTCTAACTTGGAAAAGGAAAAGAAAGTCTGAGCTCTTCCAGTGGTCTGCTTCGGAAATTTGAGCAAAAATCCAGGCATGTTAGGCCCTAACCTTTAAAAATCTTGTTGTCTTTCAAGTGATTTCATTAGAACAACTCTGTTCAAATGTTTTGAGAAAATAGATGATTTTCTATGGAGGTCTTGTTTGATTTTTGGTACTGTATCTCTTCTGGTTCGAAATTTTCATTTATCCTTTGATGGGTTTTTATTAAATTGAATCAGAGCATTAATTACTTGTGTTTGCATTCTGGCTTAATTATGCAAAACATGTGAAATGTAAGATTGCTCGGCCTGTTCGGCGTGAGCCCATGAATCGTTCCTGTGATGGGTATAGGCCATTGATTGTCTGTCGATTTTTGGTCGTTGATTCTTGTTTTGGAAACAGTCGGAAGAAATATTGATGGAACTGTTTGTTTGTTCAGTATTATGAAATCATTGTAAGCTCTGTCGTGGGTTTTAATGACAGTGGCTAATGATACTTTTTGGTTTCGTTCTGTCTTTTAAAATTGTTTAGGAACAGGTAACTATTGTGTTACAGTTTTCCTTTCGACTCGGTGGTAGTTGTTTTTCCTTGTTATTTTGGTAACGGGATCTAACCCGTTGACAGTGTACAGTATGGATATATGTATTTTATTCGGACGACTCTGTTGAGTCCATTGAATGATTCATATTGTGGACCACTGTTGAACTTCGTTTGAATATCTATTTGGATACTGGTAATTCAATTTTGTACTCGAAGAGTAACGGGTAGCACGACCTTTGTTATTTTACCTTTGTGTTGCAAGAATTTGTGGTTTAAACTCTTTGGATGAAATTCTACGTTTCTTTCCTGTGCCATCTTGTGCGAAATGTTGGTAAGGGTACCGTTGGATTCCTTGTTTTGGAATTTCAGTATTCTGGTTCGTTTTTGCCTGATTATAATGTTGCCATTGTTGGCACGGATGGATTTATCATCTTACATTATTTTGGTTACTGTTGTTAGGACTCAGTTGAATTCTTGATGGATGGACAAAGTGTAATGCTTTCAATTAGGGCTCAAGTTGGGTTTATTCACATTGTTTGACCACGTGGAGGTTATCTTGTTTCTTTTGGCTTCTGTATAAGCCTGAGATTGAACTCGTGATGTTTATTTGGCCTTGATGGATTTCTGTGAATAGTTTGACATCTTGTATATCGGCTTTATGATATAGGTCATGGATAATAACCCGTAACAGTATGCAATTGTTTGACTTGTTACCACTGTTGGAATCATTTGAATTCTTGGATGGTAACTTGTATTTCTGTCTCTTATTGAACCTAATACTTGGACACTGTCGTTTGTCACTGTTTGAATTCCTTGAGTATGGATAATTATTTCGTGTTCTGGCTCTGTTGAGGTGAGTCGCGAATACCATACTTTAGACTTGCATGCGCCAAGGTAAGAATAGATTGGTTGTATTCCTTTCCGTTTACTCCTGTCTGAGTGAGACTGAGCATGTTTCGGTATTACTGTGTGGTCGTCTTGGCATAGTCTTTAGGAAACCTCAAATTGCTTAATGCAATGAAGTCTGTTGTTTACAGCTTTATGCTAAAAGTTCCTTGATTTCAACTTGTGTTGAAAAGCCATACTGTGTATAAAAGGAACCAGTGTTGGGCTTAAGGTTGATATATGGGATTGTTGATGTGTTAGCTGCTGTACAGGAGTTTTGTTGTGTTTTATTTCTTGATTTAAAACAGCGATCCTTCTTGTGGCTTGTCGGACTTGTTCATATACATACTGGGTGAATGTTTTTCATATGTGTGTAAACACAAGATATGAACTTATGGGAAAGGAAGTATGAATGATTTGGTTCTTTCTCTTCTTTTATTTTAATATTTGTTGATATCTGTCTAACAGTGGGAATTGTTGTGTAACATATTGGTGGAATTACGAACTGTTATGATATTTTCCTTTTTGGATGAATGAAACGATCTGCCCAATGTTGTGATTTTGGATTCAATGATTGTTTGTATACATTCGTCCCTTGATTCTTAATATTCGATGAAATATTTGAGAAGTGTTTAGGACTATTCTGTAACGGTGATAGAGTTACATAATCGTAGTCATTTTGGATTACAAAGGAATAGTCTGAATCATGTTTACTTGTTTGGATTATTGATATCATTTAAACAGGGTGTTTAATGAAAACAATTGATGGATTGCAATTGTTTTAAAAGTTAGTGCTTATCATGCTCAGTTCATTGAACTGACTCATGTTGACTATTTTGCAGATGGTTGCCGTAAGTGGTAAAAGCAATGCAGATCTGACAGGATGATCAGATTATTTAATTTGTTTCATAATGAATTACAGCTTGATTATATAAATGTACTGTATGTGGAAAGATGTTTCTTTTCCGTTAAGCATTGTATCAAGTATGCTGCTTGCATAAAATGTAATTGTATAATTTTGAAAGGAATGGAAATAAGTGTTTGATACTTATGTATTGTATTCTATTTCTGATAGTTGACCTTCTTCGGTTTATATACCGGAATGGCAATGATATCTTTGTAAAATTTTGGATGCTTTTGGGATTAACTATGAAAGCTTACAAGAAAATGTGGTTGAATTCATATGAGTGTTTAGCAGATCTTATTGTTCTAGCGAAAGCAATATTGAATTTAAATAATTGTCTTTCTAAAAGATAGGTTAAAAATGAACCTAAGCAGAACGCTAAACAAGCTGGATTAAATTACTAATCCCTAGTCCTGAGTATGACAGGACAATATTAAATTGGATTCTTAATCATTTATATCCTTATACTAATAAGTATGATATAAATTCAGTTAAGAGAACTGATATAAATCAAATGAAGTTCGGATGGCAATCTCATGTGAAGGGTATGAGATATTGTCCAATTCTGTTGTTTAGAAACAGGTGTATTCTAATGACTCCTTGATGAGAGTTTGACCTTAATACCTCTACCATGTAATGGGTTTTATAGAGGAGGGTCATCTTAAGACGAAGAATCCAGGGATCGGGAAAGGCTAACCTTAGGGAAAAGTCTTTAAAGTAATTTAAACTCAAGTGCGTAACGCATGTTGTTAAGTAGATCTTTTCGAGGCGGATTTAAAGGTTGACGACACAAGTCAACTGCAGGGTTGTACCTCCGAGAAGATTAGGATCTTCTCGAAGTTACAACAATGCAGGAGACTTCTGGCGACACCCTTTGCATTGATCGCTAAGATTTACACTTTGTTCTCGCACGAGTTACTCAGGGTCCGATTATGAACGTGGTCATGTTATAAGGCTGCCTAGGAGATTCGGGGTATCATGACACACTGGTTGAACTGCAAGGTTGAACCAGTATGTCACCATATCCCTAATCCTCGTGGGCATCCATATAACATTATCACCTTGATAATCTACCTCCGAGCGATTCGTTTGTGAAAGGAAGGACTGACAGTAGTCAGTGTAAGACATTCTATATAACATAAGAATGGGGTGAAGGACGTATTCCAGATTGACGAGTATGCCGTTAAGGAATACGAGACATAAACAGTATGTTTCAAATCTTTGGCCAAAGTATCGTAAGCTGCTGATTGCGTTGTCCTAATTCACCTAGTCTAAGGGATGAGATGCCGATGAATAATGGTAACAATTATTCAGTTAGGTTCCTTGGACGAGCATTCTGAATCCCAGAATAGGGAAGAGAACCACAAGAGTGAAGGGTTAAGTAATAACGCCAACTCTTATTACTCATGAATAGATCGGTAGATTACTGAGTCATGGAATGAATAGATCGGAAGTAATCCGAGTCATTACAAACTGCATATGGTTGTCTCATTATATGAATGGTTATTTGATTTGTGAGTTCTAAATTATGTATTTAGAACCAGAATGCATTTATCAAAAAAAAAAATCGACTTGTTCTATTGTCTAAAATGAGGATGTTACAGTTAGAGCACAGCGGGGATATAGTGCTTAAGGAAGGGAAGAAGGAGAGCGTTGAAAAGGAACATGATATCCTAGGAGGCCCCGCTTTGATAGTTAGCTTCCCCAAAGGCGTGTGCTCGGGTAGAAGAACTCTGGATACATAACAGAGATAGGTAATGGGCTATGTGGATGACATGAAGAAGGTGTTACGTACACGGTTCCAAAGCACCATACCCATGGAAAGGCTCCTAGCCATGGGGTCTTTTGAAAAGGATGGCATGTACCCCAGGACCAAGAAGATTCTCTCTTGGGTGTTTGAGTCACACATTGATGAGCCAGACTTTGAAGTCTACTAGAAAGCACTCATCACATTTCCAGAGTCTAAGGGAGACAACCCTTAGTAAATGCTCAGAAATTTCAGACGAGCAAAGTATGCAATGCTCTAAACAAAGTCACGGTCGAGACCGAGGCTAGGCTATTCATGTGAAATGATAGAATCAGAGCATTGGAGGTGAAGTTGGGGAAGGAGGAAGAACTAGCAGAGAAGGCCAAGAGTTTAAAACAAGAGGAATTAATCAACGCATAGTTAAGGCGTGAGTTAAAGGAAGAAAAAGTAAAGGTGTAGGAGGTCTAAAAGAACATGGAGTCGATCAATAGTGCCATCATATTAAATCACCCATACCTAACACCAATCCCTCAGAGGTACGCATCAACTTTGGAATGCTTAGAAGACCAAACACTCGTCCTCACTATGGAGAGGAGACCCTTTGCGTTGGAATCTGCAGAAGAAGTGGCCATGTGCTTGAAAGAGGAAGACTGGTTGAAGGTGGTAGCACTTGTTGCCAAGTACAACCAAGTAATTTTGGAGATTAAGGTCACTACCCGATCTATAGAAGCCACGTGTGACACATGCGCGGATAGAGATAAGGTGGTGAGCTCCTTCGTTGCCACGCTTGAAGTAGAGCTGAAAGAGTTCCAAGAAAAGAACAAAGGGAATAGGGTAGAGAGGGAAAAGGTTTTGGCTGAGGTAGAAAAAAATCAGAGGCAATTGAGGCTTTAAGGAGCTCAATTAAGGCTGATGAAGGAATTATACCCCAAAATTTCCAGAAGAATGGATAAAATCGTAGACCTGGGTAAGGAAATGGAGTAGATTATGGACACTTTGGGCACCCAGGAATTGGCCTAAGATTTGATGAAGTGAGCACCCTGGTGGGAAACCTATGCCAGAAGGTGAAGGGCGAGGTCAAAGTGTGGAACAAGCTGGAGGCAGATCTGTGAAAGGACTTTCCCACCTATTAAATTGATGTCCCCCTAGTATTTATTATTTCCCTATTATTTCATCCTTATTCATTTTGTAAAGTATAAGTCTACATCTTGGTTCCATAAAACAACTTGCATCTTGGTCAAGTAAAATTTTTCGAGGATGGAGAACATGCGTAGTGTGGGGTGATGTTGGGCCCTTGGAATATTGACCAAGTATGAAGGTGCTTAGGTGCGCAGGATCCTAGTTATAGAATGGTGTGTAAGGAAAAAGTGTGTAAGAGAAAGGCTTAAGGAAGAAAATAGCGTGCGCGACATGTGAAAGGAGGTTCGGGACTTAGCCAATTTGAGTGCCCAAGGCAGAACACATGAAAAGCATGATCGGTTGTGCATGGATAAGATGTCAGCCTGAAAATAAGTTGGCCCAAGAAAGAGCATGCCCCAGATGGAATCTTCTAGAAGATCATCATGAGATGGAGTGGAGAGCTTAGGCTTGAAGGAACATGCTCACATGGAGGACCACATTTGACACTTGGTGACGGATCTGAGGGCACGAAGGTGAGTTGGCAGCCCGGGAAAGTGATAAATATAAGTTCCTGCTGCGGAAAAGATATACATACACACACACACAGAGATATATCATCTGGATATACATAGGGAATAGTGGGTTAGAGAGTAAGCGAAGCTCTGCAGAATTGCTACGAGTGGATATTCTAGTTCAAGAAAGAATGTACTAAGCATGGAGTTGTTATTTTTCTTTTACTAGCTTAGCTTACATACATACGTCCAGTGATGCGCATGACTGTGGTCTACTCTCTGTGACACTCTGTAATGAACCAATGAATATATTGAGGTTACCTGTTATAAATAGATATGAATATCAATGGGTTTAATGTATATTTCATTCATATGAGTTCTCTTTCCTTTCATGCTATGAATGAATGGTTATATATTTCTTTCTGTTATAGTATATGTTCTGGAATCTATTAAAGCACTCGGTTTGAAGTGACTGCAAGGATCTGGAGGCCATTCTGAGCCCTATGGTTCTTGTATGTCTCAACTTCTTTCCTAAATACTCTTACACTAATCATAGTTAATGCTCCCCACTAAAATCACATAAAAGAGAGACTCGACCGTGTGTGCCGCGGGTGAGCACTCAACTTCATTGGGTGATAGCATGCATGGGGTTCTTCATTTTGTGATAGGAGTAAAAATGACTACACAATGTTTCCATCTTCTTCTATTCCATCACATGACATCCTCTCCTTATGCATGTTGTAGGATAAATTTAGTCTTAGGTTCACTCTCTCACCTTAGAAAGTAGGGCTTACTATGCATCTATAGATAACAATTCCTTGCATGGTAATATCGTTCCCAAAAATCCATAACTCAACTTTTTTAAGGATTTCACCATGCCCACATTTACATGCTTTGATGGTACTTGGTGACCCTCGGATTCATATTGCACATTATCACACTCTTATGGCCTCTTATTCCAATGATCGACTATTACTTAAGGCCTTTCAGTTTAGTCTAGTTGATGATGCACTTCAATGGTATACCCATCTCCCTTTTGGTTCTATTAGCACTTTCTACGACATGGAGGATGCCTTCCTTCATAGGTTTATTATCAATACTAGTCCTAGGGTCACATACGATCATATTCCCACTCTCCATCAAGGATCTTCTGAACCTATTTAGGATTACATCTTACGCTTTAATGCATGCATACATCAACTTATATTTCATCCTAGTGACTTGGAAAAGTAGTTCCTCTTCTATCATGGTCTTATTCCTCCTCTAAAGCAACACTTATAGTATGATACTTGTGAGTCCTTTATACTTTTGTGTTACAAGGTTATTGATCTAGAACATGACCTTTTTATTCGCTCTGTGAGCTTTCTCCAGCTTTCTCCGATTACTATGCCCTCTGCTCTTCCACCTACACCTCTAGTTGTACATCCTCAACAACCTCCACCCTTAGCTAAAAATCAAACAAACCGTGCTACTCCTACTCCACCTCCTAGAAAAATCCAAAGAAACCCTTATCTCAACCCAAAGTGCAAAGGCAACAACCTTAGTCTCCTCCTCCATCTCCTACACATGTCTCTCCACCTCTACGACCAATTACTACCACTACTACTTCACCTCAGTACCATGAGCCTCTATGTTTTTCACCTAATGCTCGACCTCATGATGTCTTGCATATATTACTTGATGAGTGATTAATTCAGCTTCCTTCCAATCACCACCACCCTCCACACCATTTACAATGCCAACATGATCAATATTACTATAATTACCATTGTATTAGTGGCCATCATGACAATGACTATCTTGCTTTATGTGAGAGGTTACAACATTTAGAGGACACTAGTGTCATATATTTTTCCTCTCATGAGCGATCATTATCTCCTTCACCATGACAACATAGGCATAACCTTCTATGTCTTTTCTACTACTGTACTTAGTTTGTTCATCAATCACCACCATCACATGCACACTATCCACCACCTCCATTGCTTCCACCTCCATATTCATTACATTTGCCTCACTCACTCACACTATCCATCACATCCATCCCATGGGTTTCTACTAGTCTCTACATATCCCATGGTCACTCCATATGACACACACTTTGGTCCATACACTCATGCTCCATCCATTTCATATGCATCCACCTCTACCTATCCTCTGAGTCATTAGTTAGTGATCATTATCACCTTACCCCCTGATGATGCACTTGTGTTCTTATGGTTCTTACACAACTGTTGAGGGATTAGTTTTAAAATATTTCACCACGTGCTTCGTCATTTATCTAAGCACACCTTAATCATTTCACGATGACACACTCTTACTTATGTGGTTCATCCTTAACTGCTGAGGGGTCTTATCACATGATCCTATTCATCCATACACTAGGGGCATCGTTAATCTCCCCCCCTCATATTTTCATCATTGTATCATATTACCCTTATATTACATTTCCACATCTTTCTTATGCTACACTTATCTCTTTTCACATTTATTCTATTATCACCATTACAGTACCTACGCGCTACATACTTTATTCATCTTATCAATCATATTACATTACTTAACTACATCATCATATTTTATCTACTATTACTAACATGATCATACAAATTCATATTCATTACATACAATAAAACACACATGCTAGAATAATAACCATATAACCATACGATATCCATTACATCACAATAAAAACATCTCCAATATCGATCTCATATATATCAAAAATAGGTATCCATACATATAGTGGTCATATGATCATCATAACAAAAACATGTTTCATCACTGGGGAAAGGCCCTACATCATATAAAATCCTTGCTATCACACCTCATCATCAATATCACTTTCGTGTACAATGAGATCCCTAGAACGTGATGCCTCACCACCGAAGTGATGCCACATTTCATGGCCACAAAACTTCTCCACTTGTCTTGTGTAACATGGAAATCTCCATATTCTACTCCAAAATTGATGTTACAAATCCTCATAATGAGAAAACATGTCCTAAGCCAAGGGACCACCACCTACCACCTCTTGGGCACATCGAGTCTCCTCATGTGCCTTGTCCCTCTCGCTAAGAAACATCGTACATGTCACCACTTTGCTATGGCTAATGGATCAAACAAAGGGCGAATCTCCTACAATATCATCCACATGCTATAGTGTCCCTCTCACTTAGCACATCACTATACATATTCCATGTCAATGTGTGGATAGAAGTGTCTACTATCAATGACCAATAGGCATCTCCTACACACACAACATACAACCTCATGTTAGTCAACTACGTACAAAACACAACATAAACAATTCATTAACCACATTAGCATACACAAATACTTACAATCTTCCACAACCACCACTACAGGGTCAGGGATGCCTCCTCACCCACTCCTCCTACTAGTAACTCCATAGCACCCACAAATACTAGATATAACAACACCCATTGATGCACTTCCCACCACACTCAATAATCCTCCATACTCCCTACATCATTGCCATCCACAACCACTATCGCTAGGTATACCACATCTAACCTCGGTGGTACCAATTGATCCACTTGTGGGCTCTAGCCTAGCACTTGCCCTCTTAGGGGCTCTAATGGCCCATATGCATATATATGGCTTTAGGGGCACATCATGTGCCATCCCAAACTACCACGATACTCTCTCCACCTAAAATAGCTTTGCTACACCTGGAAAGTGGTCCTCTAACCACATGGTCCTCTGAATACATCACAACTCTGTCACATCCTTAGGCCATCCCCCATAATCGCGATATGGCCTCCATATCACCTGAATCGGATCCCATCCTGTCTATCAAGGTCTTGAAGCTATCTGTATCCATCTTCTTACCATGAATATCCTCCCACCATTGAGAAAATATCTTTGGTTGAGTCCACTCTCCTTATGGCCCTGCAAATGGTCGTAATACAACTATGTGCTCATATGCCCATACATATAGTGGTGTGGTGGCCCCTATACCTCTACCATGCTAATCCTCCATAAACCGATACAAGTCCCTGTACATGTGGGCCAACACACACCGAACCCATGAATTTATCATCCCATCCTCCTCTATCCGCTAACATTTGTCATGAATTTTAGATAAGATGCTTACACCCCCTCCCTCTACCACTATACATGATGCTATCACCAATGCGATGAAATTTCGTAAATGTAGAACCCTCGATTGCAATATCACATACAAACTAATATGGGCTTTTGTTGGAACCTAGGACCCTATAAAATATCATTTAGCTGAGCATATTTTCCACTCCATATCCACGACCGCCATCACTGTACTCTCTCCCCAACCACTGACAATCGCAGTATGCAATATACATCCTCCAACGTCATTTTCATCTCTCCCGTAGGGAACCAAAATTTTATGTGATTTGAGTGGGAAAACATCATCTATGATCCAAACTTAAAGGAAGTGAGTGGAAAAGAGACATGCAAGCATCATAGAGCTCAAAATGGCTTCTAGATCAGTGCAGTCATTCTAGATAGAAAATTACTTAACAAATTAAGAACTGAATCAAAAGAAAGGGAAATGTGCAAGGATTCAAACTCATTCCATAAACATGCATAACACAGAACCATGAAGATATGTAAATGCACCAGAATCATTACTGATCATATTCATATAAACTGGTAACCTCATTACATTCATTAGATTCATTATAGAGCATCGCAGAAAGGAAGACCAAAGTCATGCATCATAACTAGGATTCCTATCCTTTAACTCTCAAAATGAAAATTTAAACATCCAAGCCCTTGATACATCCATCTCCTATGTTTTATCTACCCAACCCAAACAAAATTCCTTTGTAGCATTTCTGCAGAGCTCTAATCTCTCTCTCTCTCTCTATATCTTTTCTTCTACGGGCGCTTGTATATATAGGCATCCTGAAGTGCCAACTCATCCTTTTGAGCCTCAGATCTGACACCAAGTGTCTAAATGTGGTCCTCCATGGGCGCATGCTCCTCTAGGCCTGAGCTCTCCACTCCTTGTCATGATGGTCTTCTAGGAGCTTCCATCGCATGGCATATTCCTTCCTAGGCCAACTTGTCACCAGGTTGGCACCTTATCCACTCCGCATGCATAGTCGAGTCATGCTTTTCTCATGTCCTGCCCGATACACCAAATATGGCTAAGTCCCGAGACCTTGTCCTATGGGTGCATCATGGGTTCTACTAAGATCCTCCTAGAACCTTTCCTTGTGCACCCTCCTTGTGTTCCCCATTTCTTAACTTCAGTCTTGCGCGCCCATGCACCTTTTTGGACTTAGTCAATATTTTAGGGGCCCAACATCACCCCACACTTTACCTATTCTCCACCCATGGGAACATTTCTCCAATGAATAAAGAATCACAATAGACTTAACATCTTGGGAAAAGAATAAGGGAATGAAGAATTTGGGAAAGAAGAAAGAATGGGAAGTGATGGCATTATTGTAACAAGATAGGAAAATATTTTTTTCAAGTTGACCTCCAACTTGTTCTAGGCATTGAATTCATTTTGTACTCTCTGGCAGAGGTCACCGACTAGGGCACTTACCTCCCCAAAACTCAGTCCATCTCCTTGAGCATTCATAGTGTCAACATTTTTTCCAACTCCTTGCCCACGTCCTCAAGCGTGTCCATCCTTCTAGTAATCTGTGGGTATAGCTCCTTTAGCTAGTTCTTGATTGTACCCCTTAGGGCCTCAATAGCTTTTGACTTCTTTTCAACCTCGGCCAGGATTCTATCCCACTCTACTCTATTCCCTTTGTTCTTTTCTTGGAACTCTTTAAGCTCTACTTCATAGTTGGTGACTAGAATACTCACCACTTTATCTCTATCTCATGTAGTTGTCATATGTGGCCTCAACGGTATGGGAAAAAATCTTTACATCAGCAAGGACTTTGTTGTATTCAACCATGATTATTACTACCTTTAATTTTCCTCCTTCTCCAAGCATTGTTGCTTCTTCCATGGATTCTAAAGCTAGAGGTTTCCTTTCCATGGTGAGGATGCACGTTAAGTCTTCAAGGCACTCAAGGGAAGATCCATACTTTTGTGCGGGTGGTGCTTAGGTCTGGATGCTTCAAAAAAATGGCATATGTGATGGATTCTACCTTCTTATGTACTTCACGCACCCTTTCCTTTTCTTCCCTTAGTTCACGCTTTAGCTAGCATGCTAATTAGTTCCTCTTGCTTTAAATCCTTGGTTCTCTCTTCTAGCTCCTCTTCTCTCTTTTCTAGCTCTACCTCTAGAAATTTTACTTTGTCATTCCTCCCAAATAACCTAGCTTCCAGCTCAACCAAGACTTTATTCAATGTGCATAAACCTAAACTCATCTCAAAGGCTATTGAGCATTTACTAAGGGGTTGTCTCCTTTTGACCCAGGCATTTCCATTAGTGCCCCTTAGCTTACCTCAACTCGGCTCATCGATGTGGGACTCAATTTCCCAAGAGAGCATCTTCCTCATCTGGTATGCACCTTCTTCATCAAACGAATTCATTTCCAAGAGTTGATCTATTGGGATAGTGCTTTGGAAGCGCATGTGTAACACCTTGTTTGGATCATCAATGTAGCTCATTCCTTGCCCCTAGATCTCCATGTGCTTTCCTCCTATGTGCACATTCCCTTAGGAATAGTTATAGTTAGAATGGGGCCTCCCATGCTACCATGATCTTTCCCTACGCTTTCTTCCTTATCTTCATTCATGAAAATTTCAGCGCGCTCCAACTCTTGTTCCACCAAGGCCTCAATGATTTTCATTGCTTCTCTTTCTACCACCTTGTTTATTTTCTCCTTCGTGAGGCTTGGAGTTTTCTAATCCTATGTGTGCAACCTCTTCACTTCTTCCCATGTTCTTGGGTGCCTTCCTCCTCCTAGCTACCCTTGTGCACATGAAAAGGAACTCATGTTCTTCTTCTCCACCCTCTTCTTCTGAATCATGCATGCTAAAAACAAGTGGTTCCCGGCCTCCTTTAGATTCATCTTCTTCATCATCATCCCTCTCACCCATGTATTTCTCCAAGCTCTCTTTGTTTCTTCTAAATCAGCCTCCTCCATCACCTTCTATTTCTTCCTAACTAGGGATTCTAGTATAGGAGATTCTTTCTTTCTCTTGTTCCTCCTCCGGTGATTTCTCCTCTGTGATAAGATTTCCTTGTTTTGAGCGCCTCCTCTTTGACTGGTGACCTCTTCCTACACATGTAAGTACTTGTTCTAGCACTTGTTCTGGGGTGTCCTATTTCCTGTGTAACTTGGGCACTTGGTGCCTTTTTCTACATTTCTTTTTCCTTTTATCTGGGCGTGGGCTTCTTCCTACCTGTTGGGTCCTCAGGTATAGATACTTCACTTTCAAGATAAACACCCTTCTCAAACTTGGGCCTTATGCGAAGGTATACTCACACTGTGGACCTCCCTACAATGGGTAGAGTTAGGGGTTTCACCATTTGGACTTCATGTGACATGTACTTTTCCACGTACGTGCACTTGTTGGGGTAGACCAATGTCCTGCGCATCTCCCTGTGGTCCCGGTCCACCTCACTAAGGTCAAACTTTAACTTCTTGGACTCCTTGAATCTGTTAACTCCCACTGGAAGTATTGAGCTGTGAAGGTGAATGGGAGCTTACACCATGGGCTCATGGTTTCATCAATCAACTTGAACCTACCAATATAAAAGTGTTGGTATACAAAACTCATCTTCTCCTACTATAAGCACTAGCAGTTGTTTCGGTATTCTCCATTCTTCCCCAAATGCATTCCTTAAACGTGTATACCACTTTTCAAGATGCACCTTGTGAGGCAGTCATCATGCTATCACAAGTGTATTTCTCAAATATTTTTGTAGGCGAGGGGTCTTCCTCTGGGTACTCCCAAATGAACTTGTCTGCTGCATCTGGTACTCCGATCTCTAAGAACAAAATGGTTAAGAGGACATTACCAAAGAGAATATTGTCTCCTTCTCATGCGCTGGTGATAATTTCATCTCATAATGTATGTAGAAAAGATTATAGATGGTGCCCTCTGATATTCTTCTACAAACATTCAACCAGGACTTGTTTACCTACGTCCATCTTTCTTACGCATTGAGTTTTGTTATCAGGCACGCGCCATTCTCATCACTTGGGTCTTGGATATCCATGATATCAAAGTACCTTGACCCCTTCTTATACACATACACGGCCACTATTTCCTTAATTTCTTCCTTGTCACATAGGTCATCCTCTAAGCTTTCTCCCTCACAGATAAGGCTTGTGAATCTTGAAATTAGTTAAGGGGTTATGCGCATCTTGCGCCCTGTGAAGTGAAAGTGGTCTTCATGTACATGCACATTAGCCACTGATAGAGGCACTCTGGCTTTTTAAAGTAGGGAAACTCATAGAGTTGTAATAATCCCACCTTCTCTAACTTCACCTTGACTTCATCGCTATAAATTGGTAACCCCTCAGGTGTTCTCTGAGTTAGTCGGGTGCACTAACTCCAATGCCATTTCCTTTTCAATCACATTTGTGTGATGATTGTAGTCACTTACTATCATTTTTCTTAAGTGGGATTCCCATTCCATCCCAAGTAAAAACCCCATCTGGTACTACATTTCTACATACCATTCCTCATTGGTACTTGTGGTAATCTCTTGTTGTTTTCCTTTCCTTGCCCTTCTTAGGTGTTACTGCTTAGTTTCTTAGGTGTCATTGCTTGGGTTATCACTTCAACTTCTCTTCCTAGCTCTGCTCTTCTATCTTTTCCAAGTTCAAATCTTGAACTTGTGAAGAAACTCCTTTCCAACCCATGCCCTAGCTTCAAACCCTAACTGGAATATCCCTTTCACAAGATGACGCTTCTCCACAACCTTCTCTACGCCCGTGAACTACTTCCTTCTGGTTTACAGATCCAAACTAGTCACTCATGGTTTAAATATTTCCAATTTTTCTTCACATGGATCAACTCTAGAAACCCTAGTTCGAAAAAAGCTCTTCCTCTTCGTATTCACAAAGTAAACAAATGAAGTGCCCAACCTTCTATTTATAGTTTTCCCACTTTTAGCATTAAATGCCACTTCACCTACCACCATACTTTAACACTTAATGTGGATTTTTCAAACAAACCCATCTTTAGCACCTTAACTCATGCACCCAACCTTGCGTGGAAAATTCTCCAACCTTTTGCATGCAACCAATCCATCTTGACAGGAGACTCTTGCGCACGTATAACTAGCACCGAAGGCACTTCTTTTGTCATGATTTTTTTTCTCTCCTACCTCATGTTGTGTTTGTGCTTCTTCCTCTCTTATACGTGGATCCACAATGTAGCCTTACCTTGACACCAACCATCCTTTTTCACCTTTCCTTACATGCACTTCCTTCCATAGGGCCATTCAACTGGGATTTCAACGCAATACTTCCTGGTGCTTAACACTTTGCATTTTCTTCCACCTTACTCTACCCCACACTAAAATGATGTGCGGTCCTCTACGCATTCACAACCTTCAAAAAGTAACGAGGTTACCGGCACCCAAGGCAAAAAAAAAACAACAAGAAAGGGAAACACAAGAAAAGGAACATGTAATAAAGGAAATCTTGAACTATCTGGACAATACTACCTTATTACAAACACCAAGAAGACTTATTTATAGTAGGGCTTCAGCCTACTCCCATTGAAGTGTCTGGAATCTCGTCCCATCCATCACTTGCAACTAGCACGTGCTTTGAATCAAGGATGTACGAGATGATGTAGGGGCCCAACCAATGGACTTTTAACTTCCCAGGATGGCATAAAACTTTGAATCATATAGTAAGACCATCTTCCCAACCTCAAACTTCTTGTTTTTAATGTGACGATCATGCCATGCCTTTTTTTTTTTTTTCAGTTTTTGGCTCCACCTAGCTAATGATCATCTCTCATCCAATTACATTAACTTGTCAATTCTTTCTTCCAGCTGCTTGTTCATCATCTAATCCTCCTATGCATGCTATACATAGAGAAGGTAACATGAATTCAACTAGAAGGACAACCTCGTGCCAAACACCAATTGAAATGGTGTGGCCTTATTCAACCTCTTGTAGGTTGTCCTATATGCCCAAAGAATGGCTGATACTTTGTCATCCCAATCCTATCTACCAACATCACAGATTTTAGTCAATGTGTGGCTAAGTATTTTGTTAAACACCTCAATAGTTCCATTTGCTTGAGGGTGATAGGGAGTAGTTTTGTGATGGGCCACCATGAATTTTGATAGCAGAATCTTGACCATTTCATTGAGGAAGTGTGTACCTCTATCACTTGTCAAAATCAATGGGCATCCATACTACTTGATTATGTTTTCCCATAAAAATCTAGCAGTAGTAGCCATTTGTACAATCCTTTGTAGGTGTTGCCTCTGCCCACCTTGTCAAATAATCAGTGCAAGTGAGGATATACTGCATGAACCAGTCCTTCGCGCCACTTTGGTGAGATTGGTCCGACAAAGTCGATAGCCCACTTCTCAAATGGTTCCATGCTTTGGCTATTGGTCGCAAGGGCATTTCATCCCTTTTTCTAGGTTTTCCAAGGCACTTGGCAATGGTCACAGGCCTTGCAAAACTCAATGCAATCTTGATAAATGGTCTCCCACCAAATCCTTGTGAGTAGAATCTTCCACATGGTTGCATTTCCCACATAGTGTCCTCCTGCAATCCCACCATGCGCCTCTTCCATAATTGTAATGCACTCATGTTCTAGTATGCATCGACATAGAACCTCATCACGACCCATTTTGTATAGATCTCCACTAATTAGCATGTAGGGCATGGTGCGTATGGCCAACTTCTTCTTCTCCAAGGCCTTCATTCAGTGGCGCCACACCCATTTTGAGAAATACTACAATATCTTCTAAGTCTGAGGGTGCACACCATAGCCTAAATAGTTGTGCATCTGGCATGGTATCCTCAATGCTTTGCATGTCCTCCCTGAATCAATCCTAGACAAATGATCAGGTCTGGAATTACTTTTTCCTAGTTTGACAACCACCGTGAACTTGAATTCTTGGAACAATAGTACCCACCAACATATGCACCCTTGTAGAATGGGCTTGTTCACCAAGTATTTCAATGCCATATGGTCAGTGTAAAATATAAAAGGGGTTACCAACAAATATATTTGAATTTATGAAGTATGTAGATCATTGATAATGCCTCGCGCTTAGTTGTAGTATAATTCTACTCCGTTGGTGTCAACTTCCTACTTGCAAAGCACAAAGGATGATCAACAATCCCTTCACTAAGTTGTGCAAGTACTACTCTAATGGTGGTTCTTGAGCATCCACATGAACATGGAAAGGCTTATCCCAAGAAGGGAATCATAGTATGGGTGCGTGACAAGCCTATCCCTCAAAGTGTTGAATGCCTTCTGAGTGCCTCTCCCCAATGAAAGGCACTTTTATGTCTAAGAAACTCTTCTAAGGGCATGGATGATCTTGGCATATCCCTTGATGAACTTCCTATAGTACCCCATATGCCCGAGAAATCCATGCACTTGCACTTTGACTAGTAGGTTCCCTCAATCCCACAATTACTACAAATTTTGCAGGATCTACTAGTAGGCCCTCCTTACATATGATGTGTCCCAATAATGTTCCAAATGGGGTAGCAAAGACACATTTCTTAATGTTGAGGGATATCCTCAACTACCGACACCTTTCAAACATCAGCCTTAAATTGTCACAATGGTCCTTTACTAACCCATATATTGTCTAATCATCTAGGTAGACTTGAAGAAATTTATGGATAAAGTCATGGAAAGCTTGCACCACAATGCGCGAGAACACAATAGGTGCATTCTTCAACCCAAAAGGCATGACTATATAGGAAAAAATTCCCCACTCATTGGAAAAATTCATCTTCCTTTGGTCCTCCTTTGCAATCTTTACTTGGTGATAGCCCGAGAATCCATCCGTGAAAGAGTAGACCTCATGTCCTACCACTCCTAATATTTCTTTAGTAAATGGGGTTGGGAAAGGATCAATGATACATACTACATTCAGTCCACTGTAATCAACACAGATCCTTATCCTTCCATCCTTCTTGATACTAATCACCATTGGACTTATCCATTCTGACTCTTCAAAACTTCAATAATGCCCAACATTATCATCTTATCTATTTCTTCTTTGACCCTCATGCGTAGGTTAGGATTCATCCGGTATGGTCTTTTCCTGATTGGCATGTGCACCTTCCTTCAACTTTATCCTCATCTCCCCCAAGGAATGGTGGACACCTTTAAGCTCATGATACCACGTGGGAATAAATCCTCAAACTCACGTAAAAGATCAATGATCTTAGAGACTTCTTTCTCTGACCAATAGTCTCCAATGATTGCCTCTTTAGGCTCTTCTTTTGAGCCATGTTAACCTTATTTGTCTTTAAAGGTTCATGATAGGTACACACCCATTCATCAACACTATCTATGACTTTACGTGTCCCTACAGAGTGGTTAACATCCAAGTTCTCTACTTCTTCTCCATCAATAACATACACCATCTTCCCCTTTTCTTTCTCTATACATGCGCACTCAAACTGTATCTCTTCTGTTTCTTCCTCCTCAAAGCGCACTTCCAGGCTAGGTTCTCCTAGCAACTCTTGTATTCTATCTTCTCGCCATAGCACTATCCCTTGATGTAAGGTGCTTGACAACCTGCAACACCTTATGTACTAATGGCTTTGTACTTTGGTACTCAAATGTTTGAATGAGGTCACCGTCAATTCTTTCCAATTACTAGTTTGGTGATGCATCTCTGAGTGGATATACCATGCATGCGTGCACAACCTTGCAAGGTGGAGTACAACTTGTGAACCCATAATGAAGGTGGTAATGCTTCTATGCTTCCCATCCAGGCTATCTCACATGCTTGGATATGGAAGGAAGCGGTCTCTTTACCATGGTAGTCTTTTATAGCCATGGGCACATTACTCCTACAAAACCTTATAGAGAAGGCAATTCTCACCTTGCGCCATTCCAAGAGATTATCTCGATGCATTTCCCACCAGTGCACAATAGTTCCAAGTAGGACGTAACTTAACATCCCTCTTTGTTCATTCTCCTTCTTCCACTGAGCTTCCATCTCCTAAAAAGACCTCAGGGAAGGCTCCTCTTGAGTACTTAGGTAGCTCCTTTCCCCCTAGGCACCAGATTGTATGTGCCTTTGTCACCTTTGTTACCGATCCCCTTAAATGCCATCTAATTAACTCATAGGTTCCATGTGCCCAATTATCACACACTATATTGGTGGTGTCACTTAGGGACTGAGCATCCTCAAACTAGATAACTCCTTATGTGGGATGAATTGTCTCTGGATCCTTGATTGAGCACACATATATTCTATCTAAGACCTCTTCTCCCAAAGGTTCAGTATAGGGTGTTGATTTTCCATCAGCTAGGGGTATGATGACCCATTCCTCCTCATTCTCAAATCTTATGTATCCCTTGTTAAACTGAAGATCCGCATTGTTCTTATAGCACCATGGGTGCCCAAGTAATGTTGGGAAATTGTCTACCTTGGCGAGCACCAAGACTTCAAAGTCCCTAGTAAACTTAGCCCCTTGAATGGTGATAGTTGCATCCTTTAAGACACCGATGGGCATTGCCTTCATTTTTTTCCATATACAACACATTTGAAGATGGCTATAATGCAGGTCTTCCCATCTGATGCCATGCATCCAAGGTGAGAACATTGACCTTTGTGCCTGTGTCGATGAGGATATTACTAAGGATCCATCCATCCACGACCACATTTAACGTGATCTCCCTATCATAGTCAAGGTTGTGAGGGGAAGGTTTACATGTAATACCTTCCTCTCATGCACTCTTCTCCAGCGTGTGGTACCTTCTCTCTCAACCATGCTCCTAGAAAGGGAATAATATTCTCTTGCCTTAGCATTTTACATACTTCCTTGACCTCATCTAGGTCATCCTTTGGTGCCTCGACCTTCCTTCTTTGCTCCTCCCTCTTAGACTGATCCTTTAGAAATTATATTTCTCCTTGTAAACTCTAAATGACATCCATGGTTTCTTGATATACCTCCTTTTGATGCGCAGGGTCTAGGTACTTCCCATGTACCACTTCTTCCCTTGAAACTAGGTTCTTCTACCTTGGTATTTCCTTTACGTGTGTGACCTCTACTCTTGTTGTTACCATAATAGGTTCCAAACCTGCATCACATGTCACCCGTGGCATCCATTGTGTGTCAACCTTCTTAATTATTACCATTGCAACAACCTTGTCTTTTCGGTGCTGTTGATTCATATGTTCAAGGAACTCAGGGCACTCCACATACTTGTGCTTCTTCCCGCACCATGAAAACTATAAAAATCTATGCACTCACGCTTATAGTGGTTTGTAGACCCACAATTAAAACATGTTCCACATGGTAACTCACTTCTTCCTCCTCCGTAATTACCACGACCATGGAATCCTCCATGAAATCCCCTTCCGTGCGTGCCTCCATTTGCGTGCTCCTCATAACGGTGATCATCACCCTTAGAACTATTGGAAATGCTAGTTTGATGCACACCATGATTAATGGCCTCATGGATCTAGTCAATAAGCCTACAATCCTTAGTATCATGGGTTGTAGAGGTGCATATTTTATAGTAGCAAGATACATTCTTCCAATTGCGCATTGTAATAAAGGACATCTACTCGCATCATGGTCCCCATGACAAATCTCACAATCTACTACTATGGCACATACTATCTTCTGCGGGGGCAACTATCCTTGACATGCCCCTCTACTTCACATTATGTACACCACATTATACTACGAGTCTCATGAGCTAAGTTCACAGAAAATTTTTCTAACTGCTTAGCCATATTAGCGATTTGAGCTTCTAGGAATAGGCTAACCCTAGTGTCAACATTGCTAATAGCTTCAGCGCATAGGGCAACTTCCAACGCCTCACGCAGGTCTGTGAAAGTTTTATGAGATAAATCTCTTCTAAATGGAGTTATGATGCCCCCAAAAAACCATTGAGAATGTTGTGAAGGGTGAATGTCATATGACAATTTTGACAGGAGAGTCTTAAACTACGCATCATACTCCCACACACTCTCTCGCCATTCCCGATGAATCTCTTTAAGTGTCTTGATGATGATGATCTGCTCAAACTCAGGGATGTGGAACTATGCTAGGAAGGAATTTTTTAACGTAGTGTAATCTACCACCATTTGATGGGGTCATACTTCCTATACCAGCTATGCACACACCCTTGCAATGTCATTGCAAACTGACTAGCCTTCTGCTCTGGGTTGTGATCCCCTTCGCATGCCATAGCAACTCACACTTTTGAACATGCTCCGTAACATTTTCAATACCCATGTAATCTGGAAAATGTAAACACATCTCAAAGAAAACTTGAGAGGTGGTTGAGGCCCTTGTCCTCTAGTCTAGATCCTTGGTTTCCTATGGGTTTTCCTCCTCTACCGAATCCACTAGATACACTTGGTCTTGTGCCTCAAATCCACCGGATCCACCACTTCCACCTCTAGATCCACCAATTGCCGATACGGTCCTGAAGCGGTTGTGCCTAGGGTCCCCAACATCCCATTGAACTATGCGCCAACCATATGTGAGATTGTACCACTACTAGATGTGTGTCCTGCACCACTCCCCGATGCATTACCCATGCCTTGTGTATTTTCTCCTTGTCCAAAAATTCCTTTGAATACTGGAATAGTTTGCGTAGCCATAGAAGTAGGAAATGAAAAATTGTATCTCTGGGGCATGTAGATTTGTCACTTCCACTGATACCAACTAGGTCAACAATACTCCTCCCTTGATCTGGAAAACCAAGTGCTATGTTCTTGTCATTATGTGGGTTTAGATGCATGCCAATGAATATTATCTCCCAGTGTGACGAAATCTCATTAGAATCCGAAGGGTCTCTCTTACATGCATGCTTTTCAAGATGTGGTAGCACAGGCTCGCTCAGTTCCACGTCCTTTGCATGAACATCAAATGCTTCCCGCAACATCTTCCTCCATACCTCCATCACACTTGTAACATCACATTGTCTAGTAATCTCCCTTTCACTTGCTTCACTATACTTGAGCCGTCTCTCCTCCCTTTCTTTCTCCATCGTAATGTATGTCATCTTCCTCCACTCTAGCTTCCTCGCCCAATGCTTAGAATGGTTTATTTGGCCATCAAAGATGCCTCTAAACTCAAGGTAATAATCAAGATATTCATTACCAGAGGGATAACACATAGAAATGATCCTCTGGGATCCTATAGAAACTCAAACTTAGTGACTTCTAGACAAGAATATGTAGAAATAATGTACTCCAGAGTGTAGCTAGCTAACACACCTTTCCACCAATGATCCACAACATGATTCCATGTCAAATCTGCATCCTACAGCCTCTGGTATTCTTCTTGGTTCCATGCACATGATCTACAATACTAGCTTGATCTAGACGTATATACTGAGAGCCATTCATACAACTCTACTAGGAAGCAACAGAAAAAAAAATTTCATACAAATCATGGTAGAGGTTATCTTCTACCCATCTATGTGCATCAAAATCAA
This sequence comes from Taxus wallichiana var. yunnanensis, assembly GCA_018340775.1. NCBI lineage: Eukaryota > Viridiplantae > Streptophyta > Pinopsida > Cupressales > Taxaceae > Taxus > Taxus wallichiana. Next base: position 416,793,222 of record CM031237.1, read on the forward strand.
GTCCAGTGTTGAATCTCTGAGAAAATTCTTCCTCCGTGCTCTTAAACCATGATTCAACACTTTCCAAAGTTAGGTGTTCTATCATCACTTATTACATAGATCATGATGTATGCCATTTCCCACTACAACTTTGAAAAGAGGTCCCAAAATAGAACCAAGATGTAGTCATTTTTACACCCACCAAGAACAAGGGAACCCCATGCATGTTGAATTATCACCCGGTGGCCATTGAGTGCTCACCCGAGGCACGCAAGGGTGTCGAGTCTCTCTTTTATGTGAGTTGAGTGGGAAAACATCACCTATGATCAAAACTTAAAGGAAGTGGGTGAAAATGAGACTTGCAAGCATCATAGAGCTCAGAACATCTTCTAGATTAGTGTAGTCATTCTAGATAGAAAAGTACTTAATAGATTAAGAACCGAGTCAAAGAGAAAGGGAAATGCGCAAGGATTTAGACTCATTCCATAAACATGCATAACACAGAACCATGAAGATATGTAAATGCACCAGAATCATTACTGATCATATTCATATAAACTAGTAACCTCATTACATTCATTAGATTCATTACAGAGCATCGTAGAAAGGTATACCAAAGTCATGCATCATAACTGGATTCCTATCCTTTAACTCTCAAAATGAAAATTTAAACATCCAAGCCCTTGATACATCCATCTCCTATGTTTTATCTACCCAACCCAAACAAAATTCCTTTGTAGCATTTTTTTAGAGCTCTGCTCTCTCTTCATCTCCCTTTACCCCTTTTCTTCTATGGGCGCTTGTATATATAGGCATCCCAAAGTGCCAACTCATCCTTTGTGGCCTCAAATCTGGTGCCAAGTGTCTGAATGTGGTCTTCATGGGCGCATGCTCCTCTAGGAATGATATCTCCACTCCTTGTTATGATGGTCTTCTAGGAGCTTCCATCACATTGCATATTCCTTCCTAGGCCAACATGTCATCAGGTTGGCACTTTATCCACTTCATATGCATAGTCGGGTCACACTTTTCTCATGTCCTTCCTGATACACCAAATACGGCTAAGTCCCGAGACCTTGTCTTGCGGCGCGCATCATCAGGGTTCTACTAAGATCCTCCTAGAACCTTGCCTTGTGTGCCCATTTCCTAACTCCAATCTTTCACACCCATGCACCTTTTTGGACTTAGTCAATGTTTTAGGGTCCAACATCACCCCACACTTTACCTATTCTCCACCTGCATGAACATTTCTCCAATGAATAAAGAATCAAAATAGACTTAACATCTTGGGAAAAGAATAAGGGAATGAATAATTTGGGAAAGAAAGAATGGGAAGTGATGTCATTATTGTAACAAGATAGGAAAATATTTTTACAAGTTGGCCTCCAACTTTTCTAGGCATCTTTAGGTCTACACTTTGGGGCACTTAGGCTTGCATTGGGGTGCCCCAGATTGCCCTGATCCATGATTTTAGGCGTTCATGTCATCATAATTTATGGTCTTAATTTATTTAGTTGATTTCAGTCCTAACGGTTACCTCGTGTATTCCCCTAGGTTATAGTCAGTAGTTTTGGGTTATTATCATCGAAATTTGAGCAAGAGATCCCTATATAAACAAAGCATACTCACTACATTATGGGTGGACATCACACACATCAAGGGTAACTATCTACTAAGGAAAGGGACTACATTTGGGCTTCTTCTACATCTATATCACATAAGAAAATAGGGTAAGGGTTGTATTCTTTCCTTTTCCATTCATTATTTTTCATTTTACATCTAGTTATTACCCCTTATTATTACGTCATTGGTGCTATGGCATCCTAGGCAAAAATTACACACACATGCACTAGAACTACATCAAGGTTTGTAATGTAGTGTAACACACATTGATAAGTCCACTAGTTTGGTGGATGAGGACAATTCGACCCCACTAACCTTTTGTTTTGTAGGTCATTATCTAGTCCATCCAGCGAATCCAGTGTGACAGATAGGTAGGGTTTTATATCTCCTTGTGACACTTCCAAACATAGATCTTGAGCTTTTTCCCAATTCTAAGCACCCAAAATTCAGACCAGGCACCCCGAGACACCCCAGATAATCCCAAACACCCGAGTAGAGAAAACAATCATCTTCTACCCTTCGTGAAGTTATTCGATCATAGCCTTACTTGGTCCACATACAAGTCTGCTATAGTCCAACACACAGTGAGGTAAGTTATTTACAAGTTAGTAACATATCCCTCTTAATTCTATTATTTCAATCCATTCAAATATAAAAGAACAATATTTAGACCTAGAATTTCAATATAACACTTACTTTCTATTTATATTAACTTATAAAATAGTTAAAAACCACAAAAACCCTATTTTTAGTTAATCATTAAGATCCTTAAGACCAAAAAATTGTCAAACTTTAATGGGAAATTTATTGCAAAACGTGGCTCCTACAAACCTCTTATTTGATCCCACTACTTGGTGTTGGACTCATCTACAAAATATTGTTTTGGTTTTTCTCCTCTCATCCTAGTTTTCTTGGGGTGGTAGAAAATGGAGCATGTCAAAAAACATTAGTTTGATATAGTATTAGGGTGTTCGGGAGATATTTTATGAGCAGATTCTTGTGGAGACGAAACAAATGGAAGCCACACATGTTGGTATGGTGATATAAAATATCAAAGGCATCATTTTATACTCAACCATTTGTAACTTCTCGAATACATCGGTAGGGTGACGTCTCTTAATATCCTTAAGACCAAAAACTATCAAAATTTGATGAGAAATTTATCACTAACCATGACACCTACAAACCTCTTATATGAGCCTATAACTCAAAGATCATGAAAATATACAAATTTATCTCTTGGCGTTTCTCCTCTCCACTCAATTTTCTTAAGGTACACCAAATCAACATGCCTAAAATGTCAATTTGAGTCGGTGTTAGGGTGTTTGAGGTGATGTTTTATGAACAAAACATTATCAAACCAAATAGATGGTACCCCTCTAAATGGGTTGGTATATGTAATTAGAGGCATCATTTCACTTCTCAATCATCTCGGACCTTCCCGGTTACATCGGTCGGAAACATCTCTTAAGAGCCCGAGACCAAAATCTATCAAAATTTGATGGGAAAGTTTTCAAAAACCATGGCACATATGAACCTCCTGTCCTAATCTTATATCTAAGTGTTAGGCCCATCTAAAAATTATCTCTCATTTTCTCTCCTCTCCACATAGTTTTTTGAGGGTGGCAATGAATGTAATGCACCAAAAAACATTAGTTTGAGTTAGTGTTAGGGTGTCCAAGGTGATATTTTATGAACAGAGCCTAGTGGGACTAAAAATATGTCACGCCACATCTAGGTAGTTGGTATACACTATTAGAGTCATCATTTCACTACCCAACCATCCCAAACCATCTCAACTACATCAGTCATGTAATGTCACTAAAGAACCCCGAGATTAAAAATGTCAAAATTTGAAAGAAAATTTCTCACAAATCGTGGCACTTTGAAAAAATATCATCTAAGCCTACAACTCAATATCGGTCCATTTAAAAAAATCCTCTCACAATTTCTCTCCTCTCCACTCAATTTTCTTGGGGTGATATTGAATGCAAATCACCAAAAATCGTTAGTTTGAGTCAATGTTAGGGTGTTTGAGGTGATATATTACAAACAAAACCTCTTGAGACCAAATAAATAATACCTACACATCCGGGACTAAATATACGCTATTGGAGGCATCATCTCACTTCCTAATTTTCTTGTACCTTCCCAACTACATTGGTCAAGCAATGTCTCTTAAGAGATCTCGAGACCAAAAAATATCAGACTTTAATAGGAAATTTATCGCAAACCATGGAACCTAAAAACATCCTATTTAAGCCTACATCTCAATATCATACCCATATAAAAATACTCTAACATTTTCTCTCTTATCCACCCATTTTCTCGGGGTGGCAATGAATGTAATGTACTAAAAACATCACTTTGAGTCAATATTAGTGTGTTTGAGGAGATATTTTATGAATAGAACCTCATGACACCAAACATATGATACCAACACATATGGGAGGGATGATATATGTTATTGGAGGATAGTTTTTACTACCAAATCATCTCATAACTTCCTCGACTACATCATTTGCATGACATTTGTTAAAATCCTCGAGACCAAAAATTGTAAAACTTTACTCGAAAAGTTCTAAAAATCATGGCACCTAAAAACCTACCATCTAAGCCTATATCTCAGCATCAAGCCCATCTACAAAATCATCTCTCGGTTTCTCCCCCCCACTCAATTTTCTTGAAGTGGTAGTGTGCAAAAATTTCAATTTGAGTTAGTGTCGGGTGTCTAGAGTGATATTTTATGAATGGAACTTGGGCACCAAACAAAATATGTTCACATTTGTTTACATAATGATATACATTATTGTAGGTGTCATTTCATTTCCCAACCATCTTAGACTTTCCCAACTACATTGGTCATGCGACATCTCTTAAGAGCCACCGAGAAAAAAATTGTCAAATTTTGACGAGAAATTTCTTGCAAACCATGACACCTAGGAATCCCCATATGATTTTACATCTTAGTTTCATGACTATATAAAAAATATCTCTCAATTTTCTTCTCTTTCAAGTTTTCTTATGGAAGGAACAAATACAATGCGCTATAAAATGTCAATTTGAGTTAGGGTTATGGTTTTTGGGGTTATATTTTATAAAAAATACCTCATGGGACCAAACAGAAGGTGCCCACACATGTAGGTGGGATGGTGTACACTATAAGAAGCATCATTTTTACCTAGATTTCCTATACCTTCCTAAACATGTCATTTGGGTGACGTCTCTTAAGATCCATAAGACCAGAAAATTCAAACTTTAATGTGATATCTCTTGTAAATCATGGCACCTAAACCTCCCATTTGAACCTACAAACTTGACATTAGGCCCCTCTACAAAATTCTCTCTAGGGTTCTATCATATTCACTTAGATTTCTCAAGGTGACAATGAATGCAATGCACCAAAAATAATAGTTATTTATGTTCACAAAGTCCCTAATATTGTCTTTTTCACTTATATGTCAATGGTATGATGTTCTTGCTTAAAATACATCTTTTGATAATCATTTTCATGTTGTTATACAAATATATGCTATGGTATCACATCACCAAAGGGATTAACCTTTGCCTTCCCTAGAAGCATTCACAATCTCAACAAACTATAAAGTGACCAAACGACTTTGTGACCTACTCAAGTGGCTCAAGTGGGCATTATCTAACTATCTATATTGAGCACTAAGATATGTAGCCATTTCTCCTGGTCTCCATATTAGCATTGAATTTTCCATATTCCCCAATTCCCAAAAGCCTTAACCAAAGATGTGATGCTTATTTAAGGATTAGGATGAAAAGATCATGTATAATTAGTTTTGAAGTATTTTTCAAGAAATGAAAGGTATCATCCCCACAAAGGGAACTTAAATAATTGAGTAAAAGTATTCTCTAAATCATCATATGTCTTATGAATATTACCGATGAATGTTTTGTTCATTCTAAGCAAGCACAACTCTTTCCTTTCCCATTCATCCAAGGCATCTTATTTTCTTAGAATGACTCATTATTTGGTCTTGGAATACATAAACATATTGATATCCCTTCTAGTGTTAGTAAAACTATGATCGATCACTCTTTTGTAGTTATAGATTTTGTTTCTGATTCATAGTTCCTAACACAACCCAAAATGACCTCAAAATCTTGGAGTGCAAGGTGAAAACTAGTAGCTCGGTAAAATCCACTTCATAGTATCATGTGTGTCAATGGCATGCGAACTCCTATTCTCCACTTCATATCGTCAAAGTCCAAGTTCTATACATTTTTGTCTCCAATGTTAGGATATTTAGATATTAAAATGGAGGCACGATCAAAAATAGAGTAATGAAACTTCATCTTTTGAGTTTTGATCTTCATGGTTTTAGGAAGTGATAGGAATGAAACAGCGTGAAGGAAAATGGATTCTCAGTAACTATTTTTGAAAACCCATAAATTTGTATGTGTAGTCACAAAATCATGCACCCATTATTAGAATTATATCGCCAAGTATGTTATTTTATATGTGGATCTCACGTAATAAAATTATTCACTAATGACCCATCCCCTAGTTTGGTCGTTAGTTAGTCAGTCATCATTGTCATTTGTCTTGCATGTGATCATGAAGTTGTTTTCACAGATTCGATCATCTCTCATGGAGTCTTAGGTTTCATTATTTGCTTGATTTTTGTCTCTATTATTTCATTGGTGTGCCTAAGGTGGGATTAGGGTGCCCATGGGTACCTCGGTCCTTAATTTTAGGTGCTTTGGTCCCGAAAACACTTAGATTTAATTTATTTGTTTGAGGTCATTATTTTTCGTTTTACCTCTCATTCTCCTAGATACTAATCGACATGTTAGGTCATTAGTGTTGAAATTTGAGAAAGATATCCATATATAAACATAACATACTTACTATCTTATGGGTAGACTATCTACTATCAAGGGCTAGCTATTAACTAAGGAAATGGACTAAATTTTGGCATCATTACATCACACACACTACAAATGAAGGGTTGTATTCATTATATTCCATCCACCATTTGAATTTAACATCTAGATATTGTCGCCTATCTCTACGTCATTGGTGCTTTAGGAACCTAGGCACAAAATTACACCCACAAGCACATAAAACTACATTAGTTCTGGAATGTAGTGCAACACTTAGTTGTAAGTCCACCATTGTGGCAGCCAAGGTTAGTCCGAGCCCTTCATATGTATCTTTCTTTTTTAGGGGTATGATGCTTTGTATGGGGTTTTGCAAGTAAATATTCATTACAGGTTTACAATGTCATCAATGAGGATATTGTGACACTCACATGATAAGGGTAAAGATATTGTGAAGATCGAGGGACACTATCAAATTCTAATCCTAAGCTACTTAGCAAACTAGAGCACTCATACTACGAGACCGGACACCCATAGGAACCCCACTCCTCCTCTAGGTGCCCCAATTTTGGAAAATCGCAATCTGCTAAAATTTTCTAGGTTGTTCCATCACATTTTCCTTCATCTACACATCATTATATTTAGTCCCACACACATTGAGGTAAGTTATTTCCAATTTAGTATCTTATGAATTTTATTTCATTCATTTCATTTCATTTAAATATCAAAATAAAATATTTAGTAACTATAATTCATTTCATGTCAGATTATTCCATTACTTGTTACTAGTTTAGATTGACTTAGAATACAAAACATTTTCATATTTTTAGTTAATCATTTTAGTGAACCCTTACTTTATAATATTTTTTCTTAGGATCTACTTCAAACCCTAATGGCTTTGAATAGTTCATCTTATTTTCCCATCATGTCTCATTTTAGTGTCAACCTTATATATGATGAGGTTGTCATTGCTGAGCTCACGACTCTCTATGGTAATCATATTCCTACGTGCGTCTCATACTCAACAAGAACTCTTAGCTGGTCAAAAATATGTGCCTACTCACTTTGAAGACTCTCCCATTGGCATTAACATTGTTGAGGATCCTATAGCCTTCACTCATTGTACACCATGCTATACGGCTACTAGTGATCCTCCTTCTGATCTCTCTAAGGAAACTTTAGATGACTCTCTTATTGATTACTTGGTATTGATCATACTTCACATGTGCATTCTGATTCTTCTCCTACTCAACATACTACTATAGTTCCATCTCATGATTCTCCTACATTTGATATTGCTTCTCATTCATCACATACTAGCGCTCATTCACTTTTGTATTATGTTGATGATCCTATTGATAGCACTCTTAGTGACATTCTCATCTCCAAGTCTTTATCTGATCATGATGAGGCAGTTGATAGCCATGGTTCTCCTTCTTTTCATACTACCGAATGTGAATCTCCTATTCCATCATTACCTTCTCTTGATATTGCATCTAGCACTATGAATGAGTCACCTCCATCTATCACTTATTCTTCTCCTACCATTTCATCTCCTCTTATCACATCATCTACACCCATTTGTTCCTCTTCTCATTTAGATGTCTCTCCATCAGTCACCTTACCTATTAGGGATGTTTTGATGCTAGTCCTACCAATACTATGGATATTTCATCTATATCACCTACTATAGCTTCTTCGAACCTACTCCTAGTGTGCCCTTAGCATCGAGAATCTCCTTTATCATCTCTTGATATTCTTATGATCACACACAATGGAAAGTTACAACCTCTTAATACATTGTTGTCATCTTAGACTATTTATTTACAGGATATAATCTCTCTCATGCCTCTTTGTAGCCCAATTAAAATCTCAGTTCAATATTTCACTTTAGAAAGTAGGGCTTACTATGATTCTATTGACAACAATTCATTACATGGTAACCTTGTCCCTAAGAAGATTCATAATTCTGCATTTTCTAAGGACTTTATCATGCCTACATTCACATGTTTTGATGGTACTAGTGACCCTCATGCTCATCTTCTACACTACCACATGCTTATGACCTCTTATTATGATGATAGATTATTACTTAAGGCCTTTCAATACAGTCTTATTGATGAGGCATTGCAATGGTACACTCATCTTCCCTTTGGGTCCATTAGTACTTACTATGATATGGAAGACACTTTCCTCCGTCGATTTATCATAAACAATGACCCTAACATTAATTTATGAGTGCTTCCTACTTTACATCAGGGATCCTATGAACCTATCAAGGATTATATCTTATGGTTCAATGCTTGTATACATCAACTGATATTCCAACCTATTGATCTAGAAAAGTAATTTATTTTTTGTTGTGGTCTAATTCCCGCACTTAAGAAAATATTGTAGTATGATACATGTGAGTCATTCATTCTTCTATGCTATAAAGTCCTAGATCTAGAGAAATATCTTCTTTCGAAATTTTCATTGAACCTCCACATACATCTAATTCTATTATATCATCTAGTCCTCCTTGAAAATAGGTTGAACCTCCTACATAGTCTCCACCTTTTCCTCATAAGTAGGGTAAACAACCTCAACCTACTCCACCACCACAACATACTTCTCCTCCTCCTCCATGACAGGTTACTTCTCCTTCCACTCCATATATGTTGCATGAGACATTGAATTTATCCCATCATGATAGACCTCATGATGTATTATTTACCTTACTTGAAAAGTGCCTAATTCACTTACCATCCAACTATCATCATCCACAACATAGGCTACAACGTTAGCGTGACCAACCTTATTGTAATTATCATCACATAAATGGCCATAGGGACAATGAATATATTTCACTTCATGATCAAATCCAATAGTTAGAGGATAAGGGCATCATATCCATTGGTTCTCACTCATGTTTACAACCCATCTTTCCTCTACCTCACCAAAGAGTTTCTACTACAATTCAATTCCTATCCTCTCGTTTGGTGCTTAGGCCATGATACGTCCACCACCATAGTTTTTATTCATGCAAGTTCTCCACCATGTCCATACATTTGCTACACCATCCCATTCATTACATCTAATTCATTCATCACATTCACCATATCCACTTTGCATCACATTGCTCCTTCACATTGGCTTTCATAGCACGCCGCTTTAACACATATCATTGCGCCTCCATATGACATTCAGTTCGGTTCATACACTCATGTTGCTTCCATCCCACATGCTTCCACTACTTCACGCTACATTTGTTTCTGGTAGGTGATTACTATCACCTCACCCCCTAATGATGCACTTGTGTTCTTACAGTTCTTACATGAATGTTGAGGGTTTTTCTCTTAGAAACTTTCATCATGCACTTCATCGTTCATCTAGTGCACTCAATAATTTCCTAATGACACACTCTTACTTTACATGTTTCATTCTTAACTACTGATGGTTTTTAAATAAATGAAATTACTCATCCATACATCATTGGGAGGCATCGCTAATCTTCTCCCCCATATTCATCACACTAACATATTACGATTACATTCCATTATCACGTCAACACACATTCATCTCGAAACTTAGTTTGAAAAGCATACATTATCTATTTTTATGCACATTCTACTATCATAATTACACTAATTATGCATTAAAAATTCCATTCAAAAAATATACTTGTCACTCAACTCATCAATCCAATTACATATGTTATATACCATTATTAACATTATACATTTTGTCTATCAATACCAACATCATAATGCAAGTCTACATCAACTAACATGAATAATATCCAACACATTACATACATTATGACAATAATCACTAAATCATATATCATCAATCACATTACGACATCAAAACACAGTGAAATAAACTCATCATATACCAATAAAATATGTCTATATATCGAGTATAATCATCATTACAAAACATCTCATCACTGGGAAACTCCCCTACATCATATACAATAATACAAATCAAATATCATCATCACTAACTCTATTTTGCTGGTTGTGACCTCAATACCTCTCAACCTGCCTCCGTAGTAGTGTGACCTTAGTAGACATCTCTAGAAACTAGCATTACAACTTGACATAATGCACAAACACATCTTGTGCCAAGGGACCACCACCCACCACCTCTCTATCTCGTCGAGTCTCTTAGCATGCTTCACCCCTCTTTCCTAGCAACATAGTGCATGTCGCCACTTGTGGCCACTTTGGATCAAACAAATTGGTATGCTCACCTGCAATATTATCCATGAGCTCTAGTATCCCTCTACCCACAAGTAAGTCACTTGGCACATTCCACGTCAATGTGTGGATGGATGTGTCCACTATCAAGGACAAATATGCGTCACCTATAACACAATATAATAATGGATTAGATAACCATTACTATCACATAAGAAAGTATACAATCACATAATGCAACTATATATAGATACTCATGCTCCACTATCCTCATTGCCATATTGTTAGGGGAATGTGCTTCCCCCTCTCCTCTCTCCTCCCTATGGTAACCCCATTACATCTCGCAAACAATAGAAACATGAATACCCATTGAAGTACCACCCACTAGGTGTGGTAATCCTTTGTACACCCCACATCATTTTAGTGTATTGGATCTATCGCCACATTTTCCTTATCTAGCCCAGGAGGTACTAGCTGTTCTCTTGTGGGACCCGGTCTAGATCTAGCCCTCCTAGGTGCTCTAATAGCTCTCAACCATATATATGGCTCTGGGAGCACACCTTGAGCCATGGTAAAATGTTGGGATACTCTCTCCACTGGAATAGTTTGACCACTCCTAAAAATATATCCTCGAAACACATAGTCCTGCATATACCCCACAACTTTATAGCATCGTCAAGCCATCCCCATAGTCATGATATGGTCTCCATATAACTGCCTCATACCCCATCCCATCTATGAGTTCCTTGTAGAGGTCTTTGTGTCCATCCTACACCCACAAATATTAATCCACCTCCTCGTATATATCTCTAGCCTAGCCCAATCTCATCGTGGACCTCTAACTAGTCTCAACACGACTATATGCTCATAAGCCCATACGTGTAATAGTGTAGTGGCTCCTATCCCACCACCATGCTCATCGTGAGTAAATCAATATAGATTCTATATAGGTACACCAAAACACACCGTGCCCACACATATCTAGTACCCTCCTCTATCCACCGACATATATCATGTATCTTATACAAGATGCCTACACCTCCTCCCTCCACTACTATAGATGAAGCAATCACAACTAATATGAACTTCCAAAAGCACAAAAATCCATATCAAACAATAACATCTAGACTGATATGGGCCTCGGAAGGTACTTGAGTCCCCAAAAACATCGTTTAGCATCCTGCATCTATCTCTCCATATCCTCTAATGGCATCACATGTACTCTCTCTCCAACAACTAGAAATCAAAATATCTGATATATATCCTCTAAAGTATCGGTCATCTCCCCGTAGAAACCAAAACATGCATGTATCTGCACACCACCTCTCTCATAGTGGAATCAACCTTAGGCATATTGTGGGGTACATCCGCCATCCATGCTATGTGCTACAAGCCGACATGGTTCATGACATCCCAATCCTAAACTGACAGCCCAATCCAAGCAACGTACTCATGTGACGACCACCATAGAACTCCCTCGAGTGAATATCCCTCTACACAACACAAAACAACAACTAACACTACATTAGAACACCTTACAAGACCAAATACATTTTCTTATCACATTCCTATACACTAGAAACTTGTTTTTCATCATTATACACAAAATGCACTCATTATAGACTAGGGAACCTAGATGCGGGATTGGGGTGGTTAGGAGTAGGATAGTAGTGCCTAGTTCCTAGGTGTTCTTGTCCTAGGAGTCACTAGTGCCCACACCGCTCTTATCTAGGTTTAAAACTTCGAGAAACTTAAAAATCTCAAAATTGTAAATTTTCAACAAAAATAATTACTACACCATACATTTCATGAAAAAAATGCACTTACCAACTCTGCAGTCATGCATGATGCTATGAAATTTGCCTCCATCTCAAACCAGCTAGGATGCACTACTCTCACTTACATAATTTTCATTCGCTTTATGCTCAATCTCACAATCACGTAAATAACAAATGAAGTGACTAAACACTTTTTCACCTCACTACTTATAGTTACTTTTTAACCTACTTTACTACAGTCATTATTTCACCCTTATTCACACAACTAATACACACTACATGATTTTCATCATATCTTGACCTAACTTTACTTTGTGCTTGCTTCCAAATGACCTAACTTGGAAGCCATCATACATTTTACGTTCACTTCTAGATGACATAACTTGGAAGCCATCACATATTTGTAACACCCATGGAGTGGGGGAAAGTGTTCCTTTCCTATACCAATCCTATATGCATCAAAAATTTGATCAAAATTATTTAGATATAAAAATACAAATGTTTGATCTGATTTCGTCTCTGCAACATCTATATCTTGAGGATGTAGTCATAGATTGGAGAATAACACAATTTTCTCCCTATAATATTCCTCTGGCGGTAGGACACCCAAATAATCCAACGATTATTCATATATGCGCATTTGGGTTAGGGAAATGATCAATCCCTACCCCATCTCATCATCATCATATAACGTTCAAAATCATCAATCATCTCACATTTCTATCATCATTCTTATTTAGTGCACTTCATCACAAAATCACGTTTCTTCTTTGCGTTGCATGGATCAGCATATTGATCCATGGTTCGGCACGTTATATGGATCTTTCAACATAATTCTACTAAAACATTTGTGCATTCTACTACAACATGGGCTTCTCCAAATTCTCTCAAGCACAAATCTATATATACTTTATGTTACCGAGCTTTCCACTCACCAACATAAAGTGGGGGAAAATGTAGTCACAAAATCATGCACTTACTATTAAAATTATACCACAAGGTATGTTATTTTATATGTGGATCTTGCATGATAAAAGTATTTACTAATGACCCATCCCATAGTTTGGTCATCAGTTAGTTGGTCGTCATCTTCATTTTTCTTACACAATCGTTAGTTATTTTCACAGTTCTAGTCATCTCTTAGGGAGTATTAGGTGTTATTATTGGCTTGATTTTTATCTCTAGTCTTTGACTAGGGTGCCTAGGGTAGGATTAGGGTGCCCATGGGTGCCCCGGTCCTTAATTTTAGGTGCCCTGGTCCCAACAACACTTAGATTTAATTTATTTATTTGATGTCGGTCTTTGTCACTTTACCTCTCATTCCCCTAGGTACTAGTTAGGCATGTTGGGTCATTAGTGTCAAAATTTGAGCAAGATATCCCTATATAAACATAACATACTTACTATCTTATGGGCGGACTATCTACTATCAAGGTCTAACTATCTACCAAGGAAAGGAACTACATTTAGGCATCATTACATCACACACACTACATAACAAGGGTTATATTCATTCTATTCCATCCACGATTTGCATTTTACATCTACCTACTTCCCCTATCTCAACGTCATTGGTACTAGGACACCCTAGGATCAAAATTGCACACACAAACACATAGAACTACATTGGGTCTAGAATGTAGTGCAGCACTTAGTTATAAGTCCAACATTGTGGCAACTAAGGTTGGTCTAAACCCTTCATATGCATCTTTATTTTTTAGGGGTTTGATGCTTTGTATGGATTTTTTCAGGTAGATATTCATTGCATTTTTATGACATCATCAATGAGGATATTGTGACACTCATGCGATAAGGGTCAAGAAATTGCGAAGATCTAGTGACAATCATCAAATTCAGATGTTGAGCTATTAGGAAGACTAGAGCACCCATAATGTAGTCTAGGGCACCCAAATGTGGCATAGTCCTCCTTTAGGTGTTCTAGTATGGGAAAATCACCATATTCTATAATTTTTTGGGTTGTTGTGTCACATTGTCCTTCGTCCGCACATCATTATGTTTGGTCGTGACACACAACGAGGTAAGTTATTTCTAGGTTAGTATCTTACCCCTTTTATTTCATTCATTTCATTTCATTTAAATATCAAAATAAAATATTTAGTATTTATATTTCATTTCATGTCAATTATTCCATTGCTATTACTAGTTTAGATTAACTTAGAATATAGAACATTTTCATATTTTTAGTTAATCAATATGTATTTTGGCACTACGGTTGTTGATTTCGTAATTTGGGAAAATTTTGAGAAAATCAAATCCAAATTGAATGTGACTCATTTTTTGGAAAGATAATCCCAAAATGAACAGATGCTCGAGAATTTGGTTTGATTCTCTCATCAGAATCAACGAGAAAATGTAAAACAGGTTTTAGTTATGAAAAGGGATTTAAAAATGGTGGAAGTGGGGAAGGGAAAAATTTCAACCTATCATTAAATGAGAAATTAAAGTTTTTTTGATCTATTATTGGGCTTATTTCTAAGCTCTTAAGGAGAGGAACAAGTGCTCCAAGTTTCAAAGGATTCTTTCACGGGTTTGAGAGAAATGACAAGGTCAAATCTGCAAGAGTGTGGGGTTTTGATGGGTTTTAGAGATATAATATTACATTGAATGTATCCTTGGATTTATTCAACTTGATATCATGGGTATAGGATCAAAACAACACATTTGGTCATAAGAAAGATCCACCCAAGTTTGAAGTTGGTCCCTTGTGTAGTTTGGAAGAATTTTGTCTTGTAAATTTGGGTTTTTTCAAGTTCCAAAGCCAAGTTTAACCAAAAATACAATACTTAATATATTTTTCATGGATTTTTCATATGGAATGAGTAATGGTTCTTGTTAAATGTGTTCCTATGAAGAATCTATAGTCCAAGTTTGAGGGGAAATGAAGCAAATGGTTATGAGTTACGAGAAAAACATGATCTTGGAAGCTAGGGCATGAAGGGGATGTTTGAAGGTTCACACCAGCTCGGAGAAGAGATTTAATTGCTGAAAATGTAGTTTTTAGCTTAGTTTTTTAATTTGGGTGCAATATGAGCAAGAATGGACGAGTTATAAGGTGAAAGGTGAAGAGATGGAGCGTGAAGGAGGGAAGAATATAGAGGTGGAGATTTAAATGCCTCATGCACCATAGGTTCAATTTTTGGGTGTAAAATCACTCCAAAATTGCGCCAAAGGTTCATGGCGGGTCAAAAAGTGCATCATACACTTGGATGGATACAAGGAATGCCATGCACAGCATGCATTCAAACCTCTTTATTTTGTTTTTTTAAGTGACATGTACGCATGTGGGGGAAATGGAAAAATATGTCCATGAAACACTTTTGGGGTGCATGAGAAATTCAAAAGTGTTCTTAAGGTTCTTAGGGGGTCAAAAAGTGCGCCTAAAGGAAGATAGGGGGCCCACCACAACTTAAAACATCCATTTGACTCATAAAGTACACTTTCTAGCCAATCATGTTATGTTTTGATGTTGGAGAATTAACTAGTAAGAGGGAGGTGCAATTTTTGAGTGCATGTGCACCTTAAAAGTGCACCCATGGGACATGATGGGTCAAAATTTTCACCTAAGCACCTTGTGCATACTTTAGAGCTTGGTTAGGAACCTACCAGCTCCCAGATTTTCTTTCTTTTCCCCGAGCACAATTATCCATGAGCTTTGGCCATCCAATGTATAAAATTTCATGTAAGATGTCTAAGGAATTGAATGGACACATTTAGAAAGCATGAAAATGTGATCTTCAACAATTTATACCTCGTAACCTCTTATTTTCCTCAAGCGGTGTTCTAGTGAGCCGAAGTGTAGAGATAGTTTATGGCAGTGTGGGACAAATTGAATTATGGATTATTAATATTATTTAAAATATCCCCTTTTGAGTTTTTATAGGATTCCAACTCAATCATATGTACCCATTATCTTTCATGTAAGAAAATCGTGTAAAAGAGACACCTTGTAGTAGTGTCCAAAGAATTAATACATTTTAATAATATCAAAAATTTATTACAGTAAGTCATCATGAAATGGGATATAATATATTTATAAAGCTTGGGGTATGAGCTCCCAACTCTTCATAAGGTTCCTAGAACATTCTCGCTGAAATTTAGTCTTCAACACCACATGTATGCTCATTCTTCCCAAAACGTTCTGTGAAGAAAACTTTCCCAAGACCATTTGAAAGCTTCCTGAATGATTTCTAAGTTATGTCATCATGGAAAAAACTCTAATACATTTTCGGTGACTATAACCAGGACTTCCGTAATCTATGAGGTTCGATAAACATCCTTTGAAGTTGATCTTTGAAAATGGGCGCTTTTGGCAACTTTGACATTTTTTTGGTACTTGAACCAATTTTAACCAGATTGACTGAAAGGGTAAGAATTTCAATTGGGGTGTCATATATAATTCCTTGACATTTTACATGCCGACAACTAGATCATACTTGGGGACTTGAATTGGTTTGACATGAATTGATAACAAGGCAAGAAGGAACTCCAGAATCTCAATACATCCTGTGGACCAATGCCTTATCCATTGGGCTAGACAGAGTCATTGCATATCAAGGACGGATACAAAAATTTTTTTTTACTAAACACAACACAAAATGTAAACAAAAACATGATAGAAAGGAAAAAACACAATATAAATGGCTACACACAAACCTATATTCACCTATGGTACATGCGGGGACAACTCGCTTTCATTGTTTGTATAGTTTTAGATATTTCCCACTGTGAGGCAATTCCAAGTGAGTTCCATCCAGATAAGATAGTTGGAAATTTTTCTCCACATGTGTCCTGTATCTGACATGGGCCAAGCCACAATGAATCAAACTTTCCATGGCTTCCTTTTGGTTCTCTTTTATTATCCCATAATAGGAAAAGATCAGATATGAAAAATCCCTCTTCTTCACCTTCTTATCAAAGATTTTATTTACTTTCAACTAATGGTCCTTTATCCAATCAACCACCAACAATCTATCTTCACATAGCTTATCTAAGAACGAAATTATTTTTCAAGCAAGTCGTAGAACTCACCATCTTCTAATTCTTTGATCATCTCGCAATGCTGAGAAATCTATAATGATTGGAAATTATTCATTTATCCCATATAGGAGTTGGAACGAAGACATACCAATATCCTTTTTTGGAGTGATCCGATCAGCCCATAATGCATCATATAGCTTCTTGTGCCAATTTCTCGATTCTAAACTACTAGATTTTTCACAATTGGCACAAGATTCTTGTTACTAGACTCATCTTGACCATTCCCTTAAGGGTAATAGTCAAATGTATGGGCTAAGGATATTCCGTATCCATAACAAAACTTATTTAATTCCATAGAAGAGAAATATGTGGCATTATCAACAACTATCTTCTGTGGAATTCAAAAACAAATAATAATATTCTCTTTGATGAAGTTACATATCATATATGAATTGGCTTTCTTGACCACTATGACCTCCTCCCACTTAGTGAAGCAATCATTGTTGTGAGCATGAATGTATGTCCTTCACTAGAATGAGGATTAAGAGCACTTGATGAAGTATAGACCCCATTATTGGAAAGGATCTTCAATCACCACCGGTCTGAGTGGGAGTGCAACGAGTTATGGTCTTCCCACAAACTATTAGCAAGGCTCACATTTAGACACCCATTTTTGAGCATATTGAAAGAGAGTAGGCCAGTAGTACCTCCTTGAAGGATTTTGTGTGTAGTGACCATGGAAGAGAAATGTCCACCACAGGCTTGATCATGAAAGGATTTTAACAACTTCTCCTATTACGGTTTGTCAACACACTTTAAGAAACGTCCAAAGAAGGTATCTCCTATACAATAGATGGTTCCAAATCACATACCTTGCATATTTGATCTTGAGGGTTATTCTTTTCTTGTAATCCATATGTTTTAGACAATCACCATAAGTGAGGAAGTAAGCAATATCACTATACCACTCATTGGTAGTATTCACAAAGAGTACTTGGGAAAGTCTTTACTTACATTCATACTTGAGCCATGAGAGCCTCATCCTCAGCCATCAACTCCGCATAATCCATTTCCTCTAACCAAATTATATGGCCTTATCTCAAGGTCATACTCTTGAATTTTTGATACCCAGTTACCTCTTTTTTCTCTGAGGTCTTGTTGAGTATGGGAAGAATTTATAGATGATCCTAGAACCATCATAATGGTGTGAGAGTTTAGGATGTAGAATCTGAAATTCTTGACCTCCTTAACCATAACATAAACATGATTTTCTATGGTAGAGTATTTGATCTCATGATTTTTCAATGGGAAACTCATGAAGGAAATAGGAGACTCGAGCCCTTATTTGTTCTTCTAAACTAAAATAGTTGAAATAGTGTGCTTAGATGCATAATAATACACAATGAAATATTTATTAAAATCAGGACATACCAGGGTTGGGTCTTTGGCTATGGCCTTCTTGATATTCTCGAAAGATTATTTTCCCTCCTTACTCCACTTGAATCTCTCTTGGGGATTCATCATTTTTGTAATATGTTTGGTCAACTCAACAAAATATGGAATGAAGCGGTGGAGGAAGTTGACCTTACCAAAGAAGGAATGAACTCCCTTCTTGCTTGTGGGAAAGGAGAGTTTCGAATGGCTTGCACTCTTTCCGGATCAATATTTGTTCCTTCTTTATTCACAATGTAGCAAGGAGCGTGCCTTCAGTCACACAAAATATTGACTTCTTTAGATTCAATGATATGTCATGTTCTCGACACCTTAGCAAGACTTATTCAAGGTGTATCAAATGTTCTCTCCTCTTCTTAGAGAAGACTGTGAGATCATCAAGATAAATGAAAATATATTTGTTCTTCAAATCCTTAAAATCCAAGTCCATTTCTCTTTGAAAATTGGCCCCAACATTGATGAGACCAAATGGAATTTGAATGTAGGTGATAGTTCCCCATGAATATCTAATAGTAATTTTATATTGATCTTCTTGAGAAACTTCAATTTGATTGTAGCTGGAGAATCCATCCAACATAGAAAGCATTTATGAACTGATGAATGCTTGTAGAATTTGATCGATGATTGGGCATGGGTAATTATCCTTTAGATAAGCTTGGTTCAAATTAAAGAAGTCTACAAAAATCCTTATTTATCCATTTTATTCCAGATAGGGATAATTCTTTCCACCCATGTGGAGTGGTGAATTGGGAAAATGATCCTTATATTTAGCATTTTCAAAAACTTCTCGATTGTTATGGAAATATTTTTATTATATTCTATTTTATTTTTACAGAATGATTTTTCTTGTCTTGAGAGCTATTGAGTGTTGTATCTCTTTTGGTTTAAAATATTTCATCTCATCATAAGAATATGCCAACACATCTGAATACTTTTTCAACAATGAAACAAAATTTCTCTTTTCCTCCGGTGAGAAACATTTTCCTATATTCACAAACTAAGGTTGCTTCTCCATTCTAATGTTTACTTTCTCAAAATCAGTAGTGCTCCTAGGATATTCCTTAGCTTTATCTTTCAAAATCTATCATGCCTATTAAACAATTCTTCAAGTGAGACTAGGCCCTTAGGAATCTTATTACCTTTTAACATGAGCACTCCATCGAATAAACCCCTTAATTTTTAGCTTTGTTATCCTCTAAAGTTGACTCACGGGGTGAAAAGTACTTCCTTTTAAAGAAAAGGTTATTAAAATTGTCTTGCCACTTGATGAAAGAGAGAATATGCTTATCATCATTTAATACTTGCCAATGGTTGGCATTATTGGGCACACTTTCCTATATATCATCTCAATAGAATATTTCTCTTTGTCAAAGGAAGGGTGTGGTATTAGTAGAGAAGCTGACACAACAAGAGAATCATATTTTTCATTTTGTTCATGGGGAATAACTTGTATAGAGAAAGCATCAAAGGATTCAATGTAATCCCACACTCTATTCCTATAATTTTTTGAGTCATGGATTCTTCACTTGGTATTGATTTCGGACTTGTTTCACAATTACTTCTACATCTCCTAGGAATTTCAATTTCTTAATGCCCATGGAATCAACTGCATCCATGCCTAAGAGAAGGGCTTCATACTCTATAGTATTGTTTTTATTTTCAAATTAGATCTTGAAAGCAAAAGGAAACAACTCACCTGATGTGGAAATTAGAACTTCACCGACTTCGATGTCTATACTCTTATGCAATGGCTTCTATTAAACTGCATATTCCATAACTTATCTTCATATTTTTTAGACATAAGGGGAACATCATCATCTCCCCGGAAGTCATGAAGTAGTTCTCATGTCCACTATCTTGATAAATAATATCAACTCTAGGATATTCTGATTTTTGCACTAGTATACTTCATTTTTCTCATTGGTAACAAATTTTTCATTTGGCCCTTGATTGGAATATTTGTTGAAGACCATTCTATCTAAATTTATCCTCCCAAATCTCTACATAATATTTTACTCAATAACATCCCATATGAGGCCAGAATGTCTACCACCAAGATAGTCAATAAGACTTTCTTCTCAAGAAAATCAACTAAAACAACTTGGGCATCTTTTATTCTTCCCACAAGTGGGACTTATTTAGTTTCCATAGAATAACATTGGCCTTTATCCCATGTTATATTGATACCAAGGAATTAGCTACTTTTATTGGCATCACATTATTACAAGAAAATGATTCTATGATATAGTTGTTTAATTGGTATCCTCCAACAAGAAGAGAAAGGTATAATGGTTCAATATTTTTAGTCTTGGATGTGCTTAATGCTAGCATGTTTTGAGATGATGGGGAAGGAGGAGTTGGTAGTAACCCTTTGGAAGAGGGTGTGATAACATTGGGATTTGGGTTACTACCTTTGATAAACTAGACTAGTTTATCAAACTATTTTGGATGGGTTTGCAAATATTTGAACTTGAAAATTTGGACCTTAGAATTTTTGACATGATCTATGATATCAAAAGAGGAGGAAGTAGATGTATCCAAGGTGGTGGAAGCTTTGGGGGTAGAGGAGACACTACTTTTGGAGAGGGTGTTACTTAGGCAATAGAGGTAGGCTTAGAAGCTACTCTATTGGGTACCTCAAGTTTTGCTAGAAACATTCATTGTTTTAGAAGTAGCATTAAAAGGATTAGAAGAAGATGCTTTAATAGATGTAGACTTAGGAGACTTACTTGTTTCATATGAGGTTTTCTTGGCTTTCATAATAGTGGAGTCTATAGAAGGAAAAAGTGTAGTTCCTCTATTGATTATTATTTTAGGTAGATTCACCATGAGGGAATTTGCATCATTCTTTTCTTTAGATTAGTAGAAGGAGAACTTTGATTTTTGTTGAGAAGGTTTAAACACCGTAGAAGAGAAAATTAGTGCATCATCCTCTTCAATTTCATCTCTAGATGAGTATTTGAAGTACCCTATCTCGACATCATTAACTTATTAAATTTAAATCCCATTCTCTTCTTCTTCATCATCATCTTGTTCAACAATATCTTCTTCATCATTTCCTTGTGTATTGCATGATGCATTAATAGGGGAGCATCTAGAGCAAGTATTTTGGGAGGTGCTACAATTCTCCTCTTATTCTAAAAATTTATTTTCATTGGAGCATCTCCCAAAGTAATTTTCGTAAGTTATTTCTTGGGTGAAATCACATCATTTGCCAATTTTTGAACTAGAGGGTCTGTGGAGGAGGAATTAAAACTTTTACCATTTTGTTTTCCACTTGGATTTTTTACTTTTCCAGAAAGAATGAAATCATCCTCTACTTCAACAACATATTCCTGAGATTCTCTAAGATTTCTAGGTAAAGATATTCGAGAGGATGAATCTTACCTCAAGAAATTAAGCATTAATGAAGAATCCTTTGACGTTTTTATCATAGGTCATAACTTCAAAGGGTATCCTCTTGAAAAATCTGTTATAATGAGAAACAAAGTGTCTCATTGTATCATTGGGATCATTTTTCATTTGAACTAAATTCACTAGGAGGTCTTGAAAATCTTTAGTAGATTTAAACCTTTCTTCAAAGCTGGTTTTGATGTCATCCCAACTAGTGATGGATCTAGCCGGTAGGAGGATAAACCACTCTGCTACCTTATCTTGTAGAGATTCTACAAATAATATTACCAAAACATATTTGTGTTCTACTCCCAATACACCACATGTTGTGATGAATGTTTCTATATGTTCTTTTGGGAGTTGTGTGTCATCACCTCTGAATTTAGGAAAACTCTTATGAGATCCCTTTGGTAATTCATGGATTGGTATGATGAGGGTGAGAGAAGTTGTGTTTCTACCCCATAGAAAAATTTGCAGAGGCCTATCTCTTTCTTCCACCATTATTTCTTCAGATTCTTCTTCCATTTATTCTTCTACTTATTCTTATGCAAAGTCTTCTTTAAGATTCGAAATTATATATCTAATGGATTTAGAGAAATTGGAGAAACCAAAGATGAAACTAGAGGAGTGGGATTGGGATTTTCAACACCACTTGAGATACCAATGAGAGAAGTCATAGGAGGAAGGGGGTGACAAGAATTTATGATTTTTTCTTTTTATATTTGGAGCTCTTCAAAGATAGGATCAAGGTTTCCTTTTTGCCTCTCAAACTTGGTGTATCTATGGTTGCTTGGTTTGCAAATTTTAAATTAACTAAAATTATAATTTTATCAAGCTTCCCTTTGTTGAATTGGTGCTTGTTTTGGCCTTTCCAAATATTCTACACATTCTTCTTTAGAATATAGGACTCTTGTAGTAGCATGGTAATGGAATAAATTCACTCTATTATGCCAAATAGCCTCTCTCAAGTTCAATGCAATGTCTTCTTGTGTATGGAAAATAAGATAGATTTCAGATTTTTATTTTTGGCTTTTCACATATATGATTTTTCATATTTTGGAATATAAATTTTTTATGGAATTTTTGTGGTATTTGATGTGGTGCAGAGACAATAAAATCAGCCCCAGGTGGGCACCAAAAATTATTGGAGAAATAATTTTTCAGGTAGGAAAATTGTGGGATTTCACTAACGCTCTTGGGCTAGGTCTATATGCTTGAATGGGGCATATCCATTTATTGAAAGAAAGGAGACAAAATAATCTAAATAATTCTAGGGTGTGGCCCACATATCAGGGATCACACAGGAATACTTCCCTAAACATGTGACAATTACTTGTATGGAATGGAATACAAGGGAGAAAAATTATTGAGTGAGTTAGGTGGGAGAGGGAAATAGGAAGGGGATTTTAATCAAAAATAGCATATCTAAGTTCATTGCATTAAAATCAGAATATTTCACTTGCATCAATGAGAATAAACCATTCACAAAGAAAGAGGAACAATAAAAAAAAAACACAAAGTTTTATTGCATCATGTTGCAAAATTTACAATGCTTCATGGAGTGAAAGTCGAGATGGAGATAAAAACAATTGACTAGAGAATAGAGGAAATACAGTTTGCTAGAGAAGAGAAAATACCGATCCCTTTGATATGACAAGAGAGATTTCTTAAATAGTCTACATTGTGACCATTCACATTCCTACATTACTATTCACCTTCTTTTCCAGAATAATAAAATTTTCCTTATTTTAAGAAAAGTACTTTTACAAAAGTGGAAAAGAGGCAACTTAAGTTGGTTTTTGGAAAAGTGCATTTCTCAACGAAGAATTAGAAAACCTTTGGAATTCCTTTGAGAAAAACAACTTGCAACATATAGGAATAGAAAGAGAGGAAGAAGAACATCAATCAACCAATGAAGCTTGTGAAGAAGATCATTTGATGCGGTGGATTGGAGAATTTTAAAGACTTCCCATAGTTGTGTTAAAATTATGCACTACCTCTTAAACTTCTTCTTCACATGGATTGAAGGTGTTGGAGAGGACAATCCCAATCCTAATAATACTTATCCCACCCCTAGCACACTTTACACTGATCTAGATGATATTAATTTCATGTAGAAAAACATTTCTAATGACTTGGTCACCATCAAATTACATATATCATAACCAACCTCAAGAGAATATTAACATTATAGCTAAACATATTATCAAAATGAAACTCCAAACCAATTCAAAATAGTCATTTTTAATTCTTTGTAGTAATAATATCATACTATTACAAAAATCAATAGAGTGTTGGTCCCAATACAAAGAAACATGGTTGAAGAGATATAATGGTGTTTTCCTTTTGGGATGCAATATGACTCAAATTTATATAGTAATTGAAGATTGGTGTGTGAATTGATAATCCAAAATTTATTTTTGAATCAAATAATGGGAAGGAAAATTCTCATCCTATAACATATCCTATGAAGAGAATATAATTTACTAGTAGGAGGATTATTTTTATGTAATTAATGAAGCTAGAGGAAAATTAACTAGAACTCAAATTAAACTTAACTAAAACATCATATAGAAGAATAATTTAGTGGAGACAAGTGGTTGAATAGCTCAAGATAAAACAAATTAAGTACCAAAAATGCTCCAAAATTATAAATACACCCATTTAAAAGGGATTCCCAAGAAAAGTGATAATAACATGAAGTGTGTAACTCCTTGCAAAATATTTGCAACCAAGATCCTCTTTTCACATCACAAAGAGACCAAGAAAAAAGTGGAGTTCCCAAAAAATTATATAAACTTATCCAAATGTTTATGGTGGATTTTGATTCACTTTTATTACTTGGAATAAATCACCAAAACTCATAAAATAATAGGTTTTAACGATACTTGCGTTGAAAAATGTCAAGATGTATGGGTACAAACATACATGAGAAACTCCATCTTCTAAAAAATAAGGAAACCTACACACAAATAGATAAGTTGACAAGATAGATGTTAGATAACAATATGATGATTTTCTTGACAAATACCAATCCCAAGAATCAAAGAACTTCCTTTGGTGGGGTTCAACTTGTTTTAGAAAATTAAGTGATAAATAATGAAGTATACAATGTGACTAGACTTATGATATTTAGATGATGAAATGACAAAATAAATCAATCTTCCATAGGGATAGGAAGATCATGCTTTACATGTAGCAGATGGCTTAGGAAAGGTATACGACAAATATGAATCTCTTTGAAGTACTCGATTCACTCCTGTTTGATAAAGCATCTTGTTCTTCTTAGATGATCTCCAAATGATCCTCAATGTTGTCTAGATTTGGTGTCGGGAAGATGATGCAGAGGGTTAACTCTTATATTATTTTGTATTGATCCCAAGTAAAGGGTTAAGATATGATCATAAACTCATAAATGATATTCATTGGGTGTGCTTCACCTAGAATGGTCATCTACAGACATAAGACACTTTGAAACATAGAGATTGACATAAAATATATTGTAGAATGGATTAAAACTAGATTATACGTGGTCAAGGGATAAAAGGTATGAATCACTGACAATTTACTATGGTCACTTGTGATAGGAGGGACTCATTGGTAGTTTAAGGAATCACTACCAATTGATGTGTGATTAGATAATGTTGAATAAAGTGCATATTTGGTCATAAATAAATGATTTAATGTTTTGATTGTATTTTGAAAAGATGCTAAATAAACCCATAATGTAAAGAAGTGATAATACCTTATATTTAATGCAAAATGTAAATGATAAATGTTGTAGAGAGATCTTACTTGCATTTGTGAATTCTCTAAGGAATTTTTCGTGGCTCTCGAGGTGCTTAAAAATGTCATGATTGATTTCATTTGAGTTTCCAAAATGACAGAATGAAGATACAATGTAGAGATATCTGAATTTCCTCATCCAATAAATTTATTGAGTTTATATAGCATCACTAGTGATTACTTAGAATTACCGGAAATCTAGGAAAAGTGGGGAAAATCACTTGAAAGTGGTTAAAACCACTTCTAAAATGGTGAATTTTGGGTTAAGGATGAAATTAAGATGAGTATGGTTAGGTTGCGGAGGTTGTGGAGGTGTTGGTATTACTAGGCTAAAATAGCTTTAAGTGATTTAAGAGATTTAGGAGGGATAAATGACTATTTATGGGAATAAATGGATGTTATGGGGGTAGAATGGGATTTAGGACTAGGTACATGTTTGATATATAGATATGAGTTATGTGGGTAGGTCATCGAGGGAGCTGAAAAATTGGTGTGTACATTTGCCCCTTTTTGTCAAGTGGTTTGTAATGGAAAAACTACTAGAAAAAATGAGTGTGATGGTTAGATTTGTGTTGGATAGGTGGTCCCCCCTCAAATTGGGGGTCATTGCGATGAAGTGCAATGGTCACCGGTTTGAATGGATTGATGTATGAAATAAATGCAAGAGTGTATATGTTTATGTAAGATTGCATATGTAAATGGATGTGTTTTAATTTAAGATGCCCCAAGATTGGGCATGAAATATATTACCACAAAGGTGGGCTTACGCAACCAAGAATTCAAATGATAGGGGAACTAATGGGTTCTCAACCTATAGATGTATGACTTGGAGTGGTGGGAAAATGTTCCCGAGAAAGCTACAGATTACACAATGTGTTAGGAAAAGTGGGATTGGTATGAAATGTGTTGCCATAAAGGCGGACTCACATTACCAGAAGTGAAGTGATATAGAACCAATGGGTTCTTGACCTATAGACATATAAATTGAAGTAAGCAACAAGAAAAAGGTTCGAAGAGGCTGCAAAATCCATGATTGATAAACACATGATCCATATGATGAATTTAGTTATTTAAGAGGGTCTTCGGGCCCAAAAAGGAAGCACATACTTTGAAAATGTGTAATTTTACGAGGGATGTGTAAGTCCATAGGATCACTTATATGGATCAAAGGAATAAAAAAGGGATTGATGATCAAAATCAAGGTTTTGAAAAGTTTTGGACATTAAACAAGGATGTTTTGGATAATAGGAGAGTAATCTCTAGTGATTACCGAAGATCACCTATGATTTATGCAATCGCTGGTGATTATCCAAGATCACTGGAAATCCTGGTGGTAGATAAAATATTGATATAAATAGCACATGAGGGGTCATTCTCTTAATTTGATTTTGAGAGATAAACATGTATTATATCTTGATATTCCAAATTTTTAGTGTTTTTAGAGTGATGGAAGAAGTAAGAGTTGGTCAACTATGTTGAAGGCCTACCCTAGCATAGGTAAATGGATTTTTTGAATTTTTGAATTTCTTTTGTATTTTTCTAATAAATGAGGAAATCGCATGCAATTTTTGTATGAAATTTGCTAGCAATTTTAGATAATCACGTGTAATTATAAGGAGACAAAAGTGATTCAATAGAATCACTAAAAATTCTAGTGATTTGGTAATAAAAATCATGATTTTAATATTTTTGCATGATTTAATGAGTTGTGTCTAATAGTTTTTTTGGAGTTTTATGGATGTAGGCGAGGATCGATCGATTGACTACACGGGATTAGATCCCAAAGTTATTGGATAGTGTTCATGAGCATCTGTCAGAGGATGTTTGGGGGCATCTAGAGGAGGTTGGTTTGGGAGGGATGCATAATTATAGACATATCCAAAAGGATTTGGGATTATTGTTGGATTTATTTGAGAGGTGGGATCATGTTACGGGAACCTTCTAGTTACTGACATGTGAGATGACCATCACCTTAGAGGACATTCATAGGATCCTACGACTACTAGTGTAGTGTGAGGAGGTATACATTATAAATGAGGTAGGTAGAGGAGCCAATATGTATAATTTGTATGGAGATGATGCCCTAGATGTGGTATATTCATCTCGGGGTTTTTCCTAAGGTTTTTAGTGATGATGCGAGGATGTTCGGGAATTGGTTACTATGACGAATAGTTGATATGACCTACTAAATTTAAAAGGTGGTAGGTTTTCCTAGATGCTTGACTAGATTTTTGAGAGATATGTTAGAGAAAAATATAGTGTTCACTTGGGCTCCTCCTTTATTGGCTCATACATTCATGGAGAGGGGATTAGAGGAAAGGGTGGAGATTTAAGGCTGATGTTGTTTTTTTTGTTGGAGTTTTGGGCCTATGATCATATAGTAATAGCTCTTATGATAATATTACCATGGGACTTATGGGTTAACCTACAATATAGTGTTGGTTTTATGATATGGAAGTCAAATTTTGGGGCTATAGGACCCGTGAGAGGAGAGGAGTATTACAGGGAATCTCCTAGCAAGATTACAGGGAAGATGATATAGTCGGAGACCATACATAGGTTTCTTAGTGTGGTTTGAGGTAGAGGGGAGATGAGGGAGACTCGATAAGAGATGTGGGTGAAGGGTCGATGAGCCTACCAAAGGTGTGAGATGATCATATTTGGTCATATGAGGTGACTATTTGGGTTAGTGCAGGATGTGCATGTGGTGATATTGTATACAAACATGATGATGGGGATGTAGATGTGGGGCTTCCGAAGGTGTGTAATATAGTGTCGATGGTGAATGATGAGGGAATGGGGGTTAGGATCGATGCACATGGATCGAAGATAGGTGTGGAAGATGTTGTGGTTACAAAGGCATATGCTTCTTGGTGGCAGGGCCATATGGATGGTTTTAAGTGCCAAGTGCGAGAACATGTAGAGGCTCCATGGGAGGCTGGTATTGAGGGGGTGAAGAGGATGAGGGGATGTATTTTTTATAGGATATAGTAGCGATTCTAGAGGTGGAGAGAGCCACATGGATGATCAAGAAAGTATCTTTGATTGTTGAGTGGGACAGGTGTTATAGCTACTCAAGATGCCATAACTCAAGAGCTATACTTTGTTACCGGTGAGAGGGATAGGTTGAGCCAATAAATTACCATGGAGTAGAGGGAGATCACATAGGATAAAATAGATAGATATAGATACCATCATGAGAGAGATACCTTATGACAAGATTTTGGGGTGACTAGGAGGTCTATATTAGGAGTAGAGCTTGAGGTAGCCGGGGAATAGGCCAGCAGATAGATGGGGCCACCTAGTAGTGTGAGTATGGCTCATTATAAGGGATCTATTACAAGGGTATAGTTAGACAAAGGCTTCTACATGAGCCTAGATATGGTGAGTACCTACCTTGGAGATGACATGCTCCATAAGGGAGTGTTGTGAGCGTGTGCTAGCCATCAAGGGTTCCAGAAAGGGACTATCTATAGATATTGATTGTGACTACGGGAGTAGTTTTAGAGGAAACATTCACTTGACATACTTATAGTTCACTACATAGTTTTGTAGGCCCATTTTGAGATATTTTGATGTATGATAATTTTTTATGTATGAGGATCTTAAAGCCGTTTGATGATGTATAGAAATATATATATATATATATATATATTTGTGTTATGTTTTTATTTTTATTATTTTAATGTGATGTGTTATGGAAATATCTGAAATGTATATGTTATAATGTTATTTTGATGATCTTAGATATGGTTGTGACAAATGATGATCTTGTTTTATGATTAATGCACTATACGATGGATAAGAACATGATGTGGGATTTTTTATTCCTTATTATTCTTAGCATATACATAGTGTGTGATGGTAAATTCATTATATGTGTAACACTACACGTGTGGCCTGGTAATTAACGTTAACATATGACTCATAGTAGTTATTCATACTAGGATCATAAATGGATGGGAGATAGTTTTATTTACCCTTTTCTGACATGGGAATGGCTTGTATGTAGTAATTACGAGGAAAAAAGTGCTTCTTAATGGTTCTCAGGTTTTTCCCCATCTTTTTTTATATATTGCACAAGTTGATCGATGTGGGAAGCTTGTGTTTTATGAGAAAGATGATCGATGCGGAATATTTCCTAGAATGGTTTCATTTTTATTTCAATATGAGGGCTGATCAATATGGAAGCCTTTTTTGATATGCAAACTTATCAATGTGGGAATTCCTTTTTTTATATGAGCAATAATCGATTATGGGAGTCCTTTTTTATCATATATGTGTTTTTTTATTAGGTAGCCATCCTTCAAGGGGGTGGTCTATAAATTTATTGATTTTTTATTTTATGGTAGCCATCCTTCAAGGGAGTGGTCTACAACTTTATTTGATTGTAATTTTTCTTTTGATAGTCATCCTTCGATGGATCGATCTAATTGTGATTATGTCCATCTAATAGAAATTTTGATTTTAGAGCTAAGAATGATCCTGGGTAACCATTTAGAAGGGGGTAAGTAAGCTTAAATGTATATAATTACCATATCGTTAATATGGTAGGTGGAGATAGTGTGTGAGTAATGATTGTGGGGTTCCCTAACTGAAATCAAGGGAGATTTTCCATGTGGAATATGTTATGAGTAGAGTTGCGGTGACCATATTTAATGTCATAATTGGTATGTTGTCAAAAGACCACATAATTCTAAATCATTACAAGAGTGAGGGAATTTTTATGCTGATGGAGGGAGATGTTTGTTTGACTAATGTCTTATGATTCGACATCTTAAAAATAAAATGACCTCACGTACATGATATTAAGATGTTCCTTTTCAAGTTTACCATCTAGAGAGGCTAAACCATAAGCTCCAGATCCATATTATGAGTGATAATATATGGTCCAAGCCAATTTAGAGTAAACTTACCATGTTTTCTCTTTTCTATGTTAGTGATATGTTTATTTTATTTGAGAACAAGATCACCAATGTTGAAGTCACATTGTTTGAGATGTTTTTATATGCTCTTTTGATTCATTCTTGAGAAATGTTGATATGTTTGTGTAGACACAAAATCACACACTTTGGGTAATTATCTAGTTCTGATTATATACTACTATTCATATGATTCCTAAGTAAGAAAATTATTAATCAACCCATGTCCTTTTTCATATTTACTTTCTTTCTATTTCCACTTTTTGTCTCACACTCTTTCTAGCTTAGTCTATCTTTCCAAACTTTGGCATTTCTCATCCCGGACACTAAAGCACCTAGCTATGACGCCAACACTGAGGCACTCCCATCCCCTCACGGGCACCCATGACCTCTTTGTAATTTGTTCACATATTTTTGGGTCCTTTCTAGCCATTTGAGCATCTTACATTTTTTCTAGTCATCCTTTTCAGGGTTAATTATGAAATTTAAGAAAAGGAATCATATAAATATAAATTTATGTGATCATAATAAGGGACCAAGCACTAAACATTAGCTATCACCACCTAAGGTTGCATCCAAATCCTATTCAAGAGCATACAAACATCCATCTAACATCCATAAGAGGGAAAGGGACTACATTTTTCTATATACACTTCATAGGAGGGGAAGTCTATTCTATTCCATGCACACATATATTTACATTTCTTACATCTAGCTACTTTTCTCGCTATCAAGTGCGACAAACACAAGAGCCACCTAGGGCACAATTTCACACACACACACACACACCTAAAACTACATTGGGTCTAAAATTTAGTGCATTGATCGGTGGTAAGATCACTTATCGATAGTTGAGGATAGTTTGACCCCTCATTTGCATTCTTTTCTTTTTGGTATTTGATGTACTATTGAGTGTTTTATAGGTCATTTATTTATTACAAGTTATCAATGACATTGGTAATCATTGTGCGGCCTACTAGAGACAAAAGGAAAAGGACAATGAATATGCCACAACCATGTGAAGGAGGTTTTCTGATGGTTTAAGTAGTCATAGGCACCTAGAGCAGGTCCGTGGGGCCCACATGCACTCCCCGACTCATTCTAGGAACCCCAGTCCAACATATTCCTCAATCTCTACATTTTTCTCGAGCTTCATTGTGACAGGTTTGTGTTTCAGATTTTCTATGTTTCTAGCTCTGTGCACCTTTGGGATTTCTGTGAATCAACTAATTCTTCTTATCCCTTATTTGTAACTAGGGTTTCATATTTTCTAGATTAATTTTCTTGGGTCTACATTATACTTCATTATATATTTATTTTATGCTATTCGCAATAAGAATTAGGCATCTATTCATTCAATATTTTATTAATCATTTTGGTGAACTTGAACTTGATCTAAACACTCTTAGGGTCCTCATACTTCTATTTCTTTTATCTTCCTAGGATATTCTCATCATGAGTATCTCTATTAATGATTTCCTACTCATTAATCTTGAATTAAGAGATAAAATCATAAATCTCCTAGCTACTACTCACATTCCTGTTGATATTCATCTAGATATAGTATATAACACATTCATAGATGCATTTTCTCAGCACATTTCTTTTCCATCTAATCCTAATATTGATCTTGCTATTTTCGACAATGATCCACCTTTACACATCATGATCCACATTTATAATGTGGGTGTCAAATGCACCCTAGTTGATAATGGATCTGAACTCAATCTTTTCCTATGTCATTCCTTCAAAATATCAGTCTTTCTAGTACTAATGTTAGTCCTTCATCTCTTTCTCTTCACGCTTATGATGGCTCTATTCGTCCATGCATAGGTCATATTACTTTTCCTATCACCATCGGGCCATAAAACCTTAATATGATCTTCTTTTCATCAAACTACCGGTCCAAAGATAAATGTTTACTTGGTAGGCTATGGATTCATTTCATGCAAGAAGTGCTCTATGCTACATCGATGTTTCAAATTCTTACATGATGGCGTAGAATATATAATCCCTAGTGATCATAAAACATTCAAATATTACAACCATGATCCCAACACTACACTTTCTACTCTAACATATCCTACCACCAATGAACCATAACCTATGGATACTCGACTCATTTGTCACCCCTTGAAGGTGTTATCTACATTTTAGATATTGTCTCATTTGCATCATTGCCTCCTTCTACTTCTACTATTGTTATGATTCTTTATCCTGGGAATGTCTAGAAATTGGATGTTGTTCTATATCCTTAACCTTCTCATGAGAAACCTCAATTAGTACGCCATCCATTTACATGCACACTTTTCATCAATGACTCTTATTGGGAACACATTCCATTCGATCCTGCTTTCTTTGATACTATATGCACACATGATGGGTTGTATTGGCTAGGATTTCTAGTTAACGACATCTTTACTCCACCTCATGATCATCATCTCTACAATGGATTTTTTTCACATTATTGCTACTTATGGTCTTCAAGTCTCTTATCTCACAATATTCCTTGCACGTGCTCCCCACACTTCTCTAATTACACTTGAGAAGTATTGGGTGATAATATTGTGTGCATGTTAGACCATGATCATATTGATATATCAATTCCCATGTCGTCTGATCATGTTTCCATCTGCAATGACTCATTTCTAGGCTATTCACCAAAAATTACTCACTGGTATGTACACAGTTATCCAACACCTCCTTCCACTAATGAGGAATATGCTATGGGCATGTATAATCTATGTCTAAATGGCTCCTTACTTAACCAACTCCGATACTATTTCTTATCAAGTCTCAGATGCTTCACCATTCAGTTTTGATCATGATAATGATGACCTCTTATATGACATTACTTGATCTCTCTTATCATCACACAGTTGGGGGCATCACACTTATTCACCCCCTCTAAGCATCGATGTGTATATTATACTAGTCTCTCAATTACAACATACACATCTTCATACAAGCTCGTATCATCATTACCTGATGAGGCACTCTCATGATTTGGTTCACACTTGACTATTGAGGGCATCTTATATAAATGAACCTCACACACTACATACTACACACTTGACATACTCATATTCATCAATTTACAACCAACACATTTACGAAACCTTATTTTTAATGCACATACCAACACAACATACTACACACTCAATGATTTTGTGATGTACTTATCTTACATCACATAACACACCTCTCTTACGCATAATCAACACAAAAATCTTACACAATCCACATATCCATAACAAACTACCTACTTGACACTGTCAAGTATGAAAAAACATACTACTGAGTCCGACACGTTTACAATACATCCATTTCAACACATAGTATTGTACACTCAACATGTTCACAATCAACCTCTTTTGTATAAATCCAACACCAACATCCATTGGACATCTAACATATCTATCAAATAGTCAACATAACACATTACCCTATGTCGTCTTTGTATTTTTGCAGTCCATAATTTATTGCTTTGAGGGTTTACTTCTAAAATGGACCTCACCACACTCGGGAGCTTACAATTTACGCTTTTTGATTTGATGATCACATATTTTAATACACATAATTCAAACCATTTCTTGATGACACACTCTTGTTATAAGGTTCATTCTTGACTACTGATGGGGCATGTATAAATGAACCTATTCTCATGCATACACATCCAAACTCACTTGGGGGACACATGGCTCTTATCAAACTCATTATGCATTCCATTCCATCTCATCCACAACATACTACATATCTTGGTCGCACTTAGTCTTGCTTACATTTACTTGTTACATGTATGCTTTATTATAGATGATAAATAAATAACTTGTATGTTATTATCTTTCCATACACACATACATGTTCACTTGCTTTCTAGTTGTGATAACATATTCTAGAAATCGATACACACAACGCGGATGCTAAGTGCAATACTTATTACCAGTCCCATAGTGGCTCCTAGGGGCATCCACTTTCATACACTACAGGTGTTATTGTTTCATTTCATTTCATAACACACTACTTTATTAGATTATACACACTTTGACATAATTTTTATCTTTCTAACATGCTAACGGGTGCTTCATGTGCAACATTTATTATGTAGGTCTATTCACTTCCATGGTTATCTGTTACATTTATTTTCATTATTTTAAATTATTTGTGGGATTTTACCTTTGTTTTGTGTGTACACTTGTATGATTATGGCCCATTCGGACTTGATTGTATTACAATATCATGAGTGATGTCCCATGTTTGAAACCCTCTTTTTGTGGTCTACATTGTCCTCTTATGTCTTATCTTTCACATTGTATACTTATTTTCTAGCTTACATCTTACATGCATGTTTTTTTATTTTACTAATAGTTGTCTCCTAGCCACTTTGTTTGTGTGTTCCTTGGTTTCCCCCAAGCACACTCCTTCCCCTTGTAGGGCACATTTTTAGTAGTGTTTGGTCCTCCTCTCGGTCCACATTCTCCTTTGTGATGTTGCATACACCCCTAATGAGAGGGGAATCATTTGGGTGAATCATTCACCCCATACAATAGCCTATAATAATAATTTAGCACAACACAATACCCGTATAACATGGCATCATCATCATATAGGGCTTCAAATCTAACTTGGGTCCTTACTACAACAAACACACCATTTCCCAGACCTAGATAGTAGTGCCTGATTGCCCCTAACCCTTCTTAGATTCCATTAACTTGAAGGCGCTTACACAACATCCTTTAGTGCAGTGCAGTCTACAACACTTGATACAACACATTCTATAGGAATACGGTCCTTAGCACTCAACATACATATAGCTTACAAAATTGTATTCTTTCATCATTGGATCAGAATTGGTTGAACTGGATCGGATTTTTACACACAATCAATAATGGTGTTCCATACTTAGGTAGAATTTAAAATTTGGAGGATAACACCATAATGTTTTTCCCTACACTTCTTCCATTTCTTGTCATGAGATTTCCTGAAAAACTCACATACAATGTAATTGGCGTGAAATCATCCAAAAAAATAATTCTTCTACATCATCTACAAGATCCTTTCTACACTGTTTTCCTCGTTACATATCAGGTGCACATGTTCCTTTTTCACATTTTACATTATTTTTAATCATATGCACATGTATTTCACTACTTGTTCGCTCCTCTCTTTTATAGGTCTGTCTTATGGGAAGTAGTAGTCAAAATCATCCTACATCAAAACAAAATCAAAAACATCAAATCACACCAACATCGACATCAACAATAGGTATAATGGAAACATCTACACATGTGTCTCTACCCTAGGGTCATCATTAATCATGAATTTGTGACAATTTCTCCTCTCTAGTTTCCATGCTTCACATTTATATCACTCTATGCTTCCTCTTGTCTCTTGGCACACTTTTCCCATCGATCTACATGGTTATCAAGTATGCATCTATTATATAATTTATGTTATCAAGCATTCACTCAACAACATAAAGTGGGGGAAATGTAGACACAAAATCATGCACTTTGGGTAATTATCTAGTTCTGATTACATACTACTATTCATATGATTCCTAAGTAAGAAAAGTACTATTTAATCCATGTCCTTGGCCATTTTACTTCCTTTCAATTGCCACTTTTGGTCTCACACTATTTCTAGCTCAGTCTGTCTTTTCATACTTTGGCATTTCTCATCTGGGACACCAAAGACCCACCAGACACCAACACTAGACCCCCATCCCCTCCGAGAACCCCCGACCTATTTTTACTTTTTTCACATATTTTTGGGTCCTTTATATCCGTTTGAGTATCTTATCTATTTGGTAGTTGTTATCAACTAATTTTGACTTTGTAAAATTATTAAAAAATAATAAAAAATGAAACATTTGAAAATTTTGAAAAGTGTTACTTTACGTGGTTCGTTGCCCTCGTTGCGACCATCTCATTTTTGTGATCATTTCAGTCTTCATTTTCATCCTTTTGGCAATAACTCTTCCCGCCATGCTTTAAATCACGTTAAAAATACATTAAAACAATTAATTAATTGCTTCTTGTTTTTAAAATTGATTTTTAAATAATTTGAAAGTATTTAATTAAATAAATATTAATTAAAAAGTTCATTCGACAAATTTTATTGTTGGGGAAGTAAGATTACACTTCCAACTATCGGGAAGTCAATCGCTTCCCGAACCTAGATTTCCCCTTTTCTAGCAATCTTCTTCAATTTTCCAAGACGCGGGATTTTCTCTGCCAATTGCCAAATCATGGATTGGGTGACGGGCAGAAATTCCCAATTTCTCACATGGGGAAATTGAGCGGGGATTACAACCCATTTTTCCATTCCCATTGGCAATTGTCTTTTGTTTTCCCCATTTCCCCACAGCCTTAAGCCACTACCCACGAAGCAAGGAAGTTGAATTAATTCTCGTAACTTTCTCCATCAAACCCATTGGAAAAATTCATACAAAGCTTCATTTCTTATTTCTTCAAGGACATAATACTTTGTAAGATCGAACAATTTTCAATGCATTAACAACCCAAAGAGAGACAAAAAAATTTCCTTTTTCCCGGCCAAGGAGGAGACACCTTGTGAAGTGAAAAGGAGGACAAGTGAAAATTGATTTTGAGCATTTTTCCACACATGCATTGATAAAAAAATAAAACAAATATGTTTTGAGTTTACCACATCTTGGGTGAAGGAAAAGGCAGGAAGGAGAAGATAGAAGAAAGTGTAGGCCGCGCCAGCAAATAAATCCCACGCACTGGCCAAGAAACAATCTTTAAAAAAGAACAAAGAAAAATTGTTTTCCACGCATTGGGCAAAGGCCGTACCAGTGGAGGAATAGAATGGTTTTTAATATAAAAAATAAAGCATTCTCCACGGACCGGGGAAAAGATAAAAAATAGTCCCATACTTTTGAAAAATAACAGTCCAAAGTTAAAATAGTTTTTCACTCCTTGTGTGGAGGATAGACAAGACAATAGAAGACAAAAATTATTTTTTCATGCATCGAGGAGGCCTAGTATAAAGCAAAACATTAAAGCATAGTTTCCACACACCCACACATTAGCAGAGAAAGGAATCCACATGCCTTGGGAGATAATAAAATTAAAATTAGGAAACCATGCATTATTTTTGAGACCACCAGCTAGGAGAAGTCCACGCATTGCAGTGCAAATAAAAAAATTTAATGTAAAAAAAAGAAAGAAACGATTGTCCACGCCTTGCAAAGGAAAAGACAACACAAAGTTTAAAAGTTTCAAGCGAGCTGCCTCAGGAGGAATCCCACGCAAGAATAGTTGTCCATGCCTTGCAAAGAAAGGACATCAATTAATTTGGAACAAAAGAAAAACTTCACACAAGATATAAAGTCAAGGAGGACAATTTTACAAAGGTAAGAGCTAAGGCAAATAGACCCAAGTTTCATATCTCACAAGATTGGGTCAAAGGTATGGTCCATAGTGGCATAGAGGGCTTGGAGATGATCCATTTTGTGAGAGCACGATGGAGATGGACCCAACGAAGAAAAGTATGAAATATTAGAATTGAGCCATAAAGCGAAGAACCCGTGATATGAGAGCTTGTGCCCAAACCAGGTCACTCAAAATTTCAATGGAGGCTGAGGGATCGTGTATCCATACAAATAATGCATCACCAAACCTTGATGAGCCTAGGGAAAATGGGAGGCATCCTTGTGAATAACCTAGTAAATAAACCAGTCGATTCATGCACAAAAAAAAATGTCGGTGGATAGAAAGAACAATTGGTTCGGTCACAAAGAGGTGAGTTCGAGGAATGCATTGGATGCATCAACTCACATGTAGAAAAGGGATGAGTATAAGAAGTGGCAAGTTAGGTTTTAGAGGGCCGACAATAGATACTCAGTAAACACGGGGCTCATGAAATGCATAGGAAACATGCATTCACGATGATAACTTGCAAGGCATGAGAGGCATTACAGTGAACGGATGGAATTTGAGGAAGGAAATTGACTTTGTCACATAAGTTAGGAGCCATAGATAAGAGCTAGGTATTCAAGTGAGTTGAGCCAGAGAAGAACTCAAGGAGTTTAGTTCTGGAAAGAAGGTAAGATGACACGAAGGGTATGGATCGCCATGGGCATCCGGATTCAAGTTGAAAATGCATGAGCTCACAATAAAGCTAGCATTGATACAATTGAGGGCTCATTCGTGAGTTGAGTCGTCTAAACACCTAAGTGACAAAGGAGCACATCTCAAGAATTTCTCATTCTAGTCATCATTCGTCTTTGCATGATTGCCCTAATTCTTCGTGCCTAATCAACAACACAACACTATAATTAAGAGCATTGAGTACAGTGCGAAGCACGGGTAATCTATATCGGATAATTTCTAGAGGTGGAACTCGCTAATGAAGTACCTCAAAATATAACAGCCCAACTTGTGGAAGTAGTCACAACTTCTTAACCAAAATTTGATGATTCGGTTCTTACCCCACCTATATTTGAAGAATCACCACAAATGGATAAAATGGTGACAACATCTCTCTCACAACAAGAAGATCCAATTTCAGCAACACCCGAAGATGATCCCCTTTAGCGTGATGAAGATCAATTCCCTCAATGAATTCATAAATCGCTTTGATAATATTTCAACCCAACTCGTTCACAATGGGGCAAAGGAGATTGATTTCCAAGACCACGAAGTCTCACAAATTTTGCTTGGGAATGCCAAAACTTTGGGATGGTGAAAAAGACAAAAGACATAACTCTAGGAGGTGAATTGTAATTTTGGCTCTTGGAGATCTTCTCAATGATGACGAGACCGGAAAAGCTGGATTTTGCAAAACCAAGGTGGCATAACAACTACGGTCTCATGACAAATGAATAATTTACCATGGAAAGGTACTCGAGAGGGGTGGATGAATTGCTCAAGTTTCAAGCTCAACACTCTTTTCATTTGGAGGATTGCAGGGCATGGTCAATGAGTTCATTCTGTACAATCCGAATAGGCGGACTCTTGGCCCAATGGATAAGACACTGATCCTAGGATGGCGCATTGCTGACTAGGATGTCTACGTGTGCGTCCAAGTCAATTAAGTGGGGTCCACATGTACCCATTTCTTTTATTTATGTATTTTTCCTTAAATGACTTTTTAATTTAAGTGGTTTCTATTTTTAGTCACTTTTTAAAAGTTGGTGAAAAAGTCAAAGTCACTTAAGTGCCCTATTTAGTGATCATGTAAAACCCTAACTACTTTGTAACCAACTTTTGAGTTATAAAAGGAAGTGAGGGGCTCATTTATAAAGGGTGACTTCGAGAGAGGAGAATAAAATACTTTTTGTGTAAGATTTGTTTTAGGAAGAAACTTTGTGTTCTTTTGTGAAATTTTTTTGGAGTTAATGAAATACGAACTTTGTGTCTCATTCATTGTCTCTTGTAACATTTGATGTTCTTATGTTCATTAAATTTTAGGTGTTTGAATCTTGCATGCAAATATTATCTTTGATAATATTGTCAACATTATTAATCGGTTGTTCTAGTTCACAAGTGATCAAGCTCTAATTATCTACTTGCTCATGTGTGTTCCCTTTACACGTTCTTGTTTGGCTAACGTAAACTCCATTTCATTTGTGTTGGTTATTCATCTTTCCTCTTCATGTAATATTAGGCTCTGTTTTTACCTAACTCTTGCATGTTCTTTCGATTCATTCCATTTCACTCCTTTCCTTCATTCCATTCCATCCCCTTCATTCAATTTTCTTTCCATTGATGTTCCAAACCCCCATATACAATTTTGAATGTATAGATGTAAATACGATTTTGGTTTTCAATAAAGGAAGCCTCACCTTCATTGAGGAGGGACTTGGTTCCCACACTCATTGCATGTCATTTGCATGCGTGCAAATCCATATGCTAATAGTTTTTGGTGACTCAGCTGGGGATTCAAAAATCGTTAACCAGTGCTTGGTTAAATGTTTATGACTATCCCCTCTTCACAAGCTCCAGCTTCTTCAACCAAACCTTGCGCTGATGAAGATTTCCAAGGAGACATTACCGCAACCTTCGAATAGTAGCTTGGGAAAATCGTGAAAGCTTGTAGAAATTTGTGGTTATTGATAGAGCCATTGACAAAGAAATATACATCGAAGATCTTAGGAGAAGAGCACCTACACTTATGGCGGAAGACCTCCTGGACACGTGTTGATCATTGTTCACCGATGCGGTCCTCTTCCACCAAGGTAAAACTTTATATGACTATTACAGGTAACCCACCTATCTTGCAACCAAATCTTGTTTTTGCATATACTCAAGAAGACATATCATCAGATTTGAGGCAAGCTATTTGGGAAAAGCGCATGAATAACTATCATTTTCATCTTTCCGTATCAAGTACTAGATAATGAAGAAGAGAAAGTTGCTTTAGAGTTATTTAGGCACAAATAGCTCAAGAAAGAGAGTGAAGAGAAAAGGCTAGAGCCGGTCAAAACATACTAGTGATCCCTTCACAATAAATATTCCAAACTAGAAGGAAAGAGGTTTACACGAGGAGAAAAAGCTAAAGGTTGATCTAACCCCACTTTTGACTTTCAAGGAAAATTTGGTTTCAAGTTATCTCCTCTAAAGAAGAATACACCTCGTAGATCTGCAAGCCTTGCATCAAGTCCTGAAAGAGAAAGCAAGGAAGGAATCACTACCATTCAAGCACTTGTCCTTGCTCACATTATTTTACCTTCACATACCACCTTTCCTCAAATGGCAGCCAATGTACCATGGGGAAATGCCATAGGCCCATTGGCCTTACCTACTCAACATGAACTCCCATGAGGATCAAGAAAGATTCTTCCCAAGTTCGACGGAGATGGGAAGACATCACCAGATGACCATATTTCTACCTTTTTCACTGCATGTGATGTTTTTCGGTAGAATATGAAGATGTTGCTATTCGTCTCTTCATCGAAACATTGCATGATGTTACTGCAGATTGGTTTCATCATCTGCCCAATGGATGTATCACAAATTGGAATGATATGAAAACCAAGTTTGAAAATCTATTCAAGATGATAGAAGATGAACATGCTCTTCTTGCCTAACTATCTCATGTGAAGAAAGAGCCCATAGAACCCATGAGGAATTTCATGGCAAAATTAAACAAGATGTTGAACAAAGTTCCCGTTGGGATTCATCCAAACATTGATGGACAAAAATGTTTCTTTATTAATGCACAACAACCAGAAGTGTGCTATCAGTTGAGAAGGGCTAGGGTGGCTACTTTGGAACTTTCTCAATCTTTGGCCATATAAATTGAAGATGACTTAATCATGGCAAGAAAATTCAAGAAAAATTCCCTCAAAGGAAAGAGTCAAGAAACTTCCAATGCTTCAGAAACTATACTCACTAAGTTGGCTAATGATGTGCTGGCTTTGAAAAAGCAAATTGCTCTAAGTAGTAAACCTAATCCTTTCAAAGACATCCCAAGAAAAGGATACGTTCCCAACAAAGACAGGATTACAGGTGCTCACACAAGGCTTGCTATTGAAGCAGCTCCCGCAACTAATTCCAAATGTGATGTCATTGAAGAAAGCAATGATGAGATTGAAGTCGTCGAGGTTGATGAGGAAGAGCTGGATTCTGAGATATCTGAACCTGAAGTTGAAGATCCTGAGGGGGAAAGTAATAATCATTTCTTTGAGTACCGTTCCGATGAGGAAGATGAATACAAAGAAATTATAGAAGATATGAATAGTCAATCCTTCGCCGTCTTCACGTGCTCCCAGAAAAAGGACCAGGATACCACTAAGGTGAGAGATAAAGAGGTTTCTAAGGAAACTCCCAAATAATCTAAGACAAATGAGGCTCCTAAAGATTCCAAGGTGATTGAGGTTTCAAAGGTCAAGAATATCTTAAAGAAAGGAGGACCTTTGTTAGATCAATCAGTTGGTAAACCAACTACGAAGAAAGTTTCTTCTTCCACATCAGTGTCAACCAAGCCCGAGGCCAAGGTCAAAAGTGTGCCATCATCAAGTTCAAAAGAAATTATATCTGAGACTTCAAGTATGGTTACTTTTCCTAAATTTGATATTATTGTTCATATCAATAAAACAAAAATTTCCATGTCACAGAAGAGTACTTGAAGTCCAACAAGGATCACTCGAGAAATTGGTCCAGGTTTATCAAAGGTGACTCTCTGTTCATTCCTCCAAAGGAATTATAAAAACTCCCAAATATGGGGAAACTGAAAATATTATGGTGGTCACTACACCTTCAAATGAAAAGATCGAACCTTTCTTTGTGTCATTTCTAATCAACGGATGCAAATTAAGTAATTGCATTATAGACTCTAGAGCCTCGGATAATGTGATGCTGGCAAAAGTAGCACATGCTCTTGGTTTGACTTGTATGAGACCATTCGGATCATGTTACTCCATGGAAACCAAGTAAGTACCTCTAATCAGGCAGATTAAAGATGCCCAAATGGTTTTAGCCCAATTCCCTCAAAAGAGAGTTAAGGTGACTATTTTAGTTGCCGATATTCCTACCTCACATGGAATGTTGTTGAGCCAAAAATTTTGTAGAGATTTGGGTGGTGAGATTCAAATGGACTGGTCTCATGCCATGATTCCTATCAAGTGGGGAAATGAAAAATATTATGCTAGAAGCTCAGGTAAAGTTCATGGTAACTAAAACTGAAGATCCTTGCGCACGCATCCTTTTCCAAGGCTCAAGTATGGGTAATTATATGATGAATATAGAAATTCATACCCCGAGATCACTTTCCAAGATTCCAATGAGATCTAGACTCTTGAGTTCGATGGAAGTTGTTTCTTGTGAGCTTTGGTGCAGAGTGGTGCTCATATCTCCAAATGGTAAAATATTTCCTTTTTCCTACAAACTCGAATGTTCAAATAATAATAACACTGCAGAGTACGAGGCATTAATCCTTGGCCTTCAAGCTGTAGAGGAGAAAGGGATCAAAAATATGAAAGTCTTTGGGGATGTGGAATTGATTGTGAAACAGGTAAGAAATCAGTTCCAAGTAAAGAATGATTGTTTGAGACACTACAAGAATAAAGTGTGGGATGCAATAGAAGTCTTCGATGCTTTTTCCATTAAATCTATCCCTCATGAAAAGAATGAAAAAGTGGATTCTCTAGCGCTTCAAACTTCATTAATGATTCCTCATTCAAAAATTTGATCAAGTCAAATACACCATTGAAATGGTTTTTAGGCCAAGTGTTCCTGACAATGCAAAAAATTGGCAAGTATTTAATGATGATCAACAAATTATTGCCTTCTTGGAAAAGAGAGAAAATTTTGAACAATTGTACTTTGAAGGAAGTGATTCAACATTTCACTAATCAAATATCTCACCCATTCAGGAAGGAGTTGAAAATGAAGATCCTGGTGATGGCATCATTCAACTCAAAGGAAATAAAATTCCCAAAGGATTGGTTTCACTTGAAGAAATTTTTGACAAACATGACAGGTTTATCAAAGAGAAAGAGTAGGCAGGACCTGCAAATTCTACTGACTATGAGCAAGTTAATATCGGTACCAAGGATAAACCTCACCTGATCAATATTAGTAAGTGTTGCTCACCTGAGGAGCACAAGAAATTCATAAGTCTACTTACCAAATATTATGATGTTTTGTCTTATTCATATGAAGACTTGAAGTCTTTCCAACCCAGGGAAATGAAGCATGCCATACCTTTGAAGCCTAGTGCAATTCCATTCAGGTAGAAGTGAAGACAATATAATCCCAAGATTGTAGGGACAATATTTGATGAAGTCCAAAAGATGCTAGATGCACGAATAGTGTTTCCTATTTGACATTCGACCTAGATAGCTAATATTTGACAGGTTCACAAGAAAAATGGAGAAATTAGGATTTACGTGGATTTCCACAATCTTAATCAGGCTTCCTTCAAGCATTATCGAAATTGAAAACGGTTTGTTCCCCGTATGTACATAGGTAATTAGGATTTTGGTTTGTTTGTTTCCCTGTTTTTCGGT
The DNA here is from genome assembly GCA_018340775.1 of Taxus wallichiana var. yunnanensis. Taxonomy (NCBI): domain Eukaryota; kingdom Viridiplantae; phylum Streptophyta; class Pinopsida; order Cupressales; family Taxaceae; genus Taxus; species Taxus wallichiana. The sequence continues at coordinate 416,838,172 of CM031237.1, forward strand.
CTCCTCTCTTGTGTCACCCCATTTTTGTGCCCCATCACTTTGTGATCATGTTCATGACTATTTTGGTTTGGGTCCATTCTGTGTCCATGAAGTCCTTGTCCCCAATCGAGCTAGTTTGTTATCGACTAATTTTGACTATGCAAAATTATTAAAAAATAAAAAAATGAAAAAATTGAAAATTTTGAAAAGTGTTACTTTGTGTGGTTCATTGCCCTCGTTGCGACCGTCTCATTTTTGTGATCATTTCGGTCTTTGTTTCATCCTTTTTGGGTGAGAACTCTTCCCGCCAGGCTTTAAATCGCATTAAAATACATTAAAACAATTAATTAATATTTAATTAATTAATTGCTTCTTGTTTGATAAAATTGATTTTTAAATAACTTGAAAGTATTTAATTAAATAAATATTAATTAAAAAGTTCATTCGACAAATTTTAATGCCGGGGAAGTAAGCTTACACTTCCAACTGCCGGGAAGCCAATCTGCTTCCCGAACCTAGATTTCCCCTTTCCTAGCAATCTTCTTCAATTTTCCCGCACGTGGGATTTTCTCTGCCAATTGCCAAATCATGGATTGGCTAACGGGCAGGAAATTCCCCAATTTCCCACATGGGGAAATTGAATGGGGATTACCAACCCATTTTTCCATTCCCATTGGCAATTGTCTGTTGTTTTCACCATTTCCCCCTGGCACTTAAGCCACTACCCGGGAAGTGAGGAAGCTGAATTAATTCTCGTAACTTCCTCCATCAAACTTGTTGGAAAAAGTCATGCGAAGCTTTGTTTCTTATTTCTTCTAAAGGACATAATACTTTGTAACATCAAACAACTTTCAATGCATTAATATTCCAAAGAGAGACAAAAATTCCTTTTTCCCGACCAAGGAGGAGACGCCTTATGAAGTGAAAAGGAGGACAACAAAAATTGATTATAAATTTTGAGCATTTTTCCAGGCATGCATTGATCAAAAAATAAAACAAAGATGTTTTGAGTTTCCGTGCCTTGGGTGAAGGAAAAGGCGGGAAGGAGAAGACAAAAGAAAGTGTAGGCGGTGCCAAAGAAATAAATCCCATGCATCGGCCAAGAAATTGAGTCTTTAAAAAAGAACAAAGAAAAATTATTTTCCATGTATTAGGAAAAGGCCGCGCCCAGCTGGAGGAATAGAACAATTTTTAATATAAAAAAGAAATCATTCTCCATGCGCCAGGGAAAAGATCAAAAATAGTCCCATGCTTTTTGAAAAATAACAGTCCAAATTTAAAACAAGTTTTCACGCCTTGGGTGGAGGATAGACAAGACAACAGAAGACAAAAATTATTTTTTCATGCATCAGAGGAGGCACCTAGTATAAAGCAAAACATTAAAGCACAGTTTTCATGCACCCATGCATTGGTAGAGAAAGAGAATCCACACGCCTTGGGAGATAAGAAAATTAAAAGTAGAAAACCACGCATTCTTTTTGAGACCACTAGCTAGGAGAAGCCCACACATTGCCAGGAAAATAAAATAGTTTTTAATGTAAAAAAATAAAGAACATTTGTCCACGCCTTGCAAAGGAAAAGACAACAAAAAGTTTAAAAGTTTCAAGCAGGCTGCCTCAGGAGGAATCCCACGCAGAATAGTTGTCCACACCTTGCAAAGGAAAGGACAACAATTAATTTGGAGCAAAGGAAAAGCTTCACGCAGGATCTAAAGCTGAAGAAGGAGGACAATTTTACAAAGGTAAGAGTTGAGGCAAATAGACCTAAGTTTTATATCTCACAAGCTCGGGTCCAAGGTATGGTCCACAAAGTGGCATAGAGGGCTCGAAGATGATCCATTTTGTGAGAGCACGATGGAGATGGACCCAACAAAGAAAAGTATGAAATATTAGAACCCAGCCATAAAGTGAAGAACTCATGATATGAGAGCTTGTGCCTAAACCAGTCACTCAAAATTTCAATGGAGGCCGAGGATTGTGTCTCCATACAAAGAATGCATCACCAAACCTTGATGAGCCCAAGGAAAATGGGAGGCACCTTTTTGTGAATAACCTAGTAAATAAACCAAATCGAGTCATGCACAAAAAAATTGTCGGTGGACGGAAAGAACAATTGGTTCGGTCACAAAGAGGTGAGTTCGAGGCATACATTGGATGCATCAACTTGCATGTAGAAAAGGGATGAGTATAAGAAGTGGAAAGTTAGGTTTTAGAGGGCCGACAATAGATACTCGGCAAAAACGGGGCTCACAAAATGCATAGGGAACATACATTCACGATGATAACTCAGCCAGGCATGAGAGGCATTACAGTGAACGGATGGAATTTGAGGAAGGACATTGACCGACATGTAAGTTAGGAGCTATAGATAAGAGCTCAGTATTCAAGTGAGTTGAGCCAGAGAAGAACCGAGGGAGTTCGGTTACGGAAAGAAGGTAAGATGACACGAATGGCATGGATCGCCATGGGAGTCTCTGGATTCAAGTTGAAAATGCATGATCTCACAATCAAGCTAGGAGTGATATGATTGAGGGCTCATTCGTGAGTTGAGTCATCTAAACACCTAAGTGACGAAGGAGCACATCTCAAGAATTTCTCATTCTAGTCATCATTCATCTTTGCATGATTTCCCTAATTCTTTAGGCCTAATCAACAACACAACACTATAATTCAAAGCATTAGTTCAGGTGCAAGCACACTTCTGTAATCTATATCACACAATTTCTAGAGGTGGAACTAGCTAATGAAGTGCCTCAAAATATACTAGCCCAACTTGTGGAAGTAGTCACAACTTCTCAACCAAAAGTTGATGATCCGGTTCTTTCCCCGCCTACATTTGAAGAATCACCACAAATGTTGAAAATGGCAACAACATCTCTCTCACAACAAGAAGATCCAATTTCAGCAACACCCAAAGATGATCCCCTTCAATGTGATGAAGATCAATTCCCTCAATAAATTCATAAATCACTTTGATGATATTTCAACACCACTCATTCACAATGGGGTAAAGGAGATGGATTTCAATCCTCTGAAGTCTCACGAATTTTGCTCGGAAATGCCAACACTTCGGGATGGTGACAAAGACAAAAGATATAACTCTAGGATGTGAATTGTAATTTTGGCTCTTGGAGATCTTCTCAATGGCGAAAGACCAGAAGCTGGATTTTGAAAAACCAAGGTGGCATAATGACTATGGTCTCATGACAAATGAATAATCCACCATGGAGAGGTACTCGGAGGGGTGGATGAATTGCTCAGGTTTCAAGCTCAACACTCTTGTCATTTGGAGGATTACAGAGCATGGTCAATGAGTTCATTCATGTACAATGGATAAGGCATTGATCCTAGGTGTCTTTATCTTAGTGGTGTATTACTTGACTAGGATGTCTACGTGTGCGTCCAAGTCATTTAAGTCGGGTCCAAATGTATCCATTTATTTTATTTATGTATTTTTCCTTAAATGAATTTTTAACTTAAGTGGTTTCTATTTTTAGTCACTTTTTAAAAGTTGGTTGAAAAAGTCAAAGTCACTTAAGTGCCCTATTTAATGATCATGTAAAACCCTAACTACTTTGTAACAAAATTTTTGGTTATAAAAGGAAGTGAGGTGCTCATTTGTAAAGGGTGACTTTGAGAGAGGAGAAGAAAATAATTTTTGTGCAAGATTTGTTTCATGAAGAAACTTTGTGTTATTTTGTGAATTTTTTTTGGAGTTAATGAAATACGAACTTTATGTCTCATTCATTGTCTCTTGTAACATTTGATGTTCTTATGTTCATTAGATGTTAGGTGTTTGAATCTTGCATGCAAATATTATCTTTGATATTATTGTCAATATTATTAATCAGTTGTTCTAGTTCATAGTGATCAAACTCGATTATCTACTTGCTCACGTGTGTTCCCTTTACACGTTCTTGTTTGACTAATGCAAACTTTGTTTTATTTGTGTTGGTTATTCATCTTTCCTCTTCATGCAATATTAGGCTCTGTTTTTACCTAACTCTTACATGTTCTTTCAGTTCATTCCATTTCACTCCTTTCCTTCATTCCATTCCATCTCCTTCATTCACTTTTCTTTCCATTGATGTTCCAACCCCCCCTATACAATTTTGAATATATAGATGTAAATACGATTTTGGTTTTCAATAAAGGCAACCTCATATTTAATTAGGAGGGACTTCGTTCCCACATGCACTGTTGCATTTCATTTGCATGCGTGCAAATCCATATGATAACCGTAGTCAACCTTTTCAAGGTTAATTGTGAAATTCAAGAAAAGGAATCCTATAAATATAAAGTTATGTGATCATAATAAGGGACCAAACACTAAGAATTATCTATCACCACCTAAGGTTGCATACAAAGGCTATTTAAGAGCATTTAAACATCCCTATAGAATCCACACAAAGGAAAGGGGCTACATTTTTCTACATGCACTTCATAGGAGGGGAAGTCTATTCTATTCCATACACACATCTACTTGCATTACATACATCTAGCTTCTTTTCTTGCTATCAAGTGTGATAAGCATAAGAGCCACCTAGGGTATAATTCCTCTCACACACACACACTTAGAACTACATTGGGTCTGAAATGTAGTGCATCGCTCAGTCATAAGATCATTTGTTTGATAGATAAGGAAAGTGTGACCCCTCATTTGCATTTTTTTATGTTTGGGATTTGATGCACTCTTAAGGGTTTTATAGGTCATTTATTTATTACAGGTTATTAACAACATTAGAAATCATTGTATGACCTAATAACAACCAATAGAGGACAACAAACATCTTGTAACCCTGTGAAGGATGTTTTCTAAGGGTTTGAGTAGTCACAAGTTCCCAAAGTAGGTTTTGGTGCCCACAGTGCCTCTACCCATTCAAGCACCCCATTCCAACATATTACTCCATCTCTACATTTTTGAGCTTTTTACGATAGTCTATGCTTCATATTTTCTAATTTTCCATGTCTACGCACCTTCTAGATCTTTGTGAATTAGCTAAGTCTTCTTATCCCTTCTTTGTAACTAGGGTTTCATATTTTCTAACTTAATTTTCTTTGGTATACATTATACTTCATTATATATTTATTTTACTACTACATTGCAATCAGATTTAGGAATATATTTATTCAATATTTTCTTAATCATTTTGAGTGAAGTTAGATGACATTTGTTTAACATTTCTCGTTGTGATAGATGTTCTTGATGATAATCCTCATTAGAGATGAGGTCTCAAATAGAGATGTGAAGAGATATAATTTGAACTTCGATATGAAGAATGGATTCAATGTTGCATACTAAGGAGAATGTCATAGAACCTATAGGAATTCAAAATACAGTCTTATATGCCCATAATGCAAACATTACAATTTGAAGATGTCAATCTCTTCCAGTTTGATCAATAGTTTTAGTGAATTTTGTTTAGGGTTTTATTAGATTTTTCAGCTTGTCGTTAGCTTGTGGATAGTAAGGTGTGAAAAATTTTAGTTTGATGTTGTAGGTGTCACAAAGTTTATAAAATTTCTTATTTTTGAATGATTTACCATTATCTGTGATAATTTTATTAGGTATATTAAAGCAAAAATAATGTGATGATGAATGAAGTTGATGATTTTATCTACTTTAGTGGAGATAAGAGGAATTTCTTCTACCCATTTTTATAAAAAAATCATTTTTATAATGATGGAATTGTGTCATTGTGATGAACAAGGGTTAATAAGGTCAATGAGTTCAAGCCCCCATTGTGGAAAAGGCCAAATATCTTGATATGGTTGGAGAGTGTGAATAGGCATGTGTGTAAGATTAGAGTGTTGTTGACATTTGATGCATTTCTTGACATAGTCACAACAATCTTGATTAAGCATAGGCCAATAGTAGCCCATACACAGGATCCATTTAGAAATAGCTAAACAGTTAAAGTTACCACTAAATATTCCATCATGGACTTCTTAGATAGCTAAATGAGCTTATGAAGATTTAAGACACTGGAGGAGGAGGCCACTAAACCCTATTTTATAAAGGATACCTCCTGGTATGACGTAGAGGGATGCACATTGTTGAAAATATCTTTTACCATTTCTAGATAGATCTAAAGGTATTTTTCTTATGGAAATATAGTCATATGTCTAAGTATACCAATTTTCAGGTTAGATATCTTCTATATGATTGATAAAGGGAAGATCAATGTTGGTATATGATGGATGATCTAGTTTGTGTATGATGAAAAATAGTTTGGAATCATCTAGTGATAAAGGGATGAGAGAGGTGAGAGAGAACATGCTATCTCAGTAAATTTGTTAGATGAGAGAGGGGTGGTTTGGATCTCATAATAATCAAAGAGTTTCAAGATATCTTTGATTATGGTTTTTTTTTTTTTTTTTGTAAGATTTCATTTTTACATTGATAGATCCCTTTGATTTGATTAATGAAAAGTTGTGAATCCCCATAGATTTCAAGGATTTGTACACCAAGAAATGTGGTGGTATAAAGTCCCATGATGAGGGCCTCATATTCCACCATGTTATTTGTGTAATTGAATTTTAGTTTGAAGGATAACAAAATATGGGTATTATAAGGGGTATTATGACTATTTTGGCACCCCCTTGTATGCATTTGGACCCATAAAAACAAGGTAATTTTGAGAGGGGTATCATCGTGATCAAGGGTATTGATAGATTCATCAGAAACTTTTCACAAGGGATTTTATTAGTAGGAAGGGGAGCTTCAACAAGTTGATCAACAATGACCTGCCCCTTAATGGACTTTTGAGAGATAAATTCAAGGTCAAAATCTATCATGAGCATGAGCCATCTGGTTATGTAATCATTGTGATATGGTTTAGATTGTATGGATTTTCATAGATTAAAAATTGTCACTATATATTTTTTATGAGTAAGGAGATAGTGTTGGATTTTGGAAGTTGCAAAGTAAAAGGCACAAAACAAATTTTCTACTTCTAAATAACAATTTTCATAATCGTGAAGGGTGTGTCTTATGTAGTAGACGACTTGTTCTTTACCTTTTTTTTATCAATGTGTCATCATGTCTCCCAAGGCATTGTCATTAGTAGAGATATAGAGATGAAAGGGATCCCCCTCACATGGAGGTGTAATAAATTAAGTTGATAAGAGGTATTGTTTGAGGGAATCAAAGGCATGTTGACAATCATCATCCCACTTAAAGTGGATGTCTTTTCTTAGAAGATGATGAAAAGGTTGACAACGGTCTAATAGTTGAGATATAAAGTGATGGATCAATTAAATATTTCCTTGAAGGCTATGGATTTTTTTTGAGATTGGATGGAGGAGGAATTTTGATATTGGATTTTAATTTTACAAAGTCAATTTCAATTTCCGTAATAAACACTATAAATCCTATGATTTTTCCTATGAGAAATATGAATACACAATTAGTGGGGTTAAGGTGGAGAAATAAATGTAGTAGACGTGTAAATATTATGTTGAGGACATCTAGTTGGTATCTTCAATGTTTGGATTTACATAGGAGGTCATCCATGCAGTCTTTTATGGTTTTATGGATGAGGTCATGAAAGATGTAGGTCATAATGCGTTGATAAGTAACTCCTGCATTTTTCAGGACAAAGGGAATTACTCTATAGCAAAAGGTTCCCCATGGGGTGATAAAGGATGTCTTATGTTGGTCTTCTAGTGTGATGAGGATTTTATTATAACTAGAGAAACCATCCATAAGAGACAATAGCTCATGTCTTGTTGTTAGATTTATGAGATGATCAATGTTAGGTAGGGTAAAATCATCTTTCTGGAAAGAAAGGTTAAGGTCTTGAAATTCCATACAGATGTGTAATTTCCCAATGGCTTTAGTGATGGGTACGATGTTAAAAACCCATTGGTATAATCAATAGGTAGTATGAAATTGGCTCAAAGAAGATGTTAAAGTTATTCCCTAACTAACAGTGTGATACAAGGATGCATCTTATGAAGCTTTTGTTTCATCGGATTAGTATGTGGGATGGTGATGATATTATGGATAATGATGTTAGGGTTTATACCAAGCATATCACTATAATACAATGAGAAATATTGAATATGTTTAGATTAAAAATGTAGTGAATTATTGGAGTTCATGCTAGCCTAAATCTTGACTAATTGTGACAATGTGTGGTTCTTTTGATGTGTCAATATTAACATTGATGATAGATTCATTGAGAATCATAGATGTATCAGAGGGTAATTGTTTTTAAGATAGTGATCCTCAACACCCCTTTGTCATCATTGTGACAATGAAGAATTTCTACATGGGAAAATCTTCCTCTATCATGTGTGGCAGTTTTAAGGGAAGATATTGCATCTTGCCATTAGATTGGTAAGTCAGTGGTCCTAATGTGATAGTATTGATTAAATTTTTTTGGAAGGAATGGATATGGCATATTTGTTGTCAGAGGGTAGGTATGATGATGCTAATGGGTGTGGTTGTGGTTCTAATGTTGATGGTGATGGGTTTGAAGATGATGATTTGAAACTAAGGCCATATTTTTTGTGAGGTTTCCTCAATTCTTCAATGGGTAAGTCATGCAGACTTTGTTATTACCTACCAAGATGAAAACCCTTCCATGCATAGAGGTGAAGGTTAGTTTGAGAACATTGTGGTTTATCTAGGAATGAAAAGTATAATGAGAAATGTTTAACATGTGGTTAGTCATCAAGATGAGAGGAATTGAGATTAATGCCTCCGTAGACAAGATTTTTAGAAGGAATGGGGACCAAAGGAAATAATGTTTCATACACTAGGCTCATAGAGTGGTTGTCTATCAAGTCTCCCATATGTTTTATGTGTAGGGAGTGCATTAAGAGTTAGGAGGTGATACTCCCCTAACGAGAGACATTGCATGACATCTTCAAAGGATCAATCATTTGGTAATTTAGATATGGGGATAAGGTTATAATTTACGTAGTGTTTTGTAATGGAATCGATGACGTCATTGGGACTGTAGGTCATATGACATGATTTAAATGGATTGGGATTGGAAAGGATGGTAACGGTCTTACCTTCATGTTTTTATTTAAAACACCAATGTATGGTAGGTGGGAGACAACGCATAATGAATATCCAAGGAATTCTTGGTAATATGTTATATTAGAACCCTCCTTCTACAAGATATAATAGTTCATGGAGGATTTTGGAACCTATTTTGATAGAAAATATAACCATGCCCAAGGTGGGAGTGAAAAATTATTAAAGGTGTGTAAGACAGAGGGTGATTGAGTGACAATAGTACCAGGTAATTGGAGTTGTTTAAAGGTGTGAAATGAGAGTATATTGATGCTAGTATCATTGTCAATCATAACTCTTTTGATGAGAGTATCATTGATCTAGGTGGTGATAAAGAGAGGGAGGTTTTGATCCTCAAGTTGTAGTGATGGAATCTTAGAATCATTGAATATGATGGTTGTAGTTATTTTAGGGCACCAATAAGATTGGCGAATGGTTGGGGTTCATATTATGGTACTTGAGATGGAATGAATGGATTCTATCATGGCTTGTTGGTGTTGTGGGAAATTTCAGATAAATTTGTAAAGGGGCATCTTGATAAGCTGTTTGGTGTAACTATTTGAGAGTAATATTTTATATAGATGTTTTGTATTGAGTGTAAGGTGCCGAGGATGGAAACCTTGGCTTTAAGAGATGACAGATTAGATGACTCGGGAGGAGCATAGGAGATTGATATTTTTAGTTTATTTTCATTCTAGGACTTCAAATATTTAGTATGAGATCTTTTAGTGATCTGGATAACATATATTTGGAAGAGATGGGTATTATTAGAAGAGGCCATGCTTTGACTAGCCAAGGAATCGAGTGGTGGTTTAGGATTATTAGGTTTAGGAGTTTTAGAGATAGGTTTGACTTGATATTTGGATCTTTTCATGTTCATATTAGTATATGGAATTATACAATGGTTTTTTTTTTTTTGGGAGGATTCCCTTATTAGAGAGACTCCAAATTACAATGTGGAGGGATTCTGATCTTTTATATAGTGTATTGATATTCGATGATAAGCATAAAATTCCTCGTAAATATACTAGGAAGGCTTCCACCCTTGGGATCATAGGGATTGATTGGTGGTAATTCTATGGTTTATGATCACACAAGTTGCTCAAGGATTTTAGTATAATATCCTAATAATAATTTTTGAGATGTCAACGAAGGCGTAGGACTCTAGAGGTAATTTGATGGTTCGAGAGGCACAAGAATCTTGAAGCGTATCTTATGTGGAATGTTTAGGTGAAAATTTGAAATTAGGTTTAGATTATAATATGGTGAATGTGAGTTTCGACAAGGTATGTGGTCCAAAGATAGAATTTAAGGATGTTATATCCTACGGTGTGTTTTTTTGTGATGATCGTGTGATAGTTTAATATTTTTTTCGAATGGCTTATAAGATTTTCTTCCGAATATTTTTTTCATTTGATGTTGAGAGGATTTCTCTTTGGATGGGGTTTTTATGATTTCAACAACATGTTTCTTTTCTTGTTATTTTAAAGGATAATATCAAAGGTATCTATATGAGTGTATGTACTTGAGCTTGAAAGTTGTGATGTAGATGAATCTAAGGATTCAAAGATAAGGAGATCCATAGAGTTTGATTAAATGTTGGGTGTTTTGATTATGAAAACACATGGTATGATAGGGGTAAGTGAGATATGGTTGAAGGTGTTGATAATATGAGCTATAGAGTTTTGAGCTCATACAAAATTAGTTTTATTATTAGCTAGGGGATGGTTTGGAAAAGGTTGTTTGAACAAATATATGTTTGGATTGGGAAGTGCATTTTCATTCTTAAGCTACAAAGCATATTGGTCAATGAGATCTTGAAGGACATTTCTAAAAGAGCGGTATTTATCAATTTTATGCCCTTGAACTCGATGATATTTTCAACAAGCGTTACCATTATACCATGATGGTCTAGCATTAGAGTTTTTCATAGGTCAGATGAGAGGGAGTTTTGTCATGAAAGTTTCCACAATTTTATCAAAAGTAGAGATGTAAAACTCCCTAGAGGTGTGTATTTATGTGGAGGTCAAGACTGCTCAGAATTTGAATGATTTTTAGACATAGTTTTTAAGACAGATGCGTTCAATGAACCCTTGGATTTGTCACTACTAGAAGAGGCTTTAAATTACGAGCCAAGTTTTGGTTTCTTAGATCATAATTTAACCTTACCATCCTCAAGGGCTCATAGTTCCAATTTTTGGGCCATGGTAAAGGCCTCATTGAACATTTGAAATGATTGAATCTAGAGGGTAGATGATATGTGTTTCACAAAAGATTGAGAAAATAACTCGATCAACTATATATGGGGTAAAGAGAAGGATAATTGGTTAATAATTCTCTGCCATCGGGTAAAGAGAATGTATTTGTACTCTGACATACCCTTCAAGGAGATAGGTTGTGATAGGGGATGAGTGCTAGTGATAACACACGTATTAATGGATGGTAAGGATGCGGGGATAGAAACTAATAAATTTTGAATTAAGGATGTGGATTATCATGAAATGATGGATTGTGACATGGAAAAGGAGCTTGTAGAACTAGGAATACCGAAAAATATTTTGAGGGAGGAAGAGGAGTGGAGGGTGTGACTAATTGTGGGTGGTGAAGTAATGTGGGGTTTTGTACACCACGTGAGTTATCTAAGGATGTAGATGGTACAAGACCTTGTTGAATACTCACGGGTGATGTAGTAATGGTGGGGTTTTGAGAACCTTGAGGGTTAGCTAAAGATGAAAAAGGTGTAGGTCCTTGTTTAGTAGTTGAATTTTATGACAAGATTATATTGAGTTCAAAAATAATTATGGGTGTGGATGATATTGGGCCGATGTTCTGTATTACTATCAATAGTATATAACATAATATGTTCAATAACTAGTTGGTTAGGAGGACCAATAAGTGCAGGTGATCGAATGTGACAGCGATGATAGGTGGTGGAGGCTTTAGATTATATTGGAGAAGACCGATATCATGAGAAGTGAGATAATTACTAAGAAAAAATGGATTGGTGTCTAGAAGTTATTCAAACATTGGATCTCCACTATGGAAGTGTCATGGAAGGGATTCATAGGGAATTTTAGATGTATATGATTTTACACTAGGGGAGCATGTAGGCTCCTAATTTTATTCAGGGGATTGTTGGAATGGGTTAGAATGTTTGTGGTATTCTGAATTTGGGATTATTATCTAGTCAAAACTATGAAAAAAATAGTAATGATGAAAAGATGTTTAATTAAGACGCAAGTCACAAAATCAACAAGAAATTTTAATTATATTAATTTAAGAAAAAAGTGTGAAAAGAAAATGATGGTTGGTAGAGGGTACTAATAATTATGTCGGGTAAGGATATTTTTAGGTGTGCTTAAGGATCGAGTCCTTGATAAACTTGAGAGTACAAAAGGTACATGTCTATGTTGGTGTTGGTGTGAGGCATGATATTGGGGCATACCCCCTCACTTCACGGTCTTGCAGTGATAAGGGTGTCAAGTGCTTAGCTGATATACCGCCCACCAATTATTTATACTCAACTAGAACACCAAGTCAACTTCCCCCTTGGTGATGAAATCCAAGTAGGTAGACTTGGAAGGAAGTGTTTAAAATGAAAATTTTGTTTGTCATGTGTGTGTGAAGGGAAATAGTGAATGTAGACTTTTAACCCCTTTAAGGTAGATGAAAATGTGAGAACGAAAATTCTTTTTAAGACCTAAAAGAAAGATTGATTTCTATGAAGACAAAACAAACAAGATTCAATGTTGATAAAAGAATGAAAGAAAATAAAAATGCATCCATGTGTTTTCTAAGAACTTGTTTTTATATTGTTTTATTTTAAGTGTTTTTGAGAAAAGTCACAAGTGGACTTGTTTGGTTTTTAAATGGTACTTTAACAAACCACAATGAGTGGACAACAAGTCCTGTAACATTCCCAATTTAGTAAATTAGAACAAGAATTTTTTTTTGATAAATGCTTCCTGGTTCTAAATACATAATTTAGAACTCACAAATCAAAACAACCATTCTTATAACAGATAACCATATGCAGCTGTAATGACTCGGTGTACCACCGATCTATTCATTCCATGACTCGGTGATCTACCAATCTATTCATGAGTTTCACAGAGTTAGTGTTTTTACTATGTAACTCTTCACTCTTGCGGTTCTCTTCCCTAATCTGGGAATTCAGAATGCTCTGTCCAAGGAACCTATCTGAATAATTGTTACCATTATTCATCGGCATCTCGTCCCTTAGACTAGGTGACATAGGACAACGCAATCACCAGCTTGCGATACTTTGGCCAAAGTTTTGAAACATACTGTTCATGTCTCATATTCCTTGACGGCATACTTGTCAATTTGGAATACGTCCTCCACCCCACTCCGATGTTATATAGAATGTCCTACACTGACTTCTGTCAGCCATCCCGGTCCCAAGTCATTCACTCAGGAACGGATTAATAACATGACAACATTATAAGGATGCTCTCGAGGACTAGGGATAAGTTGACATACTGGATCAACCCTAGTTAACCCTATGTGTCAAGGTACCCCGAATCCCCAAGGGCAGCCTCATAACATGACCATGTTTCTAACCAGATCCCGAGTAAAAACTTGTTCGAGTTTAAGGTGTAAATCTTAACGATCAATGCAAAGGGTGTCGCCATAAGTCACCTGCATTGTTGTATCTTTGAGAAGATCCTAATCTTCTCGAAGGTACAACCCTATAGTTGACTTGTGCCATCATCCTTCAAAACCACCTCGAAAAGATCTACTTAACTTTAAGGTGTTACATACGTTGAGTTAAAGTTATACTTTAAGACACTCCTTTTTGGGTAGTCTTTTCCCAACCCCTGGGTTCCTCACCTTTGAGTTGCCTTTCTTATTAAGACCCATTCCACAAAGAGAAGTTTAATAAGATTTAGGTCTCAACAAGGAGATCATTGATTCACAATAATCTTAATCAATGAAATTGGGCAGTAGCCCCAAGTCTTCTCATAAGGTTGCTAACTTAACCCTTTTAGGTTTATATCAGTTCTCAAAACTGAAATACATCTTACTTATTAGTATTAAGATATAGTGATTTAAAAACATTAAGTACGTTGTCTTGACTTAGATCAAGGTTAGGGAGTAATAAATTACTCTTCCCGTTCAGCTTCCTGTTAAGGTTTATTTTAACCTTAGCTTCTCGAAAGACAGTGATCTAAATTCCAATTTAGCCTTAGATAGAACATAACAGAACTACTAACATTTACAAGTATTCAGTCACATAATCTTTGCAAGGCTTACTTAGAGAATCCCAAATATCTCCAAGGTATACAATATTAAAAATGCACTTAAAAACATTCGAACCGAAGAAGTTCAATCCATCAAGATACAAATGCAACCATATATAAGTAACAATCCCTCATTTCATTCATTTCTAAGCTAATCAATTACAACTTATGCATTCAACATACTTGATACAATACTCAACAGCAAGAGAACAACTTCCTTCATATAATACATTTAGAGAATCAAGTTGGACTTCATCATAAAACCAAATTAAACACTCGAATATCATCATATCAGATCTGCGTGCCTTTACCACTTACGACAACCATCTGTAAAAATTGTCAACATGGGTCAGTTCGGTGAACTGAGCATGATAAGCACTAATTCTTAAAACAATTGCAATCCACCAATTGTTCTCATTAAACAACCTATTTAAATGAAATCATTTCTTCAAATTCTTAACATAAATCAAGCTATTCATCTTCATATATTTCTACATGACCTTAAACGCATGACTCATATTATAGATGTCAATTAATCCTTAATACCTTTCAGATAATTCATTTTATATATTAGAGACTAAGAACAAATGAATACTACCATTCTAAAGACAGCAATACTCCAACAAGAATGTTTCTAACAATTACTCAAAGGCAGTTTATAACATTCAACAAGCTCAACTGTCTTAATTCTTTTATAATCATAACACATTTCAATGGTATTGACAAGTATACCTACTTATACAGCAACACACATTTTATACCAGTCTCTCCATACAATACCACGGTCTATTCTTGTTTTGCCCTTACCGTAGAGATCACATAAGGATTCAAGAAGAAAGCACACAAAGTTTCCAGACTAGGAGAGAGAGTATTTTCTTATTCCACTTATTATACATCAACATATAATTTACAGCTTAGGAGAAGGAACAGAGTCAATCAGATTCTCATATCTATCATGTTCGGACTGTACCGACTCCTCTAGAATAACGCAATTACATTTACGCATGCGATTAAAATAGTCGAGATCACAAGAAGAAACTACAGTTTCATCTAAATTCAATAATAAAAATCACCTGTAGCTATTAAGCAATACAAGAGCTCTCGCGACAAAGCAATAGTAAATAATCCAACCATAATAGACTCAACAAATCTTTTCCATACATTCATCAACATGAAAATAACCAATGCCATCACCTGACATGGCACAACTAGGAGCTCTTTATCACAGTCAAACACGAGACTAGATAACACTATAAACAAATGACGTTTCCATATGCAATTACAGTGACATTCATACTGAGTCAAAACACAAACATGCACAGCTTCATTCAACTAAATCTAATCCCTACGATTATACAACAAGGAATTATATCAGAAGCCGAATTCAAGAAAGAATAACCACAACAAGGACTTCACAGAAGTCGATTCCATATCAATAATTTCCTCAAAGTTTCATCCGAAGTCGAGCTATTACGAAATACAGCAGGGTCTCAAACAGAGTCGAGTTTGTAAAGAAAACCCATCCCTTAATTCCTCAGAATCGAACTGAACATAAACACAACAATATTAAGAAAGAGTCTATTCAATATGCATGCACAGTGAGGACTTAAATCAGAATCGAGCCAACACGCATCATATCAAGAACTTCATCAGGAGTCGTGTTTAAATGGAAATACCGCAAGGACTCCAACAGTGTCAAATCCAACCAGTACTCACAACCAGGGTTTCGATTGAAGTCGAATTCATACGACAACAATTCAAGGACTCCAACAGAGTCAAAACCAATAAGTATTCACAACAAAGCTTCTACAGGAGTCGAAAACATACTATCCATTTCAAGGATTCCAACAGTATTCACAACAAAACTTCTACAGAAGTCAAAAACATAAGTTACATTTCAAGAGCTCCAACGGAGTCAATACCATATAGTATTCTCAACTAAACTTCTACAGAAGTCATAAACATACTATCCATTTCAAGGATTCCAATAGTATTCACAACAAAAATTCTACAGAAGTCAAAAACATAAGTTACGTTTCAAGGACTCCAACGGAGTTTAACCCAAAATTGCAAACACAGTGAGGACTTCTACTATAGTCGCATTCAAGTAGTATAATCACAGCAAGCATTCCAAACAGAAGAAACTTCAAGTATTCACAAAGAAGATTCAATAGGATTCAACAACAATAAAAGCACAGCCGGGTCTTCAATCGAAATGAATCCAAAAGGAAGAATAAATACAGTAAACATTCCAACAAAGTCTTCGAATAACCCGAGATTCCTAATTCCATAGGAAAAGAAGAACCAATACATTGCTTCAAACCAACTGTACTAAAATCACCTGAACAGAGTTGTTTTAATGAAAGCATTTGGAGTAAAGCAAGATTTTTAAAAGTCAGGGCCTATCATGCCTGGTAATGTCGCTTAAAAATCCGAAGAAGACCTCTGAATGTGCTCGCACCTTCTCTTCTTCTTCCACAATAGATTAAACAACAATAAATTGTTACCTTCATGCCTTATAAACTTTCCCCAATAGAGAAAAGAGCTAGATATTCTCATAGTTGCCATGCAACACAAAGTAGACTGGTTCGAAGAACCAGTGATCAAACAGAGAGAAAAATAGAGCGTATGGAAAACCAAACAACCAACTAGTTTTCCATTTGCATGCCTTCCCAAGCAATCCGTGCTCGGGAACCGAAGTTCATCAATGACATTAACTCCAAGATTCCCGCCTATTTTCCATTGCCACTAACCGCCAAAGTTGGTGATTGACAAATGAAAACAAACAACCATTCCCAAATTTGGCGATGCTGCCACGTCAGGTCCCAATAGCCGTTAGCAACCTCCACCAAATCCCAAGTCCTTCATCCTTATCCACCTCATTTAATGCCATAGAAACCACCGCCTATGACTCGCGCCCCTTCATAGGTCCCCCTCCAACCATGATCATTGGTTAAGATAGGTTAGAAACATAGGTAGATCATAAGGTAAGACATTAGTCTTACTTCATAGTGCTAGGTGTAGCTAACCTTAGGAACATTTAGCTTATAGTTTAGGGCTAGGTTAGATTAATAATAATTTAACCAATAGGTTATAGTTTAGGTTAAGGTTATTAACCTTAACAAATCTAGTCTAGGTCTCCCAAGTAGGACCAATCCGTATTGGAACCAAACAGGGTAAAACATCCCTGCACGATCCTATCAGGTATTGCTAAATAAGCTTACTGAACCCAGGAACATCTTACCTGGCTTAAGGTCTAGGCCTTCCCGATGTTACGGTATTTGGAACCGATTTTCATTTAACAAGATCAGCCTGAGTTAACTCCTGAATTGCTCATTCAACTCATTCAGACCTTGCAACTTTCGTAAGGTCAATAAATTTTGTTCATCATGAATAAACTTAAAACATCTCTTGGATCAATGCCACTGATCCAAGGCTGAGTCATAAAGATGGGTAAATCCACAATTCATCCCGAAATTAGATTGAACTCAGGTGCTAAAAATGAAAGAAATAAAAGAGTCCAATCATATTCGACTCGACCAAAGATCTTAAAATGCAAAGAACATACAATCCAAATCAAGCATGACTTCACAATCAAAGGAACACATCCTTATACAGAAGAAATCATATATCAACACTTGAGTGCTCAGGAGGAAGTAACAACAGTTCAGGGCGTGACATGCTTCCCTCCTAAAAGATTCATCGTCCCGATGATTACATATTTTTGATTTACCTTCAGGTCAACCAATTTATTAGTTCACAATACAAGAGACCAATTTCATCATGAATTATTTTCTCGGATCAATGTCATGATATAATTTATTCAACTTTGAATAGTGTTTACCTCAAAGTGGCTTACATATAGACATAAAAAGATAAGTTCATAAAAATGTTTTGTCAATGATTTCATTCTATTGAAAAAGAAAAGGAAAAGCAATTTTCATCTCTTCTAGATTTTCCCAAGTTACACTTTCTTTGTTAAACTGGTCCCACTGGACCTTACATTGTTGTATTTCACGATTTCTCAAATGCAATTGGCGAGTTTCCAGCACTCGTGTGGGTTTAACCACAATTATTCCTGGGTCTTGGACCTACAAGGAATTCCAATTTAAGACATGTGACAAATCTGAAACGTATTTCTTAAGCAAAGAAATATGGAAAACATCATGCATGCGAGACAAAGCAGGTGGTAATGCTAATCGATAAGCTACAGGATTGATTATTTCGACAATTTCGAAAGGTCCCACGTAACGAGGTGACAACTTGGCAGCCTTGCCAAAAGTTATAGAACTCTTTCTGGGTTTAACACGAAGAAAAACCTTCTCACCAAGCTCAAACCTTTGATCAACCCGCTTAAGGTCAGCATAGCTCTTCTGCCTATCTGCTGCTTCCTTTAATTGTTCACGAATCAACTTTACTTGCTGTTCCATTTCAGTGAGGATTTCTGGTCCAATTACCACTCTATCCTCAATACTATCCCAACTAACAGGGGTTCTGCACTTCCTTCCATAAAGTGCTTCAAAAGGTGCCATTTTAAGAGATGAGTGATAAGTGTTGTTGTATGCGAACTCAACTAATGGAAGATACTCTTCCCATTTATACTGCTGATCCATGCAATACATTCACAACATATCTTCCAACACTTGATTTACTCTCTCGGTTTGTCCATCCGTTTCTGGATGATATGCAGAACTGAAGTTTAGTTTCGTTCCAAGAGCTGTATTAAGCGTTTGCCAAAATCTTGATGTCATTCTAGGATCCCTGTCAGATATAATCAATTCTGGTACACCATGTAACCTGAAAATTTCGTGCACGAATCTTTTGGCCAACACTGGTGAATCATCCTTTAGATTTCCAGTGATGAAATGAGCTACCTTAGTTAGTTTATCTATAACTACCAGGATAACATCATGTTTATTCCTGAACATAGGTAACCCTTGTACAAAGTCCATGCTTATTACTTGCCATTTGTACTGTGGTATGCTATGGGGATATAATAGTCTAGTAGGGTGCATGTGTTCTGCCTTAACACGCTGACATTCCAGACAATGTGTCACAAAATCAATAACATCCTTTTTCACACCTTTCCAAAAGTATTGCTGTTTTAAATCAGCAAGCATTTTTGTGATACCCGGGTGTCCAGAGAAAGGCGAATTATGAAATTCAACTAATAACTTCTTTCTCAAATCATTTAGCAAAGGTACGTATACTCTGTTTTCATAACGTAAGATTCCTTCATTATCAAAATGAAAACCTTTATACCTTTCATCTTTTGGTTCTGCAGCAAGTGTTGCTTTTACTTGCTGAAAGTATATATCAGATTCTGAGGCACTTTTTACCTCATCCTTAAACTGAGTTCTTAATGTTATAAGAGTAGAAATGTGCTTCCTATGACTTAGAGCATCTGCTACTCTATTCTCTTTTCCTTTGATGTAGCTAATATCAAAGTCATATTGAGATAAAAACTCTAACCACCTTCGTTGTCTTGCATTGAGATTAGGCTGAGTGAAAATATACTTCAGCCCTAAATGATCAGTTTTCAACTCAAAAGGTTTCCCAAGTAAATAGTGTCTCCATACTTGAAGCGCATGAACAATGGCAGAAAGCTCCAAATCATGAGGGCATAATTCAGCTCATGTAACTTAAGTTTTCTACTTTCATATGCCATGACTTGATCATTTTGTAACAAACACCACCAAGGCCTTCCCGAAGCATCGATTCTGACAAGTAAAGCTCCCATTAGGGTCCTGCAGTACACTAATATAGGTGCTAAAGTCAATCGGCTTTTCAAACTTTTGAAATCAGTTTCACACTTATCATTCCAAATAAATTTCTTATCCTTCTTTTGCAATGAAGTTATTGGTGCAGCCACTTTAGAAAAATCCTTAACAAATTTTCTATAATAACCAGCAAGGCCCATGAAGCTTCTTACTTCGTGTACATTCTTTAGTGCAGGCCACTCATTTATTGCCACTATTTTTGAAGGATCCACAGCAATTCCTTCCTTACTAATGACATGACCCAAATAGTGAACTTCTGTATCAAAGAAAGAACATTTGGATAACTTACCATATAACTTTCTTTTTCTCAAAATTTCCAAAACTATCTTCAAATGCTCATTATGCTCATCAACACTTTTAGAATAAATGAGAATATCGTCCAAGAATACAAGTACAAACTTGTCCAAATATTCTTGAAAGATATTATTCATTAAGTTCATAAAAGCTGCGGGTGCATTAGTTAATCCAAAGGGTAGAACCGTGAATTCATAATGTCCATACCTGGTTCGGAAAGCTGTTTTATGAATATCTTCTTCTCTAATCCTTAATTGATGATAACCAGATCGAAGATCTATCTTGGAATAAACTGCTGCCCCACGCATCTGATCAAATAGATTGTCAATCCTTGGAAGTGGGTATCTGTTCTTAATTGTTGCTTTGTTCAACATCCGATAATCAATACACAGCCTAAGTGTCCCATCTTTCTTTTTTACAAATATTACCGGCGCTCCCCAAGGTGAAACACTTGGTCTAATCAAACCCTTAGACAAAATTTCTTGCAATTATGCCTTAAGCTCGACTAACTCTATAGTAGTCATCCGATAAGGTGCTTTGGAAATAGGTTCCGTTCCTGGTTTGATTTCAATAGTGAAGTCAAATTCCCTTTTGGGTGGTAAACCCGGTAATTCCTCCGGAAATACATCCTTGAAACTTTGCAACAGAGGAAATCGTTTCATGGAATCACCATCTTCTTCTGAAAATTCAGATATCTTTACTACATATAAGGTACATCCTTTGTTTTTAGCCTTTTTCAGTTACATAGGCCGACAGCTTTTCTAACTGAAATTTCCCATTTCACCCCTTGAATCTCTACTGTTTCCAGCCGATCATCTAAACATCTTATGTTCTTTTCAAAATAGTCGACTTTAGCCTTATGGTCAGCTAACCAATTGACACCGATGACAATGTCATAAGATCCCAAGGGTGTAAGATAGAGGTCAACTTCCATGGAAAAGTTAGGTAAGTCAAGGACTGCCCCCAAAAGACACATACTCACTTTGTATGAACAAAGTTATTACCATACTATACAGATCCAAGATTTATCCATTTTTCCAAATTTCTTTTAAGTTTAGAAGAAAGTTTACTAGAAATAAAACATTCAAGAGCTCTATATCAAAAGAATAGTGACAGGTATGCCAAATAACTTACCCTGAACTTCTATAGGTGTCACTTGCTTTTCAGCTTGCTTATCTACTACTGCAAAGCATATATCTTATGCTGCTGATTACGATCATCCTTCTTCAAAGGGCACTGATTTGCGTAGTGGTCTTTGCCACAATTATAGCAGCCTCCTACAGGTCCCTTTTTAGGCTCAAAATTACTTCCAGCCTTAAAATTATCACGTTGTCCTCCATAGGGCTTCTGCCCATTGTTATAATTTTTGGCAAAACTATCTCTTACATTTCCAGCAGGCTTATTTGCTACTATTTTCTTACTATTATCCCCTAGAAACTTACTTCTATTTCCAAACTTTTTCCATGGCCCCTTTTTGGGTGCAAGTGAAGTTGAAGAAGGATTTACAATCTTCTTCCGCACTTCTTCTTTATGAGTAGAAATAGCCTTTAATTTCTGTTCTTGCCTTATGGCCTTTTCAACAACCCCTTCCATAGTGGTAGGGCTGTGCACATCGACCTCTCCTCCTATCACGGGATTTAGTCCCATGATGAATTTCCATATTCTGAACTTCTCGTCGATTTTGATCTTTGCTTGTACATACTTGAGGAGTTTTGTAAACCGCTCCTAGTATTCAGTTACCGTTAGCTTCCCTTGAGCTAAGTTTTGGAATTCTGTCATTTTCTGATCATAGAAAAGTTGTGGCAGCCAACGTTGCCTAAAATAGCCCTTAAATTGATCCCAAGTAATATTGGTCTCATCAATATTTAGCTCAGCTTTATGGCTATCCCACCATGAAAATGCTTCGTGGGAAAGCTGATAGGCTCCCCAAATAGCTTTGGTTTCTTCCGAGAAGTTTCTTATTGCAAAGTACTTCTCCATTTCACTGAGCCAGTTCTCAGCTCCATCTCCTAATGTGGTGCCATCATATTTAGGTGGACTTATCCTTTTTATATCATTAGTGAGTTCTGCTGCCAACCTGGCCTTTTTGTTTTCTGGTTGGACAGGTGCATTTCCAGTGTTATTATCAACACCCATATCGGGGTTGTCCTCAGGAGGTTGCTTGATTGTTGTTACCAGCTTCATCATCCTCCTCATTTCCCATTACTTGCTATTCAAGTATAGCCAAATGATCTCTTGTGTCCAATAGGGAAGCAAGGATCTCATCAAGCTTTTGGGTTGTTGCCGCCCCTTCTTCGGTGGAGCATTATTCCCAATGTTCCCCCTTGTTCTAACCATTTTGTGTTACAAGAAAATTCAGGTTTTTATCAGATTATGGACACAATAGGTCCAAGAGCTGCAACCTTCAGCTCTGATACCAAGATGTAACATTCCCAATTTAGTACATTAGAACAAGAAATTTTTTTTTGATAAATTCTTCCTGGTTCTAAATACATAATTTAGAACTCACAAATCAAAACAACCATTCTTATAATAGATAACCATATGCAACTGTAATGACTTCGTGTACCACCGATCTATTCATTCCATGACTCGGTGATCTACCGATCTATTCATGAGTTTCACAGAGTTAGTGTTTTTACAACTCTTCACTCTTGCGGTTCTCTTCCCTAATGGGAATTGAATGCTCTATCCAAGGAACCCTTACGAATAATTGTTACCATTATTCATCGGCATCTTGTCCCTTAGACTAGGTGACATAGGACAATGCAATCACCAGCTTGCGATACTTTGGCCAAAGTTTTGAAACATACTGTTCATGTCTCATATTCCTTGACGGCATACTCGTCAATCTGGAATACGTCCTCCACCCCACTCCGATGTTATATAGAATGTCCTACACTAACTTCTGTCAGCCATCCCGGTCCCAAGTCATTCACTCAGGAATGAATTAATAACATGACAACGTTATAAGGATGCTCTCGAGGACTAGGGATAAGCTGACATACTGGATCAAACCTAGTTAACCCTGTGTGTCAAGGTACCCCGAATCCCCAAGGGCAGCCTCATAACATGACCATGTTTCTAACCAGATCCCGAGTAAAAACTTGTTCGAGTTTAAGGTGTAAATCTTAACGATCAATGCAAAGGGTGTCGCCATAAGTCACTGCTCGCATTGTTGTATCTTCGAGAAGATCCTAATCTTCTCGAAGGTACAACCCCCTGCGATTGACTTGTGCGTCATCCTTCAAAACTACCTCGAAAAGATCTACTTAACTATAAGGTGTTACATACGTTGAGTTAAAGTTATACTTTAAGACACTCCTTTTTGGGTAGTCTTTTCCCAACCCCTGGGTTCCTCACCTTTGAGTTTCCTTTCTTATTAAGACCCATTCCACAAAGAGAAGTTTAATAAGATTTAGGTCTCAACAAGGAGATCATTGCTTCACAATAATCTTAATCAATGAGATTGGGCAGTAGCCCCAAGTCTTCTCATAAGGTTGCTAACTTAACCCTTTTAGGTTTATATCAGTTCTCAAAACTGAAATACATCTTACTTATTAGTATTAAGATATAGTGATTTAAAAACATTAAGTACGTTGTCTTGACTTAGATCAAGGTTAGGGAGTAATAAATTACTCTTCCCGTTCAGCTTCCTGTTAAGGTTTATTTTAACCTTAGCTTCTCGAAAGACAGTGATCTAAATTCCAATTTAGCCTTAGATAGAACATAAAAAACTACTAACATTTACAAGTATTCAGTCACATAATCTTTGCAAGGCTTACTTAGAGAATCCAAAATATCTCCAAGGTATACAATATTAAAAATGCACTTAAAAACATTCGAATCAAGAAGTTCAATCCATCAAGATACAAATGCAACCATATATAAGTAACAATCCCCTCATTTCATTCATTTCTAAGCTAATCAATTACAATTTATGCATTCAGCATACTTGATACAATACTCAACAGCAAAAGAACAACTTTCTTCATGTAATACATTTAGAGAATCAAGTTGGACTTCATCATAAAACCAAATTAAACACTCTGAATATCATATCAGATCTGCGTGCCTTTACCACTTACGACAACCATCTGCAAAAATTGTCAACACGGGTCAGTTTGGTGAACTGAGCATGATAAGCACTAATTCTTAAAACAATTGCAATCCACCAATTGTTCTCATTAAACAACCTGTTTAAATGAAATCATTTCTTCAAATTCTTAACATAAATCAGGCTATTCATCTTCATATATTTCTACATGACCTTAAACGCATGACTCATATTATAGATGTCAATTAATCCTTAATACCTTTCAGATAATTCATTTTATATATTAGAGACTAAGAACAAATGAATACTACCATTCTAAAGACAGCAATACTCCAACAAGAATGTTTCTAACAATTACTCAAAGGCAGTTTATAACATTCAACAAGCTCAACTGTCTTAATTCTTTTATAATCATAACACATTTCAATGGTATTGATAAGTATACCTACTTATATAGCAACACACATTTTATACCAATCTCTCCATACAATACCACGGTCTATTCTTGTTTTTCCCTTACCATAGAGATCACATAAGGATTCAAGAAGAAAGCACACAAAGTTTCCAGACTAGGAGAGAGAGTATTTTCTTATTCCACTTATTATACATCAACATATAATTTACAGCTTAGGAGAAGGAACAGAGTCAATCAGATTCTCATATCTATCATGTTCTGGACTGTACCGAATCCTCTAGAATAACGCAATTACATTTATGCATGCGATTAAAACAGTCGAGATCACAAGAAGAAACTACAGTTTCATCTAAATTCAATAATAAAAATCACCTGTAGCTATTAAGCAATACAAGAGCTCTTGCAAAGAAATAGTAAATAATCCAACCATAATAGACTCAACAAATATTTTCCATACATTCATCAACATGAAAATAACCAACGCCATCGCCTAACATGGCACAGCTAGGAGCTCTTTATCACAGTCAAACACGAGACTAGATAACACTATAAACAAATGACATTTCCATATGCAATTACAGTGACATTCATACTGAGTCGAAACACAAACATGCACAACTTCATTCAACTGAATCTAATCCCTATGATTATACAGCAAGGACTTATATCAGAAGCCAAATTCAAGAAAGAATAATCACAACAAGGACTTCACAAAAGTCGATTCCATATCAATAATTTCCTCAAAGTTTCATCCGAAGTCGAGCTATTACGAAATACAACAGGGTCTCAAACAGAGTCAAGTTTGTAAAGAAAACCCATCCCTTAATTCCTCAGAATCAAACTGAACATAAACACAACAATATTAAGAAAGATTCTATTCAATATGCATGCACAACGAGGACTTAAATCAGAATCGAGCCAACACGCATCATATCAAGAACTTCATCAGGAGTCGTGTTTAAATGGAAATACAGCAAGGACTCCAACAGTGTCAAATCCAACCAGTACTCACAACTAGGGTTTCGATTGAAGTCAAATTCATACGACAACAATTCAAGGACTCCAACAGAGTCAAAACCAATAAGTATTCACAACAAAGCTTCTACAGGAGTCGAAAACATACTATCCATTTCAAGGATTCCAACAGTATTCACAGCAAAACTTCTACAGAAGTCAAAAACATAAGTTACATTTCAAGAGCTCCAACGGAGTCAATACCATATAGTATTCTCAACTAAACTTCTACAGAAGTCATAAACATACTATCCATTTCAAGGATTCCAATAGTATTCACAGCAAAACTTCTACAGAAGTCAAAAACATAAGTTACGTTTCAAGGACTCCAACGGAGTTTAACCCAAAATTGCAAACACAGTGAGGACTTCTACTATAGTCACATTCAAGTAGTATAATCACAACAAGCATTCCAAATAGAAGAAACTTCAAGTATTCACAACAAGATTCAACAGGATTCAACAACAATAAAAGCACAGCCGGTCTTCAATCGAAATGAATCCAAAAGGAAGAATAAATACAGTAAACATTCCAACAAGGTCTTCGATTAACCTGAGATTCCTAATTCCACAGGAAAAGAAGAACCAATACATTGCTTCAAACCAACAGTACTAAAATCACCTGAACAGAGTTGTTTTAATGAAAGCATTTGGAGTAAAGCAATATTTTTAAAAGTCAGGGCCTATCATGCCTGGTAATGTCGCTTAAAAATCTGAAGAAGACCTCTGAATGTGCTCGCACCTTCTCTTCTTCTTCCACAATAGATTAAACAACAATAAACTGTTACCTTCATGCCTTATAAACTTTCCCCGACAGAGAAAAGAGCTAGATATTCTCATAGTTGCCATGCAACACAAAGTAGACTGGTTCGAAGAACCAGTGATCAAACAGAGAGAAAAACGGAGCGTATGGAAAACCAAACAACCAACTAGTTTTCCATTTGCATGCCTTCCCAAGAAATCTGCGCTCGGGAACCGAAGTTCATCAATGACATTAACTCCAAGATTCCCACCTATTTTCCATTGCCACCGACCGCCAAAGTTGGCGATTGACAAATGAAAACAAACAACCATTCCCAAATTTGGTGATGCTGCCACGTCAGGTCCCAATAGCCATTAGCAACCTCCACCAAATCCCAAGTCCTTCATCCTTATCCACCTCATTTAATGCCATGGAAACCACCGCCCATGGCTCGCACCCCTTCATAGGTCCCTCTTCAACCATGATCATTAGTTAAGATAGGTTAGAAACATAGGTAGATCATAAGGTAAGACATTAGTCTTACTTCATAGTGCTAGGTGTAGCTAACCTTAGGAACATTTAGCTTATAGTTTAGGGCTAGGTTAGATTAATAATAATTTAACCAATAGGTTATAGTTTAGGTTAAGGTTATTAACCTTAACAAATCTAGTATAGGTCTCCCAAGTAGGACCGATCTGTATTGGAACCAAACAGGTAAAACATCCCCGTATACGATCCTATCGTATTGCTAAATAAGCTTCACTGAACCCGGGAACATCTTACGGCTTAAGGTCTAGGCCTTCCCGATGTTACGGTATTTGGAACCGATTTTCATTTAAAAAGATCAGCTGAGTTAACTCTGAATTGCTCATTCAACTCATTTAGACCTTACTGAACTTTCGTAAGGTCAATAAATTTTGTTCATCATGAATAAACTTAAAACATCTCTTGGATCAATGCCACTGATCCAAGGTTGAGTCATAAAGATGGGTAAATCCACAATTCATCCCGAAATTAGATTGAACTCAAGTGCTAAAAATGAAAGAAATAAAAGAGTCCAAACATATTCCGACTCAAAGATCTTCAAATGCAAAGAAGATACAATCCAGATCAAGCATGACTTCACATTCAAAGGAACACGTCCTTATATAGAAGAAATCATATATCAACACTTGAGTGCTCAGGATGAAGTAATAACAATTCAGGGTGTTACGAGTCCCTCCTCTTTAATGGGAGAGGCTCCATTATTGAAAGCAAGAAACAAAACTTATATACAAATGTACAAATTTCAAAGTGTGGATTCCTGATACTTTGAAACATTTCATGCCCGAAAGATCATCAATACGAAAGAATAAAAGAACTTAGGAGATGACAGATGAATAACATAACAATTTTATGAATGTTGATAGGAAATTGATGGTAACATAGTGAAACTAAGATTTTACCGATTGCTCTCTGTCATCTCCGCAACATGGTAAAGAAAACCCTAAAACACAACCCTCTGCACGTCTCTACCAAAAACCCTAATACGGGAAGCG
The DNA here is from genome assembly GCA_018340775.1 of Taxus wallichiana var. yunnanensis. NCBI lineage: Eukaryota > Viridiplantae > Streptophyta > Pinopsida > Cupressales > Taxaceae > Taxus > Taxus wallichiana. The sequence continues at coordinate 416,866,284 of CM031237.1, forward strand.
GCAATGGAGGAAAAAATGACCACGCAGAGAGCCAAACCCTTTCCTAGATAAATCTTGCATTTGGAGAAGACAACTATGTGCATGGAGGAGTAAACGGACATCCACTAGAAGGCGGTGCAGTCTTTGCTAGGAAAAACGATGATAGACCAGAGGCTTCTAGTAACACCAAGCCAAATGGAAACATTGAAACTAGAGCCCTTTCCTCTCATGTCATGATCTCACAAGCCTAAGTATATGGCAAAACTAGTTTTCGATCTAGCTCATGGCAGGGGAATGCACCCCTCAATGGAGAAAATGTGAGTTGGATGTGCAGAAGATCTGAGATACTTACACTCTTTCCAGAACTACTTACCCAGGGTTGTGGAAGTGATACAGTGATCGAGAGATCTAGTGGCCTCTCCTTCACAGATATAGTGTCTAAATAGTCAAAGACTAGTGAAAATACTACTATGAAGCCTACTGAGAAAAACCCATGCGTATCCTTTGGAGATGAAGTTCTCAAAACAAAGTCTTTCTATCAAGACCATGCCTTAATTTGTAGATTCGCTGGTCTTTGGCCTAGTTTACCTGTCCTACACGAATGGATCTCCACTCAATGGATCCTGCTTCTAAAAGGAAGGTTAGATCTCTACCCATGTGCTAAAGGAATCTTCATTGTTGCTTTTGAATCCATCATTGATAAGGATATCATTGCTAATCAGCTTTGGATCTACCAGAAAAAATACCTTATGTTAAAACCTTGGTTCCCAGCATTCAACCCTCTCACTGAATCCTTCTCCCATAAACTGATCTGGATTAGGTTACCCCACCTACCTCTACAATTTTGGGATAAAAATGTCTGACCATAGGCAATACATTGGGAAACATCATTAACATTGACTCCCAAACCTCTAAATTCACACATACAACTTATGCAAGAATTCTTGTTGAGGTTGATACCTCAAAGGATCTTCCAGCTCATATTGAGCTAAAGGTGCAAAATCGAACTTGGACTCAACCTCTGGACTATGAGGGTATGCCTTTTAGATGTAGGAAATGTTTCTCTTTAGGACATTCTATTGTTAATTGTGAGATGATAAAACACAAAAAGGAGAACGCTAACTGGTGGAAAAATGCCCTCCGGAACATCTGAGATTTGAACCTCAGAATATCCCTACTTCTGATGTTGGGAAGGAAGACATGCTGGAAACGGTCCCAGAAACCCCTTTGAATGAGCTTACAAACCATGCAAATAAATATTCAGCTGGGGATGAGACTCAGTGGATCGGAAACACTGAAACAAAAAAGTCTGTAGCGGATAAGGAGAATATTCCTTGATTTCCTTGCTCAAACAATTCTTATCAGCCAATTAAGGATTTTGAAGTTCCTTTACAGAAATCTGCGGATGAATGGATTTTGAAGTTCCTTTATTAAGTTTTTGTTTTTCAGCTGTTGGTTTGCTGGTTGCTAGCCTTATTCATGGCAGGTTTTTTTTGCCGTTGGGCTTTTTGATAACATCTGGATTTTGATCCCTTTGGTTCTATTGATATAGTTATATCGGCTTTTGAGTGTACAAGGGTATAGTCCCTTTCAAAAAACTATTTATCAATAATAATAATAATAAAACATGACAATACTTTCAGAAATATAGATAGCAGAGTATAACCTTATATGTATTGGGCCGGGGAGATGCGAGAATAGAATCATTCAATTTCGTAACATATATAATTCCATAGACACAAAGTTTCTTATCATAAAAGATGGATGATTTGTAAATTCGAACAAGGAAAGAAGGAATAGTAGAGGAAGAAAGGGAAAAACTTCTGTATTTATTACCTCCTAATCTATTACATCTACAGAGCACCAGGATCCAACCCGAATAATTGCATAGAGAACCCACTAAATAGATTCCAAAATGGTTACATTTGGTTACAAAAATGATGAAACTGATTCAAGAAACCAACGTCTGAAATTCTCTAATGCCTCAGCCCGTTTCCATGCACAGTGGAAAAACCAGATGCATCACATCACAATCATTCATTCTACTTCGCAAACTTTGAATTTGAGCCATCCATGTCGGAGAGATTTGCTTGAAGCAAGCACAGGGGCACCTTTTGCATTTTATGATTTTTATAGAGATTGTGCATTTTAGACATTTTTGTATGCCCATCCACTTCTGATATAGGCCTGACACATGGCTTTACTTGAGTGGGGATGGAGTTTTGGCTCACTTTATAACTTTAACTCTTTTCAACAAAAGGCTCAAAAACTCAAAGTGCTCCACCGACCCACCTTCCCGCTTTGACTTTTCAACGCGGGCTCAAGACCCTAGTGGAGTCGTGGATCATTTTATAACTTTTCACTCTCTTTTTTGAAATAAAACCAAAATTCCCAAATTGCTCGATGACGGCCTTCGTGCTTTGAATTTTGATGTAGGCTCAATATTTGACTTTATCCCTTGGCATGAGTGGGGCCGCGGGTCACTTTATAACTTTACGCCCTTTTGGAAACAAAGGTAAAATTCCTAAAGTGTCCCGATAACCCACCTCTCCGCTTTTGACTTTTCAAAGCATCAAAACACAAAAAGGGCCCACCTTTCTGCCACCACTTGAAACATGGCCACATGTCCCTTTGTGGGCTTGTTCTATATTTTGTGTTTTGACTAAGTCCCTCTGTTTGGAAAAGGCTTTATGTCTGACCCGAGACACATGGAGGCTTTCCGCTCATTTTGGGGCTTTGTTTAGACCTGACCTTTGGAGGTGCACCGATTGAACGCGTGGTGGAGAGATGGCACATGTTTGGCACTTACTTTTGGATTCACCTCTTGAAAGAGCACTGAAGGGACACGTGGGTCTTTCCACTAGTTCTCCTTTCCTTAGCCAATTCAATGGCTAGTTCTACCCCTTTTCCAGACCTTGGACACATGGAGGGTGGCACAAGTTTGGGGTCTCTCTTTGGGCCACACCTTTTGAAGATATGCTTTGATGAGACACATGGCATCGTCCACTAATCCTTCTATACTTAGCCAATTCATGCCTCGATTTGAACAATGCCTTTCTCCATTTTCTCCTACGTGCTCACGATCTTTTTGACACATTGTTGGCCTCCTTCACCGACCACCGCCACTTTATTTTTGATTTGGAATGTGGGCTTGTATGATTGAACCGCCCCTTCTAATTTTCTTCTGTGTGGGGTCATGTTTGATCAATTTTTCCAAGGGGGAAAAATTGGGATAACATGCACCAACTCAAAAATTTTGAAACTTGACTTGAAAAATGAGGGGAATTTTGAGGGTGACAACAACTAGCTCTTTCTGGGGATGACTTGGTTAGGACAAAGGAACGAGGCAAGATCAAGAACCATAGAAAAACTCGGGAAAGTAGACCAGTGCCTTATCCATTGGGAAAATAGAGTCAAAGGCAAAACCAATACAAAAGACAACACACATGCAATGGGAAAAGAAACAAACCAAAAAAAGAAAGACCAAAAACAAAACACTATACACAATATACAGAAGGAATGCCTAATCACCTAGGACTTGAACAACTTCAAATACTTCCCACTATAAGGAAGTGGGAGAGGAGATCCATCCATATAATCCAAATAGAAATAATTTTCTCTAGCAAAGTGCCTGATTTTGAAAGGACCAAGCCAAAGAGAATCAAACTTACCATGGATTCCTCGAGGTTCATGTATTTTTTCCCATAGCAGAACAATGTCTCCCACTTAAAAATCTATGGGTCTAGCCTTCTTGTCAAACAAATCTTTCACCTTCAGTTGATGAGCTGAGATTCTATCAAAAACTTGCAACCTATCTTCATCCAACTTCTGGAGATACATGATCCTCTTGTCTAAGGAACTGATAAAGCTTGAATCTTCAATAGCCTTCATTAAGTGCAAGGCTAGTAATTCCACTATTGCTGGAAGCTGAGCTCGAACACCATACACCACTTGAAATGGAGACATCCCAATTACTCTTTTGGGTATAATTCTATCTACCCAGAGAGCATCGTAAATTTTCTTGTGAAAATTACTCTGAGAGTCATTGACAAGCTTCCGAATGATGGTTACTGGATTCTTATTTGTTGATTCTACTTGTCTATTCCTTGGGGGTAGTTTTACGAAGAATGAGCAAGGGAAATTCCATGACCATAGAAGAAATCCATCATCTCGAAGAAGAAAAATTGGAATAATTATCAATTATAATCTTGTTTGGTACCCCAAAACTTATTAATATGTTCTCTTTGATGAAATCATACACCACCTCAGAAGTAGTGCTTTTGACTGGAATAGCCTCTACCCACTTTGTGAAGTAATCTGTAGCAATTAGCACATGATTATTCCCAACACTAGAAGGTGGATTAAGAGTTCCAATGAAGTCTAATCCCCACTTGTTGAAAAGTCTCATCAATCACTATTGGTTTTAGTGGTAAAGCAACCAACTTAGGTCTCCCAAAAAAATTCTGATAGGATTCACACTTACCTACCCATTTTGATGCATCTTTGAACAATGTAGGCTAATAGTACCTAGCACAAAGGATTTTATGGGTAGTGATAGTAGAAGAGAAATGCCCTCCACAAGCCTGATCATGAAAAGCTGAGAACAACTTCTTCTATTTCTCTTTGTCCACACATTTAAGGAATCTTCCATCTATGCCTCGCTTGAACAAAACATTCTCCCATAATACATATTGTGTAGACCTTAACTTAATAGCTCTCTTTTCCTTGGCACTCAAGTGGGATGGACACTCTCCATAAGTAAGAAAATGTGTAATATCAGCATACCACTCATCTATTGAATTGAGGAAGAGGACAATAGGAACATCAACTGCTTCTTTGGATAATTTTGCATCATCTCCTTCAGCAATAAGCTCACATAATACTTTACCATGGATTAGATTATTTGGCTTGATATCAAGGTCATATTCTTGGAATTTAGCTACCCAATTACCTCTCTTAGTTCCAAACTCCTATTGTGTAAGAATATAATTGATGGTTGTATCGTGTACAAGCACAACAGGTGTGAATTAAGAATATAAAAATGAAACTTGCTGACTTTGACCATTGCAAAAGCATGTTTCTCCATCATAATATATTTTAATTCATGAGCTTTCAGAACATAGCTCATGAAGGAAATTGGGAGTTTGTGATCCTCATAATTTCTCGAGTTATCACGAGAATCCAAGGTACTCTGTAGCATAGTAATAGATGATCAAATCCTTACTGAAATCAGGACATGCTAATATGGGAGTTTTAGCAATGGCTTTCTTGATACCTTCAAATGCTTCTTTACCTTCAGAATTCCAACCAAAGTTTTTCTTTCCTTTCATCATGTGAGTAATGCTCATAGTCAGTTTGTAAAATCAATAATGAATCTCCTCAAGAATTTTATCTTACCAAAGAAAGAGTGAACACCCTTTTTACTTGTGGGGAGAGGAATCTGCTGGATTGCTTTAACTCTGTCTGGATCTATCTTGATTCTATCTTTGGAGACATAATGCCCCAGTAACTTGCCTTCATAACAAAAAATATAGAATTCTTAGGATTGAGAGAAACTCCACGTTCTCTACATTTCTGGAGGACTACTTCAAGATGTTGAAAGTGATCTACCCTTGTTTTGGAGAAAATAGTCAAATCATCAAGGTACACAACAATACACCTTTCCCATTAGACTCAAGTAAAATCCAAGTCCATTGCCCTCGAAAGGTGGCACCAGTATTGATAAGACCAAAAGGAATTCTCTTGTAGGAAAAGGTGCCCCAAAGAGTAGTAAAAGCAGTTTTGTGTTGATCTGGGGCACTGAATTCCACTTGATTGTATCTAAAGAATCGATCAAGCATAGACAACATCTTAGATCCTGTGACAACTTAAAAACTTGATCCATCATGGGGAGAGGATTGTTTTCTTTCAAAGAGGTGTGATTCAAATTTCTGAAATCCACACAGATGTGAATCTCACCATTATTCTTCCTGACATGCACAATGTTAGCAATCCATCTTGAATGATGTATAGGGAAAATAATATTTGCCTTTAGTAACTTCTGGATCTCTTGAAAAATAGTGCTAGCAACCTTAGGATTGTATTGCCTTTGTTTCTTCTTGAAATTTTGATCCTAGGTTTTAGAGGGATAAAGTGTTGCATCTCCTTTGGTGGAAATCCTTGAGATCATCATATGAATAGGAAAGAACATCAACATACTTTTAAAATAGATTTACTACTTTCTTCTTCTCTTCTTGAGTGCAGAATTTTCCAATATTCACCATCTTGGGTTCATCAAGACTCCTAATATTAATCTTTTCACATTCAGTAGATTGCCGAGCTCCTTGGGAAGCTTTAGACTTAATGTACCTATCATGCTTATCAAAAAAATCTTCTAAACTCACCATCCCTTTAGGGATCTTGTTACCTTTCAATTTGATGCAGCCATCTTGATCCATCTCTTCCTTGATATATCCTTCATTAGAGGATACACACTCTCTAGGAAAATTCTCACTTCCTTTAAAATATAATTGGTTGAAGTTGTCCTTAAGCTCTAAGAAAGAGAGAAAATGTTGATCATCATTGAAAACCTGCCAATTGCTTGCATTATCTAGTACACTGGGCCTATGAATCATTTCAATGGTAAATTTCTCTTGAGAGAAATTTGGGTGAGGAATCAACAAAGATCCTAAGACAACTAGAGAATCAACTATAATATTCTTCTCTCTTGGCATAGCTTCAATAGAGAAAGCATCAAGAAACTCAATGGAATCCCAGACAAAATTTCTATAATGCTTCAATCTTCTGTTCTTCACTTGAAAAATATCTCTGACTTGTTTCACAATCAGCTCTGCATCTCCACAAACACAAAGACTCTTCACTCCCATTTCTTTTTCCATGTTTAATCCAAGTATGAGTGCCTCATATTCAGTTGTATTGTTTGTATTTTCAAAACAAAGCTTGAATGAAAAAGGATGAATCTTCCCTTCTAGAGATTAACACCACACCAACTCCAAAACTAGTTGAAGAGAAACTTCCATCAAATTCCAAAGCCCAAATTCCATTAGGATCATGAATCACTCCCTTAGGAAGGTTTTCCTCATCTTGTGACATGATCATATAGTTACCATGCCCTATATCTTCATAGAGTATATGTGATTTTGGATCATCAGTCCTTTTGCATAATGTATTCAGTCTGTTTCTCAGGTAGTAGCTTCTTCATTCTTCCATTTACTAGGATCAAGGCATTTAACCAATTCATCTAAACTTCACCTCCTACCTCCTTACAGAAATTTCTACTCAAAAACATCCCATATGAGGGAGGAATATCAACAACCAAGATAGTGGCTAAGACCCTTTTCTTTGGAAAAGTAGCAAAAGCTACTTGTGCATCTTTAATTCTTCTAACCAAGGGCACTTTTCTACTCTCCATAAAATAGTAGGAATCAAAGGCACGTATTAGAGTCGGGCCCAAAGCATGAGCTACTTTTGTAGGTGTTACATTGTCGATGCTCCCGAGTCTATGACATAGTTACTTGCATTTATGACCAGCTATGAGAAGAGTCACATAGAATGGTTTAATTTTCTCATTAGGGGAAGTGACTGTAGCCACAAGGTTTGGTTGAGGTGAGGAAGAGGGAGTGGGAAAAAGACATTTAGAAGTATTAGATGAGGCTTTAGATTTGGAATTGAAATTTTTACCATTTTAGCAAAATATTTTGGATGGGTTTGGTAAAAATTTGCCTCTGAAATTTGAATTTTGGTCTTTTGAGGTGATCAATGATATCAAAAGATCCAAAGGTGGATGGGGCATCATTGCTAGGAACTTGAGAGACTTTTGATTTATCATTTTTAGGATTTGAAGGACAAGAAGTTTTGGAAACAAAAGTAGGAGGATTAGCATTACTCACCTTTTGTGTGGAGGAAGTGGGAATATGATCTCCTCTTCTTACAACCACTGGAATAGTTATAGGAAACTCCTTGGATTTCTTAGTAGGATGCACCACTTTTTATTTTTTGTTCGTTTGCTCCTGAGTCATAACAACTTATAACTCACTATTCATATCTACCATTTTTTCATCATATTCATATTCATCATCCATACCTTCAGTGGTGAGGAAATGAACTTGAGATCCACCAAGCTCTTCTAGTTCTTCATCAACCTCTTATTTTGGTTCTTCATATAGTTCATTAAACTCCTCATCATTAGATTCCTGAACTTCAAAAGTTTCATTGATTGGAACCTTGATGAGTGGGCCTTCATAGCCAATCTAGTCGAGAAGAAGGAAAACGATTCCTAGGCTGAAAATTATTCCTTAGAATATCTTGGGGAGTATGTTGAGCCAATTGTTTCTTGATAGCAATGAGATCATTTACAAGCTTCTATACTAACTGATCAGAATTCAATCTAGGGGAAGATGAAGAAGAAGATGCTTTAGATTTGGAGGATTCTCTTTTCGAGTTTAACGAGACATGATTAAATAATCCTCAACACGATAACTAACTATTAATCAGCCTTTAGGGATGCAAGGTTAGCTCTCCTTAGTGCATAACTCACTTCGGGTAACTGGGCATTGAGGAAGAAGAAATTTTGGATTTGATCTACAGGATGAGTGTTCTATGGAATTTTATGAATGAGCTTGTTGAATTTGGCCACAAATTCTCTCATGGGCTTGAATGGTTCCTTCTTGATATGAGATATTTGAGCTAATAGAGCATGCACATCTTTAGTAGGTTTGAAATGCTGCTCAAAATGAGTTGTCATGGTATTCCAATTAGTGATTGACCCAACAAGAAGATGATAAAACCAATCAGTAGCATTGTCCTGCAATGTCTCCATAAAAATCCTGACAGAGACATATTCATGTTTAACCCCAAGAATCCCACATGCAACAATGAAGGATGCAATGTGTTCATCTAGATGAACCTTCCCATCACCCTGGAATTTGGGAAAACTATTCCTATTACCCCTAGGTAACTCATGCAATGGCTGAGGAAGAGAAATAGGCCCAACTTGTTGTTCCCAAGGCAAAGGGATTGCCATCTTTGGAAAAATTGGCTAAAGGGGAACTGAAACACCAGCAAGTATCAAAGCACGAAGATTAGGACTGATTTTTTCTTGAGGAATGCTATTCTTGGAATTTTTTTCTTTAACAGGAGGTGTGCTTGTAGAATGAGTTCTTTTGTTCCTTCTTGCTAGAAGAAGAGAGAAGTTTTATTGTTCCAGAAGTTGAAAATGGGAATCTTCTATTCCGAGAGCCTTTTTACCATGAGTATATCTTAGATTCATCAAATCAAAAATGATCTTGAAGTTGTTCTTTTAGAAAGGGATCCATTTGAAATGAAATCCCCAACGAGTCACCAAAAACTATTGGGTTTTTAAATGGTACTTTAACAAACCACAGTCAGGGGACAACAAGTCCCTCCTCTTTAATGGGAGAGGTTCCCTTATTGAAAGCAAGTAGAAAAACTTATATACAAATGTACAACTTTCAAAGTGTGGATTCTGATACTTTGAAACATTTCATGTCTGAAAGATCATCAATACGAAAGAATAGAAGAACTAAGGAGATGAGAGATGAAGAACATAACAATACTTTTAGGAAATATAGATAGTAGAGTATAACCTTATACGTATTGGGCCAGGGAGATGTAAAATAGAATCATTCACTTTCATAATAGATATAATTCCACAGACACAAAGTTCCATAAATCATATAAACAAGAACACAAAGTTTCTTATCATAAAATATGGATGATTCACAAATTCAAACAAGGAAAGAAGGAATAGCAGAGGAAGAAAGGGAAAAAATTATGTATTGATTACCTTCGAATCTATTACATCTATAGAGTACTAGGATCCAACCCGAACAATGGCGTAGAGAACTGCTAAATAGATTCCAAAACGGTTACATTCGGTTACAAAAAATGATGAAACTGATTCAAGAAACCAACATCTGAACTTCTCTAATGCCTCGGTTGTTTCCATGCCGATGGCAAAACCATATGCATCACATCACAGCCATTCATTCTGCTTCCACAAACTTTGAATTTGAGTCATCCACGTGGGAGAGATTTGTTGAAGCGGGCCTGGGGGCACTGTTTCATTTTATGATTTTTATAGAGATTGTGCATTTTAGACATTTTGGTTTACGCATCCACTTCTGATATAGGCCTGACACGTGGCTTTACTTGAGTGGGGATGGAGTTGCAGCTCACTTTATAAATTTAACTCTTTTCAATAAAGGCTCAAAAACTCAAAGTGCTCCACCGACCAGCCTTCCTACTTTGACTTTTCAATGCGGGCTCAAGACCCTAGTGGGGTCATGGATCATTTATAATTTTCACTCTCTTTTTGGAAATAAAACCAAAATTCCCAAATTGCTCCAATGGCCCACCTTCGTGCTTTGAATTTTGATGCGGGATCAATATTTGACTTTATCCCTTGGCATGAGCGGGGCCACAGGTCACTTTATAAATTTACACCTTTTTGGAAACAAAGGTAAAATTCCTAAAGTGTCCTGACAACCTACCTCTCCACTTTTGAATTTTCAAAGCATCAAAACACAAAAAGGGCCCACCTTTCCACCACCACTTGAAACATGGCCACGTGTCCCTTTGCGGGCCTATTCTATATTTTGTGTTTTGACTAAGTCCCTTTGTTTGGAAAAGGATTTATGTCTGACTTGGGACATGTGGAGGCTTCCCACTCATTTGGGGGCTCCATTTGGATCTGACCTTCAGAGGTGCACTGATTGAACACGTGGAGAGTTGGTGCAAGTTTGAGACCCTTTTGGATTCACCTCATGAAAGAGAACCGAAGGAACACGTGGGGATTTCCGCTGGTTCTCTTTTCCTTAGCCAATTCAATGGTTGGTTCTACCCCTTTTCTAGACCTTGGACATGTGGAGGGATGGCGCAAGTTTAGGGTCTCTCTTTAGGCCGTACCTTTTAAATATGCACCTATGAGACATGTGGCGCCATCCACCAGTCCTTCTATACTTAGCCAATTCGGGCCTTGATTTGAACAATGCCTTTCTCCATTTTCTCCTACGTGCTTTGATCTCCTTTGATGTTGTTGGCCTCGTTCATCGACCTTGCCCCTTTAGTTTTTAATTTGGAATGTGGGCTTGCATGATTGAACCACCCCTTTTGATTAGCTTATGTGTGGGGTCGTGTTTGATCAATTTTGCTAAGGGGAAAAATTGGGATAACAGGCACCAACTCAAAATTTTCAAAACTTGACTTGAAAATGAGGGGAATTTTGAGGGTGATAATAGGACTATTTAACTAAAAAGTTGGTAAGAAATGAAATAAGAAATAGATTTTACTATGGAAATGTAAAATTTGATTTAAAAAGGGACAAGGGTCCCACCGGCATGCACGAATGTTTATGGTGGAGTTTGATTCACTTTTATTACCCGGAATAAATCACCAAAACTCATTAAATTGTAGGGTTTAATGATACCTACATTGAAAAACATCAAAATGCACGGTACAAATGGGTGTGAGAGACTCACTCTGCAAAGAATAAGGAAACCTATACATAGATAGATAACTTGACAAGATATATGTAACTTACATAACAATATGATGATTTTATTAGCAAAGGCCAATCCCAAGAATCAAAGGACTTCCTTTGGTGGGTGTTAACTCATTTTAGAAAATTGAGTGATAAATAATGAAGTATACAATGTGACTAGAATTGTGATATTTAGATGATGATATGAAAAAATAAATCAATCTTCCATAGGAATAGGAAGATCAACCTCTATGTAGTAGATGGCCCAAAAAAGGTATGTGGCAAGATGAATCTCCTCAAAGCACTATTATCCAAAATAAGCCCATGCTTATTTTTGGCTAACTCCTCATCCTTTTCCTTTACTAGCACTTAAATGAATTTTTGGCATGCTTCAGGAACTCAAAATTTTCTTGAAATGGCTCCATCAGATAGAGAATTTTCTCACCTTTGCAGAAAGGTAAAATTTTCCTCCTAACTCATTATATTTCAACATTTATGGCCCGATAGAGTTTTTGGGGAAATTTTCCCTTGACAGGCCCACGGCCAATGAGAAGGTGCCACGTGTCAGTGGGAGTCAGGCCGGCAGAGGTAAGTTGGAAAAATTTCCAAAGGTTGGCTAAGGTGCAAGGGGAAAATTTTTGCCTACAAGCCCGTAGAGGGGAAGGAAGCGCATCGACGGAGGCGTGAACAGAAATTTGAGCACTTACCCCTTTTGGGCTGAAAGTCAAAAAATCCAAAATTGGCCCACAAGGAAGAAAATGGAGAAAAGTGGTCAAGGCCCGCAAACCATTTTTAAGCTGCCACATGTCATAGCAGGAAGGGTGGAGGCACGGAGCTGTTTGGAAAATTTTTCCAAAATCTAAAAAAGGCACAAAGGAAAAATTTGAAGCACACCCTCGAGAAAACCAGAGGGTGACACGTGTCACCGGGACAACGAGTGTGGGGAAAATTTGGGAAATTTTCCCAATGCAAAAATCAAAGGGGAAAAGCAATGTTTGGGCCCGCGATCCCATCGGAAAACTAGGAAGGGACATGTGTCCCAGAGCAGTGAAGGTGCGGAGGTTTCTGGAAAAATGTTTCAAAGGGGAAAATTTTAAAGTTTGACCCCGTCGACTGAATTTTGACTTTATTTTCACCATTTTTACCCTAAATCTTTAGAGGGCCATATATTTTGATCTAGAGCTCATATTTTTGTGTTCTTTATGTCATTGGAAAGCTGGTGAAATTATCTACACATTGGATCCCTCAATTTTGGATTTTGGTGAAGATTCATGGGAGAAATTTGGAAAAACGTCCCTAGCACTAGAAAAGACAAAAAATCATATTTTCATCTACCAGATTTAATGAGGTATGGGCAATTTCTTGTCTTGCGGGCTCAAATGCATTGGGAAGTGGATTTTCAAAGGTGCCCTTGCTGTTTTAATGAATCTTATCGGTGGTTGAAGTCCAAAATCAGATTTTCTCACATTTTCTCCTTTCTTCCATTCTGCTTCATGGTTAAAAGCCAGTTTTAGCTCATTTGTAACAAGTTGTTCATCATTCTTCTCTGCCTCTCCCTTATTTTCTTCCCTAGGGTCGAAAATGGAGTTTAAACCTCCTCCCTTTCTCTGTAATGGCATTTTTTTCCTCTTACCAGTAAAATGATGTTTTGTGCAAACTTCTAGAGCAATAAAAACATGTTTTGTGATGCATTTGTCCATCCTTGCTCGTTTTGCTTGTCTTCTTCTTACCTGTCTTCATTGTAAGTATTTGTGCATGTTTGGATGTTCATTTTAGGTTTTGGAGCTATGTTCATGGAGTTTTGGAACATTTTTTGTGTGAAATTTATCCTTGGTTTTGTGATGCACTTGTCCATCCTTTCCATTGCTCACCTCTTCTTGTTCCATGGTAGTTTTGATAGATGTTCAGCATTTTCCTTCTCTAGTGTATCACCGTTTTAGTGTAGGATCTATTTTTCCCTATTTTCTCTCTCTGTCTCCTTGGCATAGTTAGATTAGGATTAGATTAGCTTGCCTACACTGGAATAGCTTGTGGCAGGTAGTTTAGGAAGAGGAACCAACCTTCTCTGGAGAGCTTTCCCCATTTGCAAAGGTCCCACACTTAGGAAAGCTCAATGTTGTGCATTCACACCAAATGACATTGCCTTAGAAAAGCATATCCATAGGTCATTTTGGGGGTGCTGTGAATTTACACTAACAGTTTTGGTACACCCTGGTGGGACCTTAGATTTCTTCCATTTTATTTTTGATAGGTTGGTGTGTTCCTGTTAAAGATTCAGCCTTTGGAGGCATATTCAAAATCACATCTGGTGACTCCATCTGGTAAATAACTCATTCTCTGAGTTGCATACCCTCTTTCCATTCATTTTCATTCATTTTTCATCCATTCTTCCTTCCATCTCTTCCATCTTCTTTCATTTCATGAAGTTGTGCAATCATGACTTCATTTCCATCATGGAATTCACATTTACAACAGCAGTATATTCCACCTCCAACATGTTTTACAACTCCTTCAAATCAACATTTTGATCAAATTCAAAATTAGTATGCATATCCATATGAGCAGCAATGCCAAAATCAGTTTGGCTATGGTTCTTTCCAAGAGAAAGAGTATGCAAACAATGAAGACAATCAAATGGAAGATGCTGATTTTGTGGAGAAGATCCAAAAAATGGAGGTTGGCATGGTGCAATCAAGAGAAAAATCTCAAATGAAGGCTTTGAGAATTGGTTGCAGGGTACCTTGTCCATGGGTTGGCCCTTTTCCAAGACACTTCACCTTCGAAGAAGTTGGACTTCATGATGGAGATGCTACCCCAACTTGCACAATGGACGGTGGAGATAGAGGCCTATAAATTTTGTCTTGAGAAACCTTGTCAATAGGTAAGATCTACACCATCATCTGGTTTTTCACCTTCCATTCTTCAAGCAACACCATCTCATTTTGAATGCCAAATTCCAAATCCAGCCTATGCTACCCTAAATGTTGATCCCATTTCTCCATCTCCTAGTCTTCCACTCATCTCAATTCTTCTGTCCTTTTCCCTTCCAAATCCAAATCTCCTCCACAAGAGCAAAAAGAAATACCTTCCACTCCAAGGAAACAAGAAGTTTTATCTCGTCCACCACAACAAATAAATGAAAAAATGGTTGAGTCACAATCCACCCCTCCTCTTGCATTCCTAAATCCATGTTGGGAAGAAGAAATTACAAAAATCAGTCATGAAGGACAGTAAGAGGAAGAAACAAACAAAGAAGGAATGATTAAGAGCTTAGTCAGTTTGGCTCTTAGATATGGGATTGAGAAAATTCCTTTGTTGGTGAAACCTACAGAGGAGGTAAAGGTTGAAGAACAAGTGGTGGGTAGGATTGATTTTGTTGTAGCCGAAGAAGAGCAAAAAGAAGAGGCAGATCAGCAATCAATTTGCTCAGAATGTAGTGTCCATGTTGGCACTCTACTTGAAGAAGATTTTGATCTAATTCAAGTTGCACATTCAGCCATGGAAGAGGAAAGCTCTAAAAGAGATCTTGCAGCCCCAACTTGTCCTCTAGAGCAGCAAATTAAAGAGTCTGACTTGACAAAATTCATGCTAGAGGAAGAGTTCAATCAAGAGCAAGATTGCCTTCAAGTAGTAGAGGATGGAGAAGCTGCTCCAAATCCAAAATAAGAGAAGAACATTCCAGCTGTGGGGGAGAAAAGTGTAGATCCAAAAGCTTTGAGCATAAAGCAGTGTAGAAGAACCTTCAGTTCTTCTTTCTACTTCATCTCTCTCGGGTTCTAGTCTGAAGAAGAGTTTGATCTCTCAAACTCAATGTTGGAGGATGAAAGAAACCATGGTGATCAAGTTGCAGATCAAAAGAACACCATGGGGGAGGTTGAGCATTTGTAGTAGGACAACAATGAGGTAGTTTATCTGTCAGATTTGGAAGACTATTTTGATGAAGAGGAACCAGTTGAAATCACACCATTTTCTCCTTCATCATCCACATTCCAAACACTTGAGCCTATTGTCATAGAAGATAACCTTCATTTGCATTAGCCTTGCATCTTATAGCATCTCTTTGGAATCAAGATTGGAAGATTTAAATCTTCCATGTTCTTCATTAGAGGAAGGAAAACAAAAAAGAGTTCCATCATTTCTTCCACACCATCCATCCAAGAAGGTCCACAAGAAGGCTCCATTCTTGGAGTTGAAATTTAGAGCTATGGGCATATCAAATGGATCAGACCTTGCCCAATAAGGTATTTGGCTTCATTAGAGCCAAAGGAGAAGTCACAACCAGTCATGCTTGCTTTTAAGAATGAGGATGAGCTACAAAGTACCAAGTATCAGCTGTCATACCTCTTCAATCCAAATGCAGAGAAAATAAAAGAGGTATCTAACTTGTTTTCATTTGACACCTTACTGATTTGGGTATAATACCAGCTTCTTGTTGATTTTCCACTCATCCTAACAGCCATGATCAACTCAAAATCAATTGCATGGCTGGCAATTTTTAAGAAAGGAAGTTATTTTACACAACCAGTTGTTGGGTTTGTTTAGCTCACCTTTGCTTCCAGTTAGAGTAGAGTAGGTAGGTTTTCTTTCAACAAAAGAAGTGCTTGTGCACACTCTCTGCATATCACACTTGGGGTATGTATGATTTCCTATTTTGTACATAGTTTTTTTGGTGCTCGTTTTTCTCTTGCACAGTCCATTTTAGTGGCATTTTGGTGAAGATCAACTCCAAGTTTCAGTGGGTTTCCAAGTGGCTCAAACATCGATTTTCATAGTTCGGATCGAATTGGTTATCAGGCTTGACTCCATGCCTAATGGATGCTTCAAAGGTAGTTGATCACTTCATCTAGCAGGTAGATGACCCCTCTGAGTTGCCAAAAGTGTTATCCAAAATAAGCCCATGCTTATTTTTGGCTAACTCCTCCTCCTTTTCCTTTGCTGGAACTTAAATGAATTTTTGGCATGCTTCAAGGACTCAAAATTTTCTGAAATGGCTCCATTAGATAGAGAATTTTCTCACCTTTCTAGAAAGGTAAAATTTTCCTCCTAACTCCAAATATTTTGAAAGTTATGGCTCGACGGAGTTTTTTGGGGAAATTTTCCCTTGATAGGCATGTGGCCAATGAGAAGGTGCCATGTGGCGGTGGAGGTCGGGCTAGCGGAGGTAAGTTGGAAAAATTGCCAAAGGTTGGCAGAGGTGCAAGGGGAAAATTTTGGCCCGCAAGCCCATGGAGGGGAAGGAAGTGCATCGGTGGAGGTAGGGAGAAATTTGAGCACTTAGCCCTTTTGGGGCGAAAGTCAAAAAATCCAAAATTGGCCCGCAAGCCCGCAAGGAAGAAAATGGAGAAAAGTGGTCAAGGCCCACGGACCATTTTGAAGCTGCCACGTGTCATGGTGGAAGGGCGGAGGTACGGAGCTATTTGGAATTTTTTTCCAAAATCTAAAAAGGCACAAAGAAAAATTTGAAGGGCGCCCCAGCAAAGTGAACCAGAGGGTGACACATGTCATTGGGACAGTGGAGCACGAGGAAAATTCGGGAAATTTTCCCAATGCAATCCCATTAGTGAACCAGGAAGTGACACATGTCCCGGAGTGGTAGAGGCACGGAGGTTTTTGGGAAAATGTTTCAAAGGGAAAAATTTTAAAGTTTGACCCGCCGACTGAATTTTGACTCTGTTTTCGCCATTTTTGCCCTAAATCTTCAGAGGGCCATATCTTTTGATCCAGAGCTCAAATTTTCTTGTTCTTTATGTCATTGGAAATATGGTGAAATTATCTACACGTTGGACCCCTCAATTTTGGATTTTGGTGAAGATTCATGGGAGAAATTTTGAAAAACGTCCCTGGCACTAGAAAAGACAAAAATTAGATTTTCATCTACTAGATTTAATGAGGTATGGGCAATTTCTTGTCATGTGGGCTTAAATGCATTGGGAAGTGGATTTATAGAGGTTCCCTTGCTGTTTTAATGAATCTTGTCGGTGGTTGAAGTCCAAAATCAGATTTTCCCATGTTTTCTCCTTTCTTCCATTCTACTTCATGGTTAAAAGCTAGTTTTGGCTCATTTGTAACAAGTTGTTCATCATTCTTCTCTGCCTCTCCCTTATTTTCTTCCCCAGGGTTGAAAATGGAGTTTGAACCTCCTCCCTTGCTCTGTAATGGCATTTTTTTCCTCTTACCAGTAAAATGATGTTTTGTGCAAACTTCTGGAGCAATAAAAATGTGTTTTGTGATGCATTTGTCCATCCTTGCTTGTTTTTCTTGTCTTCTTCTTGCCTCTCTTCATTGCAAGTATTTGTGCATGTTTGAATGTTCATTGCAAGTTTTGGAGCTGTGTTCATGGAGTTTTGGAACATTTTTTGTGTGAAATTTATCCTTGGTTTTGTGATGCACTTGTCCATCCTTTCCATTGCTCACCTCTTCTTGTTCCATGGCAGTTTTGATAGATGTTCAACATTTTCCTTCTCTAGTGTATCACCATTTTAGTGTAGGCTCTGTTTTTCCCTCTTTTCTCTCTCTCTATCTCCTTGGCATAGTTAGATTAGGATTATATTAGCTTGCTTATACTAGACTTGATTGTGGTAGGTAGTTTAGGAAGAGGAACTGCGGCCTTCTTCTCTGAGAGCTTTCCTCATTTGCAAAGGTCCCACACTTAGGGAAATATCAATGTTGTGCATTCACACCAAATGACATTGCCTTAGAAAATCATATCGATAGGTAATTTTGGGGGTGCTGTGAATTTTCACTAATAAGTACTCGATCCACTCTTGTTTGGTGGCATCTTATTCTTCTAAGATGATCTTTAGCTAATCATCAATATCATTGGGATTTGATGTCAGGATGATGATGTAGAGGGTCAACTCTTGTGTGATATCATATTGATCCCAAGAAAAGGGTTAGGAGATGATAAGAAGGTTGTAAATGTTATTTATTGGGTTTTCCTCACCTAGAATGATCATCTACATATAAAAGACACTTTGAAACACATATATTGATGAGAAAACATATTATAAAATAAATTAAAAATAGAGGATATGTGATTGACAGGATAAAGGTAGGAATCACGGCAATTTAGTGCGTTCATTGGTGGTTAGAGAGAATTGGTGATGATTCAAAGGAATTGCTTTGGTGATTCTTGTGTGATGTGCTAATTTTGAAAAAGTGTAAATTTGGCCTGAACAAATGATTTAATGATGTGATTTTCTTTTGAAAAGACTCATAAATAAACACAAAATGTAAAGGAGTGATAATACCTTGGATTTTATATAGAATGTAAATGACAAATGTTTTAGAGAGATCTTACAAAGCATTTGTGAATTCTCTCGAGGACTTGTTGTGGCTCTATGAGGTGCTAAAAATGTCATTTGAGTTTCCAAAATGACAGAAAAATGATGCAATGTGTAGAGTTCTGAATATTCTCATCCAATAATTTTTTTGAGCTTATATAGCATCATCGGTGATTAGTTAAAATCACTGGCGATATGGGAAGAAAGGGAATCACTTAAAAGTGATTGAAACCACTTCCAAAATGGTGAATTTTAGGTTAAGGATGAAATTAAGATGAGTAGGAGTATGTTGAGGAGGTTGGGAGATTTTGGATGTTTTGGCCTTACTAGGCTAAAATAGATTTAAGTGGTTTAGGAGGGATAAATGACCATTTATGGGAATAAATAGATGTTATAGAGGTAGAATCAAATTTAGGACTTAGGTATGGTGTTTGATATATGGATATGATTTGTGTGGGTAGGTCAATGAGGGGTGCTAAAAATCTAGTGTTTACACCATGACCCTAAATTAAAGTGGAACATATAAAGAAGAAAAGCATGAGTATCACAATATGGGATTCTCTAGCCATACAGTCAAATGGAACTTCTCTAAGAAGCCTTGAAATATCTAAAATATTCCCATAAGACCAAAATGAGGATATATTCAAGAGTAACTAATATATTTTCAATAAAATACATATGAATTAACCTAGTGAAACCTCTTCCACTATACGATTCTTTCATTGATAGAAAGAATTTAGTGCACAATTGATTCTAGTGTTAGTATCTCACTTATGCCCAAAAAAATCATTCAGATCATATGGATTAATTATACCATTGTTATTATACCTATATTTTATCTTGATTTAACTATTGTAAGGATACTTGTAGTAAAAAAGGATCTAATACTAACATCTAATGTTTTCCTAGTAAAATAGTCCCTCAAGATGTATATGTTATTAAACTCCTTCCTATTATGATATATCTTTATCAATATTTTTCACCTCTAAAATGGGGAGTATTTTTTTAGATTATTACCATGTGCTTGTAGGAACCAATTAAGTCATAGAGATGAATATCAAAGATAAAACCATTAACCAATTATGCATGAAAACTTACAACCCAAAATATCTTTGAAGTAAATTGCTCCTTTTAAGATGAGGACTAAGAATATGTGTTACGGTACTAATGAGAATGAAAGAACATTTATAGTTGACAAATTAGATCAATGGGATCAAGAAAAGTGGTGATTCAATCCCTATGATACTTTTAGGAATACTTTCTTAGATACATACTACATTCAATGTAACACCTTTGACAAACTATTATATCTCTCTTTTGCATTGTAAGCGTTGACATGTGATTTTATTGATGCGGTGTGCTCCTTTTCTTGTTGAAAATCATGCTTGCCAGGGATAAATAATTTCTTCTCTTGGATTCATTAGACTGAAATGTTGATGCTTGCAATAATCCATTTTCACTTCAGATAGGTGAGTTGTAATCTGGTTATGATGGTTGCAAACTTATCTCTATTAACTGACTCATCCTTGGATCAATTCCATTGATCCAAGGAATGTTTTAAATCTCCTTACCTGGTCTAAATGGTAAACTAACATTCAGAAGTTGAGAGACGTAACGGACTGAACTTTTGTATGTTTACAAATTCTTTTGGTCTTGTAAGATCATGCCTACATTCTGTTGTATGTTTTGTGCTCGAGATCTTTGGGATTGATCTCTTTAGGATGTTTAACAACATTAAGTGGAATGAATCCTGCTTCACGACTATGAAGGGAATCTAATTCCTAAACCTATGAGATCTATCCTAGCGGTATTCTAAACTAAGGTAAATGTACCTACTTCCTAGCTATGCCTACTTATACGGGTGACAATCTATCCTAAGCTTCATGTTCTATGTTGGGATGGGGAAAAACCTAAGGTGATGTTAGGTATACTCTTAACCTATTACCTACTAAATTGGTTTGAATAATAACCTATCTTAAGTTAGCAAATTACCTAAGGCAATGTTTTTAAACCTAAGGTAATTACTTTATAGACTAACCTAAGGTCATAAGCTAAGTTATGGATATCTATCCTAAACTGATGAAAGGGACCTAGGGTCGCATGGCAAGTTGGTGACAGTTCCAAAGGCATTAATTTGATTTGATTTTTGGGATTAATAGGAGTACTACTAGTTTTGGTAGAGACATATAAACTTGGTGGAAGCTTACGTGGAATCATAGTTAAACTTAGAAATGCATGCATAGATTGAAATAGCATTCACCAATTTTGGGAGGTAGTGGCAAGGAGAGATAGGTGGGAGATTAGGGAGTAATGGAATTAATGAATATCAATTTTTGTGAGCAAACCATCTTGGACATAATGAGGGTGGATTTGTTGGAGGTTGTTTGGTCTTGCATGCCTTGTGATTTTTACTCTGCATGGAGTTATCTCGGTTCTTCAACTAGCAGTTCGACTTTTACTTTGTGGAAATTTTTGGTTTCCCTGATCTATTTTCGATCCAAGGAAAGTATATGAGGCATTGGAGAAAGAGATGTTTGGTTTTTGATCTTTCTTGGAGTAGAAAAAGAGTTAAAAGCTCATTTGAAGTCTCCTTTGAATTGAAATAAGCACTATTAGGCGTGATAGGCTCTTTCCATTAAGATTTATTACTTTCCTCTAAATATTTCATTAAAATAACTCTGCTCTCATGAGATAAATGGTTACATGTTTTTTCTGGTTATTTACTTTCATGATTGAATGAATCTCTATGATTTTTGGATATGAATCCATTGCATGATAATGTTAGTCTTTGGATGTTTCTTTGCACAAGTTCAATGGTGATATGCATATGGAACTTTCGAGGCTTTGTGTTTGTTTAGAACTCGTATTCGAGGCTTTGTGTTGTTTAGAACTCGTATTCGGGACTGTCTACTCAAAAAGAGCTTGAGTAAATGGTTTTGATTTGAGTTTTAACTGGTAGTCTCTTTTGAATCTTCTCCTTGATGCATCTTGAGTTTGGAAAGGTTGTAGTACTTCCATCCCAGACTGTACCATTTACTTTGAACATGTAATGGTGTGTAAACGTTTGAGGATATTCTTCTCTCCTCTGTTACTGGGTAACCCGCGTCTTGTTTGAAAGTCTTTGATTGTTTTGATAGAAGGATGCTAGACCTTTTATGGAACTATATCTTGTTGTGAGGATATAGAACCTCTGGTTCGAGATTGTATTATTACTTACCCTTCGGTGAATTCAAACTCTTTTGGAAGCAGTCAATAATGAGTTTTCAAAGTATATGGAAGTGTTGTGTTTGTACTTCTACTTGTGTTAATTTGATTGGAACAATTACCTTCTCTGCCTCAATCTTTATGTGCTAGATGGAGCTGTGAAAGTTATTTAGTTGGGATTTTGGTTACAGTTCGAGTTTGTGAGTAATGTTGAAACTTGTTTGACTTAAAACTTGTGTTGGATTTTCGTATTCTCTTTCAGATCCATTTGAATGGATTTCTAGTTTTTAAAGGAGATAGGAATTGAATACTCTTGTGGAATGTATCTTGTTTTGCCAAGATTTGTACTTCTGCTTTGAAACTATAACTGTTTACTTTCTCTTCTGAATGAACTTGAACTTGTGTTTAAACAATGTTGAATAGATGAACTGGGTTAGTGTTGATATTGTTGTTCTGATAAGGTTTGAATTCTTAAGGAAAAATAGAAGTATTGTTTTATATAAACCACGTGTTTGGTTTTGTATTCTCTTTTGGAACTTGTGAAAGAACTTCTGGGTTTTAAATGGGGTTTGGAGTTCAATTGATGAAACAAGGGTGAATGAATTCTTGGTTGGATCCTTTCTATTGAGTTTCCTTTAACTTTTGGGAAGTTAAGTTTTGTTGTTCGAACTTCTCTATAGATCGAATCTCTCTTCCATGCTATAGGGTGATTACTATCTTAGGCATGTTCGACTTCTTAAGTTCATTTTTTCTGCCCTTCTACTGTCTTGTATGAATTGGTGTGAACTCACTCTTCAGAAATGGAAACTTCCTTGTGGATTGTTTAGTTTAACTTGTTACTAGTTAGCTATGAAATTTCATGGGAATAGTTGTATTTCGAGCAAATTTGGAATTTCATTTTTGGTAATGGGAAAACCAAATCATCCCCATTTGACCTTTCTTGATTTTGGCTAACTTGTATAGATCTATGGTCGTGATGATTTGGGAAGTGTGCAGTTGAGTCTGTCCTGTAGAAAGGAAAATGTAATCATTTCTAGTCTGGCTATTTTGAATGAATGAGTCATGCATCATCAGGATATTGTTTTCGGATGGAATCCTTTTTGTGTAGTCAATAATATTATGAATCTTCCTTGGATGGACACAAGTAAGAGATAATCCTTGTGTAAGTCTTGATTTGATTTTTCGAACGTATGGTTTCAGCTCTCTAAATGATATCTTCTTTAATGTAGAATTTATTTAAGGATTGCAAATAGGATGATGACTATTTGATTCTCTCCCTTCTTGGATTGGTTAGGGATTCTTGGATCAGATGTTGTCTCTTAAATGGTGAATCCTTTTATTGATTTCCTTGATTGATGCGATTATGTAGTTTATGAACTGTTTTCTATCTTTTCGATGAATGGTGAATCATGGATAGTCTGTATTGATTCTTCTTCTTATTTATTTAAGTTGTAGGATGAATCATCCTAAATATGTACTATGCTGAAATGAATTTGTCTATACATGATTCTAGAAACTTGGAAAAAATGATAATAAGGTTTTTGGTTCTAAAAGTAACTCTTTTTGTTACATAGTAAAGTTAAATTCTGTATTTCAATTAAGAGAGAATTATGAAATAATTATACGACAAGATTTGTTGTTTGTTTTAAATAACTGATTAGGTCAATTCATATATGATATAATGCAGTAGTTGCTGATTATATTATGCTCTTTTCTTAAAAGTGAATTCAGACTTATTAATTGTACTTCTTTTATGGTTGTTATTACTTATGCTTATTGGTATGATATATTAATTGTTTCATTAAAGCAAGGTTGTTTTAATGGAACAATTAGTAGAATGCACTTCATTTTAATGCTTAGTGCTTATCATGCTCGATTGAATGAATTGACTGTCTAGCAATTTTTCCGGTGGACTTCGTAAGTGATAAAAGAAGGCAAAAACTTTAATGATGTTTTTTTATTTAAAGTCTGGTTCTTTTGTCATGATTTTCAATTCATTCTTGAGTTGTATTGAAAAAGAAAATTTATGATCTTAATGTTGATCGACATGTAGTATGCCCGAAATGCATAGTCTTATCAAGTGTATATTTTATCATGATGAATTGAAAGACTTGGAGACTGACTCCAAATTGTGGTGTAAATTATCTTATACTCGGTATGAAGGAAATAGTAATGCTATCTTGTCAATACCCTTAATATCCATTTATATACCTATTACTATTATCATTTAATAAGTTAGATTAAGGGAATAGTTCAATCTCCCTTACTAAAGTGTAACTTGCTAAGTGCGCATAAGATGCCATTCTATATCTAAACAACTATAGTTTAATAATGAATATGTATTGGACATACAATTAAACTATATGAGCGGTGAATGATAAAAAGGTTATGTTAACCTAATATTTAATCATGTAGAGGAAGACTCTTCCTCTCTCAAAAGAAGAAAAATAAAAAGAATGGTGGTTATGATCTTTAATCTTTGTACTTCATTTTATATGAAGTAAACACTAGCTGAACCTAGGTGGATGATACACCTTCTTTGGATAGCTAAGTTGCATTAAAATTAACCATTTGATGTTTGCTGCCCTATTTTTGGGATAACTGCTTGTTATGCCGAGTTAATGAACATAAATGCAAACATGAGTTAATGAAGTTCTTAATATTAAATCAGATTAATTAAGGATAAATAACTTAATGAATGTTGGAATTAGGGTTAGGCATGGTTTTTACAATTTGAATCTTAATCCAAATTTAATTATGAAGTTATGACCACCAAGGGGTGTGTACATTATGATGAAGCAATTCTAACAGATGTTGGCACGTGCCAACTACATGATTGTACCTTTAGGAAGACTAAGGAATTCTCGAGGATACAGTGTTGCTGTTGACATGTGGCAACACCCTTCCATAATTGTTCATCTAGATCTACACGTATCTAGACTTGAACGTAGTTTCTCTCTAGGTCAAGTTAGTAGCATGATTAGAATAGGAAGTATCTTTATATGAATCAGGGTACCTAGGCACATTCGGATGACTTAGGTCGGTTGAGTATGCCCATATAACCTAAGTCATCGTGAGCATCTCCCTATAACAAATTATGTCGCTAACCCGGGTTAGGGTCAAACCTTGGGCAAGTGGATTGACAGAAGTTAGTAAAGACCATTCTAGATAACAGTAGAGTGAGGTGAAGGATGTATTCCAAATTAATAAGTATGTCATCTAGGAATAGTAACATGAACAATATGTTGAAAATATTTGGCCAAAGTATCACAAGTTGTTGGTTGCATTGTCCTATGTCACCTAGTTTAAAGAAACGTGATGTCAGATGAATATTGGTAAAAATATTCGAGATAGGTTCTTTGAACAGATCACTCGATACTGGAATAGGGTAGGAAAACCAAGTATACATAGTATACATAAAGTGTTTTATAATTTAAGACAAACATGAGAGATCAGTAAATAACCGAGTCACGAAATGAGAGATCGATAATTTATCGAGTCATTACGGTTGTATATGGTTATCTCATTATGAGATTGATTAGCTTGGAATGTGTGTTCTAAATGATGTTTTATTTAGAACAAAGAAAATTGTGGTAAAAAAATCCCTTTTTTAAAGTCTTAAAATAGGAATGTTACATTCAAGAGGAGTGTCATGCACATGATTTCACAACACAAAACAACTGTCCAAATGACCGATAAAGAAATTTGGGAAATTGTTTTTGAAACATTTGTTAAGAATTCAATGTGATTGAACCATTGTTTGTGTGATTAGAATATATAGTTTCCCAATGACCTCTGCCTCTAAGTTGGTAAAAACACATTATCGATATATTCTACGTAATCATTAATTATCTCAATCTTATTAACCCTTATAAGTCAACACTAAATCTTCATTATGGTCACACAACACCATGGTTTAGTACCAAAAATTAGGTATTATTCAAGTATTATTATTATATTTACATCATAAGTGTTTTCAAAATGAGCGGGAATCTCCAGTGGGTCGACAGAGCGTAGTAGGATGCGCGAGTTCTCGAACCTGGTAAAGGATCATGTGATTGTTGAGCCAAAAGACAACAAGGATAAGGATGGGGTGGCGAGCACATTGGTAGAATGTTTGGTCAGTCAAATTTTGGACAAGGGGATTTTGGAGGGCCTAGAACCATCTAAAGAGAAAGGTAATTTATCCCTTAAAATTCCTAAGATTCTTATGGCTAGAACTAAAGCCTCCATGGAAGGTGCTTTATTTGTAAATTGCCTAGGCTCTAGACCAAATATTGACTATTTTAGAGGATGGGTCAAGAGGCATTGGGTGACTAATGGTGTTGTTGAAGTTTCAGCATATGCTAATGGTTTTTCTTAGTCTCTTTCCTAGTAAAGACCATGTGGTGAAGATTCTGGCTGGAGGTCCTTGGTTTATTGGAAAATATCATGTGGTTGTTCAAAAATGGGAACTAGATTTTAACCCTTATGTGACATATATGTCTGAATTCCCTATCTGGGTCAACATTCTGGGCTTACCCTAGATTTTTGGGAGTTGGAAGTCCTTATTGGCATTGTGAAAAGATTAGGTAAGATGATTGCTCTAGATCTAGTCACTAAGGCTAAATCTAGACTTACTCATGCCAAATTTTGTGTCAATATGGGTCAAGATGCTATTCTGGAAAGTAATATCAAACTCTTGACTTTTGAGGGAGTCTAGGTGTAAAGATTTGACTATGATCTATCTCCCTTTGCTTGCAGAAAATGTAAGCTGGTAGGTCATGATCATAGAAATTG
Source organism: Taxus wallichiana var. yunnanensis (assembly GCA_018340775.1). Classification (NCBI taxonomy): domain Eukaryota; kingdom Viridiplantae; phylum Streptophyta; class Pinopsida; order Cupressales; family Taxaceae; genus Taxus; species Taxus wallichiana. The sequence goes on from CM031237.1 coordinate 416,893,029, forward strand.
TCCTCTTCAGAAGAAAAATATTGATCCCATTGTTGGACCTCAAAGGACAACTAATAAGGAGGCTAAGGAATGGAGGTTGATTGGGAAAAATGGAAGAGTTGTAGAAGCAAAGGATCATCTTATCATCTAGGAGGCTATAAAATAAGTGGAACCCTCAGTTCATCTTAATACCCCTTGCAAGGAATTGGTTGTTTCTGGTTTTCATGAAAATGTTAATGAATATGAAGATGAAAATGAAAATGAAGATCTGGTTTTGGAAGAGGTGGTTCTAGAAATAGAGGAAGGGGCTAGCCATGATTCAAAAGGTAATGCTTTTTCTCTACAAGTGGCTTGTGGACCTTCACTGGATGAGGTTTCTTCTATTGGTCAGAGTTCCTTTGGTCAGAGACAAGAAGAAGTCCTACCCATGTCTAATGTCTTTAGGATTCTAGTGGACTATGTTGCTGATATGTATGATATGGAAGCCTCTCCCAAGACTCCAGTAAGTAAATCTAAACTTGTCACTCATAGTAACTCTAGAGTTGATATTGGTAAAGACTCAACTCTTAAGGGTAGGAAAAGTAATAAGGAATTAAGGGAGACTAACTCTAGGAGGGAAGTGGATGTTAGTATTTAGACCACTTTGGGGAATTTTTTTCCTCAAAACAATAAATTTTAATGTGCAATGTGTTTTGATCCTCTCTTCCCTTGGTCATGTGGTTATGAGTTTCATGAAAATTGTCTCTAAAAATCTTTGTATGTCTCCAATATTTATGTTCTAAATAAACTCAGTGAAAGAAGGAAGTTCTCGAAGGATCTCTCAAGTTTTAGACAACTATTTAAAGTTAAAGATTGGATTGTTAGAGGTGTATTCAATACCCCCTTTCCCTAGTGAAAAGAAAGGGGGATTGATCTCTTATTCTGAGAGTATGGAGGACTTAGCTGATTTCTTGGCTAGTAATGGTCTGTTTGATTTAGATTTTGAAGGTTCCAAGTTTACTTGGTAAAACAGAGGATGGGACTTGAGCTCATATAGATTATATTCGACATATTTTTGGTGAGTCATATTTGTATGATCAATCGACTATATTCTCTAAAAACTCTCCCTATAATCGGATCGGATCATAATCTCATTCTTCTTGTTTTGGGAATGAATCAACCAAAAAATATAGACCTTTCAGATTTGAAAAGATGTGGTTAAATCACCCTGATATTTTCAATAGAATTCAAGAATGGTGGGATATTTAGGTTCTTGAGGTTGCTAGTTTTAGATTGTGTTTTAAACTGAAGCATATTAAAAGTAACCTTAAAAGATGGAATAAGGAGACTTTTGGAATTTTTTTCCAGGAAAAAATTAGAATTGTTGAGGATTTAAGAAATATTGAGGAACTTATGGAGAATGGTGGTCTTAATATAGTTCTCAAGGATCAAGAACAAAAAATCATGTCTAAGTATGAGATCCTGACTAAAGAAGAGGTTTATTGGAGACAAAAATCTAGGGTAAAATGGCTTAATGAGGGTGATAGGAATACTAAATTATTCCATTTCTTTGTCACTTTCAGAGCTAATCTACTAAAGATTAATGAGATAAGAAGTGAGAATGGTGAGATCTACTCAAAAAGTAAGGATATCAATGTTACTATAATAAATTACTTCAAGGAGATTTTTAAGCAAGGGCAGAGGGCAGGAGGAGCTGGTTTAGAATAAATTCTTGGATCTTTTCCAGAATGTTATCACCCCTCTTGAAAATAGATATCTCTTAAGGAGTCCCTCGGAGGAGGAAATTTGTTTTGTGTTCTTTGATATGGAACTAGATAAATCTCTGGGCCGGATGGTTTCCCCACCTTTTTCTTTCAAAAATTCTAGGAGGTGATAAAGCATGAGGTCATTGAAATGGTCCAAGAATTTTTCAACAATGGTCATCTTTTGAGAAAATGAATAACACTTTCCTGGTCCTAGTGCCAAAAATTGTTGGAGCTAAAGAAGTTAAGGATTTTATACCTATAAGTCTCTACAACACCAGTTATAAATTACTAACTAAAATCATAGCTGGGAGGATTAGAATGGTTCTTCTAAACTTCATTTCTAGAAATCAAGGGGCTTTTTTTCCAGGAAGGAAAATTACTGACAACATTATTGTGATTCAAGAAGCCATACATTCCATTGAAAGCTCTAGTAGATCGAGAAATGTTTCTTAAGTTGGATATGCATAAAGCTTATGATAGGATAACGTGGCCCTTCCTCTAAGCGATCTTGTTAAAGGTTGGTTTTGATAAATTTCCGGTAAATATGATAATGACATGCATATCCACTGCTAGTTATTCGGTTTTGGTAAATGGTAAACTAAAAGGTTTTTTCCAAGCAGGTAGAGGGTTGAGACAAGGTGATCCTCTTTCACCCTTCCTTTATGTTATAATGGTTGAATATTTGAGTAGAATTTGTCAACATGCTATGCTTTCTAACTATATCTAGGGTATAAAAATATCTAATGGTCTCCCCTCTATATGTCTCAATCAGTTTTGGATGATAACTTTATGATGGGTAAGACCTCTATCCATGAAGCCTCCAATTTTAAGGTGGCTCTTAATGATTATGAATTGGTTTTGGGACAGATGGTTAATTTCCATAAAAGTGTTGTTTTTTTCATTAATGTGGAGAATCAGGTTCAAGCTAGATTAGCTCGCATCCTAGGGTGTAGGATTAAGAATTTTTGGATTCTTATTTGGGTATGCCCTTGATCTGAAAGAAGCCTGACAATTTGGTTTGGAATGCTCTTCTGGAAAGAGTAAATAGTAAACTTTCATCTTGGAAGAGTCTCTTGCTTTCTCGAGTGGTAAGATTCAATTTCTCCAGAGCTCCCTTCAAGGTATTCCCATTTATGTGATGTCACTTTTCAAGATCCCTTCTAAAATCATTAGGTCCTTCAAGAAAATATAGAAGAGATTCCTTTGGATGGGAGCTGTGGAGAAGTTTAAATTCCCTCTTGTGGCTTGGTAAAAATTCACTAAACCAAAGTTTTGTGGGGGTTTGGGGGTTAAAAACTATTTCACTTATAAATGAGGCATTGATTTCTAGATCTAGTTGGAAGATTGCTAGAGAGGAAGTTCTTTGGGTGGAAATCATAAAGATGAAATATTTGTGGAATATAGGAAAAATGGAATCCTTTTTTAATCAAGACAATATTCTAAGAGGTTCTTCTTTTTGGAACTCTTTTGTGGCCTCTAAAGAAATCTTAACCAAAGGTACTATGTGGGAGATATGCAAAGCTACTAGAATCATTTTCTGGTATGATAGTTGGATCGAGGATTTCCCCTCAGCTAACTTGGAAATATGGAAAAGGTTTGCTCAATTCTATGAGGAAAAAGGAAAATTCTTGATAAGAGACTTCTGGATCCAGGAGGATAATGTCAGGTGGGAAACCATTTATCCTCCTCAAGAATTTTATGGAGATATCCAACCCTTTCGGGCTCTCAAAAAGAAATTAATGGATTTCCATATCCCCATTTTCCAGACTAAGGAGGATTCCATTAAATGGAAAGAGGAAGATTCAAGAATTTTCTCGATAAAATCTTCCTATATGTTAAATTTCAAGGATGATATGTAAATGGATTATTGGGGTAATCTTTGGGTGAAGGATCTTATCCCTAAGGTTAATATATTTTACTGGTTGGATGTCAAAAATAGAATTATTACTATGGATAATATTAGGAAAAGGGGAATGAAGCTTCCCAATAGATGTTCTATTTGTAGGAAAGAGGAGGAAAATGAAAACCATCTCCTCCTTCATTACTCCTTTTCCCATGATGTTTTCACTTCCATTCTGGATTTGTTCAATACCCAATGGATTTTTCCCTTGACTATTGAGGACTATTGTTTTCAATGGGAGAGTCCCTTATGTTTTCCCATCTTAGTCTGGGCTTGGAATGTTGTCGTCCCTCATTTTTTGGGGGGTTTATGGAAGGCTAGGAATGATTGTATATTCTGGTACTAGAAAGCTCTTCTCTTGAAAGTTAAAATAATTCTTTTGGCTCCCATCAAGGAAAATATCAAACTCTTTCAAGGCAAGGCAAATACACCCTTCTCAAAAAGGGAGTAGAAAGTTCTTGATAAGTTCTCCCTTAGACCGGTGGAATTACACAAACCTAAAAAGAACTCCTTTTGGATATGGCCTGAGGAAAATGTTGTCAAGTTAAATTTTGATGGGGCGTCAAAAGGGAATCCGGGCTAGTGGGGAGGTGGAATTTTAAGAAATAATGAAGGTGATTGGTTGTTTGTTTATGCTGGTCCATTAGGTTGGCAAACAAACAATATGGCGGAAGCTAGAGCTCTCCTTTGGGGGGTTTTTTTGCTAAAGAAAAATGTTTCAAAGACATCTAGATTTAGTGTGATTCACTCATCATTATTAATTCTCTTAACAATCGAGTTCCATTAATTGGCCCTTAAGAAATATCCTCAATGATGTTAATGAAACTTTAAAATATTTTGTAAAGGTTTCTTATAATCATACTTTGCGTCAAGGAATAAGTGTGCGAGATAAGATGGATAATTATGGAGCTCTTAGTAATGATTATAAGATTGGGTGTAAAGGAGATGATTTACCCATGAACATTAATGAAACTATTATTAGAGATAGAGGGCACTAAGTTTGATGATATTCACACGAGTGAGCTTTGGGTCTATGATAACTTACTTAAAAAGATGTATTCCTTAGTTTTGTTGGTGTGAAAGGGGTTCTGAATTTGAGAAGTGTTAGCAAATAGGGGAATTTTGGTTTTGTGAAGATGGGTGGTGATAGAATCAGGGTTGAACTAGCTAGCTAGAACATTGAAGCTTTTAATCAACATTTGTGGAACAAGCTTAAGATTAGGGGTTTTAATAATTTCATTGCTAAATTACATGGTCACGACCCTTCCCTATCAAAGGATTTTGGAAAATCTTGGAAAGAGGAAAATTCAAGGTCAGAGGTATGGAAATTGAGGTTTCAGAGTCCACCATTTCCCTTGCGACAAATATGAAAATGGATGGGCTCAAAATATTTAAGGATAGAACCCGCAGAGAGCATGAAATTGAGTTGTTCTTCATGGGTAAGGAAAGGTGCTCTTTCTTTACTAATGGTATTGCCAAGTCATGTATCTTGGGAATATGGAGAGAATTTTTCCTTCAAATCATGAAGTATATCACTCTGGAAGGAAAATACCAAAAAATCTATACTCATCATATGACCCTTCTGAATATGTTTCACCATAAGGTCATGGTGAGCATTCCTTTCTTTCTATTTATGTCTTTGAAAAATTCTTTGACGGTATTCCAACAGGAGAAGGTAGAGATGCCTTTGCATGAAGGGCTCATCCTTCTATTTTTTGAAAATGGGAAACCTATTCTAAATTCTTCTCTGAAAGATAAGGTGGAAGAGGATGATATCACTCTTGCAGAATGCCTTACTAAGATGAAGGTGGGAAATGTAAAAATGTGGGGGAGGATTATGAAAAATAGAAGAGTGAGGAAGGTCATGGTGATGCAAGCACCTTGAGAAAGAGGGGTTGGGATGGTAATTTTAAGGGTTTTGAGGAGTGGAGTAGAAAGGTTCAGTATTTAGAGGGGGTGCTTCAGGTGATGGAGGAAACCAATGTTGGTCAAAGGGAAACCATGTTGGATTTCATTAATGTTTCTAAGAAAATTGTCTCAACCTAGGTGAAGTCCAAACAGAAGGTTCTGGAGCTGGAGTATTAGGTCAAAAAGTTGAGTGATAGGTTGGAAGGGATGGAGGAAGGCACTAAAAGGAGGAATTTCAATTTGTGCATCAGTAGTTTTGAGGATGAGCTAGAGGAATACATGAATGAAAAGGGTGCTTGAGGGTGTTGAGATCAAAGGAATTCATGCTAGAAGTAGTGAAGTTTTTCCTAAAAATTAGCTGGGTTTTCTTTGTTGGCAGACTTTTGGTGAACTTCTATAGTTTTGATGGTTTAGGGTCGGTTTCTTTTCTCTATTTTACTCTCTTTGGTTAAAGTCTTGATCTTCATTGTATGAGTTAAGCATGTTTAACTCCTTTTGTGGAATTTTCTATTTCTTTCTTTCTCATTGGTTTTTGTTCCTCCTTTTGTAAGGCCCCTAGGATCCAATCCCTATTTTTACCTTATCTAATAAAAACGTCACAAGTGTTTTCCCAAATTTAACTAGGTGAACTAAGATTACTATTTATTGGTTCCATGACGGTGAAAAAGCGTAAATTATTAACTCTATATTATTAACTTAACTAAGAAATAAGAGATAAAAAACCATATCATTGTTTACATAAATTAACTATTTATTCATTTATCCATTATTACTACAACTCACTAATCCAATCAAGGATAAAATAAAAATGACCCAAGTGTTAATTGTGTTAGAAGATGACTCAAGCTTATTTTATGTTTATTCTATTTCGTTAAGATTTTAGGTGGATTTTACCAATAACTGAAATGTTATTTTCACTATTATGACTATTAGGTATATCCCAATTGTGATATCTTATTTTCATAAGGGAATAAAAATATTCAAGAAGTAAAAACATAATCATGGCTTTAACTATACTAATTACACTTGATTAAGTTCACTATGTTTTCTCCTCTAAAGGAGGGCTAGTGCCACAAGGTAGAAGATAATTTATATACTATATAGACATATGTATGTGTTAGGAGGATGTTTTCACTCAAATATCAGGTTGTTGGCATGTATATGTGCCATGAATGCATCTTCTCAAGGGGAGAAATAGTGAGTTCAATGAATGGTGAAGGAAGGAAAAAAAAAGATTAAGGAAGAAGAGACAAGGGGAGAGCTTGAATGATGAGTTTTGTTTATGTTTCCAACCAACACAGGGCTGAAAAAAATGATAAATATGAATACCAAGTACTACAGATATGCACTTTGTCATTAATGCAAAAAGGGGGAAGAATAAAGAGGTTTTTCCATAAATGAAAAAGGGGATATTGTTGGCATGTGGATGTTGAGTTATCACTGATGTAAAATTCACATTAATGACAAAGCAAGAAATAGAGGGAAATTGGAATGAGTGAGACAAGCCAGAATAGGAAAAAGGCTTGAGAACACTAGGTTGAGACTCAACTTCTTGAGAAGCCAGTGACTAGCAGAGGCTAAGCGTTTATGTGATATCATGCCTAGATGATTTTATAGAAATTTTATTAGTCATGTGGCAAGAAAATAAGGTCATAATGATGAATACACATGTACATGAGTGGAATTGGTGACACTAGCTCAGTTTAACATGTCTAATCCCTAGGCCTAGTTAGTAAAGTGACTTAGAAAGGTGGAGTGAAGGTATGTTGTAACTATAAAATAATGGTAAAGGTATGAAACACATAATAGGATATGTTTAAGGGGATACATGCTGAAGACTAGGGAAGACTTGATGAGTTCTGATGAAAAATATCTCATTTGGCCTATTTTAAGGACCTGAATTGAGGGTATGAAGCAAAAAGGATATATCAAGCAAATGAAATAATGGTAAGTGTGTAGGGAAATTTCCAAGAGTATTTAGATGAAGCATTAGATCATAAGTCAACACTTAGAATCATTTTTAGGGTCATTTGTATGACTACCCTTCATGACAAACAAGTTTCAATTGCCCAAATGAGATGAGGTTGGAAGTTACAGAGTGAACCATGATAAATTAGTCATTATAGATAATATAGTATGTATTAATGAATGTTTGACCAAATTTGAGGACTAGAGGATGAGTTACTGTGAAAAAAATCAATTTTGTCAAAATGGGTTAAGCGAGGCATGCCAAAATAGTGCCACGACTTCTTAAAATTCAATATAAATTGAAAAAAATCTTCAGATAAATCATAAAATAATTTTTAAAGAGAATAGGGATACATATATTATGCAAAAATTTTGAAGTAAAATGTATCAGGATAAGAAATCTCTACCCATTTTTCTGACAATGTCTAAAACCCTTCTAAACCCCAGTTGAAAGTGGTATGGAAAAAATTGTTTTGTTATGCCTCTAAATGTAATTTTTTTCCTATAAAGTGATTTGAGTGTGTAGAGAAATCATCAAAGGTCATGTTCATGGTTTTTTAAGTCCATGACACATGGTGGGACCTGAAGAAAATGGTTGTTTTGTGAAAATTGAGCACGAAAAATTTGCAAAGGAACCCATGCTCAAATTTTTGGTGAAGGATTTTGGAAATTTTATATTGATGTTCATGAAGTCATATGGGTTGATATTTTGGAGAAATGTGATGATACATGTGCATTTTCAGTCCTACCACTTGAGAATGCTAAACAAGGCAAAAACCAGTCTTTGTGTTTGAAAGGTAAATGTGTTTTTATCCATATAATCCTTACAAGTGATGGTTTAAAAGTGAAATTCAGGTCCCGTGAGAGATTTTTCATGCATTTTTGAGCATGAAGGTGTAACTTAATTGGTTGAAGCCATACAACTCAAGACTAGTCTTTGGGTGTTTTGAAACTAGTTTTATGTCTCTGAAATGCAAGGTTACTTGACTTATATAGCTTGAGATGAGTCTTGATATCAGTATGATGAGTTGAATAAGGATGAGTACCTTATATAAAATTTATTTAGAATCCATGAATGTGTGGTTGAGTGCATGAAATTTCTTACTTTGTGAAGACAATTTGTTTATGTTTTAAAACCAGTAACATCTTTTCCAAACTTGTGTCTATTTCTTGAATGAAGGTGAAAGGATTGTTTCTTTTCATCTAAATATGATATGATAATCACATGAATGTTTTTACAAGTATTAAAAGGTAATGAAGACTCATAAACTAAAGGAAATGAAGCATTTCCATGACTGGTCTTAGTTCCTCCATGATTATGTGCAAGAAAATTTGAAAGTGAGCTAATATAAGATCTTCATGTCTTGATGTTGAAAAGATAGAATATGACACTAAGGATAGGGAACAAAAATATTCGTGCATGGGATCAAGGATTATTTGAATGTGTGGAAGGATAGGGAAGGAAACCCACGTGAAAGAAAGATTGATTTGGTACTTAGCCATTTTCATGGTTACAGGCTATTTTTGGAGATAGCGTCTGAAGAACACAACGGGATGGAGACTTGCGTGACACACAAATGATATTTTGGAAAGAGAATTTAGTAAGTGCCATGCATGAGTTCAAGTTAATAATAGGAATACTACTACCAGTTAATTGTAAGATATCTATTATTAGCGCACTTACATGTGTGCATGTTATTGTAAAGGCACATGACTATTTTTAGAATGTGACATATTTTGGGAATGTGTAAGCAGTGAAGGGAAAGTCCCCACCCTTATAAATATGTATTAATCTATGTAGTTATAGAGACATTGTGTATGAGCTATTGTGGAGTTATGCTTCTAGATCTGATGTGCACATAAAATTATGATACTATTTATTGTAAGAAGATTTTGTATTTACTGTGTTTAATATAATGGAGTATATTGGGTGAATAATGGTGTTAAACATGACTATAACTAGTTCTTACATGGTTGATTTCATTATGTTTATCATTTGATTCATGATTCTTTAAGATCTAGATCCGAGATATGCTATGTGGAATTTTTATGTTATTTATGGATCTAAAAACATTATATCTTCATCATGTTTGTAGTCAATTTTTATACCCCTTAACCAATAAGGACAATCCCATGCATGTCGTCCTATCACCCAAAGAAGCACTAGGCGCTCACTTGAGGTACATGTGGGCACCAAGCCCCTCTTTTATGTGAGTTGTGTAAGAATGTAGCATAAATGCGTAATTGAAAGACAAAAAAAATCCTTATTCAGTTGAGAACTTCAAGTAAATGCTACGCTAATGTAGCCATTCATATAAGAAGCACATTGACAAATGATAGATCTGAACCATGAGGGAAAGAGGATGCATAATGATTATACTCATTCATATGAAACATACTAAACATAACAAAAAGAGATGTATGAACTGTGAACCACATATATTCATATTTGAACATGTCCAGTAATCACATTACATCTATCGGGGTCATTACAGACCAAAATGATAGTGCAGATTATAACCATGTAGTAAGACTTGGACTTACGTCCCTTATAATGCAAAAAAACATATGTACCCATCCCTTGATACATCATTCTTCCTATAGATCTCCTAGCCCAACCCATAAATCTCTTCATGTAGTTTTGCAAAGCTTCACCTCTCATCTACTCTCTCTAATCCCCTCTATGTGTATCTTTATGTCTCTCCTCTAACCTCTCCCCCTACCTCTCCTCTTTTTTTCTCTCCTTTTACCGAGAACTTTTATTTATAGCATTTCTCAACACCTTCAAGCCTTTACGGGAGTTACGAGATCTGTTGCTAAGTGTCCAAGGTGGTCCTCCATGGGAGCATGCTTCTTTAGGATTGAGCTCTCCACTCTTTGCAATGATGGCCTTCTAAAATCTTCCATTGCAAGGTATATTTCTTCCTAGGACAATCATGTTGCCAGGATGGCACCTTATCCACTCCGCATGTGCAATTGGGTCACGCTCTTCTCGTGTTTTACCCGATATGCCAAATATGGATAATTCCCAAAACCTTTTCTCTACCTTTCACACATGCCACTTGTTCTACTAAAACTTTCCTATGACCCTATCTGCACGCTTTCCCTTGCATGCCCTTCTTTAAGTGGGTCCTATGTGCGGCTACGTGCTTCTCTCGTACTTAGCCAATAAATTATGGGCCCAAAATCACCCCACACTATGCCTGTTCTCCACCCTCAGAACACCTTCTCAAAGAATAAAGAATGATTGTCCTTGAATACTTAGGAGAAAGAATAAAGGAATGAATAATTTTGGGGGGGAATGAAAGAATGGGGAAAATATGATTATTTATGCAAGAGGAGAGGGAAATCTTTTGTCAATTCTTCCTCCAAATTTTTCTAGGTATTAACCTCACTTTGTGTCTATTGATAGAGGTCACCGAATAAGGTGCTCACCTCTTCAAAGCTTAGCCCTTCTCCTTGGGTATCCATCCTTTCCAAAATCCCATCTAACTATTTTCCCAAATCCTCGAGTGCATCCTTTCTTCAAGTGATCTGGGGATATAACTCTTTCAGCTGGTTTTTATTGAACCCCGCAAGGTCTCAATTGCATTTGTCTTCTTCTCAACCTCAACTAGAATTTTGTCTCTTTCATCCCTATTCCCCTTGTTCTTTTCTTAAAACTCCTTGAGCTCCACCTCATGTGTGGAAACCAGGATACTCACCACTCTATCTCTATCGGTGTAGTTGTCATAGGAGGCCTCACGACTTGGGTGACACTTTCACACCATGAGGAATTTCTTGTACTGGGCCACAATGGCCACAACCTTCATCTTGTCCTCCTTTTATCTCCATGTCGATGCCTCCTCTGTAGACTCCAAGGCCAGTAGTCATCTTTCCATCATGACAACATGAGTTAAGTCTTCTAGGCATTACAGGCTTGATTCATATCTCTGCATAGGTGGTGTTAAGTCTAGATGCTTCAAGATAATTGCACTTGTGATCATCTCCACCTTCTTGGAGACTTTGTGCACCCTTTCCTTCTCTTCCTTTAATTCATGCTTTAGCTGAGCACTAACTAGTTCCTAATGTTTTAAGTCCTTAGTTCTTTTCTCCAGCTCCTCTTCCTTCTTCTCCAGCTCTGCCTCTAGAAAATTCACTCTATCATTCCTCTTAAAGAGTCCGATCTCTACTTCCACCAAAACTTTATTCAAAGGTGCATTGTAGATCTGTTCGTCGATAGCCACCGAGAATTTATCAAGGGTTTATCACCTTTTGAATTTGGCACCTTCATTATTACCTCTTGGCTCACTTTGAATTCAGGTTCATCAATGTGGGACTCAAATTCCCAAGAAAGAATTTTCCTTGTCCGAGGGTATGCACCTTCCTCATCAAATGATGTCATAGCTAAGATTTGCTCCATTAGAATGGTGCTTTGAAAGCATGTGTGCAACACCTTGTTTGGGTCATCAATATAGCCCATCCTCTAAACCTATGATGCTTCTATGCTTTTTCTCCCTATGCGCGCAGCCTTAGGAAAGCTCATAGCCAAACTAGGATCCCCTCCCATGCTGCCATTTATTTTTCTACGCTTTCCTCCTCTACTTCCTTCATCACTAGGTCCATGCTTGTGTTCCATCTCTTGCTCCACTAGGTCTTCAATGATCTTGGCTACTTCCTTCTTTGTGGCCTTGTCGATATGTTCCTTAATGAGGCTTGGGGTCCTTTGTTCTTTTATGAATTCCTCACTTACTCCCTCGTCCCGAGTATCCTTTTCTTTCTTGTCATTCTCCCTGGAAAATATGTATTCATTATCTTCTTCCTCTCCTTCCTCCTCGAGTCATGAAACTCATAGATAGGATAGTCCTCACCTCCCGGTTCATCATCATCATCATTATCTCTCTCACCTCTATAGGCCTCGAAGATCTTTGTATCCTCTCGAATCATTTTCTTCTCGTCACCTTCTCGCTTCTTCTTGCAGGGATTCTACTTCCTTCTCCTCCTCCTCTAGTGACCTCTCCCGGGTGATGGTTTCCTCTTGCTCGATGCTTCTTCATTTGGATTCTTTGCTTTTATTAGAGGTTTATTTCTCCATGTATAAGTACTAGGCTTATTGCTTTTCCCTAGCACACTTACCGCTTATGTAGCCTTAGCACTTGGTGCTTTTACAACTCTTCCCTTTCCATCTTCTATGGCACGGGCTTCTTTCTACTTGTGGGGTCCTCAGGGATGGATACATCATTTTCCAAGTATGTGCCCTTTTCAAATTTTGGCCTGATGCAAAGGTATATTCTTGTTGCATCCCTTCTAGTGATTGGAAAATTCATTGGTTTCATCATCTGTATCTTGTGGGAGACATATCTCTCCACATATGCGCACTTCTTGGGGTAAACCAACTTCCTGCACAACTCTCTGTGGTCTTGATCTACTTCACTAAGGTCAAACCTTAGTCTCTTGGCCTCTTTAAACCTGTTCACACCCATTTGGAAGTATTATGCGGTGAAAGAGAAGGGAAACTTGCACCATGGGCTCATTGTTTCATCTTTAAACCTAAATTTTCCAATGCAAAAGTGTCGATATACCGAAAATTCCACTTCTCCTTGCATGAGTTCAAGTAACTACATGGAATTATCCATTCCACCCCAAACGTGTCCCTCATGCACTTGTACCATTTCTCTAAATGCACCTTGTGAGTGGTTTTCATGATCTCTTAAGTATATTTTGTGAACCGATTCGTGAGTGAAGGATCCTCTTCTAGGTACTCCCAAACAAACCTCTTCAGCCCATTGGGCGCTCCGATTTTTGAGAAGAAAATAGTGAGGAGGATGTTTCCAAATAATATTTTTCACCCTCCCGCACGCTGCTCATGATTTCATCTAAGATGAAAGCAGATAAATTATAGATGGTTCCCTCGGCTATTTTCTAGCACACGTTCATCCATGCCTTATTCACCTACACCCATCTCTCCTAATCATTAAGCTTCATAACTAGGTGCACACTCATCCTCATCATGGGTCCTGGATCTCGGTGATATCAAATTATTGTGACCCTTATTATAGGCATACCTAGCTACTATCTCCAAATCACTGCACCCCCCGAATGGCTTGAGAATGAATCAAAAAATTCAGTGTGATTGGGGCACATGGGATCACCTCTCAAGCTATGGGACTTGGGTTCAAGGTGAACCTCTAGAGAAGGCCGGCTTCCTCTACCTAAACTAAACACAACACTACTTCTAATGCAAGATAAAATGGTTATCTAGTCCTATGCTAAAATTTCATGGGATTAGGGAAAGATATTTTTGAGTAAATAAAACATATGCTAGAAGTGGTGATGCACCAAATAAATGGATGTTTAAAATCTAGAAGGGTTAATGTGGGGGTATGCTTGCATCACTAACCACCTTCACCTATCTCAACTAGAAAGGGTACAAAATACCACAAACCTAGGGCGGATGTTACTTTGTTAAACTCGATCAAATAATAAGCTACCAATCTCCTAGTGGAAAAGGATGAACTTGAGAAGAGTGAACTAACACCACAACTCAACTGCATGTAATATTCCACCACTTGATAATCACAGAACTCCACAAACCTACAATGGAAACCAGAACTTACACTTATGCACTGAAAACATGAGAGAGGAAAATAGAAGCAGAAAAATAATGGAAGGACATTCATATGATCACGAAGCATAATTCTCATTACTTCAAGCACTCACACAGTGCATCATTACATCAGGTGAAAAGGGCATAAGCTGTCATTACATTTCGAAAAGAATGCCTGAGAGCCTGCAGATTCACAAATTGTGAAGAGGAGGGGAAGATTTGAAAGTGTCTAATCCTCCTACTTGTGGCACCTGTTGGAATCCACTTGTTGCAACCCTTTGGATTGAATTTCCAATTTACATTTATAGAAGAAAAATGAGAGAGAGGAGAGAAGGAGTCATAATTGCATCCCTAAATGGAAGGCACATGATGTATCATTTATCACATTCGGTTGAACCATCTGAAAAGGATCCATCATATGCAATTAATTCCTGTTGACATAGTCTTCATAATTAATTAAAATAATATTTAAATAATAATAATAAATATTATTATTAAAAATATTAATTTAATTAAAAATAATAATTGTACCCTCCCATTAACTAGTCTGCTCTAGCCAAAAATGGCCCAGCTCACCGAGTTGAGTCCGAGCTCTTCCATCATCGCAAGCTCCGAGTTGAGCATGTCATCCTCACTGACTCAACGAGCTCTCCCATATCAGTCACCGAGCCAATTTAGTCTTGTGTTTCATCAAGCGTGACCTGTGTTAAAACTTGTGCCAAGCTTATCACCGAGTTGCACCATTCCAATGAAGAGCCCATCGTCGGAGCCAAGCATGATCACATTCATACCAAGGAAATTCATACATTATGAGGGGGAAACTCAGACCTTTGATGTTGTCCTATCATCATACCATCTACCAACCAACCAACTTGATGAGTTGGCTTGAAGCCCTACATTCCCACAACTCGGCTCAGCTTGGTATGAGTGAGCCCATTCTCACCAAGTTCACGCATGAGATGCTAAAATGATCTCTGGATTTACTTGAGCTAGACTATCTCGAGGGCTCCTTGAACTCAAATCTTGATTCCCTATGTGAATGATTTCATTCTTAAGAATTTATTCCTATCAACTTCAAGCTTCCTGGATGTTGACTACCAAGCTCCACTAACGATCGACGCTTCTCACTCCCTAGATGAACTTGAAAGCTCTCCACACAACCAATTCCTACTTTGTATAGATATCCTCTTGCCAAGCCGATCCACTATCAATGATCTTATCATTTTATTTATTGCTAACAACTCGGGACTCTTTCCTTACATTTTTGTCGAGATCTAGAAATAATATATTTGAGAAAACTATGTCCCACTTAGCTCAACCTATAAGTCTTGTGAAAACTCATTATTTATCTCAATGATCCCAAAGTTCCTCTACCATCACCGAGCTCTTTCCATACTCACCGAGGCACCCAAGACCAATGAGCTCCATCATCTCTTCCACATGAGTTTTCCCTGACTTGTTTGGCCTATTTAATACATAGTTCGATGATCCAAAGGAATAACTCAGTTGTCGATGCAACCTTGGCTTGACTTGGTTTATACATGTGAGCTCACCTATGTTATTTGTGGGCTCATGATCAAAATATTTCATTGAACCCTAAACTGAGCTCGTATTTTGGTGAGTTCTCTGTCGAGCGCACAATCCCTAAATTGGCAAGCTCCTTCCTTTACTAGAAATGAGCTCACTAAACTAAGTGATCAGACTCCAAGCACTCTTAGAAGGCCAAGTTCCTTCCTCGATCGACATAATTTCTCATTTTCCTAAACCATAGTCACAAACTAAGCTCTCCTGTGAGTTGTTTTCTCCTCACCGAGCTAGACCACCTCCCGATTGAGCTTTACATGGATCCCTTCACAAATTGCAACAGTCATTGATGAACTTTGTCTCTAACCCTAAGCTCACCTGTGAGTTTGGTTTCTATGAGACATATCTCCCTATCAACTTGGTGGTTGATTTACACTCTTTCACTCCAACAACTCGGTCCACTATTCTACCTCACCATCCGTTGAAATTGGCATGTAACCCAATCCCACCTCAAAGATCGGACTCGGACCTCCTCATGACTCAATGATAAACTATCACCTCCCCATGACACTCTGCAGCTTTCCGATCCTTGAAAACATTATCTCCGAATCTGAAAAGTCAAACTCCAAAATTCTCGAGTTTCGGGCTTAAGAGGTTTTCAACTCGCTTAACATCCTCAAGCCTAAAATTATCTAAATTTCTAAAAAGAATAATTCAAGAAAAACTCCAAATGAAAAACTCCGAAATGAATCCTTGGCCTACCACTTTAAGTAAAGTTTGTTCTCTGGCTTCATTATCAATCCCAAGTTCTACCAAATACTGATATGCATTCCCTCATTATCACTCCATCCTCAACAATTAATTTGAGCACAATGAGCCCCATCCTTGATGCAGCAAGGTTTTCCATTTCCGAGACCATCGTAATGGCTCACCTAACATGACATACTCAGGGTGCAAGTTCATAGTACTGTTTCCCACTTTACGTCTGAATGAATGCACTCACTATGCCACCGAAATCCCAATGTTTGAACCTAGAATCCATGTTTTCACCTACAAAATATTCCCCGCATGTGCCAAAGACACCTGGCCAACACCCTTAGGCTACTTTTGAGCTCATGTACGTGAGCTCCCAACTAAATCATTTTCATGAAAACTCGGTTGTTGGTACCATGCCCATTTAACTTCTACTTCAACTCAAAAATGCATACGAAGCATGCTAATCCATCTAACGAGCTTGATTTAATTCCGTACTAAACCAATCATCTCCAATGTCAAGCAACATAACCACAACTTAGCCTATTTGAATGATTTGCACATTGGGTTCGATCTTGAGCTACTCACCGCAAAATGAACATTGCCCAACAGGGCCAAGAAGACATCCGCCTTGGCTTTTTACCAAGCTCATACACATTTTAGGATTCCAACTCATATTCCAAGTTACTTTAATTACATGCTCTCCTTCAACCATCGTGGAATCTCCATCATGAACTTATTCCACATCCATCTCTCTACATGACTCATCGACATCAAGCTTGTTCTCTGCGATCATTGCGTTCAACTCAACTTGGTTTCTCGACTCTTCAAAACCTCACCTTTCCCATGTTGTCCACCAAC
The DNA here is from genome assembly GCA_018340775.1 of Taxus wallichiana var. yunnanensis. Lineage (NCBI taxonomy): Eukaryota > Viridiplantae > Streptophyta > Pinopsida > Cupressales > Taxaceae > Taxus > Taxus wallichiana. The sequence continues at coordinate 416,910,253 of CM031237.1, forward strand.
TCATCTTTTGAGTAGTGAGCATCCTAGCTCCCAAGACAAAACAAAACTCAACCTTCAAGTATGATATTGAGCTCACATTTGAGTATTCCACCAAGTTTTCCTATGCCACACCTAGCATCAATGCTATGAGCTCTAATTTAGGTATTTGCCTCACTCAAATATTTCCTGTATTGTGCCGACCATGATCCCTTTTAAATATAATTTATCATTTTTTATTATCTAACTAAGAGGTGAGTCCACTAGGGATGATTTTCTCATTCCAAGACAAACTTGAACTTTCAAGACACGGAAAGAAGGAACAATCCAAGAAGATCCCGAAATAACATACAAGGTTCTCAAGGATTGTAACTTCATTGTCAATTTTTTCTTAAGGGGTGACCTCTCGGGATGATTACCCGCTAAGCATGATTCTAGTAGCCTTGTATATACATCCGGGGCATGGAGTCACTATTTTTCAATCTAAAACCAATCATATCCTAAAACCCCTTGCACTTTGCGATATTGGACCTCCCTCGAATGCGAAGCATGAAGTATATTGAATTTGATGAACACTTGGAAACTATGGAATGTTGCAAAATTTTGAAAGAGGCAGATCATGAATCTCCAATGGAAACTTTGAACTTTTCTTCTCCTTGTGTAACATTCCTATTTTAAGACTTTAGAAACAAGGGAATTTTTTTAAAGTAATGTTCCTTGTTCTAAATACGTAATTTAGAACACACATTCCAAAACAACCATTCTTATAACAGATAACCATATGCAGCTATAATGACTCGGTAAACTACCGATCTATTCATTTCATGACTCGGTGAACTACCGATCTATTCATGTTTAACACTAAGTATTGAATACTTTTTGTATACTACATATACTTGGTTTTCTTACCCTATTCAGGTATTGAGTGATCTATCTAAGGAACCTAACTGAATAGTTGTTACCAATATTCATCTACATCATGATCCTTAGACTAGGTGACGTAGGACAACACAACCAATAGCTTGCGATACTTTGGCCAAAGATTTTTAACATACTATTTGTATTACTTATTCCTTGATGACATACTCATCAATCTGGAATACATCCTTCACCCCCACTCTATTGTTATCTAGAATGTCCTTTACTGACTTCCATCAGTCCTCTTGCCCAAGGTTTAACCCTAGTTTTGGTTAACAACATAGGTTATGATAGGAAGGAGCTCACAAGGACTTAGGATAGATTGGCATATTGGGTCAACCTAAGTCAACCCCGTGTGCCATGGTACCTTGAGTCCTAGAGGGATACTTCGTATCGTAACTACGCTACTTCCCAGTCCTAGAGAGAAACTAAGTTCAAGTCCAAAAGTGTGTAGATCTAGACGATCAATGTAGAAGGGTGTTGCCACATGTCAACTACAAGTGTTGTATCCTCGAGAAGATCCTAATATTCTCAAAGGTATAGCCCTACAGTCGGCGTGTGTCAGCATCCTACAGATAGCCTCGTCGAGATATACATACCCTAGGAGATTATTAAAGTTTAATTAATTTGGTTTCTTAAAGGCAGATTTCAACAACCCTGCCTAGAATCTAATCTAACTCTCCCTAAGTTCTTTTCCAAATCAGGTTCCATTAACCCTTAAGAACTTCCTTAACTTAATATTTCTTTTAATGTTCGTTAACTTTGGCTTATCAAGCAACTACCAAGAAGAAAGGATAGCAACCTCTTAAGTTTTATTCAATGTGACTTAACTATTCAAGAAGTGTAACAACCACCGTGGTTGTAACTTAATAGACTATATTAAAGGAAGTCTAATGATTGTATTCATATCTTCCTTTTTGCTTACTTTTTAATAAGAGAGGAAGAGTCTTCCTCTTCGTGATTAAGTTCTAGGGTTTAACACACCCTTTATGTCCCTTACAAATTTCATAGTTTTCATTGTAAGTTCATTACATGTTACCTTAATGATATGAGTTGTTTAGATAAGTTCATTGAAATTCTGCAACTTACTAAGTTGCATCACAATTAGGGAATTACTCTAATTCCCTTTTCCTACTTATCCAAGAACACTCATTGAAACATATAAATAACATGAAGAATATCAACAGGATAGGATTCCATTTCTTTTACAAAAGTACAAGATAATTTACATACTCTATGCAAGTAAATCCTCATTTTACATTTCATTTTCAAAACTTATACATTTACAACTTATGCATTTTAGACATACTACATGATAGTAGCCTTCATTCAAAAGAGAATAACTTTTCTTTTTTCAATACAACTTAAGAATGATCAAATTCTTCACAAGAATCAACTTAGATCAGCCAATGCATCATATAAGTTTTTGCCTTCTTTTATCACTTACGAAGTCCATCTGCAAAAATTGCTAGCACGGGTCAGTTCAATGAACTGAGCATGATAAGCACTAAGCCTTAAAACGAAGTGCATTCCACTAATTGTTCCAATAAAAACAACCTTGCTTTAATGAACAACAAGTAATTCATACTCCCTAAGCATAAGTAATATCAATAAAAGAAGAGCAATACTAAACAGGTTTAACAAAAAGAAGAACAAAATATAATCTATAATACCTGTCCTATAAATTAAAGTATAATTGATCCCATCAATTATCTTTACCAAACAACAAAACATAACATATCATTGTTTCCAATCTTACCAAATATAATACAACACATATCTTTACTATAAGATACAGAGTGTTTACAACATATTCCCTCTTGGATGTTTCATCTAACTTTCAAGTAAAGAAGAAGAGAAACCATACCCATTATGCCCAAGTACATAACATCAACAAGGTAGAACAGGTGTATATCAAAATTTAAATTGTTCCTTTAAAGGTCCTCTACGTTAAAATTCAACATTTTAAGGTATACATCAAAACAGATCATATGGAAGAAATCCAAGAAGGAGTGATAGATTAACAGTCAACAACAAGATACAATTTCTTTTTCCAACCTAACTTCAATCTCATTCTACTTCATTTCAGTCAAATGACAAGTATACAAGACTAATAAACACTGATTTCCTTTTCCAACAAGAATAAAAATCAGGAGGTTCCAACCAATGAACTTAACCCAACTGCATTATAGAAAGAGTCTTACTAGAATATGATCCCAAACTCTAATCATTTCTTTCAACTTAATAAAACAACTTTACCTTCTCTCATACTTACAGTTTAAGTTCATGCAAGAGTTCCAAAGAAAGAGAAAAAATCGACTTCAAGGAAAGAGAAAACTAAATGCTATCTTCCTTTCTAAACCTTCCCATTATAATGCATGAGTTCTACTTTCCATTAGAAACATTATAACAATAAAGCTCATACACAGTCCACGGGAAGTAAAGTTTCACAGTGTCTCTGTTAAAGACTTAACAATTTTTTATTGGACCAGAACATCCTGAAGGAAACATGCTAACATTTTCCTTCCTAGAACATTTTACATCAAACAGTGAAGTTCCATCAGTCCTTACCATTAACTTTCCCTTTTTGAACTCTAAGAGAAAACAGTGAAGTTCAAAACACAGTTGCAATCAAGTTTGAATCGTAATTAGCCTTCCAAACTTAACATTCATTTATTGGACCCATCAAGAGACAAGAAATCTGAGTAGATACTACACTCAAAATTTCCCAATAGTTAAGGTAGAACTATCTCAATAGTATTCCCATGCATCACTGCAAGAACTACAGGTTGAGATTCCAAATAAAAGACATCCAACAAGCTGATTCCAATCAATATCTCTAAGAGTTTATCTAACAACCTACTAAGCCATGCTTCCAGTTTTCTCTTACATATGTAGTTTATTCAAAAGGATTCTGAGTCTAGAACCACTCCATCTAGTAATAAACTTAATTTAAATGACAAGATCAAACAACTAATTAAAAGTACGTTCAGTCAAAGACTCAAATTACAAATCCAAACACAATATAAAGCATAAGCTCCCTCAAAGGATCAAAATCATTCAAATTCCTTTAACCAAGTTTAGGTAACAACATGTTCCCTCTATAGTTTATAAAATAATCAAAAGATTATAATATCTGAACCAACACATCATTCAGTTACCTTCTTAAATTACAAACACCAAGTAACAAAACAATTGTACAGGGATGTATCACAATATCACAATCACAAATCCCTAAATACACCAGCATAGTAAAGCTAGATCGAGTAAGAAGAAACTTCTTATAAAACAGTTCATTCTACAAACAACTAGCTTCCATTTTCAGTTAAGATCCTTTCAAACCTAGTTTCCCAACTCAAACGGAATGTAAGATGCTTGACAAAACTCAGACAAGACATCTTAAAAGCCAAGTTCATAAAGAACCTCCAATAACATTTAATATGGTCATAAGAACAAGAATTCACAAGCACCATGCCATATGAGGCTTAAATCAACAGTCCAGTTTATCTAAGATAACAACACAGGTTCCAAGTGCATGCGAGTTCCAAAACAATCAAGTTTTTGCAAGATGAAATACAAAAACTAGCCATATACAGTTTTTCCAGTGCATGCAAGTTTCAATAACAGTCAATGTTTTTCGCAAGGTGAAATACAGAAACCAAACCATACACTGGCTTATCCACGGTCCATTTAACTATGGAATAAACACAGGTATCATAGAACCGAGAATCTCTGCTACTGTTCTCTCTACCAAAACAAGTTTCCAACTGAAGCTTGAATTTGTAAACAAGATTAATAAGACTGGAGTTCCTTACCAGCTCGAGTTCACAAAACACAACAAGTTTGCGAACACTAACTCAACAGACACATAGGCAGATCTCAGTAACAACTATAGGCCGTAAAAGAAGTCGAAACCAACCACAATTTCCAACAACCAAAGAAGCTAAACAGAGTCACCAACCTTGTTCTTGCATGCATAAATCATTTGTGCAACATAAGTTTTCAACAGAACCACATATATAACGGATTCAAAACCCAGAATGCAAGTTTTACTAAACCCATCAAACTATTAACCAGATAAGCATGAAATGCACAAACTCATTAGAGAAAATTTGTTTTAATGAAAACACTTAGAGGAAAGAAAGAGATTTTAATAGTTAGGGCCTATCATGCCTGATAGTGTCATTGTAAAATTGAAGAAGACCTCGAGCCGAACTTGTTTCTTCTCCTCTTCCCCACGAAAGATCAAACAACCAGATACTTCTTCCATAATGCTTCTTATACACTCCTGAAACGAAAATAGATTTGAAACCTCCAAAATAGCCATGCAGTGTAGTTTAAACTGCTGGTTCGAAAAACCAGAGTGCATGTAGAAAGAAAATTGGAGAGCATGCAAAATGAAACAACCCAACAAAAATCTGCTTTGGCATGCCTACCTAGGTGGTTTGGGTTCAACAACCAAAAACAATTAATTTCATTTACTCCATATCTCCCACCTATTCTTCCTTGCCACCACCTGCTAATTCTGGCGATCTTCAAATAAAAATAACATGTATTTCCATTTTTAGAGATGCTGCCACCTAAGCCTCTACCAAACCAACTAACCCCTGCCAAAGCTGGCAGTCCGTATGCATTTAAAAACCTTATCAACATCATCATAAATGCCTTAGGAACCATCACCACTATGCATGCGACCCCCTTAAGTCCCAATTCATATCCATTAGTTTAGGATAGGTTAGATCTTAGGTAGGATTTAAATTTATACCTTAGGATGTAACACTAATATCTAACCCCCCCACCATGGCCTTAGCAATTAAGTTAGCTAATCTCAACATAGGTAAACAATTCAAAGTACCATAGTTTAGAATACTAGGTTAGGTTACAGATCAACAATTCAACCAATCCAAACAGAATAAGGAGTTTTAGGTTAGAACCAGAATTCTATCCAGTATCATAGCTTAGATAGAATACATATATATTTTACCTAGCTTAGGATCCGTGGGTTAGTCCTCAATAGGATCCCGGATATCTTTCTTTGGTGATGTGAACAACCGCATCCCATTTTTATCAACAATGACCTGTCATGGTCGATCTTCAAGGAGCCAAGCTAAACAACCTACTGAATGGAAGTACGTTCTCATAGAAGTCAAAGAACTTACAACAACAAAGTTCAGTCCAGCATGTAGCTTAACTCATGGAATGTCAATTTTACCATTCATTCAACAGAGCAGTTTTAAAACATTCCGCATACAAGTTTACACTTTTAAACCAGATTGTATATCACCTTCCGAAGTGAAAAATGGATTCAGAGAAGTCATTCCAGTTCAGTCAAAGGATCTTAAGAGCAGAAAATATGTATCCATATCAAGCATGATTTCCAATAATCAGAATAACATATCCTTATAAGGAAAATCACATATCAACACTTGAATGCAAAGGAGGAAAATAACAATTGTCAAGGGTGTTACACCTTGACACCTTCCAATGATGCAACAATGTACATAACAACACACAAGAGTGACAACGTAAACAAAACACACATAAGAATTGAAAACCATACATGCCCCAAGTGGAACATGCAGGGTGTGCATTGTACTTATCCTGCTGAAAGCAAACCTATACTACCCTACACTAATCAGAAGCATAGGTGAGCTAAACAAAACCAAGAATTGGTTGTGCAAAATAGCTTCCTATCCTTACGATGGATTTCCATGAAAATGATGTGACAATGAACAAGGCCAAAAATGAGAGTGAAAAACTGAAACATGCCCAATCCTCCACTTGATCCACTAAGACATCAATTGGAAAGAGAAAGAATTCCTCTTTTAGTTGCTCTACATTTTTCCTATAGAAGCATTGCAACTGATCCTCATAATTTTGAAGCTCATCCTCACATTCTGAAGTGAATGTGACTAGTTTTGGCTTCTCTTTTGGGTTCAATAAAGCTAGATACTGATAGGACATGTATTCCTACTTGTATGAACTTCAATTTTAACAAGAAATTCTTGCTGAAAACATCCAAGAGAAAGATTATCATTCACAACCTGATTTCCCTCTTGTTTCCCATTTACAAATGATTGATCTTCCACCTCATTTGACATGGAATTTGGAAATTCCAACCCTCCTATTTGTAGTTTTTGATGATTGTTCAGGGAAACAAAATCTTCAAGAATACTTTCCTCCATCACAGACTTGTTTACCAAAACAAGTTCCGTAACTGAAAACATAAACCTCTCCATGACATAATCTTCATTCAATGCTTCTAGATCAGTCCTAGCTCCTCCTATGTGTTCCTCCTTTACGTGTGATGAGGGATACAAAAAACTCAATTCCTCCAATTTTGATTCCAAAGGACAGTTATGAGCAATGAGTTGTTCTTGAGCATGTACCTCCTCAACACTTAAAACTTTCTGGTGGAAAAGAAGTGATGGAATAAAAATATTGTCAAGTTCCATAGGCTCATGTCCATCCAAACATTCTTCCAAATCTGATAGATAATCTACTTCTTCATTCTCTAACTGTATCAAAGGCTCCTTCTTAATATGGGTATCCTCCAAACTAGAACCTCCTTCACCTTGATATTCTTCATTTTCAAACATGAAATTAGAAAGATCAAATTCATCTAAAAATCACATTTTTGAGAAGGAATAAAGGGACAGGGGTTTAGAAATCTTCTGCATAGTTTCGTCAACATTATTGATTCTTGAATCCTTCTTCGTCTCATGAAACCTTTCATGGTTGATTGTAGCATCAAATGATGACTTTGGAAAGATGTTACCATCTTCCAAAAGTGTTGTAAGTTCTTGACATGCATGACAATTAGGATCATTGCATTCATAAGAATTGCCTTGAACATTTGAGTCTTTTTCCTTCACTTGAACATTCTCTTCTCCAACAAACTCTACCACCTTTGGTGATCCAAACTTGTCTAATGGAATTGAGCTAGTATGAATACTACATTCTAAATAAGTAGACTTCTGGTCCTCCTCATTCAACTTTGGATTTATTTCAGGTACAAAACTAGTTGGTTTAACTTGTTCTTGAGCCTCAACTTCTACAGAAGGTTTAGTCAGGAATGAAGTTTGCTTGATGTTAAGTTTTGTAGCCCATTTCTTCAGATTATCTACATTGCAGCCCAGTTCTCTATTATCTTTGACCATATACTCATCCCTTTTTCTCATTTCCTAACAATGTTGTTCCCAAAATGGATTTGGGAATACAAGAGGAGGGGTGGGTTGGGATTTAATTGATTCCCTCACTATTTGAGAAAGAGATTCATTCTCTTGTCTTGATGGATCTTGTAGAAAAGAGGGAACTTTAGAAGAATGAGGCATGGAAGATTCATGATGGAATGGAGGAATAGATGATGAAGTAGTGAATTCCACTTCAGGGGAAGAAAATGGAAAGTTAGGATCATGGGGCTCAAATTGTAACTGCATGGATGGAAACACGGGAAGAGGGTTGTAAGGTGGTAATGAAGGTACCTGCCATTGACAAGATTGACCAACATTACATTCATGAACATATCTTTTCTTGATCCATTCTCCTACCTGATTCATTGTCTTAATTATGAATTGAAGCTTTTGTTGAGGGCTAAAATCACATGGTACATGACCAGTCCATGGGTATGGAATGTTGAAGCCAATTCAGGCTTCCTTTTCCATTTCATTGATTCTTATCTACATCATGTTATACTCTAACTCTAGAACCTTCTTCTATAAGTGATATTCTTCAGGTGTACAATAGATCTTGTAATATGCATGCCATTTTTTTTCAGTAGCCCCTCAATCGGGTGGATAACTAAATTGATCTACATCTTTCTCCTGTGGACATGCATGCTCAAACTGATACTCATCATGACATTGGTTTGGAGGTGGATTGTAAGAGCTCAAGATGGAAAGAAATGTTGCTCACTGCAAGTAAGAACCCCACTCTGGGAAATGATGCCATGTTTTCACAAACTTCATGGATGGAAAGATATGGGTAAAATAAAATTTTGCAACACATAGAATAGGGTACTTAGACCAATGGAGTCACCAGTTGTGCTTGGGTATACCTCCTAAGGATGAAATTTCACTAAGATCACAAAAACTTAATGAAATGAAATGAACACAATACACACACCTATGAAAGATGTGTGTCTCTCCCACCGAGCATGCCAAAAACTATTGTCTCCAAATAAATGTACCCCCCGAATGGCCTAAGAATGAATCATGACATTTAGTGTGATTGGGACACATGGGATCACCTCTCAAGCTATGGGACTTGGGCTCAAGGTGAACCTCCGGAGAGAAGCCACTTCCTCTTCCTAAACTAAACACAACACTACTTCTAATGCAAGATAAAATGGTTATCTATTCCTATGCTAACATTTCATGGGGTTAGGGAAAGAGATTTGCAAGTATATAAAACCTATGTTAGAAGTGATGATGCACCAAATAAAGGGATGTTTAACATATGGAAGGGTTAATGTGGGAGGTATGCTTACATCACTGACCACCTTCACCTATCACAACTAGAAAGGGTACAAAATACCACAAACTAGGGGTGGACGTTCCTTTGTTAAACTCGATCAAAAAATAAGCTACCAATCTCCCAATGGAAAAGGATGAACTTGAGAAGGGTGAACCAACACCACAACTCAACTGCATGTAATATTCCACCACTTGATAAGCACAGAACTCCACAAACCTGCAATGGAAACCAAAACTTGCACTATGCACCTGAAAACATGAGAGAGGCAAATAGAAGTAGAAAAATCATGGAAGGACATTCATATGATCACAAAGCATAATTCTCATTACTTCAAGCACTTACACAGTGCATCATTACATTAGGTGAAAAGGGCATAAGCTGCCATTACATTTTGAGAAGAAAGGCTTGAGAGCCTACAAATTCACAAATTGTGAAGAGAAGGGGAAGCTTGGAAAGTGTCTAATCCTCCAACTTGTGGGACCTATTGGAATCCACTTGTTGGAACCCTTTGGATGAATTTCCAATTTACATTTATAGAAGAAAAATGAGAGAGAGGAGAGAAGGATTCATAATTGCATCCCTAAATGGAAGGCACATGATGTATCATTTATCACATTCAGTTGAACCATCTGAAAAGGCTCCATCATGTGTAATTAATGCCTGTTGACATAGTCTTCATAATTAATTAAAATAATATTTAAATAATAATAATAAATATTATTATTTAAAATATTTAAAAAAATATTAATTTAATTAAAAAATAATAATTGTACCCTCTCATTGACTAGTCTGCTCTAGCCAAAAATGGCCCAACTCATCGAGTTAAGTCCGAGCTCTTTCATCGTCATAGCTACTCGAGTTTAGCACATCATCCTCACTGACTCGACGAGCTCTCCCATATCAGTGCCAAGCCAATTTAGTCTTGTGTTTCATTGAGAATGACCTGTGTTAAAATTTGTGCCAAGCTTATCATTGAGTTGCACCATTCCAAAGAAGAGCCCATCGTCGGAGCCAAGCATGATCACATTCATACCAAGGAAATTCATACGTTATGAGGGGGAAACTTTGACCTTTGACATTGTCCTATCATCATACCATCTACCGACCAACCAACTTGATGAGTTGGATTCGAAGCCCCGCATTCCCATGACTCGGCTCAACTTGGTATGAGTGAGCCCATTCTCACCAAGTTCACGCATGAGATGCCAAACTGATCTCTAGATTTACCTGAGCTAGACTGTCTTGCGGGCTCCTTGAACTCAAAGCTCGATTCCTTATGTGAATGATTTCCTTCTTTAGCGTTTATTCCTCTCAACTTCAAGCTTCCTAGACCTTGACTACTAAGCTCCACCAATGACCGATGCTTCCCACTCCTGGATTAACTTGAAAGATCTCCACACAACCTATTCCTACTCTACATAGATATCCTCTCACCAAGTGGATCCGCTATCAACGATCTTCTCATTTTATTTATTGCTAATAGCTCGGATTCTTTCCTTGCATTTCTTTTAAGCTATGCAAAACAATATATTTGAGAAAAATATGACCCACTTAGCTCAACCTCTCGAGTCCTGTGAAAATTCGTTATTCGGCTCCATGAGCTAAAGTGCCTCCACCATCACCGATCTCTTTCCTTAATGACCGAGGTGCCCAAGACCAACCGAGCTCCATCATCTCTTCCACATGAGTTTGCCCTAACTTGTTCAGCTGTTTAATACATAGTTTGATGATCCAAAGGAATAACTCAATTGTTTATGCAACCTTGGCTTGAATTTTTTTATACATCTGAGCTCACCTATGTTATTTGCGGTCTCGGCATCAAAATATTTCACCGAACCCTAAACTAAGATCATATTTTGACGATTTCTCTGTCGAGCGCACAATCCCTAAATTGGTGAGCTCCTCCCTTTACTATAAACAAGCTCACTAAACCGAGTGATCGAACTCCAAGCACTCCTGGATGGCTGATTTCCTTCCTCGACCAACGTAACTACTCATTTTCCTAAACCATAGTAATGAACTTATCTCACCTATGAGTTGTTTTCTCCTCACCGAGTTGGACCACCTCCCAACTAAGCTTTATATGGATCCCTTCACAAATTACAATAGTCACCGATGAACTTTGTCTTTGTCCCTGAGCTCGCATGTGAGTTTGGTTTCTACGAGACATATCTCCTATCTATCAATTTGTTGATTTACACTTTGTCGCTCCAATGAATTGGTCCACTATTCTACCTCGCCCATCTCGATAAACTCAAAGGCATGAAACTCTGTTCCCACCTCGGCGCATCGGTCTTGGACCTCCCCCGACTTAGTGATAGACTCACACCTCCCCATGACACTCCACAGCTTCTGATCCTTGAAAACATTATCTCTGAATCCGAGAAAAGCTGAAACTCCAAAATTTGAATTTTCGAGTTTTGGGCTTTGAATATTTTCAACTCACTTAACATCCTCAAGCCCAAAATTCTCCAAATTTCCAAAAAGAATAATTCCGAAGAAAAACTCCGAACGAAAAAATCCAAAACAACTCCTTGGCCTACCACTTTAAGTAAAGTCAATTCTATGGCTTCATTATTAATCCCGAGTTCTACCAATTCCTAGTATGCATTCCCTCACTATCACTCCATCCTCAACAATTAATCTGATCACAACGAGCCCCATCCTTGACGTAGTAAGGTTTTCCTCACTACCGAGCCCATCGTAATGGCTCACCTAACATGACATACTCGGGTGCAAGTTCATAAATCTTGTTTCCCACTTTACATTTGAATGAATGCATATACTATGCCACTAAAATCCCAATGTTCAAACCAAGAATTTGTGTTTTCACCGCAAAATATTCCCCGCATGTGCTAACACACATGCCAACACCCTTAGGCTACTTCTATATCGAGCTCATGTATGCGAGCTCCAAACTAAATCATTGTCGTGAAAAAATGGATTGTTAGCACCATGCCCATATAACTTCTACTTGAATTGACGATTCATGTAAAGAATGCCAATCCATCACCAATGATCTTGATTTAATTTTGTACTAAACCGATCATCTCCAATGTCAAACAACATAACCACAACTCAACCTATTTAAATGATTTGCACATTGGGTTCAATCTCAAGCTACTCACCACAAAATAAACATTTCCCAATAGGGCCAAGAAGACATCTACCTTGGATTTTTACCAAGATCAAACACATTTTAGGATTCCAACTCATATTCTGAGTTAATTTAATTACATGCTCTCCTTCAACCATTGTGGACTTACCATCATGAACTTCTTCCACATCCATCTATGCATGACTCAACCGACATCAAGATTTTCTCTACATCGACCACGTTCAACTCAACTCAGTTTCTCTGACTCTTTGGAAACCTCACCATGCCCGAGTTGTCCACCAACTCACCTTTTGAGTAGTGAGCATACTAGCTCCCGAGCTAAAAACAACTCAAACTTCGAGTATGATATCGAGCTCACATTTGAGTATTCCACCGAGTTGTCCTATGCCATAGCTAGCATCAATGCTATGATCTCCAATTTAGGTATTTTCCTCACTCAAATATTTCCTTTACTATGCTGAGCACAATCCCTTTTAAATATAATTTATCATTTTTATTATTTAACCAAGAGGTGAGCCCACTAGGGATGATTTTCCGTTCCGAGACCAACTTGAACCTTCAAGACACGGAAAGAAGGAACAATCCCAGAAGATCTTGAAACAACATACAAGGTTCTCAAGGCTTGTAACCTCATTGTCCATTTTTTCTTAAGGGGGAAAAAATTGACAACAATCTCCTTAATGGCCTCCTTGTTGCTCAAGTCATCATCTAGACTCTCTCCCTCATAGGTAAGGCCTGTGAACTTTGAAATTAACTGGGGAGTTATGCACATCTTGTGTCCTGCAAAATAGAAATGATCCTCATGCACGCGTGACATCATATACTAGTAGAGGCACTCAGGATTTCCAAAGTATGGTAGTTTATAAAGTTACAATAACCATGCCTTCTCCATCTTAACCTTTACCTCATTGTAAGTGGGAATGCCTTCTAGCATTCTCTTATTAGTTAGGCGCACCAATTCCAAGGCCATCTCCTTCTTTGTTGTAGTTGTGTGATGGTTATAATCACTCACCATCATCTTCCTTAGGTGTGATTCCCATTATTTTCCTAGAAACACCCCATCTGGTACTGCATCTCTACGTACCATTCTTCATTTGTTCTCTCAATGGTTGTTTGTTTTCCCTTGCCCTTTTATTTTGCTTCTTTGGTGAGATGGTTGGTTTTCTGGGTGCCATTTTTCTGATTGATTTTAGCACTTATAACTTTTCCTTCTTTCTCTACTCTATTACTCTATCTAGCCCCAAGCTTGATCTTCACGAAAAACTCCTTCTAACTCTGTGCCCTAGTCGCCAAACCCTAACTAGAAAAACCCTTCCACAAGATGGCACTTGCTTACTTAACTTCTCCATGCTTGTGTACTCCTTTCCTACTAGTTTGCAAATTTACCCTAGCTATGCACTTAAGATCTCTCAAATGCTTCCTTCATCACAAAGATCTTGCTTTGGATGCCCTAGTTCGTAAGAGATTTCTTTCCTTTGTAATCAAAATGTAAATAATGAAGTTCTCAACCTTTTATTTATATTTTTTCTCTCTTCCTAGCATTAAATGCTCTCTCACCTACCACTGTACATTGACCTTATATGCGGCCTTTTCCACTAATTTTGTCTTAAGTTCCTTTACTTACGTGCCTAACCTTGCGCAAAAAAATTCTACAACCTTCTGGCGCACAAACAATCCATCTTGACCGAATATTCTTATGTGTGCATTAACAACACCAAAGCGACTTCTTCTCACATCCACCTGATTTTTTCTCTCACCTACCTCATGTTGTTCTGCACTCCTCTCGTACATGGTTTCTCTAAGGCTTTCTTGACACCAACCATTCACATCCATCTCTTCTCTACGCACCTATTAACCTTACACGCCTTTAGTTATTTTAACCGGGCCATTCACCATAACTTCTATTCCCAACGCACACTTATATTATGGTTATATACTTTTCATTACTCCACCCCACACTAAAATAGATGCGTGGTCCTTTGTGCATGCAAAAACTTCAAAAATTAATGTGGTTACTAGCGCACACAAAGATAAAAAAACAACAAAAAGGAATGAACAATGAGAAAGGGAAACATAAGAAAATAAAACTACATAAAGGGAAACTTATACTAAATGGAAAACCTACCTTATTACAAACACCGAGAAAACTTATTTATAGTAGGGCTTCAACCTACTCCCATTGAAGTATTCTAGTAATCTCATCCCATCCAGTGCTTGCAACTGGCATGTGCTTGAATCAAGGATGTACAAGATTATGTAAGGGCCCAACCAATGGACTTTTAGCTTCTCAGGATGGCTTAGAAACTTGGAATCATATATAAAAACCATCTACCCATCCTCAAACTTCTTGTTCTTCATGTGATGATCATGACATGCCTCTTTGTTTTTTGCTTTTTCGGTCTTAGCTTCACTTGGCGAGTGACCATCTTTCATCCAACTGCATTAATTTGTCAATCCTTTCTTCCAGTGCTTGCTCATCGGCTAATCCTCCTATGTGTGCTATACAAATTGAAGGTAACATGAATTCAACTGGTAGGATAACCTCCACACCAAACACTAATTGAAACAATGTGGCCTTATTTAACCTCTTGTAGGTTGTCCTGTATACCCAAAGAATGGTTGATACTTTGTCATCCCAATCTTGTCTACTAACATCACAGATCTTAGTGAACGTGTGACTAAGTATTTTGTTAAATTCCTCAATGCTTCCATTTTCTTGAGGGTGATAGGGGTAGTCTTATGATTGGAAACCATAAATTATGATAACAGAATCCTAACCATCTGATTGAGAAAGTGCGTACCTCTATCACTTGTCAAACTTAATGGGCATCTATACCTACTGATTATATTTTCCCATAAAAATATAGCAATTGTAGCCACTATACAATCCTTTGTAGGTTCTTCCTCTGCCCATCATATCAAATAATCGCATGAAGTTATGATATACCATGAACCAGTCCTTCGTGCTATTGGTGAGATTGTTCCTAAATAGTTGATAGCCCATTTCTCAAATGGTTTCGCACTGGATATTGGTCGTAAGGGCATTTCATCCCTCTTTCTAGGTTTTCCAAGGCACTAGAAATGGTCACAAGCCTTGCAAAACTCAATACAATCTTGGTAAATGGTTTCCCACCAAATCCCTATGAGCAAAATCTTCCATGTGGTTGCATTTTCCTCATAATGTCCTCCTACTATCCCACCATGCATTTCTTCCATAATTGGAATGCACTCATGTTCTAGCACGCATCGATGTAAAACCTCATCATGACCCAATTTGTATAGATCTCTACTAATTAGCATGTAAGGTGTGACGCATATGGCTAATTGTTTCCTCTCTAAGGACTTCATTCCTTTTGGTGCCACACCTATTTTAAGAAATACTACAATGTCCTCCAAATCCAAGGGTACGCGCAACAACCTAAATAGTTATGTGTTAGGCATAGCCTCCTAAATGCTCTACTTGTGTTCCCCTGAGTCAATCCTAGATAGATGATCGGGTCCAGAATTACTCTTTCTTGGCTTCACAACCATGGTGAACTCAAATTCTTGAAATAGCAGGACCCACTAACATATGCACCCTTGAAGAATAGGCTTATTGACTAAGTATTTTAATGCCATGTGGTCCATGTAGAATATAAAGGGTGTTTCCAATAGATACTTCCTAAACTTATGCAATGCGTAGATCATGGATAATGCTTCACGCTCAGTAGTTGTGTAATTTTTCTCTGCTAGTGTTAACTTTCTGTTGGCAAAACACAAGGGATGATCAACAATCCCTTCACCAGGTTGTGCCAGTACTGCTCTAATGGTTGTGCCTGAGGCATCAACATGAACATGGAAAGGCTTATCCCAAGAAGGGAATCATAGTATGGGTGTGGTGACAATCTTATCCTTTAAAGTATTAAATGCCTTTTGTTGTGCCTCTCCCCAAAGGAAGGCACTCTTGTGTTTAAGCAACTCTTCTAAGGGCACGACTATCCTAACATATCCCTTGATGAACTTCTTGTAATACCCTATATTCCTAAGGAATCCATGCACTGCGCTTTGGCTAGTAGGCTCCCTAGCCCCATAATGACAACTTTTGTGGGATCTACTAGTAAGCCCTCCTACATAGGATGTGCCCCAATAATATTCCAAATGGGGTAGCAAAGACACATTTCTTAATGTTGAGGGATATTATTGATTGCCAACATGTCTCAAACATTAATTTTAAGTTATCATAGTGGTCCTTGACTAGCCCATACACTCGTCCAATCATCTAGATAGACTTGAAGAAATTTGTGGATAAAGTCATGAAATGCTTTTACCATAATGTGCGAGAACTCGGAGGTTCATTATTCAACCCAAAGGGCATGACCGTATACGAAAAATTCCCCACTCAATGGTGAAGGTTGTCTTCTCCTGGTCCTCCTTTATGATATGAACGTGGTGGTACCCTAAAATCCATCTCAGTAAAGGAATAGACTTTGCATCCGGCCACTCCTTCCAAAATTTCTTCATGAAGGGGGTTGGAAAAGGATCGATGACCCAAAAAAATTCAACTCCATATAGTCTACATAGATCCTTATCCTTCCATCCTTTTTAATACTAATGACCATTAGACTTACCCATTCTCGACTCTTCAACAACTTCAATGATACCGACACTATCATCTTATCTATTTCTTCCTTAACCTTCATCATCTTCCAATCTTTCCACTTCCTCCCCATCAATTACATACACCATCTTCCCTTTTTATTTTTCCATACATGCGTGCTCAAGTTGTATCTCTTCTGATTCTTCTTCCTCAAAGTGTGCCTCCAAGCCAGGTTCTCCTAGAAACTCTTGTATTCTATCCTCTTCCATAGCACTATCCCCTATTGTAAGGTGTTTGAAAACCTATAACACCTTATCCATTGATGGCTTTGTACTTTGATATTCAAAATCTTGGATGAGATCGATGTCAACTCCCCGCCAATTTCCTGTCTGGCGGCATGTTTTTGAATGGATATACCATGCACGTGCACAACCTTGTAGTGTGGAATACAACTTATGTACCCATAATGATGGTGGCAAGGCTTTTGTGCCTCCTATCTAAGTCTTCTCACATGCTTGGATATGGAATGAAGTGGTCTCTTTACCATGGTAGTCTCGAATGACCGTGGGTCCATTGCTTCTAAAAACCTTATAGAGAACGTGATTCTTACCTCGCGCCACTCTAGGAGGCTCTCTTGATGTGTAGCCCACCAACGCATTGTAGTCCTAAGTAGGCTGTAACTGAGCATCCCTCTTCTTTTGTCCTCATTTTTCCATTGAGCTTCCATGTCCCGTAAGAAAATTTTAGGGTTTTCCCCTCCAGAGTAACTTTGTAACTTATTTCGTCCCCTGGCACTTGAGTGAGTGCACCTTGTTC
The DNA here is from genome assembly GCA_018340775.1 of Taxus wallichiana var. yunnanensis. Taxonomy (NCBI): domain Eukaryota; kingdom Viridiplantae; phylum Streptophyta; class Pinopsida; order Cupressales; family Taxaceae; genus Taxus; species Taxus wallichiana. The sequence goes on from CM031237.1 coordinate 416,928,132, forward strand.
ACTTTTTTTGAGACCCCCTCGCTTATCACCCAATTAACTTGTAGGTCTCATATTCCCAATTGTCACACTCCATGCTTGTGGTATCACTCACAGACTGGGCATCCTCAAATTGGATAACTCCTTATGTTGGGTGAATTATCTCTAGGTCTCTGATGGAGCACACATAAATTCTATCAAGGACCTCTTCTCCCAAAGGTTTAGTGTAAGGTGTCAACTTCCCATCTGTTAGAGGGATGATGACCCATTCTTCCTTGTTTTCAAAACTGATATATCCTTTGTTGAACCAAAGGTCAACATTGTTCTTATAACACCATGGGCACCCGAGTAATGCTAGAAAATTGTTTGCCTCAACAAGTGCCAAGACTTCAAAGTCTCCATTAAACTTGGCCCCATAAATGGTAATAACTGCATCCTTTAATACTCCAATGGGCATTGACTTAGTTTTTTTTTCATATATAGCACATTTGAAGATGGCTGAAATGTGGGCCTTCCCATTTGATGTCAAGCATCCAATGTAAGAACATTGACTTCTACTCTGTTTCAATCAATATGTTTCTTAGAAGCCAACCATCCATGACTGCGTTCAATGTGATTTCATTTTCATAATCAAGGCTATAGGAGGAGGTTTGCATGAAACACCTACCTTTCATGCTCCACTCCAAGACATGGCATATTTTCTCATAGTCATTCTCCTAGTAAGGGAATAATATTCTCTTGCCTTAAATTTTTCATACTTCCTTGACCTCATCCAGTCCTTCTGCGAGAACCTCATCATTTCTTCTTTTCTCCTACTACCTAGACTACTCCTTTAGACACTGGATTTCTCCCTATAAACTCTAAATGAAATTGATTGTTTCTTGATACACCTCCTTCTAGTGGGAAGGGTCTAGATATTTCCCATGCACCACTTCTTCTCTTGAGACTAGATTCTTTTGCCTTGGTAATTCTTTGGCATGCACAACTTCGCTCATGTCTTCACCAGAGCAAGTCCTAAACCCGACTCATGTGGCACTCTAGGCATCCATTTAGTGTCGGCCTTCTTTATACTTACCATCATGGCACACTTGTATTTTCGATGTTGCTAGCTCATGTGCTCAAAAACTTAGGAAATCCTCATACTTGTGCTTCTTTCCGCACCACGAACACCGCCATAACTCGGGAACTCAAGCCTATAATGTTTTGTAGATCCACAGCTATAACAGTTCATCATGATAACTCAATTCTTCCTCCTCCGTGGTTACTACAACCACAAAATCCTCTGTGATAACCTCTTCCACATGCCCCTCCATCCACAAATCCTTCATAACAACGATCATCTTCCTTAGAACCAATAGCAAGGCTGTCTGGCACACACCATGATCAATGGTCTCATGGATTTGGTCAATAAACCTATAATCCTTAGTATCATTGGTCGTAGAGGTGTAGATCTTACAAGATTAGGACGCATTCTTCCGAATTGTGAGCTGCAATGGAGGGCATCTACTTGCATCATGGTCCCCATGAAAAATATCACAATCTACTACTATGATGCATACTAATTTCTGGGGGCAACTATCCTTGGCATGCCCCTCTACTTCACAATTTGTACACCACATTCCACTACGAGTCTCATGGGCTAAGTTCATAGATAATTTTTCTAGCTTCTTAGCCATAACAATGATTTGAGCTTCCAGAAATGGACTAACACCAGTATCAATGCTCCCAATAGCTTTAGCGCACAGAGTAGCTTCTAATACCTCGTGTGGGTCTGTGAAAGTCTTATGTGATAATGCCCTTCTAAATGGTGTTATCAACCCTCCAATAAACCATTGGGCATGCTGTGAAGGGTGAATTTCATATGAAAACTTTGACAGGAGGTTTTTAAGCCATGCATCATACTCCTGCACACTCTCTACCATTCCTTGTTGAATCTCCTTCAGAGCGTTAATGCTCTTCTACTCAAACTCGTGGATGCGGAATTCTACTAGTAAGGAATTTTTCAATGTGGTGTAATCTACCACCATTTGATGGGGGTCATACTTACTATACCAGCTATACGCACGCCCTTACAATGTTGTTGTAAATTGACTAGCCTTCTATTCTAGGGTTGTGATCCCATTCACGTGCTATAGTAATTCACACTTGTGAACATGCTTTGCAACATCCTCTATACACTGGTAGTCTGACAAGTGTAAAGAAATTTCAAATATTACTTGAGGAGGTGGCTGAGGCCCCTATCCTCCTGATCCAAATCCTTGGTTTCCTCTAGTGTTTCCTCCTCCACTAGACCCACTAGATCCACTAGGTCCTGTGCCCCTAGATCCCCTAGTTCCACCTCTAGATCCTCCCGTGGTAGTAATGGGCCTGAATTGGTCATGCCTAGTGTCCCCAATGTTCCACTAAACTATGTGCCAATGGTCTACGAGATGTGTGTCCAGTGCCACTCCCTGACGCATTGCCCAAACCTTGTGTATTTTCCCCTTGCCCAAAAATTCCTCCAAACACTGGAATGGTATGTGCAGCCATAGAAGTCCTAAACAAGAAATTATATCTCATAGGTGTTGATCAGTCACTTCCATCGATACAAACTAGATTAACAATACTTCTCCCTTGATATGGAAAATCAAGCACCAAGTTCTAGTCACTAGGTGGGTTTAGATGCATGCCACTGACACTTCTTTCTCCACGTGACAAACTCTCATCGTAAGATGAAGTGGTCTCTCTCCCACACTTGCCAAGATGGGTTAGAATAGACTGCTTTAGGTTCCATGTCCTCTGCGTGAACCTCAACTCCTTCCCAAAATATCTGCCTCCATAGATCCATCACACTTGTAACCTCACATTGTCTAACAATATCCCTTTCACGTGCTTCACTATACTTGAGTCATCTCTCTTCCCTTTCCTTTTCATCCATAATTTATGCCATCTTCCTCTACCCTAGCTTCCTCTCCCAATGCTCAAAATGGTTTATCCAGCCATTGGAAATGCCTCTAAACTCAAGGTAACAATCAAGATCTTCATTACTAAAGGAATAACACGTAGAAATGATCCTTTAGGCTCCCTCATAAATTTAAACTCAACAAATTATAGACAAGAGTACGTAGAAATGGAGTACTCTAAAGTGTAGTTAGCCAACACTCCCTTCCACCAATGATCCACAACATGAGTCCACATCAGATTTGCATCTTATAGCCTCTGGTAATCATCTTGGGTCCATACATGCACTCTATAGTACCAACTTGATCTGGACACATATGCCGAGAGCCATTCATACAACTCTATTGAGAAGTAATAGAATAAATTTTCATACAACTCATGGTAGAGGTTCTCTTCTACCCATCTACATGCATCAAACTCAGGTCCAGTGTTGAATCTCTAAGAAAATTCATCCTCTCGTGCTCTTGAACCATGTTTCAACACTTTCCAAGGTTAAATTCTCTGTCATCACACAATATAGATATAAAGATGCATGCCATTTCTTACAAAAACTTCAAAAAGAGGTCCCACAAATGGAACCAATATGTAGTCAATTTTTATACCCCTTAACAAATAAGGACAATCCCATGCATGCCGGCCTATCACCCAGTGGGCGCTGGTCACTCACTGAGGCACACGTGGGCACCAAGCCTCTCTTTTATGTGATTTGTGCAATAATGTAGCATAGATGCGTAATTGAAAGATAGAATAAACTCCTTATTCAACTAAGAACTTCAAGTAAATGCTACACTAATGTATCCATTCAGACAAGAAGCACATTGACAAAAGATAGATATGAACCATGAGGGAAAGAGGATGCATAATGATTATACTCATTCATATGAAACATATTGAACATAAAAAGAGATAAGTATGAGCCACGAACCACATATATTAATATTTGTACATGTCCAAAGAATTAGATTACATCTATCAAGGTCATTTGAGACCAAAATGATAGTGCGATTAGAACCATGTAGCAAGACTAAACTTACACCCCTTATAATGAAAAAAACATATGTACCATCCCTTGATACATCATTCTTCCTACAGATCTCCTAGCCCAACCCATAAAGCTCTTCATGTAGTTCTACAAAGCTTCACCTCTCATCTGCTCTCTCTAATCCCCTCTATGTGTATCTCTATATTCCTCTAACCTCTCCCCTACCTCTTCTCTCTTTTTTCTCTCCTTTTACCGGGTACTTGTATTTATAGCCTTTCTCAACACCTTCAAGCCTTTACGAGAGTTATAGATCCATTTCCAAGTGTCCAAGGTGGTCCTCCATGGGAGCATGATTCTTTAGGATCGATCTCTCCACTCTTTGCAATGATGGCCTTCTAGAATCTTCCATCGTAAGGTATATTCCTTCCTAGGCCACCTGTTGCTAGGCTGACACCTTATCCACTCCACATGCGTAGTCAGGTCATGATTTTCTCATGTTCTTCCTGATACACCAAATATGGCTAAGTCCCAAAACCTTTTCTCTACCTTGCGCGCATGCCACTTGTTCTACTAAAACCCTCCTAGAACCCTATTCTACATGATTTTCACTTACGCACCCTTCTTTAAGTGGGTCCTATGCACCCACGTGCTTCTCTCTACTTATCCAATAAATTAGGGGCCCAACAATGTTCACATCTTGCACAAACAACTTTAAGGAGAGGCCTCTTACCTTTGCGCACTTTGGGTGAGCAATCATCTCAGTCCGGGTGATGTGCCAAAGGTGCACCCGGTTATTCATGGTAAATTCTAGGATGCATCATTGGTTCTATTTTTGGGACCTCTTTTTTAGTTTTTTTCATGATTGTTCACGATGAAGACATACCGATTGACCCTAGAAAGTGTTGAGGAGTGGATAAAATATATAGAAGAAGAGTACGCATGGAGGTTCAACACTAGATCTGAGTTTGACGCATACATGTGGGTGGAAAATAATTTGTATAAATGTTTGTATGAGAGCTTCTTTGTTATTTTCCCAGTAGAACTATATGAGTGGTTGGTTACTTATGTTTCTAAAAGAAATTGGAGGTATCGTACACTTGTCTAGATATGAGAAGAATTTAAAGTCCTATATGATGTTGATCTGATTTGGACATGCGTTGTGGATACTTGGTTCTGTGGTGTTTTGAACAACTATATTCTAGAGTAATCAATTTCCACTTATTCTTTCCCAGAGGTAGCTAAGTTCCAATTTTTATGGTATCCTAGGGGAACTTACTTGCAAAATATTCCACTGGTGATCAAGATCTTGATGGTAACCATGAACTCGAGGAAAAACCAATGGCTAGCTAAACCCCACCATGCATGGGGCGGTAGAAGGTTTGATGAAAGATGGAAGACCTAGCGGTAGAGAGGTAGAGAGAAGAAAGGTGGCTTAAGTACAATGAGGTGTGCAAGATGGAGATAGAGAAGTAATGTGACATTGCAGAGCATATGGAATTGAGGAGAGAGATGGCTCATGAAGGATTTCAAGCTCACGCAGAAGGCATGGGTCCATAACATCGGAACTCCCCCATTTGGGAAAGCATGATAAGGAAGCCTCCTCAGCCTCACATAGGAGCGTGCTAGCAGAGATGACCTGGGCTGTAGGTGTGCATCTAAATCTACCTAAAAACCTAGCCCTTACACTTGGTTTTCTAGTATCTAGTACATCCAATAGTCAACAAGATAATTTGGGTAGTAGGGAAGCATGAGTAAGTCACATAGCAAGTACATCTATGGTAGGGAAAATGTCTTTACCTTTTTTTGAGGTACCTTCTCAGGCACATCATCTGCATAGAATTTGAGTGTGTATAATTTGGGGCTCACTGGGAGTATTACCACCATGCAGACTATAGGATTTCAGTATAGTACTATTGTTGGGACATAGGGAAGTACATCTTATTGTCCACTTCTGACTACAAGTGGAGGATCAAGGGGTATAAGTGGCTCTAGTTCTGGTGGATTTGGAAGCAAAGGAAACATAGGAGGTTCTGGATTAGGTGGGCAGGGTCCGCACCAACCCCAAAATATTTACATGGAGATGTCTCTTCATCTTCCAGAGTATAGGGGCATAGAAGATGCTATTGAACACATGCACATGTGTGAGATACTATGGCACACAAAAGGGATCATGACTTTTGAGTGCAAGGCAAATCAATTTGTAAATAAATTGCAGGGACACACACATAGTTGGTACATGAATTTTGACCCTGATCAAACTTGTGTAGATTATGCAACATTTAAAGATGTATTCCCTAAAGAGTTATATATCCTTGAATTTGAGTAAAAGAGTATAAGTGCACTCAAGGATATTAAACAAGGCGCTAATGAGAGTGTCCATGAGTATGATGACCATCACCACCACATTCGTAATTATGAGAGGCTCTAAATAGAGGGGCAGAAACTTTACCACCTTTACTATGGGTGCACAAACTTTATTCCACTTTATAAGGTTGCACATGCGCTTGGTATGTATATGCGGAGCTGCATAGAGAAACTAGAGGGGCAAGATTTTATTTTAGGAATGGTCCAAACTTTTGACTACTTCTCTACCAAACCTCTAGTAGAAGAAGCATTAAGGGTTATAAATCATTTAACTATGGGAGACAGTGTAAAGGTGGAAGAGCTCATTTAGGAGTTATTTGATGAAAACAACTTAGGAGTGCACTTTGATGAAGAAGAAGAGACATATGCCACACTACTTAAGCACGCGTACTTTGAGAAAGAAAAAGAAAAGATGATCTATATATGGATGATGAAGAATTATAGAATCTAGATATACATCATTCAATAGTACGTGTAAGGTTTTGGAAAGTGTAGATAATAATTTGCACACCTATCATGAACCTCGAGAGACAAAGAAAGTGAATATTGGAATGGATGATGAACCTAAGGAGGTAATAATTACATATTATTTGTCCGACTCAAGTGACAAAGATAGTTGAGTTGCTTTGTGATTTTCAGGACATGTATCCTAGGGGCTACCATGAATTAAAAGGAGTGCATGATTCATTAGGAGAAATGAAGATCAAGCTTAAGGAAGGTATGTTCCTGATTAGGAAGAAACCTTATAGGATGAACCCTAACATGCACATAAAAGTTAAAGAATAAATTGACATGATGTTGAAGTTTGGCATCGTAAACGCCTCTAGGAGAATTATAGTGGGTTAGCCCCATGGTCATCGGTATAAATAAAGATGTGTGGATTAGGATTTGTGTTGATTACAGAGAACTGAATGATGCATGTGTGATTGATCCCTTTCATACACCTTTTACTGAGGATATATTAAAAGGCATTGTAGGGTGTGAAATATATTCTTTTACAGATGGATTGTATGGGTATCATCATGTCGGGATTGCATAGGAGGATCAAGAAAAAAAAAAATTCACCACTAAATGGGGAAGTTTTGCATATACTGTGATGCCCTTTGGTCTGAAAAACACGCTTGCAGTATTCTCATGAATAGTTGTTCAAGAATTCTAGGATTTTATTCACATTTTATTCCAGGTTTACTTGGATGATTGGATGGTGTATGGACCTATTAAGGATCATTGTGACAATTTTTGCTTGATTTTTTAAAGATGTAGAATACTAAGCATCTCTTTGAACATCAAGAAGTGAGTGTTTGCTACACCTTTTGGCACTATGTTAGGGCACATCATGTGCAAGGAAGGTTTGCTAGTAGATCTAGCTAAGGTTGTAGTTATTATAGACTTGGAAGAGCCTACCACTCAGAGTGAGGTGGGCAGATTCTTGGGTCATATTGGGCATTATAGAAAATTTATCAAAGGATATGCTAAGGTTTCCAAACCCTTGGAAGAGTTACTAAAAGGAAAAGAGATATTTTATTGGGAGAACTGCAGTAGCGCGCATTTGAGACATTGAAGGAAAGACTTACTACAATGCCTATTCTACATTTTACCTCATGGGACCAACCATTTCATGTACATGTGGACGCCTCTGCATGACCATGGGCGTGGTGTTAGCTCATCTTGGATAGGGTATTATAGATCACCTTGTCTATTTTACTAGTAGAAAGTTGACTCATGTAGAGTAGAATTATACAACTAACGAAACCTTGTCAATGATCTATACACTACATAAATTCAAACAATACCTTCTAACAACACCATTCATATTTTACACCAATCACATGGCATTGAAATACTTAGTAAACAAGCCCATTTTACAAGGGTGCATATGTCGATGGGTGCTCTTATTCTAAGAATTTGATTTCACAGTTGTGGTAAAACTAGGGAAAAGTAATTTTAGCCTAGACCACTTATCAAGAATTCAGTTGGGGAGGACATAGACAATTTAAGATACAATCCCGGATGCACAGTTGTATAGGTTAAAATGCATGCCTTTGGAATTGGAGGATATTGCTATCTTTTTACGTATAGGTATGGCACCAGAAGGAATGAAATCCTTAGAGAAGAAACAAATTACAATTCACGCGGCACCTTTTATGTTGATTAGTGGTGACCTGTACAAGTTAGGCTGAGATGAAGTATTGCACTAGTGTGTATAAGAGCATGAGCACTCAGATATCATGTAATAGGATCATGGTGGTATTGCAGGTGGGCACTACACAAGTGACGCCACTGCGTGTAAGATTATACTCACTGGATTATGGTGGGAGACCCTCTATAAAGATTGTAAAGCATATTGTAAGGCATGTGATCATTGTCAACACATTGGTAAACCTAGGCAAAGAGATGAAATTCCTTTAAGATCTATTCCTAGTGCAGAGCCATTTGAGAAATGGGCTATAGACTTTGTGAGTCCTATTTCACCAGTCGCGCATAGAAATTTATTGCGCTACATCATCACTTACACAAATTATCTTACAAGGTGGGTAGAAGTAGCACCTACCAAGGATTATATAGTAGCTACAATAACCATGTTCTTATGGGAAAATGTTCTTACAAGGTATGGATTCCCACTAATCTTGGCAATTGATAGGGGTATACACTTTCTGAATGAGATGATCAGGATACTATTGGATGAATTCATGATTACGAACCATAAGACTACACCCTATCATCCTTAGGAAAATGGGATCACTAAGGCCTTCAATAAAATTTTAAGTCGATATTGACAAAAATTTGTGATGTTGGAAGGAAAGATTGGGATGATAAAGTTTCTGCTATGATTTGGGCATATAGAACAACATATAAGAGGTTGAACAAGGCCACACCCTTTCAGTTGGTGTTTGGCATAAAAGCAGTTCTTTTGATGGAATTCATGTTACCTTCTTTGTGTATTGCGCACACTAGAGGTCTAGCTTGTTGGTCCAAAATGCATGCTTGGGCGAGATCTATGGATAAACGAGCCAGCCAGCAGCGAGGGCATAGCCCCTCTTTGAGTCGTGAAAGTGGCCCTGGTTTATTGCTATTCTACCAGCGAGGAATCTATGCAAGTCTCATAGATTCTGCCTTCGGGGGTTTGGGATCTCATCCCAGTGGGGTGTTTCCGACTTGTGAAAAGAAAGGAAAGGAAGAGGGGATGAGGAAAGAGCAGGTCCGAAGGAAGAAAAGAAATGAATTCCAAAGCAGAAAGGTCAGAAGATTTATGTTTTGGGATTGGTAGTAAACAGAGCCAAACCTACTTGCATAAATAAACAAAGCAATACTGATGATGAATAAATGACAATGAAACAGAAGCAGATTTAACAGAATAAGCACATAGATCAGACATAAGAAAGATCTAATGGCGATAACACAGGTATTCAGCACAAAGTCTAAATATTTGTATTAATTACTCTTCTGTTACAAAAAGCTCAAAGTCTCTTTTCCTTACTCCTATTTCTTATCTGAAAGATATTCACTCATGCATCCATAATACTACAAGTGTTGGAGTATTTATAGAAGAAGAAGGGAAAAGAAGGCAAAAAGGAGCCAACAACTATTTACAAAGATATTTACAAAATATCTAAAAGTCATGTTGACTTTTTACAACTTGATGGATGACATCATCCCATGATGTAACATGGATGATGTCATCATTTACATCAACATACTTCAGATATTTCTAGAAAGACGAAGAAGAAAAAGGGAAGAAGAAGAAGAAGAAGAAGGAGCAGCAACTATTCGTCATCATCATCTTGCGGCCGAAAGGGGGTGGACTACTTTTGTTGCTCCTCAGGTGACGAGATATGGAACTGAGAGCGGTATTCCATGAACTTGTTGATTATTGGCCCAAGTTGATCCTGAGAAGGATCCTTGTGCCTATCGCTTATTGCCTCACAAGTCTCCCGCTCATCTATGAGCTTCTCTGGGAGTTTGGAAAAGTCCTTTTCCGCCTCAATGAGGAACCCGACGAAGTCCCTACAGGCCAGCAGGTTGTTGATGGACTCCGTGTCAAATGTGACCTCTGGCCCCATTCCTTGAGAAGCGATCTCCTTGAAGATCCGGATGGTTTCATCAGCTGACCTTAAGGTAAAGGAAGGAGTGAGCAACCCTGGAGACATGTTGAGAACAATTCGCTCCATTTGATGCATTGTATCCAGGGCCTCTTCCTTTACCTTGTCAATTTTTTCCAGAACAAATTCAAGCTGATCCACCCGGTAGTCCAGAGTGGACATGATTTTGTTGAGGGCCCTTGGATGGCCGAAGACGCCGAACTTGACCAGATCTTCGACTGAACAGTCGAACATTTGTTGAAAGGTCTTGTGTCGCAGTCTAGCATGTTCCAACTCTTCTGATATGGGCCCCGCTAATGCTTGGAGCTCCTTGTTTTCCTTTCCGATGTTCAGATACAAATCGACAAACTCGGTGATCACTCTTTCACTGTCCTTGAGGATCTGGCTCCTCCAAGCAAAAATGGCCATACCCTGCTCACCGATCTTTGCATATTCATTGATTTTCTCCTAGCTGAGAAGCTCAGAAGTCTCGGCGGTAGTTGTGGGAGGCGCACTACCCATCTTCTGTAAGGCTTGGAGCAGATATTTGTTTTGCTCTTTCAGTAGCCTTTTCTCTTCTTTTGTCTCTTGAAGCTTTTGACAGAGGGTGTCAACCATGGAAAGAGCTTCCCCCTGGAGACTTTCAGAAGATGTCCCCATTGTGACTTGGGTCACGGTAAAATCTGTCGGAGACAGATCCTTTTTCTCTTTGAGGGGATCGGGGTATGCAATTTCCATGATTCTCTCACCTGCAGCACTTTTAGAGAAGCGTGTAACAAGCTTCTGCTTCTTCACCCCTTTGGCTGGGATCACTGAAAAGTCCATCGAGCGATGGGAACTTTCCTCTTTTGCTGGCTTAGCTGAGAGATCCAGGCTGGTCCTATGGAAGAAGGACCAGAGACAGAGGAGGAGGCAGCTACAGTAGAAGAGGGGAAAAACGTGGAGACACGCGGCGGCGGCATTGAGAGAATAGCCGAAGAAGTGTCCACGGGAGGAAGGGAAACTGCAGCTGTGGAAGACATAGGAAGGGAAGGGAGCCCGGAGATGAGGGAAGAAATGGAGGAGGACAGATCAGTGAGGGAGGAGAAGATAGACGAAGAAGCAGGGGAAAGAGTAGAAGAAGGGACAGAGGACACGACCAAAGGGATGGTCGCTTGAGTCACTCGAGGAGGGGAAGGAAGAGAAGAAGAAGGGATAGAAGGGACCTCTGTTGTGGTAGCAATGCTGACATCCTGAGTGGATGGGCCTATGGGACTATCCTCTGTTATTTCTTCCTCTAGAGTTATGACTTGTTCTGGCGCTGTGGAAGGAGGACTTTCAAGGGCTTCTTCCTGAATGGTGCTGGATTCACCTTCTACACCTTTTCCTTTAAGCTGCTTCTTGGATCGTGAAGGTGCGTTGCCCAATGGGGAGGTTGTGAAATCTACCCCGAGGTAGATTAGCCCGTTCATTCGGCACCAGTGCTCTGTCCTATGCAGAGTTTCCTTGACCCTCTCCTCAATTGTCTGAGGAGCCTTAGTTCTATCAATGGCCGGAAAGGGCCAATCGTCCCCATCTGTATCAGTATATACCTTGTCTACTTCATCTTCTGTAGTTTGGAAGCCTTTGGGGACAATGGCTATCCCGTATTGGATGATTTCTGCCAATGCTAGGTGAGAATGATCCTTTCTTCTGAGCTCTACCTCATGGAGGACGTCAATATAAATATCCTCGATCTGAGGAACATGGATTGGATCAAGCTTTGCTCTTGGCAGGCAGCCCCTTGGGTCGAAGGTAGGCCTGGCTGGGAAGTCGTGTTTCAAATTAAGTAACTCCAGCTCTGCAAACATTTCCTTCACCTTGTGGTGGGTAGAGCATGTGTATCGGCCCACTGTGAGGGGGAAAGGAGTTCCACCCTTCTTCCTTTTCAGGCATTTTTCGTGGTATGTGATTAGCCTTGACAGTTCCAGCAGAATCAGCTTAGGCCCAGCATACCTACCTTGGTAGCCTGGTTGGCTCTCCCAAAAAGTTGGCAGCCCTTAGATAGGTGAATGTAGGAAACTGGGTGAACAGGGCTCCCCATTTCTCCGTGGCTGCCACTATGCTTTTGGTCGTGCGACCATAAGTCATGTTCGGCCTCAGTAGGCAGATGATGTGATAGAAAAACACATCGTTAACTTTTGTGAACTGGGAGATGCTATTCTCCAGCCTCAACTCTGGGTAGTACTCGTATATCTTGACCTGAGGCCAAACTCCACTCCTCGTCAGGCCTGGATAGTCCCTCTCTGATGCTGTAGCGTAGACCACGTAGGAGTTCATATGGAATACTCCCGTTGTGCTGAATTGTTGTAGCTGCTCGGAGATGGTGCTGCTTATAATTTCCCCCCAGCAAAAGCGCTGATCAGGAAAATTCTTGTTCATTGTTTCCAAGTAGCGCAGCATCCATTTATGGAAGTAATGGGCGTCAGAAAGCCCGAAGACCCTGCTCAGGAAGGTAATGGTATCGCTGAGCTCTTCTGAGAAGTCACTGCGGTGGATGATTTGGGGCCACCGGGTTACCACCTTCTTATTTTTCAGATATACTTCGTTCATTAGCTGCATACATTGGTCTTCATTGTCTTCCCAGGCCTTGATGCACTCTGCTTGGCTAACGGCCACAAAGTGCCGGTGGTGAGGGATGCCGAGTATGATCTCAAAATGACGGGCAGTGAGGTTAATGACTACCTCGCCCTTGCTGTTTTCGACACACCTTGTGTCTTTATTATAAGACTGGGCAACCACCATCATAAATTCATTATTGACGCGCGACAGGATTCCTCCGGCGAAGTGCAGGGCACTGCCTATTAGTTTGTCCATCCATGGACTCCTTGTAACTTTCTGAGTTCTGGCCCAGAATTCCTCCATGTCGATATGCCCCACCCCGAGTCTCGATGTCCATGCTTTCATTCGGCTGTGTGACTCGGGCATTCTGACCCTCTGATATTTGTATTTCATTTCTTCCTCCGTAGGCTTAGCCTTTCCTTTCAATTTGATAGGTCTTTTGCTGGATGTTGACATATGTTCTTCTAAGTTTATCTGCTGATCTGCATGAAGAAGAAGCGAAACCCAACGTAGAAAGGTTGTATCAGTCATTTGATTTCCCATTGAAGTGCTAACAGAAGAAAGAGTTAGTTATTTTCAGGTTCAGGGCGCAGGGCGCATGAAAATTGCAGCTTACAGGGCTAAATAGGTAAGGCGCACAGGAAGAGGGTGTTGCAAGGATAAAACTGGCGCCAAAGGCGCATGGCGCATGCATACTGCAGATTGCATTTTATAAAGGGCGCATGAAAAGTGTGTGTTACATAGTGACAGGATGCGCCCTTTGGCGCATGGAATTTTCATGTTGCATTGGGATTTGGTGCGCCCTTTGGCACATGGATGGTTCGTGTAACAAGAACTTTTCGTGCCCAAAGGAGCATGGCGCGGCGCACAAAAGGTTTACACAACATGATGTTATTGTAATCGGGGATGCGCCTGCGCCTTCAAAGATTTGTACTTAGCACAGATAAAGCTTGTGTTGCATGGATGCTGGGTGCGCCATTGGCGCATGGAAATGTGATGCAGCAAGGAAGGATTGTGCGCCAAAGGGGCGCAAGTTTAGCACTTGCAGCATGTGAAAGAGGCGCGCCTTGAGGGCGCAGGAGTTCATGATGCAACAAGTATGAAAGGTGCGCCATTGGCGCGGGTTTTGTTCATGTAACAGGGGTGACAGATGCGCCGAAGGCAAGAGAGAAACAGTGAACTAAATCACTCTCAAAGGGGTCTTTACATGGTTTAGATTTCTTCTTCTCCTCTTTTCCTTTTTGACAGGTCATTTGGGTAAATGAAATGGTTAAAACCAGGAGGGTTACAAACCATTGTTTCTAGGATGACATCCTCCTCCAGCAGATCTGGAAAGAGGAAGATAAGGAAAGACAACATGCGGGGGGGAAAAAGCTCAACACATGCATATCAAAAACCAAACCAGCAAGCAAGAAGCACTATCTAGCAAAACTCACGAAAGAGACAAGAGCACTTACCCGGATAAATAGCAAAAATCTGGAAAACGGGTCCACAACGCATTGAAAACAACGAGGCAGGGGCTGACAGGCTCAGAGAAAGGAAATCACGTGCTCTGCGAATAGTGAAAATGACATTTGGGCACGCAAACACATATATATATAGGTGAGCTGGTCATCAATGTGCCACCCACTTTTTAAAGGGCGCATGAGAGTTGCTGTCGACAGGGAAAAGCGTGCGCCCTTTGGCGCATGAAAATGTTTGCCAGCAGGAAATTAAGCGCACCTTTGGCGCACCAAAAGCTATGTCGACATGAAGTTATGTGCGCCCTTTGGTGCACCAAAACATGGCGCAACAAAAGTTGTGCCAACACAAAGGCGCATGCGCCTTGGCGCACGCAGGGAAGGCTCAACATACTTTGGCGCACCAAAAGGTGTGTTGACACTGAAAATCATGCGCCAAAGGTTTTAAAGGGGGCACACCAAAAGTTGGTGTTACATAGCAATTTCATGCGCCCAGCCAAAAAAAGGCTCAAAAGACTAAGTTCGAAAAACCAGATTTCCCGGGAAGGGATTTTACAACGTTTCGAACGCAAGGGATCCCTAACGAGGGATCGGAACAAAATTTCAGTATGGTTATCGGTAAAATTTCCCTTGTCAATTTTACGGGATAACATAGGCTGATGAGAAATCACTAGAAGAACGAACTAAAAAGTTGATAAAGTTGGATGAGAGACGATCAATAGCACATTGGAGTTAGAAGCGAGAAAAAGGCTAGGTAGAAGGCATGATATGACAGAACATCAGGGATAAAAATCTTGAGATGGGACAGATGGTGCTTCTTTATGACTCTAAGTTTCTGCGCCATCCAGGCAAGCTTAAAGTGCATTGGTTGGGACCGTATATTATCACTCATATACTTGAATCAATCCTTGTTAGTTAGAGACACTTGATGGAATACGGTTACCTAGTTACTTCAACGGGAGTAGGCTGAAGCCCTACTATAAATAAGTCTTCTTGGTGTTTTTAATAAGGTTGTGTTTCCATTTTAACTAGTTTTTCATTTCTATATTTCCTTAATGTATTTCCTTCTTCGTCACTATGCTTTGTCAATTTAGTTTTGTGTTTCATGTGATAAGCGAGTTTATGCCTTTGGAAGCTAATTACCATTTGAAGATTTTTTTATGCATGAGGACTACACATACCATTAATGTGAGGTGGCTATTTACAATTGGGTAAACATAAATGAACAAACTGCTACGGTGTTATTCAAGTTTAGAGAGGATTTGTTAGAAAGGGGATTGCTTTAAAAATATGATCGTAGTTGGATATAAATGAGGGAACAATATAATGCGAGGTAAGTAACGACCATGGGGACTACCGGGAAGGCATAGTAGCGAGGTACTTGGGCGCATGGAAGTGTGCCGAAGATAATTTTGTAGCTAGAAGGTAAGAAGGCATGCTTTAGAAGGTTATAGTTCGAGTGCGAAGATGTACCACACGGAGATTATGAAAATGGTCAATTAATGAGAGGATTGTTGGTTGTTAAAGGAGCAATAAATGTAGTAACTTTTTGAAAATCTATATAATGAAGTGACATGGGTTCATTATTCATTTTTTTGATCACAAGTATTTGAGCAAGATAAGTGTGATCAAGATGAGCGAGTCATATTGAGGTGCAGAGAGTGTGAAACCAAACATGGAGAGTGGATTATTGCATGGAAGAGGCTGCGTCCCCCCATTGATGAAGGGTTTGAGTGAAGCACGGGCATTGAAAAGAAGCTAGGGTACATAGTTTTAAGCTAGGGAACACAGATTCGAGATAGTGTTTAAACTTGCTTGTTACAAAAGATAGAAGGTGGGATTTTCATGATGGCACCAAAGAAAGCACCTCTGCTGCAATTGCTAAAGGAAAGAAGAAGGTAGAATTTGAAGTTGAAATGGCTTTAGAGAGTAATTTTTTAGATATTTTGTACCCAAAAGGTGTGATAGTCTAACAAGAGTGGGATTCTCACATATGCATGTGAAAAATAAGTGACTATAACCACTGTACATCTGGTAACAAGAAAGAGTTGGATGCATTGTTGAATACAAAGACCACCAAGAGCATAGTGGAGAATATGCCAAGATATATGGCAACGTCGGGAGAAATTATTGAAGCATGTAGGAGTGTATAAGTTGTATGAGCTCCCATATTTTGGTAAGTATGAACCATTATACCAATGGCTGATGAGTAGAGTCCATGAGGACTTCTTCTATTTCACCGGACGAAGGTTTAGAATCAAAGCAACTCGATTTCGACACCGATAGGATTAAATGGAATAGGGATTGACCTTGTTGGTGATCTGACTGATAAAGTAGTAATCATAGAGACAATAAAGGATTTGGGGTATATTAAGGGTCCATGCGGAATGGAAATTGATAAATTGAAGAAGTACCTAGTGGTGTAGCCAGCCACACATCTGGTAACCAAGTTTAATGATCAAGAGAGATGGTTGGAGGTGAATACCAAGTGGCTGCATATTGTGAAGAAAATGTCTCGGGAGTAGTCTACAACCTATTAGGACACATTATAGACACCATCATTGAGGAAGTGCACACATGAAATAAGATAATTTTTGGCGCTATCCTACTTTTTCTCATATTTGTAGAAATTGGAGTTCCCGATGGGCCAAAGAACAAGATTTGGGAGTATCCCATAGAAAATAATTCCCTCGCAGAGAGGTTCCAAAAAAATTTATGTGAAGGATCAATGAGTGGGCCATTTAAGTAGATGGCAGAGATGTGGTATGACCAACTTTGCATGGAATTTGAGGAGGAATGGCACATTCCTAAGGAGATACCTTCGGTGGTGGGCAATGAAGTATAGTTCGCGATGTACCAAAACTTCTACATCATGTGATTTTATATGAGGGATGGGGCATGGATCCCATGGTGTAAACTTCTGTATGCCTTCCCAACACGCTACTTCCGGGAATTAGTCCACCGATTTACTTATGCATTCTACATGAACTCTAATGTAGAAAATGTAGACTGTGTTGCCACACTCTAAGGAAGGCATATGTGTATCTAGGTCGGACTGCCTACATTGAGAGATTCATCTCAGATTTCATAAGTATGAAGCCAATAAGCTTGGCTATTGGGGATAGTGGATACATGCTCATATACCTTTAGCTTAAGCCTAAGTTGGAGAATAACAAGTATGCAAAAAATGAGTTTGCGCTCCCAAGACTACTCAAGGAAAACATACCATGGAGAATGTTCCAACCCCATAGCCTATAAAACCATAGCAGGTAGATAAGGAGGATGAAGAACATGAAGATAGTGGTGGCTTAGATCATAGAGGCCAAAGGAAGCCCACAGTGAGTAGAGGCCGAGCATGTGGGTACTCCACCTCAGGGATAAGAAGAAGACGAAGAATTAGATGTGGAAGTAGTCCATGGAGAGCATTGCTTTAAAATGGTATTAAGAAGAACAAGGACCCAAGGTACGGGACCTTCATATCCTGTAAGAAGGTCACCATGACTCTCTCCTCAAAAAGAGACAACTAAGAGGAAGAGGAGAAAACTAAAGCTGAATGAGGAGGTGGAGGAGTCTGCAGAGAGCGTGCCTAGAACCCTTGTATAAAAGAAGATGTGGAAGAACCCAGGGATGATGATATGAAGGATGAAGAGGAAGGTGTGAATGAGGAAGAAGAGATAGAGCATGATATTTCTCAAAACATCGAAGATCTAACTCTAAACCTTGGCGCTCAAGTTTCTAAGGGGCCAAGAATGAAGAGAACTAGTGGGGAGTATGTTGGGCCAAGTATGGGCTATGTTGAGGACATAAGTAAAATTCTCTGCACCCATTTCAAGAGAGAAATGGGCCTTAAGGGGTTGTATGAATGGGAGTTGATGGACCCAGACATGGCCACTACGTGTGCAAGGAAACAACTATCCTTTTCCACGAGACTCATATGAGCTAGACTACTTTTGATGTATGTGAGGAGTAATGTGTGTCAAGAAGAATGAAGAAGGCACTGTAGAGTAGGCACATGACTATAAATCCCATTCTCATGTTTGATGAGATGGTGAGAAATGACTTGGTTAAGGAATCTATAGAGGTTATGTGGAGGAACATCGATAAGGTTGATACTATTAGAGCATTACGAGAAGATAACAAGGTAAAAGCTATAGAAATAGCGCGTCTAAAAGGAGAGAAGGACTTAGAATAGAAAAATAATGAAGCCTTCATCAGAATGGAAGAAGAAATTGGTGATTATGTCCTAAAATCAAGACCACACTTAGATTTTGAGGTACCTAAATTTTTTCCTTTGGCTATGCATTACATGATTATGTTAGTTGATTTGGTGCTTAAGGATGGACCAATTCACATGCTTTAGCACTAAAGGACCACTGAACAAGAAGTAGAGTGAGCAAGGTCCTCTGTGGTTAGAAAGATTTCATCTTACGAGGCATTATTCAAAACTTTACAAGAAGTGTTGAAGAGAGAAGACCAAGATTTGAACATATGTGTAACTCTAGTAGCGGTAATCGGGATCGGAACTATATTAGAAGATAATGAAGTTCTAAAGGAAACGAAGGATGAGACATTAGGGCATGCATAGAGATTGACATTAGTTAAACAAAAGCGTGAAACCCTTGGAACAACATAACATTTACATAAGAAGAGGCTATATGAGCTTGGAAATCTCATAGCACAAAATATGGATCTTGAGGAGGGAAGGATGTTTGTTATGGCTAACATTGTCCTAGTATTGTAGAATGAAAAGGGAGAGATAACCTATGAAAATTTGGAATCCATTGCCACAAAAATTTCTAGAGAAGACCAAAAACATGTTGGATGATTGGGAAGCCTTGGAGGCTCAGATTAAATAAGAGTATTTGGAGTTGATCCTCCTAGTTGAAGCAAAGGGTGCTAAAAATAGAATTCCATTTTTATAAAGTAATTCTTTACATTCTTTCCATTCTTATTCTTTATTCTTTGGGAAAATTAGGAGGAACCCCATTTTTGGGATGACAATGTAGTTTAGTGTGGGGTAATGTTGAGAAGACAAAATATGACACTAAGGAGAGGGCACACAGAAGATTCGCATGTGGGAGAAAGGCACATTTGAATGTGCAAAAGGATAGGGAAGGAAACACGTGCAAATGATAGATTGATTCATGACATATCCATTTTCATGGTTATGATATATTTTTGGAGATATCGTATGGAGCACACAATGGGATGGAGACTTGTGCGACACACAAATGCTATTTTGGGAAGAGCATCTACTAAGCATCATGTATGAGTTCAAGTTAATAATAGGATTACTACTACTAGTTAATTGTAAGAGATCTATTATTAGCAAACTTACATGTGTGCATGTTATTGTAAATGCGCATGACTATTTTCAGCATGTGACCTATTTTGGGAAATGTGTAAGCAGTGAAGGAAAGTCCCGCCCTTATAAATATGTATTAATTTGTGTAGTTAGAGAGACATTGTGTATGAGCTATTGTGGAGTTATGCTGCCAGATCTAATGCATGCATAAACTTATGATACTATTTTTTGTAATAAGCTTCGTATTTACTGTGTTTAATACAATGGAGTATATTGCGTGAATAATGGTGTTAAACATGACTATAACTTGGTTCTTACATGGTTGATTTCATTATGTTTATCATTTGGTTCATGATTCTTTAAGATCTAGATCCTAAATATGCTCTGTGGAATGTTTATGCTATTTATGGATATGAATACATTATATCTTCATCATGTTCACATCCTACTCAAACAACTATAAGGAGGGGTTTGGTACCTTTACGCCCTTCGGGTGAGCACTCAACTCAGGTTGGGAGATGTGTGAGTGTGCCTGGGTTATTCGTGGTAAATTCTAGGCTACATCACTTGACCAAATGATCTCCAATATCATAATGAAGATGTATATCTCCTACAAATGTAGTTCATCCAAAGTCAATGAAAGAATTTAAGTCTATAAAGCTCTTAATAGTTTCAGTTCAAGATAATAGTGTGTAGATTCTAACTGTACATGTGAGGTTAAGGGAAATCTTAATAGTGAAATGGTGAGATGTAAGCCAAGTAAAGGATTTTAAGAGATAAAGGAAGGTTTAAGTAATGTAATTTCATGAGAAAAACACTTGGCATTCAACACCTTTGACTACAAGACAGATTCCTAGACCAACGAATAAGACAAATCCATTCCGACTATTACATTTTAGAGTTGCGGGGGTAGAGAGAATGTTTTTTTAGAGAAGTCGAAAGATTAGGTAGTTTGAGATATTCATCTATTAATCATTGATGTTAGTGAATCTTGACAATCCCTAAAACTATAGACTAGGTAATTGATCTTATGACAGAGAGTAGTTATTGCAATAGGAAAATTTGATGTGAAGTCATCTTTCCCTTCTTGAAGGAGCTCATAGGTCGAAGTAAGTGGATAGTCATTGAAGACAAAGTTCAAAATTATTTTTATAAATTTTATAAAAGAATTCTAAGGGATTGAAATTTTTTTCTTGAAAAGAGATATGATCATGCCTGAGTATTAGGTGAGGTTGTGGTATAGTACATGATAGGTGTTTCTTATGAAAATAGATCTTATTGGTGTCTATGATAGTTAGCCGAGAAAGGATGTACAAAGTATGAGAATGAATTAGTGGTGACCATATTGAGACGGAGCTCAAGGAAATGAAAAGTAGTGGATCAAGGAGAGAAATAAATTCATTTAAGATTGGAATTTTGCAGCAGGTTTTGAACATGAAATATCGGATGATTAGGAGGTGTACCTAAGAAAAAATCATGATAAAAGTGTGTGTATGAGAGAATCCTTATGCTATAGTTCTTGTAGTAGATGAAGAGTGTGAAATGAGAAGTTATAGGAGATGATTTAGAGGTCATGCTCTGTTATGTTAGATGACCAAATAAGAGAGATCAAACCTTAATTTCAAGTCTAAGTTGATGCTTAACATACAGGGAGTTAAAGCTTCCTTGTAACTAACACTTACGAGAAGAACAAGTAGAAGTTTGATTGAAGAGTTGGGAGTTGAATCTTCCATGCAAGTAAAATCTTGCTAAAGGTCAAGTGGTAGCTTGACTAAAGTATTGGAGTTGATGCTTCAAGTTGAGTGGATGCTTAATAGTGAAATCATTGTAACATTTATAGGATGATTTTGTCCAAGATAGTTCTCTAGTTTCAATGGGTTTTTCTCCCTTGAAGGGTTTCCCACATTAAATATTTTCTTTCTATGTTTATTTTCATGTTGATTGCTTGTGAATGATTCCGTGATTTCACCATAACAAAGATAAGGAAATTGAATTATCTATCAAATTTTGTTTAAGAACTAATTTACCTCCCCTCTCAATGCCTAGAATTTCTAACACCCAGATTGCGAGTCAACTAAGCCCTATCTCCTCCTTTATTGCTTAGGGTTTCATATTTTAAATCTTAGTTTTCTTGTGTCATTTCCATATTTTAGAGTTTATTTTAGTAGCGACTCTACACTATTTATATTTAATTCAAATTAAATTAAATCATTTGGAAAACCCACTCATTCAAACCATACCTTTTGAAAATGTATCAAATTCTATCTCCTTCTAAATTCATGGATCAATATTACTATCCTTCTTTTACTACAACCAAGGTTTCTAACATGGCCACTACTACATCTAATTTTATATGAGTTCATACTCAACATCCTCCTCACTTTATTACTCCAATGCTTGATCTAACCATCAATAGTGTCACTAGTTTCCGCACTCATCCTCCTCAATCTCCACCTGTCTTTATTCCTTCACATATTACTCCTATCATTCCTACCACCGCCTATAAAGGTTATGACATCATTTATCAACTTAAGAATACACTAGCCAAAATATCTTTTTATGATAGTTTGCAAAGTTCACCAATTGTCATCATACATTAGAGGCTACCCTTCATTCCATCCACATTAAAAGTAATAATTCACATGTTGCCTTTACTCACCTCATTCAATCTCTCAAAAATCTACCACATGCTATATATTTTAGTGATGAGGATATCCCTTCCTCCACTACTGACGATCCATTTACACCTTTGTTTATCACCGCTACTATTGGTGCCATCTGTATTAAGTGTGTACTCATTGAAAATGGATCTGCTATAAATCTATGTGCTCTATCCCTCCTTAGGAAAATTGACATTACTAATGATTTAATTAATAAATCCTCTCAAGTTATTCACGGCTATGATTCTACTACTCGCACATGCATGGGAACTATTACTCTACCTCTACAAATTGGGCCTAAAATTTCTCCTACTATATTCTTTTTTATCGAAGCCAACTTTCAATTAAATTGTTTACTTAGAAGACCTTGGATTCATGCAATGCATGATGTTCCCTCTATAGTTCATAGGTGTGTTAAATTCCTAAATGATGGCTATGATCATACCATTTTGCGGACCCTAATCTTTT
Source organism: Taxus wallichiana var. yunnanensis (assembly GCA_018340775.1). Classification (NCBI taxonomy): domain Eukaryota; kingdom Viridiplantae; phylum Streptophyta; class Pinopsida; order Cupressales; family Taxaceae; genus Taxus; species Taxus wallichiana. The sequence continues at coordinate 416,950,946 of CM031237.1, forward strand.
CAAGTTTTATCGCATTGATCCCACTACCACCATGTTCATCCCTCCATCACAACCCATTCCAAATCATAATATTAATATATATGATGTTGGTCAGTCTCATGCTTCACATCCTTCTTCTACCTCTGCAAGTGTTCTATCCATTCCTACTCATACTACTAATATCCTATCACCCACCATGTCCACCTCTTTAGCTCCTACTTTTCAACCTTTCATAGATCCTCTCAATGCTACATATGGATCCACCCCTATCAATGTCCTTGATCATGCCATCCAACAAGATAATGTTAACACTAATGATTCTAATTACAAGGTCGATACTATAGAGCTTAATGGTGACACAATGCGCAATCTTAACTTTACTCTAATTAAAATTGATGAGTCCTACTTCCAGGATCAGTTTTTTCAATTGGCCCTAGTGAATATTAATTCAAGAAAACTCCATCCACTAATGCCATGATACCTTTCTAGGAGACCATACATTCATTAGAAATTTCATCTTCTATTGCATCTCCCAAAGATCATTCTATGTCACAGCTTGACCCCTTTACATACACTCTTTTCATTCATAATTCTTATTGTCCTCACATTACATTTGACCCTACTTTCCTTGACACATTTTGCATGTATGATGACTTGGATCGGATAGGATTCACACTTGTTGATCTCCTTCCTCCGCCTCACTCTCCTCCCCTTTATCACAAATTTTTATTTATTACTCTTGCTTATGGCCTCCACTTCTTCCATTTGAAAATATTTCTTACACGAACAACTCTTTCCTCTCCACTCATAATTGGGTAGTCTTGGCTTGACTACATTGGTGTCACTTTGGATCCTAAACATACGATATTACATTTCCCATGTCTTTTAGCCGCATCTTTGTTTGCAATGGTTCATTTATTGGCTACACTCAAAACCTCACTCGATGGTACACACATGATTTTTCTCAACCTCCTTTTATTGATGAAGAATATGTAATGGGAATGTTCAATTTACACCACAAGGGATCTTTATATTATCAGCCCCACACTATTTCCTACCAACTCTCTAATCCAGACCCTATTGGTTACAAAACTGACAATGATGATATTTTAGACAATTTTACTAGATCTTTATTTACATCATACACTTGGGGGAATCTTGCTTTCTTTCCCCCTTTCTAGCATCAACCATTTTCTATGCTATCTTCTATCACACTTCACGCTTCATACTTAATCTTTCTACATACATTTACATATCTTGATACACACCTTATATCATCATTACCTTATGCCACACTCTAGTTCCACGGTTCATAATCAACTTCTTAGTGTCTTAATATGAAATGACCTTCACCACATTCACTTTTCATACTCTATACTTCATGATATATCTTTCTAGTGCACATTTTTCAAACCATTTCCTGATGATGCAATCTTATTCTATGGTTCATTCTTGATTGTTGAGGGGAATTTATAAATGAACCTCATCTCATACACATCTGTTAGGGGCATGTTTATCCTTCCATCTTCACATATTTCATACCATTCCATCACATGCATACACTACATATTTCATATCTTGGTTGCACTTACTCTTGCTTACTTATACTAATTACATAATTTAATTTTCTTATTATGTTAGTCGGATACTCAATGTCTTTATGATTCTTTATATAAACATGCATGTTCACTTGGTATTTTGGAGTCAACGTAGATCTATTCTATAATTTCACACGTTGCAATGATGATTCTTATCTTTGTACCATTTTTAGTCCCATCGAGGATCTGGGGACTTTAATTTTATTACTATCACATCCTACACATTATGGGTGCTATTGTTTCATTATTTAATACTACTTTCTATCACATTACTTTCAATTGATACATGTATGCCTTTACATAATTTTTATCTTTATAACATGCTAACAGTGCTTCATGTGTAGGGTTGGCCTTACATGACTACATGCCACCAAGGTTATTTGATACACTTTTCTTTCCATTGCTTCTATTGTATGATATTTTTCTCAGCTTTCTCTTATGTCTCGTTTGATCACTATTTGTTTTCTTTTGACCACTTTGGCCTTAATTATCTTATGACATTGTGAGTGATGTCCCATGTATGAAAACCACTTTTCACGATTAACTATGTTTGAAAACTTTCTTTATTACATTTTATTCTATTGCATGATTATTACTTTTTCTACTAACACATTTTACTAGCCACTTTTTTTCATGTGCCTTGGTTTCTATAAAGCACGTCCCCTACCCCCTATAGGTATCGACTTCGAGATCAGAATTAAGTCCTCTCTTTTGGGCCACACACTCCTACATTCATCACATTCACCCCAAATGAGGGGGCATACAGTGGGTGAAAAAACTACCCCTACAATGGATTAGACATATAGTACAAATCTACATAGTACATTAACAACACAAAAATACAATCAAAGAAAGACCCAAAATATGACTTGGGTCCTCATCACAACACATAAACCAATTCCCAACATTAAATAGTAGCTCCTAGTTTCTTGTGTCCTAACTTGGGAACTAATGTACTAGGGGCACACAAATTCATCTTCTCAAATTAGAAAAATCACGAAGCCTTTAGATAATTTCTATAGTTATAGGCATAATCCTTCGATACAACATAGATGAAATCTCCTACAATCCATTTTAATTGTAACTAATTTGAGATAACAGAAAAAATTAGGGATGTACCATTTGTAGTGTTGTTTATCAAGAATATTCATAGATGGAGAGTAACACTAGACCTCTCTCCCCAACACTTACTCTTTGGTGCGATAACGCCTAAAAACTCTCTCTTGGTGCAATATCACCCAAAAACTCACACTTGGCATGAGATCACCCAAAAAAATCACACTTGGCATGAGATTGCCCAAAAACTCACACTTGGCATGAGATCACCAAAAACAATCACTCTTCATAACATCTTTAGGACACTTTTCTATCCTTTACACTCTTTTACATCAAGTGCGCACTTTCTTTCTACACACTTTTATATACTTTTACATACTTGTGCACTTTTTCTCTGATTTATCATATACATGAATTTGACTACATTCTTTCTCTTCTTTTTCTATTTCATCCTTAATACACAACAATAAGCAACGTATAAGCACAAAAACAGGTACAAACATTGTAACATGTTTTACCCCTAGGGTCACTTTCCTTTCCTAGTTTCCACGCTTCACTTTACATCATTCCACACTTCACTAATCCACTCAAACGTGTTTCACCACACGCTCTACATGATCATAAGGTATGCATCTATTATCTACTTTATGTTATCAATTATTCACTCAACAACATAAATTAGGGGGAAATGTAGACACAAAATCACGCACTTAGGTACATTTATAGGTCCTAAAATCATACTAGCATTTACATGATTCCTAAGTAAGAAAACTAGTAATTGACAACTATCTTTGGCATCTTCTCTTTGTTTCTTGATTTTTCTTTAGTCTTGTACACCCTACAACCCTGTCTAAACTTTACTTGTTTATCTTTCTTAGCATCGAGACACCAAAGCACCTATTCGAACAAAAGTGCATAATCGCCCTGTCCCTTGACCCTTTTTCATCTTACTCACTCCTTTTGGGTCTCTTTTATCTTTTGGGAATTTTTTTCACTTATGGATCGGCATTCTTATTGTGAATTATGAAATTAAAAGAAGGGAATCATATAAATACATAGTTATGTGTTCAAAATAAAGGACCAAGCACTAGGCATTTATACTATCATCTATGTTTGCATCCAAAAGGCACCTAAAGCACTTCAAATCATCCACTCAAGGGAAAAGGGACTATATATTTTTTATACATAGCATAGAAAGGGTAATTTCATTCTATTACATCCACATATTTGTATATTATAGAAAATTTATCTCGTTATCAAGTGCATCTTGCATAAGGAAATCCTAAGGCACAATTTCTACAAACACTTACAAGAACTACATGGAGTCTCGAGATGTACTTTGCAACGCTTGGTCGTATGTTCACTCTCGGGGTGACCACCGGGTCAATCCAACTCCCATTCTACATCTTTATTTTTTAGATTTGATGCCTTTTATGGGCTTTTGCATGTTATAAGTACCTTTGGAATTCATTGTGAGAATATCGAGACAGAAAAGGGAACAACAATAAAGACCCCGAGATACCTCATAAATCAAATCCTAAGCTCCTATGCAATCACTAATGCTCAAGTAGTCTATAGTGCCTAGGTTCCTATGTAAAGCCATAGACACCCATGTCTATCCTCATTCCTACTTTTAAGAATTTATAGTGAGCAGTAATGACACTCTTCCCAATCTATTCAACACTTCTTCCAAGTTTAGATCGGTCCCACACTACACATAAATCGGGTAAGTCCTCTATCCCCCTTCATTTATTAGGTTTTTATATTTTCAATATTTTTTTCTTATGTCATTTCTATATTTCAGTAGTGACTTTGTAATATTTAAATTTAATTCAAATTCAATTAAATCAATCATCTATGTTTTTGAAGGTGATTTCCATCAATGACAAAGGTGGAGATTGTTAGACATTTTGTCTTAATTTTTTCATTGATTTCAAATCCATTGATGGATAAGGGTGTGTATAGGTTATGAGAGTATCCATGAGGTTTTAGTCAAGGTATAACATGAAGGTTGATTGGTAGTGTCATGATTTGGTGTAGTCCTATGTTGTTTTGGAGAATGGTCTAGTACGTATGGTCATGGTATGATCTCTCCAAAGTTTATTGAATGATTTTACAAGGTCAAGAAAGGTCCTAGAGATGCTTCATAATTTCCAAGTGCCTTCATATGGTCTCCATGGTCATTTCATGAGTTTTCATGGGTTGTAGTAGTCTTTCTAGGCTATTCCTAGACATAGAACATGTGGTTTGGTATGGTGGCATGATATTTGGAGCATGAATGTCCTATAAAATTATGGTAAAGGTGTTATGAAATTTTATAGTAGGTGTATGATAAGTTTTAGGTCAGTTCTTAGAGGTATGATGATGTTTCATGGTCTTTGGGAAGTAAGAAGGTGAAGACAAGAGATGATAATAAATGTAAGTCATTGTGGATGGAGAGTTTAAATAAAATTTTAGAATGGATGAGACTTGGGTAATTTAGAGGAGGTTTTCATGATGCTTCATGAAAATTTTCAGGTTTGGGTGCTGAATATTTTTTAATATATGAGGTTTTGGCAAAACTAGATTTACAAAAGTAAGAATTTGAGGTAAATCTCGACTTTTAGATGCTCGTTACGGGATGTTTGTTTTGAATGGAGACCTGAGGTATTTGGAATAAATAATTTGTTAATCTATTAGTATTTTCTAAAAATAATGATGTGGTTTGATCATCATGTTTTTATGAATGATCGTTAAGAAGGTAAACAAGTTTAAAACCCACCCAAACTTTAGGTTAAAAGTGACTTGGAGAAAAATGCTTGTCTTGATCTAGAATTGATTATTTTGTTAAAATTGATGATTATATGTTGTGGATAACTCCTAAAACTATCTCTAGGTGTGATTTATAGTTTTTTACAGTATGTGGGTCCCACTCAAAAATCTTGTTTCTAGAAAGTTTCAGTTTGTGCAAAAATTTTCCATTGGACATATTAACTAATTTTCCATTTATTAAAGAATGGGAGATTTATTACATGTCCATGATGATTTCAAATCAGGGTTGTGCCTCTAAAGTACAATTTATGCCCTATTTATGGAGACTATTTTTTAGGTTGTTTTGGGGTAGTTTGGAGCACTTTGTGCTAAAAGTGGGTTTGAAGTGCTACAGGTGGAATTGAGACTTGGTTTTAATTTTTTTCATGATCCTGGTGTAGACACTCAAAATTGGGTTGCAACCCTCTAAACCACCTTTGATTAATTAATTTAATATTATTCCCCCACCATGCCCACTTGCACACATTTTAATTAATTTAATTATCACAATTAAGTTAATTATCTAACTCACCTAGCCACCTCACTTATCCACCTCACCCTTTCCACCTCACCCTAGACCCATTCTAAACCTATTAATTACCTTAGACCAAGTCCCCACTTATCCTAACCAACTAGGAATCTTTCCAACCCTAACTATTCATGACCTATTAATCCTCTAACTAATTCCACACTCTAATTTATGCCATTCAACACTCTAGACCCGATCTAAGCCAAAGACCATGCCAAATTTGGGAGGAAAACCTATTTTTGGAAAAATAGACCAATTATCCTTAATCAACACTAGTTATCCATCGATCGGTGCCAGTTCCCTAACCATCCTTGGTTACCTTAAATAAGAGTTTATAACTCTTTGCATGGTTTCTTAAATTCATTCATTCACTCAAGATTTGGAATTCTAACTCTCGATAACTCAAGCTACCCAACGGTGAACCAAATCCCATCAAATATTCACCAACATCTAGTCATTTCATCCATAGCTTCAAATCGTCACAGTAGAGCACACAGACTGCTGTTATAGTGGCACTAGACACATTCCCATATCTCCCACGAACGCTCGTCAATCAACAACCACCTTCAGATCTACAGGTTACCAGATAAGTAATTCATTCTTATTTGTTAAGATTTTGTTTTGATCTTAAGTCTTTCATTTACGTCTTTCATCCGATCCTTCTCTGTCCCAAATACCACCTTTCACATGTTTACCACCTATTCCATCAACCTAAACCATTTCACCCATCCTAACACCTCTACCACCCTTCTTTGAGCCTTAACAAAAATCATATCATCCTTCCCCAAACCCCCTCAACTCTTTGTGCAATCACAAAGAGACCTAAAACACCCATTTTTAATATTTCCACTATATTTCCCCTATTGGACAGTCACCCAAGTAGGGTTAGTCATTTTCCAAGACTTGTATCGGTCACCTAACGATCACCGGTCTCTCAGTGACAGCCAATTTTACCTAGAGCAACAAGCTCATAACTTTCACCAAATAGTCCAGAATCACCCAAAACTTGCCTAGACCTGGCCCGAATCTTTAGTGATCTTTCCCAACTAGAACAACACCTTTCCTAGTACTATATTATTTTGTATTTTCAATCATTTTCTTTATCTAGTGTATTGATAATGTTTTTATACTCCTAAATCAAAGTGTTAATAATAGGACCTTTACTTCTTGCATTTATTTTCATTAATTTGATAAAACATTGGATTGACAACCATATAGGAAGTATCACACTTCCTAGAACTAACATTCGCTAGGTAATCCACTGTCATATACTATTTAACTCTCTCTTGTGGTCTTTTTGTGCTTTACAGGTAGTTCCTCATAGCCAAAAGGAATCTCTCACATTCAGTCCCGATCAAAATTATACAATGCTTGCAACCTTCTCATGACTATTCATAAGTACTCCTCCTACTCCCATTACCTTTATCTATTTTATACATACTTTGAGGTGAAACATTTTGGAATGCCTGGTTGGACCCATTCTTGTGGGTTCTTTGCATTTTCTTCATATAGGGAATTTTGTGTTTCTTTCTTTTCTAAAAAAATCCCATTAAGTTTCTCTCTGGTCAATATTCTCTTCTTCTACTTGTCTAAAGGAAATTCATGATTTGGTGTTTAAAAAAGAATTCTTCTTACTTTCTTTTGCATCTATATTTAGTGAAAGATCATCCTCTTGACCTATTCTCTATTTTCTACATCCAATTTCACTTTCAATTTGGGCTTAAAAATCTCTACATTTCATCCTTTGTATGTTGCATTAGATCACCTAAATTTATTTGTAATCTATATACTTGGAGGTCATGACCAACATGATTAATAGGAATTAATAAAAGTTTATATTTTGTGCACACACACCCTATCCAAATCACTTGAACAATTTACTCATTTCTTAAACATCTTCCTTCTTGGAAATTTCCGTCAACAATTAACAATTGGATTGGTGGTGGATCCAGTTGGTGTTCTGGCCAGTCATCATATCAAAGTTGGACCTCACATACTATGAAGTATATATTGGGGACACTTAGCCAAAATACACCTGAAACCAGCCATAGACTACTTATAGGGCACCTTTGTTGACCAAAAACTCTACTTTATTCATAGTCAGTTTTAAATGGCATAAGCCACATAACATTAAAATCAAGTATAAGATTGACTTGTTTTGTTAGATTTTTTCTGTAAAATTACGTTTTGAGGAGTGAGGTTGTTTCTTCTTATTTTTCTTATCCTTCATGCCCCACCATCATAACTGGTGTATTTTGGTTCATTTTGGGTGTGTTAGGACTCATCACTGCCATACTCAGTTCCTAGGTTGGTGTTTTCATTTGACTTAATCACCTAAAATTAAAATTTTCATCATCTTCTTAGATTTCACAAGAAACTAAAGACGCATCGAGTCTAGCTACCATCATTGGTTACCATTTTATACTGGCATTGGTTGATTGACTAACATCAGTTCCTTGTTATTTTGGTTATTTTTCCAAAATGAGTATTCAATTCACATCTAGCTATTTTCTGTGACCTATTTTTGTCATTTATCACATTTATGAGTCTCTGTTACCATCAACAGAGTTCAGGTTCATCCGATTTACACTCTTCATCTCCATATTTCTAAATTTGTCATTTATTCTCAGTAACCCGCATCGGTTACCCTAACAATGTTAGTCTCTATGTTTTGATTTTTCTTTCAAAACAAAAACAATTTTCATTTTCTAGATTTCTTCTATCTTATTTTCCTATGTTTCTACACCATCTGTAGAGCTCAGACCACCTGTCCTACCACTATTCACATGGTTTTGAATCGTAGAAAACCAACACTCTAGTTTTTTATGCTAGCTTGTCAACCACTACCTCTTAGTCCTTCACCGCCTTCTATTTCTTCACCCATGGACCCCACCTCTCCTATTACTATACATATAGGTGACAAGGAGTTTAAAAACTCATTAATCACAATCCCTCCACCTTGCATTATTACCTCGCCCATTCATCCACCCATGAATCATTAGGATAACTCATATACAATATTTATGTCTCCATTCCTCCCACTCTCGCCCCACTTCCATATCAGCCACCACTAGTGTAGCATTACCTTCTTCCACCTTACCACTCATTGTTTCTCAGATCACCCCTACATATTCAATATTTGTCGCACCTATGACATTTATCGTACCATCGAAATTTTTTTCCCCTTCGATGACTGCCATGTCATCATCTATAGCTCCTAGTGTAGGGATTCCAACATCATCAGTTGTTATTACCTCACAACCCCCAGTTATGTCGACCCCTTTTTAGAGTTTGGTCATGTCTATACCTATTACTCTACCACCTATCACTATGAGGGTCTCTACATAGGTCCCTCCCACCTATACCTTGTCTCAGCCACCACCTATCACTTATACCTCCCATTTAGGGTATATGCCATCATCATCTGCTGCTACTTATGTTCCCCCTTCTCAGTTTTCTTACTCGACACCTCCATATATTGGTGTGCCTTCTACATCATATCCACCTCCTTATACCATGGGAGGTGCGTCTCAATCTAATCTGACCACGATTTGATCAAAATGATGATGGACAAGATGCAAACCACTGGAAGCATCTATCTCTGGCTCATGTAATACATTGACTTACGCTAAAATCTGTAATGAGCCTATTCATCCTTCCATACCCATTCATCCTTATCCCCCACATTGGGAGATGCCTAAATTCAACTAATTTAATAACAAGGAAGATCCACAACAACATTTGTGATAATTTAAACAATTATATTATTTGATTGCCCACGATGATGCCTTGCTTCTTAGGAATTTCCCCATGTCTTTGACAAGACCTACTTTAGATTGGTACAGTGCTTTACCTAGGCACTCAATATTTTCTTTCAATCAATTGGCTCAAGCCTTCCTTGACCATTTCTCCATCAACATCACTAAGAAGGTCACCATGAATGATTTATATTCGATGCATCAATATGAAGATGAATCTATCACATATTTTTGTACATTGGTGGAGTCTTACCAATCAGCTCACCTTTCAACTTATGCAAACCGAGATGATAGAGTTGTTCACTAGGGCTTGTTCCAGGCACATCTCTCTAACTCTTCAAGTCCAAACATTTTGAACGTCTAATGAAGCATTCACTATAGCTAAGAAGTAAGAAATCCATGTTATCAAAGAGAAGAAGCTACAATTGCACAACAAAAGTGCTTTGTTTAAATCAAATGACTCTTCTTCCTCTTCTAAACCACAAAATACTCATGCTAAAGCAAAGGGATCCACCAACGCGGTGGTCTTGAAAGCTAACCCATCTCATCCATCAAACCAATCGAAACCTCCTAATATTTCTTCTATTCATAACTTCTAGTACAAGAAGGAATTATGAAGATATACCCCCATAGGAGAACCTTATTCCTTAGTTTTGGAAAAGCTATTAAAAGAGGGAGATATCACTCTTCCATTGATTAAACCACATACTGGCTTTAACCCTTCCCATCCTATACCGCATGGTATAAGGAGAATGATTACTGTAACTATCACTTTGGGTTAGAGGATTTAGTAATGAAAATTGTAAAATATTCAAAAACATCATCCAAGAAATGTTAGATAATGGAGATCTTGTTCTGGACAAATCTAATGCACTAGAAAATCAAAATCATTAGGTCTTTAAGAAAACTTTTCCAAACCATACCCATTCATTGAATCAGGCCAGTGAGACTTCTAGTAGTAACACTCATGAACATAGGGTCCATGCCATCTTTAACATAGTAAATATCCCTTATGCTTAGTTTCTTTCCATCTCTTCTATTGACAAGATTCTTGTGTGATCTCCTCTACCCACCGAGTATCTTATTTCACCTACTCCTCTACCCATGAAGGAGCTTACCTCACTTACTCCATCTATAGAGGCACTTACCCCACTTATTTTGTCACCTATTGAGGAGCCTGTATTACCCACACTTTTACCCAAAGAAGAGTCTATTTTATCCTCTTCTCCACCTAAGGAAGAGTATACATCACCTACCTTGCCCCCTCTTCGACCCATAAAGGGTAAATTTTATACTCTCTTTCATTCAGTGATTCATTTCCCAAGATCTATCAAGATCATGTTAATCTTCTCACATCACTTATGTGTACGAGTCGAAGTCAAAAACTTCCCTATTTCACAAACCTCATAATTTTTCACAGGGATCACCACCAAGTCGTCGCCATCTTCCTCTAATTCTACGCCATTATTTAGTTTTGATGATCACTTGGAGTATGTCGACTACTCCATGCTTTGGGGATGCCTTCAAATTCCTGTATCGACTCAAATGAAAATGTTGTCCATAGACACTTCAACAATTTATCCTAAAGTGTTCAAGATAACTAAATCTGTTACACCTGAGTGGTTATAATAGCCTCTTTTGCATCATCCTCACCTACACCCAAACCTTTACCATTACCCCAACAACCACCTACACCCAAACCTCTACCTACACCCATACCTTCACCTACACCCAAACCTATCACTACATTGGGGGTTGTGCCGACACCAAGTCTAATCCATCCTCCCATGAAGATCGATTTAGTCACCTCTTCCCAAACTATCACTAGACCTATTCCCCACCTAAGAGGAAGACCCAACCTCTTAGGCCTCATACCCCAGTTTCTCCCACTCCTCTTTCACCTTCACCACTTCAATCCATTTAAGGTCAAGTAGCCTCCTACCCAAGGTAAAACTAAAACGAAGCAACCTACATCCTTACCGTAACCTCCCACTCCACTCAATCCTTCTACATTACCCCCTTCTACTCCACTACCCAGCCTTTTTCTTCCCTTCAAACTACACTTTCTATATTACCTCCTACCACTATCTTCACCGCACCTCCACTCTCACCTTGGTTAACCCGTCCACTTCCATCTTTCGCATTTCCTTCCACTTCACACACTACCAAAACACCTTTACCCAAGGAGGTGAAACCAAGGACTAAAACCACACTACCTTCCAAAAAGGTATTTAAACCTACTCAACCTCTAACTCCACCTCTAGCAGTACCTCTTCCATAGAAGTCACCTAAAATGCCATCTAAACCCACTCTCACTTCTCATTATGATCCCTTGGAAGGATATTATGCTAACATCCTCACTCGACTGTTAGAAACCTCTGCCATTACATTTCCACCTTAGAAATTACAAACCACTCAAACCTAAACCAGAAGGGTTTGACGATACCATGATTTGTGATTATCATTGTGTGCTAGGGCATGATGTTGAAAATTGTAAGGCCCTTAAAAATATTCTTCTTCAAATGTGTTCTCCCGAATATCTCTTTGTGAAGATGACATTTTGGATGAATATCTCATTCCACCTTTGCTTGTTGCCACACATCCTCACCCCATATATATTCAGGGGCCAACACTTCCACCTCCACAACCCCCTTTTCCTCCTTAGACCTTTGAGATCAATATGGTCTGGATCAGAGAGCTAGCCCAACCCCCTCCAAAATGCTAATGCGTCATACTCATTTCACAGGATCTTATCCCACACTAGGATTTTATCCCTCATGCCATTATACCTTTCACGACACATTTCCTCTAATTATCAAAATAAATATGGTTCGATTTTCCACTCAATCATAGAAAAATAAAGGAAATGAAAAAGTCGATAACCCATCTAGTGTACCTACACCTACCATTCCATCGACATTGGTCCCCATGGTAACCATCGCTGGTCCATTGTATCCTATTTCTGGACGGATTCACACATCATACTATGATCAAACAACTTCACCAATCTCCTCTAAAAATGTCTTTGTATGACCTCATCCAAACCTCTAAGTCTCATCACCAAGCCCTCCTTGAGATCCTGCAAACTATTGAGGTTCTACCAAATGACCCTACACCTGTTGCCATATTCACACCTCATCATGTGGTCACTCTCACTACTTCACCTAAAATCTCTATTACCGCTACCACTCACCAAATTTTTGTTTTCGGTTTCTCGACTCGAGATCACTCGCACCATTCAAATGATCCCGATTTCACCCTCTTCATCTCCATCCACATTGAGGATACTCACATCCAACATGTTATGATCGATGGAGGTGTAAGTATTAATATTATTTCTTCCCATGCATACCTACCAATTACATGCATAATAACCTAGTTATGATGTGTTCTTTCAATGATGCTATGACTTCTACTCTCGCATCGTCATCCTCCACATTTGCATGGGTCCCCACACCATTCTTGAACTGTTCTATGTTCTCGAAGGGGAATTCCAATATAACATGTTGCTTGGCTAACCCTGGATCCATGCCATGGGGTGTGTACCTTCAACTCTTCACCGCTACATCAAGTTTGAATATGAAGGACATCCTTACACTATTCAAGTAGATCCTTCACCTTTCAAAACCTACAACATGTTGTATCGACCCAATGATGTCCTTATCCTAGTTAAGGCATATACTACTACTACTGCCTCATCTACTACCACTTCCACCTCATTTACTACCATTGCCGCTTCACCTTCAACCACTGCTACCTCATCTTCTTCCACTACATCTACCACTTCTGCTACTACATCTTCCTCACCCAGCTCATCTCTCCCCACTGCTACTACAACTTCCAAAGTTAACCTATCTACCAATCCTTCTTCTCAAACTTCAAATAGCTCATCTATTCCCACCACCCAAGTACCAACTTCTGACCCTTTGGAAGGTGTTTTTCAACACCTTACCCTAGGGGAGTATTACCTGTACAACATTGACACATTCCAAACTCCTCAAGAGTATGGAAACCTTCATCAACACCCGCATTATGATCATCGTATAGGAGAAGTGTTTCCATATAGTCCTCCCCACCTTCGCACCAACTTGAAATTTGGTGGACTTGATACTTCTTCTTATTCTCTCAAACCACCCACTCAAACACAACCTTTTTCCTCTAACTTCCATTACCTCACCAACCACTACTTTTCCCACACCTTTCTTCATTGTTTTTCTTGGAAGGGATTTGGCTTTAGTCTTTATGAACAAGTTCATCACACAGTTATTCCTTACACTACCTACAAACATAAAGATTGTCGTGGTATTGGATTCACTAAACCACCTAGTTCTAAGAAGGATAGAGTCGACCTCGTAGAGGAAAAACCACCTTTTGCACCTTTGTCACCTTCTTCACCTACCACACCACCTTCACCAATGGAGTCCATGGATCCAAAATCCATTCCTATTAACTTTTTTTTCATAAACATTATTTATTTGGGACCTCTGACCTATCATCGTGATGGTGAGGCTCCTCTTCCCTTCCTTTCCTTTATCCTAACATGATTGATGATTACATACCTTCTATAAACACCGTTCAATGTTAGGATGATGATTCCATCCTCACCTATCTCGGGTGCGAGAAGATTCTTACATTCACCGATCATTACTTGTTAGTGTGGAATCACAAAGCACCCCGAATGGCCCGGTGTGAAGTGGGGTATTGAGTGTGATTGCAAAACATGGGACCATCTCTCAAGTTGTGGGACTTGCAAAACTTGAGATGGACCTCTAGAGAAATCCGGTTCTTGCTTCCTAATCTACCTGCCACAAGCTACTCCAGTGCAGGCAGAACCTATTCTATCCTAATCTAACCATTCCAAGGGGACAGAGAGAGAGAGAGGGTGAAAGAGCCTACACTAAGTGGTGATACACCAGAAAAGGAAGTGGTTGAATCATAGACCTGACCACCTAAAGTGGAGAGAGGTGAGCAAAGGAGAGGGTGGATAGAATGCACCATGGACCAAAGATAGATTTCACACAGACACCACTTCAAAACCCATTAAACACATAGCTCCCAGGACCACTTGAAACCCATTAAAGGATGAGAGGTAAGAAGAGACAAGAAAATAAGCTAAGGATGGAAAAATGCATCACGAAACATATTTTATTACTCTAAAATGTTACACAATACATCATCAATGGGAAAGAGGCAAGAAAATTCCATTACAAATCCATGGGAGGAGGCTTAGACTCCACGTTCTACCCTAAGGAAGAAAGAGAGAGGGGGCAGAGGAGAAACAACGACCAACCCTTTGAATATGCCCCTTCATTACAATATATAGGAAGAATAAGAGAGAGAAGAGGGAAGAATTAGAATCTTGCTTCAACCACCTAGAGATACGCATTGAATCCTACTTTGAAATCTCAACCACTATCAATCAATTCCTTTCTCAAATCCACCCCAAATATGTCATGTTTGGTTCCCCGACGGATCAAATCAAATCAAATCTGGTAGTTGGAGAAATCAGGCTTTGTATTAATGGCCTGGAAGACGTTTTCCCATTTTTCACCCACCAAATCCTGTTAAGAATGATATTTTATGTTTCCATGGCATAGAGGGTGTCGATACATTTCCAAAAAGTCTTCTCCCACCCAAATCTGAGTCTCCAGTCAAAAGATATGGCCATTTGAATATTTGGATCGCGGGACGCAAATAATTTTAAAGAGTTTATCCATACAGGGTCCACGTGGTGGCCTCTGTGTGCTCCTTGGGATTCTTTGTATTTTTCTTGAGTCTCTTTTCTTGAGGGGAAAAAATTATGACCCTAGACACGTGGTGGCCTAGTGCTTGTTTAGAAACCCACCCCAAATTTTACCTATGAAATAGTGTCGTGTTGACACTTGGCTCCCTATGCTGGCTTGCCTCTACCTTGACTATTCAACCCCTGAATCTGTCCCTTTTTGGACTCTGAGACATGTGGAAGGCCTACGCTCATTTGAAAACCCGCTCAAGATTTTACCTTTGAAGGAGTGTCATGTTGATACTTGGTGCCTTCTGCCTGCACTCTATACTTAGTCATTTTGGGCCGCTCTCCTTTTTGATCTCTATTGACCATTTTATACGTGGAGGGCTGGAACAAGTTTGAGTCTCTAGCCTATATCCTGCTTTTTAATGTGTGTTGTTAAGACACTTAGCACCCTCCACTAAGTCAAAGACTTTTCAATGGTCGGTGTAAATTTTTGGGGCTCTGGACGTGGGAAGCTTGGCACTCATTTGGGTCTACCCCTTTGGATTTAATCTTTGGAGGTGTGCCATTTGGACACTTGGCTCCCTCCATGTCTCCTCCATACTTAGTCATTTTTACCCCATTCTAAACCATTTACAAATCCCTAAGACTTGAATCTTCACCATTTATTTTCCTTTGAGCCTCTGGTTCTTTTGAAACTACTTAGCCTCCTACCTCAACCCTGTTATTCCATTTCCAAGCCCACCTGTAATCTATTTGCTAGATTTGAAGCATGGGTTCACTCAACAAAGCCATTTCTTGAATTTCTTCTTGCACGGGGTCGTTTGATCTTTCGCAGGCCTTGCCACTCCATTATAGAGTTCCTCTATTGCTTGATTGTAGGATTTGAACGTGAATTCTCTGGTTTCTTCTTGTGCAGGGTCGTGGCTGATCAATTTTTCGGGGGAAAATATGGATAACAATTTGGCGACTTGTAGGGGTATTTTCCTGCTAGATGAGAGGACCAGTTTCCTTGAAGCATCCATTGGGCATGGAGTCATAATTAATGGCTTGGTACTGACCCTTCTTTCAAAATGGACTCTTCTAATTACCCACTTTTCACTTTTTCTTGACCTTGAGCCTACCTGCGTCTGCACTCTCAATTTTCATAAGAGATCTTGAAACAAGGCTTCTGAGAGTAGAAAATTGTTTTGACCTCAGGGCTTTCATCTTGTCCCTGAATGGGCTATCTTGAAAACATTCTTTAGTTGCTCTACATTTGTTTTATTTTGAAATTTACAACTATTACAGAAACTATGAGTCTTCTGCCATGAATAGTGAAGGGCCTAGCCTCAGTAGCTCTGGAGCAATATGAACAAAACTTATGTACAAAGAAAAATCATACATGCCTCAAATGAGACATGCAGAGTGTGCACAAGAACTTCTTCTACTGAAACAAAGTCTACTCCTACTCCTAAACTAACCAGAGAGAAAAGGGGCTAAACAAAGCCTGCTATAGGTAGGGAGAAGTAGCTTCCCTTTCTCAAGAGAGGTAGCCATGCAAATGATTTGACACTAAATATGGTTGCCTATATGAGTGAAAAACTAACTTTAAGTTGATCCTCCACCCATATCAGCAAGGTATCAACATTAATGGAAAATACCTCCTCAAGCTGATTTGCATTGGACTCCTGGAGGTGTTGATGGTGACCCTTGGTGCTTTGATACTCATCCTCATGCCCTGAAGTAGGCATGACTGGTTTTGGCTTCTCCCTTGGCTCCAATGAAGCCAAATATCTGATTGGGCAAGGTATGGTCCTTTGAATCTACCCATGGTTCTGAACTCTAACTCCAAGAATGGAGCCTTCTTGCTGACCCTCATGGATGGATGGTGTGGGAGGAATGATAGCCTCATACTCTTTCTCTTCCTCTGGCAAAGAGGTGTGACTTTTGGAAGATCAAAATCTTCCAACTTTGATTCAGGAGGCATGTTACAAACTACAAGTTGTGCTTGCATGCTCTCTTCCATGGCAGTAGGCTCTTGTGATTGAAGAATGAATGATGGGGGAGAAAAGATTGCAATTTCAACTGGCTCCCTCTTATCAAAACATTCTTTTGAGTCTGGTAGGAAATCAAACTCTTTATTGTCCTGCTATAACAAGGTCTCTCCCTTTTGCATGGTGATCTTAAAATCTTCGTTATCTTCACCATATGAAGCTTCATCTTCAAACATGAAGCTAATGAGTTCAGCTCCTCCAAAAGATCAGACTTTTGGAGAGGTTGAATGGGAGAGGGGGCTGTATTTTCTTATGCAACCGGCTCATGATTTAGTGCCTCTGAATTTGTCTTGGTCACCTCCATATGCTCCTTTTTAACTGGGCTTGGAGTTGGTTGTTCTTCTTCCTTCTCTTGTGAAGAACATGGAAGACTCATATCTTCCAACCTTGGTTCTAGAGATACGTTGTGAGACATAGGTTGTTGCTCTTGAATGCCCTCCTTCATGGCAGTAGGCTCATATGCTTGGAAGATGGATGATGGAAGAGAAAATGATGTGATCTCCATGGGATTTTCTCCATCAAAGCAATCCTCCAAGTCAGATAGATAATCTACCTCGTTGTTGTCCTGTTGCATGTGCTCAACCTCCTCCATGGTGTCCTCCTAATCTGAAACTTTCTCACCATGGTTTCCCTCTTCCTCAAACATGAATTTTGAAAGATCAAACTCTTCTTCAACATCAGAGCTCAAAGGGGATGAAGTGGGAGGAAGAATTGAAGGTTCTTTTGTAGCCTGCTCCACACTTGGGGCCTCTGAAACTATATGGTCCTCCTCCTCTGCTACAAATTCAACCTCAGCCACCACTGGCTCTTCAACCTTGACCTCCTCTATTGGCTTGACCATCAAGGGGATCTTTGTAAACCCAAATTTAGCAGCCCAACTCATCAGATTGTCTATTATTTCTTTTCATTGGGCTCCTCTTCTTGTTGTCCTTGACTGGATTCTTGAGTATCTTCCCAACATGGACTTGGGAAAGCAAGAGGAGTGGCAGGTTGGGGTTCAACCAGATTTGCAATTGTTTGTGGTGGGGAGGGAGGTGGAACTTCTTGTTTGTTTGGAGGGGATGACTATTTGGAAGGGAAAAGGGTAGAAGAACTAAGATGAGGTGGAAGATCAGGGGATGGAGAAGAGAAACTAACACTTGGGGTAGAAACTGAGGGGCTTGACTCTTGATCATGCTGAAATGATAAAGATTGAGGAAGAGAAAATGAAGAGCTAAGAGGTGGTGGACTTACCCATTGACAAGGTTGTCTCACACTTTGCTCATAAGCCTCAATGTCCTCAATCCACTTTGTGTAAGTTGAGGCAACACTTCAACCATGAAGCCAAGCTTCTCCTGAGGGTTGTAATGTCTTGGAAAAGGGCCTTCCCATGGACAAGGTTCCCTGTAACCAATCTTGAATGCCTTCATTTGTGCTATGCCCCTTGACTGAACCATGTCAGCCTCCATTTTTTGAATTTTCTCCAATAAACTAGCATTCTCCACATAGTTGTCACCATTGTATGCGTCCCCTTGTTCTTGATAAGCTCCATGGCCAAACTGACTTTGACCCTGCTCATATGGGTAAGCATAATGGTCCTGGATCTAATTATAATGTTGATTTGGAGGAGTTGGGAAATGCATTGGAGGTGGATTGCATTGTTGTAAGTGTGAGTTCCATGAAGGGAATGAAGTCATGATTGCACAACCTCATGGAATGGGAGAAAATGAAAGAGATGGAAGAATAAAATGGATGAAAATGAGTGGAAATGGATGGAAAAGGTCTACAACTCAGAGAATGGGTTTTTGACCAGATGGAGTCACCATATGTGCTTGCATGTGCCTCAAAAGGTTGAATCCCACCAAGAACACATCTACTTGATGAAATGAAGTGGTAAGGTACCTCAGACTGTCCCACCGGGTGTGCCAAAACTATTAGTGAATCACAACACCCCCTTGAATGGCCGGGTGTGAAGTGGGGCATTCGGTGTGATTGCACAACATGGGACCATCTCTCAAGTTGTGGGACTTGCAAAACTTGAGATGGACCTCCAGAGAAAGCTGGTTCTTGCTTCCTAATCTACCTACCACAAGCTACTCTAGTGTAGGCAGAACCTATTCTATCCTAATCTAACCATTCCAAGGGGATAGAGAGAGAGAGAGAGGGTGAAAGATCCTACACTAAGCGGTGATACACCAGAAAAGGAAGTGGTTGAATCACAGACCCGACCACCTAAAGTGGAGAGAGGTGAGCAAAGGAGAGGGTGGAAAGAATGCACCACAGACCAGAGATAGATTTCACATAGACACCACTTTGAAACCCATTAAACACAGCTCCCAAGACCTACAATGAACATCAAAATATGCATAGTATACCCTGTAATGATGAGAGGTAAGAAGAGACAACAAAATAAGCCAAGGATGGACATATGCATCACGAAATAGATTTTATTGCTCCAAAATGTTACACAGTACATCATCAGTGGGAAAGAGGCAAGAAAATTCCATTACAGAGCCATGAGGAGGCTTAGACTCTGCGTTCTACCCTAAGGAAGAAAGAGAGAGGGGGACAGAGGAGAAACAATGACCAACCCTTTGAATATGCCCCTTCATTACAATATATAGGAAGAATAAGAGAGAGAAGAGGGAAGAATTAGAATCCTACTTCAACCACCTAGAGATACGCATTGAATCCTACTTTGAAATCTCAACCACTATCAATCAATTCCTTTCTCAAATCCACCCCAAATCTATCATGTCTAGTTCCTCAATGGATCAAATCGAATCAGATCTGGTAGTTGGAGAAATTAGGCTTTGTATTAATGGCCTGGAAGACATTTTCCCATTTTCACCCACCAAATCCTGTTAAGAATGATATTTTATGTTTCCATGGTGTAGAGGGTGTAGAGGGTGTTGAGACGTTTCCAAAAAGTCTTCTCCTACCCAAATCTGAGTCTCCAGTCAAAATATATGGCCATTTGAATATTTGGATTGTGGGTGTGCAATATTTTAAAGAGTTTGTCCATACAAGGTCCACGTGGTAGCCTCCACGTGCTCCTTGGGATTCTTTGTATTTTCTTGAGTCTCTTTTCTTAGCGGGGACAAAGTCGACCCTGACATGTGGCATCCTAGTGCTTGTTTGGAAACCTACCCCAAAATTTTACCTATGAAATAGTGCCGTGTTAACACTTGGCTCCCTCCACTGGCCTGCCTCTACCTTGACTATTCAACCCCGAATCTATCCCTTTTTGGACTCTAAGACACATGGAAGGCCCACACTCATTTGAAAACCCACTCAAGATTTTACCTTTGAAGGAGCATCGTGTTGACACTTGGCACCTTCCACCTGCACTCTATACTTAGTCATTTTGGGCTCTGCTCTCCTTTTTGACCTCTATTGACCATTTGCTACATGGAGGGCTGGCGCAAGTTTGAGTCTCTGGCCTAGATCCCACTTTGAATGTGCGCCGTTAAGACACTTGGCACCCTCTCGCTAAGTCAAAGACTTTTCAACATCCGGTGCAACTTTTTGGGGCTCTAAACGCATGGAAGCTTGGCACTCATTTGGGTTTGCCCCTTTGGATTTAATCTTTGGAGGTGTGTCGTTTGGACACTTGGCTCCCTCCACTATCTCCTCCATACTTAGTCATTTTTGGGCCCATTCTGAACCATTTTTAAAGCCCGAAGACTTCAAATCTTCGTTGTTTCTTTTCCTTTGAGCCTCTAGTTATTTTGACACTACTCGGCCTCCTACCCACGACCTATTATTCCATTTTCGAGCCCAAATGTGTTGGCTGGATATTTTTTCAAGCCAAAATATGAGGTTCAACCACGGTAGATGGGATTAAATCCCTCCTCAAAGAAAGGTGAGGCTTGCTATTTATTACTAATCTAAAATGCAACGAAATAATATATACAATATTCACACTAATCTAACCATTGGGGTTGGGATAGAATCTCGAAATCCATATCAACACTAGTGAAGATATTGTTGTTTTTGAAATGGAAAGGATTAAAAATTAAATTATTATTATGGAAGAAACACAATGGAAAGGAAATGAGAGGAACTTATTTTCTTTCGAGTAAATGCAGATCATGAAATAATCATACAAGTTTTAGATAACAAAATTAATGTTTGAAATGATTAGAAAATCAAGATGTTAAACAAAGAATAGCTTAAGATTATGAACATAAGAAAAATATCTTAAGAAAGATACATCTCACAACACAAATTTTGCAAAATAGCATCGGTTCCTATTCTGAAATGATTAAAAGAAAACACAAAGTCTTTCCTCTTCACAACAGTTCTCAATATTCCAAAAATATCAACCCTTTTAAATGCATAAGCATCCCTTATTTATAATAAGAGGAGTTGAGAGAAAATAGGATAAATCCTAGAAAATAGTATTTTAATGAGAGTCCTATTTTTCTTGACTCTCACGTAGGAGACCAAGTCAAAATTTTCTTCCTACATGATGAAACGAAAATGAAAAAGACATGTCGATTTCAGGATTGAAATGACATGAAACATTATGCCTATTCCGTTTCATCATCTTTATCTTCCTCCAACAAATCCTACTTGTCCCAAAATTCTTGAAACTTTCAGATTATATCCTGCATCTCATCTTCATTAGGTGCGGTGGAATGATCACTCAAGACTTCACACGTTTCCTGAGTATCGCTCGCGTTACTAGGAAGTTTCTTCAGTCTCTTGTTCAGTTTCCTTAGTTTTTCTAAAGAATGTTCAATCTTCATGAACCTATCAATGATTTCCGTGCTAAAGCCATAAGTTGGTTCATGCTGAATTGATTCTTGGATCTACTTTTAAAGATCATCAATGGGAAGAATACTCGATCTTTCATTCAATACTTTAGTATAGATCTTAATTAGCTCTTCTTCTATGTCATTTGTGCCATCAACCAATTGATCTCTTGATTCCCTCAATTTGCTACAAGCTTCATTGAGAATCTTTATTCTAAATCTAATGGCTTTTGTTAGTTTAAAATGATTTTCCCCATGTGGAATGATTCCTTCTTCGACCAAGACAAGGGACGAACTGCACATTTGGCGTATTGAGAGATTCAAAAGTTGACTCTAGGTTCCTGACTTCTGTTGAAAATTCATCATCCATTTTCTCGCCATCCTTCTTTATATCCTCCAAGGATATGTAGACTTCCACAGTGTCATCAATGAACTCTTTTCCTTATAGGAGTAGCCTCTGGATCCATTCATCAACCGTTCTCCCCTTCTCATTAATCTTCTCAATCATAGGTACCGATGAGAAATCAAACCTGATAGGAGTAGAGGATGATGGTGTTGACTCAGGAGGCTTTGAGAGCTTAAGGATTACTTACATTAGCTGCTCTACTTTCTCTTTTAGATCATCTCTATTTTCATTTGTTTCCTTCACTTCTAGCACAACACATTCATGGCACCTTGTGCATCTGTTGTGTTCCCTCCGTTGTACTTTTCCTAGATCAACCCTTGTGATCGATAATTGGTGACCATTATATAATCCTTGGTTTTATCAATTGCGGGAGTGGCAATTTCCAAAAACTTATGCCCTGAGGAATCCATTGAAATCCTTAAAATGTTTGGGTTTCTTGGTAGACTTAGTAGGAGTGACCTTGAGGGAACTAAAATTAAAGGTTGGTAGGGGAACTACCACCTTCCTCTTCCTCGGGTCTAATCTATTAACCATTGAGGTGTACTGGAAGAAGTTGCTCCCATTGTAGGTGTTACGGTCACATCTTTAGGTGGAGGAAGGTTTGCTTGTGGAGTGGTGGTCACTGCAAGTGTAGTGTCCATGGAAATGGACTCAGGGAATGAAGGCGTAGAAGGAGGAGGCATATCCATGGTTAACTTGGGTCCAGTGGAGAGAGGTGAGAGGCTAGAGAAGATACTGGCCATGGCTAAGGAACTCGGTGAAGAAATCTGAGGCAAAGGAGGTTGAATGGGGGGAGGTAATGATTCTAAAATTAGAGCTTGAGAGATAAGAGGAAGACTTACCTCTGATGAACTGTCAAGCAAAAGGGGAATGGGAGGTTGACCAACCTCTTCTCCTGAAGGAAGATTTCCTAGTTCTGGTGGTGGAGGTGAATCAAGAACCTCAACCGTTTGTGGGAGAGTGGCCACTGATGTGTTCCCTTTCTCTTCTCCCTTTCTAATAAACTTAACCTTTATTGGCCTCTTGGAAGGGTTCTTATCCTTTTCCTTTTTTCCCTTGGAGGGTCTCGCTTCCAAAGTAGCTAGCTTTGAAAAAATCCCTTCTTTATAACTCATTCCCTAAGAAATGAGCCACACCTTAGTACGGGAAAAAATTTGAGCAGCTCTTCCAGTGATAGAATCTTTCTCGAAGACCTTTGGACCAATCAATGGCTGGGAATACATATTGGTCTTCATTCAACCCATCATATGAGGCGTCAAGGACACTCGTTATCCGTAGTGCCTTCTAGGATGTCAGATAGATCTAACATCTGAATTTTCTCAAGTGTCAACTCTGCTATTGTCCTTTCTTCGGATGGAAACTTCATCCCAAAGATCAACCCAAATGTATTCTATGTTGGGCACATGTAGATATAAGGTCCCATACGACTTAAGGACTCCTCGAAATCAAACCCATCTCTAGCTTCATGAGATTCTTCAAATTTTCCTAAAGCTCAAATGCACCATATTCTTGGCTTTAACCACTTTGTTGAGAATGTGTACCTTCCGATGGAAATAGGGAAGGAGATGGTAGCCTTGTGCTTACTCTGTTGGAATTTGTGAAAATCCAACAATTTTCTAACCAACTCCATCAGGATCAACTTATCACCTGGGAACCTGGGTAAATGGAAAGGATCACCCGAGTACATGACCACCTAAAGGTATGTGAACTTCTTGAATTACAAGAAGATACAACCCCATTTCAATACTTTGGCCCATGCCTCATCAGAGACTCTTCTTTTCCTTAAATCAGGGTTCAACATGCAAATGTTTTCATAAAAGAAGGCATCATTCACTCTTCTAAATTGATCCTCGACCCCTTCATTGTCAGCTGAGGGAAATACCGATATATATGTTCTATTGACCTACTTCCCTTTGCATCTAATCCTGGGTAATTTCTCATTCCATCTGCTGCATAGGTAACATATGATGACATATAGAACTTGCCAGTAGTCAAGACTATCTTCATCTGGGAATCAATCTCATCACTTATAAGACTGCTCCATCAATCCCTTGTTCATTATTTTGTATAATGAACATGAATTGATACATCCACCCTTGGAAGTCTCTTGACTCGGGAGTCCAAATACTCAACTCAGCAGGGTGATAATATCACCGATTTCAAGGATGAAATCACTCATGGGGACAAACTTGGGAAACCTAGAGACAATGGCTTGGCCTTGATCAAGAACTTTTTATTCACATGCTTGATGTAGTCTTGTTGATCTTTGTCCCAAGATTTCTATGCTGACTTAAGATCTACATTAACATATTCCTCAAAGTTGGGAAATCTTAAGAGGTCATCAAAGTAACCCCGTCCAACTTCACTATGGTTTCTCCTGCTTGATTTTTCACTGAGCGGGAATCTGAGTCATAATTGGAAGCACAGGCTAGAATGAACTTGGGGCATTGAGCAGACATTGGGAATCCTACTTTGTAAGAGGGAGGCCACTACTAGTTATTGACTTCATCCAAGGACTCTGAGAAGAATCCTTGGTTCTGTTCCAAAATTCCTCCATGTCTATGTTACCAAGCTCTGTGTCTCGGATGTCGTAATTGAAATCTATGTAGGAAGGGGACTCCATCTTCCAGTACTTGTACTTCATCTTTCCTAACCTATCTGACTTATCCTTAGATGACCCAGGATCCGATATGAGAAGTCCTGAAGAAAGAATGCCTAGATAACTTCTGGTTGAACAATCAGGCTGGAAAGCTTGCTGGGTAACCCTACAAACCCACCACACTAACTGGACTTTGAGACCTATCAAGCACTTCATGAAACCCAAAACACGGCAGTGTATATCAGAAACTAGGTCATGTTGGACACTTCATGAAACCTAACAAAAAGGCAGAAATCATGTGGTGTCAAACACTCTGCGGAACCCGACACAAGTGGAAGTTAGAGGATGTTGGACAATCTATGAAACCTAACACAAGCAGAATTTGGGAGGTGCTGAGAACTTGAAGAAACTTGATACTCTGCGTGGAAAAAAAGGATGTTGAACACCTGTAAAACCTCGAAACAAAGGTGTCGGGGTTCTGGATGTCGAACACATACAATTCCCATCAATCTTGTAAGTTAGGTTATTTAAATTCTTCTCAACAATCTAAAGAGTATACTCCATGTGAAAAATAAGAAAACACCCAAAGGATGAATTTTAAACTAGAGGTTTCATGGGAATACATCAGAAAATGAAGAAAACAACCCTAAACCCTAAACCCGGAGGGAAGAAAAAGGAAATAGGAAAAATGTCGAATGAATACTTCAAAAACAACCCCAAAGGACAAAAAATGATAAGAAGAGAAAAATACCTTCAATAAATTTAAAAAATGGTCGAAGACAGATCACGAAATTGATCAAGAGGTTCAGTCGGGTTTAGAGGTCAAAGGAGCATGTACGAAAAATCCACGCAGTGAAAATATGTTAGGTAAAAATGACGTGTAAAATTAGACTATTTATAAAGCCCTAGCATTAATTACACCTCTTCTGACATGTGTGCCAACTAACCTAAAACTTGGCATTAATACCATGTCATCATTATTAGCATGTCTGAAAACCCGATACAAAGGTTTTCTTATCAAATCGGGTTTCGGGAACCAATTGACATGAAACATGCAAAAGACATGTTTGGATGTTATCAAGTTCCAAAACCCGATACAAAGGAAAGGTTTGGGTTTTAGGAAACAAGCAACATGAAGCTTGCTTTTTGAAAGGTATGTTCTGATGCTCCTGAGTTTGAAAACCTGATACACTAGGATGTAATTGGGTTTTGGGTTTTGGAAGACAATAGACATGAAGCATGTAAAAGACATGTTTCCATGTGATGGAAACCCAAAAACTTGAAAACCCAAAAATCTCCTTTAAAGGGTATTTTTAAGGGATTTTGTCAAAAAAATTCCTTGGTTATCTCAATTTTAGCTGAAATAACTAAAAATGAGATAACAAGCTATAATCTGTTTGCTAGATTTTAAGCATGGGTTCACTCAACAGAGCCGTTTCTTGAATTTCTTCTTACATAGGGTCGTTTGATCTTTCGCAGGCCTTGTCACTCCATTGTAGAGTTCCTCTATTTCCTGATTATAGGATTTGAATGTGAATTCTCTGGATTCTTCTTGTGTGGGGTCATGGCTGATCAAATTTTTCCAAGGGAGAAAGTATGGATAACGATTACCTTCTAAGACATAAACCATGCTTTGAATGAATCAACCATCGAGATCAACATTCACACTCAGGATGACCCTCAAATTCTAAAGATAGGCCAATCTTTAGATTCTACTGAACATGAAGCCTTCACCTCTTTCCTCCAAGATCATAGCAATGCTTTTTCTTGGTCTTACGCTGATATGCCTGGTATTGACCCAAATATCATGGTGCACAATATCGTTACTATTCCTGATGCCAAACCTATGAAATAGAAGCAAAAAATGCATCCACACATTTCCCTTCTTGTCAAAGAAGAACTCTAGTGCCTTCTTTCTATTTCTTTCATTTTACCTATCAACTATCCGTAATGGATTTCTAACATTTTTTTGTCACTAAACCGATAGGGGACTCCGCATCTACATGGACTTCCACAACCTTAACCTCATCTACCCTAAGGATGACTTTCCTTTTCCTAGCATTGACCAAATTGTTGATCTTACAGCTAGACATGAGATGATATCTCTTATGGATGGATTCTAAGGTTATAACAAAATATTACTTGCACTAGAGGATCAACACAAAACCACCTTTATCACCCTTGGGGACCTTCTATTATTGTGTCATGCCCTTTGGCTTGAAAAACGATGGTTCCACTTATTAGTGCATGATGAGGTATATCTTCCATGACATCATGCATGACATACTAGAATACTACGTCAATTACCTTCTCAATAAATCCAAAAGTCATGTCGAACATCTCCCCATCCTCAAAATCATCTTTGACCATCTCATCAAATATTGTGTTTTCCTTCAACTGAAGAAATGCGTCTTTTCATTCTCTTTGGAAAACTCCTTGGTTTCATTATCTCTTTGTGGGGTATCAAAGTCAATCCTGCCAAAATCAAGGCTATTCTTGAGATGCCTCCACCTACTAACCTTTGATAGCTCCATATTTTACAAGGAAAATTATAATCCGTTCGATGTTTTATTTCTGAAATTTCCAACCGATGTCACCCTTTTCATCACCTTCTTAAAAATGATGACTCCTTAAATTAGAATGACATGTGCCAAAAATCATTTGAAGTGTTGAATCATTACCTTCTTTAGCCACTGTGCTCATCCCACATAAGGATGACAAACCATTTTACCTCTATATTTCTTCCACTGACCATTCCCTGGGTGTCATGCTTGCTCATCGTGATGAGAAACATAGGGAGAAATTAGTTTATTACATAATCCATATGATTTTAGATTATGAGACTCGATATACTCACGTTGAAAAGCTTTACTCAACCCTTGTTTCTATCACCACTAAAATTCACCACTACCTACTCAACCACAAAACTTTCATCGTCACCAACACCGACCCCCTACATTACATGTATGCTAAGCCTTATCAACACCAACGTGCTTTACATTGGCTCATGCTCCTTATAGACCTAGACCTAGAATTCATTCATCAAAAGTTTGTTAAGGGACAAACCATTACAGATCATCTTGCAAACGTACCTATTTACGAAAACCAATCTTCTAACTTCAACTTTCTTGATGAATCTATCTACACTTTGTCCCTGGATGACACCATTTATCAAATGAACCTCTTCTTCGATGGTTCTAAATGTCAATGTGGGGGTGGCACAGGGGTTATTCTCATTCCTCTTAATGGTGATCCTATGCCTTTATCTTTTAAACTTGACTTCGATTATACCAATAACGTGGTTGAATACAAAGCACTCGTGTTAGGTCTCCAAACTTCCATTACCCTAGATGTTAAGACCATTAATATCTTTAGTGATTCTCAACTAGTCATCAACCAAGTCAATGGTTTATACTAGTGTTATAACGAAATAATTCAAAAGTATAAGCATCACATCAACATGATTTTGACTACCTTTGATAATTATGACATTCAAACTATTCCACGATCCACTAACAAATTTTGGATACCATGGATTTCTTGGCCTCACAAATACCTACCTCACCTTCGAATCTAAAATATTTTCATAGTACAATGGTTGCAGACACCTTCTTATCTCCTCTATGACGTAAATTTTGTGGGAAGAATTGAAACCGACCCACATGACATATGGTATAAGAAGTTCATTGACTACCTCTCCCTTTCAATCCTACCTCTCTCACTCACAATGGTAAGCGAGCATTTATCCAAAATTTCTCTTGTTACGTTGTCATGGGGGTCTTCTTTACAAGCATGGATTTGATGGTATCCTCTTATGATGCCTCACTAGTTCTGAAATTCCTTACACCATTAAAGAAATCCATGACAAGATTTATGGTGGATGTTTTAGTGGTTACACTATTGCCAAACGTATTCTTCGACTCAATTATTACTTGGTCAACCCTTAACCAAGATTGTTGTGACTATGTCAAACATTTTGTGAAGTGCCGTAGAATGCTAACCTTCACCACACCCTAATTCACACCTTACAAGTCGCCGAGACTTTTGGATTTCATCCCAACGGGGTTTAGATCTCGTCGAGAGAGATTAATCCTCATTCTTCTCAATGTCACCAATGGATCATCACAACAACTAAATACTACACTAAATGGGTGGAGGTTGTCCCTCTCGTTTCTATGAAATCCAAGAAAATATGTAAATTCATTAACCATCACATCATTTGTTGTTTTGGTATTCCGCATTGCCTCATCACTGACAATGGACTGACAATTCAAACACAAGATTCTATGTAAACTCTGTGATAACTTTGGTATTCAACTTAGTTTCTCTTCACCATATTATCCTCAAACCAATGGTCAAGCCAAATCAACTAACAAAACCCTTAACAAAATTCTCATGAAATTCATCGATGATACTGGTAAGGATTGGCATACACACATTCCTTTCACCTTATGGGCTTATCACACTAGCATCCATACCTCAACCGCTACCACACCTTTCTCTTTGGTCTATGGTACAGAGGTAGTCCTACCTCTTGAAGTCCAAATTCCATCTCTTTGTATCTCACTTAAAGATATGCTCAATGATGATAAATTTTCCAAGACCATTTGGCACAACTTGAGTTATTAGATGAACATCGTTTAAATGCTCTCGACCACCTTCAAATCTACTAAAAACGTATCAAACGTGCCTATGAAAAATGTGTTCATGAACGAACTTTCAAGGTCGGTGATCTTGTCCTAAAATAAAATCAACATGTAACCAAAGATGAGAAAAGTAAACGAGGCAAGTTTTCTCCTAATTGGCTTGGACCTTACATTATCACCCATACCTATGGATTAGGTGCTTATCATTTATCTTCTCTTGAAGGTAAACCTGAACTTAATCCCCTTAATGCCTTGCATCTTTGACCATTCTATTATTGAATAAAGTACTACATCACTTTATGTCACTTACATGCTCATCCCTTGAGTGAACCTCTCCTTTCATCTACCTATTTCAAGGACCAACGACTCAAATAGAATCATGTGATTATCCATCACCATTCAACCTTATCTTCAATATGAGTATCATGGCTCTACTCATGGCATGATTCTCATGGATACTTTTCATCCTTTTTAGGATGGAATCCCATGGTTTTCATCACTTGAAAACCTCTCTTGCATAGCTAACCTCTCTCGTGTTATGGTTTTTCCTTCATACAAGAGGATTATACTCCTTTATAGTCTTTTCCATGACTTCAAGTTCAAAAATAAAAACAAAAATATACATGGGATAACCAAAACTCTATTCCTTGAGTCAAACTTCTTGAAAATAGATGAATCCCTCAAAAGGACATCTATGTCTCTCTATTTCTACTATAAGTAGACTGCTCCCTCGAAGGGCAGCTATAAAAAGCCAGCCACTATTGTAATTAGTCTATCCAAAAAGAAGACTACTCTATATCTCTCTAATTAAATAATCTTGAAGCTTCCCGTAATGATCAGCTTCGTGAAGACCTCAAGGAGAACCTATTTATCCTAACATATACTTCCCGCATCGACCAGTCTATACAAGCAAAAGAAAATAAAAAATTCAGAAAAATAAAAATATTTTGGTCATGGACTTGCTTATTCTAGTTTTGAGTATCTTGTAGAAGGGACACATTATCCCACAATAAGGTTATGCTAAACACAATCCTCCACCTTACCTCTTTTTATTCTCTTTTTCCTATTCAAGGGATGATGCATGTACTTCACACATAGTGATCACACCACTTCTTTCACCTATAGAACTATCACATCATGTAAAGTATTTAGGGACTTACAATCAATAAGTCCAAGGATATAACATTTATGGTCTTTTCCAACTTGGGGCATTCTACTTCTTTTCAGTTCATCTCTACCTACCTTTTTGTTTGTTCTAACTGGACCTGATCATCAAAATCAATCACCTATATACCTTCATAGATACCCATGCCTAACTTACCTGCTTATTACCTATTCAATATTCAACTTTGCCTATTTTTAACACATACCTTACCCAACCAACCTATCAATCCAACTTACCTATTCATCTGACCTAACCAACTCTCATTCTTCCCTAGTTTATGGGAGAACTACATCGGCTTTGAGGCCCCTTTCACAAGGGCTATGTAGGCAACACTCTTAGGGCATGGGGCCCTTTGAGGTTAGCTCAACCACTCTTTTACCCCATCATCTTTTCCCCAATAAACCAAAACTTAGTTAGTTTCCATAAAAACAATAATTTGGAAGTTAACTTAAACCAAAAATATACATCACCTATGTACATCATCATTTACTTTCCATAAAACCAATAACTTGGAAATTAAATCAAAACAAAATTAAACTCAACCATACCTATCCTCTAGTTTCCATAATATCAATACATTGGAAATTTAAATAATTCACCATAACATCATTTCATTTCACAAATAACATCAACCAAATCATATCCAAATCACATCATTTCCATGACATCAATATAAGGGAAATGCAATCACCTCATAAAATAATCAACTCCACCATGCCTATCATCTAGTTTCCATAACATCAAAACAATAGAAATTAAATCATTCAATTTTATAACCATAACCAAATAATACCTACATCTATTTTCCATGACATCAATATAATGGAAATGAAAACAACCATACATCAAACTCATACATGCCTCTACATCTAGTTTCCATGATAATAATACAATGGAAATAAACCAAGTGCATAATCTATAAATATCATCATCCATATACTATCAATAAAATGTCTGCATATCAATAAAATGATTATAAAGATACAATAATACAAGTATCTCAAAACTCTCATATAAATCTTGTGTCTTCGGCATGCAAGCCAATATATGTATCAAAAATAAAAAATAAATATCATCCGATATCACCTATGGGAAGGGCTAGCACCCCTCTTGCTCTCTCTTGTCTCCTCAAAATACCTCTATCTCCATGAGCTAGTAACCTCCCGCTCACCCTTCCTATGTGGTCAACCACCCTTTGAACTACTAGCACTACGCGTCCATGAGTTGGTCCTGCACTTTGGATTCCTATTGCGCTCTATGCTCACCATAAGTCACATATGAGATGTCAGCCTCCATCAACTTGTACAGGATAATATCTGGCCTAAGATACGACATCTCTATAACTAGCATGATAGCGCAGTGCCCTAGTTGGCGGTGTCAATTTTCTCTTGACCGGTATTAGTTTAGCCTCGACCAAAGATGCTCGGTCACTCTGTTAAAATCCCATTAGACCTAATTTCACCAAATTTGAATGCACGAAGTAGTTTTCTTGCTACACTAACCTTACCCCATCCCTACAACCCCACCTACTTGCCATATTACCTTACACCCAACCTCAATATCATTTGGGGCATTTTTTTCCTATACCTAAGGCCTTACCTATGGCCTTTCCTATACACCAAAACCAAACCCGCCCATTTGACACTCAAATTCACTTACTTGTTATACCTTGTGATGACGTTACTCGTATTGTTTAGCCTACCAACCTTTCCTTGCCTAATGTCGTGATGTTTATCTTGACCAAACCAAACCTATTGGTGCTATGGAACCCACCTAATGCATGTTCCTACACCTAGCCTAGTTGTGTTTCAGGACCGTATCCTATACCTTGGATACCTGGACCACATCAACCTTGTTTGGATAAACTATCGACATTTGACAACATAGATTTTGTGAGCTCTTCAGCCTAGTGCCTTGTCACATTCTATATGTGTGTGTGTATTTGAATGCCCCCACCTATTACCTACACCCAAAATAACCCTTTCCCACACTGAACCCTACCTTATTTTTCTTCTTCACCTACCATTTTATCAAACTCATCACCGATTCCTTTGCTCCTTCATCAGATCCAATTTTGAGGGGATCACATAAACCCATACCTAGGGAAAACACTCCTATTTTTTTAGCGTTGCTTACCAATACAAGCTACGCGAAAAAAAGGGACAAATGTAGACACCCAAAATTGGGTCACAACCCTTTAAATCACCTTCGATTAATTAATTTAATATTATTCCCCCACCATGCCCACTTGCACACATTTTAATTAATTTAATTATCATAATTAAGTTAATTATTTAACTCACCTAGCCACCTCACTTATCCACCACACCCTAGACCCATTCTAAACCTATTAATTTTCTTAGATCAAGTCCCCACTAATCCTAACCAACTAGGACTCTTTCCAACCCTAACTATTCATGACCTATTAATCCTCTAACTAATTCCACACTCTAATTTACGCCATTCAACACTCTAGACCTGGACTAAGCCAAAGACCACACCAAATTTGGGAGAAAAACCCTATTTTTGGAAAATTAGACCAATTCTCCTTAACGATGCTTTGGTTATCCCTCAGCCGGCACCAATTCCCTAACCATTGTCAGGTTAACTTAAATAAGAGTTTCTAACTCTTTGCATGGGTTCTTTAATTCATTCATTCACTCAAGATTTAACATTCTAACTCTCGAGCACTCAAGCTACCCGATGACGAACTAGAGCCCATCGATCTTCACCAACATTTATTTATCTCATCCATGACTTCAGATCATCATAACAAAGCACACATGATCTATTATTGTGGAACCTGGAAACATTTCTGTATCTCCCACGACCATTCATTAATCAATAATCACCTTCATATCTACATGTTACCAGATAAATAATTCATTCTTATTTGTTAAGCTTTTGTTTTGATCTTAATTCTTTCATTTACGTCTTTCATTTGATCCTTCTCTATCTTGAATACCACCTTTCACCTGTTTACCACCTATTCCATCAACTTGAACCATTTCACCCATCCTAGCACCTCTACCACCCTTTCTGAGCCTTAACAAAAATCATATCATTCTTCCCCAAAACCCTCAACTCTCTGTGTAATCACAGAGAGACCCAAAACACCCATTTTTAATATTTCCACTATATTTCCCCTACTGACATTGGTCACCCAACCAATGTTAGTCATTTTCTAGTACTGGTATTGGTCACCTAACCAATACCGGTCTCTGTGACTATCAATTTTACCTAGAACAAAGTGAGCTCATAACTTTCACCAAATAACCCAAAATCACCCAAAACCTTGCCCAAACCTTGCCTAACACCTCAGTGACCTTTCCCAACTAGAACAACACCTTGCCTGATACTAGATTAGTTTTTATTTTCAATACTTTTCTTAATATAGTGTATTGATAATGTTTTGAGACACCTAAATCAAAGTGTTAACAATAGGACCTTTACTTCTCGCATTTATTTTCATTAATTTGATAAAACAATGGATTGACAACCATCTAGGAAGTATCATACTTCCCGGAACTAGCATTCTCTAGGAATTCCACTACCATATATTGTTTAACTCTCTCTTGTGGTCTTGTTGTGCTTTACAAGTAGTTCCTCCTAGCCAAAAGGAAGCTCTCACATTCGGTCTAATCAAAAGTCTACAACGCGTGTAACCTTCTCCCGACTATTCACAGGTATTCCTCCTACACCCATTACCTTTATTTGTTTTATCACATACTTTGAGGTGAAACACCTGCTTCCAAGATATTTCCAATTACATATCACACTTGGCTTTTTTATAAGGGATGATATATTTTTGACCTATTCTTTGAAGGTCAATTTTGAGGAAGTTTGGTTGTGCATGCTTTTGAGTGATTTCATGTTGCTTGTTGATTGTTAAGTCGATTCATGCTATTTCGATGTTTTTTAAGTTATTAGAAAATATTTATAAGTGTTTTACATTATTTTTTTTAGCTTGGAAGTGAATTTTAAGGTGTTTAAGAAACTTTCTCTCAAGACTAGTTCTTGAGCCCTAGAGAGGCCTAAATGAGTAGTTGTAGAGATTGGGTTGGTTGAATGCCTTCCACTATGAGATGGAAGATGAAGTTAGTTATTATGGAAATTAGACCAGATTCCTTTCCAATTGTATATGGTTTGTGTATTGTTGAGTTTTTGATAATTCAACCAACTCTTTTTGAAGACCTAGTTTATGGGTTTTGAAGCCAATTTACAGATGAGTTACAGAGTTTGAGCTATTTGGAGGTATTCCACTTGGAGTTGGATGAAAATGTGACTTGTTCTAGAAATAGGACTCATATATATTTCCATTTATATATTACTTGATTCATGATGATGATATTTGATATGTCAAGTTTCTCATTCTTTAAGACTAAATTTCTAGGAATTGAAGATCTAATGGGGTTTGGTTTCTTCTTGGCATACTTCATGATGTTTGGAGATGAGGCATAGGTTATTAGGCTTGCTGAAGGTTTTTGTAGGATTTCTCCATGTTGCATGGTTATGATTGAGCCTTGAAAAAATTTCTAGAATACCTTGGAGTTGTTGGAGCATTTGTTGGTGCTTAAAGAGCTTGTTTTGAGCTTGTTTGTGCATCCTTGTGCTTTATGGATATTTCTTGACCCATTCCAACCTACTTGGGTCATTTGAGTTGTTTTATATGATTTTATAATTATTATTTTTAGTTTTTATGACCAACCTTCTTGGTCATGGCTGACCTAGGAGTGTTTTAGAGAGAAGTCATGTATATAAAGCATGTTATATTTGCTTATTATGACTAGTTGAGAAATAGAGGAAAAGTGTGACCTAAAGGGGGTTAAAGAGGAGTGTTGAAGGGATTAGAAAAAATATAAGATCTATTCAACCCTTAAAGGCGAGAGATTGATCCTGTTAGGAGAGATCTTGTTTAGATGAGGGTTTGGTGTGTTTGGAGTTGAATTTGGATCACAATTAGTTGTGAGTATCATATTTGATGTGATCATTCATTTAAAAATATCTTATGATGATTCATATTCATAAGAGTCCTTTTTGTGAGTAATATCAACAAAGGTTTAGGGGTTGGTGCCTCACTAAAAAAATATTGTAGGATGTGTAATATTATTGCAAGTCCTTTCTTTGAGTAATATAAGTAATGATTTCAGTGGGTTTTCTTCCCCTTGAGGTTTTCCCACTTATATTTGGTGTCTTGTGTTCTCTCTCTATGTTATGATATTGTGAATGGTTAGTACACATAATATTCTCATTTATGGCTATAAGATGAATGGTTAATTGAATGATGAATTCTAATACATGGTAATTAAAGTTAAAGTTTTTAAAGCACCGATTCACTCCCCCCTCTTAGTTCATTATGCTTCCAACATGTTCAACACAACATAGTTTGGCATGCTGGTATTTCACCTAGACAGAGCTCTATATGCTCACTCGAAGCACGCGTAATCCTAATGGGATACTTCTTATGTTGAATGTCAAGAATTAGTTCCTCTAATTATGGCTCTAATAACATCCAAACATACCACATGGAGAATATATATCACAGGATCATATTAGAGGTAATTATATATAAACACAGAGAGAAGAATATTCATTATAAATCATGATTTTCATATTGGATACATTAACTAGTAGCATAGATTCATGACAAGCCAAGACATCATCTTCTCATATACACTATATACATTCACATCGAAAAAGACAACATACAAGACCGATGATTACATATATAATTAGGACTCTCTCAACATTGACTAATTACATGGATACCTACAAATATATATAGGGTGGGACCTTTTCTTTCACCACTAAATCAAAGTAGTGTCTAAGAATAGATCACCCCTATATATAGATTGTATGCTTTTACAACTATCACTTCCCTATAATTAGACACAAATCAACGGTTCTCCACAAGCGGTCAGATTTCTTTTGGAAGCTCTATAAATATCTCTCGCTTTATTTCTATCTTGTGCTTGTAGATAGCTATGTTATTTTCCATGTGTATAATTAACCCTACATGTTCTTATCCAGTCATTGTCTAAATCTTGTTCATGTTCATTATATTCTAGCTTGTCTTGATGATGAAGTCAACTCTTTTTTCATATATTTAACTTACTTGGTGATCACATCATATCTTTTCCCTACGTGTCAAACCTTTGTGCATACTCCATAACACTTCCACATGTAACTATCGTGCACTCTTCAAACTTCACACATATCCAATACTTAGTTATTTTATCATCCTAAAAGTGTCTTCTCCAAGAAATAAAACTAGTTACATCATTTAGGGAGTCTTCAAATGTGTAAGGAGTTTGTATTTTACCTTAATACCAACATTTGTATCTTCATTATCTATAAAGGGGAAACTATTGAGACAAATTGTCTCAAAGAAAGGCCTTTCTACAGATATTTATAGAGTTTTAAAAATGCTTACATTAACAATCCTTTCCCATAAAAAAATCACTAGATTGTTTCCTTGGAAAAACAAATTTTGTAAGAAAATTCATATTGATATTTTTTGTTTGGAAATACCAATTAATCTTATTTTGAAGAACAATAAGGATTCAAGTGGAAACAAGGACATAATTTTTTTACATGAATCAAGAAATCCATTGTTCTAGCTTGAGTTCCACTATACTTGATTTCACATAATTTTAAGAATTAAACCCTAATGTATATAGTTTACATCTAATTAGATTGAAATTGAGAAACTATGT
The DNA here is from genome assembly GCA_018340775.1 of Taxus wallichiana var. yunnanensis. Taxonomy (NCBI): domain Eukaryota; kingdom Viridiplantae; phylum Streptophyta; class Pinopsida; order Cupressales; family Taxaceae; genus Taxus; species Taxus wallichiana. Next base: position 416,988,691 of record CM031237.1, read on the forward strand.
CACATCCCGCTTTTTCATTATTTTTTAGTTGCAAAAATACGTTGTGAAGTAATAAATAACTTGAGGAATCAAGTTGAATGGTGTCGATGCAAGGATGGGTATGCAATTATACACATACACATATTTTCCACAAAGAAATATATGCATGTGTGTAGGTGCATACCCAACACCACACCCACAATCATCACCTTACATCCATTGACTATTTATTAAGGAATAACCTATTCTTACTAAAAAAATTTGTATGATTGAATTTCAACTTATGGTTGTATGCGATGTTCAAGTCAATGCCCGGGAACAACTCCTCGGGAAATTGGGGAGGGCATTAAGGAACCGCCTGGGTTCCAGATTGGGATTGGTAGGAAAAGACATAGACCTGGGAGGATTGATGAGAAGAATAGGGATGATGATAGGGGTAATACCGAAAAACAGAAGGATTCCCTAGATATTATATGGATTTGCTCCTGAATGGCATAGAATTTGACGGGAAGAAAGGAACCCCACCGACCCCTTCCTCTAATACAAACCAAACTGGATTGATCTGCTAGATCGATCTCTATTCTATATGCCCTCTATATCTATCTGGCAAACCCCTTCTCTAGAGTTCAGTTCAGGGCCGACCCAACTCTCGAGGCTCGGCTGGGGTTCGGAAAGGGAAAGCACACCTTCCTCACCCTCCAGATAGAGATATATTGTAATAGCGATAGACCTATTTCACACTGTACCTATCTTGGATGATTATGTTTGCTTACTATTCATGATGATTTCACAATATTGATAAATATTCCTCCTGGATGTGATTGTATTATTTTGGTACAAAGAAATATTAATTATGCATATATATATGACTAACTTTCTGGTGTTGTTACATCACCATAGGCCATATTGCATTTCCGACCTTCATTGTTGTTTTGGAAGTATACTTGTTCTTTAAATGGGTAAAAATCTTAACTATGAGAATATCCTGCCTTACGCAATGTTTATTAACGTGAGTTATTGTTTATGACATGATGAATTTAACTCGCAATAGAGGAAATGATAATAATTGGGTATGTTGATGTTCATATCTTGATGTTGTATAAAAGGTCACTAATCGAGATAAGTTGGCAAAGATGTTAAAGGTGATAAGTATGTCATTTTACAAGGTCTAAAACCATATGGAGGGAATTGATAATGTTCTAGTTGGTAATGTTAGTGTTGATTACTAAATGGTTGTATTATTATATAAAGGTGATTGACCATGGTAGAAGTGCAAGGATAATGACTTATATTAACGGTCTAAGACCATGGTTATGGCATAATAGAATTTTTAAATTTATATGGTCGCTTAATGACCCTCCTCCATTTACATTGATTATTAAAATGGTCTAATGGCATATTTTAATGTTAACCTAAATAGTCTTTGACCATATCCTTGGAATAGTGAATGTCGAATAAATGTTAATTTTCTCAACCACAATGCATGGTTAACAAGATGTTAAGCATACTATTTTTTGGTTATTATTATCTTCGATTGATCAAATAAAGAACATGTAAATATGTAAATTTTGAAATAAGTGTTAATTTTTATTAGCAATCCTTGGACCATTCAAATGCACCACTAGTTTGCATGGAGGGAAAATAAATAATTTAATTTGGCCACTACATGGCACTCGAGAATTTATTGCATTCAATGAAGTGAACATATTTCTTTAGAGATGTGAGATTCTCTAGGAAACTAATTTGCATGCATTGAGGTTTTTCATTCTACATTGTTTTTTTTGGGATCTGTTTTGGCAAGCTATGCATGGGAGGTTTGCAAGCTATTTGTAGAAGAGCTATTTTTGGTCTTCTCTATTAAATGTAGATGTTATTATTTTTGGCATATCATTTTTTTATATATGAGAAAGTTTGGGGTTTCTAGGGTTCGATTTCGTGAATATTTTGAAGGAAATACTTTATGGGAAATATTTTTATTGTGTGTATTCGTTTCTCATGTCTGTGAAAATGAATATTGAGGATCTTTTTGAGGATTATTAGGCATGGATTCTTTACCCAATATGCTTCTTTATTATGAAATATCGAATATCAATTGGTTTTTCTTATCTAGTTTATTATCTGGTTTTAATGTGGATTGAATGCAAAATAAATCAAAAGTTTTGATAAGGAAACGTGTTTGTCAATTAGTTATTAGAGATTTAATTTTATCTTATTGTATGAGATATCGGTCTGAAGTTGTTTGATACATCCTTAGATAATTTGTATTTCTTACTCAAATATTAAATTATAATAGCCATGAGTATTTAAAGTGAATAAGGTTGGAATTGTGACCTTCCATTCTTAAATGAGTATGTCCTGTGAGGTTACTTAGGGTTGTCTCGAGTATTGAATAATATTTAATACGCTTTTTGACTAAGCCCTACTCGGAGATAACACTTTTTAAATTATAAATATATATTTTTGTAAATCAGTTATACACAAACGTTGTTAAGTTCTACTCGGGTTTATTTTTTATGGTAACTACTTAACCCATCATTCAGGGTATCGATTGAGATGAGATATACTTTATGCCCTTATCTGTTCTCTCGTAAAAATTAGTGAATACATATGTTATTATTTAGTCCTTTAATTAAAATAATAAGAGCTGATTGAGCTTGCCATGGAAGTTAGAATAGTTAAACATCTCTTACGAGATGAGTATGGAGATTTTGTTAAAAGGTATATTTAAAATGGTTGATCTATAAGATAAAATATTTTGAGAGAAATTTGGGATATTATTACTAAGGAAATAATGTTTAGTTTTACTTGGTCGATTGATTTATTGGTGCTATTTAGTCCTTTAAAGGATTGCCACTAAAACTCTTTAATAAGTTAACATAGAATTTTTGGTTGTGATAGTTTGGTTAGTGATTCAATACGTTAAACCTCTCTAAGGGATATACAAAGTTTACTTAGTACCCAAGATATCAAGTGTCATCCAAATAACTTACCCTTTGAGCTAAGTCATAGTTAATTGGGTAGAAGGATCTTTGTATTTCATTATAATGCAACATGGTTTTGTGTAGATGATTCATGCTAGTTCTATTAAATTGACCATGTATATTATTATGTTCCTAAAAGCTTGCAGGAATGATTAGTATTATGAGTTGAGTAAAGAAGGGATAACATGATATGCATTGATTATTATTGTACTAATTCATGTGAATGTATAAAATGTACTTCTACTTGATTTAAGGTGAAATTATTACTTCGTAAATGTATAAGGCAAATGGACCGGTTGTATTAAATGATTATCTTCAATAATCAATTTATGAATATGTATTGATGTAATTAATTATGAAATTAATGATTATTGTTCAGATCATCATTATTGTATTATGAACATAAGTTTGTATTGTTATTTAACAAAAGGGAATTTATTGAGATTGAGATTGAGATTTAATGTGATAATATATCCTATTATAGAATTTATAAGGAAAAAGTAAGACAAACAAGGAAATGTAACATGGTACTTAATGAAGATAAGTATGAAAACCAATTATATATGATCATCATAGATAATCAAAATGATGTATATCAGTTTATAAATATGTTACATTGGAAAACATATTGTTGTCTTTTAAGAGCAACAACTTACATGTTTATGATTAATTATATTCGTTGTAAAATATCATATTGTTTCTATTAAATCCTAGTGGGTAACAATTACAATGATATGGATAAAGTACGAAGGTACATTATAATCATATGATACAAGCATCAATGTACTCAAATGAATAAGTAAACTAAATTGACCAAGTGTCTATTAATGAGTATAAACAATATTAAATTTAGTGTTACGAATCGGTTTAAATCTCACATTTGACTAAACCTAATCAATGATCGTAGATTGATATAGTTTGACTTATATGTGGAATGAGGTACATACATTATTCAGTGACTCGATGAGATCATTATATACCTCTATCATGAATTGGATAACATAATGAAACTCTGTTAACCTATTAATGGAATGAAAGCATAATGAATTATAAATGAAGGTACGCATCATGCGACAACATTCATGTTGATGAGTCATGACCATACCATGTTTGGATGGCTATGGGGAGAGGAACGGATGCACAATAAATTTGGTAATTTTTGAATGTATATTTTCCTGCAGGGGTACTAAGGTGGTGCTTACATGAATCATATGACCCAAGTATCTAGTCATGATATCTAAAATTTAGGAATTTGATTCAATTACTTATTGTACAAGAGTATTTAAAATGATCAACTGTAAGATTAAGACTTAATCAACATCAAAGAATCCAGATATATATGTTGAGACAAGAGGTTGTGCGGTGAAGGGAAGACATATTTCATAGGTTTGTGTGCAGCCTTGAAACTAGATTTTGAATGCAAAGCCAAATAACTATGGCCATAGTAGTGAAAATAATTGATTGCATTGTCTATTCACTAGGTCTTCTTATTAGCAGTGTCTGGAGTTGGATGGAGGTTACTTTAGTGACTTTCTGATTGACACTAAGAAGATTCACATGTTCTCTTAGCATATAATAAGGCTTAACCAAATAGTATACAACATATACTATCCCGCAAAGAGCATTCGATTTGAAGGTCAATAATGATCTAGATCCTTTTGCAGCTACACATGGTTATCGTAGGTTGTCTAGATGGATTTTGAATATTAAGTAATGTTGGAATAATTTAGCAGTGGTTGAGAATGATAATATTCATTACAACATTATAAGAATTTAAGGGATTTTGTAAACTAGATAGTATGCTAGGTTATTTTTGTTGTGTGTTGATAATCATTGAAGGCATCAAGTTAATTAATGGTTTATAATAAAAAAATTCCCTTAGTTTGTTGAAGCATAACATGTATGTTACAAACTATACACATCTACATTATTAAATCCACGCTTTACATTCGATGTGAATATACAATAAATATTAAGAAGTGGAAATTATTAGGACATATTCTAAAAATATCAAAAGAAAATATATTGAGTGTAAATATCATTTCATGTGTTTTTATATTGATTTGGAAGTGAACGAGGATTGAACAATATGAAAACTCTATGAAGTTTCTTCATTTCTAATAGTGTAGATGAAATTTTCCTTTAGAAAATTCAACTAACATGATTAAATGTACTTGCATATCATGTTTCGAGTTACATGGGATATTCCATCTCAAGAAAATGGGTCTTTAACTCTGAAATATCTTGCAAATGTTTATTTTTCTTCTCTAAGTGCGATCTGGGATGCCAAATATGCACATAAGCTACCTAAACTAGTCATCTTCTCTTAAAACCTTATCTCACTTGAAATACTTGGAAAAATGGGTTATAACATTAGTTTTGGAAAACCTAGGCCACCTACATAGATATACTCTAAAGAGGCATCAAACACATGTAATTCTCCTCCTTCTAAAAGTATAATTGTGAAGATAAAACTACATATATGTAACTAGAATTTCCCCCTTAATATATTGTACTTACTACTTTGAATTATCTTGGTATTATATTTTGACTTTGATTATTCTACTCCTAACGGAGTAGAATAATCAAAAGTCAAGGAAACTTTTCTATTGGTTTCATAGATATTTCTAGAGTATATTTTCATATATTAGAGTGAATGAATGATTGGATTTTTTTATTTATATGGTTCCATGGATAATAATTTAAAAATTTGACTCGTGTGGATGATATAATATATACATTTGAAAATATTACCATTATAAGGAGCTACATAGGATTGACCAAGAAGAAAAGGATCAACATGTTGATATTATTCCTATTAGATGGACCTATCTACTAATGAATAAATCTTTAGCGGTGTTATATGAAGGTATGTATAGGAGATAAGTTGTGTCATGAACTAAATAATATGTTCATGTAGGTTTTTATTAGTATAATGAGAGATTGTAGACCACAAAGTAATGCATTTGAGATCTATTTTTGCACAAATGTTAATTGCGAAAGGATGACATTATCAAGTGTCAATTGATGATTTTGAGTTCTTATATTTTCCTAAATTAGTAGTTAAAGAAATGGGTACCTAAGTGAATAACACACTTTTTCTTTGCTCAAATACTTGATTTCTTAAGTGTTTTAGTGGTCTTAAAGTGAAACCTATAAAATCATAGTGTAGTTAAAGTCCATATTATGAAAATAGAAAATTTAACTCTAAAACATTAAATTGAAATTAAAAATATATAGAGAGAAAATAAGGATTGCACCTATATGTGTAAAAATCATTTTTTTCCTTATGAATATTAACACTTCTTGGGGAAAAATTCTAAAGTAGATTGCATCTCCTAGATAGGGAACCCAAAGAATAATATTAGTGTTAAATAAATATGGAGTATTGTGGCAAATCATGTCCAAAAAAATTATGAAAGCAATAAATAAATTTTAGTTAATTTATTCGATGAGGATTGGGGTGCTATAAATCCAAACTCATGATTTTAATAATAGTTCCTTACTCATAAGTGGAACAAAAATGGGTCCATTAGGAATGATACTGAGGTTTATGGGTATGACTAGACCTAGTATACATCACTCATTCCATATTTGAACCACACTACTATAAAATGGATCTAGGCTCTAAATTCTTATTATTAAAAGGTAATGTAATACAATGATGCCCCAACCACATTCATATTAATTGATAATTTTTGAAATAGAATAAAATATATTTATGACCTCATACTTGATGGGGTTGAAATTCAAAATTAAAATTGTTCCATGAAATACTTTGGAATAACATATATAAATTGAAATTGAACCATGTATCGGATACCTCACATTTGTAACAAAATATAATGCTATATAATAATTTTTTGTGCCATTGTTTCTGATTCACCAACTAAACCATTATGAAATCTATATTTTTAAATAATTTATAAATTGAATTTCCAAATTGCACTTATACATAATTGACCAATAGATGATGGGATAGACCATTCGATCCTATCTAACCCTAACATATTTTATGTCATTGAAAATTTTGTTTATAACAAGTATACTATATCTTGTATTCTACACTTGTGTTCTTTTTTATTTTTTATCAATTGAATATTAAAAAAGTAATGTTAACTTGGATCTTGATAATCATAGATAGTTTGCATCATAAGTGTTGTAATGATAACTTATGAACTTAAAATCGAACCATAATAATACATTGGAATCATTTGAAATTGTTCATTTCTATTTATTTGGAACAATATAAAGTGGCTCCTATTGAAGTGTAGGAGTTCTAAATACTTTGAAATCATGTTTGAATTATTTTTAATCTTAGTATTAGTCATCCATATTCTTGGAAATGAGTTCTAGGTCTATTTAAGTGGTATTATTTTAAGGTATATCTTTCTTTTTCTCCTATTTGGATAAACACTTTATTTATATTGTTGCTTTGATTTTTATGCTAGTTTATGGATTGTATCTTTTAGTAATTGTGTTTTTCATTTCATTTATTTTAGTAAATTTTCCTTTTGTAAATTGTGCAACCTTTCTTTCTTCAATATTTACTTTTAAATATTTTTTATTCCATATGTTCCCTTTATGATTTTTCTTTTTAACCCTTTCTACTCTCTTATATTTTACATTGTCAATTATCAACTATTGGCGTCTCCCCAATTTTTTAAGGTTATCTATAATTTACTAATTTTGTAGAAGGTATATTTGATTGAAAATGACCACTATTAACAAGCCCAAACATGATATTCCCCAATGTTTGACACATTTTTGTGTGATGTCCTATAATTTAATGTTAAGTATAATTTATGAGGATGTCTATGTTGAAAGGTTGTTCTTGGAGACCCATTATACCTAAGTTAATTTTAGATGTAATAGGCATATGATCATCTTAATTTTCAACCCATACTTGAGATGAACAAGGTCCAAGAGTGTGTGTAGAGATAAGGTTTACATGTGCATGTTCTAGATTCCTTACATGTTGAATATCATCCTTGAGTGGTGTTATTTCAAGATTCATATATTGAATTTTTGTTTGAAATCTCTTTTTAATGCTTTAAAATATCCTAAGATAGCCATATAAGAGATTTAATTTCTCATAGATTTTATATATTGTATATGTGAGCATGGATCATGAAGAGGGACTAACAATCCTTTTGGGTAAGTTGATGTTATGGACTTGGTGAGAGGGATGGAATTCATTGCAACCTTAAGGAAGAGTGACATTTTTATTAACATGAATAGATGAAGGATCTATAACATGAGTTGTAGGAATGGATATTAACTGATTATCCTTTGTGAACTTAGCCAACCATGATATGACCCTTAAGAACTATGTAGGGACTACATCTAGCAAGAAAAATAATATAGATTATAGAACCATATGATAAGATTGAATGAATGAACACATGAATTTATAATTTTCAAAGGACTAAAAGCCTTAGAAAATAAGGTGTTTAATACTTTTAAATTAAAACACTCTAGTTAGGAAATGGTTTTGATGAGTTGTATTCAATCAATAGAAGGTTCACAAAAATATATTTAACCTTAATTGAGAAAGATAAAATAGGACTCATAAACACTAGGTTTTATATGTAATTAGAATTGAAATGTGAAAAATTATAGTCATATTATAAACATGCATTTGTATACACATATATAAAATTTCAATAAATGATTCAAAGTAGAAATAATTAGGAATATTCTAAATATAGAAATTGACAATATAAAAAGTTCAATTAGCTTTCTAAATGGTTCAGATTGAAATGGGATTCAATAATTTGAAAAAATGTCTAAACATGTTTAATCTATGAAATTGGAGATAAAACTACACTGTGGAAAAAATTAATCGAGTGTGGGAGAGAATGGACTAGCATCAAAGGTTTAGATTTCCATAGACTTATCCAACTTAATAAAACAAATATCTAGCTTTATCACCACTTGTGGTGGATGATTTTTCTTCCCTAACTGTGATATGAGATCTAAAATACATGCACAAGCTATTGAAACCATAATTCTTCTCTTAAACCCCTATCTCCTTTAAATACATATAAAAAGGGTTAACATGTCGGGTTGTTCAACCTCTACACTAACTATGTAGCATTTCTCTAAAGAGACATAAAACACATGTAGTTCTTTACCTATTGAAGGTGTAATTATGAGGATGAAACTATAATTTTTCCCTTCATACTTAATAATTTTGTCTTTGAATTGACTTTATATTCTCTTGACTTAGATTGTTCTTCTCCCGGCCTATTGTAGAGTTTGTTGGAATTGTATGGAGACTATTGCTAATGTACTCTCGTGAATTAGGAAAGATTAGGAAAATTCTTCTTGAGATTTGATAGAAATATATAGAGGACCTATTCATAGATGTCATGTGAATAAATGAGATGGATTTATTTGTATTTATATGGTTTCACATGTACTATTTTGAACAAAACCCAAACTAAAGGGTTAATGTAAGATAAATAATTAAAAACATGACTGTTATAGGTCCTTGGTTAGAATCTAATAGGAAGGACAAGATCTAATAGTCAATCTTTTTCCATACTAGATGGAAATTTCCATTGGGGTAGAAATCTCAAGTTCTATTTTTTGAAGATTTATAAGGTATTTTTGAACTAATTTATATGTTTTTGTAGGTGGATAGACAATAGAATGAGGAATTATAAATCATTTATATCTTTTATTATCCTTTTTGTGTGTGAAATTCACGTGTAAAGTATTGAAGCCAAAACTAGAATTATCAAATTTGAATTTTTCTAAAATTTTGGTGTCTAACCCAAACCAAATTTTAACAAATACTTCATACTCCATGCATTTGGGGTGAAAATAATATATCTATTTTTATTTTGATGAAAAAATATCAGCAAGGCTTGGAGAAACCCATAGCTTTTTCCATGACACTAAAGGATTATGAGTTAATACATAACTTTACTTAGAAGCAATCCTACATTGTACTCAACGATCTATAAAAATCATGACATCTTGTATAAATTACAATAGTAAGATATTTTTCACCCATCCAAGCATTAGATTATATATAATTGGAAGTGAGATCGTCAAGAAAAGGGCTAGTTAAATAACTAGAATCATGGAGTATGGAATGTATATAAAATATACCATGGTTATTGTTATTGTGAGTTATCCTATGTGTCCTCCTCTCATGTTGGAGGGTCATCTCACATGGGTTAGGTTTAGGGTTAGGTTTAGGGTTTCATATGTGTCATGCACTAGGGTTACTTAGTACCCTATATGTACCCCTTTTCTATTCATTTATGAGTATGCCAAGACACTCTGCTATCTTTCCTCTATGCAAGCTTTGTTTCTATTGAGCAATTTCTTCCATTACTGATCAATTTTTTCCTTGCTATCATTGGAGTTTTCATGATTCCGTTGGAGTGTAACTACTTAGTGGTGCCTCGTTTCCAATTCGATTCTCGCAAACTCTTTTCATGGTATCAGAGCTGAGATCGGGTAAACGTGCACTTGATTTGTTTTTTGTTGCTATTACTCCTTCTTGGTTTCATTATTTTACTCTGCATGCAAGTCCTTTGATCACTATTTTCTGGAAATTATCTTGCAAATATCTCTAACAAGCTTTCTCGGAAAGTTTTTTTGTGTTTTTTTCTTGTGCATGTGCAGGTTTTTTCAAAATACCTTGAGAAATCAGAGGTTTTTCTGCTCTTTTTAGTTGGATGTAACTAAATCCAAGATAGAGATTCATTTCATTTTTTTAATTTATTCAAATAAAAGTGAAATTTTTTAAGATCTCTAGTTTTTGCAGGATATTTTTCTATGCATTATAGTCTGTGGTTGCAGGATATTTGTGTTCTTCTGACGTGGTTGCTTGTGGAGGAACTTTTGACTATGCATGGCCTGTAATCTCTTTTTTGGCGCCCACGCATCTGCCAACAAGCATCTGTAAACACCACATGCGTTTTCAACAACACAGCCACATTTTTTTTCTTACAAGGGCATTTTTCAACAACACAACCACGTTTTTTTACTTGCAAGGGCATTTTCAACAACATAGCCACGTTTTTTTGCTTACAAGGGCATTTTCAACAACACACCCACGTTTTTTTTGCTTGCAAGGGCGTTTTCAACAACACAGCCACATTTTTTTTGCTTGAAAGGGCATTTTTTTGGTGTGGGCAACGTAAAACGTGACTATACACTCTGTGTGCTGGTTTTGTGTACACTTAAACCAGTCGGTTTGGTAAGTTTAAATTCATTTCTTTCTTTTAATCTTACTCAAAAAAAAAAAAAAAAACGCTGCTTTTTCCAAAAATGGGCCGCTTTTTTCATGCTCAGTTGTTTTTGTTTTGTTTGGTAAAACAAATCCTTCTTTTTAGTAAGTTTTTAAAATTCTTAACTTTAGAGTTTTTTTATATATATCAAAGTTTCTATAAACCAATTTAGAAATTTGTTTTAAAAAATCTTCATCTAAAATTCTTTTTTTAAACGCCTTCTTTCTAAAACTTGTAAGTTTTAGAAAATCTTCAAAAAAGTGCTTTATTCAGTGATTTGTCTAATTAAAGCCTTTTTCAAAATTCAGTAGATTTAATTTAATTAAATCTATCTTTTATTTCATTAATTATTTAAACACTATATTTCTTTGGCATTATAAAATTTGGTCTATTGGTTTTGTGTATTTTTAACCTTCCATCGAGTGCCGAAGACGAAGGGTGAGGTCAGGATAGGCAGGTGGCTAATCCCCCCTCGCAATACAAACAAACCCTATCTCAAATTCCATGTCATTTCCAATGAGCATACATACGACACCCTTTGCATGCGTTTAGGGCACTTTTTAATCCATTTGCAGGCTTATTGGCTTTTTACTCATCAATTGCGGGAATTGGTTTTTGCTATAACTTTTGACTCGTTGCTCGGTTTTGAGCACTTATTTAGTCAAAGTTGCATGTTTTTTCACACTCTAGATGATGGGATCATTAGCTTTGTAAATGCACTAATTTTATAAAGTGCCGCATTCTGGGGGGTGTCTTTGTATTGCTTATTTCAGCTCATTCTTTTGAGCTTTGTTCTATTCCTTTTTTTTCGTGGACTTGTGAGCGCATCCGCCACATTATTATGAAAAAGGGATTCTTTCATGTAATGTGAGACACTTTTTCTCACCACTAGGGTTGGCTTTTTCCTCCTTTCTATTTTTTGCTTGTACTTGTTTACGGTGTCCTTTTTTGTTATGCTACACGAAACACTGTTGTGGTCTCCTCTCTTGCACGTTATTGATTAGTTACCAAGTGTTTCAAACCACACACACGGATCCGATTGTAATCAACGCACTAACTATAAAGTGCAGAAAGCAGGGGGTTGTTATTGTCATGGGTGGTTGTATTTCTTTTCTACATTTCTTTCTCTCTCTCTCTCTCTCTCTCACTATGGATGCACTTTCAATTCCTTTGCTTACGCCGTTCAAATTTTTCAAATGGAGATCGAAAATAATAATGAAACTAAGGGGTAAAGGGTTATTCCGCATCACCATGGGAACTGAGATTGAACCAGATGACGAACTTGAAAAATCTAAGTGGTTAAACCATAGTGATGAAGCTTTAGGTATTCTTTGCATGTTCGTTTCTCCTGACTTGCTCTTCCACATTGAGGCATCTGAAACACCTACATCTGCGTGGAAAACACTTGGATGTGATGTTTAGACAACTAGATGACATGAGAGCACATGAGTTGGAAAACAAACTACTAGGGTTAAATCCTAGTGACTTTGAAAACCTACAAGCCTTCTTCTCAAAATTTGTCCACATTAGATTATTGTTAAAAGGATGTCAAGTAGAAAATAAATATTCTCAACTGATCTTGTCGATTCTCTCTAAGCTAGGTCCCGAATATTCTGTCTTCGTGTCAACTTTCTACACTACAAAAGCTACTTTGGGCGATACTTGGACAATGCCCTCCTTTGACTATTTTTCATCCCAACTCATTCGAGAATAGGACAAACTCATTCAAATGGGGTCTCTCAAGTCCAAGTCACATGCCCTTGTAGCAAGTACTAGCAAAGGAAAGAAGACTGAAAAGAAGAAGGAAACAAAGGATCAACCTAAGAAAGAAACCAAGATCAAACCTAAAAATGACACAAACACTTTGACTTCTGAGCCTAAGGCACAGAAAAAGCAAGTATTTGTGTTCCTATTGCAAGAAGATTTGTCATGATGAGCAACACTGTTTTAAGAAACAGATTGATCACTTATCTCATTTACTTGAGAAAAATAAAATAAGTGTTCCTAAATCCATAAAACAAAGTGCTCCGAAGGTTGAGTCTTCTACTGCAAAAGGTGCTAAAAATGATAAGAAGAAAGGAAAGGCCCTTGTAGCTAGAGTTGCTCCTTCATCGACATGGATTATAGATTTTGGTGCCTCGCACCACATGGGTTCTTCACATGTTGAGTTTTCCAACATTGAACCTTGTGGAATGTCCCAAATCATGATGGGTAATGACACGAAAGTGTTAGTTTCCGGTAGTGGATCGGTAGAGATGGATGGGGGAACATTTAACCAAGTGTTGAGTGTTCCTGATCTCTCTACCAATATCCTATCAGTTTACCAAATTACTCATCTTGGTAAAGGAATGCGAGTGGAATTTGGTCCTAACTCGGTGATCATTCGTGAGCTTAACAATGACACTACAGTGGCTGAGGCAAAGACAAATCACCATTCACGGTTGTACACCTTCTCCCACTTTACTTCTGATTCTATGCCCACTACCTTGCTCACTCATGCAAATGAGGTTAGTAAGCTATGGCATGAGCATTTTGGACATCTAAATTATCGCTACCTTGAACAATTGAGTCAAAACGAAATGGTCAATGGGTTGCCTTGTGTCAAGTTTTCTAAGGGTCTTTATGAGGGTTGTACCCTTGGAAAGCATCCTGAAAAGAACTTTGACAAAGGAAAATCCTGGAGAGCTACTCGTCCCTTGGATCTTGTTCACAGCGATGTTTCTGGTCCATTTCCTTCTCCTTCATTTACTAGAGCTCTTTATGTGCTAACCTTCATTGATGACTATTCGTGATATACTTGGGTATATTTTCTTAAGCTTAAGTCTGAAGTCTTTGAACATTTTCAGGACTTTAAGGCTCTTGCTGAGAAATAGGTAGAACAGTCTATCAAGGTTCTTCGAACTGAAAATGGAGGTGAATATGTAAACAATAGGTTCATGGATTTATGTACTTCTAAAGGGATCTCTGCATAGCATACAGTTTCTTATATAGCCCTTCGCAGAATGGAGTCGCAGAAAGAAAGAACCATACTCTTAAGGAGATGGCCACTTGTATGATTCACTCGAAGTCTCTTCCTCCGCAATATTGGGCCGAAGCAGTGAATTGTGCAAATTACATTTAGAACCGTGTTCCACACAAGGTAGTAAGAGGGATGACACCCTTTGAAGCCTGGTTTGGATGCAAGCCTGATGTTGAGCACTTTCGAGTCTTCGGATCCAAGGCTATGGCTCGGATTCCCAAGAAGAAATACAAGGCCTTGGAACCACAATCCAAACCTTGTATCTTTGTAGGGTATCCTGATGGCGTGAAGGGATATCGATTAATGAATTCTACTTCTCATGAGCTGTATATTGAGAGAAGTGTTAAGTTCGATGAGTCTTCTTCGAATTCTACTTCTCCACCTATTGAGGTTCTTCAGCTCACTGATTTGGATTCTGACTCATCAGATGATGATATTGTTGAGCGTGCTCCTCTTTTGGATCCTCCCGACCATCAGACCTTTGAGTCTTCTAATTCTGATAGTAGTGATGATGAGGACTATGTCCCTTCTCACTCAAGTGAAGAATCTTCCGACTCTGAGCCTGATCCTCCTGGTCCCCTTTGGGCCAGGAAAACTTTGCAAAGTGCTAGAGATTTAGTTGGAGATACTTTGGATATGAGACGTACTCGCTCAGATTTCATTGGACCCCACTCTTTCTTCACCTCTGCTTCTAATCCACAGTCTTTCTAGGAGGCTTCTGGTATTCCTGAGTGGGATTCTGCCATGGATGAGGAGTATTCCTCTCTCATGAAGAACGATACTTGGGATCTCACCACTCTTCCGAAAGGAAGAAAAATCATTCGGTGTAAGTGGGTGTTCCGAACAAAGTATGGAGTAGATGGAGACATCAAAAATTTTAAAGCGTGATTAGTAGCTAAGGGTTTCTCCCAGATATATGGGGTTGATTATACAGAAACCTTTGCTCCGATTGCGAAGATGACTTCTATTCGACTAACCCTAGCCATTGCCGAAAAAAACAGATGGAAATTCCATCAAATGGACGTTAAGAGTGCCTTCCTTCATGGTGACCTAGAGGAAGAGATCTATATGGAACAACCTCCGAGTTATGTCCAAGATTCCTCCCTCGTTTGTAAGTTAAAGAAGTCTCTTTATGGCCTTAAACAAGCCCCTCAGGCTTGGTATGCCAAGATGGACTCCTTCTTACTTACATCAGGGTTTACTAGGTGTCACTCTAATCCAAATGTTTATATTCTACAGAAAGATGACTCCATACTCATTTTTGTTCTATATGTTGATGACTTGTTGATCATGGCGAGATCTTCCTCTATTATTGATTCTGTGAAGATCACCTTAGCCAACAAGTTTTCCATGACTAACTTAGGTCTGCTTCATTACTTCCTTGGGATCCAGATTTCACAATCTGACTCGGGAATCTTGATTTCGTAACCTAAGTATGCTCTTGATTTGCTAGCTCGGTTTCAGATGTCCGATTGCAAGTCTTCTCCTACTCCTTTTCTTTCCGGGGTTAAGTTGGTTTCAGATTGCTCTACTCCCTTGGTTGATGGTACTCTTTACCAACAGTTAGTGGGAGCTTGATCTACTTGACTCACACTCGATCGGATTTATCATATGCTTTGTTGGGATCATGTCCAGATTCATGCAGGAGCCACATGAGCTGCATTGGAAAGAAGCTAAACGGATCCTTCATTATGTTTGTGGCACTTATGCTGATGGCATACACTATCATGGAGGGGTTGATATTGACTTGATTAGATTCACAGATTCGATTGTGCCGGTGACTTAGATCATCAGAAATCTACTTCTGGTTATAGTTCCTCTCTTGGTTCAGGTCATATTAGTTGGTCTAGCAAGAAGCAGAATGTAATTGTGATATCATCTACAGAGGTAGAATACAGAGGAGCAATTAACACGCCACAAAATCTATTTGGCTACAGGGTATTCTGATAGAGTTTGGCATCCACTTTCGGTGGCCTACCATTATCTATTGTGATAAAACGAGCACAATGTCTATTTGCAGAAATTCAGTTCAACATCAATGGAAAAAGCACATTGAGATCCATATGCACTTCATACGGGAGCTTATTCATGATGGTATCATCAACATTCAGTACATTTAGACAACTGATCAGATTGCAAATTTATTCACCAATCCCTTCACTGAGATGAATTTTCTTCACTTACGGTCTCTTCTTGGGGTGAGGTCTTCTGTAGCTGCCCATCTTCTTAGGGTTATGTAGTCCTTCTTCTTCTTCTTCTTCTTCTTCTTCTTCTAGAAATATTGTGTTTGTATATGGGTACCTTATCAGGCCTTTAGTTTATGGGCCCCATTGACACATCTTTCTTAGTTGTTTAGGGGTGTCTTACTCTTCCATCTAACTCATCACAGCCGCTACCCCAGCTTCGATGAAGGGGGGGTGTTAGTGTGAGTTATCCTATGTGTCCTCTCATGTTGGAGGGTCATCTCACATGGGTTAGGTTTAGGGTTTCATATGTGTCATGCACTAGGGTTACTCAACACCCTATATGTACCCATTTTCTATTCATTTATGAGTATGCCAAGACACTCCACTGTCTTTCCCCTATGCAAGCTTTGTTTCTGTTGAGAAAGTTCTTCCATTACTGATCAATTTTTTCCTTGCTATCGCTGGAGCTTTCACAATTCTATTGGAGTGCAACTACTTCATGGTGCCTCGTTTCCGATTCGATTCTCACAAACTCTTTTCGATTATAAGAGAAATATATATTTATCATAATTTGGTAGTGGATCTATGGATATATCTTAAAGTTGAATGATTTCATGGAGAAAATTTATAATAAAAACAAATAGAGGTGGAAATTAGAAATAAATGATGAAATATTTATAAATAATGGAATATTATAGAGGGATAAATAGAAATGAGAGGATACATTTTAGGATCCAATCCATTCCATATGAGATAATTAATGAAATCATATTCAAGAAGAACTTTTATAAAATATTACTATGATGTGTTGAGCATGGAATGTTGAGAAAGTATTAAAATGATTTCACCAAGGGATTTTTGGTGGTCAATTTCCCCATCAAATGGATTCCAAAAAAATGATTATCTTTGGTTAAACTTGGACATCATTATTTCATATTATTTAAAATGGGTGAATAATTGTAGAAAATGCTTATTTTTCACTAGAAGTAAAAGAAGCAAACATATTCCATTGAAATTGATCACTAAATATCAACCATTATCTCAATAGTGATTACATTATTTTAGATCATTAAACCTCCATATGGTGATGGTAAAAAGTCAGTGCTAACTAAAACAAACTATGTTACCATCTCAAATGAATTATAACCTTGAAGGAGGATACTAAATATGTTATTGTATATTTACTCAAAGTGATAGTCAAAATATTAGAGGCACCACATAGCGTATTTACAAAAATGATAAGGATTTCATATGTGCTAAAGTTACAAAATTTCCTTTTAAGTATATAATTTACTTGAATAATTCCACCCTCAAGATAATAATCTATTAAATTCCACAAATAACAACTAGTTCAAAATTATAAAGATAACATTGGAGGAGAATCAAAGTTAGTGGCACGAAGGTTGAAGGACATCTATGAGCTAATAGAATCTCCCCCAAAAAAGACAATAAGTAACTCCCCTTTATGTTGGTATATGGAATATAAGATAAAATTCCTCTCTTGTTAGACCCCGTAGCCCAAAAATTAGCTCAAAGGATGGAATAAGAGAACCATAATGAAATAACATTTGGATTGTAAAAATTGTGAAGATAGAAAAAATTTGATAAATAATACATGTAAAGTCTCTAAAGCCATCATAATGTTGTCAAGATACTTTTTGATAAGCTACCATTGTTCAAGAATTCAAAGGATATTTTCTACTCAAATGGGATGAGAATAGATCCAAACATGGGAGACACATAAATTTTGATATAATTTAGAGGCGACCCTATCAAATAACAAATTGTAAAATACCTTTTAACTTTCAAAATTTGATGGTGAACCCATATAAATCCCAAATAATGGGATTTTTCTCAAACCATACCCTTTAGGTGAAGTTATCTCCTACTTTTTACAATAGGCTAGGTTGTTTTATTATGTTGCATCCCTAGTCTTAGGACTTCCTTTAGTGTTGTTGTGTCTACATAAAAGTATCTTTATTTTGTGTGTGTGTGTGTGTGTGTGTGTGTGTGTGTGTGTTTTTGGACTTCCTATTTTGTAACAACCTCCTTTCTTTAGATAATTAGTTTTATTCATATTTTAAGTCATGAATTTTATTTACCTATCTATTTATTCTCAAAATTTATTGGGTATGATCTCTTCCCAATGGAATTATATTGTATCCTTGCATGTTCCCTTTTGTTTGTGCTTATTTTCTCTCTATATATACATATTTTTTTCAAGAACCGGGTTGGGTCCAAAATGAGTCAAGTTCTGATACATAGATAATACTTTTTAAGAATATGTTTTTCCCATGCATGTTCCATTTTTTTTGTTTGTTTTCCCTCCCTATGTACATAATTTTAATGGGTACTAGGTTGGGTCCAAAATAATTCAAATTGAAAATATAGAGAATGTTTTTATCTAATCTCCTAAGATCCATAAGTTTCATGTTGGAGTAATAACATGGCTAAAAACAATCGAGAGACTGATGTTATATTGATTTCACAAATTCAAGAAAAAGATCACATATTTTATGCTTTTATAGTTCATGAGATAAATAGAATATTTTTATAAGGGTCAAGAGAGGGTTTTGAAAAATCCCTATTCATTTTACATCACACAAAGATAAATAGACAATATAACATAAAAGTGAAACCAAAAATGATTAAAAAAAAAAACACTAAGGAGATAGGTTGAAAGTGTAAAGAAAGATAACAACAAACTTTCAACAAAATTGTAGGAATAAAAATTAACTCTTTGAAGGATTTAACGGTACCCTCCCATTCATTAAAAATAAAATTAATAAACTCGTCAATCTTCCCCTTATCTTTTTCTCCTCCTGGGGATTTTATTTTTAATGATATTTGTGCCTTTTTATTTATTTTTTCCTCATTTCCTTAAATATTCCTTATTTACAAGGCATCTCTCAACATGAATATACTAGTAGCATTGTTACTAACTATAGATTTTAAATCTCCATAAGCTTTTGAATTACTTTTCTATCATTTTTCTCCCTCTTTCCATCATATACACTTTGTTCCTAGGTTGAGAGACTTCATTTTGGGTGTTCTCAACACAGGTTTCCTTGTTTCTTCTCTCCATATTGCTTAGTTGTTATCCTATCATCTTCAAATTTCCATTCTCCATTTGAAATAGTTTCATAATTTGTTGTGTTGATTCTATCATTAGCCTCAAGCACATAAATTTTTTAGCTAACTTCTTATTCATGTCACTCTTATTGATATGTTCACCATTGTTATCATGTTGCCATCTCTTTTCTACTTAAAATTATTTTCCCCCTTAAAATTTCCTTTCTTACAAAATAACTTTGCCTATTTGAATAGTGAATAATATTTTCTGAGGTTTCTTCATCCATTCTACCTTTGTTCTTAGTATTCATTGTGATTTGAGAGTGGCTCTTATAGGAATTGGTGAATTTTTATGGCATTGGTAATTATAATAGCTACCTTAGAAAGCCCCTTCCTTCCCTTTGTCCTTACTAAAAACATCTCTTTCTCCTTCACTTTAACCATGAGGGGTTCATTAGGTAGCCAATATCCTAACATGTTCATTGATATTGAGGTAATTAAAATTATTAAAAGAAAAGTCAATATACTTGGTAGATATTGGGCTGAAAAGGTTTAATTTATTACATATTTTGAATTAGATATTAGGGGTGGGTTAGAGAGGTGGGCCGATGAGAGGCGGGATTAGTTTTAAAATTAAACTAAAATATTTGAACACTAATTTTAAAAACCAAACACCTTAAAATTGCAAAAGGAGTGTGATCATAAAATTAAATTATAATGTCTTTTTGAATATGAAAATATCAATTAGGAAATTTTAACCAATAAATAAGAAGGTGGTACAAAACAAGGATTGAGTATGTTTTTCAACCCAAATGATATTATTTCACCATCTTATTTATTCAAAGAACTATTGATAAATGATTAAATCTTAACATTATGGTAATTGGTAGTATGTATTGAATGGATTCAAACTCTAAAAATAATAATTGAGTGAGAAACATCATATATTTTATGTTTGATATATTAGGGTAGAAATAAAAGGGTAAATAAAATTGTAATGGAAAAATGGGTAAGTAAGTGATTATGCAAAAATGTAATATTATAGCCTAATCTAATGCAAATTTCTAGTAAATAAATGAATGATGAAATAACTGAAATAGTACCCAAGTGACTAAGAAATAAAAATATGAAACCCTAGATGCAAAAAGGGATAGAAGAGCCTTAGTTGATTCAAGATGTTGTGGTACTATGTCACGTGAAGACCGGATGATCAAAAATGGAGAACCATCACATAGAATCTTGGAAAGTTACTGAGATCTTATAGATTTGGCTAGACTGGGGTGCCTAGAGAAGGATGGGGGAACCTAAGGTGCTCTTTTATGGTTTTGAGGCACCTTAGTTTGTGGAGGACGTCCGTAATCCAATTTCACAGGGTCACCAAATTATTAAAAACCCTCATTTTTGTCACTATTGTGTTGTTAAATTCCGTTGAATGTCACTTTGTGGATCTAGAATGAATGAATCACCCGCATAACCCTAAACAAAGAATCAAACCCTAAAAAAGAAAGATGCAAATGAAGAGATCGAGTATCCTCAATTGCCACAATGGTGGATTACAACTAAGTGTTGCACTACATCTCAGACCTAATGTAGTTATGTGTGTGTGTGTAGAATTTTTCCCTAGGTTTCTCTTGTGCATGTCGCACTTGAAGTAGTGAGAAAGTAGCTAGATGTAGAATGTAAATAATGTGTGCATGGAATATAATAGACTCCCTCCTATGAAGTGTGATGCGAAGAACAAGCCTTTATCCCTTGTGATGGAGCTAAATGGAGCTCTAGATGTTTTGATTGATGCAACCTTAGGTTATGATAAATAGTGATTAATGCTTAATACCTTGTTATGATCACATAACTTTATATTTATATGGTTCCTTCATTTGAATTACGTAACTAACCCCGAAAAGGCCGACTACCAAAAATATAAGATGCTCAAACGAATAGAAAGGACCCAAAAAGTGTGACCAAAATATAAAGAGGACAACGGTGGCTAGAGGGGACGGGGGTGCACGGCATTGACATCCTAGTTGCACACTCTTGTCCATAATTATAAACTCCGAAAGGTGAAAATACATTAAGAAAGTAAGAGAGTGAGACCGAAGGTAGCAATAGAAAGCAAAGCAAGGTGGCCAAATACATTGGTTAATTAGTAATTTTCTTACTTAGGACCCATATGAATATTAGTATGCGATCGAAACTAGATAATAACCCAAAGTGCATGATTTTTGTCTATATTTTTCCCCACTTTATGTTGGTGAGTAGAATCCTTGGTAACATAAATTATATAGAGATGTGTACACAGTATCCATGTATATTTGATGTAGAAAGCATGCCGAGGAACTAGAAAAAGTGTGGAGTGATAAAAGAGATGGAACATGGAGACTAAGGATGAAAGAGAGTAAAAAGGTGATGAAAGAGAACCTATGGAGGAAAACATGTGTGTAGATGTCGATGTGTGTGATGTACCTATATTTGGTGTCAATGTGTGTGATGTTGTTGTTGATTTTGACTGCTTTTCTTCCCATACGAGATGGACACTGCAAAGACAAGATGATGAAGTCATCAAATATGCATGTATATGTATAAAAATCATGTAAGGAATTATGTAAAAGGAAATGCTGAAAATTTGAAAAAGGAACATGTGTACCGATCCAGACGAGGAAAGAGTGTATAAAGGATCTTGTAGATGATTTCAATAAGCACAAGTTTTCCAAGCGATCTCATGCCAATGTAATGAAAGAAGTGTAGGGAGAAACTGTTTGGTGTCGTCCTCCAACCTTTAACCGCTTCCCGTTGTATAAAACACCATTGCAGATGGTGTGCATGTGCTAAGGACTCTCTTCCCTATAAAATCATTGTGTAAATTCCCAGTGCTAAAGGAATCTCTCCTGTCAAAATCCTCTGTGACATGCAAAATTTGTGTAATTTTCCCCTAGTTACTAGTACACCATAAAATACCATTATATTTCCCCTTGGTCTCATGCATCCAAGAAAGGCCATTGTGCTAAGGATCCAAGTCTAATTATGAGCCCCAAAATCTGAAAACCGTACTATATCATTATTGCATTGTGTTGTGTATGTTCTACATGGGGTGATGATTCACCCAAATGATGCCCCCCTCTTTGGGGATGCATAAAACTTCATTGAAGGAGGATGTGGCCAAAAAGAGGACCAACTGCTAAAATAGAACTCTGCGGGGGTGGAAGGGGATGTGCTTAGTAGAAACCAAGGCACATGTAAACAAGTGGTTGAGAGACAAGTGTTAGTACAAGAAAATATAAGAATGCATGTATAAGACAAAGTGTAAGCTAGACAAACAATGTGTAAGGTAGAACACACAAGAATACAATGTAGACCTCAAAAATGAAACAATAACACCTCTAGTGTCCCAAAGTGGACGCCCCTAGGAGCCAATGTGGGATTGTTACTAGGTAGATCTTTGCACCAAGTATCCATGTTGTGTGTAATGGATATGTAAATTCTGCGATCACAACTAGAAAGAAAGTGAACGCACATGTGTGTATGATAAAGATAATGACATATAAGATATCTATCTAACATGTGTAATAAAGTGAAAATGTACAAGTAAATGCAAACAAGAGTAAGTGCAACCAAGATATGCAATATATTGTAGATGGATGGAATGTAATTCAAAGTGAATGATAATATCAGCATGCCACTTAAGTGAATGGATTTGTATGCGGTGAGGTTCATTTATTTATGCCCCTTATGAAAGAAAGAATTCACTTGTAAATGAGAGTGCATCATCGAAATGGTCGAACTATATGTTGTATGTTGCGTGATGTGGTGAATGTGTAATGATGATATGTGATATAAATATAAAGTGTGAAAATGTATGGTGATGTATCCTAAATCGTATATCACTAAAGGATGCTAGGAGAAAGTGATGATGTAGCCTATGACGTATATCACTAAATGGTTCTAGAGGGAGTGATGATGTAGCTTATAGCGTATATCACTAGGGGATTTTAGATGAAGTGATTATGTATCATATGATGTATATCACTACGGGATGCTAGAAGAAGTGATGATATAGCCTATGATGTCTATCACTAAATGATGCAAGCGTATGTGATGATGTATCCTATAGTGTGAATCACTAATCTAATAATGTTGCATGAGGAAAAGATTGAATGGCTGACTTCATGAGTGTGATGTGGCCCATTTTTTATGTATACCTTCAACATTCCAGTATGGACCATGAGACTAAAGTGCATCATAGGTTAATGTGCGCATCGCGTATAAGTAGATAAGTAGAATGTGTAATATGTGTAATGGATGTAGTGATGAGGTAAGATGATGTGTATGTAAAGATATTTAGGATTATGTGAGGATGTGTAATGTGTAATGTGTAGTGTGTGAGGTTCCTGTGTATGAAATCCTCATAATAGTCAAGTGTGAACCGATGTGACAAGAGTACATCATTAGGTAATGATGATGTGTATGATGAATGTAAAAGACTAGATGTGATGTGTGTAAGACGCTTAAAGCTGATAGGAAGTGGGGGAACGGTAAGGATGATGCCCCAAGTGTATGGTGATGAGTGTGTTATTTGATGAATGATGTTTAGAAACAAATAGGAAAGATATGTATGTAGGTGGTGAATTATCATAGATATTGTAATATTGATTGAGTAATGGAATAAATGATAAGAGATTGTACTGCATGTGTCACAAGTGATAAATGGTTATAGATGTATGTATGTATGAGTGATTATGTAATAGATAGATATGTTAATGAAGCATGTAATATGATGATGAAATAGGGTTATTATTGTAAGATATCCCTCAATAGTCATGTAAGAACCATAAAAACACGAGTGTGTCACGGGGGTAAGGTGATAGGAATCACCTACCAAAGACCAAGTTTGCATGAAACGGTGGAAGTATGTGTGGAAAAATCAACAACAAGACCATGTAATGGTGGAGGCAACTAAAACGTGTCTTGATGATCGGTGGAAGGAGTAGTTGCTTTGATAGAGTGAATTGAAAATGAAAGTGGAGTAGGATGTGGAGGAATTTTAAATGGTGGTATCTTTGGTGGTATTGATGACACTGCAAAAGACTTGATAGGAGAAGGTGGACTAATTTTGAGAGGTGGTTGCGTAGTTTGAATTTGTAATGTTGTAGATGTATTGAGAGGAGGAGGTGCTATATTGATTTTGAGATGCATGTGCTTAGGCGGTGCTTGAATTTCCATAGAATGACCATTAGAAGTGATGATGTGATGATATTAGGAATAGATGAATAATATTTTAGGGCCCATTGAGTTATAGCATTTGTAGATTGGAATGCAACAAAATGTTGTGCAGTGAATGAGATAAAGCCCTAACGCTCAAGATGTGTGATTCTTCATTATAAAGTGTAACAATCATTATCATTATGTCCATTGATCCGATGATAATTACAATATAGGTGAGCTTTGATATTTTACGAGCCGATAAGGAGGGTAACAATCAGGTAGATGGAAATTTGATTAATCGATGAGTTATGAGTTTCTAAGAATATCTTATTTCTTAGCATTGAGATAAAACTTGAGAGGCGCAACGAGCGGTAAGATTTGAGGTTCACTAATATGAGCACAAGTAGAAGACATAGAATGAAAATGAGATTTAGAAGGAGAACAAACATTATCTTGAGAAGCATCCTTAAGATGATGGATTTTATATTTTAGAGATGTAATCGTGGATTCCATAGCCTAAAATTTTTCTTGAAATAAAGAATGAAAATATTGAATTGAATCCAACATGGGTTTATTATATGGAGGACCACGAAGACTAGGGTTGTCAAATATATGATAAAAACAACACTCACTTGATGTGGAGGCGTATCATGGGGAAGATGCATAGTGTCTAGGGTTTTTAAGAATGAATTAGATAAAAGTATGTATTTGAAGTAAATCGAGACAAAGAAATTTGAGGAGCCATGATAAAGAAGATGATATGCCAAAGAAGGATCTGAAATACTGATCATAAGTGGGGTTCACCAAAATGATTATGCTAAAATGTAATATTATAGCCTAATCTAATGTAATTTTGCAGTAAATAAATGAATAATGAAATAACTGAAATAGTACCCAAGCAACTAAGAAATAAAAATATGAAACCATAGATGTAAAGAGGGTTAGAAGAGCCTTAGCTGATTTGAAGATGTTGCAAGAATGTGTCATAGTGAATACCGGATGAATAGAAATGGAGAACCATCATACAAAAGCCTAGAAAGTTACATATTTGGAATATTTGGCTAGACTAGGGCACCTGGAGAAGGATGGGGGCGCCCAAGGTGCTCTAGTATGGTTTATGGGTGCCTTGGTCTGTATAGGAGGTCCAGAAGCCAATTTCATAGGGTTGGTAGATGATGTAAAACCATCGTTTGCTTATTACTAATGTGTTGCTGAATTCCATTGAATCTAATTGTGGATCTAGAATAAATGAATCACCTACACAACTTGAAGCAAAGCATCAAACCCTAAAAAATGAAATAGGCAAATGAAGGGGTCAGAATGTCCTTAGCCGCCACAATGGTGGACTTAAAACTGAGAACTGCACTACATCTCAGACCCAGTGTATTTATGTATGTGTGTGTGTGTGTGCAGAATTGTGCCCTAGGTTGCTCTTGTGCATGTGGAAATTGAAGTAGCGAGCAAGTAGCTAGATGTAGAATGTAAATAATATGCATGGAATATAATAGACTCCCCTCCGATGATGTGTGATGCATAAGAACTAAAATTTTTCCATTGTGATAGAGCTATATGGATGCAAATGGAGATCTAGATGCCTTGATGGATGCAACCTTAGGTGGTGATAAGTAGTGCTTAGTGTTTGGTCCCTTATTATGATCACATAAATTTATATTTATATGATTCCTTTGCTTGAATTTTGTAATTAACCTCAAAATATTAATTACCAAAAAGATAAGATGCTCAAATGACTAGAAAGGACCCAAAAAGTGTGACCAAAGTGTAAAGAGGAAAAGGGAACCTAGAGGGCAGGGGCTCCTCTGGTGGTTGCATCTTGGCTAGGCGCTCTTGTCCAAAATGAAAAATTCCAAAAGGTGAAAATATAGACTGAGCAAGTAAGAGCACAAGACTAAAAGTAACAATAGAAAGCAAAGAAAGGTGGTCAAATACATGGGTTAATTAGTACTTTTCTTATTTAGGAACCATATGAATAGTATTATGTGATCGAGATGAGATAATTATTCAAAGTGCATGAATTTTTGTTTACAATAAGTTACATGGGAAAAAGGTGTATTTTGATTCTAAGAATCTAAAGGGAGGGGGTATTATCAAT
The DNA here is from genome assembly GCA_018340775.1 of Taxus wallichiana var. yunnanensis. Classification (NCBI taxonomy): domain Eukaryota; kingdom Viridiplantae; phylum Streptophyta; class Pinopsida; order Cupressales; family Taxaceae; genus Taxus; species Taxus wallichiana. The sequence goes on from CM031237.1 coordinate 417,015,489, forward strand.
AGAATAATTAGAGGTAAAAACTAACATTAAGGATATTCTTTAATACTCTTCGAATGAACATGTGTTATACTATAATTTCTTGAGTGAACTCCCCATGTATTTAACTAAATCCTAGGCACCAGATTACACCTATGTTTCTTGGATTTATCTCTCTTATTAAGATTCATAATAATACCCTAGTAGAGTGGCCATACTTTTTCCTAGCCGATAATATGATATCGACCCCTAGCGGGAAGAGATGATGAAGAAGGGAATAATGACCTTATTATAATGGAGAAAGTTGTTAAGAAATGTAAAATGGCAAGAAAATATATGCATAAATCTACCTTACAAGTTAATACATCTCATGATATGAAGGGTGACCTCATCCGAGGGACTAGGAAATATTCTATGGTATATCCCACTAGAAGTGTATTGAGTTTTTCTTACTATATAGGAAGAGATTGACATCGTCATTATTGTTCCACTTGGAATTCAAAAAAGTATCTCTTCCATTTGCATACATGTGATGTTATAAATGATCTCATTAGATAATTCAAAATTCACTTCATACACCAAAACTTTCCTCTCCTTCTAAGAGGCAATAAATTCAAAAGAAATAAGGATATCATCACAAACTAGTAGCTCCATAAAACTATTTTAGAATGATAAATTGAATCTTTTAGATAAAACTTTGTTATAAAAATTTCTATCAACATTTCGATAATTTTTCATGATCCATCATTAGGATGAGAAAACTTGTCAAGAAAAGGTTTCAAGGATCAATTACAATAAGTTTAAGGGTTGACCAAGCTTCTAAATTTCATAAAGTTTTACGGATACTCCATGCCCAATAGATTCTTAAGGTTACCAGTCTCAACATATAAAAAGAATATTCCCTCTATAAATTTCTTGAAATTTTAATAAAAAAATTTGTGCCTATTTTAATCAATCTTTTGTTCCAAAGCTTCCTCTCAGTCCCATTATTATCTTATCATTATGTCTTTATTTTTCCTTTTAAATAGATATAGATATGGTCACCCAAACCCATATAATCATCATGGACATGGGGTGATGTTTTTGTGATCTCTTTAGAGTCACGAAGAGCTCCCAAAAGATGCATTACTTCTCTAATGGTAAACAAGTTTGAGCTCTTTTAGAAATATGGCTAAGTGGGACACTTTATATGTGGAAGAAATTTATTGTAAAAAAACTAAGGAGAGGGCCCCCAATCGAATAAATTTATAGGGGCCTACTTACTCTCTTGTTATGTATATAAATACTAAAAATACAAGCTCTTAATGAATGTGTGATGGTGACCTATATCTTGCACAAGTCTAGAAGTGCTAAAATCCAAGTTCTTAATGAATGTGTGATGCTAACATCTATCTTGGATATGTCTAGAAGTGCCTCATACATAATGCACATTTTATAATGTGAACATTAATATCAAATTCATCTAAATGATCCACGTGTTTTTATTCTTTCAAGGTGATGTGTCACCATATTTGATTATGGATAGGGAGTTGTTTGGCCAACAAGGATCAAATACTATAGAAGAGGAAGCTCATCCAAAGGGGATCCTAATTAGACCATGTGTCCACTTTAGGAAATGTTGAGCCCAATATAGGAAAATAGTCCACTATACTTCTTTTGGATATAAATTTTGATACAAAGCTCTAATCAAGTACATCTCTAGGATAATCATGTCACCATATTTGATTATGGACGGGGAGTTGTTTGGCCAACAAGGATCACATACTATAGACGAGGAAGCTTGTCCAAAGGGGATCCTAATTAGACCATGTGTCCACTCTTGGAAATGTTGAGCCCAATATAGGAAAATAGTCCCCTATACTTCTTTTGGATATAAATTTTGATACAAAGCTTCAATCAACACATCTTTAGGATAATCCGCAACATCTTGTGAAGATCAATTGATTTTATGATATTTTACATTGAATTATTGCAGATTGGTCCTACATTAAGTCTTTGATATCAGTTTTAATTCTCTATTCTATATACATTTCGACAACTATCAAGGATTATATTTAACTCACGAAAACCCTCCAATGAGTTATAGTTCCTCTTCAAAGAAAAATAATTGTTCTATGGATCCTAATGTGTCTCAAATAAGATTCAAATTATCCACAAGACTCTCTATTCTATATACATTTGAGCATATTTAGATCTTAAAACCCTCCAATGAGTTATAGTTCCTCTTAAGAAAAAAATTTATTCTATGGATCTTAATGTGCCTCAAATAAGATTCAACTGGTCCTCAAGAAAGTATCATTTATTTTTGTAGGATTCTTAAATATGTCCTTGTAGATTCTAGAAAGGCCAAAGTGTCTTATGTTAGATTTTATCTCCTACCAACTATCATTTAATGTATTTAATGTCTCAAATATTTTGTATTACCATTTCACTACTTGAATTTATATGGTGTTGGGCTCAAAATAATATCTTAATGTGATCTTTTTAACCCTCTAAACCATTTAGAGCTTCTAATACATCACATTGGTAATGATATGAAAATATTTAAAAAATCTACTACAATCAAAACATAATTTCATGAGTAAATGAATATCTCAATAACTCTTATACATTTCCAAACATTCTACTTCTTCTCAAGCATGGGGTTATATCTAAGTACCTTTCAAATTCAGATTTGATGGGGAGGTTCATTTGGTACTTATAAGTAACACATTCAAACATTTGAAATCACCTCATAAAGCATCGATTTTATCGGGACATGAAATTTGGGTAACTATAAATCAAATAAGGAATTTTTCTTCTACATATTCAAATATGGTCATGAATTTTGAGAGGGGTCTCTTTTCTTATCTTTTAAGTTTTTTTCTCACTCCTTTCAAAGAGTAGGATTTTCTCATTGTAAAGGTTCTCTTCGATTCAATGTTTTTGTTTTTTTGAGTTCACTTGAATTCCATTTGGTATCTATAATTCTATGTTAGTATACTTAATGTAGTCAATGCCTCATTTAGTAATGTAATTATTTGTTTATTCTCGTATAATAAAAATGGTTAATTTTGGTTTTTACTTTCCTTTAAATCTTATTTTTCTTTTTCTGAATTATAAAAAAACTATTCTTTACCTTATGTGCATTATAATATTTTGTGTGTTATATTTTCAAATGTTAATGTATCGATGTCATTTCTATAGTAAGAGAGGGATCCCCTAAATATTTTGTGCAACACCATCATTTTTGTTATTTCCTTCCCCATTTTCCTTGTCAATTTTAGTTTGGAATTATTAGATCAGAATATATTTTGTGTAGATAGAATAGGGATAACACTAGAGTAGTTTAGGAAGAGATCCAACTCACTCTGTAGGTCGCTTGTCCTATTGATCACAGGTCATGAATTCAAATTTTGTGGACTCCGAGTCGATATGTTCTTGGGATTCAGAGCATATAACATATGAAGTTGAAACCTGTTATTGTCCTCGCGAGAGTATTCCAGAGAAATAAGTTTTGCATACACCTTGTGGTGGCGAACATTTGCAGAAGATCCCATCATGAACAATTCCTGCTGTGGTTTGCGGAATGACAATTGGTCGGCCAATCAGTTTGGCGCATAAGTTAGTGCCACCGCGCACAAATGATCCCATCAAAATGGACAGATTACAGATTACCGGTGGAATACTATTTTTTTTAAAAGAAAAAGGAGAATCTTCTGAACGTAATGGTGACTAGGAAGAGCCTATCTTTTATGCACGTTGGCATAATAGGTAAAAAATATTGTTGTGACAATGGAAAAGGTAACAAGGTAACAATTTAATGTGTTGTTACCTATTTCACAAATTATAGTTTGTGATTTTTTAAAAAGAATTGTTTCAAATGTGAACATACAGCAAAATGGTGGGACACGAGAAAATGGGATGGGGAGGTTGTAGGATCAAGGCTAAGTTGAGAGATTGATCGGAATAATCAATCTTTTACCCTGCGAACTCCGCATGAGAGATAGGCACCAACATACCACAAATTCAGCCACAACCTTACGTGTGCAATTAAAGATATCCAATTAAATATAAAAAGAATACCCAAACCAATTCCAACAATCTGATCAAAACTTTTCAAGAAATGGTGTGACATTGATTACGGGACCTGTTCTCAAAAGATCGTTTGACATTCCTTCGTGATAAGAATGGTGTGATTGATTCGTTTTCCGATTGCTGACCCACTCATTCATAATGCGATGGAGGAAAAGTAGATGGAATCAAAGATTCAACAAAGTCCCTCAACACCAAGAAAGAGAAAAACCAAGTCTTGTTTGCAATGCGTATCCACGGTGAATTTCCAACGGTATAAACCAATGTTTCTTCTTATGGCATCTTTTAACTTCTCAACAATAAACTGCTCCATATTCTACATGTTTATGGTTCATGGGAAATGATTTTAAATCATAAATGCATTACACCGACCTATTAATATTGCAATTCTAATCCAAATAAGACATAATTGAATAAACAAATATGCAAAAATATGACAAGAGGTTGTTTTAGAGGTATGTATGATTTGATGCAATTTTAGACATAATTGCCATATAAATAACACAGGTTTAGATAGTGAGGCCAAGAACACCCAAAAATAAATCAGTGTAAACATTTTATTCCTAGTAGGAAAGTTTGCATGATCATGTTTCTTTTTTTGTAAGGAATAAAAATTTCGTTCACTTTTTCTAAAATCGCCAAGAATATTTATGTAAATGATTTTCTTTGTAGGAATTTTAATAAAATAGTAAGACCTTGCAAATAAACAATAATTAATATGAGATGTTTTTAAATACTTTTGTTATTCTTTCATGGTTCTTGTTGGGAACAATTTTTAAATTAAGAACACCAACTATAATTGAGACCAATAAATAGTCCAAAGATGATGTAAGAGTCCAACTTTTTCACCTTGATGATCAATCAACACAACATAATAAATGTTATACACTCTTCAAATTTCCTTAAATAATTATAATTGATTTTGGCAGGGAGATGCTCTTATGGTGATTGGTTGATGTTGTGTGTGTCCTATATTTACCAATACATCTATGTATGTTCTTAATTTCATATATAAGGTCCCTACTAGTGTGCATGTTGACGGACGATGGATAAGAAAAGATAAAATATATGGCCAAAATCTAAGGGCAATCAAATATCTGCCAAAAGGGCATGCACAAAACAAATCACTAAAACCACAATGGTAGGATTTATGGGGAATTGGGCTGTATAAATCAATTTGGGGGAACCAAAATTGTATCTCTAGATTTTAGGGAGAGAAATAAAACAACATTGAAATAAAGAGAAGAAAGAGTCAAGAGATAAGAGAGAAGAATGTTGGTTGCATTCCTTATAACAATAAAAAGAAATACGGAAGCGCATTATATAAGAACCTAATCGAGACCAATAATAAAAAACATATAATTGTACTAGAATAGTGTATTGTTATAACAAATAATTAGCTCCAGAGAAAAACTACGTGTCCATGTAATTCCCACTTCAATGTGTGTGTATTGTGTGTATACATATCATTGTAAAATATACATATGGATGTAAATAAGCCACTTCAATCACATATAAACTTGTAAGTGTTCTTGAAATTAAAATCAAAATCAAAACAATAGCATACTAAAATTAAAAGGAGAGGTTTCACCTAATTTCTCTCACAAAAGGTTGAGAAGATCTTAACTAACATTCATGCTCATGTGTCCTATGATATAGAAACATATGCCTAGGCTACAAACATACAAATTACATTTGGAAGTGAAAAATATTTTAATAGTCAATAATCAATAAATTGTAAGTTCATGAAAGAGGAATTGAAATGAATGCATTTAGTTTTTCTAAAAATTGTGAAGATACCCTTGTAGAAATTTGATTCTTTAGGCATGTGTTGAATTTGGCGTTCATTTTTAGTATATTTTGTAGCAACTAAAATTAAAGATAAATAAATTTGATGTAATTTAAAGAGAGGAGGGTTAGGAAATTAACTAAATATATAGATCTTATGATGAAAACATGTGTGGTGTATTAATATTGTCTTAGAGAAAATACCATGTGATTTCCTAGTCTATTCGAGGGAATAACAAATAAAGAAAATTCTCTAAGAGTCTAGACATTAAATATATGGAAATATATATGCCACCCTTTTGGGATGTGGGATGAACATATAATAAATCACATATCCTATAAGAAATTGATTATTCACATCAAGTATACTATAAGAAATTGATTGAAAACATGTATGTACTAAGCATGTTTCCATATATAAGCATGTATGATGTTTTGTATGTGTGTGGGGGTGGGTTGGGGGAGTTGGGAGGGGGGCAATATTTCTCTTATGCAAAGAATATTATTGATAAAGACATAATTGTGATATGGCCCAGGAGCTATGAGCAATGCCATCATAAAAAAATAATATTCTATTATGCATGAATCATAATCAATGTAAGCAAAGAATACTCCCAAATGTGAGAAAATATATAAGAAATATAACAAAAATTTCATGCCCCCATGTGGGGAAGGTATAAGAAATATATAAATAGAGAGGAGAATATACTCCAACTTTGATACACTATAAACAATATAAAGCACCACTTTATCGATATTTCTCTTTGAATTTGTTTCTCACTTCTTTTAGGTTTTATACGATGTATTTTCTTTGATATATTATTACGTCTTCAACTATCTTGGAGAATAATAAACATATCTATGAAGTGTAACAATGTGTTCATTGTTGATTAAAATCAAACATTGGTGTAAGGATAATAGAATTTCTCTCATTTCACTCAAGTCCAAAGTATTCCAAGGAAATAATAATAAGATTCATTATTGGGAACCACATGAAACCATTTTGATAGGTATGAAAAAATAATAATATGAATTTCTAATGATTCTAACATATCTCATATTAACTATTTTGTAAACCACTAAAACACCCAAATAATATCAAAGGCCATTAATAATTTTTTTCTATATATAAACTACACAATTTAACACATATTTCATCCATGTTCAAAGGTGACAATTTTATGTTTGTTATGATATGTATCTATTACAGATTGTATACAATTAAAGGAGGTTCGATCTTAAATGTGGATACATTAACAACACCGATAAATTCGTCAAGTGGATGGTCACTAAAATCTAGAGGTGTATCACTTTGCTCTATTATATGAGAATTTATTTAATACTTTAATAGAGTCACATGGTTTGGAAGAGAATATAGAAAACACTACAAATGTTGATAAGTTTGAGCCAATGATTTTTTCAAAATACTATTGGTTCCTTCTACTTGGATTTTAGTATTTTCAATAAAGAATTGTGACATGTTTACATCAATGGTGTATATCTATTTGAACAGCTTTCTTAAGACAATATAATCATCAAAATATGCACTAATGCCATTTATAACATATTTTGTATATTTAACATATACTTGTAGATTTATTAAATGTCTCCCATGTTGAGAACATACTAACATGATTTAATTTGATTGTTCTACATCATTTATTACATTATTACAATCAATTTTAAGTGAGAGATAAGTTTTACTATTCTTAGACTTGAGGTTTTCCTTGGATTGAAATATTTCCACTAAAAATAGTAATTGGTTTTGTGTTTTATTGAATCAACGATTTCATATATTCATATAATTTTTGAGTTATATTTATAACCACAATATTGAATTTAACCCCACATGCACTAATATTATAGTATTTACCTTATTTTATTCCTTATCTAAAAAGCAACATTTATAAATCAAGTAGTGTGGTAACGTGGAAAACCATAAAACCTAGGAGTGCAAAATCCAAGAAATGACATGGTCAATAATTTTTCATTACGTATAGGAAAAAGGCATATAATGACCTATGTAATGAGAAGGGTATATTTTAGCCATAAAAATTCTAACATCGAAGTAACAAATCCTATTACAAAGGGGTATGAATGAAATTCATAATAAAAAGGGTTAAAGAAAATTTAATTGGAATCGAACGTATTCATTTTGGGATGACACCTCAATTCAATATTTAAGTCATGCATAACATTCATCAGTGTAGTTTTTTCATAACATGGAAGAAAAGTTAATAAATTGGAATTCTAGTTTTTGGAAAGAAAAACTTGAGAAAAGTTTTTTGGAATAGATAGAAGTTTAAGTGTGTTAAAAATTATAAGGATGTTAAGAAGAGTAATATGGAATATGTTAAATAATTTCATAAATAAGAGAAGCATCAACAATTTTAGAAGCATGAGAATGAATAATTTTAGAAGAGTAGTGAGAAACGACTACATGACCGAGAATGTGGTCCTATAAGTCATTAATTCTCATTATTAACATTCAAATATCTATTAGTCACATCATATGGTTTATCTTGAATTATACAATCTAGAGATTTATGTTTTTTGACCTAGAGTTTAATATTGAATAATACATAACATATTCATAAAATATCATTTAAATCAAAAAATTAAAAATATTTTTAATAAGATGTGCAAGTTATTGAACATCTATTTTCTAACATAAGGATGATCGTTTCCTTTTATTACTCTCTTAGTAATAATTTGAGAACCACTCAAAACATATTCAAAAAAATATCATTGGGAAGGAAATCAGCACTACTACTTGCTAGTTGTCGGTTCCTATAAGCTTGTGATTACTACTTGTTTGCTTCATTATAAGTAGTCCGAGTGCCTTGCTTGTCTTGTGACACTATGTGTGTCCTATGTTTGAGGCTCTATATTTTATTGTGTGACATTTTTTATCTTTTATGCATACTAAGCACCTTGATTATCTTATGACATCATGATTGTCCCATGTTTGTGAATCTAAGCCTTGATGTGGCTCTTCTCTTTGTGTTATTACTTATGTTTCCTCACTTGATCATTGTTGAGCAAAATAAAAAGAAACGGATTCATAAAAAGGTTTCAGAACCTCTTAGAATTACTCTTCAATCCCAAAATGGAGATTGAAAGATGGTTGACAAGGAGATCAATTTTTGTCTCCATGCTTACATTTGGCAAGACTTCTACTCCGTTGGGAAGTTGGTATTAATAGTTAAGTGTTTAGCCTTGCATTAGAGTTGTGCTCTAGCAAGTTGTGCTCTCATTGATTGTTTGCTTTTGGTTAAAAATTGTATCTTATATTTCTTTGATGTAGTGAGTTTGTCTCGTGTGATTTTATTTTTGGATTTTAATGTCATATATTTTGTTTGAATTTGTATAAAGGTTGGGGCCCTTTCAAAATTCCTCATTTTCCAATAATAAAGAAACATTGCTATTTATAACTAAATAGATATGAATTCATATGAATAGACTTATCACATAAAAGAACATTCTTAGAGTAGAACTAATTGATTATTGACAAGAACGTTTTTTACAGGATTAATATACGATTTACAATTTTTTTGAAAAATACATGATAAAAAAAGTGCAATAGAGGTGCATATAGAAAGGTGAAGAAGAACTAGCTGAATCAATGCATGAACAAAGAACCTTCTTCATAAACATTTTTCTCCTTATTTTGTAATCATAACAATATAGTTTTATGTAAAATAAGACTTTGAGAAAATCTAATTGAATGATCATGTTCGTCTACTTCATCACTTCAAAAATGTTGACATTTGTTTTCCTCTAATTTTACATGGATCTTTGGTAGAATAATTTATGTTCTTAGAACCCTAATAGAACACAAGATTGAGTATGTTTTGAGAGGTCAGTATTATCCCTCTTATTATCAGGCCCCTTGATTGAAATAGCTATTTGAAACCAGCATAACAAGCATAATACAAATCATAATACAAATCAAGGTGCATTAATAGATATAATTAAAATTTACCCAACCCTTATCACTTTCACCATGTAGAAAAACAAAATATAGAGAAGAACAAGATTCACCATGTAGAAAGGATGGAGTCATAATGGACGGCATTCGTCACCTTTCATTCTTTACAATATTTTCTCTATGCAAAGTTAATGCTTAATTGAGAGTTTAAAAGAAAGATACAAAATATTTGTTCCTCGACAACATTGTTAAACTTTGAGTAAATGTCCCACAACGAAGCAATTTATCTGAAATTGGTGTGCATGAAATATAATAATGTAAAATTCAATCAGCTTTGAGCTCATCCTGCTCAAGTAAAAATTGAAATGGACTAAACTTAAATGCAAAAAATCTCTTTGTTCAACATATTTAGCTGCAATAAAGTAGCCCAAATCTGGCCGTATATAACAGTAGTGATTATGCATATCGCTTTAGAAACCCGGTTTTTACCAAGTACAAAAGGAAAATACGAAGAAAACATGAAATGGGACCATGTTTCCAAAAGATCTTTTGATGATGCTGTTGCGATAGCATTGGTGTGATGAAATTCTCCCACTAATAATGTCATTTCTATAAAGTAGGTGGAATAAAAATTCATTGAGGCCCAGTTCAAAATTTTTACTTATAGCACTTAAGAAAGTTGTAGACTTTTTATCAGGAGCATTATCTCTATCGTACTGCTTAACTTTGGCACAGTGGAAATGTTGTTGACATCTCTTGATTATAGGTTTGATTTCTACATCCTAATAATGAGTGGAATTTTTATGAATTGAATTGTGTAATATTTATTTTGGGAGAAGCGTTATTTATCGGTATGTTCTAGATTCGATTTCGGTCTTTATAAGCTAGTAAGGATGGGTGTTTTATCATATTGTGCATGCTGGTAGAGCAATCAGTGCAGCATCAACAGTGCTAAATGCCAAGTTGTGGGTTCAAAACCTATTAGTATAAGTCGCCAGCAATATACCAGCAACTTATGCTCAGCTCTCATTTTATATGATGTTTTTCAACTCTCATTTAAACTTGTGCTCAGCTTTTCAACTCTCATTTAAACTTGCACTCAGTGGTTATTTCGTATGATGTTTTTGAACTCTCACTTAAAGCTCTCTGAGTTGGAGAATAAAATTACATATTTTTGTTATAAATTTATGATTAACATATATTAATACAAAAAAATCTAGAAAGTCTAGGAAAATAAAGATGAATTGAATACATAAGAACCTAAATCCATACCAAAAAGTTTGGGGTTGACATATTTTGTGTCAATAAAGGAGGACAAAATAAATAAAAATAACCCAAACTATTAAATTAAAGTTCGAATAGGAAACAACACATTGTGATGCAATAGTTAACCCAATTGGAAACCAAGAATGCAATCTTATGTAAATATAAAAAGTTTTAGTTCATGTGTGCAGAAGCCTCTATCTTGTCGGTACGTTTTTCGTTTGGGAGAATTTTATTGTAAGTCAAATTAAATATGTCCAGGTATATATTTACTATATACACATACAATGGTAAATCGATCAAGTTTATGTGTTTGAGAATAACAGATTCTAAATTTGAATCCTTTTAAACTTGCCGATACAAAAACATACCGACAAATTACACTCAGCTTATGCGTATGGTAACAACATGGTGAGGATAAACTCAGCTTGTGTGTATGGTAACAACATGGCGAGGATAAGCATAAGGTAACAAGCTTACGTGTATGGTGACAATATGGTGAGGATACGCTCAGGTTATGCATATGGTAACAACATGGTGAGGAAAATGTTCGCAAGAAACGTCTGGTTTATTGAAAGAAATGTTATTTTTTTCTCATTTGACACGAGCATCTTTCAACATCTTATTCTCAAACAATTTCATCCAACGATTGTGCTGCATTTTTGTTAAATAATTCATTTTGCCGTCGCCTTTTTCATTGATTGTGTGTTTATTGTCACACTTTTATCCTAAAACCAAGCTGCCATGTTATCCCAGCTGCATTTGTACTGTGTGTATTCACATCCCATGTCAATTGTAATACATAGTACATGACAGATTCTATATCCTACAAATTAACCACATTTATAAAAAAGAAGTAAAGATGAACGACGGAAAACAATTCAAATACAAAACAAGTTTCTGTAGTTTATGTTTCAATATAGCAGTGGATTAATCTGCAAAAATTCTATTTGCAGGAACAAGCTTACAATATGAAAGGAATTTTAGGGTGAGAAATTTTAACCTATTATTTCTTTTATGGAGTTGCTACATTACAATACAAAGTAAATCAAAACAAAATGTATGCATCCATCTGATTCAACCACGGTTGCGCCTATCCCCCAAAATTCAGATATATTACTCGCTAAAACTGATTTGAAATCAATATATTTAATTTCTTTCAGGTTAAATCAGAAAACCAAATTGCATCTACAAGCCAAAGCTTTGGTCTAGAATCATGTACCAAAAAATAAGAAAGGAAGATGGGTACCTGGTTTCTGTGAGAATAGAGATGTATTTAAGTGCAACGGCCTCTTCAACAGATATAAAAGTGATATTGGCGCGGCTCAATCAGAGATGAAGTTACAATCGCTCTGTAATCATGTCTTCGGATTGAACCGTTCCAATATCTCTTTCATGAAGATAGGAAAGCCTTATGTCCATGGTGGTACGTTCAGAATAACTTACAAAAATATATGTGATGTTTAGCTGAGCACGTTCGGAAATTGAATGCAGTCGATTTATCACCATTGTTGACAGCTCCAACCCACTTCCACATATCAACTATAACGCCATTACCAACTCTGGAAATAAAAAATATGTGCAGCTATATATGGAGCTATATATGATCTGAATCTGAAAGAAGTGATAGATTTGTTTAGAAATTTAAGGAAGGCAAGTCATGATAGCATTTCCTGATTTACAAGAAATGAAGTCATCAGATGGTGGAATAACGAACTTGCAATCTGCAATTACAAGTTGGGAAAAACACTGATAAGTGTGAATAAGCAGAAGAAAGAGGAGTTATAAAGCGGGAATTGAGGAATCCAAATGATGTCGAAGCAGGTGGTGGTTATGATGAGGAGGGTAGATAGATTGACATGCCTATGTTAAAATGTTTGTGAATTTCTGTTTGCTGTTCATATAAACATAAATAATGGATGCATGCGCATGGAAAGGGAGGCCTTGGGATCCTGGTTTCAATTGCTTTAAAAGGATGAATACTTGTCCTTTTGCTCTACTTAAAGAGAATGCTTTTACAAATTATAAATGGGGGTGTGATAACTGTAACTGTCTCATTTGTCTTGTCGGAGGGCTTCATCATTTTACAGACCCCACGCGTGAACATTCCCTCGAATAAAAAGGTGGCCGACCGACCTCCACGCCAACACCCAATTCCATTTCTTCTCCGCCAAAGCCCACCACTTTGTTTTCATTTTTCTATTATTTTCTAACTGCTGAATAATGCAGGCCAAACTGATGGAAGAGCGCGCCATTGCCATTGCCTGCAGCATTGCATACACCATTGCCCCTCCTTCCAAACATGTTTCTAATTCACTTTAATATACTAATTAAGGCAACTGGGTCCATAAATAATTCTTCCTCTCATCATAAACAAGAAGAAATAACTGGTATACTTAAGGTTAATTTTAAGGGTATATGGATATATATACTAATAAAAAGACAGGTTACAGTGTTGCATTTGCAGAGAAAGAAAGAGAGAGAGAGAGAATGAGAGAGAGAGAATAAAAGCATGCCATTGTCTTGCCCGAGCCAGATTCCAAACAGTGACTGACTGTAATTATTAAAAGAACAAAGACAAGCAAAAGTAAATCCTAAGTAATGTTTAGCACTTTTTCAGAAAAACCTCACTCGGGCACGGGATCCCACCAGATTAAAGCTCTTTTTCTTAATTGCGTACTTTTAGACTTTATTTAAAAACAATGGCATCTCTTCTAGTTTTTTCTACCGAATCATAGTTTTCCGCGGCTTATAATAATCTCAGAAGCATTTTTTTCAATAAATCATATTTTCCTGAAATTGGTTACAAATATTCATTTATTATATTAAAATTGAAATATGTTTTTCAAATATCACAATTTTAATTATAATACATTTTTATTTTTATTTAAATCTTTTCAAAAATTCTATTAATTATAAAGTACAACATTGTCTATATCGATATAAAATTTATAAAACATAAACCTTCAAAGAAGTCAAGAAGGAAAGAATATGGTTTTGTCAAAGATATATTATCGGATCATCAAAAGCTCACTTAAAAAAAAAAAAGACAAGATGAAGCATCCTTATGCTATAGCTATTAAGTGTTTCTTCAAATGGTATTTTATTTATTATAGAAATATATTTTGTGGAAGGGCTCCTCCTTGAGCTTAAAATGCAAACAAATGAATACAAAAAAAAGAGTGGAGTGGATAGATATAATAGTGTAGTTTCTTATTTTTCGTGACGGACATGGTAGTGAAGATAAGAAGAAAATGAATAGAGAAATGATGTTATATTCAATAAAACCGAGTTTGAGCTATGAAATTTTGGCATAGTTTTCATGCTAAAAAAATAACATTACAACTAACTAAAACCATATTACAAGGGTAAGTCCACTTACCTTTCATCAAATAACATTATATTCACACAAGTACGCATGGATTAAACAATATACTCTAAAATATTGAAAATATATGGAGAGAGAGTGATTCGTAAACCGCTCTTTTATACAATAAATAGATCCTATCTTAGTGATAATGGCAAACTAAGATTCTTATTATCCAATATGTTATGCAAGAATCATTCACACTATACTAAAATTGAGAGATGAAAGACAAGGAGACAAAAATTTATCCTGGAGAAACCCAATTTGGGAAAAAAATCCAGTTGGGTAAGCAATTGCTTCCCTTCACTATGTAAATCTCCAATACAACACAAGTTCACTACCAAAAGATGGCCTTCAAGAAGGATTCAAGCTCCCTCTACTTGCATTACTTGCTTATAATCCTCAACAAGAAAGAACTCAATTGTCTATGAACAAAACAAGAACAATTCAAAAAAATCCTTTTGCTCACACTTGAATTCACTCAAAATCACTTGCTTAGATGAGTAAATACACTTGTATTTATAGTTTCTCCATCCAAGGATGAAAGGAAAGGAAAAATAAACCTATTTGGGAAGTCTAAACAATTGTAACTATTCGGGTTCCCATTTTGGCATCGTCGTAGGTAACCACCGTTGTTTGCAAGGGTGCTTACGGAACCATCATGATGGTTACACAACCGCCGTGCATGTGCAAGTGGTGGTCCCACAACCGCTACTGACCACTACTTTGTGAAGAGCAGAAATTTTGTAACCGTCATGGTGGTTCCATGATTGCCTGCACAGTTATCACACGGAACAAAACAACAATGGCCATTTCCATCATTCAAAGGTGTCTAGATCAATGTCAACTGACTTAACCATTTTCCATAACAATGAACATGTTAAGGGTATGCATTACAATTTTTAATAAGATAATACATAGAATTGGGTACTTCTAGATCCATTTTTGGATCATACCTCTTGAATTTGAGGCTTTTAAGTGCCTAAAAGATTCAAGGATCGATGATGTGAGGAAAATTCTTCCCCTCATCTTCTTTGGAATACCACTCACCTTGGTAGGCAATTGACCTTTCAACTGAATCAAACACTGTCTTGCACTACTCGATGTGTTGTCATCTCTTTTTGTTTTAATACCACATATTCCTCCAATTCCAAATGACTGTCCAGAGAAAGATCCTCAATTTCGATGGTAGCAATAATCCTTCTTCCTGATCTAGAATGAAGGGCTCAAAGAGACGTAAATTCTCAACAGTCGTGCAACTGAATATATTGTCATATAAGGAGGCAGATGCAAGTGAAATATAATCCTACCCACTTGCTCCAAAATATCAAATGGGCCATATCGAAGAGGTTTGATTTTCTTAGCTTTACCCTGTAATATTTCTCTGCTCAAGTATAACCATACCTTGTCTCCAACAAGGAAAGAATTCCCAGTTCTATGATGACCATGCCTTACTTTCTACTTGGCTTGTGACTCTTTCAACCTCTCATGTACCTGGAGGTGTATTTGTTGAATCTTTTCAATGAACCTTTCAACATTGTGGACTTTCATATCCACTTTCCCTTTGTATTTGCATGGTAATCTCATAACAACATCAAATGTACTTTTAAGAAAATAACCAAAAATGTCTCAAAAGGAATTTTACTTGTAAAAGCATGAATTTTTATGTTATTAAAATGTTGTATATACATTAAATTATCATCTAAATCTTAGGATTTTTCTTGTTGTACCCTCTCAAGAGGTGAACCAAGGTACGTTTTACCACTTCTATTTTCCCATCCATTTATGGATGAAAAGTAATAGACCTTCTCACTAGGTATCCATTATTTCCCACAAGGTAGAACAAATTTTTCATATGAATCGTGAGTTCTGCCGAACATAATAGAATTATGAAAACCAAAATGAACCCACACATTAGCAAAAAATAACTTAGTTGCATCACTAGATTTGATGGTCTTCTTGCAAGGAATGAGAATACACATTTTACTAAACTAGTCCACTACCACAAAAATATAATCATACCCTTTCTTGGAAGTAGGAAAACCACCCACAAAATCCATGGAGATTCTCTCCCATCGCGGGGAAGGAATGGGTGGAACATATAAACCCAACTTTCTATTCTAGGCTTGCTTTTTTACATAAAACACAACCCCTGATAAATTTGGTAACTTAGGCTTGCATTTTTGGCCAATGAACATACGACGTAAGTGCACAACATTATTTGTCACACCAAAGTGACCAACCACCTTAGAAGGGTTTTCTTCCTCATCAATTGAACTATTTCCCCTTTAGGAACATAAATTTTCTCGTTCTTGCAGAGTAGCCCATCCAAAAGGAGTATTCTCCCCTAAGTGCAAAGCTCTCACTTGGAGGTTTCGCTTAAGTATTTCTCCAAAATATAGATCCTTCTCATAATATTCCTAATGGTCTTCACATACAAAAATGTTCAAGAAGAGTTAAAATGCCCATATCGAAAGTAAAGAAGGTCTAGACAACATATCGATTAATCAAGTTAGTCACACCTTTCTTAAATTTAATGATCAAATGAAATTGTTGCAAGAAAACCATCCACTTATATTGTCAAACTTGTTGAAATTTATTTTGAGCCTGCAAATATTGAAGAGGTTGGTGATCCATGTATATTAAATAGTTTCTTTTCCCATCACGTAACATTTCCATTTATTGACCACTTACACAAGAGCATACAATTCCTTATCATATGTACAATAATTAAAAATTGGTGCCTGAAACAATTCATAATGATAACATATGGGCCTACCTCCTTAAAGCAGGACATCTCACATAACATACTCACTACCATCGGTTTCTACTTTGAAAGAAAGCTGCAAGTTAGGTAATGCCAAATTGGAGCATGAATAATCTTGTATTTGAATGACTCAAAATCATATTATCGTTTCTTACCCCAATTAATAACCTTACCACCTACTTGCACCACGGAATATAGAAGCACTTCTATGGATGAGAAGTTCTTGATGAACTTCCTCAAATACTAAACTGCACCAACAAAACTCCTGGTCTTGGTCAAACTAGATGGTGTAGGCCAATTCAAAATGGCCTCTATCTTAGCCAAATCAATCCTCAACTCTCCATCTCCAACCACATGCCCCAAAATACAAGTGATTTTTGAGAAAAATCACACTTATTCTCATTCAAAACTAACTCGATTCTCCTTTAGAACTTGCAAAACTTGATGCAAATGGTTAATATGCTCCTAAAAATTCTTTTAAAAACCATAATGTAATCCAAGTACACAATTACAAATGAATCAATAAATGGCCTCATTACCTCATTCATCAATCTCATGAAGGTAGATAGTGTGTTTCATAGCCCAAATGGTAAGACCAATCATTCATACAACATGTTCCTAGTCTTGAACATTGTTTACTAGATGTCCTTTTCCTTAATCTAAACTTCACGATACCCATTTCAAATCAAACTTAGTAAAATATTTATCATACTATAATTGATCTAACAAATCATCAATTTGAGGAAGAGGGTACCTATTTTTTTTTATGATTATTTTATTTAATTATCTATAATCAACACACATTTTCCATGAAACATATTTCTTAGTTACTAAAAAAAAGGAGAACCACATGTAGAAGTGATAGGATGGATTATACCTTACTTAATTGAAGACTGTAAATGTTGTTTTAAAGCATTGGCATTCTTCAAAGACTACATGTACAACCCCAAGTATGGAAGAGGACTATCGAGTAAAAATTGTATCTTATGCCCAATTAGCCTAATCGGCGGAAGCTCCATGGGCTCTTGGAAAAATTCCTTGAACTACTTGAACCAACACTTTCATATGCTACTCGCTTTTTGTTAGTAAACATGTTATACTTGTGGTCTTATATTTACTTGAATTTTTCTTCTTGTATATCCCTCAAATCAAGTGTTATCCATATTTTACACCCCTACAAAATGGACAAATAAAACAAGTCAAGGAGTTGGTAGTTGATTGGTCAAGCAGTGCCTTGTAATTCTTCAACAGCTATTAGTCTTAACTCGTGGCAAGCTAGCAAGCCTTGGAAAAGGTTTGGAGCCATATCCTCTTTTCGCGTGTCAAGCGTGTTTTTTGAACACTTCTCACGATTGCGTGACAACCGCTGCTCGCGACGTGCATCAACCATTTTTGTTGCATACCAAACGCTTTTCCTATCACGAGTCAATTTTTTCCTATCACGTGGCAACCACTTCTCGATGTCGAGCGACAACATTTCTTCTTGTCGTGCATTGTTGCCTCCCCTCCTTTTGCGTGACAACATTCCTCATTTTGTGACAATCGCAAAATCATTCCTCCTTTTCATATGTCATCCCTCCTTCCCATGTCATGTTCCCTTTGTTTGATGCATGTCAACCTTCCATCGCTAACATTTATTCTTGTCATGTGACAACTCATTCCCTTGTTGGTGGTGACTCTTCCCGTTCTTATCAAGCGTCATTTTGGTGGTTCTATCGGGCATCGTAAGGAATGTTAGCTTTGGACTAGGCACTAATTGCATCTTACAAGGTATCCCAACAACCGTTTTAATGAGGAATGACACCCATGTTTTTCGTGTAAGAAAAGTACCATTGGAAAGTGAATCAATATGGTCACCCATACCTCCGTATAAGAAATTAATGAAAGGTTGTCAGGTTGGTAGTTCCCTTTCTCTATATATATGAAATTTCACCTCATTTTTAGGGGAGAGATTTTGGATTGTAAAGGAACTCTACAAAATTGTTCCAGCACTCTTGTGAGTCGTAGGCCTCAATTTATGCATTTTGTAAAGGATTTTTGCCTTATGCCTATATTGTAATGGATTGTGCATCATTTTAAGCAATAAAATTGGTGTTTTGTGGATTTTCTTTCCTATCTTGAGTTGTATTGCCTCCTTTTCCTTTCATTGCATTTTCAGGTATATTGTGCATGTTGTATTCTTTTACAGGACTTAAATTCATTATGCTCCATGAAATTGGAGGTTTGAATGTGTTCTTTGAACTGTGGCACTTTTTCTTCCCTCTTCTACCTCATTTCCTTCCATTTTCACTCACTAAGGATATCTCTCACCCCTTTTTTTTGGTGTTATCACCTCCCTTAGTTTAGGACTTTCATTTTATGCATCTCTTTCTTCCTTGGTCCCTTGAAATTCTAGGTTAGTGTTAGAATAGTTACATTTCCCTTTCTAGGAGTAGTTTTAGCATTAGAATAGGTAGAGGAACCAACCTTCTCTGGAGGTTTGTCTCATTTATGAGGGTCCCACACCTTGAGACAATCCCATGTTAGTCAAAATTAGGTTTTATAATGTGTAAATCCTAGGGTGCTACTTTTTTGACATAACAGTTTTGGCATGCTGGGACAGAAGTCAATACTTCCATGTTTATCAAGATTGGGTGTGTGTCTTGGTGAATTTCCATCCTTTGGAGGCTTTGCACAACAACACATCTGGTGACTCCAATAAAAAAATCAACTGGTTTTAGTAGTACTAGTGGCCCAAGTACATGAGAAGGATCTAAACTCGGTCTAGAGCAAGAGAAAGAAGGTGTCTTTGAGTATTTGCAGTTATCCCTAGGAAGAGGAAGGAGAGGAAGAAGAGTACAAAGGTCTCCATCTCCACCAAATAGAACCTTATCAACCCCTCCACCAAGTAGACCCTTCCTTCAATCAACTAGGGTTCTTAGGCCAATCAGATGGCACATCAACAACCACCACAAGGACCACCAAATCCATTTGTGAATTTCATGGGCAGTAGTCCACTTGCCTCAATGCACAAAATCCAATTCCATGGCAACATTGAAGAACATTCCATTCTTCAATGGAGAAATCATACAACACCAATTGATCACATTCAAGACATTGCAAATGTCTATGCCATACATGAGATTATTGAAATGGATGTGGTAGTGAAACTCCTTGCCTCTTCTCTCAAAGGAAAATATTTACAGTGGTTCAAAATCTTGGGAGTAGGGTCAATCCAAAATTGGGATCAATTACAAATCTATGTGTAGCCATTTGGAGAAAAGGAAACAATCTATCTCTACTTGGAGTAGCTGACTACAATCAAAAGAGCACCAAATGAGCATAGATGGATGACTTCAACTTCATATTCTAAAGAACATGGGATAGGATCCCAATTACTGTGAGACCAGACTATTGAAGGTGCATTTCTCTATTTCCTTAAAGCTTTAAATTCTGATATATTTGTAATGATTCAATCTATGGGAGGAATAACCTTACCAGGAGCTTATTCCATAGCCATTAGAGCTAAGAATACTTAATTCAAGCTGGTAAACTTGCACCTAGGCCACCTATGCCTCTCTATCCAAAAATGGGGAACCCTAGTTCCATCAAAAAACACCTGAATTAGCCCCTATTCCTACTCCAAAAAATTAAATTTCAATGAGGCTTCTACCTCTTCTTCTAGCACCTCAACTAAACTCTAGAGGTCATGAAATAATTGTAAACCTAGGGAATGAGTTGGTAACTCTCAAGAGGTAGTAGGCCCAAAATTTTAGACCTTATCAGCCTCAAGCCCAACCAAATAGGCCTCCATATTAGCCTAATAGACCTCCTGCCCAAGCTATAAAAAAAATCAAGGACAACCCCTAAGCTTTAGGCCATTTCAACCATACAATCCTAATACACCTTCAACATCCCAAGCCTTGGTTCCAGTCCATAAAAAATGTGGCACAAGAGTATGAATGGTGCTTCCCATGTAATCAACCTCATAATCAGGCAACATGTTTTAATGGTGCTTTAAATCAGCTTTAATGGTGACAACAATTGGTGTGTCTCAAGAGACAAACCAAGAAGAAAATTCAACAACAAACTACTCAAGAGGCACCTCCAAGTGAAACTACACTTGTGAATTGGTAGGTTGAGGATTTCTATGGAATAAACCAAGCTCCTTCTCAAGGTGTTAGCCAACACGAGGTCTAAAAAGAGGAATTTAGAGGAGGGGTAAATCATCTAATCCAAGTGTTTCTCAACTTTTGTCACTCTACAAGGAGTCATAAATCCAAGTGTAACTCCAAAACAACCAAAACCAGCCCAAACCACCTTCTAGACCATCTCATGTGCTTGTTGTAGCATCCCATGTTCAAGAGAAAGTTGTGCCAATCAAGGGGCAACAGAAAGATGGATCTTCTCCATTCAATATCATTGACCAAATGAAGAAGAATAATGTGAGCATCTCTATGTGGGAATCCTTGAAAATTCTAGGACAAAGGGACTTGTTGCAAGTAGCCATGGAAAATTGGTCCATATCAAATGAGCCATCCAAAAATATAGAGAAGGTACTCACTAATGCAGCTCCACAAGAAATATTTTAAGGAGGTCAACAAGGTAAAAACATGAATCCTCCCCCATTTTATATATATCTGGATCATTGAAACAATCTTATACACAATTACATGATTGATTTGGGAGAAAACAACTTAGTGATGCCCAAGTAGATAGCTGATCAATTGGGTATTAAGTATGAAGTCATTTCTAAAGGTGTAGTGCAATTAGATGGGACAACATAGTGACAACTATTGGAGTAATTAAAGGATTGAGCCTCACACTACATGCATGCCCCAATGTCACAATGTTGCAAGATGTATCAGTGATTGACTTTCCACCACTCTTTGCATTGTTTTGTCAAGGACTTCACAACTAAAATTGGTGGGTACTTTATTAGTTGATTGGTCACATATGCTCTTTAGACAAGGTATGGAGCTAAGGCTACAATCAGATCTGAACCTATTGCAAACTTTCATATTGAGCCATATGTACCAAGCCCAATCAATGTAAAATTTCTCAACTTTCATCAAGAAGATTTCCCAAGCACTAGAGATGAATACCAAGGTTGGAGGCATTCCAGACTTGACTCTTGATGAATGGGAAAACAAGAGGCATAACTTTGATCCATACAAAGAGATGGAGGAAGTTGAGTAGGAATTTATTGTTTACATGAAGAGAATCCACTCCTCCCTAGCATCACCAAATCATATGAAAAGGATGATAATGAAGTATGGAGGCTATTCTTCGATGGCTCGAGGAGTAGACAAGGTGTTGGAGGAGGAGAAAATGCTTGTGTCACCACAAGGTATAAAATACTACTCAACTTTCCATTTTTAGTTTTCTTGTTCAAATAACACAGCTAATATGAAGCATTGATCCATGGATTGCATTGGGAAAAAGAGGCATTAAGAACTTGCAAGTCTTTGGAGATAGTGAGTTGATTGTAAACCAAGTTAGAGGGCTGAATGCTACCAAAAATGATCTCTAAAGAGCTACAAGAACCAGGTATGGGATCTCATCAAAGAATTTGAAGCATTCAACATTGAGGCCATACCAAGGAAGAAAAATGAGGCTACGGATAGACTTGTAGCAGTAGGGGCAACATTTGATGTTGTTGACAAGTATCAAGAGAGATCAGACTCAACCTCATATTAGAGTGATTGTAAGGCCATTGTTCTAGATAACAATACAAGTTGGAAAGTATTTGAAAGTGATCAACAAATCATAAATTTTCTTAAGAAGAAGTTGAGTTCTCCTCAAGAAATCAGACAGATTGGAGCAGCAGTATGGTGATCAAGTGGTCCAGTAAGAAAAACAAGTTACCAAAAGGCCTTAGTGACTCTTGAATCCATCTTCAATCCAAATGACCAGTTTCGGAAGGAGAAGGCAAATATTCAAGTCAAAGGTGAAGATTCAAACCAATTTTAGTTGGAGAGGGTAAGGTACTCCAAATTGGAAAAGTGAGTACTCATGAGAAAATATGATTTCATACAACTCTTCAAGAATTTCCAGATGTATTTTCCTAGGAATTATAAAGATTTGAGAGGTTTCAATCCAAAATTGGCACAACATACTATTGAGTTGGATCCAAAATCCAAGCCCATCAAGAAAAAAAAAGAAAAGGGTCATTGAATCCTCACATTGAACCTCTCATGAGAAAAGAGTTGAATAAGATGATAGAGGCTAGCATCATCTTTCCTATCAAGCATTCAAGTTGGGTTGCAAATTTGGTGCCAGTAAGGAAGAGAAATGGAGAAATCAAGTTGTGTGTGGATTTTCGGATCTAAATAGAGCATCACTCA
This sequence comes from Taxus wallichiana var. yunnanensis, assembly GCA_018340775.1. Taxonomy (NCBI): domain Eukaryota; kingdom Viridiplantae; phylum Streptophyta; class Pinopsida; order Cupressales; family Taxaceae; genus Taxus; species Taxus wallichiana. The sequence goes on from CM031237.1 coordinate 417,038,981, forward strand.
AAGACCATTATCCACTCCCTTCAATGGAGTATATTTTATAGGTTGTAGCTGGTTGAAAGGTTTTCATTGTTGGATGGCTACTCAAGCTATAATCAGATAGTGGTCAAAGAAGAGGATCAATTCAAGACAACCTTCACTATGAAGTGGGGCACTTATGCTTATAGGAAGATGCCATTTGGATTGTCTAACGCCGGAGCAACATTTTAATGAGTTATGGATATGGTGTTCAAGGGATTGATCAATAAGATAGTGCTTGTTTATCTGGATGATATCACTGTGTTCTCAAAGAATGCAACAAGTCACCTCTTTCACCTCAGACAAGTGTTCCAAAGATGCAAGAGATTCGAGTGTCCTTTGAATCCCAAAAAATGCATATTCTTGGCTCACAAAGGAAAGCTATTAGGCCACATTGTTTCAAAGGAAGGGATAATAATTGATCTAGAATGAGTTGAGGCTATCCATGCTCTACCGTTTCCATGTCATAAGAAGGCTCTCCAAAGTTTTTGGGGAAAATTAATTTTGTTAGGAGGTTTGTTCCTAACTTTTCTACCTTGGTCAAGCCACTAACATTGATGTTGAAGAAGAATATGGCTTTCAAATGGACTACCAAAGGAAAATAAATATTTGAAGCTATAAAGCATGCCATTGCATAGGCTCCAACCCTCATCAATCTAGATTTCTCAAAGGATTTCACCCTATATGCTTTTGGTGGCACAAATGCAATATCTACAATACTTGTACAACCAAACCAAGAAGGACTAGAACATCCTATTGCATTCTTCATCCAGGGACTTGAAGGTTATGAGGTGAGATATTCATTTATTGAGAAACATGTCCTAGCTGTAATAATAAGTTTAAAGAAATTTAGGCATCTAGTGTCAAATAATAGAATTCATTTACTAGTTTCACATGTGGTGTGAAATATTTTATTTTGAACAAGGACCTTAATGAGAAAAGGGCTTGGTTGATAACCAAGGTCATGGAGTATGACATTGATATCAAGGTGACCAAGTCTGGTTAGGGGAAAAGGTTTGTGTGAACAACTAGTTTCAAGTCAGCATGTTGAATCGAGAAAGGAAGAAGAAGTTATTTTGGTGTTACAAGATGATCAAGGACAAATAACAGATGGTGTGCCCACTCATTTTTGGACCCAAGATATAGTCCACTTCCTCCAAACAATTCAAATCCCTCAAGGTTTGAATAAGGCCAAGAGAAGGTATTTTAGGATGCAAACTATACCATATGTGCTTGTAGATAACATTTTGTTCAAAAGGGATGTGAATGGTGTCCTCCTAAGATGTATTAAAATAGATCAGAGTAGAAAGGATATTGCATGAGTTTCATGATGGAGAAATAGGTGGCCACTTCACCCCAAAAGCAACAACTCTTAGAATCATGAAATTTGGTTATTATTGGCCCAATATTTTCAATGATTCTACTCATGGATCAAGAAATGTAAGAAGTGTGCCTTCTTCATAGGTAAAGAGAAACTAACAGCCCTCCCATTATGCCCCATCTCTGTAAATGAACCATTCATGCAATGGGGTTTGAATTTATTGGGGTGATCAACCCAAATTCAGCCTAGGCCACAAATGGATCCTTATAGCTATAGACTACTTCACGAAGTGGACCAAAGTAGTGGCACTTAAAGAGGAAAATGAGTCTAGCATACTAGGATTTCTATGAGGGGATAGTGACAAGATTTGGTGTTCCTTCCACAATTATATCAAATAATTCCTTAGCTTTTCTTGGGACAAATATATCTAAATGGGAAGTGAAAAATGGAATCTATTTGAGCACTTCCTCAAATTATTACCCTCAGGGTAATGGGAAGGTTGAGTCCACCAACAAAAATATTTTGAAAATCATAAGGAGGACTCTAGATGAGAACCAGAGGACTTGGCATGCCAAGTTGAAATCAGCCTTGTGGGCTGATAAATTACACTCCCAAGAATTCAACTGGTTTTTCCCCTTTCAAGTTGGTCTATGGAAGGGAAGCAAGGCTGTCAATATCCCTAGAGTTACCAACATTGGAGCTTATTAAGAAGCTAGAATTGTTTGAGTTTCCAGCCATGGAAGTCAGGTATGTAGAGCTCATGGAGCTAGAGGAGATGAGAAATCAGGCTATGGAAGCAATGGAGAAAGACCAAGCCCAAATCAAGATGAGCTTTGACAAAAAGGAAAAAAGAAGACTTCCAAGAAGGGGACTTGGTCCTAAAATGGGATGTAGATAGAGCCAAACCAGGGAGACACTCCAAGTTTGATGCAATATGGAGTGTCCTTATATGATTTCAGGATGCAAGAGTAACAATGCTTTCCAACTATCCAAGTTGGATGGAGAAGAATTGCATATTCCAATCAATGGAATCTATCTCAAGAATTGTTACTAAAGTAAAGTATCTTCCTTGTAAATATTAGATTAGTTCATTTCCTCCAAGTTCTTGTAACACATTTCTCTATTGTAGTTTAGGTTGCTTTTGTAATAAGTGCTTGTGCACTCTCTGCATGTTCCATTTGGAATATGTATGATTTTTTGTTTGTACATAGTTTTGCTTTGTTTTGTTGCACCTTCCAGTTTAGGGAAGGTTCATGATGAAAATCAATGTCCCAAAGTAGTGTTCCGAGGTTTGAGAGAGGTTTCAGGCATCATATCAAGTTCAACAATCAAAATGACTCCATGCCCAATGGATCCTCTAAGGTTACTTGGTCTTTCAGATCTAGTAGGAAGATCACCCCAAGTCACCAATTGTTATCCATATTTTTCACCCCTACAAAATGGACAACAAAATAGGTCAAGGCATTGGAATTGATTGGTCAAGTAGTGCCTTGTAATTTTTCAGTCAGAATTGGTTCTTAACTCACATATATTCTTATCTTGATCAAACTTTCCCTTTCGTGTGACAATCGCCATGATGATTGACATGCACTTCCCTGCATCATCAATTTTTCTCTCATGTGTCAAACATTTCCATATCGTGTGAAACCATCACTTCTTTCTCAACCATGACTTCACGCATGCACTTTCTTGTTGTCATGTGAAAATGTTTCTTCTTCGTATGCATACCTTCTCATTGTCATGTGACACCTCCTCTTCGCATGTCACAACATTCCTCATTGTCATGTGAAAATCCTTCCTCCTTGTTGTACATCATCCCTCCTTCCCATGTCATGTCCCTTTGTTTTCGTGCAATAACATTCCATCTTGATGTGCACGTCAACCTTCCCTCACTTCATGTGGTAGGACATTTCTTCTTGTCATGTGACAACTCATTCCCTTGTTGGCAGGAATGATCCTCCTCTTACTTTTCTAGTTAGGCATCAATTGGTGGTTCCCATCGGGTGTCGCAAGGAATGTTAGCTATGGATCGAGCATTAATTACATTGTACAAGGTAGCTCAACAACCAATTTAATGAGGTATGGCACCCATGTTCATCATGCAAGAAAAGTACCATTGGAAAGTAAACCGGTATGGTCACCCATACCTCCGATACAAGAAATTAATGAAATTTTTTAGTTGGTAGCTCCCCTTCTCTATATATATGAAATTCCACCTCATTTGTGAGGGGGAGAGATTCTGAATGTAAAGGAACTCTTCCAAAATTTTCCAACACTCTTGAGCCGCAGGCCTCAATTTATGCATTTTTAAAGGATTTTTTCCTTGTGCCTATATTGTAATGGATTGTGCATCATTTTAAGCAATAAAATTTGTGTTTGTGGCTTTTATTTCCCTAGCTCGAGTTGTATTGCCTCCTTTTCCTTTCATTTCATTTTTAGGTATATTGTGCATGTTGTATTATTTTACAGGACTTAAATTTATTGTGCTCCATGAAATTGGAGGTTTGAATGTGTTCTTGAACTATGGCACTTTGTCTTCCCTCTTCTACCTCATTTCCTTCCATTTTCACTCACTAAGGATATCTCCACCCCCTTTTTTTGTTATCACCTCCTTAGTTTAGGACTTTCATTTTATGCATCTCTTTCTTCCCTAGTCCCTTGGAAATTCTAGGTTAGTGTTAGAATAGTTGCATTTTCCTTTCTAGGAGTAGTTTTAGCATTAGAATAGGTAGAGGAACCAACCTTCTTTGGAGGTTTGTCTCATTTGCGAGGGTCTTACACCTTGAGACAATCCCATGTTAGCTAATATACAAGTATGGGCTTCCAAACACTACACCACACACATCAAGAGGAACAATATCCAAATTAGTTTCATCAATGAATTTTTATCAATACCAAACATAATTTTGCATTTCTTGGTAACCTTGATGTCTACACCTTTCTTCACCCAACCCAATGAGTATGGATTTGGATGATTGTAAGTCTCTAATTTTAGCTTATCAACTAACTCCTTACTTATCAAATTAGCTTGAGAACAAGTATAAAAAAGAGCATCCACTTTGGTTTTCTTCACTTGGATTTTGAAAAATCTTAGTAAGTTCATTCTCTTGAACAACATTATTACCACCCAAACATACCTCTCTATGGACAAAGGTACAAAAATTTTATCATCCACCTCTTTACTGCAAAATATTTCCTCCCATTGAAGTGAATCCATGGACTTCTTATTATTCTTGAAGGGATGTAATTCTGAGTGGAGTTTCCAACATTTTCCATCATAATGAGTGTTAACATTATAATGCACACAATGATTTTAGGATCATTCTTAGAAATAGAATTAGCATTCTTCTTACCTTTCCCTTTTCCTTTCTAGAATTTTACTTGGCGTCACTTTGTTTGTTTGAAGCATGTTGAGAGGTATATGAACCCATTCTTCTTATCCATCTCTGAATATTGGGCTTGAGAGTAAACATCTTCTACATTCACTAGATTGGCTAAGAGAATTTGTATCCTCAAGTGGCTATAGAGTCCACTGATGTACTTCATCAAAATATCCTAGTTTGCATCATCTTTTCACATTTGAATAGATTTCTTTCGAACTCACTCGTTTACTCTTGCACATTTTGGCCTTGTTTTTACCTAAGAAATTGCCAATACATGGACCTCTCTTCCTCATAGAAAATAGGATAGAATTTATTTTTTACTATCATCTTAAACTCATTTTAATTAGAAATATGAGGAAGTTTCTTAACAACCAAAGTACGAACATAAATTTTAAACCAAGTTAAAACATGAATTTTTAATTTTAACCTTGCAAATGAAATATGTGACTCATTTATTTGATGCAAACTAAAATATACCTCAATTTGAGATATCCAATGGTCTATCTTCTGAGCATTCACATCCCCATTATACGATTGTATTTTTGTATGTGCCTACACTTTTAATGGAGGAGGAGTAAGGTTAGCATGGGGATGCTCTTCATCATACTCATGAGTGTCTTATTTATGGTCTCCAAGTTCCTCTTTTAGAACACCAAGATTCTCCATGAGAAATTACATGGACTCCAAATTTCCCATAGATAAGGAAATACTACCCATATTTTTATGGAATTTCCACACACACCTCCAACTTGTAGAAATGTTCTTCTTCAGTCTCACGTGCATCTTCACCACAATCCATGTATTAGATTCGTTTCTTTTCAATTCTTAGTGGAAATATCTAATTCAAAAGGAATGCAAACACCTTCATCTCTTTCATTACCCTTCTGGTGAGAGGAATCTAACTGAAAATGTCAACACAAGTTAAACCACACAAAATAAATTGATCTTAACTACTCTGATACCAATATGATATGTAAACTACCTCTTTTATACAATAAACAGATCATATCTTAGTGATAATGGATGAAAAACAAACTAATATTCTTATTATCCAATATGTTATGAAACAATCATTCACACTATACTAAAATTGAGAGATGAAAGACAAGGATACAAGAATTTTATTCTAGAGAAACCCAATTGGGGAAAAAAACTCTAGCTGGGTAAGAAATTACTTCCCTTCACTATGTAAATATCCAATACAACATAAGTTCAATATCATAATAGGGCATATTCAAGAAGTATTCAATCTCCCTCTACGTGTACTACTTTCTTACAATCCTCAACAAGAAAGAATTTAGTTTAATATGAACAACACAAGACCAATTCAGACTTTCTCATTTTACTCACACTTGAATTCACTCAAAATCACCTACTTATACGAGTAAATGCATTTGTATTTATAGTTTCTCTTGCCCAAGGATGGAAGGAAGTGAAATGAACCAATTTGGGAAGTCCAAACATTTTCAACTATTAAGATTCCCATTTTGGTGTCGTTAGGGAAAAACCACCACTTTCTTCGAAGGCGATTCTGGAACTACTTCCCTTCACTATGTAAATATCCAATACAACACATGTTCACTATCATAATATGGCATTCAAGAAGGATTCAATCTCCCTCTACTTGCATTACTTTCTTACAATCCTCAACAAGAAAGAACTCAGTTGTCTATGAACAAAACAAGAACAATTCGATAAAGTTCTCCTTTTACTCCCACTTGAATTCACTCAAAATCACCTACTTATATGAGTAAATACATTTGTATTTATAATTTCTCTACCCAAGGATGGAATGAAAGGTGAAATGAACCAATTTGGGAAGTCCAAAAATTTTCAACTATTCATATTCCCATTTTGGTGTCGTTAGGAAAAACCACCACTTTACTGCGGGCGATTACAAAACTACTAAGGTAATTGTAGACCACTAGTGCCTTTAAGAGATGGTCCCACAATTACCACAGTGGTTGTGTAACTGCTACTCTGTGAAAAGTGGTGGTTTTGCAATCTTCATGAAGGTTCCACAACCATCACACAATTATTGCACGAACAAAACAAAAATGGCCTTTTATTTCATTCGAAGGTTTCTAGATCACCATTATCCTAACTTTATCATTTTCTAGAACAATAAACATGCTAAGGGTATGAATTGCAAGTTTCAATAAGAGACTACATATAATTGGGTACTTCTAGATCCATTTTTAGATCAAAGAGGTGCATGTATGCGCTTGAAAATCAACACATGATTTTAGATGCAATCGACTTCTCAAGGTTGTACCAAGACACTCAAAATGGTTAGGATTGAGGGGATTCTTATGGGAAGATAAAGTATAATCAAGGACTAAAGACAGTAGTGTAAATTCCTAGTAGCTAGGCCGAAAAAGGGGAAATAAAGGCTATGAATGGGTAGCATAAATTCCTATGGTTTTATTGTTTTCTTTTATTTAAATGCTAAACGATGTTAAAAGTTTGTTTTAAATAAATAAGGAAAATAAATTCAGATTACATAAAAGATAAATGTGTTTAATATTTTAATTAACTAAATTCATTCTCGATCAATTAAGTAAAACGTAATGAATCATTTATTCTATTAGTTTGAATGCAAAATGAATAGAAGGAAACTACCTAAACAAATATTAACATTTAAATTTTCTAAATTAATTTAAAATAAAATAAAATCTACTTCTACATACACAGAAATAAATTTAAAATAAATATTGCTACTTCTAATAAACTAAAGCAGAGGGAATAGTCGATGTATCTATTCCTCGGATGCGAGATATGGAGTTAAATATAGTTTAACAGAGAATGTATTCTAATTTATAATTCTGGAAATCTAATTTCCTCTAACTACTTCTTCCTCAGATTCACGGGAATAAAGAAAGCTTCTGATAAGAAATTTCTTCTTTCCCCTGAAACTTCCCTAACAAAATAAATAAATTGTGTGGATAAACTAACAATGAAAAAAATAAATGAAGAAGTGCAGACACAAAATCTTCCTCCAACTTATTTCCATTTTAGATCTATAGAGATGGGAAGGGAAGAAGATATTAGTGGAAGTTTGTTCGTATGCACACAATTCTAGAATCAAATAAATGATAAATTTTACCTCTTAAAACAAATGTGTTTATTCAATCTAAATAACAATGTTCAAATGAAATCTTTAAAGAAATGTGAATACATCCCCAACCTAGCTCTTTGTTGTCTTTGTGACAACTTCCCAAGTATGATGATGGATTTATTTTCTCCTCAACTTCCTTTCCTTTCCGAGATTAGTTCCATATGGTCTAGGGTGTGTAATTATAGTTGGTATTAAGGTGAATAAAAGAAACAGATTGTAGTTGGTTGATTTGAAAGAAATAAAGAAAATGTTGGAGTTGGTCAATTGTAAGAAAATTGGTCGAAATACAATACTAGGAAGGAACATAGCAATATACTATGTGGTGCAGAGTAATTCTCGGGAAGATTTTGGTAGCACAACAATGCAATAAAAATCATAAATCTCCAACCCATCATCCAAGTAAAAGTTTGGTTTTTATAGAAATGTGGGGAAGAAAGATTTTGGAACACATGAAAATCAAGAAATGCCAAATCATTAAAAAAGGACGGATATAACATTCTAAAGATAGTAAATTGAGAAGAAGACTCCAATTGGTTTAATAAAATTTGAATATTTATTAAAATTTGAAAGTAAATATCTTCTACAACTGATATACAATTAAGTACAAGTTTTAGGCACTAACAAAATCTCTATGAATGTGTGGAATGCTTTGATTGATAGGTTTCAAATAAAGCTTGCAGGATATAAGGGCACAATCCTCTCAAGTGCATGAAAATGTATGCTCATTAAAAGTACTCTACAGAATCTGTCGATTTATATCATGTCTCTTTTTTCATTCCAACCTCTGTCATTGAAAGGATTGAAAGAATTCAAAAGATTTTTTTATGGACTGGGATGGAGGAGCGGAATAGAATTCATTTGGTGGCCTGGGACAAGGTTTGCACACCAAAAACAATTAGGAGGTTTTGGAATTAAAAATATGAAAAATATGAACTTTGCTCTCATTACTAAAATGGGGTGAAGACTAATAACTAAAAAGAAACCTTGGACCAATATCATTAAGGCCAAATATTTATCTCAAAATACATCCATGAGCCTTTTAAGTGAGGATTATCTCCCTAGGGGTTCCCTCTTCTGGAACAACATTGTTAATATTAGAAGAGGTTTGGAGAAGGGTAGTAAGTGGCAGCTTGGTAATGGTGAAGACATCCTCTTTTGGAAAGAAAAATGGGCCGACTTCCATGATATTAGTAATAATGTATCCTGAAGTAGCTTGAAGATAGCCTCACTACAAAACATGGACACAAGGCCTCGTGATTACATGGAATGCATTGATGGAAAGAGTAAATGGAAGACACTCCATTCAAATGAGCCTGTCTTGAGCACTTTCACCATTGAATTGAATAGAATTACTACTAGCATTGAGATTATTCAAACTCAAGCCAAGGATGAACTTGTATGGGTGGACTCTTTTGATGGGAATTATACAATCAAATCATGATATCATATTTTCTCAAGGGATCCTCGAGTGAATTTAATTGGAGAAGTGTTTGGCATAAGGAACTTACTCTAAAAGTTAATATGTTTCTTTGGCAGGTCCTAAATAAAAATATCCTCACCATAAACAATATCATCAAGAGAGGTTCCACAATGCCTAATATATGCATTGTCTACAAAAAGGCTACTGAATCCCTTTTCCATCACTGTTTCAATGCCCTTTTGCTCAAAGCTTATGTGATCTTATTTTTTCCAAATTTAAAGTCTCTTGGACTTTCCCTGAAGACATTGCACAAGCTTGGGAGTAATGGCACCCTCCCTTCATACACTTTATTCTCAAGAAACTTTGGAAGGTGTATTTTCCTCACACCATTTGGAAAATTTGGAAAGATAGAAATTCCCTTATCTTTAGAGGTACCAAGAGCAGGAGAAAAAGGATTATGAAAGAAATAACCATTGCCTTGAAAGATAAAATTTTAAAATTTAAACCCCCTAAAATTCAGGCCTTCCCTCATAATGAAGAGAGATAAATAAAGAATTGGGGTATCGATATAACCAACACTCAAGCCGGGTGATATAATGGATAGATCTAAGGTTAAGTGGATTCCTCCTTAGAATGGTTGGTACAAGCTCAACTTTGATGGGGCCTCCAAAGGTAACCCCGATAAAGCAGGGGGGAGGTTATTAGGAATCACAATGGCAACCTATTGGTGGCCTATGCTGGACCCATGGGTATTCAATCTAACCATTATGCATAATATCTTGTTGCATTATGGGGATTAAGGGAAGCCAAAAACTCAATATTGACAATCTAATAATTGAAGGTGATTCCCTTAATATTATCAATAACATTAAGGGAACCTATCCCCCAATTGGAATGTAAAACAATTTATACATGAGGCCATGGATATTTGCAATAGTTTGAAAAGGGTCAGCATATGTCACACATATAGGGAGGGAAATTCCATGGCAGCTTACAATGCTAACATGGGTGTATGTTGTAATGATTTCAAGATTTGGGATAATTATAATGATATCCCTCAAGTGGCTAAACAAATCTTGGAAAGTGATTCTTGGGATAGATGTATTGAGGGCTAGTACTGATTTTGCTTCTTCTCTAATGGAAAATTACCACCTCAACAAAGTAACACATTTGAGTACCTTGATCTTACAACAGAAAATTTCTAGATTTTTCTTTATTATTTTCTCCAGATTGTGCATTTTCATACTCTCTGGGTGTTGTTTATCCACTGCTAGTTTTATGTGCTTTAGTGATTAGAATTTTGTGAAGATGGGGTGACCACCTTTGAGGGTTGATCTAGTGTTTAACCCAAACCGACAAGCCAACATCGAGCTCACGGAAATCCATGGATGTGGATGGCGTTACCATATTTATTCATAAAATTAAAGGTTTTTACCAACATATATCTATGCTCTTTGAAATTCATTAGAAGAACAAGGTTGTCAATTATAAGGGAATGTTTTTTCCTATAACTAGAAATATTATCTTGTTTGTCATGGTTCTTGGAGCGGATGGGATCAATTTATACCGAAATAAGTTAGATAAGGAGGAAGAGTAGAATTTTTTTACAAGGGTTAGAGAAGTTGAAAATAAACAAGGCTGGCATCCTCTGCACTTCCATCCCGGTGTTGTTTGATGATGTGGCTCGTATGGTGGTCCATTATGTCACCTTGGAAGGCAAGTTCACTTCTCTCCCGCTTCACCATTTGGTAATTTTGAATCATTTCCGTAGAGCCCCTAGGATTATCTTGGCTTATTACATTTTACAGTCTCTTGAAAAGTCTATATTGGAAGTCCAAAATCACAAGAGGGTTGTTCCTTTGCACCAAGGGGTGATCATGTTGCTTCACCTTTATTTCCTTAAAATTCTTATTAATAACCATTTTAGCTCCACCTTGCCCCTTTCCTCTAAAAAACACAAAATTTTGAGACAAACCTCCCCTCCTCTTGTAAAAATGGTCCTTCGAAGTAAGCACAAGTCTATAGACCATATTGGAGCGGAAATTCTTCTAGTTATCGGTAAGGCCTAAAATGTTCCCCCTCTACCTCAACTTTCCCCGTTATCCTCGAAGACCGGAAGGGGAAGTGTCTTTCCATGGAGAAAGATGAGAGTAACCTGACTAATTTAAGAAAGAAAGTGAAGGCCCTGGAGGAAATTGTGGAAAACAATTATCACAAAACAACTTAATCACTGGCTACTCAAAAATTCATTTTGGATTTTCTCCACACTTATGTCAAGAAACTGTGTGACATTAGCGAGATACCTGAAGAGTTGTGGAAAGGAGGCAAAGACACACTTGAAATTGCTCAAACCCAGTGGTAAAGATCCAGATTATACAAAATTCTTTGAACATGTTCAAGGCTTTTGAGGATGTCAATTTTTTTTTTTCAGAAATGTCTCATCTAGAAGGATTTTCCCTTCTTGGTTATTGTTTTTGATTTCATGATGTTCATTGTTGTATGGGTAGCTATTTTTTTAGTCCTTCTTGTTGTTTTTTTCTCCATTCTGAAGACTTTCTCTACCTTTGGTATCTATTGATGTATCAAGTAGCTTTGGCCTTTTTGATGGGGTGTGGTCCCCATTGATTAAAAAACCACATGTAATTCTGTTTCATCTTGCTCTAGGCTTCTTTTTGCTAGGGTGTGGTCCCCTTTTCTCCTACCACTTTATTTTTCATGTTGTTCTAGATTTTGAGCCTTTTGTATCTTTGGGTATGGTCCCATTAAAAAAACCATTTATCAATAATAATAATTAAAAATACGGGTTCTAGGAAATTTATTTAATATTTATATGAAATTACATACAAGAGATAGAGCGAGTTACCTAACTTTGCTTATCTTGAAGTAAGTTTGGACTAGAGAATGTGATGGAGCAGAGTACAAACCATCATAATCGGGCTCAAAAATATGTATACATGCTTGCGACACACTGGACACGAGTGCTTGGATAGGGCGAGGGCACTAGCGGACACCCTAGACCTCACGTGATCGTTGTACATTGGAGAAAATATCAGGACCTAATTCCAACAACGCCGCTAGGGATTCTCACTTATTCGCCAATGATTTCTTGAAAGTCACACTTTGACTGTGAGGGAGTACCTGTAAACCTGCAATACAAAATCCTCTTGTAAAACCCTCAAAACAATATCAAATATTGAAATTAAAGATGCAATATGAGGGGTTAGACTATCCTCACCATCACAATGATGGCGAACTTATGATTGATCATTGCACTACATCTTAGACCCAATGTAGTTATATGTGATTATGTGTGCAATAGTTCTCCTAGGTTTCCCTCGCGCCGATGATGCCAAGATAGTGGGTAGTAGCTAGATAAAATGTAAATGTGTGGGATGGAATTCAAAACTTCCCCTTCCTATGTAGTGTGTATGTAGAAAAATGTGCCCAAATGCAGTCCCTTGAGATATGTAGATAGATAGCCCTTGATAAAAAATTCCTACCCTTATAATGGTATGTATGTTGTGTTTATATAGGGATATCTTGCTTGAATTTTGACACTAATGCATGACATGCCTAATAAGACCTTGGGATAGGAGTGAGAAAATTGAAAAGGCCGAATATCAATGTCAAAAATAAGATCAAGAAAAATGGGACAGGAGCACCTAGATTGGGCGGGAGCGCTTGGCGCTAGTGTCCAAGGACAAATGATGCAAAAGTTGAAAAAATAACCAATTGGGATCCCTATGACCCGACCAAAAATAGGTGAAAAAGAGAGAGAAGTGAGAGGTGAAAATAATAAAATACACTCAAAATAAGAAGACTGACTAGGCAATGTGTCATTAGTGAATACTCTTCTTACGCAAGATCCATATATAAAACAACATACTTGGAAGTATAGTAATCGTAGTAAGTACATGATTTCATATCTACATTTTCCCCCTTTATCATATTTGAAGGAAATTCAAGTAGTATAAAGGAAGTAAGGAACATACCTGTGAGAAAGTCTATAGAATCCATGTCACAAAAGTACACGCAAAATGATAACATGTAGCATGATGGACCATGTATCAGCGTGTCGATCCATGTGGCGATGTGGTGTAAATGGAGATGGTAAACCATGGTGAGGATCACTTAGCGAGATTGATGATTTGATTGTGATTGATTGGATATTTCGATGGTTCCTAACCTGATTTTGTGTTTGTGAAAAACTAAGGATTTGGGAATCCTTCTACTAGAGGAAGAGTGTAGGGAGAGAGGTCTAGTGTTACCCTCCAAATTTAACTACACCCCCAAAGGTCTAGCTGATGTAGACATAAAAAAGAACAAAATTTGTTTATTTTGATATTTTTCGATCAAACACAAATAAACAATATAGGATCAATTTAGGAAAGGAAATGACATCTCATTTCCCCCACTCCAAGGTTTCGCAATGTGTATGATGATGGATTCCATCTTAGGTCATTTAGAAGTGGTTGAAAATGTGAAGATAACTTCCCATGTTAGGTCATCTTGGAAATTAACGATGTAACTTTAGAGTTAGGTCATCTAGGAGGACGAATACATTGTCTTGTGTTGATTGATTGATTTTGATTTCGATATGTAGATGATTTGTTGTTAATATTTGAATGTGTTATTTATTTGATTACTCCTAGAGATATTTTACACTTGTTGCCGCCAAGTTAGGTCATTAGGGGAAATCACTAGAAAGTGGTGTGAAATGTCACATGATGTGTGAGTAAATTCTTGAAAATAAGTGTTATCCATTTTTACCGCCTATTAAAAATGGATTTGGGTAGCTGATGGAGCTTCAATGGATGAATCTAGAGATTTCAAGTAATTTTCATGATTTTTGGGCAATTTCAATCATTTGATGGCATCCCCCTCTCTATAGGATTCAAGTCTCTACTTAGCTAAAAAATTGCAAAAATAGTTAAACTGGTAAAATTTGGCTTAGGAGGGAATTTCTCCATTTTCCTAACTCCTCAATCCAGAAAATCCAAAATGGTTAGCGAGAATTAAGAGAATACTAGAAAAAGGTTCAAAATGAGAAAGTGCAAGAAGTAGCTCGGTAATCCCATCGGTGATTTGTAGAGCACGAGATGGTTGAATTAGCTCTGCAACAAGGTTTGGGCTGGTTGGGTCTAGTTAGCTTGACAAGTTGGTAGTAGTGCGGGTTTATGACCTGCACTTATTGCAAGTAATGGCCAAGTAGATCCATGAGTAATCAATGAAGGAAGAAGTGCATGTTTACGACCCACACTTACTGCAAGTAATACACCACCAAATTTTCACAAAAAAAATAAGAAGATCGGTGATGAATTATTGTGGGGATATGACATACACTTACTTTGAAGTAGTGCTAGGTTAGAAATGTGAGCAAAGAAATTCACAAACCACTGTGAAGCTAAGGAGTCTAAAATCATCGCAAAGAGACAAAAAGGAAGGGAGAGTTGTGGGTTTACGACTCACACTTGTTGGAAGCAAATTGCTCCCCAAAACCTGAGCTAAGTCATTGCTAAAACCCACGAGAGAAGGGTCAAAGGGAGCTTTACGTGGATTCGAGGGTAATGCTACTTTGAAGTAAAGAACAGTCACATTTCCAAGTAGAGAAATCCAACAAACCCACAAAACAAGTGATGTAAAAAAAGAGTGTTGTGGGGATCTAATAGCCACAATTGAAAGTATTTTGGGCTCAGGAACACATAAGTAAACTAGTCCAAAAGGCCTGAAAATAAATGAAGCGATAAAGTAATGAAGTAATGACACCTTAGGAACCCGATTGGCTATAACTTCTTCCACACTCCACCAAATATGACAAAATTATACTTTCTGGAAACATCTTTCCAAGATCTTCATCATGAAACAATAAAATATGGAAATTAGGTGGGGTTGGTGAGTAAAAAACAAAGAAATGTCTCAGATTCAAAAGGCAACATTCCAGGTGGATAGAAAGGGCATTAATGAATGCATGGGGTCAAATTTCTTCTCTAGCAAGTTAGAGGACATGGAGGTATGGGATTTTTAGGTTCATCATGATGTTTTGTAGTCATTTAATGACCCTTTTTGGTGATTGGAAGAAGATTCTAGGATTCTATCTCTCTCTCTTCTCCATATTCTTTTATATAATGTGAAATTATCATTTTTTAGAAGTAATGGGATATTATGGGTATGGTGAAACCACTGTCAAAATGGTTCCTCAATTTCAATGAGTTGCAATCCTTCACATGGGCCTTTGAAATGATCTTGTGCCTCTATTTTTCAGATGTAATGGACTATACAACTTTAGGAAGCAATAAATTATGTGTTTTTGGTGTTCTCTCAGCCCTTGAATTTGTTTTGTTGGTTTCTCTTGCTTCTCCATTCTTGTTATTCTATTATGTGCATGTTTCTTTCATTTACAAGTTCTTGTTGTTGTGTTTCATAGAGATTTGGTGGTGAATGAAGACTTGGGACTATGTCATAGTTGTTCTGGCCTCTCTTAACTCCATTTTTATTCTCTACTCTCCCTCAATAGGGTATTTCAACCCCTTTCTTGGTGTTATCACCTTTTTTATTGTAGTATTTCCCATTTTCATGCACACTCTCTCCCCCAGTCCTTTGGAATTGATAGGATATGCGTAGTTGGTTACATTTCCTTCATTAGGAGTAGTTTAGTGCAAGGTCTAGGTAGAGGAACTAGCCTTTTTGAAGGTCCATCTTAAGTAACAAGTCCCACAACTTTAGATATGGTCCAATCTAACCCAAAAACACGGGTTTCTCATTCACACAGGCATGAAAAATCGAGAGGGTGATGTTTTTGGTGACAACAATAAGGAATTATAAATTTAGAATAATCATGTAATGGTGCAAGGGAGATTATAGGGTTCCCTTAATTTTATACCCCCTTTCAAAGGTGAAAAGGAAGTGATGATGAAAACAAACTCTCGGCCGCAAGTAGATGCTTAAAGCTGAAAGTGAGATTGAAATTCAATGTGATAAATGTCACAAAATATAGTCAATATTGAGTGGGAACTATTTTGAGGAGGAATATAGTGTTGATGACATGTTTTTGATACAATAATAGGATAAATTATAAAGAGAATGATGCAAAAAGACAAGAATCAGGGTAGTAATGCTCTAGATATGATTGAAATCACACTATGTGTATTAGTTAGGAGAATGAGTGCAAATAATGACTATAGTAAGGTAGGTAATTGAGAGTAACTATAAATAGTAATAGGAAAGAGTAGATAGGTATTTCATTTGGTTATTAACGTGAGTGTGATTTAGAGATATGAGTGTGTGAAGATTCCAAGTGAGAGAGCACCATGATTGAGATGATTCGAGATGGCGTGGCAATTTGTGGTGTCACTATGATCTTGAGCTAATAAAAGTGGAATTGTTCAAAAATTGTGTTGAATTTAGTCAATTCTGGTGAATTATTACGAATGTTATGTTTTTAATTTTCTTAGCTTTTTTGACCTGGGAAAGAGTGGCGAAGGAGCTAATAACCTTCAAGACACTAGCGCTATGCATGGGCACCTTTGGTGACCTACTCTTAGGTGCCCGAGTGCTACTCCTGGGCACCGATGACCCAAAAGGATTGGGTTGAGCCCATAGTGTTACAAACATGAAAATTGATTTTTTGGATGTTGTTGGCTTTTGTTGTCACATGTATATGATGTAATAATGTTGTTTTTTTCATTGTTTGGTGTCATATAGTAGAGGAATTCATTAATGGGATTTTTGTGGTGGATGTCATTTGGGTACATTGTTGGGATTGGGGTTGTCCAATGAGGAGTGTGGTGTTCTATACCATTCCACTTGCGGTACATGGCAAGGATGGGGATGTGCCCCATAATATGCTTATGATTACAACTTTGTGTATGAGGTGGTGTGATGATACCAACACATTTCGGTTTCCTACGAGGGAGATGAAAGTGACGCTGGGGGATGTATATCACATTCTGCGGTTTCCTATTTTTAGTGAGAGGGTTTATGTGAAGGATGTTGAGGATGTCCATAGATAGATGAGGGCCATTATGCAATACTTTATAGGGACTCGAGTTCCTACTGAGGTGCTCATTAGTTTGGATGCTATACAAATATCATGGGTTCCGCGATTACAAAAGCTTATTCTCATTGATATTGATTCTTCAGTCACAGTCGAGGGTGGTGGTGTAGGCATCGTGTATAAGATGCATGGAATTTTCCATTGTATTGAGGAGGATGGTATAAGATATGCGTGGGAATGATGTTTACTAGCCCATTTGTATAGAGTTGTATAGAATCATGTAGGAGGAGTATGGGGTTGGTTTAGGAGCTACCACTTTGTTGTGTGTGTGGAATATGAGCACATTTCTATCTTGAGGCCCTTAGGAGTATATTTGTCGAGTGGTGGGTAGGCATATGTGGTAGGAGGATGGAAATTGATACAAGTAGATCTATGTTGGATTGCATGGGGATACATTTTCTCTTCTATCATCGTTAATTAACTACATTATGCTAGTTAATTGGCCCTTCTATCCAAAAACAATAATTAACGACCTTCCATTAATTAAACCCCTTTCTACCTGAATTAATTAATTATTCTTAATTAATTAAGTTTCTCTCTATTAGATAAATAAACTTCCATTTATCTAATTTAATCCTTCCTATCCCCTAAATCATGCTAATTCTCTTCTAAGCTAGCCTAATAGGCTCATCTCCTCATTAATTAATCACCTTTGATTAATTATATGCACCCCTAATTCCCATGGGTCACTAAAGGACAAATTAAACTCTCCTAAGGTTGACTCAACCCTCCCTAAACCTTCCTTATCCACAACTAACCCAACCTCTCTATTATCCCACATGTAAAGGGATGTAGAGATTCTTTTATCCATTGGGCTATATAAGGATCCCTCCTCCTACCTTTCTACTTACACCTAAATGAGCATAGAGCCTAAGCTATAGCCATTTTATCATCTTAGAGCATTCTTCATTAGAGTGGAGCTAAGCATCATCCATTTGCATTCAATCATCCAAGTTTTTTTGTGAAGATCAATGGAGTTAATCAAGAAAGGCCTTGTTGCCATGACTTGATGAACCTCCATCCTCAATCCTCTTGATCAAACAACAACTATCAACCCTTTGATAGCTAAAGGATCTACCTAGGTCCATTTCATTGATTTAGCTTTCTAAAGAGTAGAGCAATAAATGTTAGCATGTTAGCTTGAAGGTTTATTTTCAAGGTTCTAATGCATAGTGTTGATGTTTATTACTTGTTTAGCTCTTAGCATGATGGTGCATAGATTTTAGTTTAGCATTGTATTGAGACTATTAGGTGTTAGTCTTGATTTTATTTGCATAGCTAACTAATTCTTGCACACATTTGGCACATGCCCGTGGGACGGGTCCTTAGTCCCTTAGCATTGTAGTTCAATTTTTGTTGTTATTTCAATATTTGGCTAACCCTTGATATGCACATGTGTGAAATAATGTTAAATTTCTTATGATTTTGCTAACTTTGCATGTGTTGAGTGTTGTTTAGGGGTTTAATTTTGATGGGTTATTGTCAATTTTGAGCTAACATGTTAAAATTTTGAGCTTTTTGAGCTTTCTTACATCATTGTGTCATATTTTGACATCATCACTAGGTACATTTTTCATAGGGGGCACAGGCACATAAACCCTAACACATACATCTCATAACACACACACACACGCTGCTGGAGTATTGTACATTCTATCTAAACACTATCATGTGATGGCACATAAATCCTAGCAGCAAAGAACTTTTTCCCTAACGAATACATCATTCTTTATGTCAAAATTTAACTCAGTTATTATACCCTAAATGCACAGACACATAAACCAAACACATGAGGCACTCATTTCCTAATGCATGCACATCATTCTTCCAAAGACCACACACACACTATTTCATAGTATTGTACCCTATTTTTTGTCAAAATGTTAGACACATGTTACAAACCCAAATCGTGCATATGCATCATCCTTATGATGGCACACACACTTTTTAGGCAGTGTCTACATAGCATGCATATACCCATTTCCTAGTGTAGATATCATTCTTCCAACACACACATGCACTATCATATTTGTTTGACTTTCTATTTTTTCTTCCCATGCACACACATCTATCCACTAGCACATAGGAACATCTAAGGCAGGTGCATACATCTCTCTGTCTGCGTAGGCACTCTAAGCTAGCTCTAGCTCTGCTAGTCCACACAAAGAGAGGCGTGCGCATATGCACCATAACCCACACACATATACCTTGATCTACGAGTGCAAGTACCACAGTCCAAATTTTGAATATCAATTTAACATTTACAAAAAATCTTGTGTCATTAAAATACTAACATCTTACAGGTTTATTCTAATTAATTTCTATTTTTAGGGTGTATTTACATGCTTTTGTTTAAATTGTATTAAATTTGGATAAACATTGCATGCTTAATCATAAGAGTAAAGTCATGTATGCTCTTCCCTCGTGCACTTTTTGGGTGATCTTGGGAATCAAAAAATGATTCTTATCTCTTTCTTTTTCTTTGAAAAATGTTGAGAATGTCAAATTTGGTTAAGATGAACATATTTTGCATTTGAATTAAGTATTTTCCATTTGTTGATTTCTTAGTTGGATTTTGTGTCATGTATGCTCTTCTCTTACATCCTAGGATGATCTTGAGAATCAGAAATGATGTTTTTCCTCTTTGTGTGTATGGAAAATTACTAATCCATTGTCATGTAGACCAAAATGCTTGTCAAAGAAAGAAAAGAAATTGAGAAAAAAAAAACTACTAATACATTTTCCATGCAGGTTGCCAAAAGGTGTTCAAGAAAACCACATTAAGCTAAACAAGATAAAAAACACACCACAAACATCACACTATATTTACTAGGTTTTAAAAAGGGTACATCCCTATCCACTCAACTAGAACATAACCCCTTTGGCATAACACCTTAAGCTACAACAATGGGGGTGGTTCTAGGAACCCTAAAGTAGTCCACGCAAGAGGGAACCTTGTGGATGAAACAGAAGTGCTCCACACAACCTACTTGACTAGTTTTACCATTTGTGAGATTTAGCATCAAAGTTATCTATATCATGACCCCAATGAGAGTACATGATGGATGCATTTATTTCCCACTATACTTGAAGGGGGTAAAGTAAAGCCAGATAATCTCTAAGAAACTTAAAAACCAAGCTCACATGTGATTTTCTTGGAAACCTAGTTGAGCTCCACCATCTAGATAACTTTGACACCTAGTTGAGCCAACCACCATAGGAAAACCATCTTTGACCAGAGAATCACAAAGGGAGAAATTTTTTGAGTCGTAACCATTTTTCAAAAAGGGAACCATTATTTGAATTGAGAGCCATTATTCATCATGAAACATTGTGAAGCGTTACTTTTTTTAGTTTTTCACTTTCCCTAAGGCGAGGTGAAACTCTTCCAAGTAAAACCAAATTTTCACCCCCAATTGATCTACTTCCTTCACTTTCTTTTGACACTTTGTTGATTATCAAAAGAAGAGTGACTACCCTTGTGTTGCTAATTGATTTGTATTCACCACTTTTGTGTCTTTTTTATGCTCATCCATGTTTGCGGCTGAGTTGTTAAATGTCTAAAGTGTGTGAGACATTTTCATATCATTGGTAGCCTTTTTTTTGGTCTTGATACCCAAGTCAAGATCGTCATCATAGTTAGGATGGATTCATCACCTTGAATCTCCTTTGAACTATTATCTTGTTTATATCATGTCACTACAATTTTGGTATTTACGTCTTGTTTCTTGTAAACTTGACCTAAATATCTATATTGTGATGTTACGCTATATACACTTTAACAATTCCTAGGTATACTCTAGCTTTAGTTTGATTTCAATTACTACCTTGATTTTGAAAAGTGTTGAGTGTTACCACTTGTGTGTGTTATATCAATATCATCTTGATATTAATACCTTACTTTCTCACAAATTTTGGTTAACATATCTTGGTGGAATTGTTGTGTCACTCACAATCATAACTACCACTTTTTGGAATATAGGTCTTGATTGGATTCAGGCTTTCTTTTAGTATACTTTGTTTGGGGATCATGTTAACTCCTTGTTATTACTTATGCCTTGTTCATTTCTTTGAACTCAACATAAGTAGTGACATTTTGTTAATCATCTTAAAACACCAACTACCATTTTGGAAACAACTTAGGAAGTATATCATTTGGTTGATTGGTTTTGGAACTAAACATCATGTGATTGTATCTTATTTTTCACCTTTTGACTTACTCATTTAGAACAATCACTTGGGCACATTTATCCTTTGACATTCATTATAACTCTTGAACTATTGACATTATTTTTACATTTCACTTAGGCTTAATCAATACCTTTTGAACAAATTCAAAACACCTTAGTGAAACTCTCATACATCATGGCCCCTAAAACAAGATTGGGAGCCAAAAAGTAGGCATTTGAAATGAAACAAACACAAACTTGGGAAACTTCAAACAAACAAGGGTCAAATCCCTTTATTGGCCATGATCTCGGCCTTTATTTTCCATAGAGAAAGAAGTGGAGGAGATGGTAGATCATAGTGGTGATGAGTTAGGGTCACCACATGTGAAATTTGATTTTGACCCCACCTTATTAGATGAATTCCTTTATAGAAACAAATATCGGGTGCTAGCAAGAGTGGTGGAATTAGGAGCTAGAATGCCTATAGAACATGAGACAATCCCACCCACGAATGAGGCTAATGAAGAGGAACAACCTCTCATTAACATGGAAGATATCCTAACACATGGGCATGCTTCCACATCCAATGTAGGAAATGATAATATGGTGGGTTATAAAATTCCCTTCATCAAGATGCCATGTAGAGTTAGATTAGAACATGAAAATGTAGAACAACCTCCACACAACAAGAAGAAGAAGAACCTCTTGAGGAAGAAGTCACTATTCAACAAAAATCCAAAACCTTAGTCACAATTAGCTTTACTAACATCTCATGTATAGAAGGAAACAAACAAAAATGTGCATAAGGCGAAGCCTAAGGTCAAAACTAGTGAACTTCACATGGAAAACCAAGAAGGAGAAAATATGGAATACAATCACGTATATATCCCTGCTTCTCCTACTAAAGAGAAATTACTTACACAAGAAATGCAATCCATGAAAGCAATGCTTACAAGCCTTCAAGAAAGTAATGTTGGGAATAGAAAAAAAGTACCAATACGAAGAGTTATGCCCCATCCATTTGATAAAGCTATGACGCTTCAACCCTTTCCTAAGAAGTTTGACATGCCAAAATTTGACAAATATAGAGGGAAAGGTGACCCATGAGATCATGTGAAATATTTTTACATGGCATGCCAAGAAGTGGCATATAAAACAATTACCTCATACGACTCTTTCCAAAGAGTCTAGGGGGACAAGCCTTGAATGGTTCACTCACTTACCTCATGGGTCTATCTTCACATGGCCTGAACTAGTAGAAAGGTTTGTTCAACATTTCTCATACAACATAGAAAGTGACATAACTATGAAAGACTTGTGTAGTACTAAACAACAACCCTAATGAAACATTCACAAGCTTCTTACAAAGATGGCAAGGGATAGCCAACTGCTTCCCTTGTGTGTTTCCTGAAAAATAACTTGTGAGCATCTTCATGCCTAATCTAAACCCGACATCACTTTTCATTTACAAATGCATTGTGTTCATACCTTTGAAGAGGTCATTGAAAAGGGCATACAAATAGAAAAATCCCTCATTGCAAAAGGAACAATCAAATCACCTTCTAAAGATAATCAAAATACCAAACCAATGGAAAATCCAAAGATCTTTAACAAAAACAAGAATGTGGGAGATGGAATCACAGATTCCAAATGAGTACAAATAGTTCAAGTTGGTCAACCTTTTAAACTAACCAAAGGACCTATTCAACCACCACCTAAGCATAGGAATGTTCACTCCTCTTAATGAGTCTTTGTCTACAATATTGAAGCAATTGGATGCAGTCCACATGGTGACTTATCCTACAATGCAAACCTTTTGATGAAAATGCTCCTAAACCATCATGGTATAAAGAGCATGAATATTGTGATTTTCATCGTGTAAAGGACACAAGATAGACAAGTGCCTAAGACTTTGCCACTACATCCAAGATCTCATTGACAATGGAGAGATAGAAGTTGACACCCCAGAGAGAAATCAAACGCCAAATGAAAAAAAGATGGGGATATTCAAAGAACCATTCCCTAAACATGGAAAATCAGATGAGAAAAGGTTGGATCAAGGAGAGTCATCCCAAAGCTACAAAGTTGCAAACTATCTATACACCAAAAGTGACAATAATCATTATGACTCACTCATTGGATGTGTCCACTCTTCTAATGAACATGTGAATACCATTAGGATCAAGGGAAAGGATTACACTGTGGTAATAAGGTGTGCCCATCTCATGATCCCAGAACCCTCTCTATCAACCCCTCAGATGGTCAATACAACCTCTTAGAACAACTTGAGAAGACATCTACCAAGATTTCAATCTTAGATCTTCTTAAGATATCAAATGTACATAAGGACATCTTATACAAAACTCTCTAGGGTCAGAGTGCCAATGGAAGTAGACCCTTCACATTTACAAGCCGTGGTGGAAAACATTGCACCGAATTGAACACATCTCCTTTAATCACAAGGAAATCCCCAACGAAGATCACACACATAATCTTCCCCTATATATAGAGGTATTTTTACCCACCGAAGATAAAAAATGGGTGCTTGTGGACAATGGGTCAAGATTGAATATATGCACTTTGAAACTAATTAAACAACTAGGGACACACAAAGGAAGATCTAGAGTCCCATATTATTACCATAACCACTTACGACAATGCGGAGTGGGAGTCAGCTGAACAATCACATTTCAATGGAGGTAGGACCAACTTGTCACAATACCAAGTTTCACATCTTAGACTTGGAACTTCCATATAATATGCTTCTTGGCCACCCATGGATTCATGCCATGCAGGCCATACCATCAACATTCCATCAATGCATCAAGTTAAAACATGAGGGACACACTATTACAATACAAGGAGATCTAAAACCTTTCACTCACTATAGAGCTCTCAATAGCTTTTCTCATAAGGGTACATATGCATGTCCTTCTACTGATATAGTTGTTCCCCTTCAATCAAAAGCTATGGAATCACGAGTTGATTCAAACTCCCTAAGTTCTTGTGCTCAGAAGCTTCTACATCTACTTCTCCTTTTGATTCATGGGAGATGAAAGTTCTGAGTATGGTTGTGGAGAATACAATGTGCAACAAGCTCTCCTAGTTTCAGACCTATCTTTGTCACCTAAAACAAGAGGCCGACCCAACTATCATTTCAAACGGCCTAGAGATGAATGAAACTATTGGGACATTCTTACCTAGGGATTACTTGCAGAAGAGAAATTTCTAGACCCACCTACAACTTGGGTCCCAGGACACTCAACCGACCTACTACCAAATCCCTGAGTATGAAAGTCTAGCCGAATGATGTATTCTATGGGCTACAAGGGCCTAGGATGTGGAAAGAATGAGCAAGGACCAAGAGAACTAGTTCCACTTCCACATTTCAAAATGGAAAGATATGGTATCGACATTCGACCCTATGGATCACACCCCAATGATCAAGATGCTACCTATTTTGAGCGTGAGGATAGCTCTGATTATTTAGACAATGACACAGATTCCCACTATAGCCAATATGAGGATCTTTCCTCCACAACCTTTTCATGATATATTTTTTCCTTACCTTAACCCCCACTTGAAGCCTAAAATTGACCTTTTCTACCCTTCCCTTGTTGATTGGGACCAACAACGTCATGTGCCATTGGACCTTTTTTAGAATGATGAGGCCATTGCAGAGTTTATGGGCATACGAGATACAATTCCAATTGGGGACCATAAGAAAGGTTTCTACATTGACTTAGATACCTGTGCCTATTTTGAGAGAGGAAGCTAAGCTTCATGGTCAAAAAAACTTAAGAAAAAGTGAGGGAAAAAGTTCCAACGAAAAAGCCTCGGAAAAAAAAAAAATTCCAAGTCACACAGTGAAAACCTCTTTGAGGTGTTGGATGAAAACAAGTAAAAAAATCAATGGATAAGAAAAGTGACCACGCTAAGGGTGAAAATCTCATAGAGACACCCTTGAAGAAGATCTCAACCTTCCTCCTCCAATCCTACATGTATGGAGGATATGTCAAAAATGTTGGTAGAAGAAACCATTGATGTAAATATTGGAACAAAGAAGACCCAAAGATAGTCAAGCTAGGAGCTTCACTTTTAACACAAGAACAAAAGACATTCACCTTTCTTCTCAGAGAATTTTTGGATATATTCACATGGTCTTATAAAGATATGTTGGGCTTAGATCCAACTTTGGTGGTGCACAACTTAGTAGTGCATCCAGACACAAAGCCTATTAAATAGAAGCTAAGGAAAATGCATCCACGAGTGGCCCTTCTAGTTAAAGAGGAGTTAGAGAGACTATTAGTAGTGGGTCATCAGACCCATTGACTACTCCGAGTGGATATCAAATGTAGTTCTAGTACAAAAAAGAAACCGTTGGCATCAGAATTTGCACAAACTTTTGAGACATCAACAAGGCATGTCCGAAAGATGATTTTCCTTTTCCCAATATCGACATGATTGTTGATTCAACTTAGGCTATGAAATGCTATCTCTTATGGATGGATTTTCAGATACAACCAAATCAAGATAGCAGAAGAAGATCAGTATAAGATGGCCTTTACAACCCCTTGGGGAACATTCTTGTTATCAGTAATGCCCTTCGGCCTCAAAAATGCCGGTGCAACCTATCAATGGGCCATGATAGTAATATTCCATGATATGTTACATGACATCATGGAGGACTATGTAGATGATATCCTTGGAAATTCCAAGACAAGAGAAGACCACCCTAAATTTTTATGACGTATCTTTGAACATCTACGTGGAATATAAGGTTAGGTTGAATCCAAAGAAATGTGTGTTTGGAGTATTATCGAGAAGTTGCTAGGCTTCATTGTATCAAGGAGAGGGATTGAGGTGGACCCAACCAAAGTCACTACCATTACTAAAATGCCTCCTCCCAAGAATATCAAACAACTACGTAGCCTACAAGGAAAAATACAAGCCATTCACCACTTCATTTCACAACTTGCTTGATAAATTCCATTCCTTTACTCATCTTTTAAAAGGATGTTGATTTCATTTGGGGACTAGAGAAACAAAAGCCTTTTCCTTGCTTAAACAATACTTGGCCAATCCACTATCCTCATGCCTCCAACCCCTAGTGAGCCACTTTTTCTATACATATCCACTACCCAATTTTCTATTGGTGTTTTGCTTGCACAATATGACCTAAGCCAAAAAAAAAATCGTGTACTACCTTAGCCATACCCTAATTTCCTATGAGCTCAACTATCCCCAAATTGAAAAATTTTCTGGTTATTGTTTTTTCTTTTCAAAAACTTCACCATTACCTATTGAACAATAAAACCAAGCTTATATCTAAAGTTGACCCACTTAAATACCTATTGTCAAAACCCACCCTTATAGGTAGAATGGATAATTGGATCATTCTTGCTCAGTGAATTTGACATTGAATACGTACACCAAAATTAGTTAAAGGACAAGTACTTATCGACCAATTAGCAAAAGCACCTTTACCTGGAATAGAGCCTATAAGTCTAGAGCTTCTAGATTCATCACTAATGTATATTGAAGAATCTATCATGTGGCAGATCCACTTTGATGGATCATTCACTTTCCATGGTTTAGGGGTAGGAGTAGTACTAATCACTCCTTCAGAGACCCCATACCGCAAGCTTTCCATCTTGGTTTTCCTTACACAAATAACATTACAGAATATGAGGTGCTCATCATTGGGGATGAAGCTAGCAATCAAGTGGAATATCCACCATGTCAAGGTCATTGGTGACTCACAACTTGATTATCAAACAAGTCAATGATGAGTACAAGGTCAAGGATGAAAATCTCATCCCATATAAAGAAAAACTTGGTGGAAAATCTAAAAGAATACTTTGTGTGTATTACCTTTGAGAAAATTCCAAGGGCACAAAACTAATCTATAGATGCAATGGCGACAATGGGTTCTATGCTATAGATTCCACCAGAAAACAATGATATGCCATTTTTTGTTGAAAATCTACGTCAACCTACATATGATATACCAGAATCATGTCTGGCATGTGAAGTTTTTGGTCCCTACTCCCCTGGTATGCACCTATCTATGACTACCTTAAAAGTGGTACCTTCCCTACTAACATTTCCCGATCTGAAAAAAAAATCCTTATCCACCAAATATCCCATTACACCCTCCTAGAGGTACGCTCTATCATCATGGCTATGATGGGAATATGTTGTGTTGTCTAGATGTAGTAGAGTCAGTCCAAGTGATCAAGGAAGTACATGAAGGGGTGTGTGGCACCCATACAAATGGAATGGTCCTAACAAATAAGTTGTTATGGTAGGATACTACTGGCCTACTATGGAGACATTTTTGCAACCATGTTAGGAAATGTGTTCTATGTAAAAGTATGGAAATTTCATCCATGCACATCACAACCATTATAAACTAATTACAACACCATGGCCATTTTCCAAATGGGGACTGGATTTAATAGGGAAGCTCACCCCTACCTCATCTGATGGTCATACCCACATCATCACAGCCACAAAATATTTCACTAAGTGGGTGGAGGCGTTCCATTAACCTATGTTACAGTGCTCAGATATCAAAGTTTATCATGAATCACCTTATTTTCTGGTATGGCATTCCATGTTTCCATAGTTACTGATAATGAAAAATCATTCAAGAACAAGATGATGAAAGATATTTGTCATCGATTTCAAATAAGATTAAAGTGGTCTATGCCATATTACCCTCAAGGTAATGGGAAAGCCAAAGCCACTAACAAAACATTGGTTCGATCATGGAAAAGATGGTGAGTAAGACAGTCACAACTGAATTTACAAATTCACCCAACCCTCTAGGCTTATAGGACCTCCATTCACACTCCTACTAGTGTGACACCCTACTCCCTAGTGTTTGGAATAGAATCTATCATCCCATTGAAATAGATCTTCCTTCCCTAAGGATATCTCTTAGGGATTATCTAGACAAAGATGAGGATTACAGAGTTGCCATGGAATAATTGAACTCCTAGATGAAAAGTGCATCCGTGCCCTTAACCATCTCAAGGTATATCAAAAAAAAGTCTCCTGAACTATAAAAAAAGGATCATACCTCATCAATTTGAGGTCAGAGATTTGGTCATGAAAGAGAATCAATTCAACACAAGGGGAAAGAGAGAAGAAAGGAAAGTTCAACCACACTGGTTAGGACCTTACGTCATTGTGGAAAATATGGAACATAGAGCATACAAAATTTCTCATCCCAATGGAGATGAGCTCCACGAGCCTATGAATGTCATGCACCTTAAGCGGTTCTATGCTTAAACATGATGCAAAAAAAATCAAAAAAAAACAAAAAAGTAAAAAAGGATCAAAATACAAAAAATTCAAAAAAAGAAAAAAAAAGAAAAATAGGTCATCCATATGTGAAAACCACACAATTGTGGCACTTTGGATGGATCCCTTGGTGAAACTAGTTTCCAGCACCTTGGGAAGATTCGTTGTTCACAAGAATCTTGTATCTAGGGGTACTTTTACTTAGCTCTAGGGCTAGTTCCACACCTATGTCCATGATTCCTTGTGATCCCATCCTATCAAGCCTTGATCCAGTTGTTTCTCCTCTTGTAAATCAGTGAAGGGATTTCCTTTTATATTCCCCATCTAATGTTGGGGGCACCTTCATGCTTTTTCACTTTCCTATATATATCACGTGGCACCTTCCCTTGTATATTCCCATCTAACGCTGGGGCATCCACGTTTCTTGGTTTCCTATACATAGCTTCGAAAAACCTTAGAAAATACAAAAACATTCAAATATGTTTAGAAAATCCAAAAATTCAAATATGTTCAAAATCTCCAAAACATTCACATAACACTTGAAAAACCCAAAACAATAAAAAAACAGAAAATACAAAAATAATAGAAAATTTTTTAAAATCAAAAACTTTCAAAAACAAAACAAAACAAAAACACATGAAAACAATCTTACAAAAACATAGCTTTAGTTTACTTGCTTTATCTTGTTTCTTTCTTTGTTTGTTAGTTTGTGTACATTGATTTCTTGTATAGTTTCTACTTGCTTGTACATTTGTATAATTTTTTGCTTGATTTAACATATTTGTTTAGATTATTCTTTTCTTTCTTAGATTAGATTCATTCTTACTTGTACATATGAAGTGTGTTTTTACATGCTTTTAAATAATTGTACATAGTTGTGTTAGATTCATGTTGTTTGGAAATGTATATTTAGTAGGTTTTAAACATATTTATGCGTGTTTTCTTGTTGCATTTGCATGGTTTTGTTATCACATCATCATATCTCCATCTATATCATCACATCTAACATCATCTATACATCATATATAAATAAAAAGCTAAGTGTACATCATACATGAATGCTAAGCTAATCATCACATACCGTATCATCAAATGGGGTAAGAGGGATCGCAAATATCAAAATATATCCCCCCGCACTAATATCATCATATCATCCTCAACAAAGAGAAAAATAAAGTATCTCATAAACCACAACATTTGATATCATTTAAGATATAAATCTAAATATGAGAAACATCGACATCTCATATGATACACACAACATTTGATATCATCATAAGGATATATCATGCTAACATATGAGAAACATCGACATAGCCATCATCATGATACACACAAACGTATGAAATAAAACCATACAACATCATGCATGCCACACACCTGATGAGGTTTTGAGTCAGACATGACTCATATGAGAGATACATGCCTCTTATGAAGGATTCATTATTTTTTATCGATGTATATGATGTAGCATTTTGATGTACACCTCTGATGAAGGATTTATTATGACCTATTCCCTTGATGGCCCATTTTGTACCGATGATGTATATCCTGTTGAGATAGACATTTTACACACACACACACACACACACACACACACACACACACATATGGACACTGGATGTTGTATAGTTTCATGTTGAGATGTATCTTATGATGATGATTTATTATGGATGTTGATTATATCATGATGTTGTATGGTTTTATTTCATATGTTTGTGTGTATCATGATGATGGCTATGACGATGTTTCTCATATGTTAGATGCATGATATATCCTTAGATGATATCAAATGTTGTGGTTTATGAGATACTTTATTTTTCTTTGCTGGGTACAGATGATATGATGATATTGGTGTGGGGGATATATTTTGATATTTGCGATCCCTCTTGCCCCCATTTGATGATACGGTATGTGATGATTAGCTTAGCATTCATGTATGATGTACACTTAGATTTTTATTTATATATGATGTATAAATGATGTTAGATGTGATGATATAGATGGAGATATGATGATGTGATAACAAAACCATGAAAATGCAACAAGAAAACACCCATAAATATTAAAAACCTATCAAATATACATTTCCAAGAAACATGAATCAACACAACTATGTATAATTATTTACAAGCATATAAAAACACACTTCATATGTACAAGTAAGAGTGAATCTAATCTAAGAAAGAAAAGAATAATCTAACAAAGTGCATTCAAGCAAAAATTATACAAAAGTACAAGCAAGTAGAAACTATATAAGCAATCAATGCACACAAACTAATAAACAAAGAAAGAAAAAATATAGAGCAAGTAAACTAAAGCTATGTTTTTGAAAGATTGTTTCTCGATGCATTTTGCGTTGTTTTGGAAAGTTTGTTAAAAAAATTCTTTTGTTTTTGTATTTTCTGGTTTTTTTTTTTATTTTGGATTTTTCAAGTGTTTATGTGAATGTTTTTGAGATCTTGAACATATTTGAATGTTTTTATATTTTCTAAACATATTTGAATGTTTTTGTATTTTCTAGGGTTTTCTGAAGCTATGTACAAGAAACCAAGAAATGTGGATACCCCTCAGCATTAAATGAGAATATACAAGGGTAGGTACCATGTGATATATACAGGAAAGTGAAAGCATGAAGGTGCCCACAACGTTAGATGGGGAATATACAAAGGAAATACGTTAAGTGATTTACAAGATGAGAAACATCTGGATCAAGGCTTGATTGATGGGATCACAAGGAATCACAAACATAGGTGTGGAACTAGCCCTAGAGATAAGTAAAAATACCCCTAGAGACAAGATTCTTGTGAACAATCAACCTTCCCAAGGTGGTGGAAACCATTTTTCACCAAGGGATCCATCCAAAGTGCCACAATTGCGTGGTTTTCACCTATGGATGGACTTTTTTCTCTTTTTTTTTTCCCTTTTATTGAATTTTTTGTATTGTGATGCTTTTTTATTTTTTTGTTTGCTTTATGAGTTTTGCGTCATGTTTAAGCATAGAACCACTTAAGGTGCATGGCACTCATAGGCTCGTGGAGCTCATCTCCATTGGGATGCAAAATTTTGTATGCTCCTACTCCATATTTTTCCACAATGATGTAAGGTCATAACCAATGTGGTTCAAACTTTCCTTTCTTCTCTCTTTCTACGCTTGTGTTGAACTAATTCTCTTTCATGACCAAATCTCCAACCCCAAATTAACAAGGTATGATCCTTTTT
The DNA here is from genome assembly GCA_018340775.1 of Taxus wallichiana var. yunnanensis. Classification (NCBI taxonomy): domain Eukaryota; kingdom Viridiplantae; phylum Streptophyta; class Pinopsida; order Cupressales; family Taxaceae; genus Taxus; species Taxus wallichiana. Next base: position 417,070,993 of record CM031237.1, read on the forward strand.
TTATAGTTCCAGGAGAAACCATTTTTGATATACCTTGAGATTTTTAAGGGCACAAATGGACTTATCATCTAGGAGTTGAATTCTAACAAAGATGGCAACTTTGTAATCCTCATCTTTATTTAGATAATCCTTAAGAGATATCCTTAGGGAAGGAAGATTATTTCCAATGGGATGATAGATTCTCTTCCAAATACTAGGGAGTAGGGTGTCACACTAGTAGGAGTGTGAATGGAGGTCCTATAAGACCAGAGGGTTGGGTGAATTTGTAAATTATAGTTGCATGACCTATCTTACTCACCATCTTTTCCATGATCTCGAACCAATGTTTTGTTAGTGGCTTCGGCTTGCCCATTACCTTGAGGGTAATATGGCATAGACCACTTTAATCTTATTTTAAATCGATGACAAAGATCTTTCACTGTCTTGTTCTTGAATGATTTTTCATTATCAGTAAAAATGGCAACATGGATGTCATACCAAAAATGAGGTGATTCATGATAAAATTTGATATCTGAGCACCTGTAACGTAGGTTAATGGAACGGCCTCCACCAAATTAGTGAAATATTTTGTGGCTGTGATGATGTGGGTATGACCATCAGATGAGGTAGGGGTGAGCTTCCCTATTAAATCCAATCCCCATTTGGAAAATGGCCACAATGTTGTAATTGGTTGCAATGGTTGTGATGGTGCATGGATGAAATTTCCATACTTCTGACAAAGAACACATTTCTTGACATGGTTACGTAATATGTCTCCATAATAGGCTAGTAGTATCCTACTCATAAAAAATTATTTGTTAGGACTATTCCATTCGTATGGGCGCCATACACCCCTTCATGTACTTCTTTGATCACTTGATTGACTCTACTACATCTAGATAACACAACATATTCCCATCATAGCCACGATGATAGAGCGTACCTCCTAGGAGGGTGTAACAGGATATTTTTCAAATAAGGATTTATTTTTTAGATCAGGAAATGTGAGTAAGGAAGGTACCACTTTTAAGGTAGTCATAGATAGGTGCATACCAAGGGGAGTATGGACCAAAAAATTCATAGACATGATTTTCGTATATCATAGGTAGGTTGACGTATATTTTCCACAAAAATGGAATATCATTGTTTTCTGGAGGAATCCGTAGCATAGAACCCACTGTCACCATTGCATCTGTAGATTAGTTTTTTGCCCTTAGAATTTTCTCAAAGGTAATACGCACAAAGTATTCTTTCATAGTTTCCACTAGTTTCTTGTATGGGATGAGCTTTTCATCCTTGACCTTGTACTCATCATTGACTTATTTGATAATTAGTTGTGAGTCACCAACGACCTTGACATGGTGGATATTCCATTTGATTGCTAGCTTTAACCCAATAATGAGCACCTCATATTCTGTAATGTTATTTGTGTAAGGAAAACCCAGACGGAAAGCTTATAGTATGGGGTCTCCTGAAGGAGTCACTAATACTACTCCTGCCCCTAAACCATGGAAAGTGAATGATCCATCAAAGTAGATATTCCACAAGACAGATTATTCAATATACATTAGTGATGAATATGGAAACTCTAGACTTATAGGCTCTATTCCAATTAAATGTGCTTCTGCTAATTGGTCAACAAGTATTTTTCCTTTAACTGATATTTGGTGTACATATTCAATGTCAAATTCACTTAGTAGAATGATCCAATTAGCCATTCTACCTATAAGGGTGGGTTTTGACAATAGGTATTTAAGTGGGTCAACTTTTCTACATTCGCCATGTGTCAAACCGTAGATATAGCACCTAAAATGCGATCGGTTGAGAAGCCGATGGGGCCTCTCTAACCTCATTGATCCACTTGACTATTGGCTATAGGTAAGTGTCCGTTGACCCTCTGAATGGCCTCATAGTATAAATAGTGATAGTAAGAGGCTCGCCTCAAATGTCGCTAAATATCTATGTGTATGTGGTGTCACCATAACACCATATGTGCGTAAGAAGGATGTTACCTCCACGAGATATCCTTGCCACATCACTTGACCCCACTTCTACTCGCTCAACCCATATTTGATCCCTCTCTTGTTGTCACATACTACACCTATTCCTTGGACTATTGTAGTAGGCTCATGATTTTGCCATCTATGAGGTCATCTATCACACTGCTGAAAATGAGCAACACCGTCCCTCCCTAACTAGCCTAAGCTCGCCTATTCCCGCCCACCGTAAGAACTCCGTATCTAATCCTAGGCCTCGATCCCTCTCTACTACTACCCGAAGCATGGATTGATGATGTGACCTCTCAAGCTACTACTACAAAGTAGCTAGTTGTCCCCTATCATCTCCACCCTCTCCTCCTCTTGGAGGACTGTGAGGAGGACTATTCCTTGAACACTATGTTCGGATCATACCTATCAGTATCACCGGGACCTACCTATGTATTTGTAGCCTCGGTCTTGGACCCTATCTCATGTCATCTCCACCATCATGCCTCTATCCATCAAATGGATCATCGTCATCACCACCTCCCCTACCACTTCCCTCTACATCATCACCCTCATCACTATTGTAGGGAATCTCTGGTGGTGGTCTCACACCTGCAGACATGCACCCTTTGGTATGGTCAATCGCCAAGGAAAACCGTGGCATACTAAGCCGCTTAATTCGATGTCATCCCAAGGTCCCTAATTTGTCATGTTGGGGCCCATACCTATGGTACTATCTGCTCAAAGTTGGCCCTTGCTCTAGCTATCTCCCGATATGGGGGCCCATGACTTGCCTCTTAGCATCACGATGAGTGTATTACATAAAGGGATGAGGAACACCCTAAATGAGGCCCAAGTTAGAGTAGGTATTTACCTTAGCTCATGTTCACCTAGATACATTATTTACCTTTATTGTATTTATCCTCACCCACTTATGTGTGTGGATATTTCTTTTTATTTATTTAGATATTAGGAGATATTATCTAGTTGTTAGGTATAGTTCTTTCCTTGATCTATGGTATTGAATAGTTCTTTCCTAGATCTATGGTATTGACTAGATCCTTGATGTCTAGTTCTCTCATAAATATATGGACTTGACTAGCTCTTTCCATGATTTATGGCTTGATCTATGACCTTGATTTGTTCTTAGATTGTTATTACTTGCTTATATAAGCAAGGCCCATTCTCATTGTATTTCATTGAGTTCTATAATAATATATGATATTGCTACTCATTTTTTTGCAAAGGTTTATGTAAATTTATTCTCGGTGAATTTCTTTCATATTATTGATCATGATGTTTGATTAGCATCTCGTGTTCTTGGCTTGGCATGATCTGGTTATCATTCCTTTTATGGTATCGAGCTACGCAAATTTTTGTCACACCAAAAGCTCGAACTGACGGTGGAGAGGGATCTCATCGTGTTAATCAGTTGTTATGCCAATACCCTACCGCACGATGGAGCTGGGTATACACCCAATAAATCCCAACAACATTGGGAGGAAGTGACACCGGGAATTTCTTGGGAGGTCACCCATCCTAGAATTACTCTGGGGGTGGTGCGCTTAACTACACAGTATCGAGCAGGAGATTGCTATTGACATTGGTTTGTAAGTTTTATTTTACAAATAAATTCTTTATATATTCATATATTCAAGATTTTCTTGTATTTTATTGTTGCGTGCATTTTTATGCAAAACAGAGGCTTCCATTGATCCGAAAGGTAACAAACCCTAAGATTGATCAGAACTCGACCATTTTGGGAGGCCCATTGAAATTATTAGCCCTGGTCATATGGTATGGTCATATGAGGGCTTAAATCTTGTGATTCCTACTAGTAGGTGCTTAACTCCAGCCCCCTTTCATTTTATTTGTGTGGTGAAGGCAAGAGTATTTTATTCTATTTTAGTGGCAACTAAAATAAATAGTAGAGCATAATATTGAAAAGCTTGTAACTTTTGATCGGTAACTCGGTTTTGAGTGTTGTTTTTTGTAAAAGTGCTTGTTTTTCCATGATCTTTCCATTGGAAATATTTATTTTGAGAATTTCACTATAATTATAAAGTGCCATATTGTAACATGCACTCATTATAAAGTGCCAAAATCTGGGGGGGCTCTTGTTGCGTTGCTTGGGGTTCTTGTTGCATTACTTGGTTCTTCCATTTCTTTTGGTGATTTTTTGAGGATGGCATCTACTTCTACATTAGATCATGTTGAGACATTAACAACACATAATTACCACACATGGAAACCAAGAATGGAAACAATAATTAAGTGGAAAGGATTATGGGCTTTAACTTCTAAAGAGCAACTAGTGTTCACTAGAGAATATGAGAAATTTCAAGATTTACCAGTGCAAATTTGATGAGTGTATGGGTTTGATAAGAACTTATGTAAGTGAAATTATTTTATTTCATTTGGAAATGTGTGACTCTCCTTTCAAAATATGGGAGAAATTGGAGGATTCATTTGGTAAGGTGGATTATATGAGAGCTATGCAACTTGAAATTAAGATCACCTCTCTTAATCCTGAAGATTTTCCAACAATTATAGACTATCTTACCAAGTTCAAGCATTTGTTGACATAGTTGAAGGGGAGTGGAAGAGATAAGAAAGATGAAGAGTGTGTTTACTTGATTCTATCCAAGTTGAGAGGACCATTCTAAATTTTTGCTTCTACCTTTTCTCTAGCATGGATGCCTTAGGTGACACCTTCAAAATGCCTAACTTAGAAACATTTTGTGAAAGACTTACTAGGGAAGAATCCAAATTATCTCACCTTGAGTCTTCCACCTCTCAAAAGGCATTAGTTGCATCTAATCCTAAGGGCAAGGGAAAACCAAATAGTAAAACCAAATCCACACCTTCTCCATCTCAAAATACTCCTAAACCCAAAGAAAACAACTCAAAACCCAAGGAGTCTTCTAAATCCAAGAATAAGTCTAGCCGTTCATGCTCTTTTTGTGGGGGTAGTAATCATGAAGAAAATAGGCGTTATAAGCAAATGTAAGCCTTAGAGGATGCAATCAAGAAACACAAAATTTCTATCTCCACTCCACCTCCTTCTAATTAGCATGGAAAAGTACTTAATGTTGTTGGAAGATATCACCACCACTTGCAGACAATTGGGTTATAGATTTTGGTGCTTCTCATCACATGACTTCTTCCAAGGAGTCTTTTGTTTCTCTAGGTTTGAGTTCTAATTCCAAAATTGAGGTTGAGATTCTTCCTTTCTTTCTATTGAGTGAAAAGGTGATATACAACTTGATGGTGGAAATATCCAAGATGCACCATATGTTCCTAACATCACTACAAATTTACTTTCTCAGTATATCAAATTTGTCATTCGATCAAGGGAAAAAGTGACTTTTACACCACATGGGGCGAAGTAAGAACTTTGTTGGAGCCTTTTTCACTTGTTGCTCAAGGTATTGTTGATCATAGTTCAAGACGATATCACTTTAAGGATTTTGATGACACTTCTTCTATAGGGAAAGGATTGGTTTCTAATTCGATTCGAGAGTAAGCTTTGACATGAAAGATTTGGACATCTCAATTACAGATATTTGAAGGAGTTGAGCACTCATGGTATGGTAGATGGTCTTCCTAGAGTTTCTTGTCTTGAGGGAGTTTGTCATGGTTGTGCATTAGGGAAACAACACCAAGATCTTTTTCGTACAAATTTTTCTAAGAGATCTTCTTCACCACTTGAGCTTGTGCATAGTGACTTGATGGTTTTTCCTACCCCATCTTTCAATGGAGCTAAGTATGCACTTATATTTATTGATAATTTCTCGAGGCGTACTTGGGTTTATTTTCTCAAGTACAAAAGTGAAGTTTTTTCACACTTCAAATTCTTCAAGGCTTTGGTCGAGAAACAATCTTCTAGTAACATAAAGAACCTTCACACTGATAATGGGGGAGTACTTTAGCAATGATTTTTCTGAATTTTTGGTAACTCAAGGCATTATTCACCAACATTCTGTTCCTCATACTCCATAATAGAATGGATTAGAAGAAAGGTAGAATAGAACTTTGAAGCAAATGGCTAACTGTATGATGCATTCTAGAGATATACCTCCTATCTATTGGGAAAAAGCATTTAATTATGCTAACTATATTCAGAATCACACACCACACATAGCACTTGAGAATTTGAATCCAGAGGAAGCTTGGTCCAACACTAAGCCAGATGTCTCTTTTTCAAGTCTTTGGGAGCCATGCTTGGGCCTTTTTCCAAAGAACAAAAGGAAAGCTTTGGATAAGAAGAGTAAACCCTTGATCTTTGTAGGGTATTGTGAGGACATGAGAGTTTATCATCTTTTAGATCCTGATACACATGATGTTATTTTTTGAACACATGTTCAGTTTGATGAGTGTTTCACTCCTCATGATTATTCATCTTCTTCCATTCCTTCTACTTCATCTCATCTTGAGGATCCTTTCTTTGAGGATATTGATGAGGAGGTTATAGATTCCATTGAGGATCCTATTCCCACTGATGTTGTCATTATGCCTAAGTGGGCTCGTACTACAATTTCTGAGGTAACACCTTTCATAGGATCTTCCACCCACTAGGCATCATCACACACATTCTACAGGTTCTGGACTTTTGTGTCAGTAGTTTCTAAGGATCCACAAAGTATTTTTAAAAGGCTCATGGGATATCGGAGTGGGATGATGCGATGGCAGCTGAGTATTCTTCTTTGATGAAGAATCATACTTGGGATTTGGTATCTCTTCCTAAAGGAAGAAATATGGTTAGGTGTAAGTGGGTATACCGAACCAAATATGCAGCTGATGGGTCCATTGACAAGTATAAGGCTCGTCTTGTTACAAAGGGTTTTTCACAAGTTGAAGGTATTGATTACTCTAAGACTTTTGCACCCATTGCCAAGATGGATTCTGTATGCCTTGTACTTGCTATTGCTGCATCACAGGGGTGGCCCATATACCATATGGACGTGAAGAGTGCCTTCTTACATGGAGATCTATAAGAGGAAATATATATGGAGCAGCCGACTAGATTTTTTCAGGATTCTTCTCTTGTTTGTCGGCTTCGAAGGTCTCTCTATGGTCTCAAACAAGCCCCTCGAGCTTGGTATGAGAAGATGGATTCTTTTCTTCTATCTACTGGTTTTGTTCATCCAATCAAATCATATAGTGTATCTTCAACATGTCGGTGAGGATATTGTGATACTTGTCTTGTATGTTGATGATTTGTTACTTACTTGGTAGCTCTTCTTCCCTCATTCGAGTATTCAGAGGGCTCTTTCTACACATTTGACATGATAGATCTTGGGCTATTGTATTATTTCTTAGTTTGCAGATTTATCGACAAATTTAGGGATTCAATTAAGTCGGCAAAAGTACACCCATGATCTTCTTAGGTACTTTGATATGGTTGATTACAAGCCAAGTCCATCTCCTTTTTAGTCTGGAGTTACTCTTACATCCACATGTAGCACACCACTTTGTGATCCTACATTGTATAGGTAGTTGGTTGGGAGTCTCATGTACTTGACCCATACTCACCTTGATATTTCATTTGTAGTAGGGCTTGTATCTTAGTTTGTAAATTCTCCTCATAATAGTCACTGACAAGCTGCTAAAATGATTTTATGCTATTTGCATGGCACTTTCCACTTTGGCCTACACTACACTAGGGGCTATACTCGGTTGGTTGGGTATATAGATTCGATTAGGCGGAGTTCTATTGATGACAGTGTTCCACCTCTCAAGGTTATCTTTTCTATCTTTGTTCTTCTCCAATTACTTGGGCATGCAAAAAGCAACAGGCTATTGTATTTTCATCTTCGTGGAGAGGCATAGTACAGGGAGTAACAGATTCTGTGAGTTAGTAGATTCTTTGGCTTCGCCAGTTATTGACAAAGTTTGGATTCCCACAGGATTCATCGACTATACTTTGGTGTGACAACCAAAGTGTAATTCACGTTTCTCCCAACTCATTTGAGCACCAGTAGACCAAGCATATCGAGATACACATCCACTTCATTCGGTAGCACATTCAGGATGGAGTTCTTTTTTTGGAGTATCTTTCGGCTCAAAGAAGAGTGGTTGCGAAACATCTTTATGAAGCCTTTTGCATCACCTCACTACCTTGAGTTGCGTGGAATGCTTGGGGTTTCAGAATTTATTCTTAGGGGGTGTTCATGAGAACATATTCCTTCTTCTTCTTCTTTCTCTTTCCTTATAGCAGGATTCTTTCCTTCTTTTGGTTCAAAATTTCTTCATGTATATATTGTACATGAGTACCTCGTCGAGCCTAGTTGCAAGACTCATCCGTGGACATGCCACTTCTATTTTTGGCCCCTAGCTTCACTTAAGGGGGTTGTTAGAGTAGGTATTTACCTTAGCTCATGTTCACCTAGGTACATTATTTACCTTTATTGTATTTATCCTCACCCACTTATGTGTGTGGATATTTCTTTTTATTTATTTAGATATTAGGATATATTATCTAGTTGTTAGGTATAGTTCTTTCCTTGATCTATGGTATTGAGTAGTTCTTTCCTAGATCTATGGTATTAACTAGATCCTTGATGTCTAGTTCTCTCATAAATCTATGGACTTGACTAGTTCTTTGATGACTAGTTCTTTCCATGATTTATGGATTGATCTACGACCTTGACTAGTTCTTAGATTGTTATTCCTTGCCTATATAAGCAAGGCCCATTCTCATTGTATTTTATTGAGTTCCATAATAATATATGATATTGCTGCTCATTTGTTTGCAAAGGTTTATGTAAAGTTATTCTAGTGAATTGCTTTCATCTTATTGATTGTGATGTTTGATTAGCATCTTGTGTTCTTGTCTTGGAAATATCTAGTTATTGTTCCTTTTATCCCAATTGTCACTAGCATTGGTCAAACCTATAGAAATCTATAATATAATTACAAGTACCCAGGATAAAGTTCTCTACCATGCATATGCTAAGCTCTACCCCATCCTCCGACCACTGTATATACCTATAGGGCCTCTAGATAATGTCTCTCTGCTGTAGCTCATCAAACTCTCGATGATAATAGTATGTATTACCCAGGTGCCCTCAAATATCATCCCCAATAGGAACCCATCCCATGACTATAGGCTCCTCTGAGCTCACACACATGGTGCACTAATACGATGGCCAATAGTTATGTGGTCCCACGACCAAATATGTAATAATGAAGTAGGTCCCACCATCTTCTGATGGTGGTATGTGATCAAATGAAGGTCCCAATATAGATGTGCTAGTATGCACTATCCCTAGCAATATCTCTCACCACTGTATAGACCATGAATAACAGTAATCAAGCCCAATGGAAATGAAGTCCATGTCTTATCAGTGAGTAAAAACCCACTGATAAGAGCCATCAAATATAAGGGTCCCTAGTGAATGGTGTGATCTGATATACAATGATGTAAATAAATTGTCATACCCTGATGGGGTATGTATTCCCAAAAAACATCACTACTCACCTCTCGTAATCATGTCCAAAATTTCTGGTATACTCAATCAAGGAGCCAACAATGGGGACATGTAGAATGCACCAAACATCCTCTAAGGTAACAATAATCTCCCTAGAAGGGAGCTAGAAGCATTGGATCTCACTGTTCCATCACTCTATCAATGTTGTCAGAAGGTCATGATCTAATGTAATAGATGGCATTCGAGCCACGTGACCTAAACCAACCACCTCTAATAGTACCTCCATGTCACGATGATCTCGCTGAGGTAGGCTCCCCTCTATCTTAGTAATATGACTATGCTACTCTCTCATCTACAATTCCAACAATTGTCTCTACACAACACAACAAGTGTTAGGCACTAACATTTCCTCTATTTTCTTCTATTTTCTACCATTTACTAATTTTTGTTTTCCTCTATAAATCACTCCTCTCAATTTTCTAATTCTTCCTATCTTTTTCTTATGCGTTCAAAATTTTGTTCCCTTTTTAGTGCATATGCACCCATTTGGGTGTATGCAACATCTCTGTATGCATGCCCCCTCATAACTATCCCAACCAAAGATGCATGTATGTGTGCATCCGTGTGCCTACACGGCCATTTTGGTACATGCATGTGTCAACACATGCATTACACACATTATCGGTGCTTGTGCATCCTTATTGGTACCTACACATACATGCTGACAAGGTATGGTATGTATACGTGTGCTCACATACTTTTATGGTGCCTACATTCCCCAAAGACGAATGCACTCCGGAGGGTGTGCGCATACACCTTTCCTAGGGATAAAAACATTTAATAAAGTAATAAATGCATGAAAGTACAAGTTCAAGGTTACACTACTCATGAAGGGACCATCGGCTACATGTCGTAAATACTCCCACACTCGTGGTGTGTATCCTATGGGTTCATGCTCTCACCATTGTCTTCGTCACTCTCTGAGGTCTCACGGTAACTTTCGGTAGAGGTTTATAACAAATGAACTAATCATAATGATTTACCCCCTGCATGGGGTATATTTAGTCATTTTCACCCACTATGATGCCCTAGGGGCATGTTTTGACTATCATGATCATTCTAACCCTTCTTCTGCTCACTGTGAATAATTTTTTTATTAAATAATTATTTATTTTAATTTTCATCATTGTCTTTGAGGCATTATTTGCCACCTAGCACTCATTTCTTCTCACTAGGACAATTTTATTACTTCTAGGTGATATCACTTCTTCTACACACTCCACGAATAATTATTTTTTATTAAATAATTATTTTATTAATTTTTCGCTATGTTGGGGTAGTACCTACCACCTAGTGATTCTTTCTTCTCCATGGGACATTTCTTTCGCTCCTAAAAACTCTTTTTTATTCTTCCGAATTCTTCTATGTTCAAAATCTCAAAATCTAAACATCTAAAAGACGCAAAAATCAATAAAAATTAGAATACTCTATCAAAACCCCCAAAAATAAAAATCAGTTTAAAATCCTAAAAATTGTAAAGAACTCATAAAATTTGCAAAAATAGGTAAACAGCCCAAAATGGCTGAAACTCGTGTCTTGTGCATGGTGCTTCTCCCATATATTGTTGGAATCTTCACGTGTTTGTAAACCACATGACTCGTGGGTCATCAGTTTTACAACCATTTACAAAGCTAGCCTACTTGCTTCATCGGTATTTTGGGGCACATTTAGTTTCTGATACTATTTCGTTGCACACAATGCTTTATCATTGGACCATTGCATCCTCAATCACTTTCCCTCACATATTTTCTTGCTTGGGGCATCATTTTTAACCCTTTTCATCAATCACGAACATTTGGGATTTTCATCTTGATAACAAATACATTTGTGCAACAGTCTTGACCATTGTTGGTTTAAGTATGTGTGTTTGTACTTGTTTCCCTATTACATGAGCTTGTTTACTTCTCATATTGCATTGCTTTTTGTATGTTGCATTGAGTTGGTGTTTTTAGCAATGGATAATTGTTTGTAGTATGGATTTTCATGTCATTCTAATTTTTTTCGTATGCTTATATTTTTAATAAAGACCGATGACATAGATCTTTGGCTATATGATGACAATACGGTTGTTCCAATGTAATGGGTGAAGACTAGTTCTCCTCTCCCTTTCTTCATATTTCTTCTATATCATTCTCCTATTAAACTATTCCTCCATTTTGCTTGGGAATCCTTCCTTTACCCATTATTCTCCTCCACTTGGGGAATCTTGTCCCTCATTTTCTTTCCATTTCTCTCATCTTTTCGATCATCGATCACCTTCCTTCATCACCCCATCGAAACTCAAGGGGGAATCTCTCACTTCTACTAATTTTTCTTCTACCTCTTCAAAATTTTACTTTTCTACTATCTTTGAAGTGGTTCCACTTACGCCACCCCAAAGAGGGGAAAATGTAGACACCTATAATTGAGGTCTAGAAATTTAGATACTAAAATTGTGGTAATTATCCCTTTCCCAAAAATTGATGACATATCATCAATATGGCACATTTTCTCTTCTATCATCATTAATTAACTACATTACGCTAGTTAATTGGCCCTTCTATCTAGCAAAGATGACAATTAATGACCTTTTGTTAATTAAACCCTTTCTACCTGAATTAATTAATTATTCTTAATTAATTAAGTATCCTCCTCTATTAGATAAATAAACTTCCATTTATCTAATTTAATCCTTCCTATCCCCTAAATCATGCTAATTCTCTTCTAAACTAGCCTAATAGGCTCATCTCCTCATTAATTAATCACCTTTGATTAATTATATGCACCCCTAATTCCCATGGGTCACTAAAGGACAAATTAAACTCTCCTAAGGTTGACTCAACCCTCCCTAAACATTCCTTATCCACAACTAACCCAACCTCTCTATTATCCCACATGTAAAGGGATGTAAAGATTCTTTTATCCATTGGGATATATAAGGATCCCTCCTCTAACCTTTCTAATTACACCTAAATGAGCATAGAGCCAAAGCTATAACCATTTTATCATCTTAGAGAATTCTTCATTAGAATGGAGCTAAGCATCATTCATTTTCATTTAATCATCCAAGCATTTTGTGAAGAACAATGGAGTTAATCAAGAAAGGCATAATAAGCCATGGCTTGATGAACCTCCATTTTTTATCATCTTGGATCAAACAACAACTATCAACCCTTTGATAGCTAAAGGATCTACATAGGTCTATTTCATTATTTTCACTTTCTAAAGAGCAGAGCAATAAATGTTTACATGTTAGTTTGAAGATCATTTTCAAGGTTCTACTGGATAATGTTGATGTTTATTACTTGTTTAGCTCTTAGCATGATGGTGCTTATATTTTAGTTTAGCATTGTATTGAGGCTATTAGGTGTTAGTCTTGATTTTACTTGCATAGCTAACTAATTTATGCACACATTTACCTCGTTGTCATGGATACGGTGGGATTAACATTGGTAGGAGGATTAGGGGACAAGAACCTCGCCCCGGTGGTGATGAGGTGGTGACAATGTTAGCAGAGTTGTAGTATATGTGCATATCACTAGTTCTAGATTGTTACTTGGTTGTTTTGAGTTTTGTCGTCTTGTGTATATGAGCTAATGTAATGTTTTATATTATTGGAGGGATTTTTATTGGTCACTAATTGTGGATACCTCGATCCACACCTTGACACAAAATGTGCCCACCGATGTGCTCATAGGAGGTGGGATGATAGAGTGGGTTGGTGATATTTCTAGTGAGCATGATTATCTATTTGATCTAGTGGCGGTAGTGGTGGTGACATGTACAATGTTATTGAGTGAGAGAGATGAGGCATAAAAGGATATGTAATGGGCTAGAGAGGGCTACGGTGGAGGTCTATTAGCGCAGGGATTTGTTTATGAGATTCATGGGGTTACATGGTCATTTTACGAAGCATTCGATCAAGCTTACGTTATTACGTAAGAAGGTGGGGAGATATAGGGGATGCGACTAGTGGAGCAAATTGAGTAGTGAAACCTCTAGTTCTAGAGCTCATGTAGTTATAGATAGTGATAGTGATGATGAGATATGATGTATATGTATGTAGGGTCTTGCCCCAGGTGATTGTACGATGTAACTCTGATGTTGTGATGATATATATAGATGGATGATTATCTCTATTATATCATGTTGATGTGGTGTATTGGTATGTGATGTGTTGTATTGGTATATGATGTGTTATATTTTTTTATTGGATTTACATAGCATAGTTTTGAATGTTGACTAGTGGATAATGATGTGTAGATTGATTATACATATATAAGTGACAAAATAGCGTAAGTAATAATGGATAGTGTATGAAATGATAAAATGTAATTATGCCATGTGATAGATATATGATGCAAACGTACATTGTATGAGTAAATATGTAATGAATGGTAAAGTATGTAGAAAATAAATGATGTAAAATTGTATGTGACTCGAGATGATTATAGAAGTATACTTAAGCGTGTGTTATTATGGTAAAGAGGGGGAGGATAATAACTATTACCCCAGCTTGTAGATGATGATGTTCATTTATATAAGACCCCTCAGTAGTCAAGAATGAACCAGAAATAAAGATTTCATCATCGGGAGGCGATTCGATAGTGTATGCTAGATAGATAGATCAATAAAATGAGTAGCGCAAGAGATGGAGTTAGTTTCTTATTGCAATAGATCCCTCAACAATCATGTAAGAACCATGATAACAATAATACGTCATTCGGGGTGAGGTTGGAGAATTAACTACCAAATACCAAGTGGGCATGGAGCGGTGGAAGCATGTGGAGTGTAAGCAACATGAGTGTATGAACCAAACTCAATGTCGATGAGATGGTGTCGATGATGGGTGATGCAGTAGTAGGAAACATGGATGTCAAAAACTTAGGAAGTTAATGTGTAGTAGGAACATGTCATTGTGAATGAGACGGTGCAACGGTGGATGGATGCGATGGAGAGTGTGCATGAATGATAACCTATGTTGGTGGATGAATAATGTCTTTAGGAGTAGGTGAAGGATATAAATGAACTAACTAGATGCATGCTTGCATGGAATTAGAGACATAGACTACTCATGAGAGTGAGAGCCAAAGGAAATGACACCCTTTTCTTCTAATTATTGTAATCGATCATGAAGGGCATAATATTCATTGTTATGATGACCACTAATGCTATGATAGTTTCAATATGGTTTATCACATTTTTGTTGAAAGTGATGAGGTGGATGATGTTGATTAGAAGGTAAGTGAATCATATCAAGCAAAGCACATAGCACATCATGAGGCCTAACATCACGAGAAAAGTGTAATGGTTCTGTGGAGGGGATGGAGATGCCTTAGGTGGAGACTGACGTGGTGGAGGAGATGTAGGATGCTTATGTAATGGAGAAGATTGATTTTTCTTGTGAGGTGGAGGATATGGAGACCTAGGAGGATGCTGAAAAGATGAAAAGGAGAATAACTAAATGATGCATCAATAGGATAACTAGGAGGAGGATCTATGACATATGCAACAATGAGATCCTATTCTAAATTGATGACCTTATAGGATAAGAGTGTGAATGATTCACATGTATCATATTATAAGATATGTTTTAAAGTGATATTTAAGCCATGGAAAAAGATGAATATCATTTCCAAATCAATGGGATGAAAACCTAAGTGATACATGTAAGCACCGAAATGTAAAACGTAATCAATAATTGGTTTTATTTTTCCTTGATGTAAGCTAGGTAAGAGATCGTATGTGAGTCTAGGGCCATTGTTAAGTATAAAATGTTGAAGGAAGGCCTATTCCATCTCACAATAGGTACTAATAGATACAAAGGGTAAGTATGTGTACCGTTGGAGAGAATCATCTATAAGATCATGGAGAAAATATTTTAACAATAATCTCTCATTAGAGTAAGAAGCTATAACTAGACGATAATTCTTAAGATGCAAATATGGATTTCTAGTACCAAAACATGAAAATGTAGGGATAATGAAATCCTTAGGGAATTTTGAATTGTGAATATTTTTTAAAATAGGGTTTCCATGTAAAGAACTATTATCGATAGAAGCATAATAGGCTTTGTTTTCAAGCGTGTGAGATTAGACTTGAGATTGTAAGTGGCCGACATCATGCATGAGTGATAAAATTTCATGTGAAGGAATGGTAAAATATGTTAATGGTGTAATGAGTGGTTAAATATTTCCATTATGAGTGATCATAGGGATGTCAAGAGAAGAAGTAGAAGATGTCGATGCTAAGGGCACACTAGATATAGGTTCCAAAGAAGTAATAGGTGGTGAATAACATGGAGTGTCAATAGAAGTAGTAGGACTAGCATTGGGAGAGTTATTAGGAGATGAAGTAATAGAAGGAGATGAATCATGCATGTGAGTGACTAGAGACAATCTCAGAAGAAGATGAAAGTGGAGTAGAAAATTCACATTCAACAGTATGCAAAGAAGTAGAATCATTACTAGTATGTGTATCATCAATATCAGACAAATATTCAGATGCAAGGATTTCATTAAGTGTATCATCAACATATAATGAAGGAAGAGGAGAAATACTATGTGATGCATTATTAGAAACATTTTTAGAAATGGAAGGAGTATGAGATGCAACTATATAATCATCTTGACTAGTATGAGAAACAACATCATGCACATGTTTATTTTCATTTTGTTTTTTAACTAAAGCATCATCATCAAGATTAAGCATAAAATTGATAATAACATCATCTAAGGTCTCAGTAGAAATAGAAGAAGGTGGAGTGTGGCTGACTAAATAACAAGGTCTACAACCAAAAATCTTGTTGGATCGAAACAATGCTAATGGTGGCATGATCAAATATAATAGGTATATTGTATTCATTAGATAAAAAAATTCTTTGAGTATCATTTTTAAGAATAGTGTTGTGATATAGAGCACTAAGTTCATCTATGGTTTCTTCATCATAGATAGGATTAATACTCACATGAGGCATGACTATCCTAGGAGGAGAAGAGATATCTTTAGTCATTAGGGTTTTAGTGCATCCTAGGGAAAGGAGTTATAAGCTATGGGTTCACTCAAAATGATTTAATAAAATATGAATATTTAATTAAAATCTGAAAGAAAGATCTACTACAACCGATATGCAATGAAGTACATGTGCTACATAATTTATTTGATCTTTATATGAAAGTAAATACAAGAGATAGGGTAGTTACCTTAACTTTTCTTATCCTAAAGCAAGTTTGGAATGGATAATTTCATGGAACAGAGCACATACCGTCACAATCGGGCTAAAAATATATAGATACACTTGCAATGCCTAGATAGGGTTTCTTGATAGGGGCATGCACACTTGCATGGCGCCCTATACCTCTTGTGGGCACTATAGACTAGAGAAAACATCAAGACTTGGTTATGACATTGTTATTAGGGATCCATACTTATTCACCAATGATAACCTAAAAGTCACACTTTGAATGCGAGAGTACCTGTAAACATGTAATGTAAAATCCTCCTGCAAAACCCTCAAAACAACATAAAATATTGAAAATAAAGATGCAATATGAGGGGTCGACCATCCTTAACTATCACAATGTTGAAATTATAATCGAGTGTTGGACTACATATTATACCTAATGTAGTTCTATGTGATTGTGTGTGAAATAGTGCTCCTAGGTTTCCAGAGTGTTGATGATGCTAAGATAGTGGGAAGTAGCTAGATAAAATTCAAATGTGTGTGATGGAATTCATAACTTCACCTTTGTAGTATGTATATGGATAAATGCACCCAAATGTAGTCCCTTTATATGTAGATAGATAGCCCTTGGTAAAAAAATTTCCCGCCCATTTAATGGTATACATGTTATGTTTATATAGGGATACCTTGCTTGAATTTTGACACTAATGACATGACATGCCGACTAGGACCTCAGGATAGGAGTAGGAAAACTGAAAAGGAAAACTACCAATGTCAAAAATAAGATCAAGAACAAAGTGGACGTGAGTGCCCAGTTGGACAGAGTGTTTGGGCGCTAGTGTCCACTCCTAGGCGCTAATGTCCAGGAAAATGATGATAAAGGTGAGAAAACTAACCGACAGGGATCCCTATGACTTGACCAGAAATAGGTATAGAAGAGAGAGAAGTGACAGATGGAAAAAATAAAAGACACTCAAAACAAGAATACTAACTAGGCATTATGTCATCAGTGAATACTCTTCTTATGCAAAATCCATATATAAAACAACATACTTTGTGGTATAGTAATAGTTTCAAACTAAAAGTAGTGCTTGTTTGAAACTAGCTATAAAATTGGAGGTTTTCAATGATTTTTTAGTCAAAATGACCATAGGGGGTGCCTTTTAGGTTTTATAACTTTTTTGAACAATTTTGGTCAACTTTTTGTAGTTTTGTGAGTTTTTGTGTTTAAGGGCATGACCCTAGTTTTGTGGATGTGACCTCTCGCAACGGTTACGCAACCACCGCTCACGGCAGATCGGTGGTTGTATAACCACCACGATGGTTGCACAAATGTTGTAATAATTACACAATTACCATGGTGGTTATGCAATCACCACCTTGCTAAGAGCAGTGGTTACGTAACCATCATGACTTTTTTCAATTTAGAGACTAAGCATGTAATTTTTTTAATTTTTTATTTGCATTTGTATTGTTTTGTGAGCATATTATACTCTTATAAAATTAGAATATGCTCATTTTTCTTTGTTTTTGATGCAAAGTGGAGTTATATAAGATGGAATATAGCTCTAGAGAAATAATGGTTTCCTTAGATACTACGATTCGACACATGAAGAAAGGGGGTATTAGAGAGGGAATTCCTATGAATAATATCCCATACATGGCTAGTTTTCTCAAAGTGAGTCATTGTACAAATGAAAATTGACACATGACCTTCAATCACACTCGACCTCCCGAGGTCGTGTCAAGACACCCGATGTGGAATGAGTAGATGGCTATGGATAGTGAAATATAGCGATTATGTGGTATGTGGATGAAAATGTGTGCAAATGGATTGAACAAGTTAGCAAGGAAAAATAATGTTCTTGACGTGCAATATTAGGATCTACTCGTCAAGGGCAAGGAAGGCCCTTCTAACCTAAATGGGTCTAATGGATGGGTCAAAAAGGATATCCACACGAAGACTCCAATCAATGTCAAGCTCCGTAAAATAATTTCCAATGGTTGTGGGATATGTGGAAAACCAATGGGTGCCTCGTAACGATTTCCAGACAAGGTCATGGAATAAATAAGAGAGAGGCATGGTTCTACTGGCTCTATGGGTGGTTAGTTAGCTCAGTCTAGAATGTAAAAGCTCTATAAGTGTCTCGGTTCAAGACATTTAGTTATATGACAATGTCTGGTATGTGTGGGGATGATCTAAATACTTGTGCGCATAATCTGATATCTAAGTCTATTTGGTCTTTAGGTCCATTTGGTTGTGGAACCCGGGATCAAAACCGTAAACTCTTTTTGGTTGTGGTCCAGTGATGGTTATGTGTGCGTGTAGTTTTAATCTAATCAATGTAAATAAAAATCTAATTGAAATAACTAAAGAATACAATATGTTTTGTATTTTGTAATATAAAGGAAGTGAAACAATGCAAAACAACTAATCTAATAAAAAAATTATTTACTTTTCTAGAAATTTCTAAATTAAATGAAGAAATAAAGAAATGAAAGCTTCTAATCTAATTAAAAAATCCTAAAACAAATAAAACAACCGGATGTATTTTCTATATGTGCAGAAGAATTCTAATCTATTCTAAACAATTAAAGTTCTCTAAATTATGGATGTTAATTAAATCCTCTATTTTTCCTCAGAGGCATGGGAAGAAATCAGAGCTTCTCAGAAGATTTTCTTCCCCTATAACTTCCCGACAAAGTAAAGAATATTTTTATGGAGGATTTTCTATATGAGATGATGCTTTGGTTGATTTCTAAATTAACACAAAATATTTCTTCCAGAATCACCTCTTTGCAAATATATAGAGATAGGAAAAGGAAGCTATCTATCCTAGGAAAGATTTATTGAAGTAAATGATACATTATAGCTATTAAATGATTGCAACAATTGAAATGCCTTTTCTACAGTAGTAAATAATGTGCATACATATTTCCCAAACTAAGAATTAAATAAATTATGAAACCCAATTACAACCCCAACCTGGTAAATGTAGTATTATGGCAATCCAGTTGTGATGTGCTTTTATGTACCCTTAGTATTCTTTTCTCTCCTTTGGTTTCCACGTGAGTCTAGGGAGATGGGAATGCAGAGGAAGCTAGAAGAAGGTGCTGGAGAAAGTAATGGCTTACTCGGAAATTTGATGGCAATACAAGTAGTAGAGGAAGAAAAATACAAGTGAACAAAATTTGATTGTGTAATATTTAACAGATTATAACAACATGAAATAACAATACACAATATAATTCTCTCGCCATTTTCTTCAAGAAGCGATGGTTTAATAGAAGGTTAGCTGGGATGCACACTATCACACTTGACAGCCATGGGGTGCCACATCAACACATGAAGGGGCAATTAAATAATCAATTACAAATCATAAGTGAAAGAAGACATTGATACGAATAATTCAATCCCAAATCAGCTAAATTGATTCACAAATGTGTGCTAAAAGTGAACTTGAGTGAAGTAACACGCGTCTAATTCATGTACTAAGAGTTCTATAAAATTCACATGAAAATGCCACCATGCATAGGGTGTAGCATTAGCAATGTTGCCCAGCTTAAGGCAAAGTGGTTCCGTAACTTGAGGCCAAAAACTAAGGAAAAATGCTAGTTCCTAAAGAAAGAAATGACTAAGGTAAACTAGGCTACAAGTATAAGCTAAAAAGAGGTTAAGGAGGTTGAACACCTTTGGAAAAGACATGAATCATCATTAGGGAATTTTGGAATGGTTTTCTCGACAATGTAGAACATGAAAATTTGGGTGCATACATATTTCACCCTCGAAGAAGCATTTTAGCCATGAAAAAGTGTAAAACATAGAGTTTGAGTATGGAATTCCTAAAATGGGGAGTTAGAAGGTATACTTGACATGCCCATACGCCGAAATGTCTCCATCCAATCTCCCACTACCTGCAAGATGAAAGTAATACTCAAGTATAGATAGATATGATATCAAAAAATAAATACAAAAATAAAATGATAAGAGGACTTACCATCTTCACAGCGATAGAAGTATACCTGTGCCAACGCTCTAGCCCTGTAAAGCATATACACTCAAAATGAAGTTAAAAAAAAGCATATATATAACCAAAACACTCATTTTCAAATTCATTTGCACATATCCTCATTGTGATTTTTGAGCTCTAGACCAACTATCACCATTTTAAGTGAGAGCATGGTTTAAATGATGAGTGCGATGACACGATCATGCCCCCATTAGAGAGAAACCAAGCAAGAAAGAAAAAGGTTAGTATTTCACGTTTGTTCATTTAAAACCTAAAATGTGAAATTTTGAGAAATCTACACCTAGGGGGTTATTTTCAAAATTTCTTGAGTTAAAATGTTCCCTAGGGGGTCGCCTAAGTGGGTCTAGTTTTTGTTTTATCTAAAATGGTTACTTTTTGTCATTTTTTTGCATTTTTGGGTCAAAGGGATGGCTCATCCATTTTGGATGTGACCACCACCATACGCAGGGGTGGCGATTACAAAACCGTTTCCCTGCGTAGGGGCGGGTTCATAACTATCACCCCGCATAGGGAAACGATTTCATAATTGTCACGGAAGAACCTTATTTTGACTAACTTAGATGATTTTTTTCTTTTCAGTTGTTTTATATTGTTTTTGATGAGCTTATGCCTTGAAACATGTTACTAACTTGCTATTTTTCTTGTTTTGGTGAATGAAGGAGTTATATGTTCTTTGGAGCCGGTGAGAGAGAGAGTGATTGGCTCATAGGTATTATTTCTCGAGATGACACATGATGAGAGGGATTTTTTACATTGGGTTAGGTTGTGGAGGATCTCTCTAGTACCACACATAGCACCAGCTAGCCAAATCTTGTGTGACTTTTTGGCTTATTGTGGTGTTCACCAAAACACTTTCTGGTTTCCTAGTGTTAGGGGAAAGTGGACCATCACTCTTGAGGATGTCTACAGGATTCTCGGCATACTTATTACTAGTAGATGATTAACACTGGATAAAGGTTCTTTGATTTTTATAGGCAATGGGCATCTTATATAGGAGATGATGGGGTGCCCATTATGGGTGTCAAAAATGGTATGCAACTATTATAATCTACCTCCACACCTATCCCCACACTCTGCAAGGCCATCATTTGTATCTTAGCCTTGTGTTTTTGGGATACAAGGATGGGGACAAGATCTTGTACTACTGTTATCCTATTATTATGGCTATTGAGAAGCACAGGAGGATTTTTTCTTAGGGTGTGGACATTCTTGGGACCACATACCATGATCTATACCATGTTTTGAGGATATAGGGGAAATCCTTAGCCACCCTTCCTTGGTTATGTGTTGGGTGTATGAGTGGATCATCCCCTACCAGAGGGGAGTTTGTATATAGGATCCATGGGCCATCAAGGCTGTGAGATGGACAGGTCTATTATTCTCTAAGGGGCACACCAACCTATTGCTTCATTTACCATAGATGATTTCATTGCAAGAGAGCTTATCGGGACTTGATTGGGAGATGGGGTGATGACAGACTATACTACTTACTTGCAGTGGTGCGAGACAATTAGTAGACATGAAAAATAGGGTGAGGTCCACCCAATTGATAGAGTCCCTCAGTAGTTTGGGCAGCCATATGATGATGCACTTTTGGTTGTTCCTATTATTTATTGTTACATTAGAGAGGCTCTAGCAGCCCTAGGGGTGAGCATGGTTGAATTTGTTATACCATGGGTACCTATCAGTGTGGACAGGGTCCCAGTTCCTAGAGCATCAACAACACTCCTACGAGATCAAGGCCACACCCACTCATAGTGGGGTGGAGGAGGATGAGGCCCATGCGAGATAGAGACCGAGGGTGAGATCGATGAAGAGATGAGCAAGGAGGTCGAAACAAAGGGGTGATGAGGATAGTGACCCGAAGTGGAGATTCACTAGCGAGTTTTGGAGCCTACTATAGAAGAGGATGAGGAAGATAAGGAGACCCTCGTATTAGAGGATACCCTATCTTCCGAGAGAGGCAATGATGAGAACTCCGTGATGGGACAACACATCACCTTGAGAGAGGGGGAGGCATAGCAAGTGCTTGCAGATTTCACCACCACCAGCTACATTGGTTTATCCTACATGATTTTCTAGAGATTTGAGTATGTAGATACTCTTTTCTTGATCTGCTATAGGTAGAATTGTTAGTAAACTATGCATTGTGTTTCTTTTTGGTTTTTGAATGTTTTCTAACTCGTCATTGTTTTCTTTTTTAAAGTCACTACCGATAGCTAGTGAGATCTCATTCATAGGATTTATCTTGATACTTTACCAATCCCTATGGGGTAGACCCATGCGGAGCTACTTGGAGGATTTGGGACATCCATTGTAGGATGGATGACATACTGATGTGTTTGCACCTCTTTGGAAGGCCGCGAAGCTCTTGACTTCTTAGAGAAAATAGATATCCGGTTATGAGATGGCAGAGAGGATGGCAAGGCAGATCCACTCACATAGTGAGGCCACGACTAGTGGTCGATTTCATAAACATTTTCGCCGCTTGGCATATTCATGACATTGGAACCACAATATGAGTCCTAGCCATAGCCGTGCACCTTCCCAGGGTTGTCATAGAGATGGATAGACCATGGGCATTTATTTCTTCAATACCATTTTGTGAGGTATATACATGATGTTTTTGGATTTTCGTGCTCATTACGAGTGTTTTTATCACACCTAGTGTGTGATGGCATTGTATACAGACTTGATTTATTATGATATATATAGATATCTCTTTTTGGTTTGGCTATCCTTTGCACTAGAGTTGACTTCATTTATGGTTTACTTCACATGTTTACTCTTAGATGCTCACATTTCTGATTTTATATGATTTTCAAAATGCATTTAGTGGATTATGATATGCTAACAGAATGATTAAATGTTTTTTTTTTATATGATGCTAATGCAAACACAATGTAACGTCGAAACTCGGTTTTCAAGAAATATTTAGGACTTCTAGTTTTGTTGGAAAAATGTGATGAATTTAATATGATAAGAAAATGAACCCACTACACTTCTAACCTCGTGTAACTACTACTATGTGAGGGCTCAACATCGATATCTAGAAGGGACGCGAGTTGTATGATTTTGATGAGTGGAAGTGATGAGAGAAAGGAAAGATCTTGATAGAAATCCAATTAGAAACCTAAAAACTATTTCTACACACAATCTAGATTGTGATTCACTTGCAATTTTATCTAGAATTAGACCCATAGATGGCATCCTGAGTGAAAAAATATGGTTTAAATGTTATAACTCTTGTGGAACATGCGTATCTAATTCATTCTTATTGGGATTTATGATTTCAAAGCACTTTTTATTGAATAAATATTACTTTTAACTTACTAATTTATTTGCAGAGACCCCCTACACCTTTTCCCAATATGTAGCATGGGCTCTTCACCAAGGAAAAGGCATAGGTGAGTAAGGGAACTTCCTCCTTTCCCAATCTCACACCACTAGTAAGAGGCACAAGCTCAACACCGAAGATTGGTGGGGCAAGGAAGTGTGTAAATGAAAATTTTGTATTGATATATATATATATATATATATATATATATATATATATATATATATATATATATTTGATTTTTTCTTTTGGGAGGGAGAGCTTACCCCTAGCTTCAACCTTATGCAACCAATAAGATGCAAGGGCTCAACAATAAAGGCATGATATGTGAACAAACAATCCAGTAAAAATGTTTAGAATGCTTTTTCTACCAAAGAGGTTTTTTTTGGAAATATATGACTCCAAGAAGATTCTGAATAGACTATGGGCAAAGACACCTATTCTGAAATAAAACTATGAGTAGAACCGAGTATGTAAGCCTTAGCGGAATTAGTGTTAAAATTCTATCTTATCTTGTTGAATTAATGGAATGATTGGAAATGTTGATGATAATATTACGATACTTGTAGAAGTGTGATTGAAGGTTTTGCCAATATTTTCATAATTTTTTGAAATTGAAAGATATTACAAATTTAAAAATTTATCTTGCGGATGAAAATGCAACGCATATATAATAGTGTACGTGTGCAAATGCAGATGGATCATGCATAATAACATTTTAAATAAAGTGAATTGATGAACTCACCAAATTATTCACCCTTTAGGGTACGAAGGTGATATACCCCATTCTTGTATTCCTCCATGACTCAATGTGGGCCTAACCACTTGGGCTCCGAATTTCCTTCCTTCACCTCGTTTTCTTTTCTATTTGATTGTCAAGTATCACTACTAGATCTCTAATGAATATGCCATGTTCATATACCTTCTTATTTTTCTTCCGGCACATCAAGTCAGTGTAAGCTCTATGGTGTGCCTTAGCTCTAAGTCAAGCTTCATCAAGGGTCTCTAGCTCAATGAGTCGTGCCTCATAATATCCTTCTTCTCCTAAGATTCCTTGTAATGATATCCATAGATTGGGTATCTCAACTTCAAGAAGAAAGACCACTTATGAACCGAATACTAAGGAATATGGGGTTTCCCTCATTGGTGTTATTACTGATGTTCTATAGGCCCAGAATTCTAGAAATAACTTTAAGTTCCAATCATACTTATTCTCCTTAACATTTTTCAGGAGGATAGATTTTAGCATTTTATTAGTTGCCTTAGCCTGTCCATTGGCTTGAGGGTAGTATTAGAGGTTGTGTGATGATTTATCTTGAACTTTTCACATAATTCACACACCTATTTATTTTTAAATGATGTTCCATTATCAGAGATAATGAATTGTGGGACCTCGTATCTACAAATGATCTGGTTCAAGATGAACTTTGTGATTACAGAGACCACTCGGAATGGTGGTAAAAGGCATGTCCTCAACCCACTTCGTGAAATACTCTGTGGCCATAATTATGATATTTTGGCCATCCATCGATGAGGGAGAGAGTTTCCTATCAAATCTAAACCCCACATGGAAAGGGGCCAAGGTGTTGTAAATCCGGTTGTAGAGCTTGGGTAGGAATGTGAATCTCATAAGAGAATTCTTGACATTTATGGCACTTGTGTATGTACTCTATTGCATCGTGATCTAGGGTGGGCTAGAAATAACCCATCCATTATATTTTTCTAGCAGTTACATGTCCTCCAAAATGACCTCCACAAACCCCATGGGCTCCATAGAGGACCTTTTCAGATTCTTCCTCATTGAAACACCTTAGCAGATTCTCATTAAAATCTCTACGATACAAAACTTGTTCTATAACTACATAAATGGTGGATATGACACGTAGCCATCTTCTCTATTGTGATGTCACTCCCTCAAGGTATGTATGGTCCATAATAAAATTGACAATATCCGAATACCATGGACACACATCAATGGGAGGTCTAAATTCTATGTAGTATATACACTTGTCAGGGAACTCGAGTCCACTAACTCTCCACCATCTAATGGGTTATCCATCAACCAATCGGCAATGATTTGTCCCTTGATGGAATTTTGGTTGACATAAGTTAACTCAAATTCTCCCATTAAGGTTATGAAGCATCCAAATTTCTTAGACAACGAACCTTGTGTTAGGAATGTCCGAAGACAATCTATTTTAACAATAACCCGTATTTCTTGGTTAAGCATATAATGCCTTAACCATTTTTTTACAAATACTATAGCGAGGCATTCTTTTCCTCCTACGTATAATGTGTCTCATAGTATAGTAACGTATGACTGATGAAGTAAATTACACGTTCACGCTTGTCATTGTCTTCTTGTGCTAGCATACATGATAATGAGACATATATAGCCCATGAATATAAAATGAGAGGGTAATCTGATTTGGGAGGAATGAGTGTGGGAGGTGATATTAGGAATTGTTTGACCAATTCAAATGCCTCATGACACTCATCCATCTAGATGTTGCAACAATCCTTCTTTAAAAAATTGTTTATTAGATGAATAAAAAGGTTTAATCAAGAATAAAACTTTACATTACACTAGGATTTCCAAGAAAGGACCTAATGCCTGACTTGTATGATGGTGGGATCATTTCTAGAACTACTCAGATTTTTGCTAGATCTACATTGATCCCTCGTGAAGAGATGATGTATCCCAATAATTTCCCTCCCGTCACACCAAACACGCATTTTTTTGGATTCAATGTAACACCGTATTCAATTAGACAAAGAGAATGATACGAAGCACATTAGGGTGATCGTAGTGCTTTATGGCCTTAGCTAGAAGGTTGTCAACATATGATTCCACAATCTTGTGAATGAGATCATGGAATATGTAAGTCATTGCCCATTGGTAAGTGGCACTAGTGTTCTTGAGACTGAATGACATGACTATGTAGCAATAAGTTCCCCAAGGAGTAATAAAGGTCATCTTTGTTTGATCTTCCTTGGAGATCCTAATTTGATTGTACCTGGAAAAACCATCCATAAGCAACAAAAACTCATAACTAGTTGTTTTTTCAATGATAACATTGATGGATGGTAATGGGAAATCATATTTGGGACATGATTTGTTTATATCCCAAAATTCAATGCAAATTCAAATTTTTCCGTTCTTTTTAAGAACGAGGATGATGTTAGATACCCACATTGAGTAATCAATAGGTTTTATGAACCCCACTTGTAGGAGTTTCATAAATTTCTCCTTAACCATTAGCACCACCTTTGGTTTCATAGGTATATATTTTTATTTGATTGGCTTGGCATCGATTTGGTCACAAGGTTTTGACTCGCAACATGAGGATAAATTCTTGTCATCTCTTTGTAACTAAATGAAAATTCTTTCATATTTTCTTTAAGAATATTTGTGTGTATTTCCACCTCTTCGAGAGTCAACAACAAACCTAACTTAAAAATTTTGGGTCCTCCATCCCAATATTGATATCAATCATCCCTTCGATCAAAGAGGCATTACCCTCTTCAAACTCAGGCAGGGCCAGAGGTAGTTCTAATTCCTCTTCCTTTTCTATCCCACAAATCTCAAGGCCTTTTGAGGAGGAAGGGTACATCATGTGATATTTGAAATAGGAGGAAGAGTGAGGAATGAGGGAAAAGCCTCTCTTATGATACGCAGGATGTAAATCCGTAAAAGTGTTAAGGTACCCTAAGATAGCCTCATCATTTTATACATAATCTAGGGTAGTAGGCTCGTTCTAGCCTCAACATATGCCAAGATCAATTTTTTTGGCATTTTTCAAAAAAGGGTTCATCGCGAACCAAAACTATGAAGTCAATATCTTCTAATTATTTTCTTAGACATAAGCGGGAAGCATATGTAGCTATTGAATCGGAAAGAAGGTTTTTTCATGAAGGATGGATTTGATTGAAATGAAGTTAAAACCTTTACTCAAGTTAAGTATAACAGTTTTATAGAGATACAAGTGTTCCACCATAGTATCGTATACCTCTAAAAGTTGATTAGCAACTAGTTGTGAATCACCCAAACTATAATCTTATAAGCACCCATTCTTTTAGCTACTATGAAACCAAGTAGGAGAGCCTTGTATTTTACACCACTGTTTGTACATTTGAAATCTAGCTTGAAGGATAAAGTCATGACCTTCCCCTCATAATAAGTGAGGATCACACCTGCCCCTGCACCAAAGAGGCATTTTGCTCCATCGAAATTAAGAGTCCAACAGTTGCTTAGGAAGATTGATGTTGGATCCCTTTTTGTATCTTCTTCCCTTTCTTTTGAAACTTCAACCATACAAAATTCATTGGACGAAAGAGAGTCGAGTCCTAAAGCATGTCCTATGCCAATGGAATCAAATGGAAGAAGAATGGGTAAATCATTCTCCAACAACTCGACAATATTTTCCATGGTTTATGTTGATACCATCTCAATGACAACAATTTCATTTTTGATTGCAAGAATCCCTTTGATCAAGCCGGTAGTTTCTAATTCTGTTGTGGGAATTAGTTTTGTCTCTGGTGTTGAACTCGTGGGTTTGTTTAATTGGTTTGCAGGGAGCTCAAACTCAGAATGTACCCTGGGATTCTTCTTTAGGTTAGCTAGGTGAATGTCAAAGGGCTTCAAGTCACCATGTGCAATGAATAATTTCCCCAAATGTAGGAATCTAACTTCCTAAAACAATGTGGAAGGAATCGCCTTCATGCAATGTATCCAAGGATGACCAAGAATCATATTATAGTTGGTTTCCTGGTCTATAATATAAAACTCTGTAAGAACCATCTTGGGCCCTAGGGTAATTTATAGCACTATGGTTCTAATCGATGTTGCTTTGAGGCTATCATACCCTCTCAACATATTTCTTATTGAAGAGAAATTGGTTTCTCCATAGCCTAACTTCTGGAGAAATGAGAAAGGGACAATGTTGACTGCTTCCCCATCATTGATCATATTTTTCTTTACATAGTTGTTGTAAATCCAAATCTATAGGTACAGATCTGGATCACCTCTATGTGCCAACTCAACATTTGTGGGCATCTTACTGATGTTGAATATAAACTCAACATCTCTTTTGGGCTGCCCAAGAGGATGTACGTTGAATTCTATGTGATTTATTTACACCTCCAAAGGAGGGGTGACATTGATCAAATTTCTAAGACCCAATGCTTCCAATAAAATAACTCTATGAGTAGGGGAGTTCTTCAATAAATCCAAGAAGGATATGTGAGAAAAGGTATTTGTTAAATCAGTGATCAAGTCATAAGCCCCCACCAATTTCGGAAGTGTTGGAACATCATCCAACATAGATGGGTAAATAGGGATGGGTTATGATGAGTAGTCTCGAGTTCTCGTAGTGGCATTTTTTTGGGGTTTGTTTTCTAACTCTACTAAACCCACGATCTTAGTTTGTTGGCGACTATCTAATGGAGGTGTTACCAATGGGTTTGATGAAGTTGAAGCTTTATGATCATTGTTTCCCACTGGGTTACCATTGTTTGTGTCATTGGGGTCCAACTTACCATTTTTAGGATGCATTGGAAGGGGATCATTAAAGATCCTAAGCGGTGTGTTTTGAGGGGATATAGGCCCCATGTTAGTGTTCTAAGTTGGCCCTAGGATTTGTCAAAAACATCTCAACAAAGAGTAGCATTTGATCCTCTAGTATATTTGGAAATAATTTATTATAGTCGCGAAATGTTCTAACATCATGACCTTAGACCCTATGGAAGCCCTAATATAGGTCAAGATCATAATCCCGACGTATTTGATTTGTGTTTTTTCATGGTCTAAAGTTTCAATTTTTATTCAACTATTGGTTTTTGTAATTAAAGTTCGGAGGTCATTTCCTTTATTTTGATATTGGTTTTGGTACCTATTTGGGTACTAGTTAGGGCCTTGAGCTTGAACTTGTTGTTGTTGGGGTGGAGGATGATTGAAATCCACTATGTTGATCATAGGAGAGAAGTTGTTACTCCTCTGATTGTTACCATTTTTGTTGTTGTTGACATTATTTGTGCTTGAGGTGTTAACAACATTTGGTTTCTTTGCTTGGTCTATAACACTGTCGGTCGTAACACCATGGTTTTTTTAGGACCTTAGGTCCTTGGTTGTTTTTTGTGTTGTTGGGATAACTTTAATTACCCTGATTAGGAGTGATCAACCTCTTGTTTGAACCATAGGTCTTTCAACCACTTTCTATTGCCACCTGATCAATGTAAAGGGCACCTTCCAACACATCTTCGTAACTCCTTAGGGGAAATTATTGTTAGAGTAGGTATTTACCTTAGCTCATGTTCACCTAGGTACTTTATTTACCTTTATTTTATTTATCCTCACCCACTTATGTGTGTGGATATTTCTTTTATCTTATTTAGATATTAGGATATATTATCTAATTGTTAGGTATAGTTCTTTCCTTGATCTATGGTATTGACTAGATCCTTGATGTCTAGTTCTCTCCTAAATCTATGGTCTTGACTAGTTCTTTGATGACTAGTTATTTCCTTTATTTATGGCTTGATCTACGACCTTGACTGGTTCTTAGATTGTTATTCCTTTCCTATTTAAGCAAGGCCCATTCTCAATGTATTGCATTGAGTTCCATAATAATATATGATATTGTTGCTCATTTGTTTGCAAAGGTTTATGTAAAGTTATTCTAGTGAATTACTTTCATCTTATTGATCATGATGTTTGATTAGCATCTGTGTTCTTGGCTTGGCATGATCTGGTTATCGTTCCTTTCAATTATTGACTTCTTCCTTTTTTTCCTAGTTGAGAGAGTGAAGGAATATATCGCAAATCTCTATCTGATCCATATTGGGAGTGATTGACGAAGATTATAGGACCTGCCATCATCTCTAGATGAAATGTGCAATAGACTCATTGTGATTTTGCTTTATATGTAGGAATTCCCTAATTCTTATTCTTAGCAACTTGTTCATGTTGAAAGCTTTGATGAATTTAGAAACAAGTTATTTAAAGGAATTTATTTAAGCTTAAAGTATCCTATACTACTAATTGAAAATTATTCCTTCAAGAGTATTAGGTAATATTTTCACTACAACTACATCACATGGGAGCATCTCTAGAACAACAATTACATATGCCTTGATATGTGAATTTGTATGTCCCTCCCCTTTAAATAATGGTAGAGGTCGTGGGAGCATAACACTCTATATGGTGAAGTCGAGGGTCTCTTTAATATATTCATAGTAGGTACCCAATGTGTAAGACTCAACCATAGATGACCCCTGATGGGGAGGTGGAGGTGGAATTGGTTGTTGATATGGTGTAACATAGATGTTCGTAGAGGCATAAGGCATCCCATGTGGCTGACCATATAAACTAAGGAAAGAGTACATGTCCCCCTATGGTGATTTGGAATACATGTGCAGTATAGGGGTTACTATGGTACAAAGTTGGAGGCACAAAATAAGGGAACATTACTTTACCAATTGGGATGGAATTCAAAAATGCACTTCTAACTGGTGCCTATTGAGGGTATCCGTACATGGTGTGAGGGGGCATACCCAAAGTTCTTGATCCTATGAGAATATCTCCAGGGATAGGAACTCTTGTGTAAACTCGGGAGGATTCGACGTAGTAGGTACTTTGCTAAATTTCTACGGATGATGGAGAATCCTTCCTTGCTCTAGTAGAAGATGATACATGAGTATCCCGAAAAGTTCCAATTCTCTAGCCATATCTACCAATGTCGAGATGACCTCGCCTTGATGATGGTATGGTGTTTTCTCTTAAAACACATTGTTGAACCTTGTTAGGTTGCAAAGGAGTGTGATATCCTACTATGAACTATTCATTGTTGTTTGGCCACCCCTCATTAGAAATGTTTTATGTTGTAGGAGGGGTAGAGGTGTTATTCTGAAGTAAGACATCAACATATCCTTGCATCCTATCTAGAGATTGGTCCATATTTTTGAAGCATTACTCACTTCAAGCATAACGTACTAAGTATTCCTCATCCAGTAATGGGATTTGATCAGATGCATACTAAATTATGGTCTAAACAAAACTCAAGGAGAGAATCCTAACTCTCTGGTGAATTTCATATAGTTAGAATTCGAGAGTTTAGGTTGTGGCATATACGTAAGTTGATCAATCTTCTCAATCTCGATTGAGGATAAATTGTTAGTCTCTTGAGGAGGATTTTGAGATGCATGAAGATTAGTTGAGTAGTTTTCCACCCACGCAGATAGTGAGGGTGACTACTACCTACCCATTTGGTAGTAGTACACCTCAAGACCCAATATGGGTTGGTCATGTTCTGTCTCCGACATATTCGGGGTATGTAAATACCCGCATGATAATGGGAGAGGGAGTAGATGGATGAAAGAAATGGAAATGAAAAGAGATTAGCTCTTCACGTCGGGTTCACCAATTTATATAAATGTAAATTGACACTTGACCTCCTGAGGTCATGCTTTGGGATGACTGATGTGGAATGAGTGGATGGATAAGGATAGAGAAATATAGTGATTATTTGGTATGTGGATGAAAATGTGTGGAAATGGGATGAACAAGTTATCAAGGAAAAAATTTCCTCTACGTGCAATATCAAAATCTACTCGTCAAGGGCAAGCAAGATCCTTCTAATTTGAATGGGTATAATATATGGGTCGGAAACAATAGCCACATGAAGACTCCAATCAATTTCAAGCATATGGAAATACTTTCCAATGGTTTTGGGATATGTGGAAAACCAATGGGTGCCTCATAATGATTTCTAGACAAGGTCATTGAATAAATGAGAGAGAGAGAGGCATGGTTCCACTGGCTCTATGGGTGGTTAGCTGGTTAAGTCAAAAATGTGAAAACTCTATAAGCATATCGGTTTAGGATGTTTAGTTTTTGACAATGTCTGGTACATGTGGGGATGATCTAAACACTTGTGCGCATAATCTGATATCTAAGTCTATTTTTTCTTCAAGTTCATTTAGTTTTGGAACCCCGTGATCAAAATAATAAACTATTTTTGGTTATGGTCCAAAGTGATAGTCATGTGTACAGGTTGTGCGGTTTTAATCTAATCAATGCAAATAACAATCTAATATAAATAAGCAAAGACTACACTATGTTTTTGTATTTTATAATATAAAGGAAGTGAAACAATACAAAACAACTAATCTAATTAAAATAAATATTTTTTTACTTTTCTAGAACTTTCTGAATTAAATGAAGAAATGAAGAAATGAAAGATTCTAATCTAATTAAAATAAATCCTAAATCGAATAAAACAACTAGATGTAGTTGTCTATCATCGTGCATGTGAAGAATTCTAATATATTCTAAACTATTAAAGTTCTCTAAACTATGAATGTTAATTAAATACTCTATTTTTCCTCAGAAGCACGGGAAGAAATAAGAGATTCTTAGAATATTTTCTTCCCCTAACTTCCCTGTCAAAGTAAAGAATATTTTTATGGAGGATTTTCTATATAAGATGATGCTTTGGTTGATTTCTAAATCAACAGAGAAGATATCTTCTAGAATCACCTCTTTGCAAATCTACAAGAGATAGGAAAAGGAAGCTATCTATCCTAAGAAATATTTGTTGAAGGAAATGATCTACTGTAGCTATTCAATGATTGTAAAAATGGAAATTCATTTTCTATTGTAGTAAATAATGTGCATACATATTTTCCAAACTAAGAAATAAAGAAATGATGAACCCCAATTACAGCCCCAACCTGGTAAATGTAGTGTTGTGGCAATCCATTTGTGGTGTGATTTTGTGTCCCCTCAATATTATTTTCCATCCTTTGGTGTCCACATGAGTCCAAGGAGTTGGTAATGTAGAAGAAGCTAGAAGGTGCTAGAGCGAGTAATGGCTTACTGGGTAATCTGGTGGCAATGCAAGTAGAGGAAGAACAATGCAAGTGAACAGAATGGATTGTGTAATCTCTAGTAGGATTCTAGCAGCATAACATAGCAATACATGAAAAATTCTCTTCCCATTTGCTTCAGAAGAAGCGATGGTTTTATAGAAGGTTGGTTGGGTTGTGCACTATCACACTTGGCAGCCATGGGGTGCCACATCAACACATGAAGGGGCAGTTAAACAATCAATTACAAATCACAAGTGAAAGAGGAGATTGATACGAATCATTCAAGCCTAAAATCAGCTAAATTGATTCACAAACATGCGCTAAAAGTGAACTGGAGTGAAGTAACACGAGTCTACTTTACGTATGAAGAGTTTTGGAAAATTCACATGAAATTTTTGCCTTGCATAGGGTAGAGGTTCCGTAACTAGAGGCCAAAAACTAAGGAAAAATGTTGTGAGAAGCTACATGAAAGAAGGAAATGGATAAGTAAGGTAAACTAGGCTACAAATATAAGATGTAAAGAGGTTAAGGATCTTGAACATCTTTGGAAAAGACATGAATCATCATTAGGTACTTTTTGAACCATTTTCTGACAATGTAGCATGTGTAAATTTGGGTGCGTACATTCACCTTCTCTATGATTTATTTTATTATTAGGATGTGTACCATAAAACATTATAGTTTTTTTGTGTCGAGGAGAGTGTACAATCACATTGGAGGATGTTTATAAGATATTTGGTTCTCCTGTCACCAACATGAAGTTGGTGATGAGGAACGTTAGTTTAGCATTGAGGCTCGCATATGGGCCACTTATCTTAGTGATGCATAGGAACTTGACATAGGTTCCAAGTAGGGGTTAGATGTATTACCATCGAGACCACTCCTATCCAATATTTGTAAAATTCCATCATTAGTATATTGGCCTCACATTTGATTGGAAAGAATGGCATAGACAAGTTTTTATTTTTTGGGCTCCTATTGTTGAGAGAATTGATCTTGAAGACCATGTATATGCATGTGAGTTGACCTTCTAGGTATTTTAAAGGATATTTTGATGTGGGGTGAGGTCTCTTACTCACCCCACACTAGTTATGTCATAGATATATGAGTGATTTAACCCCTACTAGAGGGGTGTTATGATAGTAGATCCTACAGAGATCGGGGTTGCTAGGTGGGTTGATATGGCTCCACTTAGAGGTGCACCATAGTTATTATATACCTTGAATACAAAAAATATGATCTCAAAACCATATAAAGATATGTTTGAAATATGGGGAGCGTAAAGTGTAACATTGATCGCTTGTGCTACTACCATTTAGGTAGTTGATCGCAGCAATAGAGTGGAGACTCATCCAATGCTTTAGGTGCCCCAAAAGTTTGGGTTACCCTATTCAGATGCTCTTCAAGTAGTAGCCACTATCTAAAAAGGGATAAAAGAAATAATATCCACCATAAGGTTTGAATCCATTGTATAATCAAAGTTCCCGGGATTTTGATTTATACACCACGAGAAAATACTATACCCATTTGTTTTTACGATCTAGACCGAGGTCTATTCTATATACTGGTGAGGGCCCGACACAATGCAAGAAGGAAGAGGATGCAAAGAAAGACTCAGGATTGGAGGAGGAGTCAGACCTTGAGTGGCACAAGATAGGAGAGGCCTTAGTGGCTTCCGAGCTAAGGAAGAGGCAGAGGAGTTGGTACACCCGAAGGAGAAAAATAAAGTATCAATACACCCAGAGGAGATGGAGGAGGAGGATAGGGCCGATGAGGAGGAGACCATAGTGTTTCATGTGGAATTTCTAGTTGCAGACCTGATCTAGGCCCATAGAAACTTGAGTGAGTGCAAAACAACTTATCTTACCCTTACTTCCTAGATTAGATGTTAGTAGGATCTTTTTTTTTATTTTTACATTTTCTAACCCATCATTGTTTGTTTTCTCTTTGCAGACACAACTGATAGATGGCGGGATATTATTCAAAGGTGTACACTCTTAGATTTGTTCATAATACCCACTAGGATGATCCGAAGGGCATTACACATGGACCTTAGACTCCTATCACAAGCCGACCCTCATATCTTGCTGTTTTTATGCCAAACGGCACACTATGACAATGATTAATCGGTTGAAGGCTACGATTACCATACACGAGGACTAAGAGAGATGATAGGGACACTCATGTAATAGAGCTACTACCACCAGTCATTCACATGGACACTCTCACCGATCGACACACAAAGGCTCTCATCTTACACCTAGTCGATATCGTTAGAGGAGTTATAGTAGGAGTCCCCGCATGCTCCTTTGCAAGGATCTATGAGAGATGGATAGGCCTGGGGCCTTTATTACTTTGGAACATTTTTTGATGTATATATCAATTTTTTTGTATTTTTGGCTCATTGGGATCATTTTGACCACAATTTCCCTATGGTGTGATGACATTGTATATGAGACACTTTGACACACACACACACACATATATTTTTGGTTCAACATTCCTTTGTAAGAGTTCAATTAATTGCGGTTTATCTCATCTGTGTACTCTTAGATGGCTTAGAATTTATGATGTTTGTGTTTTTGAATGCATGTTATGGATGATTATGTAATGTTGTAAACAAAATGACATCTATGATTGTGTATATGGTAATAAATTATAATTTGGATACTTTATTTTTCAAGTAATGTTTATAATTTCTATTGCATTGGAAACATGTGTTGAATATAGTATGATGATAAGATAATCTCACATCATTCTTAACTCCATGTAACTAGTAAAATGTGAGGGTTCTCCACTAAGATCTAACAAGAACGTGAGATATGTGATTTTAAGAGTGTGAAAGATAATGATGAAAAATAGAAAATAATTTTGATAAAGATTTATTGAGAAATTTACAACCCAACCCCAATCAAAATTAAATAACCAATTTGAAATGAATTCTTCTTGCATGTTTTGACTAGACTTAGATCCATGGATGGCCTATTGATTAATGAAATTTATTTTAAATAATGATTGTCTCTGTAAACAAAAAATCATGCACTTGGGTATATTTCTAGGTTCTAAAAGCATACTTGCATTCATATGATTCCTAAGTGAGAAAACTAGTAATTCACAGCTATCTTTGGCATTTTGTCTATATTTCTCAATTTCTATTTGGTCTTACACACCCTACAACCAAGTCAATATTTAAATTTCTTATATTTTATGGCTTCGAACACCAGCACTCATACGTCCTTATCCCCTTTGGAAACCCTAGACTTCTTTCCACCTTACTCGTTGTTTTTGGGATTCTTTTATCTTTTGGACATCTTAGGGTCAGCCTTCTAGTTTTCAA
The DNA here is from genome assembly GCA_018340775.1 of Taxus wallichiana var. yunnanensis. Lineage (NCBI taxonomy): Eukaryota > Viridiplantae > Streptophyta > Pinopsida > Cupressales > Taxaceae > Taxus > Taxus wallichiana. The sequence continues at coordinate 417,108,184 of CM031237.1, forward strand.
TTACGAAATTCAACCAGGGAATCATATAAATACAAAGCTATGTGACCAAAAGAAATGACCAAGCTCTATGCATCTACTATCATCACCTAAGCTTGCATCCAAAGGCATATAAGAGCACTAAAGGAATCCATTCAAGGGACAAGGGTCTAAATTTTCTACTTACATTGCATAGGAAGGGGAATTTCATTATTCCATCCACACATCTATTTACATTGCTACATCTAGCTATAGTCTCATTATCAATTTTTTTAAAAGGGCATCCTAGGGCACGATACTTTCACACACTCACAAGAACTACATGAAGTATGAGATGTAGTGCAATGTTTGGTCATAATTTCACTTAGTCGGGTGACTTTCGGGGTCACCCAAAATTACATCTTTAGTTTTTGTATGTAATGTGTTTTTTTTTGGTTTTACAGTGCAAACATCTCTTTTGTAGGTTACAGGTACATCCAACAATCAAGGTGTGATATATAGATGACCAACAATTATCAGCGACACTTGTATGACACCAAAAAATTAGATTCTAACCACCTTTGTAGTCATTGGCGCCCCAAGAGCAGACTCGCACCTAGGTGCCCTTGACCCAGTCCCGTAAGTCCTAGTTTGGCCCTATCTACTGCTCCATGTTTTATAGTGCACAGTGACGATGGTATGCACTCTTTTTTAATCAATTTCCTGATCCAGATCAGTTCCGGAAAGGAAAAAATTAGTTAATTCCTTTACTCTCTCTCTCTTGTATTTACGGTTTCATATTTACTAGCTTATTTTTGTGTCATAGTACATCATAGTAGTTGTATTTCATTGTTTCTATTAGTTACTCTGTAATTAGGGTTTAGAATAATTCTATTTTTGTTAAATCATTTGGTGAACTTGTATTCAAACAATCTTGGATCTTCATTTTTATTCTCTCATGGATATTAAGGTTTCTCAATTCTCCTTACATCAATTTCTTCAAATGCATCCACATTAAAAATATGCTCTCTACAAAACCCTAGACACTATGTATCTCCATAATAATATTCTGATTTCACAAGTCAAGTCTATATTTGATTGTCTCTTCGATGACTCTATTAGTCCTAATGTCAATCAATCCATTTACAAGTCTATTCAAGATTTAAATTCTTTATTTCAAGATAAAATTTAGGCTATGGAATCCATGATTACATCTCTCACATTTGAAATCCAACATCTTAAGGCCACTCTCAATCCAACTCTAGTTATTCTTCTCCATCTCATTCTACTTCTATAACTACCACATATGTTTATATCAATGAACCCCAAGTCTTACCACTACCCACACCTCTCAAATTTTATTTTAAAGAAACAAGATATTATTCGATACTCCTCAATCATCAATTAATCAACTTTCCATCTACTCATTTCTATCCTCCTTATCGGCTTGTAAAATATGCAAGGCACCCATATGGTAATTATCATCGAATTAATGGACAAAATGACAATTATTTATATGCTCTAAAGAGAAAAATTTTCCACCTTAAGCATTATGCTCTCATTTAAATTGCTACACAAAATGATGTTACATATTCATCTCCTATTACTAAATCCCACGAATTTCTAAAATCTGATCCATCTATGTCTAGTTATCATCATTGAATAATCGCTAATGTTCCTACTTTGGTAAGTCAAGCACCTCTTATTCAACCCATTCCAACTAAGCAACTTCCTCTCAAAATCAGTCCAACACCTCCTCCTCTCAAGTCTTATACTTTGCATCACCAACTCCAACTAAGCAACTTAATCTCAAAATTAGTTAAACCCATCCTCCATTCAGGTATGTTACAGCTTATATCAATCCCAAATAAGCTACCACCATTCAAGGTCCCTTTCCATCCTACTCCACTTCAACGTCCAATTCATTTTTTTCAAACAAACTAATTATTATATTGATGATTGGGACACATTTCAAACTTTGCCACCTTGGCATGGTCCTTCTCACATCACTAAATAGATATACATCACTTATACACTTAGGGGAATCATTCTTACTTCTCTCCCCCTCCTAACATCATCAGGTGTCTACCATTTCTACTCTTACGCTTTGTGTTTCATAGTTCCTATTTTAGGTGATATTACACAATTTGATACACCTTGTCTCATCATTACCCTATGATGCACTCTTGTGTTAAGGTTCACACTTGACTATTGAGGGCATACTTCATCCATGAACCTCACACACTACACATTTCATGCTCTGCACTTCACGATACATCTTTCTAGCACTCCATTCTCACACATCATACCACCCTATGACACACTCTATTTCCACCATTCATACTCAAATATTGAGGGTCTAAATATGAAATTAACATCACCATCATTCACTCTTTACACTCTACACTTAATGTTATATCTATCTAGCACAAATTTTCAAACCATTTCTCGATGATGCAATCTTATTTTATGGTTTGTTCTTGATTGTTGAGCAATATTTTATAAATTAACCTCATCTCATACACATTTTTTGGTGGGGTACTCTGATTCTATCATATTCACATAGCATATTATTTCAACCCATTCACACTTATAATATATTACATATCTTGGTTACACTTATTATTTCTTTCTTATACTTACATGTACACTTTGTTTCCCATGCTAGACAGATACTTAGTATATCAACATCTTTTCTATATACACATGCATGTTCACTTGGTCTTTAGTTGTGAATACATACTTTTTATAGATCTATACACATACCAATGATGATTGGTGCTTTACCTCTTACTAGTCCCATTGAGGCTCTTTGGTGCATCAAATTTATCACACGTTATAGGTGTTATTTTTTCCTTATTTATTACTTCTTATTATTAGCACATTACTTTCCATTGATCTATACATGCTTTGACATAATCTTTATCTTTCTAACATGATAATAAGTGCTTCATGTGTAACATTTTCTTTGTAGGACTATTTTCCACCATGGTTGTCTGTTACACTTTGATTGACATTGTTTTCCATTATATGCTATTTTTCATAGGCTATGCCATTCGTCTTGTATGAACACTATATGTTTTTGTCTGCTTTATCCCTTATTATCTTGTGACATTGTGAGTGATGAAACATGCCCGAAACCCGATTTTCGTAGTCTATCATGTCTACTTGCTTGATTAATTTATCTTTCATTACATGCTTTCTAGTTTTTACACTAACAAATTTTACTATAGTTCTTGTTTGCATGTGCCTTGATTTCTACCATACACATCCCCTTCCCCAGTGGGTATCCACTTCGATTCAACATCAGTCCTCTCATTTGGGCCACATACTCCTAGAAATATTCTATTCACCCCAAATGAGGGAGGGCTTACATTGGGTGAATCAGTCACCCCATACATTATCTCGAGCTACAATTCGATATGCATAACATATGATCAAAACATGTTACAATTACAAGAAACGGCCCAGATCTAACTTGGGTCCTCGGTTCATCACGCATACACCAATGCCCACATATAGACACTAGAGCCTAGGTGCTCTTGACCTCCCCTAGGTGCCTATTTCCTAGGGTAGATACAATTACTTTCTCAGATCATCACAATTCACAAAGTAATTTCTACAATACGAAACATTCCTTCAGCAAGCATAATGCATTCTATCTCCATTACAATCAGTATAACTAGGAACTAATACAATACAAATCAAAACAAAACATGATCACACTATTTGTAGTGGTGTATAATTAGGAAGCAGTCATGGAAGGAGAGTAATATTGGACATCTCTCCCCAAAAATATTCTACCGTGGCATGAGATAACCAAAAAAATTTCACTTGGTGTGAGATCGCCCAAAAAATTCATTCTTGGCATGAGCATTGAGATTTCCCAAAAAACTTACTCTTGGTGTAATATCGCCAAAAATAATCACTCTTCTACAACATTATCAGGACATCTTTCTATCCTTTTACATTTAGGATCATTAGGTGCACACTTTCCTTTTACTATTTTTACACACATTTACATGCCTTTACATAGTTTTCATAATACATGACTTTGATTACTTTTTTGCTCTTATTTTTAGTTTTGTCCTTAATGCACAAAAGAAGCGAGCTAAATAAATCACAACAAGTACATCATGATACAACATAATAACACTTCACCCCTAGGGTCATTTCCTCTTTCTTATCTTCCACGCTTCATTTTTATCACTTCACACTTTCACTTGTCTCCTCGACACGTTATCTCCATCACATTATACATGGTTATCAAGTACGCATCTCTTATCTACTTTATGTTATTGAGTATTCACACAATAACATAAAGTGGGGAAAATTTAGACATAAAATCATTCTTTTGGGTACATTTATAGGTTCTAAATGCATACTTGCATTCATATTATTTCAAGCGAGGAAAGTAGTAATTAACAACTATCTTTGGCCTTTAATATGTATTTCTCATTTTCTATTTGTTCTTACACATTGTATATCCCAGTTGGTATTTCACTTACTTATATGCCTTCAAACACTAGCACCTAGCTAGGACGCCAACACCTAGGCATCCTCGTCCCCTTTGGGCACCCCTGAGCTCTTTCCACCTTACTCTTTTTTGGGCTTATTTTATGTTTTTGGCATCTTATTTTCTTATGGGTCATCCTTCCAGGTTGTCAATTATCAAATTCAACCAAGGGAATAATATAAGTACAAATATATGTGACCAAAATAAAGGACCAATATTTAATCATCTACTATCATCACCTAATCTTGCATCTAAAGGAATCTAAGAGCAATAAATGAATCCATCTAGCATCGCTTCAAGGGACAAGGGACTGCATTTTCTGCATACACTACATAGGAAGGGGAAGTTAATTAATCCATCCACACATCTATTTACATTGATACATCTAACTATAACTTGTTATCAAGTGTGATTGCAAAAGGACATATTAGGGCATGATTATTTCACACACTCACAAGAACTACTTGGATAATGAGATGTAGTGCAATTCTCAGTCATAAGCTCACTCTGTCGGGTGACCATCGGGGTCAATCCAACTCCCCATATTGCATCTTTATTTTTGGATTTGATGTGGTTTTTTTGTTTTTATAGGTGAACATGTCTTTTTAGGTTACAGTAAATCCAATGAATAAGGTGCGACATAAGGTGACCAAAATGACTATCAAGCAATACTTGTGTGACATTAGAAAAATCATATTCTAATTTCTAACCACTGCAGATCCACATGCATCTAATAGTAGACTCTAGCACCTAGATGCCTTTGACCTAGTCCATGCACCCTAGTCCGACCTTATCCAAAAGTTCTGATTTTATAGTACACAAGTGATGATGGTCTAACCTCTCTATTAATAAGTTTCCGACATTGATTAGTTCCAGGAAAGGTGCAAATCAGCTAAGTCCTTACTCTCTCTCTCTCTCTACACTTAGGGTTTTATATATACTAGATTATTTCTTGTGTTATAATGCATCATATTTTTTATTTCATTTTTTTATCAATTACTTTGTAATTAGGTTTTAACACAATTCTATTTTTGTTAAACCAGCTTCTCCTAACATACACATCTAATTCATTTTTTTGGGGAATTTTAGAGTTTCAAGAACTTTTATTTCCTTGTTTATTTAGAACTTTTGATTTATTGATGTTAACCCTACGTCTTGCCCCATGCTACTAGTAAGAAGCATGAGATCATCACCAAGAGAAAAACATAGGAGATTTAGGGCACTCCCTCCTTTCCCAACCTCATGCTACCAGTAAGAAGCATGCACTCATCACCAAAATTTGGGAGGGAAGAAAAGTGTAATTATTTGTAATCGAAATGTTTTTGTTTATTTTTGTATACATTTTTTGTTTTATTTTGTTTTATTTTGGATTGTGCTTTTTAGGAAGAAACGTTTTCCCCTAATCTCAACCACATCCAACTACTAGGATGTGAGGGATAATAAATAAAGGTTGAGATGGACAAACAAAGTTCCATGTGAAATTTTTTCATATTTTTTTATCATGGAGATATTTTTTAAGGAAATATTCATCATAAAGAAGATTCTAGAGAAAAATATAGGAAAGAAACATCCAAATTAGAAACAAACATGAAGAAGATTGAACATGCAAGTCTTTATAAAACAATGTCAAAATTTGACTCCCAAATGAAAGTGATGATAAGGATTATATAATATGAATGTATGAAAAAGAGTGAAGAATAATTATGATTGAGATATTTTCCAATGTTTGAAAGTCAAAGAATTACTTGAATAATAAGTTTATATTTTACAAATTTAACAAAATGATAATAAAAGTAACAAAACTATGTGAATGCAATGAAGGATAACGTGGATATGAAAATGAATAAATGCAAAAGCATTTCAAAGCGATGTGACTCGATGATCTCTCGTAGACACCAATTTTTGGTATCACTTCTCTTCATCCCACATTCACTATCTTCTTTTTCAAATTTCCCATTTTCCCTCCTAAATTCAATTTATCCCACTTTCCCACCATTAATTCTATCACATCCATCCCATATTATTATTTCCCCACCTTTAATTAAGCATCCCTTTATTTTCCCTAATTATCATTAATTAATCCTAATCATCATTTAATCTATTTCTCATCCCTAAATCTCTCAAATTTTTATCCTTAGGCCATCATTTAATGTTTCTAACCATCCATGGCCTTTATTTACTCATTTTTACCTCCTGTACCCATTAATCTTCCCTATGCAACCTTAGCTCGTCTCTATCCATCTAAACCCTAGTACCACCTCCTATAGGCTTGATGCCTCGATTTGCACATCCTTCCACCACCCAAATGGATAGTTCCCTATAGTAGGAGACGACCCATCCCGATCATTGTTGACCCTATAAATCCACCATTACTCCTCCTTGTTCGGGCATGTAATTTTGATATTTTCTAAGCTCTTTGCAACCTTCGTTTTAGTTTCCAGGTGTATTCTTACAAATATCATCCTATTGTTGAGCCGTCTTGGAGATCTTGTGTTCATTTTGGGAGCTTTGTAGTCCCTTAGATCCATAAATATCATCTTTTTGCAACAATCACCATTGTGTTTATAGGTTGTGATGCCATCCTAGGGCCTCGTTCTTGCATCCAGATTACCTCCACCTTCATCTACAAGATGTCATTTTGACTAGTTCATTCATCCAATTCTAAATCATCCCAATTCTCTGTTGACCCTTCCTATTTTCCATCGACCCACCTCTCTATTTCTATTGTTCTGTCATCTTCATCATCACCTTCTTGATCCTTGTTATTCAAATTTCAGATCCATAATTATGTCCCCTCTACCATCTCGGATCAATTCTACCAACTCCCGAACTTGAATGACCTGTCCTAGTCATCGTCGACCTGATCTAACTTAATTACATTTACCATCTATTTTCATAATTTTCCCGCATCTTTTCTATAAGATCTTGTTCCATATCTTCTGCAAGTTCTATTCTTCTATCTCAATGCATCATCAACTTCGATCGACCTACGAGGCTTCGGATATACATTATTCATTACTTCTTCATCGATATACTCCATCTTTGTCAACCGACCCTCTCCGGCCTTGTGTCACCATCAACCCTTGCATGTTTGGTTTATTTCATATCTATCTAGATCAGATTTTTACTTCCTTCACATTTCTACATTTTCATTTTTTGTTATGTATCAAATTCTACATATTATCCAGATATTTTCTACATCCAATTTATCAATATCTTATTTATCCTATTTTTATCTACAAGAGGGTTGACATATATCCTAGGAAGCTAACATTTATCAAGACGTAATTTTTCAAGAAACTCTCCCATTTATCTACTAATCCATCTCGTTTTGATTTTTTTTTTTTGGGTCACTTAGCTCACAATGAGGAGGAGTTCATATCACTCCCGTATCCATCCATATCATCTCAAAGTACTATAAACCCTTGCATATTTGGATTTATTTCCTTTATTACTAGTTCACTAATCTGAATAGGAATGAGGAAACTTGGTAAACATTCTGGAACACGTAGTGGGACCCACCCTTTCTAGGTGAGTCTTTCATTTCTTCTTCATTTCATTATTTTTTCCGCTTTATAACTTGCGTTGGGTTGTGGTTTCTTAGACTTGTTTTTACTTTTCTTGGTTTTTTTAAGATCATATAAAAAGGAAAAACATAAACTAGGTATTCCTTGTTTTTTCTCCCCTTCTTTTTCTTTCACCACATTACATAAATTTTTGGTTTCCTTCGTTGACTGTCATATTTTGATTTGGATCTAAAATGAACCCTTCATTTCTTACTTGGAAATATAGTTTTAAATAGTAGTTTTAGCTTCACGCATACACTTCATCATACGCATAAAAACTCACAAACCAATTTACACATCTCAAATGTTTCCTCCTAGGTAGAACTATTGGGATTCATCACCCAATAGTGAAGCTAAATCGATTTTCTATTCAAGTATAAATAAGATAGTTTTTGGTATATCGGCTAAGAACCCGACTCCCTTATCACTACACAACTATGAAGCGAGGGGTAGGCCCCAATGGCAGGCCCCATACCAACACAAACATAGATTCAGGTACCTTCAAGTATATCAAGGAATCCATCCTCAACCACCTGAAACCATCCATAGAATGGTCATTTCCATAGGTTCCCTTTGAGCCCATTTTCCATTTTTTTATCACATCGCTAATAAACAAGATAACTAAATTTTTTTGCTTTACTTTTCTAAATTAATTAGAAACAATATAATTGTATTTTCTTGTTTGTTTCATGACCGATATCGCATGATCCTAAGAAAAAAATGAAATAAACTATGACATCAAATAACATCCCCACCTCTACTATCTCTTCACAACAAACAACCTCCCTCTCCATTGTTACCTCCATCCCTTTAGTCATCTCTTTTGCAGTCACCCAACCCATGATCACCATCTCACCTTTTTATGAATTCCAAACCACCCATGTCGAGACTAATCCATTTATTTACCATCAATTTTTTCTATCTATACTTGTAACTACCCCATCCACCATTTATGTTAAAGATTTTGGGCCTCCTCTCATCCCTCATGGGTCTCTGAGTTCCAAGAGCTCCTTGATGCAAATATGGTTTCCCTCCATGACTATCTTCTCTGCAAGTCTACCAACCTTCTTATTGATGGAAGACCTTTACAAAAAATCTACGATTATTATTCCAATCCTCAATCCATGCAATTACTTACCTCGCAACTTGTTGTCTTCTTTCCTAGAGATATGAATAATATTTTTATTAGCCAACATGAACATGATCCCCATCCATATTCTTCCACCATCCCTTATGGTCATCAAACTACTCAACTAGTTTTCCTATTCCCCAAATTTACCTCATGTGAACACATCTCTTGCATTCTCCAATCCCATCACTTCATCATCTACTACGGTCACTTGTTCCCCCATACAATCATCTCAAGAATATCACTTTCTCATTCCTTTAATTGAATAGAATAATTGAACCCAAAACCTCCTTACCACTTCTCACATTCATGCTAACATAGTCACTTCACAACATCGTCCATCGAATCAACTCAAACACATCAACCCCCACCTCGAACACTTATCATTATGTAATTCCCAATCAACCCATTCAAATATCACAACCACCTATCACTCATATTTTAACCCATATTACATCAATTGATCCTATTTCTCAACATCTCACTCAAGCTCTTCAATTCTATCACATCCCCACTTCACAAAAATCTTCACCACCACTTGTCCAATCATAACCTCTTAATTAAGTCCCTATATCACAACAACCTTTACAACAACCCATTCAATTACAACCTTTTAACTACACCCACCTTACCAACCATCTCCATCAATTCCCACACATCCTCAAACTTATCCATCATACCAACAACCCAACCCTTCAACCTCATATGCATCAAAATCAAACCATTCAACCTCGTAAAAATAACCATCTAATGATCACATCCAAGTGTTGCTAAGTAGAATTTATAATATGGATGCAACTACTTAGGGAGCTAAAACTAAATTTTCATATAATAAAATATGCAATAAACCAATCAACCCATCCGTTCCAGTCAAACCTTATCTTCCTCACTAGGAAATTCTTAAGTTCTCTAAGTTCAAAATTAAAGAGGACCTCAATGAGATATATGTTTCTTTTAGACATGCATGCTACCTTATTGTCCATGATAAATACCTCATTCTTTGCACATTCCCCATGTCATTATTTGGCCCCACACTAGACGGGTATAATGGTATCCCACAACACTCACTATTCTCCTTCACTCAACTCACAAAACAATTCCGTGAACACTTCTCAATAAACATTATGCATAAGATCACAATCGAGACCTTTAATCCATTCGATAATGCGAGGATGAATCCATCAAAAAAATTCACTAGGTGATATGGCATCATTATTCAACTGTCATTTTCCTTCCACAAACTGAATTAATGAAATATTCTCATGGTCTTGTGTGAAGAACATTTCTTCCACTCTTAAAATCCAATCTTTCCAAAGATTTGAATAGGCACTCACTATGGCTCACAAACTTGAAATTTGTGCCCTTGAGTAAGGCCACCTTAAATTGTGGTCAAACAAACCTAAATCAAATTTAACTAAACCTTTTATGCATGGCTATAAACCTAAGAACACCACTAATGACATCATGGTAAAGTCATCTTTACATCCACTTCTCATATAGATACCACATAACATACTTCTAGACCACCGCCGAATTACATCTCTCTTGGAGAATCCTATAGTACAATATTTGACAAGTTGATAGAGGTCAATATCATTCATCTTCCTCCCATCCCACCATTTGAAGAATCATAACCTAAATCGAAATGGTATGGTGAGGTACATTACTGCAACTATGACCAAGTATGCAGCCATGCCATAAAAACTATCACTCCTTTAAATACTTTGTGCAAAAACTTATAGACTCTGGTGACCTTCAAGTGGACAATCCTAATGTGCCACTTAATCAAACCCTTGAAATATTTAAACAAACCTTCCCTAATCATTCACCCAAAATCAAAATCAACCTTCCACATCATAACCACCCAAATGCTCATACGATCAACACTATAGAGAAAAATCCAACCCCATCACCTATACCAATCACAACATCACTTACCATATATACATTTGTTTTGGAACCCTCACCTACAATCACAAATTCATCAATTTCTATACCCACCATATCAACATCAACCACAACCACAAATGACTATGACATCAACATCAACCTTGACCAAACCCATATTTCCACCTATATCATCAACACCTTCATCAACTACATCTACTACTTCACCAATAACTACCTCAACACTTTCATCCCTCACATATCTATCTACACCTAGATCCACTACATCTACTATTGTGATTATACTTATATCAACATCCAACTCTACACCACCCCTTACATCATCAACCATGCAAACATCCACATCCAATGCATCTATAAACAAAACTCTCACTTCATCTACAACTTCAAACATCCCTACATCCATGAAACCCACACAATCTACCACTCCCTTAGATCTTATCAAATGAATTATACAAAAATTCACTTCCATCATCCATGTCTAAAACTCATTCCATATAATCTAATCCTAAATCCACTGATCCTCTGGTCAAAACTTTTCCGATCCCCACCAAGGGTAAATTCTTAAAACCTAAGACTAAGAACCTTAGCACCCCTATCCAAAAATATCTCACACATCCACATAAGAAATTAGACTTGTCCTATCCTAAGACTAACCCTCCTAAGAAACAATCAAGTGACATATCATCATCACTCTTAAGAGCATTTACATCAATATTAGGACTAACTCCTTCACCCTCAACTCCTGTCACTACATCCAAATTAAATCCACCTATTTTATTCTCTAAATTATTTCCCCTTTTAAAATCATCCACCACCACAACCATCAAATCATATTCTAAATCTTCTAAGTCACCATCACTCATAAATGACACCAAGACACAATCATCTTCCTCTTGTAATACTAAAACAAAATATAGGGTTTTCACAAACCCCATCAAAGTAAGGCTTATTCATCCACCAATATTAAATCCAATACATCTATGACCTCTCCTTTAATAAATAACATAGGATTTTACGTGGAAATATTTCAACATCTACTTTAAGAATCCACAATCACCCTACCACCAATCAAACCATTTGATCCACAAGGTCCACGACCCTCATAGTTTGATTACAATCTTATATGTGCCTATCATCGAGGACCAAGGCATGAAACTGATAATTTTAGATCCCTTTAAACTATCATCTACAATATAATTGATGAGGATGACCTTTTTATTGAAGGATACCCCACTCCTTCATCTACCCCGTCCACATCATCATCCACTAATACATCTAAATCCCCTTATTCATCCAATACTTATGTTTCCATCCCACCTCCAACTTCAACCTCTCCTAAAGAAGGCCCTCCTCTCTTCATCAATGATGTTTGGGTCACCACTCATTCTCATCTCTAAGGGTTCAAATAAACCACCCAATCAAAATCCAAAGTCACTATATCTCGCTCCTCCTAGTAAACCTACACCATCCCCTTCATCATCAAAGGCTAAGGTATCCATATTAGTTTCCCCTCGGATTGTGGTTATAGAGAAAATTCTTGTAAATAAACTCCATTAGGCCCCATCTAATATGTCCCTTTATGATCTCATCCAAAGCTCTCTGAACCATAATCAAACTCTTATAAAAGCTCTTAAGCATATCCCCACTCCTAACGATGAAGATGAGCCATTTTCTTCTCTTGTAGGGGCCCTCGCCATATCCGCTTCCATATCCTTTGATGAAATTGATATCCCTAAAATTACACCCAAAGAACATGATCTTCCCCTCTTCATCATTGTGCACATAGATGACAGTTTTATCCATCATTATATGATAGACAATAGAGCTAGCATCAACATCATCTCATCCCAAACTATTGATTAACTTAAGCTTCCAAATTCCATTGCCACCTAATCACTCATAGTCATTTGTGATTTCAATGATGTTATCACCCCCACTTTAGAAAAATTTATCCTTCCCATCCATGTTGGTAAAAAAACCTCCATGAGATCTTAGTTATCATAGAAGGGGAGTTTCAATATATCATCTTACTTGGACGACCATGGATTTGCACCATGCATTGTGTCCCTTCCACCCTCCATTGATGTATAAAATCTAAGCATGTGGGGAAGATTCTAAACATTCCCATAGACATTCCTCCATTTAAAGTATGTAACATGAATTATTTTCCTAATGATTTGTTCATTCCCATGTAAGATCCTTCTCAACCATCTACAAGCTTGTCTCTGCTTCCGCATCCAAGATTTCCAATGATGATTCTATAGACAAGATAATGGATAATATTTCACTGGGGGAGTATCACCTTCTTACACTTAGTGATATTCCCATTCCTAACCGAGTCATCGACTCAAGAGACCTAACAAATATCCCATGTATCAACCTAATGTTGGGGATATCGTTCCTTTTTTCCACCTCATCTTCACACCAATCTCATATATGGTTGCGTCAATCATGCTTCATCTCACATCGACATCCAACCTCACAAGAAGTTGTAAAACAATGAATTTGATTGTATTTAAAATAAATCCTTTTCATGTACCTATCGTCATTGTTGTGCATGAAAAGGATTTGGAATGGGACGTTATGAACAAGGCATTCACATCCTTGTGATTGATCAATCTTGTAAACCCCATGAAAATTTTGTACTAGAGTTTAAAGAACAATCTGTAGACCCTCTCCCACCATCTTTGGTGCTCATGGAAATTAATCCTCCATATTCTCCATCCCACAAGGTTATGGATATAGATGATACCATGTCTATCGCCTCTGGATTTTTTTAATCTCCACCATCACCTTAGGACCGATCACTTATTGGTGTGAAAATAGGGCTAGATCACTCCCTCTTCGACATCCATAAATGATGGAGGAAGACACCCCTACCATTGACATTCTTAATGCACCGACAATGATTCCACACTTAACTACATGGGGGCGAATATTCTTATCTTCATAATACCTTACCGTTTGACACATCCACTCTTCTTAAAAAATCCACCATTGACATCAATATAGGGACTCCACAAGAGCCCCACATTCTCAAAGTGGGTCAATCCTTGATCCATAGGAGCTTCAATATTTCATCACCTTCCTCTCTCGACATATCCAAGACTTTACATGGTTGTATTCGACATTCTAGGATTCAAATCTTCCATTATAGTTCATAATATTTTCATCTTTCCGAACACTAAGCCGGTTAAGCAAAAGCTTCGCCGCATGTACCCTCGAGTTTCCCTCCTTTTCAAATAGGATCTCCAATGCCTTATTTCAGCCAACTTCATCATCCCTATCAATTATCTACAATTTATTTATAATATCATACCCGCTTTCTAAAGCATCCGGAAAGATTCGTATATGAATGGACTTTTGAGATCTTAATCTCATTTTCCCTAAAGAAAATTTCCCCTTGCCAACATTGATCAACTTATTGATCTTACTTGATGGCCATGAGATTCTTTCTCTTATTGATGGTTTTTCCGGGTAGAATCATATCCTCATATCACTAGATAACCAACATAATACTTCTTTTGTCACTCCTCGGGGTAAATGTTTCTATCGCGTCATGCCATTTGGTTTGAAAATTACCAGAGCCACCTATCAACAAGATATGACCTATATCTTTCATGATCTCATCAATCATATTATTAAGGACTATGCCGATGATCTCTTGGGTAAAGACAAGCATCCGAATGACCATATTTCCATCCTTGAGGTCCTCTTTGAGAGCCTTATTCACATTTTTCTCTATCTCAATCCAACCAAGTGTGTGTTTGGAGTGCTTACTGGTAAACTCCTTGGCTTTATCATTTCCATCAGAGGTATTGAAGTTGACCCCACCAAGATCAAGGCTATCCTTGAAATTACTTCTCCCTCTAACTTGAAGCAACTTCACGATATTCAAGGCAATCTTAAATCCATCCGTCATTTCATATTGTAGCTTTCGACCATTTCAAAGATTTTCATCACCTTCTTTATAAAGATATCAAATTTAAGTAGGATGATAATTTCCAAAATATTTGGATGATCTCAAGAAATATCTTCTTTATCTACCTATGCTTACACCTCCACATGAGTGGGAGACTTTCTATCTCTATTTATCTTCCTCTAACCATGCTCTAGGTGTCATGTTGGCACATCACAATTTGTAAGGCAAGGACTAGGTTGTTTATTACATTAGTTATAACCTTCACAATTATGAGACCCACTACACTGAAGCTAAAAAGCTATGTTGTGCTCTTTTCTTTGCTACTTCCAATATTCTTCATTATATTCTCAATTAAATACTTATGTCATCACTATATTTCATTTTATAAAGACCATGCAATCTAAATTGTGTCATAGTGATTACATCACTCAATGGCTCATGCTCATGATCGAGTTTGACCTAGATTTTATCTCTCATAAATAAATCAAGGGCCAGTTATCACATATCAACTAGTTGATGTCCCTCTTTCCGAAAATCACCTTCCTTAAGAGCAATTTCCAAATCGATATATCAACAACTTTGAGCATTAAATTTTTCCTCTCAAAATGACTCTTATTTGATGGCTCTAAATTTCGATAAGGGGGAGGCACTAGTTTTATTATCATTCCTCTTTGGGATACTCCTATCACTATCACCAATAATCTTAATTTTGAATGCAAAAACAATATGGCCGAGTATAAAGCCCTCATATTAGGTCTTGAAACTGCCATATTACTTGGTGTCCAAATCCTTGATATCTACAGGGATTATCAACTTATCATCAATCAAGTCAAGGGTATATATCAATGTAATAATGACATCCTTCAAAATTATAAAGACATCGTTGAATTCCTCCTTGAGGCATTAAATTTATACATCATTTAACTATCCCTTGTTCATCTAATCATTTCACAAAAACTATGGCTTCCCTTACCTCTTCCATCCCTTGGACAATGGAGGAATATAGATTTTTCACTTTTGTTTAGCATCAAGATCAACCACCCCATGTTTACGAGCTTCCTTGTATCAACCATGTTGATGCTAATATCTCGCATGATTTTTGTATTCTCAAATCTTCGAATATGTCTCTCAATCCATCATTCCCTTTGACCTATCTAAAAATGGTAAGAGGTTTTTTCTTCAATGCGCTAACCATTATGTCATCCTTGGTAGCATCTTTTACAAGTGAGGCTTCTATGGCATCTTGCTTTGTTTCCTTAAATCTCACAAATCTACTTGAGCCATCCAAGAAGTCCATGAAGGTTTCTATGGTGGAAACCTTAGCGGTCTAGCTATCACCAAATGTGTCCTTATCATGGGTTATTAATGTCCCTATCTCAATCATGACTACTGTGAATATGTCAAGAAATGTGTCACGTACTAGCATCATTCTAATCTAATATGTATTCCTAGTCAAGCCTTACAGTGGCTCAAGACATTTGGCCTTTTTCATAAGGGGGATTGATCTTATCGGCCTCATAAATCCATGTTCTTCTCAATTTCATCATTTTATCATCACTGCTCTCAATATTTCACTAAATGGGCGGAATAAATTCCACTCGCATCAACCAAGGCTATTCAAATCATCAATTTTTTCTATCAATATATTATTTACCACTTCAGCGCTCCTCCCAAGCTCATCATGGACAATGAAAGTCATTCAAAAAAAATATCTCAAGAAGATTTGCAACTCATCTAACATCAAACTTATATTCTCTTCTCCTTATTATCCTCAAGCTAATGGTTAAGATGAAGCCAATAATAAGATGCTTGACAAGATCCTTTCCAAGACTATTGATAAAATTGGTCATAATTGACATATTCACATCCCATTTGCTCTCTGGGCTTATAAGACTAACATCCACACCTCTATGGGTGCTACTCCTTTCTCTCCTATCTATGACACTCGAGGTTATTCTTCCTATTGAATTCCAAATCCCATCCCTAAACCTTTCTCTTTGCGAATTCATCTTTGATGAAGATTATCACCAAGATCATCTAGCATAACTTGAGTTATTAGACAAATGTCGCATGTTGACCATTTTTGGTCAATAATTAGAAGGGGGTAAAAATTTAAGTTTCTTGATTTGGGGACAGTTTAAAGATGACATGCAAGTAAAATAGGAGCTTTATATGTCATTCCAAGGTGTAATGTAATGCATATACAACCCTCCACCATGACATCTTCGAAAAACCATACAATAGCCACTTTAGACTATTGCAAGGCCTTAGTGAAGGTGGAAGGATGGAATTTGCTATAAATTACACTCAAACAATAGAGTGAGTTAGTGATTTGCAGAGTGGGATTTAAATTTAGTTTATAATCAAGTGGTGTTATTTATGTTTTAGAGATTAAATCAATAATAGAAACATATCTTGACATAGAAAAAATCAATCATTTAAAATAGACTTGCCATTTAAACAAGACTGGTATGTTCAAACAACCATCAAATTTCTACACCACCAAGACATTCCAAAATACCTCCAAGGACATGTGGAATCATTTTAGTGCTTTCCATAGCCAATGCATTCCACATAACTCAATTCCACAAAATAAATTGAGTTTCATAAGGACATCGAGTGTAGGAAAGGTTGAAAGGTCAATGGGATATGAGGCCGAAGCAAGAGGTGACATGCAATGCAGATAATAGGTACCAAATGGACACGTATCAAATTCTAGGTATTTTTAATCCATTTGGGTTTTGCTGGACTTCAAGTCTCGTAAAATGTACCAAATTTAATAAGGCTTTGGGCCTAGGTATTTAGACAAGTAAAGGTGGATACATGGCAGCATTTCTATGGAGCTAGGGATGAAGTCTTCCCAGATAGAGGTCATGATGCGAAGGAGAATTCAAAGGCCCAATCATGTAACCAATGAACGAAAAACATGAAAGTAAGAGAGATCTCGACATGATACATATGTGGAGCATTCATGCGAGTTCACACTTCGTGGGGGGTCGATATGGTATAATTGAAGACCTGCACCGCAAATCAACATGGAATTTTCTTTCTGGAAAACCTTTTACACTCTAACATGGTGCTAGAAAAAAAAGTCTTACACAACAACATTTTGAAGTAGCATGGAACCTCCTTATTGGTAAGCATTTCATTGTGGTCACCAAGTTTATCAAACAATCAAACTGTGAAGGTGCATGGATTTTTCTCATTGGCTCATGTTTCACACTATGACAAGGTTCCTATAAATGATACTTTGAAACTATAAATTAGCATGGAATGTTCTTATTGGTTCATGCTTTGCAATCTAACAAGATTGGTATAGATGAAGAATGACATTGCAGATAGCATGGGATGTTCTTACTGGTTTATGCTTCACACTCTGAAAAGGTTCTTATAAATGAAAGTGAATTGAAAAGGTGCTTGGAGCTTTATCATTTGTTCATGCTCCATGATGGATAATGGAGGTTTCATAGAGCTTGACACAACGGAATCCAAAACATCCATGGAATTTTCTTATTGGCTCGCATTTCATAATGGAACATACCTATGCACAAGGCCACATAACAAAGAAAAGAGAAAGGAAAGGACACGTAGTAAAAATAAAAACATATTGGCTACTCCAAAAACAAGTTAGAGGCTGCCAAATGTCACTCTCTTGTTCATACCGACATGTAGATTTTCAAATCGCCATATGTTTTTCTCTATAACCCCAAATCATGCAAAATCGGTCTCGTTAGAAGGGTATCTTCAAGCCCTTCAATTTGGCATCATTTAAATCAGAAATTGATGTATTCAAAGCTCAACATATCTCTAAAGACGGTTAGAGATATAACTCAGAGTCATGTCAAACTCAACCGTGAGGGCCATAAGTAAATGATTTTACATGGAAAAATACAGTGTATGGGGGAAAATGTTATTTTATTCTTTTGCAAGGATAAGTATAGAGTTGGATTATTTTTAATCAAAATTGTGTAAAAGGGGTTGAATCAAACTGCAAGTTTATTTTTTACATGAGTGGCTATTTTTGGATTTGTTTCCAAATAAACAATTAGGAAAATATTAACATGGGTTATTTTTGGAACTAGGTTTGCATCTTTTGTATTTATACCTTATTGATGCAAAGGTGAAATAAGGGTTCATGTTTCTAGTCATGTGCTTAGGCCAAGCTAGTTTCTCTCTTGTATCACCTATTTGATGAATAAAGACTGATTTCCTCCACTTGTAGCTTTTTGAAGTGTGTTACAACAATTTATTGGTATGTTTTAGTGAATTTTTCTTTCCTTTGCATGCTTGTTAGTTGTTACAACACCTCCTTTAAGTTATTGTGAAGCTTTTATAGGTCATATTAAGTACAGATTTAGTGTCTCAATTGGATTAGAAGTGGAATTACGCCCTCCCATGCTTGATTGAAATCTTGTGCATGCATTTTGTGAGTGTCAAAGTTAATCAAGTAGTAGATGAAGTGAACCTTGTAGATATTTACTAGTTAATTATTGTGTCTTGTGCAGATTTGTGTTTCTAAAATGTTGGTGTATCACCCATTTTATTCACTTTTTGTTAATTTACGCTTTATTTATATCCCTCAACCCCATCAATATCAGTAGTTTTAGGTGATCCATCAATGGAACCAACCTTCTCTAGACATCCTCCTTAGTCTGAGGCACCCACAACTCGGAGGAGATCCCATTGTACTGACCGAGGTCAGACTCAGATAGATTTTCCAACACAATTTTGGCACACTGGGTGGGAGATCGATTTTATATTTCATAGTTTTTCCATGTTTGATTTTTTCTTGGTAAAATTTCATCCTTTTAGAGATATTTTAAAAATATATCTGGTTTGTTTTCTTATTCAAAAACTTATATTCATTTCCGTAAGACATTTTTTCCCTAATTTCCCATCTTGTATGAGGTTATCTAATCATGACATCGGTTCCTCAGTGGAATTCCTCTCTCTAAGAGCTATATCAGTCAAATACACATCATTTTTCCCATATCCTCCTCCATATTAGAATTATAACTCTTACCAAAATGACTATACCCATGATCCAAACCTTATAAATCAATATGGTCATCATTACAATCATTATGTTGTTCAAGAACAAGGTTATGTAGGGTATGTAGAACAACAATATGCAGGTTATGGAAGAAATTTTCAGTTGGAAGAGAATCTTGAAAGAAGTGTTCAGGGAATTGGAGAATATGTAGTAGGCTGTAAATGAGATACTACAAAATTTGAAAGCTAAACATCTTCATGTAGAGGATCCCTATAAATGGGGAGGTCCTCTACCTAGTTGGCTTATCCTGGAAAAGAAAGCTTGAGGTAGTAAAAATATCTCTCCCTCAATTGGTTGATTGTATTACATATTTTAAAGCATTAGATAATGATAAGCACAAGGTTGAGGAACCCTATCAATGCGGTGTTCCCACTTACCTCCCTCATAAAAATCTAATGCTTATCCCTTGTCAACCAACACAACCCATCTACCAGATTCCAAGTTTTCTAAAAGCTGGAGTTTCTACCCCCTCTCATCCATAAGTAGATTTTGAGCCTTTACCCATTGTCCAATCATTCCCAAATTAGGTTGAAACCCAACCCACCCCTCCTCTCTCATTTTGAATCCCAGTTTGGGAAGGGGAAAAGAAGAAAATCATCCAATAAGGGCATCCATCTCAAGAAACGAACAAGGATGAATATATGGAAAATTTGCATAATTGGGTTTCAAAGTTTGGGTTCAATCGATTCCGATTGGAAAAGAATGCATACATGAGGTAAATATTTTAGAGAAGTGACTAGGTCATGATCAACAAGAAAATATCCACAATTGTACCATATTTTTGTATGGTAAATGATTTCATTATAGTTTTTGATTTAGAGGATAAATATGTTTTAACCATGCATGAAAATTTGTTCATAAGTGATGATGAATCAGATTTGAATGGAGAGAAATTCCAAATATAATCCGAGCAAGGATTTATAGGTTTAGAGCTACCTCTTGACATGGGACAATATTTTTTCATCCTCGTATCTTGTTTACTAGATGAGGGTAATGATAAGAGTGAAGAAGATGAAGTAAAACTTAGCTTATATCAACTTATAGATAACTATGTGGAGGAGGAAATTGCATGGAGTATCATACTGCTCATGAGGAGAAAGAAGATGATTTTGAGCTTTCAAACATAGTGGTGGATCATAAAAAGAACAAGAGGTTGAAACATTTGCAAAATCATTTTATGAGGACTTTGAAAAGACACATATTTTTGAAGAAGCGGTGATAACAAGAATCTTCATTCTTCCTTCTCGAAGATGAAAGTTAAAATTCTTCTTCACTTTCACCCTTGGTTGAACTTGATTTTGTTAGAGAACTTTCCATGTAAGTGGATAGCAAGGAGGATCATGTAACTCATATCGGTTCTCATGAGGAATAGAATGATGAGTTTGAATTTTCAAACTTCATGATGGATGAAAATTAGGGATTGTTTTAGTGGAAAATATTCGTAATTTGGTGAATATTCCATTTTAGGAAAATTTGAAAAGGTGAATTTTTTGGAGCAAGTCAGTGTACTGTTTGCCTAAAATTTCTATTATAATTTTTTTAGGGGTCGGATTTTCCTACCATTGAAAAATACTCCTATATAAACCTAGGTAATTCACCCAGTAGTATACTAGTAACTTACTACAAACTTACTAAGGTACTTTGTCCGAATTACTTACTGACATGCGAGAAAAGAAGGTGTTGACGCGTGACAAGAGGGTTGTTGATGCATGACAAGGAGGGTTTTAACACGTGACAAGGGGGTTTTAGATGTATGACAATGGAGGATGTTGATGTGTTACAAGGGAGGGTGTTGACGCATGATAAGGGGGTTGCAAAAACGATTGAAAAGGGGGATCACTTTTTTGGTGTCATGCGACAATAGGTTTGTTGTCACATGAAAAAATGTTTATTTTCATGTGACAACAAGGTTTGTTTTCATGTGACAATAAGGTTTGTTGTTGTGCGACACCAAAAAAATGCTTCCCCTTAAGAAATTGACAAAAGAAAATTTGACTCTAAAATCCTAGAAAATTCATATTTCCGGGAGAGTTGTTCTAGGTATATTCACCAAGGATTTTCTACCTCCAATTGACCAGAGGCTTCTTAAAATGAACCTTGATGAAAATGAGGAAGCATTGGAAGAAGTATTTATTTTTTCACAAAAATCGGTAATGGATGACATCATTTCAAGGCCACCATGATGGGTGAGATAAAGAATCTTGAAGAGGTGGAAAAATGTCCCTATCAACTTCAAAATGTTCACAAAGATGATGTAGAAAGTAAGTTTACATCGCAGAATAGAATGGAAAATTTACCATCTTTGAGAAGACCATGTCCCATTAGATACTTGGTTGGTTTGGGACTAAGATCAGTTTTACATCAGTTGTGCATGATTTAGAGCACACAAAGGAGCATAATGATGTCAAAATTTAGCCCTAATACCTCCCAAAATAGATTATAGATCCGATAGAGGTATTTTTCATCTTTTGGACTGATATTTTGAGAAATTTTAAGGTGCGAATCATGTTTTTAGATTTACATGTGACCTGATTTTTAAGTTTATCTCATGGTCAAATTTCCTGAAAAAGGAAGATATTTCTCTCATCCCATATCATATTTTTTTAGCTTCTCATTTTCAGTTGGTTAGAGTAGGTTAGTATAGGTTTGATTTTCTACTTATTAAGTGCATGTGTACAATCTGCATGCTTCCCCTTGAAGCATGTATGCTTTTCTAGTCTTTTTAGGAGTTTATCTTTCCTCCAAGTGCGAGTTGAACATAGGTTTTTGTTGTTAATTTTTCAGTTTTCATGGAGGATTTTCAATCTTTATCAGGATTATACAACCTTTGGCATACATGGTGAGGCATGGTATAAGTTTTTAGATTGCCTTTATGGCTGGAAAAGATCATTTTCAGGGGTTTTAGTTGGTTAGTAGGCAACCAATTCAGAAAATTTGCATAAGATGTTGACCATTTTTGTCAATCATCGAAGGGGGTAAAAATTTCAGTTGCTTGATTTGGGACATGTTAAAGGACGACAAGTAAATAAACCAACAAGTTAATGTGATGTTCTAAGGTGCAATGTCTTGTATATACAACCCTCCAACATTTCATCTTTAAAAAACCATACAAGAGCAACTTTTGATCGTTGTAAGGACTTGGTGAAGGTGGGAGGGATGTCATATACTATAAATTACACTATGAAATAGTAGAGTACATTGCTTATTTGTAGAGTGGGGATTAATTTTAGTTTATAATCGGTGGTGTTACTTGTGTTCTAAAGATTAAATCAAGAATAGAAACATCTCTTCATGGAGCATAGATCACTCATTCAAAATAGACTTAGACATTTAAACAAGCATGGGATGTTCAAATTCCCATCAAAGGTCTACACCTCCAAGAAATTCAAAAATTCTCGAAGGAATGTGGAATCATTTTGTAACTTTCCATATCTAATGCATTTTGTGGACCTCAAGTCTGCAGATAAACCAAGTTTCATAAGGATGTCGGGTCCAGGAAAGGTTAAAAGTTCAATTGGACATGAGGTGAAATCTAGAGGCAACGCATGACATAGATTATAGGTAAGAAATGGACATGTATCAAAATTCCAGTTCTTTTTTAGCCATTTGGTTTTCGTGGACTTCAAGTTTGCAAAATGTACCAAATTCAATAAGGCTTCGGATCGGGTAGTCTGCAAGTAAAGGTGGGTATGTGGAAAAATTTCTATGGAGCCAATAATGAAGTCTACCTAGATAGAAGTTGCAATGTGAAGGAGCAGTCAAAGGACCGACCTGCAAACAATGATAGGAAAATAAAAATCAAGAGAGATATGACATGAGTCTGTGGAGCCTTCTTGTGGGTTCATGCTTTCTGGGTCTTGATATGGTATAAGCCAAGACTGACACCACAAAGTAGCATGGGATGTTCTTACAAGCTCACATTTTGCACTCGACATGGTGTTGGGAAAAAAATTCTAACATAACATTATTGTGAAGGAGCGTGGAGCCCTTATTGGCTCACTTTTCACAAAGGTGGTCATTCAAGGTTATCAAATAGTTTAAAAATGTGAAGGTGCATGCAACTTTCTCATTAGCTCATGTTTTACACTCGAAAAGGTTCTTATAAATGAAACCCGACACAACAATGTCGCATGGAATGTTCTTATTGGTTCATGCTTCGTAATCGACAAGATTAGTATAACTCAAGACTGACATTGAGTAGCATGGGATGTTCTTATTGGTTTATGCTTTGCATTCGACAAGGTTCTTATAAATTAAAGTGAATTACGAAGTAGCATGGGTATTTCTCATTGGTTTGTGCTTTGTGATGGATAATGGAGGTTTCACATATACTGACACTATGAAATCAAAAGCATACGTGGAATTTTATTATTGGCTCGCATTTCATAATGGAACATACCTGGACACAAGGCAACATAGCACAAAAAAGAAAAAGTAAAGGACATGTAGGAAAACCGTAGACATATTGGCTACCCCCATAAACAAATTAGAGGTCTTCATTTTTCACTCTCTTATTCATCCCAACATGTAGATTTTCAAATCGCCATATCTTTCCATCTACATCTCCAAATCATACAAAATTGGTCTCTTTAAAAGGGTCTCCTCTATCCCTTAAATTTTGACTCTTTTAATCAGAAATTGATGGCATTTGGTGGGAGAAAAAGAGGGAAAATAGGCTCAACCCATGTATTCAAATGTCAACATATCTCCAATGATAGTTAGATCTATAACTTAGAGTCATGCCAAACTCAAGCGTGAAGGCCATAAGTAAATAATTTTGCATGGAAAATACATAGAGCATGGGGAAAAATATTATTTTATTCTTTTGCAAGGATAAGTATAGAGTTGGATTATTTTTAATCAAAATTATGTAAAAGGGTTTGAATCAAATTGCTAGTGTTATTTTTTGCATGAGTGGCTATTATTGGATTTGTTTCCAAATATCCAATTAGGCTAATATTAGCATGAGTTATTTTTGGAACTAGGTGTGCATATTTTGTATTTATACCTTGTTGGTGAAAATGTGAAAGGGGGCTTATTTTTCTGGTCATGTGATTAGGCCAAGCCTGTTTTCGTAATGTATCACTTATTTGATGAATAAACACTGATTTCTTCCACTTGCAACTTTTTGAATTATGTTGCATTAATTTATTGTTATGTTTCAAAGAATTTTTATTTCCTTTTCATACTTTTTAGCTATTAAAACACCTCCTTTAAGTAATTTTGAAGCTTTTACAAGTCATATTAAGTGCATATTTAGTGTCTCAATCATCTTGTAAGTGGAATTACGCCTTCCTATGCTTGATCAAGAAAGATTATGCATGCCTTTTGTGGGTGTCAAAGTTAATCAAGTAGCAGTTGAAGTGAACCTTGTAGGTCTTTCCCAGTAAATTAGTGTGTATTGTGTAGATTTGAGTTTCCAAAATGATGGTGTATCATCCCTTTTATTCACTTTTTGTTAATTTTCAGTTTATTTCTATCCCTCAACCCCATCAATATTAGTATTTTTATTTGATCGTCAAGGGAACCATCCCGCTTTGGAGGTTCTCCTCATTCTGAGGCACCCAAAACTCGAAGGAGATCCCATTGTACTCAGTTGAGGTTAGATTCGATAAATTTTCTAACACAAATGTGGAATTTGGACCAATAACATTACCTTCTCACTCTTAAACAAAATTATGTCTACCAAGAACACATCAAACATGCTTATAAAAAACACCTCAAGAAACACGACTTTGACATCGGTGACCTGGTCCTTAAAGAGAATCAAAACATCATTACTTTAGAAAGGATTCAATGTAGAAATTTTTCTCCCAAATAGATTAGACCTTATATTATCACGCATAAGTACGGGTTTGGAGCCCATCGCTTTACTTCCCTTGATGGTAAATCGAAAACAGAACCTCTCAACACATTACACTTCGCACCTTTTTTCTATTGTTAACATACCTACCATCGTGAACTTAGTCATCTTAGTGGTCATCTATCCATATATTATCCATTTCCATATTTCATCATAATGATTTGGAATTATGTGGTCTACCATCACTTTCTTATCTATGACCTTGAATATGGGTACCATAGCTCTGCTCATAGCATATTCCTTAGGAAAATTTCTTCCTTTTTGGTGAAAACCCCGCGATCATTACCTCCCTCACCCTTTAATTTACCTATTGGAACCATGCTAAGGGTCCACAAGTGTCACTTATACATTCTTCATTCCCTCCTAAGTGGTCTACCTAGCTATTGCCAACTTTTATTAAAAAGTCAAAATTCATGAATACTCATTTGAAAGCTATCATATCCTAAAAGTAGATCGCTCCCTCAAAGGATGGTTGTTCATGTAAAAGAAAAATATCAAAATAATAGACTGGTCCCTTTAAGGACAACTATCATGCATATCTTATCTTCCCATTCATAAAAAGAAAATTCTAAAAAGTATAAAAGAAAAATGTATACCATTCCCTCAAAGAATGGCTACCATCTCATATCATGGAAGCAAAGGCCTCCCACATTTATAAGCCATCTATATACTCTAAAATAAAAATCATAAAATCCAAAAGCAAGCATCCCTGGAAATTTTCCCACATTGATCATCTTTCTCATCTTCCACAAACTTTCCACATTGATTAGTTTGCATCATATCGCTTAGATCTTAGGCATAGACCTAAGAACAACCACCTATGAAGAACCTAGTTCCCACGTATGGGTTTCATCTAAACCCCTTATGTCATGTCAACATTAGGTCTATAAGTGCACCTTCCATACTTTCCTTTGTGATCCTTGAGTTCACTAAATATCGATGGTTATGTGAAAATGTGTTAACACAAGCTATTGGTTGCAAGTACATTGCCTTGATTAGTTCCTTTTCATGTTTACCCTCAACCTAGATTAAAGCATTCTTTCTTTGTACCCTCCTCACTATGATCAATTATCATTTATATATTTTGGGTCATCACCTATTCGCATCACATTTTGATTTTCTTCTAATCTAATATTTTTTCATATATATTGTTAATACTCTTTAGTGTCACATCAATAATTTACGCTGAAAACATACTGCATGTCCATCATCCTATTAAAAAAATATATCTCTCCATCCCACTCCTAATTCATAATAAAAAATTGTCATATAAATATCACAATTCAGCATCTATATCAATCATCACATCTATATCTAATCTACTATCTCGTAATCTATCATAATTCATCATCGTCTACATCACATCAACCACATCATGATCAAAATACATAAGCATCTATATCTATATCATCAACATCTATATTTGATCCATAACATCCATAATCATCATAAACACGTCCATCACATCATGATTCAACACCTATGTTTTAATCCAAGCATCCAAATCTAATGTAACACAATCAAATCCATATCATCAACTATCCATAATATAATAACTAAGACCACATCATCATAATCACATCTACATCTAATCAAATCAAAAACCCAAATTAAATCCATAGCATCCATAACCATCATCAAAATCATAAATCAACACATGATGCACAATAGACCACAATACAAATCACACACACACATATATATAATCCAAGTACATATATACATCAAGTCACAAGTCAATAAGGGTCCTATCTCAATCTAGATACATCCTCAAAATCAATAAAATATAAATTGGATAGTCTAAACTCCTTCCTTCTAGTGTAGGGGCATTTATCAATCCAAGGGCCTCAGCACCTTTGTCATAACCCACATCTCTCTCGTGGTTGTGTCATGCTCACTATGCTCCCAGATGGTGCAGCCCTCCTACACCACCTGTCCCTCACCGATCCACAAGGTATACTACATACCTCTTCATCGAGGTAGATTCGAGGTCACAATACACTCATAGTATTGTGCATCACCGCTAGTGTTGTATACAAACTCATAGGTATTGTCCTTGGAGGTCGCATCTATCCAACTCCTTATGATCTATCCAAAGGCACCACCGATGAACTCTATAGCTAATATGGGTGCGAGGTCTCCAAATCTAGCTCTATATGCCTCGTGTTACCTCTTGTACATATCCCTCTCGCATGATGGCCTAGTCCCTCTCCTATTGTAGGGATGTCACCTCATGTCTATCTTCCTCTCACTCCTGAGAGTTATATATCTCTCTAGACAAGATAAGTAACACTCGGCACGTACTCGGTATATCGTTTTCTCCAACTCCATGAATCTATCTCCATACCAATCTGCATCACTACCCCCTATCAAAGATGAGCCTAGTCAGCTTGCCACTTTAAAAATATGACAACCAATTCAATATCATCACCGTCACCCACAAAATCCATAGTGGCCTAATCACTTTGATGTTCCCATATGCACATCAATAGAAAAGGAAACCCACATTCATCCTTATCCTCCTCCTCTCTAAGTACATGCACAACTCATGATACACATGTGCCAATAGTTTTTTTCCAAATTAAAATATAGTTATGTGATCAACGATGTCCGTGACCACTCATGTCGGTTCCACATGAATCTAACACCCCTTGAATTGGTAAGTGTGTAACTAGATATGGCTATCATCACTAAACAAATAAACTTTCTCCGGCCACACCCTCTTGTAGGGTCTCAATGTGAAAATCCCCAGATGAAAATGTAATCTATGTAGCATCACCTCTCGAATATCCATGTCAAGGACCCTAATCTATTATCTACTATGATGGGCACTATCTCGCTCACCCTAAATTAGAAGTCACAGGATGCGGTACACATCCTCCAAGGTGACAGATCCACTTCACCCATCCTAAACTAGAATGTGCCTGTCCATACATCCCACCAATCCACTAATGTAATCAAGAGACCCACATCTCATGGAATCTACTGGTAATGACAGAACCACCAAATCTAACTACGCTAAGTTGTCCCACTCAAAGATCTGTGACATCTCATATGATCTCGATCAAACAATACATGAACTCTATATAACAAATATAAGGTCTCTCAAGCCTACAAAACCTATAAAACACATAAACATAAGGTTCCTCATCATCAAAAATCCAAACTCAAGAAAAACCCATCCATCTATCCATGGTCGATGTTGACACAGGTAAGGTAGATGCCTCTTAGGTTGGGTCGATGCCATTTTAGGCCTCGCTCAATGGTGACTATACCAAGTCACCGTGACTTCCCCCTTTCGACACCCCAAAATTTGAAAAAATGTAAAAATTAAATAAAAACATTAAAAATGCTTAAAAACAAGCTAGGGTTTAGGAACTTACCATCCCGTGGGACCTTTGGCACTTCCTGAAAGCTCCTCCAACCTCCATTTCTCTCATAATTTCAATCTCTCTTTATCACTCGAGATCTTTATTATCACTTTGTAGCATGTAAATGAGCCTAATCGACTAGCCCATGGGCTTATATAGCCCACCAACCCCTTTTGGGCCACCGCCTCTTTACCCTAGTCATTATCGACTACCTCCAGGTCATCGTCAACTCCGACCCTATCCTCTTAATTTATCTCACTTCTTACATTTTTCAATCAATCCTTCTTTTCAAATTATATATTTTCCACTTTATTCTTAATTGGTCTTCTTATCACATCCTTTTCGTGTCATGCATGGGATTTGTTATCCATCATATCATCCTTTTGCATCCTTTCCTTTATGGCCATCCTTGTGTTCCCTCTTGAGGCACCATTATTTTACATCTTTATTTTTCCCCTAGGCTTCAATATATATTATCCTCGCATCATCTTTCCTTCATGGCCAGCTTTGTGTTCCCTTTTGGGAACCTTTATTTCATAGCCTTTTTCATCCCACCCTAGATGCATATTCCTACACACCCCTTATCCTTTTTCATGACCTTTTTCTCAACCATATTGTCATATTTTGTGCATATTTGATGTTTTCCTTTTGCATGTTGGTCCCATGGCTTGCACATCCATTTGAGCGGATTCCCTCCTTCTTGCAATGGTTTTTTCGACTCATAGGTCCATAGGACATTGTTGTCATCTCCATTAAGGCTATACTTTGTTCCCTACATAAGTGACTCTAAAATCACCACAACATTTTTTATTTTTCCTACTTTTTAGTTTTTTTATCCTCATCTGGGATATCTTATCCCCTCATCTTCTTTTCTTATCATTTCCATCCTTTCTTCATCCATCTCTTTCAAACTTGTGATTGAATTCCTTTATGTTGTTGAACCCTAGTTTGAGGGGGAGCACCTCATCAATAATATTTTCATTTCTTCTCATTCTTATCTCGTGGCTTTCCCAATGCAAACCGCTCAACAAAAAGGGCAAATTTAGACACCAATTTTTGTATGCTTATCTTCATCTACTTGATCGCTCTCTCTTCTTTTCCCAATTTCCCATTTCCTCCTCAATTCAATTTATCCCACTTTCCCACAATTAATTCTATCCCATCCATCCCATATTATTATTTCCCCACCTTTAATTAATCATCCATTTGTTTTACCTAATTATCATTAGTTAATCCTAATAATCATTTAATCTATTTCTCATCCCTAAATCTCTCAATTTTATATCCATAGACCATCATTTAATGTTTTTACCCATCCATGGTATTTATTTACTCCTTTTCACCTACCACCTACCCATTTATATTCCTTATGTAACCCTATCTCATCTTTATCCATCTAAACCATAATCCCACCTCTTATGGCCTTAATGCCTCAAGTTGGACATCCTTTCACTACCCAAATCGATGGCTCCCTATAGTCGGCGGTAACCCATCCAGTTTTTTTTACCCTATAAATATTCCCTTAGCCCTCCTTGTCCAAGCATGTAATTTTGAGATTTTTTGATCTCTTGTGACATTTTCTTTAGTTTCTAGTGTATGCTTGCATCTATCATCCTGTTGTTGAGCCTTCTTTAAGATCTTGTGTTCATTTTGGGAGCTTTGGAGTCCTATTTTCATTACATACTTAGATCCATAACTATCATATTTTTGTAGCCATCACCATTGTGTTTGCAGGTTCTTCCACCATACCAAGGCCTCGTTCTTCTGCATCCAGATACCTACACCTTCATCTACAAGCTATCATTTTGGCCATTTCACTCATCCAAGTCTAAATCATCCCAAGTTTCCATCGACCCTTCCCCGGTCACCATCAAACCACCTCTCTGGTTTTGTTTTCCTATCATCGACCACATCACATATTTGATCCTTATCATTCAACTTTTATATACATTCATTATGTCCCCTACCATCTTAGATCTATTATGTTAGCCCCTAGTTACCATTGACCTTATATGTATTTCTTACATTTACCTTCTTTTTTTTCATAATTTTCTTGCATCCTTTCTATCGATCTTGTTCCATATCTTTTGTAGGTTCCATTCTACCATCTCGGTGCATCATCAGCCTTTAGATCCACCTTCAAATCCTTTAGCTATGCATTCTTCACCACTTCTTTAGTCGATCTAATCCATTCTCTGTCAACTATCCTCTTCATCCTTGGGTCACCTTTGACTTTACATGTTTGGTTAATTTTACATCTTATCGATTCTACATTTATAGTTTCTTTTTGTATCGATTCTACATATTATCCAGATCTTTGCTACATCCAATTTATCATTATCTTATTTATACTATCTTTATCTACAAGAGGTTTGACATCCATCGTAGAAATCTCACACTTCTCATGACTGAAGTTTTTAGGAAACTCTCCCATCTATCTACTAATCCATCTCATTTTGATTTTGTTTGACTTATAGGTCACTTATGTCGTAGTGAGGAAGAGTTAATATTGTGCCCATATCCATACATATCATTTAAAGGTTCCATAAACCCTTGCATATTTGGAGTTACTTGTTTCGTTATTACTAGTTCACTAATCTAAATAGGAATGAAGAAAATTGGTAAACAATCTCATCAAACACCTCACCTTCTAAGGTAAAAAAATGATGAGCAAGATTTTTAAAATTTTCATTCACCTAACAAGGGCTTGATACTTTAGGTTTAAACTTACAACCCTTTCCCACTATCATATCAATCAATATATAATCTTGGCATAAGATCGTTTATTTGAATGAGGCACTTGTTAACCTCTTTGTTATGCTTTTGACATATCGTGTTCATATGAACATGATGGTGTTATTTAACCTTATTTTTACATTTATAGGCATAACCATGTTTAGCATTTTTTACACTATTGGGTCATGTCTCATGGACATGATAAGTTTTGTTTTTAACATGTTTAGATCTGGACCAAGGTTAGGAACAGAAGAAACCATAGGGATGACTTAGGTGAAGGTCATTTTACTCTCAAAACCATCTTCTTCTTTTGATACTTCTATCATATGTGTGTCAATGGGGTCATCAAGTAGGGAGAGAGGCTAGACGAGAAGATTTCCAATTCCTTGTGGTTTGAAGGGGATAATGATTAGCTCATCACATTTTAAGAGCTTTGTAATCTTTGATGTGATTTTCGTGGATATGATTTCGATAGACACAACCTTACCTTTATCTATTTTTACCACTTCAAAATTTTTGGCTCATCGACCTAAACTTTTGGAACACCCTTAGTGGTCGTGACCAATTATTTTGAGGGAAGTGGTTTGTTTAAATGGTTCAAAGGGATTTTATACTTAGAATGAATCCCAAGTTTCCTCTTGAGGTTCTCCAAATGTATGTCGAAGGTATTAAGTTACCATTAAGCGATGAATAACTTACCTAGATGGAGGAATCTAACCTCTTGGAACAAAGTGGAAGGAATGGCCTTCATCTAATGAATCCATGGTATTCCTAAGAGCATATTATAGTTTGTCTCTTTATCGATGATGTAAAACTCACCATCATAGTGGTTTTCAACCTAAGGGAGATAGGAAGGACTATAGTTCTAATTGAATTAGCCTTAAGACTATCATATCCTCACAATGTGTTCCTAGTAGAGGAGAAATTGGTCTCCCCATATCCCAACTTCTGCAAGAAATAAAATGGGACTACATTCATGGCATCACTTTGGTGATCATACCTCTCTTAATGCAGTTGTTATATACCCAAACTTGAAAGTATAAAGTAGGATATCCTCTTCAAGATATTTCAGCGTCAAAGGGCATATTTCTTATATAAAAACAAACCAAGTATCCCTATCATTCCATCCTAGATGGCGTATGCAAAAGTCAATATAGGTTATTTGAGATTTAAGTGGAGGCATAACATAGATTATATTACCAATACTTAAGGCATCTAGAAATTTGGAATGATGTGTAGGGGAATTCTTCAACAAATATTGAAACGAAATGTGAAAAAGGTTTTTTTAAGTCTAAAATCAAATCATAAGCTCCTAAAGGATTTTAGACTATAGGAGTCTCATACTTGCAAGAGAGAATGCACGGAAGAGGTTCTCAAGTGTACTCACTTGTCCAAGTTCTCACACTGGCTCAATTTATAACTTGACTAGTCCCAAGATATGTGTCTTGTTTTTTGGGTCTAGGTTAAGAGAAACTTGATAATTATCAAAATTTGAGGCTTCGTGGTCTTTATTCCTGTAGACAATATATCATGCACTTGGGTACATTTCTAGGTCCTAAAATAATACTAGCATTTACATGATTCCTAAGCAAGAAAACTAGTGTTTGAAAACTATCTTTGGCCTCTTTTCTTTGTCTCTTGTTTTTATTGGGTCTTACACACCCTATAGCCTAGTCATAACTTAACTCATTTATCTGTCATTGCTTTAGACACCAGCGCCTATCAAGACAAAAATGCCTAGGTATTTATATCCCCTCCGGGAACTCCCGACCCTTTTCTACCTCACTCACTCTTTTTGGATCTATTTTATCTTTTGGGCATCATTTTCATTTATGGGCCATCCTT
The DNA here is from genome assembly GCA_018340775.1 of Taxus wallichiana var. yunnanensis. Taxonomy (NCBI): domain Eukaryota; kingdom Viridiplantae; phylum Streptophyta; class Pinopsida; order Cupressales; family Taxaceae; genus Taxus; species Taxus wallichiana. Next base: position 417,142,051 of record CM031237.1, read on the forward strand.
CCAGCTTGTCAATTACAAAATTAAAACAAGGAAATCTTATAAATACATAATTATGTGTTCAAAATCAAGGACTAGGTAGTGATTATTACTATAATCACCTAAGATTACATTCCAAAGTCACTAAAGCACTCTAAAGGCATCCATCTAGCATCCATTCATGGAGCAAGGGCTACATTAACTCAATGTACACTACATAGAACAGGAAGTTCATTCTATTCCATTTACACATTATACTACATTGTTATGCTCTAGTTACAACTTGCACAAGGCCATCCTAGGGTATCATTCTTACACACACACACATAAGAACTACATAGAGTCTAAGATGTAGTGGAGAACTCGGTCATAAGTTCACTCTTGGGGTGACCGATGGGGTCATTCTAACTCCCCAATATGCATTTTCCTTTTTAGGTTTGATGCGGTTTGTGGTCTTTTATAGGTGAACTTATATTTTGTAGGTTACAAATACCTTTAACGATTATAGTGTGAATATCAAACAATCAATAAGAATCAACTAAGAAGACATTGTGACACAAAAACTATAGTTAGAGCTCCTATGTAATAACCAAGACTACCTAGATATGGTCATCATCACCCACATGCCCCTATCCTGCACTTGGGTTCCCTTGTCGACATTATTCTCGTGTTCTAAAGTTTACAATCAGTATTTACGATGTTATTTGCAGTCTATTCATCAATTGTACCTACCTATATCAATTCTTGTCCATTCAAAAATCAACTAATTCCTTTATCTCTCTTCCTTTCTTAGGGTTTCATACTTTATATATTAGTTTTCTTGTGTCATTTTTGTACTTTATCATTTGTACATAATTTATTTCAATAGTTACTCTATAATTAGATTTAATTCAAATTAAATTAAATCATTTGGTGAACCCCACTTGTGATCAAACACTTGGATCCTCATTTTTCCTATTCTACCTAATCTTCTTTCATGGCTCCTAAAAATACTCTAATCTCCTTGCATGACTTACTTCAAATGCACCCACCTTGTAAATATGTTCTCCAAAAATCCCTAGACAATACTATGTATCTCCCTCACAATATGTTACCTTCACAAGTCAGTGCCATTTTTGATCATCTATCTGACAACCCTATCAACCCTAATACTCCATTGAATTAGCCCATATCAGCATCAATTAAAGATTTACACCATGTTTTTCAAGATAAATTTCAAGTTATGGAAACCATGATTACATCTCTTAAAGCTGAAATCCAACATCTCAAGGATGCTTCTAAGGGCCATGTTATTTGTTCTTCTACATCTCATCCTAATCCTATTTCCTCTATATGTGCTCATGTTAGTGAGCCTCAAGTCTTACCACTACCTATAAATATCAAGTTAGATCTCAATGATAAGCCACATGATGTTATTCCTCATCTCCTCACTCAACACTTGATGAACTTTCCAAATACTCACTACTATCTTCCTTATCAGCTTACCATATACTAAGGTATCCCATTTTGTAATTATCATAGAATTAATGGACATAATGACAATGATTTTTATGCTTTAAAATGAAGAATTAAGCACCTTGAGCATCAGGGTTTTATCTCATTTGTTGCACAACATTATGCTTCATGCTCATCTTCAATTATTAAATCCCAATGGGATCCTAAATCTAGTCCTTCCATGTCTCATGAGCATCAATCCCTAATCACTAATGTTCCTTCTCCAATCATTCAAGAGCCTCATGTCCAACCCATTCCAACTAAGCAACCTCCTCTAAAAATTAGTCCATCCCCTCCTCCTCTCAAGCCTTCTACAAAGTTACCAACTATACCTGAGAAACCTCATCTAAAAATAAGTTCATCCCCTTCACCTCAATTCTTCTACAAATTTATCAATCTTAAATAAGTCACCACCATTCAAGATCCCTCTCTAACCCACTCTACTTAAGCACCCAATTAATTTTATCAGACAATCTAATCCTTACATTGATGGATAGAACACATTTCAAAATCCAACACCATGGCATGGTCCTTCTCACATAACCACATAGATCTCCATCACTCACCCACTTGGGGGGAATCAATTTTATCCCCCTTCCATTCCTTCTGGTTGTCTTTAGTATCTACTATCACACTTTGTGCTACATGCACCATCACTTTTACATACTTTCAAACCCTTTGATACATATTATGTATCGTCATTACCCTATGATGTCATCTATGTTCCATGGTTCATACTCAATTTCTAAGGATCTAATTCTGAAATCAACCTCACATCATTCACAATTCATGTTTTTACTTTATGATTAATCTTTCTAGCATCTATTCCAATAACACACTCATTACCTGTTGACATACTCTTGTTCTATGGTTCATTCTTGATCTTGAGAGTTTCTATAAATGAACCTCATCTCATACACATCCACTGGGGGAACATTACTTGTATCATCTTCACATTTTTCATACCACACACATCACACTCATACTCATAATTTTCATATCTTAGTTGCATTTACTCTTTCTAGCTCATTTTATTTACTTGTTACACTTTTTTTTCCATGTTAGACAATGATTCTCAAAGATGTCATCATTTTTCTATATATACACATGTGGATTCACTTGGTCTCTATTTTTTAATTCACATCTCTTACAGGTTTCTTACACATTGCAATGGTGATTGAAAATGTACCTTTTACTAATCCAACTGAGGCTCATAGGGGCATATACTTTCTTCACTCGTCACATAATACACATGTGTTATTATTACATCTAATTACAAAGACTTTACTTTTCACTAATTCATACATGCTCTTCACATAATATTTATCTTTCTAACATGGTAATGGGTGCTTCGTGTGTAGTGTTTCCATTATAATATTACATTCAACCATGGTTATTTGATATTTTACTTGATATTGTTTGCCACTATATGCCTTTTTTTGTAGGCTATGATTTATGTATTGCTTGATAATTATTTTCTTGTTTATGGTCACTTCCGACATCTTATGACATTATGAGCGATGTCCCATGTTTGTGTTAAAAGCACAATGGAATGAGAGGGGGATGAATCAGTCCTTATAAAATTTCAAATTAAACTTCAGATCTGAAACTCAAAATACCATAATCATTCAAACACAATAACCACTTATTCAACTTTAAGAGTGTGCACACCATAAACCATCATCAAAGCATATAACCATGAAAATAAGGAAACACCATAAGAACACAAGATATAAGTGGGAAACCCTTAAAGGGAAGAAAACCCACTGAAAACTATCTTATATTGATATTTTTCTAAATTTAGTGAGGCACCAACCCCATAAGGAGCACCAATCCCTAGTTTAGTAGAGCACTAACCCTACAAGGAGCACCAACCCCTAATTTTGTGAAGCAAAAAATTCACAAGGAGGCTAAAACCGCCCAAGATGATCAATCCCCAACTCAACCACATTATGATGTGTAGATCTCGAATTTTTTTGCCACAACTGATGGAGATCCAATATTCAGCTTGTACTTCTTCACTCAAACCCTAGGTGATCAATCTTCACAAAAAAAGCTCTTCAATCACTCTAAAAATCATCAAACCCTTTCTCTCATGTTCTATTATTTTTATCAACCTGAAACACACTTTAATCATCCTAAATTTATGCTCTAACACCTGCAAATAACATCCACCTAGGTCGCTCCACCTTGCACACACTTCACTAGTTCACAAAAGCACCAAAAACATGCTTCTCCACCTTTCTAACCTCAAGAGGTTGGTCCCCCTTGATGAATTCGACCCAAACACATCTATAAAATTCATAAATTTTAATTATAACAGTTACATTTTACCCATATAGGTCGTCCTAGCTAAAACCCCATTACATATGCCAAAAATGGCTCAAAACCCCATAAACACATTCTTAAAAATGCCCTAACATTAGTACCATACTTTTTCATGACCCATGAACCCTTATACATGATTAAAATATCATAAAACATTCATACATGGTCATAATTAATATCAACCAATCAAATTATTTCATTTATTGGGCCCAATTCCCTTACAAATCTCAAAACAAATGTTTCCTTCAACTTTCTTACTAAAATAATGTGATGGAAAACCTATTAAATTACCTCATCATGAGGAATTATATATATCCCTATAAATCTCTTTGAATATAATTTTCATAACAACTCGAATCACCTCACATTCGACATGTAGCTCAAGTTATGGCCAAAACACTGGACCATGCTATTTGAGACCCCAAAACTACCCTTTAACCATTCAACCTATTTGGACCTAAAAACATCATGAAACTGAATGAAAATGTCTTGGATCCTCCATGGAAATCAATAATACCTCCAAAAATCATGCACCATCAATTTTGTATGCTCCTCCTTTGGACCATCTTGTCTCGAAAACCTTCTTCTTCATAAAATACTAATTTTAGGTGGGGCTCATATCACCATGACCTCAACCATCTATTTATGAAAATAATGAGGAGTCCTATACATCATAAAATCATCAATTTTGGTTAATTAATCATAATTGGGTCACAACACTTCACTTTTTATCAACTTCTTCTAGTCGGGTTTTACTAGGGTTTTAGACTTATTTACCTTATTAACATTCATTCATAAAAATGCGATGATCAACTGACCTCATTATTTTTGTGAAACCATATAAACTCATCTTAGAATCATCAATGAAAGGAACAAGGGACCATGTAAATTACACTATTCACAACGAGCATCAGAAGTTCAAATTCAATCTTGATTTTCACCTGTTCTTGACCTCGCTTCATCAAAACAAATATCTTGCAAAATTCACATCATGGGCACCTGAAATGTTTTTGAGAGCACTATAAATTAATCCTATAACATTTAAAATCATCATAACATCATTTCCAAGGCTCAATATCTCTAATAATTAAGACTTACCTATGCATAAATGTTAGATCCTCATTGAATGCATAGGCCAATCAAATAATGCAAGAACTAAACAAAAAACATATAGAAATGACCCAAACATACCTAATACACCATGATATACCTGATAACATGCATTCATGATCTCAAATGGCTCCAATACACTCTGTCACACCTCATAGTTGCTCTACCTACTCCTAATGAGCACCTGTAACAATAAGAAACACATGTACTTACACTATGCCATCTTTGTTGTGAGTGCTCAAGCATTATTGATCGGTTAAAGTATGGAAGTTATAAAATAAAATATAGAAGGTTTACATAGGAGAGAAGAGTGCATTAAAAAGTGTAAGAGGATAAAAATGAATCACACATTGAGGATAGAGACAAATTCGGGACTTAGCCGTTTTCACGATGAGGATCTATTTTTGGAGATAGAGTGCGGAGCACAAAAACTAGTTAAAAACTTGTGCGACACACATATATTATTTTTTGAGGTTCGGATATGAAGCACTTTGCATGGATGTAGGCTAAGAATATATCTACTACTAGAAGTTAACTAGAAGTAGTCTATTGTTCACGCACTTGCATGTGTGGCTATATTGTAATGATGCATGGCTAATAATAGCATGCAACCTATTTTGGGATTAGATAAGTGGTGAAGGGAAAGTCCCCACCCTTATAAATATGTAGTGAACTATGTGGCATAGGATGGCATGTGAGAATTGAGTTATTGTGAGGTTATGCTGTCAAATCTGATGTACGCATAGACTATGGTATTATCTATTGTAATCAGCTTCTATGTATTTATCATGTTTAATGCAATGGAATGTGTTGGCTGAATCAGAGTGTCAAATCCTGAGTATAATTTTTTTGTATGCTTGATTTCATCATGGTTATCTCTTAAGTCTATTATTCTCTAGATCTAGATCTGAATATGTACTGTAGAATGAAATACTAGTCATAGATCTGAATGCTTTAAGTCTTCATCATGCTAACATCCTGCAACAACAACCCTAAAGAGGGGCCTAGTACCTTTGCACACTTTAGGTGAGTGCTCGGTCTAGGCTGAGTGATGTGCTAGTGCGTCTAGGCTTTTATTGGTGAATTATAGGCTGCATCATTGGTTCCATTACTGGGACCTCTTTTTCAATTGTTTTCAGGATGGTTTGTAATGAATACATACCGTCGACCCTAGTAAGTGTTGAGGAGTGGATACATGGTCTGGAAGAAGAATACACATGGAGGTTCAACACTAGATCTGAGTTTAATGCACGTGTATGGGTGGAACATAATCTATATGACAGTTTATATGATATCTTCTTCTCTATCTTTCCATTAGAATTGTATGAGTGGTTGATTGCTTATGCATTTAAATGTAGTTAGAGGTATTGCACACTTGTTTGGATGTAAGAAGAATTTTAGACCCTTTATGATGCTGATCTAATTTGGAGTCATGTTGTGGATACATGGTTCTATGGTGTTTTGAACAGTTATATCTTGGAGTACTCAATTTCCACTTATTTGTGTCCAAAGGTAGATGAATTCTATTTTTTATGATATCCAAGGGGAACTTACCTGCAAGGAATTCCACTAGCAATCAAGATCCTAATGGTGAATTTGAATTTAGAGAGAAAACCGATGGCTAACTAACCCCCCACGGGGGGGGAGTAGGTTTGGTGAAATATGGAAGACCTAGTGGCAGAGAGGTAGAGAGAGGAAAGGCAGCTTAAGTATAATGAGGTACGTGAGAGGGAGGTTGCAGAGTGAATGACATTGTGGAGAAAGATTGTTCTAGAAGGAGTTGAATTTCACACAGAAGATGTGGAACCCGAGTATCATGAACTCCCCCATTTAAGAAAGCATGAAAGGTAACCCTCCTTAGCCTCACAATGAAGCACACCAAAGCAGAGAGATGACCTGGGCCATGGGCGCGCATCTAAATCCACCTATTAACCTTGCCCTTGCGCTTGGTTTTCTAGCATCTAGTATAACAAATAGTCAACAAGCTAATTCAAGTAGTGGGAGAGTAGGAGTGAGTCTTATAAGAGGAACATTGATGGTAGAGTAAATGACTTCGTTGTTATATGGGAGTACCTTTTTGAGTGTATCATCTACACAGAATTTAGGCACACATATTTTTGGACTATCTTCTAGGAGTAGTAACACTTCGCAGACTATTGGGGTACAGTTCAATAATACTATTAGGACACAGGAAGTACATCTTCTGGTCTAACCCTAGCTATAGGTTTTGGATTAGAAGGTATAGGTGGCTCTAGCTCCAAGTGGATCTAGTGGTTCCGGAGGTAGAAGAAACATAGGACGTTCGGATCGTGTGGGCAAAGTCCACACAAACCCTGAATATTTACATGGATATGTCTCTTCATCTTCCAAAGTATAGGGGCATAGAAGATGTTGTTAAACACATACATATGTGTGAAATAATATGGCATGTAAAAGGGATCGTGGCTTCCTTGCATAGGGAAAGTCAATTTGCTACTACGTTATAAGGGCGTACACACATCCGGTATAGTACAGTTTTGACCCCGATCAAAATTGTGTAGATTATCCAACTTTAAAAGATGTGTTCCTTAAAGAGTTTCATATCACCGAGTTTGAGAAAAATAATTTAAGTGTGCTCAAAGATATCAAGCAATGCACTACCGAGAGTGTCGAGAGTATGATGCCCATTTCAAAACGTTGTTATCTAAGCTTTCTTATGATATTCATGCAATCCAAAGATGCATAATGGTTTTTTGGAGGCTAGATTACACCTTTTAAGAAGCACTTGAAGCAACTTTATGCACTTTGAGGCAAAGTTGGAAGTATAGACACTTGGGTGAGCCCATTTTTAGAAGCACAAATTACAACTATGACAAATTAGTTAGAGAAACTATTGGCAAATTCAACACATGAGACATGCACATTGATTTGGTACACAAATTGTGAAGTGGAAGGTCAAAAAAAGGATAGTTATCCCTCTAGATCAGTGCACTCACTCACTGTTAGACTGTGAGATATGCCATTTAAACCATGATGCTAGCCACGCACAATACTACAACGCGCGATAAGGAAGAATGTTTCATGCTAATGTAAAATATGTAGGTCCATGACTCATGACATGAAAGATTACCGTCTAATTGGTCGATCCATAATGCTAAAGATATTGGTGTATGATAGATAGGAGTTTCAGATAAATCTAAAGGTAAGAACGAGCATCGGATCGGGATCACAATTAGGCACGCTATGATCGTAATGAAGGCAATTTTGAAGGTAGTCATGGCTGAGGTCAAGGATACCATGGTGGATTTTGAGGATGAGGTTGTGGTGGTGGAAGAAGTGAGTTATTTCATGGAACGTGTTATACATGTAGATATCTTGAACACTAAAGGCTTGAATGTCCTCGAATATTACATGTTCTATCCATGGAAAGAATCATAGCTATAAGGAATGCCCTAACTTGTATGAGCATATTAACAAGTAATATAAATAGGAAAACAAAGGCACATGGATGATTATGATACAATGCACTATGCGAGAATTAATTGATGCCCAAGTTGGAACTAGAATTTGAGGTATTGTAGGTAAAAATCATGACCCACGCTAAAGTAATGCATGTTAGAGAAGCACTACAGTAGAAGCCTACCATCACTAAGGAGGAGGTTCTACATGCATGATACCTAGATCCTGCCCATCAGAAGGAGGTTTATAAGGAAACTAGAGAGGTACTTAGGAATCTTCAAGGTGAGATACAATATTTAAAAGAGAAATCATGGAAGATGGAGAAAAAGAAAGCATCAGAGATGGACCAAACTGATATATATGACTTGAGAGAAGTGTGCAAGTTGTTGTTCCAGAATAATATCATTCCACTGTTAGGGAATTTGTTAAAAGGAAATACTCCATGCGCAAGTATTGAGACTGGGAGGTAGATCCTCCATGTAAATCTTCCCCCTCATAGCCTAGATTACGACAAGGAAATAACTCTGAATGTTTTTGTGGATGGGTGGCTATTGAGTAATATATTGATTGATACTAGCACATAAGTCAATCTTCTTACTTTAGATGCATGGGAAAAAATGGGGAGACCCCCATTGCATCCATCCTCTAATGTATTATTCATGGCTAATTAGACTAAGGACACTCCCATTGGAGTTTTAAAAGATGCATCCATTACCATACAAGGAGCCAAGTTCACTGGAGACTCTGATGTTTTAGTGTTGGCAGAGTAAGAAGATAGCTTCCCAACTCTATTGGGGCTTCCTTGTTACTATGCAAATAATTTTGATCTTTGGTTCAACAAGGGTTATATCAGTTTTGAAAATAAGGAGGAAAGAGTTATTATCCCTTTAACAGATGGAAAATCTATGCCCTATGTTGAGCCCTTGAGTGAAGAAGACCTGAATAGGATTTATGTACGTGCCATCTAGGATCTAGAGGTTCTTGAGCCATGTAAAGAAGGAATCCTTCAGTGGGAGGATACATAGTCTATCAATGATACTACAAGTGTTTCTTGTGATAACTGGGCTCATAGCATGTATGAGTTGGTAGGACATGAATTAAAGAGCATATTTTCTAAGGGCAACAAGCCACGTTATGTTAGGAGAATAGGTAATAACTCGCACCTTGTTACACTAGAGAAGGAAATCCTATGGTGTTCTGCGCACCATGGACGAACAAAGGATAGACCCACTTTGGAAATAAGAAATATGCTATCATATACACTATGCAAGACATCAGCGTGTTGGTGGGTAGTCCACAAGAATAATCTTGTAGGATGGAATGAGCTTAGGATTGCTCTTACCACTAGGTTCCATAGAGCAATGCACATAATCAAATCTATACTTATCATGGTGTAATCAACCTATTCAACACCACGTTTATAAGTATGAGAGACTCTGAATAGAGGAGTAGGAAGCTTTACCACCTTCACTCTAGGTGCACAAGTTTTATTCCACTTTACAAGGTTGTGCACGTGCTTGGTATGTCTATGTAGAACTCCATAGAGAGACTGGAAATCGTAGGATTTAATTATAGGAATGGCCTAGACATTTGACTTCTTTTCTACCAATCCTCCAGTGGAAGAAGCATTAAAAGTCATAAAGCACTTAACTATGGGAGATAGTGCCAAGGTTGAAGAACTCATTCAAGAGTTATTGGATGAAGGAAACTTAGGAGCACATTTTTTTGAAGAGATAGAGGCCGACGCCACACTTCTTTAGCATGCTTACCTTAAGAAAGAAAAAGGTAAAATGATGTACTTGGTGGATGATAAAGAAGTAGAATATCTGGATATAAACTATTCAATAGGTAGGCGTGAGGTATTAGACAGTGTAGATAAGACCACGTGCACCTATCATGAACCTATGAAGACAAAGAAGGTGAATATTGGATCAAATGTTGAGCATAAGGAATCCATAATTAAAGACTATTTGTCGAGACTCTAAAGTGGGAAAAATCATAAAGCTACTACGAGATTATCGTGACTTATTCCATCGAGGCTACCATGAACTTAAAGGCATGCATGAATCATTAGGCGAGATGAAGATAAAAACTAAAGAGGGTGCATGCCCAGGCCTCGAAAGAGACCCTACATGATGAACCCCAACTTGCATGAAAAGGTCAAAGAAGATATTGAAAAAATGTTGAAGTCCTGGGATTATCAAACCCCTTGACAAGTTAGAATATGCTAGTCTAATGGTGATCGATATCAAGAAGGATAGACATGCATTAGAATCTGTGTGTGGACTACAGGAGCTGAATTTTCCTGTGTGATTGATCCATTTCCTACACCATTCACTGAGGAAATACTAGAAGGCGTTGTAGGGTGTGAAATCTATTTGTTTATAGATGGGTTCTCTGGGTATCATCAGGTTAGGATTTCCCAAGAGGATCAGAAAAGACTACTTTTACTACTGAATGGGGTAGCTTCACCTATACTTGTGATGCCTTTTGGTCTAAAAAATTCACCTGTTGTATTTTCACGCATAGTTGTTCAAGTATTCAAGGAGTTTATTCACAACTTCTTACAGGTTTATTTGGATGATTGGACGATGTATGGATTAGTTAAAGATCATTGTGACAATCTACGCTTAATGTTTGAAAGATGTAGATAGTTGAGTATCTCTTTGAACATCAAGAAGTGCATATTTGCTACACCATTTGGGATACTATTAGGACACATAATCTATAAGGAAGGTTTGTTGGTTGATCCAACTAAGGTTGTAGTCATTATAGGCCTAAAGGAGCCTACTAGTCAGAGTGAGCTACATGGATTTTGGGTCATACAGGATATTACAAGAAGTTTATTCATGGATATGCCAAAGTTGTCACATGGTTGGAGGAGTTATTGAAAGGGAAAGGTATGTTCTATTGGAGAGAACTGTAGCAGCATGCATTCGAGACATTAAAGGAGAAGCTTGCTACCATACCTATCTTGAATTTTCCTTCGTGGGACAACCATTTCATGTACATGTGGATGCCTCTGGCACAACCATTGGTGAAATATTGGCTCAACCTGGAGAAGGTATTATAGATCATCCTATCTATTTTGCTAGTAGAAAGATGACTCCTACAAAATATAACTACACAACTACAGAGTGCGAAGCTTTTTCAATGATCTATGTGTTACATAAATTCTGACAGTACCTACTAGCTACACCATTTGTCTTCTATACAGATCATATGGCATTGAAGTATTTGGTAAAAAAACCCATTTTACAAGGGTGCATATGAAGATGGGTACTCGTATTTCAAGAATTTGATTTCACAATTGTGGTAAAACCAAGGAAAAGTAATTTTGGACCAGATCATTTATCAAGAATATAGTCAGGAGAAGAAGCACAAGAAATTGAAGATAGCATGCTAGATGCAAAATTATATAGGTTATAATGAGTGCCATCAGAATTAGAGGACATTGTTGTCTTTCTACGAACATGCATAACACCATAAGGAATGAAATATTTAGAGAAGAAATAAATTTCTATACATGTGGCACCCTATATGTTGATTAGTGATGACATGTACAAATTAGGTTGGGATGATGTATTTCACCATTTTGTATTGGAACATGAGCACACGATATCATGGAGGAATCTCATGGTGGTATTGTAGGTGGCCACTATGCAGGTGACGCCACTGCATGCAATATTCTACTTGTTGGATTATGGTGGGAGACCCTATATAAAGATTGTAAGGATTATTGCAAAGCTTGTGATCATTGTCAATGTCTTTTCAAACCAAGACAATGAGATACGATGCCTTTAAGGAATATTCCTAGTGAAGAGCCATTTGCAAAATAGGCTATATATTTTGTGGGTCCTATCTCACCAGCTACACGTAAAAATGGATCATGTTATATCATAACTTGCATAGATTATATGACAAGGTGGGAAGAAGCAACACCTACAAAGGATTGCATAGTGGATACATCAACTATGTTTCTATGGGAAAATGTTATTACACAGTATGGATGTCCTTTAAGTTTGACCAGTGATAGAGGAACACACTTTCTGAATGAGACAATAAGAATTTTATTGAATGAATTCATGAATGCACACCATAAGATTACACCATATCATCCTTATGAAAATGGGACTGCTGAGGCTTTCAACAAAATTTTGAGCCAGATATTAACACAAATTTGTGATGTTGTAAGAAAGGATTGGGATGATAAAGTATCTACAATACTTTAGGCATATTGAACAACATATAAAAGGTTGAACAAATCCACACCATTTCGCTTAGTGTTTGGTGTAGAAGCGCTATTCCTATGGAATTCATGTTACCTTCTTTGTGTATTGCATGCACTTTGGGAGGTCTAGCTGATGAGTAAGCATTAAAAGAATGGATTGAAAATTTAATCAGTTGATGACCCACGAGAAATATCACGTTGGATTCAAAAATAAGAGAATAACAGGCGAAAGCATGGCATGACAGGCACATTAGGGATAAAAATCTTGAGATAGGATAGACGGTGGTCCTTTATGATTCTAAATTTTGCACCATCTAGGTAAACTCAAATTACATTGGTTGGCATCGTATGTTATCACTCACATACTTGGAATAGACACTTGCCAATTAGAGGTGCTTGATGGAATATGGTTACCTGGACACTTCAATGGGGTAGGTGAAGCCCTACTATAAATAAGTCTTCTTGGTTTTGTGATAAGGTAGTGTTTCCATTTAGATTAGATTTTAAATTTTGTATTTCCTTATTTTTCGTTGTGTTTTGTCAATTTAGTTGGTGTGTTTGTGTAATAAGAGTTTTTTCACTCCAAAAGCTAATTACTATTTGGAGAATTTTTATGAGTAGAGGATTACACATACCCTTAGTGTGGGGTGGTTATTGATATCTAGGTACAAGACTAATGAAAATAATTACATATGAAAGGAACTAACTACTATGAGTGTTATTCAATTTGGAAAATTGAAAGAAAAAAATATTTCTTCTGGAAATAAGAACCATAGGTGGAGGTAGATGAAGAAACAAGTATAACATGATGTAAGAAAAGGTAGTGAAGACTATCAGTGGAAGGCGTAGTGACAAGGTATTTAGGTGCATGGAAGCACGCCGAAGAGAAGTTTTCAGCCAAAAGTAGGAGGGCATGCTAAAAGGTTATATCTTAGTCGTGAAGATGTATCATGTGGAAGGAATGAAAATGGTTGATTAATGAGAGGATTGTTGGTAGGTGGAGCAATAAATGCACTAACTTTTTGAAAATATATATAAGGATAGGATGGCTATTCATTTTACCCATTGCAATTAAGAGAATTTGAAAAGATTTAAGTGCAAATGAACCAAGAAATCATGTCGAGGTGCAAAGAGTGTGAAACCAGACATGGAGAGGAGGTTTTTACGTAGGAGAAGCTTGTATTTCCATAGGTGAAGGGTTTGAGTGAAGCAAACACATTATAAATAAGATAGGGCATGTAATTTCCACTAGGGCATAAAGATTTGAACTAGGGTTTCAACTTACTTGATTACAGAGGGAGGAAAAGAGATATTTTTTAGATGGCACTGAAGAAAGCACCCGTAGTAGGAGTAAAAGGGAAGAAGAAGGTCAAAGTGGAAGAAGAAATTACTCCCAAGAGTAATTTCTTAGAAATTAAGTATCCAGAGGGTGTGATCATGGGACAAGAATGGGGTTCCCACATTCATCAATGTAAGATCAATGATTACAACCATTGAACATTGTATAATAAGAAGGAGCTCGATGTGTTTTTTAGCACAAAAACAAACAAGCACACAACAAAATATATGCTAGTGTATGATGACGCTGGTGAGAATTTACTAAAGTAGATTGGAGTTTACCAATTGTACAAGTTGCCATAATTTGGGAATTATGAACCATCAGACGATGGTTGAGGATAAGAGTCCATGAGGACTTCTTCTACTTCACCGAACGAAGGGTTAGAATCATAGTTGCCTTGATTTCAACAGTGTCATGACTAAGGGCCTCGGGAGCGGATCTGACAATGATTTAACTAATAAGGCTGCAATCCCGAGACAAGGAAGGAGATGGGGTATACCAAAGGTCGGCGTGGCATGGAAATCAACAAATCAAGAAGTACCCAATAGTGCAGAAAATTACACATCTTGTAACAAGGCCGAATGACCAAGAAAGGTGGTCGCAGTAAACATAATGTGGCTGCACATTGCAAAGAAGATGTCTCAAGGAGTGGTCTACAATATCATGGATCACATAGTGAATACATTTATTGAAGAAGTGCAGACATGTGATAGAATAATTTTTGGTGCTATTTTATTGTCTTTGGTGTTTATGGAGATTGGAGTGCCCAATGGGCTAAAGGAGAAGATTTGGGAGTACCCCACAGAACACAAATCTTTGGTGGAAAGATTTCAAAAATACTTGTGCGAAGGATCAATGAGTAGACCATTCAAGCAGAGGGTGGAGAAGTGGTATGATAGACTCCACACAACATTCGAAGAAGAGTGACACATACCCAAGGAGTTACCTTCGGTGGTGGGTAAGGTAGTATAGTTTGTATTCTACCAACATTTTTGCATCGTGTGATTTGCAATGAAGGATGGGGCTTGAAGCCTACGGTGCAAACTACCATATTCCTTCACAGCAATATATTTCCAAGAATCAGTTCACTAGTTTTCAAATGCGTGCCACCTAACCTTCAATACAGAAAAGGTAGATTACGACTACCACACTCTGAGAAAGAAATGTGTATATCCAGGGTGAAATGCTTACATTGAGAGGCTTATCTCAGATGTTATAAGCATGAAGCCTATATCTTGGTAGTTAGGGACACCAGAGCAACACTTGTGTACCTTCAACTCAAGCCCAAGCTGGAGAACACTAAGTATGTGGAGAATGAGTTCATGCTCTCAGGGCCACCAAAATGTAAGCATATAATGGAAAATGTTCCATCACCTAAGCCCACAGAGATAATACAAGTAGATGATGAAGAAGAGGAGCATGAAGATAGTGGTGGTTTGGAGCACAGAGGCAGAAGGTAGCCTCCAAATAAGGAAGAAGCTGAGCACACGACTACTCCACCCCAGCCACAAGAAGGAGATGATGAGGACCTAGATGTGGTACAAGAAGAGCGTCACTTCAAAATATTATTCAAGAGAACAAGAACCCAAGGTGCTACTCCAAAATTAGTGTGAAAAGCACTTCAAATATCTCCAAAGAAGGAGACAATTGAGAGGAGAAAAAGAAAGTTGAAGCTGAATGAGGAGGCAAAAGATTTTAAGGAAAGCGTGCCCAATTCCCCTACACCTCCAGAGAACATGGAAGAACCAAAGGATGAAGAAATGAAGGATGGAGAAGAGGGAGAAAAGGAGGTAGATGAGATAATGACTGAGACTGCTTAGGGTATAACAAAACAAGCTCCAAATCTTGAAGCCCAAGTTCCTAAGGGGCTAATATCAAAGAGAACAAGTGGAGAATATGTTCCACCAATCATGTACTATACCAAGAACACAGTAAAATTTTCTCAGCCATTTTTAGAGCACCATGAAACAAAAGGAGTTGTATGGATGGGAGCTGATGGATGAAGATATGGAAACAATGCACAAAAAGAAGCAATCACATGGTCAATGCACATGTACAAGGACGAACTAGAATTTGATGTATGTGAAGAGTCATGTGTATCAAGGAGGTTAAAGAAGACACTCAGACGATTGACACATAATAGTAAAGCCTACTCACATGTCGATGAACAAGTGAGTAATGCTTTGATTAAGGTCTCGACAGAGGTGGTATAGCAAAATATGGATAATGTCATGAACAATTAAGGTGCCGAGGAGGAGATCAAAACTAAAGATGTAAGAATAACATGCCTAAAGTGAGAAAAGACTTGGGCAGAGAAGAAGAATGTTTTTTCATCGAATGGAAGAGGAAGTTGGGGAAAATATCTTGAAAGCAAAGCCACACTTAGAGCCAAAGGTACCCAAAACATTTCCTTCGGCAACACATTATGTACAAACCTTGGTGGACTTGGTTCTTGAAGATGAACCTCTGTGTATGTCGTAACCAAAATATCTAGCATAGGAAGCAGAGTGAGAAAAGTCTTTGGTGATGAGAAAAATTACATCATATGAGGGGTTGCTTCAGAGCTTATAGGAGGAACTGAAGAAATCAGATCAAGCGTTGAATATCTGACAGCCCAAAATCTGTTATAAGAACCAGGACCATTTTGGAAGATAGTGAAGTCTTGAAGGCCATGAAAGATGAGACCTTGGGCCACACAAAATGATTAGCACTTCTCAAGAAGAAGTGTGAGGCCTTTACAACAACTCAATAACCACACAAGGAAAGGATGAATGAGCTTGGGAAACTCATCACGCAAAATATGGACCTATTAGAATGAATAATGACTATCATGTCTAGCATTGTGTTGGTCTTGCAGAATAAGAAAGGAGAGATTGTTAAAGATGAGTTAGATTCAATTGCATTGGATATCCTAGAAAAGGAAGAGGCCACCTCAATGATTGACATAATTTAGAGGTAGAAATAAGAGAAGAATATCCTAAATTTATTCTTTCGGTTGAAAGAAATATACCGCAGGTAAAGACATTCTTTTATTCATCAAAATTCTTTCTATTCTTCTATTCATATTATTTGATTCATTTTGGAGACAACCATTATCGGAGGCGTAAATGCAATTAGTGTGGGTTAATATTGATCAATTAAATTATAAAACTTAGAAAAGAACATACAAAAGGTTTACGTGGGAAAGTAGAGCACATTTAAAAGTGTGAGAGGATCGAAAAGGAATCACATGCTGAGGACATAGACATATTAAGGACTTAGCCATTTTCATGATGAGGATCTATTTTTGAGATAGTGTGCGAGAGCACAAACCAGCTTAAAAACTTACGTGACATGCATTATATTTTTGGAGGATCAGCTACGAAGAACTTTGCATGAATGCAAAGGTTGAGAATAGATCTATTATTGGCAAAGCTTAACTAGAAGCAGTACTATTACTTGCACACTTGCATGTGTGGCTATATTGTAATAGCGTGTGGCTAATAATAAAGATGTGACCTATTTTCGGATTAGATAAGTGGTGAAGGGAAAGTCCCCACCCTTATAAATATGTAGTGAACTATGTGGCATAGGATGGCATGTGAGAACTACGTTATCATGAGGTTATATTGTCAAATTTGATATGTGGATAGACTATGGTATTATCTATCAGTAATCAACTTTTGTGTATTTATCATGTTTACTGCAATGGAATGTATCACTAAATCAAAGTGTGAAATCCTAAGTATAATTGGTTCGTATATGCTTGATTTCAGCATGATTATCTCTTAAGTCTATTATTCTATAGATCTAGATCTGAATATGTAATGTAGAATGATATACTATTCATAGATCTCGAATGTCAGTAAGCCTTCATCATGCTAACATCCTGCAATAACAACCCTAAAGAGGGTCCCAGCACTCTTTGCGTGCTTTGGGTGAGCGCTTGTCTAGGTTGAGTGTTGTGACAACACGCTTGATTTTTATTGGTGAATTCTAGGTTACATCAAGCACTCTTAAATCATGTTATCGAACATGACTCCCAAGAAACCAAGAATCTTAAACTACCGAGCAACACCTCCTAAGCACCTGTATGGGCTTCACTAGAGCAAGCATGCAACACTGAATCCCAATGTAACAGCTTTATAAAGATCTAAGCCATCATATTAACACCACATACATCATCATGAAATCATCCTACAAAATTCACTTTGTCATTAATGTGTTTTCGCATCACGACAACACCTTATAGGCACCATGCCAACAAATAAACCCGCTTTTCACGATCCATCTTGTCTCGCATACTTACTTGTTACATTATTTTTTACCGCATGCTTTATACTTTTTCTACTAAAACATGTTACTAGCCACTTTGTTTGCATGTGCCTTGGTTTCTACCATGCACACCCCCTACCCCCTCCAAGTATACATTTCATCTTGACATCGGGTCCTCTCATCTAGACCGCATTCTCCTACGCTTGTCGCATGCACCCCAAATGAGGGGGCATCCATTAGGTGAACAAATCACCCCTATAATAGCTCATAACTATAGTTTATAATCATAAAATCATAAGAAAAGTATAGGAACATAGTCACATAATGAACCATAATTAGACTTAGGTCGAATGATAGAGCGTAATCCAACGAATAGAATCGTAAAGTAGTGCTGCACTTTTTCCTCCCTAGCGCGTGATTTCCTTGTTAGAACGGTCCTATTATGTGTTGTCATTGATGAAAAACCAAATTAATGAAAAATTGGATTATTTTTAAGGTTTATTTGACGATGTGTATGATGTTAACATGATGATTTAAATGTGTACTTGATGATATAGTGAGATTCAATGAGGATTGTTTTTTCTTGCAAGCCTATTCATGTGCCTAGGTGATGCTACATGAATTTATGAGCTTCTTGGATGCTTGAGAATGATTTTTACATGATGGATAATATGTTTGGAGAGTGTTTAGGCACTCACAAAGAGTGTATTGATACATATACAAGTGACTTACTATGTTATAGGTGCTCATTTGGAGCATGCATGTACGTAGCTAGGAGGTGTGAAAGTGTGTTTTGAGCTATATATGAGCTCGTGGAAGCATGAATTTAGGCATTTTTGGGTCATTTTCAAATGTTTTACGATGAGTTATAACATTCTTTCTCGTTTCACTCGGAAATGCTTCGTTCCTTTTAGAAACAGATATAAGGTTAGGGTTAGGAGGAATACCCGTAGAATGTCGAGATGATGTGCGCGTGCACAGAGAGAAAGATCAAAGTTGATCGCGAAGAACTCCTTTTTGTCCTGGGAAGGACTACTCGCAAATAAGAACACAAGACCACAAGATTTTGATTAGATAATAAATGAGGGAATCGCTTGGGTCCAGAAGTATGAAACTTCCTTTCGAAGGTGGTCAGCCTCCCTAAATATGAATTAACACAAAATACTGTAGAGTACTAATTAAATTGTTTCGTGGAACTAGGTAGGGAAAAGGCTGTTTTTCTTGGTTTTGATCAAAGGAACCGATGCCGGTTATCTATAACCGATGGCGGTCACTGATAACCGATACCGGTTGGTTCTAGGATCTTCTGGGCTGGTTGTGGTGTTTGTAATGGCTGGTTTTTGGATAGTATTGAGAAATGGGATGGTTAGAAGCTAAGGAATGATGGTTAGAGGCAATGGTTCGTTAGATAATGGGTTCAGGAACGGATTTGGGAAGATTACAATTCCAAAAGCACAAGAAATGTTATAATGGAGGACATGCAAGATATAACTTACTGGTTTTTTTTGATGAAGGTGCAAGTTGATCTCCTTTGCTGCCAACTCTTCTGGTTTCTTTACTCGTCTCTGCTTGGTCGAGTGAAGTTCTGGACTCTGCTGATCGCTTTGGACTCTCCTTTGGCTAAAAATCCTTCGACTGATCTCCAAAATGAAATTCCGATCCGTTGTTTTGGTTTGGGGAGCCCATTTACAGGGAACCGATGGCGGTTGCGTAACCGACGGCGGTCGAGTAGGAACCGGCATCGGTTAGGAAAAAGTAGGCTATTTTTAGTAAAATAGCCCACCTTCCCTGCTTTTCTCCCGAGAGATCAGTTGCGGGCTTGGTCAAGTGGCTAGAAGGTCGGCTTTGGGTGCGAGTAAGGAGGCATTAGTTATGGATGTGAGTCTAGACCAAGTCACAGGTCTTAATTAGGTTAGTTTAGGGTTAGGGCTAGGTCATGATGAGGTGGCAAAGTGAGGTGGCGGATAAGGTGATGTGGATTTATCAATTACAAGGTAATTAATAAATAATTGTGTGAAGTTTAGGTAATGAGGTTAGGTTGCGAAATGGGATGCGGGTCACAAGGGGTCGTGAGACACGAATTTGGTGTCTACATTAGCCCCTTATTGTCGTGTAGCTTGTTCTCAAAAAGTCACGCGACAATAATATGAAGTGGTTTCTCATGTTAAAGATATAGGTAATCCCCCTCAAATCTATCACAGATTGAGTGAACGGGAAATCAGGGATAGGGTTGATAAAGAGTATATGTGGTAGAGAGGATGGTAAGGTGATGGTGTAGGTCCAAGGAAGCAGACGCATGTTGAAATGCAATAGTACGACTAGGGTACATGATTTGACGAGCAAACCAAAGAATGTATAGGCAAAGGTCGATAGTTTATCCAAACAAGGGTGATATAATCCTCGTATCCAAGGCATAGGAAGTAGCTCCGTGGTATATAATGTAAGGTACAGAACGCTTAGGCATGTTCGGCAGTACCAAATGGTTGGTTTGGTTGAGATAAACGTCACGGTCTAGGTCTAGGCAAAGTTGGTCGACAGATCAAGTCAAGGACCCTAATCATGCTAAAACACGAACAAATGAGCTCGATGGAACACAAGGTACGGATGGATGGATAAAATAAAACGTTGATTGTGGGTATAGTATGGAAGTGATGCGGCCTTGGTCGGGCCAAGTTGTTGGGTGGTGGCCATGGGTCACCCAAATAAGTGGTTGAGGCCTTGGTCGGGCCAATCGGGTAGGGCGAGGCCTTGGGTCGGGCCAAATAGGTAGGTTGAGGCCTTGGGTCGGGCCAATCGGTAGGGCGAGGCCTCGGGTCGGGCCAAATAGGTAGGTTGAGGCCTTGGTCGGGCCAATTGATGGGGGCGAGGCCTTGGGTCGGGCCAAATAAGTGGGGCGAGGCCTTGGGTCGGGCCAAATAAGTGGGGCGAGGCCTTGGGTCGGGCCAAATAGGTAGGGCGAGGCCTTGGGTCGGGCCAATTGGTAGGCAAGGCCTGGGGTCGGGCCAACAGGTAGGTTGAGGCCTCTGGGTCGGGCCAACCGGTGGTAGGGCGAGGCCTCGGGTCGGGCCAACAGGTAGGGTTGAGGCCTCGGGTCGGGCCAATTGGTAGGGCGAGGCCTTGGGTCGGGCCAAATAGGTAGGTCGAGGCCTTGGCCGGGCCAATTGATAGGGCGAGGCCTTGGCCTCGGGCCAAATAAGTGGGCGAGGCCTGGGTCGGGCCAAATAAGTGGGGCGAGGCCTTGGGTCGGGCCAACAGGTAGGGCGAGGCCTTGGGTCGGGCCAAATGGGTAGGTTGAGGCCTCTGGTCGGGCCAATTGGTAGGGCGAGGCCTTGGGTCGGCCAACAGGTAGGTTGAGGCCTTGGTCTGGCCAATCGACAGGGCGAGGCCTTGGCCGGGCCAAATAAGTGGGCGAGGCCTTGGGTCGGGCCAACAGGTAGGTTGAGGCCTTGGGTCGGCCAATCGTGGTAGGGCGAGGCCTCGGGTCGGGCCAAATAGGTAGGCCGAGGCCTTGGCCGGGCCAATGGTAGGGCGAGGCCTCGGTCGGGCCAACAGGTAGGGCGAGGCCTCGGGTCGTGCCAAATAAGTGGGCGAGGCCTCTGGCTCGGGCCAAGGTAGGGCGAGGCCTTGGGTCGGGCCAAATGGGTAGGTTGAGGCCTCGGGTCGGGCCAATCGGTAGGGCGAGGCCTCGGGTCGGGCCAACAGGTAGGTTGAGGCCTTGGGTCGGGCAATTGATAGGGCGAGGCCTTGGCTCGGGCCAAATAAGTGGGCGAGGCCTCGGGTCGGGCCAACAGGTAGGTTGAGGCCTTGGGTCGGGCCAATTGGTAGGGCGAGGCCTTGGGTCGGGCCAACAGGTAGGCGAGGCCTCTTGGGTCGGGCCAATCGGTTGGTAGGGCGAGGCCTTGGCCGGGCCAAAGTAGGTAGGCGAGGCCTTGGGTCGGGCCAAATAAGTGGGGCGAGGCCTTGGCCGGGCCAAATAGGTAGGTTGAGGCCTTGGGTCGGGCCAACAGGTAGGCGAGGCCTGGGTCGGGCCAAATAGGTAGGGCGAGGCCTTGGGCCTCGGCCAAATAGGTAGGTTGAGGCCTTGGGTCGGGCCAAATAGGTAGGGCGAGGCCTGGGTCGGCCAAATAAGTGGGGCGAGGCCTTGGGTCGGGCCAAATAGGTAGGGCGAGGCCTTGGGTCGGGCCAACAGTAGGCCGAGGCCTTGGTCGGGCCAACAGGTAGGCCGAGGCCTTGGGTCGGGCCAACAGTAGGGCGAGGCCTCGGGTCGGGCCAACAGTAGGTAGGTTGAGGCCTTGGGTCGGGCCAAAGGTAGGGCGAGGCCTTGGGTCGGGCCAAATAGGTAGGTTGAGGCCTTGGGTCGGGCCAAATAGGTAGGCGAGGCCTTGGGTCGGGCCAATAGGTAGGTTGAGGCCTTGGGTCGGCCAACAGGTAGGGCGAGGCCTCGGGTCGGGCCAAATAGTAGGTTGAGGCCTCGGGGTCGGGCCAAATAGGTAGGGCGAGGCCTTGGGTCGGGCCAAGTGGTAGGGTGAGGCCTTGGCCGGGCCAAATAGGTAGGTTGAGGCCTCTGGGTCGGGCCAACTGGTAGGGCGAGGCCTTGGGTCAAGCCGACCAGGGAACAAATGTCAGCAAGCAACAAAGGTGGACAGAGGCGATATTGGTGAAAAAGAGGCAAGGAGTAAGGAACGGCAAAGAATGGGGTAAAAGAGGTATCAAACCGACGTCGATTCATCATGACCGATATCGGTTAAGGGACCGATACCGGTTTCCTAGGGCAAAAGGAAACCGACATCGGTTTAAGACGAAAAACCTATAAAAAGAAATATACGGCCTGTCATTGTCACTTTTGTTTTTTGTAATCCAAATTTTGACTTGTCTGACGTGGAGAGTTGATTTGGAGGGGTATTGAGTGAGGTGGAGCTATTTGATTGGCAAGTGAGAGAGTTGATAGTGGGGCCCGAATAGTTGAGGAGGCAGCAGTGATCGACCGGGACCCAAGCAGATCGATCGGAGCCATGGCAGCAGCAGAGGAGCCGGAGGGGCCGACCACCTGGACCGCCACCACCCATCCCACCACGACGACGTGTCGTCGCACTGCAGGGTTCTAAACTCTTTAATTTGTTGATTTGGTTGATTTATGGTGTTTTTGAGATTTGGGTAGAATTTGTATTTTGTAGGAAAGAATGAGTAAATAGGGGTAATTTGAGAAAGGGAGAGGGTAGATAGGTTAGATAGGCTAAGGTGGGTAGGTGGGTAAGTTTTTAGGGTTTTGGGTGGGTAGATGGGTAGAAATAGGTAAAAAATGAGTTTGGGGGCCGCGGGGTTCGGCTCCGGATAGAACAAAGGACCGATGTCGGTCACTAAGCGGCACCGGCATCGGTCGCTAAAGTTTAAGGAAGGGTGCAATTGTTTGACCTAAGCGTTGATGTATCGACCGGCGCCGGGTTGGGGTTTATGTAGGGGTTGGGTTGGGTTTTGGGGGTGGGTGTGGGGTTGGGTTGGGGATGGTTTGTTTGTTTTGGGTTGGGTTTTGGGTGTGGGATTGGGTTTGGGTGTGGGATTGGGTTTGGGTTGGGTTTGGTTTGTTTGTTTTGTGGGTCAGGGGTTTGGTTTGTTTGTTTTGGGTCAGGGTGGGGAAGGGATAGGGTTAGGGGTTTAGGGTTTAGTGTGTTGGGTTGATAGGGTTTGAAAGTGGGTAGGGTGGCTTGGTGGGGTGGGTTGTGCGGGGTTGGGTTGATAGGGTTCAAGGTGGATAGGGTGACTTGGTGGGGTGGGTTGTGTTGGGTCAAGGTTGAGCTGAGTCACTGGCAGGTAGAGACCCGGGTATGGGTTGGAGTTAGGATGGGGTTTAGGGTTTTTAGGTTGGGTTTCGGGTGGGTAAGGTAGCGTGTTGGGGTGGGGTTAGATTTTGGGTGTTACAAAAAAAGGGGGGTAGATGGTAAAGTAGATGTTATTATAACGAGTGGGTCTAAGGATGTGGGCTGATTTTGCAGCACGCCGCCAGCTGACGATGCGTGATAGATGCCTCCACTATTGAGTCGGATGAGGCCACACATATCTCGCGCGCATTGGGCCATCATGCGCGAGGTGGGGCTTCGGGGTCCAGAGATACAGAGCGATCGATCGGCAGAGATCACACCGATGGTCGCCCTCATCGAGAGATGGGATCCGGCGGCCAATGTGTTCCATCTGCCGACCGGGGAGATGACCGTCACATTAGAGGATGTGTATCGCATCCTGCGGCTACCGATCGAGGGAGAGGCCGTTTTCCAGGTGGATTCAGAGACTGCCATGGATAGCATACTGCAGGTTTTTGGGGATGCAGCCGCGCTTCTTACATATCATAGCGCGAGCATTGGATATGGGGACATGTACCGCGCACACAGACATGAGACACGGCTTGCCGTGTTGATGATGATAGGGGTCACCTGCTTCGCCCTCCCGGATTCAGAGGGAGGCCGCTTCCCACGGGCATTGATGGGGGTGCTACTGGAGATGGTGGAGGAGCACACCTGTTTTGCATGGGCACCAGTATATCTGGTGCAATTATACAGGGAGTTATGGGGTTATCACGAGGAGGCGATTGGTATTTGTTCGACCTTTTTCAGATCTTGGGCATACGAGCACATCGTATGCATCAGCCGTAGGGCTACCCCAAAGAGCCAGACCACGATCGTATACCGATATGGCTTTCAGAGGTGGTTGGGGGTTGTGGGCCAGCCACGAGCAGTTGTTGCAGGTCGGGATGTGGCCTACTATAGACATATGCTAGAGGGCCTTACCGCAGAGACATTATATGGAGACCCTACAGAGGTCATCACCGGGCAGAGGAGCCCGCATACACCGCGCCCGATCCAAGATACATTCCTGGATAGCAGACGGAGGCCGGAGAGTACGAGCGATACCCTTAGAGAGGGCACGCAGCAGATGGGGCCGCCACAGATGAGCCACCTCCCTTCCCCGCACAGAGGGATGATGTAGAGGCCCCACTACCAAAGACCACGCCCTTGGGATCCGTGACCGGGTAGCGGAGAGACCAAAGAGTGGGGTGTGGATGATGCCGGTGTGCACGGCAAAGATACAGGTATGGTGGTATGGTGGCAGGCGAGAGCAATGAGGATAGTACCGCTGCAAGCAGCCTGCACTTAGGCAAATGCAGGTGACTGCAGAGAGAGATCAGCTCCGGGGCAGTGCAAATATTACAGGACAATGGTCGCCGCACAGCACGTATAGGGGTTTTACAGGGGCAGCTAGCCCAGCTCAGTATGTGTGTAGTAAAAGACCACCACCAAGAAGACACCCACAAAAGTGCAGTATGTGTACAGTAGCAAATGCATACAGCAAAGAAGAAGCACAGCCACAGCCCCAGATACCACCACGGCCACAAAAAGTGCAGTAGCAGCAAAGCAAGACTCCACTAGCCACCACACCCACAAAAAGCAGCATGTGCTCGGGGATAGTGGTGTTGGGTGCCAGGGGACCAGCCCCAGTTCCTTCAGTGGCGCGAGATCGCTATATGGAGGTTAGAGCAGAGGCCCGTTATTATCAGGATATTCTTGATAGTACCGGAGTCGATTATCAGGCATATGCAGCTCATAGAGCAGAGACCTCGCGCAGCCAGAGATCTCAGGGAGGGGCAGCCACAGCTGGCGTGTCTGTGACAGGCAGGAGGCGAGAGGCGCCACAGGGACCAGCGGGGAGAGGTGCCGAGGGCGGTGGGGAAAGCTGAGAGATCCCCGACGTGGTTTTGTATAGGGACACGGGCACCGGTCTGCGAACCGGTTGTATTGATAGAGGCCTGCGTGCCTACATTTATTTATTGTTTTGATTTATTTATTTATTATATACCGGCCTGCGAGCCGAGTACGGGTTGTACATTTGATACCGGCCTGCGAGCCGAGTATATTTTTGATATGAGAGACCGGCCTGCGAGCCGAGTCGAGATTTGTGGTAGGTATGCGGCTCAAGCGTGCCGGCTTTGGTATATTATGTGATCACAGAGGCCCCGATGTAGGGCACATTGTATT
Source organism: Taxus wallichiana var. yunnanensis (assembly GCA_018340775.1). Classification (NCBI taxonomy): domain Eukaryota; kingdom Viridiplantae; phylum Streptophyta; class Pinopsida; order Cupressales; family Taxaceae; genus Taxus; species Taxus wallichiana. Next base: position 417,168,245 of record CM031237.1, read on the forward strand.
GTTGAAAATTTGTATATATATATATAGATGATGTTTTGATCCACATGTTTTTTTTTAAAATGTGTTGAAATAGTTTGTTAATGGTTTGGTAATATATAGAATGTGTGATGAGTTTAATTGACATGTTGATAGATAGATGATGCTGATGTTTTTGTGCGTATATATGAATGACAGGTTATGTGATAAATTGGTGGTTTTGTGACAGTGTGATATATGTAACTGATGAGATGGATCCGAATGATGTATAGATTGATAGTTTTTTGATATTTGTAGTTGAGGGTTGTGTGTTGGTATAAATGATGTGTAATGAAAATGTAATGTTATATGTGGTGGATGAACAAAATGTGGTAAATTGTGTTGTTTATGCAGGCAAAGAGGCGGGCGCGACAAAAATTTAGATGAGAAATGAAGAAAAGAACCCTGTTTCAAAAAGGAGGGTGTGTAACCGGTATCGGTTAGGTAACCGATGTCGGTAGCTAACAGACCGATATCGGTTAAGTAACCGATACCGGTTATTTAGGTATGGGCTTTTCTAAAAATAAAAAAGCTAGGGTGGCAACTGAAGTTTTAATTTTAGAGCCATGCAAGAGGTTAAAAGCGCGAACGCGACGCGTTTTGACGACTGCGACAGGTTTTTGCATGAGAAATCTGAGTGATAAGGAGAGAAGAGACAAGAAAAGGGAATTGTGATCTGAGATTCAGAAGATAGCAAGGCAGGTTTGAAAAAGGTGGTGATAATGGCAGGACGAGGAGAAACATCCAAAGAAGCAGGACAAGAGAGAAGACAAGGGTCATCGCAAGCTACTCCAACCCAAGAGGTAAACGTTTTGGTTGTGATTTGATTTCTGCATGGTTTTGTGAAGAAGATGGGGTAGAATAGGTGGGTAAATATGAGAAAGAAAACATGATAACAAGGGTTGCAGGTGAGGTAAGTGTTACCGGGTAGGCAATCAGGGGTTTCAGGTATGTTTATATGTATAAAAACGAAGAAACGAGCAAATTATTGTCGTAGGTGGTTGTTTTTAAGGAAGGTGTATAAAATTGACAGTGACCGGTGGCGGTTAGGGATAACCGGTATCGGTTATGCAACCGATATCGGTTATGTATAACCGGTACCTACTGGAGAAATTTCCAGAATGTTTGAAAAAGACCCTAACGGGTTGAATGGTTGTTTGTTGTTTTGGTGTATGCAGGCAGAGACAGAGTTGAGGATGAATGATAGTGTGCCAGCGCTGTTGTCGCGAATCCGAGCGGATGTAACACCAGCGGAATGGACATTGATAAATCGTTTGGGGTTAAGTGGAATCCGTTATTATTCACGAATCGCACGTAACCATGGTATGTTACAAAGCTGATTGAGAGATGGAATCCCGAGACAAATACCTTCTATCTCGCCAACAGTGAGATGACAAAAATATCGAAGATGTGTTTCGATTTTGAGACTCCCTATTACAGAGAGCCAAGATATCGTGCACTACCTAACACGCGCACGGGAGCGATAACAAAGCAGATTTGGTCCATACGCACGAGAGATTTGACACAAATGAGGTTTATCATTTACATATGGGGTAATGTATGCAAAGACACCCCGAGGAGACAAGGTTAGCAAAGTGATATTAATGATAGCAGAGAGGGTATTATGCATTACCGAGGGCGGAAGGGGAAAATTTCCAAAGGCATTGATGTGTGTTATCCGGGAGATGATAGAAAGGAACGCATTACGTTTGCATGGGCACCTGCATATTTGCGCTGAGCTATACAGGGTTTATGGGCTTGTAGGCGAAGTCACAGACAACGTTGGATTGCTCATACTTATTACACTCAAGTTGGGCCTATGAGCACATTGTTTGTGTGCGACTTAATAGGCCGATCTATACAGCAGAGAGACCGGAGTACGAGGGTCGGGATTCCGACGATGGGTCCGCATGCAACAAGAGGCAAGATCTCAAAGCCGTGCCGGTGACATTGAGTATTATAGGCAGTGTATGGGAGAGAGTGACAAATTGGATATTCATTGAGGCCCTACGGGAACTATATGGTAACCGAGAACATAGCTGAGGAGTTGAGAGGTGTAGAGCGATTGAGGTGGATCGCGGGGCACAGGCCAGGTGAATATGAGAGGATTCCTATAGATCGCGTGCGGCGACAATTTGGATATGTGCAGACATACCACAGCTTATAGACCATATATGAGGATCGATGCCGAGGCAAAGATTCTCACCACCCCGGCCAACACCTCCAGAAGGGCCTGAGGAGATAGCAGCCGATCGCAGGGTAATGGATGTAGGAATGACAGAGGCCTATAGATTATGGTGGGTAGCAGAACTGCGAGGTGTACGCGAGCGCCCTGACACAGTGGTGATCACAGCAGAGAGGGATCGTCTGCAGCGTTTGGTTCAGCAGCTCCAAACGCAGGTGAATGAGACAAGAGGATTGTTAGTGGTCATGAGTCACTGCGGCGAGACTAGAGGCTGGAGTTCTCCATGCGAGAGGGCGTATTCATATGTTACAGGAGAGATTGGCAGATCAGTGGGCGGTACCAATAGCCGCGGTACCTTTGAGGACAGAGAGGCCCGGCGAGAGGGGTCGACGATCACGATCATCACCTAGTTCGGGATGAGTTGTGATGGTCTGAGTATATGTTAGCGAGGTATAAGAATAAGGATGCCGACCTGCGTGTCGATGATAGAGAAGATGTATTTATTTAACATCTAAATAAAAATAAATATGTATGTTGATTTGAGTGATGATAATAATAAGAATGGTTGTGTTTTGAATGTTTTGTTTTGAAAAAGGATAAAGATGAATGTGAGCAAATAGAAATACACAAAAAGATTTATATGTACCACACACATGATAGGTTATGGTAGGGGATGGTCGAGCTAACCTCTTGGGAGACCCCATGTCTCCGAAGTGCTGCCTACATAGCCCATTTCACAAAGCAAGGAAGGGCCTCGATCGATGTAGTTCTCCTTAGGATCGTGAGGGGGTGATTTTAGGCAATTTGGTGTGGTTTAGGCAATTTGTCGCTTGGTAATGTTGTTGGTGTAGGTGTTGGATAATAATGTTGTGTAGTAGGTATAGGTAAAGCAAAGGTTAGCATACCAAAGTAGTAGGGAATAGTGTCCTGATTAAGATCAACACACAATTCTAGATGCGAGGCAAAGCGGAAAGAGTGCTCCATAGGTGAAAAGAGCTAAACAAACCACACAACGTAGAACGAGCCTGAAGCCCTAAGTGCCGTGTATGACGAGAAGGCCATAGTTGAAAAGAGTCAGATGATCACAATATATCGTGTACGTTACGTCCCTTGAGTGGAAACAAATGGTGAGGTGATGTGGATGATATAGCTGAGGTATAAAGAACTTGTTATAACGAAAGAGAACCTACCCTAAATAGACAAGTCCATGACCCAAAAATTTCTTTTGTATGAGGCTTTTATTTTATCGAATGTAGACTGATCGATGCGGGAAGTCCGCAAGGGATATTGATTGTTTTATTCTTGAGGTCTTCACGAAGCCGATCAATGCGAGAAGCTTCTGATAAAGGTCGACTGTATAGCTGTCCTTCTCGGGGAGCAAATCATTTATAGTAGCAGAGATGATTTTAGTGCATAGTCATCCTTCAGGGGAGCAAATATTTATAAGAAGCAAGAATAGTTTGGCATATAGCTGTCCTTCTTCGAGGGAGCAATATATTTAATTTTAGATAACTAGATGTTCTTTTGCGTGAAGCATCTAGTTTAGTAGGAAGTTTGACTCAAGAAAATCCCATAAGAATACGGCTTATTTTAATACTTTGAAGTCATGGACTAGACTAAGGGGAAGGCATCGTAAGGGGAGGTGAGGGGTGAGCTTGATTTTATTTCGAGATGTAAGAAACAAGTGTATGTGGTGGTATGTGAGCTCAAGGACGAGCAAGAGGCGGATAAGAAGTGATATAACACTAGATTCAACAAAGAGAATGGTCAAGATGCAAGGCATTATGGGTTCAGCTCAGTTTACCATTGCGAAGCTAAACGATAAGTGCCTCGATCCATAGGTGTGAGTGATTATATAAGGCCCAATCCAATTGGGAGCAAATTTTCCACGTTTGCTCTTTTCTAGTTTGGTTACATGTTGATTCTCTTTGAGGACAAGATCACCAACCTTAAAGGTACGCTCATGAAGTCGCTTATCATAAGCACGCTTGATGCGTTGTTGATAGATTTGGAGGTGATCGAGAGCTGTAAGACGTCGTTCGTCAAGAAGCTCTAATTGGGCTAACCGCTCTTGGCGGAAATCATCGTTGGTGAGAATATCTTGAAGAGATATTCTAAGGGAGGGTATTTGTATTTCGAGAGGCAAAACAGCCTCGGTACCATATACCAATGAAAAAGGTGTGGCATTAGTGGAAGTACGAATGCTAGTACGATAAGCCCAAAGGGCAAAGGGAATGTGATCGTGCCAATTTCTTCCAGATTCATTGACGACTTTCATGAGGATTTTGGTTAGAGTTTTATTAGAAGATTCAGCCTGACCATTGGCCTGTGGATAGTAAGGCGATGAGAAGCTAAGTTTGATACCAAAGTTGTCACAAAGGTCTTGTAACAACTTATTTTTGAAAGATTTACCATTATCTCGTTATTAGCGATGAGGAATACCAAAACGATGATAATGTGATGGTTAATGAATTCGACAATTTTTTCTTTTTTGATTGAAATGAGTGGAACGGCCTCCACCCATTTTGTGTAATATTCGGTCGCTGTGATTATCCAACGGTGACGTTGTGAAGAGGTCGGGTGAATCTCACCAATAAGGTCTAAACCCCATCAGAGAAAGGCCAAAGATCTCGTGCGACTCCGTAGCGGGTGGCTAGGAGTATGTTGAAGATTGGCATGTTGTTGACACATGACACAAACGCTTAACATATTCGTCAGAAGCAGCTCATTATTGAGAGTAGGCCAATAATAACCTAGGCGAAGGATTCGCTTAGCCACCAAGCAAGGCCAAAAATGTCCACCACAAATACCGTCATGGACCCGTTGGATGGTATGAGTGATTTCTCGCACTGGTTAGACAAACAAGGAGGATGCCATCAAAGCCACGTTTATAGAGGAGTCCCCCATGACAACATAACGCGAAACACTTTTAAGAAAAGCACGTTTGCCGCTACTAGTAAGATCAGTGGGAGGACAGAGATTGTAAGGTAGTCATGAAATTGGTGGTACCGTATCCCGTGAATTAGTAGATACAAAGATTTATCATACAAACTACCGGGGTTGAATAGGATGGGGCAAAAGTTGTTGGACCACGACGAATAATTTAGAGTCACTAAGGCGGCGGAATTTGCGAGGCTAAGCAAGCCATAGTATCCGCAAATTTGTTAGTGGAGCGGGAATGGTTTGTATAGCATAGTGAGTAAATAAGGCTAGAAGTGACTCCACGTGGTGTTTGTACTTCAAGTTCCTCATTTTTACATTGGTAGATGCCCGTAACTTGATTGACTACCAATCGAGAGTCGCCAAAAATGTTGATAGATTTGATACCTAAGTGTAACGCAACTTGAGACCTAGAACAAGGGCCTCCGTATTCCGCTGTATTATTAGTGCAAGGAAATCAAGTCGGAATGAAAGAGGCATAGGTTCAAAGCGCAAGAGGGATGAGAACAATGCCGGCTCCTCCGCCTACGGCGGGCACTTAGATCCATCAAGAAGAGGGTCATTTGATACGACACTTCTCCGAGCGAAAGAGTGGCGATGAGTTCGTCGGGAAGGTAAAATTGGTAAATTGTTCCCTGTGCAGAGGGGCCTCCGCAAGTTGATCTCGCAAGAGTTTGTCCTTTGATTGATTTCTGTTGTATAAACTCAAGGTCGAGGTCGGCGAGGAGCATGAGCCATCGAGCGATGCGTTGGTTTAGGTGTGGTTTGGCGTACATATAATGAATGGGGTCCTGTGTTGGTGATGACGAAAGTTTTGTGATTCAGAGGTAATGTCGGAGTTTGGTGGCGACGAATGATAGGGCTGTGCACAATTTTTCTACATGTGTATACCTAGTCTCGTAATCCACGAGGGTACGACTTATATAGTAAACGGCCTCGCTTCTCGGCGTGCAAGTCGGTCTCGATGGGCGAGCATAGCTCCTATAGCATGGTCGGTGGCGGAAAGATAAAGGTAGAAAGGACGGTCGTCCGGGGTGGGATAAGCACAGTGGTCTGCAAGAGATATGTTTTGAGAGCTTCAAGGCTTGGTGACACTCCTCACTCCATTGAAAGGCAACGTCCTTTTTTAGAAGGTGATGAAAAGGGTGACATCGATCCGAGAGTTGGGAAATGAAACGCCGGATGGATTGAAGTTTACCCTGCAAACTACGCAATTGTTTAAGGTTTTTGGGTGGGGGCATTTCTAGGATAGCTTTTACTTTAGATGGATCGACCTCAATGCCACGTAAAGAGACGATAAAGCCCAGAAGTTTCCCCGAAAGGACACCAAAGACACATTTCTTTGGTCAAGACGACGTAATATTGTAAATAAAGTGATCAAAAATAATGGTTAAAACATCGAGATGTTCACTGCGATGTTTAGACTTGCCCAGAAGATCATCAACGTAATCTTCGAGGATAGTGTGCATAATGTCATGGAAAATGTAGGTCATAGCCCGCTGATAGGTCGCACCAGCATTCTTAAGGCCAAACGGCATTACACGGTAACAGAAAGTTCCCCAAGGAGTTATGAAGGCAGTTTTGTGTTGATCGGCAGGGGCAACCAAAATTTGGTCAGAACTCAAAAGCCATCCATGAGAGAAAGCATTTCATGACTCGCAGCGAGATCAACAAGTTGATCAATACTTGGGAGGGGGAAGTCATCCTTAGGGCAAGCGAGGTTAAGATCCCGTAAACTGCGCATATCCGAAGTCCCCCGTCACGCTTTCGTGATAGGTACGATGTTAGAAATCCATTGAGGATAGTCAATAGGCAGAATGAAGGAAACAGAAAGGAGTCGTTGGAGCTCCTCTTTGACCAAGAGAGCAATGCGTGGATGCATTTTTCTCAATTTCTGCTTGACTGGTTTGGAATCGGGGTTTAGAGTGATGTTATGGACGGCAATGGTAGGATCAATTCCTGGCATGTCAGCGTAAGACCATGCGAAAGCTTGGTTGCGAGCACGGAGAAAGGTGGTAAAGGCGGCTCGTTCTGATGTGTCAAGTGATTGTCCGATCTTCACTATGTGAGGATCTTCCTCCGTGTGGATGTTGATTTCTATAGTAGATTCGTTCAGCATGGTTTGAGTTTCAGATGGTAAGGCACGTTGAATATAAGAATCATCCGCGCCTAGGTAAGTGAGGATGGAGTCGTCATCCTGGCATTCAACAACATTAATCAAAGGTGAATCCTCTTCGATCATGTCTAGATACAGAAGGGGAAGAGAAGATGGGTCCTCATTATCGCGTTGATAAGTGAGAGGACCTATGAAGATAGCATTTATGAAAAAAAAGTTAGGAGGGATAGATTCAGTGGTCCATCGATTCTCAGGAGATGATGGCAAAGTGGGTGATGATGGTTTGGTAGGGGCGACATCCTCTTCTTCCGGATACAAATGACAGAGGTGTCTCTTGCGTAGGTGTTTCGAAAACCAAGACCACCGCGATCATTATGTTTGCGTGTGGTGATGGGGATGAGAGTATGTCGGCCTTGTTCGTAAAGGCCAAAACCAAAGCCTTCCACGCACAAATGAGTCAAGAAGGTGAGGGAGAAACGACGATTTGTCAAGTATTGAAAATCGGATTGGAAGGGAACCACAACAAGAGGAGGTTCAGGTAATGGAGGATGCGCCAACACCCCGTATGTTAGGTTAGTGCGACAATGGGGTGGTCCGTAAGAGATTATCTCCCCACGCGACGGTCGTAGGTGGGGTGTGCATGTAATTGTCCGTACTCCTACGGGGTAGGGAAAGAACTAACGCGATATAGGCGATACTCCCCAGTAAGGCGATGAAAACGCCTACTAAGGGGTCCTGAGGTTGGGATGTTAGCATGCGGAAGAGAAGTGGTTTGTGCGACGGTGGTTTCACAACAGAGTGCAATGAGGTGGACGGTTGAGGTATATTGAAGAGGATGGTTGGGTTGAATGTATGGGTGTCTTAATTGGTATAAGCACATCGTTTGGGCGGTATAACATATTGCAAGTTTTGAAGGGGGGAGGATCAGCTTTTACAATGTAGGACTTCCCCTCGTACTCAAATTTTATACATCGATGTAATGTTGAGGGGACGCATCCCATGGCCCGGATCCAAGGACGACCTAGCAATATATTATATTGGAATTCTCCTTCAAGGACATAGAAGAGTTCGGGCAAAGTACGTGGGCCTACGCGAATGTTGAGGATCACGGTGCCTAAGGTAGAAGTAATAGCATCATTGAATGACCGCAACATGATGGGGTTGGCACACATGCAACTAGAAGGGATGTTCATTTGTTGGAAGGCTTTTGAAGAGATGATGTTTAGGCTAGCGCCCCCGTCAATCATAACCCGACGTACTCGAATGTCTCGGACGTAAGCGGAAATGAAAAGGGCAGGGTCAGGGTCTTCTGTACCAAAGTCGATAATTTCATCTTCCGAGAAACTAACCGCAGCGGCTTGTTGTTTTGAGACAGAAGTGGTGGGGGAGATGGATTGTTTGGTGAGAGAGGCAACGTGATTGGGTGTTAGAATGGAGGCCACGGTAGGGTTTCATTGGGAAAACCTCTATCCTCAAAGGATCTCAACGAGAGCTTGTCGATGAGATTCAAGTCCAATGAGATCATATAGTGTCATTTTTACTGGGTGATTGATGAAGCTGTTTGATCATGGTTCGGTGGGCAACTCCATTAGAGACGGGATAGGCGGGTCGCGAATAACCACTTTAGGTGGTGGTGTAATCGGGATGGTCAAGGAGAAAGAGATGCCGCAGTGTGTTTTCTTTTCGCCTTCCCATTGTTTTTCCGTCTCGAGTAGCGACACTAATCATATTAATCTCGTAGACCCGAGATGAAGAAGATGGTTGGGATAATTCATGGTCTTCAAGAGGTGGGGTTGTAATAATGATCGATCTTGGTGAGGCGGGACAAGATGGTATAGTAGAGGGAATTGGACGCTAGAGGTCTCTCCCTGCGTAAGTTGTTTTTCTTAATCTTTCGATCCGGAAGAGGTGACTGGCGAAGGATGGTTTTTAGAGCTTTGCATCCTTCTACATCATGTCCAGGTGTGCGGTGATAGGCGCAGATTTTAGACTCATCATAATCCACAGGTCGGGGCTTAGACGGGTCATAAGGTCGAAGTGGGGGTAGAGAGATGGTCGCATTCTCCACCAACATAGCAAGGATTTTGGCGTAGGATCCTTTGAGTGGGTCAAAATCAGAAGAAGATGAGGGTATTGATTGTGTGGGTTGTGGTAATGTTTGGGCGTGTTTAGTTCGTATGGGTGGTGGTTTAGTCGAGGGTGCCGACACATGTTTTTCACTAAACGTGGTTTCTTGGTTATGGTTACGTCAAATGGTTAGATGATGAAGCTGCAGATGGCATGGTAGCGGGAAACAACCACGGAGAAAGGGGAGTGACAGAAAATAAATCCTTTGATGATGGGATGGGTTTAGGGTTGATAGGTGGACCGGATACACGGGGTAACGATGTTGTGATACCCTTTGATCTCTGTATAGGTGTAAAAGGCGTAGGTTGTTTTGCAGAAAACAAAGGAGGTATGATATATTGATGTAAGGTGGAGGGATGAGGTCCCAATATGGAAGGTGGGTGTGAAGATGAGGGTTTTGATAGAGGCCCGGATTGCGTTTGTCTCCTAGGTGGCGGGGCGGGTTTATTTTGGGATAAATCGAGTCGCTTAGGTGGGTGTGTTAGACTGGGCATTGGTGAGGTCCCAAGCGTAGGGGAAGATCTGGTTAAGTTGATAGAAGTGGACGGGGAATTTGGTAGAGGTGAGGGGGGTGAAGGCGAGAACAGGGGCATTTTAAGCTTCGTAAAGCACTTCGGGTAGATGGTGGAGACATCGGGATCACCATTTGCATTTGAGTAGAAACAGAGTACTCAAACGTTCCCATAGGGCCTGTCTATCTTCCTCGTGGAATGACAGCCTCAGTGTAATTTGTAATTTTGGTACGAGGAAAAGTGAGTTGTAATTCCAATCCATTGCGGGTGTGACACAGGAGGCGGATGAGGCACTGTATCAGTAGATGCTAAGAGGTCGACGGGTTGTTGAAAAGATTTAGGTGATGAGGGACTAATAGGCGTATGGGCGCTGAGGGGGTCCACATGGCTAAAGAATTTAACGATGTCGGTGCGAGAGATTTCTCATCTAAGGATGTCAAAAGGAGTGGTGTACCTTCCTCTTGTGCGGCAAGAGTGGTAGAAGGAGACGTCTGGGAAATGGATAGATTAGACAACATCCGCTCGCTTTCATGTAGGGATGTGGTGTAAGAAGACTCATTAATGGGAAGGGAAGCTTCAGGCAGCTAACTCTTCTATGGGTAAAGGAATGATTTCGCTTTGGCTTGATGGTGGTAAAGGAGGTTCTGCCTCTGTGTTAGTGAAGAGGCTTGATTCAAAATTTTCTCGATAGAGGCTTTTGGTCGGGTATCGAATCGCATGGATCTCATGAACACTCTCCTCACCTAAGATATCTTGGTTTACGTTGCTTTGCTGGACGAGTGATTCGGGAATGGCTTGTTGAAAATTTTCAGATTTCGGTTAGCGGGGCGTTAGGATTATCGAGTGTTATATCCCCGCATCAACCATTTCCCGCACTATGTTTTTCAACATCTTGCGCTTTCATGACTATGTCCTTTTACGCGGTGAAAGTTACAAAAGTCATTTTCTTTGTACTGTGAAGGTATTGCGCGGTGGAGTCAAACCCAGTGAGTGAGGTTTTACAGGGGCAAGGTGATAGCCCCACTTTGAGCAATTTCTCTAGGATGATGCCATAAGTTTCTCCCAAGGAGTGTAATTGGTGGGCTCACTTTGTATTTATAGGTGGTTTTGGTGGAGTATTGGACGGTGGTTGGGATTTGACCATCACCGCGTGGACAGCTCCTTTTGATTTAGAAGAGGTTGACGCGTGAGGAGTGGTGGTATTTGGTTTATTGGTAGAATCAGGAGTTCGGAAAGTGGAGTTCTTGTTGCGCAACCGCAATTTCTCTTCCTCTAAGGCCCGAATTTCTAATTTTCGAGCCATAGTAAAGGCCTCGTCGAATGTACGGAAAGTTTGAATTTGGAGGGTAGGGAGATGTGCTTAAGCGCAGCCCGCGTAAAGAGTTCGATAAGTTCGGTTTGAGGCAAGGCATACGTAAGTTGGTTGATAAGGCCCGCCATCGTCCAACGAAATCTGCGATAGATTCGTCTTCAATTGTCGGATGGCATAGAGGTCGGATAGATACTTTCTTGGCAATGTTAATGGAGAAATGATCCAAGAAAGATTGGGCTAGTTGGTTAAAAGAGAAGATCGAGTCTTTGGGTTAAAGCACTCGCACTCACCTGGGCGGGTCCTGATAAAGACATAGGGAAGGTGCGGAGTAACAAGGCGTCATTATGGGCAATCAAATAACAAGCATGTCTAAATGATCGCAAGTGTTGTTGAGGATCCTCTTTACTATTAAAACGAGTAAATTTCGGCAACTCCCATTGAGGAGGATATGAATGAAGGGGGACAGAAGGGTGAATGGGCTCCCGACAAACTTGTTCGTATGTCAAGGCGCTACGACTTCCTGAAACTAAGCCTCCGTGTTTTGCATTTTGTCCATCATTTGTTTGATGAAATCAGTGGTTGGATGAGATGATGGTGCACCAGAATAGGGATGTCCCATATAAGGTGTTGAGGTTACTGGATACGTGTATGGGAATGAAAAGGTAGGCGGAGCTTGAGAAGGAAAGCTCGTGTGGATAGGTGGCAGAGAGCAAGTCATGAATGGAGCAGTCTGCAAAAGAGATGAGGTAGGGGCAGTTGGTGGTAACGATACGTGGGCCCTGATTAACCAAAGGAAAGCTAATCGGGTCGTATGAACCTCCTCAAGCCGCCGGATTGGGAGACGGGGCTAGTGATGCGGGAAGTAAGGTATTGTTATCGAGGAGGAGTAGAGCTAAATGAGCAGCTATACTAATAGGCATGCCCATAAGGAGCTGACCATCAGCGCGCACGGTCGTGGGTATGAGACAAATAGTATTAGCAAAGACTGAATTAGCATCCGAAACTTGGCAAAGTCCTTATCTCCCACAGAATTTTAGGAACCTCACCGTATCGTAGGGATTCCCCACGTAGAAGGTGAAGGGGTGATTCGCAAAGAAACAGAGCAAGCGTGTGAAACCATGGCGGCGGCTTGCTTTCGAGTGATAACAACCATGGACAGCAGTTCACAGTAAAGTTTCAATCTATCAAGAACAAAAACAACCTCAAAATGATGAATTTGGCAAGTTGCTGGTTTGTCAGGGGCTGATGGAGACAGTAACCGATATCGGTTTACTAACCGCTGTCGGTCATAGGGGAAACGACGTCGGTCCCTTAACCGATGCCGGTGTCAAAAATCTAGGATAAGAAGATACAAAGGGCTGCTAATTTGATTTTTAGCAACGTTGAGTATATTTATCAACTTATTGATCACAAAAGACAGAGTATGACAGAGAAAACAGAACAGCAAACAAGCAAGATGCACACGCAAATCCAGAGATTAACCTTAGGGTTAATTTTAATTATTGTGGGCTTATGCCTTTAGACGTAGAATGATGTCAGAATCCTAAACAAGAGACTTAGGGGAAATGTCAAGTTGTTTTGGCTTATAAGGTTACCTCAATCGGGCGGAGGAATACCACGGAAAAGGGGGGATGTTTGAGATGTTGTGTTAATTGTGAAGTGATTCAGTATGTGTTGTGCAGTGAAACTAAGGTTAATTTCCTGTCAATACCGTGGATATCACCCCCACGTGTACGACCTGTTACTTAATCTATGTTCACTAGAATTGAAAAACAACAGGCAGGAATGTAATGCATGTGTTTTAAAACCCAAATCGAAAGTGATATTCGATGAAGCAAAAGAGATGACTTTTACTAATGCAAGATGCAAAAACAAAGCAAGTTCTTTTACCAGAATAATAAAATACCCTGTGAATATCTCTAGAAGAAGAAAACAAAGAAGTATGCTCCCTATAATAACAAAGAAGTATGAAATAAAGAAAAACCCAAAATGGGTCCCACCTAAGCGTGCCAAAATGTTTCACTCGAAATGCTTCGTTCCTTTTAGAAACAGATAAGGTTAGGGTTAGGAGGAATACCCGTAGAATGTCGAGATGATGTGCGCGTATCGTAGAAAGATCAAAGTTGATCTGCGAAGAACTCCTTTTTGTCTCGGGAAGGACTACTCGCAAATAAGAACACAAGACCACAAGATTTTGATTAGATAATAAATGAGGGAATCGCTTGGGTCCAGAAGTATGAAACTTCCTTTCGAAGGTGGTCGATTCCCTGCTAATATGAATTAACACAAAATACCGTAGAGTACTAATTAAATTGTTTCGTGGAACTAGGTAGGAAAAGACTGCTTTTTCTTGGTTTTGATCAAAGGAACCGATGCCGGTTATCTATAACCGATGGCGGTCAATGATAACCGATACCGTTGGTTCTAGGATCTTCTCGGGCTGGTTGAGGTGTTTGTAATGGCTGGTTTTTGGATAGTATTGAGAAATGGGATGGTTAGAAGCTAAGGAATGATGGTTAGAGGCAATGGTTCATTAGATAATGGGTTCAGAACGGATTTGGGAAGATTACAATTCCAAAAGCACAAGAAATGTTATAATGGAGGACATGCAAGATATAACTTACTTGGTTTTTTTGATGAAGGTGCAAGTTGATCTCCTTTCGCCAACTCTTCTCGGTTTCTTTACTCGTCTCTCGCTTGGTCGAGTGAAGTTCTCGACTCGCCGATCGCTTTGGACTCTCCTTTGGCTAAAAATCCTTCGACCGATCTCCAAAATGAAATTCCGATCCGTTGTTTTGGTTTGGGAGCCCATTTACAGGGAACCGATGGCGGTTGCGTAACCGACGGCGGTCGAGTAGGAACCGGCATCGGTTAGGAAAAAGTAGGCTATTTTTAGTAAAATAGCCCACCTTCCCTGCTTTTCCTCCCGAGAGATCAGTTGCGGGCTTGGTCAAGTGGCTAGAAGGTCGGCTTTGGGTGCGAGTAAGGAGGCATTAGTTATGGATGTGAGTCTGACCAAGTCACAGGTCTTAATTAGGTTAGTTTAGGGTTAGGGCTAGGTCATGATGAGGTGGCAAAGTGAGGTGGCGGATAAGGTGATGTGGATTTATCAATTACAAGGTAATTAATAAATAATTGTGTGAAGTTTAGGTAATGAGGTTAGGTTGCGAAATGGGATGCGGGTCACAAGGGGTCGTGAGACACGAATTTGGTGTCTACACTTTCAATTGACCCTAGCTTCTTAAGTGAGAAACAAACAGTAAAAAAAGATAAGTCTTAATGGTTAGAGATTTTGAGACATGGTATTGGCTTTATGATGATTAGATATGTTAGTGTGATGTTTCATGGTTCTTTGAGAAAATTTTTAGGTTTCTAGGATGTGAATTTCAAGATATGACAAGTTTATGTGAGACAGGGTCAAGAACAAGTCAAAATCCAGCTCGAATTTGAACTTTTGATTATCATTGTGAATTGTGTGATTTAAATGGAACATTGTGGATTTTAGGGATGTTTTTATGGTGCATCTATAATGTTTCATAAAAATAATCATAGCATTTTATCATCAAGTTTTTATGAATGAATGTTCAGAAGATAAAGTGGTCTAAAACCCTAGTTAAACCCTAGCTAGGATCAATCTAAAAAAGAAAAGGTATATTGACCTAGTTTTGATTGCCTCATAAAATATGATGATTAGATTATGTATAGGACTCTTTTATTTCTAGAAATGAATGTTTGAGGTCATGGTGATGAGTGGGCCCCACTCAAATAAGTCAATTTCTGAAGAAGGTTTTAGGACAAGGTTGTACAAAGGAGTAGCATGCTAAATTGATGGTGCATGATTTATGTGAGATAATATTGATTTCCATGGAGGTTTTAGGACATTTTAATGTAGGTACATGGTCATTTGAGGTCCATTTAGGTTGACTGGTCAAAGGGTAGTTTTGAGGCCTTAAAAAGCAATGCTCAAAAATGGCCATAACAGAGCTACAGGTTGAGTTTGAAGATGATTAAAGTTGTTTTGGAAAGAGGATTCAGATATATTTAAATTTATATAAGGTTTTCTTCATGATTATGTTAATTGATATGGTATATAGGTCATTATTTTGATAGGAATATTTTTTCAAAGTGCAAGAATAGGATGTGTTTTGGTGCAAATTTAAAGTTGTTTTAAGAATTAGATGGATTGAGTGATTATTGATATCACCTAAAATATGAAGAGGGATTAATATTTTATCTAATTAATCCATTTTAAGGTCTTGAATGTTTGGTAAATGTTTTTATGAGATAACCTTTGGAAACAATAGTTTTGGTAGGTTGAATTGGTGAAGACAAAAGTGGTTGTGGTTTTAGAAGTAGGTTGATTCAAGGCTTATAAATTTCTTATAATTTATTCACATATTTTGGAATTTACATAATTTTTTAACATTGTATGGTTTGGATATTTTAAAGATATTTGGTGGCCTAATAAAGTTTATAGGGTGTTAAAGGGTGTAGGAAATAACAATTTTGAGGTTTACAAAGTACAATGGCCCATTAAATGAAATAATTTGTTTGGTTGAGAAAAATAATGACCATATATGAATGTAAAATTATATTTTAATCATTTTTAATGTATTACAGGTCATGAATATATATGGATTTAATGTAAGGTCATTTTTATCTTTGTGCCCATGGGGTTTTGAGTCATTTTTGGCACATGTAATGAGGTTTTTGGCTAGGTCGACCTTCTTGGGTCATATGTGACTATTGTAATAATGTTATTTGAATTTAATGAATGTGTATGGGTCGAATTTATCATGAGGTACCTACCTCGTTTGGGTTATAGATAAGAAATGCGTATAAAAGTGATGTTTTAGCTCATTTTGAGAGCTAGTCTTACATGGGGGAGTTGTGCAACCTAGAGGATATTTTTTTTAAGGTACGAAGGCATGAATTAAAGACTTATATATATATTTAGATTCAGAAGTTTTGGCAAGTATGAGATCAAGAGTTTAGAGTCAAGACAAAGTCGATAAGGAAGAAGATAGAGCAAATTTGATGCCATAGGGTATGGGCTAGGGTTTGTGAACTGAATATGTAATCTCCATATGTTGTAGAAGTATAAAAATTAGAGATAAAACATCTACATGTGGTTTATTTTGTGCTTGGTCATCCTCAGGGGTTGTAGCCTCCTTGTGGAGTTTGTGCTCCTTGTAGGGTTGGTGCTCCTTGTGAAGTTGGTGCTTAAATAAATTTATTTATTATGCATGATATCAACAAAGTTTCTATGGTTTTTATTCCCTTGAGGGTTTCCCACATATATTTGGTTTTCTTTTGTACTCTCTTTCTCTTGTTCTTGTGTATGGTGTATTCAATGCTTAACTAAACACATATATGGTTGTTGTTTAGATGAATGACTATTTGATTGGTAATGAATGATGAATGAAAATGGTTTAAAGTTTTAATAGACTGATTCACCCCCTCTTAGTCTTTTGTGATTCAAACAATCGGATTAGAGCAGGTCCTTGTGAAGAAAGTTTAGCAACTAGAAGGAGATATTTTGAAGCACAAATGGGTAAGTTAGATAATCTTTGGAGAAGAAAGTATGAGATTGCTGAGTCTTCAATTTTTGATTGCAAGAGGCAATGGATGAAAAGGAGAAATATCATGATCTAGATATCAAGGATTTGAAATATCAAGTGGAAATCTTGTCAAATTCCCTAAAGGAGAAATAAAACACTTGTTTCAGGTATGAAGACAAGTTGAAATCCCTTGAATAGATTTTAAGGATGCATCTAGTGAGTTAAAGATGTATGAGATATTTGAGAAGAGCTCTAAGACTCTTAATGAGTGTTTATAAGGTCAAATAGATTCAGATGAAAAAAAATAGGCCTAGGGTTTCAAGGTAACCATGATCATGAAGTTGGTCCTAGTTCCAAATCAGATGTGAAGGTGACTAAGAGGACTGATTTAAGAATTTCTAACTCAGTTAGACAACCTACGATATCATGTATCACTTTTCATTCAATGGTTATTGCATTATTTGTCATGATTTTGGTCATAGAGCTAGAGATTGCAAAATAAGGTCTATAAGGGATGATATAGGTATCTTCAAAGGTGAGTGTTTTTCATGTTGTGAGTATGGGCATAAAGAAAATATTGTGGTTGGAATCTAAGAGTGTTTGAACCTAGGAGGACCAAGAATGGTGTTGTATGCCATAAGTGTCACAAACAAGGTCATATTGTAAAATTTTGTATCCAAGGTGGTACACCAAGAGGTGTTAGTAGCTTTCAAGCATCAAATGGAAGGTTTTTCAAAAGGAAATTCAGTCCCATGTATGAGCCCAAGACTACTATGTCAAATTAAAAGGACAAGAAGGATATTTAACAAGCCAAAGAGGTTAAGAAAATTAAAATGTAGCCTAATCCAAAGAAGGTTTATTAAATAAGGTTCTTGTGGCATCAAGAAAGGGTCCAATTCAAAGGGAGTATGTGTACACTTGTTGAAGAAGATCACATGTGTTTGAATGGTTTTCAAGTTCATGTGCAAGACAAATTAAATAAACTTGGTCTATGGGACACATCAAGAGTAATAAGGTATGTCATGTAGTCTCCACATGTGTTTGTTAGTTCCTCGCTATCAGAGGTGTCTGAATTTTTTTTCTCTCTTTATGTTGAGGTCTTAGTCTAAGTTATATGGTCTAAGAATGTGATGTAAATTTGAGTTGTTCCTATCCATTTTCTAGTTTGTTTTCATCATACTTGTGAAGTCATGTTCATGAGTAATTTTTTTTTCAAAGGTTGTTTTCACTTAAGGAGAGGCTAAGTTTATTAGGTCTCGGTGTTTTTGGTCATTTGTTCTTAATAAACATCTTGAAGTTGTGGTCCTAGTTGTATACATTTATAAACACCAAAATTGGGTCACACTCCCCTTGGTGCCCCATCGAATAACTAACCCAAACATACTCACCTAACCACACCCCCCTCCACACCACATTAATATTAATTTAATTAATTTAATTAAATTAATACCCATCCTCACAATATTCATCATTTAATTACATTAATTGACCTAATTTCCACCTCACCTAGACACCTCATCCAGCCACCTCACCCTATACCTATTCTTAGCATGTTTCCATAGCTAATAATAAATAAGTCTTACTTGCATTAGTGAGCTAAGATTTGGTCTAACCCTAAAATCAATCCATAAAATCTCTCTAACCACATTCCTGCCCATTAGAAGGGAAGTTTCTATTCTAATCCGTGAGAACAAAACTAACTGGGCCAAAAAAATTAGAAAGATCTACCCATTTTAGTAAACCTAGGGAATCCCACCTTAACCGACGCCGGTCACCCCTAAACCAACGCCGTCAACCCGGAATCATCGTCGGTTACCATTTATTCACCTTAGCAACCTTGTTTTTGGTTGGCACATTCTGAGAGCAAGAGGATGAGAAAAGGGCTGCATGCAAGTAGAACTAGCATCCTTTCATGTATCCAGGACATCTACAACCATCCTGCTTCACCTAATTCTAGATCGTTTCTTTGAAGTATTGATGAAAAAATAGGGTAGCGGGCATAGGAGGAATACCTGTTCAAATCTTTGGTTGATGGGTTGTTGCACGTGTATGACTTCTGAATCCACAGCTGATTATGAGAGCTTCCTTTTGGCTAGGAGGAACTACCTGTAATGAAAAGCAAGACCACCAAAAGGAATTAAACAATATATGTAGTGAACTGCCTAGTGTATGCTAGATCCGGAAGTGTGATACTTCCTAGATGGTTGTCAGTCCACTATTTTAAACAATTTAATGTTGTAAACAAAGTTAATCCTATTGTAGTTTGAAATGATTTAGGTATCTCACTTAAAACACAATAAGAAATAGATCTAATCTAATAGGCTAGGTCAGAATAGGATCCGAAGGTCAAGTGACTAGTTCTAGATCTCTGCAGGTCTGATAGAGGTCTCAGGTATATCATAGATGGATGAGGGTGAGATGAAATTAGGTGGGTAGGTCTCTATTCTAGGTTGTATGGGAAAATACAGAGACCGATGTCGGTTAAGGGTGACCGATGGCGGTTAGGTGTAACTCAGTGCGGTTACTGTGGAAATATGGGAATGCCACAGAACAAGCTTTGGGTCTCCTTTGTGATTACACAAAGGATTTTGTTAGTCGGGATGAGGTATTGGGTGACTTGGGTAGGATTTGGTGAGATTTTAATGGGTATATGGAGGTGGAAGTGTTGGAGAAGGTCAATAGGTGGGTAGGTAAACAATAGATGATAAAATAATGATGAAATGAAATAAACCAAAGAAGTATGATGTTATACTTACTGGGATTCTAGTCTTGGATGTCTATGAGTGAGGGATGGAGGTGTTGATGAGAGGTTTGAAGGTTGCAAGTGATCACCAACTAAAAGAAAGCTTCTGCATGGGTTGCATGTACATTCCTCTTTGCTTGGTTAGATCAGATCATGGTTGGGATGGCTATGCAAGAGAAAGTGCTTGATCTCCTTCCTTGCATGTGTGTTCTCTTTGGAATTCACTCTCTGAAGATGTGTTATCTCTCTGAGATGTGTTAATGCTCACCAACCTTCTTTTTTTCCAACTTCCAACCTTGAGAATAAGGTTGTTTTGGGGTTAAAAGGGTAACCGATGGTGGTTTCGGCTTAACCGACGGTTAGGGGTAACCGGCATCGGTCAAGGTGGGATTTCCTAGGTTTACTAAACTAGGGAGATCCTCTTGATTTCCTCGGATCTCGTGTCATTAACCCATGGATTAGACTGGGAGCTTCTTGTAAGCATGCAGGAATGTGGTTAGAGGGAATGTAGGCATTGATTTTTAGGGTTTGGGTAAGTCTTAGTTAGTTATGAAAACTTAACAAGAAGAGGTCTTAGGTTGAGTTGGCTTGGTGAGGTGTCTAAGTGAACTATATATGTGGATATTATTTAAAATAAGATATTTAAATAATAAATATAATGAGGATAATGAATTAATTAAATTAATATTAGTGAGGTGAAAGGGGCTATGGCTAGGTGAATGTGATGAAGGGTGTTTATTCGTCGAGGGACCAAAGGGGAGTGTGACCTAATTTTAGTGTCTACATTTTACCCCTTTTGTTGCGTAGCTTGTATTAGTAAGTGACGCTAACAAAAATAAGATGTGGTTGCCCCATGTGTGGGTGAAGGTGATCCCCCTCAAACCAAGAACTGACAGCGATGTTTGAAGGTAGAATCGGTGAGTGGTTTGATAAAAAGGTGAATGTGAGGAAAAGGCAGGTGGGCACGGGGGAAAGGTTGAAAGGTCTACTCAGGCAATTCTAGGTAATGGGTCAGGTCAAAGGTAGCAATAGTCAAATACACACACACGTATAAATTGTAGCACACTACCAAGTTGAAGAGTAGGAAAACTCTACATCATCTAAGGTTAATAGGTTTATCCAAACAAGGTTAAAGTGATTCTAGTATCCAAGGTATAGGATATGGTCAAGAAACACAATGTAGGTTAGGTGCAGGAATGTTTAGGTATGTTCCGATACACCAAAGGTAGGGTCAAGATAAACAGTCACAATAATAGGCTAGGTAAGGTCATCAGGTCAATCAACACAGGTAACAGTGCCACAAGGTATAGCGAACACATGAGGTCAAAGGTCACTAGCGATGGTCCAGGTCCAAATATCTAGGTCACGGCATGGGTAAGGCCAAGGTAGGGGTTAAGGTGGGGTGGGGTAAATGATGAGGGTTGGAAAGGTGAGGTAAATGGGTAGGGTAAAGGTGGGGTGGGGAAAAGGGGTTAATTTAGGGCAATGTGCAGGTGAGGGTGACCGATACCATCCTGGCGAGAGAACCGACGCAAGATATAGGTCAACAAAAGACAAGTAGGTAGGGCACGCGACCGATGCCGATCACGGAAATTGACATCGGTTAGGCCGGGTTGGTTATAAAAACAAAAAAATGTGTGTTTTGTTATTCATTTATTATTGTGCAAAGTGAGAAAATGACAAAAAGAGAGAAAAGAGAGAAAAGTGTCCAGACAAAATGGAACAATGAGTTGGCAGTGTGATTTGATGAGGGATTGGTTAGTGAGTAAGCAGTCCATAGGATCAGGGTGAGAGATTTGATTGGTCGAGAGGTTGCAAGTAGCTATTCGGTGATGGTAGAGGTTGGAGAGTGATCGGGTGGGCCACCGGTATAGTGGCTACACGTGCCACCAAGACGGCGGTAACATGATGAGGTAAGCGTCATTCTCTATGTTGTTGATTTGATAGATTAGAGGATTATTGTAGTGTTGGTTTAGGTTTTGTTTGGTTTTTAGTTTTGTGGGTGGATAAAAATGGAATTTGGGAATGGGGGATATTGCGTAAAAGGAGGAATAGAGAGGGTATTTTATAGTATAGGTGGGATGGGTAGAGGTCTAAGAGTAGGTGAGGTCATTGAGGGTGGGGTACAAGGGCGGGGGAGGTTTTTTAGAAAAGGTGAGTTTTGGGAAGTCGTGGGGTTTTCTATGATAGTGACCGCATCGCTTAGGTGGAACTGGTATCGATCACCAAACAAGTGACCTAGTGCCGGTTAAAGGGTGACCGAGGTCGGTTAGGATGAACCGGTACTAGTCGATTAGTGGGCACAAGGGTCCAAAAGTGATGTGGGCTAGGTGGTTGAGATGGGTAGGGTGAAAATAGGGTGTAGGAAAATGATAATTGGTGAATAGGGATTGATACAGGTAAATTAATGTTGTGTTTGTATTGGATGTAGGGGAGAGCGCAGTTACATATGTGGATAGGGTTTCACCTCTATTGGTGACAAGTGCGTGTAATGACCCGGAGGAGTCGCAGCATGTGGAGACAATGGGCTTGAGTGGGGTTTGTCGATATAGACATGTTGTTCGGTAGCCCAGCTTGATGGTCCCACTTATCAATAGATGGGACTCCATGACCAACACGTTCCACCTGCCGATAGGTGAGATGACTATCACCCTAGAGGACATGTTCCAGATTTTTTGGTTACCCATATTAGGTACCCAGGTGTATTCTATCTCCTCCGAGGCCTCAAAGGAGTTGATTGTGACTATTTTTGGTGAGGGGGCAGCTGATCTGAGATTCCATACTGCCAGTTTGAGATTTGGAGAGATGTACCTAGCCCGTTTGGAGGAGACGAGGCTAGTGGTCTTGATAATGGAGGCGCAGTGTTACTATTCACTCCCGATGCGGAGAGGTGAACACTTTCCCTGATCACTAATGGGGTACTCCATGACATGATGGTGCATGAGACCCACTTTTCCTGGGCACCAACATTCTTGGTATAGCTATACAGAGAGTTGTGGGCATATGGGCGGCTACGCGTAGGTTTAGCATGTGTTGTACATTTATACTACTACTAGGCCTATGAGCACATAGTCTGTGTGCGGCCTATAGGGATGCCCCGAGAAGATGCATTCCCACCTAGATTTGTGTGGTGGGGTACAGGAGATGGGTTCTGGTGATAGGAGAGTGGAGATCGGATAGGCCGACACATGATGTGGCCCATTTTTGTAGTTATTGGAGGGATTGTCCGGAGTGGACATTATATGGAGGCCATATGTGGGATTCCCCTCATATAGGCATATACATGAGGAGCTAGCTGAGCTCTAGCTAGAGAGGTGGATACAGGGTCACCATGCCGGGGAGGATGAGATGATCCTGGTAGATAGAGTCTGATGACAGTTTGGGCTCTTACAGACATTCCTCCACCCTTCCCATAGTATCGGAGAGATGATGTGGAGAGGCCCTTACCTCTACCATATCCTACAATGCCCACAAGGAGGAGGAGCAGCCAGTGGATCAATGGATAGATGATGCCGGATGTACAGACAAGTACAGGTAGTGGTGGGTAGCTTAGTTATGAGCCATATCACCTAGACCGGGGCAGACAGACCTAGCTACCATTACAATGTAGAGAGACGCCCTACAGGGGTAAGTAGCTACATTGATTACCCAGGTGGGTATACTGCAGATACACAACCTGGAGGGTTCGGACGTATAGGTAGCGTGAGCTACACATACAGGTGGCTAGTCTACAGGCCTAGATGGATGATGGAGGATATGGAGATGGTTAGGAGGGGATGGTCAGGTGGCAGGTTTACAGGGCTAGTTGGCCATATCTCGAGCACGATTGGGGTCCTACAGCCCGAGATATAGGCACGGGGTTGGGGGCACCACCACAGACACCGGGAGTAGGTCCCAGTTCACAGGCGAGCATGGGGCGAGGGTGCTATAGGGTAGATATAGGGGTCGAGACCTATAGGACCACCACAGACCGTGTCCGTATCCGTGTTACGGATGCCTTAGGTGAGGTGAGATACTATCGGGACTAGCTTATGGCAGCTAAGATAGATTTCATATCTTATGCCAAGTATAGGGCACAACAGTGTTTAGTGAGGGCGAGATCCCACACTCATAGTGTGGAGAGAACAAGAGGTCAGCCAGCTCGAGGCCCAATCGGGAGAGGCCACTAGCGCATAGAGAGACCGATCTAGGTGACGTGCTAGCAGCGAGGATACATGAGGCCAAGGGTGCAGTGACATAGAGATGGAGGACATCCAAATGAGATGCCCGATATGGGGTCACCTAGTTTCTTATGTATGATAGCTATTTTTTGAGATATATATATTGGCCTACGTCTTTGAAGAAAGTGAGAATGTATGAGTGATTTGTATATTTCAAGTACATACTTGCTCATGCCAAATAGATTTTATATGATTTCATTTTTTTTGTATATATGAGACCGAATCTGCGTGCCGATGACATTTTATATTGTATATCGGCCTACGTGCCTACATTTTTGAGATGATGGCCATGATGAGATAGCCATGTATATTTGAGATACACATTTATTTGTTTATATGATGAGATACATGGTATTTTTGATTTGTTGATGTGTTTATGAGATTTTGATTCATGGCTTGTGTTAGATGAGATATGGATTTATTGTTTTGATATGGATGGAAATTAGGTGAGTTAGGCATGGTGGATTCAGGTCGGTGTAGGCATTGATCGAGTTAGGTTATAGGCATGGTTGAGTTAGGTTATAGGCATGGATCGAGTCAGGTCGATTTAGGCATGGTTGAGTTAGGTTATAGGCATGGTTGAGTTAGGTTATAGGCATGGTTGTGTTGAAAGTAGGTGAAGTTGTGATTCATTATTTTTTGCAATGAATGATAATATGGGTCATATGTGAGATGTGGTATAATCTATGCATAGTGATGATAGAGAAATGGTAGGCGTAATAAATGTATGTTGTGATAATGTTTAAAATATGAAACAACTTGTTATGTATGTGGTTTAATTTCCAATTGTGGGTATAAAAGGGAAAAAAAATTAGGTGTGATGTAATGTGAGGCACATGGAAGATGAATTGTTGAGGGTAGAGGATGGCTGAGCTAACCTTTAAGGTCCCTATGCCCTCGAGTGTTACCTACATAGTCCTAGGGAAGAATATGAGGAGGTATGAAAATAAGTTGGCGGTAGTTTTTAGGGCATGTTGTGGGTTTAGGTTTGGTAGTGTGGGTGGATTATAGGTAAAGTGATGTAAGTGGGGTCAATTGTGGCAAAAGAAGAAGATTACCCTGTAGTAAGGATCGAGGAACAAGTCCTGTATAAGGTAATCAAAACATAAATAAAGATGGTTAAAAGATGAGAGGGGGAAATAAAGCCACTTGATTGGGGAGGATCATACTGAGTAGATCATACCTTGGAGGAGGTGATGAATATAAGACCTAAAATACATTGCATGATTGACTGTTCTATGGTGAAAAGTAGTCACATGATCACCAAATGTCTAAGTTCTAAGAAGTCCCTTGAGGTAATGAGGAAATGGGAGTGGGAATGGTAAGAAGGGTGAAATGTAGCTAATTTTTATATGGTATGAGGTAGTAGGCCCTCCAGAAAGAGAACCTAGGTCATAATGGGCAAGTCCATGACTAAAAAGTTTTTGTTTTGATAGACTAATCGATGCGGGAAGTCTATATGGGATAAATAAAATTGAACTCCTTGAGGTCTTCGTGAAGTTGATCGATGCGGGAAGCTTCGGTTGCTCTCATTTTTTTAAAAGTTGTACATAGTTATCCTTTAAGGGAGCAGTCTATTTATAGCAGAATTGTCGAGAGGAAGATGTCCTTTTGAGGGAGTCATATTTTTATTATAAGTTTGACTCAAGGAGTTTCGTCCCATGTGATGTCTTTGCATTCATGGACAAGACCAAGGTGAAGGATAAGAATCTTGTTCAAAAGGCAACGAGAAATGACCATGGGATCTCATCTAAAGGTAGATGAAAAGTATCCATGAGAATCATGTTATGTGCAGCGCCATGGTACACATATTGAAGAGAAGATCACTAGTGATGGGTACTCACATGATTCTTGTTTAATCATTGGTGAGGTGTATGGAGTGAATAGCGCTCAAGGGACGAGCATGGAAAGATACAAAAGGTGAGGTAGGATGACAAGTCAACAATAGAATGGTCGAAGATGCAAGGAATTAAGGGGCTCATGTTCAGGTTTACCATTGAGTGAAGATAAATGATAAGCTCCTGATCCATAGGTATGAGTTACGATGTATGGCCCAAGCCAATTGGGAGAAAATTTTCCCCATTTACTTTCTTCTGCTTTAGCTACGTGTTGATTTTCTTTCAGGACAAGGTCACCAACTTGGAAGGTTCGTTCATGAACACGTTTTTCATAGGCATGTTTGATACATTTTTGGTAAACTTGAAGGTGATCCAGAGCATTAAGACAACATTTGTCTAATAACTCTAGTTGTGCTAAACGGTCCTGATGAAAGTCATCGTCATTGAGCATGTCATGGAGATAAATACAGAGTGAGGGAATCTAGACTTCAAGAGGCGTAACTACCTTTGTACCATAGACCGAGGAAAAAGGGTGTGGCCGCAGTGGAAGTGCGAATACTAGTGTGGTATGCCCATAGGGCAAAAGGAATGTGTGTATGTCAATCCTTCCTAGTATTGTCAACCACTTTCATTAGAATTTTGTTTAAGGTTTTGTTAGCGGATTCAGCTTGGCCATTGGTTTGTGGGTAATAAGGTGATGAGAAACTAAGTTGAATGCCAAAGGCGTTGCAAAGTTTTTGCAATGTTTTATTTTTGAATTGTTTTCCATTATCAATGATGAGGTGATGAGGAACACCAAAGTTACAAATAATGTGGTGGTTTATGAACTCACATATTTTCTCCACTTTTTTAGAAATGAGTGGTATGGATTCCACTCATTTTTATAATATTCGGTAGTAGTGATGATCCATTGATGATGTTGGGACGAATGAGGATTGATCTCTCCAACAAGATCCAAACCCCATTGAGAGAAGGGCCAAAGGTCACGAGAGACTTGTAAGGCATCATACGTATTGGAATTTTGTTGGCATTTTACACAACATTTGACGTAGTCGCAACAATTCAGTGGTTAAGGGTCGGCTAGTAATATCCTAGGTGAAGAATACGCTTAGCAGAATGTAAGGCCACTAAAGTGACCTCCAAATATGCCATCATGAACCTCCTTAATGGTATAAGGAATTTTAGAACTTGTGAGGCATCAGTAAGAGAATATCATCAAAGTCACGCTTATAGAGGAGTCCCCCAAGATGATGTAATGAGATACCTTTTTAAGGAAGGCATGTTGTCCAAGACGGGTAAGATCGGGAGGTAAGATGGACAGAGAAAGGTAGTCGAGTATTTTTATACCAAAGGTCACTCGGGTCGGGGGTATTGGTTTCGATCGATTAAACATTGTGAGGTAAATAATAAGGTGACTGGATTCATTGTTTGGTGACGAAGATTATAGAATCGGCAGTGAACTGGGTATTTGGGAAGCTAATCGGCCATGGTATCTATAAATTTGTTGGTTGGATGTGGGATGGTTTGAAGGGTGTAATAATCAAAGCTGGTTAAAAGTATGTCTACATGATGTTTATACTTTCAAAGTATCTCGTTATGACATTGGTACATACCATTGACTTGGTTTACGACCGATTGAGAACCACCAAAGATGTTGATTGATTTAACATCTAGGGCATAAGCGGCTTGAGACCTAGTACGAGCGCTTAGTACTTGAAAATATTGTTGGTACATTCAAAATCTAATTTGAAAGACAAAGGCATGGGTTCACCATTAAGAGGAATGAGGATAATACCAGCCCCACCCCACACCGACACTGGAACCGTAAAAAAGAGTGTCATTTGGTAAGGAGGTTCGTCCAGGGAAAGGGTAGCAATTGACTCATCTGGAAAGTCAAAATTAGAGGGTTGATCCCCAGAAATAGGTGCATCAGCCAATTGGTCGGTGATAGCTTGGCCCTTGATGGAATTTTTATGAATGAATTTGAGGTCAAGATTAGCTAAAATCATAAGCCATTGTGTGGCCCGCTAATTTTGATAAGGTTTGGCGTACATGAAGTGTAAGGGGTTAGTGTTGGTCACAACATAGGTTTTGTGGTTGAGTAGGTAATGACAGAGTTTGGTGGCAACGAAAACTAAGGCTAAGAAAAGTTTTTCGGGATGGGTGTATCGAGTTTCGTAGTCCAAAAGAGTACGGCTTATGTAATAAACCACTTACTCCCTATGTTGTTCATCGTGATGAGCAAGCATGGCTCCCAAGGAATGATCGGTAGCTGATATGTATAGGTAAAAAGGTTGATCATCTTTAAGTGGAATGAGTATGGGTGGTTGGAGAAGGTATTGTTTTAAGGCCTCAAAAGATTTTGATAGTCATCATCCCATTTAAAGGAGACATCCTTATTGAGCAGATGATGAAATGGTTGACATTGATCAGATAATTGGGAAATGAAACGGTGAATGGATTACAACTTACCTTGTAGACTACAAAGTTGTCTAAGGTTAGTAGGCGGAGGCATTTTGATAATGGCCTTGACTTTAGTAGGTTCAACTTCTATATCATAGAGGGAAACAATAAATCCCAAGATCTTTCCTGAGAGAACCACGAAGATGCACTTCTTAGGCTAAAGGCGGATGTAATATTTAATGAGGTGGTAAAAGATGGTTTTGAGGACGGTTAGGTGCTCAGAGTGGCATTTAAATTTAGCTAAGAGATAATCCATGTAATATTCCAATATGCAATGCATGATGTCATGAAAGATGCAAGTCATAGCCCACTGATATGTGGCACCAGTGTTTTTAAGGCCAAAAGGCATGACTCGATAGTAGAAGGTCCCCTAAAGGGTGATGAATGAGGTTTTGTGTTATCCTCTGGGGCAAGAAGGATTTGGTTATAACCTAAGAAGCCATCCATGAGTGATAACATCTCATGGAAAATAGTAAGGTCAACTAGCTGGTTAACACCAGCTAAGGGGAAGTTGTCTTTTGGACATGCTAGGTTGAGATCATGGAAGTTCATGCAAATGTGAAGTCCCCCGATTACTTTAGTGACAAGGAAAATGTTAGAAATCTAATGAGGATAGTCAATGGGTAAGATGAAGGAAATGGAAAGAAGGCATTGAATTTATTCTTTGATGAGAAGGGAAATGCGAGGGTGCCAACTTTTGTTTGATGGGTTTGGCATCATGAACGGTGATGATATTGTGGACCACTATGGTGGGGTCAATACCGGGCATGTCTGCGTAAGACCAAGCAAAAGCATGGTTATGATCTCTAAGAAAAGAAGTGATGGCTTCTTGTTTAGTAGCATCTAAAGATTGTCCGATCTTTAGGATGTGCGGGTTGTCCTAAGTATGAATGTTGATCTCGATAGTCGATTCATTCAACATGGTTTGCATCTCAGAAGGTAACGAATGATGAATATATGAGTCTTCTACACCAAGGTAGGTGAGTATGGATTCATCATCCTGACATTGAATGACATTAATTGAAGGTGTATTGTCATTGATAATTTCAGGATACAGAAAGGGAAGAGTGGAAGGGGCCTCGCCCTTGCGTTGATAAGTCAGAGGCCCCAAGGAAATGGTGTTTATGAAAAAAAAATTAGGAGGGATAGATTCAGGATCCATCAACTCCATCGATGAAGGTGGAGCGGGTGAAGAAGGTGTAGAAGAAATAGTGTCCTTAATGAGTTCAATGCGGACCTATTTGGTAGGTGGTTTGGGAAAGCCGATACCACTACGGTCGTTATGTTTGCAGGTGGTACATGGAATAACGGTATGGTGGCCTTGCTTGTAAAATCCAAAACAAAAACCCTTCCACGCACATCGGTGCAGGAAGGTGTGGGTGAAATGGTGATTGGTAAGTGATTGGAAGTCAACAGAAAATGGGTAGGTTTGTGGCGGTGGTTTGGGTGTGTAAGTGGTAGTATCAAGTCCCCCATAGGTGAGACTAGTACGAAGGTAAGGAGGACCATAAAGGAGACGTTCTCCTATATAGTGATCGTAACGTGGGTTTTGGTGAAGGATTCTATACTCTTGTGGAGTAAGGAATGTGTTAACACTATATAAGCGGTACTCCCCAGAGTGAGGCGTTGAAAAACACCTTCCAAGGGATCAGTGGTTGGTATGTAGGTAGCTGGTATGGATAAAGTGTCGAGGTTGATGCTTGAGGTAGAGTTAACGGATTGGGAAGCTGATGGGTCAGCTGTGGAGGTTATGGCAGTGGTAGGAATGGAGGAGGTATGTGCGGTAGAAGTAGTGGTTGTACTGGTAGGTGGAGGCGTAGGTGAAGAAGTAGCGGTTGTGGAGGTAGATGGCTTAATAGGTATGAGCACATCATTGGGTCGGTAAAGCATGTTGCATGTTTTGAAAGGTGAGGGGTCAGCTGGAATGGTATAAGTGTGTCCTTTGTGTTCAAACTTTACATAATGATGTAAAGTGGAAGGAACGTAACCCATGACACGGATCCAGGGTCTGCCAAGTAACAAGTTATATTGGAATTCCCCCTCCAAGACATAAAACAATTTTGGAACAATGCGGGGGCCCACGTGAATGTGGAGGATGATGGTGCCTAGTGTAGAGGTGATAGCATCATTGAATGAATGCAACATGACCAGATGTTTATGCATGTAATTGTTAGGTATGCACATTTGAGCGAATGCATGGGATGAAATGATATTAATGCTAGCACCCCCATCAATCATCACACAGTGTGCCCATATGTCATTGATGTGGACAAAGATGAAGAGGACTAGGTCTGGGTCATCATTTTAGTGTGGCGTGATCTCTTCCTCTAAGAAGCTAAGGGAGGCTACTTGGTGAATAGGGTGGGGTGAAGATGAAGGTGGTAATTTGGTGAGAGACGCTACATGATGGGGTGTGATAATGGAGGCTACGGGTGTAGGGTCATTGGGTAAAACCTCAATAGATTGAAGAACCTCCATGAGATCTTGATGATGGGATTTCGAGGTTTGAATGAGGTCATATAAGGACATTTTGAGGGGAGATTGATGTAATTGTTTGAGCATGGTGCGATGTGTGATGCCATTAGAAATGGGGTATGTAGGGCTGTGGATAGTGATTTTAGGTATGGGTACAGATGATATGTTGGGTATAGGATTGGTTGGTGGGTCAGTTGCCTTTTCTTTTCCCTTATCCTTCTGCGCATGTGTAGTGACGTGTATCATGTTGATTTGAGGGGAGTTGTTAAATGGATAAGGTGTAGGATGAGTGGTATAACAACATGAAGGGCAAAAACCTACTGGAGGAGAAAATCCTTGTGAGGTGAGCTAGGCGCAATGACATTTGGGTGGTGGCGTGGAAAGTTATCTGATGCGAACCATGTTAATTTTGAATTTTAGGGTGGATTTAAGAGCCGTGTGAGGGTGGAGGTTGTGGTTGTTGAGTGGGCGGTGTGGGAATGGGTGTTAGTGTAGTAGAATCCTCATCGAGAAGGTCATATTCATCAAAGTTAGTTTCGTGGACATAATTGGATAAGGATGGTTTTCAAGGCCTTGCAGTTCTCCACATCGTGCCCTAACACATGATGGTATGCACAAATTTTAGTATCACCAAACCCTTTTGTCTTGGGTTTGAGGTCATAAAGGTCCGAGTGGCGTTAATGTGATGACAAGTCTCAAGAAGGTTTGTTAAAATTTTGGCATAGGACCCTTCTAGTAAATCGCAATGGGAAGTGATTATAGGTTTGGATGTAGGTGTGGTTGATTATTGAGGAATGGTCTTTGGAAGAGGAGCGGATCGAGCTATGGGTTGAGGTGCTGGTGTGGTTTTAGGTGTCGATCATGTTTGTTTAGGTAGGGGTATAGTAGATGGACGGGTAGGAGGGTGTGTGGTTGTTTTGACTACCTTGTTGTGGGGTAGTGGAGTTTTGCTTTTGGGTTGCACCTTCTTGGGTAAAGGTGATGTGGGTGTATGAGGTCTAGAAGGAAAAGTAGATGGAGGAAGAGGGTGAGTTACCCACAGGGATAATGGGGGTGTTGTGAAGGTAGATGATGTGGGTCGTGCTTGGGGTGTGAGAGACAGCGACTGAAGTGTAGTGGGTAGTGAAGCAATAACTGAGGGTATTAGAGGTATGGGTGGTAAAGATGCTACAGGTGCTGGTGTAAGTCGTGTTGGGCATCTGGGGAGATTAGAGGTTTGTGAGGAAGGAATGGGTTGTTGTGTTTTTGGTTTATTGATGGGTGGAGGTTTCTTGACCATGTGGGGAAGTTGAGATCCTAAGATGGATGGGATAGGTGCAGGTGTGATTGGCATAACCAAGGTATGAGGTCGATGGGTTTGGTTCTTCTATTTGGGTGTAGGAGTAGGTATGGTGTTGACTTTGGAGGATGTAGCTAAATCTAGTTTGATAGGTGGATGAGTAAGGTTGGTGGTCGGGGTGACCCCTAAAGTGGTAATAGGTTTAGTCGAGGCAAATGTTGTAGGTATGGGTTTGGGTTTAGGTGTAGGTTGAGTTATGGGTAAGGGTGTGGTTTGAGCTATAACAAGTGTCATGGAAGGGGTTGTGATAGAGGTGGTTTTGTTTGGTTCGATTGGTCGAAATATTTTTGGGTAGATAGTGGAGGTATCATTAAGTGACCTATGCATCTGCATTGAGACAGGAAGCCAAAGGTACCCCCATAGTAAGGCTCTATCCACATAATCTAAGTGATCAAAAAAATGTGAGAATGAAACATATGTAGGTGGAGTTGATGAGGACCTAATGGAAATTCCCATAAAATGTGTCTTAGAGACGGGAAATTGGCTAGCTTCAGCTTTCATGGGTAAGACAAATTGAAAGTAGGTCAATAGGATTTTGGGTAGTGGATGGAGAATGCTCGCCAAGAGGCAAAGGTATCTCAACTGGATATATGATAGGTGGAGGAGATGATGGGAGCTCCTCTATAGGTGGAGGAGATGATGGGTGCTCCTTTGTGGGTGGAGGAGGTAATGTAGGTGTCATTTCTCTAAGTGGGAAAGCCAGGGGTGAGATGTTCTCAATGTTAGCACAAGACTCCTCTGTAGGTGATGAAGGAGATGAAAGGTGTGTCGTTGTTGGTGAAGGAGGTTCAGGGGGGAGGATTTTAGGCTAGGATCTCCTCTATGGAAGGAATATGGGGTAATTGGGAGGTGTCGGGTATGTCATTAAAGATAGCATGAACCTCGTGGGTAATGGTATCATGAGTTGAGGTCTCACTGGTTTGATCAGATGAAGGGGCATGGTTGGGAAATAGTTTCTTGAAGATGTGTAGGTTTTGGTTGGCATGTGCATTAGGATTATCCACAGTTAACTCACCTTTCTCAAGCATTTATTGGAAAATATTCTTGAAAGTGATGTAGTTACCGTCACTATGAACCTTTACTCCATGATAGTTACAAAAGTCATGTTCTTTATACCATGCGAACATGGGGTGAGCAGGTCAAAACCATTGTGTGGTTTTTATAGGTGGAAGGGTGATGGCTCCACTTTGATAAGCTTTTTTAAGTCAAAAGAGTAAGGTTCCCGATTGGGGTATATTTCTGCTTTCTTTTACAATTGAAAAGTCTAGACGAGTGAGAGAGATTAGATGAGGGGGTAGCCTAATTTGATGGATGTGTTTGGGCCATTCTTGAGTACCACTGTGTTAGTGGTGCCCTTATCTTTTGAATAATTGTTTTGTGGTTTGGAAGAAGAAGAGGTATCATTCGATTTGAATGCCGAATTTTTATTGTGTAATTGGATTTTCTTCTCTTCGATGGCCCAAATCTCTAACTTTCGTGCCATGGTGAATGCTTCATCGAATGTTCGGAAGGTTTGGACCTACAAGGTCGGTGAGATATGTCTAGCACAAGCCTAAGTGAAGAGCTCGATGAGTTCAGTTTGGGGCGATTGGAAGGTGAGTTGGTTGATCAAGCTACGCCGGTGAGCAACAAAATATGCGATAGATTTGTCCTCATACTTGACGCGTGGAGTATAGATCGGTCATGGTAACCCTCTTAATGATATTGATAGAGAAATAATCCAAGAAGTCTTGGGCTACCTGATTGAATGAGAATATAGAGTTTCTAGGTAACCCACTAATGTAGATCCAGTGAGGGACATGGGAAAGGTTCTCAAGAGTAAGGCATCATCATGAGTAATCGATAACACCCGTGTTTGAGTGGCTTGCAAATGCTGTTGTAGGTCTTCTTTGCTATTGAAACAATTGAATTTAGGCATTTCCCAATGCATGGGGTATGAGCAGATAGGAATGGATGGGTGGATGGGCTTGTTGTAAATCTCGTCATAGGTGAGAGTGTTGTGGGAGCTGAAACCGATGCCTCTAATGTCTGCATCTTGTCCAACATCAATTTAATTAGGTCGTTGGTGGGTTGTGATGATTGGGTGCCTCCTATAGCGTGAGAGGGTTGGTTTTGGGCATATAACAGGGGTGACACTCCAGTGTATGGGGCTGCCATGTAGGTTGATTGAGAAGAAGGTAGTGAAACAGGGGTACGTACCTAGAGTGAATAATGGATGAAATGGGAGGTTGTTGGTAGTATGTATAGGGAGGTGGAAGGGTCATGGTAACCCTAGTGGCAATAGGGGCTAACGATTGTGGAATGGAAAGGACCACATTCTGAAATGGGGTAGGGGTCACACACGGGAGGTGGTAATGTAGCTACGGGTATGTGTGAGACATTAGGGGTAGATGAGGTTGTGTTTGGGGTAGTTGTCGAGGGTATGGTGGATGTAACAGGTGCCATGGAGATGGCAGATGCGGTAGTCATAGCGGGTATAGGACCTAGCTGTGAAATGACTAGGGGTAAGGTAGATGCGGGCAGCACAAAGCTAGATGGGGCTGATGTAGGAGTGGGAATGAGAGTCGGGGGGATAGATATGGGCATGTCATATATCAATTGACCCGAGGCATCTCGAGTGGATGAATGGGAAAGGTAAAACTGCAAAGTGGTAGGGTTTTGGTCAAGGAGTTGTGCAAACTCCTCATCTTCAATAGCGATAGTAATAGGTTGGATGGGATCCATGGCTAGTGATAAAATGGAAGGTGGTGAAGGAATAGGTGGGAGTGGTTGACAACTAGCGTGAAATATGAGTGTGCTTTCTTGTCTTCGAATCAAAGACCATGTGAACCAGTACTAATCAGATAGGGTTTCTTCTCTGTAAATGACACAAGAGAATAGTAGGAACAAGTGAATCTGGTAGAAAAAAGTGGATTAGGTACCAAATGATGGTTAGAATGTGAAACAGGCTAACCGATGCTGGTTAGGGAAAATCGGCACTAATCGGGGGTAATCGCGCATCATTGTAATAAAATTGACAAGTGAGTGAAAAAAAAAAGCGAAAGGTGAAATCTGACAAGTATGCCAAATTTGATGATGTTTACAACATCAATGGGTATGATGGTAGTGACAAGGACTGTGAAAAGTGGAAGATGATGAATAAAATTTCCTTTTGGGTAGGTAAGAAAAAGGACTTGGACCCGATGTCGGTTGGGTATAACTGATGATGGTCGAGGTAATTGACCACGATTCTTGTGAAATTGAAACAGATGATGAAAGAAAAGTGGGTTTGAATTAAAATATGATGTAGAATCCGACCCAAAATTCTGAGAATGATGATGATATGGCCCGGTGCACACTCGGGTGAAGCCGAATACACTAGGTGAGATGAGGAGCATGTAAGGATGAACAAAAAAAAATGAAGAACATGATCTCTCACCTCAAAATGCAAGCCAAGCAAAAACACTAAGAAAAATGTGATCCTAGGAGTGCCCTTTTCTATTATGTTTGTTTAGCTTATGCTATTTAGGGACTAACACATGAGTTGTGAAATAGAGTTTTTATGAGGATGGCTTCCTACAAAGAAGGAGATCTAAAAGGTGAGGTTTCAGGTATGTTATGGTGGGGCAAGCTTCACTCAAGAAGTATGACTCGATAGAGTAGTGAGCTGAGTGCCCACTGTACCATGATCGTGTGATCACCTACAACTTCTTCCAAGTAGGATGTTGTTTAAGAATGTGTATATTTTAATTTTTGTGAGGCTTGGTAAGACTCAGAGAAAGATAAAAGGAAAGAAGTGATTTTATATGATTTATTTTCCAACCTCAAAATAAGGGGTTTGTCAACCATCAGCTAGTCATGACTTTTAGTGTATAGGTTTCCCTCAATTAATGTGAGCCAATGCCATAAATCAAAATGCAATGCACTTATTTTTAATCCCAAATCAAAGTGTGAAGTTGGATGACACAAAGAGATGAAGAGGAAGAGGGATGCTCTTTCACTACAATGCAGAAAACATGAAGAAATGGTTCTTTTTAATTACACCAAAAGAAAGGTTTCCTTTAGAGAAAATAGAAAGAAAAGGTGGGTTACCAAGGAAGAAGATTAATGTGTATGCTTTTCAGAAGGGAAACAAACACACAATTTTTCCTAGGAATGAATGAAATGCAAGGAACCCCATGGATGGGTCCCACTAGGCATGCCAAAATGTTTCACCTGATTCTAGATCATTTCTTTAAAGTATTGATGAAACAAATAGGGTAACAAGTGTAGGAGGAATACCTATTCAAATGCTTTGGTTGATGGGTTGTTGTGTGCATATGACTTCCGAATCCACAATTGATTGTGAGAGCTTCCTTTTGGCTAGGAGGAACTACTTGTAATGAAAAGCAAGACCACCGAAGGAATTAAACAATATATGCAGTGAACTACCTAGCGTATGCTAGATCTCGGGAAGTGTGATACTTCCTAGATGGTTGTCAATCCACTATTTTAAACAATTTAATGCTATAAACAAAGTTAATCCTATTGTAGTTCGAAATGATTTAGGTATCTCACTTAAAACACAATAAGAAATAGATCTAATCTAACAAGCTAGGTCAGAATAGGATCCAAAGGTCAAGTGACTGGTTTTGGATCTCTACAGGTCTGATAGAGGTCTCAGGTATATGCAAATGGATGAGTGTGAGATGAAATTAGGTGGGTAGGTCTCTGTTTTGGGTTGTATGGGAAAATACAGAGACCGATGTCGGTTAAGGGTGACTGACGGTACGGTTAGGTGTAATCGGTGCCAATTATTGTGGAAATATGGGAATGCCACAGAACAAGCTTTGGGTCTCCTTTGTGATTGCACAAAGGATTTTTTTAGTCGATGAGGTATTGGGTGACTTGGGTAGGATTTTGTGAGATTTTAATGGGTATATGGAGGTGGAAGTGTTGGAGAAGGTCAATAGGTGGGTAGGTAAACAATAGATGATAAAATAATGATGAAATGAAATAAACCATAGAAGTATGACATTATACTTACTGGGATTCTAGTCTTGGATGTCTGTGAGTGAGGGATGGAGGTGCTTGATGAGAGGTTTGAAGGCTACAAGTGATCACCAACTAAAAGAAATCTTTTGCATGGGCTGCATGTACATTCCTCTTTGCTTGGTTAGATCAAATCATGGTTGGGATGGCTGTGCAAGAGAAAGTGCTCGATCTCCTTCCTTGCATGCGTGTTCTCTTTGGAATTTGCTCTCTGAAGATGTGTTATCTCTCTGAGATGTGTTAATGCTCACCAACCTTCTACCAATATTTTCCAACCTTCTTTTTTCAACTTCCAACCTTGAGAATAAGGTTTTTTTGGGGTTAAAAGGGTAACCGATGGTGGTTCTAGCTTAACCGGTGACAGTTAGGGGTAACCGGCGATGGTTAAGGGTAAACACCATCGGTCAAGGTAGGATTTCCTAGGTTTACTAGATCTATGTCTAGCACATGCTAGGCATTCCACTGTCATATATCATTTAACTCCTCTCTTGTGGTCTTGTTTTCTATTACAGGTAGTTCCTCCTAGCCAAAAGGAATCTCTCACAATTGGCATTGGATCAAGAAGTCAGAATGCATGCAATAACCATCTACTAACCAAAGCATAAACATGTATTCCTCCTTGGCCCTTACCCTTATCTATTTTTTCATTTCAAAAACGTAAATAAAATGGTGAAACATTTTAGCATGCCTAGTGGGGCCCATCATGGGTTCTATTACATTTTCTTCATTCCTAGGAAAACATTGTGTCTTTATTTCCTTTCAAAAATATTACACATTAATCTTCTTCCTTGGTAATCTTCTCTTCTTTCTAATTGTTCTAAAGGATGCATTTTATTTTGGTGCATTTAAAAAGAACCATTATTCTTTCTTTTTACATTTAGTGAAAGAGCATACCCTCTCCTATTCATCTTTTTGTGTCATGGAACATAATCTTTAGATTTGGGCTTAAAATTAGTTACATTACATTCTGATTTGCTGCATTTAGCTCACATTAAAATGAGGGCAACCTATATGCTGGAAGTCATGCCTAGTTGATGGTTGACACAAAGAATCATAGAAACCACGTTCTCTCTCTGTCTATCTTACAAAACTTGCACAAAATTAAAATATACACATCTTTGTTATACGACATCTTACTTGGGAACACCTTTTTGTGATCACACGATCATATTGGTAGTACTCCCCATCTTTTTCCTCTGTCAATTCATCATCTTAGAGGACGGCCCACCCCACCATAACATACCTAAACTTCTCCTTTTAGATATCCTTCTTCATAGGAAACCTTCCTCACCAAAAACTCTATTTTAAAATTCATGAGTCAGTCTTCTAAATAACATAAGCTCAACACATTAAAAAAAATTGGTTAGATACATGTTTTTAGTGTTTGATTGACATGTTTTTTGAGGTGTGAGGATACGCTTCTCCACTTTTTTCATTTTTTTATCTTACACACTCCATAATCACAGTTGGAGTATTCTGACTTCTTCTTAGTGTGTTAGGGATTCATTGCATGATCTCTAGAACTTTGGGTTGGTGTTTTATCTCATTAAAACTTATAATAATCCAGTTTTTTACATCATTCCAATTTTCACAAAGAATCGGCATCGATTACCCCCGACCGAATTGATTTTGTCTTAACCGACATCAGTTTTCTATTCTTTTGGGTTGAATTGCCTAAAGAACCCTTATTTCATTTTCTTCGTTGTCAGAGTTCCTGTGAGTCTCTTTACTCTCTCTTGCTCTGGTCAATAATCATCATACAACTTGTTCATCTAACTGTCAACAATATTTGCTTCAAATGATAAAACTATTCTTGTTTCACAGTAACCGACCTCGGTTACCCCTTAACCGGCATCGGTCAACCTTAACCAACATCGGGTACCTATATTGAACATCAACTGATATATTACCCAAATATACCTATAGAAACCTATTTTCTTCATTCTTATTGCCCCTGTGTCATCTGTAGGATACAAAATCATCTTATATATACCAAATCACATGGTGTTGACATGCAATCAAGCCAACACTCTTATATTTCATGTAATTTGTCAACCGATCCCACCTAGTCCCTCACTACCTTTCAACTCTGTCACCCATGGATCCTACTCAGCCTATCACCATTTCCCAGGTGACAAATAATTTTCATGAATCCTTGATTAGAATCTCATAGCCTTTCAGTTCTACCTTTCCCACTCTTCCACTCAGGACTCCTCGGAGTCGGTTGATGTGTAGCATGAATGTATCCATCTCTCCTACCCCGATTCCCCTTCTATATCAACCCTTAATAATGCAGTTACCCTCACCTACTTCACCCCCAGTAGTTTCACATCTAGGACCCATACCCGTCATGACCGTTGTGTCTGTAGTATCACTCGCACTTGTCGTATCTATTTTCCCCTCATCGACCACCCAGACCATAGCCTCAGTCCGCACCCATTGTCTCACAAATACCCATTGCAACACAACCACCCGTGGTGTTGGTGACCCCTACTCCATTCCAAAATCTTGTCCTCTCCATCCCACAAACATTGCCCCCAATCACTACTAGAGTCACGACAACCATCCCACCTACATACACATACTATCAAAACCACCTATCTCTTCTCACCCATTCTAGATACGTACCCTCTATGTCGGTCCCCTATTCTCAACCTCCCTATTTGGCATCACCATACAATGGAATACCGCCCACATCACAAGTTCAATACCAACCCCCTTATGCCATAGGAGAAGCCCTTCCACCATAACCTACCAACTTCATCAAGTTAATGATGGAAAAGATGCAGACACTAGAAGCATCGGTTTCTATCTCACGTAATTCCCTCACCTATGATGATATTTGTAATGATCCTATTCACCCATCCATTCCTATTCGACCATAACCCATACATTGGGAAATTCCAAAATTCAACCACTTCAATAGCAAAAAGGACCCATAACAACATTTGTGGTCCTTTAAACATGGGTGTTACCTACTCACCCATGACGACACCTTACTCTTGAGGAATTTCCCAATGTCCCTGACATGGCCTACATTAGACTGGTATAGTGGACTACTAATACATTCCATCTATTCATTTAATCAAGTATCCAAATCCTTCTTAGATCAATTCTCTATCAACATTGTTAAGAAGGTTACTATGACTGATCTTTATGCCACTCGACAGTATGACGATGAGTCTATCACTGACTTTTTCACTTGTTAGCACAACCTAATCAATAAACTCACATTTCAACTACTTCAAACTGAACTCGAGTTTTTACTTAGGCTTTGTGCTAAAGACATCTCATAAACCCTACAAGTGTAAACTTCCTTAATTTTGACGAGGCATTCACCATGGCACGGAAATTGGAAATTCGTGCTATCGAAGAGAAGAAGATTCAACTTCATAACAAGAACATCGCGTTCAAATCAAATGATACTTATTCATCTTCGAAGCCCCAAAATAACTATTCAAAACCCAAAGGGTGTTCCAATGCTGTAATTCTCAAGGCTGGCCCCCTCATTAATCAAACCCAACCAAACCCCCTTCTAATCTCTCTCATGTCTAAGCTTTCCAGTTTAGACGAGAACAACAAAAGTACACTTCCATAGGAGAATCTTATTCTTTTGTTTTGGAAAAGCTTGTTAAGGCTAGTGCCATTACCCTCCCACCTATAAAACCACATACTGGTTTTGACCTTGAGTGACCCATGCCCTCATGATATAAGGAACATGACTTTTGTAACTATCATCATGTCAAAGGTCATAGCAACAATAACTGTATCACCTTCAAGACTATCATTCAATAAATTTTAGACAACGAAGATCTAGTCTTGGATAGCCCAAATGTACCCACTAACCAAAACCTAAACATCTTCAAGAATCCATTCCGTAATCATGCCCCATCTTCTAACCAAGCTGGTGGCACTTCAAATAGTGATAGAAATGTTCGCGAGGTCCATGATATTTTTGATGACATACCAGTTGCTTCCTAATTGCCTCATGTTCCTTCCATAGATGAAATCTTAGCCCGAGCTCCACTACCTGCACAAGAACCAATTTCATCTACTCCTCCACCCACATAGATACCCCCTTCATTTTCTTCTTCACCCGTGGAAGAGCCTATAATTAGCACACCACCTTTGACCCCTCAAATTTCCAAGCAATTGTCAGTGGCACCTCTCCTACTCATAGACGATGCGGGTCCACTGCCTACACCAACACAAGAAGAGTCTACTTCATCTAGCCCATCCTCTCCTCTACCCATGGAGGATTCTATAGAAGTACTAGGTGTCTTTTGATGACCCTTCACCATCGGACTTTCAAGATCCCACTGGTGTGCTTTTGTCTCTCTTACCCACAGAGTCCGAGGCTAGCCATTTCCTTGTATCTCAAACAAATTTTAAAGGGATTTCCACTCAATCCAAATTGGCCCCACCTACGTCAATACCATTCTCATGCTTTTTCAATTACCTAGACTATGTCAATAGAGCCTTACTTTGGGGATGCCTTTTACTTCATTTTTTAACACAAATGTAGTTGTCACTCACTGACACCTCCACTATCTATCCAAAACTATTTCGAGCAACCAAACCAAACACAATCACAACTATTACAACACCTTCCACATCACCACCTTTGGCCCAACTCACACCTCTTCCCATAAACCAACATACATCTACACCTAAACATCTACCCTCGCCTATATCATCTCCCTTACCTAAACCTATCCCTACCTTGGGGGTCATACCGACATCTAGCCTTACTCACCCACCCATCAAATTAGATTTAGCCACATCTTCCAAAACTAATGCTAAACTTACCTTGGCCCCTAAAAATAAGATCTAATCTCCTAGGCATCATACACCAACCTTGCCTACCATGCCACTATCACCTTCACCCCTTCCGTCCATCCTAGGACCTCACCCCTTGACCCTGGCCAAGCAACCCCATCCACTAGTAAACCAAGAACCCAATAGCTGTTTCCTCATCACAAACCTTGCTAATACACCCAAGCTTCCCACGACCTCCGCACTCACCTGTAACCTTCTTACCACCCATACCACCACTACCATCCATAACTGCTTCACTACCCATGACATTTTCTTCTCTTCCACTCACACCTCCTACCCAACCTACACCACCTACCTCCACAACACCTCGATTACCCCTATGGGTAACCCATCCTCTTCCACCATCAGATTTTCCCTCCACATCTCATACACCTATGTCATCATTGCCCAAAAAGACACAACCTAAAGCTAAAAATATGCTACCCTCTAATAAGGTAGTTAAACCAACCAAACCTTCCATCGCCAACTCTTCTACCATGCCCATACCCAAGCAGATGCAACCAAGACCGAAGACCGCCCCACACACCAAACTAGTGAACCAACCCATTCCCTCTCCTGTAAAGCCTCTTCCTCCACAATCAGTTGTACTGTACCCAAACCCACATTCACCTCCCATTGTGATCCACTAATAGGGTCCTACGCCAAAATATTAAGCAATCTCATCGAAACTTTTGTCATTACGTTACCGCCTCTTAGACCTTACGACCCACTCAAACCCAAACCAAAATTTGTGCCTACCATCATGTGTCAGGACACGATGTAGAGAACTGTAAGGCTTTAAAACTTCCCTTGTCTAATTATGTCCTCCTAAAGAAAATTTTGACGATGACAATCTTCTTGACGAGGAGCCCATCTTGCCTTCACCAATTTCCATAGATATTCTTCCATTACCTACTCAAAACCAATATCTCCACCCCTACAACTCTTTGATCCACCCCAAGATTTGAGATTAACATGGTTTGTATTAGAGAATTAGCCAAATCACCACCCAAATGTCATTGCACCCAACTCACTTCACAAGGCTTTTCTCCCCCGGTAGGTTTCTTCCCGTCATGTCATTATACCACTCATCCTACACCTTCCCCATTTACCCCCTTCCTTAGATCAACATGATCAACATTTCCACCCGCGCCCAAAAAGACAGGGAAAGGAAAAAGCAACTGCCCATTAACTAACCCTATACCCAACATACCATCCGCACCCATACCCAAAGTCATCATTCAAGGTCCTACATATCCTATTTCTGATGGGGTCACACATCGCACAAGGCTAAAACAACTACGCCAATCCCCTCAAAATGTCTTTATATGAACTCATCCAAACCTCCGAATCACATCGTTAAGCCCTCATGGAAGTCCTTCAATCTATTAAAGTCTTATCAAATGACCCCACACTCATAGACTCCATCATTACCCCTCTCCACGTAGCCTCTCTCACTAGGTATTCGCCTTCCTTTACACCTCCACCTAGTTTCCAAGTGGCTTCCCTCATCTTTTCAGATGAAGAGATTTCTCCTTTCCAGTCCGATGACCCCAACCCCACTCTTTTCATCTTTGTCTTTATCAATAATATACGCATACGACATGTTATGATCCATGGTGGTGATAGCATTAACATCATCTCCTCCCATGAATACGACCAAATGTAGATACCTACTAATTGCATGCATGGTAACCCTGTTATGTTGCATTCCTTCAATGATGCCATGACCTTTACCCTGGGTACCATTGTTCTCCATGTCTTCGTGGGCCCTTGCACTATCTCGGAACTTTTCTATGTTCTAGAAGGAGAGTTCCAATATAACTTGTTGCTCGGCTGACCTTGGATCCGTGCCATGGGTTGTGTCCCTTTGACTTTACATCGATGCCTCAAATTTGAACACGAGGGACATAATTATACCATCCTTTCCAACCCATCACCTTTCAAGACCTGTAACATGCTATATTGGCTCAATGATGTGTTTGTACTAGTCAAGGCATTTTCCATTGTTGCCACTTCTCCTTCACCCATGAGCCCATCCACCAAAACTACTACCACTTCATTGCATCTAACCTTATTATCCCCAAGTGTAGTCATAGCCTCTACCATTGATGCACTTGTTTCCCCAACATCTAGTGAGCCATCTATACCTGCTACCCACATACCAACTATTGATCCCTTAGAAGGTGTTTTTCAATGCCTCACTCTAGGGGAATACGGCCTATACAATACCGACACCTTCCTCACCCCGCAAGAGTATGAGAACCTCCGCCAACACCCCAGTTATGACATCCGCATCGGTAAAGTTTTTCCTTATGGTCCTCCCTACCTTTACACAAATCTAACATATGGGGAATCAATAGGGCCACCTATAAACCTAAACCTCCATCCCAAACCCAACCATTTTCATCAGACCTACACTCCCTCACTAACCGCCATTTTTCTCACACTTTCCTTCACCATTGCACGTGGAAAGGATTTGGCTTCGGTTTTTATGAACAAGGCCGCTATACTATCATTTCATGTACCTCTTATAATTACAATGACCGTAGTGGCATTGGTTTTAACACTTCACCCTCCAAGAAGGTTCACGTCGACCTTATCCAAGACAGGATATCTTCCCCCTCTCATTCACCCACATTATCATCTTCACCCACGGAGTCCGTAGATCTTGAATCTATTCCTCCTAACCTTTTTTCATAAACATCATTTCCTAGGACCATTGACCTATCAACGCGATAGCAAGGCTCCCTCTTCCTCCCATTCTTGTATCCTGACATGATCAATGATGATACACCTTCTATTAATGTCATCTAATATTAGGATGATGAGTCCATCCTCACCTACCTTGGTGCAGAAGACTCTTATATTTATCGGTTATTACCCTCTAAGACACAAACCATGTTGAACAAATCGACCATCGAAATCAACATTAACACTCGGAGACAACCCTCACATTCTAAATATTGGCCAATTCCTAGACACTACTGGCGGGAATACTTCACCTCTTTCCTTCAAGACCATAGCAATGCATTTTCCTAGTCCTATGCCGATATGCCTGGTATTGACCCAAAAATTGTGGTTCACAATATCGTAACCATTCCTAATGCCAAACCCATCAAACAAAAGCTACAGAAAATGCATCCTTGCATTGCTCTTCTGGTCAAAGAAGAGCTTTAGTACCTACTCTCGGTTTCCTTCATTCTACCCATTGATTATCCCCAATAGATTTCTAACATCGTTCCTATCACAAAAGTAACAAGGGGACTCTGCATT
Organism: Taxus wallichiana var. yunnanensis; assembly: GCA_018340775.1. Taxonomy (NCBI): domain Eukaryota; kingdom Viridiplantae; phylum Streptophyta; class Pinopsida; order Cupressales; family Taxaceae; genus Taxus; species Taxus wallichiana. The sequence continues at coordinate 417,213,195 of CM031237.1, forward strand.
TACACAAATTTCTATGATCTCAACCTTTCCTATCCCAAAGATGATTTCTCCCTACTGGGCATCGACCAATTGGTTGATCTCATCATTGGCCATAAAATCTTATCACTCATGGATGGTTTTTCGGGCTATAATCAAATATTACTAGCTCCATAGGATCAACACAAGACTTCTTTCATCACCCCTTGGGGGAATTTCTACTATCAAGTCATGCCCTTTGGCCTAAAAATTCTAGTGCTACATATCAATGAGCCATGACTTACATCTTCCATGACATCATGCATCACATATTGGAAGATTATGTCAATGATCTTCTTGCCAAATCCAAGCATTGAACCAAACACCTACCTATTCTTAAAGTCATCTTTGACCACCTCATCAAGTATTATGTTCGTCTTCAACCAAAGAAGTGTGTCTTTGCGATACTTTCCGAGAAAACTCCTAGGTTTCATTGTTTCCTTACATGGCATAGAATTCAATCCTGCTAAATTCAAGGCTATTCTTGAAATGCCTTTGTCACCCACTAATCTCCATCAACTTCACAGCCTACAAGGAAATTTGCAATCAATTTTTCGTTTTATCTCACAACTTTTCAACCACTGTCAACCATTCCATCATCTTCTCAAGAAAGATGTTTCATTCAAATGGGATGATGAATGCCATAAATCCTTCAAATCCTTGAAACAATACCTCCTTCAACCACCAGTGCTCATTCCTCCTAAGGATGACCAACCCTTCTACCTATATATTTCCACCACTGACCATTCTCTAGGTGCCATGCTTGCTCATCGTGACGACCAACACCGAGAGCAAGCGGTTTATTACATAAGTCGTACCCTTCTTGACTACAAAACTAGATATACCCACGCCAAAAACTTTGCCTAGCCTTAGTTTTCATCACCACCAAACTCCACCATTACCTACTCAACCACAAAACCTTTGTCATTACTAATACTAACCCATTACACTATATGTATGCCAAACCTTATCAAAATCAACATGCCGCACATTGGGTTATGCTTCTGGCTGACCTCGACCTCGAATTCATCCATAAAAAGTCCATCAAGGGCCAAAATATTGCCGACCAATTAGCTGATGCACCTATTTCCAGGAATCAACCCTCTAAATTTGACTTCCTAGATGAGTCTATAACTACCCTTTCCCTAAACGAACCCACTTACCAAATAATACTCTTCTTTGATGGCTCCAAGTGTTAGCGTGGGGGTGGGGCTGGTGTTATCATAATTCCACTTGATGGTGAACCTATGCCTTTATATTTCAAACTCTATTTTGATTGTACAAACAATATTGTTGAATATGAAGCACTTGTATTGGTCTCCAGGTTGCTTATGCCTTAGATGTTAAATCAATCAACATCTTCGATGATTCTCGATTGGTCATAAACCAAGTCAATGTTATATAAAAGTGTGAAATGAGATACTTCAAAATTATAAGCATCATGTAGACATACTTTTGATCACCTTTGACCATTACGCACTTCAAACCACCCCATGTTCTACCAATAAATTTGCGGATACCATGGCCTTGCTTAGCTTCTTAGATACCTACTTCACCCATGCAGACTCTAAAATATTTGTCACCATACAAAGGCTACAATCACCCTCTTATTTACCTCATGAAGTTTACTCTATTGGAGTTGTTGCCCCCGATCCATGTGACCTTTGGTATAAGAAATATGTAGAATATCTTTCTATTTCCATTATACCCACCGATCTCACTCTCACTTAATGACAACATGCCTTTCTTAAAAGTGTCTCCCGTTATGTCCTCATGGGTGGTATTCTTTACAAGCGTGGCTTTGATGACATTCTCTTATGATGCCTTATGAGTTTTGAAATTCCCTTCACCATTAAGGAAATCCACGATGGAATTTTTGGAGGTCACTTTAGTGGTTTAGCTTGTTTGAAAGCACATTCTTTTCCTAGGCTATTATTCGCCAACCTTAAACCATGATTGTTGTCATTATGTCAAGCATTGCATAAAATTCCAACAACATGGTAATATTTATCACACACCTAGTCATGCCTTACAAGTCACATGAGACCTTTGGCCTTTCTCTCAATGGGGTTTGGATCTTGTCGGTGAGATCAACCCCCATTCTTCACAATGCCACTAATGGATCATAACCGCTACCGAATATTACACCAAATGGGTAGAGGCCATTCCTCTCATTTCTACAAAAGCCGAGAAAATATGTGAATTCATCAACCATCACATCATTTTTTCATTTTGGTGTTCCTCACCACATTATCATTGATAATGGAAAACAATTCAAAAATAAAACCCTACGCAAACTATGTGATGCTTTTGGCATCCAACTTAGTTTCTCATCACCTTATTACCCACAAACCAATGGTCAATCCAAATCAACCAATAAAACCTTGAACAAAATTCTTATGAAGGTAGTCAACGATATTGGGAAAGATTGGCATATGCACATTCCTTTCGCCTTGTGGGCTTATTGCACTAGTATTCACACTTCACTATTGCCACCCCCTTTTCTCTGGTCTATGGTATTGAGGCTATCTTACCTCTCAAAGTCCAGATTCCATCTCTCTGCATCTCACTACAATACATGCTCAATGATGATGAATTTTGACAGGATCTTTTGGCGCAACTTGAATTATTAGATGAGTTTCATCTCAACGCTCTTGACCATATCCAAATCTACTAAAAGTGTATCAAACATGCCTATGAAAAATGTGTTCATGAATGAACATTTCAGGTTGGTGACCTCGTCTGAAGGAAAATCAACATATAACCAAAGAGGAGAAAAGTAAACGGGCAAATTTTATCCTAATTGGCTCGAACCCTATATCGTTTCCCATTCTTATGGATCATGTGCTTATCATTTGTCTTTACTTGAAGGTAAACCCGAACCTGATCCCCTTAATTCCTTACATCTTTGACCATCCTATTGTTGATATCAAGTCCTATATCACTTTCTGTCAATTGATCACTCATCCCTTGAGCGTTGTTCACCTTCCATATTACCCATTTTGAGGATCCATGACTAAACAAGAATCATGTGATTACCCGTCACCTTTTAGCCTTGTCTTCAATATGAGTACCACAGCTCTACTCATAACATGATTCTCATGGATACTTTTCATCTTCTTCAAGATGGAATCCCATGGTCATTCATCACTCAAAACCACCTCTTCCATAGTTAATATTTGTGTGCTACGTTCTTGTCTTCTAAACAAGAACCTAATCTTCCTCTATAGTCTTGTCCATGACTTAAACATCTAAAAACAAAAAGGGATATAACTCCTTGAGTCAAACTTCTAGTAAAAGATGAATTCCCCAAATGGGACATCTCTTCTTTATATTCTACCACTATCAATAGATTGATCTCTTGAAGGACAACTATAAAAATTCATTACAAAAATATAATAAATATTGAGAAGCATCCCGCATCGATCAACTTCATGAATACCTCAAGGAGATAATATATTCATCCCATCTACACTTCTCACATCAATCAGTCAATTACCAAAAAAAAAAAAAAAAGATGAAATTTTTTTCATGGACTTGCCTATTTTTTATCCTGGGTTTCTTTCTAAGAATAACATCCCGTCGTACACTAAGTTACGCTAAACCACCCATCCTCACCTCATTTAACTTTTTATCCTAACTCCCTCTTTACTCAAGGGACTTGTCGTAATCTGCAACATTTCATGATCATGTGACTTTTATTCACCATTAGAATAGTCTATTATGCAAGGCCTGTAGGGTCTTACGTTCATAAGCCCATATAGGGTATGGTAGACTCATTAGGGTTCTTATTAATTAGGTGGTTCTTTTACCACCTCTTACCATTTACCTTCCTCATTACTTATTGATTATCCTATATAGGGCTAGATCATCGACACCTCTATTTACAACAACTCAACCATGCCTATGACCTAACTCAACCATGCCTACGACCTCAACTCAATCATGCCACCTCTTACCTTTCTACCTTCTTCATCACCTATTGATTCTCCTATAATGGGACCAGCTCATCCACACTTATATTTCAAATAACTCCATCATGCATATGACCTGAACTCAACCATGCCTATGACCTACATTCACCCGTGCCTAACACCTATCAATCCATTCCTCTACTTTATCCTAATCTTCCCTAGCTTATGGGAGAACTACATCATCCTTAGGTCCCTTTTTTGAGACTATGTAGGCAACACTTCGAGGGCATGGGGCCCTTTGAGGTTAGCTCAGCCACTCTCTACCCTAATCAATTCCATCTTCCACTTTTCTATTTACATTTTACCATAGTTAGTTTCTTTTTTATATTGGTAATTAGAAATTAAACCAAACAAACAACAATTGCTTAACATCTTTACCATCATCACTCATACATTCATTTCATCTTGTCTACACTTTATTTACCATAATCATACATTTTCCTACAAATCATCTTAACACAAGCCACACCATCATTGATTTCACACATTAATGAATTTAAAACTCAATCCATGCCTAAACCAACCTGACTCGATCCATGCCTAAACAGACTTGAATCCATCCATGCCTAAACCAACTTGACTTGATCCATGCCTAAACCAACCTGACTCAATCCATGCCTAAACCAATTCTATTTTAGGCTAGCATATCGGTTAAAGGAATTATAACACCTTCATCATACTCAAATTACCTTTTAGTAAAAAGGATTTGGAATCCCAAAGATCATCCCATGATCAGTGGCTAAGTATGATTTGTGAGTTTTACATGTTCTCACAGGTTCTCATAAAAGGTTATTGAACCCAAGCATATATGAGCCTTTTATAACCAAGGACCTCCTTAACAATATGCTTGTATTGGATGTTTACCAGTAAAATCAATAGCACTAAAGAGTTTACTAAAGATCACCTTTAAGATCTTTCTACACTTCTTTCTAAAAAATAAGTCAAGGAGGTATACATGCTCGAAGGTATTTCACATATGTCTGAAGGTCTTTTTACAAAAACTAAGTTCCATTAGGAGGTGACATTTTCATGCACACTCCCCTTAATGGCAACTCTGACAATCCAAGATTTTCATGAAAGTGACAAAACTTTGTAGCACTCAGGGACTTTGTGAAGATGTTAGCAACCTGCTCTTTAGTCAACATGAACTTGAGATTTATCTCATCACTTTATACCTTCTTATAGGTGAAGCATATATGTATATCAATGTTCTTCATCCTCTGATGTTGAACTAGATTCTTAATCAAGAGTAATACAACTCTGACCACCACATAGAAGAGAAATACTTCCTTTAACTTACATGTGTATCTCTACTAACAGACCATTGCAGCCACATGGCTTCTTTACTTATTCTATTATACTTCTCTACCTTAGTAGAAGAAATGGAGATTGTTGATTGTATTTTTGGTCCAAGTAATAGTTCCTACACTAAAAACTTGAACACATATCTATTATATTTTATAACACAACATCGGTATGGTTAGAATCACAAAATCTATATAAGATAGAATTTTCATTCTTATTATAATGCAACCCATAATTGATTGTTCCTTTCAAATATCTAAATTTTTTTTTGCAAGATTCCAATGATCTCTAAAAAGTTTCCTGCATAAACCTTGAAGTAATTCCTACTGTATAGGAAATATCTGATCTAGTTATAGTTATATAAATCAAACTATCAACTAGCGAAGTGTATAAATAGGATCAACCTTTTTCATATGCAGATTTATGATCAATATTTATTCCAATTTCCATTGAAGTAGAAAATGGTTTACAATCAATCATAAGAAACTTTTTCAATACAATGGTTGCATATTGTGTTTTGAAAAACAACAATAGAATGAAATACAGTCATATAAATAACATGATGTGAGAGACATAACTCATTCATTTCAAAGTACTGATTCAATTTCTCTTTAATCCTATGAATTAAATCATAATTATCACCAAACATAAACAAATCATCAACATATATATATATAATGATAATATGTGAGCCTTATTGCTTGATGAATATATCATTGTTATAAGAACAATTAACAAAACCTAACAGCTTAAATAAGGAAACAATTTTCACATACCAAGCTCTAAGAGCTTGTTTTAAACCATACAAGGATTTCTCAACTTACAATCATAGTTTTCTTTACCAGTTTCTTCAAATCCTTTAGGTTGAAACATGTAAAGTTATTCTTTAAATCACAATTCAAAAAAATATTTTTCTTATCCATTTGGTAGATTTTCCACCCAAATTGAGCGACAATTGCAAATAAGGCCCTAACAGTACTCATTTTAGCTACGGAAATGTCTCAACATAATCAATACCAGGTTTCTGAGTGAAACCTCTAGCAATAAGTCTAGCTTTATGTTTGTTAATACTACCATCAACATTATATTTTACTTTGTATATCCACCTAGACCCTATAATACTTTGTGGCTCAGGTTCATACAAGGTAATTAATGCATGGTACATATGATGGCTTCTGGTCATTTTCCTAAGGTTAATAGGATTTAAAATTTCTAATATAGATTGATCCCAATTTAATTTCTCATATAGGAAGATGAGAGTTTTAGAAACATGTATAACATTAAAACATCATCATGACCATTTACTAAATCAGAATCAAAACCATCATTTAGAAGCATTTAATGAAGTAACTTCAAGAGAAGAAGACAACACATATAAACCTTTCAATAGATTATATCTAGATATTTCATATAAGCTTAAATAATTAACATATCTTAACCTTTCATGCCATATTTTTAAATTATTCAAACTTTGAGATATAAAAGAAGACGCAGAAGAGAAATCATCAAAAATATATAGACCATTTCTTTGAATTTTTCAGTTATTATACTCTCATTACTATCTTTTATATACCAAGTATACTTCATGCATGGATCCTTATTGTGTCCATACCTCTTTCGGATGTTCGATATTACTAATGTGTAGAAGGTACTCATCGTTCACATTGTGTAGAATCATAGAAAGAACATCCTGCATTCATTACAAGAATGTATTCATGTTATCTATAGTTGCTTGATGACCAGTGGGAGAAACCTCAGATCTAGAAAAATTCGTCTAGAGTTTCCTCGCCATAAATTCTATTTTGACTCAAATGTTGTAGTTGGCTTCATTCAGGATCTAGGTTTTGTCAAGATAGAAATAACTGGACACCATTATTTTCCTAAACTTGTAAAACACACTTTGCATTATAATATATAATGTACCATAGAGTTAAATACATATTTATTGATAATAAAAACAACGCTTTTAATATAATCATATCTAAATTTTATAGATCTAAAGAAACTATTTGATCATAACTAATTATGTCATTATAATGCATACTAATTAACCTCCATGATCAAAATAATAACTTTGCACTATAAAGGGCTCTGCATTATACCCCGATTTATATTATTTTTTTACCATATAGAAGTGAAGAAGAGACCCCTAAGAATGCATAACAACTTCAAATTTTAGAAAAAAATTAATGAAGACAAAAATATGTCTAGCTTAAATTTGACGTCTAAATGATCGTCATAATAGCTTATTTTTTGGTCTATTGTGACCATCATTTGACCGTCAATTTTAATACAATGAAAGTTTTTTGGAACCTACGAGCTTAAATTTGACATCTAAATGACCATCATATTGTCTTATGTTTGGTCTACTTTGTGACATTCATTTGACCATCAAATTTAATGAAGCCAAAACTTGTATATTTCTTGAATGTGAAATTCCATAATTTCTTCTTCTGTATAATATTAGGAGGTTATATTTTAACACATTATAATAACCTATTATAATTTATAATGTAAAAATATATACACTTTTTTTTTTAAAAAAAAAAGGTATATAGTTTATAGAATGTAAATAAGAAACAACATATAATTCATAAAAATTATAAACTATAGTATATATTTTTATATATAAAAACACATAACTCTTAACTCGCATATTTTATAGAAGGGCGAGTAATTTCACCAGGACCAATGAAATAAATTTAAATCTCTATTTTCATAAACCTTGTCTCCTCCCTTCATTTACTCTTAATTTTACCTTGCACACATTTAAAACTATGGAAATATTTACATGCTATAAACTTTCAAACTTTTATGTGGCTATAACTACAAATATTTTAATAAATATTTACCACACTTCACGTGGGCCACTAATAAACTATCTTTTTGTTTTAAATTCTCCATTTATACTTGAGAGTTCCACATTTATACCTGAGATATTATCTCATTTTATTCTCCATTCCCACTCTTATATAAAAGAAAACCTTTAAATAGGTCCATTTATATAGATTTTATAAACTATAAGATATAAATGAATGGGGCCTCCTCTTTACATGGATAATATAAATGGTTAAGGATACATGTTAGGTTTTATTTAATAAGTATTAAGATTTAAAAAGTAATCCCTTCATGGCCAAACAATAAATACAAACCCCCTTTCCAAAAAAGTAAGTACTTAAGTTTTTTTAAAACATATATAAACCAAATCTAATAAAATTTATATTTTAATTGGTTTAAACTAACCATATATATAATATGATTTAAACTTAGGTTTGTTTTTTTTTTTAAGAAAAACTATGTATGCCTAGATTTATAAGTTAAGTTTAAATATGATTTAAACTTAGGCTTAGAATATGGTCTTTTGACTCTTCCCTCAATCCCATATAATTTTAATATAGTTAAAGGCTTTTAATATATAGTTTTTGTCAAAACTATATAAATTTTAATATGATGTTTATATAAATTATTATATAAACCTTATTCTATATTATATATATTTTTATTTAAAAATAATAATATAGTTTTCAAATTATATAGGATATAGTTATAGATTAACTATAAACTATAGTTTTTCAAATTGAATCCTTTTAGAGGGGACCAAAGAACACATGTATGAATTTACCTTCCAAAATATTTAACCTGTAAACATTTGAAATTATAGAAAACATGAAAATTATTTCATATAGTAATAAATCCTTTCTTTTTTATGTGATTTTCACGCAAGTAAATATTTGAAGCCTCTTCGCTTGTGCACACATCAATCTCCAAACAAACATTAATTCCATATAATTTAAAAAATAAGGGGACTGGATACTTTTAAATACCCTTTTGGGTTGGTTGAAAAAACCGGTATAAATTAAAAAAATAAAATACACAACATTTGATCTTAATTTATTTAATTTACCTTACTCTGTTACCATATTAGGATTTGAGGATTATAATAAATACGGATTTAATAAACTTACATATTACATAATGTTACAATAAAAATTTAAATAAAGATTACATCATAACATAAGTAAATAAAGAAATACTTACGAAAAAATAAATAACACAGGTGACACAATATTTATAATGGAAAATTCTAATAGGGTAAAAACCACTTTAAAAATAACTTTTTACTTCAAAGAACTTATTTTACATCCAAGAAGATCACCTCCTCCTTTTAAACCCTATTTACCGAGGATAAAACCAAATCACTTGATTTTTACACCTTTGATATATTTCCCAAATATATCAAATGAGGGCCTAAAGTCCTTTTTATATAAGGTAATCGGGTATGTCTCTCGACTCACCTTTTCAACCTAAAATGGTTGACACATACACCTAGATTTATAATATTTAATATTAGAAATATAATCATTTCATGATATTAAATATTTAACCTAAAGTATATACCTAGGTTAGCATATTTAATAACAAAATAGAAATATTTCATATTATTAAATATTAACCTATATATTAGTGATGAACCCGTATACATTAAGGGTTGTATAGATCACTTAATCATTATGTTCCAACACTTACAACCTTAACTCAATCATGCCACCTCTTACCTTTCTACCTTCTTCATCACCTATTGATTCTCCTATGATGGGACCAACTCATCCACACTTATATTTCAAATAAATTCATCATGCATATGACCTGAACTTAACCATGCCTATGACCTACATTCACCCATGCCTAACACCTATCAATCCATTCCTCTACTTCATCCTAATCTTCCCTAGATTAAGGGAAAAGTACATCGGCCTTAGGCCCCTTTTCTACGGGACTATGTAGGCAACACTTCGAGGGCATGGGCCCTTGGAGGTTAGCTCACCCACACTCTACCCTAACTAATTCCATCTTCACCTTTTCTATTCACAATCTACCCTAGTTAGTTTCCTTTTTATATTAGTAATTGGAAATTAAACCAAAAAAACAATTGCTTAACATCTTTACCATCCTCACTCATACATTCATTTCATCTTGTCTACAATTTCTTTACCATAATCATACATTTTCCTACAAATCATCTTAATATGAGCCACACCATCATTAATTACACAAATTAATGAATTTTAAACTTAATCCATGCCTAAACCAACTTGAATCCATCCATGCCTAAACCAACCTAACTCAATCCATGCCTAAACCAACTTGAATCTATCTATGCCTAATAGACTTGACTCCATCCATGCCTAAACCAACCTGACTCGATCCATGCCTAAACTAACCTGACTCAATCCATGCCTAAACCAACTTGACTCGATCCATGTCTAAATAAACTTGACTCCATCCATGCCTAAACATACCTAACTCAATCCATGCCCATGACACCCGACTCAATCCATGCCTAAACCAACTTTGACTTGATCCATGCCTAAACAGACGACTCCATCCATGCCTAAACATACCTAACTCAATCCATGCCTATGACTGACTCAATCCATGCCTAAATCAACTCGACTCGATCTATGCCTAAACAAACCCAACTTCATCCATGCCTAAACATACCTAACTCAATCTATGCCTATGACTGACTTAATCCATGCGTAAACCAGCGCTGACTTGATCCATGCCTAAACAAACTCAACTCCATCCATGCTTAAACTAACCTAACTCGATCCATGCCTAAACAGACATGATTCCATCCATGGCTAAATAGACTTGACTCAATCCATGCCTATGACCTGACTCCATCCATGCCTAAACAGACCTAACTCCACCGTGCCTACATGACCTTAACTCTATCAAACCTAATCCACTTGATGTCCACCTATCTATATATATCAATGCAAATTAAAACATGTACACCATCCATACTATAAACACCATCATCTATAAATCAGATAGTCTGTATAAAAATACATGTGAACATATATCCCAATAACAATCACAATCATCTCAAATTTCTCAGATACATCCTCACCATCTTTGGCATGCACAGCCGGTATATCATCAAAAATCTCAAAAAATATCATGTACATCCTCACTCTCTCCAACACATAGGCCAGTATATGTAAAAATACATGACTATACAAAACAAGAGGTACATATGGCTATCAGACATCACCTGCTAGATATCCTCCATATCTATCTCACATGTCTCCTCCTCCTTCTTTGCCCCCACATGATATCCAACTAGCATCTCACCACCCACCATCGGTCCTAGCCAGATCTCTACTGGTACCTAACCTGGGGCTGGCCTCTGTGAACTAGTGGCCTCACCCTGACCCTGTCTCGGGGATTGATGGCCCCCTGTGCTCTCCACACTATGGGTGCATGACTTGGCCCTCTCACTCAAGGCTCGCTATGCTTTATATTCTCCGTAGGATAGACAATCTATCCCGCGGCTATCAAAATATCCTAATAATACCAGACCTTGCCTAAGGCATCTCTCAACTTGTCTATCGGTACTATCTGTGGTGGTGTCATTGGCCTCAACCCTTGTACTTGTCTCTCGGGACCCTATCCCGCTCCTGCTGTATTTGGTCCTAAAGGGTCTGTAACCTACACTGCTGCAATGGCAAACTAGCCCTACAAACACATGTCCGAGCTGTAGGGAGGCCACTGTGCACTGATCTCCATCTCCACCCTATGCGGGTACCTATCCTGTCTTTACAGGGAATGTAGAGTGGCCACCTATGCTGCAAAAATAGCAACCTATGCCTTTGAGCACATCATTTACCCCCTACACTATACCCAACTGTGTAATCATGGTCACCACCTACCCCTATAGGGTGTCCCCTCGCACTTTGATGGTGGCTAAATCCGGCTACCTCTGCCTCGGTGGTACTGCTCGTAAATGTGTAGCCCACCACTACCTGTATCTATCAGTCACCCTAACATCATCAATCTGCCAGTCTATCACCTGCTCCTCCTACCCTATCGGTATGGTCGATATGGTAGACGTAGAAGCCTCTCCATGTCATCCCTCCTATATTGTGGGAAGGGAGGGTATATCCTATAGCAGCGTGAACTACTTGTTTGACCCTTTCCACGTATCATTTCATACTCTCCAAAATGTCACCCCTTTATCCATCGGAGCAGATGTAGCTCCTATAGCTCCTCTGCCATCCACCCATATGATGGAAAACCCACATAAGGCCTCCAAATGATGTCCACATCAAACAACCCCTCTAGCAATCACCTGTAATAGGCTACATCATGTGTAGCTCTAGTAGCTCAATGCTCCCCAATCATAGTAACCCATCTCCTGAAGCCCACTCAAACAAAACCCAGCTCAAATGCATCAGCTCGGGGCATACCGATTGGATGCACACATATAATGTGATCCTATGCGCAGTAATGAATTAGGAAAGTACAACAAAGGCTAAACCTCCATAGCCACCCATAAGCCCATAGATCTTTATACAACTGTACCAAGAATGCAAGCGCCCATGCGGAAAAGGTCCTATCCTCCACCATGTCGTGTAGAACCCCCATCAATGATCATGGGAATCTCCCACCCTCTGCATCTGGTAGTGTAAAGTAGTAGATTACCTCCATCAACAACACTACCAACCTCATCTCTCCCGGATGGGCTCGGTACATATATCCATAGCTCATCGGCGCTATGGAAACTCATCTCTGCAAGTCCCTCACCAAACACAGTCACCATCAACTCCTAAGAGGACTATGAGGAGATAGAATACACTTGTGTCCCAATTATAGGTAGTCGCAGGATCTGTACACATCCTCCAAGGTGACTTTGTGATCTCACTGTCGGAAAATGGAAGGTATTAGTCGCCGAGTCCCATTTTTTTGATGAGAGTTACCATTAAACTCAGCTCTCGGACTACATACCAAGAGTAGCATCTAACCCCAATTAGACAAACCTCTACAACATGGCATTAGTCATTAGTTTGTCACACCCCCATGTACCTCCACGAGCAAGGGAGGTACCTATCTCTCATCCGTAATCGGTCCACGGCTGGATTTAACCAATCACACACATTACTAAAACATTATTTTACCCAACATTGATTATCTTCCCTTCCCCTTACCCGTTATCTATTTTACCCACTTTACCTATTCTTTCCCCTTACCCTTCCTTGACCTCTAGTCTTTTTACCCTAACCAGCACTGGTTGCTCCTGACCATCATCGGTCCATTATAGCTAGAATCGGTTCCCCTCATCCCTGACCGATGTCGGTATAACAAGACCGAAATTGGCCATACCTTGACCAAAGGTGTCGGTCATTTATTACCATGCCCAAGCACAGAAACCCCAATTTTATTCCCCCATTTCTTTCCCATTTCCCCTACACACCTACCCAAACCTACCCCAAATTACTCCCCAACCCTATTTCCTCTACCAATGACCTTTCCCACCCCCTCTTTCACCCATTTTAACCACCAAATTTCAAATTCTCTACCCTACCCAAACTAACCTACCCATTCCCTTCTTCTTATATCACACAACATAGAAAGGATTAGATCTTACCTCATCTCGATGTCGCCTCCATGGTGGCACGTCTGGCCATTGTGTTGGTGGTCCACTAGAACCCTCTCCCACCTCCGCCATGTCCAAATCAATCTCCAACCTCTCTACCAATCACTTCACTTTTCCTGATCTCATGGACCCATCTACCTGGCCCCTCTGACCAACTGGATCTCTCCCACCTCAGCGGGATATCATCCCTCATCCTTTCCTCCCAACAAAGCACAACTCATTCAACACTCTGTCATTTTCACAAAATCCAAAATGTACAAATGAATCCATATTATATGGATTTTTTCTTTTTATATACCCACATTGACCTGACCGACGTCGGTTATACCTAAACCGACATCGAGTCTTGTGCCCTAGCACACCGTGGTTAGTTTACCTAGACCATCAATGGTTCAGTATGATTGGCATCACTTACCTGTCATACTCCTGTTAAATACCCTTTCCCATTTTTTCTCCAACCTAACCAACCCAGCCACCATTTAACTTTACCCACCCTTATCACAACCTACCACCAAGCCTACATTACCTATACCTATCATTAATTACATTTAGGGAATTGTTATTTTACCTATACCTCGGCCGTACCCATGTCATGACCTTGGTACCTAGACCTGGAACATTGTTAAGGACCTATGATTTCATGTGCTCTCTATACCTTGTGACACTATTACCCATGTTGTTTGACCTAATAACCTTACTTTTCCTATTGTCATGTCATTTATCCTGACCCAACCTTTAGTGTCTTTGGAACATACCTAAACGTTCCTACACGACTGCGATGTGCTTCCACACCATATCCTATACCTTGGATACTGGAATCACTTCAACCTTGTTTGGATAAACCTATCGACCTTGGACGACGTAGAGTTTGCATGTTATTCAACCCGGTATTATGCCACGGTTTATACGTGTGCATGCGTTTGGCTATCAAGCCGCTACCTTTGACCCTGGCCCATTACCTTGATTACCTAATTGGAACTTTACCCCATTACCCTCATTGTCCACCTTATTCTTCATCACGTCCAAATTTATCAAACCACTCACTGATTTTGTCTTCTAACTCATTAGTTCCTAGTTTTAGGGGATCACCTTCACCCACACATGGGGCAACCACATCTTATTTTTTTAGCATCACTTACCAATACAAGAAATGCAACAAAAAGTGGAAAATTGTAAACACCAAAATTTGGTCACAATCCCCTTAGTACCCCGTTGAATAACTAACCCAAACATACTCACCTAACCACACCCCCCTCCACACCACATTAATATTAATTTAATTCATTTAATTTTTATTTTATTAGGTAAAAAATAGGGATCGACTCCCAGGGGCCGATATAAAGAGAGGAATGCAACCAGAAAAAAATAGGAAAAAAAAACCAGAAAAGGGTCCCAGAAAGATGAGTTAAACAAGATTAACTCTTACATTGCAGGATCTGGACCCTAGAGAGGACAAAAAGACCAAAAAGCAATAGGACACCACAGTTTGCCAGTAGTCCGCACACAGTTTAGAGAACAAAAAACCTCTGCAATAAGCAAAAAACCACTAGAGGCCCTAGGCCAACAACAGCCGTCCTGATACCAGTACCACCTACTCCTCTTCTGAGCTACTTATGCAAAGGTTGAATCTCCTCCTTTTATTTTCCCCTTCAATCCCCTCCACTCTGTCAAGTAGAAATTTAACTTGAATCTCTAGCTCCTTCATTCTGTGTTTTATCTGGACCTGATCCGTGACCATCTTCTTCGAAATGTTGATGATGTTCGAATGGACTCCCTTTGCCCCTCATTCGTGTCCTCCATGGATTTTAGGACCCCTTCTAAATACAACATCTTCCTACTCCATTCTTCAAATACAATGGGATCTCCCACACATTCATTCTTCCTCGAAGCGCTGGCTTCCCCAACACCACCCTCATTTTTGTCTTTATCTTTCTCATTCCCTCGGAGGATACCCTTACCCGCTTTCATTTTAGTTAGACACTCCACAAGAGTAATATCATCTTCCTCGGCTTGCTCCTCTAGGGCTTGTCAAAGGATAATCCAAACGGCTTTCCATTCTCAACCAGAAGAAGAATTAGGCCCTCATGGAGGGGCAACTCAGCTTTCTCATTCTAGAAAGCCATCAACAAATTCGAAAGAGAGGTGGAAAGAAAAAAGGGAATACTAACCATAAAATTGTGATGGAACATGTTGAGGAAGGTCATGTGATGGGTATAGATTTTTCTATACTTACCCTCCAGATCTAATATATTTCATAACTTGAAGGAAAACATCCTTCTAAACCCTAGGAATGCACGAACGTGTAATGCCATCCGTGAAGAAGTAACATGTCTCCTTGCCAACGAAAAATCAATCAATCTCAAGGTCTTCGGGTTTTTTCCTTGTAGATCTTAACCCTTCCATCTTCATATCACTGCACCCCCTGCAATATTGGACTCGAGACCTCAACCTCCACACTTGTGGACAATAAAAACCCCTCTTTCCAAGCTTTTAAGTCCTTTGTGAGCTAGGTCATGACCATGTAATTTAGCAATATAATTGCTAAATCCTCCAACTTTAAGCTTGTTCCAAAGATCCTGGTTACTCTCCTCCATGTTCTAACTAGCGGGTTCCACTTGAATCTTATCTCCACCCATCTACACATTACCAAAGTTGTCATCCCAACAAAATCTTTCCACAACCAACAAGTTGTTCACCCTATCAAAGGTTGAATAGAAACAATGCTTTTTGTAAAAGCTAGCATGGTACCTGGAATACTTTCCCCACTCGTGTCGGCATCATTTATCCTAGTGCCTTCTATCCTTAATGATTTCATCATTAATATTAGGGGTAATCTCTCTCCTTTACACCAAATTTTGTATTCATTACTAAGGACTCCCACATTGGCCATCTTGTCCACACATTTATTTCCCTACCTCAAGGTATGATTGATAGATATCTTATCAAAATACTTTAGCAATTCCTTGATATCTTGAATGATGTTTTTTAATGACCAATTGATCTTACTCCTATTGAGGAGAGCATTTATAACAATTAAGGAGTCACCTTCAATCTAGATGTCCTTAAGGCCTTTTTCCTTAGCAACCAAAATACCCCATAGGAGGGCTCTAGCTTCAGCCATGTTATTAGTCTACTTTCCCAAGGGACCCACATAGACAAATAGCCAATCACCCTCACTATTCCTTAAGATACCCCCTCCCCCAGCTTGACCAGGATTCCCCTTTGAAGCCCCATCAAAATTGATCTTGATCATATTTCCCATAGGTCTAATCTAATAAACATTCTTACCAAGGCTTTTGATCTTGACCAGACTATAGGTGAACTTATCTAGTGTTTCCTGCTCCCCTTTCGAGAAAGTATTTTTGTTTTACTTTTAAAGAGTTTGAGATTTTCCTTTATGGTAGCTAGGATTTTCCTTTTAGCCACCACAATCAAAGGTTTCGATCTCAAAAACACTATCATTCCTTATTTTCCACAGACCCCATAATAGATGAGGTAGAGTAATCTTCCAGGCCTAGGCCAGATAAGGGAACCTAAAAGGGCTCTCCCATTGAGTACAAAATCCTCAATATTCGAAGGCATAATCCATTGCATGTTGAAAAGTTCCAAAATCAGTGAGAAGAAACCTTTAGAGAAAGGGAAATGTAAAAAAAGATGATTCACATTCTCTTCCCCTCTCTGACAAAGAGTGCACCTATTAGGGATCTACATTCCTCTTTTTATAATATTTTCAACCGATAGGATTCTATTTTGAACTGCCAGCCAATAAAAAATATTGATCTTAGGGATCAAGTCCTTGATCCATAACTTACCCCAATACTCTTTTTGAAAATCTTTCTTGAAGTGTAAGCTATAGGCAGTTTTAACATAATAGTTTCCAGAGTCTTCCTCTTTCCAAATGATGGAATCCTCCTTAGTTTGGAAGATGGGGATGTGGAATTCCCTGAGTTTCTTATTGATATCTTGAAAAGGTTTGATATCACCATCATAATTAGGAGGAGGGACTATGGTTTCCCATTGGACCTTATCATCATGACTCCAGAAATCTCTTATCCATATTTTACCATTCTCCTCATAGAATTGAGCCACCTCCTTCCATATATCCTGATCTGCTAAAGGGGAATTTTCAATCCAACTATCCCACCAAAATCTAATCATGTTCCCCTTTCTAATCTCCCATAAGGATCCCTTTGAGAGGATATATTTCGATTCCAACAGAGAATTCTAGAAGAAGGATCCTCTAGGGAGATTTTCATGAAAGAAGAACGAATCAATTTTGCCTAAATTCCATAGATATTTCTTTTTTATTATATCAATCCATAGTCCTTCCTCTCTAGCAATTCTCCAGCCAACTTTAGCAACCAAATATTTGTTCATGATAGGTATACTTTTCAAACCTAGACCACCACACATCTTTGGCCTAGTGACCTTCTCCCAGGCCACCAGAGGGAATTTAAACTTTTCCAAGGCCCTAGCCCAGAGAAATCTCTTCTGAATTTTTTCCAGAGCATCAATAATTTTGGTTGGGAGTTTAAAGAGAGACATAATGTAAATGGGGACACCTTGAAGAGATCTCATAAGGAGTTGAATCTTTCCAGCTTGTGAGAGAAGGATACCTTTCCAGGAGGAAATTTCTTATTAACTCTTTCCAACAGGGCATTCCAAACAGAGATGTTAGGCCTTTTGTAGATAAGAGGCATTCCTAAGTAAGAGTCTGAAAACACTTGATTTTGCAACCTAGAATGCGAGCTAGCCTTAATTGGACTTGTTTATCCACATTAATAAAGTAAACAACACTTTTGAGAAAATTAACCATCTTCCCCGAGACCAACTCATAGTCCTTGAGAGCAAGTTTGAAGTTGGTGGCTTCTTGGACAGAGGCCTTTCCCATCAGGAAGTTATCATCAAAAATTGGTTGAGGCAGATTAGAGGGAGACCATTAGAAATCTTGATTCCCTGAATACTCCTAGAAAGCAAAGCCTACTTACAAATTCTACACAAAGATTCAACCATTATAACATAGAGGAAAGGAGATAGGGGGTCACCTTGTCTCAAGCCTCTACTAGCTTTGAAGAAGCCCTCCAGGCTGCCATTAACCAAGACCGAATAACTAGCAGTAGATATGCAGGTCATAATCATTCTAACCAGAGTATTATCAAAGCCCACTTTATTTAGGATGGCACCAAGGAAAGACCAAGTAATCCTATCATAGGCCTTGTGCATATCTAACTTAAGGAACATAGCCGATCTATCAGAATTAACAATGGAGTGGATGGCTTCCTGAATCACCACAATACTATCAGTAATCTACCTACCCGGACAAAAGCACCTTGATTTTTAGAGATAAAATGGGAGAGAACCAATCTGATTCTACCAGCTAAGATTTTAGTCAAGATTTTATAACTCGTGTTACAAAGACTGATCGGTCTAAAATATTTGACTTCATTGGCCCCAAAATTTTCAGAATAAGGACCAAGAAAGTATTATTAAGCTAGCTGAGAAGCTTCCCATTATTGAAGAAATCTTGGACCATTTCAATGACTTCTTTCTTAATCAGCTCCCAAATTTTTGGTAAAATAAATCCACGAAAATCCCGCTCACTTTCAAATTTTGAAAAATCCCGCTCCCATTCTGTTCCATGTTTTTGAACCCACTTCTCAAAATTGAATTAAATTAATACCCATCCTCACAATATTCATCATTTAATTACATTAATTTACCTAATTACCACCTCACCTAGACACATCATCTATCCACCTCACCCTAGACCTATTCTTGGCATGTTTCCATAACTAACAATAACTAAGTCTTACTTGCATTAATGAGCTAATATTTGGTCTAACCCTAAAATCAATCTCTAAAATATCTCTATCCACATTCCTGCCCATTGGAAGGAAGTTTCCATTCTAATCCGTGAGAACAAAACTTATTAGGCCAAATAAATTAGAAAGATCTCGCCCATTTTAGTAAACATAGGGAATCCTGCCTTAACCGACTCTAGTCACCCCTAAACCAATGCCACCAACCCCGAGAACCATTGTCGATTACCATTTATTCACCTTAGCAACCTTGTTTTTGGGTTGGCTTATTTTAAGAGCAAGAGGACGAGAAAAGGGCTACATGCAAGCAGGAACCAACATCCTTTCATGTATCTAAACATCTAGAGCCATCACCAAGACAAATATTGAAGCATTGCACTCAAGGAATCATTCTGGGAGCCACTACTATGATACCAAACACCATTCTTCTGATCAACTGCCATTACCATTCAGCCATCAAGTCTGCATCATAGTAAGTACATTTCTACTAGCATTTTCCATTTTAGTGTAGTTAGCTTCTATTATTTCTATCATCAATTTATACTTTGCATGCTCATTCCTCCATCTCTTTCTAGCTTATAACTCAAATATTTCCTTTACCCACATCGCCAAATCACCCATTCTCACCTGTTGTTCATTCTTGAGTATACCTGATACCCCTATCAACCTCTTTATCCACCCTACCCTCCTTATTAGATCCCAGATCAAACCCTATAATCAGTTTTCCTTGATTCTCTTACACCCCAACCTTACCAATGCCAATTACCCATAACCGTTGTTAGTTTTGCATAAACTATCATCGGTTCTACATAAACCGTCATCGGTCATACAAGATCAACATTGGTCTCTATGTTTTTATACCTTGACCCGAATGCGAACATAAAAACATCTACTCAGTGATCTAAACAACCCAAAACCTAACCCTGACCAGTTCCAACAACCCGACACCTACTTATTATTTAGATATGACTATAACCTAGCCTTGTTATATTAGATTTTATTATTGTGCTTGAATGAGATACCTAAATCATATCAACTACAGTAGGACTTAGTTTATTTCTCACATTAATTTGTTTTAAACAATGGATTGACAACCACCTAGGGAGTATCACATTTCTTAGATCTAGCACATGCTAGGTAGTCCACTGTCATATATCATTTAACTCCTCTCTTGTGGTCTTGTTTTCTATTATAGGTAGTTCCTCCTAGCCAAAAGGAAGCTCTCACAATCGGCATTGGATCAAGAATTTAGAACACACACAACAACCATCTACCGACCAGCATAAACATGTATTCCTCCTTGGCGCTTACCCTTATCTATTTTGTCATTTCAAAAACATAAACAAAATG
Organism: Taxus wallichiana var. yunnanensis; assembly: GCA_018340775.1. Taxonomy (NCBI): domain Eukaryota; kingdom Viridiplantae; phylum Streptophyta; class Pinopsida; order Cupressales; family Taxaceae; genus Taxus; species Taxus wallichiana. Next base: position 417,234,101 of record CM031237.1, read on the forward strand.
GTGAAACAACATTGTCATCCAAAGAGTCATTGTACTCATGGGAGTTACTTGTAATCAAATGTGTTTAAAGTATGATCTTGGACTTTCAAGTAGCCAAATAAAGTCATCAAGAGTGTTAAGGGAATTTCCATGAAGATTAGAGGTTTTTCAAGTACTCTCTCTGTTATCAATTGTATTATGGAGCTTTGACATTGGATTTATGGTCTGATTTTTGTCCTATGGTCTCTTTCCAATTTATGTCAAGTAAAAAAAAGTGCAAATAAGTGTCAAAGAGTATTAAGGAATGTCAAAAGGTACTTGAGTTGAGTTTGATAAGTCTTTACTTAAGATTCTATAACACACGCTCAAAAAGTGTAAGATGTTGAGATACATTTGTATGTTCTTTAAGATAAAAGGTTGACATCAAGTCTCATTAGGTTTTTGTGTGTCATATGTTGTCCCAGTGGTGCGATGAATCATAGGAAGTTTACTCGTTAAGGGGGAGTCATTTTTAGGTCGATAAGTTGAAAAAGTGTATCATCTAAGTTGTAATTAGAGCTATGAAGGTGTAGTGAGCGTTGTTATCTAATCAACTTGCTTTGATCTTTTTCATGGTGTTCTGAATGATATATATGTTCTAATTTTGTAGGATAAATGGAAAAATGTGCCATCTTAAAGGTGTAAAATTCTATCTAGTTGGGAAATGAGTCTTGTAATTGTATTTGTTGTATCAATAAGGTGATGGCATGTTGAATATTAAAGAGATATGTCAAAAATTTGGTCAATAAGATCTAAATCCTTATGAACTAGTATCATGAGACGTATACATAAATCTTATGAGTCAAGTGCTTGTGTGTCTCTATATTTTTCAAAAGAAGTGGAGTTATAATGTCTCAAAACAATTGCATTCCATAAGAAGGTCTATGATTGTATGATAAATGTTGGGAGATTTGGATGGTTAAAAGTTAAATCCCTAAGATATTGTGCACATGAAAGCTAAAAGGAGATGTTACAGAGTTAAAATTGGTGTTTTCTACGCATGAAAAAGGTCATGAACAAGATGTGGAGATATAAAAGTACATATAGCTTGAACAAGGTTTGAGTAGTTACATGGAGTGTTCTAAGTTCAAACCAGTATGACCAAAACAAGGGTTTACAAGTTGATATATCAATGTGTTCATAATACAATAAAGATTTGAGATTCCTTGGTAGGTATCTCCATGTGCTTTAGAATTACTTTGTGTACTTCAAAATGCTTTAAAGTCAGATGCATTAGGGTTGAATGACTATGAAGTAGCAAATGTGTGTGAAAATGAGATTTCCATGAAGTGATCTAGTTGTGTTATAATCAAACTATAGGTTTCAAGATGATGGTATTGATCTTAAGTCCAAAGATAGCTACAATGTTAATGAGAAGAATTAAAGGCTATGTGAAGGCCTCATAAGATCAAGGGATAATTGAAAGAGTGATTCTTGAGTTGTTAAGGCAACAACATGAATATCTAAGTTAAATACATTTATGTGTCCTTAAAGTGGAGTTTGTGTAGTGGGTTTTTTATTCTTAAAGGAGAATAAATATTGTGAAAAGGATGAGAAAGAATTCACATTGAAGGGTTTGATCTTAGAAACCCTAAGGCATGGAGATAGAGTCAACACTTCTCTTAATGCTTGAATAATTCTTAAAATTATGCAACATGAAGGTTTGGTATAAGAGATTTTGAAGTTGCTATAGTATTTAAGTACTGTGAGGGTCAAAAGACTAGCCTATAGGGGTAATTTTTTGGATCAAGTATAATATGATGTGTCAAATTTAAGGTAAATGTTTGAGATTTATCATGGTGTGTTGGATCTTGATGGTGTATGTTGAAAAAACATCAAGAATACTCATGATTCATATAAATCCTTCTTAAGGTATTATGGTCCATGTTCGAACTAGGCATGATTTTTGAGGATATGTTGTTGTTTTTCATCATATGCAAAAGAAATTTTTATGTATCCTATATAATATGAATGGTCAAGATTTTGCAAGGAAGTTTGGGTTCTTAGCACAAATTTTGAAGGTCTAAAATGCTCAATAAGACAAGGTTGACAGTGACAACTTAGTAAGTCAAGTGAAATATGAAATGGTGAATGCAAGACACAGGTATGGAATATTTGGTTCTCCAATAGTAATTTTGAAGCATCTATAGAAGGAATCAATATGTATGTTATGTTCTCTAAGTATTTTTATCAATGACTACGATCGGTTTTAGTGTATTGAATAAATATGCTCGGTTGTGGCGGTATGTTTTATTCTTAGAATTTGTTTTGGACAAGTAAGGAAAATGAAATATTATAAGGTGTAGGCATGTAGATGTATGTTTGAAGGGATCTAGGAATACAATAGACATAAATCTGAAGCGATAGGGAACCTTTATACAAGCATGTGATGTACATTGTGAATACATAGTATCTATGCATGGAATATATAGTAATTATGAAAAATTAACCATATATAGGTTCAAGAGGTAAAGTATGGGTGATTTCTCATATTGCATGATGTGTGTCTAAAGTATTTTGAGTTATTAATGTCTTCATAATATGAAAAAGTTATCTATCCATGGCCAATAATATATTTGGTACATATGAGTGACTTGTAATTTATGCTAAGTCTGAGCATTCTTAACTTTGCTCCATGAGTGAACTCCTACAGGTATAGAAGGCTGAATACACATCCTTCTAGGTATAAAGGATTGCTTGCTACTTGAATCTGAACCTAAGGTATTATGATATCATTGAGACATGAAAAATATGGTCTTAGTGTTCTTGGGTCTCTATATTAGTGAAGATGTTTCCCTAAGATAGCTACAGGTACTATAGATGAAAGAATCAATGCTTCATGGTTTATCATACTTGATAATGTAAGTTGAAGAAGCATCATAATGATTTGTAAGTGTTCCATGTGAATGATCAAGTTGGTTGAGGTGTAAAATTGCTTTTTCTCATTAGTCATACCTAAGCTAAAAAGAAGGTTTGAACCTCATGAAGCATGCTACAATGCTACAGGTGTTGGTGCGAGGTGTTTCTACGGGTAATAAATTGTTGATTAGGTGTGTAAGATGCCACTTATGACAGGGGAGTGATTATATGATCTTCTAGAAGTTGAATTGGCGTTTCTCAAGGAAATAGAGGTATGATTTTTGTATGTATTTCTTGCAATGAAATTTTTTTATCCTTGTATGCATGATCTCGGTCAAATGTGACCGATATAGACCGAAAAGTTGTTCAAGTCATGGTAAAAGTGTTGATGATGTTTTCTAGCCAAGTTAGCAAGGTGAGTTACTCATTTTTGTGCTTAAGGACTATAAATGAAGTTATTAAGTTCAGGGGAGATATGGATTGCATGGTCAAAACATGTATGAGGTTTCGGGCATGCCAAAATTGGTTCTAAATGCACTAGAAGGACTGTTTTAGGGATCTTAGTTATAAAGAGGTATGAAAGAAAAGAATATGCATTGTAGAGCTAAGTATAAGACTATAAAAGGTGGTTTATGGTTAATAAGGATAGAGAGATAGTTTTTATGCTTATCTTTGACATTTTTGGCATGATTCAAGGTGTGTATGACTCAGATCACAGTCTGCTACAGTTGCTTCTTGAAGGCTAAAACAAGGATGATAATGAAAATTGGTTGTTTAACATGCTTATAAGGTTGAAAGTGATGTTTTGGATCCTAAAAAGGTATGATTATGCTTCATTTATTCTTTATTGACATGTTCGAGATGTTGAAAATGCTTGGTCCAGGGGGAACATAGTGATTGTATGCTTAAAATGAAAGTAAAATAAGATTTTGAGGTAAATTTCAAGGTTTTGAGCTAAGTTGAGATCTTTGGTTGATTTTTATAACCAAAATTTAATTCTATGAAGTTTAAGGAGGGGAATAATATGCTACTACATGTATTCCTTTTTCATTAATTTAAAAAGGGGGAGAAGTTCAGGGTGTTTTCCATCAACGAAAAAGGGGGAGATTGTTGGCATGTGGTCCTATTAGGTGTTGTAATTGATGAAAAAATGGATGATGTGTTAGGGTAATTTTATGATGTATATGATGCTAACATGATGATTCAGATGTGTACTTGATGATACAGTGAGATTCAGTGAGGAATGCTTGCTCTTGCAAGCCTATTCAGGTGCATAGGTGATGCTACATGACAATATGAGCTTCTTGGATTATTTAGAAGCATGATGACATGATGGATATAATTTTTGAGAGTTTTTAGGCACTCACAATAGTGGCATGATGTATATATAGGTGACTCACTATGTTACAGGTGCTCATTCAGAGCAGGCATGGTAGCTAGGAGGTGTGAAAGTGTGTCATTGAGATACATGATCTCATGTAAGAATGAATTAAGGTATATCATGGTTTATCGGTATGTTTTCGTCATTTTTAGAGGTTTTATGATGAGTTATATTATTCTTTTAATTGACCCTAGCTTCTTCAATGAGAAACAAAAAGGTAAGAAAAGGTAAGTCTTAATGGCTGGAGAGTTTGAGACATGGTATTGAAATTATTATGATTGGATATGTTATTGTGATGTGTCATGGTTATTTGAGAAAAAAAATCAGGTTTTTAGGATGTGAATTTTGCAAGATATGACAATTTATGTGAGACAGGGTCAAGAACAAGTGAAAATTCAGCTCAATTTAAACTTTTGATGCTCATTGTGAATTGTATTATTTTCCGAGACCTTGTGGATTTCAGGAATGTTTATATGGTGAGTCTATAAGTTTTCACAAAAATAATCAAGTCATTTTATCATCAGGTTTTTAATGAACAAATGTTAAGAAGATAAAGTGGTCTAAAACCCTAGCTAGGAGCAGTGCAGTAAAAGAAGAGCTATAATGACCCAATTTTTATTTATTCATCAAAATTGATGATTTAATGATGTATGTTACTCTCTTATATTTCCATAAATGTATGATTTAGGTCATGGTGATGAGTGGGCCCCACTCAAACAGTCTAATTTATGAAGAAGAAGGTTTTGGGACAAGGTTGTCCAAAGGAGTAGCATGATAAATTAATGGTGCATGATGTATGTGAGATAATATTTATTTCCATAGATGTTTAAGGAAATTTTAATTCAGGTACATGGTTATTTGAGGTCCATTCAGGTTGACTGGTCAAAGGGTAGTTTTGAGGCCTCAAAAAGCAATGCTTAGTAAAATGGCCATAACAAGAGCTACAGTAGATTTTGAAGATGATTAAAGTTGTGTTGGAAATAGGATTCAGATATATTTATAGTGATATAATTATTACTTCATGATTATTTCACTTGATATGGTATCCATGTAATTCTTTGTACATATTTTTGAGTGTAAAACATGATGTATTTTGGTGCAAGTATAGGGTTGTTTGAAGCATGAGATGGATTGGGTGATGCTTGATATCACCTAGAATGTGAAGAGGGATGAATTATGCATAAAGGTAATACATTTAGAGGTATTTAATGTTTTTCTAAAATTTTTTTGTGATATAACCTTTGGAAACAACTTTTTTGGTAGATTGATTTAGTGAAGACAAAAGTGGTGGGTTTGAGCAGGGATGTCGATTCAAGGCTTTTAAATTTCTTATAATTGTTCTAAAGATTATAGAATTTACATAAAGTTGTTACATGGAATGGTTTGGATATTTTGAAGTTATTTGGTGGCCTAATTAAGTGTTGAGGGTGCTAAAGGGTGTATGAAACAATAGTTTTGAGGTTTACAAAGTGCATTGGACCCATTAAATGAAATAATTTGATTAGTTGAGAAGAATTATGAGCATGTATGAATTTTAAATTATATTTTAATCATGTTTAATGTATTATGGGTCATGAATATGTATGGATTTGATGTAAGGTCATTTTTATCTTTGTGCCCATGGGGTTTTGAGCCATTTTTGACACATGTAATGAGTTTTTGGCTAGGAAAACCTACTTGGGTAATATGTGACCATTGTAATGATTTTATTTGAATTTAATTAAATTTTATGGGTCTAATTTATCATGAGGTACTGACCTTCTTTGGGTTAGAGAGAAGAAATTCATATAAAAGTGATGTTTTAGCTCATTTTGAGAGCTAGTCTTGCATGGGGAGTTGTGCAACCTAGAGGAGATTGTTTTTTAGATATGAAGGCATGAATTGAATCATTTTAGATTTTTTTCAGATTGGAGAAGGTATGGAAGCATGAGAGTAATATTTTAGAGGCAAGACAAGTTGAGAAGGAATAAGATATAGAAAATTTGGTGCCTAGTGTATGAGATAGGGTTTGTGAGTTGAATACGTGATCTCCCTCAGTTGTGGTAGCAGAAAAATCAGAGATAAAAAATATATAGGTGGATGAGTTGGTGATTGGTCATCCTCATGGGTTTTATCCTCCTTGTGGAGTTGGTGCTTCATTAAATTAGGGGTTGGTGCTCTACTAAACTAGGGGTTGGTGCTCCTTGTGAAGTTGGTGCTTCACTAAATTTCTTTGTTGTGTGTAATATCAACAAATTTCAGTGGTTTTTCTTCCCCTTGAGGGTTTCCCACATATATTTGGTGTTCTTTTGTACTCTCTTTCTCTTTTTCTTGTGTATGGTGTATTCACTTGCTAACTAAAACATATATATGGTTGTTGTTTAGATGAATGACTATTTGATTAGTAATGAATGATGAGTGGAAATGGTTTAAATTTTTAATAGACTAATTCACCCCCTTCTTAGTCTCTTGTGCTTCCTAAAGTCCTAAGGGCATATAAATATAATTTCTTAGTATAACATAGTCTACAACAATTCACAGAGAAGTTCTACAATTATAGGAATAGACCATCATTTATAAAATGCATTATATCTCCTTCAATTCGAACCAATTCAAAACTAATTTTGAATAATTCAAAAAACAAGAACAAATCAGGATGCACCATCTGTAGTGGTGCTTATTGGGTAGATTCATGGATGGAGAGTAAAACTAGACCTCCCTGCCCAAAAATTTCTCTTTAATGTGATAGAAACCAAAAACTCGCACTTTATATGAAATCACCCAAAAACTCACATTTGGCATGGGATCACCCAAAAAACTGACTATCAACATGAGATCACCAAAAAAATTCTCTTCATAACATTTCATGACACCTTTCTATCCCTTACAATTTTTACATCAGTACGTCCTTAATATGAAACAAGAAGCAACCTACAATAGTAAATATAAGCACAACAATAGGTACACGTAATGCATACACATCACCCCTAGGGTCACTTGCCTTTCCTAGTCTCCATGTTTTACTTGTCCACTCAACACACTATTTTCCACATGATCTATAGGATCGTAAGGAACACATCTTCTATCTACGTTATTTTATCGAGTATTCACATAACGACATAAATTGGGGGCAAATGTAGACACTAAATCATGTACTTGGGTACATTTCTAGGTCATGAAAGTATACTAGCATTTATATGATTCCTAAGAAACAAAACTAATGGTTGACAACCATCTTTGGTGTCATTTTTTCTCTTGTTTTATATTTGGTCTTACACACCCTATAACCCAATCAAATCTTAAATCATTTAAATTTTATGGCTTTAGACACTAGCTCCCATCCAAAACAACAGCACCCATTTTCTCCTTTCCCCTTTGGGTGCCCCTAACCATTTTATACCTCACTATTTTTTAGGTCTCTTTTATCTTTTTGGCATATTTTTCACTTATAGGTTGGCCTTCTAGTTGTCAATTATGAAATTCAAACAAGGGAATCATATAAATACATAGTTATGTGTTCAAAATCAAGTACCAAGCACCAAGAATTACTATCATCATCTAAGATTGCATTCCAAAGGAACTAAAGTAAGCTAAAGGAATCCATCTAGCATCCATTCAAGGGAAAAGGAATGCATCAAAGCTACATACACTTCATAGTAAGGGCAAGTTCATTCTATTCCATCCACACATTCTATTGCATTTATATATTCTAGCTCTAACCCACTATCAAGTGCATCTTACACAAGGGCATTATAGGGCATCATTCTTAGACACACACATAAGAAATACATGGATTCTAAGATATAGTGTAGTGCTTCAGTTGTAAGTTCACTCTTGAGGTGACCACCAAGGTCATTCTGACTCCCCATGCTGTATTTTCCTTTTTAGGTTTGATGTGGTTTGTGGGATTGTGCGGGTGAAATTCCCTTTTGTAGGTTACATGTACCTTTGAAAATCATAGTGTGAATATCAGGTGATCAATAGGAATCAGCAACGAATATTTTTACAACTCGGTAGAAACCAGATTCTGAGCTCATACGTAGTCACCAGCTTCTTGATCTAGTGATTTGTGCCTATGTGCACCTATCCGGCAGACCTTTGACGCTCCTATCCGGAATTATTCTTAGGTTCTAGATTTTATAGTGAGAATTTACAATGTTATTTGTATTCTATTCATCAGTTCCACCTACCTAGATCACTTATCATCCATTCATAAATCAGCTAAGTCCTATATCTCTCTTCCTTGAATAGGGTTTCATACTTTAGATCTTAGTTTTCTTATGTCATTACTATACTCTATCATTTTTGAATCATTTATTTCAATATTTATGTTGCAATTAGATTTAATCCAAATTAAATTAAATCAATTCCCAATAGGAATACCTTTATTTATGTTTTAAGGACCTAATTTTTCATATTTAGGATGTTTAGGGAATAGATCTCGATATATGCCTATATTTTCATTATGAGGTGCAATGGGTCCTGTTTAAAAAGATTGTGAAGTTACTTTAGGATTCACCATAATAATTTCCACAAAGAGTTGCCTTTATTTTTCAGGGAGTCTTTAAATGAAAACTTTTGCAATTCCTATAAGACCTAGCCTCATGACAAACAACACAATGAAAACCATAATATAAATTGAGATCATAGTCTCTTTGTCTTGATTCGATTCTATTGTTTCTTATAACCTCGATTGTAGTTTTGGAAACTGGTTGTTATTACCAAAATTATTTACCCCTTAGATAGGATTTTGGTATTGGTTTGGGCCTTGGGTTTGAGCCTATCAAGGAGGAGGGTGGTTGGCATCAACTATATTGACAGAGAGAAAATAGAATTAAGACCTTTTTAGTGCCCATGTTCTTGTTATTGTTGTTAGTATTACCGTTATTTGTAAATCATTTTAATTCACTTTATCGGTGACATCATCTGTAGTAACACCATGATTGTGATTCAAGACCTTACATTCTTATTTGTTGGCTATGTTATTTTGATGGTTTGTGTTTTTTTAGTTAGGGATGCTAATTTCCTATTGATACCATAAGTCTTATGATTAATGTCAATAGTATATTGGTCAATTCGAAGTGCACCTTCCAACACTTCTTCATAACTTCGGAAAGGAAATTTCTAGACTTCCTCCTTGGTCTCTTGATTTAGCAATTGAAGGAAGAGGTCATAAAGTTTTATTTGTTCCATGCTAGGTGCACTTGTAAAGGAGTAAAGAACTTGACACCATCTCTTGATGAAATGGTTAGTGGATTCATTTTGTTCCTACACGATATCTGATTCTCCTTAATCCCCATTTGCAACAAGTTTTTCATGTCAAAATATCTATTGAGTTCAGAGATAAGTTATTTGAAAGAGTGTATGGAGGCTTTAGGAATTTGATAATACTAGGCCAAGGATATTCCCTTTAGATTCTTTGGGAATATTTTAGCTACTAGAGCATCGCAAGGAAGCAATTCCTAGTGGAAATAGTGCGGGCCTTGATATGAGCATTTGGATCTCCTTCTCCTTTAATTTTTGGTAGATCGGGAAATGGGCATGGAAGCATGACACCCCATATGTTGAATTCAAAGGGTTCCTTCAGGTATTCATCGTAAGTTCCCATCACATAAGATTCCACCATTGAAGATCCCTAATGAGGGGAAAGAGGAGGATTTAGAGAAGTTGTAGTGTAAGAATTATATGTGATGTACAAAGTTCCTTGATACTATATGTAAGGACTAGGAAAAGTATACATATCCACCTAGAGGGAGTTTGAATACATATAAAGGTAAGGAGGAACAACACTAGGATGTGGGCTAGTGGATGTAAAATAAGGGAACATCACATTTCTTGGTGGAATAACATTCACGAATGCACTTCCAGCTAGCCCTTATTTATGATAAGAGTGAGATGGATTAGGACCCATACTTAGTGTGTTCATTCCCATGAGAAAATATCCTGGTTTGATTAGACTGGATAACCTTGTTATATAATATGTTACACTAGTTGTGCATTAGTAGGGGTGTATTCTTTATTATCAATAGGATACCCCATGTTCTTTTCTATTGCATAAATTGGTTGTGAAGTTTGGGAATTTATCTAACTCTATAATCCTCCCCAATAAGGTACAAATAACATCATTCGACAAGGATTAGGCCCCTTGTGTGAGTGCATGTTGTGTGGGACTTAGTTGAGAAGACGCGTGATACCCTGTTATAAATTGTTCAAGCATTGGTATTCTTATTTTCCTTGAAAGTAGGAGTTTTATATTTTTGGCTAATACATTATTATTGAACATCTCATAGGTATGATTCTTCATCCTTTCCAAGGACTCATCTATTGTGTGAAGTGGATTAGCAATTTACGTAAAAATTTCATCTTAAATCTCGTCGATTTGGATGCTAATGGAAGGTATTGGTAAGACTCTAGTATGAGGTCTAGATTCACCAGCAAAGGTCATGTTGTTTGAATTGGATTGACCATATTTCATGTTTGAAGGTTGATCGATCTCCTCTATTATGACATGAATAATGATATTTGAGGTGTAGCTAGGGGATTTTTGCATGTTGTTTATGTAGATGTTATCCCATCATGAAAGGGAAGGGGATTGTTGTGGTTGAACATTGGTATAATATCTATCAAAGCCAAATTTCCCACCAAACTCTCTACTAGACATATTTGAGGAGGTATAAAATACCCACAAAATAGGGGAAGAGAATGAAATGTGCACTAATAGAAATGAAACTAAAAGGAAATAAGAAGGAACTAGTCCTTCATGTCGGGTTCACCAATTTTGTATGCATAAAAATTAACACATGATTTCAGACACACTCAACTTCTTGAGGTCATGCCGATACAAAAATAATGTGTAGGATTGAGGGGATGTTTATGGGCACCAAAAGGATAATCAAGGACTAAGTATGAGTAGTGTAAATTCCTAGTAAGTGGGTTGGAAAAAGGGAAATGAAGGCTATGAACGGGTAGCATAAATTTCCTATAGTTTGATTGTTTACTTTAATTTCAATGCTAAACTACATTTAAAATCCATTTTAAATGAATAAGGAAAGTAAATCTAGATTAAATAAAAGACAAGTGTGTTTAATCTTTTAATTAACTAAATTCATTCCTGATTAATTAAATAAAACGTAATGAATCATATATTTTATTTTTCCGAATGCAAAATGAATTAAAGGAAACTAACTAGACAAATATTAACATTTACCTTTTCTAAATTAATTAAAATAAAATAAAATCTACTTCTACCGACACAGAAATAGATTTAAAATAAATACTACTACTTATAATAAAATAAAACAGGAATAGTTGGATGTAGCTATTCCTCTATTAAATGATGTGGAATTAAATCTAATTTAATATAGAATGTATTCTAATTTATAATTATGGAAATTTAATTTCCTCTAACTACTACTCATTTCAAATTCACGGAATAAAGAAATCTTCTTTGAATCAATTTCTTCTTTCGCTTGAACTTCCCAGGTAAAATAAATAAATTGTGCGGATAAACTAAAAATGAAGAAACACGAAAAATAAGCTTCCTCTAAATTATTTCCCTTGTAGATCCACAATGAGAGGTGTAACATCCTCATTTTTAACTTTAGAACAAGTGAATTTTTTTTTGATAATTGCATACTGGTTCTAAATACATAATTTAGAACTCACAATTCAAATAACCATTCATATAATAAGCAACCATATGCAAAATGTAATGACTCTGAGTACTTCCGATCTATTCATTCCATGACTCGGTAATCTACCGATCTATTCATGAGTAATAAGAGTCGGTGTTTTTATTTAACACATCACTCTTGCGGTTCTCTTCCCTAATCTGGGAATTCAGAATGCTCTGTCCAAGGAATCTAACTGAATAACTGTTACCATTATCCATCGGCATCTCATCCCTTAGACTAGGTGAATCAGGACAACGCAATCAGCAGCTTGCGATACTTTGGCCAAAGATTTGAAACATACTGTTCATGTCTCGTATTCCTTAACGGCATACTCGTCAATCTGGAATACGTCCTTCACCCCATTCATATGTTATATAGAATGTCTTATACTGATTATTGTCAGTCCTTCCTTCCACAACTGAATCACCCGGAGGCAGATTAACAAGGTGATAATGTTATATGGATACCCACGAGGGTTAGGGATATGATGACATACTGGTTCAACCTGCAGGTTCAAAGGTGTGTCATGACACCCCAAATCTCCGAGGCAGTCATATAACATGACCACGTTCTTAATCGGTCCTAGGGTAACTCGTGCGAAATCAAGTGTAAATCTCAACGATCAATGCAAGGGGTGTCGCCATAAGTCACCTGCATTGTTGTACCTCCGAGAAGATCCTAAAATGAGGATGTTACATCTTGGTATCGAGCATTCTAATTCCCAGTTAGGGAAGAGAACCGCAAGAGTGATGTGTTAAATAAAAACACCGACTCTTATTACTCATGAATAGATCGGTAGATTACCGAGTCATGGAATGAATAGATCGGAAGTACTCCGAGTCATTACAATTTGCATATGGTTGCTTATTATATGAATGGTTATTTGAATTGTGAGTTCTAAATTATGTATTTAGAACCTATATGCAATTATCAAAAAAAAATTCACTTGTTCTAAAGTTAAAAATGAGGATGTTACAAGAGGTAGGGAAAAATATATCGGTGGAAGTTTGTTCATATGAACACAATAATAGAATTGAATAGATGATAAATTCTACCTCTTAAAATAAATGTGTTTATTCAATATAAATAACAATATTCATATGAAAGCTTGAAAGAAATGTGAATACATCCCCAACCTAGTTATTTTTGTATTGTGACACCTACCCAAGTATGATCATGGATTTATTGTCTCCTCATCTTCCTTTCCTTTCCAAATATGAGTTCTAGATGATCCAAGGTGTGCAAAGTTGGCTAGTACAAAGGTTGAAAAAACAACATATTGTAGTTGATTTATTTGTAAGAAATAAAGAAAATGATTGAGTTGGTTGGTTGTAAAGCAAACTAGTCAAAAATACAATCTTTGGGAAGGAACAGGAAATGTATTATGTTTTCTATGTAATTCTCGGTTGGATTTTGGCAAAGATAATAGTTTAATATAAATCATAAATCGCCAACCCATCATCAAGGAAAAGGTTTGGTTTTTATAGAAATGTGGGAAAGAAAGAGTTCGGAACACAAGGCAATCAAGAAATGCCAAATCATCAAGAAAAGAGGGAATTAACATTCTAAAAACATTAAACTTAGAAGAAGACTCCAATACAAATCCATTAAGCCAAAAATTAGGCAAAACTATCAAGAAACGAGCAAGAAAATCATTCACGAACTTGAAACATGCATCTTGAAACATGGAATTGGAACTCACATATAAGAATGATAGGACCTCCAGTCTATGAAAACTAGCGGTTATGTAAATCACATGACATTTACATCACTTAAGATGAAAACAAGCACAAAAGGGGCAACAATTATTTTGTAAAGGCATAGAAAGCTAAAAGACTTAGAAGTATGAAATGTAAGCTAAAACAAGCATACTAAATATGAGGAGAAAGGATATTGAACTCATCATTATTCTATAGAAGGATTATTTCATCATTGGAGACTTCATCGTATCTCATTAATGTAGCACCTATGTAATTTTGGGTATGCACAATGCCCAAATTTACACTTTGATTTATGCAAAAAGAGGCATCGAGATTTACACTTCTCATTTTAGAAAATGTTAGTTTGAGAATAAATTTTGAACACACCGTATTATTTCGACAAAGCAATTGGGGTTATATTTCTAAAAAAACCTTAATCATTACTACAACCATATGTTGGTGCTCGAATTAATCTCACCCCTTTTGTTTGAGATTTTCCTTCGACATTTGTTTTGTTCTTTGTTTTCCAGTGAGGGGTGTTGGTTTGAAAGGTTACGGTCATTGATTTAATTATTTTGAGTCTCATGTATGTTGATTTGTTGTTTCCTCTTTTTGGTCGAGGATCATGTTTGGGTATGAATTATTTTGGAAACCCCTATAATCAAAAACCGATTATGAATCGGTTTAAAATTCAAAAAAATTCTTGTGTGAGGTATTCCTTAATCATGTCAGTAATTTCATGTTTTTTTCTACCGCTCATTGGTACATGGAATTTCCCAGTTGGATGCGGTATGGTGGGTTTAAGTTGTAAACTTATAAATTTTTATTTCTTTCACAAAAATGAAAAGTTGGCTCCATGACCCGATGAATATTCCTCTGAATATTTGCAATCAGAAAAGGCACAAATAGAAATTTATTCCACCCTCCGAAGATGTACACTTGTCACAAGCGGGATGGATGCGGGGATTGGGGCATAGTTATATTTTACGCACCAAGGTAATAAGGTGTAAAAGTGAAAGGAAGTTCCCGAGGCCCACAAAAGACACATGGATATTTCTTACACAAGGAGTGGGGAATCGGAGAAAACTTATACTTTTGGTTTAATGTGAAAAAGGAACAAATTTTCAAAAAGGCCCGTAGCTCTGCTATTTGTTAGGTGCGACCACGTGTCAAGCTTAGATTGAAAGTCAAAAGCGGTAGTCGGTCAAATGATTAAAAGTTTATATGTTTTAAAACATGGAAAAGATACAAAGAATCTCCTCAAGCCTGCATTGACACAATATTTTTCCACATGGACGAATCACTTTTAAAATTGGGAAAAGCGGAATGAGTGGCCATGATGCAATGCATTAATTTCTTCCACCATTAATGCATCTTACACAAATCAAGGATGATTTTAAATTTTTCAAGCACCTCGATCCTTTTATTATCAATTGTCGTAATCTAGTTTCCATCGTTAGTGATTTTCATTGAGGAATATTGTGAATTTGATCGTGGAGCTTGAATTGGGAACCAAAAGTTTGAAAAGATTTCGAATTGACGTTGAAGTGCTCGATCATCAACAAGGGAAATATGGTAAGAACTAAATAACTCATGTTCTTTTTCTTTTATTGGAAAAGAAATTTGAAGTAAAGATAGGGTTTTAAATATGAAAACCATGCCATCCTCATTCTCGGTTGTGTTTGGAATCACAAGTGATTTAGATAAAATTACTGGACACAGACTTAATGAATGCCAACTTAAAGGATTTTCTTCAGAGATTGAGTAGCCCTAATAAGAGTGATTCTATGGGAGCAATTCAAGATAGCCACATCACCTTAGTTGGTGTTATTCCACCATCAGTTCATTTCCCAGAATTGGTATGGAATTGTGCTATGAACTATGACCTAGAAAAAAGGGAAGTGCTAGACGGAAGTGGTGATGCAGTGTTGACATTGATGCCTATGGCTATTAGGATAATGCTCAAGTTACCTGTGATAACTAATCTAATAACCTTGGGTATCAAGTTAGCCTCGAGATTATGAGGAAAATAAAAAAGAGTATGCTAGACTCATAAACACAAAATGGCTCCTAGCGGAGAAAAGGCAACAACCCGAATCCCTAAGAGACTAGTTAGGGCACAATTTTTTGAAGAAGTTGAGGATGTTATTGTATTATTAAGTTGAATGGCTAGATTGGAGACTACAAATGAGTTCAAGGAATGGATGTGTACCTACATGTGGATAATTTTGGAAAGAAAAGGGAGCATCTATTGGGCTACTTTTATTGCAGAAGCACTTCATGGTCACATGGTTACCTTGGAAGAAAAATAGAAATGGGTGATACCTCAAAGTTGGAATTTTACATGATGACCTACCTGATTTACAATGTTGTAGGACATAGACATTTCCCCGACCTCTTGCCATGTGCTAATTTTAAGAAATGCCAAATGCATGATATATTTCCCCAGCTGTAGCTGGTTAATTGGAGTGGGAATGTGATATTGGTCAATGACGCTTTCTTTACACATATTATATGTATTTTCAAACCAGAATGGGGTAGTATAGAATTTATTATCGTGCTAGGTAGGTGATTATGGAATATGGGTGTTATTTTATTCAGTACAGGAAGTTCACATATATAAGGGTTAGTGGTTTTGAAGGTAAGCCATATAAGTTTCCCAGATACTTAGATGATAAAATGGCTTTGTGTGAACTAGCAAGGCAATTAACACCAGTTCACAAATTGATTGTTGGGAAACATAAGACAAATATTAAGTTCCCCATCAGAATTGGAAGGTACTCATGCCCTTCAATTTTAAAATATAGATTAATTGAGGATGAATTGAAGAGGTTTGAGTTGGAAAAGTTTGAAGTGAGAGCCAACTATGATATCAGATGGGTGTTTAATAATATTGCAAACACTTTTGAGCATGAGCCTCATTTTGAAGACTATTGGATGAATTGTAGGGATGAGGAAGAGGTCAGACTGAGAGATTTCTCTAGAATGACCCTTGCACAAATCATAGACTTCAATATTGTAGTTATCCCTGAGGGAATTTTGGATGATCCACACATGGTGAGTAAGTACTATCTTGATCAAAAGATAGAAGGACAACCTATAGCCCCTATGAATTGGAATGAAATAGAATCGATGATTCTTATATTTAGATAACTGATGTGATGAGGAGAACTTTGAATTATTTTCTCAAAAGAATATTTATCTATCAGTCCAAAATATAAGAATCTTGAATAAATTTAGGGATCTGGGAAACTTAAGTGATGATATCCCTCCCCTGAGAGAAGGGGCTAACAAAATTGATCCTTTGGGAGGAAAATCTCCTCAGTTTCCTTCAAAGAGGCCCAATTATAAACTTATAGATGAATGGAATTTAGCCACTAGTGGGACCGGTACTTCTATATCCGCTTTGAGGAAAAATACTGAGGAAATGCTCTTGAAATCTATGGAAAATGATCCTATTACTTTTGCAACACCACTTCAAGAAAAAGGAAAAATTTGGCATCTCATTTGGTTCCCTCAGGTATTTTGCCAAAACCTCATAGTGTTGACAAATTAATGAGTGGGGCTATAGCAAGTGGCCATTCTCAATCTAGGCCACATAAAGAGGAATGAAAGGAAACACCAGACCTCAAGAAGTTTGAAAGGGAACATAAGAGACACAAGGTTTTCTATGAGCCAATTATGGTGAGAGAGGGTGCCCACCCACCCAAGAAGCATAAGCACATATATGTGGTGATTGATCCCCCTGAACATGAGAGGAATGATGTTTCTTAGACACAACCTACTACACTAGTACCACAAATGGAACAATCTATGCCTTTCTCCTCATCTTTTCCTTTGGATGAAGTGACAATGGGAAGAACTTGGGAACAAATGATCCAAGGCAATGTTTCATCTGATCCAATGGATAGAAAAATTATAAATCCAAGTATGAGAATATCTAAAACCCTACCTACTGAGGATGTGAGTATACCTTTGTTTGAAACATTACAGGAGTCTACCAAGGCTCATGCAAATGTGATAGATGTTGACATTGGTGAATAATTTTCCACATTAGATGCACTCGATGTATCTATTAATGAACAAATAGCCAAATCAGTAGATAATCTCCACATAAATAAAGAATTGGAAGAGGTCACTCATGTGCCAACTGATGAAGTCAAGATCCAAACAATAGAAGTTTCTCCTACAGGTCAAGTAACTTCAGATTCAAAGGGACCAAAGGTATTAGTGGAAGAAGATGCTTCCCATTGTGTTAAAATTACTAAGGATGATGAGCATTGTCAAGCAGAGATATCCATCTCTGAAAAGACAATAGAAGTTGCACATAATGCAAGTGCTAGAAAGGAAGTTATTGCTAGTATAGATATGTAATCTCTAGATGGGAATAGGGAGTTGGAATCAGATGAGAAATCCACTATGGCATGATCTGAGGTGTCATTAGAACATGAGGATAGTAAGATGCCAACCCAACAATCTTCAAAGAAGGTAGAGATATGTGATGGGAAGGAGGAATCTACAAGCCAGCTATTGATTAAAGAAAACCTCAGGGAAGAAACTGAATCTAATGTGGCATCAATTGGAGAGATAAGGAAAGAATATATTCCAACTACTAGTATAAATTAAGAGGCATGTCAATCTCAAGATCTAGACCAAGGAGAAAGACAAGTGAAGGAAATGTCTCAGACAAGATGAGAGTAGGGAGATGGTTATTGAAATAGATGGTGAGAAATAGGTAAATCCATTAGCCCAAGATGAACAAGGAATATCTAAGAAATTGGTGGTTGTCCCCAAGAAACCCCAACAAGAATTACAGGAAGAAAAAGTTGGAACAAGTCTTACAAAAGGGTGGATTAGTGAATTGATTTCAAGTGAAGAGAAATAAATTCTTCATGTTTAGGCTATTGATCTTACTGCATTATCTTTTCCAAATATGGTAAGAGCCTCCAAAATGGCTAGGGTTATTACAAAAACTCATACTTGATCCATTGGGGTCCAAAAATTTAGAAATATCAATCCCTTATGAAGGTAAAACTAGAGACAATGTAATGCTAGTGACTACAATGTTCAACTCATTCCTTTAGGAAAACCCTCAAGAGATCAACTAAAACAGGGAGTATCAGAGGTGGTAAATGACTTATTGCAAAATGTGGATGAAGATAGGATAATGAAGAAGCAATTGAAAGAACAGGTCAAAGCCTTGAGTTCTAGTATGTAATAGCTAATTGACAACCCAGCCACACTCAAGAGATACCTTTGTAAACACCCCTGAAGGATTGGATAAGATTGATAAGGTTATCAAGAAGGTTCAAGTTGTAGACACATGGATTGAGAAGCTAACAAGGAAGGGAAAAGCAGAAATTGAGAAAGCCAGGGAAAAATATGAAGAACTTAAAAGTAGGCTTAATGAGATTGATGAGATAACTGAGCAATGTGACAATGAAATCTTTTACTTTGAGGGAATTTTTCCCAAATTAGACCATATTACTCAGCTCAGTGATGAATTGCTTGAGTAGGAAAATA
Source organism: Taxus wallichiana var. yunnanensis (assembly GCA_018340775.1). NCBI lineage: Eukaryota > Viridiplantae > Streptophyta > Pinopsida > Cupressales > Taxaceae > Taxus > Taxus wallichiana. Next base: position 417,253,234 of record CM031237.1, read on the forward strand.
TTATGCCAGCAAAATTCAGAGGAAGTCAGCATGCCTTGGAAGAATTAGCAAAAATCAGAGTGGAAACTTTGAATGGGATCAAAGAAAAGATCGAAGTTAAAATAAATTGGGTTGATGATACTCTTGATGCCATCGATTTGAAACTAGAAGACATGGTATTTGAAAAATTCAAAAAGAGTTATGGTGATTTGAAGATTGATTTCTTGATCAACTCTTTTGAAAGGAATATTTAGAAGGATGATTTCTCTTATGAAGTCATTAAAACAATGAGAAAAATTGAGAATAGAATTACAGAGTTGAAATCTAGGCCACTAGAATACAAGCAGAAGATGGGTCATTGTATGGATGTGATAGCTAGACAAACATTAATCTTCCAACACCACACTGGGCTAGATGAAAGTGAAATAAATGAGATTTTCTAGAGATATGATGCATACATGGCAAGATTGTCAGAAGAAACGAGAATGCAGAAGTGGAAATTGAAGAAGGAAAGGATGTAGATATTGGAAATGATGAACAAGTTTAGGCTTGTTGCTCTTAAAATTTGTACTTTATTCCCATACTTCTTCTCTAAGCTGATGTTTTAACTATTATATTTTTCATTAAGGATAATTGTTACTCTAAAATTCATTATTTTCTCATATCAATTGTAAAATAGTATGATACATTAGTTTTATATGGCTTAGATAAAATTCAATACACATTTATATAAGCATATAAACTATTATGATGTTTGTGCTTCTTGCATGTTGAAAAAAACAAAATGGGGTTCTATAGGGGCCCCTTCCCATGAAAAAATAGGGTTGTATACATGTTGAGAATAATGACAACAAGGGAAAAAAATGTTTAGACGTCTTTTATTCCCTCTTCAAAACTTCCCCCTAATGGAGGAAGCTTGTTCAACAACTTATTCTTCCTCAACAGGAATTCACTTGAACCTTGTGTCATCTAGAAAAATATGACGGACCCTGCTAGATCTCGAGACATCCCCATCTCCATCAATGACTCAAGAGTCATTCTAGGACTGTCCATGATCTTTGCTAGCTCAATTATTTTCTGATGGGAGGACACCCAATCCGAAGATCCAAACCACATGTGAAGAAGGTTTTTTTCCCCTTCCCCTTGTGAGAGATTGACTTATTAGGAGCGGATTGAGAGGGAACACTTGAGGTAATTGGAAGGGAAAGAAATGCACCTTGTAGACTGGGAAAGTTATGAGGTCCTAAGCTTGACCAAGCTTCCCATCTCCTTGTGTGGGTTGGACACTCTTTGGGAGAAGGAACTGGCCGAAGGCTCGAAAATTCATGCTCTGACTAGGGAGAACGAGGCACTAAATGATAGGATGACCAAATGACAAATATACCCCTGTTGTCATGAGCAGATGAGATTGCTACTCTTGAACAATGAATAGAAATGGAAAGCTCTTCTTCTCCATCTGAGATAATGATTGGGGGTTGAGATCTTGATTCACCCTTTCTCTTGCCCAAAGATGGTGCTAGCATTGAACTTGGTTGTGAAGACTCATGTCTCATCTACCCCTTCTCTAAAGAGATGATCCTCCGCTCTAATTCATCTACCTTGTGAGAGATAAGCAGGCACGGTGTCAATGGAAGATTTGTCATATAATACATATGATTCCTTGGGAATCTCCTTTAATGCAAACTCTTCATCACATAGGAATGGACACTAAAAATTGGTCTTCCAGACACTTGGGGCCTCCTTTCAATCCATAATTTCTTTAGGACTTCAAGGGTTTTCAGATGTTCCCATCAAAAAGATGAAAATACATGACCTGAAAGGCTGCAAATAGGATTGATCCTAATCATCCTTGTAAGAAGCACTAACCAAACTTGCCGATAAGTTAGGGGTCCTCTAGTGTCTCCTGCACACTCTATGTCAAATAAGGCCCTAACAAAAGCCTCATTAGGGCCACTCAGGTCGAAAATATGATTCAAATCCTCTAAATAAATTTCTTTCAAGATTTGTGCTATAAGTACCTTTGCCATTGTTTGATAAGAAATATGAAAAATAATATTTACCTTCAGAATAAGAAAAGAAGCACATAATGGTGAAAGGGAAGAACTGAGTTTTATAGTGAAGGGGGTGCATATTGATCTAATCAAGAGAAATATTTCCCATGAGATGAAAGAATATTTCATTTATCTCACAAAAATAAAATTTAAGAGTTGGAAGGGATTAGGAATGAGAAGAAATATGAATTAATATTATTTGACAAGAGCCATGTGTGGTAATTAAGCCAATAAGACATAAAATGGAATGCACAACACCCAAGATGGATTCTTGGGAAGTAGATGAGGGTATATGTCATATCGAAATCATCTGGAAGTGCTCAAAGGTCATCAAAATTGATTATCCAATCAATATGAGGAAAGAATGATTAAAATAATATGCCAGAAGTGATGACCCAAGTATCCTAGTCAAGCACAAGCATAATCAATTGAAAAGACTTACATTTTGTACACCTGGTAGTTTGAAGTGAAGCATTTTTCAAAAGAGTGGCGTGTTTCAAAATAGATATTGTAAAGGGAAGGGGGAAATTTTGAAGGTTTGTAAGTGAGTTGAATGGTATAAAGGCATGAAATATAATCACGAGAGAGGGGGTTAAAATTTTATGAGAATTGTTCAAGAAATGAGAGAGATGAGTAAAAACCCATTTTCCAAGAGCTTATATGAGAAACCTGTTATTTCCTTTGTGTTTTCAAATTTAATCATGTCAAGATGGTTGCAAGTGTCTAGCCATTGACAAGCTTTGAGATTGTAAATAAATATTTCCCTTGCTGATAAATTTGATGAACCTTGAGTTAATTGTGTTAATCATGAGCATCGTTGTGTCTAATTTCATTTTGAGATTTTTCAAGTAGTTATTCATGTTCCTGTTGTAATCTTATGTTAGGAATTCCTCTGAATCACACAAGATCTTGTCCTTGTGGTAGTATTGTGGTATTTGTAATTGTGTTGTGAGAAGAGATTTCATTTTACTACGCAATAAACAATTTAAATTCACTTTACTTCCATTCTGTTGATACAAATTGTTTGTTAGCTTATGAGTGCATCTTAAGCATGATGAACTAGGAATATCTGATGTTTAGTTGAGTTTTTGACAAGATCCTTTATGTTAATTTCTCAAATAATGTGTGAAACCGTGCATCTTTGGGCTTCCATGGGTGTGCATCTTCTGGTTGAAGGTTCATTATTGACTATTTAAAGTGTTTTGATCATCTTTCTGGAAGACTTTCTAATTTTTTTGAAATTTCTTAAGAATTTGGTATAATCAACTTTATCCTACTTAATTCCCCAATGAAATTCATCTACAAATAAAAATCCTATAGGAATTACCCCTGTTTGCATTGTTTGTCCATAAATGTTAAGGAGATTTGTTAAATTTACCCATCCTTTACTCAAAACATGCAGGAGAAATCAGGTCTTATGGTTTTCTTTAGTAACTTGAACCTTGTTTAGAAGACATTTCCATTCTATAAAGTGACAACTCATGAGAGTTAGATTATGTTGCATTGACCATGTCTTATTAAGGTTTTATTTCAAATATCATAGAAGGAAAGTCCAATATAATCAATCTATTTACATATCTTACAAATACAAGTTACAAAATGGGTCCTCTCACCCTGCTTGAAAAGCACAACCAAAAGTAATAAAAGGAACAATAAGAAGATTGTTCCAAGTCGCGACCTCAGATGATAATAACATACCACATTAGATTTGTAAAATAGAAGAGCTAAAATACCATATATGGAAATCCATCATAATCCATAATGCTTAATACATTACAATAAAATGACTTGAATTACTCAATAAGAAATATGTACATATAGGAGGAGGGAAGTGCAACTACTACCTAAATCAATGGTGAATAACTCCCACTAACTGATATTGGTAGTTAAGTTAACTCCAAAAGACTAATAAGCTAACTCCACATAATTGAGAAGCTAACTCAACACAACTAGTAAGCTAACTCCACACAACTAGTACACCTAAGCAAGCTAACCCAAAAGTGTAGGGCTAACACAAGTGTAAGAATTATCCTAATAAATAAATAAAAGGATAAATAATAACCTACACTAACACCCTCCCGTAAGCATAGCTTAGGTGGGTGGAAAAGAAGGTGGGTCCTGGAAACAAGGCTTGATGAGGTACCCACGTAAAATAACTAGGAAAATTAGACACCACAAGGTACCCAAAACCAGTAATAACAAAGTAGAGAGAGAAAAATTCCACTTTGCAAGATATCCTAAGAAGTTTGGCTCCAAAAACTCGTACAATGCTGAAGACATTTGTTACACACTTTGTGGTCTAAATCTACTACTCAATCATAGAACTCAAAAACAACTAACACTGGGCTTCACTAGAATAGCTCCATGTAAGGAGACTATCAATGGAGTGATGTCAAAAGTGAAAAAAACACCAAACATAATTTGTTAAACTGCTACAAATAGGTGTGCCACGATCCAAGAACAACCAAGGAAGCAAGTCAGGACATGAGATCTAAATAAATAGGATTTTCACGATCAAAGAAAAGCCAAGGTAATAAGGTAAGGACACGAAACCTAAAGAAGCGATATCAACACATAACAAGGAAAGGACATGAAACCCAAAGAATCAGTATCAACACCATACCCTCCCATACTGCTAAATGGGTAGAGTGACACCACAAATCTATATGAGTTACCAAGATCAACTGCTTAAACAACGGAAAACTAACACTGGGCTTCACCAAAATAGCTCCCCCATAAGAGAGACTGTTAACATGTCAAAAAATAAAGTGTCAAAAATACAAATCTAGAATATCTCAAAAAAAAAAGAGATATAAATGCATACACCCATAGATACAAGAATGCAACACCCAAAAGTTGAGGACATCGGGCTCAACCAAAATTGTGTCCACAAGTGATTACAACACCCTCCCAAATTTGACACTTTATAATTGAGTACGTGTAAACATTACAATGAGAAAATGTACCTTTTAAATTTGAAATATATGTTTAAAAATGTCAACAATGCGTAGATCTAAAAAAATATCAGATTAATCCGAGCTATAGATCAAAAGTTATGAGCTCTAGAAGTTTTTCTATTAAAATAATATTTTAATGTTGATCTTTTTAAAAAAGGTACACGTGACACCCAAATGTCCAAAGGGTAAAAGAGTGCATCCAAACGATACAAAGGGCTTGCAACCAAAGGATAAAAGCCTACCCCCAAAACCTAAAATGTCCAGAGGGTAAATCATTGCATCCGGAGGGTACACATCAATATCTAATGGATAAAAGAATACACCCAGAGGGTACAAATCTACATCTAGTAAATAAAAGACTGCATCCAAAACTAAAATATCCAGAGGGTAAAAGAATGCATCCGGAAGGTACACGCTTATATCCAATGGATAAAATAATGCACTCAGAGGGTACATATCTACATCCATATTTGAATGTCTCAAAACATGGCCGAGTTTATAGTCGATTCTAGGGTTTTACACCTTCCAAATCCGATATGGCACTCTATTTTGCTTTAAAATGCATGTTGCGAAAATTGCTAAAAATTCCAAATACATGAAAATATTAAACCCTTGCTTGCAAAGAAAAAATTACAAATGGATGTCTACATCATCTATTGCTATGATGATACCATGAAATTATTTTCCATCACATCAAAATCTCAAACTTGTGGTGGAGAGGGATCTCATCATGTTAACCAATTGCTACGCCAACACACCCCCACATGATGGAGCTAGATGCAACCATGTGAGCCTTGGTCCCACCATGTATTCACCAAATTAGGTCCAACAACATTAGGAGGCAATGACACCGGGACTTCTCGGGAGGTCACCCATCCTAGTACTACTCCAGTCAAGCGCATTTAAGCGCTCGGTGAGCTCTAGAAAGGAACAATAAGAAGATTGTTCCAAGCCATGATTTCAGATGATAATAGTACACCACATTAGATTTGCAAAATAGAAGAGCTAAAATACCATATATGGAAATCCATCATAATTCATAATGCTCAATACATTACAATAAAAATGACTTGAATTACTCAATAAGAAAGATGTACATATAGGAGGAGGGAAGTGTAACTACTACCTAAATCAATGGTGAAGAAATCCCACTAACTGATACTAGTAGTTAAGTTAACTCCAGAAGACTAGTAAGCTAACTCTACATAATTGAGAAGCTAACTCAACATAACTAGTAAGTTAACTCCACACAACTAGTACACCTAAGAAAGCTAACCCAACAAGTGTAGGGCTAACACAAGTGTAAGAATTATCCTAATAAATAAATAAAAGGATAAATAATAACCTACACTAACACCCTTGTTTGCATTGTTTGTCCATAAATGTTAAGGAGATTTGTTAAATTTACCCATCCTTTACTCAAAACATGCAAGAGAAATCGGGTCTTATTGTTGTCTTTAGTAACCTAAACCTTGTTTAGAAGACATTTCCATTCTCTAAAGTGACAACTCGTGAGAGTTAGATTATGTTGCATTGACCATGTCTTCTTAAGGTTTTATTTCAAATATCATAGAAGGAAAGTCCAATATAGCCAATCCATTTACATCTCTTACAAATACAGGTTACAAAATGGGTCCTCTCACCCTGGTTGAAAGGCACAACCAAAAGTAGTGAGGGTAGGTCAAACCTTTTTGCACGGTGCTACCTAATTTCTCTAAGCTCGAGTGAAAAAGAGTCATCAAATCCTTCCTCGGCTACAAAATGACTTGAAATCTGATTTATCTATCTCTAAGCATTTTTCTCAACCTGTTGATGTTTCTCGACCTCAAAAGGAGAATCAATTTGGGTACCAACACCGCTATTACTCATATACATCCTCTTAGGTGCTCAAAACACATTTTCTTAGTGGCTTAGTGAAAATGTCTACATATTGATCTTTGATTTGTAGAAATTCTCTGATGAAATGGTATTTGATATTAATATGTTTCATCCTCCTTTGAAACTTGTGATGTTTTTAGAGAGAAACAATTGAGTTGTTTTCATAGAAGACTTTGGTTTCTTCTTTATGTTCATACATTAGTTTTTTTAACTCATTCTTATCATCCAAATAGCTTGACATGCTTCTCTTATTGTTGTTACATACTCTACTTCTCTAAAAAAATTGATAATGGGAGGCTTCTTACATCATTGCACCTATTCTAAAATGGAAAACATAGTCAAATGTGTTGTTTCTATCATCTTGATTGTTTACACAATCACCATCTATGTACCCAATGATTTTAAACTCATTTGATGAGAAATATAAAATTCCATTACTCATTGTTCCATATACATATATTAAAATTTCATTGGTTTATTTCTAATGCAATTATTTTGGGGACTCCATGATCCTTCAAATCAAAATCACTACAAACATCAAGTAAGGCCTTGTGGCTTTTAAACACATAATACTTCCAACAATTCTTTTTAAAAATGTTAGATCAACCTTCAATCCTTTATCTTCTTTTCTCAATTTTAATCTTAATGCAAAAGTGTCGGAGCTAGTTTCAAATTTAACATGTTAAATATTTCAATATATCTCACACATGCTTAGCTTCAAAGATTAAAATGCTATTTTCATATTACGTTGCTTTTATTATTAAAAATAATTCATTAGATCTAATTCTATTATCCCAAATTCCTTCTTCATGTATGCTTTGAAAAAATCAACTGATAAATCACCTACAAATATTAGCTCATCAAGGTATAATAAATATTAATATTTGACCTTTCTCATAAATTTTTGTTTATAATGTAGGAATTTGTTTCACATACTAAATCCCTTTTATAGAAGATATGAATCTATTATGTCGTACCATCCTCTAGGATCTTACTTAAGTCCAAGTGATTTCTTGAGTCTCATACACTTTGTCTTCATAACATATGATTTCTTATCTTGGAGGTTGTTGCACATATATTTCTTCATTAATAAATTCATTCAAAAATGTGGATTTCACATCCATTTTTAAATTGGCCAATTTTTTGAGCTCCAATGGCCAATATTGTTCTTTGTTTTCTTAAAACAAACTACTCAAGAAATTTTTCATTATAATCTACTTAAAGTTAAAAACCCTTAGATAGTAATCTAGCCTTGTTCTTTTTGACTTAAACATATACATTTATCTTGATCTTATAAACTTGCTTAAATCCTATCACATATTTTTCTATAATAAGGTCAATTAGACAATGTCATCTCCACAATCACTTCCATCCTTCTCGCACATTTCTCGTAGCTACTATAATTTCAGCGAATTCTTGATTATCTTATCACACTTATCATGAGATAATACTCTATTTTGTAGTTATTTGAACGTGGTCTATCATTACTTTGTAAATCAAAGAATGAATGTCCTCATATAGATCCTATCACCATCATACACTTCATCAAATTTTTGTAAATACCTCGAGATTATCTAGTGACACTAGTCAATGTCATCTCCACAACCAATTCCACATCCTTCCAAAGCAATCCACTAGTGTATATTAACCCCTTCAAAAAACAAGAGATATGAATATATTTTTTCCTAACCAATCATTAATCTATAAGAAAAAATAAACAATAAGACAATATCAAAAGTATCTCTAGGTGTATCTCTAGTATCACTATCAAGGCTATAGATGCTTGGATAGTAGTAGAGAAATATTGTGGATGAAATCAAATACACCTCCATCATGGATATAAATTTTTAGATAATAGTGGAGAAATGTGCATCTCATCTTCTACACATCATTCATCCACCAATATATCATCAAAATCAATCATTTCTATACATTGGCTAGTCTACCTTCACTTATTTCTCATCAATTTTTCACTTCAAGAAACAATTAAAATTCATGCGGACATACTAGATCTCAAAATTAATTGGGATTGGATGTTTTTAGGTGTTATTTAATATGTGTTCTTAATAGTTCATTAGTACATCTTTCGTCTCACGATCCGTACCTTTAGATCATCACCTAGTCATAACCAATATTCAAATCAACCATCATAACCATCCATAATACTTGCACTTTCCTTATTCTTCACTTAGAAAATCCATGTACATCCATCTTATTTTACCAAGGTTGGGGAAAATGTTTCCTTTCTGCAATAAGAAATCTTGTACTAAGCTACCAAGGAAAATTTTAGTGGCAAATTTTTGTAAACTCATAAATATTAGGGATTTTGAAAATTGGAAATGACAAATTTTTAGTAATCGGCTACCACCTAGTTTGCCTAAAATTTTGGCCGATAGGTCATTTGTATGGGTCAGTTCACCTACTATTTACACTTAAAAATGAACTTATGCATGTATTTCGCCAATGTTTCAAATCAAATTGTGCTCATATTTGCTGAGGTATAATACATATGGTGCTGGGGACGTGTGCCTCAAAGAAGGGTTCGCAGCAAAGACCCTTGAAAGCCACATTTTATATGTATTTATTCCTTTTTCAACACATAGACAACTGTCCAATCTTGTTGTCCTACACCTCTAAAGGCCATGAAAGAGACGTGTGTCTTTCTCTATTAGATGAATGTTCTCACTATAGGGACATTCGTCTAACAAAGAAGAGATGACCATCTAATGCAGTCCATGAAATAGAGAATAGAAAGCCGTCTAACTTTGTACAAATAGCGCATAAGAGACGGTCATCCAAAATAGTCCTCCTAATATAGTAGAGACAATCATCCAACCTATTTGAGGTTTACATAGATGGAATTATGATATTGTGCATCGATAGGGAAGAGAGTTGTCCCACCCTACCCATCTAACAAGAGAGAGATGACCATCCAACCTATTATGACCACTTGGGGTAGTGTAGATTATCGGAGAAATGAATGTCTAATAGGAGAGAGGTGGTCATCTAATAGGAGAGATGTACGTCCTTCCAACATATCTTTTTACATGATTTATGTCGGTGTGGTTCGCTTTGGATCGTGTGTTCAATTTCTCTGGCATGTTTTTTTGACTTATGTGTTGTTGTTTGTGGACTATTTTAGAGGTAATAATTTTTACAAACTTTTTTATTTAATGTGTTTTTTTCCTCCAGGGAATATCCGAGGTCTTTGTTGAAGTCTCTGATTTATGTGGCTTTGAACACGATCCATGTCTAAAGGTTCTAAGTTTGATGCAAGTGTATCATGTGTTTGTAAGTGAACGCAAATCTAACATTGTCTAATTTGTGCCAGTAAATTCCAATATTTATTTTGAGTGTTGGAAAAATCTCCTAAAACCAATGTTATTAAGGAAGCATGTTATTTTGATCCTCGGGAAAAATAGGTGGGAGATGTTTCAGATTTTTATTTTCCCAATGATTTATTTTGTTTGTTTTAGTTTAGGAGGTTCTGAATTTGATCTCTGGCATTCTCTCCCAATTTTTTTCTTAGTTCACGCATATGGGTAAAAACTGAAGGATGTCATTCTCTATGTGTTGCAGGTTCTCTTTTTGTGAAGGGATATTCTATTCCCAACATAGTTATGGCAAGTTTTTATTCTAACACGCAGTACTTTGAATATATATATATATATATTTCTATGCGAGATGATTTTTTTTTCTACTTTTATTTTAAATGTATCAAATCTATTTTTCTTTGATTATCGCTGAAATGTTGCATATTTCTATGGAAGAGATGGTTTTCTAACCCTACCAGGAGAAATGTCCATCCAAATTTTGTATAACCTTAAAAGGATGGACATCTAACTCGCTCATTTGACTATAGATATATGGTCGTCTAACACCCTTCTAACTATGTGAAATCCAAGAAAATTGCACCTGCCAAATCACCTTTGCAATGAAACATTTTTAATATATTCATCATTGTTTTGAAAGTCCGTTTCATATATTCATCACCCCTTCTATAATCATTTTTGGGAAAGGGGTCTTAAAATGAACCATGTAAGGTACATTTTCTATCATTTTCTCATTTCTCACTTTTTGTCTTACATTATGATGGAGTAGCTTGTGGCCCAAAAATACAAACAATTAAGGGGGACTCCATACCAAATCCTTCACTCATCAATCTTATAAACAATTACCAATGCATTTTTTCATTCAATCATCCATCACCCAATCAAACAATGTAGTCCTCTAACTTATGAAATCGGCCTATTGATCCCTTCACAACAATCCACATAATTTTTCCACAAATCAACATTTATAGGTCCTTATTTACCCATCCAATATTAAAAACCCTTTTATATATAATTTCTTGCAGAAAATCATCTAGACCGCCTTACATATATCCTTTCTTGGGGAAATCATCCAAGCATGTGTGCGTAGATACCATGTCATAGGGTATGATAAAATCCACATTGTTTTTAATTTTAAAGATATATTTTTTCACCTATACCACACAACCCAAAAATGGGCACAAAGGTATCAACCCTAGAAAACAACACCTTTCTTTAGGTTTCATCATTTTTCCATAATCTAAAAATATGAATACATCATGGGACAATAAAAAAGTACCTAATACATCAAAAACAATCTAAAAACCTTAGAAATGACAAAAATCCCAAAATAATAATAAAATCATAACAATCCACAAAATTCAAAAACATCATATAGTAAAAATTAAAAATAAAATAAAATAATGCAAAATATAAAAATATCATAAAACTATCAAACACCCTAGCTATTACTCAACTACATGATTAGAGATAAGTAGAACATCATGATTCACATCATACCAACAAGGTCATGTGTTTCCCATCATAGTCTCCCTAGCATATACCATTTCCTATAGAAAATCATGGATCATATCAACTTCTCTTTAGGAAATATATGTACCCTATCCATCTCCTTGCATGTATCCTCACTTAGGGAAACATTGTTACCCTTTTCTTATTCATATGTCACATGGGTATTAAATAAGACCAAAATATAAAAAATTCATTAAAATCTTGAGTTTGTTTTATTTTGTTTGTTTTCTTGTTTTACATCATTACATTAAATTTTATTTATTATTATTGGTAAATAATTTTTTGAAAGGGACTATACCCTTGTACAAGAAGGATCAAAATCCATATTTTACAATTATAACATAACAAAAATGATCAAAATCAAGATAAAACATGAAATCCCAACAACAAAAAACAGTCTGCTTAGAAAAGTACCAAAAAAACAAATTATCAACATAAAATCAACCGATATACAACAACCAAACTACAATGCGGCAAAAATCACCAAACCAAAGCAAGTTGTTTCCTGACAAAGATAAATGAGACAATAGGAAAAACCAAACAACAATAGAGAAAAAAATCATCTAGGTGGAGAAGCGGTATTCTTAGAAATATATTTTTTCTTTTTACGCACCATTACCCAACTTGCTAAAACCTCCTCGATTGGATGAGTGACCTTAATAGAATTTAACGGAAGATTAGCCAAAGGACGAGTATTTTCCTTAGCCGCATTGACTCCAGATGGGACACCAATGTTGTTATCTTGAGATAAATATTTTTCATTTCCTTACTACCAACAACTGAAATTTCAAATATAGGGGTTTTAGGAAAGAATCGAGATTCAACTTTTGTATCTACATTTGAGTCAAGATCCTCTCGGCTTCAAAACCGGTGTGTTCAGGAGAGAATATTTCCACTAGTTTTGCCTCTCATGTTGGCACTTTACCATCCCACAATCAATAGATGTGTTGCCTAAATAGAAACACCTCTTACACTTAAATGGTATGCCTTCGTAATCTAAAGGTTGTTACCAAGTTTTGTTTTACACTCTGAGATCAATGGTTATGGGAAGGTTTTTAGAGGTGTCAAGTTTTACCAAGATCCTGGAAGAGGTAGTGTGGGTCTAATTAGTAGTTTGAGAATATATATAAAGTATAGTTCCCAAGGTGTTTTAATAGATATCAGATAGTCACGACTCCAAAATTATAGGGGTTAATGGGGTAGTTCGATCCATATAGGTTTGTAGGATAATGACTCAGTGAGCGGATTAAAGGAGGGGAACCGAGTTTAATGACCAAGTATCTAGATTGGCATACCCAGAGCTTGGATTCAATTGTGTTTTTATCAGCTATTGAATAAAAATCCATAGTAAAAATATATTTAGCACAAGGATAAAAATCTAACCTTCTAGCTAGTATCGAAGTCGAGTGCTTGGAGATAAAAACGTGAAGTGTATGAAGGTTGGGCCATAGTCCCCCAAATCTATGGATTAACACATGTTCCTTGTAGTATTTTTCAAAGGAAATGACCTCTTCCCCAAATGTAATGCATGGGGTAATGTCAACAGGTTTCATGGGGGATCCCTTTCCATTTAGTGCATCTTTGAAAGAGGGCAGAGCCGTGGCAGAGGCACCCTTGCCAGTCCCACCAAGAGTAGTGTGTCCTCCTAGAAAATCCTAAGAGGAGTTAGCACCGGATGTAGAAGATGTAGTGAAATAGTCACCAAAAACACCATCGCCATCTCCAATCTTGTCGATTTTCTTGAATCTTTCCCCCTTTGGATTTCCAAGAGAAGGCCAAGTTAATCCAAGAAAAAATTGCATCATTATCAACATTTAAAGGAAGGTCAAAAATATTTTTCTCGCATGGCACGAGAGTAATGGTGGATACCTCTTGAGGAGCCAGAGCCATCCTTAGCAGTGGAAGCATTTAGGGTTTATGTGGATGGGATGTGGCTAGGGTTCACGTAATGAGGAGTAATTATCAATGACACACTACAAACATTGTCATTATAGTTTTTCAATATCATAGTGCTTATTTTTTTACTATATTTAAAATAAAGGATGCTCAAAAAATTGTTCCACTACATAGGATATATAACATTCATCACCTTTTCATACCATATATCATCTATCTATCATTTTTATCATCTATATTATATTTAGCAATATTTTATCATCTAACATCATATCCTTAATCATATTATTATATCTTATCAACCATCCCTCCTAGAAGTATCTCAATTTAAAATATTCATCTATCTTATGCAATCACCATCAATGCCTTCCCTGAATATGTTGAAGTGTCCCATCAATCAAAATTTCTAAGTGTTATATATATTACAAAATCAACCCATCAATTCCTTCATTAAAACCAGTGAGGTGTACCATCAATCAATATTTCTAGGCTTCTCCCTACTCATTCTGTCAAGAATGTCTCTAGGAATATCTTCTACCACGATTGTTTATATTCCTTTCAAGAGAATCTCTTCTTATTCTATCACCACATGGTCTCCAAGTGGCATCCTCCTACCATCATTTTTCTTGCCAAATATATCTAATTTTATTATTTTCTTTGAAAGGGAACCATAATTGGGACACCTTCCCAAAGAGGCACAAATGTAGACACCCTAAATGTGACCCATTTAAAACACACTAAAGAAACACCATTTTAATGTTCCCATTCATTTATTAAATAATGTATATTTTTTTAATTAATTAAATTCCCTCTTCTTCACACTAAATTTACTCTTGATTCCCTTTGTTATTACTTCTAAAATCTAATCAAAATATCTTTGTCAACTCCTAATTGATTAATTAAGTCCCCTTCCTCCTATCTCGACTCCCATTACATATTAGTGAGTGTTAATCCTACTTAATTTCTTTGAATCCTAATTAAACAAGCTTAATCCTACATCTTTATTATCCCAAATTCATCAAAATCAACCCATTTCCCAAAATGGAAACCTATATATTAAACACCGACTTAGTACTTGATTCGAGAAATTTATGCACCAATTTATTATATGAGAAATATATTACTAGAAATATGACCAAAATGAGAAAAGCCCTTATTGAATTATGAGGTTCCCAAAGCTAGACATTTATTCTAATTTGGAAGACCTCTTGCATCTTCAAACCCCTCCCTAGAAACCATGTTTCCTTCATCTTACAAAAACAAATCATGAACATCCATAATTAAAAAGTGCATCCACACGTTAAAGGGAGGTTTACATTTCCATGTTTTGTTTAGAAATTTATTAATGGATTCTCTTAATTGGTTCATCTTGAATTTACTAGTACGGTTGAAAGCATAGGTATTATATGTGTAATACCTATTATATTTTTATATTCATAAACTAATAGGTTCATACAAATTGCATCAATCTCTCAATCCATGCTTTGTGTCCAATGTTCATCTTCAATTACTTCTTTAAAATAGATAGGTGTAGACACCAAAATTTGGTATCACTTCCTTTTCCACCCCACGTTCTCTCCATTTCACCTTGACCACTCATTCAAATTTCTTTTTCCCTCATAAATTCAATTTATCCCATTAGGCATTATTCTCCCACCTTTAATCATTTCATTATTTTATATGTGGTTAATTATTCCTAAGTATTCCTAATCCTCATCTCATTATTTTATTCTCCCTAACCATCCTCATTTACCCCTAATTAGCATTAATCAATCCTAATCCCTCATTAGGCCATTTCCTATCTCTAGATTCCTCTATTTAATCCTTTCTATGCTCTCAACCACCTCCATTTAATGATTTCATCCCCTTTCCTTTATTTACTCATTTTCATCCCTCACCTACCCATTTCACTTCCCAATGCATCCATAACCTACCTAAAAATCCTAAAACCCTAATCCAACTTATAATGGGCTCTTTTCCTCAAGTTCATCATGCTCTCACCATAAAAAAGGATGGGTCCCCAAAATCGGTGGTCACCCATCTAGGTCTTCGTCGACCCTATAAGTACACCCTTTCCCATCCTTTCTCAAAGAATCAACATTGAGATTTCTCGAGTTATCCTACGATCTTATCTTCATCACTAAGTACTTTTTAAAATATCATACCCATCTTCGAGTCTTCTTGAATCCTTTGTGCATCAACTTTGGTGATTTAGGGAGGTTTCTTTTTCTTTGGAATATAGTGTATTTTCATTGCTATATTTTCCACTAACACCTTGTGCAGGTCTAACCACCATCAAGTTCTCTACATCACCCACTTTTAGCCTTCTTTTCTTCTTGCAGGTCATCATTCCATCCCATCCCATTTTTTTCAAACCCTATCTAGTCTAGGTTACCGTTGACCCATTCTCGAGAACCATTGACCCACCTTTATTATGTTTTCCTCTGTCATCTAGGTCATCTACCACTTTTGTTTCTGTTCCCAGTCCCCCTTTCATCCACATTTTATTATTCCATTTAGTTTTTCATTTTAGATCTACTCTTCCTATCCCTAGTCATGGTCAATCCATCCCCCATCTTCATCATTTCCCTTTCTATTTCTTAATTTTCTTACATACTTTCTATTTCTCCCTGTTCTAGATCTTCTCGCAGATCTCTATGCATTAGTTCATCTCTGCATCTATCCCAGATCTACCATCAAAATATTCAGATATGCATTTTCACATTTTTATTCCATCTCATCTTCCCCATTCATCATCGACTGCCAATCTGTATCCTATGTTCACCATCGACCTCTATTAGGTTTGGTTTATTTGTTCATATTTAGATCCATCTTTCAGTTTCTATTTTGTTTCAACTACTGCATGTTTTTATCATATCCATCATCATATTTCCTATTTTGTCTTTTTTACAAGAGGGTTGACATCCATCCAAGGAATTTCATGCTTCTTGGAACTAACTTAGTGAGGAATCCCTCCATCCTATCTACTAATCCATTCTCTTTCTAGTATTCTTTATTGTGCAGGTTATCAAGTTCACAACAAGGAGGCTTTGATCATTTTTTCCCGTCCATATCATCATCACTTTGAGGTACCTTAAACCCTCCATTTTTGTATTTTCTTTCTTCTTTCATTAATGGTTCATTAAATTAGATAACAACGAAGAAACTTGGTCAACATTCTAGCATGCTCGGTGGGACCCAACCTTTCCATGTGAGTCTTGTTATTTGCTTTCATTTTCACTTTCTGTCTTTCATTTCCACTAACCTTGCAAAGTAAGAACATACATTGGATCATGATTTCTTAGTTTCTTGGTTTTGCTATGTTTTGTATTGATTGGATTTGATTTTTCTTTCTTATTAGATTTGAATATCAAATAAAAAGGAAAATCGTATTCTAGGTATTCCTCTTTTTCTTAGTTACTCTTTTTGCATTTTAATTTCTCTTTCTTGTTTGTTTTCCTCATCAAATCACACATTTTGGTTTTGGATCTAAAACGTACCCTTTCATTATTGCTTGGAAATCTAGTCTAACTAGGGGTTTTAACACATTGCATTCACTTCATCACACATAACTAAATACATGCACTAATTATACATCCAAAAATCATGACCAGGTGGAACTATTGGGATTTCATCACCCAATAGGAAAACTGCTGCAGTGTTCTCGCCACATTATAAAATCTATATAGATTTGGGCCTCATGTACCTTTGGGTATATTGAGGACTCCACAGCCAAAACCACTTGAAACCATCCATAGCTTGCCACTTCCTAGGTACCCCTTTAGCCCATTTTTAATTTTCTTTTCACATCTTAAAATAATCAAGATAAACAAAAACTTGTTGTGTGACTTGTTTTCTTTAAGTAGAAATCAACATAGTTTTAGTTTCTTATTTTATGCCAGTTATCATGAGATATCAAGCCAAGAAAATGGAACAAAACATGATGACAAATAACTTTCCCATTTCTACCACCACTACCATCAAAAAAACTTCCACATTATCTCTCCTTACATCCACCCCTTTGGTCATTCCTACCATGGTTACTCAACCCATTGTTACTATCCCACCTCTTCAAGAAAATCAATTGAACCAATCTAATTCTCATGTCAAGACAAATCCTTTCCTCCTCCATCATTCTATTCCATCTATACCAGCCAAGCTTCCTTCACCCACATCTTTTCATGATTCTAGGCCTCCTCTTATCCCATGAGGATCTTTGGAGTTTTAGGGGCTTCTTGATGTAAATCTAATCACTCTCCATGACTATATTCTCCAAAAACCACCAAACTTCCTATTAATGGAACTGTCTTACAATAAAAATCTGGAGTCCATGCAAGTGCTTACCTCCCACTCGTCGTGTTCTTTCCTAGAGCCATGAGTGAGCTTGCTAGGGCCCAACATGAGTTTGATCCTAATCAACCATCTTCCTTCATTCCTCACAATCATAAAACACCCAATTAGTGTTTCCTATCCCACCTAATTTTCCTCGTATCAATACAACCATCCCTTCTTCTCTTCCCATTACATCATCATTTACCAAAGTCACTTGCCTTCCAATTCAATCTTCTCAAGAATCACACTTACTCTATCCCACATGTGAACAACATCGGGTAACTTTTCCTCTTGTTCCCACTTCACATGTTCATGCTAATGTGGTTATTTCACAACCTCACCCATCTGAATCCATGTAGACTTATCAAATCCCTCATCAATATATACCTCCCACTCAATCCATGCAAGTATCTTAACCACCAACTAACTACATCCCAACCAACCCCATGGAAAATCAACCCAACATTTCTATCTCAAAATGACCAACCCAATCAAACCAATCTTATCATATTACCACATCTCAACATCAATATTTATCCTAACCCATTCAAAAACAATGATTCAATTTTATCCCCTTTCATCAACTACCTCCATCAACACCAACACATCCTCAAACTTATCAAACATACCAACAACCCAACCCATCCACCTCACACACTTCTCAAATTCATCCTTCAACATCTCAACCATAAAATGATCCCTTATAAACATTACTAAGTAGAATGGATAACCTTGAAGCCACAAATTTGGGATCTAAGACCAAATTTTCTTATGACCAAATATGTAATGAACCCATCAACCCATCCATTCTAGTCAAACCTTACGCTCCACACTGGGAAATTCCTAGGTTCTCTAAATTCAATAGTAAGGAATACCCTCAACAACATATACATGCTTTTACGAATGTGTGTTACCTTATCACCCATGACCAAGATCTCATGTTTCACACATTTCCTATGTCATTAGTTGCACCACCCTTACATTGGTACAACAATATCCCAAAACACTCACTATTCAAATTCACCCAATTGGCACAATTATTCCTTGAAAATTTCTCGATAACATTATGTGCAAGATTACCATCACCAACCTTTATGCCATTTGACAATATTTGCGACAATGAATCTATCACATATTTTGTTGCACGATGGTGTAACATGATTAACCAATTATCATTTCCCCTTCCACAAAATAATCTTATTGAACTATTCTCACATTCTTGTGTGAAGCACATCTCATCCACTCTTCAAATTAAATATTTTCAAACCTTTGAAGAGGCATTCACTATGGCTCACAAAATTGAACTCTGTGCCCTTGAGAAAGGCCACCTTAAGCTTAGATCAAACAAGCCCAAAACCAAGTTCACCAAATCATTCACGCATAATGATAAGTCTAAAATTACCTATACAAAAGAAAATCAACACGTGACCTTCTTTGCACATGAATCCCCGAGGTCATGCAGAGATAGATGGTGTAGAATAGAAATGAATGTGTATGTGTGGTGATGGTGGATAAGCTAATGAGGTAACCTTATATCTTTGACACGCAATATCAATATCTACGAGTGTAAGGAAAAGAATTCTCTCCTAACCTAAAGTGGTGTGATGGATCAATCTAATATAATAGTTACTCGAGACTCTAGTCAATATTGAGCTCTAGTGAGATTATATTCATTAGTTGTTGAACACACAAAAAGTGACCTGCGGGCACCTCGTATACATTTCTAGAAAAGGTCATGGAAGTAAGAATGAAAGGTGTAATGAAACCACAAGGACTATGGATAATTTGTTGGTCTAGTCTAGAAATTATTAGCCTGATCGAGTGCTATATTTAATAATGAAAGTTGTGTCATGGTATTAGGTGGAAGTGGTGATTATCAAAATATTGATGCACACAAACCAGTGTCAATATCTAATTGGTTAGCAGGCTCGTTGGGTTTTGAGACCCAAGAATCATAGCTGAAAACTTTTGGAGGTTGTGGTCCTATTATGTTCATGTGTGTAATCAAACCCTATTTCTAGGAGTAGTCCAATAATCGTAGGCTTGATTAGTTGCAATGTTTAGAGTGTTTAGTTATTATATTTTTCTATAAAACCTAGCAAAAAAAGTGCGTAAAACTCGCAAGTGTAAACTGTATCAATGTCTATCAATAATTCCAAATCTGTTGGGTTGTGGAACCAAAGGATCACAACTATACGTCTTTTCTTGTTGTGGGCCATTGATGGTCATACATAATGAATTGAAATGATCTCGGTAAAACAAGCTAACTATCAAAGGAAATATAATCTATGTTTTTGGTATTTTTACAATATATCATAGCAAAAAAATGAAAGCAAACTAATCTAACAAAAGTAAATGTTTTTAATCTTTTCTAGTTTTTAAGCAATACTTCTAATGTAATAAACAAACTAAATACTACTTAGCCGGATGTAGCTAATTATTTGTGTGAACACATAAATCTAACTAGAAAACAAATAACCTAATTTAGTAAAAACCTTAAAGCCCTACCTCAAAGGTGAAGAACAAATCATAACCCTAAAAGAGCTATTATTCCCCACAACTTCCCTGGTAATGTCAAAGAACAAGATTTCTAATTATTTGATCTACTTGTAATTGCCTAATAAATTGAAATGAACAATTGTACTACTCTATTTGATATGCAATTGAAACTAATGATTCATAATTGACAATTTGACAAATGAAGTAAACAAATAAGTAATTCCAACCTAGATAAGCAAGAGCTTTGGAAAATCTAGTTGTATCTGTGTTTGTCCCCTCAGTTTGTTCCTTTCTTTCTTTACGTGTTCATATGAGTTCAAGAGATTGGGAATGCATGAAAAACAACATAAGAAGATGCTTGATTAATGGTAGCTTGAAATTAGTCCAGTTGCAATGCAAATAGAAGAGAGATAACACAAGATATCTCGAGCTTAGATATACAATTCCTAGCAAGATTGTGGTAGAAATGCTATGCAAAATACACAAAATTTCTCATCCTTTTACTTGAACTTAAGCATGGAATATATCAAAATTGGGGCTGGGATGTTCCTTCATGCATAATGCAAGAAGAGGTAGTTCCAACTAACTAAATCTATTTAAAAATAAAAGAGGGAAGGATAACCAAGCAATCAAAACTATTTTTAGACAAATTGGTTCACAAACGCATCCTAAAAGTGAAGTTAAGTAAAGCGTTGCATGTTAAAAACACGCATGAAAATTATGGAGAAATCACTCAGACCACCACCTAGGCGGGGACAGTCCCGAACTAAAGGCCAAAACATGCACACAATAAAGCAGAAGCTAGAAAAAGCATGGAAAAAGCTAAGTAAGGACGTCTAGGCTACAAATATACACTTTGTAGATGGGTTTAGGAGCTCGAACATATTCTGAAAGGACATGAATCATCATTGGGGACTTTTGTAACCATTTTTCGACAATGTAGCACATGAAAATTTGGGTGCATACATATTGCCCCATTGGAGAAGCATCTTAGCCATGAAGAGGTGTAAAACGTAGAGTTAGAGTATGGCGTTCTGAAATGGCGAGTTAGAAGCTATACCTGACATGCTCGTGTGTTGAAATGTCATTGTCCAAGATCCTGCTACTGTAAGAGGAAGAGAAGACTCAAGTGCGAGATAGATCAAATATGGAAAAGTAAACACTAGATCAAAACAACAAGATGACTTACCATTTGTCTAGGGATATAGAGATATACTTGCACCAATGCTCCTGCCTTGTGAACACATACACTCAAATCGAGGTTGAAACAACACACACACACATAAAAAAAAGCATTTTCCAATTCATTTGCACTTATTTGATTTTGTGATTTTGGAGCTCTGGACCCATGGTGACCATTTTCAATGAGAGTACAACTTTGAAACGACCGTTATGAGATCATGACCATGCCTTCACAAGTGGGAGATCGACATGTGTGGTTTAAGGTTGGTTTTTTTCACTTTTGAATTTTCAAACCTAAAAATATAAAAATGTTGAAAATTTTACCTAGGGCAGATCATTTTCAAAATTTCTTGTCTTAAATGAGTCTCTAGGGGGGCGCCCATAGGGCAGCCTGTTATTTTATCCAGAATGGTATTTTTTGTTTTTGAGAATTTTCTAGGGTTAAAACGCATTTGGAAAATTGGTCCAAGATCATCACCCTAAGCAAGGTAACGGTCTTGGAACGGCCACCCTACACTAGGTAGTGGTTTTGAATAGAATGACCAAAATGCATGCTAACTTGATTTTTTAATGTTTTTTCATGTTTTTGATGAGCTTATCCTTTGATATATGTTACTAACTTTATCTTTTCTATGCTTTCATGGATGCAAAGAAAGATGAATACATTTTTGGAGTCGTGAAAGGGGGTGTGATTGGCTCTTGGGACTTTTAGACCAGGTGACTCGGATGAGATAGATATTATCCAAAGGGAAGGGATTTGGAGGATTGCATAGGTGCCCCATGTCACCCTACTAGTCACATACTGTGTGAATTTATTTCTTACTGGGATGCAAACTGGAACACCTTCTGCTTTACCGTGTGTTAGGGGTGAGTGGACTATCACCTAGGAGGATGTATACCACATTCTTGGGATTTTGATATTGGGTAGATGATTGACTCTAGAGACAATAGGATTCAGAGACATGATGACTCTATGGGCCACCTATATGGGGGATGTTGCGGTCTCTTTTGGTTTGAAGAAGGATCAAGGTCCGATCCATTCCTACTGCTCCCATCCCTATTATCTGTAAGGCCATCATGGGTATCTTGGCCTCGCAGTTGATCGGGGACAAGGGAGGTGACACACTACTCTATTGTTGGGCTCTCATCATTACATAGATTAAGGCACATGGTTGTATCTACACTGGGAGCAAACATACTTGGCAGCACTTATCATGACCTGTATCGATTATTAGATTATAGGGGCAATCTTTAAGCCACCCCACATTGGTTATGAGATGGGTGTACGAGAGGATCATCCCCTATGGGAGGGAGTTCTAGTACAGGATTTGAGGGCCATCGGGGCCACCGGGTGGACAAGGATGATAGTCTTCGAGTTCCACATCGATATTGGCTTCTTTTACTTTAGCAGAGATGATGGCTACTCCATACCAAGACATGGCACGGTACGGAGAGGAATCGAGTACGAGAGAGAGAGACCTTGGTCTTAGAGGGATCACTTCCTTGAGATGGAGAGGGAGATAATGAGTCCATGATAGGAAAATTTCTCACCTATGGCTTTAAAGAGGCCCCACATCCACCAAAGAATAGCCGTTGACCCTACTTGGATTCCTAGAGATCCAATTATGTTGATACTCTTCCTTGAATTTGTTAGTTGGAAATGTTAGTTGGTATTTCTTTTTGTTTTATTTTTTTAATTTTCTAACTTGTCGTTTCTTCTTATTTTCTTGCTTATAGTGATTACACAGGAGTGGCGAGAGCTTATTCGATGGGTGTGCATGGGTACCTTGTTGATCCCCTCAGGGAAGACTGAGCTGAGATGACTGAGGATTTAGGCCAGCCGCTAGTAGCCAACAAACATACTTGATGTGTTTGCACCTATCTAGAGAGTATCGAGGTGATGACCTCTCTTCGTACTCAGGTGGCTGGGTATGAGGCAACCGAGAGATTGATGAGGCGAGTCACTCTTGCAGTGAGACCATAGCCAGCGGCTATCACCATGAGCACTCACACCATTTAGTTCATTATCATCCGTGCAGCCGCAATATGAGTCTCGGACACACCCATGTACCATCCAAGGGATCACATAAGGATTGACATGACCATTAGGCCTTTTTATTGCTTTTTTATCATTTTTTAAGGCTTAAATGATTTTTTTGTATATTTCGGGCTCATTGTGAGTGTTTTGACCACATCTAACGCGTGATGACATTGTACACAAAACTTGATTTATTATGATATATACAAAATCTTCTTTTTGGTTCGGTAATTCTTTGTATTTGAGT
Organism: Taxus wallichiana var. yunnanensis; assembly: GCA_018340775.1. NCBI lineage: Eukaryota > Viridiplantae > Streptophyta > Pinopsida > Cupressales > Taxaceae > Taxus > Taxus wallichiana. The sequence continues at coordinate 417,277,137 of CM031237.1, forward strand.
TGACTTCCTCTTGGCTCACTTTGCATGTGTACTCTAGATGTTTAGAACTTTTGTTTTTATATGATTTTCAGAATGTATGTAGTGGATATGAATGCTAACAAAATGATTTCTTTTTGTATTTTATAATGCTGATATATGATAATGCAAACACATTGTAATGCTAAACTTTAGTTTCTTTTAACAATTTTTGGTACTTCGTATTGTTTTGGAAAAACATGGTGATACAATGATATGATAAATGAATGAAATTTCCCATTCCTAACTCCACACAACTAGTAAGATGTGAGAGCTCAACACCAAGAGCTAGAAAGGGCACAAGTTATGAAAATTTGTTGAATGGTAGTAATGAGAAAAAGACAAGGATTTGACAAAACCAAATTGAGACACTACAACCTCACTCTACTCAAGTTTTCTTCATAGTTTAGAATGTGAATTTCTTTCTAGTTTATCTAGACTTAGATCCATAGATGGCCACTTGGTTGAAAAAATCTGGTTTTGAGGTTTTAAGCTCTTTTGGAATTTTGGACATCTAACTCACTTTGTTTTGATTTATGATTTCACAATATTTGAATGAATTGTTTCTAAATTTTAAGTTTATCAAAGAGACCCCATACACCTTGCCCCATGCCACCAATAGGAAGTATGGGCTCATCACCATGGACAAGGCATAGGTGAGTAAGGAAATTTCTCTCCTTTCCCAACCCTACATCACTAGTAAGAGACGTAGGCTCAACACCGAAGGTTGGTAGGGAAGAGAAATGTGTAAAATATTTTTTTGTGGATTTTCATTAAATTATTTATCTGATAAAAATGTTTAGAATGTTCTTATTTACAAAGAGATCTATACGGGATAGATGCGACACCATGAATTTTCTAGAGCAGAGCTATAGGTAAAGACACCTAATCTATAAAGAGACTATAAGTAGAACCAAGTATGCAGGCCTTGGTATGGTTACTGTCAAAACTTTGTATCATATTTTTAGATCGATGAAATGATTTGGAAACAATTGATTATACCATGAAGATTTGAATAGGCATGATTTAAATGTTTTTCCAATGTTTTCTAAGTTTTAGGAATTGCTTATAAGAAAAATTCCCTTGATCACAAATTTTATAGAATGAAATGACAAATGAAAATGGAATGCAGATACAATAATGTACATATGAAAATGATAATGGATCATGCATAGTATCTCTTCAGATGAAGAGAGTTTACAAATTCACTAAACTCCTCACCCTCTAGTGTACATAGGAAAAATGCCCCATTTTTGTAGTCTTCTATTACTTGATATAGACCCAACCACCTGGGTCTGAATTTCCATCCTTCGTCGGTCCTTTTGTCTATTTGGTTGTCAAGTCTTAAAACCAAATCTCTCTCATATATTTCATGCTCATAGAATTTATTGTTGTATTTTTGAGCCATCCGGTCAATAGAAACACTATGTCATTGTTCAGCTTTGAGTCTAGCTTCATCAAGACTTTCTAATTGAGAGAGTCACGCCTCTTGATATCCTTCTTCTCCCAAAATTCCTTGCAGTGAGATACGGAGACTAGGTATTTTGAATTTGAGTGGTAAAACCACTTCTATGCACCAAATACCAAAGAAAATGAGGTTACCCCCATCGACATTCTTATTGGTGTTCGATAGGCCAACAAGGCTGGAAAAATCTTTAAATGCCAATCTCGTTTGTTCTCCTTGATGGTCTTAAGGAGGATGGATTTCAATGTCTTGTTCATAGCCTCACTGTCCATTAGCCTTGAGGGTAATAGAGAGAAGCCATGTGGTGACTTATTTTGAATATTTCACATAGTTCATGTACCTCATCATTTTTGAAAGATGTGCCATTATATGAGATAATGACTTGTGGGACCCTGTACCTACAAATGATTTGGTTTAGAATTAAATTTGCGATTAATGATCTAGGTACGGTGGTAAGAGGCATGTATAACGTGTCTTGTGTATAACATGTAGGCTAATGAGACATATGTAGCTCATGGATACAAGATCAAGAGGTGATCTAACCTAGGCGGCGTGAGTGTGGGAGGAGACATCAAGAACCATTTAACCAACTCAAATTCCTCAATGCATTCTTCCATCTAATCAATGCATCAATCCTTTTTCAAAACATTGTTGATTAGGTGAATAACAAAGGTCAAATAAGGAATAAACCTTTGGCTTGACCGAGTTTCCCAGGAAAGATTTGATGCTAGACTCGTCTGATAGTGGATTCATTTCCAGTATAGCTCAAATTTTAGCTGGTCTACATCAATCCCTCATGAAGATATGATGTATCCAAAAAGCTTTCCTCCCGTTACACCGAACACATAATTTTCTAGATTCAATGTGACGTCGTATTCAATTAAGTGAGAAAGGATGATACGAAGCACCTCTAGGTGATCATAGCATTTTCTGGCCTTAGCCAGAAGGTCATCCACATAGGATTCCATAATCTTATGTATAAGATCATGAAATATATAAGTCATCACCCATTGGTATGTGGCACCAGCGTTCTTAATCTCGAATGACATGACAACATAATAGTAGGTTCCCTAAGGAGTTATGAACATAGTTTTGGCCTGATCCTCCTCAGAGATTCTAATTTGATTATACCTAGAAAACCCATCCATGAGAGACAATAACTCAAAACCAGCTATTGTGTCAACAATAACATCGATGGATGGTAATGGGAAATCATCTTTGGGACAAGCCTTGTTGATATCCCAAAAGTCTATGCAAATGTGGATCTTTCCATTCTTTTTGAGAATGAGGATGATATTAGACACCCATTGTGAGTACTCAATTGGCTTGATGAACCCTACCTGTAGGAGTTTCATCACTTCTTCCTTCACCATGAGGGCCACCTTTGGCTTCATGGGCCTTGAATTTTTCTTAATTGGCTTAGCATCTGGCTTGGTGATGAGGTTGTGAACTACAATGTGTGGTGCAATTCCCATCATTTCCTTATAGCTAAATGTGAAATATTTTTGATGCTCCTTGAGGATACATGTATGTATTTCAACCTCCTTAGGAGTTAGAGAGGATCCCAGTTTCAATATTTTTGGTTCCTCCTCCATCCCAATGTTTATATCAATTGTTCCCTTGATTAAGGAGGCATTTCCTTCCTCAAACTTAGGTGGGGCTAGAGGTAACTCTAAATCCCCTCTTCTCCCACCTCATAAATTTTGAGCTCCTTCTTGGGAATATTCTATCATGGGATTTCCAAAATAGGAAGAAGAATGTGGGATTAGGGAAAGATAAACCTCATGATGAGTAAGATGTAATTCTGCAAAAGCGTTTAGATATCCCATAGTTGCTTTATCACTATCAACGTGATCTGAGATGATAGAATCACTCTTAATTTATATGCATGTAAACATTGGGGTTATCGCTTTTTACAAACTAAAGGTTTAGCATGAACCGAGACCATGAATTTTATATCCTCCAACTCACTTCTTAGAGTGAAGTGGGAAGAAGAAGTTTCTATAGAGTCCTTGAGGAGGTTCTATTCTCGTGGAATTGATTCAATCGATATGAATTCAAACCCTTTGTTATATTTAGCACTTTGCTATTTTGTAGAGTTGTAGATGCTCAGCTCTAGTCTCATATACCTTAGATATATGATTTGCGACAAGTTGTGAATCACCCAAAGACCATAATATTAAGAGCACCCATTCTTTTGGCTAGAATGAGACCAAGTATAAGGGCTTTGTATTCAGCCCCGTTATTTGTACATTCAAAGTTTAACTTGAACAAAAAGGTAGAATCCTTCCTCAAAATAGGTAATAAATACACCTACCCCGACACCAAATGGCACTTGGATCCATAAAAATGGAGATTCCAACAGTTACTTGGAAAAATGGATGTTGGGTCATCCTGTGTACCCTCTTCCTTTACCTCGCCATACTTCAACCATATAAACTTCATCTACTAGAAGAGATCCAAGTCGCAAGGTATTTCCTATACCCATAGAATCAAATGGAAGGATAATAGGTAAATCCTTCTCCAATAGCTCAATAATATTTATTGTGATTCCTAAAGACACTCTCTCTACGTTGATGGTTTCATCTTTAACTCACCGGAATTCCTTTGATCAAGCCCATGACTTCTAATTCCATTGTAGGAGCCAAATTGTCCTCTAGCACTAAGCTTGTAGGTTTATTTAATTGATTTTTAGGAAGCTCAAACTCAGAGTGAACCCCTGGCCTCTTTTTCAAGTTATCTAGATGTATGTCAAAGGTTTTGGATCACCCTATGCCAAAAAGACCTTCCCTAAATGTAGGAACCTAACTTCCGAAACAAAGTGGATGGATTCACCTTCATACAATGAATCCAAGGATGAACAATTATCATATTATATTTGGCTTCCCAATCTATAATATAAAACTTAGTTATAATTGTCTTAGGTCCGAGAGTGACTGACAACACTATAGTCTTGATTGATGTTTCTTTGAGGATGTCATAGCCTCTTAGTGTATTTCACGTTGAGGAGTAATTGGTCTCTTTGTAACCTAAATTTTGAAGGAAATAGAAGGGGACTATGTTAACCACTACCCCATCATCAATCATCACACATTTTACATAGTTTTTGTAAATCTAGACTTGTAAAAACAACATCGATCACCTCTACGAGCTATTTCAGCATTTGTGGGCATCTTGTTGATGTCAAATACGAATCCAACATCTCTTTCAGGCTTCCTTGGAGGATAAACATCAAAGTCCACATGGTTTATCTATGCTTTTGGAGGAGGGGTGACGTTAATCAAATGGAAAAGACCTAGTGCTTAATAGAGTGACTTTATGAGTAAGGGAATTCTTTAACAGATCCAAGAAGGAAATGTGAGAGGTCTTGGTTAGGTCATTGATCAAGCCATAAGATCCTACTGGCTTGCCTAGTGTATCATGAATGTCATCTAATATAGTTGGGTAGATTGGGATTGGCTGCAAAGAATAATCTTTGGTTCTAGTGGCAGCATTAATATGAGGTTTAGTGTCCAACTCTACCAATCCCACAATTTTTGTTTGTTGGCAGCCGTCCAAAGGAGGTGCTACCTATGGGTTCAATGAAGTCGAGGCTTCACGATCATTGGTTCCTACTGTAATACCCTTGTTTTAGCCATTGGGATCTATTATATTGTCTTTTTGTGCGTGAAGGGAGAGGATCATTGAAGATTTCAAGTGGTGTGTTTTGTGGGGATACTGGTCCCATGTAGGTGTTCTGAGTTGGTGCTATTGGGTTTGCCAAAAACATGTCAACAAATAATTGTCTTTGATCTTCTGAAAATTTTATAGAAAATTTTTGCAATCATGGCATGTTCTTGTGTCATGCCCGCAAACCCTATGGAAACCGCAATACAAATCGGGATCATAATCTCAAGGCCTTTGGTTTGCACCTTGTTGTGGTCCAAAATTATGATTATTATTCAATTGTTGATTGTTATAGTTAAAATTTGGGAACCCCTGCCTTGGTTCGGAATTGGTTGGATACACTGCCTGGGTATTGGTTAGGGCCTTGGGTCTACGTTTGTCTTGATTGTTGAGGTTGTTCTTTGTTGTTGTTGCTTTGTGGATGATTAAAATCTACAACATTGACTAAGGGAAAGAAGTTATTATTTCTCTAATTATTTCCATTGTTGTTGTTATTAGTAGTGTTTGTATTGGGAGAACTGACAACATTAGGTTTCTTGGTCTGATCAGTAACACCATTAGTTATGACCCCACGGTTCTTATTAAGGACCTTCGGTCCTTGATTATTGCTAGTGGTGTTAGAGTAACTATGTTATTTTTGTTAGGAGTGACTAACCTTCCATTTTCTCCATAAGTCTTATGACCACTGTTAATGGATGTTTGATCAATCCGAAGAGCACCCTCTAACACCTCTTCATAGCTCCTTAGTGAGAAATTTTGAACTTCTTCCTTTATCTCCCCATTGAGGGAGTGGAGGAAAAAATCATGAAGCTATATTTGATCCATGTTTGGAGGAGTAGAGAACATGTTTCCACCTTTGAATGAAGTGGGCTGTGAACTCGTGTTCTTGTTTGATATGAAGGAATTATCTGATTCCTATTCTTAAAAGTTTTTTCATATCAAAATCCTTAATAAATTCTGACACAAGTTGCTTGAAGGAGTGTATTGAATCCTCTAGTATCCTATAGTACCAATCAAGAGCAATACCTTCTAGCATCTTAGGGAAAATATTTGTAACAACTATGTCCTATGGGAGTAGCTCTGAATGACCATTGCGTAAACTTTGATGTGAGTGTTAGGATCACCCTCCCCTTTGAACTTTGGAAGATCAAGAAAGGGTCTTGAGAGCATGAATTTCTAGATGAAGAAGTCTAGAGGCTCCTTAATATATTTAGAATAGGTCCCCATTGCATACATTTTAACCATTGAAGATCACTATTGGGGAGGTGGAGGTTGCATCGGTTACTAAAATGATATAGTGTAAACATTTTTTGGGATGTATGGCATCCTTGTGGTTGTCCATATGGACCTAGGTAAGTTTACATATCCTCCTCGTGGTGATTTAGAGTACATGTGTACGTAAGGGGGTTGACTACTTTGATATGGATTTGAAGGCACAAAGCCGGGAACATTGCATTTCCAGTTGGTATGGCATTTGAGAATGCACTTCCGACTGGTGCCTGTTGTAGATATCCATATGTGGCATGAGGGGGCATACCTATGGTGTCTGTCCCAGTTAGAAATCCTTGAGGGTTTGGAGCACCCATATAAACTGGAGGATTTTGTGCGGTAGAGCACTTATCCATAATTCTACGAGATATTGGGAAGTTCTTACTTTCCCTGCCTATGAACTTCGAGCATTTTGGGAAATCTCTAACTCTATGAATTTATCAACTAATGTCGAGATGACATCACTCATTGATGGGATGGTGTTTTGTTTAGGTGCTTTTTGTTGAACTTTTGGAGGTTGTTGAGGAGTGTGATATCCTGCTATGAATTGTTCACTATGTTGCCACCCCTCATTGGCAATGTTTTATGTTGTTGGAGGGGTAGTGTTATTGTTTTGAAGTAGGAAATCACCATATCCTTACAACCTATCAAAATCTCGGTTCATATTCTAGAATCATTTTTCACTCCTAGAATATTGTGATAAGTACTCCTCATCTAGATGCGGGAGCTGGTCCGATTACATGCTAATGGGTTGTCAAAACAATACCCAAGGAGATGAACTTGCTTCCCCAGTGAAACTCATGTTGTTTGAACTTGATTATTTATGAGGATATGTCTATGTGATTTGGTCAAGTTCCTCAATACGCATAGAGGAACCAACATTGGTTCCTTGAAGAAGAGGATTTTGAGCAGTTGAGTAGTTATCTACCCATGTTGAGAGTGAAGGTGATTATTGTGGTATACTTGTTTGATAGTTATACATGTCAAAACTCGGGATGGGTCAACCGTATTCATCGTATCCTCGACATATTTGGGGGTATAAGAATACCCACAGAATAAAGGATGGATGAAGAAAGTGGAAACACTTAGAGACTAGCTCTTCATGTTGGGTTCACCAATTTATACAAAATAAAATCAACACGTGACCTTCTTCACACCCAACTTCCCACTCATGCCAAGACAGGTGGTGTAAAATAGAAATGGATGTGTATGTGTGGTGATGGTGGATAAGCTAATGAGGTAACCTTATATCTTCGACATGTAATATTGGGATCTGTGAGTCTAAGGAAAAGAATGATCTCCTAACTTGAAGTGGTGTGATGGATCAATCTGATATAATAGCCGCTCGAGACTTTAGTCAATATTGAGCTTTGTTGAGGTTCTATTCACTAGATGTTGACCACGCAGAAAGTGACTTGTGGGTGTCTCGTATATATTTCCGACAAGATCATGGAAGGAAGAACAAGATGTGTAATAAAACCACAAGGACTATGAACAAGTTTTGGTCTATTCTAGAAAGTTTTAGCCTAATCGGCTGCTATGTTCAATAATGAAAGTTTTGCAATGATATCAAGTGGAAGTGGTGATGATATAAATACGATGCATGCAAACCAATGTCGATATCTAATTAGTTAGCAGGCCTATTGGGTTGTAGGACCTGAGGATCACAACCAAAAACTCATGGAGGCTATGGTCCTATTATGGTCATGCACATAATCAAACCCTATTTCTAGGAGCAGTCTAATAATTATAGGCTTGATTAGCTATGATGTTTAGTGTGTTTAGTTTTTCTATTTTCTCAGAAAACCTAGCAAGTGTGCATAAAACTTGCAAGTGTAAACCCATATCAATGTTCATCAATAATTATGGTCTCATTTGGGTTGTGGGACCAAAGGATCACAACCGTACATCTTTTCTTGTTGTGGGCCATTGATGGTCATGTAGAATGAATTGAAATGATCTTGGTAAAACAAGCTAACTATCAAAGGAAATCTAATCTATGTTTTTGGTGTTTTCATAGTATATCAGAGAAAAATAATGAAAGCAAACTAATCTAACAAAAGTAAATGTTTTTGATCTTTTCTAGTTTTTAAGCAATACTTCTAATCTAATAAAAAATTAAATACAAGTAGTTATCTAGATGTAGCTAATTACTTGTGTGAATATGTAAATATAAATCTAAAAAAACTAATTTAATAAAAAACCCTTCAAACCCTACCTCAGAGGTGAAGAAAAAATCATAACCCTAAAAGAGCTATTGTTCCCCATAACTTCCCTGGTAATGTCAAAGAACAATATTTATAATGATTTGATCTACTTGTAATTTCCTAATCAATTGAAATGAAAAATTTTACTACTCTATTTGATATGCAATTGAAACTAATGATTCAGAATTGACAATTTGACAAATGAAGAAAACAAACAAGTAATTCCAACTTGGATTATCAAGATCTTTGGTAAATTTGGTTGTATCCATGTTTTTCCCCTCAGTTTGTTCCTTTCTTTCTTTGTGTGTTCATACAATTCCAAGGGATTGTGAATGCAATATATGATAGTAGAAGAAGATGCTTGAGTAATGGTAGCTTAAAAGTAGTCTAGTTACATTTCAAGTAGAAGAGAGATAACACAAGAGATCGAGCTTGGATATGCAATTCCTAGTAGGATTGTGGCATAAATGCTATGCAAAATACAAAAAAATTCTCATCTTTTTTATTGAACACAAGCATGGAATATATAAGAATTGGGGCTGGGATGTGCCTTCATGCAAAAGGCAAGAAGAGGCGTTCCTACTAACTAAATCTATTTAAAAATAGAAGAGGGAAGGAGAATAAAGAAATTAAAACTATTTTTAGAAAAAATGGTTCATAAACGGATCCTAAAAGTGAAGTTAAGTGAATCGTTGCATGTTAAAAACACACATGACAAATTCTGGAAAAATTACTCAGGACTTCCACCTGCACAGGGTGGTGGTCGCAGACCATAGCTTTCGCTAGGTGGCGGTGTCGAAGCGCCTCCCGAGCAAGGTGGTGGTCCTTGCACTAAATTCCAAAACATGCACATAATAAAGTGGGAAGATGATTTTTTTTTGGAAAATATAAGGACTTAGGGTAAAAATATACACTAAGATGGGTTTAGGAGCTTGAACATCTTACGAAAGGGCATGAATCATCATTGGGGACTTTTGTAACCTTTTTTACAATGTAGCACATGTAAATTTGGGCGTGTACAATACCACCAACACCATTTTTGTTAAATTATCATTCGCTTCCACATTCACCTCACATGTGGAGCATCCAAAAAGAGCTCCTAGACCAACTCTCAACTATACACCTCTCGTGGAGTCTTATAGTTCGGTATTTGACAAGTTGGTGGAGATCAATCTCATTAAACTTACCCCAATCTAAAAATATGATGAAGCATGTCTAAACCAATATGGTACCATGAAGAAAATTATTGTAAATACCACCAAGTTTGCAACCATGACATCGAGAGGTGTCACACATTCAAATATCTCATCCAAAATCTTATAGACTCTGGTGATCTTCAAGTAGACAATCCTAATGCACCACCGAATCAACCCTTGAATGTTTTTAAAAAAATCTTAATCATTCACCCAACAATCAGACTCAACCCTCCACATTGTAGGCACATAATGCCCATATCATTAACACAATAGACCAAATTCCAACACCACCATTTACAACTATCATTTCGATATCTCATTAAATCTACCCCATTTCACATTCTCCCCTTATAATTACAACTTCAACTATGGCCATAACTGTAACACACCCATCAAACTTGACCATGTCTAATCCTCCATATACATCAACTACATCCTTAACCATTATATCTCCTTCTCCACCTATAAAAATTTCAACCTAAACCCAAACATCTATACTTATTCCCATTGTTAACACAATGTCATCCCCATCATCAACTGAAATTATACCTACATCTACACCACCTCTTGAATCATCTTCTATCCAACACCCCATAATCAATGTACCTACAACCAACACCTCTACCATATCTACAAATCCAATCACATTGAGACCAAAAAATCCTAAACCTAAATCATCTTCCACACCCTTAGACATTATTAAATTCATCATGAAAAAATGTTTCCACCTTCTATATTACGAACCTTGTTACCAAAACCTATCATCATGTAATATTTAGCTACATATGTCACTACATCTACCAAGACTAAGTCCTCCTCACAACAAAAAAATTAAAAACATTGGTATGCCCATCCAAAAATCTCTTACACATCCACATAAAATAGTATACATTCCCTCTCAAACCATCCACATCATCTAGGTCTTCCTCTAAATCAATCACCCCTTTCAAACCATACACATCATCTAAACCCAAACTCTACAAATCACCACCAATCAAAACTGAGACTAAAACACAACCATCTCCCTCTTCTTCTAAGCCCAAGAAAAAATCAAAGGCTCCCATGAAACCACCTCAAACCAAATCATCCAAACCTTCATCTACCATTCATGAAACCACTTCATCCTCCCCCTTTCTCATATGGAATTACTCCAAGCTTTCATAATCACTCTTTCAACTATCAAACCATTTGATCAAAAATCTCAAAGAGCCTCATGGTTTAATTACAACCTTATTTGTGCATACCATCATGCACCAAGACATGACATGGAACACTTCAAATCTCTTCAAACCATCATTCATAACATCATTGAAGATGATGACCTTCTTGTTGAGGAAGAACCAAATATTTCACCAATTGAATCAAATTTCCCATCTCGATCTTCATCTACTAAGACATCCAAATCCCCTCATTCATCAAATAATTATGTCTCCATCCCACCTACAACTTCAACTTCTTTTAAAGAAGGCCCTCCACTCTATATTGATGTTTTTCATGTTACCTCTCATTCTTATCATGAATTCCCAACACTAATTCAATATAAATCCAAAGTCTCTATTATTGCTCCCTCTATTTAACCCAATCCATCACATTTATCACCAAAACCTAAGATCTCTATCTTAGCTACTCCTTAACCTGGTACTATTGAATGAAGTGTTATGAAACAACTTCACCAATCCCTAGTTAAGATGTCACTTTATGAACTCATCTAAAATTCCCTAAACCATAAGCAATCCCTCATCAAATCTCTTAAGTGCATCCCCACTCCTAATGATGAGGCTCAACCCTTTGCATCTCTTGTTGGGTCCCTAGCTGCTTTGGCCTCCATATCCTTTGATGATACTGAGATTCCAAACATTACACCAGAGGAACATGACCTTCCCCTTTTCATCAAATTTTGTATCAATGCCACCTTTATTCATTGGTATATGATTGACAATGGAGCTAGCATCAACATCATCTCATCCCACACATTTGATCAACTTAATCTCCCTAATTCCATTTTTTTCCAATCACCCACAATCCTTCATGCATTTAATGATGTTGTTTCTCCTACCTTAGGAACAGTCATTCTTCCCATCCATGTTGGTGAAAAACTCCTCCATGAACTTTTCTATATTGTAGAAGGGTATTTTTAGTATAATGAACTCTTAGGGAGGCCATGGATTAGCACCATGCGTTGTGTTCCTTCCACCCTCCATCGATGCATCAAATATGAACATGAAGGGAAGATTCTAACTCTCCCTTAGACACTCCACCACTCAAAGAATGTAACATGAATTATCAACCCAATGATGTCCTCATTCCTAAATAGGACCCTTCTGAAGCATCCACTAGCTCATCTGTCTCTGCGTCCAAGCTCCCTAATGATAAATCCTTAGAAAAAGTGATGGATAAGCTCTTTCTTGGGGAGTATCTCCTTCTAACACTTAACACTCTTCCCACACCTTAGAGACTTAGTAGACCTGATAAGTATCCCATGTATTAACCTAATATTGGTGATGTCATTCCTTTTTCCCACCTCATCTTCATACCAACCTCATCTATGGTGGCATTGATCACTCTTCTTCACACATTAACACTCAACCACACAATAAACTCTACAACAATGGATTTTGATGTCTTTATAATAATTAATTTTCCTACAGTTATCTTCATTGTTGTGCCTAGAAAGAATTTGGAATGGGGCATTATGAAAAAGGAATGCACAAACTTTTCATTGATCAATCTCATAAACCCCATGAAAAATTTGGACTAGGATTCAAATAATAATCTATATACCCTTTTCCACCATTTCCATTTCCATTTGCTCCCTTTCACCCCCCACCACTCATTCAAATTTCTATTTCCTCCTAAATTCAATTTATCCCATTATTCATTATTCTCCCACCATTAATCATTTCATTATTTTATCTATGGTTAATTATTCCTAATTAATCCTAATCCTCATCTCATTATTTTATCCTCCCTAACCATCCCCAATTACCCCTTATTAGCATTAACCAATCGTAATCCCTCATTAGGTCATTTCCTATATCTAGATTCATCCATTTTATCCTTTCTATGCTCTAAACTACCTCCATTTAATGATTCCACCCCCCCTTTTCCTTTATTTACTCATTTTCATCCCTCACCTACCCATTTCACTTCCCTATGCATCCATAACCTACCTAAATATCTTAAAACCCTAATCTCGCTTATAATGGGATCTTTTCCTTGAGTTCATCATTCTCCCACAATCTAAATGGATGGGTCCCCACACTTAGGGCAACCCATCTGGGTTGCCATCAACCCCATAAGTACACCCTTTCCCCCTCCTTTCTCAAGGATGTAAGATTGTGATTTCTGAGATATCTTGTGATCTTGTCTTCATCAATCGAGTATTTTTACAACTATCATACTAATCTTGGATCCTTGGTGCATCAACTTTGGTGATTTAGGTAAGTTTCTTTTTCTTTGGCATACATGATTTTTTCATTTCTATATTGTTGCAAATATTTTCCACTAACACCTTGTGTAGGTTGAGCTACTTATCAGGTGATCTATGTAGACACCTAAAATCCTCTTACACGGGCTTTAGTGATAAGATTGCACTAATTATCCTCTTTCTCATCGTTTCCATAATAATTAGCACTTTTACTCTAATTAGCTAACATTCCTCTTCATATTTGTTAATTAACAACATTTCATTAATTAATTAGCCTTCCTATCATTAAGGATGTCAATTAACAACCTTTCGTTAATTAATATCCGCTTCTACTTGGGTTAATTAATTATTATTAATTAATTACACTCGCAACTCTAAATTAATAAATTACCATTTATTGGATCAAATTCCTCTCTTACATCCCACAAATCATACTAATTTTCCTCTAATTATCTTCTATAATATTACCTCTACCTATTAATTAATCACCTTTGATTAATTAAAATATCCCCAACTCCCATGACTTACTAATGACAAATTAAACTCTTCTAAATCAATATTACCTTTTTCAAAACAACCTTATCCATTCATAATTTTGTTTTACCTTTATCCCACATTCATTAATTTAGTAGCCTTGCCTCTTCAAAAATCTATATAAAGAACCCTACTTCTTCCCTTTCTTCTTTCACCATGCTTTGAATAGTGCAAACTATAAGCATTTTGATCTTGAGCCATTCTCCATTGTTAGAAATAGCTTCTCTATCTTGCATCCTTTCACTCAAAATTGACTAATATGGGAAGATCCAAAAAGGCCTTGTAGTCATTCTTGGTGAGATTTCATTCTCAATCCTTGAGATCAAGCAACAATACACTTTGATTACTTGTGTTCTTCATAGGTTCATAGTTTAAGTTAGAAATCATAGAGAGTAAGAAATAACTTAGCATGAAGTTTCGTTTATGCATTGAAGAAGCATTTCCTTTAAGCTCTTATCTTGATGGTTCATTGTTTGATTAACATTTTATTTTGAAGGTATGTAGATATTGATTTCAATTTATAGATTATTTAATAAAACATGAGCACATTTTTCACGCTCGGTGGGACTTACTCCATTGTCCTTTGCACTTAATTTCAAGTTTTTGTAGTGAAGTTTCAATTTTGGTTACTAACCCTCTTTTTGCATATATTGACATAACTTGTTTTGTTGAGTTTTCATGTGTTGAGTCTTCCTTTTATGTATAAAGGAGGTGAAGTGCTATCAAAATTGGAATTGATGAAAAAATTTCAAGATTTCTCCATGTTTTCATTTTTAGAGCTTATTTTTTCAACATTCTACATGCTAGTTTTGTCAATTACCTCACAATATTAAATTATTTAGCATGTAGGTTAGTGTTTTATAGTGTTGAGTATTCTATTTACATATTAATGTGGTGGGTTACTGTCAAAATTGAATCTTGGTGAGAAAATTTCAAGATTTCATCATGTTTTCATTTTTAGAGCTTACTTTTTCATCATTCTACATGCTAATTTTGTCAATTTCTTGAAAATATTAAATTCTTGAGCATTTAGGTTAATGTTTGATAGTGTTGATTATTATATTCATTTATTAATGTGATGGGTTGTCAAAAAAAAATCTTGGTTGGAAAAATTTGACCATTTTGCAGATTAAGGGACATTTTTTTACATTTTTTGAGTGCATGTCAAGTGCATACCTATGAGCATAAGAGCATATGCGTAACCCATATTCCAAAGGCCATAAATTTTTCTCCCGAACTCAAAATGACTCCATTTTTTTGGAAAGGTATTGAAGTTAACTGTGCAATAAAAACATAAATTCGGGATTTATACTTACAGTAAATTGCGGGTTTTCCATTTATTTCAAAAGCTCGGTCATTTTTCTAACATGTCTAATGTTTTGATGAATGTTGTATTTCCATGTTTTACTTGATTTAGACCAAAGCTTGTGTATGATCTTATCTTGAACCTTTTGGTGATCTTGAGAATCAAAACAACTTTGATCTCTATCTTTTTAACATTTGGATTAACTTGGAAATTTGATTATTCATTTTGTTTAAGGGAATGAACCTTTTACAAAGCATTTTTCTATGGTCCTTTGATTTGAAATTTTCCATTTCTATATAATTGGGGTAAATTTTATGTATGTTCTTCTCTTGCACCTTAGGGTGATCTTGATAATCAAAAGCAAATTTAGTCTTCATTTTATAACATTTGGTAAATTGGAAACTTCATCTTTCATTTTTGGTTTAAGGAATGAACATTTATCATGCTTTTTGTATGGTTCATTAATTGCAAAGATTTTCTTTACTTTTTAGTTGGATTTATTGTTGTGTATTTTCTTATCTTGTATCCTTAGATTATCTTGAGAATCAAAAGCAACTCTTAATCCTATTTTAAATAATTTGATTTGTTTGGAGAACTACTAAGGCTTGAGTGCAGGACCTAAAAATGCTTGTCAAAGAAAGGAGTTCAAAACAAAATTTTCTAACTACACGTGTGTTACAAATTACCAAATAGAGAACGATAAAAAAATTAATTCTAAAATATAAAAACACACCACATTCAAAACACTTGATTTGCAGGTTTAGATAAGGGTACGCTTCATACGCTTAAAACTAGGACATAACCCCTTTGGTATAAGCCTTAAGCTACAACAATGGGGGTGGTCCTAGGAACCCCAAAGTAGTCCACACAAGAGGGAACCTTTTAGATGAAATGGGAAGTGCTCCACATAACCTACTTGACTATTTTTACCATTTATGATTGTTAGCATCAAATTTATCCATATGGCGACCCTAGTGAGAGTACACAAGGGACACATTTCTTTCCCATTGTGCTTGAAGGGGGTAAAATAAAGTAGGGATAATCCTTGGGAAACCTTGGAAAAATGAGCTCACTCTTAGATAACTTGTGAGACCTAGTTGAGTGAACCACCTAGGAAAATCATTTAGTCTTTGGAGCCAACTTGACCAAATCATTGTTGTAAAGAGCCAACATTCATCATGAAATGTGTGAAGCATTAATTTTTCTTAGTTTTTCACTTGCCCTAAGGCAAGGTGAAACTCTGCCAAAGTGAGGCTAACATTTTTCATCTCCACTTATACTACTTCCTTCACTTTCTTTTAACACTTTGTTGATTAAAAAGGAGTGACCACACATGTTTTGCCAACTGATGCTATCACCACTTTTATTTTTGTTTACGCTCATCCATGTTTGCGGATGGGTTGTTAAATGTCTAAAGTTTGTGGCCATGTACTTGTATCATTAGTAACTATTTGATCTTGATATCCAAGTCAATATCATCATCATAGTTA
This sequence comes from Taxus wallichiana var. yunnanensis, assembly GCA_018340775.1. Classification (NCBI taxonomy): domain Eukaryota; kingdom Viridiplantae; phylum Streptophyta; class Pinopsida; order Cupressales; family Taxaceae; genus Taxus; species Taxus wallichiana. The sequence continues at coordinate 417,293,712 of CM031237.1, forward strand.
GGCTCAATTCATCACTTGATTCTCTTTTGAGGTATTATCTTGCTTGTATCGTATTGCCACAATTTTTGATACTTACGTCTTGTTTTTACAAAATCAGCCTAAGTGTCTAGATTGTAATGTTAGGCTACACACATTGTAACAATTCCTTGGTATAATCTAGCCTTAGTTTTCCTTCAAACATTACCTTGATTTTGAAAAGTGTTGTTGTTACCTTTATGCGCATCGTAATAATATTATTTCGATACTAATACCTTACTTTTCCATAAAGTTTGGTTAACGTATCTTAGTGGTATTGTTGCGTCATTCATGTTTGTAACTTCTACTTTTTGAGATTTAGGTCTTGATTGGATCTAAACTTGCTTTTAGTATACCTTGTTTGGAAATCATATCAACCTTTTGTTATTACTTACGTCTTGTTCATTTTGAACTTGGCATAAGTGGTGACATTTTTTTGGTCATCTTATGCATCAAACTATTGATTGATCGGACACTTAGGAATTAATCCATTTGATTGATTGGTTTACCAAAAAATTTGCATGATTGTGCCTCATTTGTCACATCGATTTATCCATTTTGGACAATCACTTTGATCCATTGATTCTTTATCATTCATTATTCTTTGGTCATTAATTTGGATTTGTGTTTTGAACCCTCATGAATTTTCTTTTTGTTTATCTACCTTATAAGCTCATTTCTAGGATAATCTTTTGGGTATTTTATTCTCTTGATATTATTGTTTTTGCCTAAGTTCATGGTCATTTTTGAACATATCTTTCAAACCTTGGAAAAAAATTTCCTATCAAGAAAATTTTGCATCAATAAAACATAGGAAATCTTTCCTTTGTATCCTTTATGTTGCTAAAATTTTGATCAATGTTTTCCCATTTATGCCTCCAAACCTTGTTGGATTATCAATCTTGAGTCATCACGATGTATGTTTTCCTTAGCTTCCCATTTGGAAAATCACACAAGCATCCCCATCTTTACAAAATGTCTAGTTGGTTGTTGTTTTGCTACCCAAATCAACATGAAACCTTCTTCACTTTGAAGAAGTTTGATCATATAATCTAGTTCTAGACCTTTGAACCCAACACATGCCAGAAATGAATGATTATCATAGGGCCTCTTATACATATGATAATAAGGAATCAAAGTTTTGGAGTTCTCATAAATGACGCCATCATGACCAAACATCGTTTGGTTCATCACGCTAGAGAACCCATTTGGGTAACCTGTTCCCCACCTTCATCTCATAGTCGGTGGTATGGTTTGGACACTTATGATCCAAATTATTATTTGGGTTCCCCCACTCTTTTTTTGATTCTAATCCAAACATTTCATCTTCTTCTAAGGATTCTAATCCAAATATTTCCTTTGATTCTTTTGATAAATTAGATTCAAACCACTATTCAAATTCATCTAATTAGACTCCTTAGTGGCGGTACTCCCCTTCTTTTCAGGATCTCCTTCATCATAATTCTACTACAATTCTTGAATCCCTCCTTTCTTTGTGGGACCTCCTTTATCATTCATCCAATTGGACTCTTGATTTATGGTCCTCCCCTTCTTCGCAGGACCTTCTTTATAAAACATCTAATGTGATTCTTCAATTGTGGTCCTCCCCTTCTTCACAGGACCTCTTTTATCAGTCACCTCAATGAACCCTTCCTCCTTTGAATATTCATGTGACTCAAATTCCTTCTATTCAATCATCTAATTTGACTCCTATGTCATAATCTACAGAATTTTGGATATGAAATCCTCCTATTCTTCCTCCACGATGTCGTATTATAGGGAAACCTATACAAACCAATTATAAATCCACATCTTCTTATACTCACAATACATCTATCCCTAAGTCTACATCGTCTCTTAAGTAATATTCTTATATCAATCATCATCAAACATCTTCTAAGTATTTCACACTAGTTGGACCTTTTCTGTCTAATCAAACCCTTGTGGTTGATTGGAAACCCATACCGATTAATTTCTTTCAAATGAAGGAGTGATCATGGCCTTTATATGGTCACACAAAGATATCCCTCCAACAAATTATGAGTAAGTATTCTCTTTATACTTTGATTCATCCATATATTGTGAGGAAAATTTTGATTCTTTTTATCAAGAAATAGAGGAAGAGCCTCAGATCATGGAACTTTATCCTCCTTTTATTCTTCCATCTTCACATTCTTAATTATGTGATGAAACTCTTGGGTCTTACATTGATCCATGACATATCTTCTCATCACCCAATCACTCTTTGTCTATCACAATTCCTCAATCACAATATCTTATAGGGTCAATGCCAAGTATCCCTTCATCTTCGTATAGGTGTGGGTCACCTTCTAGTAGCCCTCCCTCTTCTATTTGTGGGACATTTTCAAGTAGTCCACTATCTTCTATTCTTGGGGCATGTCCAACTATCCCCTTGTCTTCTATATATGGGCCACCTCTAAGTTTCCCTTCATCATCTATCTATGGGTATCCTCCGGGTAGCCCATTACCTTCTATTCTTAGGGCACGACCAACTAGCCCCTTGTCTTCTATTCATGGGCCATGTCCTAATATCCCACCATTTTCTTTTATCTATGGGACACCTCCTGATATCCCATCATCTTCTATTCTTGGGCCATGCACTAATAGTCCATCATCTTCTATCTACGGCTCACCTCCTAGTAACCCTTCTTCCTCTATACTGGGGCCACATCCAAGTAGCCTTCCATCTTCTATCTATGGCTCACCTCCTGGTAGCCCATATTATTCAATTCTTGGACCATATCATTTTCATCCATCACATTCTCCTTATACCAATGATTGTGGCAATCCCATCGTCATTTCTCATATCAATTCTAAACGTCCACGTTCTCCTCCCACTTCTCGGGATCAGAAAAGTCAAGCATTAGCTTATAAGAAACCTAGACAAGTTCTTTATCAAGCTAAGATAAAAAATCCAAAGAGATTCAAATCTCCCAACAACTCAAATGATTATAAAATTCAAAATCAAACACGATTCTAGAATGCACACCAATGTACCCATCAAGTATGGTGCAAAGTGAAAAACCTATGGATATGGAACTCAAGATCCCACATACGAAACCCATGTTTCAAAACAAATCATAGTCATTTGTTGAGTGTGAACTCACCATGATCATCGAGATCAGGGATAATATCACTCTTGATAAACAAACATGCTTAGTCTCCCTTATCAAGGAAATCATGAACATCATTGTTGGATCCTATCATGTAGAGTGACATGGTTGGTCCCAATCTCCCAAAACACTGAAAAAATCTAAAAAATCATAAAATAGTTTTAAAATACAAAACAAATAGAAAACATTACAAAAAAAAAATCAAAGGTACAAAGATCAAACATTGTAATCAGGTATTGCATACACATGGATGTTCTTTCTTCCCTTTCTTTCATATTCCTCTACAAGTCATCCACCATTTTCATGCCTTAGATGATATTTTGGGTTAGCTTATTTTGTACACATGTTACAAAATTTATCTCTATGGTATCGATTTGAATTTGGTCTTTCATAACCTTGGTAAATTAAAGAATGAATAACCTCTTAGAGATCTTATCACTATCTACATATAATAAACTTGTTGGGAAGAATTTTTGGGCGTATTTGTTGACACTAGCCAATGTCATCATCACAATAACTTCCAAATCCTTCCATCAAGCCATTAGTGGTTCTTAACCCCTTATCAAAAAGAGAGCTGAAATAAGTTTTCAGAAATCAAAAGAATAAAAATCAATCAATCAAAAAGCAAAAGCTAAAAGAAATGCAAATTGATATATAAATCTCTCTTGGGGTATTTCTAATAATATCTACTGGGGCTATGGACACTGACTAGAAGTAGAGAAATTTTGTGATTAGAATCAAATAAATCTCCATCGGGGATATGGATGCCTGGATGGCAGTGGAGAAATGTATGACTCTCCTTCCACAATCCATTCACAAATCACCTTTCAAACTAAATCATTCCTACACATTGGCTAGTGTCTTCACTTACTATCTATCAACTCTTTCCTTTAAGAGGTAATTCATTTCCACGTGCACACACGAGATCTTGATGAGTAAACAGGATTAGTATGTTATCAAGTGTTACTTATTGGACCTTGTTCAAACTCTTGATTTAACACATGTCTTGTCTCATGATTTTTACCTCGAACTAATCACTTTTTCATCTACCACCTTCTAATATTTTCATAGAATCCTTTGTTCTTTGAAAATTGTTTAGAACATCCATGTGTATCAAGTTTCCTCTTTGCCATGTTTACATGCACCTTTGTCCCTTTTTAATAAGACAATTTTCTACTTCCTTTCTATCATGTGTTTCTTGGCCAGCTTAGGCTGGGGACATCCTTGCTCCCTCATGATTGAACCTATTTTATATTGGCCTTGATCCCCATTCTACGTGTGAATATTTTGTCTTTGAATACTCCCACCTAATCATTAGGGCATGTCACATCTTCACTTTCTTGTATGTGTGGCATTCTTCCCTTGTACATCCCATCTATCATTGGGGGCATCCATGTTTCTTGATTTCCTATACATAGTTTCAAAAAACTTTCAAAATAAAAAACATTCAAATATGTTTCTAAAAAATCAAAAATAATAAAAATCATCCTACAAAATGTTGCTATTTGGTCCTCACCTATTCTTGCGTGTGACTCGTGGATAATTTTGATCTACCTCCATTAAAAAAGTTGGTTTTCTTACTATTTATGTACTCTAGGACACAATGAGTTGCTTAGTATTGTTTCATAGTGCATTGCTTTTCATAGGACCCAAGTGTCCTCCGTTATTCCCCTTACATATATCCTTGCTTGGGGAACCATCTTTTAACCCTTGTTATTAATTCGCAAAGGTCAGAATCAAATCTTGATAACAAAAAAATTGCATTATGTTTCTCTATCAAGTTATCTCTATTTACTTTCTCGTATTACATTACATTATGTATGTTGTAGGGAGTTAGACACTTTTAATTTCTTGTACTGCATTGAATTTTGTATGTTGCATGGAGTCGATGTTTTTAGCTATGGACATTTGTTCGTATATGGATTTTCATGTCATACTACACTTCTTTTCATTATTTTTAATAAGGACTGATGATGTTGATCATAAGAAAAATGATGAAATAATGTTGGTTTTTACATCGGCAAGATGATAGCTATATCCATCTCTTTTCATCTTCATTTTTCTTCCATATCATTGTCCTTCTATCAACACTTTTATTCAAAAGCAACTTGGGGAAATAGGGATAAATTATTCTACTTCTTCTATTCTATTATTTCATCTTTTCGATCGTCAATCACCTTGTTTCATCACCCTATCAACACTCGAGGGGGCATCCTTCATTCTATTAATTTTTCCTTCTATATCTTAAAAAAATTGTTTGTACTTTTCTACTATCTTTGAAGTGGCGTCACTTATACCACCCCAAAGAGGGGCAAATGTAGACACCTAAAATCCACTTATGCATGCTTTAGTGCTAAGATTGCACTAATTATCCTCTTTCTCATCATTTCTGTAATAATTAGCACTTTTCCACTAATTAGCTAACATTCCTCTTCATATTAGTTAATTAATTAACCTTCCTATTATTAAGGATGTCAATTAATGACCTTTCATTAATTAATATCCACTTTTACTTGGGTTAATTAATTATTATTAATTAATTACACTCGCAACTCTAAATCAATAAATTACCATTTATTGGATCAAATTCCTCTCTTACATCCCACAAATCATACTAATTTTCCTCTAATTAGCTTCTATAAGCTCACCTCTACCTATTAATTAATCACCTTTGATTAATTAAAACATCCCCCAACTCCCATGACTTACTAATGACAAATTAAACTCTTCTAAATCAAGATAACCTTTTAGAAAGCAACCTTATCCATTCATAATCTTATTTTACCTTTATCCCACATTCGTCAATTTACTAGCCTTGCCTCTTCAAACAAGTTATATGAAGAACCCTCCTTAAATTTCTTCTTGCACCACGCTTTGAATAGTGAAAACTATAAGCAATTTGATCTTGAGACATTCTCCATTGTTGAAAATAACTTCGCATATTGCATCCTTTCGCTCAAAATTGACTAATATAGGAAGATCCAAAATGGCCTTGTAGCCATTCTTGGTGAGATTCCATTCTCAATCCTTGAGATCAAGCAACAATCCACTTTGATTGCTTATGTTCTTCATAGGTTCATAGTTTAAGTTAACAATCATAGAGAGTAGGAAATAACTTAGCATGTAGTTTCATTTATGCATTAAAGAAGCATTTCCTTTAAGATCTTATCTTGATGGTTCATTATTTAATTAGCATTTGATTTTGAAGCTATGTAGATATTAGTTTCAATTTATAACTTAGTTAATAAATTATGAGCACGATCTACATCAACCATTTTCAGCCCTTTGTTCACTTCGCAAGTATTCATTCCATCCCATCCCATTTCATTCAAACCCTAGTTAGCCTAGGTCACCACAACCCAATCCAAGCACCTTTGACCAATCCTTCATTATATTTACCTCTATCATCCAATTCATCTACCACTTCTATTTCTGTCACATTTCACCTATCACCTACATTATGATATTCCCTTCGCTTTTTCATTTCGTATCCACTCTACCCGTCACCGATCACCATCAATCCAGCCCCATCTTCATTATTTTCCTTTCCATTTCCTAATTTTATTGTATACTTTATGTTTCTCCCTATTTTGGATCTTCTGCAGGTCTTTGTGCATCAATTTAGCTCTGTGTTTGTCCCAATTATTACATTAGAAGCTTCAGATCTAAATTTTCACATTGTTGTTCTAGCTCATCTTCCCCAATCGTCGTCAATCGCCCACTATAGCCTCAATTCATCGTAAAACTGTATTAGGCTTTGTTTATTTTGTTTTATATAGATTAGATTTACTTTTTATCACTTTAGATCCAACTTTCATTTTTGTATTTTTTAGATACTATATGTTTTTATCAAATCATCATCAAATTTCCTATTTTTTCTTGTTTGCAAGAGGGTTGACATCCATCCAAGGAAGTTAACGCTTCTTGGAGCCGACTTAATCGGCATCCCTCCATCCTATCTACTAATCCATTCTCTTTCTAGTGTTATTCTTTGTGTAGGTTATGAAGCTCACAACAATGAGGTTTTCATCATCACTTTGAGGTACCTTAAACCCTCCATTTTTTGAGTTTCTTTCTTCTTTCATTACCATTTCATTATCTTGGATAGGAACTTAGAAACTTGGTCAACAATAGGACCAGTCATTCATACAAACACAAAATAAAATAAATCAACATCATTTTTATCATAGATGTACCTTATAATTTTTAGCATCTTCCTTCTTAGACTTTCCAAAATTGTATTCAAGTTGTTGCTTGAGGAATATCTTGTAGAATTTTGGCTTGATGATCATGCACCTTGAATTTTTATTGAAATTGTTTCTTATGTTGTATCTTATGGAATTTTTGTTGACTTGAAGGAGTGATCAAGCTTGAATGTGTGAGTATAATGTTATGTTAGGTGAAGGTGTCACTTGTTGACCATCTTATTAAAAATGACACAGTGTTAAATGAGGTACATGAAAATTAATATTGTACGGATAAAATTCTTCACTTTCATCTTGAGGTAAGTTGTTGCAATGTTCATTATTTTCTCCACACTCTCTTCCCATTATTATTCTTTTATGAATTTCACATCTCTCTTGATAATCACCTATTGAGTGGATATAATATATAATTTTTGTCCAACGTAACCCGGGATATTTGATAACCTAAAATTTTATTCAAGACTTAAGCGAATTTTGTTTGAAAGGCCACAAAATACTAGATCTTAGTATTCCACGGGTTAAAGGAACTTAGTGTTTCGTGGGTTGTCTTAACCCTTGAGAATGAAGATATTGGATCTCATGAATTAGGTGGATTTCAATGGAGTTTTAGCATTTTTGGCACAAAGAAAGGACTTGGAAGAATTTGGTGTTTTGCAAGGTTCCATGTAATTTAGCGTAACAAAGGATGTAGTCCATAAAGTGAAATTCATGGTATATGAAAGAGAGTTTAATGCATCACGTGACAGGGAAATGAAGGATTTTAAATCAGAAAAGTATGGAAAGCTGCATACACTTCCTAGTTTTCCTCATATTTTCCCAATGTAATATTTTGCGAGATGTTTAAGTCAATGGGACGAGTAAGCATATTGAAGGAAACCCTTCACAAATTGAAGTGCCATCGCAAAGGCAAAGTGTGAGGAAGTTAGAAGTCCTTGGTGGTTCATGGGAATTTTTTATGGATGTGTAAAGATTGGTTTCTCACATTTCTAAATCTATGGGGACATTCAAATTTAATAAGCCGCGAGATGTTGTAAATACCACAAAGCATTCGAGAGAACATCCAAAGGTTCTCATTTCAATGAAATTTTCCACATGGAAAAAAATCATATCCATAAGGTTATAGAACAAGGCAAAAATGTTTTTGAGAATATCTTCTCGTGTTTTGCTTCAAATCACATGAGATTTATTGCATTTGCTTCATATTTTCAGAACCTTCATAGTCGATTATGGGGTTTGTAGGAACAAAGGGAGTTTTAAGGAAAATCATGAGAGCTCGAGAGGAATAAAAGAAATACATAGTTTCTTGTTTCAAGTTCCCGACCACCTCATCTACCTAGATTAAAATATCAATCACCCCCATGCCCTCACATGTAAATCATGATGGTGTTTTATAAAGAAAACAACGATCTATTGGGGAGATTAATGGTGATAGGATCCATGGGAAACAATTATCTACACTCATGGCATGTCCAAATTCAAATTTATCTCCATCCCTCTCTCTTTCCCATTCTGATATTGTATAAATATAAGTTCTTAGGCACGTTTTATGGGTTCCTTTATACCGAATGTACATGCTCTACCTTAGATCAACACATTTTCTTTCCTTCACGCCTTTACAACTTCACATTTTACAAGAGATTCCTAACCTTTTCTTTATAAACGTGATGGATAATTAATAAATGTAATACATCTATGGTTTTTTTCCCTTTAAACATTCTATATTTGTTGTGGATGTTTTCCTCTTATCTTTATCAATATTTATAGAGTTCTATGTTTTCATTAAAATCTTTACATATGCCCTTATTTTGTATCTTTTTGGTCATATTTGAACCATTTCTAAGTGTTAGCACATAACCATTCTTTCATTTTGTATATTTTTTGTTAGATGGGGAAATGAATAAGTATCGAAGGAACTAGATCGCATGCACATGAGATAAGAAGGAGCACATGGAAAGGATTATCGGGGTTGTGCATGGAGCGCACCTATAAATCGAGGACTTAGACATTTTCCAAGAAGATGCTAAAAAGAGAAAAAATAGATTGAGTGACATCCAAATAAATATAAAAACATGGAGACTTAGTGGCCACGTAAATGCTATTTTTAGAGGGTGAAAATGTAGTTTGAACACACGCATGTAAGTTAATAATAGGATTAAAGTAGATTTTATCTATATGATTAATCTATTATTAGGCTTGTTATAAAAGCATGCATGTTGTTTGTTTTTAGCATTCAACCTATTTTGAGACTGCATGAGAGGTGAAGGGAAAGCACCCACCCCTATATAAAATTGTTGTGCTTCATTGTTTGAGATACCACCCATGATATATTAGAGTTATGTTACCTTGACATACTAGCGTGTATGACTCTATGATTATATTGTTATATATTCAGTTTCTACTATTTAATACTTCTATTATGAATGGATCATTATGGTTGGATCATGATTGTTGATATTTCTAAATACGGAGATTGCGTGGTGCAATTTATCTTATTGATTATTTGATCTATTATGATTCCTTATTACATGTATTTCCTTATGATATCTATAAGAATCTACTCTTGAATGTATGCTTTGATATTGGTAATCATGAACATGCTAACATCTTGACAAGCTAGCACAAAGGAGGGACATGGTAGCTTTGTGCACTTTAAGTGAGCATTCATATTTGTCTCGAACAAAGTTCGGTGTGCATAGTAGTTAGGTAAAATAAACAAGAAATACATTTTGGTTACATTGTTGCGCTCTTTTCAAACTGTCTGATAGGATGTTGCATGCATATGACATATCGATTAACTCTTGGGAGTATTGAAAGTTGGGTTAAAGATGGACAAGATAAGTTTGCACAAATATATAGCAATGGAATTAATTTCAATATGTGATGGTGGGTGGAAGAAAACCTTTAGGATTCACTCTATGAGATGTTATTCAACTTCTTTCTAGTATAATTGTATGCATGGCTAGCAGCTCACGCTCAAGGGAAGAGTTGGAGTTATAGGCCAAAGATTTGGATGCAGGAAGATTACCAGAAGTTGTTTGATGTTGATGTGGATTAGAATAAGGATATATATCACCTTTGGTAGGCTAGTGTGTTGTGCAATTATACATTTAAGTACTCTATTTCTACTTACTTGTGTCCAAAAATCCTGAGTTTAGGTTCTTATGCAAACCCAAAGGATCATATTTACACATTATACGTTTGGCGATTAAGATATTGATGAAAGAGATGGATTTAGAAATCCATCCTATGGATAGCTAAATCCCCACCATGTTTAGGGAAGGAGTAGTTGTGGTGAAGGATGGTGGACCTAGAGAGAAAAAGGTTGAGAGAGGAAAGATGAATAAAGTATAATGAGGCGCAGGAGAGGGAATTAGCAAAGAAGTGTGATTTTGAGGAGTCTATGGAGTTGTGGAGGATGATGGATCGTGAAGGATTTGAATCTCTCATGGAAGATAAGGATATGGAGAATCGGGCTCTCCCAACCTTATGCAAGCGCATTAGAGAATACCCTTTGGGTTCATATGAGAGCATGTTAGAGGAGAGCAAGAGGACCGCAGGGCATGCATCGATCCCACCTAGCTTCCCAACCCTTACACTTGGTGTTCCAAATCCATAGGTAGTAATTAAGAAGAAGGCTAGTATAGGTAATCCAAGAGCTATAAGAAGGTATAATTTTTGTTGAATTCGAAGTACATCAAACAACACATACAACTATGGCAACACGAGATGGCATAATTGTTTTGAGGTCTAATTAGAGGGTTATTTTTAGGTGCATCATTAAGATAGAGTATGGGCACATAGAATATTAGAAATAATTATAGGATTACTTTGTGACTTCATAGACTATAAGATTTCACTCTAGCACTACAATGGGGACATAAGGAAGTACATCCATTGATCCACTACCTACTTCAATGGGCACAAGAGGATCAAGAGGTGGAGGAAATATCGGAGGCTCTGGTTTTGGATTTTTTAGAAAGGTCCACACCTACAACATCCACCTCAAGTTTACTATGAAATGTCACTCCACTTTCTAGAGTATAGAGGTATTAAATATGTAATAGAGAATGTATAAAAGTGTGATCTATTATGGTGTGCTAAAGGAATTACAACCTCGGATAGAATAACAAGTCGGTGATAGGTCGTTGTATTACTAGTCATTTAACCAACTCATAGACAAGTTGGTGTCATTATAACCAAGGCAATGTCTAAAGTTGTATGCAAAAGGAGAAAGAAAATCTTGTTCAATAGTACTTCTTCCTAAGAAAAAAAACTGAAATTAAACATGCATAAAAAGGAAACATGCAACAAATAAATTACTGAAATAAATTAATGAAAATAAATCTGCAGTAAATAAAATATGTTAAGAAATAACAGAAAAATCCTCCTCCTTGGGGAAGAGTGGATTTTGGCCATTCTCTTCCCTTCGGATTTGGAGCAACTACAAGGAAATTTTTAGAACTACAATTGTATTGATTCAAAAATGATTTACAAAATATGTCCCCTTTCCAAGTATATGGAAGAGGTATTTATAGGCATCTCTCCTAGTTTACTTAGTCCACACACCAAGAACTAACTACCTATTCTTGGGAAGATTTATTCAAAGAAATAAATCCTAAAAAAACTTGACTACAATAGTCCACTTATCATGGAGAATATTTCTACAACTCATCCCTTTAATCTAGGAACACAAAGTGGGAGAGTACTTATTCAAAATTCCTAATACTATTCCACTATTTTCTCATCCTTGAAACATGGAGAGAAAATGGAGAAGTGCTAAGTCCATGAATTTGAATTCTTCTTGGAATGCCACATGTATACATGAATTTGGATTGCCACATGTTTGGATTTGTAATCCTAGTTGATGATGTGGAAGCAAAGAGTGGAATGAATAGTTTGGTGCTCCTCTCGCATTACTTTGGAACAAACCAAAATACTTTTGATAGTTTGTCCTTTCGGTATCTATGTGAAATTTTTAGTAGTAGCAATCTATGAACTTCGAGTAGGTAGTTGGGCCTTTTAGTAGCTACGTGGAAGTTTTTAGTAGCAACAATCTATGAACTTGGAGTAGAGTTTCTTATGACTTGTTTTCTACACACTATTACATTCCAATTTAGAATAAATATCAAGAAATAACAAAAATTAGATTGCAAATAGATTTCTAAAGAGATGATAAGATAAATCCTATATTCTACCTTAAATATTCTATCTCTTTATTAAAACTACATCTAAATTCACTTGAAAGCTTGATTTTAAGAGAGAGAATAAGAGTGTTTTTTTATTATTGGCAAATAGTTTTTTGAAAGGGACTATACCCTTGAATACAAAAGAAGGCCTGAGAGCCGGAATAAGAGTGAGAAATAGAGAGAATGGATCAAGATCCAAGTGTTACAACGAAGCTCCAAGTAGCTCAGAAACAGCTACTCAATCGAGACAAAACAAGAAAAACAACAGCAAAAAAGCAAACAAACCTGACCGCAAAGAAACAACAGAAAAACAACAAAAATCAGTAGAAGCTCCCAGAACTACTTCTTGGTAGCTTTATCGATACTGATCTTGATTTTCTTCCAGGCATGAAACATACCCAAAGCAGTCATATGGGCAGCATCAGTCTTATCAAGCTCCTCAATGGTTCTTTTACTTTCTTTTTCGTTGCCCCAAAGTGCAGCCGGGACACCGCTGAGGTTGGAAACACTTTTGGCATGGCCCTGGATGAACTCCTCAATCGCCCTAAAGGCTACAATGTTGTAATCATGTCTAGTCTTGGCCTGCCCTAAGCGGGAGTCAAGGGAGGTCAGCTTCTTGTATATGTCCTCAATCTGACTGCTATCAATGTTCCCCTCCTCCTCCATGCTTTTCTTGCCTTTCTGCTTGGCAAGGTTCTTGACCTCATCCTTCAGCAATTTCATCTCAGCTTCTAAGGCCTCCAACCTCTTAGAAGGGCTATCCATCCGCACCTCCCGGGGACTGGCACTACTGATGTTCAGCAGGGTCATAAGCAATCTCAAGGTCAAAAGGCTCCTTCTCCATGAAAGAGTCTCAAGGTTGAGCCTCCCGGAAGCCACTGGTGACCGGGTCTCTTAGAGGTAGAGGCGAGGTGGGTGACGGGAGCAGCAGGGGGAATGGAAGGAGAAGTTAGTGTAGCCGCATGGGGGTGGCGCAGACGGTGGAGGGGCGCAGCGGGGGCAGCGGGAGAAGCGGGGATGGCGGCGGCAGAGAGCCCATCAAAGGGGGAGCCGGGCTAGGAGAGGAAGGAAGGCTAGGTACTTGATGGCGGCATTTATGGATCAACAAAATAAGACCTTGATGCAAGGGAATCACCTGGGTGTGTTTCTGAAACTCCAAAATGGAGCATTCAAGGGAGTTCAGCAGATAATGGGGGAAGCAAACCAATCTATTCCTACGGAAGTGGTTTAAAAAGATTAGATGTTTAGCAGGGACAGTGACAAACCTACCTTCCAAGGAGATGAATCAAATCATCATATGAGTGACCTCATCATAGGGTGATGGAATTGAGCTGACAAGCAGGCCCGCTGTGCTAAATGTGAGCTTCTCAGTTCCCTCCACAAATCTTCTTTCTTCAGCCTCTTTGTCAACCCTTTTGTTGAAGAAGCGGTACCCCTCCAAGCTAAGGCCGGTCACTTCAGCAATGAGATCTTCATTGATTAAAATCTTCTGACCCCCATAGTCGATGGTCCTCTCTTTCCACTCCTTAGCAAAGTGAACAGATATGCTTTGGTCATGTCCCTGCACCTTATCAACGAAGTTGTTGAAGCATCCTTTGCTGAGAGTGTTCCAAAGCTCTGTATTTTCCTTCCAGTCGGGGTTTGCGCATGGTTCAATTTGGCAGGGAGGCCCTCCCATCTTCTCTGTGATATACTTGGTTACAGTAATTTCTTAAATTTCTGTGAGCGTAGAGAACTGTCCACTTCTTGCTGTTGAAGGCCGCACAAAACTGGGAACTATAGCCGTTGTTCTTCTCACGATCGGTCAGCAATCTGGCTGGTGAACCGAGCTCGTGGAAGTCACGTGTGAGAGTTACCCTTACCCTGTCAACAATCACATTACAACTTTCATCGGTTTCCGAGGAGCTATGAATCCGGATAACAGCAGCTGTAGTACAACCCGCATGCGCGATTTTCAAATTTAGATAACTCCACTTGAAGTTCCCCAAATAATTCTTACTATCTTGTATATTTGATATTATTTGCCTCATCATCTTCATTAAAGCAACACGTGTGAGAGTGTTATTGATGCCGAACTTCCTCCAAAGATTAGGACGCATCTCTAGGGATTGCTTGCATATGAAGGTCCGCATGAATGCTGTTGTGTAGCTGATTAGGGATACTGTTGATATCCCAGACGGTGAAATTTGTATTAATGCCATAATTGGCCAGTGCATCCGCCAATTTGTTGCCCTCCCTGTAAGTATGCATAATTCTGATGCTATTGAAGGTATGACTGATGCTTATGGATTCAGTGATAAAATCCTTAATACTCCAGCTAGGAGATGAGGACTGATTTAGAAGTTTAATGATATTTAGGGAGTCCCCTTCAACAACAAGGTTCTGGATATTTTGAGCTCGTGCAACTCTCAAGCCCCAGAGAGCAGATAATGCTTCGGCAAAATGATTGGTTTGAATTCCCATTTTTCCAGCATATGCAGCAATCAAATTACCTTTGTGGTCCCGTATTGCTCCTCCTCCTGCTGCTGTCCCAGGGTTTCCCTTAGAGGCCCCATCAAAGTTCAGCTTGTACCAATTAGGATCAGGAGGATGCCATTTGATCGAAGATCTGTCTATACTATTCCCAGGATTGCTCCAATTTCCAATCTGCCAATTGGATAAGATGTACTCTTCATTCTCAGGATAACTCTTGTTCTTGGGAGGTTTGAATCTGGCAATATCCTCTTTGATACCTTTAGAAATTTTTCCAATACTGAGCTTATAATTTTGTTTCTTATTTCTAAAAATGATATCATTTTTGTCCTTCCAAATCCTCCAAATTAAATGTGGGATAGCCAATTTCCAGATCCTTTTGATAACACAATGCCTGAAGGGTGGGTTCCATTGATTCCATAGCTGATTAAGATCCTTCGGCAACACCCAGAGAGCTTCAAATTTAGAAAGGACAAAGTTCCAAATTCTATTGGCATAATCACAATGTATGAACAGGTGACTGATATCTTCATAGTCATTTCTACAAAGATGGCACCAATTAGGGATTATAAATCCTCTTCTCATCAAATTGTTAGTGGTGAGAATTCTACCTCTGATGGCCAGCCAAAGAAAGAAATTTATTTTGGGAGTTAATTCGGGCATCCAGATCTTGTTCCAGTTAAAATCAGATTGATTGCCATGAAAAAGACTGATATAACCAGACTTGACTGAGTACTTCCCATCATGGGAATTATTCCAAACCAGCTCATCCTTGGAATCCAGCTGACTTAGAGGGAAGAGATCTAAAAGATCACGGAGGGAGGAAGTAATTTGTTTCGATCAATTTGCTCCACAAAAGCTTTTTCCAATTCTTGTTGGTGCCATTTCCTTGATGTAGTCCTTGATTTTAGTACCATACTTGTTTATAAGGCTGTCCTTAGCCATCCCAAATCTGTCCATTAGATTACCACTAAACCAGCTTATCCTCCCGTGTTTATCTCCTACCATCCCCACTTTCCATTTGCTACCCTGCTTGATGGAGTTTCTGCTCTTGACCAGATTATTCCAAAATATGGAGCCATAGGGGAGGTGTTCATCATGCAGAAAGGAGAAAACAACGTGATGATTTAAATATTTTGCTTTAATTAAATCAATCCAGGGTTGTTTCTCAGACAACATTCTCCAGCCCATCTTAGCAATGAGTGCCTCATTCATTTTCTCAATATTTTTTATGCCCAGCCCTCCCATAGACTTCGGGGTGCAGACCTTATCCCAGGCCACTAAGTGGAATTTGAACTTCTCTTCCATGCCTTGCCATAAATTTTTTTTTTGAGTCCTCTCAATTTTCTCTCTGAAGGAAGAAGGAATTTTGAAAAGCGACATGATATAGATGGGCAGACTTTGGAGAGTACTTTTAATGAGTAGGCACTTACCAGCACTAGAAAGAGTGGCACCTTTCCAACCAGCCATTTTTTTCTGAAATCTCACCAATAATTCATCCCACACCTTGTGAGAGACTTTCTTAGTGCCGAGAGGGAGGCCTAAGTACGTGGCTGGAAGTGCACTTATTTGACAGCCCAGAATTTTAGCAATTTTGAGTTGTCTTTCCACAGGGGTGTTGAAAAAGAAAATGGTGCTTTTATCATAGTTAATCTCTTGCCCAGAAGCAGATTCATAGAGTTGTAATAGAGCCTTAATAGCTTTCGCTTCCACAACTGAAGCCAGAAGAAGAAGGATAGTGTCGTCCTAAACTGTTGATGGGAAATAGTTTGGCTGATGGAAGTGGGTTTAGATCCATTTAAAAGGCCATCTTCAACCACTTTTCCAATTGTTCTACTAAGGCTGTCAGCTAAAAGAATGAAGAGTAAGGGGGAGATGGGGTCTCCTTGTCTAAGGCCTCTGCTGCTGGTGAAAAAACCCACAGGCTCCCCATTAATAACCACCGAGAACCTGGCTGTAGATATACAAGACTTAATAATTCTTCTAAATTTTTCCGTGAACCCAAATTTAGTTAAAACTTTGTCAAGGAAGACCCAAGATACCTTGTCAAAAGCTTTATTCATATCAAGCTTAAGGACCATATTTGCCTTTTTGTTATTTTCCATGGAATGTATAGTCTCATGAACCATAATCACTCCGTCTTGTATTATCCTGCCTTTAATAAAGCCACTCTGCTGCCTTGAGATGAGATCATTCATTATGAGCTGTAGTCTAGTAGTAATGATTTTGGTGAAGATTCTAAAAATGGCATTAACAAGACTGATAGGTCTGAAGTCCTTGAAATCTTTTGCATCCATTTTTTTAGGTGCCAGCACAATGTGAGTGTTATTGAGCTCTTTAAGAAGATTTCCCGTTCTATAGAATTCATTCACCGCTTTGAGAAGATCCTCCGAGCAGATTTCCTAGAACTTCTGAAAAAAATTAATAGAGAACCCATCCGGTCCAGGAGCCTTATCCCCTTCAAGAGAAAAAATAGCCTTTTGCAGTTCTTCAAGTGTGACAGCTTTGGTGATGTCTCTGAATTTCTGGTCCTCAATAATATTCTGAGGGATGGCCTCCAACATAAAGGAAATAGCTTCAGAGTTGTTGACATTTCTCTCTTCAAGAAGATTTTTGTAGAAGTCAAGCGCTTCTTTCTTAATGTTGTTGGAATCTTTTATGATATTCCCGTTGTTTTTAGAAACCTCTAAGATCTGTTACAGCTCGTGTTTCAAAGTAGTCATGTGAAAGAACTTCGTGTTCTGTCTCCCTCTTTAAGCCGAGATAGCCCTAGATTTAAGGTGCCAAAAAGATTCTTCTCTCTTGCGCAGATCATATGCAACTCGGAAAAGAATACTCTTCTCATTTACTTCATCTTCACCAATCTCCCAAAGTATCCATTTTTAACTCCAGATCCTCAAGCTTGTTTTAACTCTTTCCAAATACATTTCTAAAAACACTTTTATTCCATATTTTGACTTCCTTTTTGACATTTTTGAGTTTTTGAATCAATCTAAATTGAGCGATGCCTTCACCATTTCATTCCCACCATTCTTTTATCTTATCATAGATATTGTCATGTTCCATCCACATCTTTTCGAATTTGAATGAGCTTCTTGCGGGTTTAGTCCAATTGAGAAAGTTTAGAGCAATCGGATTATGATCCGATCCACCTCAGGTAGGGAAGAGAGATGGAAGTCTTGACTAAGAATCCACTTGCTGAGATTAGAGCCCTATCCAATCTCACCGAATGAAATCCTTTCCCAACCTTACCTATTATTCAGAATAAAGTCAAAAAGAAAAAATCCTCCATACCATTAGAGAAGGTGGAGGAACCTCCAAACTTCTCACTTGGGTTTAGCGGGAGTTGAAATCCCCATGATAAGCCAGTTAGCATAGCAATGTTGGTTTCTAAAGTTTTTAAGATCAGCCCAGAGTTTTTTTCTACCACTAGCGAGTTAGGGGCATAAATGTTAGAGAAGATCCATTCACTCTTATTCTCAATAGTGAAAAATTTGATTGCAAGATGATTAATATTATTATTAAGCATCATACTAAACAGATTCCTTCTGTCCCCAAAGAGTAGCTAGCCCTCCGGAAGCTCCCTGAGAGTCAACAGCCACCATTTCAGAGTTATCCCAAAGATTCTTTTTAATATTTTCAATGGTCTTTGCTTTCATCTTAGTTTCTTGTAGAATCAAAATGCTGGGGTTACTGGAATCCCGTAACTCCTTGATGGTTCTTTGCTTGGAGTTTCCATTTAGGCCTCTAATATTCCAGGAAATAATCTTCATTTGGAATGATTGGTGGTTGGCATTGCTTGCTGGTTCAGCTGACGCTGAACACCATCTGCAATATCCCTCTCCGTCTTTTTAGATCTAAGAGTCTTTTTAGAAGGTCTTCCTCTTTTTGAACTTCCTCCAAAATCAGCTATTCGTCTAGCAGAAGACCGAGTTGTTCTGGAAGTAGAGGTGTCCCAATTGTCTATTTTCTTTTTTTTATCACTATACAATGATTCTGGAATCCTTTCAAAGCCTTTCAATCTTTTTTTCTTTTTTGAAATGACCATTGTGAATCCAGAATCTGGATCTTCCATTTCCATGGCAGGCGTAACTTCCCCCTCTTCTCGTTCTATATGAATCCTGTCAGGCGTGTGAATAGAAGCTGATCTGGTGCTGTAGCAGACCGGCGAAGCCACTGTTGTAATGTTGGGACACGGTAGAAGATCCGCATTTCCATTCTCCCCAGAATAGAAAATCTCCAAAGGCTCTTTAGTAGTCATATCTTCTTTGTTCCAAGCTTCCTCCCTAATGATTGGCTGAATTTCTTTCTCCTCTGACTTGTCAAAATGAGAATGCCCAAGAGGGACTAAGTTGACCTTCACAGAGCCATCTTGCTCATTCACTTCCATGGATACCTTAACATAGTCTTCTTTATTAGATGCTTCAAAAGGTTTATCCAAGGATGTCTTCACGGATTTGTCCAAGACTTCTTTGTTAGGAGCTTCAGGCAAAGCAAAAGTTGTGGCTTTGGGGCGCCAGACTAGATGCTTCTTTATTTGAGTTCTAAAACCCCTTTTTTTTTTCCCTTTTCTATTTAGCTCCAAATCCTTCTGGCTAGGAGCTTTGTCATCAATCTTTCTATCCGTGCTTGGATCCCTGCTAACTTTGTTTAGAACAGTGCCTATCCCAGGCTGTTCAGCATCCAAAGGAGGGGTCTTCTTCATGGAACAGTTTTTGTCAGAGTGACCAATGCTATGACATAGATTACATCTTAAAGTTTCGACCTCAATTTTTTGGGTCCAAGACCCAAATCTAGTTTTCAAGATTATGTGCTCCGGAAACTCCTGATCCATAGCTGAGAAAATGCAGAACCAAGAAAAAGCAAGCCTGGATCTGTTTCTTGTGGGTCCATCCAGCCCAATAGGTGCACCTAGGGATTTTGCAATATTTAGCAGTATTTCATCATCCCATAAATGCAATGGCAGTCCTGGTAACCTACACCAGATTGGGATGGTGTTTATATTTTCAGTATTCGGATCAAAACCCGGATACCATTTTTTCAAAAAAAGACCCATATTACCCAACCACCAGGGGCCTCCTAGTAGCACTGAATCCAAATCCTCTTGCTGATTAAATTTAGCCAGGAAGAAACCTTTTGGCATAATGGTAATATTTAGGGCTCCCTTAGGTTTCCATTTTCTCAAAGCCCATTTTCTAATGAAATCAATATTAGGTCTAGAGCCAAGAAACTTACCAACAAGGGAGAGATTCGCTTTGCTTAAGGCTCTATCAACAAATCCATCTGGGACCCTTAGACAGGTGGCACCCTCTTTGTCCATTTCCCATGTGAACTGATCAGTGATTTTCGGACCCACTTTGAGGTTAGGGCTTTGAAATAGCTTATTCTAGGCCATAGGTGTGGATCCCAACATTTCCCCATTTTCGTTTATAGCCGTCTGATTGTGGCCTGAGATCTGCTTTTCCTCAGTAAACTTTGTCATATTGCGCAGACTTTCCACGGCCAGAACTGCAGAATCCGCACTGACAGTGCCTCCAGCTTTTTCTGCGTTCGTACTCGTGCCCACAAGCGTCCGATTCTGGCTATAGAACAGCCTTTCCTCAGCATTTTTAACCGTAGTACGCAGACATTCTGTAGCCAAAACTGCAGAGACCGCGTCACCATAGTTCTCTCCATCGCTAGTTCTCTCCGGAGAGAATAAGAGTGTTATTTGGTGATATAATGAGACATATTTTGGTCTCATCAATCAATTTGCTAATAATCTTCAAGGAAACATGAATATCCGTTATAGGAAGTACGGCATGCATAAGATTGTGGTGGATTATGATGCTTTGCATTATGTGTTTCTAGCTAAGTTTCATATTCCAAAGTTTGAGCAAAAATTTATTAGTACACTCAAGGATTTCAAGAAGGGATTATCGAGATCGTAAGGAAGTATGAATTACATTTCAAAACTTTGTTTTTTAAATTATCTTATGACATCCATCCCAGTCAACATGCATAGTGGTTTCTTTGGCGGATTGTTGACTCCTTCGTGAGATGAGAACTATCTCATAAAACTTATGTAGATTTTCATAAGGATTTGGAAGCATCTTTGTGCAATCGAGGCGGTAAGACTTATTGATACTTGAGTGAGCCCATTTTTAGAGGTGTAGATTATATACATGTCAAAGCAAACTAGAGAAGCTTTTTGTTAAATCAGCTCATAAAACATGCGGTGGTATGCGGTGTGGATTGTGAATTGAAAGGATATGCTAAGGATAATTTCCCATGCAATTCGGTGTGTGCCTTGGTGTTGGATTTTGAGGTTTGTCACACCGAGCCATGATGTTCAAGATTTTCCTCTTTTGCGGTGAGCTATTCGAATAAATTTTCTATGCATTGTAAGATTTGCAAGTCCCATAATCATGACACCACCGATTTGTGGACTAGTTGATCTCATCCATGAAGCCATTAAGATAGTATTGTGCCAAACTAGTGTGGAAAGTGACTCTTAAGAGAAATATGGACATAATAATGAAGGATGCAATAATGGGGATAACAGGAATAGAGGCTTTCATGGAGGATATAGAGGATGCATTCATGATGGTGGAAGAGGAGGATTTTTATGGGAATCTATTATACTTATGGATCCCTTGATCATTATCAATGCAAGCGCCCTTATAATAATATTTGTTCATGGTGTGGGAAACATCATAAGTTATAGGAATGGTTGGATTTCTATGAGCATATGAGTAAGAATAAGAAGAAATAAAATGAAACATGAATGATTAAGTTACAACACATCATTTCTTATTAGTGGATTCCTAAGAAGACACATGGTCCTGATTTACAAACTATGATAGTTACAAAATGCGTCGAGGTTTCTTGCACATGTGAGTCTCTCAAGTCTAAGCCACTCATTATAATGGAAGAGGTGATACATGCTAAGTATCTAAATGTTTCACACTAGAAGGAAGTATATAAAGAGACCATGGGAGTCATCATATAACTGAAAGGAGAGATACGGTGCTTGAAAGAGAAAGCACATGACAGGGGAATGATAAAGAAGGATGAAATCCCACAAAAGGATGTGGATGAATTGAAGGAGGTATGCAAAATGTTGTGCTAGGAGAAAACATTATTTTATTAGGGGAATGGATGTGAGAAAAGGTACCACGCATTGGGTCCAGTATGAGAGACATATACTACATGCAAATCTATCACCTCATAATCATGATTTTGACAAAAGAGATTACATTAGATGCATTAATATATGGGTGGTTATTGTGCAACATATCGATTGAGACTAGTGTGGAATTAAATGTGTTGACTCTGGATGTATGGAATAAGATGGGTAGACCAATGTTGTAGCCATATTCAAATGTGACGTATATAGTAAACAAGACTAGGGAAATTCATATTAGGTACTTGAAAGATGCATCTATTACCATTCGGGAGCCAAGTTCACTAGGGACTTTTAGGTATTGGAGCTTCTTTGAAGCAAACAATTTTATAGCATTACTTGGGTGGCTTTAGTGCTATGTGAACAATGTCGATCTGTGCTTTAACAAAAGGTACATCATTTTTTAGAACACTGAGGAGTGCATGATCATACCCTTGTATGATAAGAACGAATATCCTCATGTTTAGCCCTTGAGTGAATAACTTAATATAATATATGCTCATACGGTGTGTGATCCAAAGCATATAGAACCATCAAAAGAAGGAATTATTCGGTGGGAGGATGTATAGTCTCATAAGTGACACTATTAGTGTTGCTTGTGATAACTAGGCTCATGGAACATATGATATGGTCAAGCATGAGGTTAAAGAAAGAGTTACCAGAATGATTAGGTCATACATGGTGAGGAGGTTAGGATATAACCATGTACCTGGTATCTTGGTGAAGGTAACTCGATGCATTCTTTCTGCCCATAGAGACTCGGTGACATAATGAAGTGTATAGAAGAAACATACTAGTCTATACTATTTGCAGGGCAGCAACGCATTTGTGGGTAACACATAGATATGGCCTTTTGGAATGGCAAGAAGTGAGAATTTCCTTTTCTAATAGGTTTACTCAGAGAAATGTACCTATGAAAACTTGTGAATTTCATGGGAATTCTCCTGCCTCTCATCATATCCATGATTGTGAGAGAACATGAGCATAGGGAAAGGATTCCTTACCGCCATCACTATGGTTACATAAGTTCTAATCCACATTATGCAGTTGCACTCATGCATGGTATGTCCATCTTTGAGTTGAAAACAAAAAAAGAAAATTGTCAAGAGATAACCTCAGGTATGGTCCAAACTTTTGATTACTTTTCTACTAAGCCTCTAGTTCATGAAGCACTACATATTATGAAGAAAATTACTTTGGGGTATAAACCAAAATCTAAAGAACTCATGCTAGATTTTTTTGGGGAACTTGACCTCGAGGGCACCTTGATCTTGAGGAAATAAATGAAGACGAAATTTTCCACACACTGGAAGGATAAAGAAAAGGAAAACTAGTATATATGATAGATGATGATGAATTTGATAACTTGAATGTTGACCACATTAAAGGTATGTTTGAGGTAATGGACACTACAGATGAGAGGGTACGTGTGTATCATTCTCCTATGAAGACAAAAAAGGTTAACATCCGTACGGAGGAAGAGTCTAAGGATTCCATTATTGGTGATTATTGGTCAGAGAAAGAAGTGGATAATATTATTGAACTCGACATGAATTCCAACACTTATTCCCATAAGGATATCATGTTAAAGGGTCCCACCCTTATTTAGGAGAGATGAAGATCAAAATTAAATACGGTGCATGCCTAGCTAGAAAAGGCCTTATAGGATGAATCCTAATCTGCATGTGAAGGTGAAAGAGGAAATTGACAAGATGCTAAAGTTTGGAATAATTGATCCTATTGAAGAGTTGGAATGGGTTAGCCCCATGGTTATCAACATTAAAAAGGATGGGAGGATAAGGATTTACATGGAATATAAAGAACTTAATGCTTCATGTGTTATAGATCCTTTTCCCACCCCATTCACAAAAGAAATTCTTGAGGGAGTTACTGTGTGCGAGATATATTATTTCAAAATGGATTTTCATGTTATCACCAAAGGAGTGCGTATTGTGAATGAATACCGGAAAAGATAACTTTTACCATTTATTGGGTAGATTTGCAAATAAATTCATTCCCTTTGGATTGAAAAATGCACCAACAATGTTCTTGTGCATTGTGGTGTAGGATTTTCAAGAATTTATTCATAAATTATTGCAGGTGTATTTGGATGATTGGACAATATATGGATTAGTCAAGGATCATTATGATAATTTGAGGCTCATATTTGAGAGGTGCAGGTAGTTGAACATCTCTCTCAACATTAAGAAATGCATATTTTCTACACCTTTTGGCACTTTAATTGGGCATATAATTTATAAGGATTGTTGGTAGACCCAACCAAGATAGTTGTGATCTTGGGTTTAGAAGAACCTAATAATCAAATGAAGTGCATAGATTTTTGGGACATATTGGTTACTACAGGAAGTTCATCAAAGGCTACACAAATATTGCCACACCCTTGGAGGAATTATTAAAGGCTAAAGGAAAGTTCTATTGGGGTGATGTGCAACAGTAGGAATTTGAAACATCAAAGGAGAGGCTCACTACTTGCACCTATTCTGCACTTTCCTTCATGGGAAAAACCTTTTCATGTTCATGTTGATGCCTCGGCATGGACAATTGTCACAATGTTGGCACAACTAGGAGAAGGAATTTTGGATCATCCCATTTGATTTGCAAGTAGGAAGTTGACATCCGCATGAGCGAGATTATACAACCACTAAGCATGAGGATTTTCCTATGACCTACGTCTACATAAGTTCAGAAAATACTTGTTGGAACCACCATTTATTTTCTACACATATCATATGTCACTAAAATATTTGGTTAACAATCCTATTTTGTAAGGGTACATTTGCAGGTGGATAGTTTTGTTTCAAGAGTTTGATTTCATAGTTGTTGTGAAACCAAGAAAGATAAATTCGGGGCTTGATCATTTATTAAGGATTAATTTTGGTGAGGATGCATAGAACATTAAGGACATAATGCCGTATGTAAAAATTTTCAAGTTAAATTGTGCGCCCGTAGACATGGAGGATATCGTAGTGTTTTTATGCATTATATAGGAGCTTGAAGGAATGAATACATTGGACAATAATCAGCTTGCTATATGCATGGTACCTTATTAGTTGATTGGTGGATATTTGTACAAATTGGGCCATGATGAAGTTTTACACTATTCTATTTTGGAGCATGAGTGTGAGACTATTATGG
Source organism: Taxus wallichiana var. yunnanensis (assembly GCA_018340775.1). Taxonomy (NCBI): domain Eukaryota; kingdom Viridiplantae; phylum Streptophyta; class Pinopsida; order Cupressales; family Taxaceae; genus Taxus; species Taxus wallichiana. The sequence continues at coordinate 417,319,045 of CM031237.1, forward strand.
AAGAAGCTCATAGTTAAATATCAAGAGGGCATAATGCTTTGTGATGTTATAATGTGAAAATTTCTAATGGTTGGACTTTAGTGAAACTTTGTATAAAGATATTAAGGAATATGTCAAGGTGTGTGATCATTTTCAATGTCGTGGGAAGAAATATTAGGATGATAGAGATTCATATGTACTTTGGTCTTATAGACCACTTATAAGAGGTTGAATAAGGCCACACCTTTTCAGTTGGTGTTTGACACAAAGGCTTTATTTCCTGTTGAATTCATGTTACCATCCCTACGTATTACGAGCACATGTGGACTAGGCTGATGAACAAGCTATGAAGGAGTGCATTGACAAAATAATTCGATTAGATGAGCGAAGCACCATTGTGTGTTGGATCTAGAATACTGAGAAGGTGAGACATAAGGCATGACATGATAGACACATTAAGAACAAGACATTTGAAGTTGGAAAGATGGTCCTTCTCTATGACTCCAAGTTTACATGCCACCTAGGAAAATTGAAACTGCATTGGTTGGGACCTTTTATAATAACCAAAATTCTTGAATCAGGTGTTTTCCGAGTTATTGGCGTTGGATGGCACCATGTTTCTTGGTTATTTCAATGGGAGTAGGTTGAATCCCTACTATAAATAAATCTTCATGGTGTTTATAATAAGGCAATCTTACCATTTAGATTAGGTTTCTCTTTCATGTGTTTCCTTTCAATTTTTGTTATGTTTTTTCATTTTAGTTCTTTATTTTTTGTAATAAGTGTACTTGAAGCTGATTACTATCTATAAATTTCATGCGCAAAGGACCGCACATGTTTTTAGTGTGGGGTGAACTAGGTGTAAATGTGTGACATAGGTACTGTTAACTCCAAATCATTGCACCCTCCTAATGGCTAGAATGTGAACAAGAGGTTTGGTGTGATTAGGTAACATGGGATCACCTCTCAAGATTTGGGACTTCGGCTCAAGGTAAACCTCCAAAGAAAGTTGGCTTCCTAGTCCTAAAATAAGCGTCATACTAATCCGAGTGCAATAAAATGGTTATCTATACCTATACTAATATTTTCATGGGATTTAGGGAAAGAGATTTGCAACAAATAAAGCTATACTAGGGATGGTGATGCACGAAATAAAGGGTATTGCTAGAATTTAGGAAAGGTTTTTGAAGAGGGTGTTGTACACCATAAGCCAAATTCACCTATTACAACTTAGAAAGGGTTAAAAAAATAACACAAACTAAGAAGCATGTGTTCCCTTTGTTAAACTAAACTAGACAAACAATCTTTCAGGTCTTCCAGTGAAGAAGAACGAAACTGAGAAGGGTAAACAAGCACCATAACTCAACTGTATGCAGAACTCCACCACTTGATAAGCACATAACTCTAAGAACCTAAAATGGAAATTTAAACTTGCATAGTGTACCTGTAAGCATGAGAAATGCACAAATAAGTATATAGGATGATAAAAGAACTAAAAGTAGTCACAAAACACACTTTTATTTCTTTAACAATGTGCACAATGCATCATTAGATTACAAAGAGGCAATGGTTTCCATTACATATTAGAAAGAGGCTTGAAGTTTCCCAATCCAAAAGCTAACTTGCAGAAGAGAGAGGATTCTTGAAAAATATACACTTGTCTAAGATGTCTAACTTGTCCAACTTGTGTCACATGTCTAAGTTCTACAACCAATGTGTAACCCTTGGAATGAACTTCTAACTTACATTTATAGAAGAATTTTGTGAGAGAAGAGAGAGGATAATCTAGAATTTCCTTCCTAAAATGAAGGCACATGATGGTCAACATTAATTAAAAAGTTGGTTGAACCACTTAAGAACCCCATCATGTGTCATAAATGAAAGGTTTGAATTAATCTTATTATTTAATTAAAGGAATATTTAAATAAAATATTTTAATAATAATAATAAATATCATTATTAAAATATTTAAATAAAAATATTCATTTAATAAATTAATCGAGACCCCCAAGGACTAGTTTGCATTGAGAAAGGGAGGGTCCATGAGAAATGATAAAAAAATACCAACTCCGTGGTTGGCTCTCCGAGCTAACTCACCGAGTTGGTATCGAGCTCTTATCCTCTACATGAGCTCACTCTCGAGATCTGAGCCAACTCACTAAGTTGGTATTAAGATCCTATCCTCTACACGAGCTCACTTCCAAGCTTTGTCTCCAATGCATTAAACCATGAACTTGCTCCATGTAATTCGGTTTGCCTTATCTTTTTTTTAACTCCTCTCACATTTTTTTATCTCGGGAACTCTCTTCAGCAAGCTTTCAACAAATCGATCCCCCATGTAAACTCATCCCATATGCGAAATCACTCGATGAATGGTTATACTCTGTGGGTTGAATCTATGTACGAGCTCTACACTCTTTTCTTCCATTCACGCACATCTGCTTGGGCTCTAACTCCACTTCCTAGCTCATAGCTCAAACACAGAGTCAATGCTTATGATTTCTCCACTATGAGATTCCTAACCCGGCATGCAACCCCAAACCAATCTTAACTCGGCTCATTGGGTTGAGCCTTTATCACTATGCATAAGCCATGCCATGCCATATTAATGTTTTAACCACGCTGAATATTAATGTTTTCCCGATGTTTCCCATCTATGTCTCCTTATAGAGTAAATTGTTCTTTTCCTAATGATTTATTCAAATGAAATCCCTCTTGGTTAACTAAGCCCATCATGTGTCAATCTCATGTTCAAGATAGAATGACTCCTCAACTGTCGAAGTGCCTTTATTTTTCTGCTTGAGTTCCGAGTTGTGTAAGTGTATCGAGCCCAATAGATTCCTCGTGCATAGCCTCTGCAACCCTCGTCACACTTGCCCACCTCAATGCATGTTTTAACTCGGTTAAAATAGAGCTTTGATCTTGAGTGGTATCAACTTAGAATTCATCCACGAGTCACCTCGTATTACTTTTGATCGAGCTCCTTGTTAGGAGCTCCGACTAACTGAGAGCTATTATCTTCACAAGATACCGCCGACTTATGTTGATGTATCCGAGCTCCCAATGCTTCACCACATCAATCTTAGCTCATTGATATATTCACATTTCCCAGTGGTATTCTCACATTGAGGTCCTATTTTATCACTCGCCAAGACTTAGTGCCATGTACCCGGCTCATCTAAGAACTTCATGTTTGCAACACATGTGTAGCTAGATGTTTTACATCAACCATCACCTTCATGATTGCATTATTTCTTTCAAATCACTTTGTATGTGATGAGATTTTAATGGCTCATTAACTCTTCTTCCTTACATCGAGTGGTTTATCCACAATGTATTTTCCCTAAACTTTGGCATGACTAACTCGAGATCCTCTTGGTTTTCTTCCATGACTCCTCAACGAACTGATCTATGAACTTAAATCTTTTAATCTATTTCTAGTGATCTCGGTTGACATAATGGATGCTCTATCTAGGCTGCATTCTTGGCATTCTTAGGCATGTCCCTTAACTTACTCGGAAAACCATATGGTATATTCCCGAATGGTTTGATAGCTAAGCTTTTTGCTTACTATATTCACAATCCCACCTTTACCCATGCGATGGTGCCCAAGTTGACTTATGTATGACTTGTGACTTAGTTTCATGCCAAAATTGATCCTTCCTACTTTCTCAGATAATGTCTTCACTCCATGAGCTAGAATCAACCTCGCATGGCATGTATGCTTCACAGACTTGCCAACGTTTTTCATCCAAAATGTTCCACCCCATATCTCCTATAACTAATATGTTGCCACCTCAACCATTCGTGAATTCGTTAAAGTCTGCATGGATGCTTCTCACTACTATTTTGTGTATTCAATGGCCGAAAAACTCGGTGTTAAACTTATTAATCATCTACGAGTGATTTCCTCTACATTACTTTTCATGAATCCTAACATGTAAACCAAGTCACGAGATGAATTTTCTAATAGCTCAAGAATGGATTAAGAATCCCCATGAATCAGTCAAAATGAAGATTAACCCAACCTTTTCCCTAATTGTTTTCTCATGATGTCTTTTCCATATTGGGAGTCTGAACATTGCTTTTCCATGTTTACATTGGCATGGCTTTCATATAATGAAATCCTGCATCTTTGGCATCTCGGCTTCATTTCTTCATAGAATTTGTGTGATCCTTCGAACTTCCCCGACATGGATTCCTTTTGTTGTATTTGCATCACTAAAATCCCACTTGGAAATTCCTCAAACATTTTCCCTCATTTACGTGACTCGACTAAGCTCATTAAGTGTTTGGATCGACTCAACTCATCGAGTTGATCTCCAAACTCGAGCCACTTCTGCGAATCAGCTTACCTTAACTCCCCAAGTTTAATTGAATTGAGCTAATCCACTTTGTTATGCTTCTCACAATGCCAGTGACATGGCCGTATTCTAAAATACTTCCCACCGTGGGCTTGACCTATCCTATGCAACCCTACGAGCTCATTTACATCGTTACTCATTAAGTCAAGCTCCCTCTAACCGCGAGCTTCGTGAACTCTAATCTTGACTCAAGTTTCAAACACAACTCGAACTATCTCTTGCATGATGCATCATTTCCATCGACCTTGACCAAGCAATTTGTGCTTTCAAACTTAGGCAACTTGTTGTGATGGTGACAACTTGACTATGCTACTTGGAACTCTAATTACCATGACTGCATACTAATTTTCTCGAAAGCATCTTGAAGAGCTACCTGTAGCTCAATGTAATTTTCCCCTTTAAAATGAAATCTTACCCTAAATTTTCCTTCTCAAGGCTCTTTCTTGAAATCAGAGAGTAACAGAAGCACAATAGGACTCCTAGAACAATGAATTAACAATTTTGATCATGTTTTCCTGTGTTGACTAGAAATGGCCTCTCCAAGATAATTTCCATACCTGAGAGAAAACATTGAACCTTAGGGGCCTATAATCAGTCCTAGAGTATAACAGTCTCTGTTGTCTAATTTTTCCAAGGGTGCAAAATTGGATAACATTTTTGGTGATCTCTTGGGGATGATTTCCTACTAAGCATGATTCTAGTAGCCTTAAGCCATCCATTGGGAATGGATTCAATGTCATAATCTTGAAAGTGATTTGATATTATGTGATACATCCTGAAGCCTTCTTATTTTTTATTGATCTTGATCTTGGAGGTAATGCTAAAAAGGAAAATAAATGAATCCAAGAATGTTTTGACATCCACAAAGCATTGTGAAATTTGAATGAAGTATTTTGAGGAATTAGAAATCTTGAAACTCTCTTGAACTTTGAACCATATTCTCCTTTAAAACCTTCCAATGATGCTATAATGTGCAAGAACAACACAAAAACACAACAACAAGAAAATAAAAAGAACAACAACACATAACAATGTGCATAAGAACTTGGAGGAAAACACCTAACTAAACTATACAAGGGGGAAAACAACTCAAAAGAAATATTTGAGATGTATCCCATTCACATTAATGGGTAGTTCTTCTCCATTGATCCTAGATAGATGAAATGAATTCACCTCTTTGTAACTTGTGATAATGTATGGACCGCTCCAGAGAGCGTCAAACTTGGTGTGCTTTCTGGTTTGGCTTGATCTTCATCCCATTTGAGAACTAAATCTCCCTCTTGAAAATTCATGTCGGATGCCTTCTTATCAAAATATTTCTTAACTTGATCCTGATGTTGCTCTAAAGTCTTCATAGCCTTGTTTCGTACTTCTTCCAACTCCATGAGTTCAACAAACCTGACTGTCAGAGGATCGTTCTCCATAACTTCAAGTTGATGAGCTAACTCCAAAGAAGGTAACTCTAAGGAGAGCGGAAGTTTTCTTCTCTTCCATATACAAGCATGAAAGGAGAATTTCTAATTTCCCTTTTAGGTGTGATCCAATATGCCCATAAAGCAATTTTAAGCTATGTATCCTAATTCCTCTTATTAGTCTCCATTGTGTGCTTGATAATCCTTTGTGAGGTTTTTTTTGGACTCAGCCAATCCATTTCCTTACAAATAGTAATTGGATGAATTTTTGAGGTAAAATCCATTCTTAAAAACCCATTCACTCAACTTCAGGACAAGAAAATCCATTGTGTTATCTAAAATGACCTAGTAAATGGAACACCAAACCTTGTCATTATACCTTCTACGAAATCAAGAACTTCCTTCTCATTGCTCTCCTTCAATGCTACTTCCTTTGTCCATTGACTAAAATAGTCTATTGGTAAGGACCCATTTATGTCATCATTGGATGGAGGATTAATCATTCCAATGAAATCCAACCCCCATTGAACAAAGGGTTGGTCCACTTGAATTAGATGTAGTGGAAGAGATGCCAACTTTTGCTTCCTGGTGAAAAAGGAACATTCCTTACACTTCTTTACCCGAGAGATGGGCATTTTCCATTATGAAAATCTTACGGTATGTTACTTACCTATTCCGGTCCCACACACCAAAGGAGGACACCATTCAAATCCCTTCGAAAGATAACATTATCTACCAGAACATATGGAATAGACTGAATATGGAAAGTCCTTCTTTTATTTTTATCCATGTTCACATGATATACTCCTGAGAAAAGGAAACTCTTCATTTTAGATAACCAATCAACTTGATCATCACCTTCATCAGTTAAGAGTGTCACATCCTCATCAAATTTTGATTCCATAGCTGTAGTAAGTTACTGACACAAACCTTTACCTCTAACAAGTTTGATAACTTTTATATGTATGTCATACTCCATCACTTTCATGATCTATCCAACCACGCTTCTTGTTCATCTCTTTGTTCATTGAAAATTCATTGACACCTAGATAAGACATGATTAGATGATTTTTTTTTTGGAAAACATTTGCTTGAACTTCTTCAAAGCTCTAATAACCGTAAAGACATGTTTCTCAATGAATAAATATTTGAGCTCATATTCTTTGAGGGATTGAATGAAGAAAACAATTGGTTTCTCCATCAGATCGTCATTTTTTTGGGTGAGGATCCCTGAAATCTTTCTTGACCTACAAAATCATAAAGAATAAAATATCTATCAAACCTAGGGTTCACTAGCATGGGATCTTGAGAAATGGCCATTTTGATGGCTTCAAAATCTCTTTCCTTCCTTTTTCCATGAGAATGGCATATTTTTCTTCAAAATGGTTGTCAATGGTTTAGCCAATGCTTTGTGAATTGAGGGATGAATCTCCACATGAAATTTATGGTTCCTAGAAAAATTTGGAGACCCTTCTTGTGACTTGGGAGAGATAAGGACATAATTGAATGGATCTGGCTAGATTGATAGAAATTCCTTTTTCTCTGATACAACATGCCCCAACTTTCCTTTGTGCACTACAAAAATACATTTCTTAGGGTTAAGTGAAACTCCAAACTCCCTACACCTTCAAAAAACCTTCCTTAGATATGTGATGTGGTCTTCTATATGCTTAGAGTATACAGTTATATCATCAAGGTAAACCAAGATGATATCATTGATTAGTCCCTTAAACACCATGTCCATGGCTCTTTGGAAAGTAGCCCCAACATTGGACAATCCGAATGGCATTTTTTGTAAGCATATGTGCCCCACTTGGTAGTGAAATTCATTTTGAATTGATCAGCTTCTTGGACTAGGATTTGATTATAACCGAATATCCATCAAGAAAATAAAATCTTTGAGCTCCTACCACTTTTTTAAGAATTTTCTCCATCAATGTGGAAGAGGATAATGATCTTTCAATGAGGCATGGTTCAAATCCTTGAAGTCCACACATAACTAAATCTCTTCATTATTCTTCCTCATGAGGACTAGATTGGCTACCCAAGAGGAATGCTTGATAGGGAAAATTATATAAGCCTTGATGACTTTGGTTAGATCCTTTCTCATTAGTGGCTCAATTTTGGGATTAATTGGCCTTTGTTTCTAAAATCGAACCTGGCATGGAATTAGAATCTAGTTCAATGGTATGTTATGCTAGACCTGGATCAAAACCACGTAGGTCTTTATAGCTCTATGAAAAATATCATTATATTCTTGACAAATTTTGACAAAATCCTTTTTCTCTTCTGAGGTACACATTTTTTCGATCTTTAGAACTTTTCATTTGCTACCTTAACTTCCTCAAAATCTTCTTCTTTGACCACCATGTTAGAGATTTGTCTTTTGGCTTGATCATCTGAATTGAAGATGGATTCCAGAGTAACTAAGCCTTTTAGTAGCTTGTTTCTTTTCAATTGTATGATTTGATCACCATATGATTCTTGCATCTTATCTTGATTTTTTGCAGCAAACTCTACCTCTTCTTGTAGGAAAAGAAAATTTGTTTTTCACTATCAAACACTTTCCAACTACTCACATTATCAAGAATGCAAGTAAAACCATGATTTTGATAGATTACCACCCTTCTTTCATGATATCAACAAGTATGGTGTATTGTGATCCAATTTTAGAAAGCCTATCAACATCTTGATTTTGATTTCTAGGAACTACATGAATCCCAAAAGCTTTGAAATATTTAATAAAATCCCAAACCTGGTTATTGTATGATCTTAAAATATTATTTTTGGATGCAATGCATGCCATCACTTGGTGAAAAACTAACTCACTATCTTCAAAAATGGTTAGGGATTCGATTCCCTTCTTTTGAGCTAGCTGAATTCCTTGCACTAGGGCCTTGTATTCAGCAACATTGTTAGTGCAACTAAATTGTAACAAGAAAGATGAGAAGTACTTATCCCGTTTTGGAGAAATTAACATAACACCAACACTAGGATCCATTCTTACTCCTTGAGCCATCAAAAATAATTTCCACAGTCCTTCATAATTGTTTTGTGTTTTGACAAGTTGTGGTATGATCGTACCTTCTTCATGAATGCAATGCGTACCCAATCTTGTCTCCTCCAAAAGTAAAGCAACCTATATTCTTCCTCTACTAACACATCAATGTAGGGATCGTACTAATGATCTCCACTCACTTCATCCAGCACAGTATCGGGTACTTCTTCCAAAAGAGTGGTTGGTTTATGATCAGCATCTTCTTCTTCTAGATCACCGATGGTGTAATTCCCATTTATAGGACTAGTAGTGTATGGTTCTACATGATTATGGTAGATTGATTCCACCCTTATAGTCACTTTGGTTCTGTATCGAGTCCTAAGAATCATATGTGACCAATCAACCAATAGATAACTACCCATCTTGGTAGTGAAATCTCGTGATAGGAAGATGGCAAAGAGAGGAGGGAGATCAATGATTGATATGTCTTGGGTGAATGACAAAATCGGGAATGCATGGATGGTAAGTTGAAGTCCTTTGATAATTCTAATAGTTTTAATGGTTATTCCATCTAGTTGAACAACTCCTCTTGAAATCGGCATATTGTATGCCTAGTACATTTGTAATTTGTTTGGGCATGACCAAGCTACTAGGCACCAATTGATCATGCAATTATGTACCAAGTGGTTACCAATGATTAGGGAAATATATAATGGTGGTGGTTTATTTATTAAGAATAATTTTCCCTTTTGGTTGATACAAATTCATAGTAGTTGCTGCCCCACAACATGATGATCCATCGGTTGTACCAAAAATGTTCGAGAGACTCTCAAAAAAAAATTATCTTTGAGAAGGAATTGAGAGTGTGTCCCACATAGTAACACTTAGGTTGGTATTCTTCATTTGTTCTACAATATTGAAGGGAATTTATCCTACTTTTCTAAAATTTATTTGGGCATTGGGATCCTCCTTTGGAAAATGTTTGTTAGGCACCATGATGCCTGAAATACTTTCTTTCCTTGCAACTTGGCTAGCATGTGTTTCTAACGGTTTATTTCCCACATCTTTATCAACCGCCACTTGTGGCTGAGGCTATGAAGTGGATGCTTGATCAGATTTGGAAGGTTGAGATTCCATTTCTCTCTTTTTGGAATGAGTGTTTGTCACCACTGATGGGAATTTGTATTCAACCCCTAAAAATTCTTCTTCTTACCAATTTAGCAAAGTGGTTTCTCTGAGTGCTTCAAGCTGCGTTTGATCTCTTTTCTTTCTTGCGTAGATGAATTTTATGTTGGCTCTAGAGGGGTAGATATGCTTTGAACCATAAGGGCCTAGCTAAGAACTCCATTGGGGAAAAGATTTTGATTATGGGGTTGAGAACAAGGATAACACCATTTGTAGTCTTGAACTATATTTTTGTAGACATGCACAAGGGCTCTGGAAGAGCTAGCAGTAAGAGGATTTATAAAGTTTATGGGCTTGACATGTGCAACTTGACCTGCAGTTTGATTTTGAGGTTGATTGTTCCCTTGAAAAGGAGGACGGTTAGCCTGATATTTTTGATTTTGTGGCTGGTATGGATGATTATATTGAAATTGTTAGCTCTTTAGTGTAACGATCTCATTCCCAAAAGTTTATAGTAGTGACTTGACTTAAAATAGATCATTTAAAGGGGTGGGGGTAGACTAAGCTAGTTGCGTGGAAGCTACTAGAATAGAATCAATGGTAGGTTGATTTTTTGTAAGATCCGGAGACAATGGCATTAGTGGTAGTGGAGCTATCTTTCCAGCCTGGATTAAGGAATTGTTTTCTTATGGAAAATTTGTAAGCATCAAGCGTAGTGTATTCCCTCCCATGGACTGGATCATGACAATACATCACTATTCAAGGCTCACAAATAGTACAAGAATACATTATTTGGAGAAGGCTTTATGAGTTTCAGAATCCTATTCCAAGTCCTTTGGAATTGGAAGTTGAAATCACTCATGTATTCTTGGGGATCTCTCTTTATGGTAGTGAATTATTCCAAGAGTGATAGGTGATCACTCTTATCTTCAAGCTATTTATATAGCTTTTCTCCTAACTCATCCCAAGTGGTTATAGTACCACCAATTAACCCTCAAAACCATTGAAGTGTTTTTCCTTTGAAATAAGTAGCAAGAAGTCTAACTGTAACGTTTTCCTCAATGATATTATGTACTGAAAAAATGTTGGCCACATCAAGAATATGTTCCACTGGAGTAATGTGAGTTTCCTTTGTGTATAAGGGTAACATTTTGAGTTTCGCAGCAAGTATAGAGTCACGTTGTGCCAACAAAAGAGGACTTCTTGCATTGAAAGGGGGAAACATTGGTTTCTTGCCATAGCAATGAGAGGTTAATTTTTCCTAGGTGGAGGAAACTGTCATTAAGGAGGAGTTGAATGACCCTTATGAGGTGATGTTCTAATGGTGATGTTGAGATGCATCTTCTACTTCTTCTTGGAGGAGACAAGGATAGTTTGATATGTTGATAATTTCCTTAATTTGAAGAATCTCTTGTCTGAATTCTTCACATAAGTTAACGCACTGAGATTTGAAATCTAGAGATACAGAGTCACCAGGTAATTTGACTTATGCAAGTGAGAAGAGAAGTACCAAATATTGGTCCCACTGGGTGTGACAAAAATTGTTATCATTAAATGACCGTATTCCCTCCGAATGGCCAAAATGTGAACAAGATATTATGTGGGACTTGGGATCGAGGTGAACCTCTAGAGAAGGCTGACTTCCTCTTCCTAAACTAAGTGTTATACTACTCCTAGTGCAATAAAATGGTTATCTAGACCTATACTAACATTTTCATGGGCTTTAGGGAAAGATATTTGCAACAAATAAAATTATACTAGGGATGGTGATGCACCAAATAAAGGGTATTGCTAGACTTTGGGAAAGGTTGTTTTGAAGAGGGTGTTGTACACCACAAGCCAACTTCACCTATTGTAACTTAGAAAGGGTAAACAAAATACCACAAACTAAGAAGTGTGTGTTCCCTTTATTAAAATCAACTACAAACAATATTTCAGTCTTCCAATGAAGAAGAATGAAACTGAGAAGGGTGAACAAGCACCAAAACTCAACTGCATGTAGAACTCCACCACTTGATAAGCACAAAACTCCAAGAACCTATAATGGAAACTTAAACTTTGCACACAGTGTACCTGTAAGCATGAGAAAGGCACAAAGAAGTATATAGGATGATGAAAGGACTAACAGTAGTCACAAAACACACACTTTTATTACTTCAAAAACATGCACAATGCATCATTACATTCAAAAGAGGCAATGGTTGCCATTATAGTCTTAGAAAGGAGGCTTGAAAGTTCCCCAATCCACAAAGCTAACTTGCGAAGAGAGAGGATTCTTGAAAAATATACACTTGTCTAAGATGTCTAACTTATCCAACTTGTGTCACATGTCTAAGTTATACAACCAATGTGTAACCCCTTGGAATGAACTTCTAACTTACATTTATAGAATAATTTTGTGAGAGAAGAGAGGAGAAGTCATAAATTCCTTCCTAAAATGAAGGCACATGATGGTCAACATTAATTACAAAGTTGGTTGAACCACTTAAGAACCCCATCATGTGTCATAAATGAAAGGTTTGAATTAATATTCTTATTTAATTAAAGGAATATTTAAATAAAGTATTTTAATAATAATAATAAATATCATTATTAAAATATTTAAGTAAAAATATTCATTTAATAATATATTAAGTGGGACCCCCTAAGGACTAGTTTGCATTGAGAAAGGGAGGCATCCATGAGAAATGGTCAAAAAGACCAACTCGGTGGTTGGCTCTCTGAGACAACTCACTAAGTTTGTATCAAGCTCCTATCCTCTACATGGGATCACCACCAAGATCTGTCTCTATTGCATTTACCCACGAACTTGGTCAATGAAATTTAGTTTTCCTTAGCTCATTCATCGAAATCCTATCACATTTGTTTGGCTCGAGAAATCTCTTAAGCTAGCCTTCACCAACTTGATCCCCCACGCAAGATTGTCCCATATGAAAAATCACTCAGTGAATGGTTCAAATTGGTGGGTCAAATCCTACGTGTGAGCTCTATACTCTTTTCTTCCATTCATGCGCATCTGCTTGGGATCTAACTCTACTTCCTAGCTCATAGCTAAAACACGGGTCGATGCTTATGATTTCTCCACTACAACAATCCTAACCTGCGTGTAACTACTACTCGCTTAACTCGTCTCGTCAAGTTGAGCCTTTATCACTCCGCATGAGCCATGCCATATTCATGTTTTAACCATGCCAACTCGATGAGCTTGGAACCCTCTAACTTGGTGTTTTCCCTGACGTCCCCATCCATGTCTCCTCATCGAGTAACTCATTCTCTACTTGGTGAGTCATTCAAATGAGCTCCCTCTTGGTTGACCAAGCCCATCGTGCATTAATCTTGTGTTCAAGATAGAATGACTCCTCAACCTCTAAAGTGCCTTTCTTTCACCTTTCGAGTTCTGAGTTGTGCAAGCATATCCATCTCATTAGGTTCCTCATGCATAGACTACAACCCTCATCAATATTTCCCACCTCAATGCATGGTTTAACTTGGTTGAAACATAGCTCGGATCCCAAGTGGTCTCAACTCAGCATTCATCCATGAGTCACCCCATATTACTTCTGATCGAATTCCTCACCATGAGCCCAACTCTGACCAAGCTATTATCTTCACGAACTACCATCAACTCATGTTCACATATTCAAGATTCCTATGCTTCACCACACTAAGCTTAGCTCATTGATCTCTTCACATTCCTTAGAGGTATTCCCATATTGGCAGTCCCATTTTCTTGCTCGCCAAGCTTAGTGCCAAGTACCCGGCTCATCCGAGAAATCTATGTTTTTAATGCATGTATATCTAGAATTTTTGAATCAATCACCACCTTCATGATCCCATTCTTGCTTTCAGATCACTTCCTATGTGACAATATCTCAATGGCATGTTAACTCTTCTTCCTTACATCGAGTGGTTTACACGGTTCTAACTTGATCACCCGGGTTTTCTCGATCTCATCTACCCGTGAGATTGTCTTGAAACAACTACTCACTCCATACTTCTTTGCTAAAATCATCGACATTGAGCTCTCAACCATTCAAATTAAATCCTAAAAACAAGGTGAGATATCTCATAGCTCAACATCGACAAGTGAGTGACCCGATTGTGAAGCCAAACCAACCGAAGTTATCTTTGTTTCATGCCTATAAGCTCAATCAATCACCGTAGAATCATTTGTTGGGTTCTCTAATCTCTTTGCCTACTAAACCCATTTTCAAACATCATGATCGAGTTGAATTCACTTGAGAAACTAAACCGAGTCAACCCAATACTCATATCTTGACAAGTTGAGTCAATTTCTACACTCGATGTTTTTATAGCTCACTCTGAGATCTTCCCTAATGTCTTCATTTGAGCTCTTCCATGCATTATCCGTAATGTATTTTCCCCAAAATTTGGCATGAATAACTTGAGATCCTCTTAGTTTGTGTCCATGACTCCACAATGAACCAATCTATGAGCTTAACTCTTTCAATCTCTTTCCAGTGAGCTTGGTCGACATGATGGATTCTCAATCTAGGCTACAGTCTTGGCATTCTCAGGAATGTCCCTTAACTCACTCAACAAACCATATGGTAGATTCCCTGAATGGTTTGATAGAAATGATTTTAGCTTATTATATTCACGATCTCATCTTTACCCATGCTATGGTACCTAATTTGACTCATGTATTCACATACTTTCCAACATTTGTCATCCAAAACGTTCCACCCCGCATCTCCTACAACTAATCTAGTGCCACCTCAACCATTCATGAATTGGTCAAAGGCCTTATGGATGCTTCTCACTACTCTTTCATACATTCAATGACCAAAAACTCAGTTCTAAACATGCTAATCATCTATGATTGAGTTCCTCTATGTTACTTTTTGTAAATCCTAACACATAAACCGAGTCACCGGATGAATGTTTTGATAGCTCTACCACGTGATGTAGCCTAGAATTCTTAGATAACACCTAGTCACATTGACACATCACTCAGCCTAGGCTAAGTACTCACCCAAAGTGCACAAAGGTACCAGGTCCCTCTTTAGGGTTGTTGTAGTAGAATGGTAGCATGATGAAGTAGTATAAAAACATATATTTAGAAACTAATCCATCTATACATCGTTACACCATACCAAATCTATAAGCACTTAAGTATAAATCATCATGATAACAATAGTATACAATGACAAACATATCAGACACTTTTTTCGGCCAATATTCTTCATATATTCATCATACCAATAGTAAAAAAGCTTCATACAATACCAAACATGCGCGCATGGATCTGTTATAATTATCCAGTCTCATGCACTCATGTATCTCTAACCCTTCAAAGCAATGTGTCCCTATCTATATCTTACTAAGTAATTCATTACATATATATAGGGTGGGGACTAGCCCTTCACCACTTAACTCTACCAAAATAGGTTGCATGCTAATAATAGCCACGTGCCTTTTACAACTATAGCCATACATGCAAGTATGCTATCTATAGATCGCTGATAGTTAACTATAGTGGTGGATCTATTCTTAGCTTATGTCCATGCAAGAGTGATTTGACATGCTCTTTGAAATATCCATGAAGAGTGGCGTGTAAGTCTCGGCATCACTTTGTGTGCTCTGCATGCCAACCTCTAAAAATATCCTTGATCTCCAAAATCGGCTAAGTCTCGAAAGTCTAACTCTACACCTCTGCATGTGACACCTTCCTATACCTTCACGCCTTTTCTCCTGTGTTGTTCTCCCACGTGGACTCTGTGTGTGAGTTCTACTAAGTGTTTTCTCTGATCAACATTACCCCACACTAATCTCATTATCGCCCTAACAATGGTGATGTCCAAAACTTACACAAAGAATGGATAAATAAAGAATGGTTGAATAAAGAATTTTGAATAAGGTATACACAACAAAAACTATTCAGGCCTCAGGCTCCTCCATTTCATTCTAAAGCAGTAACTCTGGATATTCCTCTTTTATATCTACTTCCAAGTTCTCCCACTCTGTCAACGCCATTCCTGCCTTCTCTGGCACGTCTACAATGATAGACTCCAACTCATCCATAGTTAGCTTTCCCTACTCATTCTATATCACAAGCATTACACTTGACATAGAGGTTTTCACCCCTTCCAATATATCCATCTTTTGAGCAATGAGCTTTCCAAGCTCATCTAACCTTTCCTTATGTGGTGCCTGTGCCACAGCTAGTGTCTCGTGCTTCTGCTTCACTAGGATTAATCATTCAAACAGCCTAGGGTTACATCCTTCATAGCCTTTTGCACTTCATTATCTTCCTCCAATGTTTTTACCACGATCAGTGCATCTAGAGCTGTGCATATCATTAGTGCATGATCGGCTTTCTTCAGCTCATCGCAGATGGCTTGCAGTAGGCCTTCATAAGTAGCAATCTTTCTTGCTACTGCAGCCTGCACTTTCTCTACCTCTTCCATGGGGTCCTTGGGTTGCTCTGTCATGTGCACCTTTTCATCCTCCAATACTAATTTTATCATTGTCTTTACGTAGTGCATCGTAGAAGGAAATTATTTTGGTACTTGGGATTCCAAATATGGGCATACCTTTAGGACATCATCTCTAATTTCCTCCACCATACTAACAAAAGTGTCATATTTTCTCTTGATTAGGTCCTTTTCCTACACTAGGCATGCTATCTCCACATCCTTGGCTTTCAGCTTCTCTATCGCCAGCTTTAATGGTAGCAGATTTATCAACATTTCTTCTTGCTACTTCAGCAGATACCTTTACCAGAGCATTGCTTACCTACTCATCTGTCATCACTGTTGGCTTGATTGTCATGTGCCTTATTTCAGGTGCCTTCTTCAATCATCTTGACGTGCATGATTCTTCACCAACATCAAAGTCTGGCTCATCCATATGTGTGTGCATTGACCATGAAATTTGCTTCCATGTACGCAGTGTCACCTTGTCCTCGTCTATGAGTGCCCATCTAAATAGATCCTTCGCTCAATGGTGCTCTGAACCGAGCATGAACAATCATCTTTGGGTCTTCTGCATATCCCATTGTATGTGCCTTGGCATCCTCACCTGTTCGATGGGATCTTGGCCCTCTTGGAATGGTTGCATCAAGGTTAGGAATACTAGATGTATCCTCACCCTTGTCTTGTGTGGCCTCTGATTATTCCCCTTCTTCTCCTTCCATTTTCTCCTCCTCCTCATGTTGAGGCTCCTCTTCTGCTAGAGATGAGGGTGCCTTCTCCTCAGATTTTTGCTTCCTCACCTAGCCTAAGTTTTCTTCTTTTCTTCTCCTCTGGCTCCTTTACTTGCTGGGTTTCTCCTTGCACCCTTGTGTGCTTGAATACCTTCTTAAATCTTTGGTCACCCTGCTCTTCCCCAGTAACTCCTTCTCCCTGTGAATCCGTCACGTGCTCCTTCTCCTTTTGGCCAGATGGTTGCTTCCTCCTCCGCACCAAGCCACCACTATCCTCCTACTCTTCATCCTCTTCCTCATCATCTTGCTTGGGTTCAGAGGGCCTAGGTTCCAGGACATTCTCCATGGTATGCTTCCCCTTCGGTGGCCCTAGAAGTGCGAACTCGTTTTCCACATACTTGTTATTTTCCATTTTCAGCTTAAGTTGAAGGTATATCAATGCATAGCCCCAATATCCACAATGGAAAGTGTCTCTAGTTTAATGCTCAAAATATCTCGAGATAATACTCTCATTATATGCATTCTTCCCTGGATATCCATATGTTTTCCACAAGGTGTGGTATTCATAGTCCACCTTGTCTACATTAAATACTAACCTTCATGTGTTGGTGAACTAATGAACTGAAGCTTGGAAATATCATGCGGAAAACATGTAAGGTAGTTTACACCAGGGGCTCCATGACCCATCTACCATTGGAAAGCACACAATACAAAAGTGTTGGTAGACTACAAACTATGCCTGCTTCCCTAGAACCGAAGGAAACTCCTTGGGTATACGTCATTCCTCTTCAAACGTCACGTGGAGCCTATCATACCACATCTCTACTTGCTCCTTTACCTCGTCTATCATAGACCCCTTGCATAGATACTTATTGAATCATTCAACTGGAGACTTGTAATTCATAGGTTATTCCCATATATTCTCTTCTGGGCCATCTAGTACCTTAATCTACATGAATACCAAACTTAACAAAACACAACTGACAGAACTCATCTTGTTTCCTGCACGCGCTTCCTCTACTATTTACTCTGCAATGAAGCCGACAATGTTGTAAGTGATTCCTTCTAACATGCACTTTGCCACATGCATCCACATAGAGTTAACTTGTGACCAACAATCTTGGTCATTCAAATTTGTAATCAGTGCATTGCTACCTTTCATACTGGACAATTTTACAGTTTGTCAATGTCCATTCCATGCGGTCCTTTCTTGGTAGCCCAACACTTTGTGTGTCTCCAAAATGGTGCTCTTGTCAGCTAGGTCAATCTTAATATCCTTGCATGTTTCCTTTAATCTAGTTACTGTGGCAATAAGAATGGGTGTCAATCTTACCCTCCATCCTACAAAATAGAAAAATTCCTCATGGACTCGGCTCATTAGCCATCTATACAATGGTGCATATTTCCCAAAGTATGGGAGCTCATATAGCTGGTAGACACCAATCCTCTTTAGTAGCCTTTCCCGGTGTCATCATATACTTGGCATGCCATCCTCAGTTCATCTGTTTGTTCGGGAGGTGAGCAAGTTGTCTAATTTCTTCTGGTTATCCTTGGTCCGGTGGTTATACTCACTTATCTTGCTCTGTCATATGTGGGTATCCCATTCCTAGCCCACAATTACTTCCTCAGGGTACTGCATCTCTGAAAAATTGCTTTCTAGGGCCATCTCTTCCTCTTCTTCTACTACCACCTTCTTCTTTTCCTTTACTGGTGTTGCTTTCTTCTTTGGAGCCATTCTTCTCTTTGGGTTTTGTTTTCTAGACCTTCTGCTGCAAGTTTTTATTAGTTTCCTTCAAACCCTAACTCGATTCAACCATGCCCTAATTTGCAATCGTGAAATCACGTGCCCTAGCTTTGTTCTATCACTCTGCTTCATTCAAACCCTTCTCCTATGGGGATACAAGCCTTTCCAATACATAGATCTGTCTTTCACACCTGGTTCACTTGCTTCACACCTTGAATCACTTTACTTGGCTCTTCACACGTAGCTCTTTGTCAAATTCTCATAGTCACAAGGGTAAAAATGAAATTACATCCCATCCTTATATAGATTTCCACTTTTCACTACATTAATTACTCCTCCACCTACCAAATTCTCCTCATTTATTACCCATTTTTGTCATTTCTACGCGGTACATCTTCGCACCAAAAGCTATAACCTTCTAGTGCACCTTTTTACCCTTTGTTACAGACTTCTCTTTAGCGTGCGCTCTAGCACCCGAGTACCTCATCACTGCACCATCTCCTGGTAGTTACCATGGCCGCCGCTTACCTCATGTTATACTTTCCCTCATTCATCTCCATCCTTGGTTATCTTTGAGAAGCAATATTTTGTCAATCACCCTTAGCAACCTTCTTTCTCAACACCCACAACATTAAATCTTCGCAGCATATACCTAAGAGTCACCAACAATCCACCCCACACTAAAAGTATGTGCAGTCCTCTACACATCAACATGCTTCATATTGTAGTTAGCTTCATGTGCGCAAGTGCGCTTATGACACACAAACAAGAACTAAATTGACAAAGCATAACGACGATGAAAGAAACACATTAAGGGAATGCAGAAAGGGAAACCTAATCTATCTAGCAATACTACCTTATTACAAACACCAAGAAGACTTATTTATAGTAGGGCTTCAACCTACTCCCGTTAAAATAACCGGGCAGCCTCGTGCCATCAATTGCTTCTAACTGGCAAGCACCTGACTCAAGTATATGAGTTATAATATATGGCCCCAACCAATGCACCTTGAGCTTCCCTGGATGGCACAAAAACTTGGAGTCATACAGAAGTACCATTTGTCCAACCGTAAGTTTCTTATCCCTAATATGTCTATCATGCCATGCCTTTTGGCACACTTTCTCTTGTTTCTGACTCCAGCTGTGCTATGGCTTGGCGCTCATCTAGTTGAACCATCTTCTCAATCCATTCTTCTAATTATTTCTCATCAACGAGACCTCCAGCATGTGCAATGCATAAAGAAGGTAACATAAATTCTATAGGAAGAATAGCTTCCATGCCAAACACCAATTGAAAAGGTGTGGCTTTTTTCAATATCTTGTATGTTGTTCCATAAGCCCAAAGAACAGCAGATACTTTATCATCCCAATATTTCCTTCCAACATTACAAATATTGGTCAATGTGTGGCTCAAAATCTTGTTAAAAGACTCGGTAGTTCCATTTTCATAAGGCTCAAAGTCTTATGGTGGGAAACCATAAACTCATCTAATGGAATTCTTATTGTCCCATTCAAAAAATGTGTGCCCCTATCACTTGTTAAACTTAAAGGATAGTCATACCTTGTAAGAACATTCTCCCATAAGAACCTTGCTACTGTAGCTATTGTACAGTCCTTTGTGGGTGCTGCTTCTACCCATTGGCTAAGATAATCTATACAAGTGATGATATAGCGCGATCTAGTCCTACACGCGGCTAGTGAAATAGGCCCGACAAAGTCAATCACCCATTTCTCAAAGGGTTCTACACTTGTAATTGGTCATAAAGGCATCTCATCCCTTTGTCCTGGTCGACCTAGATGTTGACAATGGTCACATGCCTTACAATACTCTTTACAATCCTTGTACAATGTTTCCCACCACAAACCAGCAAGTAGGATCTTGTGCACTTTGTGGTATCACCTGCAATACCACCATGTGCTTCTTCCATTATATCCTTTCATTCATGCTCCAATACACAACGGCGTAACACCTCATCTCTGCCTAATTTGTACAAATCACCACTAATTAACATGAATGGTGCTGCACATATAGCAAGTTGCTTCTTCTCTAAAGCTTTCATGCCTTCTGGTGCCATACCAGTCCTTAGAAAGACAACAATGTCCTCTAATTCTGATGGTGCGCATTGTAACCTATACAGTTGTGCATCAGGCATGGTCTCTTCTATTGTTTGTGCCTCTTCTCTTGATTGAATTCTAGACAAGTGATCTCGGTCCAGAATTGCTTTTTCCTAGTTTTACCACAACTGTAAAGTCAAACTCTTGAAATAAGAGTATCCATCAGCATATGCACCCCTGTAAAATGGGCTTGTTCACCAAATACTTCAATGCCATGTGATTTGTATAAAACACAAATGGTGTGGCCAACAAATACTGACAAAATTTTTGCAAGGCATAGATCATGGACAAAGCTTCGTGCTCTGTAGTGGTATAATTTTGTTCTGCAGGGGTCAACTTCCTACTAGCAAAACAAATGGGATGATCAACTATACCTTCTCCCGGTTGAGCTAAGACAACACCAATGGCTATGCCAGAGGCATCCACATGAACATGAAAAGGTTTATCCCATGAAGGAAAGTGCAAGATAGGCGTGGTAGTAAGTTTCTTCTTCAATATCTCAAACGTGCATTGCTACGACTCCCGCCAATAGAATGTACCTTTCCCCTTGAGAAATTCTTCCAAGGGTGTGGCAAATTTTGCATACCCTTTTATAAACTTCCTGTAATACCCTGTATGACCCAAAAATCTGCGCACCTCACTTTGATTGGTAGGCGCTTTCAAGCCTACGATGACCGCAACTTTAGCTGGATCAACCAAAGAACCCTTCCTTACAGATAATGTGTCCTAAAAGTATGCCAAAAGGAGTAGAAAAGATGCACTTCCTGATGTTCAATGAAATACTCAATTGTCTACATCTTTTAAACATTAAGCGCAGATTATCACAATGATCCTTAATTAGCCCATATATGGTCCAATCATCAAGATAGACCTATAAGAAGTTGTGAATAAAATCCTTGAATGATTGTACCACTATCCTTGAAAATACAGCAGGTGCATTCTTCAATCCAAAGGGCATCATAGTATAGGCAAAGCTTCCCCATTCAGTAGTGAAGGTGGTCTTCTCTTGATCTTCCGGGGAAATCCTAACCTAATGATACCCTGAGAACCCATCTATAAATGAATATATCTCACGCCCAACCACTCCTAATATTTCCTCTGTGAATGGTGTAGGAAAGGGATCTATAACACATGTTGCATTCAACTCTCTATAATCAACACAAATTCAAATCCTACCATCCTTTTTTATGCTTATCACCATAGGACTGACCCATTCTGATTCATCCAACAGTTGAATGATCCCATATTTCAACATCTTGTCAATCTCCTCCTTTACTTTCTCACACAAATTGGGATTCATTCGATAAGGTCGCTTCCTAATAGGGCGCGCACCTTCCTTGAGCTTTATCTTCATTTCTCTAAGTGATTTATGCATGCCTTTAAGTTCATGGTATCCTCTTGGGAATAAGTCCTCATAGTCTCTAAGTAACTCTATGATCTTTTCTACTTCTGATTCTAACCAGTAATCCCCAATTATCACCTCCTTAGGTTCAACTTTTGTGCCTATATTTACCTTTGTTGTCTTCATAGGTTCATGATATGCGCACACATCTACATCCACACTGGCTAACACTTCACGTGTTCCATGTGAATGATCCACTTCCAAGTGCTCAACTTCCTCATCATCAATTATGTAAACCATCTTCCCCTTGTCTTTTTCTAGAGAAGCGCACTCAAGTAGTATGATATCATCTTCTTCATCCTCAAAACGTGCCCCTATCTCTATCTCACCAAATAATTCTTGAATAAGTTCTTCCACTTTCCCACTGTCTCCCATGGTTAAGCGCTTGATAAATCTTAAATCTTTGTTCATTGGTGGTGTAGATGAAAAGAAGTCAAAAGTTTGGATCATCCCTGCAGTCAAATTTTGCCAATTTCTAGTGTCACGATGTAATTCAGCATATACATACCAAGCACGCACGTAACCTTGTAGAGTAGAATAAAACCAATGCACCCAAAGTGAGGGCGGTAATGCTTCCTGTCCTACTATCTAGAGTCTCTCACACTGCTGGATATGATGTTGAGCAGGTTGATCACCATGATAAGGGAAAATTTTTGTAGGTGCATTACTTCTTGAAAACCTGGTTGATAAGGCGGTCCCAATCTTTCCCCATTCTAAGAGATTATCCCTATGGACCACCCACCAGTGCACTGCTGTCCCGACCAAAGTAGATGACAACATATCTCATCTTTTAAGTTGGTCAGCCCAGTTTGCCTCCATGGCCTGTAAAAATCTAGCCAAATCTTTAGATCCAGTATAGCAGGGTATTGAGTGACCTATACACCGGACAGAGTGAAAACATTTTTACAAGTAACCGCGTGCTTAACTTCACACCCCACCATTTCATAAGTGCCATGAGCCTAATTATCAAAAGCAATACTAGTAGTATCGCTGATTGAATGAGAATCTTACTAATGAAGGATTCTTTCCTTAGATGGCTCATTGACTTCTGGGTCCCGAATAATGTGTATATAGATTTTGTTCAAGTCCTCTTTGCTTAAAGGTTCCACATATGGTATGGATTTCCCATATGTCAATGGTATTATGACCCTTTCCTCCTTGTTCTCGAAGCTGATATACCCCTTGTTAAACCTCAAATCAGCATTGTTTGCATAACACCAAGGGTGCCCAAGCAAAGCTGGAAGCTATCTACTTCCGCAAGCGCTAACACTTCGAAGTATCCTGTGAACTTGTCCCCTTGTACAGTGATAGATGCATCCTTCAAAACTCCTATGGGAGTAGCTTTTGTTCTTGGTTTGCCATGAAAAATACATTAGATGATGGCTGTAATGGGGTCTCCCCATTTGTACCCATGCATCCAATGTAAGTACATTCACTTCTGCACATGTGTCAATCAAAATATTGCTCAACAACCACCCGTCCACAACAACATTCAAAGTGATCTCCTTGTCATAGTCAATGCTATCGAGGGAAGATTTGCATGAAGTATTTGTCTTCTAGTCTCAGTTCCTACACATGGAGTATTCCCCTTCAACCAATTTCCTAATAAAGGAATAATATTCTCCTAGCGCAACGTTCTACATACCTCTCTGATGTCGTCAATATCAGATGGGGCCTTTTCTGTATCCTTATGCTCTAATTTCCGAGACTACTCTTTCAAACCCTATATTTCACCTTGAAGGCTTCTAAGGACCTCCATAGTTTCTGATAGACTTCTTTCTGATGAGCTAGATCTGGATACCTAGCATGTAAAACCTCCTCCCTAGTGATTGTCAGCTTTTTTTGCAAAACCTCTCTTGCACGTGCCACCTCAGCTTGTGTGGTTATCTTGACTATTACTACCTCAGGTTCTGGTGTTAACTTGGGCATCCACTGATTCTCTACTACATGCTAGATTCTAACCATCCATGTACCTTTGTTTTCTTGCTTGTGCTACTTACTGAGATGCTCATACAAGTCCGGACACTCTTCATAACTATGCCCCTTTCCACAAAATGAACAGGAAATATTCTACAGGCATTCGCACCTATAATGGTCAGGTGAGCCACATGTATAGCAAGTTCCTTAAGGGAATTCACTCCTTCCTCCACCTCGGCCTCATCCTCCATATCCACCTCAATATCCTCGTCCTCTTTCACGAACCCCTTCAAACCTTCCGACATTCCTGTCATAGCACGTTTGATTATAATCCCTATCCTGATGCTCATTCTTTCCTTTAGAACTATTAGCCACACTCACCTATCTCACCCCAATATCAATGGCATCATGGATCTGGCCAATCAATCTACAATCCTCAGTATCATGGGTCGTGGACCTATAAATTTTACAAAAGGAGGATACATTCTTCCTGATCATGCGTTGTAGTAGGGGCAGTGACTAGCATCATGATTCAAATGGCAAATCTCACAGTCTAATAGCAGTGAACGTATAGTTCTGTGAGGGAAACTATCCTTGGTGTGGCCTTCTACTTCATAATCTGTACACCAGATTCCTGAGCGTGTTTCATGAGCTGAGTTTTTCGATAATTTCTCTAACTATTTTTCCATAGCTACTATTTGAGCTTCCAAGAATGGACTAACTCCAGTGTCAATACTCCCAACTGCTTCAGTGCATAAAGTTGCTTCCAATGCTTCACATGGGTTGGTATAAGTTTTATGCAACAGGTGCTCTTGAAATAAGGTAATCAATCCCTCGAAAAACCATTAGGCATGCTTTGACTTGCATGAATGTCATAGGAGAGTTTAGATAGAATTTTTTAAAAACGGGCATCATACTCACATACACTTTTAGTAGTGCCTTGCTTTATATCCTTGAGTGCACTTATACTCTTCTACTCAAACTCTGGGATATGGAACTCTTTCAAGAAATCATCTTTCAATGCTACATAGTCAATACAATTTTGATTGGGATCAAACTTCCTATACCAGTTTGCATGCGCGCGTACCTGTAATGTAGTAGAAAATTGACTTGCCTTGCGCTCAGAAGCCATGATACCTTTCACGTGCCACAATATTTCACACATATGAACATGTTCAATAGCATCCTTGATACCTCGTATACTCTAGGAGATGAAGGGACATCTCCATATAAATGTTCTGGGGTTACTGCGGGCCTTGACCACCTGACCTAGAACCTCCTTGGTTTCCTCTTCCTCCAATACCACCCGAACCACTGGAACTAGAACTGCCCATACCGCCCGATCCTCCTCCAAAATTTGGAATAGGGCCCATGGATGCACTCCCCTATGTCCCAACAATGGTACTATACTAGACCCCTATAGTCTGTGAAGTAGTCCCAGTTCCAGAGGTGAATCCCACTTTATTTAGCATGCAATTTTGTTCCGAATAGAGTTGCTTCTATCCTTTCATTCTCTTGAGAAACAGATAAGGGTTAGGGCTAGGGGGAATACCTATTGAGTGTTGGGAAGGTGTGCGTGTCTTGTAGAGAGATCAGATCAATTTTGAAGAACTCCTTTTTTTTTGGGAAGGACTACCTGTAAGTAAGAATACAAGACCACCAAATTAGTTCCCATGAAGATACAGGTCCAAGGAATGTGGTGGCAATAGTAAGGCTTAGTTGGGATGATCCGGTATTGGAAAGTGAGCTGATGAAGCTATCCTTAGTCTTTCCCAATGCTTGGACAAGTGTGACAACGATCTAGTTGCTCAGTTACAGTCTTGGGCTCGATCCTCTTCTCTGCAACCTCTTCTACTTGTTTCACTTCTCTCTCTCCTGCCAAATGAATTCCGGATCCTTTCTTTTTGGTTGGGGGAGGTCATTTATAGGGAACCGATGGTGGTTACGTAACCGACGGCGGTCGAGTAGGAACCGATGTCGGTTAGGTCAAAGTGGCTATTTTTAGTAAAATAGCCATCTTTCCCTCCTTTTCTCCCAAGGGATCAGTTGTGGGCTTGGTCAAGTCATTATTAGGCTCGTTTTGGTGTGGGTGAGGGGTGATGAGTCATGGGTGTGGGTCTGGACCAAGTCATAGGTCTTAATTAGGTTGGTTTAGGGTTAGGGCTAGGTCACGGTGAGGTGGCGAGATGAGGTGGCGGGGTTGGAGATGTGGATTTATTAATTATAAGGTAATTAATAAATCATTAGGTGTGTAAGGTTTAGGTGGTGAGGTAGGGTTAGGTTGCGGGATGAGATACGGGGTACAGGGCATCGTAAGACCCAAATTTGGTGTCTACATTTGCCCCTTGTTGTCATGTAGCTTGTCGTGTAAAGCTGCACTGACAATAATAAGAAGTGGTTGCCCCAGTTAAGGGTATAGGCAATCCCCTCAAATCCATCACGAGATTGAGGCGACGTGAAATCAGGGATAGGGTTGATAAAGGGTGAATGATGATGAGATGAAGGGAAGATGGTGGGGTAAGTACAAGGAAGTAGATGCACATTGAAATGTAGTAGTGCGACCAGGGTACACGAGTTGAAGAGAAAAAAAGTAATTCATAGGCAAAGGTCGATAGTTTATCCAAACAAGGTTGATATAATCCTGGTATCCAAGGCATAGGAAGTAGCTCTAGGGGATATAATGGGTAAGGTACCGGAACATTTAGGCATGTTCGGCAGTACCAAATGGTTGGTTTGGTTGAGATAAATGTCACATGGTCTCGGTCTAGGCAAAGCTGGTCGGCTGATCAATTCAAGTATCCTAGGCATGCTAAAAAACACGAACATGTGAGCTCAATTGAACAAACAACTACATGATGGGTGGATAGAATCGTAATGTGTGGTTCTCGGTCAAGGTACTGAGTTGGTGCGGCCTTGGGTCGGGCTGATTGGTGGTTGCGGCCTTGGGTCGGGCCGATTGAATGGTTGTGGCCTTGGGTTGGGTCCGATTGGTTGGTTGCGGCCTTGGGTCGGGCTGATTGGTTGGTTGCGGCCTTGGGTCGGGCTGATTGGTTGGTTGCGGCCTTGGGTCAGGTTGATTAGTGGTTGCAGCCTTAGGTTGGGCTAATTGAATGGTTGTGGCCTTGGATCGTGTCGATTGGTTGGTTGCGGCCTTGGGTCGCCTGATTGGTTGGTTCTGCGGCCTTGGGTCGGGCCTGATTGGTGGTTGCGGCCTTGGGTCGGGCCGATTGAATGGTTGTGGCCTTGGGTCGGGCCTGATTGGTTGGTTATGGCCTTGGGTCGGGCCTGATTGGTTAGTTGCGGCCTTGGGTCGGGCCTGATTGGTTGGTTGCGGCCTTGGGTCGGGCCTGATTGGTGGTTGTGAACTTGAGTCGGGCCGATTGAATGGTTGTGGTCTTGGGTCGGCCTCGAGTGGTTGGTTGTGGCCTTGGTCGGCCTAATTAGTTACTTGTGGACATGGGTCGGGCTTGATTGGTTGGTTGCGGCCTTGGGTTGGGCCTGATTAGTTGGTTGTGGCCTTGGGTCGGGCCTGATTAGTTGGTTATGGCCATGGGTCGGGCCTAATTGGTTGGTTGCGGCCTGGGGTCGGGCCTGATTGGTTGGTTGCGGCTTGGGGTCGGGCCGATTGTTAGTTGTAGCCTTGGGTCGGGCCTCGATTAGTTGGTTGTGGCCATGGTCGGGCCTAATTAGTTGTTACGGCTTGGGGTGGGGCCTCGATTGGTTGGTTGCGGCCGTAGGTCGGGCCGATTGGTTAGTTGCGGCCTTGGGCCGGGCCGATGAATGTAAAATAAGGTTATGTAGCAAGGCCAGAGGTAGGTGATATGGTAAAAAAATGGAGAGTGGTGGATAAGGGCAGGAGTTAGGTTAAACTAAACAGATAACCGATATCGGTTATATGTGACCGATATCGGCTAGGAGACCGATATCGGTCTTCTAGGGCGCGCCCTAACCGGTATCGGTTAGAGGTCAAAACCTATAAAAAGAAAAAATATGGCATGTCATTGTCACATTGTGAATTTGAGTGCCAACCTTTGTCTTGTCTGAGTTTTGAATTGATTGGGCTGAGTTTTTGGGCTGAGGTGGCACTAGTTGAGTGGGGTAGTGAGTTATTGGTAGGCCCCAGAGATCAGGAGGCAGAGTTTGATTGGTGGAGGACCTTGCGGAGGAGATTTGGAGCTATGGCATAGCCTAGAGGAGCAGGAGGTGCTTGGAGGAGTTGGACCACCGCCACCTATCCCACCACGACGACGTGTAGTCATACCGGTAGGCTCTGAACCCCTATTTGTGTGAAGTTGATGAAGTTAGCTAAGATGTGGGTTTTGGGGTAGGAATCCAAAATTTGATAAAATAATGAATAAATGAAGGTAAATCATAAAATAGAGTGGGTAGATATGTTAGGTAGGCCAAAATGGTAGGGTGGGTAAGTTTTTAGGCAATTATTGTGGGTAGATGGGTAGAAATAGGAAGAAAGGGGATTTGGGGGCCATTTTTGATCTAGCCCTGAAATCCCACAGTGACCGATGTCGGTCACTAAGCGACTACATCGGTCACCACGTAAGTTGTATAGATTTGTGGGTTCAGAGACCGGCGTCGGTCATGTGTCGACCGACGGTGGTCGTGGGTGACCGGTACCGGTCACCATGGGCAGGAGGTAAGGTTGTGAAAGTAGTTGTGTTGATTTGTTGTAGGTGGGTAGGATCGAGTGTTGGGGTGAAGGGGGAGAAGGTAGAGTGGCTAGGAAAGGTTATTGGGGTGGGGGGAATTGGGTGGTGTATGAGTGGGGTAGGTGGTAGGTTGTGGGATAGGTAAAGGGGATATTGTAGGTGTTTGTTGGGTGGGGTTAGTGATATTGGGGTTATTGGGTAGTTGTTTTGTAAAGGGTAGGCCTGATGGAGTGGGTTGTTTTTGCAGGCACGCCAGCAGCTGATGATGTGGGATCGGATGCCGCCTCTACTGGGGTGGATGCGGCCACATGTGACTGCAGCGCAGTGGGTAGTCATGCGGGAGGTTGGACTTGGCGGAGTCCAGAGGTATAGGGCTGTGGATAGGGACCATAGCCTGATGGTTGCCCTCATCGAGAGATGGGATCCGACAACCAATGTCTTCCATCTCCCGACTGGAGAGATGACAGTCACACTAGAGGATGTGTATCGCATCCTGAGACTGCCAATCATAGGTGAGGCGGTGTTCCAGGTGGATGCTGAGACAATGATGGATAGCATCCTGCAGGTATTCGGGATGCAGCCCCATTGATTACGTACCATAGTGCGAGCATCTGCTACGGTGATATGTATCGTGCACATCGACAGGAGACACAGCTTGTCGTGCTGATGATGATTGGTATCACCTGCTTCGCCCTCCCGGACTCAGAGGGAGGCCGCTTCCCATGGGCTCTGATGGGAGTATTACATGAGATGGTGGAGGAGCACACCTACTATGCATGGGCACCGGTGTATTTGGTGCAGCTATACAGAGAGCTCTGGGGCTATCGCCGTATGAGGTGATTCGGGATATGCTCGACATTCTTGCTACACTGCTGGGCCTATGAGCATATCATGTGTTTACAACTTGTAGGGTTGCCCCAACAGCCAGGGCCATAGGAAGTGTATAGGTATGGGTTTCAGAGGTGGTTGGGGGTCGTGGGCCAGCCACGAGCGGTTATCGTAGGGCAAGATGTCGCGTATTACATGCATATGTTAGAGGGCCTGACCGCACTAGATATTATATGGAGGCCATACAGAGGCCATCAGCCCCATGGAGGAGCTCAAGCACAACTGCGATGGATCCAGTACATCTTCTGGATAGCTGGATGGAGACCCGGGAGCATGAGCGGATTCCCCTAGAGAGGGTACGACGACAGTTGGGCCTACGGCAGGATGAGCCACCTCCCTTCCCACAGTATCGGAGGGAGGATGTAGAGGCACCACTACCTCTTCTCAGTAGCCATTGGACCCAGTCTGGGTAGCAGAGAGACCGACCGATGATATGGTGGATGACGCTGGAGTTACAGGTTCATTTTTGGTTTGGTGGGCAGGGTAGAGGGCAGCCATGAGAGCACACCCACATAGCCAAATTTGGTGGCTGTTATAGCAGAGAGGGACCGTCTCTTAGGTCAGGTGTAGTTATTACAGGGGTAACTTATTGCTGCACAGGCACATATCGGAGTGCTACAGGGCAATTGGCCTAGCACGTGGATAGGTACAGAGGGCAGCACAGCACATGAATAGGTACATGCACAGCACGGTCCCTGTTCAGGCTCGATGGCAGCTCCACCACCACCACAGGTACAGGCGCAGGGTCAGGGTGTACAGGTAGGGTAGGGCCCACTTATATTAGGAGCCGGGGGACCAGCCCCACCAGCCATGGTGGCACGGGCCCGATACATGGAGGCGAGAGCAGAGGCCCACTATTATCAGGACGTACTAGATGGTACCGGGGCTGACTATCAGCCATATGCAGCTCACAGAGCCAAGACATCCTGGAGTCATAGGTCACAGGGGGCCGCAGCCACAGCCAGTGGGTCAGTGACGGGTAGGAGGCGAGATCCGGCACAGGGCCAGTTGAGAGACGAGCCGAGGGAGGGGGAGAGAGCTGAGTCACCCCAGGAGTAGAGATGGGTTTTGTTGATTTGATAGAGAGACACCGGTCTGTGAACCAAGTGTGTATATAGAGGCCTGCGTGCCCTCATAGGATTTATGTATTCATTTTTGTTGTATATACCGGCCTGTGAGCCGAGTACATGTTGTATAGTTGATACCGGCCTGCGAGCCGAGTATATTTTTGACATGAGAGGCTGGCCTGCGAGCCGAGTCGAGATTTTGACAGAGACAGCGGCCTGCATGCCGACTTTGTATTTTTTTTTATGATAGAGGCCCCATGCAGGGTAATTTGTATATGTTGACATTGATTTGAGGATATATATAGATGATGAGTTGGATCCATATGGTGTGTATAATGTTTGAGTTGATGGCATATATTATAATGTTTTATGTGTTTTGTCGATGGTATTGGAATGTTTGTGATGTATATATAAATGATGTTGATGATGTTTTGATGATATGCATATGTTTTGAAATATTGATGTTTATTATGATGATGGATGTTGATAGTGATGTCATTATGCAGGGAAAAGAGGCGGGCACCGCCAAAATTTTACAAAAAACAAAGAGAAGGCCTGGATATAATCAAAATAGGTATAGGTTGACCGATATCGGTTAGATAACCGATGTCGGTCACTATTGACCGATACCGGTTACATAACCGACATCGGTTATGTTAAAACAAGCTTTTCTAAAAATAGAAAAGCTGGGGAGGCAATTTTAGATTCTTATTTTTAGAGCCATGCAACATGTTAAATACGAGGATGCGAGGTCATTTGTCGTCCATACAGGGTAGTTGCATGGGAGAATTGAGTGATAAGGAGGAAAGAGACAGGTAAAGTGATCATGAGCTTGGAGTAAGAAGGCGTAAAGGAAAGTAATAGTGAAGAGGGTGGTGAACATGGCTGAACAAGGAGAAGCATCCAGCGGGCAGAGAGGAGAGGGAAGACAGGTTCCACCTCAAACTGCTGCATCCCAGGAGGTATATATGATTTTTGGTTGGAATTAAATTTTTGCATGCATATGAATAGGATGTGGGAAGGTAAGTGGGTAGAGATGAAAAAGAAAGGTGATAGGCAAAAGGTTTGGGATGGGGTGAGTGTTGTAGGGTAGGTAATCAGGTGTTGGAGATATGTGCGTAGGTACAGAGAGGGAAAACGAGCGCAGAAGTTATCATAGGTGGTTTTTTTTGAGCGGGGTGGTTGGAATTGACAGTGACCGATATCATTTAGGAATAACCGGTATCGGTTAGGTAACCGGTATCGGTTGTCTATAACCGATATCGGTTACTGTGTAAAGTTGCGGATTGCGATAAAAAACACGTGGGAAGTTATTTGTTGATTTGTTGTTTGTTGGTTTAATGTGTGCAGGCACAGGTAGGGTTGAGGATGAATGATAGGGTGCCAGCTTTGTTGTCACGGGTCTGAGCAGATGTAACACCAGCTGAGTGGGCATTAATAAACCGTGTGGGGTTAAGCGGAATCCGCTATTATTCACGGATCGCACGCAATCATGCTATGTTGCAGGCGCTGATTGAGAGATGGAATCCTGAAAAGAATACCTTTTATCTGCCAACAGGGAGATGACAGTGACGTTAGAAGATGTGTTCTAAATTTTGAGACTCCCAATTACAGGAAGACCAGTGTATCAGGCAGGGCCTAACGCAGTGCGGGCAGTGATAATGGTAGTATTTGGTCCAGCCGCATGAGATTTGACACAGTGAGGTTTGACATTCACTTATGGTATAATGTTTGTGGCACACCCTGAGGCAACAAGGTTGGCAGTGGTATTAATGATAGCGGTGGGGTATTATGCATTACCTAGAGCGGATGGGGGAAGATTTCTAAAATCATTGATGTGTATTATTCGTGAGATGATAGAAGGTAGCGTTACTTTCGCATGGGCACCTGCATATCTTACGGAGCTATATAGGGGTTTATGGGCATGCAGGTGAAATCACAGGACTACACTGGATTGTGCATACTTATTACATTGTTGGGCCTATGAGCACATTGTGTGTGTGTGACCAATAGGCCGACCAATCTAGGGAGGAGAGACAGGAGTGCAGAGGTTGGGATTCAGATGATGGGTCTAGACAGAGCAAGAGGCAAGAGCCGAAACCGTGATAGATGACGCCGAGTATTATAGGCAGATGTGGGAGATGGTGATGATTGCGGATATCCGTTGGAGGCCTTACGGGAACTACATGGTGATGGCGAACATAGCCGAGGATTTGAGGGGTGTAGAGCGATTGAGGTGGATTGCGGGACACAGGCCAGGTGAGTACGAGAGGATTCCTCTAGATCACGTGCGGTGACAATTTGGATTTGTTCAGGATATACCCATGGCTCATAGACCATACAGGAGGATCAACGCCGAGGCACCCTTCTCACCTCCATGACTGACACTTCCAAAAGGACCAAAGAGATAGCAGCTGATCACAGGGTAATGGATGCAGGAGTGACAGAGTCTTATAGATTATGGTGGGTAGCAGAGCTGTGAGGTACACGTGAGAGGGCCGATCATCCTGACATAGCTGTGATTACAGTGGAGAGAGACCACCTATAGGGTTTAGTTCACCAGCTTCAAACACAGGTGAATGAGACAATGGGATTGTTAGAGGTTTCACAGTCACGAGTGGAGAGACTAGAGGCAAGATTCCTCCATGCGAGAGGGCGTATTCGTATGTTACAGGAGAGATTGGCGGATCAGTGGGAGGAACCAATAGTAGTGGCCCCTTTGAGGATGGAGAGGCCAGGTGAGTGGCGTCGATGATCACCATCACTACCTGGTTCAGGATGAGGCACGGGGCCTACGTGAATTTCATAGGGGTAGAAGAATAAATAAGGATGCCGACCTGTGCGTCGATGATAGAGAAGATGTATTTGTTTAACATCTAAATAAAACTAAATATGTATGTTGATTTTGAGTTTATGATAATAATAAGAAATGTTTGTGTTTTGAATGTTTGGATTGATAAAGGACAAAGGTGAGTGTTATCAATATAAATATGCGAAAACATTTATATTTTTAAGCAAAACACAACACATGATAGGTTATGGTAGGGGATGGTCGAGCTAACCTTGGGAGACCCCATGTCTCCTAAGTGCTGCCTACATAGCCCATTGCACAAAGCAAGGAGGGGCCTCAGACCGATGTAGTTCTCCCTTAGGACCAGGGAGAGGTGAATTCAGGTAATTTGGTTGTGGTTAGGCAATTTGTTGGTTGGTAAAAATTTTGATATTGGTAGGGTAAGGTTGTTGGAGTTGGTAAGGTATAGGTGAAGCGAGGGTTAGCTTACCCAAGCATTAGGGAACCGTGTCCTGATTAAGGTCAACACATAATCCTAGATTCGGGTAAAAGAGGTAAAAATGTCCCATAGTTGGAAAGAGCTAAACAAACCACGTATTATCATAGGATGAGCTTGAATCTCTAGGTACCTTGCATATGCGAGAAGTCAATAGGTGGAAAGAGTTGTATAATCACAATATATCGGTTATACGTCACGTCCCTTGAGTTTTGTTGTTTTGAAAAATGGTGAGGTGAGGTGGATGGTATAGCTGGGGTGTAGAGGACTTGTTATAAGGTGATTATTCTGACGAAATAGATCCAAACCTAAATAGATGAGTCCATGACTCAAAAGTGCTTTTGAATACTTGCTTTTATTTTTCTGGATATAGACTGATCGATGCGGGAAGTCTATATGGGATATGTATTTTTTTGTTTCTTGAGGTCTTCATGAAGCTGATCAATGCGAGAAGCTTCTGATAGAGGCTGACTTTGTATAGTTGTCCTTCAAGGGAGCAGTCTACTTAT
Organism: Taxus wallichiana var. yunnanensis; assembly: GCA_018340775.1. Taxonomy (NCBI): domain Eukaryota; kingdom Viridiplantae; phylum Streptophyta; class Pinopsida; order Cupressales; family Taxaceae; genus Taxus; species Taxus wallichiana. The sequence continues at coordinate 417,353,684 of CM031237.1, forward strand.
AGTAGCATGATGCAGCTTTGCACATAGTTGTCCTTCGAGGGAGCAGTCTAGTTTATAATAGCAGATGCGGCTTTGCACATAGCTGTCCTTCGAGGGAGCAGTCTAGTTTAGAGCTTAGAGGTCTAGATGTCCATTTGGCATGAAGTATCTAGTTTTGCAGGAAGTTTGACTCAAGAATATCCCAGAATCGTATAATTGAGAACTTGTTATTTTGATACTTTTAAGTCATGGACCAGACTAAAAAGGGGAAGGCATCTTTAAGAGGAGGTGATGATCAAACCATGTGAGCTTGATTCTATTTTGAGATGCATGAAACAAGGTGTATGAGGTGGTAAATGAGCTCAAGGGACGAGCGCAAGGTAGATAAGAAGTGATGTAACACTAAATTCAACAGTAGAATGGTCGGAGATGCAAGGCATTAAGGGGTTCAGGCTCGGGTTTACCATTAAGCGAAGCTAAACGATAAGTACCTGATCCATAGGTGTGAGTGATAATGTAAGGCCCAATCTAATTAGGAGCAAATTTTCCACGTTTTCTCTTTTCTAGTTTGGTTACATGTTGATTCTCTTTGAGGACAAGATCACCAATCTTAAAGGTACGCTCATGAATTCACTTATCATAAGCACGCTTAATGTGCTTTTGATAAATTTGAAGGTGGTCAAGAGCTGTAAGATGACGCTCGTCAAGAAGCTCTAATTGGGCTAACCGCTCTTGGCGGAAGTCATCATTGGTGAGAATATCTTGAAGAGATATTCTGAGAGAAGGGATTTGTATTTTGAGAGGCAAGACAGCCTCGGTACCATACACCAGAGAGAATGGTGTGGCATTAGTGGAAGTACGAATGCTGGTACGATAAGCCCAAAGGGCAAAGGGGATGTGATCATGCCGTTTTTTCTAGAATTGTTAACAACTTTCATGAGAATTTTGGTTAAGGTTTTGTTAGAAGATTTGGCTTGTCCATTTGCTTATGGATAGTAGGGTGATGAGAAGCTAAGTTTGATACCAAAGTTGTCACAAAGGTCTTGTAACAACTTATTTTTGAAAGATTTTCCATTATCTGTTATCAAGCGATGAGGAAAACCAAAATGATAGATAATGTGATGATTGATGAACTCCAATCTATCTCGGCATTTCATTTCACAACTTTCGATCAATTTCAACCTTTCCATCATCTCCTTAAAAAGGACATTGTCTTTCAATGGAGCGAGGCGTGCCAAAATGTTTCGCACAGAATTTCATTCTAGAATAGAGTTGCTTCTATCCTTTCATTCTCTTGAGAAACAGATAAGGGTTAGGGCTAGGAGGAATACCTTTTGAGTGTTGGGAAGGTGTGCGCGCATCTTTAGAGATATTAGATCGATTGTGAAGAACTCCTTTTTGTCCGGGAAGGACTACTGTAAGTAAGAATACAAGACCACCGATTAGTTCCCGATGAAGATACATGTCCAAGGAATGTGGTGGCAACAGTAAGGCTTAGTTGGGATGATCCGGTATTGGAAAGCAAGCTGATGAAGCTATCCTCAGTCTTTCCCAATGCTTGGACAAGTGTGACAATGATTTAGTTGCTCAGTTACAGTCTTGGGCTCGATCCTCTTCTCTGCAACCTCTTCTCCTTGTTTCACTTCTCTCTCCCCTACCAAATGAATTTTGGATCCTTTCTTTTTGGTTGGGGGAGGTCATTTACAAGGAACCGATGGTGGTTACGTAACCGATGATGGTCGAGTAGGAACCGATGACGGTTAGGTCAAAGTGGCTATTTTTAGTAAAATAGCCATCTTTCCCTCCTTTTCTCCCAAGGGATCAGTGGTGGGCTTGGTCAAGTCATTATTAGGCTCGTTTTGGTGCGGGTGAGGGGTGATGAGTCATGGGTGTGGGTCTGGACCAAGTCATAGGTCTTAATTAGGTTGGTTTAGGGTTAGGGCTAGGTCACGGTGAGGTGGCGAGATGAGGTGGCGGGGTTGGAGATGTGGATTTATTAATTATAAGGTAATTAATAAATCATTAGGTGTGTAAGGTTTAGGTGGTGATGTAGGATTAGGTTGCGGGATGAGATACGGGGTACATGGCATCGTAAGACCCAAATTTGGTGTCTACACCCACACTCAGGCACACTCATATTCTATGTAGATGATGAGCCTAAAAATGTACCCCTAAAGAATAATGAAGTTATCTGTGCTGCCATTGATGTACTTGTTGTCTGACTTATTTCTACTCTTTCACTTCCTAAATGAAAATTATGTTTACCTTCGCTATAATAGATACTAGAAAACCAAACACAAGGGCTAGGTTAGCAGGTTGGCTTAGATGTGCACCCGCGGTCTAGGTCATATCTGCTGGTGTGCTTCCATGTGAGGCCGAAGAGGGTTCTCTATCATGCTTTCCTAGATGGGGGAGTTCCTAATGCTCTTGCTCTTCTTCCTCCCCATGAGCCTCAAATCCTTCACAAGCCATCTCTCTCCACAACACCATCCATTTTGCAATTTCTTATTTCTTCCATAATTCCCTCTCATGTGCCTCATCATACTTCAGCCGCCTCTCTTCCCTCTGCCGTGTTGCCACTAGGTCTACCATCTTTCACCAATCCTGTTCCTACCCCCGTGTGGATATTTTTAGCTTTCCATGGGTTTATCTTCCAAGTTCAACGTTACCATCAGTATTTTGATTGCCAAACAGAATACCTTGCAAATACGTCCCTCTAGGATACCGTAGGAACTAGAACTCCACTACCTCCGGCATGAATAAGTTAAAATTGAATACTCTAGAATATAGTTGTTTAGAACACCACAAAACTAGGTATCTACCGTGTGAGTCCAGATCAAGTTAGCATCATATAGTGTTTGAAATTCCTCCTGTGTCCAAACAAGTGTGTGATACCTCCAATTCTACTTAGATGCATATGCAGTCAACCACTCATATAATTCTACGGGAAAGATAACAAAGAAGCTTTCGTACAAATTGTCATATAGATTCTGCTCTACCCAAGTGTGTGTGCTAAATCTGGATCCAGTGTTAAACCTCCATGTGTATTCTTCCTCCAGATCATGAATCCACTCTTCAACGCTCACCAAAGTTAGCCGGTATGTCTTCATCATGAACCATTCTAAAACAACTGAAAAAGAGGTCCCGGCAACAGAACCAATGATGCAACCTAGAATTCTCAGATAACACCTAGTCACACTGGCACATCACTCAGCCTAGGCTGAGTGCTCACCCAAAGCATGCAAAGGTACCAGGTCCCTCTTTAGGGTTGCTTTGTAGTAGAATGGTAGCATGATGAAGTAGTATAACAAACATATATTTAGAAACTAATCCATCTATACATCATTACACCATACCAGATCTATAAGCACTTAAGTATAAATCATCATGATAACAATAGTATATAATGAAAAACATATCAGACACTGTTGTTCAGCCAATATTCTTCATATATTCATCGTACCAATAGTACAAAAGCTTCATACAATACCAGACATGCACACATGGATCTGTTATAATTATCTAGTCTCATGCACTCATGTATCTCTAACCCTTCAAAGTAGTATGTGTCCCTGTCTATATCTTACTAAGTAATTCATTACATATATATAGGGTGGGGGACTAGCCCTTCACCGCTTAACTCTACCAAAATAGGTCACATGCTAATAATAGCCACGTGCCTTTTACAACTATAGCCATACATGCAAGTATGTTATCTATAGATCGCTGATAGTTAACTATAGTGGTGGATCTATTCTTAGCTTATGTCCATGTAAGAGTGATTTGACATGCTCTTTAAAATCTCCACAAAGAGTGGCACACAAGTCTCAACATCACTTTGTGTGCTCCACACACCAACCTCTAAAAATAGCCCTGATCTCCAAAATCAGCTAAGTCCCAAAAGTCTGACTCTACACCTCCACGCGTGACACCTTCCTATACCTTCACACCTTTTCTCCTATGCTTCTCTCCCGTGTGGACTCTATGTGTGAGTTCTACTAAGTGTTTTCTCTAATCAACACATAGATTCGACATCCCCATGACTCGGTAAAAATGGGGATTAACCCCACCTTTTCCCTAACTTTTTCTCATGATGGATTTTCTAGATTGGGAGTCTGAATGTTTCTTTTCCATGTTTATGTTTTCATGGATTTCATACCATGAAATCTCACATCTTTGGCAGCTTGGCCTCATTTATCTATAGAGTTGGCGTGATCCTTCGGAACTTCCCGATGTGGATTCCTTATGTTGTATTTCTATCACCGAAATCCCACTTGGAAATTACTTGAATATTTCCCTCATTTATGTGACTCGACCAAGCTCGTTAGGTGTTTGGATTGACTCGACTCATTGAGTTGATCTCCAACCTTGATCCACTTCTACAACTTGGCTTACCTTAACTCCCCAAGTTGAATCGAACCGAGTCGAATCAACTTCATTTTACTTCTCATGACGCCGAGTGACATGTCTCGTATTCAAATCCTTCCCATTGTGGGATTGAACTATCATATGCAACCTTGATGAGATTAATTACATCATTCCTCATTAATGTCAAGCTCCTCTCGACTACGATATTTTGTGAACTCTAATCATGAATCAAGTTTCAAACACAACTCGAACTATCTCCTACATGACACATCGCTTTCCATCAAAATCGACCAATCAATTTAGGCTTCCAAACTTAGGCAGCTTGACGTGAAGGTCATAACTCAACTGAGCTACTTGGAACTCTAACTACCATGACTACATGCCAATTCACCGAGTAACTCGATGAGATTCCCGTGCTCAATGAAATTTTTCTTCTCAAGGCTCTTTCTTGAAATTAGAGAGTAATAGAAGCACAGTAGGACCCCTAGAACAATTAATTAATGATTTTGACCATGTTTTCCGTGTGTTGACCTGAAATGGGCCCTCCATGCAAATTTCCGTACTGAGAGTAAACCTTGAACCTTAGGGGTCTGTAATCGTCCTAGAGCATAACAAGCCTCCATTGTCAAATTTTGCCAAGGGTTCAAAATTGGATAACAAGTACCTCATGAGACTTGGATCCAAGAAAAATTTGACAAATATGTATACGCAAGGCTAGAAGAAAGGTGTACAGGATGAGTGGTGAGACGAGAAGAAAAAGGTTTCATAAGAAGGATGGTGATAATAATAAAAATACTCAAAAGAAAAACCACATATAAAGAATGGTGGCATGATGTAACATAAGGTAGGTAGAGGCATGGTGAAATAATTAGTGAGAGGCGCAGAGGATTATGTACTTTGGTGTAAGCAAGAATGCGTAAAGAGGTATGTGGCATATGAAGTAGTAAGCATGTCGAAGGTTATGATTATAGCACAAAAGGAAACATCGGAAAAGGTGTGATAAAAATATGGGAAAGTAGATTTAAATTTGTTGTATGGTGGTAGGTGGTGAGCATTTAATGTGGTAAAAATTTAAAATATATAAAAGGGCATTGGGGTAAATTTATTTTTACCTTACCTTGTGAAGAACTCACACATTTTCAGAGTGATTATTGTGCGAATTCTTTCAAAACTGAGTACATAATCAAAGAAACTAGTAACCAGATTGAATTATAGACATGTTCGAGTGAAAGAGAAACTTTGAAAGAATATTTAGAGCTTGGGTATGGCATGAAAGTGTTTTTCAAAGGTTTTGAGGATTCAAGTTAGGGTTTACAAGATTAGGGCATCATTCGAGGAAAGAGAAATTGGTGTGAAGAGCTCGGTGTGTGGATGATTTGGAGCAAGAAGGCTAGTAAAATTGAGAAACATCAAGGAGGTAAGGTAAAATTCTGATTTTACACGCAAGAATGGAACCTAGGAAGGTAATAACCACATCACCAAAAAGGAAAAGGAAAAGGAAAATCCCATAGTAGAGGACTTAGAGGTGGAGTGGTATTTAAAGATGTAGTACCCTAATGGAGTATTGATGGGGAAGGAATGGGTATCCCATGTATGAAAAATGACTATAGTTACTACAACCATCACATTGACTCCAATGCACATGAAATTAAAAGAGATCTTGTCTAAAATATGGGAGAAAGGATGATGGAGGGTGAGCCCATATATGCTTTGATGAGGGAGAGCACATTTTACAAAATGCAAGGTTGGTTTAGTTGTATTAAATCCCTTACTTTGGCAAGCATAATCATTTATTTCAGTGGCTAATGTTGCACATCCACAAAGACTTCTAATTTACTGGGAGGAGGATGTGCTTAACTACAATGTTGATAAACTAGTTCACCGGCTTTTGGAGCACAACGATAGAACTCCCTCTACACTTGGATGATATTGATGAAGTGAAGAAGAATGCTAAGGATTTCCACTATGAACAAGGGGTTCATGTGATGGATATTGTGAAACTCAATGACTTTGTTATCAGAATGGCATCATTCCTACATACTAAGTTAAATGGACAAGAGCGATGGGGGCAAGTGAACAAACGATGATTGTATATTTCAAGAAAATTTCACAAGGAACAATATATTAAATTATAGGATTTATAGCCGAGAATATTATTGAGGAGGCCCATGCAGGTGATAAAATCACTTTTGGAAATATCTTGTTACTTTTAGTGTTTTCAGAAATTGGGGTGTTGGATGGGCCCAATGATAGAATATGGGAGTACCCTAAGGAGAAGGCATCCCCTACATAAAGGTTTTCCAATTACACCTATGAAAATATAACTCCTGCATAAAAAGGTCAAGGGAGATAGATGGTATAAGAGGATGGGTGATACATTTAGTGCAAAATAGTGCATACCAAAGAATTACTTGCGCAACTAGAGGAAAAGGTCAATTTTATTATATACCAACACTTCTACATTGGTTGATTTACTCTGAAGCAGGGTTCATTTTAAGACCCCTCCAAAAAATTATTATATAATGGGTGACGAATATGACGAAAAGTAACTTTACATGGTTGGCGAATGTATGAAATGAGGGTTTCACGATGGCAGAAAATGGAGGTGTTTTGAAAGTCACCAGTGGCGGACATCCTTTTTTTCTTTATTACTTTGGTTGACAAACATGTAATGTTACGGGAGGTATGTATGGAATACTTGTGAACAACAAAAAAATGGATGTGTTACAAATCGATACCATGTCCCACTTTTTCTTGAACGATAATACCACATGTGTTACCGCTAACAATAAAATATTGACATATGTGTTACCATCCGGTAACAAAATATTGACATATGTGTTATCATCTAGTAACAAAATATTGACATATGTGTTACCATCCAAGAGAAAAAATACTTACATATGTGTTACCAACTAGTAACATCGACACATGTGTTGTTGAACAACAACACAATGTTACCGTCCGCAACAAAATACACCTATTCTTGGACAAAGGTGGTACAGTGTAGTCGGTTGGTAACCAAATAAGATTGTTCCTTAGGACGTAGATGGTAAAAAAGTGTTCTCAAGAATCAACACTTTGTTGAAATGCGGTGACATGCTTTCAATTTCATTGAGTTAAGACGTTCCTAGATGGTAGCTTGCCACCTATGCATTTTCATCTATGAACATAGTTATGTTGACGTTTCGAAATTGCGATTATATTCATGGACGGTAACATGCCACATTATTTTGTTTCCATTATACCCTGGTAACAATTTTGGTTTTGTTGGCATCAGTCTTTCCCCAATCCATGTGTCTTCTAGCCTCGGTCTATGGGCCATGGCCTACGACCTTTTCCTTTTCTATATATGTACACATCACCACTTATTTTGTCCCATTTTCACTTATAGATTTCTCCAGGATATTTTTTCATAGCTCCAACCTCTAGATTTCTCGTCCACTTCTATATTTGTTCTATGAACCTCTATAAAGGTATCTCCCATTTGCCAACACCTATTTTTTCAAAGAATCAAAACATCAAGGATTCAAGATTCAAGAATAATGGCACCTAGAAAAAGTTCATTAAAATAACTTCCTATGTTTACTAAAACATTTTGTATCTACAGTTACTACAACTACTTTGGAAGACCCTCAAATAATTAGTCAATTTGATTGGATTGATAGCTCAGGGTTCTATGGAATTATTTACATGCCCTAGTATCAGAAAAAACACAAGTTATTAAATAATTTAATGCAAATGTATAATAGTTCTGATGACACTTTCACTATTGTATTACCATCCCACAAATTTTCATCATAATAACACTTGATGATATTCATCATCTAATAGGCCTACCCCATCAAAACACATTGCATGTAACCACCAAATCCATTATACCTGATGAGAAAAATAAATTTTTAGAGTCTCATTACGATCTTTCTATTGAGGTTGAGGTTAATAATCCCTCCAAAAGAGGGATTAACACACAATCTATCAAAGACCCCTTTCTCCTAGAAATGGTAGAATTTTTCCAGTCCCACATCATGTTACAAGGAAGATACACTAACATTCCTCAGTGGGCACTGTACTACCTTCTCCAAACCATTTCCAGTGTTAGATTCGATTGGTGCACATTTATTTCATCAAGGATTCGTTCGACCTTGCCAGAGCCAAATTGAATCCTGCTGTAGTTATTTCTTCTTCTTTTTATGTTCTTGATTTATATTATGAGGGTTTTTACAGACTCAAATCAACAAATTGTTCCAACTTATCTACATGAGAAGATGGATAAACATGGAATTCCTTTGGACCAACAGTTGGTGAGTATTTTTAAAAAAGAATTTAATATTGATTCTTTTCAAAAAAATAATTTTAAATCAATTCTTATAAATATATAATCTGTAACTCTGTTTTGAACAAGTTAAAGCAAGTGAAACAATGGAACGCCACAATGCATAAATTAGTGCACATAACCCTACTAAGCCGAAGGGGTCTAGTGACAACAATCTAATTGATGTCACCATGATTGATGACTCTTTTTCTATCACTAGCAGCCAACATTATAAAGGGATAACACCATCCAAAAAGATGCGTGATTCTATGGATTCATCTCAATCCCACAGTCAGGACAAAACCCGCACTGCCACTATGGAAAATCTAGGTTTTAATTTATACATACTACATAATCATTTTAGTTTTATTAAATTATTTTAAAGACTAATGATAATCTAAATCTCTGATTCTTGACAATGACATATTTCATTATCCTAATGTGCAGCCTTGTCTCGACACATTAGTGACTTTGAGACACATGGTGTCTCAAGCTCATACTAGTGCTGCGTACACTACATACATACCTAAGCAAGAGAGATTGAGTCCGCACTAGTTCGCCACCCTTAAATTTCTAATACTAAGTAACTAATAAATAGTGAATTAAATTTTATTTATATTAGTCTTTATAATTTCTTTTAGGAATTTATCATTCTTTTTAATTGGTTTTTGTTAAATTCGGGTTTCAGTGCCACCACCCACCTTCCATCTAGTGCCACATTCTATTGATTACAAAAACAACATTCACAAAGTGTAATAAATCTTGATTGATTTCATTCTTATTAATTTGAAGTTCTTACTGTTCACTTTTTTTCCTCATAATTTCAACATACTTGAATATGATATTGTTAAATTATTGATGCACGTAGATCTTTTCAAATAAAATCTCAAATTCAACCCATGGCTGCAGCCACCCCCATTGCTTTGACTCTATCTCATCACTTAAGGATTACATAAGTCCAACCTCCCCTTCCAATTTTGGCTTATGGTATGTGAAAAAGTATTGTGTTCCCTGGAACAAGTAGGGGGGTGCATAATTTCACAACATTAGAGTTCCCCAATTTTTTAATTGGCAGTATACCGAGTGCCATAGGCACTTCTTTTTAAATAATATCAATATGGATGAGGAGTATATCAATTTTGACAACATTTATGACATGGAAACATTAGGGAAGAATGCCAAAGATCTCACTCAATCTACATATAAGGAGGTGCAAGTGCCACAACAACCATCCTCTTCAGATCCTCCTTCCCCAACTAGGAAGGAAAACTTAGATGATGATGCAAAGACCAAGTTTTTAGTAGACATCCTTGTGTCAGATAATTCTACAACCCTTTTCATGGAAAATGTTATTCCTAACATTAAGGAGCTAAAGATTTGGGAGATCAGAGCGAAAGCTCTGATAAAAGAAATTAATGATAGATATCATAATTTTGAACACAGAGAAATATTTTTTTCATTGATTAAAAATGAACTAGTGATGATTGATGTTTTACTTGCTCAAGCACAACTGCAAATGCAATTATTGTTATCCAAAATGAACCCCTTGCTCATTTTGGAGCTAACTCCTTTCATTTCATCCCTCCCTTGTGCCTCAATCAATTTTTTTACTTTTCAGAACTCAAAACCTTCGGAAATAGCACCATTGGATAGAGATTTTTCTCAACTTTCCAGAAAGGTAAATTTTCCTCCTAACTCCATGTATTTTTGAAGTTATGGCTCGGAGAGTTTTGTGGGAAATTTTCCCTAGAAAAGCCTGAGCCAATAAGATGAGGCCACATGTCCTTGGAAGGACGGAGGTGGAGGTAAACTTGGAATTTTTACCAAGTGTTTGGCAAGGTTTCGAAGGAATTTTTCACCCCGATGGCCCGCCGGTGAATAGGATCATGCCACGTGTCCAAGGGGAAGAAATTAGGAAAATTTCCTAAGTGTTGGTGTAAACAAAATTTTTAGCCCCAAGGCCCTCATCCAATCACATTGTGCCACGTGTCCTTAGGTTAAAGGAGTGGCGGAGGGTGGAGGTAAAATTAAAAATTTGGCGAAGTGTTTTGGCTAGTGGAAAGGAGGAATTTTGGCCCACAGTGCCCGCAACCAATAGAATCATGCCACGTGGCACCGAATCGGCGGGTGCGGAGTTTTTTTGGGAAATTTTCCCAAATGCAAAAAGTGGAAAATTTCAAATTTTCGGCCCACCAACCCATTTGGGCCCTATTTTGCCCTAAAATTTCAAATGACCATAACTTTCGATCTAGAGCTCAGTTTTTGCGCATTCTTTATATCAACAGAAATCTAGTGAAATTCTCTAGATGATTCCAGGCTCAATTTTGTATTTTGATGGATTTTGGAGAGAGAAAATTGAAAAACACCTCTGGCACATGGTAGTCAATAGAAATGACGTTTCAACCACCATTTTTAATGAAGAATGGCTCGCATTCTCTCCCAGCATGGTGAAAAATGTCAGGGAATGGACCTGTAAGGATGCCCATGCTATTTTATTACATTTTGGTTGGTGGTTGAAGCTCCTCTCATGTTTTCCCGCGTTTCTCTCTCCTAGGCTCGTTTTTGCATTGTAAAAGCCAAAATGGGCTCATTTTTTAAAAAGGAGACACTCTTTTAGCTCTGCAACTTCCTGTTTTCTTCCTTTTTGGAAAAGAATGGTGGAAATTTTTACCTTTCCATGTAAATACAACATCTTTTTGTCCTCTTTGTCATTGTAATGCACTGTGTTGGACCTAGAATGATGATGTATGCTATGTGATTAAAAGTTTTCTCAATCCTTTCATATGTTATCATTGTTTTCCTAACCTCTCATTACATTTTGGAAATTTTGCATGTTTTGTGATGTATTTCCTATTGGATGTTGTATGTTTTGTAGTAGCGGTGTCTACGAATCCTTTGGTGCATCACCTTATTAGCATTAGTCTCATTTTCTTTCATTCTCTATCTCTATCCCCTTGGAATTTAGAGTAGGAATTGTGAATTTAAGCCTCTATAATTTCATGCATATACCTGATAAGAGGAGTTGAGGAACCACCTCTAATCTGAGATGCTTTTCCTTCTAAGTCCCACACTTGGGGAAAAGATTCAATGTTGTGCAATCACACTGGATGCTAAAATGTCAAACTAGAAATCTGATATAATATCTAGAGGGTGCTGTTAATTTGCACTAATAGTTTTGGCATACCGGTGGGACCTTGGAGGTCTTCATCTTCATTGTAACAATATTGATGTGCATTTGTTGCAAGTTTCTTGCTTAAAATATCCCTAAATTGCACATCTGGTGACTCCAAGGAAGAATAATCAGCTGGTTTTAGCAGTGCAGACCTGAAAACTCATGAGAAGAATCACCACAAGGTCAAGAGTTAGAGAAGAAGAGGTGTTGTTTGAGTACCTGCAATTATCTCCAATAAGAAGGCAAAGAGGGAGGAGAATTCAAAGGTCTCCATCTCCACCAAACAGTACTCTATCAACTCCTCCACCTGGTTGACCTTTCATTCAATCAACAAGTGTTATAAGGCCAATCAGAATGGCATAACACAACCCCTATGTCAATTTCACCGGCAGCAGCCCACTTGCTCTCAATGCACAAAATCCAATCCCAGTTGCAACATTGAAGAACATTCCATATTTTATCGAGAGAATCGGACCACTCTGGTGATCATGTCAAGGATATTGCTAACATTTGTGCAATCCATGAGATTAATGAGATGTAAGTTGTTACCAAATCACAAGCATCTTCATTCAAAGTGAAAACTTTGCAATGGTTCAGGAGTTTTGCCTTAGGTTCTATCCAAAATTGGAACCAGCTATGTATAGCCCTCCATGAGCAGTTTGGAGAAAAGGGAGATAACTTGTCCCTTTTGGAATAGTTGACAACCATCAAGAGAGCTCCCAGTGAGCAGCTGACTGACTTCAACTTCAGATTTCAAATGACTTGGGAGAGAATTCTAGTGGCAGTAAGGCCAACAATGCAGAAGGTGCTTTTCTATATTACCTTAAAGCTCTAAATTCTGATATTTCTATGTTAATTCAGTCCATGAGAGGCACAACTATCCCCACATTGCTTATAGCATTGCCATCAGAGCTGAAAATTGTTTGATTCAAGTTGGTAAGCTAGCTCCTAGGCCTCCAATGCCATTGTATCCAAGTTTAGAGGGTCCAAGCACTAGTCAAGTGCCTATTTTAGCTCCTATTCCCACTCCTAGAAATCAAAATTCAAGTGAAGCTTCTACTTCATCTTCTAGTGCCTCAAATGAACTTCAAGAAGTCATGAAGCAATTGTAAAATTTAGGTAATGAGCTGGTTACACTCAAGAGGCAGCAAGCCCAAGGTTTTAGACCTTCTTTCTAGCCTCAAGCTCAACCTAACAGCAGCCATACCAGCCTCAAAGACCACCCAATCTAGCTGCAAATCAAAATCAAGCAAGACCTCCCACAATGCAGACCATTTCAGCCCTATAATCCCAATGCTACATCTACCTCCAAAGCACTAGTGCTAGTGTAAAATAACATAGCTCAGAGTATGATTGGTGTTTCCCATGTAATAAACCTCACAACCAGTCTACGTGCTTTAATGGTGCCTTAAATCAAGTATTAATGGTGACAACAACTAGTGTGGAGGGTGAAGGGAGTCAAGGAAATAACCAACAACAAGAAACATCCCAACAACAATCAGCTCCAAATGACACCACACTTGTAAATTGGCAGGCAGAATATTTTTATGGCATGAATTAAACAATCTCCAAAATTGTTGCAGCCAACATGAGGTCAAAAAGGAGAAATTTGGGTGAAGAATAGCCATTGGCTCCAAGTAATTCACAACCTTCTACCACTCCACAAATTATTGGCAAACAAAATGCAGTTCCAAACACACAAGGACTGCCTAAAACAGCTCCTAGGCCAACTCAGATGCCAATTGTTGCTGCCCATGTGCAAGGAATGAATGTGTAGGCCAAGGGATAGCAGAGAGATGCTTCATCTCCATTCAACATCATTGATCAGATGAAGAAGACAAATGTAAACATATCAATGTGGGAATCACTATCCATCCCAGGCCAAAGAGATTTGCTACAAGCTGCCATGAAGGACTGGTCAACTTCAAATTAGTGGGTCCAAATGCAAGAGAAGGTACTCACAAATGCTGCCCAACCTGAGGGGAATCATGGAGGACAACAAGGTAAAATGTTGAATCCCCCTCCATTCTATGTTTCATTGATCATTGGAAACCAATTAGTACACAATTGCATGATTGATTCTGGGGCAAGTAGTTCAGTAATGCCCAAGAAAATAGCTGATCAGTTGGGGCTTCAATATGAGGTCATATCCAAAGAGGTAGTGCAATTGGATGGGACGAAGTAACAACATAGGAGTGATTAAATGCTTGAGTCTTACTTTGCATGCATGCCCCAATGTCGTTGTTTTACAAGATGTCTCGCAATAGATCTTCCACCACTCTTTTCCCTATGTTTGTCAAGGGATTTCACAACTAAGATTGGAGGGTACTTATCTACGATTGGTCACACATGTTGTTCGAACAAGATATGGAACTAAAGCCACAATTAGATCTGAGCCTATTGCTAAATTTCACATTGAGCCTCACACTCCAAGCCAAATCAATACCACTTGTTTAACATTTGATCAAGAGGATTATCCAAGCACCGATGAAGCCGACACCAAGGTTGAAGCATCCCAGTTTGACTCTTGATGAATGGGCAAGCAAGGTGCATGCTTTTGATTCTTATCAAGAAATAGAAGAATCTGAGCTAGGAGTCTATTGCATGCATGAAGAAAATAAGCCTATTCCTAGCATCACCAAACTAAATCACAAGGGTGACAATGAAGTATGGCGGTTGTTCTTTGATGGATCAAGAAGTAGACAAGGTGTAGGAGGGGGAGCTATGTTTGTTTTTCCTCAAGGAGTTAGGTATTATTCAGCTTTTAGATTTCAGTTTGCATGTTCTAATAACACTGCTAAATATGAAGCTTTGATACAAGGATTACATTGGTCAATCAAGAGAGGAATAAAGAACTTGCAAGTCTTTGGTGAAAGTGAGTTGATTGTCAACCAAGTTAAGGGGTAGCATGCTGCCAAGAATGATCTTCTCAAGTTCTACAAAAATAGGGTGTGGGACCTCATTAAAGATTTCGAGGGCTTTGGCATCAAATCCATTCCTAGAAAAAGAACCAAGCTGCTTTGATAGGCTTGCAGCGATTGGAGCAGCCTTTGATGTTTTTAAAAGCATCAAAAAGGATAAAGTACAACCAAACATCCATGTGATTGTAAGGCCTTCGGTGCCGCATGACAACAATGTAAGTTGGCAAGTGTTTGAAAATGATCAACAAATCATCCATTTCTTACAAGAAAAGGCTGAGTTCTCACTAAAAATTAGAAAAAGTTAGAACAGCAGTATGGTGATCAAGTGGTATGGCTGAGAACCAACAAACTACCAAAGGGACTTGTCACTTTGGAGTCCATTTTCAATCCTAATGATCAGTTTAGGAAGGAGAAATCAAACATCCAAGTCAAGGGAGAAGATTCAGTGTCCATCTTGGTGGAAGAAGGAAAATCACTCCAAATTGGTAAGATGACAACTGAACAAGAAAGGTATGAGTTCATACAACTTTGTCAAGAATTCCCTGATGTGTTTGCTTGGAGCTATGAAGATTTGAAAGGTTTCAATCCCGAGTTAGCTCAACACACCATTGAATTGGATCCAAGTGCTAAACCCATCAGGAAAAAACAAAGGCCAGTCAATCCACACATGGAGCCTCTCATGAGAAAAGAATTGAATAAGTTGATAGAGTCAAGTATCATATTCCCTATCAAGCATTCTAGTTGGGTAGCCAACTTGGTTCCAGTTAGAAAGAAGAGTGGAGAAATCAGATTGTGTGTTGACTTCAGAGATTTGAATAGAGCATCTCTCAAGGATCATTACCCACTTCCTTCTATGGAGCAAATTTTGCAAGTTGTTGCCGGCTCTGAGAGGTTTTCATTACTTGATGGCTATTCAGGGTACAATCAGATTATGGTGAAAGAAGAGGATCAGTTCAAGATAGCCTTTACAACCAAATGGGGAACTTATGCATATAGGAAAATTCCATTTGGGCTATCCAACGCTGGAGCTACTTTCCAAAGGGAAATGGACATGGCGTTCAAGGATTTGATTAACAACATGGTGTTGATATATCTTGATGATATCACTGTTTTTTCAAAAAATGTAGCAAACCATCTCTTTCATTTGAGACAAGTGTTCCAAAGGTGTAGAAGATTTGGGGTATCCTTGAATCCTAAAAAGTGTATTTTTATAGCCCATGAAGGAAAACTCCTTGGCCACATTGTCTCCAAAGAAGGATTAGCAATTGATCTAGAAAGAGTTGAAGCCATAAGAGCACTACCATTGCCAAGCCACAAGAAGGCCCTTCAAAGTTTCTTGGGAGAATAAATTTTATTCGGAGGTTTATCCCAAATTTTGCAGCCCTAGTCAAGCCTATCACCAAGATGTTAAAGAAAAGCATAGATTTCAAATGGACAACAGAAGGCAAAGAAATTTTTGGAGCAATCAAAGAAGCCATCTCACAAGCCCCAACTCTCATTAACCCGATTTCTCCAAGGATTTCATCCTCTATGCATTTGGAGGTGATGATACTATTTCTGCAATTTTGGTATAGCAAAACAAAGACAATGATGAGCAGCCAATTACTTTCTTCAGCCAAATCCTAGAGGACTATGAGGTGAGGTATTCTTTCATTAAGAAGCATGCTCTTGCAGTAATCAAGAGCTTGAAGAAATTCAAGCATCTAGTTTCAAACAACAAGGTTCAATTGCTGGTTTATCATGTGGGAGTTAAAGACTTCCTCCTCAACAAAGACTTGACTGAAAAAGAGTAGGTTGGATTAATCGTGTCATGGAGTATGACATTGAGATCAAAGTCACCAAGTTGGTAAGAGGAAAAGGATTGTGTGATCAGATGGTCTTGAATAAACACAAGGAAGCATGCAAAGAGAAGGAGGTTGTTTTGGCGTTGCAAGACATCCATGAGCAAGGAAGCACTCAAAAGGAAAATGATGGTTTCCTCACTCCTTGTTGGACCCAAGACATAATGCACTTCCTAAACACAGGTCTATGCCCTCCAGAGATGAAAAATACCAAAAGAAGACACTTCATATTGTAGGTTGTCCCATATGCCCTTGTTGATGTTGTTTTGTTCAAAAGGGATATGAATGGAGTGTTGCTGAGATGCATTGGTACAAATCAGATTTACATGGTGTTGGAAGAGTTCCATGGTGGATCGATGGTGTTCATTTTTCACTAAGAGTGATAGCTCAAGATCATGAGGGTTGGCTATTATTGGCCCAAGATTTTCAGTGATTGTTATGCATGGATCAAGAGGTGCAAGAATTGTGCATTCTTCACGGGTAAGGAGAGACTAGCTGCCCTTCCATTGCATCCAATTTCAGTTGACCAGCCATTCATGCAATGGGGTTTGGAATTCATTGGAGTCATTAATCCAAATTCAAGCCAAGGACACAAATGGATTCTAACAGCAACAAATTACTTCACCAAATGGACTGAAGCAGTAGCACTCAAGGAAGCAAATGAATCTAGCATCCTGGACTTCTATGAGGGAATAGCAACCAGATTTGGCATACCTGCTATAATAATATTAGATAATGCATTGGCATTCATTGGGTCCAAGGTAACTGAATGGGCTGTCAAGAATGGGATCTACCTAAGCACTTCATCAAATTATTATCCTCAGGGTAATGGCCAAGCTGAATCTACAAATAAGAACTTGTTAAGGATCATTAGGAGGACTCGTGATGAAAATCAGAGGTCTTGGCATACCAAATTGAAATCAGCCTTATGGGCTGATAGGATAACTCCCAAGAGATTTACAAGTAACTCTCCATTCAAGCTTGTTTATGGAAGAGAGGAAATTTTTCCCATGTCACTTGAGTTGCCAACATTAGAACTCATGAAATAGTTGGAGTTGTTGGAATTTGGGCCCATGGAGGTTAGATATGCAAAATTGATGGAGCTCCAAGAAATCAAAAATCAGGCATCCCAAGAAATGGAGAAGGATCAAGCTTTGATCAAGAAGACCTTTGATAGAAAGGCCAAGGATAGATCTTTCCAAGTTGGAGATCTAGTGTTAAAATGGGATGCAGACAGAGCAAAACTGGGGAGGCATTCAAAATTTTATGCCATTTGGAGTGGCCCATACATGGTCACAAAGTGTAAGGATGCAATGCCTTCCAATTGTCTTCATTGGATGGTGAAGAATTGCATATTCCAGTCAATGGAATCCATCTGAAGCATTTCTATTGAAGGAAATTCTCCACCTTGTACATATTAGCTTAGGTTTTCATTCCTCCAAGTGCTTATGCACATTGTTTTGTTGTAGTTTAGCTTTGCTTTCCCTAAGTGCTTTAGCACAAGCTTGCTATTCTAGGAAATGTGTATTATAGGCCTTGCTCCATTAGATGGTGTTCTACATTCCATCTTCCTCCTTGCAATGTTCTAATCAGTTGGGGTACCAAGAAGAGAATTTAATGACTCCATGCCCAATGGATTGTTTTAGGCAACTGGTAACTTCATCCAGCAGGCAGATGACCCCTTTGAGTCACCAAAATTGTTATCCAAAATGAACCCCTTGCTCATTTTGGAGCTAACTCCCTTCATTTCATTCCTCCCTTGTGCCTCAGTCAGAATTTTTACTTTTCAGGCACTCAAAATGTTCTGGAAATGGCACCATTGGATAGAGATATTTCTCATCTTTCTAGAAAGGTAAAGTTTTCTTCCTAACTCCATGTATTTTGAAGTTATGGCTTGGCGAGTTTTGTGGAAATTTTCCTAGAAAAGCCCGAGCCAATAAGATGAGGCCACGTGTCCTCGGAAGGGCGGAGGCGGAGGTAAACTTGGAATTTTTACCAAGTGTTTGGCAAGGTTTCGAAGGAATTTTTCACCCCGATGGCCCGCCGTGAATAGGATCGTGCCACGTGTCCAAGGGGAAGAAATTAGGAAAATTTCCTAAGTGTTGGCGCAAAATTTTTTTGACCCCAAGGCCCACATCTAATCACATTGTGCCACGTGTCCTTAGGTCAAAGGAGTGGCGGAGGGTAGAGGTAAAATTAAAAATTTGGTGAAGTGTTTTAGCGAGAGGAAAGGAGGCCGCCCGCAGGCCCGCGACTAATAGAATCATGCCACATGGCACCGGATCGGCGGGTGTGGACTTTTTTTGGGAAATTTTCCCAAATGCAAAAAAGTGGGAAAATTTCAAATTTTTGGCCCGCCAACCCATTTTGGCCCTGTTTTTCCCTAAATTTTCAAACGACCATAACTTTTGATCCAGAGCTCGGTTTTTCACGTTCTTTATATCAACGGAAAGTTGGTGAAATTCTCTACATGATTCTAGGCTCAATTTTTTTATTTTGATGGAGTTTGGAGAGAGAATAATGAAAAACGCCTTTGGCATGTGGTAGTCAACAAAAATGACGTTTCAACCACCATTTTTAATGAAGAATGGCTCGTATTCTCTCCCAGCATGGTGAAAAATGTCAGGAATAGACCTTTAAGGATGCCCTTATTTTTTTATTGCATTTTTGTCGAGTGGTTGAAGCTCCTCTCATGTTTTCCCACGTTTCTTTCTCCTGGGCTCATTTTTCGCATTGTAAAAGCCAGAATGAGATCATTTTTTAAAAAGAGACACTCTTTTAGCTCTGCAACTTCCCTTTTTCTTCCTTTTTGGCAAAGAATGGTGGAAATTTTTACCTTTCCATGCAAATAAAACATCTTTTTACCTCTTGGTCATTTTAATACACTGTGTTGGACCTAGAATGATAATGTATGCTCTGTGATTAAAAGTTTTCTCAATCCTTTCATATGTTTATCATTGTTTTCCTAACCTCTCATTACATTTTGGCAATTTGTGCATGTTTTGTGTTGTATTTCCTCCTGGACTGTGTATGTTTTGTAGTAGCAGGTGTCTACTACTCCTTTGGTGCATCACCTTATTAGCATTAGTCTCATTTTCTTTCATTCTCTATCTCTGTCCCCTTGGAATTTAGAGTAGGAATTGTGAATTTAAGCCTCTACAATTTCATGCATATACCTGATAAGAGGAGTTGAGGAACCAGCCTCTAATCTAGAGATTCTTTTCCATTTTACAAGTCCCACACTTGGGGAAAAGATTCAATGTTGTGCAATCACACTGGATGCTAAAATGTCAAACTAGAAATCTAATAGAACATCTAGAGGGTGCTGCTGATTTGCACTATGATTACCAATAATATGTACAATAGAGAAGAATTTTTTTACTATAATTCTTAATAGATTGGCTAATTTGAATGTTGAGGTGCAATCTTACTACAACAAGTGGAATAGAGACAAGAAATTTGTCACTATTGCTAATGCAAAGAAATACTTGGTCATGGTAAGTTATGAATTAATATATATATATATATAGTTATCATTTATCTGCTTCTAAATACTAATTATTGGATTTTTAATTACATTCAAAATACTAGAATTTGAAGATAGAGGTGCAGGTGTTAGATGAGTACCTAAAAATGAGAGATTTTATCCGTAGGGTAATTTCTTTTAAAGAAAAACTTGTTCTGTTAAACAAGCAGAACAATACTTTGGAGGATTATAAAGGAGAATGGACTGGATCTAGATATTCTTTTGAAGAAAAAAATGATGAGGATCCTTCTCTCCTTTCAACAGGAGATGTAGCTCGCGAAGATAGAGAAAATTTAGAAAATATTAATGCAGCTACAAAAGAATTAGTAGAGTCTAGTGTAATAAAATATAGTTCAAATGTTGTCGATGTTATAGAATTTGTTCAAGGACAAGGGTCCAAATGAAATTGAATTAAAAATATTGATGTAAATCATTGTATTTGACAAATGAAATTTGAAAACATTATCTTTATGTGAAATTGTCAATCTTTTTATTTCTCTCATGCATGTTGTCGAATGAAAACTTTAGTCTTTTATATTTTTTCAAGCTTGTACAGTTGATGAATAGTATACATGGATTATGGAATCTAGATTTACATTGTTCAATTTAGTTTCAAACATGTATGCACTCAATATTTAAAACTTGGATGTGCATGTTGTTGTCGAATCTTGATAGTTGATTCATCATGTAAATATTATCTCCAATAATCATGATGGGATATAGACTGCTATGTTTTTTTATTAATTCTAATAATCACGATGGGATATATGGATTATAATATCTTTGTGAACATGTGTGCTTGTGGAATTGATAGTGAGAAATCAAATATTGAACATACTTTCCTAGTAAGGAACTTTAATTTTATTACATCATCTAGTTTGCAGATTGCACAACTATCTACCATATGTTATTTCCAAACATTATAAAAAATATAGAAAGGATTTTTAAAAATTCCAAACATTATATGCGCAATATATGTAAATGAAATTGAAAAAAATATTGAGTCACAATATATATTTCATAAAATGAATACTTTCACTGTCTGATAGTTGAAACAACCCTATCCTTAATGGTCCTTCATCACTTATTTTATCTGTTGCAGTTTCTAGTCTAGCAAAGTCCAAGTCAATTTCACCATAATTAGAGA
This sequence comes from Taxus wallichiana var. yunnanensis, assembly GCA_018340775.1. NCBI lineage: Eukaryota > Viridiplantae > Streptophyta > Pinopsida > Cupressales > Taxaceae > Taxus > Taxus wallichiana. The sequence continues at coordinate 417,374,953 of CM031237.1, forward strand.
CTCCATTGTTTGCTATCTGATTAATAGCTCTGCACTCTGCAAGAGATGTCCATGTAGTTAGTGCTCTTTCATATGGAAATGTGTCCACTTCATATCTTGAAACATAGAGTCTCAAACAAGTTTCTAAATTCTTGTCCAATATGTTACAAAGTTTTGATTTCAAAAATGTAAGTGCAATAAATACCATTTCATCTTTAACACAACCAATAATCATTATCTGTATTATTCCATATAGTTTTAAGTATTCAAATATATTTTTCTTTTAATTCTACTCGATACATCTTTCTCCACAATAGTGTGATAGCTCCCATTTCTGATGGTTCAACAATAGTCTTATATTGATCAGTCATGGTATATGCAAAATGTTGTGACTGTGATATGAGTAATTTTTTATCCAATATACCATTCAATTCCCCTCCATCGACATCTAAATATTTACATAAATTCTCCATAAGTGCAATCATGGCTTTCCCAAAGTTTGTAGCTCTTTGTTTTTCATGAATCATCATATTCTAAAAAAATAGGATTTACAATTCCCATGGCCTCAAGCAGATCACTATTTTTAAAACATTCTTTGATCTTTGAAGATAATATTTCAGATATATTCATCAATTTTTTCCATGTATCATAAATTTCAGCATAAAAAAGAATGGTTGTGACTAGTAATTCCTCAATTTTAGAACCTATTACATAAGGATATTTGTAGAAGGTGTGCATTGGAATATTTTCCCCATCAACTGAAATACAAATATGACCACTGATATTGAAATTTAAATAGTTGTTGGGATATTTTTTATCTGTCAAAACCTTCCAGCTACTAAAAATTGGCTTCTGAAACCAATCTTGGGTGGAATATAAGGTATCCAAAATCATACATACTTGTCTCCTTAATTTTATAAAATCAACAATGTATATAGATCTTTCTTGAGCATGTTTCACCAAGTTATTTATTTACTCATCGGCATTGGAAAATTACTTGCATAAAGTTAATAATGTCTTTAAATATATCAAGAAATATAGCATATCTTTATCCTTGTCCATTTCTCTTCGATTCTTGAACATATGCCCTACTAATGACCTATATTCCTCAAAAATCTTGCAAGATGGATCATACAATGATATCTATCTTGTGTTAGCATCTTTATCCATGTTTACCATTTTTATTCCAAAAGAAAATATTTGAAACTCCAAAAATATTTTAGGACTGATTGAAATATATGAATGAAAGTCTTGTATAAGCTCCTCCACTTTAGCGACATTTTAAAAATTACGTACAATCTTGTAATTAAAATTCATTTTTGAGCCATGTAGCGAATATGTATCATGTAAGGGACTATGGCTGTTTGCAAATGAATATAAAGTCTATTTTTGTGACCTTGCATGACAGTTCCACCATCAGCTCATACACAAATTAGCTTTACAGAGATTGATTGATCATCCACACTAGTTATTTCCTTCAAATTTTTAATAACAAGTTTGCAGAGGTTCTCAGAATTGTAGTCCTCCATCATATTGTGCATAGCTAGTAGATGATTTTCCTTGAAATGGTTATTGAAACTGAAATTTTAGACATGCATGAATACTTAGGATGTATTTTCTATGTTTTCACTTCATCAATCAACAATGCAACAAAATTTTCATTTTTACCTTCTCTCTTAAATCAAGTGATTTGAATTTCTCCCATGCAATTGTATATGACCAGTGTGTGTTTTGGAATGTTTGGAAACCCATTAGATTGAAACAATATCTTATAATCAATGAGATCTGAAATTGGTCTACCCTTTTTAAAATGTGAAATATTGTTTTGAATTGTATGAGTTTTTCCGAGAAGACTTGCGTCAGTATCTTTTTCAAATTTAGCCTTTATTGTTCCACCTTTCTCAACTAGGTATTGAATATGTTTATGATGATTTTCATATTTTTCTACATATATCATATGTAAACAATATTCCTTAGTTTTCCATCAAGTTTTTTTATTATTATTCCATCCTCTTAATTTTTAGACTCATGTACCTTCCCACAATGCTTCTCTATTGTGTCCAACTTCAATTGCATTTTGTGGTCTCTTCCTAGTTTCAATTACATATAGTAGTATATCAACATTTTTTATGAGTATAAGTACTATTTTCTGGTTTAACAAATTTAATGAATGGATATCTGGTTGACCATTCAAATTTATAAGTCCTTCCTATAGTCCACTTCCCACTATTATGTTTTTGATGTGTGTTTCTAGAATGTTTATCAGAAGTTTGAGTTGGATGGAAAATGGGATTATCAGTACTATCAATTTGAATTGAATTACTCTGTTGATTGGGAATTTCATCTGGAGTAAGGTCATTGCTAGGGTTTTCTACATTTGAAAGAAATTGGTTTGCTTACAGCATTCCTAAGTAAATCAAAAAATAAAGTAACATTAACATAATTAGATTCAAAATTACCTCTTTCCACTGGGGTTACTATTGGTGACTAAAATATTTTGAAATGTCCATGTCACATTTTATTTTTCCTTGATTTATTTTCTCATTTGTAATAGGGGCCATCGTATGGGTGATTTTGAAGTCTGTGTTATCCAAATATCTCTCCTAGTGATTTGGGTAACTTACATACACATTCTGGCTCTAAGTTATTCATTGCAATATTGCGCACACTTAAGATCACTTGGCACATTCCCTTGGTCACATTTTCCTGTGCACCCCTTTCCTTTCTCTCCTTCCACTTCTCCCTTACACCCACCTTTCGTGCATTCACCTTCTTCCTAATCAGTCTCTTCCTTCCCACGTGCCCCGCACTTGCTTCTATCAGCTAAGTCCTTGGCCCCTCACACATTACACCCATTACTTTGTAATAGTTGTGCCTTGACCATGTGTTCTCTACTCACCAGTTTGCCTCATTTCCTCATGTGCATTGCGCGCACCCACTCTGCATCTTCCTCTATTTTTTCTATGCACCCTTTCCTTACATCCCTCTATGTCGGTCATATTTTGAAAATTTTAAGTGTGTCGCATGCAACCAGTCAAAGCATGCCAATAGGGATCTAAATCCTTGAAAAAAATCAGTGAGTGACACGTGGTAAAAATAACAAATATTTGCACAATTGGCCATCATTTCAACCAATTTGTGTGCGCCATGTGTTTTTCATGCATCGATGACTCGACATCTTCGATAGTTGTATCTTTTTATATAGAGCTTAGATCAGCATGCGCATGGACTTGTCGAGAAAGATGTTGACATCAAATACAATGCTAGAAATTCAAATTCAAATTTTAGCAGATCTAGTAGGTGAGAAATGGGAAAACTTATTTCTGAACATTGATGAGCATATCTAATTGCTCCAACCACCCGATTTGGTATGATCCATCCTCCTTTTTCTTCAACATGTCAAACAGGCATGGGGAAGTGTATTTCATAGATCTCCAAGAAGATTTGCAGGCATTGAATGCTTCTTGTTGGATGTTGTGTTTCAAATTCAGGTTTTCCCTCCTTCTTCCCTTCTTCCTCCATGAATTCATCTATAAATTTAAGATCAAGGATCATTTGTTACATTGGGAATCGTGGATCCTTACGCATTTTGCTAAGGACTTCATATTTTTGTATTTTGATTTACAAACCTCTATGTTTGGCTCTTGCATGTGGATATCATCCTCCTTCATCATTGTAACAGCTCTATGCATTTCTAGAAGTAATAGAAGCATCGTTTTGTGACTATTCTCTATCCTAATGTGTTTACATTCCTTCTTATTACCTTTTCTTTTGCGTTGTGTGCTGGTTGTGCTATTTCAAGTCCCTTGCAGCTCCATATTTATTTGTGTTCCATGAGAATGATCTAGTGGATATGTGTTTCACTGTGCTACTCATGCCTAGCCTCCTTTCACGCATTTCCCTTCATTATCACTCATAACAGATAGTGTTCATCCCTCTTTTCTGGTGCTATCTCCTTTTAGTGTAGTTTCCTTTCATGTTATCCTTCTATCCTTGGTCCTTGGCATCATTAGCTTAGTTTTCCTTCCAACACTAGGAGTAGTAGTAGCAGTAGAAATAGATAGAGGAACCAACCTTCTCTAGAGATCCGTCCCAAGCTCGCAAGGTCCCACAACTTGGGGATGGTTCCATTTTGGTCTCAAACACCTCGACCCTTCGATATTTGAGACACGGTGTATGTTTGAGCAACCAAAATTTTCGGCACACTCGGTAGGACCAGCATTGAAAGCTCAACTTCACATCTCTAAGTTTTGGTGTGTGGACTTAGTGTTTCAGCCTTTGGAGGCTCATTTCAACACATCTGGTGACTCCCAATATTTTAAGATCTCTGTTTTAGTAGTCCTAAGTGCCTTTCATGAGAAGAGTGCACATAAGAAGAATTGGATCGAGTTGAAGATTCTTTTGTATATCTCTACCTATCCTAAGAAGATTTCATTCCAGAAATTCATGCTCACATATCCATCTCCAACACACCATGCCCATTCAAATCCTCCTCAAAATAGACAACCTACGCACCCTACAATGGCGCATCAATAACCTCCTCCATTAAGAAACTTTGCAAACTTTGTTGGAGGGATTCCCTTGCTCCTGGCTGTGTAACATGATATGCCAAATGGCGCACTCAAAAGTATTCCATACTTTACTAGTGAAAATCAAGTCACCCCTCAAGAGCATATCCAGGATATAGTGAATGTGTGTTCACTCTATCTGATCACACATGATGATGTAACAATCAGGTTTCTTGTAACCTCTTTCAAAGGTAAAGCTCTTTAATGGTACCGAGGCTTGAGACTTGGATCTATCACCACCTGGGATGAACTTGGAACAATTCTTTGTAATTACTTTGAAGATACGTCAGATCACCTATCTCTGGTGGAGTAACTGACAACAAAAAGGAGGGCACCCAATGAGCAGATGACTGATTTCAACATCAAATTTCAAAAAAATTGGGATAGAATCCTTCTTGTGGTAAGACCTATAGCCAAACATGCTTTCCTTTATTATCTAAAGGCACTCAACAATGAAATTTCAGTTATGATCTAATCTATGGGAGATATAACTCTACCAGCTGCTTATAGTATTGTAGTAAGGGTATAAAAAAATCTTATTCAAGTGGGGTAGTTAGCTCCTAAACCACCTATGCCCTTTTTCCCATAAATGTCATAAGCATCCCAGCCCTATGTTGCCCCTATTCTTGTTCCTGAGCAAAGCGCGGAATCAATTGCCTTAACATCCTACTCCCCAACACATCAAAAAGAAGATGAATAATTGAATGCCTTGATTAGAAATTTATCAAACAAGGTCATATCATTAGAAAAGCAACATGCACAAGCCTATAGAGGCAATTCCAATCAAGCATATGGCCAAAGAAATCAGCCTTGGTAGAATCAATATGGAAATCAAAGATACATGCCCAACCAGCAGAATGATAGATGACATCCTAATACACATATACCCTTACAAGTTGTTCCTCCCACACATTCTCTTCCAGCACCCAGTGTGAGTTGGGCACTTATTCTAGTTCATAACAATTTGGCACAAGAGTCAGAATGGTGCTTCCCATACAACATGCCTCATATTTAATATCATTTTACCAATGCTACGCATGCCCAAGCCTTCATGATCCATAATGCTTCAACTTGCGAACCTTTAACAAGTGCCCCTAAAGAAAATAACCTAGAAAGACCAAAATCTCCTCCAGAGACAAATTTGATGTTCTTTGGCATGGAGGACTTCTGTATAATCAATCAAACTACAGAAGTTACAAATAGACTGTGTGCCCAAGTTGTGGAAAACACAATATACAAGAAAAGAATGTAAGAATCAAAGTGCGTATGTAACAATTCTAGCAATGCAAGAAGATTCTCAAAAGAAAGAAGAAGACAAGACCTCTTGTAGTAAAGGTGCTCAAATCCCCATGTAGGAGGCCCCACGTAAATATCCTCCTGAAGTAGCACATGCCCCTCCTTTAGTAGGTCAAGCTTCTACTCTAGTAAAAATTCGGATTTCGTGCTGAATAGTCAAGAAGGGATGTTGTTCCCTAAATGCATAAGATGGGGGGCCTTCCATTTAGCATTTTTGACCAGATGAAGAGAACAAACATAAATGTCACAATGTGGGATGCCCTAACCATTCCATCTCAGTGGGATTTGTTGCATGAAGCTCTGATGCAACTCCCATGCACTGATCCAGCTATGCAAAAGCCACACACTTCTATCAAAATCTACCAAGAAGAGGAGAAACAAGTAAGTAAATTTGTTAAAACCCCACCCTTCTATATGTCCTTGATTATAGGTAAACACCTAGTGCATAATTGCATGATTGACTTAGGTGCTAGTACTTCTGTTATGCCTAAGAAAATAGTTGATGTCTTAGGTTTGAAATATAGCCCTTTGTCTAAAGGAGTCCTACAACTTGATGGCTCAATTTTCACTACCTTAGGATTCATCAAGGATCTTGAGTTAACCCTCCATGCATGTCCAAGCCTAAATATTACTCAAGATGTGTCAATCATTGACCTACCTCCTTTGTTTTCCCTATGTCTATCAAGAGAATTTACTACTAAAGTGGGTGGTTACTTGTCTTTTGATTAGTCTCATATGTTACTCAAGACAAGGTATGGTACCTGGTTTACCATACAAGCTGAGCCTATATTTTCCTATCATGTAGATTCATATGTCCCATCCTCTCTCCAAGCCAACTGTTTGATCCAAGAAGAACAAGCTTTAGTTCCTGAAGAGCAGTCTCTTCCACCCCCTGTTCCTAACCTAGTGCTTGATGAATGGGTGGAAAGACACCATAAATTTGATCCCTATGTTGAAGAATTGGAAGCTTATGAAACTAGGCTTGGTACTTATTGCATTCTAGAAGAAGATGCTATGCTTCCATGTGTGCTCAAGAAAGACAAAGTTTAACTTGGTATATGGAAGTTGTACTTTGATGGATCCAGAAGCAAAAACAATGTGGGAGTAGGAGTGGTTCTCATTTCCCCTAAGGATGAGAAAATTTTCTTCATGAACAGATGTAATTTGTATGCTCTAACAATGTGGTAGAGTATGAAGTGCTGGTGCATGGCTTGCTCATTATTGAGAAGAAGAAAATTAAGGTGTTGCAGATCTTTGGGGACATAGAATTGGTTATCCACCAAGTCACCAACAAGTTCCAAGAAAAGAATAAGATTATAAAAGCTTATAAATATAGATTTTGGGACCTCCTTGAGAGCTTTGATGCTCTTAATCTGTAGGTGGTTCCATGTAGAATGAACAAAGAATCTAACCAAGTGGTTCCACATAGAATGAACATGGAATTTGGTTCACATTTTTCTCCTATTGAGGAATTTGTCAAAGGAAACACTCAGCACATTAAGATGGTGATCAGACCATCCATTCCAGATAACAACACTAGTTAACAAGTTTTTGACAGTGACATGTAGATCATCTAGTTTATTCAAAAATGAAGCTGAATTTTCATCAAGTATGCAAGCCGGTTTGCATGACAGCTATGGTGACCAAGTGATATAGTTGAAGACAAATAATTTTCCTAAAGGGCTGCTCACCTTAGAGAAAATGTTTAGCACTAATGATGAGTTGAAGGGTGAAGAAAGGTACATGCACGCCATGCAAGAATACTTCTCTTCGATCACTCACTTGTGCACAAGAAAGAGTTGTTACTCGGTATGACTTGTGCGCATGAAGAAAGGTAAGCCTTCATATCTCTCTATAAAAAATATAGCGATATCTTCTCATAGGAGTATGAGGACCTCAGAGGTTTTGATCCAAGTGTTTCTCAACACTCCATTGAACTTGATCCTCGACATCAAGCCATCGGATAGAAGTAGCGGACGAGTCAATCCAAAGATAGAATCCCTCATGAGGAAGGAGTTATCCAAACCCATTGAGGAAAAAAATATTTTTTGTATCAAATACTCTACTTGGGTCACAAATCTAGTTCCATTACGCAAGAAGAATAGTGAAATTAGACTTTGTGTTGATTTTAGATATTTGAATAAGGCATCTCTAAAGGATCATTATCCTTTGCCTTCAATGGAGCAGATTCTCGCAAACTATGTCAGCGCGTAGATATTCTCCATGCTAGATGGGTAACTAGATCCTAGTCAAGGAAGAGGATCAATTCAAAACAACATTTACAACCAAATGGGGAACATATGCATATCAGAAAATGCCCTTTGGTCTTTCAAATGTGGGCACCATGTTACAGCGTGCTATGGATATTGCCTTCAAAGGATACATTAATGAGTTCATCCTAGTTTACCTTGATTATATAACTATCTTCTCAAAGCAAAGTGCGGATCATATGACACACCTGGAAAACATCTTTGAGAGATGTAGAGAATTTGGGGTGTCTGTTAACCACAAGAAGTGAAATTTTGTGGTGGCACAGGGGAAGCTCTTAGGCCATGTGGTTTCAAAGGATGGCATTGTAATTGATCCTGAGAATGTTTTAGCCATCCTAGCTCTCTCCCTGCTGGCGCAAAAAAAAAAGGCCCTACAGTCCTTCCTTGGAAAGATCAATTTTGTTAGGCATTTTATCCCTAACTTTGTGGGATTGGTTCGGCCCATCACCTTGATGCTCAAGAAGGACATATCCTTTAGATGGATAGTATAAGGAAGAGAAAGCTTCAACAAGATCAAGAAAGATATTTCTTACACGCCAACACTCATTAATCCAGATTATTCAAAGGATTTCATCCTTTATTCCTAACACAAGAATTATGAACTAACACAAGAAAATGGACAAGGGTTGGAACAACTAGTAGCCTTCTTCAGCTTAGACCCTTAAGGATTATGAACTAAAATATAGTCACACAGAGAAGTAGGTCTTTGCCATCATGCGGGTGCTCAAAAAATTCAAGACTATGCTCACCACCAATCATATCAAGGTGTTTGTTTCCCACTCTTCGATTAGAGACTTCATCATGGGAGTAGAAATCAGTAAGAAAAAATCATGGTGGGTGACCAAAATAATGGAATATGATGTGACTATCAAGGCCACAAAGCTGGTAAGAGGTAGTGCACTCTGCAGGAAAATTGATAAAGATGTGCAGAGTGAACTTGAAGCTTCATTATTTCTGGATGAAGACCTTCCGCATGCAGAACTTGAACAAAATATAGACCTAGGTGCACGTGACTAGATGAAGTACATGATCACATTCCTTTCCGAGGGTGCATACCCTCCTGGTTTAAATAAAGCAAAGATAAGACATCTAAGGTTACAATATGTCCCTTATGTGTTCATTAATGGACTTCTCTTCAAAAGGAATCTTGATGGAATGTTGTTAAGATGTATTAATGGTGAAAAATTGAAAAATTGTTAGTAGAATTTCATGATGGATTCTCTTATGGACACTTCTCTGCCAAAACTATAGCAATGAATATTATAATGGTAGGTATCTTTTATCCTACCATGTTTGCAAATGCACACAAACAGGTCACAAAATGCAAGGAATGCACTTTCTTTGTAGGAAATAAAAGATTGGAAGTGCTTCCCCTTCAACCAATCCAAGTGATTCAGCCTTTTGCGCAATCGGGTCTTGACTTCATAGGCATGATCAATCTACCTTCAAGCGTTGGACATAAATGGGTGTTGTCAGCCACAAATTACTTCACCAGATGGATAAAGGTTATCGTGCTTAAGGAATCAACTGAATCAATCATTATTGAGTTTCTTGAAGGTATAGCCACAAGGTTTGGTGTTCCTCAAACCATTATCTCTGATAATGCAAAATCCTTCCTTAGCACTAAAATCACTGATTGGGCTCTAAGTCTGGGCATTTACTTGAAGAATTCTTCTAACTATTACCCTTAGGGAAATGGTATTGTAGAATCAACAAACAAGAACATGATCAGAATCATGAAGTGTACAATGAACATCAACCAAATACAGTGGCATACAAAGGTCTCTCACACGCTCTGGGAAGATAGAATCACAGGTCAAAAAGGCAATATGAATTTTCCTTACAATCTTGTCTATGGAAAGGAGGCTTCCTTCCTTTGATGCTAGAACTAAATTCATCGGCACTTGCCTAACAACTGGAATTTGAAGGTGTGGACCAGAGAGAAATCAGAATGGCAGAGCTGGTTAGTCTTGAAGAACTCAGGAACTCTACCATAATCAAGCTAGAACAACATCAAAAAGCAACAAAGAAATGGTTCGATAGAAAGGCTACGCCTCAAGCTTTCAAAATTGAGGACTTAGTTATAAAATGGGATGCTGAAAGAGCTAAACCAGGGTGCTATTCAAAGTTTGATGCACTTTAGAGTGGCCCATACATCATCAATTCCTGTAAAGAGGCTAACTTTTTTGATTTAACTCATCTTGATGGAAACACACTGCAAATCCTCGTAAACGGGATTTATCTCAAACCATTCCATTAATTTTGTTGCATCATGTTGTATATATTAGAGTAGTTTTAATTCCTCTAAGTGTGTTCCGCGCACATTGTTTGTTTGTACATAGTTATTTCCTCTCACATGCTTCCTGTGCATGCTCTTTTTTTTCTTACAGTACAAGCTTCTCTTAGCGATTGCAAGATTGAGAACATGTAACACCCTGAACTGTTGTTACCTCCTCCTGAGCATTCAAGTGTTGATATATGGTTTCTTTGTAAAAGGATGTGTTCCTTGATTGAGAAATCATGCTTGATATGTACTGTATCTTCTTTGCAGATTGCAGATCTTTGACTGAGTCGGAATATGATTGGACTCTTTTATTTCTTTCATTTTGTATCTGAGTTTAATCTGATCTCGGAATGAATTATAGAGTTATCCACCTATAATACCTAGCCTTGGATCAGTGGAATTGACCCAAGTATTGCTTTAAGTTTGTTCGTGATGAATTAAAATTACAGACCTTGAACAGGTTGCAAGGTCTAGATGCATTGAATAAGCTAGTCCGGAGTATGACTCAGGTTGATCGTGTGAAAAGGATTGGTTCCCGATATCTAAATATATCTGGAAGGTCTTGATCGTGGACCAGGTAATAATTCAGTTACATACAAATTCTGTAGCCTAATGGCAGTACAGGAGTTAACCCTGTTCGAGAATGCATGTTGTAGGTCTTTTTCTGAGCATACGGAATGTAGACCTAACTGGAATTATTAATGTTAGTAACCTAAAACTAAACTTAACCTAGGGGTTAGATTAGTGATAATCTAACCTAGACCTAGGCTAAGAGCTAATGTCCTAAGTTAGTATCTATGTTCTATGAAGTTAGACTAGGTGTTATCCTAAATTCTAACCTAAGTTACTAACCTAACTATTGAACAAGGATGTAAGGGGACCTATGGAGGGATGCGAACCATGGGCGGCTTTTTCTATGTCATTAAATGCAAAGGATAAGTATGAAGGACAGGTATTGGTAGAAGTTTTAGAAACGGCTAACTTGAGCCGACGTGGCAGGTCGCCAAAACTGAAAATGGTCTTGAAATTTTATTTGTCTATCGCCAACTATGGCGGTCGGTGGCAGTGGAGTTTGAGCGGGAAGTTGGGAGTAAATGCAATTAATGAGCTCGGAAGTCGAGCTCGGAATTCACGAGAAGGCATGCAAATTGGAAAGTTAATGTTTTGTTTGGCTTATCACGAATTCGGTTTTCCCTCTGCCTGTTCACTGGTTCTTCGCACCAGTCTTCTTGGTGTTGCATGGTGAGTATGAGCGTATCTAGCTCTTTCCTCTGGCAAGGAAAATATATAAGTCATGGAAATAGCAAAATTTTGTTGGTGGCTCTAACTTGGAAAAGGAAAAGAAAGTCCGAGCTCTTTCAGTGGTCTGCTTCGGAATTTTGAGCAAATATCCAGGCATGTTAGGCCCTAACTTTTAAAAATCTTGCTCTTCTTCAAATGATTTCATTAGAACAACTCTGTTCAAATGATTTATGGAAATAGATGGTTTCTATGGTAGCCTTGTGTGATTTTTGGCACTGAATCTTCCTGCTGGTTCGATTTTTCATTTAACCCTTGAGGGGTGTTTATTATATTCGAACTGTTTCTATATTTCTTTGTGTTTTGCATTCTGGCTTAAATATGCGAAATATATGAAAAGAATGTATGCTCGGCCTGCTCTGCGAGAGCCCATAAATTATTCTCGTGATGGGTACAGGCCACTGTGATGCTTGTCGATTTATACTCGTAGTCGATGCTTGTTGCTGATACTTGCCGTTGATGTTTGTTGTGGATACTGGTCGGGAGGGATACTGATGGACATTGGTGTGATTGTTCAGTTAAATTGAACTTTTTGTAAGCTTGTTGTGGTTATTATTTAGTGGTGATTATTGATTCTTGCTGGGTTTCGTTATGAAATTTTATAGTTATTGTGAAGAGATAACTTACTGTGTTACAGTATTCATTACGACTTTCTTGGAGTTGTTTTTCCCTTGCGAGGAGGTTATGGGGATTCAACCCGTTTTTATATATATATGTTTATTTTATTTGAAACGACTCTGTAGAGTCCATTGAATGATTCGTACACTATGGACCACTGTGGAAGCTTTATATATCTTTGAATATTGGTAATTTGAGTTTCGTTGGAGTCTTGAAGAAGTAACAGGTCATACGACCTCTGTAATTTGTAATAAATTTAGGTACAGACTCCCTGGTTGTACTGTTACGTTTCCTTCTGTGTAAGCTTGTTCGAGAATATTGAAGAGGTTCAGTGGGAATTCTTGTTACGAAATCAGTAATTTGTTTAAGCCTGATTTTTAATGTTTATCATTGTTGGCACAGTTGGGAATCATTGTTTATTATTTATTTGATATACTGTTACTCGGGTTCAGTTGAAACCTTTCTAGGTAACTACAGTACCTGCCTCAATTAAGCTTGTTTAGTTTACTAGTGTTTTCGACACTGTTGGGTTCCTTGAGTATGGGAAGATATCTTATTATCGGCTTTTGGAAAAAGCTATACTGTTAATACTGTTTACGGATTTAGTTTTAAAATCCTTGCGTGGTAATCTGTGTCACTGTTTCTGTATAAGCCTGAGTATGAACATGTAATGTTTTTGGCTTTGTTGGATTTCTTTAAATAGCTTGACATCTTGTATTATGGCTTTTATAAAGTAGGTCGTGAATACCATACTTTCAACTCTGATTGCGTTCAGAAGTGACTACGATATTCTATGTTATGTTTTCTTTCTGATTACATTCCAGTTTGATGTGGCTGTGCATGTTGCGTGGATTTCGTTTAAAAATCTCTCTGCATAGTCATAGGGAGATGACATTGCTTAAATGATTTCGAGTCTCTTGTTGACTGCGACAACGAAGGAGATCCTTTGAATTCGACCTTGGGTCTAAAAGCCTTACAGTGTAGAAAGGGTTTGAATGGGCTGTAGGTTGTTATAGGGATTGTTGGCGTGTTACGTCTTCTTTGCATAGATATCCATTCTTGAGCATGATTGAATTTAGGAGTTGTCGACTGTACCTAAACAGGTAACGGCAGTGTTTATCTTCTTGTCTGTCGCTTCTTGCGTAAGGTCATACTGAGTCTGCTTGGTAGATAGACACCGTTGTTTGGCAAGAGGGCTACTGTACTGTAGTTGCTTTATTGTAAGTTTTAACAAAACGGTGGTGTGCTGTTGATGGACTCGACTGATTTATTTGCATGTGTATTAAGTGAATGCCTTGCTTTTTGAAAGACGGTACAGTCATGAGCTAGTTCAGAGGGAAACATGTACAATTTGTTTATTTCTCTTCTGTTGTAAATTATAAGTTGATATAATTGTTTAACTAACATCTGTAATTGTTTTTACATAATGACGGTATCAGGATTGATATGGTATTCCTCTTTTTAAGTTGAATATCATGATTTGTCTGATGATTGTTCATCTTGGGATTTACAATGAATAATTGCTTAGGATACTTTTGTTCTTCTTGATCCCTAATATTTTGATGAAATATTTGAGAAGTATATAGGACTACTCTGTAACGAAAATTATTATTACACGTTATAGACATGATATATTCCTAACGTATAGTCTGAATCATGTTTACTTGTTTGGTGATTTTATATCATTTAAACAGGGTGTTTAATGAAAACAATTGACGGATTGCAATTGTTTTAAGAGTTAGTGCTTATCATGCTCAGTTCATTGAACTGACCCATGTTGATAATTTTTGCAGATGGATGCCGTAAGTGGTAAAAGCAATGCAGATCTGACAGGATGATCAGATTGTTTAATTTGATTTATAATGAATTACATCTTGATTTTCTAAATGTACTATATGTGGAAAGATGTTCCTTTTCCGTTGAGCATTGTATCAAGTATGCTGAATGCATAAAATGTATTTGTATAGTTCTGAAAGGAATAGAAATAAGTATTTGCTACTTATGTGTTGTATTCTTATTTTGATAGTTGACCTTCTTCGGTTTATATACCGGAGGGGCAATGTTATCTTTGTATAATTTGGAGACTTTTGTGATTGTCAATGAAAGCTTACAAGAAAATGTGATTGAATTCTTATGAGTGTTTAGTAGTTCTAATTTGTTCTATCGAAAGCAAAATTGAAATTTAAATCATTGTCTTTCTAAAAGATAGGATTAAAATAAACCTAAGCAGAACGCTAATCAAGCTGAATTAAATTACTAATCCCTAGTCTTGATTATGACAGGACAACATTTAATTGGATTCTTAATCATTTATATCTTGATACTAATAAGTATGATATAAATTCAGTTAGGAGAACTGATATAAACCTAATGGGGTTCAGATGGCAATCTCATGTGAAGTTTACGAGTTATTGTCCCATTTCGTTGTTTTAGAATCATGTATATTCTAAGAACTCCTTGATGAGACCTTGGCCTTAATATCTCCACCGTGTAATGGGTTTTATTGAGGAAGGTCATCCTAAGATGAAGAATCCAGGGATCGGGAGAGGCTAACCTTAGGGGAACGTCTTTAATGTAATTTAAACTCAACGTGCGTAACGCATATTAATAAGTAGATCTTTCCGAGGTGGATTTAAAGGTTGACGGCACAAGTCAACTGCAGGGTTGTACCTCCGAGAAGATTAGGATCTTCTCGAAGTTACAACAATGCAGGTGACTTATGACGACACCCTTTGCATTGATCGCTAAGATTTACACTTTGATCTCGAACGAGTTACTCAGGGACCGATTAGGAATGTGGTCACGTTATAAGGCTGCCTAGGAGATTCGGGGTATCTTGACACACTGGTTTAACTAGGGTTGAACCAGTATGTCATCGTATCCCTAATCCTCGTGGGCATCCATATAACGTTATCACCTTGTTAATCCGTTTCCGAGTGAATAAGTTGAGATAGGAGGGACTGACAGAAGTCGGTATAAGACATTCTACATAACATAAGAATGGGGTGAAGGGCGTATTCCAGATTGACGAGTATGCCATTAAGGAATACGAGACATAAACAATATGTTTCAAATCTTTGGCCAAAGTATCGCAAGCTGCTGATTGCGTTGTCCTAATTCACCTAGTCTAAGGGATGAGATGCCGATGAATAATGGTAACAATTATTCAGTTAGGTTCCTTGGACAGAGCATTCTGAATCCCAGAATAGGGAAGAGAACCACAAGAGTGAAGTGTTAAATAAAAACGCCAACTCTTATTACTCATGAATAGATCGGTAGATTACCGAGTCATGGAATGAATAGATCGGAGGTACTCCGAGTCATTACAGCTGCATATGGTTGTCTGTTATAAGAATGGTTATTTGATTGTGAGTTCTAAATTAGGTATTTAGAACCAGGATGCAATTATCAAAAAAAAAAAAAAAAATTGACTTGTTCTATTGTCTAAAATGAGGATGTTACGAAACGAGTGAAGAAATGATTCTCAAGTGACTACAAGGACGCTTTTAGGATTATGTAATAGACTCCATGCCCAATGGATGCTTCAAGCCACTGATCTCTTTCATCTAGTAGGAAGATGGCCCCGAAAGTCACCAAAATTATTATCCAAATATCTCTCCTAGCGATTTGGGTAACTTGCATACACATTCTAGCTCTAAGTTATTCATTGCAATATTGTGCGCACTTAAGATCACTTGGCACATTCCCTTGGTCACAATTTCCTTACACGCCCTTACCATTCTCTCCTTCCACTTATCCCTTGTGCCTACCTTTCACGAATTCAACTTCTTCCTAATCAGTCTCTTCCCTTCCCGCACACCCCACACTTGCTTCTAGCAAACTAAGTCTTTGGCCCTCACACGCCACACCCATTACTTTGTAATAGTTTTGCCTTGACCATGCATTCTCTTCTCACCGTTTGCCTCATTTTCCTACACGCATCATGTGCACCCCCTTTGCGCCTCCCTCTTTTTTCTCCATGTGCCCTTTCCTTGTACCCCTCGTGTTAGGTCATCTTTTGACATTTTTGAGTGTACCACGTGCAACCACCAAAGCATGCCAATAGGGAGCCGAATCCTTACAATAAATTAGGGAGCGACATGTGGCAAAAACAAAAATATTTTCATAGTTGGCCATCATTTTAGCCAATTCATGTGCACCATGTGTTTTTCATGCACCGATGACTCTGATATCTTCTGACAGCCGTATATTTTTCTACAGAGCTCAGATCGGCATTCGCTAGACTTGTCGAAATTTTCTCGACATCGGATATAGTGCTAGAAATTCAAATTCAAATTTTGGTAGATCTACTAGGTGAGAAACATGAAAACATCTTTCTGAACATTGATGAGCATATCCGATTGCTCTAACCACCTAATTTGGTATGATCTACCCTCTTTTTCTTCAACACATCAAATAGGCATGGGGAAGTGTATTTCATAGATCTCCAGATGGATTTCTAGGCATTGAATGCTTATTATTAGTGGTTATGTTTCAAATTCAGGTTTTCCCTCCTTCTTCACTTCCTCCTCCATGGATTCATCTATAAATTTAAGATCAAGGATCATTTGTTACGTTGGGCACTGTGGATCCTTACGCATTTTTCTAAGGACTTCATATTTTTGTATTTTGATTTGTAGACCTCTATGTTTTGCTCTTGCATGTGGATATTGTCCTCCTTCATCATTATAACAGCTCTGCACATTTCTCGGAAGTAATAGAAGCATCGTTTTGTGACTATTCTTTGTCCTAACGTGTTTTCATTCCTTCTTCTTTCCTTTTATTTTGTGTTGTGTGTTGGTTGTGCTATTTCAGGTCCCTTGCAGCTCCATATTTAGTTGTGTTCCATGAGAATGATCTGGTGGATACGTGTTTCACTATGCTACTCATGCCTAGCCTCCTTTCACGCATTTCCCTTCATTCTCACTCATAAGATAGTGTTCATCCCTCTTTTATGGTGTTATTACCTTTTAGTGTAGTTTCCTTTCATGTTATCCTTCTATCCCTAGTCCCTTGGCATCATTAGCTTAGTTTTCCCTTCCAACACTAGGAGTAGTAGTAGCAGTAGAAATAGATAGAGGAACTGGCCTTCTCCGGAGATCCGTCCCAAGCTCACAAGGTCCCACAACTTAGGGAAGGTTCCATTGTGGTCTCAAAACCTCGTCCCTTTTGAGATCCTGGACATGGGTGCACATTTGAGCAACCAATAGTGTACACATGTGAAAAAAATATAGAAGTTTCAAATATGAATCATGATCTGTAAAAAAAAAAAAAAAGCAAGACTCTGAAAAATAAAGATCGTGCTACTCTGAAATGAAAAAACATATTAATGTTACTTATGGTAACGCATCCTCGACACTATTGAACAACAACAAAAAAATGAATGTTACTAGATGGTAACATGGTAAACAAAAATTGTTAGAAGACAACACAAAACAATGTTACCAAATGGTAACACATATAATGGTTACCATTTGATAACATGTTCTAGTTGCGATTAAACATTACAAAGTCACATTAACTTACAGAAACACATATTAATTTTTTCATCCGGTAAGATTTTTACAAAAAAAAATTGACAGATAGACAAACAGTTCACTTTTTCACTTACCTCTTTCGCTTATTCCTTTGGATTTTTGGAAGTCTGGCTTATACTTTCAAAATTTTCACAGGATTTTTCTCTTATAATTTCAGAATTTTGAAAGTAAATTGTATTACTATACTATGGAGAATTAATCCTATATATAATAGTATGTTATAACATGAAGGTGAATATACTAACATTGGTCAGCCCTTATTGGAAACACGAAGGTGAAATTATATTCAAAATGTTTTAGCACCCGTAAAATTTTGGAAAACACACTACCATATGATAGTACCAAATTCAAAATTCAAAATTCCTAATATTTTCCTATTCACGAATATTCACCCCTAAAATAAACTCTTCTCTCGAAGGATGGAACAAAGATCCCTTGGTGTAAACTACCATTTACATTCATATCATGTTACTTCCAAGATGCTTTGAATAGATTTTCTAAAGCACACAAGATTAGAATTGATGTGGACAAGGTGGATTATGAGCATCATACTTTGTACAAGTCACCGGTTTATCCTAAGAGGAGTGCATATGAGGAAAAATTAATAACATATTATATCAACATGTTAAGGCCTGTGACTCTAGAAATTTCAAATGTAGCATTGTGAAGTTTTACATATATCCGAAGCCAAGGGTAGTCAATAGATGTATGTAGAGGATGATTTGACCATCCCGAGGGGCCCACAAGGAAGAAGACAGGTTGGGAAGAAAATGGTGTGCAATGCCACCCATCCTATCGTGAGGAGGAAGAAGTAAGTGATGATGAACCCTTGAATTAGAGCACAACAATGAAGAAGACCCATGTGTGAAAGGAGTCAAAACTAAGTGTAAGCTCTAAGAAACCAATGAGGGAGATGTACCTAGTTAAGAAGAAGCAGAGGATAGTGTCTAGTGAAGACACAAAGAAGACTGTAGAAGAAGAGGAAAGGTATAAAGAAGAGGTTGTACATATTAACCCTCATGTACATAATGTTGAGGAGTCAGACATAGAGGAGCATAGCGTGCACCATGGGGATATTCCAGTGATGGAGATAGAGATGGAAGGGTTCAATGCTCCAATCACCCACATTCTATAGGAGAGGCGGTAGCTTGATGAGGAACATAGAATTGAGCATGCTTTCTTGGGCCGAGATTGATCACCTAATTGAGATAGAGGTGGAGCAAATTGTAGAGTGAATAGTAGAACATGAAGTAGAGCATGATGAAGAGGAGAGGCATGAAGAGAATATAGAAAATGACATAGATAATATCCTTACACTTAACTTCCCCGAAGGGTACCCATGAAAAAAATATAAAGCCAAGGAATATACCCTAGGTCCTTATGATACAATATGATGATGATCTCGAGCAAGGTGCTATATGCAAGGTGCCAGAGCACAATGGCCACATATTACTTGTTTTTTTAATCATTGTTAGGAGAGAAGAAGCCTTGCCACGCACTAGGAATATGATCTCTTGGGAATTACAGTCTCCAATGGAGGAGCTAGGGTTTGAAGTTAGCACACAATCACTAATGGTAACTCCTGATCAAGTCCACATCAAGGGAGGCATACCCAATAGTTGACTCCTAGATGTTAATAGATGAACAAGAATGTAATGCACTTAATAAAATATTGACCGACGTTGGGGTAATAATTTTTATAAGAACTAAAAGGTTGGGAACCTATGCAAGGATATTGAGGAGAAGGACATGGAGATAATGGATCAAGATAAGGTGATAAGAAAAAATATAATATCATTACACAAATCAAGCAAGAGGTGAGTGAATAAAAGGGGTGGACATGTGCCACATACAAAAAGGTAGAATGCATTGCAAATGTAATTACACTTGTGTGATCGGGACTTGGTAGAACAAGTTCATCCCAAGTATGAAATAGACCTACATTATTTGGAATATCTAAAATATATGATCACACATAATAAAGAGGTTCTCACCCCTGGAGTCCACAAAAGAAGTGCTAGTTTGGAAAAAGAAAAATAACAAGAAACATATTGATCACACCATGCACAGTATGATGCATTATCTATAGAAATTAAAGTGGTTGCACAAGTTACAGAGGTACTATATGAAAAATAGGTTCTTACCCTAGATTTTGTAGAAGAATTGTTAGCACGGAAAAATAAAAACAACAAGGAACATATCGAAGCACACCTTACACAGTATGATGCATTATCTACAGAAATTAAAGTGGTTGCACAAGTTGTAGAGGCAGTATATGAAAATTGTAAATCATTTTATCATGTCGTGGGGTTACTTGTTCCATTAGGGATGAATCGAGTTGAAGGAGTTCCAAGCCAAACATAATAATAACATGTAAACTTCACACAATTATTTATTAATTACCTCAGTAATTGATAAATCCACATCACCTTATCCGCCACCTCACTTCGCCACCTCATCATGACCTAGCCCTAACCCTAAACTAACCTAATTAAGACCCATGACTTGGTCTAGACTCACATCCATAACTAATGCCTCCTTACTCGCACTCCAAAGCCGACCTTCTAGCCACTTGACCAAGCCCGCAACTCGATCTCTCTGGGAGAAAAGTTAGGGAAGGTGGGCTATTTTACTAAAAATAGCCTACTTTTTCCTAACCGATGCCGGTTCTACTCGACCGCCGCGCTACGCAACCGCCATCGGCTCCTCGTAAATGGGCTCCCAAACCAAAACAACGGATCGGAATTTCATTTTGAGATCACAAGGATTTTTTGAATCAAAGGAGAGTCCAAAGCGATTAGCAGAGTCCGTAACTTCACTTGACCAAGCAGAGACGAGTGAAGAAACCAAGAGTCATAGCCAAGGAGATCAACTGCATCTTCATCAAAACCAAGTTAAGTTACATCTTGCATGTCCTCCATTATAACATTTCTTATGCTTTTGGAATTACAAATTCTCCCAAATCCATCTCGAATCCATTATCCAACGTACCATTGCATCTAACTATCATTCCTTAGCTTCTAACCATCCCATTTCCCAATACCATCCAAAATCAGCCATTACAAACTCCACAACCAGCCCGTAAGATCCTAGAACCCACCGGATCGGCTATCGCAGAATCGCCATCGGCTATAGGTAACCGCATCGGTTCCTTTGATCAAAACCAGAAAACAAATTTTCCCTACCTGGGCTTCAAACCAAGCAATTTGATTGATATTTTACAATATTTTGTGTTAACTCATGTTAGCAGGGAAACTGACCACCTTCGAAAGGAAGTTTTACATTTCCCGGCCCAAGGCGCTTCTCATTTATTATCTAATCAAAATCTTGTGGTCTTGTGTTCTTATTTGCAGTAGTCCTTCCAAGACAAAAAGGAGTTCTTCGCAAATACCGATCTTTCTCTACGGTACGCGCACATCATCTCGACATTCTACAGGTATTCCTCCTAACCCTAACCTTATCTGTTTCTATAAGGAACGAAGCATTTCCGAGTGAAACATTTTGGCACGACTTACTGGGGACCCATTTTGGGTTTTTCTTTATTTCTTGCTTGCTTTTATTATAGGGAGCATACTTGCTGTTTTCTTCTTCTAGAGATATTCACAAGGTATTTTATTATTCTGGTAAAAGAACTTGCTTTGTTTTTGCATCTTGCATTAGTAAAAGTCATCTCTTTTGCTTCATCGAATATCACTTTCGATTTGGGTTTTAAAACACATGCATTACATTCCTGCCTGTTGTTTTTCAATTCTAGTGAACATAGATTAAGTAACAGGTCGTACACGTGGGGGTGATATCCACGGTATTGACAGGAAATTAACCTTAGTTTCACTGCACAACACATACCGAATCACTTCACAATTAACACAACAGCTCAAACATCCCCCCTTTTTTCCGCGGTATTCCTCCGCCCGATTGAGGTAACCTTATAAGCCAAAACAACTTGACATTTCCCCTAAGTCTCTTGTTTAGGATTCTGACATCATTCTACGTCTAAAGGCATAAGCCCACAATAATTAAAATTAACCCTAAGGTTAATCTCTGGATTTGCGTGTGCATCTTGCTTGTTTGCTGTTCTGTTTTCTCTCGCATACTTTGTCTTCTTTGTGATCAATAAGTTGATAAAACTACTCAACGCTAAAAATCAAATTAGCAGCCCTTTTATCTTCTTTATCCTAGATTTTTTTTTTTTTTTTTTTGACACCGACATCGGTTAAGGGACCGACGCCGCTTTCCCTTTTGACCGACACCGCTAGTAAACCGATATCGCCATCGCCTCTCTCACTTTCTCACAAACCAAAGAACTTGCCAAATTCACCATTCTGAGGTTGTTTTTGTTCTTGATAGATTGAAACTTTCCCGTGTGTTCGGGTCTATGGTTGTCATCACTGAAGCGAGCCGCTGCCATGGTTTCACACGCTTGCTCGCTTTCTTTTCCCGAATCACCCCTTCACATTCTATAGAAACCCTACTGACACCAAAGTGAGATCCCCAAATTCCCGTAGGAGACAAGGACTTTGCCAAATTTCTCGGATGCTAATCCCAAATACTGCATAATACTATTTGTCTCATACCCCGACCGTACGCCCGATGGTCACCTCCTTATGGGCATGCCTATTAGTATAGCTGCTCATTTAGCTCCTACTCCTCCCGATAACAATACCTTACTTCCCGCATCACTAGCCCCGCCTCCCCAATCCGACAAATGGCAGAGGTTCATACGACCCCGATTAGCTTTCCTTTTGTTAATCTTGACCCCATGTATCGCCACCACCAACCGCCCTATCTCATCTCTCTTTCGCACTACACTCCATTCATGACTTACTCTCGCCACCTATTCAAACGAGCTTCCTCTCAAGCTCCGCCTACCTTTTCATTCCCATATACGTATCCAAAGAACCTCAACACCTTATATGGGACATCCCTATTCTCAGTGGCACCATCATCTCATCCAACCACAGATTTCATCAAGCAAATGATGGACAAAATGCAAAACCCGAGGCTTCCGCTTCAGAAGTCGAGCGCTGACATACGAGCAAGTTTGTCGAGCCCATTCACCCTTCTCGTCCCCTCATTCATTCATATCCTCCTCAATGGGAGTCACCAAAGTTTACTCGCTTTTAACAAGAAAGAGGATCCTCAACAACACTTGCGATCATTTAGACATGCTTGTTATTTGATTGCCCATGATGATGCCTCATACTCCGCACCTTTCCCATGTCCTTATCGTGGCCTCGCTTGAGTGGTATAGTGCTTTAACCCAAAGACTCAATCTTCTCTTTAACCAACTAGCCCAATCTTTCGATCATTTCTCCATTAACATTGCCAAGAAAGTATCTATCACCGACTTATGCCATCCGACACCAAGACGAATCTATCGCAGATTTCGCTGACGATGGCGGGCCTTATCAACCAACTTACGATGCCTCGCCTCAAACCGAACTTATCGAATCAAGCTTTACGCGGCCTCGCGCTAAGCACATCTCCCCTACCCTCCAAATTCAAACTTTCCGTACATTCGACGAGGTTTTACTATGGCTCAAAATTAGAAATTCGAGCCTTAGAGGAAGAGAAATCATGGTCACAAGCAACAAGAACTCCACTTTCCGAACTCCCGATTCTACCAATAAACCAAATACCACCACTCCTCACGCGTCCACCTCTTCTAAATCAAAAGGAGTTGTCCACGCGGTGATGGTCAAATCCCAATCACCGTCCAATACTCCACCAAAACCACCTATAAATACAAAGCCGAGCCCACCAATTACACTCCTCGGGAGAAACTTATGGCGTCATCCTAGAGAAATTGCTCAAAGTCAAGGCTATCACCTTGCCCCCTCGTAAACCTCACTGGGGTTTGACTCCACCCGCGCAATACCTTCCCGGTACAAAGAAAATGACTTTTGTAACTTTCACCGCGTAAAAGGACATAGTCATGAAAACTCGCAAGATGTTGAAAAACATAGTGCAGAAATGGTTGATGCAGGGATATAACACTCGATAATCCTAACGCCCGCTAACCGAAATCTGAAAATTTTCAACAAGCCATTCCCGAATCACTCGGCCCAAAGAAGAACGTAAACCAAGATATCTTAGCTGAGGAGAGTGTTCATGAGATCCATGCAGTCTTCGATTCTCAGCCAAAAGCCTCTATCGAGAAAATTTTGAATCAAGCCTCTTCACTAACACAGGAGCCCGAACCTCCTTTACCACCATCAAGCCAAAGCGAAATCGCCTTTACTCATAAGAGTTAATCGCCTGTGCTTCCTTCCCATCAATGAGTCTTCTTACACCACATCCCTACAAGACCGTGAGCGGATGCTATCTAATTTATCTATTTCCCAAACGTCCCCTTCTACCACTCTTGCTGCACAAGAGGAAGGCTCACCACTCCTTTTGACATCCTTAGACGAGAAATCTCTTACACTAACATCACCACATTCTTTTAACATGACAGATCTCCTCGAACACGCCTCCTACCTATTAGTCCCTCATCGCCTAAATCTTTTCAACGACCGGTTGACCTCCCCGACATCTATTGATACAAAGGCCTCATCCGCCTCCCCGTGTCACACCCGCAATGGACTGGAATTACAACTCACTTTTCCTCTCGTACTCAAAATTACAAATCACACTGAGACTCACATTCCACGTAAGATGAGACAGCCCTATGGGAACGCTTGAGTACTCCTGCTTTCTACTCAAATGCAAATGACTCGATCCCGATGTCTCCACCATTTACCCGAAGTGCTTACGTGCTTAAAATGCCCCTGCTTCTCGCCTTCACCCCCTCACCTCTACCAAACGCCCCGTCCACTTCTATCAACTTAACCAGATCTTCCCCTACGCTGGGACCTCACCAATGCCTGGGCCTAACACACCCGCCTAAGCGACTCGATCTATCCAAAATAAACTGCTCCGCCACCTAGAGACGAACGCAATCCGGCCTCTATCACAATTAAAACCCTCATCGTCACACCCACCTTCCATATCGGGACCTCATCCCTCCACATTACACCAATATATCATACCTCCGTTGTTTTCTCGCAAAACGACTCTACGCCTTTTACACCTATACAGAGATCAAAGGGTATCACAACATCGTTACCCCCACGTATCCGGTCCACCTATCAACCCTAAACCAATCCCATCATCAAAGGATTTATTTTCTGCTACTCCCCCTTTCTCCGTGGTTGTTTCCTCGCTACCATGCCATCTCGTAGCCTCATCATCTAACCAAATTAACGTAACTTCTCGTGGTCTAAGAAACCACGTTTAGTGAAAAACATGTGTCAAGACTCCCTGCTAAACCACCACCCATACGAACTAAACACGCCAAACATTACCACAACCCACACAATCAATACCCTCATCTTCTTCTCGATTTTGACCCACTCAAAGGATCTTACGCCAAAATCCTCATGCTATGTTGGTGGAGAATGCGACCATCTCCCTACCTCCACTTAGACCTTATGACCCGCCTAAGCCCCGACTGTGGATTATGATGAGTCTAAAATCTGCGCCTATCACCGCACACCCGACATGATGTGTAAGGATGCAAAGCTCTAAAACCATCCTTCGCCACCACCTCTTCCTGATACAAAGGTTAAGAAAGACAACTTACGAAGGGAGAGACCTCTAGCGCAATTCCTCTACTATACCATCTCGTCCCCGCCTCACCAAGATCGATCATTATTACAACCCCACCTCTTAAAGACCATGAATTATCCCAACCATCTTCTTCATCTCAGTCTACGAGATTAATATGATTTTAGTGTCGCTACTCGAGGACAGAAAAACAATGGGAAAGCGAAAGAAAACACACCTGCGCGCATCTCTTTCTCCTTCAACCATCCCGATTACACCACCACCTAAAGTGGTTATTCGTGGACCCGCCTATCCCGCCTCTAATGGAGTTGCCCACCGAACCATGATCAAACAAACTTCATCAATCGCCCGTAAAATGACACTATATGATCTCATTCGCACTCAAATCTCATCGACAAGCTCTCGTTGAGATCCTTCAAGGGATAGAGGTTTTACCCAACGAAACCCCGCCTGCTACCTCCATTCTAACACCCAATCACGCTTGCTCTCTCACCAAACAATCCATCTCCCCACCACTTCGCCTCAAAACAACAAGCCGCCGCGTTAGTTTCTCGAAGATGAAATTATCGACTTTGGTGCAAAGACCCCGACTCGCCTCTTTTCATTTCCGCTTACGTCCGAGACATTCGAGTACGCCGGGTTATGATTGACGGGGCGCTAGCCTAAACATCATCTCTTCAAAAGCCTTCCAACAAATGAACATCCCTTCTAGTTGCATGTGTGCAACCCCATCATGTCATGATCATTCAATGACGCTATTACTTCTACCTTAGGCACCGTGATCCTCAACATTCGCGTAGGCCCACGTACTTTGCCCGAACTCTTCTATGTCCTCAAGGAGAGTTCCAATATAATATATTGCTGGGTCGCCTCGATCCGGCCATGGGATGCGTTCCTCAACATTACATCGATGCATAAAATTTGAGTACGAGGGGAAGTCCTACACTGTAAAAGCTGATCCTCCCCCCTTCAAAACTTGCAATATGTTATACCGCCCAAACGATGTGCTTATACCAATTAAGACACCCATACATTCAACCCAACCATCCTCTTCAAATGTACCTCAACCATCCACCTCAACTGCACCTACGCCTTCAACTGATGAAACCACCGTCGCACAAACCACTTCTCTTCCCGCAGCTAACATCCCAACCTCCGACCCCTTAGTAGATGTTTTTCATCGCCTCACGCTGGGGGAGTACCGCCTATATAACGTTAGTTCTTTCCCTACCCCACAGGAGTACGGACAATTACATGCGCATCCCACCTACGACCGTCGCGTGGGGGAGGTAATCTCTACGACCACCCCATCAAGCCGCACTAACCTAACGTATGGGGGTGTTGACGCATCCTCCATTACCCCCGAACCTCCTCTTGGTGTGGTTCCTTCCAATCCGATTTTCAATACTTGACAAATCGTCGCTTTCGCCTCACCTTCTTGACTCGCCAGTGTGGAAAGGCTTTGGTTTTGGCCTTTACGAACAAGGCCGACATACACTTATTCCCGTGACCACACGCAAACATAATGATCGCAGCGGGTCTCGGTTTTTCCAAACACCTACACAAGAGACACCTCCCCGTCACCGTATCCTCGAAGAGGAAGACGTTGCCCTACCGAAACATCATCACCCACTTTGCCATCATCTCCCACGTAATCGATGGACCCCGAATTTATCCCTCCTAACTTTTTTTTTTTTTTTCATAAATGCTATCTTCATAGGTCCTCTCACTTATCAACGCGATAATGAGGACCCATCTTCTCTTCCCTTCGTATCCGCATATGATCAAGAGGATTCGCTTTTGATTAATGTTGTTGAATGCCGATGACGACTCCATCCTCACTTACCCGGGCGCGATGATTCTTATATTCAACGTGCCTTACCATCTCAAACCCAAACTATGCCGAACGAATCTACTATAGAAATCAACATCCACACGGAGGAAGATCTCACATAGTGAAGATTGACAATCCTTAACACATCGTAACAAGCCGCCTTTACTACCTTTCTCCGTGCTCGCAACCAAGCTGCATGGTCTTACGCCGACATGCCAGAATTGATCCTACCATCGCTGGCCCATAACATCACCCTAAACCCCGATTCCAAACCAAAAACAAATGTAAATTGAGAAAATGCATCCACGCATTGCTTCTTGGTCAAAGAGGAACTCCAACGACTCCTTTCTCGCTTCCTTCATTCTCGCCTATCGACTATCCTCAATGGATTTCTAACATCGCACTCGCCACGAAAGCGACGGGGACTTCTGATATGCACGGATTTCCGGATCTTAACCTCGCTTGCCCTAAGGATGACTTCTCCCAAGTATTGATCAACTTGTTGATCTCACCAAGGGTCATGAAATGCTTTCTCTCATGGATGGCTTTTCAGATACAACCAAATTTTGGTCGCCCCGCCGATCAACACAAGATCGCCTTCATAACTCCTCGGGAACCTTTTGTTATCGTGTCATGCCATTTGGCCTTAAGAATGCCGGTGCTACTCTATCGGCCGGCTATGACCTACATTTTTCATGACATTATGCACACTATCCTCAAGACTATGTCGACGATCTTCTCGGCAAGTCCAAACATCGTAGTGAACATCTCGATGTTTTAACCATTATTTTTGATCGCTGCTACAATATTCTCGTCCGCCTTCAACCGAAGAAATGTGTTTTTGGTGTTCTTTCGGGAAAACTTCTTGGCTTTATCGTCTCTTTGCGTGGCATTGAGGTCGACCCATCGAAAGTCAAAGCTATCCTAGAAATGCCCCCACCCAAAAATCTCAAACAATTGCGTAGTTTACAAGGTAAGCTCCAATCTATCCGACGTTTCATCTCCCAACTCTCGGATCGGTGTCAACCTTTCCACCACCTCCTTAAAAAGGATATTGCATTCCAATGGAGCGAAGAATGTCACCAAGCCTTCGAAGCTCTCAAATCTTATCTCTTACAGCCACCCGTGCTTATCCCACCCCAAGACAACCGCCCTTTCTACCTTTACCTTTCCGCCACCGACCACGCCAGGAGCCATGCTTGCACATCGTGACTCGAGAATCACGAACAAGCCGCTTATTATATAAGTCGACTTTGGTGGACTATGAGACTAGGTACACACATGTAGAAAAATTGTGCCTTGCCCTATCATTCGCTGCCACCAAACTCCGACACTACCTTCTAAATCA
This sequence comes from Taxus wallichiana var. yunnanensis, assembly GCA_018340775.1. Lineage (NCBI taxonomy): Eukaryota > Viridiplantae > Streptophyta > Pinopsida > Cupressales > Taxaceae > Taxus > Taxus wallichiana. The sequence goes on from CM031237.1 coordinate 417,403,594, forward strand.
CAAGACTTTCGCATCACCAATACAGACACCCATCCATTACATGTACGCCAAACCTCATCTCGAACCAACGCATTGCTAGATGGCTCATGCTTCGCCGACCTCGATCTCGAGTTTATCCACCGTAAATCAATCAAAGGACAAACCATCGCACCAACTTCATGGACGCCCTGCATCGGGAACAATTTACCAATTTCACATTTCCCGACGAACTCATCGCTACTCTTTCCTCACAGAGGAGTCGTACTCCAATGACCTCTTTCTTCGATGGATCTAAATGCCGGCCACAAGGGCGGAGGAGCCGCGCGTTGTTCTCATTCCTCTCAACGCTGAACCTATGCCTCTTTCATTCCGACTTGATTTCCTTGCACTAATAATACAAATGGAATACGAGGCCCTTGTTCTAGGTTCCAAGTCATGCTACACTTAGGTATCAAATCTATCAACATTTTTGCGACTCTCAATCGGTAGTCAATCAAGCTATGGGCGTCCTACCAATGCAAAAACGAGGAACTTCAAAAATACAAACACTATGTGGATTCACTTCTAGCTTTATTTACCCACTATTCTATACAAACCATTCCCCGCTCCACTAACAAATTTGCGGATACTATGGCTTGCTTAGCCTCGCAAATTCCCGCCGCGCCAACTGACTCTGAATTATTCGTCGTGGTCCAACAACTTTTTGCCCCATCCTATTCAACCCCGGTAGTTTGTATGATAAATACTGTGTCTACTAATTCACAGGATACCTGGTACCACCAATTTCATGACTACCTTACAATCTCTGTCCTCCCACCTGATCTTACTAGTAACGGCAAACGTGCTTTTCTTAAAAGTGTTTCGCGTTATGTTGTCATGGGGGGACTCCTCTATAAACGTGGCTTTGATGGTATCCTCCTTCGCTGTCTAACTAGCATGGAGGCCACTCATACCATCCAACAGGTCCATGACGGTATTTGTGGTGGACATTTTAGCGGCCTTGCCGTGGCCAAACGAATCCTTCGCCTTGGTTATTATTGGCCTACTTCAATAAACGATCGCTACGAATATGTTAAGCGTTGTGTTATGTGTCAAAGAACATGCCAACCTTCAACATACTCCTAGCCACCCGCTCCAGATCGCTTCGAGATCTTTGGCCTTTCTCACAATGGGGTTTAGACCTTATTGGTGAGATTCACCCAACCTCTTCACAACGTCACCGCTGATACTCACAATGACCGAATATTACACAAAATGGGTGGAGGCTATTCCACTCATTTCAATCAAAAAGAAAAAATTGTCGAGTTCATTAACCACCACATTATCTCGCCGCTTTGGTGTTCCTCACGCCCGATAATGTATAATGGAAAATCTTTCAAAAACAAGTTGTTGCGAGACCTTTGTGACAACTTTGGTATCAAACTTAGTTTCTCGTCACCTTACTATCCACAAGCCAATGGGCAAGCCGAGTCTTCTAATAAAACACTAACCAAAATCCTCATGAAAGTTGTCAATGAATCTGGAAGAAATTGGCACGATCACATTCCCTTTGCCCTTTGGGCTTATCGTACTAGCATTCGTACTTCTACTAATGCCACACCTTTTTCTTTAGTATACGGTACCGAGGCTGTTTTGCCTCTCGAAATACAAATACCCTCCCTTAGAATATCTCTTCAGGATATTCTCACTAACGATGATTTCCGCCAAGAGCGGTTAGCCCAATTGAGCTTCTTGACGAACGCCGCCTTACAAAATTCTCTCATCATCTTCAAATCTATCAAAACGCATCAAGCGTGCTTATGATAAGCGACTTCATGAGCGTATTTTTTAAGGTTGGTGATCTCGCCCTCAAAGAGAATCAACATGTAACCAAACCGAAAAGAGCAAACGCGAAAATTTGCTCCCAATCGATTGGGCCTTATATAATCACTCACACCTACGGATCGTGCACTTATCGCTTAGCTTCGCTTAATGGTAAACTCCGAGCTCAACCCTTAATGCCTTGCATCTTCGACCATTCTACTGTTGAAATTAGGTTATATCACTTATCCGCCTACCGCTCGTCCCCGAGCTCACATACCACCACATACACTTGTCTCTTACATCTCGAAATAAAATCAAGCTCACCCTCACCTCCCCTTACGATGCCTTCCTTCTTAGTCTAGTCCATGACTTCAAAGTATTAAAATAAGCCGTATTCTTATGGGATTTTCTTGAGTCAAACTTCCTACTAAACTAGATGCTTCACGCCAAAAGAACATCTAGTTATCTAAAATTAAATATAGATCGCTTCCTCGAAGGACAAATGCTATATGCCAAACTATTGCTGCTATATAAATAGATCGCTTCCTCAAGGACAAATATGCACTAAAATCATCGCTGCTACTATAAATAGATCGCTTCTCAAGGACAAATTTACACAATAGCCTTTTATCGTAAGCTTCTCGCATTGATCAGCTTCGTGAAGACCTCAAGAATAATACAATCAATATCCCTTATAGACTTCCCGATTGATCACCTATCTTCAAAAAATAAAAGCCTCATGCAAAAGAACTTTTTGGGTCATGGACTTGTCTATTTAGGGTAGGTTCTCTTCGTTGTAATAAGTTCTTTGTACTCTCAGCCTATATCATCCACATCACCTCACCATTTGTTTCAACTCAAGGGACGTAACGTACACCCGATATATTGTGATCATACAACTCTTTTCAACTATGGACTTCTCGCCTATACACGCACTTAGGGCTTCGTGCTCGCTTCTACGTTGTGTGGTTTGTTTAGCTCTTTTCACCTATGGAGCACTCTTTCCGCTTTGCCTCGCATCTAGAATTGTGTGTTGATCTTAATCAGGACACTATTCCCTACTACTTGGGTACGCTAACCTTTTCTTTACCTATACCTACACCAACAACATTATCCTACCAGCACCAACACCATTACCCTACCAACATCAAATTTTTACCAAACGACAAATTGCCTAAACCATACCAAATTGCCTAAATTCACCCCTCCCTGATCCTAAGGGAGAACTACATCGGTCTGAGGCCCTTCCTTGCTTTGTGCAATGGGCTATGTAGGCAGCACTTCGGAGACATGGGGTCTCCCAAGGTTAGCTCGACCATCCCCTACCATAACCTATCTTGTGTGGTGAATATAAATATTTTTGTGTATTTTTATTTTTATCACATTTCTCTTTATCCTTTTTCGAAACACCGAAAATCAAAACACCGACAATCTTATTATTATCATAACTCAAATCAACATACATACTCAATTTTATTTAGATGTTAAACAAATACATCTTCTCTATCATCGACACGCAGGTCGGCATCCTTATTTATTCTCATACCTCGCTAACATATACTGTACTCATCACAACTCATCCCGAACTAGGTGATGATCGTGATCGCCGACCCTCTCGCCCGGCCTCTCTCGCCTCAAAGGTACCGCGCTATTGGTACCGCCACCGATCCGCCAATCTCTCCTCGTAACATATGAATACGCCTCTCGCATGGAGAACTCCAGCCTCTAGTCTCGCCGCCCGTGACTCCGCAACCACTACCAATCCTCTTCTTGTCTCATTCACTCGCGCTTGAGCTGCTGAACCAAACGCTGCAGACGATCCTCTCTCGCTGTAATCACCGCTGTGTCGTGGCGCTCACGTACACCTCGCAGCTTCGCTACCCACCATAATCTATAGGCCTCTCGCATTCCCGCATCCATTACCCCGCGATCGGCCGCTATCTCCTCGTGCCCTTCTCGAGGTGTTGGCCGGGTGGTGAGAATGCCGCCTGCATCGATCCTCATATATGGTCTATAAGCCTCGTGGTATGTCCCGCACAAATCCAAATTGTCGCCGCACGCGATCTATAGGAATCCTCTCATATTCACTCGCCTCGTGCCCCGCGATCCACCTCAATCGCTCTACACCTCTCAACTCCTCGCCTATGTTCTCGCTACTATATAGTTCCCGTAGGGCCTCCAATGATATCCGCAACCGCCACTCTCTCCCATACCGCCTCGTAATACTCAATGTCACCCGCACGGCCGAGATCTCGCCTCTTGTTCTCGCTCTGACCCATCGTCTCAATCCCAACCTCTCGTATCTGGCTTCTCGCTCGATGGATCGGGCCTATTGGTCGCACACACAAACAATGTGCTCATAGGCCCAACAAAGGTAATAAGTATGAACTCCAACGGTCGCTCGTGATTTCGCCTACAAGCCCATAAACCCCTCGTATAGCTCCGCCAAATACGCAGTGCCCATGCAAAAGTCACATTCCTTTCTATCATCTCCCAAATAACACACATCAATGCCTTTGAAATCTTCCCCTTCCGCCTCGTAATGCATAATACCCTACCGCTATCATTAATATCATGCTAACCTTGTCTCCTCGTGGTGTGCCGTATACATTACCCCATATGTAAACGATAAACCTCGCCGTGTCAAATCTCGTGCATGGACTAAAATACTCGTCATATCGCTCCCCGCCGCCGCGCTAGTAGTGCCTCGATATACTCGCTCTCCCCGTAATAGGGAGTCTCAAAATCCAAACACATCTTCCAATGTTACTCATGCTATTTCACCTGCTGCAGATAGAAGGTATTTGTCTCAGATTCCATCTCTCAATCGCCACTCAGTAATATACCATGGTTTCGTGCGATTCGTGAATAATAACGGATTCCACTTAACCCCAAACGATTTATCAATGTCCATTCCGCTGGTGTTACATCCGCTCGGATTCGCGACAACAGCGCTGGCACGCTATCATTCATCCTCAACCCTGTCTCTGCCTGCATACGCCAAAACGACAAACAACCATTCAATCCATTAGAGTCTTTTTCAAACATTCTGGAAATTTCTCCAGTAACCGGTACCGGTTATACATAACCGATATCGGTTGAGTAACCGATACCGGTTCTCCCTAACCGCTACCGGTCACTGTCAATTATATTCACCTTCCCTAAAAACAACCACCTACGACAATAATTTGCTCGTTTATTCGTTTTTATACATATAAACATACCTGGAACCCCTGATTGCCTACCCTGTAACACTTAGCTCACCTGCAACCCTTGTTATCATGTTTTCTCTCTCATATCTACCCACCTACTCTCCCCCATCTTACTCACGAAACATGCAGTAATCAAATCACAAACAAAACAATACCTCTTGAGTTGCAGCAGCTTGCGGTGGCCCTTTGTCCCTCCTCCCCCCTCGCTCGCCGGATGCCTCTCCTCGTCGCTCGCCATGATCACCACCTTTTTAACTTTGTCTCTGTCTCGCTTTCTAAATCTCGGATCACATTCACTTTCCTTGTCTTTTCTTCTTCTCACCCAAATCTCTCATGCAAATACCTCCTCACTGCCAAAAAGCGCCGCGTTCGCGTATTTAACCTCTTGCATGGCTCTAAAATTAAAACTTAAGTTGCCACCCTAGCTTTTCTATTTTTAGAAAAGCTCATACCTAAATAACCGGTATCGGTCATAGAACCGATATCGGTCATATCTCTACCGACATCGGTTAGCAAACCGATACCGGTTATGCACCTGCCTTTTTGAAACAGGGTTCTTTTCTTCATTTCTCATCTAAATTTTTGTCGCGCCCGCCTCTTTGCCTGCATAAACAACAGAATTTACCACATTTGTTTATCCACCACACATAGCATTATAATTTCATTAAACATCATTTCTACCAATACACAACCATCAACTACGAATATCAAGAAACTATCAATCTATACATCATTTAGATCCAACTCATCAGTTACATATATTACACTGCCACAAAACCACCAATTTATCACATAACCTGACATTCATATATACGCACAAATAAACAAAAACATCAGCATCATCTATCTATCAACATGTCAATTAAACTCATCACACATTCTATATATTACCAACCATTTATTTCAACACATTTTAAACACAGCATGTGGATCAAAACATCATCTATATATATATATCCTGGCAAAAATACAATGTGCCCTACATCGGGCCTCTCGTGATCTCATAATATACCAAAGCCGCACGCAGCCGCAATACCTACTAAAATATCGACTCGCTCGCAGCCGGTCTCTCATATCAAAATATACTCGCTCGCAGTCCGATCAAATGTACAACCTGCATTTCTCGCAGCAGCCGTATATAATAAATAAATAAATCAAAACAATGAATAAGTGTAGGCACGCAGCCTCTATCAATACAACTGCTCGCAGACCGTGCCCATGTCCCTATACAAAACCATGTCGGGATCTATCGCCTCTCCCCACCGCCCCGCACCTCTCCCCGCTGGTCCCTGTGGTGCCTCTCGCCTCCTGCCCGTCACGGACACGCCAGCTGTAGCTGCCCCTCCCTGAGATCTCTGGCTGCGCGAGGTCTCCGCCCTATGCGCTGCATACGCCTGATACTCGACTCCGCTACTATCAAGAATATCCTGATAATAACGGGCCTCTGCTCTAACCTCCATATAACGATCTTCGCCATCAAGGAATCGGGCCGGTCCCCGCACCTAACACCAATATCCTCGAGCTCGCACTCGCACTCGTGGCCGTGGTGCCGTGGAGGTGCCGCCGTGCTCGTACTGCACTCGTGGCCGTGGTGGTATTCGGGCCGCCGGGTGCCGCTGCCGCTGTACGGCCGCCGTACTGCACTCGCACTCGCACTCGTGGCCGTGCCGCCGGTGGTGGTGCCGCCGTGCTCGTACTCGAGCTCGCTACCGCCTCGTAGACTCCTATTCGTGCTCGCAGCAGCAGCCTAACCGCCCTCGTAATAACCGCACTCGCCTCGAGCTGATCTTCTCGCAGAATCGCAGCTAAGTCCGGCCGCAGCAGCAGCAGTACTATCTCGCCGCTTCTCTCGCCTGCCTCTACTGCACTCGTATGCCGCTGCACTCCGCATCATCCACACCTCACCGCTGGTCTCTCCGCTACCTGGCCCTGATCCTAAGGCCGGGTGCCGGCAAGTGGGGCTCTACATCATCCCTCCCGTACGAGGGAAGGGAGGTGGCTCGCCCCGTGGCAGCCCCATCTCGCCTCGCTGCACTTCTAAGGGTATCCGCCAGATTTCCCGCCTACGCCCCGCTATCCGTAATGTATACTGATCGCGCACTGCACGCGGCTCTCTCGCCAGCCGGTGACCTCTCGTAGGGTCTCCATATAATGTCTACCGCTGTAAGGCCCTCTAGCATATGTCTATAGAGGCCACATCTCGACTCGCAACAACCGCCGTGGCGCCCACGATCCCCAACCACCTCTCAAATCCATATCGGACACACGACTCCGTGGCCCCGGTCGCCGGGTAGCCTCTACTCGCCTCGATGCATACGATGTGCTCGTATGCCCAACAAAGGCAACAAAAATGTAGAACAAATACCAAATCGCCTCCTCCGCGATAGCCCCATAACTCCTCAGAGCAATCGCACTGTATACACCGGTGCCCATGCAAAACAGTGTGCTCCTCCACCATCTCCAGTAGAGACTCCCCATCAATGCCCGTGGGAAGCGGCCTCCTCTCGAATCCGGAGGGCGGCAGTGTGATCCCTATCATCACAACACGGCAAGCCGTGTCTCATGTCTCAGTGTGCGCGTATGTACATGTCACTATATCCAATGCTCGCGCTATGATATGTCGTAAGCGCGCCGCATCCCCAAAACTCGCAGATGCTATCCATGGCAGCTTCTCGACCTACCAAAACGGCCTCTCCTCGATCGGAGCCGCAGGATGCGATACACATCCTCTAATGTGACCGCTATCTCCCTTGGCCGGCAGATGGAACACATTGGCCGCCGATCCCATCTCTCGATGAGGGCGACCATCGCCGTGATCTCTCGCCGATCGCTTCCACTCGACCCCGCCGAGCCCCACCTCGCGCATGATGGCCCAATGCGCCGCAGATATGTGTGGCCTCATCCGACTCAATAGTGGAGGCATCCTATCACGCATCGTCAACTGCTGACGTGCCTGCAAAACCAACCCACATTCTTAGACCCACTCTTTATTATAACACCTACTTTACCATCTAAACCCCTTTTCAGAACACCCAAATCTAACCCCACACCTCACCTTTCTCCAACCCAACACAACTCACCCCACCAAGCCCCCCAACCCACCTTAAAACCTAAACCCTAAACCCTAAACCCCTAACCCAATCCCCTACCCCAACTCAACCCAACCCAACCAACCCACCCCCACCAAGACCCCCTAAACCCACCCCAACCCAAAACCCCCTAAACCCTAAACCCTAAACCCCCAACCCACCCCTAAACCCTAAACCCTAAACCCCAACCCAATCCCCTACCCCAACTCAACCCAACCCAACACAACCCACCCCACCAAGACCCCCAACCCACGTTAAAACCTAAACCCTAAACCCTAAACCCCTACCCCAATCCCCTACTCCAACTCAACCCAACCCAACACAACCCACCCCACCAAGACCCCCAACCCACCTTCAAAACCTAAACCCTAAACCCCTAAAAACCCTAAACCCCAACAACCCCACCAAACCCCCAACCCACCTTCCCTAAACCCTAAACCCTAAACCCCTAACCCAATCCCATTCCCAACCCAACCCAACACCCCAAAGCCATACACCCTCAATACCACCCTCAACCCAACCCTCCCCCACCGATACCGGCCGATACGAGACCGATGCCGGTCCCCCATTCTAACCTTACTCTTTTTTTTTTTTTTTCGACCGATGCCGGTCGCCTAGTGACCGACATCGGTCACTGTCCACTACCCGAGCCGAACCCGCGCACGGCCCCCAAAACTCATTTTTTACCTATTTCTACCCATCCACCCACCCAAAAACCCTAAAATTTTACACACCTAGCCGCCTTAGCCTATCTAACCTATCTACCCTCTCCCTTTCTCAAATTACCTCCATTTACCCATTATTTCCTACAAAATACCAATTCCTACCCAAATCCCAAAAACCACATAACTCAACCAAATCACCAAATTAAAGAGTTTAGAACCTACCGGTACGACGACACGCCGTCGTGGTGGGATGGGTGGTGGCGGTCCAGCTGGTCCAGCTCCTCCGGCTCCTCCTGCCTGTGCCATGGCTCCAATCCTGATCTGCTGGGTCCCTGCCAATCACTCGCGCCGCTCTCTCAACTAACTTTCGCCTACTATCAACTCTCTCCGCCAATCAAATAGCTCCACCTCACTCAATACCCTCCAAATCAACTCTCCACGCCGATAAGTCAATTTGGATTACAAATAACAACAAAGTGACAATGACAGCCGTATATATTTCTTTTTATAGGTTTTTCGACTTAAACCGATGTCGCTTTTCTTTTTTGCCTTCTAGAAACCGGATCGGCCCCTTAACCGATATCGGCCATGATGAATCGACGCTTGCTTTGATACCCCTTTACCCCATTCTTTGCCGCTCCTTACTCCTCGCCTCTTTTCACCAATATCGCCTCTCGCCCACCTTTGCTGCACAACATTTGCTTCCTCGTCCGCCCAACAAGGCTCGCCCTACACCTTTCGCACAACATTTGCTTCCTCCGTCCGGCCCAACCCAAGGCCTCGCCTACCAATTGCCCGACCCAAGGCCTCAACCCCTACCTATTTGCCCGACCCAAGGCCCGACCCAAGGCCTTATTTGCCCGACCCAAGGCCCGCCGCCCACCAAGGCCTCAACCTACCTATTTGCCCGACCCAAGGCCTCGCCCCCGACCAATTTGGCCCGACCCAAGGCCTCAACCTACCTATTTGCCCGACCCAAGGCCTCAACCCCTATTTGGCCCGACCCAAGGCCTCAACCTACCTATTTGCCCGACCCAAGGCCTCGCCCCGACTACCTATTTGCCCGACCCAAGGCCTCACCTACCTATTCGCCCGACCCAAGGCCTCGCCCACCACCTATTGCCCGACCCAAGGCCTCAACCTACCTATTTGCCCGACCTCAAGGCCTCGCCTACCAATTTGCGCCCGACCCAAGGCCTCAACCTACCTATTTGCCCGACCCAAGGCCTCGCCCTACCTATTTGGCCCGACCCAAGGCCTCAACCTACCAATTGCCCGACCCAAGGCCTCAACCTACCTATTTGCCCGACCCAAGGCCTCAACCTACCTATTTGCCCGACCCAAGGCCTCGCCCTACCAATCGCCCGACCCAAGGCCTCAACCTACCTATTTGCCCGACCAAGGCCTCAACCTACCAATTGGCCCGACCCAAGGCCTCAACCTACCAATTGGCCCGACCCAAGGCCTCAACCTACCAATTGCCCGACCCAAGGCCTCAACCCACTTATTTGGGCCGACCCATGGCCACCACCCAACAACTTGGCCCGACCCAAGGCCGCATCACTTCCATACTATACCCACAATCAACGCTTTTATTTTATCCATCCATCCTGCACTTTGTGTTCCATCGAGCTCATTTGTTCGTGTTTTAGCATGATTAGGGTCCTCGACTTGATCTGCGACCAACTTTGCCTGACTCTAGACCGTGACGCTTATCTCAACCAAACCAACCATTCGTACCGCCGAACATGCCTAAACGCTCGCATTTTACCTCGTTATATACCCCGAGCTACTTCCTATGCCTTGATACCAGTGATTATATCACCCTTGTTTGGATAAACTATCGACCTTTGCCTATACATTGCTGGTTTGCTCACAAATCATGTACCCTAGTCGTATTTTTGCATTTCAACATGCGTCTCGCTTCCTCGACCTACACCATCACCTTACCATCCTCTCTACCACATATACTCTTTATCAACCCTATCCCCGATTTCCTGCTCACTCAATCTCGTGATAGATTTGAGGGGGATTACCTATATCTTTAACATGAGAAACCACTTCATATTATTGTCCGCGCAGCCTTTACGTAACAAGCTACACGACAATAAGGGGCTAATGTAGACACCAAATTCGTGTCTCACGACCCTCGTGACCCGCATCCCATTTCGCAACCTAACCTCATTACCTAAACTTCACACAATTATTTATTAATTACCTCAAATTGATAAATCCACATCACCTTATCCGCCACCTCACTTCGCCACCTCATCATGACCTAGCCCTAACCCTAAACTAACCTAATTAAGACCCATGACTTGGTCTAGACTCACATCCATAACTAATGCCTCCTTACTCGCACTCAAAGCCGACCTTCTACCACTTGACCAAGCCCGCAACCGATCTCTCGAGAAAAGTAGGAAGGTGGGCTATTTTACTAAAAATAGCCTACTTTTTCCTAACCGATGCCGGTTCTACTCGACCGCCGCTTGCTTACGCAACCGCCATCGGCTCCTCGTAAATGGGCTCCCAAACCAAAACAACGGATCGGAATTTCATTTTGAGATCACCAAGGATTTTTGAATCAAAGGAGAGTCCAAAGCGATTAAGAGAGTCCGTAACTTCACTTGACCAAGCAGAGACGAGTGAAGAAACCAAGAGTCAGCAAACAAGGAGATCAACTGCATCTTCATCAAAACCAAGTAGTTACATCTCGCATGTCCTCCATTATAACATTTCTTATGCTTTTGGAATTACAAATTCCTCCCAAATCCATCCTCGAATCCATTATCCAACGTGCTATTGCCATTGCCTCTAACTATCATTCCTTAGCTTCTAACCATCCCATTTCCCAATACCATCCAAAATCAGCCATTACAAACTCCACAACCAGCCCGTAAGACTAGAACCCACCGGATCGGTTATCGCAGAATCGCCATCGCTTATAGGTAACCGCATCGGTTCCTTTGATCAAAACCAGAAAACAGCCTTTCCCCTACCTAGCTTCAAATAAGCAATTTGATTGATATTTTACAATATTTTGTGTTAACTCATGTTAATAGGGAAACCACCACCTTCAAAGGAAGTTTTACATTTCCCGCCCAAGGCGCTTCTCATTTATTATCTAATCAAAATCTTGTGGTCTTGTGTTCTTATTTGCAGTAGTCCTTCCTGCAAAAAAGGAGTTCTTCGCAGCCACACCGATCTTTCTCTACGGTACGCGCACATCATCTCGACATTACTAGAGAAAAATTTTATTAAGGAGTTTCCAATTATCCTTCCTCCTAATATAGTTTGATTATATCAATTCTTTTGTGCAATATAATTCTTTACTCTTTCATTCTTGATGAGGGTTTTATAATTCTATTTATGCAACAAATTTTGATGTTGCCGAGGATGGAAATCATACCTAGTGTGAGGTAATGTTAGGTGGGGAAAATGAATAAGTATTAGAAGGAACTAGAGAACACGCGCATGGGATAAGAAGGAGCATGTGGGAAGGATGATCAATGTTTCATGTGAGACTACGTATACAAACTTATCCATTTTCTAGGAACATGCTAAAAAGAGAAAAAGTAGATGGAGTGGTGCCCAAGTAAAGATAAAATCATGGAGTCTTGGGGGCCACGTAAAGGCTACTTTTTGAGGGAGAACATGATGTTCGAACACACACATGGAAGCTAAAAATGGGATTAAATTATAGTTTATCTATAGAATTAATCTATTACTAGGCTTGTTATAAAATCATGCATATTGTCTATTTTGAGCATGCAACCTATTTTAAGACTACATGGGTGGTGAAGGGAAAGTCCCCACCCCTATATATAATTTTTGTACTTCATTGTTTGAGAGACCACCCATGATATATTATACTTATGCTTCCCTCATGTACTAGTGCATATGAATATGTGATAATATTGTTATGTATTCAATTTCTACTATGTAATACTTCTATTATGAATAGATCATGATTGTTGATATGTCTAAATATGGATATTACATGGTAAAATCAATCTTAGTAATTATTTGATTTATTATGATTCCTTATTACATGTATTTCCTTATGATATCTATAAGAATATACTCTTGAATGTATTCTTTGATATTGGTAATCATGAACATGCATGCTAACATCTTGACGATTCGGTGCAAAGGAGGGACCTGGTAGCTTTGTACGCTTCAGGTGAGTGTTCGGATATGTTTGAATGAAGTTTCAATGCACATAATAGTTAGTTGAAATAAAAAAGGGATAAATTTTCCTTTGTGAATCATCCCCGTATCATGTATTATTTATATTTAGTTGTTATTCCAATAGTTTAGGTTAGTGTGTGTTGAGCTAGGAGATAAGGAACCAACCTTCTCTTGAGGTTTGTCCCAAGGAAAAAAGTCACACACTTTGAGGACAATCCCATGTTCACCAAAAGTGTTTATGTTCATCCATGACCATTCAAAGGGTTCCACTTTTTTGTGTTAATAGTTATAGCACACCCGTGGGACATTTTTAAGGATTTGATATCATATCACTAGGATTGGTGTGTATCTTAGAGATTTACATCCTTTGGAGGCTTCAAAGCAACACAATTAGTGACTCCTAATCATCATCATCATCATATATATATATATATATATATATATATATATATATATATATATATATATATATAAGCATCTTACCTTAGTTTCATGATAATATTTCAAATAAGACAAAGGATATCTAGTGGAGATCCTTTTGACTACTTGAAATTATCACCAAGGATAAGAAGAAGAGGGAGATCCAAACAAAGATCACAATCATCTCCAAATAGAGTTCTCTCTAATCCTCCTCCTAGTAGGCCCTTTTTGTTGACTTCTAGGGTTGTAATGCCAATCACATTCATGTATCATTAGAAAAATATATATTTTTTCACATCCAGTGGAGGAATCCATTTAATTTTGGCCTGATATGTTAACATTCTAGTTACAACATGTAAATTTGTTCCTTTCTTCACTAGAGAGAATACTACAATTCCCACAAACCATATCGAGATGTTGCAAATATATGCTCGTATACCATGTGACACAATAAAATGTAGTAGTTGGGATTTTGGTGGCTTACTTCAAAGGAAAATCTCTCCAATGATATAAGATCTTGAGAGTTACCTCTATCTCTACATCGATGAGTTAGGAGAATCTCTTTATAACTATTTTAAAGATAAGTTAGACTATATATCTTTGGTGGGGAAGCTGACAACAAAAAATAGGAAACACATGATATAATGATTGATTTTAACATCATATTCCATATAACTTGGGATAAAATCCCTCAAATGGTAATATATACACCTCAGTATGTAAATATTTATTATCTAAGGACATTAAATAGTTACATTTCTATCATGATTTAGTCCATGTGGGGTAGAACCTTATCAAATTCCTATGACATTGCTATTAAATTGGAGATTAGTCTTATTCAAGATGGGAAACTTGTACCTATACCTCTTATTCCCACATTATCAGAGTTTGGAACATCCACACCTTACCAAACCCCTAAATTAGCTCCCATTCCATCTCTAAGAAACCAAATATCAAATCAGGATTCTACCCCTATAATCCCTTCAAGTGAGTTACGAGGAAGTTATGAAGAAATTGTAAAACTTTGGAAATGATTTGGTATCCTTGAAGAAGTAATAAGATCAAAATTTTAGACCTTACCAACCTCTATACCAATCCAACAAGCCTCTTTATCCATCAAACAAACCACCATTCTAATAATATCCTCAAAATCAAATTACCCTTGCAAATATATTTAAGTCTTATAGACCAAATGTGGCTAGTTCCTCTAAGGCTTTAGGTCTAGTTCAAAATAACCTTACACAAGATTATGAGTGGTGACTCCCTTTTAATCTTTTGTAAAACCAAGAAACATGACCTAATGGAATTTTGAACCAATATTTGATGGTGAAAAATGCATATTTCCCTCAAGATGTTCCCATGGTAGGAAGTAGCTCAAGAAACATTGCCAACTGATACTTCACTTGTGAATTAGAAAATGGAATAATTTTACGGAATCAATCAACTGGAAAAGAGTAATCAACCACCTTCACCAAGTGTAGCTACAAACACTAGATCAAAAGAAGGAAAATGGAGGTGAACACTCCATCTCTTAATTCATTAAGTCTTCCTCACAAAGACAGACAATCCATAGACTTGGGAGGATTCTAGACCTCAACAAGTGATCTCGTGGAATGTAGAAAACCTACAGAGTGTACTACGAGATCTCAGAGAACATAGATCTGTACTTAGAGGAAAACCCATAAGACAAAAATAATCCACAGCCTAAGGGAAATCTACGAATGTAGAATTTATGCCATCCAAAGAAAACCCACAAATTGGATAGACAAGAAAGGAAAGTGCCACCCTATATTGTAGAGGTCCATGAATATTCCTTTTAACATCAAAAAGTATATGAAAAGAACCAATGTGGGAATATCTATCTATTCCTATACAAGTATATCTCATATAAGCCATAATGGTTGACCTCTCTATACTAAATGAAATTTCCAAGGAGAAGAAAAAGTAGTGCTCACGAACGCACTTCAACAAAAGGATGAAAAACTAAGCAATTGTTAGGAATTTTAGGCACTAAGAGGGTGGATGAATCAATGTTGATAAAAAACAATTATCAATAAATTTCCACTTCTTTATCTCATACTCGCAATTAAACTATATTAATTGGCATAAACATGCAACATTGACCATGAAAGATAGAAAGAGTAATATACACACATGCATATGAAGAGACCAGATATAATGTGGGAAACCATTTTAAGAAAAAAACCCACTGAAACCAATGCACTAACTTGGAAAACTATCCTTCAGAGTTACAATGATTTCACGATTGAGCTACAACTCAATCTAGAGCTACAACTCTAATAATTTAACCAGCCACCACCTAGTCTTTGACAAGCTACAACTTTCTTGGAAGCCACAACTCCCAAATTTGGTATAGCACCCATTGACCTTTAGTAAGCAAAAACTTACAAGGAGGATTCAACCCCTGGAATTTAATCAACCACAACTGATATTTTGTAATCCACTACTTACAAGGAGGCTACAACCCCTATGATCTAAGAAACAACTTAGACAAAATATTACACATAGTATTTGATCATCTAGATTCTATGTTGCACATACAACTTATTATAATCACTTTTCTCTTGTACTTTCATCATTCGTTCTTCATGATAAGATGTTTAGCATTCTTATTACCTCTCTCTTTTGATTTGTCCCCTCAAAAATCACCGATCGGTTTTCTCGTTAATGGCTCTGTCTTCTCTCTAATTCTATTACTGATCTTCTCTTCCAGTTAATTAGTCTTAATTTGTTGGCGTTGTCTTCTCTTTATCTCTACAACAATTTCTTCATCATGCAATTCTACCCATCTTCATCACCGGATTATTTTATTGATATCTTTGTATGCTTTAACACATAACTCTGTTTCTCTTTAGAAAAATATTTTCAATGCATATCAATATTTCCCTTGGCACATTGTGATCCATTTCTTTGTCTTAGTATTCATACATTCATCTACTCTGATTTTGAGTTCTTGATATGCTTCTCCAATTAGCAACTCTTCATGGATATATCAATCTTGTCTCTTTCTAAAAACTTTTGAGCATAGCTACACCTTCATCATCTTCACCGGATGTCTCTCTCTTCCCATTTATCCTCCATCTTGCACTATCCTTGCTCAATTCATCAACAACCACTCATACATTCAATTCTTACTCAAATAGAAAATTGTAACTAATTTTATGGATTTTGATTTTTGAATTTATTGATCCATAGGGATCTAGAAAGAATCCAGTTCATCAAAACAACCAATACTAGAAGAAAAAGTGAGAAAAATGATGAACAGGTTGTAAAGTTACAGAATCACCCCTCTATGTAGAAAGGTGTTTTTGTAACTACCATGGAGGTTACGTAACCACACCTACACAAAACGATGGTTGTGTAACCACCATCAAGAAGACACCGGTGGTCCTGTCATTTATCACTGAAAAATAAAAATAAATCAATGAACGATCGCAGAATTAAAAATTTTGATCTCATCTCTTCCTTGGACACCCCTTCCCATTCTCTAGTGCATAGGAGGACATGAGAAATAAGTATTTAAGAAAGAGAGAAAGTGGGAGCTAGTCATTCGATTCGTGGGAGAAGTAAGCAAGAAGAATTCAATGCTAGAGTTGAATTATAGAAGTAATGAGTGCGAGAACAGAGCTAGCAAGTAAAGAGGGGAAGTTTTTATAGTTTTTACTTTCCTTCATCTTATTGTAATTTGTATCTATTGAATTGGCCAATACATATAAGTGGGAAGAAAGAGAAATTTCCCTTCCCGACTAGTTTTCCCTCAAATTGGGGGTTTCTAGGATAAAAATTTGGTGTCTTGTTGGTTTCAATTCCTTTTTATTTTATTGTAAATAATTCTAAGCAAAAAAATTTTCACTAACTTCCACAATATGTCATTTTCAAAAATTGAAAGTAGAACAATATTTTCTTTTGGTCTTGTAAATTATCCAAAGATTAGAGGTTTACGATCATTTTGGTATTAGAACTAATCATTATCTAGGACTATGGTATTCATTCTTGTGATTTGTATGAAAGTGACAAGGTCTAAAGGTGAGTTATTTTTACCTTGTGATCTAGACATATCTAAGAAGAAGTGGAAACAAAGAGTTCGAGATCAAATGGAGGAAGAGAAATTGGTCCATAGAATTGAGATTCTAGAGACCACGATGGATAGGATGTATAAACATCAACAAGAACTCTCATATCTACAAAATATGGATTCAGTCAAGCAATATAACATGGACTCAATGGTTTAATTTTTGGAAAAAAAAATTGGCATAGGAAAGAGCCAAAATGAGGAAGATGTAGAAGGGCGTGAAGAAGAAAATCCAGTTGAAAAGTTAAAATTTAATCATACTCCTTTAAAAGTTGAGACTAAGTTTTAAATTAATATCTTTGAAGGACAAGTAGATGTAGAGTTATTAGATAAATGGTTAAAGCAACTGGAATTTTAATTTAGTGTTCATAATATCACGAAGGCACAAAGGATTACCTTTGCACATCTCAAAATGGAAGGTTGTGCTCTAGTTTGGTGGGAAGCCCATCTAGCCACTTGTGAGAAGAAAAATGTCCCATTGTCGATGAACTAGGAGGGTTTTAAAGAATTTCTTAGAGCTAATTTTTATCCTATTGGCCATAATACTTGACCAAATGATTAAATGGTAGTACTTTAGACAAGGAAGTGGTCAAAGTGTGTAGGATTATACTACGAGTTTCAGAGACAAGCCATGTTGCTTAATATGGACTTGGAGGATGAGGATATTCTGACCAAGTATTTTGGAGGACTTCACACTCACCTTCAAAGGAATTTCATCTCCATGAAGCCCAAGGATCTCAATGAAGCTTGTGTACAAGCATATTACATAGATGATGAAAGGAAGCAAGGAGAAGCAGATTCAAAGATAAATTAGTCAACAAATCAGCCAAAGAAAGAACAGGGAAAAATAAGTAACAAAGATAAATGGAAAGGGAAAGGTACACAAACTACCACTAATTTGAATACTTGTAAAGATCCCAAAAAAAATTAATAATTGTGATATCAATGGTCATATTGATGCTACATGTTGGAAGTTACATCCAAAGTTACATCCAAAGAACCGAACCAAGGATTCAAAGAAATCCATGATAGTTGTAAAGAAAAATGGGGAGGTGGAAATAGAGGATGATTCTGATGTAGACAAGAGGCTTGGATGCATGGCCACCAACATAAACAACCAATAGGAGAAAGAAGAGATGAGTAGGTTATTCCGATCAAAATCCAAATAAAGATAACTAAGGTAAATGATTTGGTTGATATTGTTTCTCAATCTAATTTTATTTTTGATGTGGTTGTGAAGAAGCTTGGTCTTTAAACTTACGAGCATCCACATCCATATCCTTTGGGATGGGTGAAGAAGGGTGTAGAGATTTAGGTAACAAGAAGATGTAAGTTAAAATTTGGGATAAATTCTCAGTATATAGATGTATTGGAAGCTGATGTAATTCCACTTGATGCATTTGATGTTGTTTTTAGGAGTCCTTACTTATATATCATGGATGCCATATTCACAAGAAGGGAGAACCGATATAGATGGGTCAAGGATGGAATCAATTACAACATCCGGCACACCAACGTAAGATGAAAATTGTTATGGTAAGTGATAACCAAGAAAAAGACTAATTCAGAAAATCATAATCAGTTTTGTTTACTTTTGTTGAAAGATAAACAAGATGGGGTGGAAATTTCAGATGTTTCTAACCAAGGGATGAAGGATTTGGATAGTATTATTCAGTCTTTTTAGGAAGTATTTCAGACTCCCAGTGGGTTACCACCAAAACGGGAGGTAGAGCATGAGATTCATTGTTGTCGAGTCCCCTAGGAAATCCTTATTGGAGAGTACAAAGGTAAAGAAATAACTCCAGGAGCTATTAGAACAAGGGGTAATACACCCAAGCACCTCACCATGTGGTTCACCTATTGTGATGGTGCCGAAGAAGGATGGTTCTTGGAGGATGTGCATCAACTACCATGCCTTGAATAAGATCACCATAAAGAACAAATATCCACTCCCATGCATAGATGACCTCTTGGACTAGGTTCAACATGAAAAGTTTTTAATGAAGTTGGATCTCAAGTTAGGTTTTCATTAGGTCAGGATGAAGTAGGAGGATATATGGGAGACTCCTTCAAAACAAAAAGGGTTTGTATGAGTTATTATTACTTCCATTTAGTTTATGTAACGCACCCGATACATTTATAAGATTAATGAATGATGTATTGTGGGAATTCATATATTCATGTGTCATTATTTATCTAGACGATATTATGATTTTTAGTGCCAATGGGAGGAACATCTAACTCATTTACAACAAGTCTTGCAAGTTCTCATAGAGAAACAATAGCTATGCAATATGAAGAATTATGAATTTTCCAAACAGTCACTTGTCTATCTTGGGCATGTAGTTGGAGGAGGATAGATATGAGTGGATCCAAAGAAGGTGGAAGCCATCAAAGAATCGTTAACACCAATGAGAGCCATAGAGACTAGAAGTTTTGTGTGAGTGTTTCACCTTTTTCTTAGATTTTTTCTTTGAATTATTGATGAAACAGAGATAGGGTAACGGACATAGGAGGAATACTTGTTCAAATGTCGATTGATGGGTTGTTGTGCATGTATGAATTCGAATCCACACACTGACCATGAGAGCTTCCTTTTGGCTAGGAGGAACTACCTGTAATGAAAGCAATACTACCAAAAAGAATTAAACAATATGGGTAGTGAACTCGCATAGCATGAGCTAGATCCAGGAAGCCCGATACTTCCTAGATGGTGTCGATACAACTTTTTAAACAAATTAATGCTTGAGAAAAAGGTAAATCCTATTGTTATTTTGAAAATATTTAGGTATCTCACTTAAAAACACAATAAGAAAATAGATCTAATCTAATAGGCTAAGCTAGAATAGAATCCACAGGTCAAATGGTTCATTATGGGTTCTTCGGTCTGATAAAGGTCTCGGGTAGGTTACAAGTGAGTGAGGGTGAGGTAAAATTAGGTGGATAGGTCTCTTTTAAGACTGTGTGGGAAAACACAAAGATCGGCGTCGGTCAGGGGTGACCAACCGTGGTTAGGTATAATTGGCACTAGTTCTTTGTGAGATCTGAAATGTCATATAATGGGGTTTTGGTCTCCTTTCTTATTACATAAAGGATTTGGGTTGGTCAGGACGAGGTATTGGGTGGCTGGAATATGTTTTTACGAGGTTTTTATGGGTCTATAGAGGTACAAAATGTTGGAGATGGTCAATAGGGAGCAAGATAAACAATGGATGATAAAATAATGATAAAATGAAGTAACTAGGAAGTATGATGTTGTACTTACATGGATTTCATTCCTGCAAGTCTATGTGTGAAAGGTGGAGGTGCTTGATGATGGGTTTGAAGGCTACAGTGATCACCAACTGAAGAAAATCTTCTGCATGGGCTGCATACACACTCCTCTTTTGCTTGGATAGATCATAATGTGGGTGGGATGGGGTGGGTGTGCGAGAAGATACTCAATCCCCTTCCTTGGATGTCGATTCTTGCTTTGGAATTGGCTCTCTAAAGATGTGTTATCTCTTTGAGATTTCGTTATTTCTCATCAACTTTCTCCCAATGTTTTCCAACTTGCTTCCAAATTCAAACCCTAAGAATAAGGTTGTTTTGGGATTAAAAGGGGTAATCGACGGTGGTCCGCTTAATCAGCAACAATTAGGGGAAACCGACGTCGGTCAAGGCAGGATTTCCTAGGTTTACTAAACTTAGGGAGATCCTCTTGATTTCCTCGGATCTTGTGTCATTATCTCACGGATTCGACTAGGAGCTTCTTGTGAGCACATGGGAATGTGGTTAGAGGGAATGTAGGCATTGATTTTTAGGGTTTTGGTAAGACTTAGTTAGTTATGGTAACTTGCTAAGAATAGGTCTTAGGTTGAGTTAGCTTGGTGAGGTGTCTAAGTGAACTGTTTGTGTAGATATTATTTAAATAAGATATTTAAATAATAAATATAGTGAGGATAAAGCATTAATTTAATTAAATTAATATTAGTAGGGTGAAGGGGGTCATGGCTAGGTAGATGTAATAAAGGGGGCTTATATGTTGAGGGATGAAGGGGAGTGTGACCTAATTTTAGTGTCTAAATTTTTCCCCTTTTTGTTGCATAGCTTGTATTGGTAAGCGATGCTAACAAAAATAAGATGTGGTTGGCCCATGTGAGGGTGAAGGTGATCCCCCTCAAACCAAGAACTGATGAAGCAAGAGTGAAGCGGTGAGTGGTTTGATAAAAGGTAAATGTGAGGAAAAGGTAAGTGGGTGCAGGGGAAGAGGGTGAAAGGTCTACTCAGGTGATCTAGGTAATGGGTCAGGGTCAAAGGTAGCAACATTCAAATGCACACACATGTATAAACTACAGCACACTACCGGGTTGAAGAGCAGCAAACTCTACATCATCTAAGGTCAATAGGTTTATCCAAACAAGGGTGAAGTGAATCCAGTATCCAAGGTATAGGATAAGGTCAAGAAACACAACGTAGGTTAGGTGCAAGAACATTTAGGTATGTTCGGTACACCAAAGGTAGGGTCAGGATAAATGGTCATGGCAATAGGCTAGCTAAGGTCATTAGGTCAACAACACAAGGTAACGTGCCACAAGGTATAGTGAACACATGAGGTCAAAGGTCACTAGCGATGGTCCAAGTCTAAATATCAAGATCATGGCATGGGTAAGGCCGAGGTAGGGGTAAAATAATGAGTCCCCAAAGGAGGACAAATAGAGGTAGTAAATGATGAGTTCAGGTCATAGGCATGGATTGAGTCGAGGTTGAGTTAGGTTGGTTTTAGGCATAGATGTGCATTTCGGTATTTTGATAACAAATGGCAATATAAATGCATGAGATAGTGTAAAATGTGGAAAATGTTGGTTATGTATGAAAATGTGAAATAATATAAGTGGTAAAAGTTATGTGGTATATGGTTTAGATGTCGAGGTTTTTGATATGAACAAGAAATTAGGTAAAGGTGGGAAAATGGTTAGGGTAAAGAGTGGCCGAGCTAACCTTCCAGGGCCCCATGCCCTAGAAGTGTTGCCTACATAGTCCTGGTGAAAAGGGACCTCAGACCGATGTAGTTCTCCCATAAGCTAGGAAAGAATATGAGAAGATAGAAGAATAGGTAGTGAGGTTGATAGTTAGGTTGGATTTGAGGTCATAAGTATGATGAGGTCAAGGTCAATTAGGTGAGGTGGAATATAGGTAGATAGGTATGGGTGATTTTAGGTCGATAGGTAATGCTTGATTCCAGGCCATGGGTATGATTAGGTAATGTTTGGGTAGATAGGTAGAGGTGATTTTAGGCTGATTGAGGTGTGAGAAGAAAATCCCAAAAGACAGGTGTCGAGAGCCTAGTCCTATATAGGAAGATCGAAAGATAATGAAGAAGAGAAAAGATAGGAGGGGGCAAGAAAGCCACCCGATTGGAAAGGATCAAAACGTATGAAACATATCTACAGATAGGTTAGTGAATGTAAGACCCTAAAAACATTGCATGATTGATTACTCTAAAGGTGAAGAATAGTCACAAAATCACTAAATTTTGTAGGTTCAGCAGAGTCCCTTGAGGTAGTATGAAGTGAAAAAACAACGGGTGAGGAGGTGCGAGTAATTGGGTCATAAAATGGGAAAAGGAATGTCATGGGCAATAGAGCCACGATCACAATAGGCAAGTCCATGACAAAAAGCTTATTTTCTTTTTATTTTCTTTTTGAATTTGTAGATAGACTGATCGATGTGGGAAGTCTATACGGGAGGAATATATGTCTCCTTGAGGTCTTTGCAAAGCTGATCGATGCAGGAAGCTTCTGAATTTTGATTTTTGAGAAAATAGTCTTCTTTTTGGAAAAACTATGTAGAGAGTTGTGAGCTTTTTATAGCTGTCCTTCGAGGGAGCAGTCTACTTATAGTGACAATTGAAGGCGGAAGATGTCCTTTTGAGGGATTCATCTTTTATATTGGAAGTTTGACTCAAGGAGTTGATCCCTTATATTGGAAGATGTCCTTTTGAGGGATTCATCTTGTTTTTTTGGCTTTTAAGTCATGGACAAGACTATAACGAATCATTTGGTTCTTGTTGAGAAGGCAAGGGTGAATGATCATGGGATCTCATCTAAAAGAAGACAAAAAGTATCCATGAGAATCATGCCATGTACAGAGCCATTGTGCACATATTTAAGATAAGGCAAAAGGGTTATGGGTAATCACATGATTCTTGTTTAACCATTAGGAAGATGGATGGAGTGGATAGCACTCAAGGGACAAGCCTGTAAAGAGACATAGGGTGAGGTAGGACAACAAGTCAACAATAGAATGGTTAAATATGTAATGCGTTAAGGGGCTCAGGTTTCAGTTTACCCTCAAGCGAGGACAAATGATAGGCACCCGATCCATAGGTATGAGTTACGATGTATGGTCCAAGCCAATTAGGAGTGAATTTTCCTGTTTACTTTTTTCTACTTTAGTTACATGTTGATTTTATTTCAAAACAAGGTCACCAACTTGGAAGGTTCATTCATGAACACGTTTGTCATAAGCACGTTTGATATGTTGTTGATAAACTTGAAGGTGATCCAGAGCGTTAAGACGCGGCATTCGTCTAATAACTCTAGTTGTGTTAAGCGGTCCTGATGAAAGTCATCATCAGTAAGCATGTCATGGAGAGAAATGTGAAGTGAGGGAATCTAGACTTTGAGAGGCAGAACAACCTCAATACCGTAGACTAGTGAAAAGGGTGTAGCCGTAGTGGCAGTGTGAATACTAGTACGGTATGCCCATAGAGCAAAAGGAATGTGCGTATGCCAATCCTTCCCAGTATCATCAACCACTTTCATGAGAATTTTATTGAGGGTTTTTTTAGTGGATTCAGCTTGGCCATTGGTTTGTGGGTAATAAGGTGAGGAGAAACAAAGTTGAATCTTTGAAGGTGTCGCAAAGTTTTTGCAGTGTTTTGTTTTTGAATTGTTTTCCATTATCAGTGATGAGGCGATGAGGGACACCAAAGTGAAAAATGATGTGATGGTTAATGAACTCACATATTTTCTTGGCTTTCATGGAGATGAGTGGTATGGCTTCTACCCATTTTGTGTAGTATTCGGTAGCAGTTATGATCTATTGATGGCATTGGGAAGAATGGGGATTGATTTATCTAACAAGATCTAAACCCCATTAAGAGAAGGGCCAAAGGTCACGAGTGACCTATAAGGCATGACTGGGTGTATGATGAAGGTTGGAATGTTGTTGACATTTCACGCAATGTTTGACATAGTCATAACAATCATGGTTAGGGGTTGACCAGTAATAGCCTAGGTGAAGAATATGCTTAGTAACAAAGAAGGTCACTAAAGTGACCTCCACATATGCCATCATGAACCTCCTTGATGGTATAAGGGATTTCAAAACTTGTGAGGCATCATAAGAGAACACCATTAAAGCCGTGCTTATAGAGGAGTCCTCCCAGGATAATGAAATGGGAGACCTTCTTAAGGAAGGCACGTTGTCCATTACGGGTGAGATCAGGAGGTAAGATGGAGAGGGAAAGGTAGTCAGAGTATTGTTTATACCAAAGGTCACTCGGGTCAGGGGTGTTAGTTCCGATTGAGTAAACATTGTGAGGTAAATAAGAAGGTGAATGGAGGCATTGTACAGTGAAAAATATTTTGGAATCGGTAGGGGAAGTGGGTATTTGGGAAGCTAAGTAGGCCATGGTGTCTGTAAATTTGTTGGTTGACCGTGGGATGGTTTGAAGGGTGTAACGATCAAGGTGGTCAAAAGTATTTCTACATGATGTTTATACTTTTGAAGTATCTCATTACGACATTAGTACATACCATTGACTTGGTTTATGACCAATTGTGAAT
This sequence comes from Taxus wallichiana var. yunnanensis, assembly GCA_018340775.1. Taxonomy (NCBI): domain Eukaryota; kingdom Viridiplantae; phylum Streptophyta; class Pinopsida; order Cupressales; family Taxaceae; genus Taxus; species Taxus wallichiana. Next base: position 417,428,878 of record CM031237.1, read on the forward strand.
CACCAAAGATGTGGATTGATTTGACATCAAGGGCATAGGCGGTCTGGAGACCTAGTATGAGTGCTTCGTACTTGGCAATATTGTTGGTGCATTCAAAGTCTAGTTTGAAAGACAAAGGCATGGGTTCTCCATCTAGAGGGATAAGGATAACACCAGCTCCACCCCCATGCTAACACTTAGAACCGTCGAAGAACAATGTCATTTGGTAAGGGGGTTCATCCAGGGAAAGGGTAGTAATGGATTCATCGGAAAGTCAAAATTAGAGGGTTGGTCCCTAGCAATAGGTGTGTCAACCAGTTAGTCAGCGATAGCCTGGCCCTTAATGGACTTTTGGTGGTTGAATTCTAGGTCTAGGTCAGCAAGGAGCATAATCCAACATGCGGCATGTTGATTTTGGTAAGGTTTAGCATACATGAAGTGTAAGGGGTTAGTGTTGGTCACAACATAGGTTTTGTGGTTGAGTAGGTAATGGCGGAGTTTGGTGGTGACAAAAACTAAGGCTAAGCAAAGTTTTTCAAGGTGAGTGTATCGGGTTTCATAGTCTAGAAGGGTATGGCTTATATAATAAACCACCTACTCCCTATGTTGTTCATCACGATGAGCGAGCATGGCTCCTAAGGAATGATCGGTAGCTGATATGTATAGGTAAAAAGGTTGATCGCCTTTTAGTGGAATGAGTACGAGTGGTTGGAGAAGGTTTTGTTTTAAGGCCTCAAAAGCTTTATGGTAGTCATCATCCCATTTGAAAGAGACGTCCTTTTTGAGAAGGTGATGAAATGGTTGACAATGGTCGGAGAGCTGGGAAATAAATCAGCGAATGGAGTGTAATTTACCTTACAGGCTACGGAGTTGTTTAAGGTTAGTGGGCGAAGGAATTTCGAGGATGGCCTTGACTTTAGCTGGGTCAAATTATATACCATGGAGGGAAACAATAAATCCTAGGAGTTTTCCTGAGAGAACCACAAAGACGCACTTTTTAGGTTGAAGGCGGACACAATATTTAATGAGGTGATCAAATATGGTTTTGAGGAAAATGAGGTGTTTGGCATGGCGTTTAGATTTAGCCAAGAGATCATCCACGTAATCTTCCAATATGCGTTGCATGATATCATGGAAGATGTAAGTCATAGCATGCTGATATGTAGCGCTAACATATTTAAGGCCAAAAGGCATGACTCGATAGCAAAGGTTCCCCAAGGGGTAATGAATGTGGTTTTGTGTTGATCTTTTGGGGCAAGCAAAATTTGGTTATAACCCAAGAAACCATCCATGAGTGAGAGCATCTCATGACCCACGGTAAGGTCAACTAGTTGATCAATACCGAGCAAGGGAAATTCATCTTTTAGGTAGGTGAGGTTGAGGTCATGGAAGTCCGTGCAAATATGGAGTCCCCCTGTTGCTTTAGTGATAGGGACAATGTTAGAAATCCAATGAGGATAATCAATGGGTAATATGAAGGAAATGGAAAGAAGGTGCTGAAGTTCTTCTTTGATAAGAAGAGAAATGTGAGGGTGCATTTTCCTCAGCTTTTGTTTGATAGGTTTGGCATCGGGAACGGTTACGATATTGTGGACCACTATGGTGGGGTCAATACTCGGGCATGTCTACGTAAGACCAAGCAAAAGCATGGTTATGATCTTAGAGAAAGGAAGTGATGGCTTCCTATTCAGAACATCTAAAGATTGTCTGATCTTTAGGATGTGTGGGTCATCCTGAGTATGAATGTTGATCTCAATAGTTGATTCATTCAACATGGTTTGCGTCTTAGAGGGTAACGACCGATGAATATATGAGTCTTCTACACCAAGGTAGGTGAGTATGGATTCATCATCCTGACATTGAATGATGTTAATGGTCGGTGTGCCATCGTTGATCATCTCAGGATATAGGAATGGGAGAGTGGAAGGGGCCTCACCCTTGCATTGATAAGTCAAAGGCCCTAGGGAAATGGTGTTTATGAAAAAAAAAAGTTAGGAGGGATAGATTTAGGATCCATCGACTCTGTCGGTGAGGGTGGTGATGAAGGTGGAGAAGGGTTAGGGTCCTCAATGAATTCAATGTGGGCCTATTTGGTAGAAGGGTTGGGGAAGCCAATACCACTACGGTCATTATGTTTGTGGGTGGTACATGGAATAATAGTATGGTGGCCTTGCTCGTAAAATCCAAAACCAAAACCCTTACACACACAGAGGTGTAGGAAGGTGTAGGAAAAAAAAGCGATTGGTAAGTGATTGGAAGTCAGCCAGAAAATGGGCGGGGTTGTGATGGTGGTTCGGTGTGTAGGTAGTAGTATCAAGCCCCCATATGTGAGACTAGTACGAAGATAAGGAGGACCATAAAGGAGGTGTTCTCTTATATGGTGATCATAGCGAGGGTGTTGGTGAAGGCTTCCATACTTGCACGGAGAAAGGAATGTGTTGACGCTATATAGGTGGTATTCCCCAAGAGTGAGGTGTTGAAAAACACCTTCCAAGGGATCGATGGTTGGTATGTGGGTATCCGGTATGGGAAATGTGTCGAAAGGTCGATGCAAAGGTGGTGTTAATAGATTGGGAAGCTAATGGGTCAGCGGCAGATGTTATAGCGAAAGGGTAGGTGTGGAGGAGGTATGTGTGGTGAAAGCAATGGCTGTACTGGTAGGTGTGGGTGTAGGTGTAGGTGAAGTGGTATTGGTTGCGGAAGTAGACGGATTGACCGGTATGAGTACATCGTTGGGTCGGTAAAGCATGTTGCATGTTTTGAAAGGTGATGGGTCAGATGGAATGGTATAAGTGTGTCCTTCATGTTCAAACTTTACACAATGATGCAAAGTGGAAGGAACGTAACCCATGACATGGATCCAGGGTCTACCAAGCAACAAGTTATATTGGAATTCCCCCTCCAAAACATAAAATAATTTTGGAACAGTGTGGGGGCCCACGTGAATGTGAAGGATGACAGTGCCTAGTGTGGAGGTGATAGCGTCGTTGAATGAACACAACATGACCGGATGTTTGTGCATGCAATTGTCAGGTATGCACATTTGAGAAAATGCATGGGATGAAATGATGTTAATGTTAGCACCTCCATCAATCATCACATGGTGTACCCGTATGTCATCAATGTGTACAAAGATGAAGAGGGTTGGGTCTAGGTCATCATTTTGGTATGGCACAATCTCTATCTCTGAGAAGCTAAGGGAGGCCACTTGGTGAACAAGGTGAGGTGAGGATGAAGGTGGTAATTTGGTGAGGGAGGCTACATGATGGGGTGTGATAATGGAGGCTATGGGTGTAGGGTCATTGGGTAAAACCTTGATAGATTAAAGAACCTCCATGAGGGCTTGATGATGGGATTCCAAGGTTTGGATGAGGTCATATAAGGAAATTTTGAGTGGAGATTGGTGTAATTGTTTGAGCATGGTGTGATGTGTGACACCATTAGAAATGGGGTATGTGGGGCCGCAGATAGTTATCTTAGGTATGGGTGCAGATGGTATGTTGGGTATAGGATTGGTTGGTGGGTCAGCTACCTTTTCTTTACCCTTCTGTGCATGTGTAGTGACATGTACCATGTTGATTTGAGGGAATTTGTCAAATGGAGAGGGTGTAGGGTAAGTGGTATAATGACATGAAGGGAAAAACCTCTGGAGGAGAAAATCCTTGTGAGGTAAGTTGGGTGTAGCAACATTTGGGTTGTAGCATGGAAAGTTCTCGATGCGAACCATGTTAATTTCAAATTTTGTGTCCGGTTCCGGCATTTTGTGAGGGTGGAGGTTGTGTTTGTTAAGTGTGTAGTGTGGGAATGGGTGTATGTGAAGCGGGGTCCTCATCTAAAAGGTCATTGTCGTCAAATTTGGTTTCCAATGGACACAATTGGATAAGGATAGTTTTCAAGGCCTTGCAGTTCTCCACATCATGCCCTAGCACACAATGGTATGTGTAAATTTTGGTATCATCAAACCCCTTTGGCTTGGGTTTAAGGGGGTCATAAGGTTGGAGTAGCGTTAATGTGATAACAGAAGTCTCAAGGATGTTGGTTAAAATTTTGGCATAGGACCCTGTTAGTGGATTGTAATGGGAAGTAAATGTGGGTTTGAGTGTAGGTGTGGTTGGTTGTTGGGGAATTATTTTTGGAATTGTAGGAAGGGGTCGAGCTATGGATTTAGGTGTTGGTGTGGTTTGAGGTATCTATCGGGTTCATTTGGGTAGGGGTATAGTAGATGGATGAGTAGGAGGGTGTGGTTTTGTTTTGACTACCTTTTTGTGCAGTAATGGGGTTTTGTTTTTGGGGTGCACCTTCTTAGGTAAAGGTGATGTGGGTGTATGAGGTCTAGAAGGAAAAGTAGATGGAGGAAGAGGCCAAGTTACCCATGGGGATAACGGGGGTGCTATGAAGGTAGATGACACGGGTTGTGCTTGAGGTGTGAGGGACAATGACTGAAGTGTAGTGGGTAGTGAAGCAATGGCTGAAGGTATCGAGAGGTATTGGTGGTAAAGAGACTATAGGTGAGGATATGAGTCATGTTGTGTGCCTGGGTAGGTTAGAGATTTGTGAGGTAGGAATGGGTGGTTGTGTTATTGGGTTATGAATGGGTGAGGGGTGCTTGACCATGTTGGGCAGTTGAGGTCTTAAGGTAGACGGGACAAGTGCGGGTGTGATTGGTGCGGTAGGGGTATGAGGTTGATGAGTTTTTTTCTTTAGTTTGGGTTTAGTTTGGGTTTCGGAGTAGGTGTGGTTTTAACGTTGGAGGATGTACCTAAATCTAGTTTAATAGGTGGATGAGTAAGGTTGGTGGTTAGGGTAACCCCTAAAGTGGTAATAGGTTTAGTGGAGGTAAATGTTGTGGGTATAGGTTTAGATGTAGGTATAGGTCGGGTTATGGGTAAGGGTGTGGTGTGAGTGCTAGCGGGTTTTGTGGAAGGGTCTGTGACAGCAATGGTTGTATTTGGTTTGATGGGTGGAAATGTGTTTGGGTAGATAGTGGAGGTGTCATCGAGAGATTTCTACATTTGTGTTGAGACAGGAGTAAGAGGCACCCCATAACAAAGCTTTATCCACATACTCTAAGTGATCAGCCAAATGTGAGAATGATATGTTTGTGGGTGGATTTGGTGAGGACCTAATGGGAATTCCCATAAAATACATCTTAGAGATGGGGACTCACCCGACTTTAACTTCTCGTGGGTAAGAAAGCTGAAAGTAGGTCTCATTAGATGTTGGGTAGCGAGATGGAAAATGCTAGCCAAGAGGAAAAGGTATCCCCACTAGGTCTATGATGGGGGAAGGGATGATGGGAGTTCCTCTATGAGTGGGGAATGGACGGTGCTCCTATATGGGTGGAGGAGGTAATGGGTGCTCCTCTATGGGTGGAGGAGGTTATCGGTGCTCCTCTATGGGTGGAGGAGGTAATGGGCACTCCTCTATGGGTGGAGGAGGTACGGTAGGTAAAGGTTCACTAAGTGAAGAAGCTAGGGGTGAGATGGTCTCAATGTTAGTAGAAGACTCCTTTGTAGGTGATGTAGGAGACAAAGGGTGTTCTTCTATTGGTGAAGGAATAGTGACGGTTGGTTCCAATGTGGAAGGAGGATTTTGGGCTAGGATTTCCTCTATGGAAGGGATGTGAGGTAATTGAGATGCGATAGGTACCTCGTTAAAGATTGTGTGAACCTCATGGGTATGGGTATCGTGAGTGGATGTCTCACCAGTTTGATTAGATGAAGAGGCATGATTGGGAAATGGTTTTTAAAGATTTGTAGATTTTGGTTAGGGGTGGCATTGGGATTATCCATAGTCAACTCACCTTTCTCGAGCATTTCTTGGAAAATATTCTTAAAAGTGATGCAGTTGTTGTCACTATGACCTTTCACTCGGTGATAGTTACATAAATCTTGTTCCTTATACCATGCGGGCATGGGGCGAGCAGGGTCAAAACCAGTGTGTGGTTTTATGGGTGGAAGGGTGATGGCACCAAATTTGATAAGCTTTTCTAAAACAAAAGAGTAAGGTTCCCCAATTGGGGTATATTTTCACCCCTTATCTCGAATTGAAAATCCCGAACAGGTGATATATTAGATGAGGGTGTAGCCTCGATTAGATGGATGAGTGGGCTAGCTTTGAGTACCACCGTGTGTTAGCGGTACCTTTAGCTTTTGAATAATTGGTTGGCAGTTTGGAAGAAGAAGAGGTTTTAGTTGACTCGAATGCCGAATTCTTATTTCGTAATTGGATTTTCTTCTCTTCGATGGCTTGAATCTCTAAATTTCATGCCATAGTGAATGCCTCATCGAATGTTTGGAAAGTTTGGACCTACAAGGTTGGGGAGATATGTTTGGCACAAGCTCGGGTAAAGAGCTCGATGAGTTCAGTTTGTGGCAGTTGAAAGGTAAGTTGATTGATCAGGCTGTGCTAGCGAGCGACAAAATCTATGATAGATTCATCCTTGTACTAACGTGTGGAATATAGATCGGTCATGGTAACTTTCTTGGCGATATTGATAGAAAAATGATCCAAAAAAGCTTGGGCTACCTAATTGAATGAAAATATGGAGTGTTTGGGTAACCCACTATACCAATCTAATGCTGGTCCAGTGAGGGACATGGGAAAAGTTCTCAAAAGTAAGGCATCATCATGAGCAATCAAATAACATCCATGTTTAAACGAGTGCGAGATCTTTGTTGTGGTCTTCCTTAGTATTGAAACGATTGAATTTGGGCATTTCCCAATGCATGGGGTATGAACAGATGGGAATGGATGGGTGAATAGGCTCGTTGCAAATCTCATTGTAAGTGAGAGTGTTGTAGGAGCCAGAAACCGATGCCTCCAGTGTTTGCATCTTATCCATCATCAATTTAATTAGGTCATTGGTGGGTTGTGATGATTGGATGCCTCCTATAACGTGAGGAGGTTGGTTTTGGGTGTATAATGGGGGTGGCATTCCCGTATATGGGGCTGCCATGTAAGGTGGTGGAGAAGAAGGTAATGAAATAGGGGGTACGTACCCAAAATGAATGATAGATGAAACATGTATTTATTGGTAGTATGTATATGGGGTTTGAAGGGTCATGGTAACCCTAGTAGCAATAGGGGATAATGATTGTGGAATAGAAAGAACCATGTTATGAATGGAGTAGGAGTCACCAACATTGGATAATGTAGCTACGGGTATGTATGAGACATTAGGGGAAGATGAGGTTGTGTTTAGGGTAATCATCGAGGTATGGTGGATGTAATGGGTGCCACAGAGGTAATGACGCAGCAGTCATGGAAAGTATAGAACCTAATTGCAAAACGATCGGGGTTAGGTGGATGTAGGTAGGATGGAGCCGATGGGGCTGATGCGATAAGTGGGTGTGAGATTCGGGGTGATAGATACGGGCATATAGTATATCAACCGACCCGGGCGTCTCGAGTGGATGAATGGGAGAGGTAAAATTGCAAGGCGGGGTTCTAATCAAGGATTTGTGTGAACTCCTCATCTCCGATAGTGATATTAGTAGGTGGATGGGATCCATGGTTAATGATAAAATAGAAGGTGGTGAAGGACTAGGTAGGAGCGGTTAACAACCGGTGGGGAACACAAGGCGTTTGCTTGTCTTCGGTTAGTACCATGTGAACCAGTACTAATTAGGTGGGGCTGCTTCTCTGTAAATGGTACAGAGAACAAAAGAGAAGAAAAAAATGGATGAAGTAATAAATGGTGGGTGGAATGTGAAACAGGCTAACTAATGTCGGTTAGGGAAAACTGACGTCGGTCAGGGGTAACCGCTGCCGGTCACTGTAGAAAATAGGTAGTGAGTAATCAGTGAGGCAGAAGGCAAAACCTGACAAGTATGCCAAATCTGGGGATGTGTAAAATGTTAATGGGAAAAAATGATAGTGACAGAGACTGTGGAAAGTGGAAAAAGTGAAGTGAGAATGTCCTTTTGAGTAGGTTAGCAAAAGGACCTAGAACCAATGTCGGTTGAGTTTAACCAATGGCGGTCAGAGGTAACTCGATGATGGTTACTGTGAGATTGAAATAGTGATGAGAAAAAGTGGTTGTGAATTAAAATTTGATGTGGAATCAGACCCAGAATTCTAGGAATGATGGTGATATGGCCCAAGCACACTCAGGTGAAGCCGGAATACACTAGCTATGATGAGGAGTGTGCAAGGATGAACAAAAAAGTGATGAACGTGATCTTTCACCTCAAAACACAAAGCAAGCAGAAACACTAAGAAAATGCGATCCTAAGAGTGCCCTTTTCTATTATGTTTGTTTAGCTTATGCTATTTAGGGATTGACACATGAATTGTGAAATAGAGTTTTTAGTGAGGATGGCTTCCTACAAAGAAGGAGATCTAAAGGGTGAGGTTTCAGGTATGTTATGGTGGGAACGGGCCATGCTTTGAAGTATGAATCAACAGATAGCGAAATGAGTGCCCACTATGCCATGATCGCGTGATCACCTACAACTTCTTCCAGGTAATATTTTGTTTAAGAATGTATGTATTTGAATTTTTGTGTGGTTTGGTAAGACTCAGAGAAAGAGAAAAGGATAGAAGTGCTTTTCTACGATTCGTGTGTCAACCATCAGCTGGTCATGACCTCTAATGTATAGGCTGCCCTCATTTAATGTGAGCTAATGCAAAAAATTAGAATGAAATGAAATGATTTTAAAACCCAAATCAAAAATGTGAAATTGGATGACATAATAAGATGAATAAGAGAAAGTATGATCTTTCACTCATGCGAGAAAACATGAAAAAATGATTCTTTTTAAATACACCAAAAGAAAAGTTTCCTTTAGAGAAAATAGAAAGAAGGAGTGGATTACTGGGAAGAAAATTAGTGTGTATGCTTTTAAAAGGAAACAAACACACAATTTTTTCCTAGGAATGAATGAAATGCAAGGAACCTCGAATGGGTCCCACCGTTATGTGCCAAAATGTTTCACCTTTTTCTTAGATTGTTTCTTTGAATTGTTGATGAAACAAATAGGGTAACGGGCATAGGATGAGTATCTATTCAAATGTTGGTTGATGGGTTGTTGCACGTGTATGACTTCCGAATCCACAAATTGACCGTGAGAGCTTCCTTTTGGCTAGGAGGAACTACTTGTAATGAAAGCAAGACCACTAGAAATAATTAAACAATATGGCCAAGTGAACTACAGGCGTGAGCTAGATCCGTAAAGCATGATACTTCCTAGATGGTTGTCACCCACCTGTTTTAAGCAAATTAATGTTGAAAATAGGCAAATCCTATTGTTATTTTGAAATGATTTAGGTATCTCACTTCAAAACACAATAAGAAAACAAATCTAATCTAAAAGGCTAAGTTAAAATAGAATCCATGGGTCAAATGGTTGGTTCTGGGTTCTGCAGGTCTGATAAAGGTCTTGAGTAGGTTACAAGTGAGTGAGGGTGAAATAAAATTAGGTGGATAGGTCTCTATTTAAGACTGTGGGGAAAACACGAGACCAACGTCGGTCGGGGTGTGACCAACCGCGGTTAGGTATAACCGGTGCCGGTTCTTATGAGATCTAGAAACGTCACGAGAATGGGGTTTTGGTCTCCTTTGTGATTGCACAAAGGATTTGGGTTAGGTCGAGATGAGGTATTGGGTGACTGGAATAGGTTTTTACGAGGTTTTTATGGGTCTATGAAGGTACCAAATGTTGGAGATGGTCAATAAAGAGCAAGATAAACAATGGATGATAAAATAATGATAAAATGAAATAACTAGAGAAGTATGATGTTATACTTACATGGATTTCACTCCTGTAAGTCTATGTGTGAAAGGTGGAGGTGCTGATGATGGGTTTGAAGGCTACAAGTGATCACTAATTGAAGAAAAGCTTCTGCATGGGTTGTATGCACACTCCTCTTTTACTTGGATAGATCAGAATGTGGTTGGGATGGCTGTGTAGGAGAAGATACTCAATCTCCTTCCTTGGATGTCAGTTCTTGCTAGAATTGGCTCTCTAAAGATGTGTTATCTCTTTGAGATTTTGTTCTTGCTCGTCAAATTTCTCCCAATTTTTTCCAACTTGCTTCCAACTTCCAACTTCCAACCTTGAGAATAAGGTTGTTTTGGGGTTAAAAGGGGTAACCAACGGTGGTCCGGCTTAACCGGCGACGGTTAGGGGTAACCGACGTCGGTCAAGGTGGGATTTCCTAGGTTTACTAAACTTAGGGAGATCCTCTTGATTTCCTTGGATCTTGTGTCGTTATCTTGTGGATTCGATTGGGAGCTTCTTGTGAGCATGTGGGAATGTGGTTAAAGGGAATGTAGGCATTGATTTTTAGGGTTTGGGTAAGTCTTAGTTGTGGTAACTTGCTAAGAATAGGTCTTAGGTTGAGTTAGCTTGGTGAGGTGTCTAAGTGAACTGTTTGTGTAGATATTATTTAAATAAAATATTTAAATAATAAATATAATGAGGATAAAGCATTAATTTAGTTAAATTAATATTAGTAGGGTAAAGGGGGTCATGGCTAGGTAGATGTAATAAAGGGGGGCTTATATGTTGAGGGACGAAGGGGGAGTGTGACCTAATTTTAGTGTCTACAGGAGCAGATAATACATGTGGAAGTTCATTATAGGCTTCTTCGCTATTGTAGGACCTCTACACATAGTGACCGTAAAGAGTAAGGGTTTTGACTGGGGTAAGGAACAAGATAAGGATTTTGAGTTATTGAAATACAAGATTAGTCATGCTCTAGTACTTTCTCTTCCTAATTTGCAGCAACCCTTTGAATTAGAGACAAATGCTAGTGATTATGCTATGGGAGAAGTGTTTCTATAGGGAGGTAAGCTAGTATATTATCATTCAAAACTTTCACTTCAAAAGTTAGAGGATATTCTATTTATGATAAATAGATGTATGCACTAGTTCAAGAAATAAATAAATGGAAACATTATTTGTTGGGAAAATAAACTATTGTGCACATTGACCACAAACCTCTCTAGTGTTTGCAAGCATAGTCTAAATTGTAGTAAGAAAGGCACTACAAGTGGATGGGGTTCCTTAGGAAATTCCACTTGGTGATCAAGTATAATAAATGTAGAAAAAAATTTGTGGCAAACATGTTGTCTAGACTTCTTACAAAAGATAAAATATCCTTTTTGGCCACTATCTCTCATATTGAGCCCTTCAAGAAGGAATCTTATGGGGAGGCATATGCTTAAGACATTTATTTTGGGGTAACATATCAGCAGCCCCAGTGATCAAGAGGCTCGAAAGGATGGGTATTGAAGATTTTATCTCAAAGATGAGATACTCTCTTGATGGGGAAGCTTTGTATGCCAAAATAAGAAAGGATCTTGTTGATGAGGGAAACACATACCTTGAAAGTAGCGGGACATTTCGGTGTTTGTAAGACCTTATCACACTTGCAAAGGTACGTGTATTGGCCTAATATGCAAGAAGAAGTGTCTAAATTCATAAGAGGATGTAAACTTTGTTGTACAAACAAGCCTAAAATCGGAAGGAAGGTTTGTATATGCCTTTACTGGTCCCTACTCATCCTTGGGAAGATATTTATATGGATTTTGTAGGAGGACTACCTATGTCTAAACATGGCCATGATTATCTATATTTTTTGTAGATAGATTCATACGATGTGTGTTCTTATGGCATGTAAAAAGAAATTAAAAGCATATGAGGTAGCTGAACTTTTCTTTGCTAATGTATGGGTGCATTTTGGCTTGCCAAAGTCTATTATTTCTGAAAAATATTCCAGGTTCTTGGGGAGGTTTTTGACTTATTTTTGGGACAAGATGGACACAAATTTACAGAGAAGCATGACCTTCCATCCATAGATAGATGGGAAAATAGAGGTAGTGAATAGGAATTTGGTGCAACTGATCAGAGGGTATAATAGAAAATATCCATGGGCTTGGGATGAGTCCTTGGCCTACATTAAACATTCCTACAACCGGGAGTACACACATCCACTATGAAGTCACCATTTGAAGTATGCTTGGGATATCTACCTACGAATCCACTAGACATAACAATTGGGAAATAGGAAGAAGGGGAGATATGTGATTCAAAGGTGACTAAAGCAAGAAATTCATTAAGAGGATCCGGAAAATCCATCTCAAGGTAAAAGAATAATAAGAGAAATATCAAGCCAATTATAAGGCTAGACATGATCAAATCGAGATGGAACATAGACTTCATGTTGGAGATAAGGTTTGGATTTACTTGAGCAAAGAGAGATTAGAAGGCCAAGCAAGGAAACTCAAGCCACTATGGTATGGACCATTCACTATACTTGGAGCAGGTTAGAGAAAATGCCTTCATGCTTGATTTTCCACCATTCATGTGGATGTACTCAGTAGTAAATTGTGAGAACTTGCACCTATATGAGCCATCTATGTTTGACAAAGAATAAAGTGTCATTTTTACCTTTCATAGAAGATTGCATCTTGGAATCACCGAGACAAATTAGAGGAGGACATAGTCTTTGAAGCGAGAAGATTAGAGAGACAAGGAGAGGTCTAGTAGGAGTCTTGAGTACGTTGGACTAAAAGGGAAGACACCAAGGCGGGGCTGGTGGTACTCAAAGGAGTAAGTGAGGGAATTGTTTCCTCAGCTATTCCCCACTAATATTTTGTGGGACCGAAATCCTCTTGAGTAGGGGAGGTGTGATCCATATAGATCTAATAATACTCCACTTCATAAAAACAACTAGTACAAGAAGGAAAAGTGAAAAACAAAGAATAGGTTATAAAGTTACATAATTGACCCTTTGTGTAGAGAGGTGATTGCATAACCACCTCAATGGTTGTGTAACCACCCTCTCGCATAGAATGGCTGTTACGTATTTTCCCAGCGATTACATAACCACCATCTACGAGACACCAACGGTCTTGTCACTTATCATGGAAAAATAAAAATAGCTCCATGAATGGTCATGGAATTTAAATAGTTCGACTATGTTTCTTCCTTAGATGCCTCTTTCTATTCTCAAATGCATGGGAGGGCATGAGAAGTAATTATTTAATCAAGAGATTAAGTGGGAATTAGTCATATGATTCATGGGAGAAGTAAGCAAGAAAATTTCAGTTCTGAAGTTGAATTGTAGAAGCAAGGAGTGCAAGAATAGAGAAAGCAAGTACAAAGGGGAAGTGTTTACAATGTTTAATTTCCTTCATCTTATTGTAATCTGTATCTATTGAATTGGCCAATACATATAAGTGGGAAGAAAGAGAAATTTCCCTTCCCGACTTGGTTTTCCCTCAAATTGGGGGTTTCTAGGATAAAAATCTGGTGTCTTGTTGGTTTCAATTCCTTTTCCTTTCACTGCAAATAATTCTAAGCACAAAGAACTTTTCACTAACTTCCACAATCTGTCATTTTTGAAAGTTGAAAGTAGAATAGTATTTTCTTTTTGGTCTTGTATACAAAGTTAGAGGTTTATAGATCATTTATTCATGTTTCTAATATAGGTTTCAATTACACTTATATTCAGTTACAAGATTCCATTTTTGACATTTTATTATTCCTCCAATATTGTATTTTCCTATTCCATAGTGTAGGGAGTGATATTACTTTTCCAATGAGACCAAAAACTCAAAAATTTGATTCTGGGTCAAGAGATATTCCAATGCGAATATGAGGAAATTAAGGGAACAAGATTTAATTTTTCAGTTTATAACTTTATAACTTTAAATTATTCCCTTATACCTCCCTTTGCAAATCGGGTGATTCAAATTGAAATGGAATGAGTGGAATGAGTTATTAGTGCCACCAAAAAAAATTTCCACCGTGACCTCACTTTTCTACACTTCACCCCATCTTCACCACCTTTCCTTTTATATCAGCTCATTAGTGAATTTGGGGAACATGTGCTTCTATGGAATATTCCTCTTGAGGTATAAGGGTGCAACCTTCACACTTCCATAAAATACCAACCTTCACACTTCGCCCAAAGTGAGCTTATTGAAACTTGCTTTGTTGGGGCTTCTAGTGCCCAAAATCCATAATGAGAAGACAATCCATTGATCCTTCACTCTTGAGAGATCAAACCTCAAAGAGGAGAACTGCTACTTGCTAGGAACTATTACCTTCGAGATCCCATGGACCCAAAAACTCTCCTTCTTTGCAAAACACCAATTTCTTTGTCTTTTTGCCTTAAGAGCGTAGTGGAGAACTTTGAATCATGTGGAACCATTTTTTCAAGATCTCCTCGGCCCACTCTTGACTCTTGATCCACAAAGCATTGTTGTCTTCGAACTTTAGATCTCAAAGGCTTGCATGGGAACATGGGCTTGCTCGACACTTGTTTTAAATTGACCCTTTGGGTCCGATTTACACCCCAAACCCACATTACAAAGGAAACTTTGACTTGTAACTTTAATAACCATACGGGAACACTAGTTCTTGAAGAACTAGTTTCTTCTACCCCCAATATATCTCGAAGTACACTTAAACTCAAAATACCCAATTTTTCACAAATTTTCTAAGTACAATTTTTTTAGCTTCTCCATACACATTTGTTTAAGAACTTAGAACACTGTGAAAATGGTTTTTATCCCATTAAATCCACTGATTAAATTTTACCAACCTTTCTAATACTTCCGGTGAACTCAAGTGAGCCCCTATCGCACTATCCATGCATGCAAAGGGTGACCACGTATCAACATGGAACCGATATGAAATACTTTTGAATGCTTAATAAACTAACCAAAGATCAATGTGCATCACTTTGAATCATCCATCCATCAATTTCATCATTATTTTTCTCCTTCAATACTTTTCACAAGCCTTCTAGAGATGGAACTAGAATTAGACCTAGAGTTATCTTGAGAACTCATCACACATTGTACTTGTTTTACCATGCATCTATCACTAATATCTTGTTTGACATGACTTAAAACTACATGGACACACCTAGAACTACTATATATGACCTAAAACTATCACTAAGAAGGATGTACCTATTAATCAACCTTGGTTATGCTTGCACACCATGAGAAGACACCACCACTTTACCATTGCACCTTCAACCACTGTACCTATATGCTTCTCGCACGCCTCACTTCATCATTCACTCTTTTTCCATAAATTCCACTTGACATCAATTAAAATTACCAGTATCCAATAGTAATAACATTAATCCACCACCTTTCTATGTATCTCTCATCATAGGCAATCATCTAGTGCACAATTACATGATTGACTTAAGGGAAAGCAATTTAGTGATGCCCAAACAAATAACAGATCATCTTGGTCTTGAATACGAGTCACTCTCTAAAGGGGTGTTGTATTTAGATGGGACCATCAGGGAGACCATTGGATTTTCCAAAGTTATAAGTCTTACATTACACACATGTCCCAAATTTTCAATTCCACATGATATATTCATCATTCACATTCCCCCTTTCTTTGTTTTATGCCTTTCATGGGATTTCACTTGCTAATATTGAAGGATACCTATCTCGTAGATTGGTCTCACATTATTTTAGAACCAAATATGTTACTAAGGATATCATAAGGTCTAAACCTATTGTCACATATCATATAGTGCCTAGCTCCATTAATGTTAATTGTATGATATTTGATCAAGAGGATCACTCGGTTTCCAAGAAAAAAATACTCAAGTTGAAGGTATTCCATATTTTCTACTCAATGAGTGGGGAGCTGAATACCATGGTCTTGACCCATATAAACAAATTAAATAATTTTTCTTGGCATCTATTTCTTGTATGAAGAAGATTCACCTACTCCTAGTATTATGAAGGCCGACGATCATGATGATGGCATTTAGAAAATTTTCTTTGATGGATCAAGGGGTAGAGAAAGTACGGGAGGGGGTGTAATGTTTCTATCTCATACTTGGTATGAAGTATTACTCTATTTTCATATTTTAATTTAGTTGTTTTAACAACTTATCGAGTATGAATATCTCATCCATGGCGTGTAATGGGAAATAAGAAAAAATATAAAGCATTGCATGACCTTTTGGGGATAGTAAATTAATTATAAACTAAGTCATAGGGATGAATATGAATAAGAATGATATGCTTAGAGATTACAAGGATGGATTATGTGACCTCCTAGAATATTTTTAAGCCTTTGATTTTTATCCATTCAAAAAAATAGAATGAATCCATGTATAGGTCAGCTACAGAAGAGAAAAGTTTGATGTTGCTCAAGATATCAAGAATTCTAAATTGCAGCCACATATCAAAGTAGTGTACATACCCACTATACCAAATAACAACAAAAATTGGTAAGTGTTTGAGAGTGATCAACATATTGTCAATTTCATCCAAGAAGAATATTATTTTTCATTGAAGAATCAAGGAAAATTGGAGCATCATTATGGGGGCCAAATTTTCCAAATCAGATCAAAAAATTGCCAAAGGAATAGTGACTTTGGAGTCCATCTTCAATTTTGATGATCAGCTCAAAAGAGAAAAGGAAAACATGACATTCAAAGGTGTGGACTATGAACCCATCTCAGTTCACAAGGTAAAATTCCTTAATATTGGTAAGGTGTGTAATATGCAATATAAGAATGCATTTGTAGGCTTTTGTCAATAATTTGCTGATTTTTTTCATGCATTTATCAATACCGAGGGGTTTTGATCCTAATCTAGCTTAGCACACCATTGAACTAGACCCAATTTCCAAGCCCATTAGGAAAAATAGAGTCTTTTCAATCCACAGATTGATCCTCTCATGAAGAAAGAATTAAATAAGTTGATTGAGGAAAACATCATTTTCCCAATCAAACACTTATATTGATTTTCCAATATAGTTCCAATGTGGAAGAGAAGTGGAGAAATCAGACTATGTGTTGATTTCAAATATTTGAATAAAGTATCTTTGAAAGATCATTACATGTTTCCTTCTATGGAGAAAATTCTACAAATAGTAGCAAGATCAGAAAGGTTCTCTCTTTTAGATGGCTACTCTAGATACAATTAGATCATCGTAAAGGGTGAGGATTAGTTCAAGACAACTTTCTCAACTAAGTGGGGAACTCCGTGCCTATAAGAAGATGAGATTTAGTTCATCTAATGCATGAGAAAATTTCTGAAGATCCATGGATATGGCATTTAAGGGGCTGGTCAATAGAATTATTTTTATACCTATATGATATCATAGTAATCTCCAAGTATACAAATGATCATCTTATTCATCTTAAGAAGATATTGAGAGATGAAAATAATTTGGGGTTTCTCTCAATCCTCATAAATGTATCTTCTTAGCACATGAAGGTAAAATTGTATGTCACATTTTCTCAAAATAAGACCTTACAATTGATCTAAAAGAGTGATTTCCATCCTTTCATTGCCATTACCTTGTCATGAGAAAGCATTGCAAAGTTTCTTGGGAAGAATCAACTTTTTCGGCATTTTGTTCCAAATTTTGCCAATCTTGTCAAGCCATTGACATCAATGTTAAAGAAAAACATGCTCTTCAAGTGGACCATGGAATAGAAGAATAAATTTGAGGCCATTAAATAGGAAATTTCATGGCCCCCAACTCTCATCAACCCCAATTTCACTAAGGATTTCACCTTGTATGCCTTTGGAGGAACATATATAATATCCGCTATCTTGGTGCAACTGAATCAAGAAGGTAAAGAGAAACCAATCACATTCTTTAGCCAAAGTCCTGAAGATTATAAAGTAAGGTACTCATTTTTGAGAAGAATTCCTCGATGTTATAAGGAGCTTGAAGAAATTCAAACATTTAGGGTCCAACAATAAGATCCACCTTATGGTTTCACACACAGTGTGAAAGATTATTGTTTGAAAAATGATATGAATGGGAAGAGAGATGGTTGGATAACCAAAGTCATGTAATATGATGTTAATATAAAAGTGACTAAGATAGTTAGAGGAAAATTTTTATTCGATCAAATGGTTTCAAAGCCACGAAATGAAGAGGAGGATGTTTCAATGCTCCAACATGATCAAGAAGAACACATGTAGATAATCCACATATACATTATTGGATCTGCATCATAGCGAACTTTCTCCAAATAGGTAAATTACCCAAAGGCTTCACCAAGGCCAAGATAAGGTATTTTACAATTTAATCTATCCCCTTTTGTTTACTAATAGAATCCTATTTTAAAAGATATAAATGGATTACTTTTGAGGTGCATCAAGGTGGATCAGATTAACAAGGTATTATGTGAGTTTCATGATTTTGTGGTTGGAGGACACTTTTCTCCAAGTTTAGTAACACTCAAAATCATGAAATACGGATATTATTTTCATAGTCTCTTACAAATGGGTGAAAAAATGCAATAAATGTGCCTTTTTCACATGTAAAGAGAGGCTAGCATCTCTTCCACTCCACCCCATCTTTGTAGATCAACCATTCATGTAATGGGGGTTAGATTTTATCAGAGTGATCAATTCACATTCAAGCTTAGGTCATAAATGGGTCCTCATAACTATAGATTACTTCACCAAATAAATAGAGGTGGTTGTTTAAAAGGAAGCAAATGAAGCTAACATCTTGGATTTTTATGAAAGAATTGTAACTAGATTTGGTGTTCCTTACACATTCATTTTCCGATAACACTATGGAATTCCTTGGCACCAAAATCACCGATTCGGATGTCAATAATGGGATATACTTGAGACAATATTAAAATTACTACCCCCAAGGTAATGGATAGGATGAGTTTGTTGGGGTAATAATGTCAAGTGGGGATACCTTTGGGTGGACCACCACTTCATGACCCCTTTGTTTTAAAGTTTATTTAATAAAATTTATGTTGATATTTCATAAAAGAATGAAACGGTGTGACCGGTTCATCCATCCTATATATAGGGTGATCCCTCATGGGATTGGTATCATGTGTATTATTATTGTTTATGATCATTGAATTGTAAAATTGTGAGAAACTATTATGCAATTATTCTATGAGACCGAGGAGTGAAGTGGAAGTGTTGGGTAAAAGTATTTGTGAAATTATTAATAAAGGCGGTAGTTTATTTACGAGTGGGAATTCTACCTTCGAGTTTCCCCACTATAAATTTGGTGTTCTCTGTCTCATTTAATTTATCATTATTTACTTTATGTTCACGTTTTGTAATGCTCAATATAAACATCTAAATCTATGGTTAATTGAACGCACATCATAATCTATAATATTCGACAATCATATTGTGGATTTATAATTAATTAATTATACATTCCATTTATTTCCCTAACATGGTGTCATAGATGGCCGATTATGCATGTGTAGGATAAATCTGGATATTTTTGAGTAAAGACCTTGAATTTTTTTTTGGATCTGTGAAACCATAACAGTTCCACCATCAACTTCAAGTTAATCAGGTGAAAAACTATAATTTCTGTCAAAATATTAATGAATATTGGTTGATTATATCTTGCTTATGCATTTGTGTGCATAGATCTATGATTATTTTCTTTATGTGACCTTATTCTTGGTTCTTCGCAATTTTTATGTCACATGTAGTTTTTTTAAAAATATTTCACACTCTTTATAGCCGTTATAGCTATTTTTCGGATGTAGACCTAAAAGGTTTCCTAAGATTAAGTTAATTTTTTGGTTCAAAGTCTATATGACTTTAAAATTCTATATATATGTGTGTGAAGTTCAATCCAACCATTAAGTTCCATGTAGCTTTGTTGTGCGAGGTTTTTCTAGATTTTTTTAGTTGCAGAAGTGCGAAACAATACGATCAATCCACCCTCTTCGCAAATTCAAAATTTTATTATCTTACATCTTTCTCTTGTGAAATCCGGTCCAATAGGAAAGCTCTAAGTTTATTCAATTTTGCATTGTCAATCTATTTATAGTGATTAACCAATAGAAATAAGCCACCATTTTTTCGCAATATTTATTAAGAGTTTGTCATAGTTAGTCGATTAGGAACCAATAAAATGTATCCATGTTCTTTCATATTTCACTTATCCTATCCTTTGATTTCACTAGTATTTTGGACACGATAATCATTTTATTTTAGCTCATTACATGGACTTCACATCTGCCTAGAGCTATCTCTCAGAAGTTTGACGTAATGTTTCCGTCTGTCCACTTCAGTCATTAGATCATCACCAAGAGGCACTTTTTGATTTGTCCTCGGTCTCAATCTTTTTCTTTAATGTACTTTTGTTTTTTTCTTTCTCAGACCCAAAATTCATTAAAATCTGTCTTATTCCATGTGCTTCACATCCACTGATCATCTATGAGGGAATTTTTAGGAAAGGCAACGCATGCCCCCTAGGATATATTTGATCTTCTCCATGTGTTGCCTCCTATTTCAGCCACGTGTTCCTCCTTTCAATTGTGATATGGTTCTTTCACCGTTTAACCTCCCATAGACTCAAAATTATATTTTATTTTATTTATTTTGTGCACTTGAGGTCCGTGGAGTGCATCTTTGCTAGAAAGTTCCATAATTTTACCATGTTTCCCCTCTCCTCTCTTGATCTTTTTCCATGTGGTTCTTTATTGGTTTTTCATATACTCAGTTGAATTTTCAAACCCTGTTGTGGACCTAACAAGTTATTATCTGTGTTAAATTTTTTGTACCTCACATCCATCAAGCTCATTAACTTGTAAAGTTTCTAGAAGTTTGACACCTTCCATCTTGTGTTTTCTAATTCACGATGTGTATCACCTCCTATTTTATTCACATTTTATCTCTTTGTTTTAATAATTTCCAAGGGACATCTTCTTTGGTCATGCGTTATGTTTTATCTGCTACTTCACATATTCCGACCTGAAAATATTTAATTTTTGTTTAATTCTAGGGACCTCACTGTTAGGATTGTGGAGTTGAATTGCCTCATAGATAACTGTTTTACACCTTGTTGGTTTACATAATAACCGGCATCGACCAATATATTAACCATCATTGGTCAGCATAAGAACCACCATCAATCAGCGGATGAACCACCATCAATCGAGTAACCATCGCTGGTTACTTGTGCATGAATGTTTATATTTAACTCACAGGAATTAGATCTATTTTTAGCATTAAAGAAGATCTATTAATTGTAAATTCATGGCTATTGTGCCCTAATTTTATATACACATAATAAGCATGAAAGCTATGGTTTAGAAAAAGAATTAAGAGAAGGATTGATTTATATCCTTGATTCTCCTAGATTGAGAGTATGAAGAATAAGAAGAAGAGAAAGAAAGAACATGTTACATGAAGACATAGTCTCTATGGAGAGGAGCTAGATAGAAGGAAATAGCAGTACATCTGAATGGTGAGAAGAGGGTAACATCTTCTACTATATTTCCTTTGTATATTTATTATCTCATTGTAATGGCTTGCATAGTATGCAAAGCACATAGAGTTTCTTCTTGTAGATCCACATGTTGGTGAGATCTTGTATTATAGATCTATGTAGATCTAGTCTTGTATTGTAGATCAATGAGATCATATTGTATTGTTGATACATGTAGATCTAGATATTGTAGAGGAGGTTGTCTTCATGTTTTCACAGGTTATGCATGCAGTGATGGAGAGACAGACTTACTTCTTGGTGCACAGTCATGGTTGCACATTGGTAGACCCATGCAAGAGGTATTGTCACAAATCTACAGAGAACATGGTACTAGTTTAAAGATGCAGAGTTCATAGTTATGTGAGATCCATTAGTGGTGTTTCCAGCATGGTTGTAGTGCACTCATGGAGATTCATTTAGATATCTCTGGAGGAGAGGAGATACTCTTAGAGAGATGCGTTATACTCTTGTATTAAAGAGTTGTTTTGTACTCTTGTTGTATTATATACATGAGATCTCTATCTTTGGTGGACGTAACATTGGGTGAACCATGGTACATGTTATGTTATGTGTGTGTAATTTGTCTTGATTTGGATTATTCTAGTTTATAATTCCACTGATGTAGATTTTGGGGAATTGTTTACATCCTATGTGCATGATTTTGTTTGTTATTAAATCATAGCACTATTCTACTGATCTCGAATTCCCAACACTCACGTAAGTTGGGCTAATATGCTTGGAAAGTTGTTGGAAATATGTCATGTGTCCTTTAGATTGTTTTGATTTATGTCATATGTCACCTTCTTCTTGACCACGCATCCTTTAGTACTTAATTAATTTTGTCTTTTTTTCACGGTTTTATAGCTCAATTCATCCGAGTTTCGTTAACTTGTTCATGAGTTATAGTTAATATTCGCCAAGTTGTGTGTCTTGTGTACCGAGTTTGGTTTATATCTCAAAATAAGATAGCTCCATCTTAACTCTGTTTTTTCAAATTTTGTTAAAAAATGGCTAGTAATTCTAGTTTCTCAATGGATAAATATCAGTTATTAAATGGAACTAATTACAATATTTGGAGAGTTAGGTTAAAATCCTATTTCATGGCTAGAAAATTGTGGGATCTTGTAACTAGTGTGGAAAAATGACCCCTTTGGAAGACATGTAAACCCTGAAAACCTTATCTCCTTCTCTCAAAGATCATAGGAAGATTTATCCATCCTATTGCAGAGCATAAGAGATGAATTTTTAATGCATATAGGTCATATGGATTCTCCTGCTAATGCATGGAAACAATTAGAGACTATGCATGAAGGCAATCATTTGTCCAAGATAATTAAGCTAATTTTAGAACTATTTACAACTCCCATGAAGGGGGGTGAGAAAATAGTTAATTACCTAGTTAAAATTAAAAATATTAAAGATCAGTTCGATGGATGTAATTTTGAATTGTTTCAAGATAAGCTTCTGTATTTTATTATTTAGATAAATATGCATGAAAAATTCAAAATTTATATCTCCATCCTTAACTCTAAATATCGGAATAAGAATGATTTACCTGATATAGATAAATTTTCTTCTCTGTTAATTCAAGATGAATGTGTAATGGAGAATTTAGATTCAAAAGAGATTGTGTCTTAGAAATTGTTCTCATAGAATCATAAACCTTCTCAAAATAAGAATAATATCAATCCTAATCATAAATCTAACATCAGATCAAAATTTAAACCCAATCCTAAATCTAATTTTTTAAGAAAAAGTCATAATTTTAAAGTAAAATTCAATGGCACATGTAACAAATGTGAAAAAATTGGTCACAAAGAGTCTGATTGTAAAGTAAAAACTAAAAAAATTGTTAAAAATATAAAAATTGAAAATTTAATAGTTAGAAGAAAGATTAGAAGTAAAATCATGCAAATAATGTTGAGCAATCTATTGCCTTGTATATTGTTCTCTCAACCTCAAATGACAATTAATGGATCCTAGATAGTGGTGCCTCTAGGAACATGACCTATATTTCTAATATCCTCTTAGATGTTATTAAATGTGAGGAAAATATATATCTAGGAGATAATTCTATCATTATATCTGAAGGTTGTGGAAATGTTAAATTGACAAATTGAATAATTAGGAATGTCTTGTATGTTCCTCAGTTGAAAAAGATCCTTTTATATTTCTCTCAGTTAACTAAATAAATATATAAATTTGTATTGCTACAAGATAAATGGTATGTAAAAGATGAACTCAATAATGTTGTTGCATCTGGTATACAAAAAAATGGTTTATATATTTTTATGGATTTGTTTATGAATCTTTCTTTTCATTCTCTTCTTGGAATAATATTCAGCTTTGGCATGAAATATTAGGTCATGTGAATTTTAGAATTTTGTATGAAATGTATCACTTAAATATTGTAACAAAGTCTCCCTAAGATAAAATCAGATCATGAAACATGTGAAAGTTACTTGTGTGGTAAGCAACATGTTGAACCATTTTGAAAACATCATGATCCAAATTCTTCTCATTTATTAGAGTTGATTCACAGTGATGTAAGAGGTCCACTTGAATTTCCTTCTCTTGGTGTAGCCTTGTATGGTGTATCCTTTATTGACGATTTTTCTAGGATTATCTGGTCTTACTTCACTAAGAAAATTTTGATGTCTTGTTTAAATTTCAATAATTTAAAGACTTAGTTAAAAATTATTCTAATCTTAAAATAAAAATAATTAGAAATGATAATGGAGGTGAGTATGTTAGTAAAATTTTTGATGAGTTTTGTGTGTCATGTGGGATTCAGCGTGAGTTGACAACTCCCTATTCTCCACAACAAAATGGCATTGCAAAAAGGAAAAATAAAACCATCTTAGAGATGGTAAAGATATGATTCATGCATCCAATGTGCCTAAGTTTTTATGGGAAGAAGCAATGAATATTTTTATCTATATCCTAAATAGAGTTCCTTCTAAATATCTTCATCAAACTACACCTCATGAAGTATGGACAAAACAAAAACCAAATATCTCTCACTTAAGAATATTTAATATTCTTGCTTTTATTTTTATTCTAAAATTTAAACGGGAGAAGCTAGATCCAACCTCTTATTATTGTATCTTTTTGTTATGGTTTTAAAACTTAAGTACTAAGATTTTATGACCCTTTCAAGCATGACATAGTTGAAAACATGAATTTTCATGTCTTAGATAAAATTCTCTGCGATGTTTCTTATGAACCCTCCTCCGTTTCTCCTAAAATAGAGCACGATAATCCTTCTTCGAACAATATGGAAATAGAAGTTCAAAATGATGATCATCTTGATCTAGATATGATGGAGATTGAGGGTGAGTCCTCTCAAAATGTTTTCTATCCAAAGATTCCTAAATGGGCAAGTCATCTCAAAAAAATTTGTATCAAAAGGTTGAACCACAATATTTTGAAGAATCCTATCAAGATTATAGATGGATTCAAGATATGAAATATGAATACAATTCTTTGATTAAATATAACACTTGGGAACTACTCCCCCTCCTTCTAAACGAAGCATTGTATGATATAGGTGGTTATATAAAATCAAGTATACCTTTTTAGGAGATATAGATAAATTCAAGGAAAGGTTAGTAGCTTGTGGTTTCACTTACAAGCCTATTCTTGACTATGTTGAATTTTTTTCTCCTATAGCTAAAATGGGAACTGTTAGGATTCTTCTTGATTTGGATACCTTATATGGTTAGGATATTCACCAAATGGATGTTAAAAATTCTTTTCTAAATGGTGACCTAAAATAAGAAATCTACATTCTTCAACCTAAAGGATTTGAAGAACACAGTAAGGAACTATATGTGTATAAGATGAAAAAAATCTTTGTACGGTCTTAAGCAAGCTCCTAGATCTTGGTATATGCTAAAATTAATAGTTTCTTTTAGGATCTTGGTTTTTCAAACTGTTTTTCTGATAATGATTTATTTGTTAATTTTGAAAATAATCACATTATCGTTGGTGTCCTATATGTTGATGATTTGTTGATTACTAGCAAAGTGATATAAATTTCATTGTTTTTCCCACTTAACATTAAGGGGAGTGTTGGGGTAATAATTTCTAGTAGGGATACCTTTCAAAGTGGACAACCATTTCATGACCCCTTTGTTTTAAAGTTTATTTAATGAACTTTATGTCGGTCTTTCATAGTTAAGAATGAAACAGTGTGGATTGGTTCATCCATCATCATATATATATATATATATATATATATATATATATGTATATATATATATGTATATATATATATACATATACATACATATATACATACATACATACATATATATATATATATATATATATATGTATATATATATATATGTGTATATATATATATATATATATGTATATATATATATGTATATATATATATGTATATATATATGTATATATATATATATATATGTATATATATATATATATATATATATATACACACACACACATATATATATATACATATATACATATATATATATACATATATATATATATAGACACACACACACATATATATATACATACATATATACATATATATAGGATGATCCCTCATGGGATTGGTATAATGTGTATTATGATTGTTAATGCTCATTTGAATTGTAAAATTGCAAGAAATTATTCTGAATTATTCGTGAGACCGAGGAGTGAAGTGGAAATGTTGGGTAAAAGTATCTATGAAATTATTAATAAAGGAATTGCTTTATTTATAAGTGGGGATTTTTCCCTCATGTTTCCCTAATATAAATTTGTTGTTCTCTGTCTCATTTACTTTATTGTTTTTTTTTTTTTTTCATGTTTTGTAATGCACAATGTAAACATCTAAATCTATAGTTAATTTAACTCCACATTATAATCCATAATCTTCAGCAATTATATTATGGATTTATAATTCTTTAATTATGCATTCTCTTCATTTCCCTAATACGCTTAAGAAACAAGAACCTCTTAATGGTTATAATAAGGAACATGGAATAAAATCATATAACATTACATACAATATTGAAATCAGCCTTATGGGCTGATAGGATCACTCCCAAGAGATCAACTAGTAGCTCACCCTACAAGATGGTTTATGGTAAGGAAGAAAAGTTTCCAATATCCCTTGATACCATCCTTAGATCTCATTAACCATCTCAAAATGTTTGAGTTAAAGGCCATGGAAATTATATATGTAGAGCTTATGGAGTTAGAAGAATTGTGGAGTCAAGCCATGCAAGCAATGGAATTGAATCGAGCTCAGGTGAAGAAGTGTTTTGATAGAAAATTATTGGCTAGGAGCTTTTGAGAAGGAGATATTATCTTCAATCGGAACCAAAACAGAGCCAAACCAAGAAGGCACTCAATGTTTGATTCTATGTGGAGTGGCCCATATGTTGTCTCGGGTTATAAGCTACCCAAATGTGTTTTCCAATTATCAAAATTAGATGGAGAAGATCTCATGATATTATTCAATGAGATCTGTCTCAAACATTTCTTTTAAAGTAAAGTTTCCACATTTTCCATATTAGTTTAGTTTTAGTTCCTTCAAGTTCTCTTCAACACATTATTTTACTAGTAGTGTAGTTTCATTTCTCTAAGTGCATTGCACATGTCCAGTAGTTTTAGATGGATTTTACATTTAGGAGTCTTTTTAGGAGATTCCAGGTATTCCACGAGTTTATCAATGTTGATTTGTACCAATTTTAGGGGAGAAATTTAAGTTTTCAAATCAATTTCCGTGTTTCCAAACTTGACTCCATGCCTAATAGAATACTTCAAGGCCACCGATATTCTATCTAGCTGAATATATATCCCTCATGAATTGCCAAACTATTTTCCTAAATAACTACCAAGGATATTTTGATAACCTAAAAATTTATTTTGGACTTGATAGATTTTTTTAAAAGGACACATAATACTAGATCTTAGTATTACAGTTGAAGGAAATTAGTATTTCATGGGTCTCCTAACCATTAGAATGAAGATATTTCAGCTCACAACTTAGGCATATTATGATGAATTTTTATCCTTCACGACAAAAATAAATAGTGATATGTGGACTTGGAAGAATTTGTTGTTCCGCGGGGTTGGTCATATGTCATGCAAAAAAGGATGAAGTCCATCAAGTGAAATTCATGGTACATGGAGGAAAGTTTTATGTGTTATGTAGTAGGGAAATAAAGTATTTAAAGTTAATTCTGTATAGCCATGGATACTTCCTAGTATATTGTAGATTTTCCCAATGTAGTATTTTACGGATGTAAATCGGTAGGATAGACGGCAGTAGGTTACATGGAATCTTTCGTGGCTTGAAGCATTAGTGTAAAGGTGAAGTGTGAGGAAGTTATAAGTTCATGGTGGTTCATGAGAAAGGTTCCATGGATGGTTAACAATTGGTGTCTCATAGATTTCTCAATTTGTGGGGAATTTTAAATTCAAGGATTCGTGAGATGTTATAAAGACTGTGGAGAATTCAAAGAACTTTCAAAGAGTCATGTTTCAAAATAGTTTCGATGTGGAAAAAAATCATATCCGTAAGGCCAAGGAAAAAGGAGGAAATAGTTTTGAGTATGTATTCTAGTGAGTTTCTCTAAATAACATGAGATTTATTGCATTTTCTTCATCTCCTCAAAAAATTCATGTTTGAATATGGAGTTGCGAGATCTGTGGGAGTTTCGAGGAAAATTATGATAGTTTGAGAGAAACAAAGGAAATATGTAGTTACTCATTTCAAAGGCCCAACAACCTAACCTACCCAGAGTAAAATCTCAAGCGATGCCCATGCCCTTACCTATGAATTGGGATGACATGTTGTAGAGAAAATATTAATGCATCGAGGAACTTAATCACGACAGGATCTGTGGGTGGTAGATTGTTTGCACTCATGGCAGGTCCAAATTTGAGTTTTCATTCATCCCTTTCTCTCTCCCCCATTAGCATATTGTATAAATATAAGTTCTTAAACACGTTTTATTGGTTCTTTTCTTCGAATGTTCATGTTATGCCTTGGAGTAACACATTTTCTTTCCTTTAGACCTCTACAACTTCACATTTTACAAGATATTCCTCACCTCTTCTTTATAAATGTGATGGATACTTACTAATTTTAATACATCTATGGTTATTTTCCCTTCAAAAAAATTGTATTTTTTGGATGTTTTCCCTCTTGAATTCATTAAGTTTTATTCATTCATGCTTTCCAAAGTTGTTTTTTTCATTAAAATATTTACATATTGACTTGTTATGTTTCTTTTTGGTCATTTTAAACCATGTCTTAGTGTTGGCGCATCATTATTCTTTCATTTTATAGATTTTCCACTCCCTCTCAACCTGGATCATGTATTATTTGTTTATTTTCAAATTTATTTGCATTTAATTATTTTAGGTTAGTGTGCATTGAGCTAAGAGAGAAGGAATCAACATTTTATGGAGGTTTATCCCAAGGAGAAAAGTCCCACACTTTGAGGAAAATCCCATGTTCACCAAAATTGATGATGTTCATCCATGACCATTGAGAGGGTGCCACTTTTGTGTGTCAACAAAAACTTGCATGCTTTGGTGTCCTCATTGTATCAGATAAAGATGCATTTTTCACCTTTATCATTTGTTTTTATCCTCAATTCATATAAGGCATATGCATGAGCCACACATACGAACTATTCATGTATGATACATTATTTTTCTTCAACTTTTTGTTTCCTACAAAACCATATTTTTGACACTTTTGGTTGGAAATCTATTCATTATGTAGACTATAGTTACTAATTCCTCTACCCAATACTAATTTGATAAGTGGTTTCCTTTAACATGTTCCAAACATGTCGATGATTTTTTTCTTTATTTCTACCACATCATTATACTAAGGTAAACTAATGGATGTGAAGTGCTTTTTGAATTCCGTGTTCTTTGAAAAAATTCATAAAGGTATTAGAAATATATTCATTGCTTCTATGTTTTGCGAACTTTTAAATAATGCCTACTTTGCTTCCTTTCTAGGGCTTTGAGCTAGCAAAAAAGCAAAAATATTTAGGTTTATTCTTCATAAAGTAGACCCATATCTTTCTACTATATTCATAATGAAGGTTAAGAAATATATGCACCCACCAATTGAGGGTGTCTTCATTTATCCACACAAATCAAAGTTAGGGCTTTGAACTAGTAAAAAAAACAAAAATATTTAGGTTTATGCTTCATAAAGTAAACCCATATCTTTCTATTATATTCATAATGAAGGTTAAGAAACATATGCACCCACCAATTGAGGGTGTCTTCATTTATCCACAAAAATCAAAGTGAACAATATATCGTGGTTTTTACATTAATTAACTTTTTAGACAAGAATGATTCTTAATGTTGCTTTCCCATAACAAACCCTTCACATATTTTTTACAATTTTCAATAACTGGTATGAATTTTATCATGTTTTTCTTGATAAATAAATTTAAACCTCTGAAATTTAAGTTCCCAAAATGAAGATGTCAAATCCAATTTTCACCTTCTACCTCTAATTGGAAGCTTTCTTGATTACTTGTTGCAGTAGTGTCTTGAATGGCTGAAAAAGTTAGAAATAGGTATCAACTGAGTAATTACTAATTAGAACTCATGTCTAAGTTAATATAAAAAAATTAAATGTGGACTCGAGGTGTCTTTGGTGTGAGATATTCAAAATATCCTTTTACTTAAATTTTTACAATATTATGGTTGTCGAGATGTTGCTTTGGGGAAACTAATTTCTTGTGGAACATTTACTCTTTTTCTGAAAATATAAAAAATCCTTTATAAGATCTTTTTGGGTGAGATCTTAACTTCTATTATTTAAACGCTTCCCTGATGTTGCTTGAGTGATGGATTCATGCACTTTTATATTAGTGTTCATTGGCATGGAGAAAATTTGATGTGGAGCTGACGCACATTACTAATATATCATGTTAATAAGAGTTGGCTTGTCTTCATTCAAGGGATGCACTTTTTTCTTAATCCTCTGGTGTTTGAAGTTTTTGCAATGGCGATTCATTGATTTTAGTTTATGTTGACTAAATATACCTTGAGAGTGTCATTTGACCATAATTGGATGGCTTAAAATGTGGTTGCAAAATTTAAGAGAAATATTCAACATAGTTTTGAGATTATGAGAACTCACTTTAGCAAGAGTTGGGCATTGACTCTCATTAAATTTTTAATATCATTTTTGCTTGTTAATATATTGTTGTAGAGATACCTTGTGCTATAAAATTAAAATTGTGAGCATTTCTTGTGTCATGGGAAGATCTCACTAAGGTGAGATGTTGAGGAGAATTATTTACCATGGTTTGAAATATAATTTTTTTCATCAAAAGATCTTGCTAGAGTGAGATCTTGAAGGAATGGAAAGTGAGTGCACAAATATGTGGCATAATTTAACATAGAGAAGTGACATATTTTTTTCTTGAAAATGAGAGTTTATGTAAGTTCAAATGATGATAGTTTATATATTAGTTTAAAATTTTGTAATGGTTTAAATAGATGAAATGTGGTATTTTAAGTTTAGGATGCTCTCATTTAAAAAATAAAAAATAAATTAAAATTTAATTCATATTTTCAAATTTTGAGTGATAATAAGTTACTTGTGCAAACACATGCACATGCAGAGACAAAAATGGTGCATTCATGTATGGTCACCCAAACAAATTCTAAAACAAGAGTTTTTGAATACATAATGTATTTTCAAAATTTTAGGTCAATATAATTTATTGAAAATTATTGAAATATTAATTAATTTTATAATCATATTTTATATGTATTTTAAAACAATGTTGTGGCATGCTCAATATCTCAAGTTTTACAAAAATTTAACTCGAAAAAATCATATAGTTGGATTTAGATACTTTTTCCTAAAATATGGTACTTTATTTTTAAAATAATTTATATTTTTTTAATTGTTTAATGCATTTACTAAAATTTGGTGTAAAATTTTTAAAAAACTCAAATTCATTGAAAATTAAAAAATACGTAGAGGAAAATTATATATATGGGTACGTGAATTATGAAAGGGCTAAAAACTCATATTTTAGATTTTTAGAAAAGTTTTACTATAACCTATTTTCGAAGAGGTGATGTGTCGAGTAGGACATGTGCATGGAAACATAGAACCAACGAGTGGACAAATATCGCTTCTTGGTCATTTTCCACATAATGTGCTTGCATTATGAATTGGTTGTGTTATAACACGAGTGTGTTATAAAATAACCACATTAGAGATTTCTCACATTAAGGCTTGGAATTTCCAAGCCATAATGCGGTGCATTATAATGTGCTCATGTTATGGCTTATAATTTTAAAGTGACAACACACTCATGTTATAACGTGAGTGCATTATAACTATAAAAAAATAGGCTCAACTGAGACCAAGCAATTTATTTTTATTTTTCCAAAAAACATGATTGAGAAAATAACCTAAGTGAGAAATAACGCGAGTGGGTTATGTGGATTTGAATCCTTGATACAAAATGAATCAAAAATGACAAAGACTCCACTAAATATTTTTGAGTGTATTTAAGGTAGTTTTAGTGATTAAACTTATTTTTCTTTCATTCTTCTTGATTCATTTAATTTTTAATTAGTGGATCCAATCTCTTCACTGAAAAATCCTTATTCACCTTCAATCTAAGATGAATAAAATATACCTCAAACACCTCCTTCAATTCCTATACATCCTCCTAATACCCAAAAAAACCTTTTAGGGGAGATTTAGAATAACAAAGCTCAAATTCAAGGTTTAATAAAAACCCTAAGAAACCCAATGCCATGAGTACCCATCACCAAACTCTTGCATTATCATTGGATTCATTAATATATAATATTGATAATGTGATGGGTCAAATAAACACATGGGAGGATTAAAAAACTAGTTATCACAATTTTTATGTAGAAAAATTGTCTTATGATGCGATGAAGAAAAAAAAATCACCAAAGACAAGTTGTGTGCTTTGTTTACTGACCCGAAAACCAATGCACCCTTACTATTGAACTATAGATGATTCCTGATCCATTGGTGTAACCATGATGAGATCAAAAATAGTTTTTGGCATATATGGTTGATGTTTTTCTACCAATAACATTACAAAAATTTTGAGGTACCACAATATTTCTTGAGGAAAATCTATTGTGATCTCATCTTTAAATAAATACCAAATTATTTTGGTATTATCTTGTTCTATGAAAGAGGTTCACACGATAGAGTGGGGGCACAAAATTTATATAATTGACCACTTATATGCCTCTTTCACCCACCTATTAAGCATGTTTCAATACCTTCACTTGTGAAGGATGCTATGGAGGTTGAGACACTATAAATGGTTCCACATGGAACCCATTTTTCTCAATATGATGATACTCGGCCTTTAAGGAACCATGTATCATATAACATAGTTTTTCATGCTTGTGGGAGTCCAAACATCTATGTGGTTGATGAGGTTATTACACATCTTAGTCGTGTTACTCTGCAACCTAGTCAAGATGTTTCATGACCTAGTTAGGCTACTCCAAAGGCTAAGTAGGGTACTTGATCGGAGAAGACATATCATGAGTCGTGTTGTAAAATACCATCATCATAGAGGTTCTACTAGAGTCGGCCTTTGGTATTGACCAATAGGTAATTTTACATGAAGTTAAATGTAATTTAGTATATATTTTTGTAATAAATTTTATAATTAACAATATTAATTCATTATGAATGAAAATTAATGAGTAATGTGTATTTATTTATAAAATTTCAAGGTCAAACAACACATCCTATATCACATTCCACTTCTTCACATTTGTTTGCAAGTGCAATAACCCCTCATGTCTAGTTTTATAATAAATTAGTAAATATTTTACGTGTTAATTTATTTTTCATATAGATATGTTATCTAAAAATCACAATTTGATGTTAAATAGGAGGCATCTAAGGATGTTAGTATGAAGGTGCATGTTAAGGAATTCACTTATGTGAGTTTTAGTATTTTAATCATCATTTATGAAGATAATGAACTATATTTAATGTATGCAGATAATGTCATGTAACTTGTATGTGTATAAATTTTATTATTTTGGTTAGGTAACTTTGTTCTTGTTTTTAGTTGATGACATCATTAGAGTCTCCTCTCGACATTTGACGATCACTATATATTGGAGTTTCTATGGGAATAATGTCTTTTGTGCCTCTTACATAGGTATGAGATAGTAATGTAAATTTCATAATGAATTTATTGTATTAAATAACATCATTTAGTGTAAATAAATGACATTCATACATATTCTAATTTGTTGTGTCATGGTTTACATAGAAGGAGGTGAGAAACCTAGTTTATGCACCTGCTATTGAAGTTGATGATCCTAAGTTTTCTTTCCCTGAGGTTGATGCTAAGAGGAAGAGGATGATTCAAAGGGATTATGAGATTGTGGTAAGTATTTATTTATAACTAATGTCATTTTATATGTCATTAGTTGTATACTAATGTGTATATTATTTATTTGTATTAATATGTGGAGATACAATCATCCCTTGAGTGTAGGATGTTTAATTGGTAAAAAGGATGTGGATAGGACATCCCACTTATGTGATTGGTTCCTCGTGTTACACCGTGGGCCAAGAGAACCAAATTATTTGATGATACCCCATAGTTTTGATGTATATGCATTTTGTTGTATGCCTTTGTGGCATGTAGGTGTAGATTTGTATTTTGCTGATGTATATCATTGTATGCATATATGGATTTATTTATACATTCATTTTTCTCAAAAAAATTATGCCATCACGGATTTTAGAAATCAATATAATATGTGAGACAATTTTTTTGGTCAAAATTGAAATGAATTTTAAAATATCACAATTTTAATTATAATAAATGTTTTTTTATTAAAACCACTTCAAAAATATTACTAATTATAAAGCACAACATTTTCCATATCATTTAGCTCTTTTATAATTGATATTAAATTTATAAAACATAAACATTTAAAGAAGTAAAGAAGGAAATTCATAAGGTTTTGTCAAAGATAATAAATATCAAGGGTTAAAAGACTTTAATAAAAAAATGAACTACCAAATATATCTATCATATCATCAAAAGCTCACTTTAGAAAAGGACAAGATGAAGCATCCTTACACCATAAATAATTAACTACTAAGTGTTTCTTCAAATGGTATTTTATTTATTATAGAGATATATTTTGTGGAAGGCTCCTCTTTAAGATTAAAATAAAAATAAATGAATGTAGAAAAATAGGAGTGGAGAGGATAGATAATAGTGTAGTTTCTTATTTTTCATGAGGGGTAATGA
This sequence comes from Taxus wallichiana var. yunnanensis, assembly GCA_018340775.1. Classification (NCBI taxonomy): domain Eukaryota; kingdom Viridiplantae; phylum Streptophyta; class Pinopsida; order Cupressales; family Taxaceae; genus Taxus; species Taxus wallichiana. The sequence continues at coordinate 417,463,406 of CM031237.1, forward strand.
AGATAAGTAGAAAATGAATATATAAATGAAACTTGATTGAATTATATTAAATAAAATCAGATATTGATATATTTAAAATTAAAATATTGTCATACTTTTTCTGCTCAAAACTTACATTACAATTGATTAAAACCAATAGCTATATGTATAATTCTTACAAGGGTGAGACCACTTGCCTTTTAGAAAACAATATTATATTCACACAAGTATGCATAAATTAAACAAAATAATTCAAAATATACAAAATAACATGGAGATAGAAGTGCCCAAATTTACACTTTGAAATATGTAAAATATTTGGGGAGAGGTGTCTATATTTACATTGGGATTTGCACTTGTCATTTTAGAAAATTTTAGCTAGAGAATAAATTCTAAACATGACATATTAGTTTATGCAAGTAATTGGGGTTATATTTCCAATTATCCCCCTTAATCACTTCTATAGCCATCTATAAATCCTATCCATTCTCTTATGTTCTCACAATTATACTTTCCTAGTGACTTAGTGAAAATGTCTACATAATGATATTTAAATTTGTAAAAATTCTCTAATGAAATTGTATATGTTATGAATATGCATGTTACTCTTGTGAAACACGTTATTTTTGAGATAGAAATGGTTGAGATGATTTTGCAAAGGACTTTGGTTGCTTCTTTATGTTCATGCATTAGATTTTATACCATTCTTCTCATCCAAATTACTTTATTGGATGTTCATATTGTTGTTATATATTGTTCTTATATTGACAAAAAGTGTGATAGTGGGATGCTTCTTTCATCTCTACACATATTCTAAAATGGAAAGCATAGTTAGATGTTTTCTTTATACCATGTATACTAGTAACAAAATCACTATCTATGGGTACAAAATCAAGAAGATATGGATACAGTGTTGTTGGGGGGCCTTGGTGCCTGGGAAATATGGGTTTTTTCATTAAACGATGGTACCCAAGTTTTGATCCCCAAAAAGAAAACATTAATATTATTCCCCTCGGTGTCAACTTCCTGGCCTCCCTCTACAATTCTAGGATGATGAGATACTATTGAATATTGCAAGATTGATCGGTTCTCCCATTGGGTTAGACAACTCAACTAGGAATAGATCACAACTAGCTTATGCCAGATTTTGTGTCTCTACAGATATTGATCAAGAGCTCCCATAACACATCATTCTTAAGATAAAGTTTGGCCCTTGGACGCAAACTTTGATCTATGAATCTTTCCAAATGAGGTGCGCCAAATGTCATAAACTTGGACATTTCACCAGAAATTATCCTAGTAAAAATCCCTTAATGAAAAAAACAAGAACATTAAGCTAAATGGAAATATGACACCAGGGAAAGGTCAACCAAAAAATGGCTTTCAAAATTCCCACTAAGAAGCAACCAACTAGAAGATCCCTCTGGGTCCCCAAGACTCCTCTTAAAAAAATGGATCTAAAGGAAGATTCCAAGGTGGAAGGGGAAAAATTGGTTTCCTTAGCCTTCATCGCGAGGAGGATTCACAAACTATCAAGGTCCTTCTACAACCTTATGAAGATGGGTGCACTAAATACAATGGTTTATCTACTATTCAAGAGGAAATTCCATCTCCAAAGATCCTTCCACAAACTAAGTCTCGAATCGGATGGAAAACCCTTCTAAGGCTCCTAAGCATCCCCTACCTGAAGGGACATCATTCATTCCAAAAGGTATCCCTAGTAAAGACATGGATAAATCTAGCCATATCCTAGTAAAAGATACACATAATTTTCATTGCGGCCAAACCTTAACTCCTGAAGGAACTAATAGGGGAGATAACAAGGATACACCATTCAAAGAATACTCCAATAGCCTGACTAATTCACACCCCTATATGTAAATCTCTAAAGGACTATTGAAGTATGCCAATCCTACTAAGCATGCATTCCAATACTGAAAGATAACACAAACTCTCCTGAGTTTACCCTAGTTCACAAAAAAAAGAAGAACTCTAAAGAATTTGAGAATATACCTGATACCCTATTTTTTTATAAGAAGTCTCCTAGCAGTTGGGCCACGTACACATCAAGGGTAACCCGGTCCATTATTAGACATGAAAATATAGGTGCTAACACCATAAAGGGTAGACCTTCTAAAAATGATCAGAGAAAAAGGAAATCAAAAATCCTTGGTGATGACACTTAGTCTTCTTTAGACCATCTCGTCCACTCATATTTTTTAATGAATATTGTTTCTTGAACATTAGCATCCTTAAAGGAAGTGGAAAAATTTACACTCAAGGATTTGAGAAGAAGTTGTAACCCTTCTATCATGGATGTTCAAGAAACTAAAATGAGTTCTGAGAACTTAAAAGTTTGTTGTAAGAAAATACGGAAAAATTTTGAATGTGCTGTAATTGACTCAAGAGGTGTTTTAAGAGGTATTTTGGTCTTCTCGGATCCTTCCAAGGTTACTGGTAAGCTTATCCTCTCCTCTCATTCCCATATGGAACTATCTTTTCATAATGCTAACAACAAATGACACTAGATCTTCTTGGTGATATATGCACCTAACACTCTCCATGGAAGAAGAAAACTTTGGAAGGATTTGTTAACCTTCCAAAATTATTTCTCTAGATTTGGAACTAGTTGCTCATGGGAGAATTCAACTCCCCTCTTTCCATTACTAAAAACGTGGGGAGCTCGGGATCACATTGCTAGTATGAATGATCTTGCATATTTCATTGATCAAGCCAAACTATTATATCTTGAACTTAAAGGAAATCCTTATGAAATAGTTAGCAATGTAAGTAAAGTTGAAACTAACACCTAGTAGCTTCAATACAATGCTAAACTAAACCTATGCATCATCATGCTAAGAGCTTAAACAAAGCTAACCTATCAACATTTCTACATTAAACATGAAATGAACATTTCAAGCTAATATGTTAAACAAATTAACTTCTATCTCTTATTGAATGCTAAAATAAGATGAGATTGAACCTATGTAGATCTCTAACAATCAAAGAGTTGATTATGTGCTTGAAATCCCAAGGTTTCTAAGAATGGAGTCTTGTCAAATCATGGCTACAAGACCATTTGACATATCTCCATATGACTTCAAAACTTGGATGGATGAATACAAGAAATGAAAATAGGCTAACTCTTCTAATGAAGAATGCTCTAAGATGATAAATGGCTATAGTGTATGCTCTATGCTCATTTAGGAGTGTAGGTGTAAATAGAAAGGTAGGAGGAGGGCTCCTTATATAGCCCAATGGATAGAAGAATCTCTACATCCCTCTTCATGTGGGATAAATGGAGAGGTTGGGTTAGTTGTGGATAAGGGAGGTTTAGAAAGGGTTGAGTCAACCTTAGGAGAGTTTATTTTGTCCTTTAGTGACTCATGGGGTTTGAGGGGATTTATTAATTAACCAAAGTGATTAATTAATAGGTGTGCAAGCTTATATAAGCTTTTTAGAGGAATAGTTAGTATGATTTATGTTATGAGAGGATTTTAATCAAATAAATGACGATTTATTGATTAAATAGAAGAGAGAATTAATTAATTAAGAATAATTAATTAATCTAGATAGAAAGGGGTATTAATTAATTAGAAATAATTAATTAATGTAGATAGAAAGGGAGCTTAATTAATTAGAAATAATTAATTAATCTAGATAGAAAGGGAGCTTAATTAATTAAATAATAATTAGGGGAGCTGATTAACGGAATGTCGTTAATTGGCATCATTGTTGGATAGAAGAGTTAATTAACTAACATAATGTAATTAATTAATGATGATAGCAGAGAAAATGTGTGATATTGACGATATGTCATCAATTTGTAGGAAAGGGTATAATTAGCGCAATTTAAGTATTTAAATTGTTTGAGCTAAATTATAGGTGTCTACATTTTCCCCTCTTTGAGGTGGTGTAAGTGATGCCACTTCAAAGATAGTAGATAGATAAAATTTTAAAGACGTAGAAGAAAAATTAGTAGAAGTGAGAGATGCCCCCTCGAGTGTCGATGGGGTGATGAAAGAAGGCGATCGACGATCGAAAAAGGTGAGAGAAATGGAAATAGAAGAATGGGCAGGAGCAGATGCCCTAGGTGAATAAGAAGAATAGTGTTGATAGGAGAATGATGTAGAAGAGGAATGATAGATGGAAAGAAAAGAGAAATATTTCATCTAGTGTATTAAAAAAACTTTATTGTCATCATATTGCCAAAGATCTACGTCATCGGTCCTTATTAAAAATATAAGCATACGACAAAAAATAGAATGACATGAAAAGCCATACTATGAAAAATGTCCATTGTTGAAAATACCAACTCAATGCAACAAATGAAAAAGTAATGCAATATGAGAAGGAAACAAGCTCATTTAACAGGAAAACAAGTACAAACACACATATTCCAACCAACAACGGTCAAGACAGGTTGTAAAATGTTTTGTTATCAAGCTGAAGATCCCCAAATGTTTGTGATTGATGACAAGGGTTAAAAATGATGCCCCTAGAAAGGATACATGCAAGGGAAGATGATAAAGGACACTGGGTCCAATGAAAAAGTGTTCATGCACAACGAAACAATATCAAGCAACTAGATGTGCCCCAGAGTACCGACGAAGCAAGCAGGATAGCTTTGTAAATGGTTGTAAGTCAGATGATCCACGAGTCATTTAATTCATGAACATGTGAAAATTCCAACAAGATATGGAATGAATACCATGCGTAAGACACGAGTTTCAACCGTTATGAGCTGGTTTACCTATTTTTGCAAATTTTACAATTTTTAGGATTTTTGAAAAAGTTTTGAAATTTTTTTGGATTTTGAATTGATTTTTTTAATTTTTTAGATTTTTTTAGAATTTTGATAGTTTGGATAGAGAAGAAGTTAGAAGAATCAGCAAGAATCTCCCAGAGCAAAAGAAATGCCCCAGGGAGAAGAAAGAAGCAACATGTGGAAAATAATGCCCCAACACAACGAAAGATTAACAAAATAATTATTTAATAAAAAATAATTATTCGATGGAGTGTGTAGAAGAAGGGATATTGCCTAGGAGCAATAAAATTGTCCTAGTGAGAAGAAATGAGTACCAGATGGAAAATAATGCCCAACATGGCAAAAAAGTAAGGAAAATAATTATTTAAATAAAATAACTATTCATGACGAGTAGAAGAAGAGTTAGAGTGTGATGTTATATGGTTTGATTTCACACTTTTGTATGTATCATGATGATAGTTGAGATGTTTGTACCACATGTGTTTGATTTTGACATGATAGATCCATAGATGATATCAATTGTATTGTACATGTGATGCTCTAGATTAGTGGACAGGATGACACATGATGATATTGGTGCGGGGGGATAGATTTTGATATTTGTGATCCCTCTTGCCCCCATTTGATGATACGATACGTGATGATTAGCATAAGCATACATGTATGATGTACACGTAGCATTTTATTTATATATGATGTATAGATGATGTTAGATGTGATGATATTGATGGAGATATGATGATGTGATAACAAAACTATGTACATGTGACAAGAAAACACAATCAAATGTTAACAAAATACACATATGCCAACCAACATGAATTAACACAACTATGTACAATTATTTACAAGCATGCAAAAACACATTGCATATGTACAAGTAAGAATGAATCTAATCTAAGAAAGAAAAGATGAATCTTATCAAATTATGTCTAAGAAACAAACTATACAAATGTACAAACAAACAACAACTATACAAGCAAACAATGTACACAAACAAAGCAAGAAACAAGATAAAGTAAGTAAACTAAAGTTATGTTTTTGCAAGATTGTTTTGCGAAACACTTTTCTACTATTATTTTGCTTTTGTGAAACAATTTTCTATTGTTTTTGTGCTTTTGTGAAACAATTTTCTATTATTTTTGTGCTTTTGTGAAACAAATTTCTATTGTTTTGTGCTTTTGTGAAACAATTTTCTATTGTTTTTGTGCTTTTCAAACATTTTTGAATGTTTTTGTGATTTTCTAACATTTTTGAATGTTTTTGTGATTTTATATTTTTTGAATGTTTTTGTGATTTTCTAACATTTTTGAATGTTTTTATGATTTTCTAACATTTTCCGAAGCTATGCACAGTAACCAAGAAACGTGGATGCCCCCAACGTTAGATAGAGAATATACAAGGGTAGGTGCCACATGCTTATAAACAGGAAGGTGAAGTCACAGAAGTGCCCCCAACATTAGATGGGGAATATGCAAAGACCATCCCTTCATAGATTAACAAGAGGAGAAAAATCCAGATCAAGGCTTGACATGATAGGTTCATAGGGAATCTCGATGCAGACACGGAACTAGCCCTAGGCTAAGTAAAAGTACCCTCCAAGATGCAAGATGCTTGTGAACAACGAATCCTCCCAAGGTGCCGGAAATCGGTTTTCACCAAGGGACCTATCCAACGTGCCACAATTGTGTGGTTTTCACATATGGATGACCTGTTTTCTTTTTTTTTTCTCTTATTTTAATTTTTTTGTATTTTGATCATTTTTACTCTTTTTTGGTTTCTTTTCTAATTTTTGCACCATGTTTAAGCATAGAACTGCTTAAGGTGCATGGCATTCATAGGTTCACGAGCTCATCACCATTGGGATGGGAAAGTTTGTATGCTCCCATACCATATTTGGCCACAATGACGTAAGGTCCTAACCAATGCGGTTCAAACTTTCCTTTCTTCTCTCTTTTCACCCTTGTGTTGAATTGATTTTATTTCATGACCAAATCTCTCGACCTCAAATTGACGAGGTATGATCCTTTTTGTTGTAATTTCTAGAGACTTTGTTCTGATACACTTTGAGATGGTTAAGGGCACGGATGTAATTTTCATCCAGAGTTCTAATTCTACCAACTTGGCCACTCTGTAATCCTCATCCTTATCCAGGTAATCCCTAAGAGATATTCTCAGGGAAGGAAGCTCGATTTCCAATGGGATGATGGATTTGGTTCCAAATACTAGGGAATAGGGTGTCACACCAGTAGGAGTGTGAATGGAGGTCCTATAAGCCCAAAGGCTAGGTGAATTTGCAAATTCCAATTGCGACCTGTCTTACTCACCATCTTTTCCATGATTCAACCAATGTTTTGTTAGTGGCTTCAACCTTGCCCATTACCTTGTGGATAATATGGCATGTAGACCACTTCAATTTTATTTGAAATCGATGACAAAGGTCCTTCACTATTTTGTTCTTGAATGATTTTCCATTGTCAGTAACTATGGCCATAGGAATGCCATATCGACAGATAAGGTGATTCATGATAAACTTTGAAATTTGAGCTCCTGTAACATAAGTCAAAGGAACAACCTCCACCCACTTAGTGAAATATTTCATAGTTGTGATGATGTGAGTATGACCATCAGATGAGGTAGGGGTGAGCTTTCCTATTAAATCTAGTCCCCATTTGGAGAATGGCCATGGGGTTGTGATTGGCTACAATGGTTGTGATGGTGCATGGATGAAATTTCCATACTTTTGACATAGTATGCATTTCCTTACATAGTTACAGTAGTCTATTTCCATAGTAGGCCAATAGTAGCCTACTCTCAACAATTTCTTAGCTAGAACCATTCTGTTTGTATGGGCACTCGTGCACCCCTTCATGTACCTCTTTGATCTCTTGGACTAACTCTTCTACATCTAGACAACGCAACAAATTCCCATCGTAGCCACAACTGATGATAGAGTGTATCTCCTAAGAGGGTGTAATGGGCTATTTACGATAGATAAGGCTTTTTTTTTGAATGGGAGATGTCTGGAGGGAAGGTGTTGTGTTTAAGATAGGTGTAGATGTGCACATACCATGGGGAATAGGGACCAACAACTTCACAAGCCAAACATGATTCTAACATGTCATACATAGGCTGGCATAGATTCTCAACAAAAAAATGGCATATCATTGCTCTCTGGTGGAATTCGTAGCATAGAACCTATGGTTTCCATAGCGTTTGCATGGATCTATTTTGTGCTCTTAGAATTTGTTCAAATGTGATACACAAAATACTCTTTCAAAGTTTCCACTAGTTTCTTGTAGGGGATGAGTTTCTCATCCTTGACTTTATATTCATCGTTAACTTTCTTGATGATCAATTATGAATCACCAACGATCTTAACATGATGGATATCCCATTTGATTTCCAGCTTCATCCCAAATGATGAGTGCCTCATATTCCACAATATTATTTGTACAAGGAAAACCAAGGCAAAAATCTTGAGGTATAGGGTCACCTGAAGGAGTAATTAATACCACACCTACCCCCAAACCATGAAAAGTAAAATATCCATCAAAGTGTACTTGCCACATGATAGATTCCTCAATATACATTAATGAAGCATCTAGCAGATCTAGACTCATAGGCTCTATTCCTGTAATGGTGCTTCTACTAACTGATCGGTGAGTACTTGTCCTTTTACCAACTTTTGATGTACATACTCAATGTCAAATTCACTTAGTAGAATGATCCAATTAGCCATTCTACTTGTAAGGGCGGGTTTTGACAAACAAGTACTTAAGTGGGTCAACTTTGGATATAAGCTTGGTTTTAGTATTTAACAGGTAATGATGAAGTTTTTGGAAGGTAAAAACTACATCCAAACAATATTTTTCAATCTGAGGGTAGTTGAGCTCATAAGCAATGAGAGTATGATTGAGATAGTACACAACTTTTTCTTTATGGCCGAGGTCATATTAGGTGAGCAACGCACCAATAGCAAATTGAGTAGCGAAATATATACAGTAGGAGTGGCTCACCGAGAGTTGGAGGCATGAGGAGGGTGGATTGGATAAGTATTTCTTAAGAAAGGCGAAGGCCTATTTTTTCTATAGTCCCCAAATAAAGGCAACATCCTTTTTAAGTAGATGGGTGAATGAATGACACTTGTCAACAAGTTGGGAAATGAAGCGGTGGATGGCTTGTATTTTTCCTTGCAAGTTACATAGTTGTTTTGATGTTTTGGGAGGAGGCATTTCAGTAATGGTGGTAACTTTAGTTGGGTCTACCTCAATCCTCTTTCATGATACAATGAATCTAAGAAACTTTCCTGACAATACGCCAAACACACACTTCTTTGGATTCAATCTGACTTTGTATTCCCATAGGCATTCAAGATATGCCATAAAATATCAGGGTGATCTACTCTTGTCTTGGATTTCCTAAGGATATCATCCACATAGTCTTCCATGATGTCATGAATCATATCATGGAAAATCACGGTCATTTCCCTTTGATAAGTTACTCTTGCATTTTTAGGCCAAAGGGCATTACTTGATAATAAAAAGTCCCCTAGGGGGTTGTGAAGGTTGTCTTGTGTTGATCCTCATCTATGATTTTGATCTGATTGTAGCCTGAAAATCCATCCATAAGAGATAACATTTCATATCCTATAGTTGAATCAACAATCATATCAATATTGGGCAATGGGAAATCATCTTTTAGACATGCCTTATTAATGTCTCTAAAATCGTATAGATTCTTGATCCCAACATGTTTCTTTTGTATGAGGACTATGTTTGATATCCATTCTAAGTAATCAATAGGTCTAATGAAGCCCGCCACTAGAAATATTTCTATCTCTTCTTTAACTAGAAGAGCCACCCGTGGATGCATTTTTCTGAGATTTTGTTTGATGGGCTTAGCGTCTACGTGCACTACTAGGTTATGCACTACCAAATTTGGATCCAAGCCCGACATATCCTTATAGGACCATGCAAATACATCTACAAATTCCCACTAAAAGCATGGTGAATGTTTTATATTCCTATGTTGAGAGTGAAGCTCCTAGTTTGACTATCTTTGATCGTCTTCTATTCCAATATTCACATCAATGGTTTCTTCCACTAGCATTTTTGAAAATCCTCCATATGCGTAGGATTGGGAGGAAGGTTGAGATCTTCTTCCAAGGGTGTCTCTATGATATTTTCACCCTTGGTGTGGTCACTTTTCTTGTCCATTGATTTTTTCACTTGTTTGTTAGCCAACACCTCAAAGAGGTTTTCACTGTGTGACTTGGAATTGTTTTTTTGGTCGAGGCTTTTTGTTGGAAATTTTTCCCTCACTTTTTCTCAAGTTTTGTTGACCACAAAGCTTAGCTTCCTCACCAAAGTACACATGTATCTAAGTCAATGTATAAACCCTTCTTATGGTCTCCAATCGAATTGTATCTTGAATGCCCATGAATTCTGTAATGGCTTCATCATTTTCAAAGAGATCCAGTGGTATGTGACATTGTTGGTCCCATTCGACAAGGCAAGGGTAAACAAGGTCAATTTTAGGTTCAATAGGGGTTATGGTAAGGACAACGGTATCCATGAATAGGTTCAGTGGAGGCAAGATCCTCGTATTGGCTACAGTGGGAATCTGTGTCACTATCTAAATAATTAGAGCTATCTTCGTGCTCAGAACAAGTGGCATCTTGATCATTGGGGTGTGATCCATAGGGTCAATGTTGATACCATATCTTTTTGTCTTGAAATGTGGGAGAGGAACTGGTTCTCTTGGTCCTTGCTCATTCTTTCCACATCTTAGACCCTTGTAGCCCATGAATACATCATTCAGCTAGACTTCTCATACTCAAGGATTTGGTAGTAAGTTGGTTGAGTATCTTCTAAGACCCAAGTCATAGGTGGGTCCAACAATTTATCTTCAGCGAGTAACCCTCTAGGTAAAAATGACCCAATAGTTTGCTCATCTCTAGGCCATTTGAAATGATAGTTGGGTTGGCCTCTAGTTTTAGGTGACAACGATAGGTCTGAAACCAAAGAGCTTATTGCACATTATACTCTCCACAACTATATTCCAAAACCTTCATCTCCCATGAATCAAAAGGATAAGTTGATGTAGAAGCCTCATGGGTGCAAGAACTTAGGGAATCTAAATCTACCCATGACTCCATGGCTTCAAATTGAAGAGGAACAACTATATCAATAGAGGGACATGTATAGGCACCCTTACGTGCAAAACTATTGAGAGCTCTATAGTGAGCAAAGGGATCTGGATCTCCTTGTATTATTACATAATGTGTCCTTCATGTTTTAATTTGATGAATTGATGAACATTGATGGAACTACTCGCATGGCATGAATCCATGGTTGGCCAAGAAGCATATTGTATGGAAGTTCTAATTCCAAGACATGAAACTTCATCTAATGACAAGTGGTTCCTACTTCCATGGGAATGTGATGATGTGCAAGCAAGTTGATTCCCTTCCACATTGCCGTAAGTGGTTATGGTAATGATGTGGAACTCTAGATATTCTTCTGTATGTCCCAGTTGCTTAATTAATTTCAACATGCATATATTCAGCCCTGATCCATTGTCCACAAGCACCCATTTTATATTTTGGCGGGTAACAAATACCTCAATATATAGGGGAGATTATGTGTTGGATCTTCAATAGGGATCTCCTTATGATTAAAGGAGATGTACTCGGTTGGTATAATGTTGGCCACCGCAGCTTGAAGATGCAAAGGGTCTACTTCTAGTGGCACTCTTGACCCTTGAAGAGTTTTATACAAGATGTCCTTATGTACATTTGATATTTTGAGAAGATCCAAGATTGAAATCTTGGTAGATGTCTTCTCAAGTTGTTCTAAGAGGTTGTACCTACCATCTTGCAGGGGTTAACAAAGAGGGTTTAGGAATCATGAGGTGGGTGCACCTTGTTACCATGGTGCAATCATTTCCCTTGATCCGAATGGTGTTCACATGGTCATTAGGAGAGTAGATACATCTAATGAGTGAATCATAATGATTATTGTCCTTCTTGGTATATAAATAATTCACCACTTTGTAATTCTCATCTAACTTACCATGTTTAGGGATGGTTCTTTGAATATTCCCATATTTTTGTTGGCATCTGATTTTTATCTGGGGTATCCACTTCTATCTTTCCATTGTCAATGAGATCTTGGATGTAGTGACAAAGTCGTAGACATTTTTTTGTTTTGTGTCCCTTGACACGATGTAATTCAAAATAGTCATGCTCTTTATACCATGATGGTTTCAGAGCATTGTCATCAAAAGGTTGTGTCGTAGGATAAGTCACCATGTGAGCTACATCCAATTGTTTCAATATGGCTGACAAAGGCTCATCGAGAGGAGTGATCATTATACATTTAGGTGGTGGTTGAATAGGTCCTTTGGTCATTTTAAAAGGTTGACCACTTTGAACCATTTGTACACGTTTGGAATTTGTGATTCCGTCTCCCACCATGTTCTTCTTTTTGTTAAATAGTTCTCGGATTTTCCATAGGTTTTACGTTTTGGTTATCCTTAGAGTGTGGTTTGATGGTTCCTTTGGAAATAAGGGACTTTCTATATTTGAATGACCTTTTCAATATCCTCTTTAAAGGTAGGAACACAATGCATTTGTAGATGAAAAGTGATGTCTAGGTTGAGATTGGGCACAAAGATACTCACCAACTATTTTTCAAGGAATGCACAAGGGAAGCGACTGGTTATCCCTCTCCATCTTTTCAGAAGACAAAGTGAATGCCTTGTTAGGATGTTGTTTTGTGCCACACAAGTCTTCCATGTTTATTTCATTTTCTATGTTGTACAAGAAGTTTCATACAAACCTTTTTGTCGATTCAAGCCATGTGAAAATATACCCACAGGTAAGTGAGTGAAATATTCCAAGGCTTGACCCCTAGACTCTTTAGAAAGAGTCGGATGAGGTAATTGTCATTGTAGGCCACTTCTTGGAATGCAATGTAAAAATATTTTACATGGTCTCGTGGGTCACCTTTCCCTCTATATTTGTCAAATTTTGCATGTCAAACTTTTTAGGAAGGGTCGAAGCATCATAATTTTGTCAAATGGATAGGGACATATCTCTTCATATTGATATTTTCTACTATTCCTCGTGGTGCTTTCTTGTAGGCTTGTAAGTGTTGCTTTCATATATTACATTTCTTTAGCGAGTAATTGTTCTTTGGTAGGAGAATCGGGGATATATAGTCGATTATGTTCCATATTATCTTCTCCTTGATTATCTAGTTGAAGTTCATTAATTATGACCTTAGGTTTTGTCTTTTGTACATTCTTGTTTGTTTCTTTTTGTACATGAGATGTTAAGAAAGCTAATTTTTTTTTACTAAAGTTACTAATTTGTTGTTGAATAGTGACTTCTTCTTCAAGAGGTTCCTCTTCTTCTTCATGCTGCAGAGGTTGTTCAACATTTTCGTGTTCTATTTTGACTTTATGTGGTACCTTAAGGAAAGGTATTCTATATCCTACTACATTATCATTTCCCACATTAGAAGTAGAAGCATGTCCATGTGTTAAGATATCATCCATGTTAATAAGAGGTTTCTCCTCTTCATTAACATCATTTGTAGGTGGGATTACCTCTTGTTTGATAGGCATTCTGGCTCCCAACTCCACAACTCGTGCTAGTACCCAATCCTTGTTTCTAAAAAGGAATTCATCTAACAAGGTGGGGTCGAAGTCAAACTCTACATGTGGTGATTCCAACTCATCACCACTATGATCTATCATTTCTTATACTTCTTTCTCCATGGAGAATAAAGGCCCAAGATCATGGCCAATAAAGGGGTTTGACCCTTTCTTTTTTGAGGCTTCCCAAGTTTGTGTTTTTCTTGCTTCCAAAGCCTACTTTTTGAGTCCTAATCTTGTTTTAGGAGCCATGACGTGTAATAGGTTCACTTAGGTATCTGTGAGTGTGTTCAAATATTCTTATCAAACCTAAGTGAAAAAATGAATGTCAATATATTAAGGTATGTTATGAATGTCAAAGAACCAATGTGACACAATAATATGCTCTTAAATGAACGATCCAAGCAAGAATTAGTCACACAATTTTGAGTTTTAAACCAAATAATAAAATGAAGTACTTCCTAAAAAAAAAATTTGAAAGGTAGTTGGTGTTGTATGATGATTAGTAAAATGTCCCTACTTATGTTGAGTTCAAAGAAATGAACAAGGCGTAAGTAATAACAAGAATTTAACACAACCTCCAAACAAAATATACTAGAAGCAAGCCCAAATTCAATCAAGACCTATATTCTAAAAGGTGTCAGTTACGATTGTGAGTAACACAACAATTTCACCAAGATATGTTAACCAAAATTTACAAGAAAGTAAGGTATTTATATCAAGATGATATTGATATAACACGCACAAGTGGTAACACTTAACACTCTTCAAAATCAAGGTAATAATTGAAATCAAACTAAAGCTATAATATACCTAGGAATTGTTAAAGTGTATATAGCGTAACCTTACAATATAGGTATTTAGGTCAAGTTTACAAGAAACAAGACATAAATACCAAAATTGTAGAGACACGATATAAACAAGATAACCATTCAAAGGATAATCAAAGTGATGAACCAAGCCTAACTATGATGACAATATTGACTTGGGTATCAAGATCAAAAAGGCTACCAATGATATAAAAATTTCTCCACACACTTTAGAAACATAGATGGGTGTAAATGGACACAAAAGTGGTGAAAACAATCAATTGATAACGCAAAGGTAGTCACTCTTCTTTTGATCAACAAAGTGTCAAAATAAAGTGAAGGAAGTAGATCAATTGGGGTTGAAAAATGTTGGCCTTACTTTGGCAGAGTTTCACCTTGCCTTAGGGCAAGTGAAAAACTAAGAAAAAGTAATGCTTCACACATTTCGTGATGAACAATAGCTCTCAACTCAAATTGGTTTTGATGTGGTCCAAGTTGGCTCTTGGTCAAAGATAGCTTCCTAGGTGGTTCTCTCAACTAGGTGTCACAAGTCATCTAAGAGTGAGCTCAATTTACCAAGAAAATTCACACTGAATAATTCTTGGAGTATCTCATCTTTACTTTACCCCCTTCAAGAACAATGGGAAATAAATGTGTCCATCATGTACTCTCACTGGGTCGCGATACGATAAACTTGTCATGCTAAATCTCACAAATGGTAATACTAGTCAAGTAGGTTGTGCAGAGCACTTCCCGTTTTTCCACAAGGTTCCCTCTTGCATGGACTACTTTGGGGTTCCTAGGACCACCCCCATTGTTGTAGCTTAAGGCTTATGCCAAAGGGGTTATGTCCTAGTTTTAAGCGGACAGGACGTACCCTTATCCAAACCTACAAATCAAGTGTTTTGAATGTGGTGTGTTTTTTATCTTTTAGAATTAATGTGGTTTATTCATTCATCATTTGGAAATCTTGCAACACACGTTTAGTTAGAAAATTTTGTTTCAAACTCCTTTCTTTGACAAGCATTTTTAGGTCCTGCACTCAAGCGTTAGTAGTTCTCCAAGAAAATCACATTATTTAAAAGAGGATTAAGAGTTTCTTTTGATTCTTAAAATCATACAAGAATGAAAGAGAAGATCATACACAAAAAATAATCCAACTAAAAAGTAAAGAAAATCTTTGCAATCAATGAACCATATAAAAAGCTTGATAAATGTTCATTCCCTTAAACCAAAAGTGAAAGATGAAGTTTCCAATTTACCAAATATTATAAAATGAAGACTAAAGTTGCTATTGATTCTCAAGATCACCCTAAGGTGTAAGAGAAGAGCATACACAAAATTTATCCCAACTATATATAAATGGAAAACTTTAAATCAAAGGACCATTGAAAAATGCTTTGTAAAAGGTTCATTCCTTAAGAAAAATGAATAATCAAGTTTCTAAATTTAATTGCAATGTTAAAAAGATAGAGATCAAAGTTGTTTTTTATTATAAAGATAACCAAAAGGTTCAAGAGAAGAGCATACACGCACTTTTTTCTAAATCAAGTAAAGCATGGAAATATAACATTCATCAAAACATTAGACATGTTAGAAAATGACAAGTTTTAAAATAAAAGAAAAACCTGCAATTTCTGTAAGTATAAATCCCAAATTTATGTTTTCATTGCATAGTTAACTTCAATACCTTTCCAACACAAAAAAAAAAAAAGGAGTAATTTTGAGTTTGAGAGCAAACGTTATGTCCTTCGAAGATGGGTTACGCATATGCTCTTATGCTCATGGGTATGCACTTGACATGCACTCAAAAATGTCAAAAAAACGTCCCTTAATCTGCAAAATGGTCAATTTTTTCCAACCAATATTGAACTTTGAAAACAACCCATCACATTAATATATGAATATAATAATCAACGCTATCAAACATTAACATACATGCTCAAGAATTTAAGATTTTTAAGAAATTGGTAAAACTAGCATGTAGAATGATGAAAAAGTAAGCTCTAAAAATGAAAACATGATGAAATATTGAAATTTTCTCACCAAGATTCAATTTTGATAGCAACCCACCACATTAAAATATAAATATAAGACTCATCACTATCAAACACTAACCTACATGCTCAATAATTTAAGATTTTCAAGAAATTGACAAAACTAGCATGTAGAATGTTGAAAAAGCAAGATCTAAAAATGAAAACATGGAGAAATATTGAAATTTTCCCATCAATTCTAATTTTTAAAGAACTTAACCTCCTTTATACATATAAGGAAGACTCAACACATTCAAACTCAACAAAACAAGTTAATAAAAACAAGTTATGTCAATATATACAAAAAGAGGGTTAGTAATCAAAATTGAAACTAAACTAAAAAAACTTGAAATTAAGTGCAAAAGATAATTGAGTAAGTCCCACAGTATGCCATATGTATGCATGAAATATTTATAATTGTAAGTAAATTTGAAACTAACACCTAATATCTTCAATAAAATGCTAAACTAAACCTATGCATCATCATGCTAAGAGCTTAAACAAAGCTAACCTATCAACATTTCTACATTAAACATGAAATGAACATTTCAAGATAATATGTTAAACAAATTAACTTCTATCTCTTATTGAATGCTAAAATAAGATGAGATTGAACCTATGTAGATCTCTAGCAATCAAAGAGTTGATTATGTGCTTGAAATCCTAAGGTTTCTAAGAATGAATTCTTGTCAAATCATGGCTACAAGACCATTTTACATATCCCCATATGACTTCAAATATTGGATGGATGAATACAAGAAATGAAAATAGCTAGATCCTCCAATGAAGAATTATCTAAGATGATATATGGCTATAGTGTATGTTCTATGCTCATTTAGGAGTGTAAGTGTAAATATAAAGGTAGGAGGAGGGCTCCTTATATAGCCCGATGGATGGAGGAATCTCTACTTACCTCTTCATGTGGGATAAATGGAGAGGTTGGGTAAGTTGTGGATAAGGGAGGTTTAGAAAGGGTTGAGTCAATCTTAGGAGAGTTTATTTTTCCTTTAGTGACTCATGGGGTTTGATGGGATTTAGTAATTAACCAAAGTGATTAATTAATAGGTGTGTAAGCTTATATAAGCTTTTTAGAGGAATAATTAGTATGATTTATGTTATGAGAGGATTTTAATCAAATAAATGACGATTTATTGATTAAATAGAAGAGATAATTAATTAATTAAGAATAATTAATTAATCTAGATAGAAAGGGGTATTAATTAATTAGAAATAATTAATTAATGTAGATAGAAAGGGGAGATTAATTAATTAGAAATAATTAATTAATCTAGATAGAAAGGGGAGATAATTAATGGAATGTCGTTAATTGGCGTCATTGTTGGATAAAGAGATAATTAACTAATGTAATGTAATTAATTAACGATGATAGCAGAGAAAATGTGTGATATTGACGATATGTCGTTAATTTGCGGGAAAGGGTATAATTAGTGCAATTTAAGTATTTAAATTGCTCGATCTAAATTATAGGTGTCTGCGAAAGACTTTCATCTCTCGTCTGTTCCAAGAATTGCCTCTAACCATAATCCCATTGTCCTGAATATGGTAACTAATGAGAGACCTGTTCAGTCCTCATTTAAATTCCAAAAATGTGGTTTGACCACCCAGAATCTTCTTGATATAATTAAAGAGTGGTGGGGGATTCAAGTGGAAGGTACAACTAAAGATAGAATTATTCAAAGCTAAAAATGTTTTTAAAAAAGTTAGAGACTAGAACAAAGAAGTTTTTGGCAATATCTTCAATTAGAAAAAATAAATAAAAGAAAACATTGATGCTTTGGAAAATAAAGTGGCTTCCTATGACATGATTGAAGAGGATTACACTTGTGAAAAAAATTTCTTAGCAGAGTTCCATACCATCTATGTCAGGGAACAATCCTACTGGAGACTTAAATCCAAAATAATTTGGCTCAAAGATGGAGAGAAGAACATGAAGTTCTTTCATATGACAACCCTAAAACATAAAGCTCACAATAAAATCTCTAAGGTTACAAATCAAGTTGGAGTTATGACATCGAATCCCAACTCCATCAAAGAAGAAGCTGTTAATTTTTACAAAAACCTGTTGAATGACAGTCCCCCATTGTCTCAGGAAGCTACAAACAAGCTATTGGACTCTATTCCAAACAACTTGGTTAGACCAGAAGATTTTGGTGCTCTTGCTAAACCAGCTACTTTAGAAGAACTTCATAAATTAGTTTTCTCCATGGAAGGTGACAAAGCCCTGGGCCCGGATGACTTCTCTACTTTCTTTTATCAAAAAAACTGGAGATTTGTGCGGATGACCTCCTCAAAGTTGTTAATGAATTATTCAGGACAAGCAAAATTCTCAAGGAAATAAATAATACTTTCATAGTCCTAATTCCTAAAAAATATGGGGCGAAGGAATTCAAGAACTTCAGACCCATAAGTCTCTCCAATGTGCTCTATAAATTTTTTACCAAAATCCTAACCTCAAGGTTACAACCGCTTGTTCCAAAATAATATTCACCAACAGGGGGATTTGTAAATGGAATACTTATCTAAAATGGAGAAATTATGGTTCATGAAACCATACACTCGATGGAGAAAAGAAAAAAGGAAAGTATGGTGCTAAAATTGGACATGAACAAAGCTTTTGTGAGTTTCTTGGTATTTCCTTAATCAAGTATCTTGAAAAAATTTGGTTTTGACGAGAGGTTTACAAAAATCATATGGAACTATATTTCATCACCAAGATTCTCAGTGATTATCAATGGCAGCCCGGTGGGTTTTTTCCCAAGAATTCATGGTATCAGGCAAGGTAACCCCATCTCTCCCATACTCTTCATCATCATGGCGAGATAGTCTCGTCGCACTATTAATAGAGATGTATCATTGGGCTATCTCAATGGTTTCAGACCCTCCACTTTTGACATAACAGTCTCCCATCAGCAGTTCACAAATGACACTATCCTGCTCCTTCTTTCCTCTATCCTCGAAGCCAAAACAATGAAGCATATTTTGTAGCTTTATGAAGAATCTTCGGGACAACAAATCAATTTTGATAAAATCTCTTTATAATTCTTCAACACACCTCCCATAAGACAAAGGAAGTCCAAATGAGCATGTGGAATACCCTACTTAACAGGTTTCAAATAAATATTTTTGGTTAGAAGGGATATATACTATCAAGTCTTTGGAAATTCCTTCTTATTAAGAGAACACTTCAAAACTTGCTGATTTATATCATGTCCTTATTATTTTTCATGCAAATTTGTTGTGGAAAAAATAGAAATAATCTAAAAAAATTTTCTATGAACAGGAACTAAAGATAAGAATATGATGCACTTGGTAGCTTGGGACAAATCATGCAACAACAAAAAAGTTGGAGGCATTGGCATCAAAAAAATTTGAACCATGAATGCTAATCTTGATTCTTGTCTCTAAAATGGGGTGGCGACTGGTGAAGGAGGAACAACCATGGACCAATCTTATTAAAGCCAAATATCTAAATTAAGGTAGTACCATGGACTACTTTAATAATGACAGCCACCCATTGGGTTCTGTGTTCTGGAACAACATTTTTAGGATTAGGAAAGAGATAACCGTAGGATGCAAATGGACTTTGGGCGCGGGTAAGAAATTAAATTTCTGGCATGACAATTGGGCTGATTTTAACACAATTTCAAATATTGAATAGTGGGAGTACTTAAAAGATGGCCTTACTACAACATTGGGACAACATGTTTACAACTACATTCAAAACACTAAGGGAAAATGGCACTAGAAAAACCTTGAAGCATTCACATCAAATAACAAGGAGCTTCTTGGGAAATTCAAACCACATTGAACCTCATCCCCATTAGTCAAACCCAAAATTAAGATGAGTTTAACTAGGTTTCTTCATTTGATGATAACTACATGGTGAGATCATGCTATCAGCTATTTTCCAATGAACCTATCAAAAACTTCCCTTGGGACAAGATTTGGTTCAAAGAGCTTACCCCGAAAATCAATCAGTTCCTCTGGTTCATGCTCAACAAAGGTATTCACCATAGACAACCTTATCAAAAGAGGGTCAACTATGTCAAATAGATGATATCACTATAAGATGGATAATGAAACAATCCAACATATTTTTCTCCACTTTCCAATTTCCAATTCTCTTTGGAAACTCATCTTTAAAAGGTTTTGAAGTTAAGTTGTCTTTTCCAAAAGATATCACACAATCCTGAATGAAATGGAAGAATCCTTTTAAACATGCTTTCTTCATAGGTTGTGGAAAATTATATTCCCTCACACCATATGGAGAATCTGGAAATCCTGAAACTTGATCATCTTTAGAGATACTAACAAGAGCATAAAAAGTATCCTCAATGAAATCACAGTGGTTGCAAAAGAAAATATCTTGAAATTTAAACCTCTAAAAATCCCACATATCCCCAGGAGGAGGTCAGATATCTTAAGGCATGAAATATTTATCTATAATAGTGTACTACCCCCATCCAAAGCATTGACAGGTCTATTGTATAATGGATTCCCCCTTTTGAAGGCTAGTATAAGTTGAAATTTGATGGTGCCTCCAAAGGAAACTATGGTCCAGTTGGAGGAGGTGGTTTGATCAAAAATCACAATGGCCATCTTATTATAGCATATGTTGGTCCCATGGGTAAGCAAACTAACCACTACTCTGAGGCTCTAGTTGCACTCTGGGGAATCATAATTGCTAAGAATCTCAATATGGGAAACATCATCATCGAAGGTGACTCAATGAATATTATCAACATTCTCACTAAATCCTTAAATCCTAGTTGGACCATCAAGGATTTCATTAATGAATCTCATAACTTATGCAATGGTCTTAACATCATTTTCAAGCATGTGTATAGGGAAGGGAACAAATCTATAGATTTTCTTGTAAATATTGGAGTTTGTAGCAATGATTACAAAGAGTGGCATGATATCAATGACACTCCTACCAAAGTTAGAAACATCATTTCAAATGAAACAAATTCACTCATTAGTACACCTCAGTCGATGGTGCAAACATGTGTGCAATCCCAAAGCTAGATCTCAATGGAATTTTGGGCATGCCCGAATTTATTCTTCCATGTTCTCAAAAATTGATCACACTAAATTTTTCAGGGAGAAAGAAGTGGATTTTATTTCTACTTTGCATAGGCATACAGGTTTTTGAAGGGCTTCCGGTAATTCTATTGTTCATAGCTTGTTGTTCAATTCTCTGAGTTCTTATAGGGTTTTTAGAATGGATGGTGCCCCTTTCCGTGTGGAACCTAAATTTGATCCCCAATGGAAGGAAAAAATTGAGCTTTGGGAGACCATTAATATGGAGGGCTTCATCGATTTCATCCAATGCATAAAAGGGCATGACTAGTATATATCCATATAGTTCGTGGTAAATTGGAAAGATCGTAATGTCTCCTTTGGAGATAAGAGCTTTCAAATCACTAAGGAATTCATCTCTTTTATTACTAGTCTAAGCATGGAAGGGAATAATTTTTTTAGGAACAAAATGGATAAGGAAGCAGAAGAAAAGTTATTTTTGGATGATGGAGAAATGCTCGACATCAAAAAGGAGGGCATTCTAGTTTCTTCTATCCCGCAACCGTATGATGAGGTGACACGATGATGGTATGCTATGTCACTTTATAAGGGATATTCTCCACCATTCCGTAGTATCATCTGGTCCTACTCAACCACTTTAGGCATGAGGTGAAGGTAAGCCTCTCCTACTACATTCTGAAGTCAATGGAAAAATCCATTCTTGAAGTTCAGGGCCATAAGAGGACTATCCCTCTCCATCAAGGTGTCATATATCTCATTAGTCAATACCTGTCTAGTGTTGTTTGTAATGACCCACACCTTGTTGTGGTTTCTCCCCTCCCTAAGAAAACCCATATCCATTCTAAAAATCCCATATACAAAGACTCTGTCTTAGAGCCACCCCCAAAAAGGGTTCTCCATAGCAGCAGTAAAGGTAAGGAAGTTGTGGGATCTGACATGAAGGGAGAATAAATTGTGGTAGATGATAATCCCCACCTCTATTTTCCCGATATTGATGTTGGCACTAGTTTGGAAAATAAATTTAACATGCAGGATAATGTGGTTAAAACCCTTGAAGAAAATGTAGATTTCCTTCTTAAGTATACTATTAAAGAGCAAGCCTCGGACCCCAACAGTAGGCCTCAAAGATGAAATTTCTGCTTTGGAAACCAAGTTTAAGACTCTAGAGGAAAAATACAACAATTTATTGGCTATGCACAATGCTATAATGGACCTTATGCAAGTACACATCTAGAAAATCTGCGACTCCAGTGGCATCCCAGACACGGCTTGGAAGAATGGAAAGATTACAAGAAAGTTCAAAGCTTCAAACTGGGATCCCACCATTTCCTAAAACTCTACCAAGATTTTAGGGTGGCTGTCAAAGTTTTTAGCAAGTTTGTTGGTTAATGTTGTTGGTTCCTTATTCTCGGTGCAATAGTTTTTGTGTTGTTGTATAGCTTCAATTTTGTTGTCGATTTGTTGTTTCTAGCCTCTTTGTAGGAAGTTGGCCCCTACCTTTGCTTTTTGCTACTTTTTCCTCTTTTGGTTGGGGTGTGGACCCCGTATATAAAAAAATCATATTGTTTTACTTTGTTTATCTTGGTTGTTGAGCCTTTTTCTGTAAATTTGGGTAAGGTCCCTCCAAAACCTTTTACCAATAGTAAAAAAAATAACTATCTATGTATCTTGAAATGATTTTAAACTCATCGATGAGGAATACAAATTTCCATTACTCATTGTTCCATATAGATATATGTTGGTGAAATATTTTGTCAGGGGAAAAATGTGCAATCTCATTAATCCTCACAGGACAAATTTTCCCCTCTTTAGAATGGGGAGGCTCGTATTTATTGAAATCTATAAGACTATGTAAACTATACTAATATCTAGGGTGGCTAGAGGCTAAGGAATGTGAAAAAACACCCTCATTGTGATTACAAAAATAATTGAGAGAGAGGGAAACTTGTAGATATGTGAGGAGTGATAAATGAAAAGGGGAATTGTATTGATGAGTAGAAGACAAATTTAATCAACTACAATTCGAGGTGATTCTAGTTTCAATTGGAAGAAATCGAAAAGCATAACACGACATCATAGAAAGAGAAGGAAATGGATCATGAAACATAAATAAAAATATTTATTGAAATTGATTCATTCCATAAAGAAAACACATAGTCCTTTTTAACTTATTACAAATGAAAGCATGTGCTCAACTAAGTGAAAATATGAGAATGGGGAAACTATCAATGAAATGAAACAAAATAATATAACTTTCTAGAGAGGGAAAAAACTTATCCCCTTCGAAATGGATATAACATTACAATTTATATCCAAAGGAAATGATTCTTCACATTCCCATGTGAATTTTCAACTTAAAGTGAAATATAAACAAAGAAATAGAAACTTAAAGTGACTTAAGTCACTTTTATAAAAGTGGTTTCACAATGGAGAAATAAAATTTTAGAGAGATAAGATAAGAGAGAGAAGATGATCATAATAATATGTTGTAAGATGAAGTTTTGTTCTTGATTCATTTTTGAGATGAATGTTGCAACTAGATTGGATATTCCTTAGCTACTTCTATGAAAATAACATGTCCTTTCTCGGACACGGAAATGATGCTTCACACCTTTCCTTGACTGATCATCTTTGGCCATTCTTGGATAACTATATTTCACATCTTCATCTCTATGAGAAACGATAGGTTGTAAAAATCAACTCTTTATCACGAACACGATCTCTTGCCTCTCACATGATAAAACATTTATCTTTCCATCATCATAAAGAATCTACTCACACCATGCATTCCCGTACTAGGTCACCCTAATATCTCTTTTATTTGATGGTATCACATATTATTGAGAATCCTTGATGACAACATAGTAATCATCTGAATAGAAATTACTCCTATTTGTGAGATGGAATCAAACAATGACTCAATGGGAAATGTATTCTCAAATAATATGACCACTCCCTTTCATGTCTATTAAATAGAGAATGATAAGGAGATTGATAATACACTAGCCCCATGGTTCCTATCATGAAATACTTCAAATGATTTAATGTATGTTTCATGCTTAATAATCCTTGTAAGCACTCGACTCGTGTTAGGAAATGTGTTTTCCTTCTTATCAAATTTTCTTCAAAATCTATGTGTTTCACAACCTAGACCGAGATGGGCTATTATCTAGAGTAATGTAACTTCATTGTGTGATTTTTGGTATCACAAGCATGAGGATGATGGTGGAATTCAGGGGGAGAGTGAAAGAGGATTCTAATTTGGTTCATGGGAATTCATTTTTTTAATGGTTATTAATGGTTTTGCTAGATGAATAATCGTTTAGGCCATTGTGAGGGAAACAAAATCCAAATTTGACGAGACTTGATTTTTTGGAAATGTATTTCTAGGAAAAATAGATTCTCCAAATTTGGTGATGATCTTTCATTGGAAATAGCAAGAAATGAGGAAACAATTTTTGGATGAGAGGTGATCTTGCAAAATGGATTTTAATGGAGTATAGACAAAAATTCAGTTCTTCATTCTAGGATAAATACTTGTCTAAATGACTTGTTTTTTATTCTTTGGAGATGTATGGAGGAGGGGAACCAATTATCTAAATTTTAGGAAGATATCTTGTAGGGTTTTTGAAAAAATTGAAAAATAGTTTTTAGATAAAAGAGGGTTTCTGAGTGGTTTTGGAGATGAAAATGGTTTTTCTCACAAATCATGAATTTATTCACCTTATCATGTGAATTGTAACTTGAAATTAAGGTTTCTGTGAGGATATATCATTGGAAAATTTTGAGAGGTTTCCTTCATGTGGTTTTTAAGAAATGATAAAAAAATTGAGTGGTTTTAAAAAAACAAGGTAATAACAACTAAAATATTCAAGAGATCATGGAAAATAATATATTCCACCATATTATATGTTATTGGTATCAATGTTAAGGAATTTTAAGAGTATGATGTGGTTAAAATTTGAGAGAGAGAAAACTAAGCAATCGAGAGATATGAAAAAAATAATGTTTGAGAAAGCTAGGGCACACAAGTGGTTTTAGTGGGCATAAGAAGTGAAAAAAAAAATGTTTTAGTGTTTTCACATGTTGAACTTCACCCTTTTGTGTAAATATATTTTTGGAGGGAAGTGGAGATTCAAATGTGTTTTAACATGGAGGTGGAGATTTGGTTTTGCAAATGTAAAGTGAAATGTCAACCCACTTTGTAATCTCCACCTCAAAATGTGCCTCCACAAGGATTGGGAAACATTTTTGGTGCAAATTCACCTCTAAAGTGTGCCTAGAGTAAATGGGGGTCCAAAATGTTCCTAGGGGGTAAATGGTGGGACCCACACATGAAAAATCTCTTGATTTTGTCTCTTTTTCCATTTCTTTTTCCTTTTCATACACTAATGAGAGGGGGCACATTTTAGAAGATGGAGTTTCAAAGTGGAGAATGCAGAGTGAAATTCACTCCCAAAAGGCCACCAAGATCCTAAATTACGCCTGCTCACTTGATGAGATCATCAATTCAATGAAGAATTAGATCATGAAGTGCTCTTTTTGGCTTGAGTCCAAACTTAACCTTGTTAGGGGGTAATTCCACCAATATGGGGGCCAATTAAGTGGACACTTTTTTCTAAAAAATAAAAATATTCAATTTGTATGAGTTATTTGAAATAGTTACACTCAAAATTGGAAGATGTTGTAAGAACATGAATCGTAGCATTTTGAGTCTAGTTTCTAAGCTACTAAATTTTATTGAAAATGGTTAAGTTTAAGTGGGTCAAATAACTAAAATACCAACATGTGCTCCTGTTTTGTTAAAAACATAATAGAGTGTCTTTCGTGCCCCCCACCATTTTTTAGCACTATTTAGTATTTTTTAAAACCCTTTGGTAGAAATATAACTAGGAGCATCTAGTTTGGGCTCCATTTTTAAAGATTTTTTTAGTGAGTATTTTTATGATTTTTCTAGTACAAAATTTTTAAATTTTGAAAAATAATGGAGCTCCAACCATGCCCCCTAACTACCTCAAAAAATATCAAAAATTAGATTTTTTTTTTTGAATATGTATAGAATTAGGCCTAGTTTGGCTAGTATATTTTTTTTTCAATTTTGATGAGCCAAAAAAAAAGATACACGATGAAAGATAAGTGTTTACAATCACTAAAAATAGAGGTATAAAAGACATAGTTTGAAATAAATATAAATGGAAACCTTAGAATAGTCAGAAAAATATAAAAATTACATATTTAGAAAGAGGATAGTTTTCTTGACGTTGTAGGAAATTTTTAAGAAAGATAAAAAACATTTTTGTAGGATTTAGCATGGTGGAAGGTGATTTTTGCATATTTTGTCAAAAACATGTAGGTTGTTGTGTTGTTACAGGTCCAAGGCACAGTTTAGGAAACCAAAGAAATTCCAAGCCTAAATTTTTTTGGTTTGGGGGCATAATAAAGGGAACACATACATGTACATGTTCTACATAGTATAAACATTATATGTGCTTTTGGCATGCTTCTATTTACAAAAATAAATGTTTAAGTATAAGTTTTTCATTTATTATTATTTATACTTTATTATTTCGTATACTTTAACTTTAACTTAAATGAAATATAATAAAATATAAATAATAATAAATGAAAAACTTTAACTTTATTTTAGTAAATATAAGAAATTAAGGTCACTCTACACCTTGTGGAACTAGTTTAGAAGATAGTTTTTATAGTCTAATTTTATAAGTAGATAGGTAATTTTTAAGATTTTAGCATTCAGCCTAAAGCTTTTAGCATTTAAATTCTACAATCAAAACCCTAAACCCTAAACCCAAATCCTAAACCATAAAACTTTATCCATTAACCCTAAACATTCAGCCCTTACCCATGCACTCTAAAGCCAAAACCCTAAACTTTAAGCCTTGAGCCCTAAACCTTGAACCTTAAGCCCTAAACCTTGAGCCATAATCCCTAAACCCTAAACCATGAAACATGAGCTCTAAATGTTAAACCCTAAACCTTAAATCCTAAACCTTAAACCCTAACCCCTAAACCCTAAACCTTGATCCCTAAATACTAAACCCTAAACTTTGTGATCTAAACCCTAAACCCTAAACGCTTAACCCTAAGCGGCTAAGCCCTAAACCCTAAAATATAAACCTAAATCATAAACCTTAAACACAAAATCCTAAACCCTAAACCCTTAAGCATAAACCCTAATTTTTAGCCCTAAAACCTAAACCCTAAATTATGAATCTTGATCCCTAAACCCTAAACCCTAAACCAAACCCTAAATATTGAGCCTTAAAATCTAAACAATAAACCATAAACCATAAACCATAAACATTGAATCCCTAAACCGTAAACCCTAAACCCTAAATCATAAACACTAAACTCTAAAATCTAAACTATGAAACCTAAACCCTAAACCCTAAATCCTAAATCCTAAATCCTTAACCCTAAGGCATAAACTCTAAACTTTAAACCCTAAACCTTGAACCCTAAACCCTAAACCCTAAATAATAAACCCTAACCAAAAGGAAATTCCTAATAATATAATTCAATGTGTTTTAGTGTGTATGGAATAGTGTCTAAGGTGATCTATCAACTCATTTAGTTTTAATGATAAACTACTCCCTCTCGAAGGCCTAAAAGGCCATTCTCAGCAGCTAATTGAACACCCTTTGAAAGCTTTTAGAGAAAATATAAATCATCTGAGGGTTATTTTAGAGATAATTGAAAATGTTTAAGTAAATTTATGAAAGTTTAGGAAATAAAAATATCATTCAGGAGTAATATGTTTAAGACCAGGTTTTCAAGGTGCAGGGAATGAAAGTTAAAATGGTAAAAGTTGACTTCTCTAGATGATTCTAGGAGTTCTGGAAATACTTAGGATGAAAAAATAGGAATTGGAATGATATTATAATAATATATAAGGTTTAATAATCAACATTGATTCAAGGCTTAAATATTTATTTAGGTACTGTAAACCTCTTTAGCTGCCCTTCTAAGTTTGAAATGAAATAGGACCTAAATTTTGAGTTGTAGGCAGAATTATATTTTTATAATAGTTTCATTTATCGTAAAATGTGATTTGTATTATTTCAATGAAGCATGGAGGTTAAGAACATGTAACTCATACTCAAATTTCATTTAAGGATTCATCCCCTATCTAGAGGAGGAAACCCATTTCCATGAGGAGCAACTTGAGAAAAAGGTGTCCATGTACCATAAGCATGCTTACACCTAGGTTTCATCTTGGTCAATAAATTGAATTGTGAAGGATTCATCATATTTAAAGGTGAAATTTGGAGCTCAAGGAGTGACTTGATGATCATCATATCTTGACTCTGTCATTGTACCCAAATCTCTCCAAAGAACAAGCTAAAATGAGCTAGTCATGCCACCGAGGTATCCAGGACCATCATGTGTGAAGTATTAAGGCATCGTCTATCTCCATGAGATACATATGAGAAAAGAAACATATGATAATATTGAATTTGATTCCATGAAAGGATGATTTTAGAGCCAGGAAAGGTGAAGGGATGATCTTTATATGGAGCACCCTGTTTCTAAGAATGAGCAATCATCTGAGTTCACTTGATGCAATTCACTTGGTATTATTCGTAAAAACTCATTCAACACCTAGTAGTGTGATCAAACCTTAAGGAGGAGGCACATTACAATCACCTCATTTTTTCCATAGGATAGGAATCCCATTCAAGGAGCAATCCTCTATCTACAAAGTGAGGATCTCATTTTAGTAAGAAGTAGACAAGCATCATAGAGTGATTTGTGGTCACTAAAGTGAATTACGGAAAAATTTCAAAATTGTACCAATTCAAGTATTGGTATGGCCAAAATACAATAAATAAGATCAAAAAACCTATAAAATGACTATATGTTTTCCCAAAACAAATACCAACTATAATATAAATGGCACTGAAAGTTTTAGGTTATTATTGAAATTCTGAAAATGAGTAAGTATTGACCAGATTATATTTTGAAAAATATCTTCTATATTATAACTATCAGAGCTATGGGACCACTTCCATTAGGTGCAGAGTGACCCTAAGTTCTTATATTACAAAAATAAATTTAAAGTATTATTTTTTTATACTTTATACATTTATTTTAATAAATATGGCTCCTTCAGGCCCTCCTAAACTTCATATAGCTCAAAACGCATACACGTTTCATAGCACTAGAAACAAACACACGTTATAATGTGTATGTGTTTTAGGTTCGTGAATTACTGAGCCTAAGGAAACATAACACGATCATGTTATTGCAAAATGTGTACGTGTTTTACCCATTTTCAATTTTGTGTCCGCTTTTTGGCCCCCAGTTGGTGTACTAACCCCGAGGCATATAATATATTATTTTGATTGGAAATGTGATAAAAATTCTAATGAGAGAATTTATAAAATTTAAAAATGATTTATTCATGTTGGTTTAGTCAACTTACCACTTTTTCCTAGGAAGGTGTGTCATGAGCTGAACTTTTTATAAGATCTTGAGATAAGTATGAACCAAAATAATACTTAGGTCATGAAGGATAGTTCAATGTGCTTCAACTTGGACATTTTTAGGCTCATGAATCTTCTTGATGTGCCTAAAATCTGTAGTGCAAGTTTCCTTTTCTGAAATACTATTCTCGCCTTAGTGTTGAGAAGGTTTCCACTTTTTATTTTCTCATAGATTTGTCTTACATATTCCACAATGTAGTAGACCTTGTAATATTTCGACGAATATTATTTGAGTTTCCATTTTCCAACACCACATATAATTCTTGAAACCTTTCCTAGAATTTGAACCTTCTTTTATGTTCACACACTCATTTTCCTCAAAAGTAGTTAGATAGAAAGCTTTTCTAATACCATTCCAAAGCTTACATAATATATTCTAAACCACACTATCATGGAGAAAAATATGAGACATTTTTTATGACTATGACTTTAGTTCCCAACACCACCCAAAGTTTCTGAAACATTTCCTATAAGTTGACTTTTATTTTATGTTCACACACTCATTCTCCTAAATATGTTCATAAAGAGAAAAATTCGCCAAGACCATTCCAAACCTCAAATAATATGTTCTAAACCTTACTCTAATGGATAAAATCATGATACCTTATCATTGGCTATAATATGGTCTCCTAAAATTATCTAAGGCTCTTGAAACCTTCCCAAAAAGTTCACCTTTGAAAAGTGATAATTTTGAAAATTTAACCCATTGACCAAAAAAGTGAAAATTTTCATAGGGTTGTCAAGTAAAATGTGGAGACACTTTACATTCCAAAAATTGTATCTAATTTGGGGACTTGTTTTGGGTTATTGAAATTACAAACAAAGCAAGAAAGAACACTAAAATATCACAAAATTAAGTATACTATTTCCTTGTCTATTCGGTAGAATAGAGTTAAAGGAAACACCATATTTTGGAATTTTCATTAAACACCACACACATACACAACAACATAGGAAGGGAAACATAAAGGAAAAAAATAGGGGAAAAATTAAACCTATCTCACCTATGTATAGATTAGGGACTACCCACTTTAATCTGTGTTACTTGTTCTTCATTAGATATTACCCATGTAATGTGTAGCACCAAATAACATTTTTATGCAAACCTAGTAAAATTTTCAATGAATTAAGACTCCATTTCTCAACTTCATGTGAAAGACATCTACTATAAGATATCTTCATGTACCTAAGAAAGAGAAACTTGTGTGTTTCTTCTTGAGAAAGTTTGTATGAATCCTCTTGCAAGTGAGGATCCACTTAGATAACTCATTGTCTTGGTTGTTTTTAGCTAGCAATCCATTTTTATATTCATCCCTACTTATGATTTCCTATTTTTCACTCTACCACAGCTACAATATTGATTTTTGATCAGTGAACATTGTTTCTATGAGTTGGTTCTTGGTATATCTTTTGAGACTTTCAACACTACCATGGACTTCTTATTATTCTATGTTTCTCATTTTCTCCAAATGAATATTAGTCACATGCAACAACTCATTATTAATCTATTTTTCGGAATGGTATTAATCATGTGATGTTTATTCCTCTTAAAAGAGAATAAACACAAGGTAGGGGCTCAAATAGAGAGTTTATAGCTCACCTTGTGACATTTTTTAGTTGTAATAATGATAGAGATATCTCCTTATTGAGTGGAATCATCTTTGAGAGACTCAAACACATTCTTATATATTCATCCATCATTAAGAATATACTATTCTCCAAATGGAAAAGAGAAAGCTTCATATTCACAATCATACTCATGCAGTAAGTTATCATGTTGGATCTTGAGAACATGATTGGAAACTTGAGGCTCACATTTCCATAACTCATTGGGCATCACTTTTTCCTCATTTTCTATATCACTTATCATCTTAGGTTTTATTTGTGGAAAATAAAGATAACCATTATCCTTATCATCACCAAGTAGAGAACATGTATTTATGTTCAATGGGAAGTACACATTGTAAAATTTTGAGTCCATCAAATATCATGTTATTTCTCTCCTAGATTAATCACACCAAGGTAATCTTCCATCAATATAGATAGATCAACATCTTCCTATAAAGTTATGAAATAGTTTCCATATCTTGAATCTTGGTATAGAATGTTTTCCCTTGGGTCATCTTTTTTAAACAATATATCTCATCTTTATTATAAGAAGGAGCTTTCTCATTTTATACTTGAATAGTGTTGTGGCATATGACTAATCCATCTATATATCTCCACAAACATCCCGATCAAAACTTTGGCTAAACAAAATCCTATGTAAAGATGGAATTTCGATTATAAGTGTTGGTACCTTGACATTCTTGTTAGGAAATTCCACCAATGTTACTTGAACATATTTGAATTTACCAATGAGAGGTACTTCTTTGGTATCCATGGAGTAATAATGACCAATAAAAGGGGTGAGAGGCCCTAGTATCTTTAGAAAGTATGACATTGTCAAAGGATCCAAATTCAATGATATAGTTATGTATTTTATACACATTGATCAGCAAAGAGAGGTAGAAGGGTTTTATTTTATTAGAAGTGGAGGATATTGAAGTAAGAAAGTTTTGAGAGAGAGTGGTAATAAGATTGGAAAGTGGTTCTTTAGTAGTGGAATCAATGGAACCAGATTTTGAATAACTTCCTTTAATATACTAGATGAGTTTATCAAATTACTTGGGATGGGTTCTCAAATACTAAAACTCGAAATATGGAATTTGGACTTGTTGGTGTAAAAAAATTTACAATGAAAATTGTTAGTTTTGATGGAGCTCAAAATTGAACCCTACCCCGAGTCATAGACAACCCTAGATTTTGAGGAAACATGGGATTATATCCAAGTTGTGGGACCTTGCGTGCTTGAATGCATGCACCTCCGAGAAGGATGGTTCCTCTACCTATTACTAAAGCTAAAAATAATCCTAATGCTATAAATGAATCTATCTAATCCTAAACTAACACCAGGGTTAGAAGGACCTATAAAAATGGAAATCCTAAGCTAAAAGGGGGCGGTTATAGCACCAAAAAGGGGTTGAGCTCTCTCCAAAAGGGGAAGGAAAGGGAGAGAGGGCAGGTAACGTGCCACAAATCAAGATCCATATACACTCCACTTTCCCATCCATTAACAACACACAAAAAATGGAAACTATAAGTAGTAAATCTATACAACATGCCGTAAAATGAACAGAGAGTTTAGGCTAGAAATTAAACGAGCTAGGGTAGATACATGTGCCACAAAATAGATTCTATTGCTTAAAATATGCACAATTCCATTACAGTCATGACAGAAGGTGAGAATACATTGCAGAGACCAGATTCGAGATCTGGAACTCATGGGAATTCAACCACCATTTTGGCATGGTGTCGTTACAACAAAGAGCACTATATGTTAGATTTCAAAATGAAATATTTTTACAATATATAGATCAAAGAAGAAAGAGAAGAGGGGAAAAAAGGGCATGAATTTTTCAACTTTCAACCACCGATAATTTATATTGAATTCTCCCCGCAAATCATATAGGCACCCTATAAGGACATTCCAATGTCCATTTTTTCCTGCAAAAGGAGATGGAAGCCATACTTTGTCAATTTTGGTGGTTGAGAGCGAGATTTGACTATTTACATGATCAGGCTTATACTCTATCCCTATGATGCCATGTTTTCGATTTTGACCCACCAACTGTCATCGGTCTTTTATTTTATTGGTGACAACATAAAGATCAAGATGATATTTTTCCAATGAGACCAGCTTTTAATGAATTTGGAGCGAGGAATAGAAAGATATAGCCATTTGAAGATTTTCCTATCATGATGAACATGAACATGAAACATGACAACCTTTGATTGGCTCAATGATTACCTCTACCTTCATGTTCATTGATTTGTCTTTTCCACGTATTGGTATCTCTGGTTGGTTCACAAGGTCGCTTTACTTACATGTTTGCTTCCCTTTTCTTCTAACTACCATGTGGCTTTGTGCGTAGGTTGGCTCCATAATAAAATGTGAGCCAATAATACAATGTTATGAACCATAATAGTGTCGACTCTTGATAGCCCTTATGATCCATTGTGAATCATGATCCAATAGGAAACCTCCATGCTACTTCACAATTCACTTTCATCTCAAATAACCTTATCGAATGTGAAGTTCAAACCAATAAGTTCCCCTCTCGTGATGTCATTCCTTTGATATCCCCTTATGAAGAAGGTAAAGTTCAAGACAATGAGAATTATCCATGCCCCTCACAATTTCATGGTGTTAAAATTTTCTTTATCCATCATGATGTCGACCGTGAAAGGTGAGCTAGTAAGAAGGTTCCATATAGCTACGGATTTCATAGCGCTAGATTAGCTCATCCTTCAGATTTTGTAGTGTTCTTTCTTTTCGCCTTTGTGTCTAAAATTATAACTTGTGCTCGGACTGACACCATTTGAAAATTGGCTTATTCTATGGACTTGAAGTCTGCAAAATTCTCTCTACTCGCCTCGTACTAGAATGGCAACACGTTTTCACCTTTAACTTCGAATTTTTCCGCTTCAAATTGTGCTTTGTTGTTACTCGAACCCGACATAATTATTTATTGTGGATCATTTTTGGACTTGAAGTCCACAAAAATGAATGTATATAAAGAGACCTTAGAATCTAACCACATGTTACGCTACTTCGTGAGCACTTGAACTATTTGGTGGTGTAGACATTTGACAAACATTTGAACTTTTTTGGGATTTTAGATAGCCAAGTTCAATTATAATGAGTTATCTAGATTAATTTGGGGGATTTGATCTAGGATAACATATTGGCAACCTCCAGGGACATCTTCCTACTAGATGAAGAGACAAGTAGCTCAGTATGATTCCATTGGGCATGGATTCAAACCTAAAACTTTGAAAAACTAATCTAAACTTTGAAAAAAATCTCCCGAATCCATTATGAACTTAACACCGAACTCGAAACTATCCGATGATCACTATCCTAAACTTGATCTATGGTGCTCGAATAAAACTTATAAAATACTCCATCTATCCGATTCCACCATGAAATGAATTGTGTACAACAAAAAGTATCACAAAAACTATATACAAACATGTAAAATTATACATGTCCCAAGTGAAAAAAACATAGAGTGTGAACAAGAACTTATTCTAATAAAAACAAACCTACACTACCCTATTATAACTAGAGAAATAAGAAGCTAAAAAAATCCTTCAACAAACAAACTTACAAAGTTTAGCCATGTATTTAATTTGGCAATGAACATGGCCTTTGATAAGAGTGAAAAACTGTCTTGGAGATGGTCTTCCACCCTTCTCTTCAAAGTATCAACAAATTAAAAAAATACCTTCTTTATTTGATTTGCATTTGATTAGAGGTGGTGTAGCCGACCTTTAGTACACCGAAGCTCTTCCTCATGTTATGAAGTGATCATGACTTGTTGTAACTATGTCTTAGGCTCTAAGCTAGCCAATTATCTGATTGGGCATGGGGCCTTTAGAACCCATGATTGATCCTTTTATTTGTGCATTTCTTTTCGATCAATCCCATAGATGGGATCATCATGCAAAATTTCCACTTGAAGGTGCATTTTATTTATAGGTTGGTTTGTGCTATGTTCTTCCTCTGCAAACAACTTTTCCTTCTCCAAAACAACATCCTATGAGTCCTACTAACTTCATTTTGAATTAGATGAACTCTTTTTCTCACTTTTCATAATTTCATCTTCCCAATTAGAGTCATACCATTCTTTAGTGGTTCTACACTCATCGACATGACATGATGAGGTTGGTTTAGGATGATACACAAGTGATGGATTGTTGATTACTTGCATTATTAGACATAGAGAATGTGGAAGAAGATGGAAGAAGGGGAGCAATGGGAATGGATTTCCTTTTCCTAGCTTGAATGAGACTCTTCTCAGATAATATGGAAATATAAAATTCTGAGGAAGAGTGTTTCCTCATAGATCTTGGATCAATATAGCCAAATCATCATCTAAGGACCTCAAATAAAACAAGAATACCATACCTTGTGATGGTATGAATTCTTAAGAATTTTTTTCCAAGTCCTTATGAATATGATGTTGAAGTTTGAGATATACTCCATTGAAGACCACTCTATTGTGCTGAGATTTTCCATGAAAATAATGACATCTACATTCTCCTTTAAGTGATTACAAAATTATTCTCCTAATAGATCCTGGTGGAAACAGATTGTGGAGGTAGACTGCTAAACCAATATTTTGCTTTTCGTCCAAATGAATGATAGAACTAGAAGCTCGAGGAAAACAATTTCTTTATTGAATTTGTGAATGGTGTAGTGGTTGGCTATATCTTAGATATGATCAATAACAGATTGATCTCCATTTCCATGGAAAATAGGAAATTTTATCAAGGATTTTTTTGGGGATATCATCCCATTGCTGCAAATGAAGGGGAAATTAACTAAACTCGAGAGAATTAAGGAGTTCCATGAAGAGCCATGAATGTATTGGAAACATTAAAATTAATGGAAGGGTGAAAGTGAAGGAAGAAATGAATATAAGGAAAGGGAAAGGTCTCAGAAATTTGATGAGGGGTTTGTTGGAACAATGGAGTTTCCATATATGCTTGAAAATGCCTCCAAAGGTTGAGATCTCACAAAGAGCACATGAAACTTGGTGAAATGAAGTTGTAAATTTCTTTAATCTATCCCACCAGGCATGCTAAAATTGTTAGGCAATGAAGGCACCAAGGTGACAAGGATACAAACCTGTGAAATATAAATTTTTCAAAAATTGTCCCACTGTGCATGCCAAATTATTGGAGATCAAAATTGCACCTTGCCCCAAGTCATAGACAACCCAATATTTTGAGGAAACATGGGGTTGTATCTAAGTTGTGGGACCTTGAATGCTTCAGATAGACCTCTAGAAAAGGTCAGTTCCTCTACCTATTCCTAATGCTAAAACTAATCCTAGTGTTGGAAATGAAGCTATCTCATACTAAAATAACATTCCAAGGGACTAGGGTTAGAAGGAGATGTAGACAAGGGAAATCCTAAGCTAAAAGGGGTGGTGATAGCACCAAAAAAATGGTTGAGATCTCTCCATGAGGGGAAGGAAAGGGAAAAAACATGGTAGAGAGGGAAGACAAATGTGCCACAGATCAAGAACCATATAGACTCCACTCACCCATGCATTGACAACACAACAAAAATGGAAATTGTAAGAATCAAATACACACAACATGCCGAAATGAACAGAGAGGAAAGGTTGCAAATAAAACAAACTAGGGTAGAAATGTGCCACAAAATAGATTATATTGCTTAAAATATGCACAATTCCATTATATTCATGGTAGAAGGCAAAAATACATTGCATAGACTAGATTCAAGGTCTAAAACTCTTAGGAAATTGGCCACCATTTTGGCATGGTGATGTTACAACAAAGACCACTCTGTCATTTTTCAAAATGAAATATTTTTACAATATATAGATCAAGGAAGAAAGAGAACAGGAAAATGAAGGGAACAAATTTTTTAACTTTCAACCACCAAAAATCTATATTGAATTCTCCTGCAAAGAACATGGGCACCTTGCAAGGACATTCCTATGTCAATTTTGTCCTCGTATAAGGAGATAGAAGCCATACTTTGTCAATTTTGGTGGTTGAGAGTGAGATTTGACCATTTACAAGTTTAGAATTTGCTCTCCCTTTAACACCATGTTTTCCATTTTGACCCACTATCTGTCATCAATATTTTATTTTCTTCATGCCAACATGAAGAGCAGGATGAGATATTTCCAATGAGACCAATTTTATTGAATTTGGATCAGGGAATCAAAAGATAAGGCCATTTGAATATTTTCCTATCAGGATGAATAGGAACGTGATATGTGGAAGCCTTTTAATGGTGCAGATTACCTTTGCCTTTGTGTGCATTACTTTTAATTTTTCCACATTCTAGTTGATTTATGGGTCCGGCTTTGCTTACATGTCTGTTGCCTTTTGCTTCTAACTTCCCCGTGGCTTTACGTGCATGTCTGCTCCATAATAAAATGTGATCTAATAAGAAAATGAAACGACTATTGTAGTGTTAGACTCTTGATATCCCTTATGATCCATTGCTAAGAATGATCCAATAGGAAATCTCCATGCTACTTCATAATTCACTTTCATCTCAAAAAACCTTGTCGAATGCAAAGTTCAAACCAATAAGAACGTTCCATGCCCCTTTATGATGTTTGTTATTTGATAGTCCCTTTTGAAAGATTGTGAATTTCAAGCCAATGAGAAAGCTCCACGCCCCTCACAATTTCATTTTTTCATACTTTTTTTTATCCATCGTGATGTCGGTATGTGGAAGGTGAGCTAGTAAGAAGGCTCCACATAGCTTTGGATTTCACAATACTAGATCACTTAGCCTTCGATTTAGCAATGTGATTTCTTTTCCACCTTCGTGTTACAACTTATAACTTATTGTCGAACCTAACGCCCTTTGAAAAATGGTGTATTACATCAACTTGAAGTCCTCTAAATTCTATCTATTTTCCCTACACTAGAATGGTGACACATGTCCACCTTTGGATTCAAAGCCCACCACTTCAACTTATGCTTGGTTGTTACCTGCACTCCAAAAGAAATATTTTTTTGGCTCATTTTCCAGACTTTAAGTCCTTTAAACCTGAATGGATATGAACATATCATGAATCTAGTCACATGTTCTGCATTTGCTTTGTGGTCGCTTGAACTACTTAGCGGTGTATACATTTGATGGCGCTTTGGACATTTTTCGGCCCTTAAATGGATAAGTCCATTTATAATGAGTGATCCAAATTTATCCGGGGATTTAATTTGGGATAACACTTTTCACAAAATTTCATGGGTCTAAACCCCTCCTTCTTGGGTGAGGGAGGTTCCCATTATGGAACGTAAAATAAATTAAAATAGTGGGTGGTCATTAGGCTAGGAATCACATAGTACTCCACTAAACCTCGTGGCAAAGTTCTTGTACAGTGTAAAAGGGATGAATTTTTGTGAAGGGAGGTAAAGGGGAGTAGGAAAATGAGGACAGAGGGTTAATGTTGTGAGTAGTAACAATCATGTTCTCACCAACAATAACCGTATTAGGTCCATAATCAATTTGAAGAACACAATAATGTAATAAATTAGCAAGACTAATAAACTAGATACACAAAGTTTTACATATTCATTAATCAAGGAAACAAATTTCTTTCTTAGTTATACAAGATTATCATGCTTTCAAAGTTATAGAGTAGACAAGATAGAGGAACATAGAATTTGACATAGAGGAAAAGTAGATATTATTTCTTGATGTATTAGTGATAGAAATCTCGACAAAATATAACAATCCATAATTTCTAACCCTTTAAAATGGAGAATCCATTCCAATTTATAGCATTACAACTTGTCCTTTCATCTCCCCCCACACAAATTTTCACATGTCCTCACCACTTGTGACCTTCCATACTCCTAGGGAATGAGAGAGTCTTTTCCTTATTGATGTAAAAGGACTATTACAATATTAAGTTTAAGATCACATAAATGAATAAGATGAAAAATGGTGAAAATACAATATTATTGAAGATTTAGAATATGGAGAATGAAGAAAGAATAAAGAGAGAGAGAGAGAGAAGGTTTGACTAACCCGATGAAGATAAAGCTTTTGTTGATGAAGAAATTGTATAGTTGGAGCACTATGATCACAACATTGTTCTTCTTTGAGATAATAGAAACATTCTAGTGGATTGAAAAAGTATTCAGAAACATGGTTATGAGATATGCATTGTGCCAAGAACATGATGATCTCTTCTTATTAAAAGGCAGGATTGAGGTTCAATTTCTTACTTCTCTAGGCCTTCACAATTCACCTTTGTGACCAAGAATCAATTTGACGATGCTCAAACCTTTTGATGCTTGTATTTCACTTACCAAAATAGGTCCTCTCTTTGGAAATGGATAATTTCTCCCTAAATTAGATTCATGTCCTGTGAACGTTCATTTGGCTGAAATGAGGTGATTGCAAAGTGCTTCTTCCTGAAGGTGTAACGACATTATGAGGTGTTGAATAAATGTTTAAGAAAACTACCAAATGAATGACATCAAGTGAAACTGAGATGATTTCCCATTCTTGCAAACATGGTACTTCACATGGAAATCACCCACTTTCCCTTCCTAGCTCCAAAATCCTCCTTGAATGGAATCAACTTTAAGATTCTCGTGCACCTCCTATTAACATGTTTATTATGGGATTAGATGGATTTTTATCCTTCACACATGATGGTTCTAAGTACCTTGATAGCTTGATTAGTTCATTCAAACTTATTTCTCATAGAGAATTATACATGATGGAAGATTCATGATATGATTATCCTCAACTTACTCCATGATCTTCCCATTTTACTTTTGAACATGATGACCCCTTTTTAACCTCACATTTCACATTCTTGACCAATATTTCACTTGAGTGGAAATGTGCTTCAAGTACACTGAAATTATTTTTCTCGATTGTTTCTTATGAAACTAGGTTTCCTCCTCCAAATTGGAGGATTGACCATAAATAATACTTTAGGATGAGTTACATGTTCTTGATCTCCAAAATCCATTGAAGTAATAAAAATTCCACCTTTCTGAATTGTAAGATGTGATAACATCACCAAACATTTACTAAGCTTATAGAAACACTTTCATGATATATGTATTTTTGTGGTCCTGAGATGACTAACATCGTCAATCATGGTGATTTTCTCTTATTATTCCCTCAATGACCATTCCCTTGATGACTTGAAATAAATTTATTGATGTTTTGGATCCTTTGCAAACCTCACAATAGTATTGATTTCACCATTATCTACGTGATTATCTTTCACACATATTGGTTCACTCTGGTTTGTTCCTTATCAAAATGTGATTCATATATGATGGCTCCCCTCTGCCACAATTGGGATGAGTTAGATCATTTAGCTTCTTAAATAAATATGTGATTTAAATAAGTCATCTCTAAAATAATGTTTTAGGAGTCTATGATAGTTTTTCTTTCCTTTTCGGACCACAAGACAACTTCTTGACCTTACAATGTTGGAAAAAGTAGTGATATAAGTAGAACGGGATTTTCCATAGCTTTCTGAGTTCAAATACAAGACTTACTATTTTTAGTAGGTCATATCTATGAATTTTATTTTTAATAATTTTTCACAATCTTCACCTCCCGATGTCTCCTTCTCGTTTAGAGTATTGCAAATGTTAAGGAATCATTATTTTGAGAAACTAGCTCTTTTTAGACACCCACTTCTTTGAATACTTATTATTTTTATAAATTACACCCACAAGTGTCGATTGACATGAAACTAGTCTCAAAAGTTTCATGATTTTTAAATATGCTCTGCTCCAATTTTTAGATGATTCCCTTATTTGGATTAATGAGAAAATGAGAATCGTTATCACTAAAAAACACCCTCTGATTTTTCATGCTTGTGTGGATGAGCTATCAATTTTTTTGGGTAACATGGGACCATCTCTGAAGTTGTGGTACTTGCTACTTGAGATGAACCTCTAGAGAAGGTTGGTTCCCCTACCTAATCCTAATGCTAAACTATTCCTAAGGAAGGAAATGTAGGTATCTAACCCTAATATACCAATTCCAAGGGACCAAGAACAAAGAGTGTGCATGAAAATGGGAAATCCTACACTAAAAGAGGTGATATCACCAAGAAAAGGGGGTGGGATAGTATCAAATGAATGAAAATGGGAAAAAATAAAGATGGAGAGGGTGGAAAAAGCACCACAGACCACAACAACACTCAATATACCAATTTCATAAGCACAACATCATTCAATCTTGCAACGAGAATAATAAAAGGCACAAAATATCTTAAAATATGAAGGAAGGAAAGATAAAATAACATAAACCCAAGTTAGGGAAATGAAACAACAACAAAACTTGATTTTATTGCTTCGAAGTTTGCACAATACATCATACTAGAGGTAGAAGGCATGATTCATCATTACAATGCTAAAAATGAGGCTCGTAGCTCCCATATCTACCTAGCAGCTGATAATAAGAGAAATCAACATTCCAAAGTGTCCAACTACTACAAATTGAGCTCTTTTTTACATCATATAGAAGTTTAGAAGAGAAAGAAGGATCAAATTCTAGGCTTCAAAGAACCAAAAATGGTAGTAAATTCTTATAAAACATCACAAAGACCCCTACAAACCCATTCCTTCATCATCATTTCTTGAGGAGGAAGAAAAATGCCCTTATCTTCATTAATTTTTTTCTATCCACTTGGGAGGTGTTCTTTGGGAG
Organism: Taxus wallichiana var. yunnanensis; assembly: GCA_018340775.1. Lineage (NCBI taxonomy): Eukaryota > Viridiplantae > Streptophyta > Pinopsida > Cupressales > Taxaceae > Taxus > Taxus wallichiana. The sequence goes on from CM031237.1 coordinate 417,505,528, forward strand.
CTGGATATTTTTCTTTATTTTTGGTCCACCAAATCCACCTACTTCTATTTTTTATGATTTCATGTGTAGTGCTTAGAAATATGATTCCAACGAGTATAATTTTATTGGATTTGGTGGAGTGAGGGTCAAGTTATTTCCATGTAGGTCGGGGAGGTTCATTTTTTCAATTCTCAAATTTTCGCCTTTGTTCCTCTAAATGGATCACAGATCCACACTACAAAGGTCCCTCCTTTACCTCTTTTCCTTTGTTTTTATTTGGATCATAAATTTTGGGGTTTCTAGCACCCGAGGAACATGTGGAATGGGTTACTTGTTCTTATAACTCCGTATCATCTCCATATATAACACATCTCCTTCATCTTTTTCAGCCCGTCGGTTTGTGTGTGGAACTTGTTCTTTGATAGAACTAGTTCCCCGGCTCTGTTCCCCTCCCTCACCTATCTCCACACACAGCTTACTTGCTACCATGTATTGCAGAGCCGTCGGTGAATTGGGAAATGATTTCCCACAAGAACTAGTTCCCACAAGGCCCTTAGTGTCTGCTTCACCAGCACTTCATTCATTCACACCCGCCTCGCCTCCATGTTCTCTATGGCACTTTTGGTTCCATGGGGAATTGGCGACCCTACGGAACCCATTCTAATTGGGGACTAGTTATCCAAACCAAACTTTGACCTCGTATAACACCATCCTCACTCCCCTCTTAACACTATGGGCATTTTGGGGTTTTAGGGAACCCCGGGCCTGATGGAACTTGTTCCTTTAGTTCTGTCGGGACCTAAAATGCCACAAAACACCATTTCAACCCCTTCCTTCACTTTTTAGACTTTAAACAAGGGAAATGAACCTTAGTTCCATCTCGAACCTATTCTATCTCGTACCCCTAAGTTTGCAATACACTAAAATAGGCCATTTTTTCATTTTTCTCAAATTTTTCACTAACTCTTTGGATTTTTCTTGGATCGAGGAGTTAGAAAATATGGAGTGGAGTGCCCCAAATCCAAATGGTTCCAAGTGCCCAAAAACATGAAAATTACATGTTTTCTCCAAATTCTTCATTGAAGTCCCATTAACTCGCCCAAGTCTAACTTTTCTAAGTTGTACATATTTTCCATGGGTGAAAATGGATAATAATTTGGCAAATCACTAGGATATTTTCATGTTAGATGAGTTGACCAAAGTGTCCTTGAAGCATCCATTAGGCATGGAATCAGCCCGTAATCATGAAAATTGATCTCGAAACTTTAAAATTATGCCCCCAAATCCATTTGAATTAGTTTTTGGACCTTGGAGTTGATCTTCCATTTCTCGAATTTTCCACCTCATTATAAGAAATTTTCTGAATTTTATTCAAGTAGAAAATTGTTTTGAATTTGAAATTTTTATCTCTTTCCTCCGTAAGATGATCGGTGGGGTGAAGGATGAAAATCAAACTGTCCCAAATCTAATTCCCCGCCAATTTTGGAATAAAAATGAACGAAATCATGGAAAAATATGAATCACCGCATCTTTTAGAACACATGCTAATAATGGATGTACTTGGAACTTCCTTAAAATATTTGATTCCCATTGAACACTCCCTCCAATGGACTATGCAATAGTAATAATAGCATAAAAACTATGTACAAAGATGGAAAATCATACATGTTCCAAGTGGAAACATGTAGAGTGTGCACAAGCACTTCTTCTACTAAAAAAACCTATCCTACCCTACTCTAACCAGAGGAAAGGTAACTCAAAAAATCCTACAACTGGTAGGGAGAAGTAGCTACCTTTCCTCACAAATTGGGACCATGTGACTAATTTTGCAATGGACATGGTCATAAGTAAGAGTGAAAAATTGACTAAATGTTGTTTCTTCACTCTATTCATCGTGGTATAAACTGAAAATAGAACAAATAGCTCTTTTAGTTTCTCTACATTTGGATTTGAGAGGTATTACAGCTGATCCTTGGCACATTGAGAATCGTCCCCATGCTCTGAAGTGAACATGACTAGTTGTGACTCCTTCCTTTGCTCTAAAAATATATTGACTTGATTGGGAATGTTCTGATCCTAAATTTTTTCCCATTGCTATGAAGCTCAACCCCATGGGTGGAGTCATCTTGCATACTTCCTCTTTCTCGCAATGAGAGTGTGTGCAAGCTGATTTGAACTCTTTTGTGCTTCTAAAAACAACCCCTTCTCTTCTTTAATGACTGATTTGGTGTTGTTTTCATCATCCTCTTTCTTCTCCTCAATGTGAAACCCCTCATGACTAATTACAACATCTAATGGAGTTCTTGGTGAATTACTCAGTAACAAGTTATAACTTTCGGATCACTTTGGAGCTTATCTTCCTCAAATCGATGACCAAACCGATTCTAATGTTTGATTTAATCATCCCACATAAAATTTGAAAGATCAAACTCTTCCATTTTTTTTTCTTGAGGACAATTATGGGGAAAAAGGTATTTTTGGACGTTCTCCTTCATGTAAATTTCATCAATCAAATCAGGTTCAACACAAGATGAAGGGAAAGATAGGTCTTAATTTTCATTTCCAAAAGAAAGAAAGAATCTTTCTATGGTTTCTTCTTTATGTAGGGCCTCCAAATCTAATTTGATCTTCCCCATGTGCTCCTCTTCTTTCAGATATGGAGCTGATTTATCTTCCTGTACTAATTTTGAAATCTTTGATGGATCAAAAACTTCAATGGTACCTTCATGTACACTACACTTGAAACACAAAGACTATTGATCATCATATTTTTGTTCTTGTTCCTCTACAAAATCAACTTCCATCACATTTTCTTCAATCCCAACCTATTTTGAAGGCCTATTCTTCAGGGCATTTGAATTAATTTGAACTTATTAGCCCAATTCCTCATTTTTTCATAAGTTCTTCATTATTTGGCTCTTCAATTTTCTTCCCTCCTTGACTGGTTTTCTTATTTTGTTCCTCCTAAAATGGATTTGGGAAAGCAAGAGGAGGGGTGGGTTGGGATTTAACTAATTTTTGCAATGTTTTTGGTGGGAGGGAATGTGTTACACTTTCTTGTAGAGGGGAAGGAGTTTTGGAAGGAAAATGGAAGAGAATTGAAGGTGGTATGGAAGGGAAGAGGATAGAGAGATGGAATTCTCAATGTGGGAAGCAGGTAGAAAGCTAGGGATTTTAACCTTAGGCTTGGGTGGTTGATAAGGCATAGGCATTGGATACTGACATGGTAAAGGCTTAGGAACATCCCATTGACAGGGTTCTTCAACCTTAGATCCATTAGCCTCTAATGCTTGCAATGAAGAAATGAAACCAACCATTTGAATGAGAGATTCACTCATTACCTCAAGCCTTTGTTGTGGGCTAAGCCAACTAGGTATAGGATCTCCCCATGGACAGGGCTACCTAAAACCATGTTGTATAGTATGCAATATTCATATTTATCCTTTGATAGATTGAAATATATTCTCCATTATTTGAATTCTACCTTCAAAATCCTTATCTCTAGGTGTAGAATGGCCTCCAAAATCTGCATACTCCTACTCTTGAACAACTCCATAGTTTAGTGAATGACCAAACTAATTTTTATTTCGATCATAGGGGTATGCATGTTGAATCTGGTCTTAATCATAAAGATAAATTGGACATGGATTTTGAACATGCAAAGATGGAGTGAACTAATGTTTTTGCTGTAAAAATAATTGCATGATGGAAATGAAGTCGCGATTTCACAACTTCATGAATGAAGAAAATGGAAAGATGTGGAAAGAAAATGGATACAAATGGATGGAAAGGGAAGGTATACACTTAAGAAAATGGGTTGTTTAGATCAATGGAGTCACTAGATGTTCTTTGAACATGCCTCCAAAGCCTTTGAGATTTCAACAAGAACACATCAACTTGTTGAAATGAAGATGTAAAGCTCCTCAATATTTACCCATCGTGCATGCCAAAACTGTTATCACCAAAAAATGGCACCCTCTAATTTTTCATTCCTATGTGGATGAGTTATCAGTGTTTTTGGGTAACATGGGACCATCTCTAAAGTTGTGGGACTTGCTACTTGAGATAGACCTCCAGAGAATGCTTGGTTCCTCTACCTAATCCTAATGTTAAACTACTCCTAAGGAAATACAACTATCTAATCCTAATCTACAAATTCTAAGGGACCATGGAGAGAGAGAGTGCATGAAAATGGGAAATCCTACACTAACAAAGGTGATAACACCAAGAAAGGGGGTTGGGACAGTTTCAAATGAATGAAAATGGGAGAAAATGAAGATGGAGAGGGTGGACAAAGCACCACAAACCACAACAACATTCAATACACCAATTTCATAAGCACAACATCATTCAAGCTTGCAATGAGAACAAGAAAATGCACAAAATACCTAAAAACATGAAGAAAGGCAAGATAAAGTAGTAGAAACCCAAGCTAGGGCAGTGAAACAACCACAAAACTTGATTTTATTACTTCAGAAGTTTGCACAATACATCATACTAGAGGTAGAAGGCATGATTCATCATTACAATGCTAAAAATGAGGCTTGGAGCTCCAATATCTACCCAACAACTGAGAAGAAGAGAGAGCAACATTCAAAAGTGTCTAACTACTACAAAATGAGCTCTCTTTTACATTATATAGAAGTTTAGAAGAGAAAGAGAGAAAGGAGGCTCAAATTCTAGGCTTCACCAACCAACAAAGGGTAGTAAATGCCTGTAAAACATCATAAAGAACCCTACAAACTCATTATTTTATTGTATCATTCCTCCGAGGAGGGAGAAAAATTCCCTTGTCTTCATTAATTTCTTTTCTATCAACGTAGGACATGTTCTTTGGGAGCTGGAGAGTTTTCCTTATTTTTGGTCCACCAACTTCACCTAGATCCATTTTTTTATGATTTTATGATGTAGTTCTTGAAAATATGATTCCAACGAGTATAATTTTGTTGTATTTGGTGGATTGAGGGTTGATTTATCTCCATGCGGGTCGAGGAGGTTCATTTTGTTCAATTATCATATTTTTAGCCTTTGTTCCTCTAACTAGCTCATAGTTTGCACTAAACTAGCCCCTCATTTACCTCTTTTCCTTTAGTTTCCTTTCGATCAAAATTTTCTAGGTTTTTGAGCACTGGTAACACATGGAATGGGTTAATTATTCTCATAACCTCCACCATCTCCACATATAACCCATCACTTTCATTTTTTTCGCCCATTCATTTGTGTGGGGAAATAGTTCCCTAGTGCTAGTTACTCGAGCTCCTTTTTCCCCCGCCCTTTCCTATCTCCACACAAGCTTACCTCATCACCATATATTACAAATTCCTCGATGAATTGTGGAAATGATTTCCCACAGGGCCCTTAGTGCCCGCTTAGGCTGCACTTCATTCACACCACCCCTCGTCTCCACATTCTCTTGGCCTTCGGGTCTCGCGGGGAACAAGTGACCCCGCATAACCCATTCTTCTCTCGGGCCCGACTCTCTAAACTAAACACCATCCCACACACACCATCTCCATTCCCCCTCTTAACAATGTGGGAATTTCGAGGTTTCGAGGAACCCAAAGGCCCCAATGGAACTTGTTCCTCTAGTTCTGTTGGGACTCGAAAATGCAAAGACAACATCATTTCTTCCCCTTCCTTTGCTTTTCAACCTTTAAACAAGGTCAAGGAACCTTAGTTCCATCTGAACCTATTCCATCCATGCAACTAAGTCTGAAATACACTAAAATAGGCCATTTTCCCAATTTTCTCTAATTTTTCATCAACTCTTTGGATTTTTCTTAGATTGAGGAGTTAGAAAAATTGAAGTGGAGTGCTCTAAAGCAAATTTTCCAAGTTTTATCCATTTTTACTCAAAATTGGCTAAGTATTTGGATTTGAATCCTATAGAGAATGTAAATTGCATCCAAATGGTTCCAAGTGCCCCAAAACATGAAAATTACCTGCTTTTCTCCAGATTCTCCATTGAACTCCCATTAACTGCCTAAGTTCAATTTTTCCAAGTTGTCCATTTTTTCCAAGGGTGAAAATGGATAAAAATAATTTCATCAAAGAGGGAAGAATATTGAGAGAAAAATTAATCCTCCATATCTTAAAAAATCAGTCACCTCATCATGCAAGAAATAACTAAGATGAAAGTACATTTTACTAAGAACATTTGCTCCAAACTTTAGGGTTTTCACCTCTCAAATCTCCTAGAATAAAAAAGGAAACTTTTTACAATTTTATGTTGTAGAATGTCTAATCATTAACGTATGTAACATGAAAAAAATAGCCATATTAAGTTTAATATAATTAAATTTGTGATGGGGGAAGTTAGCCAAGTTTCTAAGTGATTTTTGACCTATTTACGGCCATGGCAAATTGTCCGCGGTTAGAAAATTTTTAAAATATGGGTGAGGTCACACTTTTTTGTCCCCCTTATCTATTAGGGTACATAAGGGATAGAGGGGACACTTGGGTGTCAAAAGTGTGACTTGGGAGAGTGAGGGGTTAAGAAATGACGCCGAAGGAGCTAGAGGTTGTCAAAGGTGTCTAGGGGCTGCATAGATGATCTGGGTTGCACTTTTTTGTCCCCCTTGTCCTTTGGGGGATAAATTTTATAGAGGGGACACAAGGAAGAATAAATATTAACCTAGGAGAAGGAGGAAGGTTGCACTTTGGTGTGCCCCTTTTCCTCCTTGCACCATGGGGACAGAGGGGAAAATTAGGACACTTAGGAGTCAAAAGTGTGACTTGGAGGAGAGAGTAAGGTCATAATTTTGTGTCCCCTTGTCCCCTAGGGTATAGAGGCAACACAAGAGTGTCCAAAGTGTGACCTTTCTAGTCTAGGAAAGTAGATTTTTCCTTGGATGTCCAAATTGGGACACATGAACTAAGTTTTTCACCTCTCGAGCTTACTAAAATATTTTGGGGTAAAATATTATATGATTTTGACTCAAACAACATCTAAATATCATTAAAAACATTATAAAGATCAAAATATACCTTAAAATCAAAATTTAGGGCCTATTTCATTTTGAACTAAGAGGGGCAACTATAAAGTTTTAAAATACCTCGAGAAAATACTTGATACTTGGATCAATGTAGTCATTTATTTACCCTTAACAACTTTACTAACCCCAAGCACACCGGCCTATCACCCATCAGTCCTGGGCACTCACTAGAGCACACGTGGGTGCCAATCCCCTCCTTTATGTGAGCTTTGTGAGAAGGTTCCACCATTAATGGAGGATGATTTGTAGAAGTAGGAGTACATTCACTTATTTAAAGAGGTAGGAAATGCAACTAGAAGATATAACATTAGTGCAAAAAAAAGCTAAAGAACATTGCAAGAAGCATAATAAACTAGATCTGAGCCATGATAAGTCAAATGACATGAGGGTTTACACCCTTAAGAAAAATATACATAATGAACCCAAAGATATATTGATTTAATATAGTTCAGGTAGCCACATTACAGTCAAAAGGGTCATCTCAGACCATATACAGTAAATGACAGGACCTAGCTCTTGTAGATCCTTCCCCATATGAGACCTTATCTGTACCTTTCCCATTTTAACCCTTACTATAGATCCTAGTGTCCTATAGAGGTTTATGTCATCCCTCACTACCCTTAGCACTAAGTTCTCTAAACCCTAGCACTATTGCAACACATTGTTACTCTACTTCTTATTCTTTATGTGTTCCCTCTGTCTCCCATCCTCTCTGTGTGTCTCCTCTTGTCTTTAGCCTGATCATCTCTCTTTATAGGATCAACACCCACTGCCATGCCTTCTTTCCTAGATAGATCACATGCTAAGTGTTGATGTGGTCATATATTAGTGAATGTTTATCCCTTTGCAAACCCTCCACTCTTTGTAATGATGTCTTCTAGGAATATTCCCTACATGGAATATTCTTTTCTTGACCTCCAAGGTTCCAGGTTGGCACCTTATCCACTCATCACACCTATTTGGGTCCTCATGTTTTTCCTCAAGGATTCAAATATGGATGTCTTTTAAACTAGTGTTATGCTTCCCTCTTGCACCTTGGTTTCACTTAAACACTTCTTAAACCCGTTTGTCTTATGTGCTTTCCTCTGAGCACCCTTCTTCTTACTAGTCCTGCATGCACTCAACCTTTTGTACTTAGCCAATATTTCATGGCCCAACATCACCCCACACACTAGGAGTGTTCTCCACCCTCAAAAAAATCTTGCTTCTCCAAAGAATAAAGAATAGTGGGATAGGGACAATCAATAAATAATGAAAGAATGGAATAATCACATCATTGTAGGAGTGAGAACTCTTTCTTTACTTTTGCTTCAATATTTTCCCAGGCATCCACCTCACTCTACACTTGCTGAAGTAGGTCACCCACTAAAGTGTTCACCTCATAGAAACTCAATACTTTACTCTTAGCATTCAACGTGTCTATAATTCCTTTTAGGTTTTTTCTAAGATCGTCTAACGTGTCCATTTTATGGGTGACTTGGGGATATAGTTCCTTAATTTGATTCTTAATCAAACCCTACAAGGTCTCAATTGCTTAAAACTTTTTCTAAACTTCAGATATGATCTTACCCCACGCCTCCTATTTCCTTTATTCTTTTCTTGAAACTCCTTCAAATCCACCTCATGCATAGCAACTAGTATTCTTGCTACCTTGTCTTTGTTAGTGTAATTTTCATAAATAACCTCATCCATTTACGTAAAGGTATTCACAGCGGAAAGGAGCTCAGAATACCATGTAACTGTCTCCCCGGTCTTAATTTTCTCTTCCTCCTTCTGGTGTTCTAATGCCTCTTCTATTGATTCCAATGTGAGAGGTCACCTCTCCAATGTGAGGATGCAGGTCTGGTCTTCCAAGCATTGCATAGTCGACTCATATTTTTTCTCAGGCAAGGCTAGGTCTGAGTGCTTTAAGATTATGACATCTGAAATAGTCTCTATCTTCTTATGGATCTCTTACACCTTTTCCTTTTCCTCCCTTAATTTGTGCCTTAATTATGCACTGATCAGCTCCTCCTGCTTTAGCTCCTTGTCCTTTTCAATGATCTCTTCAGCTTTCTTTTTCAATATCTATTCCCAAGACCCTTACTTTTTCAATCCTCCCAAAGAGCCTCACCTCAACCTCCACCAATACTTTGTTGAGTGTATTACAAACTTTCTCATTTGATAGTTGTTGATCATTCACTAGAGGGTTTACTCCTTTGGTATATGGTATCTTCATCAATGCCTCACAGTTGAACTTGAATTCGGGCTCATCAATGCGGGACTCAAAATCCCAAGAAAGCATAGTCCTTGTGTGCGCAGGTATGCACTATCTTCATCGATAGAATATTATGTAAGGAGTTGGTTTGAAGGCACGGTACTTTGGAAACACATGTGCATAGTACCTTATTTGCATCATTGATGTATGTCATCCCCTGTTCCTACACCACCTGTCATACCCTTTCCTCTTGTGTATGTTACCTTTGGGAAGCTTACCGCTAGGATGGGATCTCTGCCCATGCTTCCATACTCCTTTTCTACACTCTCGCTTCCCTCCATCTCTTTGAGAACTTCTTCAGCATTGTGCTCCACCTCTTGATCCACCAATTCCTTTATGATGCCTACTATCTCCCTTTTTGTGACATCCTCTATCTGATCCTTGGTCAATCTTGGATTCCTTCGATCCTTCATTTTGACCTCCTCACTTCCCCCACTTTGTGATCCCCTCCTTCATCCTCATCCTTCTCTTCATTTCCCTCTTCCTCTAACTCATGTACATTGTACACAGGATGGTCCTAAGTGTCATCGTGCTCTTTATAGTCCCCATCACCTTTTTAGTCTCCATGCTCTCTCGTTTCTTTAGAGTCCACCTTTTCTTACCCTTTGTTTCTTCCTAATTGGTGATTTCAATATAGGAGACTCTTCTTTTCTTCCTCTCTAGGAAACTCCTCTCTTTCCAATGACTCTTCTCTTTCGGGGGATTCTCTTACTCGGTGCCTCTTCCTTAGGTGTCTTCTCTTTATCTTTTGTGGGGGACTTCTTCCTTTGTGCATAAGTGCTTGGCCTTGCACCCGAATCTTGTACACCTATAGATTGAGTTGTTTGTGTGCTTAGTGCCTTTTTCTCAAGGGCCTCCTCTCTCTCTATTTTAATTGGCACAAATCTTCCTTATGGTGGGGTCTTCTAGGATAGAGACATTATTTTTAATGTTATCACCCCTCTTATACTTCACCTTATGCGTAGGTTTACCCTTTATTACAGTCCTCCCAAAGAACAAGAAATGTTACTGGATTTACCATATGTATGTGTCATGGGAGACATACTTCTCCACATAGGTGTGCTTATTTGGATATATCATAGTCCCGCATGACTCATGGTAATCTTAGTCTACCGTGGCTTTGAGGTCAAACATTATTTTTTTGCCTCTTTGAATCTATTGACTCGCCTAGAAGAATTGTGTTGTGAAGGAGAATGGTAATTTTCACCAAGGACCTTTGGCATCATTTGGTAGATTAAACCTTCCAATGCAAAAATTTTAGTACATGGTGAATTTATCTTTGCCTTGCGATAAATTGGGTAATTTTTAGGTATCCTCCACTCTACACCCAATGTGTCACACATCCTTTTATACCATTTTTCTAGGTGTGCCTTGTGGGTGACCGTCATGGTGTCACAAGTGTACTTCTCAAATATTTTGGAAGGGGAGGGGTTATCATCTAGGTACTCCCATTATTGGGCCCTAAAATATTGGCTAAGTACCAAAGGGCGTGTGTGCACAAGATCAAGAAGAAGGGAGCTCGGGGAAATCATGTAGGACAAATGTGTTTAAGAAGGGTTTAGGTGAAACCAAGGTGCGCGTGGAAGGTAGAACACGAGTTCAAAGGACTTAGCCATATTTGGAATTCTGAAGAAACTTGAGGAAAAAAGTGAGGACCTGACTAGGCATGATGAGTGGATAAGATTCCAGCATGGAACCTTGGAGGTCAAGAAAAGGATATTCCATGTAGGGAATATTCCTAGGAGACATCATTACAAAGAGTGGAGGGTTTGCAAAGGGATAATAATTCACCATCGAAGGACCACATTGACACTTGGCATGTGATCTATTCAAAAGAGAAGTCATGGTGATGGGTTTTGATTTGAGGAAAAAAGAGAGAGAGAGAGAGAGAGAGAGAGAGAGAGAGAGAGAGAGAGAGAGAGAGAGAAAAGAATGCAAGAGATAGATAGAGAGAATGCATAAAGAGTAAGATGTTGAGTAACAGAGTGTTGCAGTAATGCTAGGGTTTAGAGAACTTAGTGCTAAGGGTTATGAGGGATGTCATGAGCCTCTGTATGGCACTAGGATTTGTAACAGGGGTTAAAATGGAAGGGTATAGCTAGGGTCTCATACAAGGAAGATCTGTAGGAGTTGGGTCTCTATCATTTAACATGTATGGTCTGTGATGACCTCTTTTGATTGTAATGTGGCTATTAGAACTATTCTAAATGAATATATATATATATATATATATATATATATATATATATATATATATGGGTTTATTATGCATATCATGCTTAAGGGTGTAAACCCTCATGTTATATGACTACCATGGCTCAGATCTGGTTTATTATGCTTATTACATTGTTATTAAGTTTCTGTAATGCATTAATGTGTGGATCTGTAAGTTGTCCCTTCCACTTTTCTTTTAACTAAGTAAATGTACTTCTCATTATGTAATTCATCCTCCATTAATGGAAAAAACTTCTCACAATTCTCACATAAAGGAGGGTCTCGGTGCTCATGCATGCCTCGGGTGAGCACCCAATGCCTGTTGGGTGATAGGAAGGAGTGCTTGGGGTTAGAAAGTAGTATTGAGGGTAAATAAAATGACTACATCTTGGTTCCATTGTCGGGACCTCTTTTCAAAGTTGTTGTGAGAATGATGCGTGATGACAGAATGCTTGACACTGGACAGTGTCAAAGCATGGTTTAAGAGCACGGAGGATGAGTTTACTCAAAGATTTAGTATCGTACCTAAGTTTGAAGCATGTAAATGGGAAGGAGAACACATGTATTATGAGCTATATGAGACCTTCTTTTGCTTATTTATAGTGGAGTTGTATGAATGAATTTCTTCATATGCATCTAGATCAAGATGGTACTATAGATCTTACATGTGGACCCAAGATGAATATCAGAGGCTATAGGATGTTGATCTAACTTAGACCTGCGTGATTTTGATCATTGGTGGAGAAGAGTGTTGACTAGTTATACCCTAGGATACACTATTTCTATATATTATTGTCTAGAGGTTGCTTGAGTTTGAGTTCTTAAAGGAGCCTAGAGGATCATTTTTGTGTGTTATCCCTTAGCTATAAAGATCCTGATAATTACAATGAGTCTAGAAGAATTTCCTATGGCTAGATAAGCTTTTCCGAGCGTTGGGTGAGGAAACTAGGGTGGAGGAAGATGACAGGACCTTGCACCTGAGCAGAGAGAGGAAGAGAGATGACTCAAGTATAATGAAGCTCGTTAAAGGGAGTTAGCTAGATAATGTGAAGTTACAGGAGAATTGGATTTATAGAGGCAGATGTTACGAGAAATAATTAAGGTTCACGCATAAGACATGGAGCATGAGAAGGCTATGTTACCCCATCTTGGCAAGCGCGAGAGAGAGACCCCTTCAGCTTATGATGAGATCTCATCACTTAGAGAAAAGAGAGCCATCGGTGTGCATATAAATCCACATAGTGACCAACCCCTGCACTTAGTTTTCCAAATCTAGATATAAGTATTGCTAAGCCAGTAGGTGTTGGTGGAAGTAACCAATCAACACCTAGGAGGTATAACTTTTCATTTGGCACATCTATGGTTATACAATCATTTCCTGTGTTTGGGGTATATTGTCTAGAGTAAACCTTTGGAAAACCTATAGGTACACAAAGCTTTGGTATTACATCTGAAGCAACATGAGACAAACATCTAATAGCGGTGAAATATCACAGATCGTTGGTGTGTACTTTAGTATGAAAGTGGGAACACTAGGCACAACCACTTCAGGGCATTTGCCATCTATGGGAGGTGGATCTAGTGGAATAAGAGCTAGTGGACCTGGTGGATCTAGAGGATCTGGTGGATCAGGGGGATTAGGTGTTGGTGGATCCACTGGAGACAACACTGGAGAGAATCAAGGTTCTAGATGAGGTAGACACAAGTCTCAACCACCTCAAAAAGTATTTTTCAAAATATCTTTGCACCTACTAGACTATAAAGGTATTGAGGATGATGCACGAGAATGTACGCAAGTGTGATCTGTTATGGCGCACAAAGGGATTAATACCTGGAACGAAAATCAAGTCAATTTGTAATAATGTTGTAAGGACGTGTGCATAGGTTGTACTTGAAAGTATGAACCCCATTGGAAAGTGGTAGATTACACCAAACCGTGGAGATAGCTTAATTTCATATCTCCGAGTTTTAACAAGAGCATTAGCACGTCAAGGAGATCCAACAAGGTATGACAAAGAGTGTGTAGGAATATGGCATGTGTTTTAAAACTCTCTTATCAAAATTGTCTTATGATATCCATCCTTCTTAACATGCTCAGTGGTTTATTGGAGGGTTGATAACACCTTTTAGGAGATTGCTTTTGCACAATACCTTCATCGACCCATGCAAGGCCTTGGAGGATTCCTTGCGCATTGAGGCTATTGGAAGTATGGATACATGTGTTAGCCCTTTTCTTAAAGATCATATTGTTATAATGGAAAAGTAACTAGAGAAGCTATCTGTGAACTCAACACATGTGACTTGTTGTGGCCTATGGTTCACAGATTGTGAGGTAGAGGAACATACAATGGATAGTTGTCTTCGAAGATCGATACATGCCATGATAGTGGACTGTGATATTTTCCATGGAGATCATGATGCAAGTAGGTGTCCACTACTGCAGCACATGATCCATAAGAATGTGTCTTTCTATTGTAATATTTACACCTCTACTACTCATGACACCAAGGATTGTATATTGATTGACAAGATACATGATTCCATTGATATTGGTGTGCGTCAAACTAGCCTCGCAAAACAATTCCAAGGATGATGGTCATCACTATGAAGGGTGTAGAGTGGAGGGGCATGTGGAAGTGGTTTTTGAGGAGGATTTCATGGTCATGGCAACCAGTAGAGGAGGAAGAAGTGAGTTCTTGTGTGAAACTAGTTACAATTGTGGATCTACGAACACTATAATCGTGGATACACTAACATGTTACAATGCTCTTGGTGTGGAAATAATCATAGGTATGAGGAGTTCCTAGAGCTATTTGAACATATGAGCTAGAAACATAGGAAGGACAAAGGTGTTGAAATTGTAAGAATAAAGAAGGCCGACTCATAATGGATGCTAAGGGTGGTGCAGTCGAGTCGAACTAGAGCTTCAGTGGTGTGAAGTGACTGAACTCCGCACATGCTAGGGAGACACTAAGGAAAAAACCATTGATTACAAGAGAAGAGGGGGTATGGTAAGTATCTGAACCCTACTCATTAGAAAGAGGTGTATCAAGAGACCATGGATGTAATTCAAAGCCTACAAGGAGAAATCCAGTGCCTAAAGGAGCAGTCAAGGTAGTTAGAACAAAGGAAGAGCGTTGAGGCTCCATAGAAGGATCTGGATGAGGTTAGGGAAGTATGCAAAATGATGAGGTAGGAGAATATCATTCCTTTTCTAGGGGAATGGTTACGGGAAAAATTACCATGCACCGAGTAGAGCGTGAGAGGTAGGTTCTGCATGCTAACCTTCCTCCCCACAACCTCGACTATGATAAGGAGATTACCTTGAATGCGGTTATGGATGGGTGGCTCCTAAGAAATATTCTGATTGACACAGGTGTGGAAGTCAATGTTCTCACCTTGGATGCCTAGAACCAAATGGGAAGGCCCCCATTACAACCATCTTCAAATGTGTTGTATATGGCCAACAAAACAAAGGCAATGCCCATTGGTGTTTTAAAAGATGTTTCTATCACTATCTAAGGGGAGAAATTCACTGGAGATTTCAAACTATTGGTGCTATCCAAGGTGGATAAATTTCCAGCATTACTTGGGCACCTCTGGTGTTATAAGAACAGTGTTGATCTATGGTTTAATAAAGGGTAATCATCCCCTTGACCGATGGGAATTCAACACCCTATACTAATCCCTTGGGAGAAGAAGTTCTTGATAGAATCTATGTGTGCTCTATCAAGGACCCTGAGGTGATTAATCCTATGGAAGGAGTTATTTAGTTTGAAGACGCTCAATCTATGAGTGATACAACTAGTGTAGCATGTAGCAATTTTTAGAAATTGAGAGGCTTTGTTATAAGAGTAATAAAGGCATGCTCAGTCAAGTGCCTAGGAGGAAAGAAGTTTCAAGCTATTCTGGAGGAGCCAACCATGATGTTTTCTTATGAGAAATGGAGACCTAATCAAAAAGTGAGATCAAAATAAGAAGGATGCCCAGCTATAACTTGCTCAAGACCCCAACGCGTTGGTGGGAAATACATCATGATAGCCTTCTAGAGTGGCACAAAGTAAGAATCATGTTCTTTGTTAGGTTTTCCTAGAGAAATGCACCCACTATCATACAAGACTATCATGGGAAGGAACCTACCTCATTTCATGTCCAAGCATGTGAGAAATCCTAGATGGAAGGTGTGAAAGCCTTGCCACCTTATTTATGGGTGTATAAGTTGTAATCCACCTTACAAGGTTATGTGCACCCATGGTACATTCACTCTAAGATGCTCCATCAAACAGAAATTGGCAAAAGTTGATAACCGACCTCCTTTAAGATTTTGAATATCATAGTACTAAACCATCTTTGGATGGGGTGTTGCAGGTTGTTAAACACCTTACGATGGGAGATAGTGCTATGGTGGAGGATAGAATACTAGAATTATTGGGTGAACCTGGTTTAGAAGCGTGCTTTGATGAAGAAGAATTAGAGGAGATACAACTTGAGCATGCATGCATGGAGAAAGAGAAAGGAAAATTGGTCTATGTGATAGATGACGAAGAGGTGGAAATTTTGGATGCTAACCAAACTAAAGGTACGTGTGAATTTATGGATAGTGTTGATGAGAAATCATGAGCCTACCATGAACCCGTGAAAAACAAGAAGATTAACATTGGTTCGGAGGCTGAAATTAAGGAGGCTAATATTGGGGTTATTGATCGAAAGGGAGGTTTCTAAGATCATTGATCTATTGCATGAGCTTCAAGACTTATTTCCATGTAGGTACCATGAGCTTAAAGGCATCCAACACTCCTTAGGGGAGATGAAAATAAATATAAAGGAAGGTGCGTGCCCAATTCGGAAGATACCTTATCAAATGAATCTAAATATTTGCATCAAAGTCAAGGAGGAAATTGACAAGATGATCACATCAAGCATCATTGAAGTCATTGAGGAATCAGAATGGATAATTATGATGGTCATATGTATTAAGAAGGATGGGAGGATAAGGATCTATGTTGATTACAGGGATTTAAATGCAGTATGTATCATTGACTCTTTTCCAACCCCCTCCACTAAGGAGATCCTTGAAGGAGAAGCCGGGCGCGAGATCTATTCTTTCACAGATGGATTCTCAAGATATCATCAAGTTAAAATTGCAAAGGAAGAACAAGAAAATAAAACTTTTTGACTCAATGGGGAAGCTTCACCTACACAATCATGTCATTTGGACTAAAGAATGCACCTGCTGTGTGTACGTGCATAGTTGTCCAGGAATTTCAAGATTTTATCCATAAGTTCCTTTAGGTCTACCTTGATGACTAGACAATGTATGGACTGGTGAAAGACCATTGTGACAATATGAGGTTTATATTTTAAATATATCGGTAGTTCCTTAACATTAAGAAATGTGTTTTTGCTACTCCATTTGGGACCCTTCTAGGGTATGCCATATAAGGAAGGCTTCTTTGGTGGATCCTACTAAAGTTGTTGTTATTGTGGGATTAGGGGAACCTACCAGCTGTGAGAGCATAGTTTGAAGATTCATTAGGCATATAGGGTACTATTGGAAATTTATTAAAGGGTATGCCAAGATTGTCATGCCACCGGAGGAGTTACAAACTCAAAAGTATATTTCATTGGGGAGAGGTGCAACAAACAATGTTTGATGCATTAAAGAGTAATCTTATCACTGCACCCATATTATGCTTTCATTCTTGGGATAAGCCATTCCTTTTACATGTTGACTCTTCAGGAATGGTGATTGGGGAAATCTTAGCACAACCTGGAGAAGGAATTGTTGACCACCTTTGTGTTTTACTAGCAGAAATTTGACACTAGTGGAGTAGAACTATACTATTACTAAGTGCGAAGCACTATCAATGATCTACGCACTACAAAAATTTAGGCAATATCTATTGGCAAAACCCTTCATATTCTACACAAACCACATGGCGTTGAAGTACAATGTGAATAAACCCATTTTACAAGGGTGCATATGTCAGTGGGTCCTATTGTTTCAAGAGTTTGAGTTTAGAGTTGTTGTAAAACTAGGAAAAAGTAACTCAAGGCCTAACCATTTATCAAGGATTGACTCATGAGAGGATGCATAGAGCATTGAGGATACAATGTCAGACACGTAACTATTTAGGTTGTGGCACACGCCCTCTGATTTGGAAGATATTTATGTGTTTCTCAAAATGGGTGTGGTACCGGAGGGAATGAAGACTCTAGAAAGAAAACAGTTAACCATACGCATTTCTCCCTATATGTTAATTAGTGAAGACTTATAAAAGCTAGGCCGCGATGAGGTTTTGTGTTGGTGTGTGTTGGAACATGAATTCATTACAATTATGAAGGAAGAACATGCTAGGATTGCAGGAGGACACTACATAGGGAATATAACCACACACAAGATCCTTTTAGGAGGTTTTCGGTGGGAAATGGTTTACAAATATTGTATTGAGTTTTGCAAGGCCTGTGACCATTTCCAGCACCTTAGAAAACTAGGAAGAAGAGATGAGATGACATTGAGATTGATAGATAGCACATAACCATTTGATAAGTGGGAGATTAATTTTGTAGGCCCAATTTCACCTTCTACACAAAGTAGTACTTGGATCACGTTATATCATTACCTATAATGACTACTTAACAAGGTGGGCAGAGGCAACACCTACAAAGGACTGCACAGACAATGGAAATAAAAGCTAAGTTCTTATGGGAAAATATAATCAGTAGATATGGATGTATGCTAAGTTTAACAAGTGATAGGGGTACCCATTTCTTGAATGAGATAGTCAAAATCTTGTTGGCAGAATTCATGGTATCCCACCACAAGACTACCCCATATCACCCACAAGCTAATGGAACTACTTTGAGGTGTTTAACAAAATTTTGGATCACATGTTAACCAATATTTGTGATGTGGGAAGAAATGATTAGGATGATAAATTTTCTACAGTTGTGTTACGGTCATACCAAATTACTTATAAAAGACTCAAAAATCCACACATTTTCAATTGGTGTTTGGCATGGAAGTAGTATTACCTATTAAATTCATGTTACCATCACTACATATAGCACACATAGGAGGATTAACTGATGAAAAAATGCTTGAGGATAGGATCGATAAGTTAATGTAGTTAGATGAGAGGTAGGCCATTTCTCGATGGATTTAGAAGAAAGAAAAATCCAAGTAGATAGCATGGCATGATAGACACATCAATAAAAACAATTCAAGTTTGGGCATATGGTTGTATTGTATGACTGCAATTTTTCTCATCATCCTGGGAAATTCAAAATCCATTAGATGGGCCCATATAATGTATCTTATATGCTTGATTCAGTGCTTTCTAGTTATAAGCGTTGGATGAAACACTAGTTCTTCGGGCCATTTCAATGGGAGTAGGCTAAAGCCCTACTATAAATAAGTCTTCCTTGTATGCATAAATAAGGCAATATTGCCATTTAGCCTAGGATTTCCTTAATGCTTTTCCTTTCTTTGTGTTTCCCCTTCTCATTGCTTTTTCCCTTTTCATTTGTTGTTTGCATTATTGTGCATTATTTGTAAAACTTATTATTATTTTTTAAATCTATGCATAGACGATCATGCATTGATTTTTTTGTGGGGTGGAGTAATACGACAAATAATGGAAGATGGTAGTAGAAGTTATGTTTCGATGGCCCGGTTTGAAGGATCAAAAGTGCGTAGTTTGGAAGAGCACATGTAGAAAAGGTGGGCATAAGGAGTTTTGTGTAAGGAATTTTGAAGACAACATATAAATATGAGAAATGTAGGAAAAACATGAGGTGGGTGATGTCAAAAATCAGGGTAAGGACAAAAGAAGTGTTGTCATTGCTGTAAGCACACACAAAAGGATCTTCGGTCGGTAAAGGATTTTTGTGCTCCAGAAGGTTGTAGGAGTTTTCAAACAAGATTGGGTATGGGGGTAAAAGTGCTGAAGGTTCACTTAAGAAGAAAAATATGCCTTTATTGAAAATGTACTATGGTAGGTGGCATTGCATTTATTACGGAAAAGAAGAAAAAACTATAAGTAGAAGGTCGGGTACATTATTGTTACCTTGCATTTTTGATATCGAAGAGCTCTTGTAAACTAGGGCATCCTTGAGAAAAGTTATGTGAAAGAGGGTTGTGAAGATCTGAGTGCATAGCTAGGTTGATCAGTGAACCAGGGTGGAAAAATAGTACACGGCATGAGGGAGAGGGTTGTAGGATTTTTGAATCCTATAAGTGAATACATCATCTTATGGAAGGAAGGTTTTTTCTAGGTTAGGGTTCCATAGCTAGGGCACATGATTGAAGGGATTTTTCACGTAAGAGTAGAGCCGTAGAACTAAGTAGATCTAGGATCAGGAGAAAGGACTTTGAGTAACTTGACAAGAGAAATGACACCAAGGAAAGTAACCATCGTTTCACCAAAGAAGGGAAAGGGAAAAGGGAAACAAGTTGTTTCCACCAGCTTCAACGAAGAATGGTATGCGGAGATGCAATACCCAGATGGTGTATTGCTTGGAAAGGAATGGGTGTCTCATGTTAGAAAGATGGCCATAAGTGACTACAACCATCAAACGAGCACCATGGAGAATTCACCCTATAGATAAAATGACACCGAGATGGAATGCTTATCTACAAAAATGAAGTAAAGGTGAAGATGGAGAAGGTCAGTTTGTTGCAAACTCAGCATTTAGTTTCCCTATTTTGGAAAACTTGAGCAGTGTATTAGTGGTTAATTTGACATGTACATGAGGACAATTTTTATTTCGTAGGACGAAGAATGAAATAACTCCCCAACTAATTTCTAAATTTACTGGTCTTACCTGCGAAGGAGAATATTTTGATGATGACTTAGATGACAAGGAGGCCATCAAGAAGACTATGGAAGCCTATGACTACAAGAAGGGGTTATGGTATTTTGACATTTCTACAATTTCGACCCCGTAATGAGGATGGCCACGTGCTTGGTCACAAAACTAAATGGGTAAGAGAGGTGGAAACAAATCAACAAGGCTTGGTTGAATGTTTTCTGTAAGATCTTAAAGGGGACCATCTATAAGCTCTCAACGTTCATAGCAAAAGAAATCATAAATACTACGCATGATGGAGAGAAGATCATGTTCAGTAATGTCCTCCTTACCATTGTATTTTTCAGAAATTGGAGTGCCTAATGAGCCAGAAAAATTTTTGTGGGAGTACCTGGATGAGAAGTCTTCACTTGCAAAAAGATTTGAGTACACTTGTGACACCATGATGGCCACCCACAAGGCACACCTAGAAAAATGGTATAAGCGGATGCATGATGCATTCAACGTAGAGTGGAGAATACTTGAGTAGTTACCTATTTTACTACAAGGTGAGGCCAAATTTGTTGTGTACCAATATTTCAGATCGGTAGGTTTTCTCTAGCAAATGGCACCAAGGGTCCCTAGTGCAATTTTCCATTCTCCTTCATAACACAATACTTCCAAGCCGGGGCAATAGATTCAAGGAGGAAAAAAATTTAAGGTTTGACCTAAGCACAAATAACTTCAATATACCCAAAGAAGCGTGCCTATGTGGATAATTATGTCTCATGTGACATGCATATCATGAAGCCAATACATTGTTTATTACCTTTGGAGAACCACAACCAAGGTACCTACGCATAAGGCCAAAGTATGAGAAGGGCACTTATGTGGAGAATTATGTCTCTATCCTAGAAGATCCCACCTTAAAGAAGAAGGTCGCACCGAGGAAAAGGGAGAGAGAGGAGGAACCAAGTATATAGCTAGCAAAATTTACAGGCATGTAGGATTCGAGTGCAAAACTGAGAACCTACGCACGGTTGAAGAATTCCCCTATAGAAGAGAAAGAGATGACCCCTAAGAAAGAGATGTAAGAGTAAGAGAAGCCCCTAAAAAAAGAAGAGTCTTCAAAAAGAGAGGAGTCACCAAGAGAGGAAGAAAAATAAGAGTTTCCTATATTGAAATCACCAGTTAGGAAGAAGCAAAAAGTAACAGAAAATGGTAGACTTAGAATAAATAGAGAGCATGGAGGCCGACAAGGGTGATAAGGACAATGACAAGTGTGGTAAGGCTCAAGACCATCCTATGTACGAGGTACACGACTCGAGGAGAAGGGAAATAAGAGGGGATGAGGATGAAGGAGGTTCTCACAACAAGGGAGAAAGTGAGGAAGTCAACACGAAGGATCAAAGGAATCCAATCCTGACCAAGGAGTAGATAGAAGATGTTGTAGAAAGGGAGGTAGAAGGCATAATAAAATACTTGGTGGAACAAGAGGTGGAGCGTAGCACCGAAGAAGTGGTCAAGGAGGTGGAGGAAAGAGAAAGTTTAGAAAAGGAATATAGAAGCATGGGTGGAGATCCCAACCTGGCGGTAAGCTTCCCAAAGGTAGCATGCATAGGAGGAAAGGGTATAACAGTAGATGCAGGAACAAGGGATGACCTACATCAATGATCCAAATAAGGTCTTCCATGCACATTTCCAAAGTATCATGCCTTCAAACCAACTCCTTGCATGGTCTTCTTTTGATGAAGATGGTGCATACCCACACACAAGGAAGATGTTGTCTTGGGCTTTTGAGTCCCATGTTGATGAGCCCGAGTTCAAGGTCAACCGAGAGGCATTGATGAAGATACCAAATACTAAGGGAGTAAACCCTCTAGTGAATGCTCAACAACTATCGATGAGAAATTTTGTAACGCACTCAACAAGGTGTTGGTAGAGGTTGAGGTGAGGCTCTTTGGGAGAAATGACAGAGTAAGGGTCCTAGAAGAAGAACTTGAAAAGAAAAATGAAGAAATCATTGAGAAGAATAAGGAGTTAAAGCAGGAGGATTTGATCAATGCCCAATTAAGGCATGAATTAAGGGAGGAGAAGGAAAAGGTGTGCAAGATTTATAAGAAAATAGAGATGATTTCAAATGCCATAATCTTGAAGCACCCAGACTGGGCCCTGCTTGAGAAAAATACGAGTCAACCATGCAATGCTTGGAATACTTGACCTACATCCTCACCATGGAAAGGTGACCACTCACATTGCAATTAGAAGAAGAAGCATTGACATGCCAGAAGGAGGAAGAAAGACTAGAGATTAGGGAAATAGCTACTCATTATTCTCGAGCTCCTTATCTCTGTAAAGACCACCGCTCAAATGGTTGAGGCATGTGTGTATGACAATTACACCCGGCAGAGAGATAGGGTAGCAAGTATATTGGTTGTTGCACATGAGGCAAGTCTAAAGGATTTTAAAGAGAAGAACAAAGGAAATAGGGTAGAGCATGATAAAATCCTAGCCGAGGTTGAGAAGAATATGGAAGAAATTGAAGCCTTACAGGGTTCAATTAAGAATCAACTTAAGGAGATGTATCCCTAGGTCACTCACAAAATGGACGCATTGGATGACCTTAGTAAAAATTTAGAAGGAATTTTAGATACACTGAATTCTAAGGGCGACGAATTGAATTTTGAGGAGGTGAACATTCTAGTGGGTGAATTCTAGTACAAGGTGAGCTAGATTAGTAGGAAAAGATCAAGGTAATAGTAAGGAATGAATTCCCACTCCTACAGTAGTAGAAAATTCTTCCATTCTTTCATTTTTCATTCAATTTGTCCTAGTCCCACTATTATTTATTCTTTGAAGAAGCAAGATGTTTCCAAGGATGGAGAACATGCTTAGTGTGGGGTGATGTTGGGCTCTGAAATATTGGCTAACTACCAAATGGCACGCATGATCGTGGATCAAGAAGAAGGGCACTTAGGGGAAAGCGCGCAGGACAAAAGGCTTTAAGAAGGTTTTAGGTGAAACCAGGGTACACGGAAAAGGTAGAACACTGGTTCAAATGACTTAGCCATATTTGGAATTTTAAAGACACTTGAGGAAAAATGTGAGGACCTAACTAGGTGTGATGAGTGGATAAGATGCCAACCTAGAACCTTGGAGGTCAAGAAAAGGATATTCCATACAAGGAATATTCCCGGAGACATCATTATAGAGAGTGGAGGGTTTGCAAAGGGATAATCATTCACCATTGGAGGACCAAATCATCACTTTTCACATGATCTATTTAGAAGAGAAGGCATGGTGATGGGTACTAATCCTATAAAAATATATGTTCTAAAGAAAGGAAAAAAAGAGGAGAGAGGGAGAAGAGAATGCAAGAGATAGATAGAGAGAATGCATAGAGAGTAAGATGTTGAGTGACAGAGTGTTGCAGTAATGCTAAGGGTTGTGAGGGATGTCATGAGCCTCTATATGGCACTAAGATCTATAATAGGGGTTAAAATGGAAGGGTATAGCTAGGGTCTCATACAAGGGAAGATCTATAGGAGTTGGGTCTTTGTCATTTAACATGTATGGTTTGTGATGACCTATTTTGATTGTAATGTGGCTACCAGAACTATTCTAAATGAATATATATATATATATATATATATATATATATATATATATGTATGGGTTTGTTATGCATATCATGCTTAAGGGTGTAAACCATCGTGTTATATGATTACCATGGCTCAGATCTAGTTTATTATGCTTATTACATTGTTATTAAGTTTCGTAATGCATTAATGTGTGGATCTGTAAGTTGTCCCTTCCACTTTTCTTTTAACTAAGTAAATGTACTTCTCATTCTACAATTCATCCTCCATTAATGGAAAAACCTTCTCACAATTCTCACATAAAGGAGGGGCTTTATTCTGCGCGTGCCTCCGGTGAGTGCCCAACACCCATTGGGTGATAGGATGATGTGCTTGGGGTTAGAAAGTAGTATTGAGGGTAAACAAAATTACTACACCACACAAATTTATCCGCCCATCGGCACTCCAATATCTGAAAAGATAATGGTAATGAAGACACTACCAAACATGATCTTTTCCCCATCATGCACGTATCGATAATTTCTTCTACGATGAATTATGAGATGTTACGATGATGTTCCCCTCTAAGATATTCTAACAAATTTTTAACCAAGCCTTGTTGATCTACTTCCATCTCTCCTGCCCATTTATTTTTGTGACCAAATGCATGGCCATCCTCATTACAAGGTCAGAAATTATAGAGATGTTGAAGTATCGTGACCCCTTCTTGTATTCATAAGCTTTAATAGTCTTCTTGATGGCCTCCTTATCATCCAAGTCATCATCAAATGATTCTCCCTCGCAGGTAAGACCAGTAAATTTAGAAATAATTTGGGGAGTTATTTGCATCCTACGTCTTATGAAGTAGAAATGATCTTCATGTACGTGTGACATTAACCACTGGTACAGTCACTCAAGATTTATGAAATAGGAAACTCATAGAGTTTCAATAACCTGACTTCTCCATCTTTACCTTTACCTCATCATCGTAGATAGGCATTCCATCTAGTGTCCTTTTATCTATAGGATGAACCAATTCCAATGCCATATCATTCTTTGTGGTGCTCATCGATGGTTGTAGTCACTCACGATCATCTTTCTAACATGAGACACCCATTATTTTCCAAGAAATACACCATCTAGGTATTGCATCTCTGTGTACCATTCCTCATTGAAGTTGGTGGAAACAACTTGTTTCCCTTTTCCCTTTCCCTTCTTTGGTGAAATGGTTGTTTCTTTCCTTGGTGTCATTTCTCTCATGTCACCAAAAGTTATTTCTTCCTTCTGATCCTAGCTCTGGTCAATTATGTGGCTTTACCTGTTCATGAAAATCCCTTTAATCCTTTTCCCTAGCTATAGAACCCTCACTTGGAAAACTCTTCCTTACACAAGATGGCATATTAACTTGTAAGATTCTAAAAATTCTACAACCCTCTTCCTCACACTCGTGTACTCTTTTCCACTTTTGTTCACTAATCAAACTGGCTATGTACTCATATCTTCACAACCATTTTTTCATGTGAATTCTCTTCAAGGATTCCCTAGTTTACAAGAGCTCTTCTATATAACAAATGCAAGGTAAACAATAATTTACCCCGACCTTCTACTTATAGTTTTTTTCCTTTTTCCACAATAAATGCCATGTCACCTACCAACGTACCTTTGTAATAAAGGCATCTTTTTCTTCTAAATCCAACCTTCAGTGCTTTTACCCTTGTGCCCAATACTATGCTAAAAAACTCTACAACCTTCTGGTGCACAAAAACCCTTACTAACTGAAGATCCTTATGCGTGCACTTGCAGCATCGATGACACTTCTTCTGTCATTTCCTAATTTCTGAAATTGCCTACCTCATGTTGTTTCTATGCTTCTCACCCTTGTACATGGTTTCTATAAAGTCTTCCCGACGTCAAAATTCCTTATGTTCACCTTTTCTATGCATTCTCTTCCAAACTATGTGCTTTTGATCCTTCAAACCGGGCCATCAAAACACACTTCCACTACCATCTTCTGGTACTTGTCACATCACTCCACCCCACACAAAAATGGATGCATGGTCCTCTCGCACATACAATTTTTCAGAAATAATAACCGGCTACCAATGCATAATTCAAACACAACAAATAAAAACAAAAGGGAACAAGTAACGAGAAGGGGAAACAAAAATAAATTAAATGCATTAAGGGAAATCCTAGGCTAAATGGAAATACTGACTTATTTATAAACACAAGGAAGAATTATTCATAGTAGGGCTTCACCTACTCTCATAGAAATGGCTTGTTAACCATGTTCCATCCAACGCAGAACTAGAACTTTCTTGAATCAAGTATATAGAATACAATGTATGGGCCTATCCAATGGATTTTAAATTTTCTAGGGTGGCACAAAAACTTTGAATCATATAACGAACCATCTACCCAACGTTAAACCTTTTGTTCTTGATGTGTCTATCATGCCACGCAATCTACTGTCTTTTTCATCTTCTAACTCCAGTGAGCAATGACTCGCCTCTCATTTCCTCAAACACTTATTCATCAACTAATCCTTCTACGTGTGTTATATGTAGTGATGGTAACATGAATTCAATAGGTAATACTGCTTCTACACCAAACACTAGTTGAAAAGGTGTGGCTTTGTTCAGTATTTTATAAGTAGTCCGGTATGACCATAACACAACAGAAACTTTATCATCCCAATCCTTTCTTCCCACATCACAAATTTATATCGTTGTTTGACTTAGTATTTTGTTAAATGCCTCAGCAGCCCATTAGCTTGGAGGTGATAAGGGGTAGTCTTGTGGTGGCTACCATAAATTTTTCCAAAAGATTCTAAATTTCTCATTCAAGAAATGAGTACCCCTATTACTCGTTAAACTCAATAGACATCCATAACTGCTGATTATATTTTCCCATAAGAACCTAACTAATCTTTCTGTTGTGTAATCCCTTGTAGGTGAAGCTTCTTCCCACCTCGTAAGATAATATGTGCATGTAATGATATAGTGTGAACCAGTCCTTCACACGGTAGGTGAAATTGGTCCTACAAAATCAATCACCCATTTCTCAAATGGTTATACGCTAGCTATTGGTCTCAAGGGCATCTCATCTCTTCTTCCTAGTTTTCCAAGGCACTGGCAATGGTCACAGCCTTGCAAAACTCAATACAGATCCTAGTATATGCTTTCCCACCAAAGCCCTATCGGAGGATCTTGCACGCGGTTGAATTCCATGCATAGTGCCCTCCCCGCAATCCACCATGTGCTTTCTCCATGATTGCAATGCATTCATGCTCTAACACACACACTGGAAAAAAACCTCATTGTAACCTATATTGCATAAGTCTCCACAAATTAACATGTAGGGCACAACGCATATCGCTAATGGATTTCTTTCCAAATTCCTCATTCCTTCAAGTACCACACCCATTTTGAGAAACATGGATATATCTTCCAAGTCAAGGGGCATGTGATGCAATCTAAATAGTTGTGCATCTGGCATTGTATCCTCAATGCTCTGCACATCCTCCCTAATTCAATCCTCGATAAGTGGTCAGGTCCCAAATTACTCTTACCCGGTTTCACAACTACCGTAAACTCAAATTATTGGAACAATAATACCCACTGGCATATGCGCCCTTATTAAATGGGATTTTTACCAAGTAATTTGTAAAAATCCCATAGATAAAAAGTGTTTCCAATAGATACTACTTGAATTTGTGCAACGCATAGATCATGGAAAATGCTTTGTGCTTAATAGTAGTATAGTTCTGCTCTACTGGTGTTAACTTCCTACTAGAAAAACACAAGGGGTGGTCAACAATTCCTTCTCCAGGTTGTGTTAAAATTTCCCCAATCGCCATCCCCGAAGCATTAACATGTACATGGAATGGCTTGTCCCAAGAAGGAAAGTGTAATATGGGTGCAATGATAAGCTTATCCTTTAATGCATCAATCATTATCTATTGTGCCTCTCCCCAGTGAAATGCATTTTTTTGTTTTAGTAACTCTTCTAATGGCATGGTGATCTTGGCATACCCCTTAATAAATTTTTGGTAATACCCCATATGCCCAAGGAATATGCACACTGCGCACTCTGGCTGGTAGGCTCCCCCAATCCCACAATAACGGAAAATTGGGAAGGGTCCACCAACAAACCTTCCTTACATATGATATGCCCTAATAGGGTTCCAAATGGAGTAGCGAAGAGACATTTCTTGATGTTGAGGGATATGCACAACTATCAACATCTCTCGAACATCAACCACAATTTTTCACAATGATCCCTCACTAATACATATGTCATCTAATCATCAAGGTAGACCTGAAGGAACTTATGGATAAAATCATGAAATGCACGCACTCTGACTACAATGCATGAAAACACACGGCATGTGCGTTCTTCATTCCAAAAGGCATGATCATGTAGGAAAAACTTCCCCATTTAATGGTGAAAGTTGTCTTTTCTTGGTCCTCCTTTGTAATTCTAACTTGATGATACCCTGAGAATCCATCCGTGAAGGAATAGATCTCACTCCCAGCTACTCCCTCTAAGATTTCTTCAGTGAAATGGGTGGGAAAGGGATCAATGACACATACCACATTCAAATCTCTGTAATCAACACAAATCCTTATCCTCCCATCCTTTTTAATGCTAATAACCATTGGGCTTATCCATTCTGATTCCTCAACAACCTCAATGATGCCTGATGCGATCATCTTGTCTATCTCTTCCTTTACCCAGACGCACAAATTTTGGTTCATTCAGTAAGATCTCTTCCAAATTGGGTGCACTCCTTCCTTTAGCTTGATTTTCATTTCCCCTAAGGAGTGGTGAACTCCTTTAAGCTCATGGTACCCATGTGGAAATAAGTCCTGAAACTTGCACAATAGATCAATGATCATTGAAACCTCCTTTTCTGACCAATAGTCCCCAATAGTGGCCTCCTTTGGTTCCATTTCTAAGCCAATGTTAACCTTATTTGTCTTGATTGGTTCATGGTAGGTGCACACTTGCTCATCAACACTATATGTTACTTCGTGTGTACCCATAGTATGGTTAACATCCAAGTTCTCCACTTCTTCACCATCGATCACATAGACCAATTTTCCTTTCTCTTTCTCCATGCATGCGTGCTCAAGTTGTATCTCCTCTAATTATTCCTCATCAAAATGCACTTCTAAACCAGGTTCACCCAATAATTCCAGTATCCTATCCTCTACCATGGAACTATCTTTTATCTTTAGGAACTTAATAACTTGCAATGCCTCATCCACAGATGGCTTGGTGCTCTGATATTCAAAATATTGAAGGAGGTCAGTCATCTACTCCTTCCAATTTCTTGTGTGACAATGCATCTCTAAGTGAATTTACCATGTGCGTGCATAGCCTTGTAAATTGGAGTATGACTTATGCACCCATAAAGAAGGTGGCAAGGCTTCCATGCCTTCTATCTAGGCCTTCTCACGTGCTTAGACATGAAATAAGGTGGGCTCCTTCCCATGATAATCTTATATGATAGTAGGTTCACTTCTTCAATAAAACCTAACAGAGAACGCGATTCTCACTTCACGCCACTCTAGAAGGCTATCACGATGGGTCATCTACTAATGTGTTGTGGTTTCGAGAAATGTATAGCTAAGCATCCCCCTCCTCTCAACCTCACTTCTCCATTGGGTTTCCATTTCTTGTAGGAAAATATCATGGTTGGATCCTCCAGAGTAACTTGGTAACTTCTTTTCTCCTAGGTGCTTGATTGAGCCCACCTTTTCTACCCTTGTCATCAAGCCTCTTAACGCCTTCCCACAAACTCATATGTCTCATACACCCAATTTTCACATGCAACTCTAGTTGTATCACTTTTAGATTAAGTATCTTACCACCGAATAATGTCCTCCTTTATTGGTTGCATAACTATAGGGTCTCGAGATAGTGTGCACGTAAATTATATTTAGGTCTTATTCTCCTAAAGGCTCAATATAGGGAACTGACTTCTCATCTATCAAATGAATGATAACCCATTCCTCTTTGTTCTCAAATATTATGTACCCCTTATTAAAATGCAAGTCAACATTGTTCTTATAGCACTACGGGTGCCCAAGTAACAATGGAAAGTTTTTAGACTCACAAAGTGCTAAGACTTCAAAGTCCTCATTGAATTTCACCCCTTGGATAGTGATAGCAGACATCCTTTAAAACACCAATGGGCATCACCTTTGTCTTGTTGGCCATGTACAACACATTTGAAGATGGCTGTAATGGGGGCCTTCCCATTTGATTCTAGGCATCCATGGTGAGAACATTGACTTTCACACCTATGTTAATTAGAATATTGCTCATGAGCCATCCATCAACAAATGCATTCAAGGTAATCTCCTTATCGTAGTCAATGTTATGGGGGATTTCATGAAAAACCTACCTCTTGTGCTCTACTCTAGTGCTTAGTATCTTATTCCTCAACCACTCTCCCAATAGATGAATGATGATTTCTTTCCTTAAAATTTTTCATACCTCCTTAACATTTTTAGATCCTTTAATGGAGCCTCAAGCTCTTCTTCTATTCCAACTTTCGAGATTGCTCCTTCGAGATATTGAATTTTCCTTGAAGATTCCTAATTATGTCCATGGTCTCTTGATAGACTTCATTTTCATGGGTAGCATCTAGATACTTCCCATACACCACCTCTTCCCTCATAATCAACGGTCTCTATCTTGGTATCTCCTAGCGCACACACCTCAACTCGCGTTGTCACCAAAATAGGTTTTAACTCTACCTCACGTGCCACTCTTGGCATCGATCGAAAGTCTGATTTTTAACGCTTACCATCTCGGTGCTTTTATTTTTCCAATGTTGCTAGCTCATATGTTCAAATATCTCTAGGCATTCCTCATACTTGTGTTTCTTTCCACACCAAGAGCATTGTAATAGGTCAAGACATTCACACTTATAGTGCTTCGTAGACCCACAATTGTAACAAGTTCCATATGGGAACTCACTTCTTCTTCCTCCGTAGTTTCCTTAACCTCGGAATCCTCTGCAAAAGCCTCTTCCATGAGCTCTTCCATTAGTGAATCCTTCATAGTGGTGACCATCGTCCTTGGAATTGTTTGCAATGCTAGTTTGGCACACACCAATATGAATGACATTATATATCTAGTCAATCAATCTACAATCCTTAGTGTCATGATTAGTAGAGGTGAAAATCTTACAAAGAGCAAAACACATTCTTATGGATCGGGTGTTGTAGTAGTGGAAACCTATTGTCATCATGATCCCCATGGAAAATATCATAGTCTACTATTATGGCGCACACTGATCTCTCGATGAAAATTATCCTTTATGTTCCCCTCTACCTCACAATCACGTGCACAATAGGCCACCGCGATCTCATGTGCCAAGTTCACAGATAGCTTCTGCAACTGGTTTTCCATTGCAACAATCTAAGCTTCAATATAAGGTCTAATCCGGTATCCATGCTTCAAATAGCCTCGGTCGTAAGGTATCCTCCAAGGCCTAGCATGGTTCTGTGAAAGTATTATGTAACAACACTCTCTTGAAAGGCATTATTAGTCCTCCAACAAACCACTGAGCATGCTGAGAAGGATGAATACCATAAGACAATTTTAATAAGAGATTCTTAAAATTTGTGTCATACTCTCGCACACTCTCTGCCATACCTTGTTGAATCTCCTTCAATGCGCTAATGCTCTTTTGTTCAAACTCAAGGAATATGAAATTTAGATAAGAAGGCATTACACAATGTGGTGTAATCTACCACCGCTTTGTTTGTGGGGGTTATATTTCTGGTACCAACTATGTGTTCATCCATGTAACGTTATTGCAAAATGACTTGCTTTCTATTCTAGGGTAGTGATCCCCTTTGTGTGCCATAGCAGTTCACACTTGTGTACATGCTCTACAACATTCTCAACACCTTTTAGTCTAGTAGGTGCAAATAAATGTTAAAAATACTTACTGAGGTGGTTGAGGCCCTTGTCCTCTTGATCTAGAACCTTGATTTCCTCCAGTGTTTCCTCTACCACCAAATCCACTAGATCCATTAGTGTTTGTCCCTCCCGATACATGAGATCCTCCGAGATCCACCGGTTCCACTAGGTGCACTAGTTCTTATTCCATCAAATCCTCCTCATGTGGCTTGGAAGTGTCTGAAGTTTTCATGCCTTGTGTCCCCACTTGTTGTGTGAACTGTGCGTGCACCAACAGTCTGTGATATTTCACCACTATCAGATGTGTGTCCCATGCCGCTTCTAGATGTGATACCCAAGCTTTGTGTACCCGACATTTGAATGAATTTTTTTCTTTACAATATACCTCTTAACACAGAAATCATTATACACCATAGATGTCCCAAATGAAAAGGTATACATCCTAGGTGCTTATCAGTCACTTCCACTAATACCAACTGGGTTACCAATACTTATCTCTAGATTTGGAAAACTAAGCACCAGGGGTTGGTCACTAGGTTGATTTAGATGCATGTTAATGGCTCTCCTTTATCCAAGTGATGAGCTCTCATCGAAGCTAAAGGGATCTCTCTTCCACACTTGCCAAGATGGGGTATCATAGACTACTCAGGCTCCACATCCTCTGCGTGAACCTCAATTCCTTCCCGTAATGTCTGCCTCCATAAATCCATCACTCTTACAACTTTTAGTTATATATCTAAATCCCTCCCACATGTTTCATTATATTTGAGTCATCTCTCTTCCCTCTTCCTTTCATCCGCAAGGTCTGCCATCTTTCTCCACCCTAGCTCCCTCACCCATTAATCAAAATAAGCTTAGTTAGCCATAGGAAATGCTTCTAAACTCAGTGTAATGATTAGGATCTTGATAGCTAAAGGGATAGCACACAAGAACGATCCTCTTGTCTCCCTCAAGAAATCAAACTCAACAATCTCTAGATAGGAATACGTAGAAATCACATACTCCAAGGTGTAACTTATCAACACTCTACTCCACCAATGATCAACAACACATGTCCAAGTTAGATTAGCATCATGCAACCTCTAATACTCATCTTGGGTCCACATGTGAGGTCTATAGAACCATCTTGATCTAGATGCATACGCCAAAATCCATTCATACAACTCCACTGGGAAGTAATAGAAGGTGGTCTCATACAACTCATGATAAAGATGTTCTTCTACCCATTTACATGCATCAAACTTAGGTCTAGTACTAAATCTCTAAGAGAAATCATCCTCCATGATTTTAATCCATCCTTCAAGACTATCCAAGGTTAAGTGCTCTTTCATCATGAATCATTCTCACAAATTTGAAAAGAGGTCCCGAAACGGAACTAAGATGTAGTCATTTATTTACCCTTAGAACTTTACTAACCCCAAGCACATCAGCATATCACCTTGCAGGTGTTGGGTGCTCACTCGAGGCATCCGCGAGTCCCGAGCCCCTCCTTTATGTGAGATTTGTGAGAAGATTCTTCCATTAATGGAGGATGATTTGCAAAATTAGGAGTACATTCACTTATTTAAAGAGGTAGGAAATAAAACTAGAAGATCTAACATTAGTGCAACACAAAAGCTAAAGAACATTACAAGAAGAATAATAAACTGGATCTGAGCCATGATAAGTCAAATGACATGAGGGTTTACACCCTTAAGTAAAATATATAGAATGAACCCAAAGATATATTGATTTAATATAGTTCAGGTAGCCACATTACAGTCAAAAGGGTCATCTCAGACCATATACAGTAAATGACAGGGACCTAGCTCCCACAGATCCTTCCCCATATGAGACCCTATCTATACCTTTCCCATTTTAACCCTTATTACAGATCCTAGTACCATACAGAGGTTTATGAAATCCCTCACTACCCTTAGCACTAAGTTCTCTAAGCCTTAGCACTACTATAACACATTATTACTTTGCTTCTTATTCTTTATGTGTCCCCTCTGTCTCCCATCCTCTTTGTGTCTCCTCTTGTTTTAAGCCCGAGCATCTATCTTTATAGGATCAGCACCCCCCGTCATGCCTTCTTTTCTAGACATATTACATGCCAAGTATCGATGTGGTCCTCCATTAGTTAATGTTTATCCATTTGTAAACCTTCCACTCTCTATAATGATGGCTTAGGAATATTCCATGTGTGGAATATTCTTTTCTTGACCTCCAAGGTTACGAGTTGGAACCTTATCCACTCATCATTCCTAGTCGGGTCCTCAATTTTTCCCTCAAGTGCCTCTAGAATGCCAAATATAGCTAAATCTTTTAAACTCATGCTCTAATTCTCACACACACCATGGTTTCACTTAAACCCTTCTTAAACCCCTTTTTCTTTTGTGCTTTCCCCTGAGCATCATTCTTCTTACTGGTCCTTCGCACACATGCCCTTTTGTACTTAGCCAATATTTCAACGCCCAACAATCAAATTTCATGTTTCTAACTTGTAGAGGATCTTATTAAATTCCATATGCCTATTTTATTTCTTCTTAAATCATTTTGGAACTCCCGAATCATATGGAGAAGGTGGCTTTCACTTTGAGGATTTTTCATTCCCTATACCCTAAATTACTCGTTGTTGAATAGATTTATCCTGAATTAAAAAAAAATCCTAAAATTTCATAAATTTCCTTATACACATTTAATGTTCTTTAAACATACCCTCATATGCTATATATTTTCCCTAAATTCTTAAGGAGGGTGTTTAATTGGCTATAGAATGGAAAAAAATCATTTTTAGGCCTCTAGAGGAATCTATCTCTCTTGAAACTCACTTTGAGTTCATCAATAATCTTATACACTCTTCCCTACACAATGAAACAACCTTAATTATTTTGTTAAAAATTTCCTTTAATTTTTGGTGAGGGTGGTACTGAAATCATGATGGAAAGAGGAAGGATGCACAAAGTGAGTGGGAAGCATAATTTTCAATTAGGGGCTTAGTTTTTGCTTAATTTTTTTAAAAATTCATGCTAGCTATATTGCATGACAACATGCTTTCTTAATATGGTCAATAATGTCAAATAATGAAGAGGTGGATATTTAGGGAAGAATGAAATCCTTGATGGGTATAGGAGTTATAATCTTAGAAGTAGAAGAAGAAATTGATTTGACAAATTGGAGGAAAGAGACATACTCAAAGAAGGAGATGAAACTTTGGTTGAGGTTTTCTGGGATTCATCTTGGTTAACTCCATGGAAATGTGTAGTAGTGATAATCTTTTTGTTATTTTTTCTATGGATTTACCTTTTAATGATTTGAATGCTTCACTTGGGTGGTGGAGGAAGAGGCCTCTTTTTATGCTTGTGAGCAAGTGATAACTACACAAGATTAGTTATTCATATCATCCATGGTCTCTTTAGTATCTTCATCGATGACTATTCAAAATACCCAATGTTTTTATATCCATATTTTTCTTCTCTTTCATGTTCCATATCAACAATTTCATCTTCTTCATATTTTATAGTTCCACATGCTACATTAATAGGTGAAGTTTCTAAGAACATTAATTATATGATCACATAGCGTTGTATTTATATGATTCTCTTGTTTGAATTCTGTAATTGACAACTAAAAGGGTGACCCCTAAGAAAAAAATATTCCCAAAATATAAAAGAGGTGTGTAAGATACAAAGACATTGTGGGTGCCTAGAGGGGATGAGGTCGCCTAAGCGCTAGTGTCTAGAGTCAAGAAAAATAATAAATTGAAATACTAAATGGGACGTAAGGTTTGCAAGACCAAAGAAGAAATTAGAAAGATAAAAAAGAGGCCAAAGATATATGTCAATTATTATTTTTCTTGCTTAGGAATCATGAATAGTGTTATGTGATTAGGACCAATAAATGTACCCAAATGTCTTATTTTGTGTCTACATTTTCCCCCACTTTATGTTGTTGAGTGAATATTTGATAACATAAAGTAGATAAGAGATGTGTACCTGATAATCATGTAGATTGATGGTGAAAGTGCGCCACGAAAACAATAAAAAGAGCAAAGTAATAAATATGAAACGTGGAAGCTAAGGAAGAGGAAGTGACCCTAGGGGTGATGTTATGTGTTGTGTCGTGTTGTACCTTTTGTTATTGTTTCTTGATGAAGGGTTGTTTCTTGTTGTGTATTAAGGATGGATCTGCAAAATAAGAGTAAAAGAGTAGTCAAAGTCGTGTATATGTGAAAATTTTGATCCAAGTATGTAAAAAGTATGTAAAAATGTGAAAAAATAGTAAAAGGAACATGTACACTTGATCAGTGACGGGTAAAAAGGATAAAAAGTGTCCTAAAAATTTCATATAATAATGACTTTTTTTTTTGCGATCTCATGCCAAGAACAAGTTTTTGAGTGATCTCATGCCAAGTGTGATTTTGTTATACAATCTCACACCAAGGTAGAAGAAGTGTTGGGGAGAAATGTCTAGTGTTATTCTCCATCCTTGACTGATTCCTGAAATTTATACACCACTTTAAATGGGATGATCCTTATTTTTTCTAGTTTGATCAAGTTCAATCTAAGTAGAAAGAGAATAAAATGGAGATAGAATGTATTTTGATTACTAGAGTATTATTCCTATAATGTGAAACTGCCTTGTGAAATACTGAAAACTACACCGATTTGAGAAATTAATTATAAATTCCCCAAGTCATATGCACCCAAGAAAGGTCGGGTGCACTCGGTGCTCATTTCCATATCTTGGCATTGATGTTTGTGGTGAACGAGGACCCAAGTCAGATTCTAGGTCATTTCTGAAATTATGTAATGTGTTGATTCTATGTTGAAATTTTTGTACTATATCTCTATGCTTATTGTATGGGGTGAATGATTCACCCAATGTATTCCCCCTCATTTGGGGTGCATGTGACATTTTTAGGAGGATACGACCCAAAGGAGAGGACCAAAAGCTCATACCCCGTAAAGGGAGGTAATGTGCTTAGTAGAAACCAAGGCACATGAAAACAATGTGGCTAAAAACATGTGTTAGTGTAAACAAGAAAAATATGCATATAGAATAAAAGGTCTAGGCTAGCAAGAAAGAATACAATGTAGACAAAAAAATTAGTTTCAAACATGGGACATCACTCACAATGCCACAAACAAGTAGGGCCAAAGCGGCCAAATGTATACAAGTAAGACATAGGGCATATCTCACAAACAATGACATACAATGGCAGATAATAGCAAATAAAGTATCATATTACCATGGTGGAAATAGTTATTTTAAATCAAATGTTGCACATGAAGCACCCGTTAGCATGTTAGAGAGACAAAAATTATGTCAAAGTATGTATGTTCGATATAAAGTAGTGTGCCAAGATAAGGATATGAAGTTGTATAAAATGAAATGATAGCACTGTAGTGTGTACAAATCTAGATGTCCCTAAGATCCTCGATGGTACTGGTAAGATGTACGGTGCCAAACATCCATGATGCATGTAAATATCTATGTAAAATATGTATTCACAACTAGAGAACAAGTGAACGTGCATGTGTATATAGAAAAGATAATGACATACTAGATATCCGGCTAACATAGTAAGAAAAGTGTAACATGTGAGTATAAGAAAACAAGAGTAAGTGCAACCAAGATATGCAACATGTTGTGAATGAGTGAGATGGAATGGTATGTAATGCAAGTGTGATAGAAGAAGCGTGCCCCACAAGTAGATGTGTATGAGTATGTGTGAGATGAGGTTAATTTATAAAAGACCCCTCAAAAATTAAGAATGAACCATAGAACAAGAGTATGTCATCGTGGAAATGGAGGAAATGGTTTGAACATGTGTGCTAGAAAAATATGATTAATGAAGCATAGATCACAAAGTATAGAGGAGGATAGTACGATGTGTGAAAATTGAATGCTAGAATGATGTAGTTTGAAGTGTGAAGCATGAAATGTGCAATGTGTGAGGTTCATGGATGTAATATGCCCTCAACAAATAATTCGAACCTTAGCACAAGAGTGCGTCATAGGGTAGTGTGATGTGTGAGAATTGGATGTGATAAAGATGTGTCATGAATACGTAGAGTGTGAAATGTTTAATGTGTGTGATGTGAGGTTCGTGGATTTAATATTACCTCAACATTCAAGTGTGAACCTTAGCATAAGATTACGTCATAGGGTAGTGTGATGTGCGATAATGTGATGCGAGATATATGTTTTGTGAATGTGTAAGGCATGAAATGTGTAATGTGTGTGATGTGAGGTTCATGGATGTAGTATGACCTCAACATTCAAGTGTGAACCTTATCACAATAGTGCATCATAGGGTAGTCGATGTGCGAGAATGTGATGCAAGAAAGATGTGTCATGAATATGCAAAGTGTGAAATGTGTAATGTGTATGATGTGAGGTTCATGGATGTAGTATGCCCTCAATAGTCAAGTGTGAACCTTATCACAAGAGTGTGTCATAGGGTAATGATGATACAAGTGTATCAAGATGTGTGATATGCGTGCAAAATTCTAAATGTGAAGCCTAAAGATAACTAATAGAAAGAAGAGACACTTGAGAATGCTAGGAAGGGGGAAGATAAGTGTGATTCCCTCAAGTGTATGAGAGAGATAATATTCAAGTAACATCATCTAGAAGATCATCATTGTCATGGCCGAAGCTAAATGGTGACGCATCGAGACCCGAGAAGCAATAGTATGTAGTTGATTATGTAAAGATCCATTGTGATGCATATTGTACATGACCATTGTGTATTCCTCATCAGTGAAAGGTGGTAGTGGATAGCCATGTGTATAATACTGAGTAAGATTTTTGTACAACCAAGAAATGAATCATTACAAATAAAAACACAGCCGAAGGGCATGGGGAATTAAATTTTGATATGGTTAGGATCTAAAGTGCCACAAATATATTCAATCTAAGATTGCACAAGTGTGAGTGGAGATGTATGAGAAGCATGTTGATTAAGAAAAATATAAAAACTAATATATGACTAATTTGATTGTTATTTTAGCAAAGAAAGTGATTAAAAATTAAGTACAAAAAGTAACCTAAGAAAAATAAGCTATAAAATATGAAACCCTAGTTGCAAAGAAGGGATAAAATGACTCAACTATTTTGTAGAGATCTTGAGGGTGCACAAAGCTGGAAAAATGAGAATTCTGAAGCATAGACTGTCACAATGAAGCTCATAAAAATGCAAAGATGGAGGAATATGCTAGAGTGGGGTTCCTAGAGTGGGTCAGGGGTACCTGTGAGTACCACAGACCTATATTGGGTGCCTGTGACTGCGAAAAAAACTCATAAACCTATCTTTGATTGGTCTCAAGGTGTACTTTTTCCTTCATCTTTAGTCATTAGTAGGTCACACAATGTTCCCGAGGTTGTTGATAACTTGCAATAAAATATTGGCCTGCAAAACCCTCACAAGCGCATCAAATCCCAAAAATAAAAGAATGAATATGAGGGGTTGGATTATCCTCAACTTTCAAACAAGTGAACTTATGACTAAGGAGTGCACTACATTTCATACCTAATATAGTTTTATGTGCATGTGTGTGGAATCGTGCCCTAGGCAGCTCTTGTGTGTGTCACAATTGATAGTGAGAAAATTAGCTAGATGTGAGAAAATTTAATAGATGTGTATGGAATAGAATAGACTTCCCCTCCTATAAAGTTTATACAAGAATATCTCTCACTTGCCCTTGAATGGATGTTTTATGGATGCAACCTTAGGTAGTGATAACTAATGCTTATTACATGATCCCTTATTATGATCACATAACTTTATATTTATATGATTCCTTTTCTTTAATTTCATAATTAACCCCGAAAAAGCAAACCACCAAAAATATAAGATGCTTAAATGGCTAGAAAGGACCCAAAAATATAAACAAAACATAAAGAGGTCAAGGGCGGCCAAAGGGGACGAAGCGCCTAAGCGTTGGTGTCTTGGCTCCATGTTAGTGTCCGTAATGAGAAATATTGTGGTATGAAGAGACAAAATGAGCTAGAAAGAGTGTAAGACCAAAAGTAGCAAAAAAGAAGATAATGATGGTCAAAGACATGGGTTAATTATTACTTTTATTACTTAGGAATCATATGAATAGTAGTATGCAATCAAGACTAGATAATTACCCAAAGTGTTTGATTTTGTGTCTACATTTTCCCCAATTTATGTTGTTGAGAGAAAGATCAATAACATAAAGTAGATAGAGATGTGTACCTGATAACCATGTAGATTAATGGTGAAAGTATGCTAAGAGACAAGGAAAAGTGTGGAGTGATAAAAATTTGGAGGGTGGAAACTAGATAGGAGAAAACGCAAAAGTGTGATGATGATAATGATGATGATGACCCTAGGATATGCATGTTGTAGATGTCACTGATGTGCCTATTATCGATGTTGATGCTGATGTGATTGATGTTGTTGTGATGTTGTAGGATGATGTTGACTACTACTTCCCATAAGGAAGAACACCGTAAAAAGAAGAATGAATAAGTAGTCAAATATGTGTGTATATGAGTAAAAATTATATAAGAAAGCATGTAAAATGTGAAAATGTGAAAAAGGAACATGTGCACCTGATCCATGATGAGGAAAAGAGTGTAGAAAGGATCTTGTAGATGATGTAGAAGAATGTGTTTTTGGGTGATATCACACCAACTACACACAGAATGTGATTTTATGGAGATATCTCATGCCAAGAACTAGAAGAAGTGTAGGGAGAAAAGTGTGGTGTCATCCTCCAACCCTTAACTACTTCCCGAATTATGGAACAACATTGTAGATGGTATGTAAAAATCTGATCTGGTCCAACCGATTTCGATCCAATTTTGAAGAAGAAAATGTTGTCTATCGTATGTATGTTGGGTGTTAAGACTATATTCCCTATAAAATATGTTGTGTGAAGTGGTGTACACTTTGTTACACTAAAGAATGATGTTTATTGCCCCACTAGTCACAGGTGTCTAGGAAGGGTTAGGGTCACCCAGGCCCTACTTTCTAGGTCTAGGCATTGGTGTTTGTGATGAAATAAGGACACAAGTTAGATTATGATCCCCGTTTGATGTTGATTATTGTGTTTTACTGGTATTGTGATGTGATGTGTGATGGTTGTAAACTACTATATATGGGGTGATTACTTCACCCAAATGATGTCCCCCTCATTTTGGGTGCATGTGACATCGTTGAGGAGAATGCGGCCCAAAGGAGGAGTGACCACTATGTTAGAATTGTGGCTTATAGGGGAGGGAGTGTGCTTGGTAAAAACCAAGGCACATGCAAACAAAGTGGCTAGGAGACAAGTGTTAGTAAAAGCAAGAAAAACACACATGTAAAATGTAAGTTAGCAAACAATAAGACAATGTGTAAGCTAAGACATAGAAGACAATATAGACCGCTAAAAATGGGTCTCAAACATGGGACACCACTCACGATGTCCTAAGAAAATCAAGGATGAATAGGATAAAAGTATACAAGTGTGCACACAAGACAAAGGGAAATCCCACGAACAATGGAAAACAATGACAAACAATGGTAAGAAAAGTAATGACAACCATGGTAGCAAATAGGCCTGTAAAAAAATGTTGCACATGAATCACCTGTTAGCATGTTAGAAAGATAAAAACTATGTCAATGCGTGTATAATCCGATAAAGTAGTACACTATGAAAAAAAATGAAACAATAACACCTATAGTGTATAAAAATGGATGCCCCCAGGAGCTGATGTGGGAGTGGTAATAGGTATTACGCCAAGCATCCGTATTGTGTGTATCGATCTGTAGAATCTGTTATCACAACTAGAAATCAAGTGAATGCACATGTGTGTATGGAAAAATATAATGACATACAATATATCTATCTATCATGAATAATAAAGTGTACATGTAACAAGTAAATGTAAGAAAAATAAAAGCAACCAAGATATATAGTATGTTGTGCGGTGTAGATGGAAATTAAATGTGATAAGATTTGTGTTCTCCTAAGTGATTATGAATGGATGTGTATGAAATGAGGTTCATGTATTTATTCCCCCTCGTGAGTAATGATGAACTTCGAACAAGAGTGTGTCATCAGGAAATGGTTTGAATTATGTGTACTATAATGATGTGATCATCAAAGCACAACGCATAGAATGTAAGAGTGAGTGAGTGAAAAGGTGAATGTGGTGAGTTCCATTTGATATTTATACCCTCATCATTCAAGTATGGACCAATGAACTAGATGTTTTCATATGGTGATTTGTAAAATACATCGAATGTGTAATCTGTTGTGTTATTTATGCATGAGAGAAAGATGGCATGAATGTGTTTCTTGTGTAGGAGACTGATTGTGAGGTTTTCTATTGTGTTGTGTATTGTGAATATTTTGAGTGTGTAGTATATTATATTGATTTCCCACAAGATAAATATATCATATGATGTAAAAGATGTATGTCGTAAAAGTGTTGCGTTGTAGTATGTTATATATATGTCGAATGTGTTATATGTTGTATTAAGTATGTGAAGAGTAGGTGTTTTTGTCGAGTGAATTTTCCATAACATTGATCCATAGTGATAAGAAAATAAAATCCATAGAGAGGAGGTGGATTCAAGCGATGGGTTCACCAAAATTATTAATAAAAATATATAAATAATATATGCATAATTTGATTACTATTATAGCGGTAAAATGATTAAACAATTAAGTGCAGAAAGTAACCCAATAAAACTAATCTATAAAGTATGAAACCCTAATTACAAAGAAGGGATACAATGAATTAGCTATTTCACAAATATCCCGAGGGTACATAGAGCTAGAAAACTGAAAAATCTGAAGCATAGACTTTCGCAACGAAGCTCATAAAAATGTAGAGATGGAGAAATATGTTGGATTGAGGCACTTAGAGTGGGTCAGTGGTGCTTATGGGCACCAAAACCTATATTAGGATCATGTGACTGTTCAAAATATCATAAACATATCTTTGATTGGTTGTAAGTTGTTTTTTTTTCCTTTACCTTTGGTCGCTAGTAGGTCAAAAATGTTCACCGAGGTCACCGATAACTGTAATAAAATTTGACTTCCAAACCCTCACAAGTGCATCAAATGCCGAAAAGAAAATAATGCATATGAGGGGGAAAAATTTCCTCAGTTGTTAAACAAGTGAACTTATGACTGAGTGGTGCACTACATTTCAAACCCAATGTAGATCTATGTATGTGTGTGTGTAATCTTGCCCTATGTTTCTCTTGTGCATGTCACACTTGATAGTAAGCACATTATCTAGATGTAAGAAAATGTAATAGATGTGTGCATAGAATAGAATGACTTCCCCTCCTATGAAGTGTATGCATAAATGATCCAGAGGAAAATAAAAAGGAAATGATGTTCCTTAAATTTCTCAAGATTTATATAGTACAAAAATCACTCCAAGAGGTTTCTACGACAACTATCTAAACACGAGAAAATGGAGTCCGTACATGTAAATGGTGGTTGTCACGGTTTGGTCAACAACTAGTCAATGTTGGTCAAAGGAAAAATTAAAGATTTTAAAATCATCTAGATTCATCATCGTTGATTAGAAATTCCCAAGACCTTTCCGACACATTTCGAACGGACTAAATCTGAGTCC
Organism: Taxus wallichiana var. yunnanensis; assembly: GCA_018340775.1. Taxonomy (NCBI): domain Eukaryota; kingdom Viridiplantae; phylum Streptophyta; class Pinopsida; order Cupressales; family Taxaceae; genus Taxus; species Taxus wallichiana. The sequence continues at coordinate 417,548,886 of CM031237.1, forward strand.
GTATGCCAAAGTTATGACCACCAAAGTTCTATCGAATTGGTGGTCAACGAGAGTGAACAAGGAGAAGACCCGTCAAGTGGACAAATAATATATTACCATGATTCATACGAGCATATGAGCACGTGGAATGAAAATTGGGTTTATGGTTTACCCATGTTTAGAATATTTTTATAAATAAAAAAATCAAATATAAAAATCCATTAGGGGTTGGTTAAAGCCTTAAAAATGCTGAAGAATATTTATCTCCCACCATATGTGGGATAACCCATGTGAAAGGAGGTGGGTGTTTACTGGTCAAACAAGCCCACATGGCATCAAATAAAGTAAGCCGGTGCTTTCTAAATGGTGGGCCATAAAAATGAAAGGTGATCGGTTAACGTGGTTTAAACCCACGTATATGTGGGATGGGATTTAATCCCAACAATTATGCAAGCCTATTAAAAAGGCTAATTTAGTCCATCTTTTAAATGGAGCCCGAACATTAAACAAAGAAAATATTACGGGATAAAATATATCCCCAAACATATAGTTCTATGGGGAAAGATAGGATAAATAAAATATCCTTAGAATTTGGGCATCACCTAGGCTAGTATAAGCACCTCCTACACTCCATTCTACACAACGAAAGTTATAAGCTTCCAAGTTATTCAAGAGGCATAAGGATAATTGTAAAAATTGTAAATCCTTCATAAAAGGAAATTTTGATGGTATAGTCCTATTATTGTAAATAGGCCAATTTTGTGGGAGCTAAGTCCTAATATAATTAGGAAAATTGTAATAAATTGGGAGTATTATAAACTACCCAATTGGCCCATTGAGCCACACTTCATATTATGGAGTTTGGAGAACTGGCGTGGGGTGTCATAGGATGTCGTAGCAGAAGATCCGGAAGACGAATAAATATACCATAGGAATTTTTTTCTTGAAGGTGAATATTGGATCAAATATGCATCATAATCGGGTAGCTACTCGGTGTTCAGGTTCTTGTTCCATTTTGTATTCAGTATTATCATGCTTAGATTGTAATTTTGTATTAGAATTGCAGTCATTAAAGTGGATAATATATCGGTTTGATTACAAACTTGGAGTTGTAGGCTATTGCCAAAATCATTATTAACCTATGTGCAATGTGGTCATCATTTTAATGTGCATATGTTTTAGAGTTGATTTACTTAAACAAAGTAATTTCTCGATAAAATATTAACGGTCTATAACGGTCTAAGGTCGATAAAAAAATTGGCCGATTTTCAGATTATGTTTGGTATCGAGTTGGTGTTCACACTTGCAAACTTACTAATCTCTAGGCAAGTTTGGTATTGAATCCGGTTGAATTGACCGAGTGATTGCTTCAATTTGTGTAGTAGTTCAGTGTGATTGAACAGGTACAGGTGCACCATGGGAAAGATGTCCAAACAAGTGAAGCTTGATGAGGTTGAAGCTTATAATCACTAGATCTAGGAAGAGAACTCTCCCGAGATCAATGTATTACTCCTTGGAAGAGGAGAATGCTCACTTGAAATCAAAATTATAAGCCAAGGATGAGATCTTGGAAAGGTTGCAGTGTGGTGATCAGAGAAAGGAAATACCTTCAACTTCCAATGCAAAGAAAGGAAATACTCTCTTTTTATTTCTTGAAATTTGAATCATGTAATAATATTGTTTAAAACTCGTTTCTTGTATTTACTATGAATATAACCTGAAAATATGAACTGGGTAATCGTATTTCTGATGATTCTCAATGCGGTTGAGGTTCACCTTTTAGAGGGTTACATAAGTTGGTCACTGTATAGTATTTAGAATGAGATTTTTTTTGTGGCCAAGTTATTGGGATCTGGAAATGATTATACACTAGCATGATTTAAGGACAATGCATACTTGTTTTATTACCCCAAAATAAAATAATGGGATGAATACTCATTTCGAGTTTCTGTGCAAGTGTTGGTTTGGATACTTGGGTCTATCTCCTCTTCCTCTATTAACCATTCAAAGGAAGTAATGTTACATGTGTGTGACATAGGTTTTGCAGATAGTTTTATGGTATTTTCTTGGCTTGAATGAGTTCCTGGTGGTTGAGTTCGAAATGAATAATTTATTATTCATGTTTTAAGATAACCCATTTTGGGTATAGGTAGAAAATGTATGGGTATATATGTATGATTAAAAAAAAAAATTTTGATTCAACGTAATTCAATTATACTCTCTCTCCCTCTCTTCAAAGGGAAGCTAAGTAAAAAAAGAGGTCTTGCATAGGAGGAATCCGTAGATGAAATTATTTTGGTTTTATCTCCTTCTGAAAATCCCTAGCTTGGTCTTTCATCATGCCCTAGTATGTGCTAAGAAGGTTTATTTAGGAATAAGTTAAGGGTGCAAAAATTTCACTATTGTTATTCTGTTGGAGCCTTTGGAGATTTAAAATTGCAACACATTATGATTGTGGTAAATCATTATTTTTCTGTTGAAATTACTTGAAATTTATAATGGAACTTTCTTACTTGACTAGATGAAAATAATCTATTATTCTTTGGCTACTATGAATAATGATCAAATTGTTAAAAGACATTTTAAGTCTATGTTGGTTTCCTTATGAGAAAAAACAATATAAATGTGGGTGGGTACGTTTCTTGAATCCCATGCTTGCTGAGTTAGTAATGGGTAAAGAGGTATAAATGAAGTATGGGAACAATTCATTGTCCAATTCTTCTAGGAATTAATTAATTAAGCTTTTCTTTGTATATATGAGTGCACTTCTTAGGTCCTACAGTATGTGAATCCTTAAGTGCATTCAATTAATTGTACAAGATATGGATGTAATGTTATAGTTTCCCATTAAGGGGTTGGTTGTATTAATATGTTGTATAGCCACTTACGGTTTACTTGAAGCATTATAAATTGAATGACAGTCTTATTCTAAACAGAAGTGAAAATATTTGTCTTCTTATATTTTTGTGACCTCTTGATAGCTTGTGTTGAAACTTGAAGGTTTTATGGTGAGTAGTAATCTTATAAAATACTTGATCAATATTATCATTTGCATATGATGAAATACTGTTAAGAATTGTTGAAAAGGAAAAGGAATGATGGTTAATATCTGCACTCTAGTTTTAATACTAGCTGATATTATAAAGTGAGGGTATGAAGGAATATTTATAATTAAAGAAATTAGTATAACATTTCTAATCATGAATTCATGTACTTTGAGGAAAGAGGAATGATATGTTGGTTATTATAAAACAAGAAGATAATATTTAATTACTTTGCATTGAAGTAGTTATGCAGGGGATAGTATTTCCATGCCAGTTCGGTTGGAACTGACCATGTGCATTTTTGTATTATAACATTTCCATGTTGCAGGATTGTTGAAAATTTTGGAAAGGGTAAAGAATGGTTTTCATCATATTTGATCGATGTAGTATTGATTTAGGAAAAAGTAATAAATGTTCTTGTAATCTTTTGAAGTGAAATTATTTACTTCGCGAGAGATAAAGGAAATTAATGGCCTATTATATTTTATTATTGTTTCCATATCATATGTATTTTTTTAGGCTTTGACCTCGATGTTATAAATAAATGTGTGTTTTTTTACATCATGTGTTGTTGTTACTAAGTGTTAAAATGCCAAAAATTTGGTAGATCCTTAATGTAACTTAAGAATTATCTTCAATAAACTCTTGATAAAATGTATTGATGTGTATGGAAATTTATGGCTATTGAGTCAAACTAATATGTTGTGATCAACGATGAACAAATATCATTTCTTATATAAACAAAGTATTTATTAGCATTGTTGAACAAGATGACATAACTGTTAAAGAAACACTCTTGACTTGATAAATATTTAAACAAAGGAAATACTAGAGAAATGTAATTCCTTATCTAACAAGGATGGGTATGTCATATAATTATTAAAGGGTACTCCTTATAATCAAAGTAATGTACATCTGATTTGCTATTATGTCATACAGGGATATTACTCTATTAACCTCATGGCCTCATTTATCCTAGGGTTGATTAAGGATAAATGGGATAATACAACTCATCCTACATGTTTAATCATAAAGTATCTAATTACTGTTGTTATTTGGCATCATAATTACCCTTCAAAGAATTGGGATTGAGTTTACATTTGAATAAACATAACAATCTAGATTAAGGAAAAACCTACATTATAGATCATGAGGCAACACATCTAGTGATGATTAACAAGTTGAGTATTTTGAGATACTCCTTGACTATTGGCTTATGTAAGTGTCCTTGAAAAAAATTAAAATTAAAACTAGTTTTACGATTATGTAATCACAACCCACATAACTGGTATGGGACAATTATGGGGGTTGCTATTAATGGAATGCTACCTAGTTGGGAACGAATCGTTATTATTTGATGATTAAGGAAAGTATATTGGGTGAAGAGGTTAAAGTACATAATGTCTACTCATATTATATATTAGTTTTATCATTTTAACTCTATAATATTTGTAAATGAACCTTAGAACATGTAGAACTAGGAATCGGTACGTAAAAACTTTAAGGAAAGTAGCTTCCTTATGTGCGAGGATAAGGTAGATTTAGGGATCCTACTAAAAATACCCCCTTAGGTGGTTTGGGACATCTGAGGAGGAATAATTTGTATGAGTCCTTAATCTTGGGTTGTCTTATATTGTTAAGTGGGACTTTTGAATGAATGTTAATGATTACTTATGAAGTTAACTATGAACCTAGTAACATATTAACTTAACCATAAAAAGATAAGGAATGTTAATTCATATAAATAAATAAGTGAACAAGGTGAGATGACAGGTTCCCAATGGTGAGTGTGTCGTCACGGAACCGAGCATGAAATACATGACTTAGAAACTTTGTGCAAAATGGTGTAAGCTGCTGATTACACTATCGTGGTTTCACCAAGATATAAGCTATGAGATTCTGGGGGTTTCCTTGGCGGAACCCATGTAGACATTTAGATATCTCCACTTAAATATCATATCCTAAAAAGGAAGAATAATGGAGACATTTTATGTATTGGCTCTTACAAAGCATTGAGAGAGATCAAGTAGGATCAGTATATTCTCATGAAGTCGCACATGGTTTATGACAATTATCAGAAATGAATTGCATTAAGGAATATGTTGGATTTAAGTATATGGGTATTTAAATCAACTACATAAATTAAGATAGAAAAAAATCTCTAGATATGAAGTGACAAAAGTGGTTGTTACACTTGCAAAAAAAGAATCTCTGGATACCCTTTTTATGACTTAAAAGAGAAAGGGCCAAAATGGAACAAATTCTCTCTGGGTCAATTGAAATTTCATCTACTGAAACAATATTTCCTAACAATTTCCCTTCATGGACTACAAAAATACATTTCTTTAGGTTCAAGGAAACCCGAAATTCCCTTCATTTTTCAAATACTTTCCTCAAATGGCATGTATGGTCTTCGACATATTTAGAATACACAGTTATCTCATTGAGATAGATGCGGATCATGTCATTTATAATCCATTTGAAGGCCATGTCCATAGCTCATTCCAAGGTAGAACCAATGTTAGACAACCCAAACAACATCTTATTACACAAAAATGTGACCCACTTGGTAGTAAAAGTTGTTTTGAATGCAGATCTAACTCCTTGACCAAAGATATCTAATTATAACCCAAATACCCATCAAGTAGAAAAAACATTTTTACCCCACGGTGTTTGGAGAATCTACTCCATATATGGGAGAGGGTAATGATTTTTCAAGGAAGCTTGATTAAGATCCCTAAAATCCACACATGGTCTAATTTCTTCTTTATTTTTCTAACTGGAACCAAATTTACCACCTAGGAGGAGTACTTGATTAGGAAAATAATACTAGCTTCAATTATTTTTGAAAGTTCTTTATTCATTTGTTGTTTAATCTTAAGATTGACCAGTCTCTACCTCTCTACGTGACTTGCTTGACATTCGAGATCAAGTTAGATGGTGTGTTGTGCAAAACCCGGATCAAAACCTTTGAGATCCTTGTAACTCCAAGAAAAAATATCATTATAATCTTGGAAAAGACCGATAAAGACATGTCTTTCATATGGCATACATATCTTTTTAATTTTAAAAAACCTATCTTCTGCAACCTAAACTTGTTAAAAATCATCTTCCATTATAATCATGTTAGTTTTTTATCATTTAAGTTGATCATATGAATTAAAAATGGATTTGAGAGTGAATGGACCTTTAGAAACTTGTTACCCTTGAATTGGATAATTTGATCATCATAGGACTCTTATAATTTGGACTAGTTTTTGGATGAAGTCGGCCTCCTCTTGTAGAAAAAGAATGATCAGCTAGTCACTATTAAAAACTACCAATTATTTGCATTATCTAGCACTATTGGTCTTACAACTAGCTTGGAATTTTTTGGTTCCTCCTTCATGATATCAACAGGGATATCTTGCGATATCCTACCGTTGCAAGTTAGTCTACATCTTTATTTTGATTCTTAGGGACTACATGAAGGCTGAAATCTTCAAAAAAATTGATCAAATCCCATACCATGTTCTTGTATGATCTCAACATATTATTCAGTTAAGTGCAGCAAGTTAGGAGACAAAGGGGTCATAAGTGGACATTATATTGCAAAAAACAACAAAATCTCAACTTGTAAGGCTTATTAGCAATACACACACTCAAAATTAGAAAATTTTATATAAATATGAATTTTAGAATCCATAATCTAGTTTCTAAACTACTAAATGTTTTTAAAAATGGACAAGTTTATCTATATTAAACACTCAAAATTCTATGACTTGGTTTTTTTGAAAAAACCTTTAAGATTGTAGTCTGTTTTCCCGCGATTTGGATAAACAAAACTTGTTATTTTTATTTCCTTTGGTGAAAAGATAGATGTCGTTGTCTATCTTGGGATGGATTTTAATTATTATTTTTTCAAGCAATTTTTTTTCAATTATTTGTTTCCATGAAACCAATCTAAAGTTTTTTAGAAAATGGAGTACTTTCCATTTTCCTGTCATAACTACATCAAAAATATCGAAATCAAATACTTTTTTGAACACACATAGAATTTCTCCATGCTTGGGATGGTATAAGTTTTATCACATTCTAACACGTGAAACAAAATTTGTAGTCTTAAACGTAAACATGAACATTCACGGAAAAAGTGTCTTAAAGACCTAATGTTAGTAAAAAAATTATAAAATGAAATTTATCTTATTCTATTCACTTTAAAATCAACATTTCTATGAAGCTAACAAAGTATCCCCTACATGATTCCACCATTTTTGTGACATGTTTTAATTTTTTTGGCATGGTTCAAGTCCATGGAAGAGAAAATTTGAATTTTTTGGCCTTTCACATGCCATAATGACCCCCAAAACTTTGGTTCGGAAAAATAGAGATTTCCGATCCTTGAGGGTTGGATTTGATGCTATAGTAAGAACCATGATCATGGTTTATAAACCATGATTACAGTTGTAAATTGGTCTATATCAAAGAACTATGATCATGGCTATTAAAATCATATTTACACAAATCCCAACATCTAATTCACCATGTGCTTTTATCCTATCAACTTCTGCTCTTTTTCTTATCATCGAAGCTTTTTTTACTATTTTTAGGTTCCTGCATTATTTGGATTTGTCCTATATTGATTGAAACATCATGGGAGACAAGAAATGAAGTCAAAAAAGGAAATTGATGAGTAAAAACACCAGAGGAATTAGAGGCAACAAGATTGAAAGATTTGGAGCAAATGTGGAAACATCGTGAATCAAAAAGAGGTTCATCTTCAACCCCTACTATTGTAAACAATGAGGAACTAGGTAATGTTTTCACTATCAATGTTGAAGATGAATTAAATACTCATGATGTAGTTGATGTTTAAATTGAAGGAGACAATGAAAATGTGAATCCCGAAATTCATTTTGAAAGCTGTAGAAAACCAAAATTTGGCATAAACACCTCCTAGTATTTTACGAAAGAGACCTAATCATTTTGAAATTTTAAATGATTCCTAAAGATGCCAATTTTTGGTTATTTTGATGAAATTGAATAAAATTAGACCTACGTTAAACACCTTAGGATTGACAACATCTAATATACGTGGTCAAACCTTTATAATTGTTGATAACGTACATGATGCATATCACATTGTTGGTGTAAAGAGATGCATAAGGGATAATAATGTCGTGTGTCATGTACTTGATACTAGTGTTGTAAGTGAATCAACAAAAAAACAACGTTTGATTAGCAAAACAAGCCAAATGTTGAAAGATAATCGAAAACCTATAATACAACCAATTGAAAGGCATAATATCCTTCAATCACCCAATAAAATTGATTTTTGGGCATTTTTTGCTAGATCACCATGTAAAGAAAAGAGATATATTTGATGCTATAAGAGAATTTTTTGTTCAATTTTGTCATGGTAACACTAGAGTTTCACCTAATACATGAAATGTTATTAAATGGAGATTTGGTTATACTTGATCGTGAACCACATCCAAAGCATTTCTTAGATATTAATCAAACTCAATTTTTCTTAAGTTTGAACAGGAGCATCCAAAAATTAAAATTAGTAAACTTTTTTTTGAAATGTTGAAACCATTCTATGTGAAAATCAACCACGCTCGCACCACTTGTTGTTGTAGGCAACATGTTGACTTTGTAATGCATTATGATAATTTTTGACATATTCATTCTTATTTTCATTTTGAAACTATGTTACTGGAATGTGGTTTTCAAGTTCCACCAACATCTTATAGGGATTTCATTCCTATGATATTTTGTGAAAGAGAAGTTGGATAATTTTTTTATAGTTAGGATTATTTAGATGGAAGTTATGGTACGTGCATTAAATTACCCGAATTGGAAAGTTGTATCCATGAGAAAATTAGAGGTGTAATAGGATATAATTTAGTTGAATTTAATAAAGATAAATTAATACCATACCAATAAAAATATGGAAAGGAGTTTAAACGATGTGAGCTAGTTATAGAACATATACTTGTTTTTCAATTTATGAGAAAATTTACGAGATGAATTTGTTTATGAGTATGCTAGGCATACACATAGAGCTCGATGGTTGGATGAACAATTCAAGAAATGAAAGGACACATTTCCTATTGGAACTATTGTTTCGGTGGTCGATTTTATAGATAACTACATGTTACAATCACAAATGGAGGTTCAATCATAATATTATAGCTTAGTAAAGGTTACCATTTTTGTGCGTATAACATTTATACATTCTTGACATCTGAGAGAATGATAAAAAATTAAGAGAGGACTACTTTTATATCAATGATGATCGACTCATTCTACTGAATTTGTGTAAGGGTGTTTCTAATTATTTTATGAAAACTTGTCTGATAGGGACATCTGCTTCAATCAACATTATATATGGTTACATAATTGCATGCCTTAGTTTAAGAATGCACAATTTTTAATTAGATGAGAAGGATTGTTAGGACCCGATTTATTAGCTAAGTACAAGAAGGTATATTGGCGTGCAAGGCCTTGTTAAAGAAGACCACACAAGGAGAAAGTGCACAGACAAGATTCTAGGATGGTTTAATAGAACAAGTAGCACGTGTGCACAAGGAAAAGTAGGATTTTGGGACTTAGCCATATTTAGCATATCAAGAAGGACACATGAAAAGCATGACTGATCATTGCGCATGCAAAGTGGATAAGGTACCACTGGTGATAGGTTGGCCTAGGAAGGAATATGCCCTATGATGGAGGTTTTTAGAATACCATCATGGAAAGGAGTGGAGAGCTCGGGCACGGAGGACCATGCTCCCATGGAGGACCACATTTAAACACTTGGCGACGGATTTAAAGCCTCGAAAGGTGGGTTGGCGATTCAAGAGGATTATAAATACAAGCGCCCGCAGAGGAATTGATATATAGATCAATAGAGAGCGAAGCTCTATAGAAATTTTGCGAGAAACTCTATTGGGTTGGGTAGATGACCTATAGGGAAGGATATATCAAGGGGTTTGGGTATGAAATTTTCCTTTCATGTTTAGGAGGACTCTAATCTAGTTATGATGTATGACTTGATCTGCCATCTTGTGTGATATTATGTAATGGATCTAATGCATGTGATGAGGTTTTGGGTATAATGGAATATAAATATAATATACTTTGGTTTATACATATATTTACATAGTTCTATTTCATATGTTTTATATTAATGAATATAAACTCCTATACATTTCCTTTTCAATTCGAGTTCTATAAATTGTTAAGTATCCTTCTGCATCTAAATGACCGCATTGATCTAGAAGTCATTACGAGCTCTATGATGAATGTAAGTCTTGTGTCCACTCACTCTTTTTAAGTTCCTATCATAGACAATTATTTCCCACTTAACTCACATAAAAGAGAGACTTGCACTCATGCATGCCTCAAATGAGCGCCCAACATGCATTGGGTGATAGGCCAACGCACATGGGATTCCCTTGTTCTTTGGTGGATGTATAAATGACTACAAAGATGCATGTCAAGATGGGTGTGTAACATATTTAGATTTTCACTGAGGTTGGACATGGAAAAGGAGAGCATGACGGTGCAGGGGCATGTGTGAAAAGAGCTCTTGTAAGAGAAGAGTTGAAGTACAAAGATGGTGCTAAATTGAAAGATGTAAAGAGCATAGTGGAATGGTGTATTGACAACATGGCTCGTGGTTCTCAAGAAAATTCCACAGTTCATAGATATTTTTGGTTGATAGAGGAACAACAAATTGCTAACTATGAGGATTGTATGAAACTCACAAGGTCCAAAGTGATCTACACTCATTTTTTAACTCAAACACTTCTTCATGGACCACATGGAAAAGAAAATTGGCGTGTTTTTGTGCATCTTGTATAGAATTTTTCATTTTTGAGTGTGATTCACAAGAATGGGTGGATGGATGGATTTGTAGGCCTCTAACTCCACTTCCTAGTTATCAACTTCCATAGACATCACGACTTGTTTCTCGAGATGAAGTTGCAACATCCAAGGCCTTTGATGACATTTTGATATTGGTGTGAAAAGGTAAATGGTTATTTACAATTTTTGTATTGAGTTATAAATCCATTGAAATTAATATGTAATTTAAATTTGAGTTGAAACCTCTATTTTCTCGTAGGACATGTGATTGCAGCTTATTGCAATAGAAGACATCAAGAAGGAACAAACTATTTCTTATGTCATTACATCAAGGAAAGAAATAATTTGCCTTCTCCTATTATATATGGTGAAGATATTGAGTATCCTACGAGTTCGGTGGTAGTTACTAGAACTTGGATTCAATGGTATCCATTAAAAAATTCCTTTGTTTGGGTGTTTGAAGACTTCGAGACACACAAGAAAATAATCTTATATTCACATCTAGTTCTAGCAAAAATATTCAGCTGTATAGATATCAAAGAAGTCCTAATAACAAGATTCTTTGGAAGGGTCAAGAGTCGATCATGAAGTAATCATGTATGCTATTTAGAGTAGATCTGATCCTGATGGTTCATTGGAATGAATTTACATGCTCGAGTCTGGTATATATTTATTTGAAGTTTTTAAATTTGTCTACTAGATTCAAGTTCATATATTTTATTTAATTTGTGTATTTTGTATATATCTAGTATGGTTTTGATTCAACTTAAATTAATTTGACTAACACCTTGTTATGAAGGTTAACTTGGTGCCATAAAAGCTTAGATACCTTTGTGTGGTTGTCACATTTAGTAGATCCAATCTCGATGGTTCATTGGAATGAGTTTACATGCTCGAGTCGATATATATATTCTTTGAAGTTTTTAAATTTGTATACTAGATTCAAGTTCATATATTTTATATTTAATTTTTGTATTTTTTATATATCTAGTACATTGTTTTGATTCAACAAGTAAATTACTTTATCTAAGGGAAGATTTGTCAAGGAACAAGGGAATATTGAAGACCAAGTTTTGACAAGTGGGTTATTCGCAACTGCGAGACACCCCATGTCTGTACAAAGCGTTAATTTGGATTTGGCCTACTCACACCACTATGAACCTAAAACAAGAAAAATTTGAGCTGAAAATGTTAAAGAAATGACAGTTATTAGTCAAAAACCATCTCACTTGCTCTGCAAATTTCGACATCACCTAGTATGGTTGCCATCTCAAAGGAAAGGGCCTTGCATGAGTGGGAAAATATTGATGCATATGTGTAAGGGATTGCACTAGGGTCATGGATAACAATAGAGAGAAATCCCTCAAGGATGCCCAAGACTCTTTCGATGTGTCATTTTTACAAGGGATATTTAGATACACTCAATCTCTTCAATAGGGTGATGGGAGAAGTGAACATGAAAGACTTCAAGAATTGGATGGGCCTTTTAATTTTGACAGTAACTAAATGGAAGAAAAGAATTTACTTGGGACTAACAAAGTGACTTCTGAAATTGCTTTGGGTGCCCATGACAAAGAAGTTCCACTTGAATTCTTACTTGGTCTATCTGCTTGCTAGCTTAAGATCATTCAAAGGATTGGCTCTCATGCAAAAATTTCTCCCAAAGTACCCACATTTGAGAAAATTCTGAAGTTTTTGATGGAATAAATTCATAGGCACTTCACTCACGTAAATGATGCATTCACGATGTATATGATCTAAACCTTGGAGGGTGATTTAGAGGTAAGGATGTCAACACAAGCGGAATCCTTAATCAAAAATATGTCTCTTACTTCATCCAATTCTTGACCTTCTCCTACCTATGATTTATTGGCTTCAACCAAGCTCCGTTGAGGTTTCCCAAGTATCTTAGTGACCAAATTGTACTATTTGAACTCTGCAGGTAGTGCATACAGGTAAATAATAGACTTAGGAGTAAGAAAAATAATTTTATTTATTTCTCCATATCTCTCAAGGTATTCACATGTAAGAATTCAAATGACGCATCTCATCTAGAGGTGGCCTTTGCACATTTGACTATTCATTCCTACACTAGCATGCCCAATTCAAACATCTTAGATAATCCTGATTCTTTCTACATCCCATACTTGTGCCATGATCCACAAATCGAAGACTATTGGGCCAATTGCATTGATGAATTTTAAGTATGGGAAAAGGATCATATGAGGATGACAGTTGATGAGATGAATAAATTAAAGTTCTCTTGGTATGAAGATATTTTACGGATTATGGGACAGAGATGTATGATCTTAACTATGTAGCGGTCAAGGTTTCTCCATTGTCTCAAGTCAACTAATACGTTCATGAGTTAGGGAATATAAAGGAATGAATTGATAAGGTGGTCAGGAGAATGAGGGATTGGATTTAGAGAAAGAGATCCATGATCATCTAGTCACGAGGTATGCCCACAAGTAAGAAACAAGCCTCTTGGTAGCCATCGTCAAAAGTTATGGAGGTTTCTTTAAGTTTAAGGAACTATGGAGCAATTTCATGATGAAAATCCACAAGATTAGATATTTTCTCTCATGAAAATTCACCAAACAAGGTTAGGACAGAAGAATGTTCAGTTTCAACAATGCAAAGGGGAGACCTAGATGCAGAGATGCAAGAAGAAGATCTAGGGACAAAAACACAAGTGGAGGAAGAGCAAGCAGTTCAAGACCTAGTATTTGAACCACCACATGAGGTATCTCCTCTCATCGACACCAATGTCTCTCCCATCCAAGATGTGCCTCCTCTTCCAGAGTAAGGAATGGTTGATGCACATGTCATAGAACCTGAGTCCAATGAAATGTTCCCATGGATGCAGAAATAATAACACCTAATGCTCACACTATTCAACAAGTGGTGACCCCTGATTTATCAACAATTGCCTCATTGGCCAAGGGAAAGAAAAATAAGTTCACACACACGACCTCACAGTTCTACAACAGAGAAATAGGTAACCAATATATTGAAGTATCCTGGCCAAAATTGATCAAGCTAGTGGATGAGATGACACCGACCAATTACGAGATGAGCACAATTTAACTAGGGTCGATACTCATGAAGGGGATTTACACATGTATCAATAGTCTTCCACTTGCATGGTGGCAAGGAACAAATAATATAAGAATAATATTGATGAGCTAAAGGAACAAGTGCAAACTCTTTCATCCTATGTGTAACATCTGGTTTATCTGAATCCCGCAAAAATTCCCATTGAATAAGTTTCACCCATCAATAACTTCAATCCATAATCTATCAAGAGGACACATGAGCTCACAATGTAGGGGCAGGGAAAATTTTAGTGGCGAATATTTGTAATATGGTGAATATTCCATTTTTGAAAATTTTGAAAAGGTGAATTTTTGGCACGGGTCAGTGACCTGTTCGCCTAAAAATTACACTTTAATTTTTTTAAGGGGTCGGCTTCGCCTACCCTTGAAAAATATCCCCTATATAAACCTAGATTATTCACTAGGTAGAACACTTCTACTTCACATTTTTCAACAATATGATATATCCCGTATTATAGACGCGCGAAAAGGGGGTAAGTTATTGACACGCGACAAGGAGGGTTTGCAGACAAGGAGATACTATAGATATTGATGCATAGTAGACACATGACAAAGAGTTTGTTGACGAGCGACATGGAGATTTTTTCGATGAGCAAGAAGAGGGCAGAGGCTGCAGACGTGTGACAGGATATTTGCTATCGCGCATCAAAAAAATGCATTGATGCGTGTCAACAGACCTCATTGACGCGCGTCAACAACCTTGTTGACGCGCATCAAAGAGGTCTGTTGATGCGTGACCTTGACGGATAGTTGACGCGTGACAAGGAGGTACAACAGATATTGACGCATAGCAGACGCACGACGACAAAAGAGAGTTTTTGATGCGCGACACGGAGATTTTTGATGAGAAAGCGAGGTCGGAGGCTCAAGACATGTGACGGAGATTTTGCTATCACACGTCAAAAAAATGTAGTGACGCGCGTCACTAGACCTCGTGATGTGTGTCAACAATCGTAATGATGTGCATCATCGAGGTCCGCATGACGCATGTCACCGAGGGTGCTATCTCGATGCATTTTTTTGACGTGCGATAGCAAAATCTCCCATCACGCGTCTGCAGCCTTCTGTCGCACCACTTGACAATCAGGCAAAAAAAATTCATACAACCCCCAAAAAATTCACCTTCTGCGAAACCGGTTCCGGGGATATTCGCCAGGTATTCTCCACCTCCGATTTCCAAGAGGTCTCTTAAAATGAACCTTGTGTAGGGGCGAGCTAATAAAAAATGGATCAGCTAAATTTCATAAAAGGGAAATTCAAGGTGCTTTAAGAAGCGATTAAAATCTTTGCATACATGTGTGTGACAGCAAACAGGAAGTGGGCACTCAAAGAGGACTTGGAGAAAGAAGGGGATTATAGGGAACCTTTGGGTCCAATAGTGAATGAAATGAACAATAACTTCGCTTAGGATTTGATAAAATTAAAGGTTTTTGGAACTCCTTCTGAATAATTTTCAGTGTATGAGTAATGGCCTTGGCAATCAAATTTGAAGCAATCAATCAAGCCATCACCGAGTTGGATGAAAAAGAGGAACAAGCATACAAGTTGCAGGATAGTATCAATCATCAAATTCATAAACTTGGAGTACCTGTAATGGGAGAAGATGTAAATTCTAATGAGTTGATTGGTTCATTCGAGGAATATGTCAAGAAAGAAGTAGTAAATCAATTATCCTTCACTAAAGATACCATGTAGTTCCTCTCAGAGATTTAGGCCACCATTGCACTTATTGTAGAGAAACATCCATCATAGTTCGGGAAGTGAAAAGACAACAAAAGTGTTTATAATAGATATACAAATACCTTGAGTTGCATTCGCATTCCTCATGCTAACAAAGTGGAACCTACATCAGCTCATTTCACTAAGGAGTGTGGAGGGATAGAGCTCTTCTCAAAGATCACAAGATGGAGACCATTCAGGGAGTGAGATTTAAATCTACTACAACGGATTATTCTTCTTCGTAATTATTCTTCTTCACCCTTCCTTCTTCTTCTTCCTCCTATTTCTCTCTCTTCTCTTCTCTTGCAACACTCTCTCTCTTTAATTTTATAATTTTGCATTGGGGTTTTAATTTTTATATCTTTAAGTGACTTTAGAAACATAATGTAAAATTTAAGTCACCTTGTTTTTATAAAATGGACTTAAATATTTAATTGGAATATGAAGGGTCTAAATTCAAAATATGGTATTTGAAAAGTCGTCAGAAGATGAAGATTTGCCTCTCTTCTATAAATTGTAATGAGCTCCTCATTTGAGGGTCTTCTTAGACTTCTTATTTCTTAGTTGTTTATTGTGAATTCATGAGAGAGAGATCCTTGTGAAGAATCAAAGAGTTAGAAAATTCTTCCATTTTCCCATTTCTTCAAATGTCTCCCATTTTCATACTATGTAAAAAAATTTCTTAAGAATCAATACAATAAGGAGTTTCTATCCTTTTTTGACTAAGGGATTCATTAATAATTTGTGCTCATTAAATTCTAATTGGTCTTGTTGCTTATTGTAGTATTGTTTCTTCCCAATTCTAATGCATGTGATGAAATTTCTGACTGATGTATGCAAGAATCTGATTTTCTACTTGTAGCATTAGTTTCTCTTATCTAACATTCTCACTCCCTTTCCCGCTCTCCTAGAAAATTCCTCTCTTGTAGATATCTGCAAGCTTTTTCCGTAGGGTTAGTGGAGTTCCCCTATTAGATCCCCGACCACAAGGCCAACCTAGATAAAACTCACCTTACTAGTGCATGCATATAGAAAATTTACATCGTTTAAATAGAGGGACTTAGATTCCTAGAGTGTTGGAAAGAAACCCACCAATTTTTCACCAACAAATTTTCTTACCAATAGGATAATACTCATCAAGGATGGGATCCTTACCCTAGCCAATACCAACAACCATGGTAACCTTAGTTCTTAGGCCAACAAAGTGGTAACAAACCCCTTATTCATGACAAGAACCTTAGAGAAAAGGGAACCCATGAAGAATTCAACCTCCTAAATACCAACAAACATACAAGAAACCTCTCTACCCACATCAACAAGCTTTGATGCCAAACCCGCAATCTATATCTCAACAAAAATCTACTCAATTGCTAGCTCAAACAACACCTAACCCTAATAATAAAGTTGTCTATAATGTTGAATCAACCCAATACTTTGATTATTCAATTGATATCAACAATATCCATTTCTGCTTAGGAAGAGCACTTGAGTAACCAAGTAAACCCATAATCAAGGAGATAGCGAGAGGAACCACAATTCTTCAAGCTGATCCATTGTAAAGCCAAAATACAATGTAATATGATCTGCAACAACATTCCAGCAAAATCAAAATGCAAGTTAATGGACCCCCATTTCCAAAATTATTGCAAGAAATAAAGTCTGACCCAAAATCAAATTATGATTCTTATTTTATAAATCAGTTGAAGGAAATTTGTGTGAAAATTCCATTCATTCAAGCCATCAAGGATGTTGCTATTTAAAACAAGCTGATCAAGGATTTATGTATCAAGAAACTATGTAGAAAAATAAAATATCCATCTACTATACAAGTCATTGGACAGTTGGTTGACATCGTGTTTGGAAATTATGTGTTACCTATGTACATAGATCTAGGGATTCTTTTGGTGAATGTTATTATCAATGGAACTGCAATTAAAAATATTTTGATTGACTTAGGGGTAGAAATCAACGTCATGACCAAGAAATTCATGGATAATCTAATTTGGAAGGGTGTAAGCTAACAACTACAATATTGCAACTAGCGGATATATCAACAAAGAAGGGATGAAGGAGTCCTTGGGGATATTTTTTTGGTGGTAGACTCTTGGGAATACCCTATAGATTTCATTGTCCTTCAACCAAAGGAAAGTTTAGGAGGTTGTCATCTTATACTGGGAATGCCATGGTTGGCCATTGTTGATGTATTTATAGGGTGCAAGTCTAGAAACATGATCATCTCAAATGGAAATGGTACCAAGAAACTTATACTTTATCCTCCTGCCTAACCATTTAATGATGAAGATCAAACAACTTGGGTAGAAGAACTAAAAATTGATCAATGTTATATCCAGCAGTTGATGATGTTGGAAAAATCTTGCGTAATTGAATATTAGGAGAAATATGTTGGTCTTTATAATATTATGGTAAATAAATATGGGAGAAATAAAGAATTTGATGATAGATTAAGTGTCTTAAGATTTCCCTTAAACCAAGTCCTACCGTAAAAAAGCACCATGAATATTCCAGGTAAGAATTATATTTTTCACCAACTTATTCCTCATGACTGCATATTAAATTCTATTAGTAACAACATGTGTTCAATGCTATACCTCTCCAAGCAAGTAGAAATAACACCTAGGAGGCCACTAAATGTAAGCATGTTAAATAAACAATAAGAGAAATTATTGATTGCTCTTCTTCAAAAACATAAAACAACATTTTCTTGGGATTATGGTGATATGTGTGGGATTCATCCTAGGCTTTGCACTCACAAAATTTACATCAAAGAATATTGTAAACCAATCAGACAACCACAGAGACACATGAACCCAATAGTAAGAGAGATTGTGAAGGTTGAACTACAAAATTTGCTAGATGATGGATTCATATTCCTCATCTCAAACAATTAGTGTGCATCACCATTGGTAATTGTACCAAAGAAGAATGGAAAATGGAGAATTTGTGTGGATTACAAAGAACTAAATTCATATACAAATAAATACCACTTCCCATTGCCCTTCATTGATTAGGCGCTTGATACCCTATCGGTAAGAAGTACTCCTTTCTGGTAGATACGGTGGTTATAATTAGATCTATATTACACCGGATGACCAAGATAATACTATATTAACATGTCCATGGGGGACATTTACATATTTAGTTATCCCATTTGGCATGTTTAATGCACTTGCTACATTTTAGAGGGTAGTCCTAAGTATCTTCTCTTATTTGAAAAATGACTGCATGGAATTCTATATGGATGACTTCATTGTACATGGCAGTACTTTTGAGGAAGCTATGGAAAAAATAAGGTCTTAAGAAGATGCAAGGATCACAATTTGTCCTTAAGAAATGAGAAGTGATATGTGATGATGTTAGAGGGCATAGTGTTGGGGCACTACCTTTCCTTAGAATGAATTCACGTAGATCTAGCAAAAGTGTCTATAATAGTCAACCTACCCACACCAAGGAAAAAAATATATGTTAGAATATTTCTAGTCCATGTTGGATATTACAAAAGGTTTATACAAGACTTCAGCAAAATTACAGCACCACTTTTTGTATTGTTAGGAAAGGATGTTGATTTTTTCTATACTAAGAGATGTGAAAGTGCTTTTCAAACTTTAAATAAGATGCTAACTACTGCTCCTATATTGAGAGGACTTGATTGGAACCTACCTTTTCAAATTCACACAAATGCATCAGATCATGATATTGGAGTTTTCCTAGGACAAAAATATGGAAGTATAAACTATGTAATATACTATGTCAGAAAGAATTTACAACATGTATAATTGAACTATACAGTTACAGAAAAAGAATTCTTGGTAGTTGTATATTCTATAAACAAATTCATACATTATATCAAAGGATATCCAATATTTATTCACATTCATGATGCTACAATCAAGTATCTGATAAAAAAACCAGTAGTAAGCAACATGCTCATAAGATGGTTACTCCTCTTGCAAGAATTTGATGTCACCATACTGGATAAGCCTGGAAAAGACAATATGGTAGTATATTTCCTCTCAAGGATGGAAACTAATAGTGAAGAGAAAGTAGTTGATGATTCATTTCCAAAATAGAACTTGTTTGATAGTTATACAAGAACACTGCAGTACGTAGACATAGCCAAATACTTGGTATTAGCTAAAACACCTCCACATTTTCATCATCCGAGAAAAGTTATTTAGTTGAAAACAGTTTACCATTTTCTTGGATAGCTAGATTTATCTTTCATACGAGTCAAGATCAAGTAATGAGAAGGTGTATAGATGATGAGGAGATATTTGATTTCCTCAGGGCCTACCATAATGAACCTTGTGGAGGTAATTTCCTATAAAAATAAAAACATAGAAGGTATTGACTCATTTACTATTGGCCAACATTACACAAGGATGCAACACTATACACTAAGAGATGTGATAAATTCCATAGAATGGGAAAAACCACTAAGTCTTATGAGATTCCATTGCAAACCCATTTGGTTCTCAGAACCTTTTGATAAGTGGGGCTTAGATTTTATTGGCCCTATAAACCCTCCATCTCGGCAAAAGGAGTATATCCTGGCATGTTTAGATTACCTAACCAAGTGTACTTGAGGTAAAAGCATTGTCAAGCCGAAGAGTGAAAAGGTAGCTAAAATTCTATATGAGAACATCTTCACCAGATATGGAATCCCAAGGGATATTTTAATAGACCAAGGTACACATTTTATTGCTGATGTAATTTCTGATTTGGTTAGTGAATATGAAATCAGGCATAGGAAGTCTACACCATACCATCCCCGGTCTAATGGTCAAGTAGAGGTTACAAATAAAGAGATGGAGGTCATATTGACAAATACTATAGCTCTGCATAGGAAATACTTGGGTAGATAGGATTATAGTGGTAGTCTGGGCATTCAACACAACATGGAATACCACAACTGGATTCACACCATTTGAAATCTTATATGGAAAAATTGTTGTTTTGCCAATAGAATTTGAGCATAAAATGTTGAGAATTGCACTTGAGTTGGGAATAGATATATTAGAAGCTCAGAGACAAATAATTTTCCAACTCAATAAGTTGGATGAATTAAGGAAGCTAGAAATTCATAACATAGAGGTAGTACAAAAATAAATAATCAAATGGCATGACCAATATATCAAGACAAGACAATTCCAGGAAGGTGACTGGGCACTTCTGTTTGACTCAAAATACAAGGATCATATAGGAAAGCTCCAAAAAGGTGGCTAGGCGCCTATGAGATTGATAATATCTTCCCTAATGGATTTTTGAAGCTTAATACTATAGATCCTGTGAGATTTAAGTTATTGGTGAATGGCCACAAGTTAATATTGTACAAAGAGCTAGTTGATAAAGGCTCATTCATGGACTGTTCAAAGGATATCAGAGAAGAATGGAGAAAGAAACATCATAATCAACCTCATAGGTTGAGCCTATTGGCTCACCTTATGAGATTGCAAAGGATTGATGATATTTTAGTAGCCTTGGAGCATTCAACTTGTTAAATATTTCAAGGCCAAATAAAAGTGTTGTGATCTACCTTTCTGGGTGATCATCAACACTCTGCTAACCCATTTATTTTATGTAAGTTTTTTTGTTGGGTTTAATGACAAGTGATTGCAGAAGGGCATGATCTCCATCATAAGGAGAGAATGTAATGACCAAAAGTTCCATTTGCAGCCACATGAAATAAGCCCCTATTTTTTGTAGCGTTTGGAAGAACTCATGGTTGCATAACATAAATCAAGGAAGCATGCAAACATGGAATAAATCCAAGGAATGATTGGCACCCCAAACGATTGGATTTCACTCTTTGGGAATCATCTTTTTGTAGTAAGGAGCATCCAACACACTTTAAACAATGTTCGTAGTGTCACAAGGTACTTGCATGTAGCCAAGACTCTAATTAATAAAGCATGCACATCTATCATTACAAGCAAACAACGAGATAAGTGCATCCATCTATCACTTTAAAAATAATTATTGGATTAATTATATTTAATTAGGATTTTTCTAAGTCATCATGCATGTGCAACATTCAAATAACACCGCCTTTCAAATTATGATGTGGCCACTTTACTCCTCCACATAAGCCAATGTTGTCACATCATTTTGCTTCATATTCTCAATGTTTCCACATCCATTAATTCTTAGTAACCCTTGCCCAAATTATTTTTTCCCTCACCAATAAAGTTTAAAATGATGAAAACCCATCAATTCAATTCATTTTTGTAAAGTATTTTTGAGAGAAAATTGTGTTGTTACGTATTCCACTTGGGAGAAGTTGTGTATCCTCCGTGGGATGTGAATTGATCAGACATGAGCCCTTAGTTAATTTTCAGCTCCATAATAATCCTGGTATTGTCCAATATTTTGAGAATCATGGCTAGATGCAGTATATCAAACATTTTACAGGTTTTGATGAGGCAATTGTAACAGAATTTGCAAACACCCTGAAAGATGGTGAAGCAAGTGTAAAAGGGTTAACCATAAGAGTAAATGATGAATTTTTGGTAGAAGTTACTAGTATACCAGCTCAAGAAGATTCATTTCCATATAAATCCAACCCAGAGGCAGAAAGAAGGGAATTTGCATACGATGATGATGAATTCATCTCAGATAGACAAGTAACATTTAGAACATCCCTCAAACCATTATGGGCACAAGCTGCCAACTTTTTTATTCAATAATTTACTTGTGAAGGGAGGTATTCATGATTAAACATAGTCCATTTCAAATTGTTGAATCATTTGAAGAATAATAGTCAAGTAAATGTACCAAATTTATTGCATGAAATGCTTAAGAAAATGAGCAAAGAAGTTCAAATGGGTAGGGCAGCATTATCACACCATTTTCTAGTAACTCTAATGGTCAAACACACCCTGCAATGGATCATCCATGGGTACCATGGGATGAATTTTTAAGGGTAAATAATATTGAGAATTTTTTTCAAAACAAAGGGAAAAGAAGGAGCAACATTGAAAGCTCCTTTGTACATATGCCTGAGGCTACACCATCCTCTTTCCAACCTATAGAACCCATAAATTCTAAAATTATACCTTCCACTAAAGAAACATTTGTTCCTATTTCACATGAACATATTTTTTATGCTAAAAATTTGTTGGAGTTCTCCTCTCCTGAAACCTCCACTTCCAAGGCCAAATGAAAATCTTCTCATTATGCTCCGAAACAACTTAGGCCTTTTTATAGGCTTAGAACAAAGAGGCCAAAAATATCCAGTCCAACACATTCACAACCCAACTCACTAGATAGTGATTTAGAATCCATATAGGAAAACTTTGAGCCTTAATAATTGGAGACAAAGAATAGAGATATTGATACTATAGTTCATGATCCAGACTACCATGAACAACCCATGGAAGAACAATTAGAACCGACTCAGAATGAGGAAATGGTTCATGAAGTGGAAAGACAAGAAGATGAGGCAGTAGGAGGAGTTGCACACCAAAAATTCCTATAGTTGTTGAACCAATCATTGAAGAGGTAGTTCAATAAGAAAAAACTAATAGTCTACCAGAATAAGATGCAGAACAAATGCAGCCCCAAGTTGTTGTTCATGAAATCATCAGGGCACCTGAGAAACCATCTTGTAGTGAGATGGAAACATAGACTATGGGGCCAAATATTGACAATCTTATGCTACAATTGGAAGCCTACATTGATAGTCTTAAGAGGAAATGGGACAAGGAGAAATAATACCTCATCTCTCAACATAAGAAGTAAATGGAGAACAAAGACAAAGAGATTAAGAGGCTGAAACAAAAACAAGAGGACACAGTACAAGTATCATTAGAAATGTTGAAATGCAGGCCTCCATCAAGTGTATATGCAATATATTTAAAAGAAAGGATGTTGTACCATAATTTTATTTTCATCAATTTTGACATGGTATATGATATTAGTTCAGCAAGAAAATTATTTACTTTGTATCATAACAGTACACATGAGCTCCAAAATTTGATGTGTGAACTTTATTTGCATAACTATGCCATTCCATATGATAGAAATTGGATCCCAATTATGTATATTGGGGATGTACATGTGAAAGCATTATGTTCTTATTTCTCAAATGAATTAGAGAGAGCTAAGAAGATAGAGGAATATAGACATCTAGAAAAGGTTACACCATTGTATGTCAGGGATAAAGAAATAAACATAGATGAAATTGTTGAACAATATGATAGTTATATGGAAGAGGATGTAATAAAAAAAGTGTTTAAAATGAGGAAGGAAGCACACGTAGAAGTAAGGAACATGGAATTCAGGTTATACAGGCATGCCGAATTAGATGGAATGAATTATCCCCGCACTCTAGAGGAAAGAGATGCATTCCTATCCAAACATACTTCCAACTTTCCAAAGAGTGAATAAGTATATTGAAATAGCTAATGAATGTGATGATGAGTGGTTTCCTATAGGTTATCATCTGCCAATATTTCATTTTCCAATTCTAACATGGACGAAAAACTTACCGGTCAATCACGTAATCTAAGACGAGTTTGGGATAGATTCATGAGGAATGGTGGTTATTTCTTATCAGAAGAAGAGGGCACAAATACACCCATTGATTTTAGGAAATAATGCAACTTCCAACAAATAAGATATGAATCCCTTGAATGAGGACATTCAAGATTTTAAGCCTGGGGGTGTGATGAGTTGTATAAATTGCTTTCATAACAACTCGTCTTTTATATTTTGATAGATAGCCATGTCAATGTATTTCCAAGGAACATTGTTGAACATTACCATCCTAACTATGCACTCTTGTCATAATGATTAATTAATATAGTTATCTATAATTGTCTTATCTTTTTGTATATGGCCCTTAGAGCCTTTCAAAAAGTTATCTATCAAAAACAATAATTATATTTATATTTTGATAATGTGTGTGCATTTATTCTTGTTATCCCAATAAATTGTTTGGATTATTTTATATGTGTTGATACTACTCTTGGTTGTGAATAATTTTCCATATGTAGCGAAGTAACCTATCTACAAAGAACTCCTCCGCACCCAAAGAACCTATCCACAACAACTCGTATGTAATAAAAGGAAATCATTCATAGTAAAGAGCCTATATTTATGAAGATATTTTAGAACATGGAGTTAGGGTACTCAAATCCTTACATACCATTGGTGAAGTAGTTACAATAATAATGTGCAAAAATGGGAAACAAATTAATATCTTATTTGGTCATTGATAAAGAACTGATTATCGGATTAACACTTATTGTGTGTTTCACAAAGAACTGATTGATTAGTTGAATACTTGTGATATGTTTCAAACTTGTGTGAATCTTTAACTCGTTCTCTTGAAGAAACCTTGTCGTATTATTATTCTTCTCAAGTGCTACAATGATGAGATATAAAGGAAAAGGTTGGTTCTGGTAACGTAGTTCTTAAAAAAATTTAGTGAGTTGTAGAGAATAATTTAGAGGGTCAAAGAAGAGAGAGATCGCTTTGATATTTTTGTTTCTAGATGTGATGTTTCCTGAAAATCAATAAATATCTGAATTTAGTCATTTAGTTCCTAATCACAGAGTTAGGAAGGGATTAACACCCAATTCAAGGTCCACTTGAGGTTTGTTACATCCCCTCCATTGTTTTTCTTTATGCATGTTTACTTGGGAACATTTTTCTTTCTGAATCTACGCTTTTATTTTAGTAGTAATAATTTAGCGAGTCATTTATTTCTAATTCTAAGTTTTATTTTTACTTCCAACATTTATTTGTGACAACTTATTTTGTTTCTAACCTCTTAAATCATTGTAACTGTGCATACAACACTGGAATTATTTCAAGTTTACGTCCCATGGTTTGATAATTAAATGAAAGTGATTCAACGTAAGGCATATTAATTACTACCAGTTGATTTACACCACCAGAGACATTAAAACATTTTAGTAAATTAAATTAATTGAGTTAATTTAATTTAATCTAGGTAATTAAATTAACTAAGTAGATTAATTTAATCCAAAGTGAAATTAGGTAATCAAGTGAACTAATTTTAAAGTGAATTAGAGAACTTTCCCCAATAAATTGTAACAAACATCTAAGAGCTCGAACTAGGATTAAATTTAATTCACGTTGAATTGAATGGTTTTAGGATGTTTTATGTTATTCATGTGAGCTTGTTAGTGGGTCATACACTTGGTTTAGAAGCTTGAATTCAAAAACATCCCAAAAAAATTTCTCTAGTTTTAGTGTCTCGTTTTTGGCTCGCGTGGAGTGGGGTGCTACACTTGGTATCATATTTGGTTTTCAACACTTTGGGAGATCTAAGTTTTATTTTATTTTTTTGTTGTTCAAAAAAATATTTATTACCCATTAATCAAAAAGGCTAATTATTCAACCCCATATAGAGGAATGTTTTCATAACACGTCATTTGGTGTCATAACACGTCATTTGGTGAAGTAACAAACCCTAATCCCGACCGTAACCCAAAATTTGACTAAAATATAAAATTAATCTAAACTCTAGAACTTGACCTTAAAATTTGATTTAGTTTCATCCTTATGTGATTGTAGTATTCCTAATTGAGTGAGATGACATCAGGTGGATAGAGGTTGAGGATGCAACACGCATGGACCACTACTTGTCTCACCACCCACATCACTACCTGGTTCATCTCACATGGACCAAATTTCCTCGAGTTTGGGCCACATACTCTTTAGACCCTTCAGCAAATGATGGGACTACTTCAGGACTTCTTACCCACACAACAAGATGTTTTTAAGGCCAACGTGTCATAACAAATAGTAGAGGGGCCTCATTATGAGAAGGGTTCTTGAACTTATTTATATAATTTTATTTCAAAGAAGCAGGAAAGATCTCATATCTAAAGATCACTTTTTAATAGGGGTTCATCATAGTAAAGAATTCACTCGATGGGTTTTTGATAGGCCACCATCACTAGTTATGGCATCATCACTCATGAGACCATCATCACCACCTTTGGAGGTATCGACAAATCTCTTCGGGCCGACAAATGCCCCAACCATGTTCATGAGTCTTATGAACAAAGTCTTCAAGACATTCCTAGACCATTTTGTATTGATATTCCTAGATGATATTTTGATCTAATCCCGCATAGGAGGAGCATGAGGAGAACTTGAAATAGGTTTTGTAATTCTTTTCAAGCATTAACTTTTGGGAACCTAGACAAGTGTTCCTTCTTTGGGAACCGAGATTTCATATTTGGTTCATTTTATTTCGACAAGGGTATCTTTGCAATTCCTTCAAAGATATAGGTAATTCTTGATTGGCCTACCCCAACTTTAGACAGTAAGGTTTGGAGTTTCATGGGATTAGTAGGGTATTATCACATATTTGTTCAAGAATTATCTCATATTGCTAATCCAATCACTTCTCTTCGGTGAAAAGGGAAGAATGTTTTTATTCCAAGAGGTACGAGAAGGCCTTTTAACTTCTCAAAGAGCATCTTCCTTCTACACATATCTTAGTAGTACCATATCCCCTTAAAAATTTTGTGGTTTGTGCATATGCGGGGTGTGGGTTTCATCACTTATGAGTCCCAAAAGCTCTAGGATTACGAGCTTAATTACCCCTCACATTATCTTGATATTACAATGGCGATACATGCCCCGTGTGCTATTAAAGGAACTTTCTTCTTGACATGCATTTTTTTAAGGGATGATCATATGAGCCTTCAACATATTTTCACTTAACCCATTCTCAATTCCCATAAACAACATTGGATGGATTTCCCATTTAATTAAAACATGGATATTCAAAGACATCAAGGGAAAGGATAATATCATCATTGATGCCTTGAGTAGGTTCGTGACATGATATTTTCACCTTGACCATTTGATCGTATCTTAGGGATAGGAATTTGCATCACCTTTTAGGTGACATATTTTATGAGGGTGCTAAACAAAGGGTTTAGTATAAGATTTCCTTGGTGGGAAGGTATGTTGGATATTCTTTAGAGGAAGATGGCCTTCTTTGATATCATGGGTGATGTGCCCAAGGAAGGTGATATTTGCAATTTGATTGTATTTGAGGCTCATCAAGCTTCATATGTAATTCATTCAGGGGTGAAGAAGATACATGTTGAGCTTTCTCATTCATTCTTTTAGCATGGGTGATGCCCAGCATTCCCATCATGTTAGTGTTTTGTATCCCCACATCATTCCAGAGTGGAAGTGGGGAATATTTTTGATGTATTTTATTGTTGGTCTCCCTATGTCCTCCTACCATCATGATTCCATCATAGTGTTGGTGGACAATTAGATAAAAAGTCCCCCTTCTAAACCATGAAGATGACATATAATTCAGGTCATGATTGCTAGAGTTTACCTTGATGAAATTGTGTGACCGCATGGCTTTCGTAAAAAAATATTTCTAATCGGGACACAATTTATACGTCAAAATTATGGACTATTTTTCAAACATCATTGAGTACTATTATAGATTAAATGTGCACCCGTCCTTGAATCATAAACAACACGAGATTTGATATAACATGGGATTGTCTCTAAGTTTTGGGACTTGAATCGATAGACCTCTAGAGAAGGTTGGATTCCTCTACTTGACTCCTAATGCTAAACTACTTCTAGGAAGTGAAATGCAACTAATTACTAATGCCAAGGGACAATGGAGAAAGAGAGAATGCATGAAATGAAACCCTAAACTATGGATGTGATAACACCAGAAATAGAGTTGGAGATATTTTAAGAGAGTGAAAATAGGAGGAAAACGAAGTGGGAGAGGGTAGACATAAGTGCCACAGTCGAAAACCACATTCAAATCCCCATTTTTGTGGAGCATAACAAATTTTATTCCTACAAGAAGAGTGAAGTATGCAAAATATACCTGCAAAGAAATGGAAGGAAAAAATGCAATATCATACAAGCTAGGGTGAAAAACCACAAAACATGAATTTTATTGCTCAAAAGGATGCATAATCCATTACAAAGTAGAAACAAGGAAAGAATCCTTTGTAGAATGCTCAAATCCAAGGCCTGTAACTCATAAAAATATTCTGGAACAAATTTGACAAAGTTTCTTTACAATTCTCAAAATGAGGGGTCGATTACATTATATAGGAAAATTTGTCCCACCTACCTTGCATTAAAACCCTCACAGGTAGTTGAACTAACTCAATTACCACCATCAATGTTCTTCTCACAAGTGATATTTTTGTTGATGGCTCATCCACCCGTGGATTGGCTATCATATCTCGGGTTGGGAAGACATCTATCCAATGAGTCATACAAATTGATTAGGTCATCTAAATTCTAGGTTTTACATCCCTTTGGCAGCTACCCTAACATGGTGGGTCATCCAACCTATGGGTTAGATGGTCATCTATCCTTTTCCCATACATTGATGGGGTTGGATGGTCATCCAACCTCATTGTCATACAAGATACACAACTTGACCATCCTCGTAGCCATCCAAACACCAAGCCGCCATCGAGTTGCTCAAATGATTCATCCAACCCGAGGGGTTTGGATAGATGTCTATCCCTATGTGTCGTACAGCATCTAACCAAGTTGGATGTCCATCTATCTATATGGGGTTGGATGGTTGTTTGACCTCTTTCAAACCCCCGAAATCTTCACCATGTGTCAACTTGAACTCTTGAGCTCCTTTCTATTTATCAAGCTCCCCATGAAGTTGATCGACTTCATGTGACATCCAACCCAAATGCTAACCTAGCCATCTAACCTAGGACACAGGACTAAAATTGATGACCTCAGGAATGTCATATGCAGTACTTCAAATTTTGAATAGGTTATCCAAATTTTTAGGGGTGAAAATTTGGGATAACAGTTTGATGACCTCTAAGGGACATC
Organism: Taxus wallichiana var. yunnanensis; assembly: GCA_018340775.1. Lineage (NCBI taxonomy): Eukaryota > Viridiplantae > Streptophyta > Pinopsida > Cupressales > Taxaceae > Taxus > Taxus wallichiana. The sequence continues at coordinate 417,578,458 of CM031237.1, forward strand.
TTCCTGCTAGATGGAGAGACCAGCTACCTCTAAGCATCCATTGGGCATGGATTCAGTATACAACATGAATTTTTCTATCATTGAAAACACTCCCCTAAATTTCTTGAAGTACTTGCATGGATTGGTACTAATCTGGAGCTGCCATAAAACCTTTCTTGAAACTGAAAAGTGCAAGAGAAAAAAGGCACAACTATGTACAAACATGAAAAGATCATACATATCCCAAATGGAACATGCAGAGTGTGCACCAACACTTATCTAAAAGAAAACCTAAAATACCAACAAAACAATGTGTTGCAAGCACTTAGAGGAAATGAAAACTAAACTATTATGTACAATGATGCAATAAGTTGTCTTAATGAGAATGCTTAAGATAAATCCCATTAACTAGGATTGGTAGTGCATAACCATCAAGATCAATAAGCTCAAAAGAATTTACTTCTCTACAAGAAATAATGGTATACAGACCACTCCAAATTGCATCAAACTTAGAGTGCCTTTCTGGTTTCGCCCTATTAGCATCCCACTTGAAAACCAAATCACCAACCTTGAATCTTAGAAATTTGGCCTTTTTATCAAACCATTTCTTAGTGGATTCTTGATGTTGCTCTAACTTAAACATTGTAGAATTCCTTAGTTCTTGAAGCTCCACCAACTCTGCAATTCTGATTTTTCTTTGATATGCCCCTTTAAACTCTAGTTGTTGGGCCAATTCAAGTAAAGGAAGATCCAATGAAAAAGGCAGTCTTGTTTCCTTGCCATAAACCACTTGTATGGTGAAGTACCAATTGCCTTTTTCATGGTAATCCTATCAGCCCAAAGAGCATTCCTCATCTTTTTGTGTCATTTCCTTTTATTGACATCCATTGTTCTTTTCATAATTTTAATTAGGTTTTTGTTAGTATATTCCACCAAACCATTACCTTATGGGTAATAATTGGAAGAAGTTTTCAAATAAATACCAAGTCTTAGAGCCCAATAAAAAATTTTAGATCCTAGAAAATCCTTTGCATTATCAAAAATTATGGTTTGTGGGACACCAAACCTTGTGAAAATATCCTCAAGGAAGTCAAGAATAACTGATTCAGTTGCTTCCTTCAATGGTATAGCCTCGGTCCACCTTGTGAAATAATTTTTAGTTGTTAACACCCATTTATGGTCAACACTTGATGGATATTTGACCAAGACAATAAAATCAAGGCCCCACTAAAAAATGGTAGATCTACTTCAATTGAATGCATAGGAAGAGCTTTCAACCTCTTTTTGCTAGTGAAGAAAGCACGGTCTTTACATTTTATGACCATTTGTGAAAATCAACAAACAATGTGGGATAGAAATATCCTACTCTCGTAACTATCATTGTTGTGGATTTGGCAGAAAAATGACCACCGAATAAGCCACCATGAAATTTTGTCAATATTCTCTCTCGCTTTCTCTCCTTCAATGCACCTAAGCAAGATTTCATCAATGTTTCTTTTAAATAAAATACCATCCATGAAAACATAGGGAATGGACTGCAGGCTTAAACTTCTTTTTTGCTCTTTTCAAACCAAGAGGGTATGCACCTATAGATAAAAATGTGATCATATCACTCATCCAACTATGACTATTGGTTGTATGTTCTTCACTCTGATGAATTTCAGCATCATGCAAAGGTTGGTTATTCATGAATGAGGTCTCTTTATCACCTTGAGCATCTGAAGCAAGATGCTCACATAATCCTCTCCCTCTTACCATTTTTGTCCTTGATAGTCACATCATATTCCATTATCTTTGTCACCCATCTAGATATTTTCTCATTAATATCTACCCCCATAATGAAATCTCTCACACTAGAATGTGAGACCAAAACCTTGATGTGATTGGAGGACAACATGCTCTTGAATTTCTTTAGAGCTCTCATGATGGAAAACACCTATTTTTCAATGTGGCTATACTTTAATTCATATTCCTTTAGTGTTTGACTAAATAAGGCCATTGTTTGTTCCATTCCTCCATCATTTTTTATGTCAAAACAGCAGCTATACTAGTGTCAGCTCCATATGCATACAAAATAAAATCCTTACCATAGTTAGGATTAACCAGTGTAGGAGCCTGAGCAATTTCCTTCTTGATTTTTACAAAACTTTCCTTTCCTTTCATTGTGCATTTGAAAGTTTCATCCTTCTTTAGCATTAAGGTGATGGGCTTGACAAGTCCTGCAAAATTAGGAATAAATTTCCTAATAAATTTAATCTTGCCCAAAAAGGATTGCAAGGATTTTTTATGAATAGGCAAGGAGAGAGAGAGAGAGAGAGAGAGAGAGAGGATGGCTGAAATTTTGTTTGGATCAATAGCAATGTCATCTTTTGAAATAATATGCCCCAAAATCTTACCCCTAGAAACATAAAAATTACACTTCTTGGGATTAAGAGACACCCCAAACTCTCTACATCTCTCAAAACCTTCTCCAAATGGTTGATGTGATCCTTGCTTTGCTTTGAGAAAATGGTAATATCATCCAAGTAAACAAGGATGAACTCATTAATGTAACCTTTGAAAGCAATATACATTTCTCTTTGAAATGTGGCACCTACATTTGACAATCCAAAGGCATCTTTTAATAGGCATATGTACCCCATTTCATTGTAAATGAAATTTTAAATTGATCTTCTTCCCTAACCTTGATTTGATTGAAACCTAAATATCCATCCAACATGGAAAACCTTTCAACCCCTGCAATAGTTCGCAAAATCTACTACATAGAGGGTAAAGGGTAGTGGTCCTTTAGGGAAGCTTTGTTTAAATCAAGAAAATCAACACAAAGTTTTATTTCCCCATTCTTTTTCTTGACCGGGACCAAATTGGCCACCCAAGTAGAATATTTGATTAAAAATGGTATTCTTTCCTCAATGAGTTTGGATAACCCCTTTCTCATGATAGGCTCTATTTTAGGGTTGGCATGCCTTTATTTCTGCTTTACCAACTTGACATTGAGATCAAGGTCTATAGAATTTTGCACAATATTTGGATTAAATTCCTTCAGATCCGCATAGTCCCAAGAAAATACGTCACTAAATTTTTTACACAAGGAAAAAAAAGATTGTTTCTAATTTTCATCACATAAATTTCCCAACATAAGCTCTTTTCCTTGTGCAATGGTGACTAGTTGGCAGTCTTATTGCTTGGCTACCATGTTCTTTTCAGCCCCTTTGAATTCATCATTTGAGCCAAAAATTTCTCCAAAGTAACCAGACCCTTTGGCAACCTATTTTTCTTTAACTGAATAATCTACTCACCATAAATTTCTTACAAATCAGATTGCATATTTGAAGAAAAATCAGCCTCATTTTGGATGAACTAAACAATTTTTTCATCACTATCAAAAACTTGCCAGTTGGTTTCATTATCTGGAATAGATGGCCTAACCACCATTTTAATGTGTTGTACATTTCCCTTGATCAAATCCTCAATAGGTGATAATTCTGATCCAAGTGCCACCATTCAATCTACTTATTTGCTTAAATTTCTTGGTATCATCTGAAAATTAAGAGCATCAAATCTCTCCAACAAATTCCAAACTCTATGCTTATAAGCTTTCAATAGCTTATTTTTGTATCAAAATTTCTTGTGACTTGGTGAATTATCAATTTCGTGTTCCCACAAATCAGTAGCATTTTAATTTTCCTCTTTTTAAATCAATCAAAATCCATGGACCAATGCTTCGTACTCTGCCACATTATTAGAACATGTAAACTATAACGTATGTGAAAAGAAAAACTTTTCCTCCTTATGTGAAAGTAACACAACACCTACTCCAGCTCCATTCCTACTCCTAGAACTATCAAAAACATTTTCCATAATCCTAAAGCATGTTCTTCTCTCTTTTTGAGCATGTTGGGTAGTACAGGTTCTTCTTTAAGAACACAATAAGTACCTAAACTAGTTTCATAGGCTTTAATTTCTTTAACATAGGGATCAAATTTATTATCTCTTTCAACCCATTCATCTAGAAATAGGTTGGCATGGGAGGAGGAGTAAGTTGCTCTTCTGAAACTCGAATCATGTTCCTAATTTTATTGATTAGAAAATATTTTTAGATAAGGGTTGGGTCATAGGACTCAATATGATAAGAAAATATAGGCTCATCCTATATGGTAAATCTGTACCATACCTAGTTCTCAAAAGCATGTGAGTCCAATATGAAGACAAATAACCACCCACTTTGGCAATAAAATCCCTTGATAGACAAATGGAAAACATTGGAGGCAATTCAATGACCGATATATCATGAGTTATGGTTAGGCTTGGGCAGGCATGAAGGGTTAATTTTAGATCTTTAATGACTCCCAAGATGCTAATTGTTGATCCATCAAGCTACAAGACACTTTTAGCAACATGGTTGTACTCTAGACCTAGGACATCAACAATTTTATTTGGCATAACCGAGGTACTAGCACCAGAATCTATCATGCAATTATGAACTAAGTGCTTACCCATAATTAATGACATATAAAATGGTGGGGTTTTGATGACTTTACTTACTTGTTCCTCCTTTGAATGGAAAATATTAACAATAGTAGCAGTGCCTTTTCCAATTACTAGATCAGTAAGGGAAGTTACATTAGATCTTCGCATAAGAGGTCCCTTTGTGATGGGATAGCCAAAACATCCCACATTGTTACATTGAAATTCATCCTCTTCATCTGCTCCATAATGTTGAAGGGGAGGCCCATAGATTTCTACAATTGTGGTACATGATTCTCCTTTCTTTGTTGTTGCAATCTTGGATAGGCCCCTTTGGTTGGGAAGTTACCTCCTTACTAGGAGTCTCGGCATTCTGTTTTAATCTATATGGTAGATTCTTTCCTTTGTTGGCAGCATTTTTCTAATTGAAAGAGGATGTAGATTGAGATTCCAATATCCTTTTCTTTGACCTTGTGTTATCAACAACTACCTGATTTAATGCACAAAAATCATCTGCTCCGAAGAACATAATATTTGCATCTTGGTTAACCTATTGAGTTCCTTATTCATTAAAATTGGGAGCCTCCACTAATGGCTCTTATTGATTAGAATAGATTTGAACCATAAAATCCTGAACATGCAATGCACTTTAACAAATTAGTTGATTGTGTGGCAGATTGTAAGGGAAACACCATTTTGTTTCTTGAATGATATTATTCTACACAGGAACCAATGCTTGACTAGAGATGGCAACATGAGATAGCTGAGAAGCAATAAGCTCGGTACAAGTGGAAGAGAGGTATTTATATCATGCCACATGTTATTCTACTAATTCTATCCATACCTTTGATTTTGTTAATTTTTGTAAGGTTGATAACCCTGATTGAAGCCTTGGTTTGAAGATTGCCCCTGATTCGAATAACTTCTATATGATTGGGCCTGTTGCTTCTCCAATGATATAACCTTGTTGGAAAAATTCCTTATCAAGGATTTCATGTCTTCATCCTCCTTTTGTTGTGTAAGAGAGTAGGATGTAGATGCGGTAGGATGGGATTTTTCTCGGGAATAAGGGCAATGGAAGGATGAGCTACTTGAGGTATCTCAGGGTACAATGGCATAGGTGACCTAGGAGCTAACATGTCAACTTGGATAAAATAAATCGACCTTAATGGTTATAGCATATGCACCAGTAATGTTGTACCACCCATAGATTGAATCATAACAACAATATTATAATTTAAAGCTTTAAAAAAATAAAGAAATGTACCTTTAGCAGCTGGTCTTACTAGGACTAGAATCCTCTCCCAAGTATTTTGAAATCTGAAATTGAAGTCTTCCATGAGCTCATTGGGGGCCTTTTTACAATCTTCATATGCTCAAGAAAGGAAATAATATCTGCCTTCTCTCAAAATTGATTACAAAGAGTTGTCCTAAGTTGAATCCAATTAGTAATTGACTATGTTCTAAGACTCCTAAATCATTGCAAAGATATACCCTTGAATGAAGAGGCCAACATCCTAATAGCTATATCTTGTTCAATGATTCAATGAATAGCACATACATTAGCAATGTCCTAGATATTATCTCTAGGAGTAGTCTAATTCTCCCCAGTGAAGAAAGGGATGCTCTTAAGAGAAGATGTTGGAATGGGATTGTTGGCATTAAGGGCAAGAGGATTGTTGCTTGTAAATTTCAAAAATCCCAAATTCTATTGTGATTTCATTGCAATAGGTCTGAGAACTCCAGTGAAGCTGCAAGAAAGGCCTACCAGAAGGTGGAGTGGAGAGAGTCTTGTTGGTGGTGAGGGTGACCTTTGAATATTTCTTCCTCTTCTTCCCCTTCTAGGTTATAACTGCAGATACTCAAAATTTCCCTCATCTGTTTATTCTGGACCTTTTTGAATTCTTCTCATGAAATTGGGATCTAGAACTGTTGAAACATGGATTCAACATATGTGTTGCACAAATCCTCCAAATGCTATAAATTACTAAGTTACACACCAAGACTTAACAATGATGAATTTATAGACAAGACAAATTCGACTCAAATCTCCCACCGGGCATGCCAAAACTATTAGATCTCAAATGTGCACCCATCCCGAATCATAGACAACATGGGACTATCTCTAAGATGTGGGACTTGAACCAAGATAGACCTCTAGAGAAGGTAGGATTCCTCTACCTACTCCTAATGTTAAACTACTCCTAGGAAGTGAAATGTAACTAACTACCAATGCCAAGGGACCAGGGAGAAAGAGAGAATGCATGAAATGAAATCCTAAACTATGGAGGTGATAACACCAAAAAGATATTTGGAGAAATTTTAACAGAGTGAAAATAGGAAGAAATTGAAGTGGGAGAGGGTAGATAGAAGTGACACATTCCAAAACAACATTCAAGTCCCCATTTTTAGGAGCACAACAAATATGAGTCCTATAAGAAGAGTGAAGTATGTACATTATACCTGCAAAGAAATGTAATGAAAGTAATGCAATATCATACGAGATAGGGATAAAATCCATAAAACATGAATTTTATTGCTCAAAAGGATGCACAATCCATTATAGAGTATAAACAAGGCAAGAATCCTTTGCAAAATGCTCAAATCGAGGCCTGCAACTCATAAAAATCTTCTAGAAAAAATTTGATAGATTTACTTTACAATTCTCAAAAAATCCCCCCGAAAATGAGTGGGTCAATTACATTATATAGAAAAAAATTTCCCACCTACCTTGTATTAAAACCCGACGGTAGTTGAACTACCTCAACTACCGCCATCAATGTTCTGCTCATAGGTGATATTTCTATTGATGTCCTATCCAACTTGTGGGTTGGCTATCATATCCAGGTTGGGAATTTGTCTATCTATTGAGCCATACAAATTAAGTGGGCCGTCTAACCCCATTTCCATCCAGCTTGGAATGGTTGTACGACCATCTAAATTCTAGGTCGTACATCCCTTTAATGGCTTCCGTAACACAGTGGGCCATCCAACCTATGAGTTTGAAATCCATTTAGCCTTTGCCCATACAACTGATGGGTTTGGATGGTTGTCCAACCTCATTTCCATGTAGTGCGCCACCCAACCATCCTTGCAGCCATTCAAACACCAATATTTTGCTGAGTTTCTCAAATGATTCATCCAACCTAGGGGGTTGGATGGATGTCTATCCCTATGTGTCATATTCCATCCAACCAAAGTTGGATGACTATTTATCTGTATGGGGTTAGATAGCCATCTAACCTCCATCCAACCCTATAATCTTCACCCAATGCCAATTTAAATGCTTGAGATCCCTTCTATTTACCGAGCTCCCCATGGATCTGATTTGACTTCATGCACCATCTAACCCAACCGTCCAACCTAGCCATCCAACCTAGGACACATGACCGAAATTGAAAATCACTAAAACGTCATATTCCCATACTTCAAATTTTGAATAAGTTATCCAAATTTGCGAGGGGAGTGAATTTTTGATAACAAGTACTCAACTCAACTTCAGTTCCACCGATCACCCATAGAAACATGGTTAGACAAAGAGGATGAACAAGGTTCGGATGATATATTGAGGATGTATGTAATGGACCAATAGAGAAGAAGGGAGGATTACCTATAGCTAGTTGAGTTTGCATACCCTAATAATTTTCACAGCTTGATCACTATGGCACCATATAAGGCATTGTATGGTACCATATAAGGCATTGTATGGTAGAGCATGTAGGACATTGTTGTGTTAGTAAAGACTTAAGAACAATATATTTCTGAGATTAACCCACTTGTAGAACTTAATAGTAGTATGTTTTTATTAAAAATCAACTAGAGTAGGCTCGTGTATGGTAGAAGGTGTACATGGATTTGAAGAGGGTAAATTATCACTTCTTGGTGGGTGAAAAAGTAATTATGAGAGTGCATCTACACAATATTCATATCCATTTTGGAAAAGGATCTAAGCTTGCCCCACATGTTTTAGGCCCTTTGATACCTTAAAGGTTATTGTTTTTGTTTCCTACCATCTAGTTTTCCACCACACCTATCCCAATTCTGTGAAGTGTTTCAAGTTTCTTGGTTATGTAGATATGTACACGATAGATATCATGTTTTAGATCAGTATGGCTTTATATGTGGAGGTCAACAAATAATTGATGATGGAGCTCATGTGCATACTAGAGAACATAAGGAAGGCCTTTAAGGACAAGACCTAAATTAGGTTAGAGTCCAATGGGACAAGTACAATGAGACAAAAATTCTTGGGAGGATGTAGGGTTGTTGAGTGTGTAGTACCCTTATCATTTTTATTGACTTCTAGGAGGAAGTCTAATTCTAGGAGAGGGGGTGTAGTTTCCACCTCTTCTTAAAATCAGTATCTTGGATTATGTTGAATCACATTTTGTTTCATCATATGATATTGATATTATTGTGTTTTGTTTTGATTTTGATTCAAATATTATGCATTATGGTTTTGATGGATATGATGTATATTGTGGTTATAAAAACTTGTTCGTGGGATGGATGATTAGTTGTTAAAAATTATAAGCCTTATGGCGATTATGAGATGGATGTTATTCCATGATGATTATTTGTATATTCTCTTTTATTTTGGTGATGTTTATGGTAGCATGTATGATGTTAGATTATTCTATAGCATGTTTTGGGATGTATGCACCTATCGTATTGGATTTTTGTGTATTGCATTGATGTCATGTTGGTTGTTGATATGTTTGGATGTTATGTTTCTCATTTATATTATATCGGGAAGATATGATGTGTGTGCATTGATTGTGCATATTACATGGTTGATAAACATGGGTTTCAAGAGATTTCTATCATGGTTGGCACAATTGGCCGTTGGCCAAATTTTACCACCCTTTTTATTTTTCATCGTATGGTTTGGCAAATTGGGATTGGGATCCATTTTTCATGTTGATATTTTGATTATAGTGTGTCTTGTAATTGATTATTTTGTATGAATATTATCTTGAGTTTATTTATTACTTCATAGTTTTGATTTAATTTTATGGTAACAAAGATTAATTTATTTTTTTATCTTATATTTTCCTTAATTTTAATTGATTGGATTATGGTTAATCATCTTTTGACTTGGCCAATGATTTATCTTGCATTATTTAGTGGAGGCTACACTCATCCAAAGGCACCCCTTCACCCAAATTTGGGAAGACTAAATTTTTGGGAAGTTTGCATGGCTTGTAGAAGACTTATTTTGCCTTGAATTGAGCCCCAAAGACATACCTATATCTAGGAAAGCTCTTTCAAATATAAAAGGGACCTTTCTAGCTCCTCAAGTGTAATTACTCAACCATAAGTTACTCAACATTGAATATTCTCTTCAAAGATTATATACACGTGATTCCCTTGAATATTGTCATTAGAGATCAATGACAATACATATTGCATTGTTTGTTCAATGTAAATTAAAATATTACATTAGGCACTTGGTGGTACTATTTTTAAGTGATCTTGGTGACTCAATGTTTTTTTATAATTTTTTTCATAAGATGATGGAATTAAGTTGAAAGATTAAAATTGAATTATAACCTTGTTGATTCTCATTACTTTGGAATTTGGTATGCTTAGGTATCTAGATTGTACTTTTATATTATTTATAGAATAGGTAAATCATGGGGTTGAATTGTGTTGGTATGTGATAACCTCCTTTCTTTTTTGCCTCATTGATTTTTATATTAAAGGCCACTCCCGCATAGCTTTCCCATGGATGTGTCTCATTACTCTAAGAGATAAGGTAATAATTAAATTACTATTGATATTTACATAGCATATCTTAATTCCATATGGACTCAACCTAAAACATCGCTAACCTAAAAACTTCAACACCACTCGAGACTTATACTTTTATGTCAATGATGGATCCATCCATCCTACATGATACACAACACCACGAGCTTACCTTACATCCTAAGAGTTCCCCTTTCCCTTCTCATTTTTCTCCCAAGAGCTTCACACTAAGTGATTCAATAAAACATGAATTTATTTTACTTGAAATCTGAATCAAGATATGCTACAAATGATATACAATGAAAAAAAGATACTAAGAAATTTTACATATATAAATATGAAAGTAAATGAGAGAGTTATGGCACTTATCCAAAAGTGTTTCTAGACTAGTAGGATGATGAAATATTAACTCGAGTGTCGCAACTTAGCCCAAAAAAATGTAGGAGTGTTGGGAATGTTGGGATTATGGCACTGTGTAGGGTTGAGGGCACACGGGGCTTCGAGAGACCTTCCCTAGGTGCCTATGACTACTCGTGGAGCTTTAGATCTCAATTTCATAGGATCACAAGGTATTCACTTTGGTTGTCCCCTTTTTTCACTTGTATTTTGCAATTAGATCGTTGAAGCACCTATGAATCTACAACAAAAATAATGACCTATAAAACCCCAAACTACATCAAATCCTAAAAATAAAGATACAAAATGGGAGTTTAGATTGTCCTCATTGTCAAATAAAGTGAACTTACGACAAATTTTTGCACTACATATTAGACCCCATGTAGTTCTACGTGCTTATGTGTGCAATAGTGATCCTAGGTTTCCCTTGCGTCGGTGATGCCAAGATAGCAAGCTAAAATTATAGATAAGATGTAAATTTGTTGATGGCATTCAGCAATTCCCCTTCCTATGCAATGTATATGGAGTAAAAAGCCCAAAAATATAGTCCCTTTTATAGTATGTATGTAGATAGTACTTGAGAAAAATTTCTGCCATTATAATGCTATGTATTTTTGTTTATATAGGGATCTATTAATTGAATTTCAAAACTAATGACACAATATGTCTACTAGTACCTCGTGAAAGGAGTAAGAAAACCAAAAAGGATGACTACAAGTATCAAAAATGTGACCAAGAACAAAGAGGACAGAGCGCATAGGTTGGAAAGGAGCACCCGGGTGCTAGTGTCCAAACCTAAGCACTAGTGTTCTAACACAACCGATGAGAAATGTAAAAATAATAACAAATAGGGATCCCTATGACCTGACCAAAAATGGGTGTAGAAGTGAGAGAGGTGAAATATAAAAAAATTAAGACACTCAAAGCAAGAAGACTAACTAGGAAATGTGTCACGGTGAATTATTTTCTTATGCAAGATTAGTATATAAATAAACATACTTGGTAGTATAGTAAATAATAACAAGTGTGTGATTGTAAGTCTACATATACCCCCTTTATGTTATTTGAATGAAATTCAAGTAGTGTAAAGGAAGTACGAACCTACCTATGAGAAGTATAGAGAAGCCCCATGTTGTTGAATTACGCGTAGAATAAGAGTATATAGTGTGGCGAACCATGGATCAAAGTGTTGATCCATGTATCATAAAATAGAGAAGGATAATTGTTGTGTGGAGCACTTAGAGAAATTGGTGATTTATTTTATATTAAACAAGTGATTTTGGAGTTTTTTTAATTTTAATATGGAGATTTGATGGGGTAAGGAGTGATCAGTTCCCAACCCAATTTTGTGTGTATGAAAAAATGAGGATTTGGGCATCCTGTCGCTAGAGGAAGAGTGTTAGGGAGAGAAATCTAGTTTTACCCTCCAACTTTGACTACATCCTCAAAAGTTCTAACTGATGTAGATGGACAAAGACCAAACTTTGTTCATTTCAATCTAACAATAATAACCCATATAGGAGTAGTATAGGAAAGGAAATGACATCTCATTTCCCCCACTCTAAGGGTGTCTCCACGATGTGTATGGCTTCTATGTTAGATCATATAGAAGTGATAGAAAATGTAAAGTAACTTCCCATGTTAAGTCATCTGCGAAAGTAGTGATATAACTCCCAAATTAGGTCATCTGCGAAGAACAAGAAAATATGTTGTGTTGTGTTGAATGATCGATTTTATTCGAGAAGTAAACTATTATGTTGAGATTTGAATGTATTTTTTATTGATTACTCATGGAGATATTTCTTCTTGTTGCCCCAGATTAGGTCATTAGGGGAATTTCTAGAAATTGTGTGAAATGTCGTATAATGTATGAGAAAACTTTTGATAATGATGAATTATAAATGTGGAATATCATGTAATTGTATGAGGGGATCTTAAGGTGTGTTTCACTAGATTCTTAATAAAATTTAATGAAATAGATAGAGGATGATAGGCCAAGGAGTAATACCTATCTACGAGTCATTTGAAGGTTGTGTGCACATTTTTATTTTCGATCAGACTCGACCATGAAGAAATTCTTTTTAGCTAGGAGGAACTACCTGTAAATGAAAAACAAGACCACAAGTATAATATTAAACAATATATGTTAGTAGACTACCTAGTGTGTGCTAGATCCAGGAAGTGTGATACTTCATAGATGGTTGTCAATACATTGTTTGATATAATTTAATGCAAGAAACAACATAAACAAATAACATCCTATTGTAGTTGATATGATTTAGGTATCTCATTCAAATACAATAAGAAAATCTAATCTAACAGGTTGGGTTATGATCAGATCTGGAGGTTGGGTAGGTGGTTTGGGATTTTTACAGGTCTAACAAAGGTTTGGTAAAGGATACAAACAATTATGGGTAGTTTGGGGATGGATATTATCTTGTTTTGCTGATTTGGGTTATCAAACACAAAGACTGATGTTGGCTAGGCTATGACTGATGATGGTTTAGCTATGACCGATGACAGCTTTAGGGTGGATAAGGATAGAATAGTTAAATATCGGAATAGAGGTCTAAGTTCTCTTTATGCTGCATAGAGAGATGGGGAGGTCTATGGAGTGGCTTCAGGTAGTGTATCTGGCTTGGGTGAGGTTTTTGTGAGGTTTTAGGGGTGATAAAGTCAACTTAGTGAAATTCTCAGTAAGAAGATGTAGTAGCCAACATCGGTCGATGACCAAGTGTCGGTGAAGGGGAAACTACAATGGTCCAGGTGACCGGTGTTGGTAGGGGATGAATGGTGGAAATAAAATAAACTTGGTTTTAGACCTTCTCTGATTGCACAGAGAATGGAAGAAGGATGGCTAGGCTCGTAAAAATTCTAGGAAGGCTCAGGAATGCCTAGGAGTTGGATATGGAGGGCTAAACAGTTATGGGTGGTTGGATGGGTGGATTGAAAAAAAGTGGGGATGGTATAATGTAAAGGATAATAGGGTCTAATTCAATAGAGATAAAGAAACTACAATCTAAGCAAGCATAAAATGATGCAGATGAAAAACACACTTGTATTTGTAGTCTTGGTTGGTGGAAGATAGAAATGGTTGATCTATGAAACTAGTCATCAGTGTTGTGGTGATGCTTCCCGAAATGTTACTATGAATGCAAATACCTTTATATCAATCTTGGTGTTGGCTAGGGTCATCTGGATGCTCAAAAAAGCTCTGGTTCGTGCTTACATACAAATCCCTCTTTCTCCAAAACTTGAAAATGATCACTTCTCAAAATTTCCCACCTCTTGAACAAGGTTACCAAAATGAATATATGGTAACCGGCATCGCTTAGGGTTAACCTGTCGATTACAGATGGGGAAATCCTAGGTTTTCCAAAATAGTAAATCTTGGCTATCTTTTGGCCAATTATGCCCATTAGTTTGGGTCTAAAATGGTATTTTGTGCTTAGATAAGTGGGCATGTTGTTAGAGAAAGAATAGGCATCTGATTTTAGGGTTAGACTAAGTCTCGGTTGGTTAAGGTAAGTAGAAATTGAGTCTTAGTTAAAAGAAACATGCTAAGAATAGGTCCATGATGAGGTGTCTAGGTGATGTGGCTAGGTGAGGTGGTCAAGTGAGGATATTAATTAAATTAAATAAAATAATTAATTCAATTAATCATGTGTATTGTGGGATACAAATATGTAAGGTATGGTTAGTTTAATTAATGGGGTTATAAGGGTGGTACGACCTAATTTTGGTGTCTATATTTTGCCCATTTTTGTCGCATATCTTGTATTGGTAAGCAACGCTGACAAAAATAGGAAGTGATTTCCCCATGTGTGGGTGAGAGTGGGGTTTCCCCAAGTGTGGGTGAAGGTGATCCCCCTCAAACCAGGAACTAATGAGGTGTTATATAGAATCGGTGAGTGGTTTGATAAATGTGTAGTTGGTGGAAGTTAAGGTAGATGGGGAAGAGTATGGGTATTTTTGGAAAGGGTGATGGTTAATTCGGGTAATAAGTAATGGGCCAGGGTAAAATTGGGTAATGGGTAATGACAATCAAACACACGCACATGTATAGACTACAACACGGTACCAGGGTGAAGAGCATGCAAACTCTACATCATCTAAGGTTAATAGGTTTATCCAAACAAGGGTGAAGTGATTCAGGTATCCAAGGCATAGGATATGGTTCAGAAACACAACATAGGTCAGGTGTAGGAACATTTAGGTATGTTCTGGTACACTAAAGGTTTGGTTGGGATAAGCGGCATGACAATAGGCAAAGTATGGTTGGTAGGCTAAAATAACACGGGTAATATCATCGCAAGGTATAACAACTACATAAATCCAATAGTCATGTAAAAAGTAGGTTTAGGCTGGGATATATACGCCAAGGCACGGGTAAGGCCAAGGTGTGGTTGTTAGGATAAAACAACATGGGTAACGCCATTGCAAGGTATAGCGAGCACACAAGTTCAACGGTCACGAAATTAGGTTTAGGTCAAGGTATATAGGTCAAGGCACGAGTAAGGCCAAGGTGTGGTTGTTAAGCTAAAACAACATGGGTAATGGTGTTGTAAGGTATAGCGAGCACACAAGTTCAACGGTCACAAAAATTAAGCTCGAGTAAAGGTATATGGGTCCGTGGCATAGGTAAGGCCAAGGTATAGGTAATTCAAGGGTATACGGGGGTAAAGTGGGGTGCGGGTTATTAGGGCGTGGAGTAAATGGGGTAGTGGCAGGGGAAAAAGTATGCCCCAACCGATAATAAGGTGGAGTGTGAGGAAATGAAGACATTAGAGTAGGAAAAATGGAGAGGGGAGTTCAAATGGGGTGTAGGCAACGTGATTGATATCGGTCATGTGAAATTGATAATGGTATATGTGAACTGATATTGGTACACTATGGCATGGAACTGATGTTGTTTAGGTTGGACCGATAGCGGTTCACCTGTCGACGGGTTAAAATTTAAAACTCATGGTAAAAGTGCTCATTTGAGCATTTTAACATGGTGAAAAATGGCTCTGGAGGAAGAATTGTCAAATGAGTTGTCGACATAAACGGGATCGAGTGTGAGTCAAGGCTGATTGGGTGATAGGTGAGTGGTTCCTGGAGTAAGGAAGACAGGTCCACATGATTAGGTGGAATGATTTGATTCGCTGAAGGATCAAGAGATCGATTTTAGACATGGTGGCGTGGGAGGGAGCGATGAAAGTCCACAAGTGAAGAGATCGAAGGTGCTAGTGAAGAGGAGGCAGCGGGATGAGGTAGGTTCTTGAGGGTGTCGGTGGGGTGACAATTAGTCACTAGGTATGATTTTTTTTTGATATTTTGATATATATACTTGGCTGCGTGTCGAAGATGGTGAGGATGTACTTGAGAGTTTTGGAGATACTGGTATTTATTTGTATCTATGTATATATGTATTGATACAAAGACTCTCCCATTTATATATTTGATGATATTTATTGGATGGATGATGTACCTATGTTTTTAATTTCCATTTTTATTGTGTATTGATGGAAACTAGGTGAATTAGGCATGATGGAGTCAAGGTCATGTAGGCATGATTGAGTTTAGGTCACTTAGGCATGGTTGAGTCTAGATGAGTTAGGCATTGTGGGGTCTAGGTGAGTTAGGCATGGTTGATTCTAGGTCAATTGGGTATGGAGTCTAGGTCATTTAATCATGGTTTTGTCATGGTGTTGCGTTTGATTTAATTTCCAAGTCATTTTTTTATGGAAAATAAATGATGATGTATGATATGGTGATGTTATAAAATGGTAGGTATGTATGTTTTTATGATTGTTTAATTTCCAAATTTTGTGTAAAATGAAAACTAACTAAGGTAGAATGTGAATATAAAAATGGGGAAAATTGGTTAGGGTAAAGAGTGGTGAGATAACCTCCAAGGGCCCCATGCCCTCGGAGTGCTGCCTACATAGCCCCGACAAAAAGGGGCCTCAGGCTGATGTAGTTCTCCCATAAGCTAGGGAAGAATATGGTGAAGCAGAGGACTAGGTTGGTAGGTTTTAGGTATGATTGAATCTAGTTCATTTATACATGGTTGTGTTTAGTTGGTTGCAAGCATGGTTGAGTTTAGCTCAGTTAGGCATGGTGATGTTGGTGAAAGAGGAACTCTTAAAATGTAGGTGTCAATGGTCTGATCCTCTATAGGAGAACTGATAATTAATGAAGAAGGTGAAGGGTAAGAGGTGACCAAAAGATACACCTAATTAGAAGAACCATAACAAGTTTGTTATACCAAAGGTGGTATTATGAATATAATACCCTAAAGACGATGCATGATTGACTATGGTAAGGGTGAAGAAAGTCACATAATCATGAAATGTCATTTTTTCGTAAGTCCCTTGAGAAGGTAGGAAATTGGGGTGAAAAGGAAAGGAGATGAAAAAAATGGTTTGTTTTAGCGTAACTGGTGTGAGACAATAGGCCTACTTGGAAAGAGACATGATATCAAAATAGGAAAGTCCATGACAAAAAGGTTATCATTTTCTCTTTTTCTTTTGTTTTTGATAGACTGATTGATGCGGTAAGTCTATGTAAGATGATTATATTATCTCCTTGAGGTATTCATGAATTTGATCGATGCGGGAAGCTTCTGAATATTTTATTTTGTTTTTGCAAGGATAGTCCTCTTTTATGATAGACTATGTGCAGTATGGCTAGCTTTATATAGATGTCCTTTGAGGAGCAATATATTTACAAAGGCGAGATAGAGAGAAGAGATGTCCCTTTTGAGGGAGTCATCTCTTTACTTGGAAGTTTGAATCAAGGAGTTGAATCCCATTTTTATTTTGAAATTATTTTTCTTTTTGGATTTTTAAGTCATGGACAAGACTATAGAGGGATATTAGGCTCTTGTTTAGAAGACAAAAACCATAGCACACAGAGGTTAACTATGAAAGATATGGTTTTAAGTGATGAACGACCATGGGATTCCATCTTTAAAAAGATGAAAAGTATCCATGAAAATCATGCCATGAGTAGAGTCATGGTACTCATATTGAAGATAAGGCTGAAAGGTGATAGGTAATCACATGATTTTTGTTTAGTCGTTGACCACAAGAATAGGTAATATGAAAGGTGAAGGGTGCTCAAGGGATGAGCTTGAAATAAACAAAAGTGATATAGGACTTTATTCAAAAATAGAATGGTCGAAGAAGTAAGGAATTTGAGGGGTTCAAGTTTGGTTTTACCTTTAAGTGAAGACAAACGATAAGCACCTAATCCATAGGTATGAGTAACAATATAGGGTCCAAGCCAATTAGGAGAAAATTTTCCCTATTTACTTTTCTCTTCTTTGGTTACATGTTGATTTTCCTTTAGGATGAGGTCACTTCCACGAAAGGTTTTCTCATGGACACATTTTTCATAGGCACGTTTGATACATTTTTGGTAGATTTGGAGATGATCAAGAGCATTAAGATGACATTCATCTAATAACTCAAGTTATGTCAAACGGTCCTAGAGAAAGTCATCATCATTGAGCATGTCTTGGAGTGAGATGCGAGAGAGATGGAATCTAGACTTCGAGAGGCAAGACAGCCTCGATACCATAGACCAGAGAGAAAGGTGTGGCAGCCATCGAAGTGTGAATACTAGTACAGTAAGCCCACAAGGCAAAAGGAATGTGCGTATGTCAATCCTTTCCAGTATTGTCAACTACTTTCATAAGAATTTTGTTCAAGGTTTTATTGGTTGATTCTACTGGCCATTTGTTTTTGGGTAGTAAGGTGAAGAGAAACTGAGTTGAATTCCAAAGGCGTTACAGAGTTTTCGTAGGGTTTTATTTTTGAATTGTTTTTCGTTATCAATGATGAGACGGTGAGGAACACCAAAGTGACAAATAATGTGATGGTTGATGAATTCCCAAATTTTCTCAGCTTTTTTACAGATGAGGGGGATGGCTTCTACCCATTTAGTGTAGTATTCAATAGCAGTTATAATCCACTGATGGCGTTTGTGAAGAATGAGGATTGATCTCTCCGACAAGATCTAAACCCCATTGAGAGAAAGGCCAAAGGTCATGTGTGACCTGTAAGGCATGACTAGGTGTGTGATGAAGATTAGCATGTTGTTGGCATTTCACACAACATTTGACATAGTCACAATAGTCATGGTTGAGGGTGGGCCAATAATAGCCCAAGCGAAGGATGCGTTTAGCGACAACTAAGCCATTGAAGTGACCTCCACAAATTCTGTCATGAAATTCCTTGATGGTATAAGGAATCTCATAACTTGTAAGGCATCATAAGAGAATACCATCAAAGCCACATTTATAAAGAAGGCCACCCATGATGACATAGCAAGAGACACTTTTGAGAAAGGTGTGTTTCCCATTACGAGTAAGATCTGGAGACATAATGGAAAGGGAAAGGTAGTCTATAAACTACTTATTCCAAAGGTCATGTGGGTCAAATGCAACAGCTTCAATGAGGTTGATGACTCAAAATATATAGGAAGGTGATTTCAACCTTTTTACTGTGTGTTGTCCACTCAAAATTCCCTGCTCTGATAAGAGTAAAAATTTCAAAATTTTGAGTTTAAGTGTTTTTCTCTGAAGTGCCTAAGTCGTGAAATTGAAAAAATCTGTGTTTTGGGTCATTTTGTGTGATTTTCGGGCCTGTCGGAACTTTTTGTCCCAACTGTCCCAAGTACGAAAGTGCACTCTGTTCCCCGATCGGCCGAAATCCCCGAAGTTGTCCCATTTTCGGGCCCGTCGGAAAGTTTTGTCCCAAGTGTCCCAAAACTTATTGTGCGAGTTGTTCCAATTTCGGCCGAAACACCCGAACCGCGTACTACGCACTTTCATGTCTCAAATGTCCCAAAGTTAAAAAGTGTGAGCTTTCCAATTTTCGGCCGAAACTCCCGTGTCGCGTACTTCAGAGCTCCTTGTCCCAAATCGAAAAATGCAAGCTGTTTCAATTTCGCCCGAAACACCCGAACCGCGTACTCCGGAACTTTTTGTCCCGAATGTCCCAAGTCCAAACGGGCCCACTGTTCCATTTTCGGCCGAAACTCCCATGTCGCGTACTCGCGCATTTTCATCCCAATCGTTCCAAAAAGCATTTGTGCATCCTCTCCCTGTTTCACCCGAATCGGCCGAGCCGCGTGTTTCGCGCATTCGCGTCTCACATGTCCCAAGCGTACCAAGTGTCATTCACACTTAGTTTTTCCCGCTCACTCCGAGTATGATGCTATTCAAATTGGTGGTTGTGTATTCAATGCGCATTAAATTCATTCCTCTCTCCAAACGGCTATATAACGAGCATTTCCCCTTTGCATTTTTCGCATTGCTTCCATGCTATCTTTGCTCGAACCCTTGCAATTTGAAAACCTGCGCAAATATCCCCTCCCTTTGCAAATTCCTTCCCGAGTCTAGGTTGCAGCTCCGAGACTATCAATATGAAGATCAAGTTTCAGGGACAGGAGCAAATTTCTCCGCTTGAGTCTGCTGTTAGCAATATTGGGGACAACGAAGCTCGTCATCTCGACTTCGGTGATTTTTGGGCAAGAATGGCAGATGCAAACCCTACACCAATAGCACAAATGATTCATGATAGCGGTTTGGCTTTTGCCGGTGGTTTCCCAATCTCAGTACAGTGTGCTGATACTGTGCTTTCATGCGGAGCTCACTTCGACCCCGCTTCGAGCGAATTGACAAATGTACATGGGGAACTCATTGCCAAGCTGGACGCTACCGCCATTGGCGCTGCTCTGAGGATTCCGGAGTTGGACAATGCTATAGTCGTCTCCCGGGATCAAGCACAGACCCTATTCGATCAAGACAGTGACAAATATAAGGCGCGAGTGGCGAAGTCTTGGTTGAAGAACCCTAAGAAAGGTGCTTCTCGCCTAACCAAAACCCTCTTCCGAGCAGATTTCAATGAGGAATTGTCAGACTTCATAATCCTGCTGGCTCGGGTTATGGGTTTTCCCTCCACCAATGAGTTTCATTTCTGGATGTGCCCGCTCATCAGCATGGTGTGCGAGGGAACACAAAACATCAACTGGGCAGAGATCATCAGTATGAATTTGGCGGAGCAGCTATCCAACGTTCAGCAAACAAAGAAGTTCTATATGACTTCATACCTGATGTATACCCTAGCAGCATCAAGGTAGTGGTTTGGTTTCTCCTATATAGATGCACACAAAGATGATCCAGTGTATGCCTATTGCCTGCAGTTCACCCTGGAGACCAGCAATTGGAATTTCAGAAGGGTCAATGATGCTTTCACCATATACGTGGTCAGATTGCTCGAAGGTGATACTGCTAGAAGGTTTTCAGATGAAGCCATGAACTCCGATATCGCAAAGATGGAGCCTATTTCATCCAATTCAGAAATTTTCCTATATCAAAGCTTCTTTGGCTATGAAAGCACTCCTCTACGGCTTCCCATGTTCTGCAATGATAAAATGGCCTTGATAGAAATATGCAGGCAACTAGACAAGTTGCACAGAACTTGCAGAGACAAGAAGATTTCTGGCTTGCACTTTCCCATCTCTCTGGGAAACTACACATGCAAAACAGCTCAATGCTTAGAACATAGAAAGAGCCCTGGTACCTATCACCATTCATTTCTTCAAGCCAAGAACCTGCTTTGACTTGAAGAAGTTTATTGAACAGAACATCAAGATAATCTACCATCATAGGGCAGATACAGAAGACTACTGGGCTGACTGTGCAGATGATTTTGAAGCCAGGAGAAGGCATTGTGGCAGGTTCTCCCTACAATTGATTCAAGAACTCGGTCTGTACCAAGTTCCTGAAGGTCTCCAGGATGACAATTCTGACCTATACTCGTATGAGTATGAAAATGTGATTAAGCACACCCCTCTGGAGGACCTGGATTGGAACAGGAAAGAGAGGGATGATCTGGCTGAGATTCTTGCTCCAGTCTTAGTCAGGACTAAGGTCTGGTTCAGTAAGAAGATCCGAGAATTCAAGAGGCACTCAGGAGAATCCTCCTCCAAGGATGATTCGACACCAATAAGAGAGGCATCAGTTCCAAGGTCTGAAACACCAATGCAAACCCCTCCTGCCTCATCAACACAAGGACCTACTGAATCTACTCCCTCTTCATCTACCCAGGTATATAAGAAGAAACTCAAAGAGGTAAAGAAGGAGCCTGCAGAGAATGACCCTCCAAGAAAATAGGTAGAGTTGCCTATAGGGCCAGAGAACATCATTGTTCTCAGTGAAAGTGAAGAAAGTGAGATGCCAACTCCTGCAAATGTTCCTGAAGATCCAGCAGATAAGGACAAGGAGGTCCAGAGCACTGAACTTCCAGGTGCTACTGATTCTTCTACCGCTATTGCCTCCAGTGCTCTACTCACATCTCAGCTTGAGTCAACAGCTGCGCAGACCCTGAGTGTCATGAGCTCCCTGTCTCTTGGTCCCCTTGCTTCTCCTGTAGATTCTTCTTCCTCTTTTGCTTGGGTGCAACCTTTAGTTGATAGAAGGAAGAGGAAATCCTCCTCTCAAAGCTTGGGATCGAATTTCGATGCTGTTGCAGCCTTGTTGGGCACCACTCCTTCTCGTGCCAAGAAAGCCAGAACCACCTCCAGAATAGTGTCTGATACTCAAGGACAGCAATTCCTGGAGATTGCCAAGCCTACAGTGGACAAATCAGAATCAGACTTGCAGGCATCTGACTTGGAGCTCTTGAGAATCCCAATGGGAGAGTCTACCCCTGAAGGTGAGATTCATAACCTCCAGGAAACAGTCACAAGAGTCATTGGGAGGGTAGAAAAAGGGCAGCAAACTATTGAACAGCTGGAAGAGCAAGCCCAAGTTCTCACAGGTTTCATCAAGTCCCTTTTGTCTAAGGACAAAGTTTTGGACCCTACCCCCTTGACTGCTCTTCCACCTCCTGTAATTCTAAGCCAAGATGAAGTGCAAAGTATCAAAGATATGCACAAGTATTCTGTCTATGGCAGAGCTATTGAAGCCATGGTGGATGACATGCTTGTTGCTGGATTAAACTTCATCGATGAAGCTTTCAAACTCCATGAAAAGGTGAGTAATGTGCAACTGAAGCTCTCCTCCACTATCAATACCATGGATAAAGAACTAAAAATCTGGAGCAGTTGTATAGTAGACCTTCACCTTATGGGACAGACAGATGAGAACATCTTACTGGCGAATAAGATTTTCGATGATGCTAAGGACAATCTATCAAAATCCTGGTCTACAAAGATGGAGTGGAAGATCGAGTTTTGGAGGAAGCTTTGGGAGAAATGAAGAACAATTGTGTAAGGGAGAAGCTTTCAAGACACTGGCTGTTGCTGCTTTCAAGGATATACATTGTCATCTTCAGGATGAAAACTCTGGTGTTTCCCTGTCCTTGCAAGAAATCAAAGCTCAGTTCAGAGCTTTTGTCAAAGATAATCTATTCAAGGAAAGCTCCATCTCTAAGGAAAAGATGAAGGAAATTTGTTCTCTTCAATCTGCCATTGAAGAAGCAAATAAAGATTATCATACTCACGTCGAGTTTGATAAAGAGATGGAGAAGTGTCTGGGATTTTGGACTCAGTCTGCAGCCAACACGTCAGTTCCACGTGGCAGAGACATAGCTGAGGCATTGAAGAAATTCAGGCAGTGGATTCTGAAGACAGTGGGTCCCTCCCAGTAGCTGGCCACCTGTCTCCTTCTCCTTTCTTTTCTCTTCTTCCCATTCTTTTCGTATTCTTTGTAATTAGTTAAGGTATTGCAATTGGCGATCCTTAACTATTCTTTAGTTAAAAGAAACGGTTACGAAGAGTAACTGACTTGTAAGCTATATAATGGCCTTTCCACGCCATTTTGCGAGAGAGGAAGAACTTGGGTATTTGCTGAAAGTGTAAATAGATCTTAAAGAAATCAATACAAAAGGGCTTTCCATTCTTTGTCTATCTAATTCTTGTTATCTCTGTGTTTTCCTTTAATATTGTGAAGATCATTTTGTTCCTGATTCGTTAGTCTCTCTGATTGCATACTGTTCAGTTTTGCAAATACAGTGATCTTGTATAACCAAGAAGGAACTTTGTGTCCTTGATGAATGAATCTGAAGAAGGTTATTTATGGAACTTTGTGTCTTTAAATTTAATCTCATTCAGCCAATGCAAATGATCTTGTCTTAAATTCTTTGAAGCTTCGCATACATGAAGAATTATTCTGCTATCTATAATTCTGAATGTTGCTATTCTGCTCATCTTCTTATTCCCTTTCCTCAGTCCTTGTGTAATTGATGATCCTTGTGGAAAACACTTTCGTAATATCCAAGTTTGACCATAAAACAATGTTCTGTACATTTGTAAATAAGTTCGTTTCTGAATAAGGGAACCTCTCCCATTAAAGAGGAGGGACTTCTTGTCCCCTGACTGTTGCTCTTCTAAAAAGTCCTATTTGACGACCAACACTGTGAAAAATATTTTGGAGTCAATTAGCGAAGTGGGTATCCGAGAAGCCAAGAAAGCCATGGTATCCATAAATTTATTAGTAGAACGTGGGGTGGTTTAAAGTTCATAACGGTCAAAGGTATTCAAAAGTATGTCAACGTGGTGTTTATGCTTTTGGATTATTTCGTTATGAAACTGGTATATACCATTGACTTGATTTACAAATAGTTAAGAGTCACCAAAGATATTAATTGATTTGAAATCTAGGGAGATGGCGGTTTGGAGACCTAGACGGGTGCTTCATATTCAGCGATATTGTTAGTACAATCAAAATCTAGTTTGAAAGATAAAGGCATAGGCTCACCATCAAGAGGAATGAGGATAACACATGCACCACCCCCACGCTGACATTTGGAACCGTCGAAAAATAAGGTCATTTGGTAAACGGTATCATCCAAAGAGGGTAAAAATATATTCATCCGGAAATTGAAGTTAGAGGATTGATTTCCAGAGAGGGGTGTGTCTACAAGTTGGTCAGCGATGGTTTGGCCCTAAATAGATTTTTCATGGATGAATTCAAGGTCCATGTTGGTGAGAAGCATGATCCAATGTGTAACACTAATGTTGGTACGGTTTAGCGTACATGTAATGTAAGGGGTTAGCATTGCTAATGAAAATGGTCTTGTGATTGAGTAGGTAATGAAAAGTTTAGTGGCAAAAAATGAAGGCTAAGCAAAGTTTTTTGGCATGGGTTTACCTAGTTTCATAGTCTAAAAGGGTACGGCTTATGTAATAAACCATTTTCTCTCTGTGTTTCTCATCACGATGAGTGAGTATGGCACCTAAGGAATGATCAGTAGCATAAATGTATAGGTAAAAGGGTTGGTCATCTTTAGGAGGAATGAGCATCGATGGTTAGAGAAGGTATTGTTTTAAGGTGTCAAAGGCTTTGTGGCATTCATCATCCCATTTGAAGGAGATATCCTTTTTGAGGAGGTGGTGAAATGGTTGGAACAGTGGAAATATGTAAAATAAAACAATGAATAGATTGCAAATTTCCTTGCAAACTATGAAGTTGGAAAAGGTTAGTAGGTGGAGGCATTTCTATAATAGCCTTGATTTTAGTGAGATCAAATTATATGCCACGCAAAGAAATGATGAAACCAAAGAGCTTTCCTGAGAGCACAGTGAATATAAACTTCTTAGGTTGAAGGTGAACATAATACTTGATGAGGTAGTCAAATATGACCTTAAGGATTGTAAGGTGTTCAAACGATGTTTAGATTTGGCAAGAATTTCATCTAGGTAATCTTCCAATACGTGATGCATTATGTCATGGAAGATATAATTCATATCCCGTTGATATGTAAGACCGGTGTTTTTAAGGCCAAAAAGCATGGCTCGGTAGCGAGAAGGTACCCTAAGGAGTTATGAAGGTAGTTTTGTGTTAATAATATGGGGTGAGTAATATTTGGTTATAACCTAAGAAACCTTCCATGAGTGATAACATCTCATGACCAGCGGTGAGATCAATTAGCTGGTCAATAACTGGTAGAGGAAAGTCATATTTTTGGAAAGCTAATTTACGGTCGCAAAAATCCATGTAAATGCAACGCCCCTATCACTTTCTGACAGAAGCGATGTTAGAGATCCATTGGGTATAGTCAATGGGTAGGATGAAGGAAACTGAGAGAAGGCATTGAAGTTCATCTTTGATAATAATGGAAATTCAAGGATGCATTTTCCGTAGCTTCTGTTTTATGGGTTTGGCTTCAGAATGGTTACGATATTGTGGACCACAATGTTTGGGTCAATATTGGGCATATCAGCATAGGACCAAGAAAAAGTGTTGTTATGATCCCGGAGGAAAGAAGTAAAAGTTTCATGTTCAATGACATCTAAAGATTGTCCTATCTTTAGAATGTATGGGTCGTCCTGAGTGTTAATATTGACTTCGATGGTCGATTCATTTAACATGGTTTGTGTCTCAAAAGGTAATGACTGGTGAATATAAGAATCCTCTACACCAAGGTAGGTGAGGATAGACTCATCGTTCTGACATTGAATGATGTTAATGGATGGTGTATCATCATCGATCATGTTAGGATATAGGAATGGAAGAGAAGAGGGAGCCTCACCATCACGTTGATAAGTCAAAGGTCCCAAGGAAATGGTGTTGTTGGGACCCTAATGTAGCTAGCAAATCTTAAAGGTGTGTAGGCACGCATGGCCAGAGGAAGCGTGCAAGTTAAGGTGTGCAAGGCAAGATTCAAAAGGGTTCTTGGAGAACCAAGGATGCGCACCCACAAAGCACAATTCGGGACTTAGCCATTTTCGGCCTTTTGGATAGAACACATGAAGAACGTGTTGCATTTGGATAAGGTTTCACTGGCAACAGGTGTCCTAGAAGGAATATACCTTGTGATAAGAAGATCCAAAAAGCTAATCATGACATGGAGAGGCATGTGCCTAAGGTGATCCACACCTTGACACTTGGGCCAAATCTAAGGTTGCAGAGGAGATTTTGGAGATCAAATGCCTATATATATGCACACCCTTAGCAAAGAAAAAAAAAGGAGGAGAACACAAGGAAGGAAGTGGAGCTCTGTAGAATTACTACGAGAACTATGGGATAAAAGGGGTAGATGATTATAGGAAGGATGTAATAAGGGAATGGGGAATGTAAATTTTGTTTTGAAAGTCTTCATGTATTGATCTAGATATGGTGCATGACTACGGTCTCCCCTTCTGTGATATTCTATAGTAATGTTATGAATGAATATGATAAGGTTACCATGATAATTGTATTAAGATCTTCTCTCTGTATTATCTACATATTTATATTATGCTTTTGTTCTTGTATAATCATGAACCTTATTTGAATGTTAAGTCTATTTGTGGATTTACAACTTCCTAGTTTTGTTAATCCTATTAAGCGCTTTTACTTTTGATATGACTGAAAGGGTATAGAAGCCGTTCTGAGCTCTATAGCTTTTTCATGTCCTTTAAAATCACTAATTCAAAATCGTGAATGATGCCTTCCACTAAACTCACATAAAAGAGAGACTCATCTCCCTCTTGCACACCTCAAGTGAGAG
The DNA here is from genome assembly GCA_018340775.1 of Taxus wallichiana var. yunnanensis. Classification (NCBI taxonomy): domain Eukaryota; kingdom Viridiplantae; phylum Streptophyta; class Pinopsida; order Cupressales; family Taxaceae; genus Taxus; species Taxus wallichiana. The sequence goes on from CM031237.1 coordinate 417,605,541, forward strand.
CCTAACGCCCACTGGGTGATAGGCCGGCGCGCATGAGGTTCCCTTATTCTTGGTGGGTGTAAAAATGACTACATCTTGGTTCCATTGCTGGGACCTCTTTTCGAAGTTGTAGTGGAACATGGCATACATCATGGTCTGTGCAAAAAGTGATGACAGAGTGCTTAACACTTGAAGGTGTTGAAAATTGGTTTAAAAGCATGGAGGATGAGTTTTCTCATAGATTCAATATTGGACCTGAGTTTGATACGCGAAGATGGGTGGAAGACACTCTCTATCATGAGTTGTATGAAACCTTCTTCTTTGTTCCTAGTAGAGTTATTTGAGTGGCTCTCGGCATATGCATCTAGGTTGGGGTGGTATTATAAATCACACCCTTGGACCCAAGAAACATACCAAAACTTACAAGATGCTGATCTAACATGGACCCGTGCTATAGATCATTGGTGGAAGGGAGTATTGGCTAGCTACACTCTGGAATATGCAATTTCCACGTATTCTTGTTTGGAAGTTGTTGAGTTTGAATTTTTGTGGGAGCCCAGAGGATCATTTTTACAGGATATCCCCCTGGCAATCAAAATCTTGATGGTAACCATGAGTTTAGAGGCATTCCTAATGGCTAGATAAACCACTCTGAGTGCTTGGCGAGGAAGCCAGGTTGGGGAAAGATGGCTGATATAATGACTAAAAAGGAAAGGGAGGAGAGATGGCTCAAGTATGGTGAAGCGCGTGAGAGGGATATTGTGAGATGGCATGAGGTTACATTTACGATGGATTCATGGAGGTAGACATTTTTGGGAGAAGAGGTTCACATGGAGGATGTGGATCCTAAACAGTCTGTGCCACCCCATCTTGGTAAGCACAAAAGAGAGAAACCCTCAAATTTTGATGAGAGCCGATTACATGGAGAAAGAAGAGTTGTTGGCACACATCTGACCCCACCTAGCGACCAAACCTTGGCACTTGGTTTGTTCGAATGAGGGAAAAGTATAGTTGATCCATTTGATATCAGTGGAAGCAATGATCGGTGCCCAAGATACAACTTCTCATTTGGGACTTCTATGGCTTCACACACTATTCCAGTATTTGGTGGAATGTTTGGACAAGGCACATATATAGCTGGTTTTGGGAGCACATCAAGAAGTGGTGGAGGAAATACGACTGGAAGTGGCACTAGTTCACAAACTATCGCATGTAATTTAGTGGGATGATGGGAATGTTTGGCATGACAAACATAGGCCCTGTACCTAACACAAGAGGATCTGGAGGTGGAAGTGGTGGAGCTGGTGGCTTAGGATCTAGTGGGTCCGGTGGAGGAGGAAACACCGAGAGGAAATCGAGGGACTGGGTCAGGAGGACAAGGGCCTCAACCACCTCCTCAAGTCTTTTTTGAGATGTCTCTGCACTTACCAAATTACAGTGGGATAGAAGATGTTGTAGAGCATGTGCATAAGTGCGAACTGTTATGCCGCGCGAAGGGGATCACGACCCAGGATAGAAAGGCTAGTCAATTTGCAACAACCTTGCAAGGATGTGTGCATAGTTGGTATAGAAAGTATGACCCTCATCATATTGTTGTGGATTATACCGTGCTAAAAATGTGTTCTTGGCAGAATTCCACATACTTGAGTTTAAACAAAAGAGCATCATCTCTCTCAAGGAAATCCAGCAGAGAATGGTAGACAGCATGCGGGAATATGATGCACACTTTAAAACTCTATTGTCTAAACTGTCTTATGATATCCACCCTTCACAACATGCTCGATGGTTTCTTGGAGGGTTGATCACACCCTTTAGGAGGGCTTTGTCTCATAAAACATTCACGGACCTGCACGAAGCATTGGAAGTTGCTTTGTGCGCTGAGGTAGTTGGTAGTGTTGACACTGGTGTTAGCCCATTTCTGGAGGCTCATATCGCTGCCATGGCTAAGCAGTTGGAGAAATTATCTGCCAACATAGTTCCAGAAACTCCCAGTGTGGGATGTGGTGCACAAATTATGATGTAGAAGGGCACACAAAGGATAATGGCGGGATATGTACTTGGAAGGTGGTACGCACCGTAGCAGTAAATTACGAAATATGTCATGGGGACCATGATGCAAGTAGGTTCCCCCTTTTATAGCATGCAATCCACAAAAATGTATCTTGTTATTGTAAGATATGTACCTTAACCACACATGACATCAAGGATTGTAGATTTATTGACCAGATTCATGAGGTAATTGATCTTGGTGTGTGCCAAACTGACATTGCCAGTAGTTCCAAAGGAGATGAACGTCGGTATGAAGAATATGGAGATGGAGGTATGTGAGGGAGGGGATTTCATGGAGGATTTCATGGCTGTGGTAACCGTGGGGGAAGAAGTGAGTTCCCGCGTGGAACATGCTTTAATTGTGGAGCCACAGACCATTATAAGCGTGAATGTCCAGATTTTCTATAATGCTCCTGGTGTGGGAAAAACATAAGTATGAAGAGTGCCCAGAGTTATACGAACATATGAGTCAGTAGCACTAGAAGGATAAGGGTGCTGTCATGGTGAGTATTAAGAAGGTGACGTGAAATGGCTCACGTGAGTAATGCGTGAATCGTAACTAGAGCTTTGTTATGGTGACAACAAGGGCGGAGTCTACACACACAAAATAAGCACCTAAGTAGAGACCTCTGTTTTCAAGGGAAGAGGTAGTACATGGGAAGTATCCAAACCTGCCTCACCGAGAAAGAACTCTATCAGAAACCATGGATGTAATTCAAGCTTACAACGGGAGATATAATGCTTAAAAGAGAAAACTAGAAAAGATGAGAAAAGAAGACTAGTAGAATCACCAAAGGATGACTTAGATGAGGTTAAGAAGGTGTGTAAACTATTGAGGCAAGAGAATTTTATTCCCTTGCTAGGAGCATGGTTGAGAGAAAAGGTACCACGCGTCGGGGAAGAGCACAAAAGGCAGATCCTGCATGCAAACCTCCCACCTCACAGCCTTGATTATGACAAAGAGATCACCTTGAACGTAGTAGTGGATGGATGGATACTTAGTAACATCCTCATTGACACAGTACGGAGGTTAATTTTCTCACTCTGGATGCCTAGCATTAAATGGGAAGACCTGCATTACAACCATCTTCAAATGTGTTGTATATGGAAAATAAGACAAAGGCAATGCCCATAGGTGTCTTGAAGGATACAACCATTACCATTTAGGGGACTAAGTTCACTAGGGATTTTGAATTCTTGGCACTTAACAAGGTAGATAATTTCCCAGTGTTACTTGGGCACCCGTGGTGCTATAAGAATAATGCATATCTTCGGTTTAACAAGGGGTACATAAGCTTTGAAAACAAGGAAGAGAGGGTGATTATACCACTTGCTAATGGAAATTCCTCACCCTATACTAAACCCCTTGGAGAGGAAGTCCTGGAAAAAATATATGTGCACTCCATAAGATATCCAGAGACCATCCACCCTACAGAAGGAGTCATCTAGTTTTATGATGTTCAATCAGTCAGTGATACTACTAGTATAGCATGTGATAATTGGGTACATGGGACTTATGAAATGATTGGGTGACATCTGAAAGGATTGGTGACCAAGGTAACCACAACGCGTACAGTTTGGCACCTAGGAGGAAAGGAAATAACCAAGTATTCTAGGGATGCATACCCTGAGGTCTTTTTGAGAGAAATGGAAGCTCAATGGAGGGAGGATGAGTGATGAGGTATGTTGGGTTATGTTTTGATAGGTGCGAAACGAGGTGGTGGGCCACGCATAGCGAAAACTTGTTGGAATGGCATGAAGTTAGAATTGTGCTCACTGTCTAATTCTTGAGAAGCAATATACCCACCGCTATCAAGGATTACAATGGCAATGAACCCACCTCTTCCCACATCCAGGTATGTGAGAGGGTCTGGGAGAAGGTGCGGAAGCTTTACCACCCTCCCTTTGGGTGCACAAGTTATATTCGACACTACAAGGTTATGCGTGTGCTTAGTACATCCATTCTGAAACTCGCCGCCAGACGGAAAATTGGCAGGAATTAGCCACGGCCTGGTTCACACATTCAAGTACCGAAGTACTAAGCAACTTGATTGATGAGGTGTTGCAAGATGTCAAGTGCCTCACTCGGGGATTAAACCATGGTGGAAGATAGATTAGTAGACTTACTTGGTGGACTGGCTTGGAGGTGTGGTTCAAGAGGAGGAACCAAAAGACATATAATTCAAGCGCGCGTGTGCTGAAAAGGAGAAAGGAAAGATGGTATACGTTATTGATGGAGAAGAGATGGAGAGCTTGAATGTCAACCATTCGGTTGGGATGTACGATGTAGTTGATAGTGTGGATGCATGTGTGCGTACATATCATAAATCACTCAAAACAAACAAAGTTAACATCAGCTCAGAGAAGGAGCCCAAGGAAGCTATCATTGGGGACTACTGGTCGGACAAGGAAGTATCAAATATCATCAATCTCTTGTGTGAATTTGAGGATTTATTCCCACGTAGATACCATGAGTTGAAAGGCATCCACCATTCATTGGGGGAAATGAGGATAAATTTGAAATATGGTGTGTGCTTGGTCAGGAAGAGGCCTTATAGGATGAATCCCAATATGCGCATAAAGGTTAAAGAAGAGTTAGACAAAATGATAGCATCCGGTATCATTGAGGCTATGGAGGAATCAGAATGGATAAGTCCAATGGTGATCAACATAAAGAAGGATGGGTGGATTAGGATATGTGTGGATTATAGGGAGTTGAATGCTATTTTTATCATAGATCCTTTTCCCACCCCCTTCACTGAAGAGATTTTGGAAGGAGTTGCTAGGCGCGAGGTCTATTCCTTCACGGATGGATTCTTGGGATATCACCAAGTAAGGATTACCAAGGAAGACCAAGAAAAACAACTTTCACCACCGAGTGGGGAAACTTTGCATACACGGTCATGCCCTTTGGATTCGTGAATGCACCCGCCGTATTTTTCACCCATAGTGGTACAAGCATTTCAAGACTTCTTACATAAGTTCCTTCAAGTATATTTGGATGATTGGACAGTGTATGGATTGGTCAAGGACCATTGTGATAACTTTAGATTGATGTTTGAAAGATGTCGGCAGTTGAGGATTTCCCTCAACATTAAGAAATGTGTCTTTGTAACTCCTTTTGGAATGTTGTTGGGGCATATCATATGTAAAGAGGGATTACTGGTGGATCCCACAAAAGTTACTGATTATTGTGGGATTAGGGAGCCCACCACCAAAGCACCATGCATCGATTTCTTGGACACACTGGGTACTACAAATAGTTCATCAAGGGATAGGCCAAGATTGTTGTGCCTTTGGAAATATTGCTCAGACATAAGAGTTCCTTTCAGTGGGGAGAGGCGCAACAGAGGGCATTTGACACTCTAAAATAAAGGCTTGTCACCGCACCTATTTTACGATTCCCATAATGGGATAAACCTTTCCGTGTCCATGTTGATGCCTCTGGTACAGCAATGGGAGTCATTCTTACTCAACCAGGAGAGGGGATTGTTGATCATCCCTTGTGTTTTGCAAGTAGAAAGTTGACACCAGCAGAATAGAATTATACAATGACCGAGCACGAGGCATTGTCAATGATCTACGCACTCCACAAATTTAGACAATATCTGCTAGCGACTCCCTTCATATTCTACACTGACCATATGGCCTTGAAGTATCTAGTAAACAAAGCAAAGTGTGTAAGGCGCATATGTTGTTGGGTACTTTTATTTCAGAATTTGAATTCAGAGTGGTGGTAAAACCTAGAAAGAACAATTATGGGTCGGATCATTTATCAAGGATTGATTCGGGAGAGGACGTGTAAAGTATCGAGGAAACCATGTCGACGCGTAACTATTCGGAGTTGCGCGCGCACGCCTCGAGTTAGAAGACATTGATTTTTTTCTCAAGGAAGGTATGGCACCCAAAGGGATGAAATCACTTTGGAAAGGAAAAGGTTAGCCATACATGCCACACCCTTCATGTTGATCAATGGGATTTGTATAAAATGGGTTGTGATGAGGTTTTGCGCGGTGTGTATTAGAACATGAACACATGGCCATAATAGAAGAAGCCCATGGTGGGATTGTTGGAGGACACTATGCAGGGAATGCAACCACACGTAAGATCCTCGTTGTCAAACTATGGTGGGAGATGATTCACCAAGATTGCATTGATTTTTGCAAGGCCTATGACCACTACCAACACCTTGGCAAACCTGGAAGAAGGGATGAGATGCCCTTGTGCCCCATCGCCAATGTAGAACCTTTTGAGAAATGGGTAATAGATTTTGACGAACCAATATCACCAGCTACATGAAGGACTAACTCATGATATATCATTACCTGTACTGATTATCTGACAAGGTGAGCAGAGACTCCACCCACTAAGGATTGCACCACATCTATGGCTGCTAGATTTTTATGGGATAACATTATCAGCAAGTATGGGTGCCCATTAAGTTTAACAAGTGATAGGGGCACTCACTTTTTAAATGAAACCATCAGGATTCTATTGGTAGAATTCATGGTAGCCCATCACAAGACTACCCCTTATCACCCTCAGGCAAATGGGACTGCAGAGGCATTCAACAAAATCCTTAGTCACACATTGACTAAGATATGTGATGTGGGTAGGAAGGATTGGGATGATAAGGTGTCAACAGTTCTTTGGGCATAAAAACAACGTATAAAATATTGAACAAGGCCACACCATTTCAATTGATGTTCAAATAGTAGAAGCTTTTGCTAGTCGAATTCATGCTACCATCTCTATGTATAGCGTCTGCGCAGGAGGGTTAGATGATGAGTAAGTCTGGAAGAAAGAATATATGAATTGATAACGTTGGATGAAAGGTGCTCACTAGCAATATGGAGCCAAACAACTGAGAAGGTAAAGAAAAATGCATGGCATGACTACCATATTAAGAACAAACAGTTTGAGGTTGGCCAAATGGTATTGCTATATGATTCAAAATTTCTACACCATCCTGGAAAGTTGAAGGTGCATTGGTTGGGTCCTTATGTAATTTCATACATCCTTGATTTGAGTGCATGTCAATTACAAGTTCTAGATGGAACAAAATTACCTAGACACTTCAATAGGAGTAGTGAAGCCCTACTATAAATAATGCTTCTTGGTGTTTGTAAATAAGGCAGTTTTGCTAGTTAGTTTAGAATTTCCTTTTATGCTTTTCCTTTCTTGTATTTCCCTTTCACGTTCTTGTTTTGTTTTGCACTTTGGACATCGGTAACCTTATTACTTTTTGACTTATGAATGCATAGAGGATCACACATCGTTTTAGTGTGGGGTAAGATGATGAAGAGAAACTTGGAGTTATTCTCGCCAGAGGATTTGGGTCGGTGGAAAAATAAGGTTACATTGGAAATCCACATACAAAGGAGAAAAGGTGTAAAAACATGAGGTAGGAGAAAGCAAGAATCATGAGGATGGAAGAAGTGTCCTTGGTGTCGGTAACACGCGCACAAGATTCTTCTATTAAGATGGATTGTTTTCGCGCCAGAAGTTTGGAAAATTTTTTGTGCAAAGATTAGGCGCGTAAGGAGAAGCACTGAAGTCGGGTTTTGTTTGAAAACACCACATTAAATATTGTCGTATGGTGGTAGGTAGCCTAGCCTTAAATACATAAAAGTGGGAAAAGCTATAAATACAAGAGTGGGCATTTCATTATTTTACTTTGCGAACACAAGAAGAGTGATTTTCTTTCAAGAGCTAGGGTTTCGAGAACTGACTCGTGCGAAGGAAAATCCCAAGAACTTAAGTGCAATTGGTCCGTTGGATCTACAAACCAGAGCAGAAGTGATTCATGGGTGTGAGGAACATTGTGAAGAAGCGTCGTGATCAAAGGAGAAAAATCTGAGATTAGGGTTTGTGTTTTAGGGCACAGGGCACACGAAGGAAAACTTTCAAACAACTCGCAAGTTAACCTGAGAATGAAAGCAAAGGGTGTAATGATGGCCACAAAACCAGTTGATAAACCTATAGAACAATCCAAGAAGGGAAAGGGTAAAGGAAAAGGAAATAAGAAACAAGAAGAAATACCCTTGGATACAAATGAGGAATGGTACTCAAAGATGCAATACCCGGATGGGGTTTTGCTAGGGCAAGAGTGGGAGTCCCACATAAGAAAGATGACCATGAATGACTACAATCATTGGTCAAGTACAATTGAGAAGGAAATGGCACTATAGCTCACATGCCCCCATAAATAAATGAACAAATTGATGGGTTACTGATCTATAGTGACATTGTCAAGGTGAAAATGGAGAAGGTAGGGCTTCTCCAAATTTTTGAGTTACCATATTTTGGGAAGCCCGAGCGCTTGTACCAGTGGTTGATGATGTGCATACATGAAGACTTATTCGCTTCGCATGGCACAAAATGCACATAACTCCCCAACTAATTTCATGCTTCACAGGCCTAAATTGTGAAGGGGACGCACTCGAAGATGACCTCCTAGATGAGGAGGAAATCAAAGAAACCATAGCATCCTAGGAATTGAAGAAGGGATCAAGGTACTATGACGTCTCGGATATCAGTGATCCGGTGATGAAGATGGCCACACACCTAGTCTCCAAGTTTAATGGACAAGAAAGGTGGACCTAGGTGAGCAAGCCCCGACCGAATGTCTACAGAAAGTCACAAAGGGAACCGTATACAACCTCTCCAAATATATTGTAGATGGAATCATAAGCAAGTGCGAGTAGAGTAGGGAGGAAAGATCTTATTTGGAAACATTATATTGACAATTGTATTCTCGAAGTCGTGGTTCTGATGCATCCGACAAGTTTGTGTGGGAGTAACCTACAAGATCCTTCTCCTACTAAGAGGTTTCAGAAATACACATGTGAATCAATGTCGGGGTACACAAGGCGTGCTTAGACAAATGGTATATACGCCTTAGGAATGCATTCGGAATGAATGGTGGATCCCCGAACAACTCCCTACAAAGTGACTAAAGGAGAAGCGAGTTCACAAACCACCAAAGACTTATGTATTGGCAATTTCATTTTGGTCGATGGAAGCTGGAGTCCATGGTGCAAACTCCCATTCTCGTTTACTACCCAATTTTTCCAAGCGGGAGTAAATAGATACAAGGAGTCAAAGAAATTAAACCTTGAGTTGTCCACCCTTGATAGAGAGCATAGGGAAATGAGGAAGAAGTTGGTCTACCCAGAGAAGTGCACATACGTTGAAAGGTATGTGTCACATGATGTGCATATTGTAAGGCCTTTGACCTTACCTATTGCTGGGAGAAATTCCACAAGGATTTACCTATGCATAAGGCCAAAATTTGAAAAGGGTGCGTACGTGGGGATGAGATATCCATCCTAGATGACCCTACTAGAAGGAAGAATCCCACACCAAAGCATAAGGAGAGGGAAGAGAAAGAGGAACAGAGGGTGGTGGAGAAGTAGGATGTAGGTACCGCGGGAAAAGTACCTACATCCGGAAGAAGAAGAGGACGGTGGTCAAGGAGAAGACCCCAGAACCTGTGAAGCCACCATCCCTTGAGGAACCCTTAGATGAAGAGAAGACCACATCCCTGACTCTAGAGTTTTTCAGCAAAGGAAGAAGAAAAGGGGATGGAAGAACTAGATTCTGAGGATACAGACAACATGAATGCCTATATAGGCAAAAAGGATGATGATGAAGAGGAAGAGCTGGAGGTAAATCAGGAGCTAATTAATGTCCATGATTTGGAGGAAGAGGAAGCAAAAGATGCAAATGATGCTTTCATCTTTGCAAGGAGGAAGGGTGCCCAAGGGGAGGAAGGCACATAGAACAAAGAAAGGAGCAAGGGGGCAAGTACCAAGGAGCTAGATATGCCCAAGCTCACTTAGGAGGAGGTGGATGAGAAAGTGACAAGGGAGGCGGAGAAGATGATTAATACCTTGGTCGATAAGGAATTGGAGCGCAGCGCGAGCTCGTGCTCGGTGAATTCAAGGAAGAGAAAAGGGAGAAGAGTGTGAGTAGCACAAAAGGCCCAACTCTTACAGTGACTGTTCCAAAGGGTGTGTGCATGGGAAGTAAACACGCGAGAGGAAGGAAAATCAATGATGGGGTATGTTAATGACCCTAGCAAAGTTTTGTGCACACGCTTCTAGAGTACCATGCCCACCAAGGAGCTCACCACCATGGAGTCCTTTGATCTTGAGGGTGGATACCCATGCAAAAGAAAGATACTATCATGGGTGTTTGACTCCCACATTGATGATCCCGAGTTTGAGGTTAGCTAAGGGGTGATACTAGAGCTATTTGAGACAGAGGGGGTAAACCCCATCATAAACACACAACAACTGTCGGATGAGCAAGTATGTAATTTGCTCAACAAAGTCTCCATGGAGGTAGAGGCAAGGCTCTTCTCAGAAATGACAAGGTTAAAGTCTTGGAGGACTTGATGGAGAAGAGGAAGGAAGAAATAGTTGAGCTAACAAAGGAACTCAGCCTTGAAAATTTGATCAGCACTCAACTACAATGAGAATTACAAGAGGAGAAACCTAAAGTGCGCGAAGTTTCCAAGAAGGTGGAGCTCATATCCCAGGCTATTGTCATGAAGCACCCAGACCTTAACCCTCCTGTGTAAAAATATGGTTCCCCCTAGAGTGTCTTGAGGACTTGACTCGGATCCTCACCATGGAAAGGTAGCCTTTGGCCTTGGAGTCGGCAGAGGATGTAGCTACATGCTTAGAGCAGGAGGACAAGTTGAAAGTCATCGCACTCGTAGCTGAATACAACAAGGTGCTTGCTGATGTAAAAGTAACTACACAAACCACTGGGGTCGTATACGACCATTGCGCAGATTAGGATAAGGTGAGAAGTATGTTGCTTGCCAATGACGAGGCCGAGCTGAAGGACTTCAGGGAAAAGAATAAAGGTAATAGAGCAGAGTGAGAAAATATTCTAGCCAAGTAGAAAGAAAATATGAAGCTATTGAGATCCTTCGGGTTTCAATTAAAACCCAGCTTAAAGAGCTCTACAGTCATTATGAGGAAGATGGATGCCTTGGAAGATCAAGCTAAGGAACTAGAAACAACGGTAGATACCATAAACACAAAGGGGGAAGGATTAACCTTCGACAAGGTGAGCGCATTGGTTGGCGACCTTTGCAAGAGGGTGCAGGATGAAGTCAGTGCTTGGAATACACTAGAGGCCGACCTGCGAAAGAATTTTCCCCTTCTTCTTCTTTAGGTAGTTTTCCTTCTATTCTCTCTCTTCCCCATTTCTTTATTCTTTCCCTCCATTCTTTTCCAAGGAAATGCCTTGCCTTTTTGTACTTCACTCTTTGAAAAGGCTCTCGAGGGTGGAGAACAGTGAAGTGTGGGGTAATGTTGGGACCCTAATGTAGCTACCAAATATTAAAGGCGCATAGGTGCGCATGGCCGAAGGAAGCATGCAAGTTAAGGTGTGCGGGAAGGATTAAAAAGGGTTCTTAGAGAACCAAGGATGCGCTCCTACAAAGCACAATTTGGGACTTAGACATTTTCAACCTTTTAGACAGAACACATGAAGAGCGTGTTCCATTTGGATAAGTTTCCAACCTAGCAACAGGGTGTCCTCGAAGGAATACACCTTGCGATAAGAAGATCTAAAATTCTAATCATGACATGGAGAGGCATGCGTCCGAGGTGATCCACACCTTGACACTTGGGGTCATATCTGAGGTTGCAGAGGAGTTTGTTGGAGATCATATGCCTATATATATGCACGCCCTTAGCAAAGAAAAAAAAAAGGAGGTGAACACAAGGAAGGAAGCGGAGCTCTACAGAATTACTACAAGAACTATGGGATAAAAGGGGTAGATGATTATAGGAAGGATGTAATAAGGGAATGGGGAATGTAAATTTTGTTTCGAAAGTCTTCATGTATGGATCCAGATATGGCGCATGACTACGGTCTCCCCTTCTGTGATATTCTATAGTAATGCTATGAATGAATATGATAAGGTTACCATGATAATTGTATTAATATCTTCTCTCTGTATTATCTGCATATTTCTATTATGCTTTTGTTCTTGTATAATCATGAACCTTATTTGAATGTTAAGTCTATTTGTGGATTTACAACTTCCTAGTTCTATTAATTCTATTAAGTGCTTTTACTTTTGATATGACTGAAAGGGTATAGAATTCGTTCTGATCTCTATAGCTTTTTCATGTCCTTTAAAATCACTAATTCAAAATCATGAATGATGTCTTCCACTAAACTCACATAAAAGAGAGACTCAGCTCCCTCTCACGCACCTCGGGTGAGCACCCAATGCCCACTGGGTGATAGGCCGGCATGCATGAGGTTCCCTTATTCTTGGTGGGTGCAAAAATGACTACATGTGTTCATGAATAAAAATTTAGGAGGAATGGATTATGGATCCATAGACTCCATGGGTGAGGGTGGTGACATTGGTGAACGGGGTGGAGAAGGTTTTTGTCCTAAATGAGTTAAACATGGGCCTTCTTGGAGAATAGTTAGGCGAAGCCTATACCATTGCAGTCTTTATGTTTATGGGTGGCACACAGATGATGGTATGATGGCCTTGTTTGTAAAAACCAAAGCCAAATCCTTTCCATGCGCAACGGTGAAGGAAAATGTGGGTGAAGTGGTGGTTAGTGAGAGATTAGAGGTTAGATGAAAATGGATGTGTTTGGGATGGAAATTCAGGTGAATAGGTGGAAGTATCAAGTCCCCATACGTTAAGTTGGTGCAAAGGTGGGGAGGACCATAAGAGAATACCTCTCCTATGTGATATTCATAATGAAGATGTTGGCGTAGGTTACCGTAATCGTGTGGAGTAAGGAATGTGTTTATATTATAGAGGTGGTACTCCCCCAAAGTGAGGCATTGAAAAACACCCTCTAAGGGATCAGTAGTAGATATGTGGGTAGCGAGAATAGATGAATTACTAGGTGATTAGGTAGGAGGGGTATCAGTTGGTTGGGAAGTAGATGGGTTAGCTATAGAGGCTGTGGCAATAATAGGAATAGAATAGTTAGGCATGGGAGAGGTGGTGGTAGCATTGGTGGATGGGGTTGTGGGTGAAGGAGAAGTGACGGAAGTGGTAGATTCCTTAACTAGTACAAGGACATCATTAGGTTAGTATAACATGTTACAAGTTTTGAATGGTGATGGGTCATTGGGATGGTATAGTTATGTCCTTCATGTTCAAATTTTACACAGCGGTGTAAAGTTGAAGGAACACAACCCATGACACGAATCCAAGGTCGGCCAAGCAACATGTTATATTGGAACTCCCCTCTAAGATGTAGAATGATTCCAAGACAGTGTGAGGTCCCACACAAACGTGAAGAATAATGGTGCCAAGGGTGGAAGTGATGGCATCATTGAAGGAGCACAACATAATTGGGTTATTATGCATGCAATTTGAAGGGATGCATATTTGATTGTATGTGTGGGAGGATATGATGTTTATTCTAGCACGACCATCGATCATAATGTGTCGTACACATATATTATCGATATAGACGAGAGATGAAAAGGGTGGGATTAGGGTCATATGATTGGAGAAGTATGATCTCCTCATCAGAAAAATTGAGGGTGGCTACTTGATGAGTGGGCATGGGGGTAGAAGAAGGAGATGATTTGGTAAGAGAGGCCATGTGATGAGGGGTGATAATGGAGGCTACTTGGTGTGGGGTCGATAGTTAAAATCTTGATGGATTACAAAACCTCCATGAGGACTTGTCGATGAGATTTAGAGGTTTGGACAAGATCGTACAAAGACATTTTTAGAGGGGATTAATGTAATTGTTTTATCATTGTACAATGGGTGATCCCATCAGAAATAGGGTATGTGGGTCCTCAAATAGTTATTTTAGGTATGGGTGCAGATGGTATATTAGGCATAGGATTGGTTGATGGGTTAGTTGCTTTTTATGTTCCTTTTTCCTTTTGGGCACGAGTGGCAACTTGGATCATGTTAATCTGAGGGTAAAAGGTAGATGGAAAAAGTATATCATGAGTATTATAATGGAATGATGGAAAAAAACCTAATGTGAGGTACAAACCTTGTGAAATGAGAAGGGCACACTGGCATTTAGGCGGTGTTTTGGCCAACTCTTTAATATAGACCATGTTGATCTCAAATTTTGGAGGTGGATAAAAGGGTTATGGAGGTGGTGATGTAGGTCGCTGAATAGGTAGTGGGCGGGATGTATGGTGATAAGTGAAGATGGAATAGGGTCCTCATCAAGAAGATCATTATCATTGAAATTTTCTTCAGGAGGACATAATTGGAGGAGAATGGTTTTGAGAGCCTTACAACCCTCTACATCATGTCCTGACACATGATGGTAGGCAAAAAATTTAGTTTCATCAAACCCTTTTGGTTTGGGTTTGAGGGGGTCATAAGGTCTAAGCAATAGTAATGTGATGACCGAGGTCTCTAAGAGGTTGGCTAAAATGTTGGCATAGGACCCTGCCAATGGATCACAATGGGAAGTGAGTGTGGGTTTGGGTAAAGGTGTGGATGATTGTGGTGGAAGAGGTGTTATAGAGGTGGCATACATTTGATCACCGGTTTGGTAGGTGGTACTTGTCTTTAGTTTTGATGGTATATTCTTGGGTAAAGGTGTGGTAGAAGAACTAGAAATGGAAGGTGTTGTTGGTTTAACTACCTTGTTTGAGGGTAGTGGGTTCTTGTCTTTGGATTGCACCTTCTTGGGTAAAGGTGAGGTGGGAGTATGTGATGTAGAAGGAAAACAGATGGTGGAAGAGGACGGGTTACCCATGGGGACAATGGACGTGCAAAGTGAAAGTGGTTGGTGGAGGAATGTATGGGTTGAAGTCGAATAGGTAATGTTGGGGTTATGGTAGTTGGTGGAGGTATAGGTGGTAATAAATGTATGAGTGAGGGTGAGGGTGTTTGTTGTGCAGGTAAATTGGGTGTAACAAAGGATCGTGATGAAGAAGTAGGTTGTTTAGCTTTTGATTTTCCTTGGGTAGGGGTTGTTTGGCAAAGGTTGATGGATGAGGTCCTAGGATGGACACAAGGGAGAAGGTGATAAAGGTGTGGTGGTGAGACCAGTGTATACATCCTAGAAGGTTGGGTCTTCATTTTAGGTGGAGGAATATTTTTTCTATAAACTTGGGACGGTGTGGATAAGTCTAATTTGATGGGTAGATGGACAAGACTGGATGTCAACATGATACACAGGTAGTGATTGGTCTAGAAATGGGTGAAGATGTAGGTGCGGGTAGGTTCTTAGGTGTAGGAATGGTTTTATTTGTGGGTAAAGGTTTGGATGTAGGTAAAGGTGATGAGGAAGAAGTCATTTTAACATGCATGGTCATGGTCGATTTAGTTGTCATAAATACCTTTAGATAGATTATGGAGGTATTTGTAGGCAACATTTGCATTTGATTCGAAAAGGGGAGCTGAAGACGTCCCCAAAGCATGGAATTATCAATGTAATCTAAGTGCTCAAATCGGTTGTGAAAACAGAATTGTTGTAAGAGGAGATGTAGTTTGTTTAGTGGCAATCCTTGTAAAATATGTCTATGAGAAAGGGAATTGGTTATCCTAGAACTCTTTGGGTAAATGAGCCAAGACCAGATCAACGAGATCCTCGAATGCTAATGGGGAATTATCCCCAATAGGTAGTGGCGTGTCTAAATGATCTCCCATGGGTAGGAGAGATGGTAGGTGGGGTGAGGTATATTCCTCTTTCGGTGGAGGAGAAAGTGATGATGATTCTCCTACAAGTAGGAGAGTTAATACCATTGATTGTTTCATAGGTTGAGAGGTAGATAGTGAAACAATGTCGGTAGAAAATGTGGACTCCTCCACGGGTGAAGGGGGAGATGAAGAGGACTCCTCTGTGGGTGAAGGATTGATGAGGTATGCTCCTCTATAGGTAGAGGATCTCATGCCATAATTTCCTTGATAGACGAGAATAGGTGGAAATTGAGGAACACTTGGTACAATATCAAAAATAGTGTGGAATTCATGGACATTGATGTCATTGGTTGAAGGTTCACCACTTTGATTAGATTATGGTGTATGGTTTGGGAATGACTTCTTAAAGATATGTAAGTTTTTATTTTTCGGTGCATTCGGGTTGTCTAGGACGAGATCTCCATTATCTAACATTTCCTAGACAATGTTCTTAAAAGTTATGCAATTACCATCATTATGGCCTTTGATGCAATGATAATTACAATAGTCATGTTCTTTATACCGTGTGGGCATAGGGAAAACGGGATTGAAACTAGTATGAGGTTTTATGGGGGGTAGTGTAATGGATTCGACTTTAAGAAGCTTTTCTAAGACAGAAGAATAGGGCTCTCTAATCGAAGTGTTCTTTCACTGTTCCCATTGGGACTGAAAAGTCTGTACAAGAGAAATATTGGAGGAAGGTTTGGCTTTATTAGATCGATGGGATAGACTAGATTTGAGAACTACCATGTTGGCAGATCCTTTGGCTTTTGAATAATTGTTTTGGGGCTTTGAAGATGAAGAGGTGTCATTTGATTTTAACGCAGAGATTTTGTTTCGTAATTGGATTTTCTTTTCTTTAATGACATGAATATCCAAATTTCGTGCCATGGTAAATGCTTCGTCAAAGGTATGGAAGGTTTGTACCTACAGATTTGGTGAGATGTGTGCGCACAAGCTCCAATGAACAACTCTATAAGATCAACTTGAGGTAAGTGGAATATTAATTGGTTGATAATACTTCGCCAGCGAGCAAAAAAATATACGATAGATTTGTTTTCATACTGTCATGTCGAGTATAGGTCAGTCATGGTGAATTTTTTGAAAACATTGATTAAGAAGTGGTCCAAGAATTCTTGAGCCACTTGGTTAAAGGAGTAGATGGAATGTCTGTAAACCACTATACCAATCTAAGGTGGGTCCTATCAAGGACATGGGGAATTTTTGTAGGAGTAAAGCATCGTCATGGGAAATTAGATAGCACCCATGTTTGAATGACCACAAGTGTTGTTATGGGTCTTCTTTACTATTGAAATGGTTGAACTTAAGAATTTCCCAATGTATAAGGTATGGGTGAATGGGGATAGATGGATGAATAGGCTCATTACATATTTCATCATAAGTTAAGGAGTTGTGAGAGCTAGAAACTAATGCTTCTAATGTTTGCATCTTTTCCATCATCATCCTAATGAGGTCATTAGTGGGTTGTGAGGAATGGGTGCCTCCTACAAAGAAAGGGAGGTTGATGATGGGTGTATGATGTGGATGGCATCCCAAAGATATAGGATTGCTGATTATGAAAACTATGAAGGGGGAATAGATGCAGTAGAAGATATCTTGAATAAGCAATAGACAAGATTGGGGGTTTCTGGTGATGCATGTAAATAGGTGGGGTAGTCGTAACGACTCTCATACTAATTGGGGGTAGAGATTTTTGGATGGAAAGGATGAGGTTTTTGAATGGGGTGAGTGTTTGTGACACCATGGGTGGTCATGATGTAATTGGTACATATGAGGTAAAGGGTGCGAGATGGGGCCACACTAAAGATGGTTGGTGAAGGGATGGTTGACACCACGGTGCGATAGATGTCGTTGGTGTAGTAGTTATTGCAGATGTGGGGTATAGTTGAGATACCATAGGGGATAAGGTGGATGGAGGAAATGTTGAGCTATAGGTAGCTAACGCAGAAGTGGGGCGATGGCGGAGGGATAGACATAAGCATGTCGTATATGAGTTGTCCCAAGGACTAGTAGGTGGAGGAATGGGCAAGGTAGTGCTGCAGGTAGCGGGATTTTGGTTAATGAGTCTTACAAACTCCTCATCGCGAGTACTAATGGTCATGGGTTGACTTGGATCCATAGGTGACAAGATAGAAGCGTGATGGGCTTAGTAGAAGAGGTCAAGCCCGACATGAAATAAAAGGGTGTTGGTTTGGCTATGAGTCATCACCATGTGAATTAGCGTATAATCTTGGTAAATTATATTCTCGTAAATGACACAAACAAATAGTAGAAATGGAAAAGGATTGACTCCGGAAGTAAAATGGTCGTGTTCTAATTAAAAATTAGAATGAGAGGAATTGACAATGTCTTAAATAATCGATGGCAGTTAAAGGGTGACAGATGATAGCGGTTATAGTGACTAATACCTAAGTTACTATAGGAAATTGATAGTTTTAGCAAATTAGGCCAAAAACTAATGAAAATGAAATAAGGAAACTGTATATGATAGTGATATTAGAATTATGGGGATATGATGATGTCCTGAGAATTTCAAATAGAATAGAAGAGGTGATAAATTCCCATTTGGGTAAAATAACCAAAAGAGATGGAAATCGACACTTTGGTTAGGTAAACTGATGACAGTCAGATGGAAACTGGTGTCGGTCACTGACCAACGTTGTTACTATGAAATTTGAAAAAGCTGAATAAAAATTGGATTTGTAAATTGAGTCGATTGGGTATCAACCCAGAAGTCTGAGGATGATAGTATTAAACCCTAACACACTCAGAAATAGTCAGAATACTCCAATTATGATGGTGGAGTGTGAAAGGAATGGGAAAGTGGATAACGTAACCTCACAACTCAAAATGCAACTCAAGAAAAAGCTAAGAAAAACACGCAAATCCTATAAGTGAATTTTATGTGTTCAGCTTATGCTATTTAAGACTGACTTGTGAATTCATAATAAAAAAATTTAGTTGGGAAGGCATCCTATGAAGAGGCAAATTCTAAAGGGTGGTTTCAAAGTTATGTTTTGAGAGAGGCAGTCCTTTCTCTAAGTTAATGACTAGACAGAGAAACCAGTGGGCACCCATTGTCAATCCTCTAATCATGTGATCATTGACAGCTTCTTCCAAGTAAGGTGTTGTTTAAGAAGATGTGTGAATTTTTATTTGTGCAATTTGGAAAAGAGAGAGAGATAGAAGAGAAAGTGTTTCTACGATTCAATTATGTCAACCATCAGTTGGGCATGACTTCCAGCGTATAGGTTTCCCTTAGTTTTTAATGTGAGCTAAAATGCAATATACAAGGATGAAATGCAACAGATTTTAGAACCCAAATTGACAATTAAATTTGATGTAGAAAATTATGAATAGGTTAAGAATGTGCATGTTCACTACTATGCAAATGCATGAAGAAAGAAATGATTCGTTTTAAACACCACATCACAAATGTCTTTTAGACAATTAGAAGACAATAATGTTACCAGGAGAATATTAAATCTGTCTTTTTCAAAAAGAAAGAGACACACAAAATTTCCCTATATGAAGAAAATACAATGAACCTAAGAGAGGGTCCCACTGGGCATGCCAAAATGTTTCACCGGATTCTTGATAAAATTTAATGAAACAGATAGAGGGTGATAGGCCAAGGAGGAATACTTGTTTGCGAAGTTGGTTGAAGGTTGTGCACACGTTGTTTTTATTTTTTATCCATGATGACCATGAAGAACTTCCTTTTGGCTAGGAAGAACTACCTACAAATGTAAAACAAGACCACAAGAAGAATATTAAACAATATATGTCAGTGGACTGCCTAGCGTGTGCTAGATCTAGGAAGTGTGATACTTCCTAGATGGTTGTCAATCCACTATTTAATATAATTTAATGCAATAAATAACGTAAAAAAATAACATCCTACTGTATTTGATATGATTTAGGTATCTCATTCAAATACAATAAGAAAATCTAATCTAACAGTTGGGTTATGATCGATCCGGAGGTTGGGTAGGTGGTTTGGTTTTTATAGGTTTGACAGAGGTCTAGTAAAGGCTACAAATGATTCTAGGTAGTTTGGGGATGGATATTAGCTTATTATCCTAAGTTGGGTTATCAAACACAAATACCAATGTTGGTCGTGTGGTATGACTGATGACAAATTATCTATGACCGATGAGAATTTAGGGTGGATAAGGGTAGAATAGTTAAATGTCGTGAATAGCCTGAGTCCAGTTCTTTCGTGTCTACACAGAGAGAGATGGGGAGGTCTCATGAAGTGGCTTCTGTAGTGTATATGGCTTGGGTGAGTTTTTGTGAGGTTTTAGGGATGACAAAGTCAACTTAGTGAAATTTTGTCAAAAGATGCATTAACCGACGCTGGTCGATGACCGGTGTTACTTGAAGGGGAAATCAATGATGGTCCAGTGGACTGATATCGGTAGGGGCTGAATGGTGGAAATCAAATAAACTTGGTTTCGAGCTTCTCTATGATTGCACAAAGAATGGAAGAAGGATGGTTAGGCTTGTAAAAATTCTAGGAAGGCTCAGAATGCCTAGAGTCGATATAAAGGGTTGAATGGTTGTGGGTGGTTGGATGGGTGGATTGACAAGAAAGTGGGGATGGTGGAATGTAAAGGAGAATATGATCTAATTCAACAAAGATAAAGAAACTCGTAATCCAAGCAAGCATAAAATGATGCGAGATCAAAACACACTTGTATTTGCAGTCTTGGTTAGTGGAAGATAGAAATGGTTGATCTATGAAACTTGTGATCAGTGTCATGGTGGTGCTTCTCGGAATGTTACCGTGAATTCCAATGCCTTCATATCAATATTAGTGCTAGCTAGGGTCATTTGGATGCTCGAACAAGCTCTGGTTCGTGCTTGAATGCAAATCCCTCTTTCTCTAAAACTTGAAAATGATCACTTCTCAAAATTTACCACCTCTGAACAAGGTTACCAAAATGAATATATATTAGCCGATGATGGTTTAGATTAACCAGATTTGGTTTAGGATTAACGTGTTGGTTATGATGGGAAATCATATGTTTAATAAAATAGCATATCTTGGCTATCTTTTCGCTAGTTTTTCTCATTGGCTCAGTCTAAAATGGTATTTTGTGCTTAGATAAGTGGGCATGTTGTTAGAGGAAGAATAGGCATCTAATTTTAGGGTTAGACTAAGTCTTAATTAGTTATGGTAAGTAGAAATTGAGTCTTAGTTAAAAGAAACATGCTAAGAATAGGTCCATGATGAGGTGTCTAGGTGATGTGGCTAGGTGAGGTGGTCAAGTGAGGATATTAATTAAAGTAATTAATTTAATTAATCATGTGCACTATGGGATATGAATATGTAAGGTATGGTTAATTTAATTAATGGGGTTATAAGGGTGGTACGACCTAATTTTGGTGTCTCAGGTGATCTCAATGTATGCCCCTTTCGGAAAAAGGGGAGTGATAGTAAGAATGAACATTGAGACAAAATTCTAATATGAAATTATGCAAAAATGACCAATGTGAATAATAGTAAATATTGCAAGAGTGTGTATAGATCAAGAAGAAAATATGTTAGATTGGAATATAACACTATGGAATGTGAATCATATGATACTAGGTAAATTTTTGAATTGAATGGCATAGACATTGAAGAAAACAGTAGAAGCAGAGCTCAAGATATGAGTGAAAGGGTGTAGCATGTATTAGTTGTAAGAATGTGCACAAATAGTAATGGTGTCCAAATTTCTCATTTATAATGAAGTTAATGTACTAGCTACTAAATAAATTAGAAACTCAGAAATGAAGGAGGGTTTATGTTACCTCAAATGTGATACAGTGTTAGATGGTGATGTTTACTATTGCAAATCGATAAAATCAGAAAGAAGACTGAAAAAAATTTGGATTAGATGGTTTATGGGGATTTCCCAAAAAAGCGGACCCGATAAAGCGTTAACTTCCTTGGTGGATGTTAACCCCCATTTTTTTTTAAAACAATGTAAAAAAGAAATGTATTTTGATAATATACAAAGACCGAGAAAGTATAGAATCAAAAGCACTATTGATTGATTTATATATAGATCTGATCAAAACAAGTGAAAAGAAAATGTATCTAGTCTAGGTTGATGGCAACCCAGACATGTGTGAGGACAAGTCGTTGGTGACCCGGAGTCCGAATTAAGAAAATAAGAGAAATACGTAGACCTGTTTAGGATCGGAATGCAATTTGGAAGCTGCAAAAGTCTGGAAATGCTAGAGACAACCTACAGAGAAAATATGAAGGGTAGAAACTAGGAAAACATTAAGAAACAAGGATAAAGGTAGGGGATTGAAACCATGATCTTGATTGACAGAAATTGGGTGTAAACCACTTGATTTTGTTGTGACATATAGATTGGATGAGAGTTTATAAACCTGAAAGAGAGGCTAAGTACATGCAAGGGTTGGGGATGACTCTGGAATAGAAAAGCAAGGGTTTGTGAGGCTGAGTTGACGACAACTGTTAAGGTCAATGGAAAATTTTACAGAGATGGATAAGGCTGAGTAGAGGCAAACCAAATGGAGAACCTGCAAGTATAGATTGGTAGAAGGAAGTTGATGATGAAGCTATGATATTTTCTGAAAAATATCGATCACGATTGACACGTGCACATTGTAAGGAAGTATAGGAGGTCTATAATGGCTTCTAGACTATCTAGACATAGATGATTATTTACAGGATGTGAGAAAAGCTTCTGATTTGCATGCATTCGATAATGAATGGAAAGAAAGTGCTTGGATTTATAGATTCGATGGTGACTGAGCTGGGTCATCGCTGATCATGGGGAAAGTTTCCTTAATGGGAATACTTTTCTATTTATGGCATGATTTCTTGTTTTTTAGGAGTTTTCTGAATGCTTTAAAGCATTATGTGGGAAGGGGTTGTTTGGGGATGAGATGTAGATGAGTTGGTAGTGGAGATAGGTAGGAGAAAACGTAAGGAAAAGTGTAGGTGTAGATTTAGAATAAAAGCATTCAAAAATGGAAAGTTGGTTAGGGCATGATTAATTAATTAATTAATTAATGTTGATTAAATAGGATTTAAAGATGATGGGAATTGAAACGAACGATAACCGTGATCGTACCAAGCCAAGAACATAGATGCTAATCAAATATCATGATTAATAAGATGAAATCAATTCACCAAAATAACTTTACATAAACCTTTACAAATAAATGAGTAGCAATATCATATATTATTATGGAACTCAATGTAATACATTGAGAATGTGCCTACTTAAATAGGCAAGGAATAACAATCTAAGAACCACAAGGTCAGTAGATCAAGCCATAAATCAAGGAGATAACTAGTCATCAAAGAACTAGTCAAGACCATAGATTTAGGAGAGAACTAGACATCAAGGATCTAGTCAATACCATAGATCAAGGAAAGAACTAGCCAATACCATAGATCAAGGAAAGAACTATACCTGAAAACTATATAATATCTCCTAATATCTAAATAAATAAAAATAAATATCCACACACATAAGTGGGTGAGGATAAATACAATAGAGATAAATAATGTACCTAGGTGAACATGAGCTCATGTAAATAGCTACTCTAACACCCCCTCAAGTGAAGCTAGGGGCAAAAATAGAAGTGGCATGTCCACAGTATGAGTCATGGCAACTAGGCCTGATGAGGTACTCATGTATAATAACTGGGAAAAAGGGACACCGCAAGGTACCCAAAACCAGTAACAACAAAGTAAAGAGAGTAAAAACCCACTCCAAGGCATCCCAAGAAGATTGGCTCAAAAAAATCGTATAATGTTGAAGAATTTTTGTGTGCACTGTGGTATGAATCTACTGCTTGATCATAGAACTCAAAAATAATTGACACTGGGCTTCACCAAAATAGCTCCATACAAGGAGATTGTCAATAGAGTGATGTCGAAAGTGCAAAAAAACACCAAACATAATTCAATCAACTGCTACAAATAGGTGTGCCACGATCCAAGAACAATAACCAAAGTAACAAGGCAAGGACACAAACTCCAGAGTGTCATGATCCAAGAAAAGCCAAGGTAACAAGGTAAGGACACAAAACCCGAAGAAACAAGATCAACACCACACCCTCCCATACTTTGCTGAATGGGTGGAGTGATGCTACAAATATGTATGAGTTGCCCAAAATCAACTACTCGAACATTGAAAAAATAACATTGGAATTCACCATAATAGATCCCTCACAAGAGATACTGTCATCATGCCAAAAGCGTCAAAAATACAAATACAAAATCTCTCAACAAACAAAAGAGATACACTACACCTGCTAAAGAAAAATGCTCAAAACAAGAAGCATCACAATGCAGAAGGTATAGAAGGTGGAGCAAGAGGCCAAATGGTGGAGGAGCCATGCTTGTAGAGTCCTCTCAACGAATGCCTATGTCGCCGCCACGAGTGATCAGATATCCACCCCAAATCAACATGGATGGATGAAGAACATGCCTCGCTTATGACTTGGTGCAAAATGCACAATAGGTCTATGCAAAAGAAAATTAGAATGTGTGTCAGTTTGATCATGTCTGACCACTGAAATCTCAGGTTTCTCAAGTCTGAGTGAAGGTGTAGAACTCATGTGGTTCTAATGATCCTCAGAAAGAGTCGATCGAACAAAAAAGGAGCTCTGTCAATGTGTGATCCCAATGAAGTATCTTCTCGAAAACCAATGTCATGATGAGAATTCCACTTAACATGTGGAATAGAGGAAAAAATACCTTGTGAATGTCTGCCAATGACTCCACTAGTGAGACCCATAGAACGGAGCATGCGAGAACTGAATGCAGTGGTATGCTTCTCAAAAAATCCATGTAGCTGAGCAAAAGTAGGATACACAACATGTGGTACTATAATAGGCACATATGTGGAAGAGCATGCAATAACAAGCCTCACAGGTTTAGAAGCATCAAAAGCAAGTTCAGGCTCAAAGACTAGTAGATCAATGTCAGTGGGTACAAGAGAAACAGTTGCAAGTGGACTAGGAGCATGGATATGGTTATCCACAATATGATGGTGATGTTGTAGGCTAGCAAGTTTGTTTTGCAGGGAGTGTATTATTGTATCCTTATTGTGAATGAGTGATTGTAGAAGATAATTTCACTTCTTGAGAGATCTATTTTCTTCCACAAATTTTACAATATCCTCTTGAATTCCACATACTTCAAAGAAAAGCATATCATTCTTAGAATCCATGATAGGTACAAACTGTAACTCCCAAAAGTTTAGGACATCAAGCTCAACCAAAATTGCATCCATAATTGATTACAACACTCCTCCATATTTGGCACTTTATAATTATAGTGCAAGTCTCAAAATAAATAACTCCAATGGAAAGAGCATGAAAAAACAAGCACTTTTGCAAAAAACGGCACTCAAAACCGAGTTACCGATCAAAAGTTACAAGCTTTGCAAGATTATGCTCTACTTATTTATTTTAGTTGCCACTAAAACAAAATAAATTGTTGTTTCCTTCATCACACAAATAAAAATAAAGGGGGCTGAAGTTAAGCACCAACTAGTAGGAATCACAATCTTTAAGCCCTCATATGACCATGCCATATGACCAAGGGCTAAGGATTTTAATTAGTTCTCAAGAAATCCAACAAACCCAATATAGAATCCCACGTTTTAACCAAATTCTGAAATATATGAATATATAAAAAAATTATTTGTAAAATAAAACTTACAGATGGATGTCAATAGCAATCTCCTGCTCTGATACCATGAAAGGAATGATAACCGATCATACCAAGCTAAGAACACGATGTTAATTGAACACCACGATCAATAAGATGAAAGCAATTTGTCGATAACTTTACATAAACCTTTGCAAATAAATGAGCAGCAATATCATATATTATTATGGAACTCAATGCAATACTTTGAGAATGAGCCTTGCTTAAATAGGCAAGGAATAACAATCTAAGAACCAGTCAAGGTCATAGATCAAGTCATAAATCAAGGAGATAACTAGTCATCAAAGAACTAGTCAAGACTATAGATTTAGGAGAGAACTAGACATCAAGGATCTAGTTAATACCATAGATCAAGGAAAGCACTATACCCGACAACTAGATAATATCTCCTAATATCTAAATAAATAAAAATAAATATCCACACACATAAGTGGGTGAGGATAAATACAATAAAGGTAAATAATTTACCTAGGTGAACATGAACTAAGGTAAATACCTACTCTAATAGGAATTTAATTAATTAAGGGGGATAAATTAATTAAGTGGGTATTTGATTAAATAAGGAGATGAATAGAATAAAATATGTGCATGTAGGCGATGAGGGTATAAATACTAAATTTAGGTGTCTACATTTTGCCCCTTTTTGTTGAGTGGTTTGGGCTAACAAGCCATGAGAAAAAAAATGAGAGTTAGATGAGGATAAACAATAGATGATAAGCTCCCCCTCAAACGGGGATCGATGACATCAAGGGAAATTAATGACACACTTTTTCAAAAGGTAGATGATGAAGGGAGGGTGAGTGATGAAAACATGGGTGAAATCATAAACAAAGCAAGATGCTCCAAGAAAAAGGATCACAATAAAGATGAAAACTATGGTGGTGACTTCAATATCACATTGGTAAGGAGACAATTGCGGTCTCAATGGAGATGGACAACAACATTCTTCGAACTAGTGAGTGGGTGAAGATCACTATAGTATGGATGCAGTCGGGATGACCAATGTGTCATAGGAAAGTCATCAAAATATGTGCAACTATATGCAAAAAGTATGCGAAATCCTTCGTACACGAGGAATCAAATGAATAGGCATGCATCTACAAGGGATGAGGATGAATGATATGGTGCCCAATGGGACACGAAAAATAGCCAAGAAGGAAAAATGAAAAAGCGAGTGATACAAAGTAATATTCTCCAAAGGGAGAAAGTATATGGTAAAGTAAAATATGCCCCAAATGGGGAAATGTATGGCCACAAAGTGGGCTTTGCAAGCAAGTTGAATAAGATTGTGAAATAAAATGGCCAAAGAGGAAAAACTAAGGCCCGAGAGGAATTTGAGAGTAGACTTGAATAAAATACCCGAAGGGAAAAGGTATATATGGCTGCAAAGGCAAAGGAAGAAAGGAAATATTGAATAAAAATCCCCAAGGGAGAATAGATATGGCCTTGAAGGAGGACTTGAATGTCAAAAAGATTAAATAAGATCAGATGAGGTGTGGGATAAGATGTGACTTTAATAATAATGACCTATGGGTATGAACGGCACTATGTCATAGTGAGGAATGTATGAGGAAAAGATGACTTTAACTACATTGGAGGTAAACAAAAAGGGGATCCATGTAACACAAGGCACATGTGACCAAAGTAGATGCTAGAAAATAACCAATGATAGTTAGTCATTTCAAAGATCACAAGGAAGAAATAGATGATATAATCTCATAAACCTAATGTTAACACAACAAAGAGGTTTGAGATGAAACTAGTAGAAAGGAATAGGGTTCTCCAAAAGTGGTGTTCCCTAAAACTATGCCCCAGCTCTGGGAAGGGGAAAGAGAAAGTTGATCAATGTAAGAAACTTTCTTAGCATGTTGGTAAAATGTAAGGTTGATCAATGTAAGAACTCTTCAAATTCCATAAGGATTAGCCATCCTTCGAGGGTATGGTCTACTTTATACAATATAGATGGAAAAAATAATATATATGATATTTTTCCTTTGAAGGATCACCATTTACTTGACCTTTGATTTTGATTTTCATACTTCTGATTTCTTCTCTTTTTTTTTGCATGAACAACTGTCCTTCAGGATCAGTCTAATTTTTTTATAACTTTGATTTCGATTTAAGCATCCATGAATTTTGATTTTACATGGGAGAGAGCTAGGACTAGCTAAGTAGACCACTTAGGAGGGAATAATGATGTACAAAAGACATCCCTAGACCCTTTTGCATGGTTCAAATAGGTGAATAAAAAGGTGATGGATGTGATGATTGCAGAATTCTCACCAAAGAGGGAGAACCTATCCATAAGGAATATGCTACGGGCAAGAGCTATGGTGCCCATATTTAAGGTCACATATAGGAAGTGACAAAAGACCACATAGTTCCAAATCATCATGATGAGATATGGAAAGGGATGAGATGGAGGAATGATTTGAAGACATGACTAAGGGCACATTGGTAAATGTACTAACAATAGAATGGCAAGAAGTGCAATGCATTAATCAGTTCCACTTCTAGTTCACCATCAAGGGATGCCAAATGATAGGCTCTGACCCATACTTGTGTGTAATAACGTATGGTCTAATATAATTAGGGGAAAAATTTCCATGTTGGATCCTTTCTAGAGTAGTGACATTCTAATTTTCTTTGAGGACAAGGTTTTCGACATTAAAGTCACATTCCTTAACATGCTTATTATAAGAAAATTTAATGCGCTCCCGATAAACATGATAATGAGCGATAAGGTGATACTCATCTAGTATCTCGAGTTGTGCTAGATGAGCTTGGTGATAGTCTTCATCAGAGATGAAGTCACGAAGGATATACATAAAGATGGAATTTGGACTTCAAAAGTAAGAATGGCTTCAGAGCCATAAATAAGAAAGAAAGGTGTAGCCATGGTGGAGGTACGAATGCTAGTGTGATAGACCCAAATGGCGAAAGGAAGCTAGAGATATCAATTACATACCGCTTGATAAATGGTTTTGGCAAGAATGTTCCAAAGGGTTTTATTGGTAGCTTCAGCTTGTTGTTAGCTTGGGGATAATATGGGGAAGAGAAGTTGAGTTAGATGTTGAATGCATTACATATTTTCTTGAGATATTTGTTTTTAAAGGACTTTCTGTTATCCATAACAAGCTTGTGAGGAATGTTGAAGTGGAAGATGATGTGTTGATAAATAAAATTAATGATTGGGCCATTTAGTTGAGGTGAGTGGGATTGCTTCCACCCATTTGGTGAAATATTCTATTGCGGTGATGATAGAATGATGTTGTTGTGAAGAATGAGGATTGATAATACCAATAAGATCAAGGCCCCATTGTGAAAAGGGCCAAAGGTCCTGAGTCAGGCTACAAAGCTTGACTAGGAATACGAATAATATTGGAATGTTGCTAACATTTTTCACATTTCTTAACATACTCATAAAGCAATCATGATTTACAAAAGGCTATTAATAGCTAAGACAGAGAACATGTTTGGTAATGGCTAAGCGACTAAATTTTCTACCACAAATACCATCATGGAATTCCTGGATGGCTTGATATGATTCATGATATTTAAGACATCAGAGAAGAACACCATCAAATCCACATTTATAAAGAATGCCACCAAGCATCACATAGCGTTGAACATGCCGAAGAAGGTACCTCTTAGCATTTTTGGATAGCTTAGGAGGAAGGATGGATTGGGATAGATAATTGAATATTTGAGAATACCAAAGATTTGATGAATCAGATTCAATAAGGTTAACCTAAGGTAATTCATGGAAAGGTCGATCATGGTGATGAATAATGGTAGGGAGTTTAGACTCCTCTGTTTTCCATAGGATGAGAGCCACAATGGACATCATTATGTCAACAAAACAATTGGTCGATCGGGGACATCTTGGATGGTGTAGGAATCAAAAGCTTCAAGGAGAAGATGAACAATGTCATGATATTTTTGAAGAGTATCATTTTTACATTGATACTCACCCATGACTTGTTTGACTATAAGCTCAAAATCCCCATAGATATCAAGAATTTGGACACCTAAAAGGAGGCAGTTTCGAGACCTAAGATGAGGGATTCATACTCTACCATGTTATTTGTACACTCAAAATTGAGTTTATATGCAAGGGGAATAGGAGTTTCCCATGGAGGAATGAGAACAACGCCAACACCTCCCCCTTGCTGAAATTTTGATCCATCAAAGAAGAGAGTGAATTTAAGAGTGTCATATTCATGATGAAATTGATTAATGGATTCGTCTAGAAATTTCTCATGAGGTAAATGTGTACTAGGAAGAGGGGCTTCTACCAATTGGTCAGCAATAGCTTGTCCCTTAATGGATTTTCAAGAAATAAATTCAAGGTCAAACTTTTCATGAGCATGAGCCATAGAGTAATGTGATCATTGTGATAACGTTTAGAATGCAATGTTTTGAGAAGATGAAAGCTGTAATGACATAAGTCTTGTGATTGATAAGATAATGTTGAATTTTAGATGTAGTGAAGAATAGGGCACAACACGGCCTTTCAACTTCAATGTAGCGGGTCTCACGGTCACTAAGAGTATGATTGTAATAAACATCCTTCTCATGTACTTTTTCATCACGGTGGGATAATATTGCTCCTAGAGCATGATTAGTGGAAGATATGTATAGAAAAATGCCTCACATTGCATGGAGGTGTAATCACTAGTGGAGATATAAGGTATTGTTTAAGGTCCTGGAAGGCTTTCTAGAAATCATGATCCCAATTGAATTCTATTTCCTTTTGAATAAGGTGGTGAAAATGTTGAAAATGATTGGAAAGTTGTGAGATGAAATAGCAGATAGATTGAAGGCAGCCTTGAAGGATGCGAAGTTTCTTGAAATTGAAGGAGACATTTAATTAATTTCCCTTATTTTCATGGGGTCAACTTCAATACCCCTAATAGAGACAATAAATCCAAGGATTTTTCCCGTTAAGACTCCAAATACACACTTGGATGGATTGAGATGAAGAAAAAAATGAATAAGGTGCTCGAAAAGGACTTCGAGAATAGAGATATGGTCGCGTCGATGCTTATATTTTCCTAAAATATCATCAACGTAGTCCTCTATGGTTTTTGGATGAGGTCATGAAAGATATAAGTCATATCCCATTGATAAGTACCGTCGGCATTCTTTAGACCGAAGGGCATGATGCGATAGAAAAAGGTCCCCCAAGGGTGATGAAAGATGTCTTATGTTGATCTTCCTATGAAACAAGAATTTTATTATAACTAGAGAAATTATCCATGAGGGAAAGAATCTCCTTCCGATGCAACGAGAATTTTACTATAACTAGAGAAACTATCCATGAGGGAAAGAATCTCATGTCCTGTGGTAAGATCTACAAGTTGATCGATGTTCGGGAGAGGGAATTCATCCTTAGGGAAGTAAGATTTAGTTCTTGAAAGTCAATGCATATGCACAGTTTTCCTAATGCTTTAACGATGGGGAAAATGGTTGAAATCCATTGAGGATAATCAATGGGGATGATGAAATTAGCTGACAAAATGTGTTTTAGCTCCTCTTTGAGGGTGATGTGAGGGTGAAAGAGGCAAAGCTTCTACTTTACCAGTTTATCATTGGGATAAGTGATGATATTGTGGACGATGATAGAGGGTCAAGACCTAGAATGTATGAATATGACCATGCAAACACCTGGATATGATGGGAAATGAATGTGGTGAAAGATTATAGCTTATGTGGATCAAGAGATTGGCTCACTTTGAGAATGCGAGGATCCTACAGAGTCTTGATATTGACATCTATGGTGGCTTCATTAAGAAGAGTAGGTGAATCAGATGGTAAGGTATTCTAAAGATAAGAATCTTCTACCCCCATATGGGAAAGGATGGTGTCATCATCAACACACTAAAGGACATCAATGGTAGAAGAATATTCTTCTATCATCTCTAGATGGCAAAGAGGAAGGGACCTAATCTGATTGTCACACTAATAGGTGACCGGTCCCAAAGTTATGGTGGAGACTAAAAACAAAGTCGAGGTAATGGAAATGGTGTCATCTAGTTCCATGTCCTCAAGAGTCAAGAAATATGGGGAAGGTATGTTCATGTCCTCGAGAGTCAAAGGAGACGGAGAAACTAAAGAAGGTATGTCCATATATTTGCACATGTCAAGATCCTTGAGGGTTGGAAAAGATAGAGAAGGTACGCCCTCATCTTTGAAAGTCAGAAAAGACAAAGGAGGTAGAGGAGGCATGTTCATGAGTATT
This sequence comes from Taxus wallichiana var. yunnanensis, assembly GCA_018340775.1. NCBI lineage: Eukaryota > Viridiplantae > Streptophyta > Pinopsida > Cupressales > Taxaceae > Taxus > Taxus wallichiana. The sequence continues at coordinate 417,637,221 of CM031237.1, forward strand.
TTAAATGGTGCAATAGGATCATGAGACTACTCCCAATATCCAACCCAATTTTTCTTAAGGTTTGTGACATTGATCGTAGAGTAATACCATGTGGGCCATGTTCATAAAAACCTAATTTGAATCCATTCCATGCACAATGATGGAAATAGTTATAGGAAAAATATGGGTTGTTGAGAAATCTAAATCCACCAATATACAACTTGGAGTGTGGAATATCATCGATGTGGGAAGAGGGGTTATTAAAACCACCATAAATAAGATTGGTTAGACAATGTGGTGGACCAAAAGGGATGACATCTCTTACGTCTAGTTGGTACATAGGTACTTTATTGGGTCTACCAATATGGTGAGGAGTAGGAAGGGTATTGAGCATGAGAAGGTGATACTCCCCATCATAATTTTTTCCATTACGTTATCCATGGATTCCTTGTTAGGGAGTTTAGATGAGGGAATGGCTAAATTGGTGGATAGTGTAGATGGATCGTCCTTAGGGACAAGCATGTCATTTGGTCTATAAGTCATGTTACATCCTTGGAAGGGAGGAGCATCCCCAAGAAGCATTTTCCCTCATGCTCATACTTAAGGGAGTGATGAAGTGTTGATGGGACACAACGCATGACATGAATCCATGGTTGTCCAAGGAGAACATTGTATTGAAATTCTCCTTTAATGATATAAAAGGTCTGATGGATGAGCTTCTCACTGACATGGATGGGAAGAACAACCATTCCTAAGGCGGGAGAGATGGTGTCGTTAAAGTCACGAAGGACCGTAGGTTTTACGAGTGACAGATTCCTTTGGAATCTTAAGTTGATCAAAATTATGTGAAGGGATGATATTAATACTTGCCCACTATGTCGATCATGGACCATCAAATGAATGTATCATTGATCCTAACCATAATAAAGAGGGTAAGGTTGGGTTCTTTCAAAGAAGATGTCTAGAATTAGTTTCATTAAATGATATAGTAGTAGAATCATTAAGTGATCCTACAAGAGATGTGAAAGGTTGAGCCTAGTTATCAGATGTCAAAATGAATTTCAAGGCTTCAATAAGAGTCTATCTATGATCTAGTAAGATTTGGATGAGCTCATAGAGTGAAATTTTGACTGGGCTTGATGAATTTGTCTAATGATGCTTTGTTCAATAGGCTTAGGGGCCGCTAAAATAGAAACCTTTGGTTTTGATGATGTGGCCAACTCCTTAGGAGGAGGGATGATGATGAAGATCTTGGCTTTTGGCTCGGAAGTTTATTTGGGTTCGTGTGGGCCAAATCGAGTGGTTACCCAAACTGCATTGATGAACAAAGGAGGTTCATTACTGTATTAGTCATCTCCATAAGGTTAAATAGCAGGTGTCGGACTATATGTGGAAGGAAGAGACTTGGTCCAAGGGAAAGTCTTCCTCTTCAATGAGATTATGGATAATGTCTTGGAGCGCTCTACAATGCTCAGTATCATGTCTAGGGGTATGATGAAAGGTGCACATAAGGTTAGAATTGAACCATAAAGGCTTCTTTCCTTTTGGGTCAAAAGCCTTGATAGGAGGAAGTGTAATTATAGAATTTTGTAGTAAGTGTTGGAAGATCTCGGTATATGATGTAACTAAAGTGCTAGAAGATGTATTATGTGATACTTTGGATGTTTGGGGTAAAACCCAAGTGTATTGATGTTTTGGTGATTTGAAATCATTTTTGATGTTGATTGGTGTTTTAGTATTAAGTGGCCTTGGATTATTGGGTTGAAATGTTTGTGGTTCTAAAGTAGATGATTTCATGTTGAAATTTATCCCTAGGAGGGATTACATATTTCTAGGATGCATCCTTGAGAGGGGCAATGACAACCTTAACTGGGGGGTTAGATGGTGATGCCATAGTTTGTTCGGGTATAGGAAATAACATTTGTCTGAGGTGATCTATGGAAGGTGAAGATTGATGGGATTGTGTTGATGACATGGAAGGAACATCCGAGGCCATTGCAAGGTAAATTGATTTTAAGAATTCTTCAAATGATGAATTTGGGGTGAAAGAAGAAGGTGGTGCAGATGTAACCACAACAGTTGATGTGGGTAAGGGAGTGGGATGAAGAACCGATATAGGTTCCACAAATGGTATGATGGGAAAGAGTGGAATAGATATAGGCGAGGTGGTCAAGCCTATTAGAATGGATGAAGTAGATAATGGGGTAGATGTGATAGCTAATGGAGTTGATGAAATATCTATAGTAGAGGTGGAAATAGGTTGGAATGGTTGTTTCAAAAATGTCTCTAAGGGTATAAATGATATATTTTCTAATGGGATCTTAGTGGACATCAAAACAGATGTAGGTGTGATGGATGTGGGAACAACATCAAATATGATAGGTGTAATCAACGATGAAGGAGGAAGTTGTGTATGAAATGGGTTCTGATCGGTAGTGTTCGTAGTATTTATAGTATGAGCATTAGGTGCTTGGGTTGTGGTAGAAGTGGTAGCTTGGCTTTTCAATGTATGATTTGGGAAAGGTTGTTTGAAAATGTCAAGGGGTTGATTGGGTGAAGCATTTGGATTTTTGACTTGAAGATCACCTTGATCAATGAGTCTTTGGACCAGATCCTTGAAAGTATGACATATTTCTATGTCATGACCTCAAACTTGGTGATACTTATAGTAATGGTCTTCATGATACCATATAGGTTTTGGTCTTAACTCATCAACTGGTCGATAGGAGGAAGTGTGACAAGGTTTTTTTCATTAATTTTTCAAATATCATATTATATGACTCCCAAGGGGAGTATAGTTAGGTGTTGGTCAAGTGACTCATTGTTGAGTCCATGTGCTAGATGTAGATGTAGGAGATGATTTAACAACTACAACATTGGTTGCTGCCTTTGATTTGTCATTTGGTGTGGATGGTTTAGTAAATTTATGTTTGGGTTTATTTTATTTTATTTTTAAATGGCCCTGCTCGAATGCGTGTGCTTTAAGTTTGCATGGCCATGGTGAAGGCATTGTCAATAGTACGAAACAATTAAATTTGTAAATTCAAAGATATATGCTTCACACATGAGCATGAGAAGAGCTCAATGAGATCAGCTTTTATGGAAGAGGAAAGGATGATTGGCTTCTAATGAGGTGTTATCGTATGAAGAAATATTTAATGGATTCATCTTCAAATTTTTAGATGGCATATAGATCATTGATAGTTATTTTTTTGTAATGTTAATCAAAAAATGTTCCTTAAATAATTGCTTGAGTTGGGAGAAGAAAATATTGAATATTGAGGGATACTATTATACTAGTCCAATGCAGACCAGCCAAGGACATGGGAAAATTTTGGAGCATCAAGTCCTGATCATGTGCAATAAGATAACATGTATGTTTAAATGCATGAAGGTGCTATTGTGGATCTTCTTTGCTATTAAAATTAGCAAATTTTTGTAATTCCCAGTGTAGAGGATATGGTTTAATTGGTATGGATGGTTGGATAGGCTCATTACATATTTTCTCATAGATAATGAGACCTTGGTTCCTAAAGTAGTAACTTCAAGGTTAGCTAACCTATTTAAAAGGGCATGCATGGGATCATTAGAGAGATTTTTTTCTAGGATGAGAGGTAGTGGTTGCATGTAAGAAGTGGTTGGATGAATTTGTTTATGAACTTGTGGATGTGTTAGTGTTTGAGGAATTTTTGGTGGTAAACCATGGGTTGTGATTGAAAGGGTGGTTGTTGAAATAATGGTTGATGAGTGATGGGGATGTGGTAAGATTGTTGGGATTGGGTGGGTTACTACGACAAGTGCTTAGTAGGGATGTGGGTATGAACAGGTTGATACCATTGTTGAAAGGTGTTAGATGCTTGCATAATGTAGAGCACCCATGAAAGGGGGTTGAGAAGTAGTGATGGGCATGCTTTGGATATGAGAAGATCATACTGTCTGGATAGGGGGTATGATGTTTGGGCATATTGACTAGGGATACTAGTGGGAATAGCGACTAAAGAGGTGAGGGGAAGAGTAGTGTTGATTGTTGTGTTGATTAGCAAGAGGTTGTGAGGAATAGGTGTGACTATCTGGGTAGTTTGATGAGTCAAGGGATTGGTGGAAGAGGAAGCAAGGTGGGCTACAGAAAGATCATTAGCTACAAGTCTGGTTGGTTTAGGAATTGGTTTGATAAGGATTTTTTTTTGGAGTAGTGGTCCATCTGAGGGAATCTAGGTTGATCTCCTAAGGAGGTAATCTTAAAGTGCCACTAGATTGGCATCCAAAATCTCTTAAAACATGGTATCACCGAGAGGGACCTTAGGTGGTCTAGAGGGTTATGATCAAACTTATGGTGGGGTGGCTGGCCTAGATAGGATAGATTGATGGTAAAATAATGGTTTGGTCTCACCTAAAGTTGTAGTGTGAATAAGAGGTTCTAGGTGAGATACGTCAATAAGTGGTTGAGTGCTCAAGGGTACATATGAGGTGGTTGTAGAGAACATTTGTTGAGATAAGGGATTGTTTGAAGAAAAGTTTTGTTCCATTCTCTTAGCTACTAAACAAGTGACTACAGAGCATGAAAATTGTTTTTACCCAAGAAAATAAAGCAAACAATTATTTTTTTTATGTTCTTATTTTAAGAAAATATGAAAAGAAAGGGGATGGATAACCAGGTACCTATGAGAAGGTAAACTATGTCTGGTTTCAGGTTTGTTATGGCTAGGAATGTCTAAGGCGGTCTGTTGTTGGGTGATGAAATCCCAATCAGAAAACTAGGTAGAGGGATGTTTTGATGTGTTAATTTGATTTGTGAGGTTTAAGGTTGTGTGTGATAAGATGTGTAATGCAGAAGATTAAACCCCTATTTAAGCTATGTGGGAAATCGGATGCAAAAAGGAATGTTCTTTTTAATCCCAAAATGAAATGTGATGTTGGATGAGGACACAAACAAACAAGAAATTACAATGCAAAAAGGAGTAAATAACGAAAAAATAGAATAGTAAGATAACAATTTTCTTATTTATCTCACTTATTGGGTGATGAATGATTCAAGTTGTGAACACAACATGAACATGCAATAAAGAGGAACCTCACACTGCAGTGTTAATAGAAGATAGAAAAAGAAAAGACAATGAGTAATAAATGCAAGAGATAACCTAAAGGGTGGTCCCACCGAGCGTGTCAGAATGTTGTCCAAATTTCTCATTTGTAATGAATTTAATGCACTATCTACTAAAGAAATTAGCAACTCAAAAATGAAGGAGGTTTTATGTTACCTCGGATGTGATACAAGCGCTAGATGGTTGATGTTTGCTACTGTAAATAAGATAAAATATGTAAATAATACTAAAAACAATTTTGGATTAGATGGTTTGGGTGGGGTTTTCCCAAAAATAGGACCCAAGAAGCGTTAACTTCCTCGGTGGATGTCAACCCCCTTTTTTTTAAAGCCATGTAAAAAGAAATGTATACTGATAATATACAGAGACTAAGAAAGTACATAATATGAAAGCACTATTGATTGATTTAGATATAGATCTTATCAAAACAAATGAAAAGCAAATGTACGTAGTCTAGGTCTACTGGGGACCTAGACTGTGTGAGGACAAAGTCGACGGTAACCCGGAAGTTCATATCAAGAAAATAAGAGAAATATACAAACTTTGTAGGATCGGAATGCAATCTAGAAGCTGCAGAAGTCTTGAAAATTCTAGAGTCAACCTACAGAGAAAATATGAAGGGATAGAAACCAAGAAAACAATAAGAAACAAGGATGGAGGCAGGGGATTGAAACCAAGACCCTGATTGATAGCGAATGGGTGTAAACTACTTGATTTTTTTGTGATAGAGATATTAGATGAGATTTTAGCAATGTGGAACAAAGGCTAAGCACATACAAGGACCGGGATGACTCGGTATAGAAAAGCAAGGGTTTCGAGGCTGATTCAATGGCGACTGTTAGGGTTGACACAAAATGTTACAAAGATGGATAAGAGCTTTGAGTAGAGGCAAGCCGGATGGAGAACATGAAAGTATAGATTGGTATAAGGAATTTGATGATGATGTTATGATTTCTACTAAAAAAGATCGATCACAATTGATGCATACACAGTGCAAGGAGGTCTAGGAGGTTTGCAACGGCTTCTAGAATGTTCAGGCATGGATGATTGTTTTCAGGTTATGAGAAAAAGATTATAATTTGCATGCATTCAATAATGAATGGAAATAAAATTCTTGGCTTTATAGGTTTGACAACCGATTGACCTGGTCTTTGCTTGATCATGGGGAAAGTTTCCTTAATGGGAAGATTTTCCTATTTATGGTGTGATTTCTTTTTTAGGAGTTGGTTGAATGCTTTAAAGCATTAGGTGGGAAGGGGTTGTTTGGGGATGAGATGTAGATGAGTTGGAAATGGAGATAGGTTGGAAAAAGCGTAGGGAAAAGCATAGGTGTAGATTTAGAATAAAAGCATTCCAAAATGGAAAGTTGGTTAGGGCATGATTAATTAATTAAGAGGGGTAAATTAATTCAGCATTCATTTGATTAAATAAGTGAGATGAATAGAATAAAATATGTGCACATAAGTGATGGGGGTATAGATACTGAATTTTGGTGTCTATAAGTAATTATAGCCAAGTGGCCAATTTGAGAGTTATTATAAATAGTAAGAAGAAAAGGTGAATAGGAACTTCATTTGAACCTTTAACGAGTGTTTTTTTGAGCTATGAGTTTGTGAAGATGCCAAAATTAGTTTAGACACCCTAAAAATACATACATATTTCTATGTCACTTTTATCCAATTAGAATTACTTAAATTAATTCTATCTCATCGTAGTACACCCCTTTAGAATTAATTAAATTGATTTCATTATTCAAATACTCCCTTTTAGAATTAATTAAAATTAATTAAATCACCTAAGTCATATTCCTACACTTTAGAATTAATTAATTTAACTCTACCATGCTCTTGGAATTAATTAAAGTAATTATTGACACCTTCTAGCTAATATAATTTAACATTTATTTATTTAAATGGTTAATTATCTCCTCACAATTAAATACTAATTAAATTAATTTAATTCTAGCATGTCTTTGTAATTAATTAAATTAATTCCTACACCCTCTGGCTAATATAATTAAACATTTAATTAAATAAATAGTTAATTATTCTCTCACAATTAAATAATAATTAATTTATGTTATGTTTGTGGAGCCTATTTTCATGTTAGAGTGTGGTACACCTTCTATGTGTTACACTCGTATTATTTACTAGCAGATCCGCTCACGGTGGCGGGTCAGGGGTTCGGGGTGAAGCCCCCAATCGAAGGGGGTTTGGGGTGAAGCCCCCGAAGTAAATTTTCATGGGTGGTTTATTAACCCATGGGTAATGGGTAACCATTATGGGCTGTTTTTGGGCCCATGGTTTTTTCGGTACCCATTGTTTTGTAAAACCGCCTCTTCGGCTACCCATAGGTTTATGGGACGGTTTTGTTTTTTCCCATTGTTTGATACCCATGGTTTTGTCAAACTGCTTAAGCAATTGTCTATTTATATGGTCTTATGCATATGATAGAGAGACAAGCAAATGTATTGCAGATGTATTTTGAATTCGGGTGTGAATTCTGCAGAGTTTGTTAAGCATAGCTCCAAATGGATCTGGGTATTGTATTGAGAGAGTGGAGGCTTGTAATAAAATCTGAGCAAGTGATTCTTGGTAAACGTAGCCAAAATTGGGTGAACCACGTTAAATCTTGTCTCTCTGTGTTGTGTTATTTATTCTGCACTTTTATTTGAGATCTGTAATATTTTCTGCATATTAGTTTCTACTGTTGCGATTCTATAAGGGATTATTCCACATATTTTATCTCTTATTTCCTAACAATTGGTATCAGAGCTTGGTTTGGTTTGCTGAAGTGTTGAATCACAGGGAAAGTTTTATCTTGAGTGGGAGCTATGGCAGATGATGGAAGATCTAGGGTTGATAAATTCAACGGGCAAAATCTCGACTTTGGAAGATGCATATGGAAGATTACCTTTATCGTAATGATCTTTATACTCCGTTGTCGAGAAGGTGAACAAACCCTCGAGTATGACAGAGATGCGAATGGGATTTATTGGATCGAAGGCACTTGGAACGATCTAGCTGTGTCTTGCTTCTTTGGTATTATTTAATGTTTCAAAGGAAAAGACTACAAAAGATCTAATGGATGCATTAGGGAAGTTGTATGAAAAACCCTCTGCCTCTAACAAGATATTTTTAATGAAAAATTTGTTTAATATGAAGATAACTAAGAATAGTTCAAGTAGCAAATCATTTAAATGATTCAATACGGTCGTGAATATGCTAGCTTTGGTTACAATAGAATTTGATGAAGAAGTTAGGGCTTTATTAATTCTCATGCTCTTTACCCGAAAGTTGGAATAGCCTGTAATGGCGGTAAGCAACTCGGGCCTCCAAATAACTCAAAGATGAAGTTTGAGGATTTTGTAGGGGTGATTCTAAGTGAGGAAATGCGAAGAAAAAGCTCCAGGGAATCTTCTACTTCAGGGAATGCTTTGATAGTGGAAACTAGAGGGAGACAGAAGAATAGAGGAAACCATGGAAAATTGAAAGATTGGGCAAGGTCAAAATCCAAGAGCAAGATTGTATGTTGGAACTGTGGAAAGTCTGGGCATGCAAATAAGGATTGTTGGGAGCTTCGGGACAAGAAGAAACAACATGAAGAAAACAAGGAGGAAAATGTGGCATCGGGTAATGTATGTCAGGATGCTTTGATTCTTTATTTGCATAATATTACTGAATCTTGGGTTTTAGATTCAGGGGCTTCTTTTCATGCTACTCCACATAGGCATTATTTTTTTATTATGTTCAAGGATTTTGGGCATGTTTTTCTTGGTGATGATGAGTCTTGCAAAGATAGTTGGAAAAGGTTACATTCGCCTGTGTTAAGATGCGAGAATGGGAATACATGGCTATTGAAGGATGTCAGACATGTGCCTACATTAAGGAGAAATTTGATATCAGTGGGGCAATTGGGAAGTGATGGTTGTACTGTGATATTTACAGCTAACTCTTGGAAGGTTACCAAGGGTGATCTTGTGGTGGCAAGAGGTAAGAAGGTTGGAACCTTATATTTAACCACTGATAGTACTAATGATTGTAATCTTGTGGCTTCAGATGCAGATACAACATTATGGCACTATAGGCTTGGTCATATGAGCCATAAGGGCATGAACATCATAAAGAAGAATTTGCCTGGATATATAGAAACAGGTTTGGATTTCTATGAGAACTACATATATGGGAAACAAGTGAGTAAGGTTTCTCAAGGTTGGACCTACGAAGAAAGAGAGTAAGTTAGAGCTAGTACATTCTGATGTGTGGGGGCCGGCTCAGGTATCATCTCTTGGGGGTTCAAGTTATTATGTTACTTTTATTGATGATGCAACAAGGAAAGTTTGGGTTTATTGTATTAGAAACAAATCTGATGTATTTGACACTTTTGTTAAATGGAAAGCCTTGGTAGAGAATGAAATAGGTCTTAAGCTAAAATGTCTCAGGTTAGATAATGGAGGGGAGTATTGCAGCAATGAATTTAATGATTACTATTCTAAGAACTCCACAAAGAGAATGGGGTATTAGAAAGGATGAATAGAACAATAATGGAACGTGCTAGGAGCATGAGGTTACATGCGGGACTCGCCTCTTTCTTTTTAGGCGAAGCGATGAGCACAGTGTGTGTACTTGATAAACAAAGGACCCTCCAATTCCCTCTGGATGGAGGCATACTTGAGGAGGCATGGTATGGTAAGAAATTTGATTATTCATTTCTTAGAGTCTTTGGATGTGAGGTGTTCGTTCATATAGACAAGGATGATAGGACCAAGCTAGAGGCTAAATCAGAAAAATTTACTTTCATTGGTTATGGTGGTGATGACTTTGGATTTAAATGTTGGAGTATTAAGGACAAGAAAATCATTCGGTCTAGGGATGTGGTCTTTAATGAGAAAGTCATGTATAAGCAATAGTTGCAGGAAAACATGGAAGAATCCAAGAAAGAATATGCAGTGGTAGAGGATCTTCCGGATGGGAAAGTGACCCATGAATCAGTTCAGGAACCTACTCAACAGGAACCCCAAACTCCTACAGTGAGGAGGTCTTCTAGGGTAAGAAAAGAACCTAAACATTTTTCTCCTTCTCTTTATTATTTATTACTCACTAATAGTGGAGAGCCAGAGAGCTTTGATGAAGCAATGCAGGTAGATGTCAGTAAGAAGTGGGAGTAAGCCATGGATGAGGAGCATAAGTCTCTCATGGAGAACCGACTTTGGATTTGGTGAAGCTATCGGAAGGCAAAAGAGCATTGCAGAACAAGTGGGTGTACAGAGTTAAAGACGAAGAAGGAGGAAAGAAAAGATATAAGGCCTGGTTGGTGGTCAAGGGGTTTGCACAGAAACAAGGTATAGATTTTGATGAGATATTTTCTCTTGTAGTAAAAATGACTTCTATTAGAACTGTTCTTGGAATAGTGGCAGCAGAAGACTTGCACTTAGAACAGTTAGATGTAAAGACTGCATTTCTCCATGGTGATTTGGAGGAGGAACTATATATGCAGCAATTAGAGGGCTATGAGGTCAAAGGTAAAAAGGAGATGGTGTGTAAACTGAAGAAGAGCTTGTATGGCTTGAAACAAGCTCCATGTCAATGGTATAAGAAGTTTGATAGCTTCATGATGGAGCAAGGTTATATTAGATGTCATTCTGACCATTACATGTATACAAAAGAAATTTGAGGATGGCGTTATATTATCCTATGTTTGTATGTTGATGACATTTTGGTTGCGAGTAAAAACATGAAGGAAATAAAATTACTCCGAAAAGCTTGACTAAGTGAATCCTTTGATATGAAGGATTTGGGGGCAGCCAGACAAATCCTTGGTATGAGGATAACTCGGGATAGGAAGGAATGGAAGTTGACTTTATCTCAGGAAGAGTACATTAAGAAGGTATTGGACAGGTTTAACATGTAGGATGTTAAACCGTTTGGGACTCCTTTGGCAGGCCATTTTAATTTATCAAAGGAGCAAGTGTCCCAAGACGAGCAGAAAGAAACCAAATGTCTAAGGTACCTTACTCATCGCCAGCTTGGTAGTTTGATGTATGCTATGGTGTGCACTATGCCTTATATTGCCCATGCAATGGGAGGCCGTGAGTAGATTTATGAGTGATCTAGGTAAAGAGCATTGTGCAAGGTAAAAGTGGATCCTTCGGTATTTGAGAGGAACCATGGGGATAGTTTTGTGCTACAGTGGATCAGACACCACTTTACATGGTTATGTAGATTTAGACATGGCTAGAGATGTAGGCATGTAGAGGAGGAGCATGATAGGTTATATTTATACTATAGGTGGGACAAAGAGTGAGCTAGATTTCATGACTACGTGGGCTGATGGCTTTGTCAACCACGGAGGCTAAGTATGTTGCTGCCACAGAGGCAAGCAAAGAGATGATTTGGTTACAAAAATTGCTTGAGGAGTTGGGGCATAAACAAGAGGAATGTAAGCTACATAGTGATAGTCAGAGTGCTATACACCTAGCTAAGAACTCTATTTTCCACTCCAGGATGAAGCATATACAGTTAAGATATCACTTCATCAGGACAGCTTTGGAGGAAGATAAGTTGAAGTTGGAGAAGATTCATACCAATCAGAATCCTATAGACATGATGACCAAGGTGGTCACAAGGGATAAACTAAAGCTATGTTCAGCTTTGGTTGGCCTTCACGGATGACAGTGAAGGGTTGAGAAGCTTGCTCAGTGGAAATCAGTCTCTAAGTGGGAGATTGTTATGTTTGTGGAGCCTATTTTCATGTTAGAGTGTGGTACACCTTCTATGTGTTACACTCGGGTATTTTACTGCAGATCCCGCTCACCAAAGAGTGCGTTAGGGGGGTTCGGGGGTGAAGCCCCTGAAGTAAATTTTCATGGGTGGTTTATTAACCCATGGATAATGGGTAACCATTATGGGCTGTTTTTGGGCCCATGGTTTTTTCAGTACCCATTTTTTTGTAAAACCACCTCTTCGGCTACGCATAGGTTTATGGGACGGTTTTGTTTTTTCCCATTGTTTGATACCCATGGTTTTTTCAAACTGCTTAAGCAGATGTCTATTTATATGGTCTTATGCATATGATAGAGAGACAAGTAAATGTATAGCAGATGTATTTTGAATTCAGTGTGAATTTCAGAGAGTTTTTTTGAGCATAGCTCCAAATGGATCTGGTATTGTATTGAGAGAGTGGAGGCTTGTAATAAAATCAGCAAGTAATTCTTAGTGGACGTAGCCCAAATTGGGTGAACCATGTTAAATCTTGTCTCTCTGTTTTGTGTTATTTATTCTACACTTTTATTTGAGATCTGTAATATTTTCTGCATATTAGTTTCTACTGTTGCGATTCTGTAAGGGATTATTCTGCATATTTTATCTCTTATTTCCTAACAATTTAGTTATTTAATTCCACCTATTCTAGACATATACACTTGAATTACACTTGTTTATCCCACATGGACTCCACTTCTAGATTCCTAGAAGTGTGGGGTCAATTGGATTGTACACAAAATTCAATTGTCATATGTAACTCCTTCCATTTCAAATGTCTATTGCCCTTGTAAATCTGCAACTATCAATTACCAAGTCTACTTGCTAACCCAATGATTCAACCATTAATCTAGAGCTTATTCAAATTCAAATCCACATTTCATGGCTCTACCCTTAGTTATAAAAGCAATTCATTTCCTTTGTAAATCCATCCCTAGAGATTTGAGAAAATTACATCCAACTTCTACCAATTTGACATTCTCATCCTTTTTAAATCTGCTTATAGCATCTGAAACACATTTAAAGAGTCATATCAAGGATCATCTACAATCCAATCTTCAACAAGATCTAACAAGCTTAAATATTCTATGGTCTTATCTTGAGGTTTGCAAGAAGTCTATAGTGAAGGTATAATATATGTGTTTTATTTATTTATCTTCATTTATCTATTAATTTCCCTTGCATACATTTTGGCACGCCCGGTGGGACCTCCCATATTATTTTTCTCATTTTAGTTTATCATTTCATGATTTAAATTTGTATGTTTCTTGTCTTCATTTAACCTTTCTATCAAAATTTTAGGTTCTCAAGTGAAGTACAAAATCTAAAAAACCAAAAAAATAGCTCTGGGGTTGTTTTTCTCATGTTTAAACTTTTCACTGAGAGTGCTAGCATAACCCATCTTCCGGAAGCCATAACTTTTGATCCCGAACTTGAAATGACTCCATTTTGTTTGACGAAAAGATCTCAAGAAGACTTATGTAATGGAAAAATAATTTTCTGATTTAAACTTACAAAAAAATTATGGTTTCATTTCTCCTAACACTCTCATTCTTTTTTAAAAATGTAGTATTTTATTAAAAAAATATTTATTTTTGTTTAAACATAACAACCTCACGTGTATTCTCTTTCCTTGCACTTTCAAAGTGATATTGGAAATCATAAAGGTGATCATTTCTTAGGTGTTTTCGGGTAACCTTTTTCTTTCTTAATCAAAGCTTTTTTTACATGTATGCTCTTTCGTCACACTTTTTAAGCGATCTTGGAAATCAAAAGCATGAACTTTATTTTATCATCTTGGCCTTTACCTACCTCATGAGAACATTCTAATATTTTCTTGCATGACCCACTCTCAAGAAGGTTGATAAAACATTCAAAACTACTAACTATAGTCTACCTTTGATTGTGAGCTAAGCAAACTACTAATACTTTTTGTGCAGGGAATATCTTTAAACAAGATAAAATGAACATTTCTACACATTGTATTTGTAGGTGCGGTTGACAAGGCTATTTCCCAACTACCATAACTGTAGGAATTATCTTGGCATAAGCCATAAAACTCATTTTGAGGATTATTGCAAGAACCCCAAAGTAGTTAGCACATTGAGGAACTCGGTGATGAAACAGTACCCCATCCCAATTGACTAGTACATCTTGTGAGATTAGAGTCATAGATATCCTTAGGGCAACCATAATGCAATTCATTGGAGTAAGATCATTTCTTATTGTTTCAAATGGGATAAAGTAAATCTAGAAAGATAGTAATAGCACTATGCTCACTCGGGTGTACTACTGACACCTAGTTGAGAGAGCCACGTAAATAGTCACACACTTTCCAAACCAAGCTAAGGTAGAGGCAAAACAAACCAAAAGAAAAAACTCTCTTTTTGGTTTCTTTCTTTTTTTAGTAGTGTTCCACACTCTCATTTTCATCTTTCATGTTCATGTCTTTCCACATTTTCCAAACACTCCTTGTTTGGATTCATCTTTCACATTTGTACCTCTTCGTAGTTTCCAAATACTCCTTATTTGGATCCACTTTTGTCTCATTTTCACCTCTACACATGAGTCTAAGTCTTGAGTTATGGACATCCGTATCCACACTTAAACACTTTCATCCTCTTCATCTAAGTCTTGACATCGTGATACTTACTTTATCATGGTCAAGCACCTTTGTGATCACTTTGATCCTTCATCTTTCTAAGTCTTAAGTTTGACATCACATTGTTGAGATTTAAGCATTTCATCCATCTTGTGTCGTCACAATTTAACATTCACTTTTTTGAATTTTCGACATCTTCACCACTTCTTTGCTCTTCTCTTTTAGATCATTCACTTTTCTCTCATTTGAGATACTTCACTTTCCCTTCATCTCTCACATTCACTTTGTTGAGATTCGAGCTTTCCATCATCATCTTTTCACCTCTCTATTTTGACATTCATTTTTCGTTATTTGAGTATCATCCTTTCATTATTTAGTCTCCTCTCTTAGTATGCATCTTGTTAAGAGTTGAGCACTCTCACCATCTTTCTAGTCTCCTCTCTTAACACCCATTTTGTTAAGAGTTGAGCACACTAACCTTTTCAAAGTATCATCCCCTTTGTACATTCACTTTGTCAAAGGTTTGAGCACATCACTTAACTCATAATAATCATCCCATCTTAGCATTTATTTTTCTAAGAGTTCCATAATCATACTTTCACTTTCCAAGCTTCTTCTCTTCATCCACCTTGACATTCACATTGTTAAGGGTCGAATCTAACAAAACCTTTCCTCTTCATCCATCTTAATATTCATGTTGTTAAGGGTCGAACCAATTAAATCTTTTCAATCTCACTTCCTTCTTAGCATTCACGTTTTTAAGGGTCATATTATTCAATCATTTCTTCCCTATTCCATTATAGTATTCACATTTTTAGAGGTTGAGCATGATCAATATTTAAATTACTAAATCCTCTTCCCATCTAGAATTCACTTTTCTAGAGGTATAGTACATTCAAATATTTTTCCTTCACCTCTATTCTAACATTCAAATTGTTAGAGGTTGAGCACATTTGAACCTTAACTGTAAAACCCTCTTCCCATCTAGCATTCACTTTGTTAGCAGTAGAATGCATTCGACATTAACCTATTCTTCACATTGGACCCCTCTTCCATCTTGGCATTCACTTTGCTAAGGGTTTAGTTTATCATCACTCTTACATGCTTCCATCTTGACATTTAATTTTTAAGGGTGGCATCAACAAAATATTCCAAACACCTTTTCCATCTTATCATTCACTTTGTTAAAGGATAAATTATCCATGAGCCTAATCGTAAAACCCTCTTCCATTTTAGCATTCACATTGATAAGGATTGAGGTATCTTTCATATCTCTTTTGCTCCTCCCCTCTTTTAAAAATGGTGAGAACAAGACAAAGAGACTAATCTTCCCCATTTTTCATTACAATGGTGGATTCACACAATTCATCATTTTCTTAGAAATGGAAAATGACAAAGGAAACTATTTTAGGTATACAAAAACAATGAAAACAATTTAACTTTGATGAATTGTGTCCCTACCCTTTGCATGGAAATCTTATGCATACCCTTTCCAAAATATTTTGAGATGCCAAAATTTGATAAATACAAGGGAAAAACTAATCCTAGATAGCATATCAAATAATTTTACATAGCATTCCACGAAGTGGTATATAACGACATCTTTCTCTTGTGCTTTTTCTCTAGAAGTCTAGGAGGGCTAGCTTTAGACTGGTTCTTAAACTTTCCAAAGGGATCTATCACCACCTTTACAGACCTCTCCAAGAAGTTAATCAATCATTTCTTTGTCAACCTTGACTCTAAAGTCACATTCACTTGAAGAAAAAAATCCCTCATTACTAAAGGCTTGATCAAGCCTCATTCTCATGACCATGGGTACAATGACAATACTAACAATCATAACCACACTAGCACTCATCATGATAAATCTTGGTATGTCAATCACAACCATAATTTTTCTAATACCGGTGTCATGGATAATCAAAAAGTACATAACATATATGAACAAATTATTAAAAATCCAATCATACAACCTAGCAAAGACACCACTCCACACAAATTTAAATGATAATCTACATTCCTTGGAAAAAGTCTCTCTAGTGTCTTTCATCAACTAAAAGAGGCTAGAATGATAAGATATCCAATCACAATGCCCTTTCCTAAAGGGGAACTGAATCCATATTGGTAAAAACCCAATACCTATTGTGATTTTCATTGCATTAATGGTCATCCCATAGATAAATGCATGTGATTTAAGAATTACGTCTAAGACTTACTTGACGACGAGTCATTTTTGTAGATATTAAAAAGATACCATAACCAAAGACACGGTAACTACCACAAGAATATTTGAGTCTTTTCCAACATTTTGTACATATTGACATTCAATGAAATCACAACAAAATTCAAATATCTATCCCTCCAAAAAATCTATCTCTTCTCTAGATTTTCTTCCTTTAGTCCACATAGACACTGAACTTGTTTTGGACAATAATATTCTAACACCAAATGAGAGCTTGACCTTGCTTCAAGACTCCCTTTCAACCCTTGATATAACTATAGACTCTATAAAAGAGGGTCCATCATCAAGCACCATTGAGCTTGATTCTATTCTTTCACTATTGGCTCCTATGCCTAACATCTCTAGTCTTGTTGTAGAAACACAACCACAAAAATTTTGGACACTTGCAACAATGCAGCCTTCTATGTCTGCAATCCCTCAAATGATCAATCTTACAGGCATCTCATCAATGATGACCCTTACATGTCAAGACATCTATATACATACACTCCATGAGTTGCGTATACCCATGAATTACAACCTTTTCACGCTTTAATTGTAAATCTTTTGTCAAATCAATTAATCCACAACCTCAACATAGCACCATTGAATATTTTCTCTTTACAACCTATAAATATCCTTAGGCATACATCTAGAGATCAATCCTTCCTCACATTCTTCCACTCACGAACGAATGTGCATTTCAACATATACTTTTCCTTGACAATCCTCCTCTAACATCACACAAGTTTTTCGATATCATCAAATCCTTATCCAATCACACATCCTTTTACTTGGACCTTATCTGCCAAAGTCTCATAAATTAGGACTCATCAAATCTTATGATTCTCTCTATTGACTTGGATCTCATCCACCCAAGTCTCATAAATCAAGACTCCTTGAATCTTAGGATTCTCTCCTTTGACTTGGATCTCGTCTGCCCAAGTCTCATACTTTAGGACTCATTAAATCTTTAATTATTTCCCTTGATTTTGACCTGATCTTCCCAAGTCTTGTAAATCATGACTCCTCAAATCTTAGTATATTTCCAGTAGAAATGTATGAGTGATTGTCTGCCTATGCATCAAGGAAACGTTGTGGTCCTAGGCCAAAGCTCTGGATGCGGGAAGATTACTAGACTCTTTTTTATGTTGATGTGGAGTGGAGTATAGCTGTAGATTGTTGGTGGGCTGGTGTGTTGCGTAAGTATACATTGGATTATGTTAATTCTACTTCTATGTGCCTAGAGGAAGCTAAATTCAAATTCTTGCATGAACCCATAGGATCTTATCTATGCATTATACCCTTAGCAATCAAGATCTTGATCATAGAACTGGATTTGAAAAGCCTCCCTATGGCTAGCTAAACCCCCACAATGCTGAGGGGAAGGAAAAGGTGGTAAAATATGGTAGACCTAGCAACATATAGATAGAGAGAGGAAAAATAGCTCAATTATAATGAAGCACGAGAGAGGGAAATGGAATAGGTGCAAGACATTAAGGAGTCACTTAGGTTGATGGGAATGATGGCTCATAAAGGTTTTGAAGCTCTTGTGGAATATGAGAAGCCACATCATTAGGTCCTCCTGAATTTGGGTAAGCACGGTAGAGAGTCCCCTTCAACTTCAAATAAGAGCACATCAAAGGAGAGAATGAGGACCGGAGGCTTACATCTAATCCCACCTAACCACCTAGCCCTATGCATGGTGTTCTAGATCCAAAGGTAGTTATTGAGAAGCAGACTAGTGTAGGTAAGCAATCCGATACGGGTAAATATCATTTTTGTTAGATTTGGAAGTACACAATACAACACATATACCTAAGGCATCACAACAGGCACCATTTTTTGGGAGTACAATTGGAGGATTGTTTTCAGGAGCATCATCGGGATAGAGTGTTGGTGCGTAGACCGTTGGGAGCACTTCTCTGGGTGTTGTGGCCAGTCTGATGACCATTAGTTTCTAGTTTTGTACTATAACTAAGATAAGAGGGAGTTCATTAACTAGTCCGCAGCCCACAAAAAGGGGTATAGGAGGATTAGGAGGATTAGGTCAACCACCTGGAGGAAATAATGGTGGAAATTATGATTATGTATCTGGTGGACAAGGTCCACATCCACAACAACCACCACACTAACCTCAACAACCTCTAATACCATAGAAGACACCTCAAGTTTACTATGAGATGTCTCTCCACTTGCCATACTATAAAGGTATCAAAGATGTAGCAGAACATGCGTTAAGGGAATTACAACTTCATATAGGAAGGCAACTTAATTTTCCACTACTATTCAAGGGCACGTGCATAGTTAGTATAGGAAGTATGATCCACATCAGACTGTAGTGGACTACAATGCTTTGTGCACTACATTTTTGGTGGAGTTTCACATTCCATAGTTTGATAAATAGAGCATCAGTGTGCTCAAGGACATCAAACAGGGTTTACCTAAAATCGTAAGGGAGTATGATTTGTGTTTTAAGACTCTGTTGTCCAAATTTCCTTATGACATTTGTCAAATTTAGCATGCATAGTGGTTTGTTAGAGTATTATTGACTCCATTTTGTAGATCCTTATCTCATAAGATGTATACTGATCCATGTGAGGCTCTCGAGGCATCTTTGTGTGCCAAGCCGCTTAGTAGTGTTGATCTTTGAGTAAACCCTTTTTTAGAGGCACAAATTACAACCATGGAAAAATAATTGCGCAGAAGCTTTCTGCGCAATTCAACACATGAGATGCACAAAGGGTTAAAGGATATTTTCCTTGTGAGGTTAAAGGAAATACTAAGGATATTTTCCCACACAAGTGAGTGTGCATGTTGTTACTATATTATGAAATATGTCACTGGACCATGATGTCCATAATTACCCTCTTTTGTAGCACATGATTCAAAAGAATGTGTCAATGTATTGTAAGATTTTTCATGCTTATAGTCATGACACGGTGATTGTAGATTGATTGATCATATCCATGAAGAAATTAAGACAAGAATGCAGAGACTAAAGTAGCAAATAGAACAAAAGAATAGGAAGGACAAAATAATGAAGGGTGCAACAATGGGGATAATAGGAATGGAGGCTTTTGAGGAGGATATCAAGGTCAAGGTCACGGTGGTGGTAGAGGAAGGTTCACTAGAGGAACTTGTTACACTTGTGGATCCCCTAATCATTATCAGTGTGATTTCCCTCAAAATACAACTTGCTCATGGTGTGGGAAGAAACATAAGTTAGAGGATTTCCCATACCTATATGTGCATTGTGTTACGCACAATGTTACCTTAGGGGTTTGTTTGATGTGTCAAGAGGGTAAAACTTAGCTCAACCTCAATATGACAGGGTTTTCAGGATACCCGCGATGTGTGACAATGTTTTTATGCTCTGTGAAGAATGTGAACAAGGCTTCCTTTCCCTACAAGTAGGCCGAAAATCAAAAACACTTAAACAAGATGGAGTTAGTAAAATAAGATGCATATGTTGTGCAGCAAGAGCCGATTCCCCTCAGAGTCAAGAGACTCCCTTATGCAGATGTCAACCTACTTTTAAGACATTTAAGCTTTATTGATAAGAAATTTGAAGTAAAATATGATAAAATGGAAAATGTGATCAGTTGTTATCACTTATTTAGGTGATTACATACATAAGAGGATAATGAAAATCTTAGAATCAAAGGTTGTACTCTTAGTCGGTGTAAAAAAATTTAGAGAAAATGGAGCCTATGAAACAAACTAGATCCTCTTCTTCAATGAAGTAGGACTCAAGCTCGGAGATATAATCCTCTACGAAGAAGTCAGATACTTCCTCCTCAATGTCATAGAGGTGTGCAAGACTGCTGGAAATATCTAGAATGTTGATATAGTTGTTGGTTTCAAACTCAACTTCGATATCTGATGCCGTAATATTCTGGTATATCTAAGCTAGCTTCATAGTTGTATTCAAATTGTGTGAGGTCAACTTGGATCCTTTAAACCTTATAATACACTCATCCAAAACTCTTTGGTTGTTTCACGAATGCATTTAGTTGATGTGAATATGGCCTCAAAATGATCAAGGGGTGTAGCATGGATGGCACAGAGTTATAGGTCATGTAGCAAATCATACTGCTCCCAATACAAAGGATGGCTGATGAAGGGTAGTGAATCAATGTCATTAATTGGATAATTATCACCTTTTATGGCCATATGACATCATCATGCTTGACAACATGTTAGAAAATAACATAAAAAAGTAGATATTGTTAGGAAGATTATAAGAAATGTATGATAGAAAAATATTGTGTAGGAATCGCTAGTGATCGGACCAATCGCAAGTAATTACTGTGAATTCTAGCAAGACTACGAAACAAATATTAGAAATTAATTAAACTATGATTTCAATGGATTTTTAAAGCATAAAAGATATGACAATTAAAA
Source organism: Taxus wallichiana var. yunnanensis (assembly GCA_018340775.1). Taxonomy (NCBI): domain Eukaryota; kingdom Viridiplantae; phylum Streptophyta; class Pinopsida; order Cupressales; family Taxaceae; genus Taxus; species Taxus wallichiana. The sequence continues at coordinate 417,658,290 of CM031237.1, forward strand.
CATAGACAATATTAGCTAAGCTAATGAAGACGAGAATCTAATGAAAACAAATGATTACCTTGTATGAATGATTGAATTGGATGGAAAATGAATGAAGATGGCTTGACGATAACAACGGGCGTATACGATGATCAAGATGACTATTTTAATGCATTGTAATGGTAGTCTAAATTTGTTAAAGGTGATTGGTCTCTGAGATTCCTATGAATGAACGTAATTTCCCTATAAAATGTGAAAATCCTCCACTAAAGAGGCTAGCAAACTTGTTTATATAGATCATCAGCGATCAGGATAATCGTCGGTGATTTTGGAAAACCCAAGTTAGATGATCAAATGGAGTAATTTTCTTACTATTTTGATCCTGATTTGGGAGGATTTCAAAGGATGTTGGGGTGTTAAGTGGGAGAAGCTCAAACTAAGACTAGGTTAGTTAGGATGAAGATAAAGGTTATTTTAGAAGGTTTCTAAAGTTGTCCTAGTTATAACTAGTTAAGGGATGGGAGTTGGTTAGGGATAGGTTTAGAGATAGTTAGGTGTCATTTATAGAAAGTTGCTAAACTAGCTAGTTATAACTAGTGAATGGGTCCAAGTTAACATGGTGAGGTGTGAGGGTAGGATTAATTAATTATTTATTCTAGAAGTAGGGATATGGTGGTGTGCCTAATTAATTTAACTAAGGGGTATGCATGAATGACCTAGGTTATGAAGTGTTGTAAATGACATATCTTAATTATTGATTAGAAATGAGTTTAAATAGCGATGGTGAGAGAGTGTAAATTTTCGTGTCTACATTTGCCCCTTTTTGTCTAGCAATTTTTGGCAAATCGTTAGACAAAAATGATGAGAAGGTTATGTTGGTATGGGTGATTATACTTTGTAGCACAATACAGTGAACATTGGTGTGTTTTGTTTCAAAAGGTTTTCCCAGTCAAAGGGGGTACAGAATGAGTTAACGGGGAATCAATTGATAGGGTGGCCAAAGGGCTTAACACCTATAGACGTATGACTCTTATCAGGTAAAACTTGACAAACGGGAAAAACCAAGTGATGGGGGCCAAAGGGCTCGTCTCCCATAAGAATGGTAAATCTTGATATTTGACTATGTTTTTTTAAGGTTGAACATGGCATACTTGTGCAAAATGGTGAAAATGGCAAGGTTTAGGGAAATGTGGGCATGAATGCCTAAAACAGTAAATTATGCGCGATTAGTGCAATCGCCAATGATTGCATTGTGTGAAAAATGGGGTTACAAATAACCCAAAGGTATTTTTATTTACCTTATTGTGAATTTTGGTGAAATCAACTTGTCATAGCAAACGTTGAGTGTAAAAAACATGTTTTGAGGTGAAAGGTTGTCAGAATAGCATCCTCGAAGTGAGAAATGAAAACCTGTGATGGTCGAGGTAAGTTTTCAATCCATTTTTGTTTGACTTTTGTGAATTTTTGTGGTTTTAGGGTTGTAATGTTGTATTAGGGGCATGCAGATGCCTAATTTTTTTAGTAGGTATTTTTAGTGATTCATCCAATCGCTAGTGATTGAGGTGAATCACCAAAATTTTCCTATTGTAAAAAAATTTGTATGTTGAATGGAAAGTTATATTTTTTGATGAATGTTTTTGTATGTTTGCTATTAATGCAAAATGTGTATTTGGATATTGGTGTTAATGTTATAATGTCATTTTTTTTTTTTTGTTAGGAGATTTTTTGTTTTGATTTATTTTAGAAACGAATATTGTTTTCCAATACTAGTGTGAAAATATTAATGTTTGTTTTGTGTGTTTGTGTTTTGCAGGTGGATGCACAGTTGACTATCCGTGACTACATACCTTTGATGTTTGATGAGGTGCAGGAGGATTTTTCTTATGAGGATTGGGAGCATTTGGAGACAAAGTGGGTTGTGGTGGTATGAGATTTTACCAACAGGGTTCACGATGTTGTAGACTAATACTAGCATTGTTGGAGAGGTGGAATCCTTCCACCAACACTTTCTGGCTTCCTACAGGGCATATGACCATCATTCTTGAGGATGTTCATCATATTACTAGATTGTCAGTTTGTGGATAGGCCATTTATTGTATTATGGAGGATGAGAGGATAGAAACCATGCAGAGTTTATATGGAGGGGATGCTCAGGATGTGAGATACTTTTTGATTACCAAGCATTATATGAGCCTGGGAGAGTTGGTTGTCTATGGATGACCATGATGATGATATGCATTTCATGTTTTTCCTTACCGGATTTAGAAGGTGGGTGTTTCCCTTGGATTTTGACTAGTTTTCTTGTGGAGATGATGGAGCACCACACACCATTTGAGTGGGCACCCACTTTATTAGCTCGAACATTCAGAGAGATCTATGGGCTTGGACAACCCACAAGTGTTATGGTATTGACGTTGGATTTCTATTGCAGTGTTGGGCACATGAGCATATTGTGATTGCTCATCCATTGGGGTTGCCTTGTGATATTGACATGAGACACCCTGGTTTCATGATATATAGTCAAAGTCTTGGTCGGGTGAGGAAGGCCAAGGACCTTAGTTATTATAGAGATTTAATACCAGGGTTGCAGGTGCGGGATGTGATATGGAGGCCGTACTTAGAATTTCATGATTGACCCGAGTTCCCTCAAGACTTGTTGAGTTTACAACATGATATTTGGATTTAGGGCCATAGAGTTGGGGAGGATGATTTGCTACACTTTAGTCATGTCGGGAGATAGTATGGTCTTATTCAGGGGTATGCTTGAGCATCCAAAGAGTAGTACTAATGAGAGGATGAGGACACAAAGACTCCGCAAGAAGTAGTAGTGAGGTCTATAGTTCTATATGAGCAATTAAGGGCTATGGGTCCCGATGATGAGAGATAAATGGTTCCATTGATGACATTGAGGTGACTTCATAATTTTCGCATGGTGGGCCTAATCTTTAAGGACTTTATATAGGACCGGGGTGGTCAAGAGGGCAGCTCGATAGTGAGATGGGTGCATGCTCGGGTAGCAAAGAGGAGCACAGGCACCGAGAGGATGAGAGGGGTGAGGGTGATGATGTTATAACTACATCTATTGTAGTATTGATATCCAAGAAGGCCGTAATGGCAGATGGAGAGAGAGACATCACTTGAGAGAATGAAGTGATTTAGTAGGAGTTCGAGATACCCTCATCACATAGAGAAGAATTGATTGTTGAGTTTGATAGCCTTCAGGTGTAGCTTGCATAGGACTCTTCTGATAGAGACAAGTACAAGGGTCATAGGATACACTAAGGAAGGTCTTTGGATCACAAGGCCTTCCATTTTTTGTGCATAGTTGTTAGTGATGGCTCGACAAAGGGGGCATCTATAGCACCTCGTCTCCGACATGATTTCGTAGTACACTATAAGGATGTGTGATCAAAGAGAGACTACTATGTGGACATGATTATAAAGAGCTATCTTGATGCCACTTTGTATGTTGATCTTGTATCTTCCCAAGGGGAAGCCACATAGTAAAGAGGCCTAGTTATAGTGCATCAAGCATGGGAAACTCACCTCGAGGCTAGAGAGAAGGGGTGACAGGCGAGGGAGGAGACTGTGGTGGAGCTATTGTGATGGGTGCTCGTAGAGATACAAGTGCAGCTGGAGGTACTCCTAATCCTAGAGGAGAGGGTGGTGCCAACATAGTGTTAGGAGATGTTGACTTTACCACATGATTATATATGATGTTATAGGATTGTTTGAATCCGGTTTTGATATATATATATATATATATATATATATATATATATGATGATGATGATGATGGTTTATGACTTATTCTTGTGATTTGGTTTGTATATGTTAGATGTTGTATTTTTTTAAATATGTTGATATCATGGATGGATTTTGATGGATGTGATATATGTTAGGATGTTTTATTAGACATGTTTCAAATGTGGTTTTTGGTACTTGATTGATTTAGATGACTTTGAAAAATTGATCCAATAATTATGCCAAATCAACAATGTAATTAAATAAAATAGAGTAAGAATGGAAAGATGACCCCACTATGAAATTGGTATATGTGATGGGTTTTAAAAACACTTTTTGCACTTGTAGCCTTTCAAATGTTAAATAAAACTATCAATGGGTAGTTATGAAAACTACGATAGGAATGAGGGTTTAAACAACTTTCAGGATGAAAAAAGGGATTTTGTATGTATAAGGCAATATGGGAGAAAGGGTTCTCCTTTCAACATATTTAGAGGAAGTTGATGTCCCAACCTTTACATATTATTTATAAGCAAACTGATTGATGCAAGAAGCTTGCTATGATGGGAAAGATGATCGATACGGGAAGATTTCTTAGATGCTCATTATTTTGAAGGTTGATCAATACATCAAGCCTTATGAATAGCCATCCTTTCAGGGTATGGTCTATATTTTGATTTTTGACTGAATGGTCATCCTTCAAGGGATTGGTCCATAATTTTGACGTGTAGTTTTCCTTCGAGGGAGTATTCTAATTTTTGATCATTTTGATAATGATTTGTGCTCTGTGTATATTTTTCCTTCAGGGATCAGTCTATTATAACTTGATAATATAAACATCCAATGACTTATATATTTTTGAGATGAGGGTAAAAACTCTAATATTTTTTTTTGAAGGAGGGGGACAAATGCGTTTTCAAGTCCTACACATACATGCCCCTTTTCATGGTTTGGATGGATAGGTGAAATGATTTTAAATAACTTGTGCAAAGGAAGGAAATCACTACAAAAATGTGATGGTGTGATAGGATTTGAATCAAACTACCATTATGAAAATCAATTATTTAACAGTATAAAGGCCACAAGTGCGAATCATTCAAAGGTTCCACCTCAGGTTCCTTGTCAAGAGAAACAAGATGATACGCTCCTGACCTATACTTGTGTGTGATAATATATGGACCAATCTAATTGGGGAAAACTTTCCACGTGTACTTTGTTCCAATGTAGTGAAATTTTGATTCTCTTTGAGTACAAAATCACCAATTTTAAAATCGCATTCTTTGACATGTTTGTTGTATGCTCTACTGATTTGTTGTTGATAAACTTGATGATGTTGAAGGGTTGTTAGACACTTTTCATCTAATAATTCCAGTTGTACTAAGAAATCTTGATGATATTCTTCATCAGGGATGAAATCTTTAAGGGATACACGTAGTGATGTAATTTGAATTTCAAGAGGTACAATGGCTTCAGAGTTATAGAAAAGTGAGTAGGGTGTTGTACCTGTAGGTGTGTAGATGTTAGTTTGATAAGCCCAGAGAGAAAATGAGATTTGGAGATGTTAGTTCCTACATGCATCTTCTATTGTCTTCATGAGGATTTTGTTAAGTGTTTTGTAGGAGGCCTCGTTCTTCCCATTTTCTTGAGGATAGTATGGTGATGAAAAACTAAGTTTGATGTTGAATGTGTCACAGAGCTGTTTAACTTCCTTGTTTTTGAAGGATTTTCCATTATCTAGTGACAAGCTTGTGTGGGATGCCAAAATGACATATGATGTTTTGATATATGAATTTGATGATGGGTCTAGATTTTTTCAAGGTTAAAGGGATGGCTTTAACCCATTTAGTAAAATATTTAGTTTTTGTGATTATGGAATGATGTTGTTGAGATGATTTTGGATTGATTGCACCAATGAGGTCTAACCCCATTGAGAGAAATTTCATAGGTCTTGAGCGGGTTGTAATGTTTGACTAGGGATGTGAATAATATCTGAATGGAGTTGGCATTTGACACACTTCTTTACGTATACACAATAGTATTTAGTGATAGTAGGCCAGTAATACCCTAGTTGTATGATATGTTTAGTAATGGAATTTCCACTAAAATGACCTCCACAAATGCCATCATGGACCTCTTCGATCTCTCTGGTTGATTCATGTGATTTAAGACACCATAGTAATATACCATCAAAACTACGTTTATAAAGGATGCCCCTATGATAACAAAGCAGGTGACACATTGAAGGAATGATCATTTAGTAGACTATGATAGATCTAAGGGGAGTTTACATTCAAAGCAAGATAGTCAAATATTTGTGTGTACCATTAATCGGGTGGGTTATTATCAATATTATCGATGGAAGGTGGCTCATTTTGATGTGAAGGATGATCCAAGTGTTGAACAACTATAGACATCTTGGTTTTATCCTTTGAATTTTTGCTTCAAAAGGGACGAGGGATCCGAGGGATGCCATAGTATCCACAAACCTTTTAGAGTATCGTGGGATGGAATTAATGGTGTAATGATGAAATTTGTTGAGGATAAATTTAATGAAAACTTTATATTTCTAAAGTATTTCACTTTTACATTGATATTCTCCTTTAATTTAACTAATGACGAGTTGTGAATCTCCGTAGATTTCCAGGATGTGGGCACCTAGGAAAATGGTGGTGTTTAGACCCATGATTAAGGCTTCATATTCTGCCATATTATTAGTACATTCAAAGTTAAGTTTGAATGATAATAGAAGTGGAATGTTCCAAGGTGGTATGATGATGACATTGGATCCTCCTCCTTCTTGGCACTTAGCACCATCAAAGAAGAGGGTCATTTTGACGGGGATGAAATCAGATTCGTTGATGTTGTTGATGGATTCATTGAAGAAAATTTTTGTGAGATATTTGATTATCTAGAAGCGGTGCATCAGCTGAGCTGATATGTAATGGTTTAACCCTTAATAGACTTTTGAGATATGATTTCGAGGTCAAATTCACTCATGAGCATAAGCCATCGGGTTATGCAATCATTATGATATAGTTTAGCGTATATGGCCTTAAGCGGGTTAAAACTAGTGATGACATATGTCTTGTGATTAAGAAGATAATTTCAAAGTTTGGAAGTTGTAAAGTATAATGCATAACAAAAATTTTCAGCTTTAGTGTAGCATGTCTCATATTCATGGAGTGTGCGGATGATGTAATATATAGCTTGTTCACGACCTTGATTATCATGGTGGGTGAGAATAGATATTAGAGCATGCTCAGAAGTGGATATGTATAAATAAAATGTCTCCCCTTCATGAGGTGGAGTAAGCACAGGTGGTGATAATAAATATTGTTTGATTTTTTTGAAGGATTTTGGTAATCAAAATCCTAATATAATTCTATGTCTTTATGGATGAAGTGGTGAAATGGTTGACAAAGGTCAGAGAGCTGTGATATGAAACATCGAATAGATTGTAATTTACATTGAAGGCTACATAGTTTCTTAATATTGGATGGAGGGTTCATTTCAATGATTTCTCCGACTTTTCCGGGTCAAATTCAATGCTTCGGATGGATATGATGAATCCTAAAAAATTCCAAAGAAGGACACCAAATACACACTTTGCAAGATTAAGATGAAAATAGAATTGGATGAGATGAGTGAAGATTGATTCAAGGACATCAAGATGGTTTTGGCATGATTTGTATTTTCCTAAGAGGTCATCAATGTAGTATTTGACAATTTTATGGATAAGGTCATGAAAAATGTATGTCATAGTGCGTTGGTAAGTGGCTCCTGCATTTTTAAGACCAAATGGCATGACATGGTAATAAAAGGTTCCCCAAGGGGTAATGAAAGTAGTTTTATGTTGATCTTTAGGTGTGATGAGGATTTGATTATAACCAAATAATTCATCCATGAGAGAGAGAATTTCATAGGATGTTATTAATTTGACAAGCTGATCTATGTTTGGGAGAGGGAAATCATCCTTTGGACAAGAAAGATTGAGATCCCTAAAGTCTGTGCAGATGCATATTTTTCCTAAATATTTGGTCACGGGGAACATTGGAAACCCATTGTGGATAGTCAATAGGTATGATGAAGTTAGCGGATAAGAGGCATTGCAACTCTTCTTTAACAAGGAGAGCTATACAGGGATGTATTTTACAAATTTTTTTACCAGATTAACATTGGGATATGTAACTATGTTTTGTATGACAATATTAGGATTGATCATAGGAATATAACTTTATGACTAGGTGAAGGCTTGGTGATATTTTGTCAAAAACGTAGTGAAATATTTTAATTCTTATGAATCGAGAGATTGACCAACCTTAACTATGCAAGGATCCTAAGGAGAGCCTAAGTTAACATCGAGAGTGGATTCATTATGGAGAGTTGGTGTTTAGGATGGTAGGTATTTATGAAGGAAATGATCTTCATCTCCCATATGGGAAAGGATATCCTGGTCATCCTGACACTGGAGGATATCTAAGGTAGGTGAATCTTCATCAACCATTTTTGGCCAAACAAGGGGTAACAATTCAGTGGAGTGGTTGGATTGATAAGTGAGTGGCCCTAAAGATATAGCATTGATTTTTTTAAAGTTAGATGGTATGGATAAAGTGTCATTTGTGTCGAACTTCAAGGTTTGTTGATGATGATGGCTCTAGTTAGGAAATAGTTAGGGATGTAGTGAATGCAGATGTAGTAGCTTCACACATCTCTAAGGTAATTTTTAATAACCTAATCCACTCCTCTCATGAGCTTTAAGGGAACACATGATGGGTTGATCATGGGTTCCTTGTTCATAGTGTCTGAGGCCAAAACCTCTCCACACGCAACAATGAAGATACATATGGGAAAACTTTAGATTATCTAGAGATTCGAGTTTTAATGTGAATGGCATAGCGTGGTGTGGATTTATAGCCTGGGATGGAGGGTTATTGAGTTCCCTATAAATGATATTTTTTAGGTAAGTAGGGTCGTAGGAGATGACCTTTCCTACATTTGGATCATACATAGGTTGTTTTCCAGGGTGACCGTATGCTTTGGGTGAAGGGATGGAGTTGAGCATGAGGAGACGATATTCCCTGAGTGTAAGGCATTTTACGGCCTCACCAAGAGAGGAATCATCTAGTAATTTAGGATAAGGGATAAATGTGTTAGTGTATGCTTCATCAGAGGGCTCAAATGTGGATTTAGGTATAAAGATGTCATTTGGCTAGTACATCATATAGTAGTCAGTGAATGGAATTTGGATCAGTGGGGACAATATAAGTTTGTCCTTCATGTTTGTATTTGAGACAACGATGGAGGGTGGAAGGAACAAAGTGCATGGTATGTATCCAGGGGTCTCCTAATAACATGTTGTATTGGAATTCTCCTTCAATAATGTAGATGAGTTTGGGTAAGGTTTTGAAACCAACTTTAAGCAAAAGTATGACGGTGCCTAATGTGGGTGTGATAGTGTTGTTAAAGGATTGTAAAAGAACGGCATTCGAGTGATGACAATGTTGGGTAAGTTGATTTGGTCAAAATTGAGGGATGATATGATGTTAATGGTAGCACCACTATCAATCATGACCCTCTTAATATAAATATCATTGATCTGAGTGGTGATGAAGAGTGGTAGGTCATGGTCTTCTAGGCCTGAGAGAGGGAATTTCAGATGGTTCAAAATATATAGAGGTGGATGCTTTGAGATCACCCATAAAGTTTGTGAATGGAATCAGATCATTGGATGGTATGGTTATAGATTAGAGTGCTTCCATCATCACTTTTTTGTGGAGAGGTGATGTTTTAACTAGTTCATAAAGTGACATTCGACAAGGGATTGTGTGTTCATGTATAAGTTGAAAAGCTATTGAAATGAGGTTAAAAACCTCAAATCTTAACTAACACATATATGGATGATAAGATAAAATATAAATAAAGGAAACTATCATGCAAGCATTATAAATTTGAAAAAAACATCAAAAACTAACATTTATATTACTCTCTACTCTTTGAAAGCTATAAAACATGAACCTATTAAGATCCTAGAAATTATATTTGTGTGTTGTTTGCTCCCAAAAACACTGAAGAGATCTCTCCAAGTTGGCTACATGGCTAAGCTTTAGATCTTCCCTTACTAACTATATTTGGAGGGGATGGATGTAAGATAGAGGAGCTCTTAACTATGGAGTATGGCCAAGATCCTAATGTTTTATAGCTTAAAGCTATCACAAATGATTTCTAATGCCTTTCTAAAGTGCTTGAGAGATTTTTTTATGTAAACAAGGTTTTAGGTGAAAAGGGTAGGCTTAGCCTTCTATTTATAGTTTTCCAAATAGAAGAGTTTGAACTTTGGGTGCATGTGGGACTAAAGGTAAGCCAAAACCAATTTTAGATTAGATTAGGATAAACATGATTTAGGCTTAGTTAAGTTAGGTTTATGCTAGTTAAACTTGATTAGCAAGTGATTAGAGACTCATTGAGAGTTGGGAGGAGTCTGATTAACCATTTGTGATTGATAGATAGCCTAGGAAGCCTATAGAAGTGGTTTAGAGAGAACTAGGGAGGTTTTGAATGGTTGAAAGGAGGAATGTCTAGCTAATAAGAGAGATATTAGCCCAATTAGATGATTATAGGAGGAATATGACCAAAAAGAGTGTCGTGAATGGGCATCTAAGAATGGAGTGAAGAATGGGGAATTAACAAAGTGTCATTAATTGGTTGAATTGGAGGAAATGCTAAGTGTAAGCATATTTTAGGTGTCTACATTTTCAACTCTTTAGGGTGGCGTACGTAATGTCACTTCAAAGAACGTAGATAAGCATAAACAAGTAAAATTTGGAAGGGATAGAAGAAAAATTAGTAGAATGAAGGATGCCCCTCGATTATCAATGGGGTGATGGAAGAACTCAATCGACGATCGAAAATATGACATAAAGAGAACAAGAAAGAATAGTGTGAAGTTGAAGAAAATAAATGGGATAGAGAAGAAAATGAGTATGATGAAGGGGAATGAGCTAACATCCATCCAAAGGCCCTTTTAAACAACTTTATTTTCATCATGTTGCTAGTGATCTTCATCATCGGTCCTTAATAAAAAAGAACGAGAAAAATTGTAGTATGACATGAAAATCCATATACAAATAAATGTCAATTTTTAAAAACACCAACTCCATACAACATACAAAATTCAATGCAATACGAGAAAGTAAAAGATGTCAAACTCCATGCAACATACATAATGCAATGCAATTCTAGAAAGTAAACAAGCTAACCTAATAGAGAAACATAATGTAATATTTTTTGTTATCAAGCTTTAGTTCCAACCTATGTGAATTAACGACAAGGGTTGATGATGGTGCCCCAAGAAAGGATACATGTGAGGGGAATAACGGAGGACACTTGGGTCTTATGAAAAGCATTGTGTGCTATGAGATAGTACTAGGCAACTTGTTGTGCCCCAAAGTATAGATTTGCATGCAGACTAGATTTTTTAATGGGGGTAGATCAAAATTATCTCGTGAGTCATTTATGATGAGAACAAGCAAGAACTAAAGAACAACGTTTTATAGGATGATTTTTAATTTTTAGAAGTTTTTTAAAACATATTTTAATGTTTTTATTTTCTAACATATTTGAATTTTTTTGTGATTTTGAAATTTTTCTAAAACTATGTATAGGAAGACAAAGAAACCTAGACGCCCCTAGTGATAGAAGGGATGTACAAGGACAGAATGTCATGTGCATGCACAAAGAAGTGAATATGTGAAATTTCCCTAGTGATTAAGTGGAAGTATTCAAAGGAAAAATCTTCATGCATTGATGATGAGCGGGGGATCAAGGCCAATATGAATAAGTTCAACATGATTATGAAAGTAAAGCAATGAAGTGCTTTGGAAGGAGCAAGGATGCCCCAACGTAAGTTGGACAAGAAACACATGATAGAAAGGAAGTAGAGAGATTATTTTTGTGAAAGGGGACAAAGGTGTGCACAAACATGTCCAAAAAGGTAATCTTATACACATGGATGTTCTAAATGAAGTAGAAGAATGATGTGAATGTGAAGGTAGCTTACAATCCTCATGATGAAGAAGTGGTTAGCTAAAGGTAAGAATCATGAGACAAGATACAAACTAGAGTAAGAGTCTGAACAAGGTCCAAAAAGGGTACTTGGTAACATACTAATCCTGTTTTTCTCATAGAGATCTAATAAGTGCATATGGAAATGAATTACCTTTTGTAGGGAAGACTTGATAGACAATGAGTGAGGACACTTTCCAATGTGTAGGAATGATATAGTTCGATAGGTGATTTGTGAATGGAGGGTAGAAGGAGAGTCATACATTTATCCACCGCGCCCAAACATCCATAGCCCTGATGGAGATGCATTTGATTCTAATCTCAACATTGCTCTACTTGTAGCCAAGAATCCATAGCCCTGATAGAGATTATTGGAAATACCCCAACAAAGAGTTATATATCAATTTTCCTTTGCTTTGTAGCTTTTAGCTTTTGATTTTTTATATATTTTGATTCTTTTTCTTTCTGAAAACTTATTTCAGCTCTCTTGTTTGACAAGGGGTTAAGAAGCACATATGGCTTGATGGAAGGATGTGGAAGTCATTGTGATGATGACATTGGCTTGTGTCAAAAATATGTCAAAAATTTCTTCGCAACAAGTTTATTAGATGTTGATTGTGATAGGATATCTAAGAGTTCATTCGTTATTTAATTTACCAAGGTGATAAAAGATGAGGTTCAAATGGATACCATAGAAATAAATGTCACAAAATGCATGCAAATAGACTAACCAACATATCACCGAAGCAATGAAAATGGTGGATTCCTTGTAGAGGAATGGTAAGAAAGGGAAGAAAGAACATCCATGTGTACACAATACCTAATTGCAATGTGATCTTTGTACCTTTGATTTTTTTATGTTTTCTCTTTTTTTTGTATTTTTGAATTGTTTTGATTTTTATATTTTTGATAGTTTTTGGAAAGTTGGGACCAACAAAGTCAATCTGCATGATAAGATCCAACAACAATGTTTGCGACTTCCTTGATAAGGGAGATTAAGCATGTTTTCTTATCAAGAGTCATATTATCTCTGATCTCGATGATCGTGGTGAGCTCGTACTCAAAAAATGACTGTGATTTATCTTGAAATGTGGATTTCCTATGTGGGAGCTTAAGTTCCCTATCCATAGGTTTATGCACTTTACGTCATACTTGATGGGTGCATTGGTTTGCATTCTTGAATCATGCGTGATTTTGAATTTTTGGTTTTTTGGAAGCTTTGGAGATCTTTGGTATTTTGATCTAAGATTGATGAAGAACTGTTTAGGTTTCTTATAAGCTAATACGTGACTTGTCTAATCTTAAGAAGGATAAGAAAGCAAACTTTTTCATTTAGAACTGATGTGAGAAATGACCACGGGCTTGCCACAACCATTGATAGAAGAAATATGTGATGGATGAAAAGGATATGGTCTAAGAATTGAAGAAGAGGGGCTATCGAATGTGAGCCACCAATAGAAGATGACAAAGGATGCTAGGATATGGCCCTAATATGGAAGACAATGGACTAATCGAGGTTTCCCATAGATATAAGAGGATGAAGGATTACTAGGATGTGGCCTAGAAATAAAAGATGATGGGCTACCCTGAGGTGACCCATAAATAAAAAATAACAGAGGGCTACTTGGACGTGGTCCCGCAATAGAATAATATGTTGAGGGACTACTAGGGTGTGGCCGAAGTATAGACAAGGAGGGACTACTCGGAGATGTCCCATAGATATAAGAGGATGAAGGGCTAATAAGAAGTGGCCCAAGAATAGAGGGTAATGGGCTACCAAGAGGTGAACCACAAGTATAAAATGGAGAGCTACCCGGGGTGGCTCCAATATAGAATAAGATGATGGGCTTCTCAAGAGTGACCCAAGATGATATTTTGATTGAGGAATGATGATAGATAAGGAATGATTGGGTAATGAGAAGATAGGCCATGGATCAATGTTAGACCCCAACATCTCATCATGCTCAGAGGAAGGTGAAGATGGAATAACAAAAGAAGAATCAAGTTCCATGACTTTAGGCTCTTCCTCTATGTTCTGACAAAAGGGATCAATTTATTCACTCCAATACATGAGCATATCAAAGTTAAGAAAGAACCCTTGTTTGTAATCCTCTAGAGGGATATCTTCGTGTAGTCTGATTGTTCCATCATCCTGAGAGAAATCAATCAGTAGAGGTTGTTATTATTCAACCATAGGAGGTTGACTAGAAGAAATGGTTTCAATAAGCATGGAAGTTTTAGAAGACATGTGATGATGTAGATGAGGGGAAGACTTGACCCTATTGTGTCCACAAAATAATTGGATAGTGCATCAAAAGGATATCTTAGCACATCGTTTCTTGTGAATTTGTCTTTGTGGACACAAACATTGGTTTTTAGAAGATGGATGAGGAAATGGTATGATATGGTTGAAAGGGCTCAAGGGCCGAAGAAGGATTAAATTTAGAATGATAGTAGAAGAAGATGCAAGAGAGGAAGTAGGCTTAGAGGTAGGCATCTCATGAATGGATGATTTGGATTTAGACCTAGGTCATTTTTCTAGAAGACAACGTAATGTAGGAAGAAAAGTAGGATTACATAGTCATCTGTTAAGTTGTGATGTAGGATTTGAATTAGATGATTGACTAGAGGGAATCTGAGTCATGGAACTCTTTGATGGAGGAAGGGGTCATCGAGGTGACTGATAAAGGAGGTCCTACAAAGAAAGGGAGGACCGTGACTCAAGAACTGAATTAGATGTTTGATCGATGGAACTTGGAGTCATACGAGTATTCAAAGGAGGAAGAATTCATTGAGGTGATTGGGAATGAAGGTCCTTTGAAGAAAGGAAGGACCGTGATTCAAGATTTGATCTAGGGGTATCTAAACAACATTTGGGATCTAAATATTCAGAAGAAGAGTGGGAATTTGAATGGTAGTTTGGATCTAAATTATAATAAGAGTGGGGGGAACCTGAATAATAATTTGGATCATCAAAGCATCAAAACCATACCACCGAATATGATCGAAGGTGGGGAACAAGGTTCCTAAATGGGCCTTCTAACTTGAAGAACTAAATGAGGTTTAGTCGTAATGTGAATACTTTGATTTGAATTCCTAAACCTAGGTTCTATATTATTTTAATCATGGGGAGCCGTGCAATAGTCAATCATTGTTGGCATCATTTAGGTAAAAATGCCTAGACTTAGATAGTGTGATCAAATTTCTTCAAAGTGAAGAAAGTTCCATCTCGATTTGGGTAGCAAAATGGCAACCAACTATACATTCATCGTGAGTATGGAAATGCTTGTGTGATTTTTCAAAGGAAACATAAGGAAAATGTACATCGTGCTAGCACCATTTCAAGGATACAACAAGATTTTCCTAGAATAATTTTATGAGTTTGTTAACACGCAAGGAACAATCATGCAAGTATAGATAACCAAATAAATTGATCAAAGTGTTTACCTTTCACTTTCAACAATAGTTTTGATGCTAGATAGCCAAATCTATGTCAAGTTCAAAAAAATGAACAAGGCATAAGTATTAACAAAGCATAAGTGCAAATCCTAATCAAAAGGATACTACAATGAGTTTAACAACCAACAAGGCCTACATGTTAAAGGGTGAGGTATACAAATGTAAGCCACATAACCACACCAATTGGACACGTCTATCAAGCTTAACGGAGAAGTGATATATTAGTGTCAAAGTGGTATCGATATGACCCAAACAAAGTAAGTGACACCTTTCAAGATTTGGGATGATTTTGAAATCAAACTAATTAAAATTATACTAATGGATGCATTAAAATGTGGGCAACGTAATGCCACAATGCGGACACTTAGATCATGTTTATAAGAAACACGACGTAAGTATCTTAATTGTGTTGAGGCAATGCAAAAAAGGTAACAAGTCTAAGGGATCAAATGATGAATCAATCCTAACTATGATGATGATCTTGAAATCAAGATCAAGTGGCTATCAAGATATAAAAATGTACCCACACACTTTACACGTTTAACAACTTAGCCGCAAACATGGATGAGTGTAAACGGACATAAAAGTGGTGAACACTATCTATGACAACACTCTCGAAAGATGCCTTCTCTTATCCCAAATGGGAAACAAGAACGCAAAGGTATAGATAAAAATATGTGAAAATAAACTAAGTGTCAATTTGACAGAGTTCCTCCTAGTCCGAAGGTGAGAAAGAAACCAAGCTAAGGGATGTGTTTGTTTAATTCCATGAAGAGAGACACTTAGATCTAACTTGAGTGGATTCTTTACCATGTTCTAAAAACAAGGTTTTGAGTCCAAAAAGTTGTCACTTCGTGATGGTTTGACAAGATGTGACAATGGACTAGAAAAGTGGGCTCCTTGACGAAATGGCTTTCCTAAGTAGATCACTCAACTAGTTGTTAATAGTTTGTCTAAATGTGAGTTTGATTTACCAAGGTTTCCCAACGAGTATCTCAGATTTAATTTATCTCCTGATACATTGAGAAATTAGTGTGTTCAGTTGTATTGTCACTAGGGTCATGATACAAACAACTTTCACTCTAAGCTCAGAATGTATTACTAGTCAAGTGGGTAAGCAGGGCACTTCCTATTTCATCCACAAGGTTACTCAGTGGTGGACTACTTTAGGGTTCCTAGAACCACCCCCATTGTTTTATCTTAATGTGTTATGCCAAAGGGGTTATGTTCTAGTTGAGCAGATAGGGACATACCCTTTTCTGAAACTTGCAATACAATGTGATGTGAAGTGGTGTTGTTTTATCTTGCTTAACTTAATGTTGTTTTAAGTGGCACACCATTTGGCAACCCGTATTGTATGAAAACAAGTATTAGAGTTTTTTTTTGTAACTCCTTTCTTTGACAAGTGTTTTGGTCTTGTACATAAATGGTTAGTAATTTTCCACAAAATATCATGATATCAAAAAGAGAGTTTGTGTGTTGCTTTTGATTCCTAAGATCACCAAAAAGGCATGAAGGAAGAGCATACACAATGCAGAAACTTAACTAAAATAAGCCGTGGAAAATAATTTAAATGTTTTACAAAATTTTGAGTTTCTTTTAACCAACTTTGAAATATCAATTCATTATGAAGCATAAATAAAATGTTATTTAAAAGCAATAACAAGGTTAGGAAACGTTTTTAGTTCCCAAGATCACCTATAAGGTGCAAGGGAAGAGCATACGTGCTTTGATGACCATAATAAACTCAAGAAATGAAATACTTAACTAAGTTAATTAAAAAAACACAATAACCTTGAAAACAACTTATTAGTCCCACAAAGACCTTTCAAGTATTAGAATAACCAAGAAAAAAATTTACAAATTATAAGACATGTTAGAAAATGACTAGTTAGCTAATAAAGTAAACAATTAATTTTCTTTCATTCTAAATCCTATTTTTATGTTTCCATTTCATATTTCACTTTAATACCTTTCCAACACAAAAAAAGAGTCATTTTGAGTTTGGGAACAAAATCTATGGCCTCCAAAAGATAGGTAATGAACCAAGGGATGATATTTCTCACAACCAAGGGATGATCAAATTGAGAGGGGGTAGCCTTGTAGTTATAGTTTTTGGAATGGGAGAGTTTTAACTTTGGGTGCATGCGGGACTAAAGGGAAGCCGAAAAACCAATTTTAGATTAGATTAGGATAAACATGATTTAGGCTTTGTTAAGCTATGTTTAGGCTAGTTAAAATTTATTAACAAGTGATTAGAGACTCATTGAGAGTTAGGAGGAATATGATTACCCATTTGTGACTGATAGATAGCCTAAGAAGCTGCGGAAGTGGTTCGAGAGAACTAGGGAGGTTCTGAATGGTCGAAAGGAGGAATTTCTAGCTAATAAGAGAGATATTATCCCAATTAGATGATTATAGGAGGAATTCGACTGAAATAGTGTCGTGAATGGGCATCCAAGAAAGGAGTGAAGAATGGGGAATTAACAAAAGTGTCATTAATTGGTTGAATTGGAGGAAATTTTAAGTGTAAGCATATTTTAGGTGTCTACATATTGATGTAATTGTTTGATAACAAATTTTTGTATCGTGGTGAAAGGGGGTGTTGTTGCTTGTATGGAAACTTTGGCTTTTGATGGGGGTTTGATTAGACTTTTTAGGAGATAAGAAATGGACACCTTAGGCTTACTAGGTGGTGTTGATAGTTCAAGAGGTGGAGATATAGCGATGGAGGTTTTACCTTTCTTAGGCTCCAATGTTTCTTTGTCATAATTTTGTGAACAAGTGGTGATGTGGAAAGTGTTAATTTCATGAGAAGTAGTTTTAGACATGGGTTCTTTAGACCTTGCTGATGGGGATATTTATTTTGACATCGTATTTTATTGTGAAGGCAAGAGGAGTGGACTCGCTAAGTTCCTAAGCCTTTAAGTGAAAATCCCTATAGTTTTCTATGGAGTGGCCACGTGTCTTGTGGTAGTCACAAAAACATTAAAGTTGTACCAATCTAGTTTCCACCCATGATAATCTGATGGCTTAAGGGCGGTAGTGAAATAAGTGATCATTAAAGGAGGTCATCTCATATGGTGGTCCAATGCCCCTTAGGTGTAGACATAGATGACGACAAGGTTACATCCGTATTCTTGTCAAGAGGAAGTAAGATGGGTTTTTTAGTAGTGAGTTGTTTATTTTTCAGCCATGGAGGCTTTCTAGCTATTACAACAGATGGAGGATGGGGATCATGTATGGGTGGGTCATTGTGGAGTGATGGATGCAAATACGGACTCAATGTGGGAGCTTGGTGGATGGGTTTTATCCCTGTAATAATAGGGTGATTAACCGGTATAAGGGAGCAAGGATCGCAGAGGATTCCTATCCGGAGAGACATAACAAATGCCCTTAAAATATTGAATGGTGTCTTGCTTAGAAGGTCTTGTAGGCCTTGGCCTTGTCATGACAAGAGGGTATCCCATATTGGGAATTCCCCTCATAGGAGGAGGTGGATGAAAAGGTGGAGGGCCATGGAAATGATATGTTTCATCATAATAAGGACTTTTAAATACCTGAATGACACCCTACTTGTTAGGCCCTTTTGAGGTTTTGGATGAACTAGGTGTATTTTTAAAGTTGATGTTAATGAAGGAAGAGGAGTTTGGATGATGTAATTAATGTAGTCTAAATGATTTTTAGGTTTCATATTGTTTTTTTGTGGATTGAGGATGACTACAACCCATGGTTGGCTTAGGTGGAGGTGGTTGTGCTAAGAATGTTTCAAGAGGTATCATAGTTATATTTGTAAACCCAAATGTAAGCACAGGTGTGGTTTTATTAGCGGATATGGGTAGGGATTTGGTAGTGGCATGTGATGAGGCCATAGGAATAGTTCTAGTAGTATTCTCAACATGTGGTTGTTCAGCCACTTTGAGCTCGTTGAATTTGGATGTTGATTCTATGGATTTTAATTTGGTAAGTGGCAAGGATGCAGGAAGGGTTTTAGTAATGTTGGAAACATATGGAGTTTTCGTAGTCATAATTTTAGGCTCATTGGCTATTGGTGTTGATTCTACGGATTGTTTTTCATTAAGTGAGAAGGTAGATTGAGGGATAGGCTCAATTTTTGTTATTATATTGATGGTGTGGACAGCATTCATTTGTAGTTGATCAAAATTCAAAGGGTGATTTGGAAAAGGTTTATTAAATATGTCAAGATTTTGATTTGGAGGTGTGTTTGGATTATCTAAGTGAATCTCACCTTTTCAATCAAATCTTGAAGTACGTTAAAGAATGTATGACACCTTTTGATGTCATGTCCATTGACCCTTTGATATTTACAATAGTTGTTATCTTGATACAAAATAGGCTTGGATACTGATATGTTAATGGGCCAAATAGGTGGGAGAGATATTATGTTTACGACAAGCAGTTTATCTAAAACCGTGTTATAAGTCTCTCCTATGTTTGTGTAGTTATGTTGTTGATGGAGATGCTTGACGGTAGGTTTTTCCTTGGGAGTGGATTTGACTAAGACAAAGTGTTGGCGGTTGTTTATGACTTGTCATTTTGGATGGTGATTTAGATGGGAATTGGAATTTTGGCTTCTTGGGACAAATCTTTACTCATCCATCTTTTAGATCTCGTAATTCTAGTTTACGGGCCATTATAAAAGCCTCATCAAAAGTTTGAAATGAATATATTTTAATGTAGATGAGATGTTTTTAGCTCATGCTCGAAAAATACCTCAATTAACTCAATTTGTGGCAATGTAAAATATATTTTATTAGTCACACCCCTCCAATGAGCAACAAAGTCAATGATAGATTCTTCTTCAAAAATATTTATGGCATATAGGTCATTGATAGTGATTTTACGGGATATGTTAATGGAAAATTGGTCTAAGAAAAGCTAGGCAAGCTGTGTAAAAGACAATAGGAAATGTTTTGGAATGTTTTTGTACCAATCTAAGGTAGGACCAACAAGGGACATGGAAAAGGTCATTGGCATTAGATCCTGATCATGAGCTATAAAATAGCATGCATGATGGAAGGCATGGATATGTTGTTAGGGATATTCCTTGCTATAAAACTTGATAAACTTAAGAAGTTCCCAATGGCGTGGATATGGTTTATATGGTACTGAAGGGTGAATGGGCTCATTAAAAATTTGATCATAAGAGAGCACATTATTGGATGAGGATAAAGCATCTTCGAGACTAGATATGTGGCTTAAAAGGGATTGGAGAGGGTCAGTGAATCATTGTGATGAAGAGCCAAGTTGAAACAAGGACTGGCTAGGTTGTGAGTATGTCTGATATCTGCTAAGGATTTCCTTATTGGTAGGGAATGTTTTGTTAGGGGATGTTTTGTTGATATGAGGCATTGTGTTGATAAGGGTTATTCTATTGTGGGATGTGGTATTGTGAATTTTTTTGTTGAGGGGCATATTGTTGATGCATGTTATATTGAGATGTGTTTTGTTGAGGTATATGTTGTCAATAAGGAACATTTTGTTGAGGAATACTCGATGATGAGGGATGTACTATTGTGGGATATTTTAATGGGATGAGAAACCTTTTTGTGATGCTACAGGTTGTGAGGTTTATATGTATTAGTATTGTAATGGTATTGATGTATGAGTGAGTGATTGCAAATATATCGATGTTTTTGGGGAGTATATAGCATAAAGCGATGAGGATGATGCTTGTTGTAGAATAATTTAGTGTAGAATAATGTATTGTGGGATGTTTTTAGGGGTATGGATTGTGGCATAGAGATCGAGAGGTTTTGAAGGTTGTGAAATGTATTGTGAAATAGTGAGTGTTGGAAATGACATTGGTATTGACTAATGGCGTAGTTTGCGCAATAGACATGGTGATGTTCTGAATGGGGATAATAAACTATTGGGAAGATACAACAATAGAAAAGGACACAAAACTCAATGGATATGTTTTTACCTATGAGTAATCTAGAGGGGTAGATGAGGAAGTGACGGTACTACTTAGAGGAGGTGTGGATCCTGTAGAAGGACTTGGTGAAGATGTGGATTGTTGAGTAGATGTGTTTTGTGATGAAATCATGTGGAGGTCATAAAAAGAGACTGAAGAAACCTTGGGTCCTTCAGTTTGATTAGTGGAAGGTTATTCATTCAATGTTTCAAAGGGGTTAGTAGAGTGGCAGATATCTGGGGTTGACTACTATTTAGTGTTTCAGGTTGATTTAAAGTGTATGGATATAACTATTGGATGACAGGATCCTGATTTTGATCGATAAGAATTTCAATGGCAGAGGAAGGATTATAGGTATGTGGAATGGATTGGGGTGTGAATGGTTGCATTTGAACATTTCTAGTTCTTTAGGTAGGCATTGAGGGAAATAGGGTTCGAGTCTAGCATTTCTTCAAAGATAGGGTCTCCCCTATTGTAGAAGGGAGGTTCAAATGCTCTAGGATAAAATGGATGTTTTGATTCTTGTGTATGAGATATTCGACCATGATATTGATGTGGAGAATAGAATATTTGTTGTCCCATTTTGTTGTTATAGTTGATCCCTGATTCACTCCAAGTTTGTTGGGTTTTAGAAAAGGGATTAGATGTATCTATTTGATAATAAGGGATTTGTTGTGTTGATATCGAAAGTGTTGTAGTGTAATATGGGACATGTTGTTGAAATGTAGGTGATGGAGTAGACATGTTTTTAGAATTTTGGTTGTGAGCTTGTTGTCTAGTAAGTACCATGGTAAACAAACACACAAGTGCCTGAAAATGGAAAATAACTAGATGGGATAATTTAGAAACAAGAAGTAAAATCCAAAGAAAGTTTTTTTGTATTAATCTTGATTAAAAAAGTGAAATGTGTAAGATGGTTAACAAGGGTCGTATGAAATGGTAAGCTATGGATGGTTTCGAGTATGTTTAAGGGAGAAGTCCTCGATATACCTAAAGGTACATGAGGTGAAACTCATCTTGTTTCAAGATCGAGCATGTATATTGGGTCCTACCCCCTCACTTCACAATCCTGCTAAAATAAGGGAGTCATTGTTGAGCCAAAATATACCGACAAACAAGAAATTATACTCATCTAGAACACCAAGTCGTTTTCCTATTGGGTGATGAAATCTCAATCAGTTTCACCTAGGTGGGAGTTGTTTGAATGCATTTTTGATTTGATAGTGGTTTGGTTGTGTAAGGAGGATAAGTGAATGCAACAAATTTTCCTCCTAATTAAAACTAGATGATCAAGAAGTATGAGATGGTTCGTTTTAATACCCAAAATGAAATGTTTACTTTTCGATGAGGAAAATCAAACAAAGATGCAAAACTGAAAGCAAACGGAAGCTTTTAGCACTTACTGTGAGAACACTCCTATTTTTTTAGATTTTTAATAATTTTAAAGCAATCAAGAAATAGGTCCATTAGATGTATTTTCAAGAAATAATCCCTTGCAACTAGGTTAGAGAAAACAAGGAAAAGAAAACAACAGATTATGAAGTAAATAATAAAAATAAAAACACAGTCCAATCATCGACAATTTGGCCAATTGCAAACGATTATCCTAATCGCAAACAATTACCAGATAGTTAAAATAGTGAATATATTATTGAAAAGATGAAACAAAATAATAATGGATAGGTTTGTGTCCCACTGGACATGCCATAATGTTGCGCATAATTTTACCTTAGGTGTTTACTTGATGTATCAAAACACTAAAACTTAGCTCAACCTCAGTATGGCGGGGTTTTCAAGATACCAGTGATGTGTGATGATGTTTTTGCACTTTGTGAAGAATGTGAACAAAGCTTCCTTTCCCTATAAGTAGTCATGTCAATCAAAAACACTTAAACAAGATGGAGTTAGTTGTTAGAATTTGAGGATTCTAATAAATACGGATTTAATCAACTTACATATTACATAATGTTACAATAAATATTTAAATAAAGATTACATCATAACATAAGTAAATAAAGAAATAATTATAGAAAATAAATAACATAGGTGACACATTATTTATAGTGAAAAATCTCAATAGGGTAAAAACCACTTTGAAAATAACCTTTTACTTTAGAGAACTTATTTTACATCTAGTAAGATCACCTCCTCCTTTGAAACCCTATTTACCAAGGGTAAAACCAAATCACTTGATTTGCACACCTTTGATATATTTTCTGAATATATCAAATGAGGACCTAAAGTCATTTTTATATAAGGTGATCGAGTATGTCTCCCGACCCACCTTTTCAACCTAAAATGGTTAACACATACACCTAGGTTTATAATATTTAATATTAGAAATATAATCATTTCATGATATTAAATATTTAACCTAAAGTATATACCTAGGTTAGCATATTTAATAATAGAAATATAAATATTTCATATTATTAAATATTAACCTATATATTAGTGATGGACCCATATACATTAAGGGTTGGCTAGACCACTTAATCATTATGTTCCAACACTCCCCTTAATGTTAAGTGGGATAACATAACATATGCCAATAGATTACCTACCCGTGGTACACTACAGATTTAAAATCCTTAAACCATAAAGGTTTTAGGCTAGCATATCGGTTTGAAGGAATTATAACACCTTCATCATACTCAATTTACCTTTTGGTACAAAAGAATTTAGAATCCCAAAGATCATCCCATAATCAGTGGCTAAGCATGATTGGTAAGTTTTACATGTTCTCACAGATTCTCATAAAAGGTTATTAAACCCAAGCATATAGGATCCTTTTACAACCAAGGACCTTTACAATATGCTTATACTAGATGTTTACCAATAAACTCAATAGCACTAAAGAGTTTACTGAAGATCACCTTTAAGATATTTCTACACTTCTTTCTAAAAAAGAAGTCGAGGAGGTATACATGCCCGAAGGTATTTTTACACTTGCCGAAGGTCTTTTTTTACACTTGCCCAAAGGTCTTTTACAAATGTCCAAAGGTATTTTTACAAAAACCAAGTTCCATTAGGAGGTGACATTTTCATACACACTCCCCCTCAATGGCAACTCCGACAATCTAATCTTTTCATGAAAGTGACAAAACTTTGTAGCACTCGGGAATTTGTGAAGATGTCAGCAACCTACTCTTCAGTCAACATGAAATTGAGATTTATCTCATCACTTTGCACCTTCTCATGGATGAATCGTATATGTATCTCAATATTCTTCATCCTCTGATGTTGAACTGAATTCTTAATCAAGAGTAATACAACTCTGACCACCACATAGAAGATAAATACTTCGTTTAGCTTCCATGTGTATCTCTACCAACAGTTGTTGCAGCCACATGGCTTCTTTACTTCTTCCATTGTACTTCTCTACCTCAGTAGAAGAAATGGAGACTGTTGATTGTATTTGTTGTTCCAAGTAATGGTTCCTACACTAAAAAAATAAATACATATCCAATATATTTTATAACACAACATCGGTATGGTTAGAATCACAAAATCCATATAAGATAGCATTTTCATTCTTATTATAATGCAACCCATAATTGATTGTTCCTTTCAAATATCTAAAAATTCTTTTGCAAGATTCTAATGATCTCTAAAAAGGTTCATGCATAAACCTTGAAGTAATTCCTACTGTATAGGAAATATCTGATCTAGTTATAGTTAGATAAATCAAACTATCAACTAACAACGTATATAAAATAGGATCAACATTTTTCATATGCAGATTTAGGATCAATATTTATTCCAACTTCCATTGAAGTAGAAAATGGTTTACAATCAATCATAAGAAACTTTTTCAATACAATGGTTGCATATTATGTTTTGAAAAATAACAATAGAATGAAATATAATCATACAAATAACATGATGTGAGAAACCTAACTCATTCATTTCAAAGTACTACTTCAATTTCTCTTTAATCTTATGAATTAAATCAGAATTGTCACCAGACATAAGCAAATCATAACCATATATACATATAATGATAAATTACGAGCCTTATTGCTTAATGAATATATCATTGTTAGAAAACAATTAACAAAACCTAACAGCTTTAAAAAAGGAAATAATTTTCGCGTACTAAGCTCTAAGAGCTTATTTTAAACCATAGAAGGATTTCTCAACTTACAAACATAGTTTTCTTTACCAATTTCTTCAAATCCTTTAGGTTTAAACATGTAAAGTTCTTCTTTTAAATCGCAATTCAAAAAAGTATTTTTCTTATCCATTTGGTAGATTTCTCACCCAAATTGAATGACAATTACAAATAAGGCCCTAACAGTACTCATTTTAGCTACATAAAATGTCTCAACATAATCAATACCAGGTTTCTGAGTGAAACCTCTAGCAACAAGTCTAGCTTTATGTTTGTTAATACTACCATTAGCATTATATTTTACTTTGTATATCCACCTAGACCCTATAATACTTCACGGCTCAAGTTCATACGAGGTAATTAATGCATGGTACATATGATGGCTTCTAGTCATTTTCTTGAGGTTAATAGAATTTAAAGAATTTAACATAGATTGAACCCAATTTAATTTCTTATCTAGGAAGATAAGAGTTTCAAAACATCTATAACATCAAAACATCATCATGACCATTTACTAAATTAGAATCAAAACCATCATTTAGAAGTATTTAATGAAGTAACTTCGAGAGAATAAGACAACACGTAAACTTTTCACTAGATTATATCTAGACATTTCATATAAGCTTCGATAATTAACATGTCATAACCTTTCATACCATAGTTTTGAATTATTCAAACTTTGAGATATAAAATAAGATACGAAGAGAAATCATCAAAAATATACAAACCATTTATTTGAATTCTCACTATTGTACTCTCATTACTATCCTTGATATACCAAGTATCCTTCATGCATAGATTTTATTTGTGTCCATACCTCTTTTAGATGTTCGATATTAGCAATGTATAGAAGGTACTCATTATTCACATTGCATAGAATCATAGAAAGAGCCTCCTACATTCGTTGCAAGAATGTATTCATGTTATCTATAGTTGTTTGATAACCTGTGGGAGCAACCTCTGATCCAGAAACAATCGTCTAGATTTTTTTACCATAAATTTAGTTTTGACGCAAATGTTGTAGTTGGTTTCATTTAGGATTTAGGTTTTGTCAAGACAGAAATAGTTGGATGTCATTGTTTTCCTAAACTTGTAAAACACACCCCATTATAATATACAATGTACCATAGAGTTAGATACATATTTATCGATAATAAAAACAACAATTTTAATAGAATCAAATCTAAAGAAACTATTTGATCATAACTAATTTTGTCATTACAATGCATATTAATTAACCTCTCATGATCAAAATAATAACCCGCAATATAAAGGGCTCTGCATTATACCCCAGATTTATATAAAAATTATTTTGACTATATAGAAGTGAAGAAGAGACCCCTAAGAATGCATAACAACTTCAAATTTCTGAAAAAATTAATGTAAAAAAATCCAACTAGCTTAAATTTGACGTCTAAATGACCGTCATAATGACTTATTTTTGGTCTGTCGTGACGGTCATTTGGCGACCGTCAATTTTAACACAAAGAAAGTTTATTGAAACCTGTAAGCTTAAATTTGACATCTAAATGATCGTCATTTTGTCTTATATTTGGTCTACCGTGATGGACATTTGACCGTCAAATTTAATAAAACCAAAACTTGTGTATTTCCGATTGTGAAATTCCGAATTTCTTTTTGTATAATATTAGGAGGTTATATTTTAACACATTATAATAACCTATTATAATTTATAATGTTAAAATATATACATTTTTTAAAAAAGGTATATAGTTTATAGAATGTAAAAAAATAGCATATAGTTCATAAAAATTATAAACTATAGTATTTTTTTATATAAAAAAACACATAACCCTTATTAAAGGGGTTTAAAGACATAGACCACGTTAAAAATATGGAAATATTGCAAAATATTTTATATAATTCCTACAAAAATTTAAAACTTTTATGTAGCTATAACTACCAATATTTTAATAAATATTTACCACACTTCACGTGGGCCACCAATAAATTAGCTTTTTTAATTCTTCATTTATACTTTAGAGTTCCATATTTATACCCTAGATATTATCTCATTTTATTCTCCACTCCCACTCTTATATAAAAGAAAACCTTTAAATAGGTTTATTTATATAATTTTTATAAACTATAAGATATAAATGAATGGGGCCACCCCCTTACATGGATAATATAAAAGGTTAATAACACATGTTAAGTTTTATTTAATAAGTATTAAGATTTTAAAAAAAATCTCTTCATGGCCAAACAATAAACACAGGCCCCCTTACTAAAAAAAAGTAAGCACTTGGGTTTTTTTTTAAAAACACATATAGACCAAATCTAATAAAATTTATATTTTAAATGGTTTAAACTAACCATATATATATAATATGATTTAAACTTAGGTTTGTTTCTTCTTTTTTTTAAATATATATGCCTAGATTTATAAGTTAAGTTTAAATATGATTTAAACTTAGGCTTAAAATATGGTCTCATTGACTCTTCCCCAATCCCGTGTAATTTTAATATGGTTTAAGGCTTATAGTTTTTTTCCAAAACTATATCAATTTTAATATGATGTTTACATAAATTCTTATATAAACTTTATTCTATATATATATATATATATATATATATATATATATATATATATATATATATATATATATATATATATATATAACTAATAATATAGTTTTCAAATTATATAGGATATAGTTATAGATTAACTATAAACTATAGTTTTTCAAATCGAATCTTATTAAAGGAGTCCAAATGACACACATAGATTACTTTTGAAAACACAATAAGGTTAAAATAGTAAATGAATTTTACCAAGGGGCATGATTCCACATGAAAAAAATACAAGTTAACTTGGAGATTTATAGAGGGGAGAATTACTTTCACCCTACCAATGAAATAAATTGAAAATCCTATTTCTATGGAGCTTGTCTCCTTTTTCTTATATTTAACTTTGTGTTTTTATTTTGAATATCTTTTTAACTTGCACATATTAAAACTATAGAAAAAAATATTTCAAATATTTTACCCTTCATCTTTGTACACAAGTTTTAATTTAATTTATTTAATTTACCTCGCTCTGTTACCATGTTAGAATTTGAGGATTCTAATAAATACGGATTTAATCAACTTTAATAAGGTAAAAACCACTTTGAAAATAACCTTTTACTTCAAAGAACTTATTTTACATCTAGTAATATCACCTCCTCCTTTGAAACCCTATTTACCAAGGGTAAAACCAAATCACTTGATTTACACACCTTTGATATATTTCTCGAATATATCAAATGAAGACCTAAAGTCATTTTTATATAAGGTGATCGGGTATGTCTCTTGGCCCACCTTTTCAACCTTAAATGGTTAACACATACACCTAGGTTTATAATATTTAATATTAGAAATATAATCATTTCATGATATTAAATATTTAACCTAAATTATATACCTAGGTTAGCATATTTAATAATAGAAATATAAATATTTCATATTATTAAATGTTAACCTATATATTAGTGATGGACCCATATACATTAAGGGTTGCCCATACCACTTAATCATTATGTTCCAACATTAGTAAAATAAAATGGGCAGGTTATCTGCAGTAAGAGCCGATTCGAGAAGTCAAGAGACTCTCTTATGTGGATGTCAACCTGTTTTTAAGACATTTAATCTTTATTGATAAGAAAGTTAAAGTACAATATGATAAAATGGAAAATGTGATCAGTTGTTATCAATTATTTAGGTGATTACATACATAAGAGGATAATGACAAGCTTAGAATCAAAGGTCGGACTCTAAGTCGGTGTACAAATTTTCAGAGAAATTGGAGCCTATGGAGCAAACTAGATCCTCTTCTTCAGTGAAGTAGGACTCAGGCTCGGAGATATAATCCTCTACGAAGAAGTTAGATACTTCCTCCTCAGTTTCATAGAGGTGTGAAAGATTGGTGTCAGTATCTGGAATGTTGATATGGTTGTTAGTTTCAAACTCAGATTCAGATGTAGTGCGGTAATCTTTTGGTATGTCTAAGCCAGCTTCATAGTTATATTCAAACTGTGTGAGGTCAACTTGGATCCTTTGAACCTCGTAATACACCTCCCAAAACTCTTCAATTGCTTCATGGATGTTTTGTGTTGATGCAAATATGGCCTCGTAATCATCAAGTGGTGCAGCATGTATGGCATAGAGTTCTAGGTCATGTAGCAAATCATATTGCTCCCAATACAAAGGATAGCGAGACGATGGGTAACGAATCAATGTCGGTAATTTGATGATTATCACCTTCATGGTCATCTCGACATCATCATGCTTGACAACATGTTAGAAAATAACATAAACAAACAGAAATTATTTGGCAGATTATAAGAAATGTATGACAGAAAAATATTGTGCAAGAATCACCAACTATCAAACCAATCACAAATGATTCTTGTGAATTCTAGCAAACTATAGATTCAGAGATTAGAACTCAATTAAACTATGATTTCAATGGATTTTTAAATCATAAATGAAATGAAAATTAAAATATGGACAATATTACTGCTAATGGAGATAGAAACTAATAAAAACAAATGATTACCTTATATGAATGATTAAATTGGATGGAAAATGAATGAAGATGGCTTAATGATAACAATAGGCGATACAGGATCAAGATGACTATTTTGATGCAGCATAACGTGAGTAGAGCTTTGTTGAAGGTGGTTGATCTCTCGAGATGCCCGTGTGAATGAACATAATTTCCCTACAAAACATGAAAATCCTCCACCAAAGAGGCTAGCAAACCTATTTATATAGATCACTAGCAATCGAGATAATCACTGGCAATTTAGGAAAATATGAGTTAGGGGATCAAATGGAGTGATTTTCCTACTATTTTTTATCTTTATTTGGGAGGATTTCAAAGGAGGTTGGGGTGTTAAGTGGGAGAAGCTCGAACTAATACTAGGTTAGTTAGGATGAAGATAGAGGTTATTTTAGAAGGTTTCTAAAGTTTTCCTAGTTATAACTAGTTAAGGGATGGGAGTTGGTTAGGGATAGGTTTAGAGATAGTTAGGTGTCATTTATAGAAAGTTGCTAAACTAGCTAGTTATAACTAGTGAATGGGTCCAAGTTAACATGGTGAGGTGTGAGGGTGAGGTGTGAGGGTAGGATTAATTAATTATTTATTCTAGAAGTAGGGATATGGTGGCGTGCCTAATTAATTTAATTAAGGGGGTATGCATGAATGACCTAGGTTATGAAGTGTTGTAAATGGCATGTCTTAATTATTGATTAGAAATGAGTTTAAATAGAGATAGTGAGAGAGTGTAAATTTCAGTGTCTACACATCGATTAACTAAAATATGAATTTTAGATCTATATTCTAAGTTAATCTAAGTAGGTACAGAAAATGCAATAAATGATGTAAACTGAAATACTGATGCTAAATAATTTTAATTGATATTTAAATGAAATGAAATAATGAAAATGAGAGGGATAAGGTACTAACCTGAAAATGACTTACCTCATTGTGTGTTGGACTTGAACAGGCTGATGTGCGGACAAGATAGAATGTGAAGGTGCTACCCAAGAAATTACAACAATTGAAGATCTAGCTGGACTGGGGCACCTAGGAGAGGACCGAGGCACCTTGGTCCATGTCTGGGCACTCTAGTCTACATAAAATATCAAAATCTATATCCATGAGAGTTCTTTAGGTCTATGCCATATCTTTATCTTTATCACATATTTATCACAATATGTTCACTTATGTCACCATAAATCTAATATGAATATCTACTTGCAAAACCCCATACAAATCGTCAAATCCCTAAAAAGAAATATGCATATGAAGGGGTCGATGACCTCGGCTACCATAATGGTAGACTTACAACTAAGCACTACGCAACATTCCAAACCCAATGTAGTTATGTGTGCTTGTGTATGCAATTGTGTGCCTAGAGTGCCCTCGCGTCGATAATGACGCAGTAAAGAGTAGTAATTAGATGTAAAAATGCAAATGGTGGATGGAATAGAATGAATACAACCCTTTCCCCCTATACTTGTGTGATGCAGATGTAAATGATGCCCAAATGTATTCATTTACCTTAGTAGATAACTAGTTCTTGATGGTAAATATTTCACTCATATAATAGTGAGTATGTTGTGTTTATATAGGGATCTCTTGCTCAAATTTTGACACTAATGACCTGACATGTTGACTAGTACCTAGGGGAATGAGAGGGAAAATGAAAAAGACCGACCTTGAATAAGTAAATTAGACCCAAGTGTTATGGGGACCGGGCGCCCAATGCTACCCCTAGGTGTCCTATTCAAAGACTTGAGATGAAAAATGACTAAATAACGACACCTAATACTCCATGAGAGATGACCATAACTGTGTAAACAAGTGATGATTGTGCACAAAAAATGACAATGACGACTAACTAACTCGATTTATGACGAGGGGATAGATCATTAGTGAATACTTTTACTACACAATATCCATATATATAATTACATACTTAATGGTATAAATGTAATAGTAAGTGCGTGATTTTGTGACTACATTTGCCCCCACTTTATGTTGGTGATCAAAATCTCAAAAAACATAAAGTAGATAGAGATGTGTACCAGAGAGAAGTCAAAGAATCCCATGTTGTAGTAGAATGTGCATATGTGTAGTAGAAGCATGCCGAAATAACTATATAGCATGTCGAACCATGGATCGGTGCGTGATCCATCCAACATAATGAGAATCGTAATGTCGTGATGAAATGTACTAAGTGAGATTTATGATAGAAATGTGATATGATTTACGATTTTGAATATTATATGATGATGATAAAATGGGGTAGGGAGTGATCAAATCCCAACCTGAACGCGTGTACATGAATAATCGATTGGAGGATTTGGGTATCTTGTTCTTTAGAGGAATAGTGTAGGGAGAAAATTATGTTATTCTCCAATCTATAATTATATCCTCAAGATCTAGCCAGCTGTTGCAGACGGACTCATATCAAAAGACTTTGTGGTTTATAGATCCGGATAATTTTAATTAAATAGTTGAACCATATATGAGTGGTATAGGAAATACACGCTTTCCCCACTCCATGGGTGTCACCACAATGTGATAGCTTCCAAGTTAGGTCATCTGGAAGAAAACACAAAATGTATGATGACTTCAAAGTTAGGTCATCCGGAATCAAGCACAAATATATATAAATTAGGTCATCTGGAAGCTAGTGCCAAATGTAGAATAACTTCCAAAGTTTGGTCATCTAGGAATTCAATTGTGTTTAATTGTATTAATTGAGTGGTGTGATTTCGAATGCGAATTGATTGATTGATTGATTTGCTTAGTTACTCATAGAGATATTTTATGCTAGTTTCCCCCAGGTCATGTCATTAGGGGAAATTGAAATAATTTGGTGAAATATCACATAAAATTGTTGCAATAAATGGTTTAACAAAGTTAGGTAATTAGGGGAAGTGATGAAATGTCGTATATAAAAATTGTATATTTGTTGCCCCCAAATTAGGTCATTAGGGGAATTAATGGTGAAATGTCATGTGGTGAATTAGTAAATGTTTGAAAATGATGAATTGGTAGTGTTTCTTGATCGCATGGTAACATAAGGGGAATTATAGGATGACCCCAATGATATTCCCCCCTTTCAAAGAAAGGATAATTGATGATAAGAATGAATGCTAATCGAAAGTAAGCTCGAGATATATGGAAATCGGTGAATTGCCAAAATGTGTATGAATTTAAAGGAAGAAAATGTTGAAGAAATATAATGTGTGTGAAATTTGTTTGATACGGTAGTAGGAAGAATTCTAAAAATAATTTCACAAATGGGGTGTAAATCAGAGTAGAAACGCTCAAGATATGACAAAAACAGTGTAGTGTGTATTAGTGGTGGTAATAAGCGCAAAATAATGACTATAGAAAAGTAGGTGATGAAAAATTAACTATAAGTAGTGAAGTGAAAAAGTGTTTAGTTCATTTATTTATTTTTTAAGTGATTTTGAGAGTGACACAAAGTGAGTGAAAATGCCGCAAGTGAGAGCATTACAACCTAGTTTTTTTGAGAGCAAAGAACCGTCGTAGCGTCGTGTATGATGCGAAGTTGGTTAGTGCATTGTTTTTCACAAAATATAGGGTGTAGTAGTTGTTTTGGTTGAAGTTTTCCAAGTTTGAAAATTTTAATTTTCTTGTCATTTAGACCTAGACAATTATGGCAAGAGTGTTAGTGACCCTGGACAGGTTGTGACAAAGACCCGAGATCCAGGCGTTGGTGTCCTGGTCTTGGGTGCCTCAATCTCCGGTCCCAGGCACCCCGGTCTCGCATCTGGATGCCCCGGTCTAGAATGTGTATTTTCGGCATATAATGGTATAAAATAGGTGTCTAGTGCAAAAAGAGAATGTATTTAATCTTGGAATGTGTTATAATGTTGTGTTTTGTTGTTGTTTTATGGTGTGCAGAGGGATATCCACTCAAGGGAGTTCCACGGTGGGTGTCATATGAGTAATTTTCTTGGATTGGGGTTATCGAATGATGATTGGGATGTGATGGACTATGCCAAGCATGAAGCACATAACACGATGGGGATTTACCCTATAATATGCCCATGTTGACTCGCATTATGCAAGAAATGGTGTTCCGATACATTTACATTTTGGTTTCCTACAAGACAGATGATGATTGTTACATTGGAGGATGTATATCACATACTACGATTTCTAGTGGTGTGAGAGAGAGTACGGGTTATTCCAATAGAGGATATGGAGCGATAGATGTGAGCTATGAGATGGTATTTTATGGGGACTCGAGTACTTGCCAAGGCCCATATAATTTTAGATGTTATATTATGGTCTGGGGTTACACGCTTGTGGAAGTTCATAGCGGTTATGATTGCTTCATGTATAGCCATAGAGGGAGGAGGTGTAGGCATCTTGTATAAGATTCATGACATATGCCACCTAATAGAGGAGGAGGGTACCAGATATATGTGGGCACGGTGTGTGTCGGCCCACCTATATTGGGAGCTATACCAATTTACACATGAGGAGCATGCTTGAGGGTTAAAATCCACCACACTATTGCATGTATGGGCATATGAGCACATATCTATGTTGAGACTAGTTGGAGGTCCATGAGGAGAGTGGGCTAGGAAAGAGATCTATACGCAGAGGTGGATCAATATTCACGGTGGGAATATGGACACGGATACCTACACAGGAACTAATAGATAAGATGGGGCCCGAAGCAGTTATATGGAGGCCATATCGCGACTATGGAGGATGGCTTGATGATACAAAGAGAGTTGTAGTGTATTCGAAGGATGATGTGGCTTGAGGATCAATTTCTAGGTGTGGCCAAGATTTTTCAAGTAGAGAGAGTATCACGTCAGTTTGGTATGGCTCGGGTGTGCTCCCGAGCCATATATATGGTCTGCAAGCTATCGTAACACTTAGGAGGTATGGAGCTAGACCATGGCCCATAACAGAAGCGATTAGTATCGCCGTGGCTAGATGAGGTAGATGCAACTATAGAGCGTGTAGACTTAGATTATGCGAGTGATACTAAGGAGTACTATGTATGGTGGGTAACTCGTCGGTGGGTATTTTTGTTCCCATTGTTTGTAGGTCCAGTGGGGCTACCACCTACGAGAAGGAGGAGAGGGGGAGGCACAATCCCCAACCATGTAGCGAAATCTATAGCGAGCATAGGTATTAGGGTAATTGGGTATTTTTATGTCTATATTGTTGTATATGGGGGCATAATGTGTTGTGTAATTTTTTTATAGGCGATGTGTATTGGTCATTGTTTGTTGATACATCTATCAACACATTGAAGCAAAATGTGCTGACCAATGTTCATGGTGGAAGTATACTTGAGTGTGTGGATGATATCATGGGTGAACATTCCCATTTAGCCGGTGGCCATAGCGGTGGTGATATGTACTTGTGTTACTAGGTGAGAGGGACGAGGCATGCGAGGAGACTCAAAAATC
This sequence comes from Taxus wallichiana var. yunnanensis, assembly GCA_018340775.1. Classification (NCBI taxonomy): domain Eukaryota; kingdom Viridiplantae; phylum Streptophyta; class Pinopsida; order Cupressales; family Taxaceae; genus Taxus; species Taxus wallichiana. The sequence goes on from CM031237.1 coordinate 417,693,569, forward strand.
TCAAGAGGTGGTAGGTAGTGGTCCCTTGGCACAACATTTTTTTCATGATATTTATATGTGCGGTGAAGGTATTTTGAGAATTCTATAGAGATTACCTTTCTACATAGGCACGCCAAGCGATATCGAGGCCGCAAACAATAACGTCACATTACTTTGGAGAGGCATCTTGTTTTAGGGCTCTCGCAGTACTCAAGAGTGATAGTGATGATGAGATCTGATTTTTACTATGGATTATTATGTAGGGAATTTTCCCCCCAGTGATGAGACATGTTTTAATTATGATGATTGTATCGAGATATATTTATGGATGCATGTTTGTGATATATGATAATTTTACGTTGTTGTAGATAAATGTCGTAATGTGTTGGATGATGTATAATTTGATGTGTATTGTATGTGCGGTGTATTGTTTGATTAGTGTAGATTTTCATTATAATGTTGGTAATGGTAGATAGTATGTGTATGGTGAATGATGATAGATAATAAATTTAATTTGATTAATGAAAATTTTATTTGTAATGCATAGTTAATGTAGTGATCATAATAGAATAGAATGTAAAAATGGATGATGTATAATCATCAAAAAAATTAATGTGTTATGTTAAATGATGAGAGGATGTGATCATAAAACATTAATATAATAAAAGTAGGGGGAATGGATGATGCCCCTCCCTACGAGTGGATGAATAAACACATCGATTTAAGACCCCTAAGAATTCAAGAATGAGTCGCATAAGCAAGAGTGTGTCATCTGGAAACGATTGAGTGCACTAGATGAGATGACGAAGTGTGTGATGAGAAGTTCTTAGAAAAAATCCCTCAACATTCATGTAAGAACCATAAGAACACAAGTGCGTCATTGGGGGTAAGGTGATAGAAATCACCTACCAAAACCAAGGTGGCATGAAGCGGTGGAAGCATGTGGGATGGAAGCAGCATGAGTGTATGAACCAAAATAAATGTCATATGGAGCTGCGGTGGGATGTGCGAGAGTGGAGTGTTGTGGAAGCCAATGTGAATGAGTAGTGTGATGTGGTGGATAATGTGAATGTGATAGATGAGATGGATGAAGTGAATGTAATGGATGCAATGATATGGCAGTGTATGGACACGGTGGAGAATGTGTGTGAGTAATAGGCGGTGGTGGACATATCATAGCCTAAGCACCATATGTAGGAGATGACTCATCGGTAGTAGATACTCTCTAAAGAGGTAGAAGAGAAATCGGGGAAAATTTTAGTGGCGAATATTCGTAATATGGTGAATATTCCATTTTTGAAAATTTTGAAAAGGCAAATTTTTTTGCACGGTCAGTGACTGTTCACCTAAAAATTACACTTTAATTTTTTTAGGGTCGGCCGCCTACCCTTGAAAAATATCCCCTATATAAACCTAGATTATTCGCCAGGTAGAACACTTCTACTTCACATTTTTCAACAATATGATATATCCCGTATTATAGACGCGCGACAAGGGGGTAAGTTATTGACGCGTGACAAGGAGGGTTTACAGACAAGGAGATACTGCAGATATTGACGCATAGTAGACGCATGACAAAGAGTTTGTTGATGAGCGACATGGAGATTTTTTCAATGAGCAAGAAGAGGGCAGAGGCTACAAATGCGCGACAGGATATTTGTTGTCGCACATCAAAAAAATGAATTGACGCGTCAACAAACCTCATTGACGCGCGTCAACATACCTCATTGATGCACGTCAACAACCTTGTTGACGCGCGTGTCAAAGAGGTCTGTTGACGTGTGTCAATGAGGGTTATTTGTTGACGCATGACCTTGACGAGATAGTTGACGCGCGACAAGGAGGTACAACAGATATTGACGCATAGTAGACGCACGACAAAGAGTTTGTTGATGCGCGACATGGAGATTTTTTTATGAGAAAGCAGAGGTCGAGGCCGTAGATGCGTGACAGGAGATTTTGCTATCGCACATAAAAAAATGCATTGACACGCGTCAACAGACCTCAGTGATGTGCGTCATTACGGTTGTTGACGCGCGTCACTGAGGTCTGTTGACGCGCATCAATGAGGGTTATTTGTTGATGCGCGACCTTGATGGATAGTTGACGCGTGACAAGGAGGTATAACAGATATATTGGCGCATGCATAATGCAGATGCACGACAAAGAGTTCTGCGATGCACGACACGGAGATTTTTGATGAGAAAGCGAGAGTCGGAGGCTGCAGGCGTGCGGCGGAATGATTTTTGCTATCACGCGTCAAAAAAATGCGATGACGCAGCGTGTCAATGCAGACCTCGAGGTGCGTCATTACGGTTGTTGGACGCGTGTCACCGAGGTCTGCATGACACATGTCACCGCATTTTTTTGACGCGATAGAAAAATCTCCCGTCACAGCGCATCTCGCAGCCTTCTGTCATCAAAGATTTGACAATCAAAGCGGAATTTTTTCATACAACCCCCAAAAAATTCACCTTCCCATGAAACCAGTTCCAGGGATATTCGCCAGGTATTCTCCACCTCCGATTTCCAAGAGGTCTCTTAAAATGAACCCAGGGATAAATGGATCACACACGTGAGGGAAGCCAAAGGATACTATGCCCTTATCCTCTAGTTGTTGTAATCTATCATGAAGGGAAAGATAATCATTGTCTATATGGCCATTTATGCGATGATAATTACAATAAGGTTGGTCACATTGACACTGTAATCGGTGTTGTGGATGATGTTGGTTGGAGGGTAGGTGAATTAATTACTCAGTAAGTAAAACATGTAGCACATCATGTGGTCGAGCGTGATGAGAGAAATGTAAAGGCTCACGTGACCTAGGTGGAGTGGTAGGAGAAGTAGTTTGTCACATAGTCGAAGGAGTATGTTTTTTTGGTGGAGTGGGTTGAGCTTGTTTCCTTTTTTTGTGAGGAAAAGGATTAGATTACATTAGATGATCAACCAAAGATGCTTTGACGAAGAACTAGATGAGGTAATAGCCATAGAGATGTGTGGAAAATCTATGATTTGTGATGAAATAAGATATTTTTTCTAGGTCAATGACTTTATAACATAGAAGAATGAATGACTCACATGTATCATATTGTAATCTTTTCTTGAGTGGAGGAATTAGGCCATGACAGAAAATGAATTGCTTCTCTAAATCAATAGGTTGGAATATTAGTTGATGTATACAAGCATTGAATCGTAAGATATAATCCTTGATAGGTTCATAGGAGCCCTAATGTAAAGTAGGTATGCGATCATAAGTGACTCTAAGGCCATTTTTGATGATGAAACGACAAAGGAAAGTGTCCTCCATGTCATAGAAAGTGTTAATGGACCCAAAGGGAAGATGAGTGTACCATTGTAATGCCTCATCAATAAGATTGTATTGAAAGGCCTTAAGTAATAATCTATCATTAGAATGAGAGGCCATAAGCATGCGGTAATGTAGAAGATGAGCATGAGGGTCACCAATATCGTCAAAACATGTGAAAGTAGGCATGATAAAATCTTGAGGAAAAGCAGAATTATGAATCTTCTTAGGGACAAGGTTACCATGTAATGAATTGTTGTCAATAGAATCATAATAAGACCTACTTTCTAAAGTGAGGGAGTGAACTTGAGATTGGATCTAACCTACAACATGCATGAGAGAGATGATATCCTATGAAGGAATGGTGGAAGATGGCAATAATGTATTAAGTGGTTGTAATTTGTCATTGTGGGTAATCATAGGAATATCAAGAGGTGACCAGGAAGATTCTGATGCTAAGGGTATGCTAGAAGTAGGTGTCGAGGAAGATATGGTAGGTGAAATAGATGAAATATCCATAGCTATGGTAGGAATAGCATCAAAAACAACCTTAATAGATGAGGTGATCGATGGAGACACCTCTATATGAGAGGATGGACTAGGAGATGCAGATGACATAACAATAGGAGATGTAATAGTAGGAGAAGAAGAAGTGATAGATGGTGGTGACTCATGCACAGTGGTAGATGTGATCTTAGGAGAAGGTAACAATGGAGCAGAGAGTCAACCTTTTTGATATAGAAAGAAGGATAACCATGACTATCAACCTGTCTTACCATGATCAAATAGAGAATCGAAATGATAATGTCACTAAGAATGCTATCAATAGGATTGTCAACATAATGCGAAGGAGAATGCAAACTAGTAGGATATGTATCACAAGAAGCAATGTCAGAAATTGTAGACTTATGAGAAGGAACTATATCATTGGCGAAGTAAAAGAAGAATCATTATGCACATATGAATGATTTTCAATACCAAGTAAACAATAAGATAATCATCTAAAGTTTCCTGTGAAAGATCATAAGGAGGATCACAAGTAGTCATATAGCATGGTGTATAATGATTAAAGGCTATTGGATCCTCAAAAATACTAATTCCAATAGGATAATCTCCTAAACGAGTTGGCACATGTTGTTGGTCATCTAAAATTTGTTGTTTGATATGATCAATAGGAGTACTATATAGAGCTTTGAGCTCAACTATAGCATCCTCATCATAGATCAGGTTAACACTAAAATGAGACATGATGGGCGAAGAAGATGAGTTATTTTTATCCAAGAGGGATTGATTGGATCCTAGGAAATCTATTCGAAAATTTGGATTCACAAAAATGATTAACTAAAATATGAATTTTAGATCTATATTCTAAGTTAATCTAAGTAGGTACAGAAATGCAATAAATAATGTACACCTGAAATATTGGGCACAAATGCACCATGAGATAAACATAAACATCACAAAGATGCATAATAGAATCAGATCTGAACCATGAATAACATGAAAACACACTAGGGTTTGGTCTATAAACACATATATTTGGAACAGAGCTTCATATATTGATTATAATCATTTACAAGTAGCCATATTACATCAAAAAGGGTCATATCAGACCATATACATCAAGGAATAACATCCCAACCCTACAAAACTACTCTACATACAGAGAGAACCCTAGCTATGTTCTTCCATCTCAGCTCTAGTTTCAGACCCGAGCACCTACATCCATGCATAACATCATCCTTTCCTAGCCTCTCTCTAGCACTAACAATAACAAAACAACCTACAACAACAATGGCAGCTCCCAACAACAACCCACAACCCCAACATCACATTTCTCTAACCCCTTTTATCCCACAACATTCTTTCACTTTCTTATCTCTCTAACCCTCTCTCTTATTTCGACCCAAACACTCCTTTAAATAGAATCTGATCCTTCCTTCACCGCCATATAGTTTCACCCATGAGCAGATCACATGCCAGGTGGAAATGTGGTCCTCCATGATCAAGTGTTATGCCAGCTTGCAAAAGCCTCCACTAACTATAATGATCCTCCTTTGGAATATTCCCTTCATGGAATATTCTTTCCTTGAGCTCCAAGACTCCAAGGCTGGCACCTTATCCACTCATCACACCTACTCGAGCCTTCACATGTTTTTCTGTGATGCCACCTTAGAAATGTGGCTAAGTCCCCAAACCCTTTCTACTTCTACGCATGCTAACCTTTTCTCCCATGTGCCTTTCCTTGAGCACTTTTCTACCTTACTTTCCCTACTGCGTGCACTGCTCTTCCTCTACCTTGGGACTTAGTCAATTTCAGGGTCTAACATCACCCCACACTAAACTTGTTGTCCATCCTCAAAAACAACCTGATCTTCTACAAAAAGAATAAAGAATGGGAGGAAAGAATAATCATGCTTCTGCTTGTGCCAAAGAATGAAATAATTCCATCACTACTTGAAGAAGAATTGGGAAGTCTTTATTCAAGCCTACTTCAATCTTACTCTAGGCATCCACCTCATTCTTGTGCTTGCTGAAATAGATCCCCTATCAATGCACCGACTTCATCAAATGACAAATCCTCACCTTAGCCTTCAATGTATCAACAATGTTTCCATCTTCTTGCTAAGGTCACTTAGCATCCATCCTGCGAGTGACCTAGGGATACAATTCTTTCACTTTATTTTTAATCGAGACCCTTAGGCCTTCGATCACCTCAGACTTCTTCTCAACCTCCAATTATTTTGTCTCATTCTTCTTCCCTGTTATTCTTTTTCTTCTCCTAAAACTCCTTCAGTCCACCTCATGGGTAGAAACCAATATACCTGCCACCATATCCCTATCCCCACAGTTTCATAAACAACTTTGGCCATGTGCGCCATGGTTTTTACTGAGGCAAGGAGCTCAGAGTACCAAGTTATGGTTTCCTCAATCTTTTCTTTCTCCTCGGCCCTCTATCATGCCAAAACTTCCTCTACTAACTCCAACACAAGTGGTGGCTTCTCCATTGTGAGAAAGTGTCACATCCTCCAGGAAGAGAAAATTGACTCATACTTCTGTTCAGGAGGGGCCAAATCTGGGCATGCTCAAATGATGGAGTCTGATAGTCTCTACCTTTTTGTAAGCTTCACACACCTTCACCTTCTCTTCTCTTAACTCAACTCAGCCTTTAGTTGTGCAAATTACAGACTCCTTCCCTTTTATCTCCATGTCTCTCTCTATTATCTCCTTATTCTTTTCCTCCAATTCATCCTCCAGGCTTTGATTATGTTATTCCTCCCGAATAACCAAGCCTCTACTTCTACCGACACCTTGTTGAGCATGTTACAAACTTGTTCATCAATTAACCATTGAGTATCCACAATAGGATTCACCTCACTAGGGTTCTCTATTTCTATTATTACATCCGCACCAACTTCAAACTCGGGCTCATCAACATGAGACTCAAAGTCCATGACAACATCTTCCTAGTGCATGTGTGTATGAGCTACCACTATCAAACGATGACCAACAAAAAGAGTTGATCTGTGGGTATTGTGCTCTGAGAAGCACACATGAAGGACTTTTAGGGTCATTGACATAAGTCATGTCATGTGTCCTTGCCATCATCATTCACCCCTTGCCACCGCATGCATGCTTTGCATCGGGAAGCTCACTACTAAGCTGGGATCTCCACCCATGCTCCCATACTCCTTTCTTGCTTCCTTATTTCCTTCAATACCTCCTCAATGTTGTGCTCCACTTCTTGCTCCACCAAGTTCTGAATGATGCCTACCACTTCCCTTTCCACCGTATCCTCCAATTGTCCTCCTAGCCAAGGGTGGGGTCTTCTATGCATTCATCCCCACTTCTTCTTCACTTCCTCCCACATTATGAGTGCCTTCCTCATAATCATTTTTCTCCTCATCAAATTCATGTATATCATGTACAAGGGGACTCTTACCTTCCTCGCACTCTTCATTCTCCTCCCCGAGTCATCATCCTTTATGCTTTCCATCTTCTCAGAGTCTAAACTCTGCACCACCTTCTACTTTTTTCTTTACTGGTGGCTCCTCTAACATAGAGACTCTTCTTTTTCTGGTAACTTCTCCTTAATAGGGGAAAATTCCTTTTCAGGTGACTTCTCCTTAATGGGAGATTTCTTCCTCCTTGTGTAGGTACTTGGACCAAGCACTACTCTTGTACTACTACTAAACTCAAATGTATATGCACTTCTGCCCTACTTGTTGTAGTCTCTTCCCTTTCTCTCTTCATCCCTTTCTTCATGGTAGGGTCCTCTGGGATGGATACATCATCCTCAATGTATGTGCCCTTCTCAAACTTGGGCCTTAGGTGTATATACACCCTTTTTTTTTTTCCTGCAATAGGTATTGACACAAATTTTACCATACGTACATCATGGGAGACATACTTCTCCACATACACATGTTTCTTAGGGTATACCAACATTCTACGTAGCGCATGTGGTACTCTTGGTCTACCTCACTTAGATCAAATCTAAGTTTCTTAGCCTCCTTGAACCTATTGATGATGCTCTAAAAATATTACATGTGAAGGCAAATGGTAATTTACACCATGGGATTTTTGAGCCATCTATCAAAGTAAATCTACCTATGTAGAAGTGTTGGTATACTACGAACTCAACCTCACCATGCACTAGGGGTAGCTTTCAAGGATTCTCCACTCTTCCCCAAACACATCACATTCTCTTGTACCACTTCTCCAAGCATGCCTTATGTGCAGTAGTCATTGTGTCACAAGTGTATGCTTCAAACCTCTTCATGGGGGAAGGGTCCTCATCAGGTACTCCCAGACATAGCTATTTGGCCCATCAGCACTCCAATCTCTGAAAACACAATGGTAAGAAGGACATTACCATACATGATCTTGTCCCCATCACACACCGCATCTATGATATCTTCTGTAATGAAGGCCGAGAGGTTGTAGATTGTTCCCTCTGAAATCTTCCTAAATATTCAACCACCTCTTATCCACTTGCATCCAACACTCTTGTCCATTCACCTTGGTTAGCAAGTGTGTGACCATCCTCATAACTAGGTTGGTGATCTTGCTAATATCAAAGTAGCATGAACCCTTCTTATACTCATACTCTGTGGTTGTTTCCTTGACTACATCCTTGTCACCCAAATCATCATCCAATGACTCTCTCCATGCATATAAGTCCAATACTTAGAAATCAACTAGGCAAGTCAAGTGCATTCTCCTTCCTAAAGTAAAAATAATCCTCATGCATGCGCGACATCAACCATTAGTACAACCTTTGGGTTTACCAAAATATGGCAACTCATAGAGTTGTAAGAGTCCAACCTTCTCCAATGTGGTTTTCACCGAGTCATCATAAACAAGCTTATCATCCTATGTGTCCTCTCTCCCATCAGGTGAACTAACTCCAATGCCATTTCCTTCTCCATTGCTCATCCTATGGTTTTAATCACTTACAACCATCTTTCACACATGAGACACCCATTCCATCCCCAATAGAATGCCATCGGGGTACTGCATCTCCACGTGTACCACTCTTCATTAAAACTAGTTGATGCGACTAGTTTTCCCTTACCTTTTCCCTTTTTCCTTTTAGGTGAAGTGTTTGATCCCTTCCTTGGTGCCATTTTCCTCATCCGGTCCTTGTTAGTTCTTCCTTTCTTCTTTTTTAACTCTTCTCAATCCCTCGGCTTCACTCCTCTGAAAATTCCTCCAAAACCGTGCCCTAGCTCTACAAACCCTAACTTGGAAAACTTTCCTTCCACAAGACAACATAAAACCCATGGGAATCCACCAAAAAAACTCTCCACTCATGCCCATGTACTCCCTTTCCACTTTGTTCACAAATCTGCTAAATCTTCCACTACACACACAAAATCTCCACAAATTTATTTTCACAAGGATGCCCTAGTTCACAAGAGCTCTTCAACAAAAAAATGCAAGGTAAAAAGAAATAACTTACCCCGACCTTCTATTTATAGCTTTTTTCTTTTCCCACAAAAACTCATGCCACCTACCAATGTACAACCACATTAAAGTCATATTTTTCCAATGCCATCCTTCCACATTTTTTCCAAAGTGCACTTTCCTCCATGCCCAATCCTGCACAAACTCCCAAACCTTCTAGCAACAAAAAACCTATCAACGACATGTATACTTACATCAATCAAACCTCAATCTTCCTCTACATCCTAGTTCTTGACACTACCTCATGTTTCTTTCTCTATTTTTTATCCTTGTACATGGTTTTTATAAGATTTTTGACACCAATCTCCACCCATATACACTTCTTCTACGTGCACTCTTCTGACCTTACGCACTTTTTGATTTTTCCACTTGGGCCACCAATCCACATCATTTTCAACACTTTCTTCTTACTAAACTCTTCACAGAGACTCTCCTTTGACACCTTCCACCCCACACTAAATAGATGTGTGGTCCTCTATGCATAAAAAACCCTTTTCAAAAAGTAATCGCTACCAACGTGCAAAATGCACCCACAAAAAAACAAAAAGACAAGGAAAAAGTGACGAAAAGAAGGAAACACATAGAAAGGAAATTACATTAAGGGAAATCCTAAGCTACATGGAAATACTTGCCTTATTTACAAACACACTAAAGACTTATTTATAGTAGGGCTTCAACCTACTCCCATTAAAATGACCAGGAAACATTGTTCCATCCAAGTGCCTCTAATTGGAAAGCACTTAAATCAAGTATGTAAGTGATAGTATATGGTCCCAACCAATGCACCTTGAGCTTCCCTGGTGGCACAAAAACTTAGAATCATATAACAGACCATCTTCCCAACCTCAAACTTCTTGTTTTTAATATGACGATCATGCCATGCCTTCTGTCATGCTTTCTTTTCTTTTTTGACTCCATCTGAAAAATGGCACACCTCTCATCCAACTCCATAAGTTTATCAATGTGCTCCTCTAATGCTTGTTCATCATCCAATCCTCCTGCATGTGTAATACATAGAGATGGCAACATGAATTCCACAGGTAGAACTACCTCCACACCAAACACCAATTGAAAGGGTGTGGCCTTGTTCAATCTTTATAAGTTGTTTATATGCCCATAACACTACAGAAAGACTTTATCATCCCAATCTCTTCTTCCGACATCACAAATATTTGTTAATGTGTGGCTTAATATCTTGTTAAATGCCTCAATAGTTCCATTAGCCTAAGGGTGATAAGGGTAGTTTTGTGATGGGCCACCATGAACTCTGCCAATAAGATTCAAATAGTCTCATTTAAGAAATGTGTACCCCTATCACTTGTTAAGCTCAACGGACATCCATACCTATTGATTATATTCTCCCATAAGAACCTAGTTTGTTGTAGCCACCATGTAATCCTTTATAGGCACCACTTTTTCCACCTTGTAAGATAATCTATGCAAGTGATAATATAGCATGAACCTATCCTATGCATGGCATAGGGGAAATAGGGCCCACAAAGTCAATTTCCCATTTTTCAAATGGCTCTACACTAGCAATAGGTCTTAATGGCATTTCATCTCTCTGCCCTAGGTTTACCAAGGCATTGAAATGATCACATGCCTTGCAATATTCAATACAATCCTTATAAATTGTTTCCCACCAAAGGCCTACCAATAGATCTTGTGCATGGTCACATTCCCAACATAGTGACCTCCTGCAATGCCACCATGAGCTTCTTCCATGATTGTAACATGTTCATGCTCTAACACACATCGATGCAAGACCTCATCTCAACCTAGTTTGACAATAGTCTCCTCCAATCAACATATAGGGTGCTGCATATATAGCCAACTAATTTTTTTCTCCAAGGCCTTCATTCCTTCTAGCACCACACCCATCCATAGAAGAAAAAAAATATATATCCTCTAAGTCAAGGGGCACACACTGCAATAATCTAAACAATTGTGCATCTAGACATCATGTCCTCAATGCTTTTTGCATCCTCTCCTGAGTTAATCCATGATAGATGGTCAGTCCCAAATTGCTTTTACCTAGTTTTACTACAACCAAAAATTTGAACTCCTAAAAAAAAAATCCCACCATATATGCACCCTTGCAAACATGGGCTTTTTCACCAAGTACTTTAATGCCATATGATCCATAAAAATAAATGGAGTGGCCAAAAAGTATTTCCTAAATTTGTGCAATGCATAGATCATAGATAATGCCTCCTCACTCTCATCATGGTGTAATTTTTCTCATCTTGTGTTAATTTCCTACTCGAAAACACAAGGGATGATCAAAATCCCTCTCCAGGTTGTGTGCCAACACTACTCCTATCACCATACCTAATGCATCAACATGCACATGGAAAGGCTTATCCCAAGAGGGAAAGTGCAAAATGGGCACAGTAGTAAGTTTCTCCTTTAAGGTGTCAAAAGCCACCTACTGTGCCTCTCCCCAATAGAACTTACTTTTATGTTTCAATAACTCTTCCAGGGGCATGGAAATCTAGGCATATCCCTTGATGAATTTCTTGTAGTACCCTGTATGCCCTAGGAACCCACACACCATGCTTTGACTAGTAGGCTCCTCCAATCCCACTATAACAACAAATTTTGTGGGGTCTACCAATAAGCCTTCTTTGCAAATAATGTGTCCCAACAACATGCCAAAAGGAGTGGAAAAACACATTTCTTAATATTCAGGAGATGCTCAACTACCTGCATCTCTCAAACATCAACCATAGATTGTCACAATGATCTTTGACTAACCCATACACCATCCAATCATCCAGGTAAACTTGCAGAAATTTATGGATGAAGTCTTGAAAGGCTCTAACAATGCATGCATGAAAAACACAAAAGTAGGTGTGTTCTTCAAATCCAAAAGGCATGACCGTATAAGAAAAAAAACTTCCCCATTCAGTGGTGAAAGTTGTTTTCTCCTAGGTCTTCCTTCACAATTCTCACCTGGTGATAACCCGAGAATCCATCTATAAAAGAATAGATCTCTTTCCCAGCTACACCTTCCAAAATTTCTTCAATAAATGGGGTTGGGAAAGGATCTATGACACATGCAACATTGAGATCCCTATAGTCTACACATATCCTTATTCTTCCATCCTTTTTTATACTAATGACCATTGGGCTCACCCATTCGATTCCTCAATGGCCTCAATGATCCTAGATTCTATCATCTTATCAATTTCCTCCTTAACCTTTACGCACAAATTCAGGTTCATCCTATATGGCCTTTTCTGGATGGGGCACACACCTTCTTTCAACTTGATTCTCATTTCCCCAATGAATGATGAACTCCTTTTAATTCATGGTACCCACATGGGAACAAATCTTGAAATCACACAGTTCAACAACCACTTTCAAAACCTCCTTGGTCTATCCAAGTAGTCTCCAATAATAACTTCCTTGGGCTCTACTTTGGTACCAATGTTAACCTTCTTTGTTTTCAAGGGTTCATGGTAGGCACACACTTTCTCATCTATTTTTCCAATACTTCACATGCATACCTACAGTATGGTTAACATCCAAATTTTCCATCTCCTCACCATCCACTAGGTACACCAACTTACCCTTTTCTTTCTCCATGCATGTGCACTCAAGTTGTACTTCTTCCTTCTTCTTCTTCAACAAGCATGCCCCCCAACTCAGGTTCTCCTATCAACTCCAAAATTTGGTCCTCGGCCATGGCACAATCTCCCAAGGTAAGGCACTTGACTACTACTATAATGCCTCATTCACCGATTTCTTAGGGATTGGTACTCAAAATTTAGATGATATCCATCATCATCTCTTCCATTCCCCATCTGATGACATAACTCCAAATGGATGTACCAGTGCACATGCACAAACCCTACAAGGTGGAATAAAATTTGTGCACCCATAGGGAAGGGGGTAAAGCTTTCCACACCTCCCATCCAAGTCTTCTCACACTCTTGAACATGGCATGAGGTGGATCCCTTCCCATCATAGTCACAAATTTGAGATGGTGCATTTCTTTAAGAAAAACCTTACAGAGAGGGTGATTCTCATCTCATGCCATTCTAAAATATTGTCTCGATGGGTCACCCACCAACATGTCATTGTTCTTTACAAAGGTATAGGTAAGCATATTCCTTCTCTCCACTTGACACTTCCACTAGATCTCCATTTCATGTAGAAAGACATCAAGGTTTCCTCCCCAGTGTACCATGGCAACTACCTTCCTCCCAAGTGCCTCACTAAGCATGCTCTGACAACTCGAGTCTCAATATCCTTCAAATGCCTTCCAACCAACTCATATGTCCCATGCACCCAATTATCACACACAATACTAGTTGTGTCACTTATAGACTGAGCATCTTCCCACTGAATGGATCCTTCCTTTGATGGATGAATGACATCGGGTCCCTGATGGTGTGCACATAGATTCTATCTAGGTCCTCTTCTCCTAAGGGTTCCACATAAGGCACAACCTTCCATCAATTAGTGGGATAATCACGCGCTCCTTCTTTTTTCAAAGCTGATGTACCCCTTATTGAAAGTGCAAGTCAACATTATTCATGTAACACCAAGGGTGCCAAGTAATGTTGGGAAACTATCAACCCTCAACAAGCTCTAGAACTTCAAAATCTCCAGTAAACTTTTCCCCTTGAATAGTTATGGATGCACCCTTCAACACTCCTAGAGGCATGGCCTTTGTCCTATTAGCCATGTACAACACATTCAAAGATGGCTGCAATGGGGGCCTCCCATTTGATTCCATGCATCTAGAGTAAGGACATTGACCTCAATGTGCTATGTCAATGTCAATCAATATATTACTCAGAGCCACCCATCAACAACTACATTCAATGTGATCTCCTTATCATAATCAATGTTGTGAGGAGGTAGGTTAGCATGTAGGACTTGTCTCTCACGCTCTCCTCCAACGACTGTGGTACCTTTCCTCTCAAGCCATTCTCCCAATAGAGGAATAATGTTCTCCTACCACAACATCTACACACTTCCCTAACCTCATCCATATCCTATTGAGGAACCTCAACACTCTTCTTCTTCTATTCCAACTTGCATGATTTCTCCTTCAGACACTAGATTTCTCCTTGCAAACTCCTAATCACCTCCATGGTTTCTTGGTACACCTCCTTTTGGTGGGTAGGATCAGATATTTCCCATGTAACACTTCTTCTCTTGTGATAAGAGGCCTTTTTTTTGGTACCTCTCTGTGCACATGCAACCTCAACGTGTGTAGTGACCAAAATAGCTCTAGCTCGAGAGTTAAGTGCTACCCTCAACATCCATTATGGGTCGGTCCTCTTTACACTCACCATCCCCATGCCTTTTTCCTTCTTCTAGTTTCTTTCTCATGTGGTCATACAACTCTGGGAATTCTTCATACTTGTGCTTCTTCCCACACCATGAGCACTACAAAAATCAAGGGCACTCACGCTTGTAGTGTTCAATCAATCCATAATTGTAACAGGTCCCATGGGGAAAGTCACCTCTTCCTCCATGACCATTATGACCTCTAAGCCTCCATGAAAACCTCTTCCTCAACCTCCTCCATCCATGCACCCTTCATACTGATGATCCTCAACCTTAGAAATACTCCCAATGCTGGTCTGGGCACACACGAGATCAATGGCATCATGGATTTGGTCTATCAATCAATAGTCCTTCGTATCATGAGTAGTGGATGTGAAAATTTTACAATAGGAGGACACATTTTTCGTTAATGCATGCTGCAACAAAGGACATCTACTTAGATCATGATCTCCATGATAGATCTCACAATCCAATGATATGAATGTGTACTGATCTTTGAGGGAAACTATCCTTCAGTGTGCCCCTCCACTTCACAATCCATGCACCAAAGTCCACCACATGTTTCATGAGCCAAATTCACAGAACAACTTCTCAAGTTTTTAGCCATGGAAGCAATCTGAGCTTCCAAAAATGGACTCACACCAGTGTCAATGCTCTCCCATGGCCTCAATGTAAAAAAACCTCCAAGGCCTCACGCGGATCCATGAAAGTTTTTGTGTGAAAGGGCTCACCTAAAGGGCATGATCAAGCCCCCAAAAAACCATTATGCATGTTGGGATGGATGGATATCATAGGATAACTTTGACAGAGAGTCTTAAAACATGTGTCATACATACTCCCACACGCTCTCTGCCATACCTTGTTGGATTTCCTTCAACATGCTGATGCTCTTCTATTCAAACTCAAGAATGTGGAACTCTACCAAGAAGTCATCACACAACGTGTATAATCCACCACCATCTGATGGGGGTCATACTTTAGTACCATCTATGTGCATGCCCTTGCAATGTAGTTACAAACTGACTTGCTTTTTCCACTCTAGGGGTAGTGATCCCCTTAGCACACCATAACAATTCACATTTATGGACATGCTCTGTGGCATCCTCAACACCCTTGTAATCAGGTAAGTGGAGCGACATCTCATAAAACACCTACTGAGGTGGTTGAGGCCCTTGTCCACCAGATCCAGACCTTGATTTCCTCTGTGTTTCCTCCACCACTAGACCCACTAGATCCACTAGCTCCTATACCCCCAGATCCACCTGATCCTCCTCCCATAGTAGGTAAGGGTCCTGAAGTAGTTTTACACCCCTAGTCCCTACTATGCACACTAAACTACGTGCAACCATAGTCTCATGTGATGTCAAACCACTTCTAGACGTGATGCCCAAACTTTTTGTACCCCACTTTTCCCAAATGATGTGCCAGACAATATGCCTCCAAACACAAGGAATGTTATGTGGCCATAGATGTACTAAATGAAAAATTATACCTCCTAGGTGTCATCCGACTACCAAGACCAATGCCAACTAGAACAAAACTTACCTCAAGAACTAGAAAACTAAGCACAAGGTTTGGTCACTATGTGGGTCAAGATGTGCACCTATGGATCTTCTTCTTCCTTCACATGACAAGCTCTCTCTAAAATCTGAGGGGTTTCTCTCCCACACTTTCCAAGATGGGGTAAAGATAGACTTGCTCAGTTCCATGCCCCTCCACGTGAACCTCAAATCCTTCCCACAACATCTTACCTCCA
Source organism: Taxus wallichiana var. yunnanensis (assembly GCA_018340775.1). Lineage (NCBI taxonomy): Eukaryota > Viridiplantae > Streptophyta > Pinopsida > Cupressales > Taxaceae > Taxus > Taxus wallichiana. The sequence goes on from CM031237.1 coordinate 417,709,888, forward strand.
TAATTCCATCACACCAAAACTTCATGTTGTCTCACCAACTCCCTTTCTCATGCTTCATTGTACTTGAGCCACCTCTCCTCTCTCTCTTCTTCCACCACAAGGTCCACCATCTCCACCACACCAGCTTTCCATGCCCCACACCTAGCGAGAGTTTAGCCAGCCATAGGAAATGCTTCCAAACTCAAAGTGATAATCAAGATCTTGATGGCTAATGGTATAACACACAAGAATGATCCTCTTGGCCCTTAAGAACTCAAACTCAACAATCTCTAGGAAAGAATACATAGAGATCATGTATTCCAATGTATAGCTAGTCAACACACCTTTCCACCAGTGATCAACAACACGAGTCTAGGTCAGATCAACATCCTATGCAACCATTGATATTCCTCCTGGTCCAAACACGAGGTCTATAGTACCAACTCATCCTTGATGCATATGTTGAGAGCCATTCATACAACTCTACTGGGAAACAAAAAAAATGTCTCATAGAGCTCATGATATAGGTTCTCCTCCACCCATTTACATGCATCAAACTCAGATCCAATGTTAAATCATTGAGAAAACTCATCCTCCATGCTTTTAAGCCAAGTCTCGACATTTCCAAGGTCAAATGCTTCTGTCATCACACACCATTCTCACAACAACTTCAAAAGAGGTCCCAAAATGGAACCAAAATGTAGTCTCATTTACCTCTACCCTCTAATCTCTCTTTTAACCCCAAGCACATCACCTATCACCCAACATAAGTTGGGCACTCACCCAGGCATGCATGGGCACCAAGCCCCTCTTTTATGTGAGCCTTGTGAGAATGCTTCACCATTAATGGAGGAATGGTTTGTAGAAAAAACATGCATGTAATCTAATACAGAGGTAGTGGAACTAGTTCTAAGCACAAATGCACCATGAGATAAACATAAACATCACAACGACATAATAGAATCAGATCTAACCATGAATAACATGAAAACACACTAGGGTTTGGTCTATAAACACATATATTTGGAACAAAGCTTCATATATTGATTATAATCATTTATAATAGCCATATTACATCAAAAAGGGTCATATCAGACCATATACATCAAGGAATAACATCCCAACCCTACAAAATTACTCTACACAGAGAACCCTAGCTATGTTCTTCCATCTCAACTCTGGTTTTAAACCCAAGTGCCTACATCTATGCATAACATCATCCTTTCCTAGCCTCTCTCTAACTAACAACAAAAACAACCTACAACAACAATGGTAGCTCCCAACATCACAACCCACAACATTCTTGCAACACTTCTTGCTTAAAACCTCTTTATCCCACAACATTCTTCAAACTTTGTCTCCTTCCATTTTATTTCGACCCAAGCACTCCTTAAATAGAATTTGGATCCTTCCTTCACCGCCATAGTTTCACCCATGAGTAGATCACATGCCAGGTGGAAATGTGGTCCTCCATGATTGAGTGTTATGCCAGCTTGCAAAATCCTCCACTAACTGTAATGATCCTCCTTTGGAATATTCCCTTCATGGAATATTCTTTCCTTGAGCTCCAAGACTCTAGCTTGCCATGCATTTGCACGTTCTTCCTCTCGCCTTGGGACTTATTCAATTTTAGGGTCTAACAACTGACAGTGTCACTAGGTCTTTGCAGTATCTTTATCTTTGTCACATAGTTGTCACAATATGTTCACTTATGTCACCGTAAATTTTGTATGAAGATCTACCTACAAAACCCCATAAAAAGCATCAAATCCCTACAAAATAAAGATGCATATAAAGGGGTTGGGATGACCTTATCTACCACAATGGTGGACTTACAACTAAGTTTTTCACTACATTCCAGACCCAATGTAGTTATGTGTGCTTGTGTGTGCAATTGTGTGCCTAGGGTTCCCTAAGCGTCAATGATGCAAAAGTACAGGGAAGCAACTAGATGTAAAAATGAAAATGGTGGATGGAATAGAATTAATACAACCCTTTCCCCCTATACTTATGTGTTGCAGATGTAAATGATTCCAAAATGCATCCCTTTGTTTTCCTTAGTAAATAGTTAGCTCTTGATAGTAGATAGTTTCCCCATAAAATAGTGAGTATGTTATGTTTATATAGGGATCTCTTGCTCAAATTTTAACACTAATGACCCAACATGTCAACTAGTACCTAGGGGAATGAGAGGGAAAATGAAAAATACCAACCTCGACAATTAAATTAGACCCAAGTGTTATGGGGGCTAGGGCACCTAAAATTACGGATCGGGCGTCAATGGGAGCCCCAAGATTACTCTAGGCACCCTATTCAAAGACTAGAGATGAAAAATTACCAATTAATGACATCTAATACTCCCGAGAGATGGCCGAACTATGTAAACAACTGATGACTTTACAAGACAAATGACGATGATGACCGACTAACTGACAACAGGACTAGGGGATAGGTCATTAGTGAATACTTTTACTATACAAGATCCATATATAAAATAACATACTTGGTGGTATAAATGTAATAGTAAGTGTGTGATTTTGTGACTACAAGCACATGAACAAAAACAATAAAAGGAAAAAGATGCGGGGATGATCAAGGTCCATCGTGTGAATATTGACCAAAGTATGCCTTAGAAGATGCATGATCTTGAGTTACGAGACCATATTAGTTACTATATGTGTTAAGGCTTCACGCGCAAGCAAGCCTCTAAAGGATAAGTCACTCATTACAAGGAAGGAAGTTATACATGCTAAATATTCTAATGCTTCCAATAAGAAGAAGGTTTATCAAGAGACTATGGGAGTCATCAGGGACCTTCAGGGAGAAATACAGTGTCTAAAGGAGAAGGTGTGTGAGAGAGAATGTGTGAAGAATGTTTAACTCCTACATAAGTATGTGGATGAATTAAAGGAGGTGTGTAGGATGTTGGGCTAGGAAAATGTCATCTCGATGCTAGGGTAATGGCTACGAGAGAAGGTACCACGTAATGGAGCTGAGTGCAAGAGGAAAATACTACACATAAATCTACCACCTCAAAGCCATGAATTTTACAAGGAGATCACACTTGATGCAAAGTTATTAATGGCTTGCTAGTGAGCAATGTTCTTATAGATACAGGTGTTGAGGTTAATGTACTTACATTGGATGCATGGAATCAAATGGGTAGACCAACATTACAACCATATTCAAATGTGTTGTATATGGCAAACAAAACTAGGGCTATGCCTATTGGGGTACTAAAGGATGCATCCATTACCATTCAGGGAGCCAAGTTTACTAGAGACTTTGAGGTATTAGAGCCTACCCGAAGCAAACAACTTCCTAGCATTACTTAGATGGCCTTGATGTTATGTCAATAATGTTGATCTTCTCTTTAACAAGAGGTACATCAATTTTGAGAAAAAAGATGAGCGCATGATCATACCTCTACATGATAAGAAGGAAGATCCTTATGTTGAGCCCTTGAGTGAAGAAGAACTTAATAGAATCTATGCTCAGATGTTACGTGATCTAGAGAATATGGAACCATCAAAGGAAGGTGTCCTTCAATGGGAATACGTGTAGTCTATAAGTGACACTACTAGTGTTTCTTGTGATAATTGGTCCCATGGAATGTATGAGATGGTCGACGCAAGGTTAAATGACTAGTCACTAGGATGATTAGGTCATGCATGGTGACGCGGTTAGGCTCAACTCAAGGACCAAGATATATTGATGAAGGTAATCCCAATACATTCTTACGTGACATGGAAACTCAGTGGAAGAATAATGGGGATAGAAGAAACTAGTTCTATATTTTACACGGACAACAAAGACACTGGTGGGCTACACATAAAGATAGCCTTTTGGAATGGCGAGAAGTGAGATTCACCTTTTCGACTCCGGTTTACTTGAAACAATGCACCTACGCACATATGTAAATATCATAGGAAGACTCCCGCATTATTTCACATCTATAATTATGAGATACTATGGGCACGGGGCTAGAGGCCTCGCCACCATCACTTTGGGTGCATAAGTTATACTCGACACTATGTGGATGCTCGTGCACATGGTATGTCCATGTTGAACTGAAAAAGGAGACTACAAGTTAGCATGAGATGACTTCAGGTATGATTCAAACTTTTGACTATTTTTGTACTAAGCCTCCAGTCCATGAAGCACTTTAGATTATGAAGCCATCACTTTTTGGGATAGCACAAAGTCTAAAGATCTCATGCTTAAACTATTTGGTGAACCATATTCCAAATTGCACTTTTATTTTAAGGAGACAGAAGAAGCACAAATGGGTGACGCCTGGATCAAAAAATAAAAGGGAAAATTGTATACATGATTGATGATGAGGAAGTTGAGAACTTGGATTTTAGCCACACTAAAAGTTTGCATGAGGTGATGGATACTATAGATGAGAAGGCGCGCGTGTACCATACACCAATGAAGACTAAGAATATTAACATTGGTACTAAAGATGCGCTTAAGGAGGCCATTATTGGTGATTACTAGTCAGATCAAGAAGTAGTGAAGATTATTGAACTCTTGCACGACTTCCAGGACTTATTCCCATGGGGCTATCATGAGTTAAAGGAGTACACCCTTCTTTAGGTTTGATGAATATCAAGTTGAAAGAAGGCATGTGTCTGGCTATGAATTGACCTTATAGGTGAATCCTAATGTGCGAGTGAAAGTGAAAGAAGAAATTGATAAGATGATCAAGTCTGGAATTATTGATCATATTGAATAATCTAAGTGGGTTATCCCCATGGTTATAAGCATCAAGAAGGATGAGAGGATAAGAATCAGTGTGGATGTGGAGAAATTAACACTTGATGTGTAATATATACTTTTCCCACCCCTTTCACAGAAGAAATCCTTGAAGGAGTTGTTGGGCATGAGATATATTCTTTTACGATGGATTCTCGGTTACCACCAGTGCACATCATGAAAGAAGATCAGACAAAACAACTTTCACCACTGAGTGGGGAATTATTTTTATATAGTTATGCCCTTTGGACTAAAAATGGCGCCAACGGTGTTCTCGCACATTGTTGTGCAGGCCTTTCAAGATTTTATTCATAAATTCTTGTAGGTATATTTGGATGATTGGACGATTCATGGTTTAGTCAAGGACAAATGTAATAATTAGAGACTTATGTTTGAGAAGTGCGGGTAGTTGAGCATCTCTCGCAACATTAAAAAGTGTATCTTTGTTACACCATTTGGAGCTCTACTTAGGCACATAATTTGTAAAAATGATTGTTGGTAAACTGGATAAGATATTTGTGATCTTAGGCTTATAAGAACCTACCAACCAAAGTGAAGTGCATAGACTCTTGGGATATATGGGCTATTATAGGAATTTTATCATAAGAAATATAAATATTTTTGTGCCCCAGGGTGACGCACAACAACAAGAGTTTGAAACATTAAAGGAGAGGCTTACCATTGCACCAATTTTACACTTTCCTTCATGGGACAAGCCCTTTCATGTTCACGTTGATGTCTTTGGCATGGAAATTGGCACATTCTTAGCGTAACTAGGGAAGGCATTGTGGATCATCCTATTTTCTTTACAAGTAGGTATTTAACACCTATGGAGCATAATTACACCACCCCTAAGCACAAGTAATTTTCCATGATCTATATGATGCATAAGTTTAGACACTACTTACTGGAAACCCCATTTATCTTCTATACAAATCATATGGTGCTAAAGTACTTACTCAACAAGTTGGTTCAACAAGGGCACATTTACAAGTGGATACTTATGTTTTAGGAGTTTGATTTCACATTTTTGTCAAGTCAATGAAGAGAAATTAAGGGCTTGATCATCTATCAAGGATTAATTTTGAAGATGACACATAGAGCATTGAAGATATTATGCCGGATGCATAGTTGTTTAGGCTAGACTCGAGCACCCATAGATTTAGAAGATATTGCAGTTGTTTTTATGCATTAGATGACACCAAAAGGTATGAAGACATGGGAGAAAAAGCATCTTGATATACAAGTAGTTCCTTATCATTTGATTTATGGAGATTCAATCAACTTTGGTCATGATGAAGTCTTGTGTCATTGTGTACTTGAACATGAGCGCAACACCATTATGGAAGAGGCTCAAGGAGGAATAGCAAGAGGGAATTACACAGGTGATGCTACAATGCGCAAGATCCTTATGGTTGGACTTTGGTGGGAAAATTTTTTCAAGGATGTTAAGGCTTTTATGAAAGTGTGTGATCATTTTCAGCACCTTAGGAAGCTTTGAGCATAGAGATGAGATGTTGTTTGCAACCTATAGCAAGCATAGAGCCTTTTGAAAAGTGGGCTATTGACTTTGTAGTCCCTATCACACCAAGACAATTACACGTTACATTATTACTTGCATAGACTATCTAACACGGTGGGCAAAGGCAACACCTACAAAGTATTGTATAGTAGACACGATAGTAAGATTCTTATGGGAAAATATTATTAGCATGCATGGCTATATATTCATCTAGACAAGTGATAGAGGAACTCATTTCTTAAATGAGACAATAAGAATCCTATTGGTAGAATTTATGGTGGCACACCATAAAACCACTCCTTATCACCCTCAAACAAATGGCACTGAAGAGGATTTCAACAAGATCTTGGGACAAACACTAAAAAAATATGTGATGTTCGAAGAAAATATTGGGATGATAAAGTATCATTTGTACTTTGGGCGAACATGACTACTTACAATATTTTTAACAAGGATACACCCTTTCAATTTGTATTTGGCATGGAAGTAGTGCTACCAATTGAATTCATATTACCATCCCTACGTATTATGCGCACAGTGGACTAGCTATTGAGGAGCGCATTGATAAACTAATGTAATTGGATGAGCAGCGTGTTATTACACGTTGGAGCCGAAGACCGAGAAGGTGAGACAAGAGGCTTAACATGATAGGCACATTAAGAAAAAGACATTTGAGGTTTGCAAGATGGTCCTTCTCTATGACTCTAAGTTTCTACACCACCCAAGAAAGTTAAAGGTGTATTGGTTGGGACATCTTATAGCAACCAAGATACTTAAGTCATCGCATGTCAATTGTAGGTGTTGGATGGCACCATGCTGCCCATTACTTCAATGACAAGAGGTTAAATCCCTACTATAAATAAATCTTCTTGGTGTTTGTAATAAGGCAATATTGTCACTTAGATTAGATTTCCCTTTCATGTGTTTCTTTCTATTTATTATTATGCTTACTTATTTTATTTATTTATTTTGTTGTAATAAGTGTGTTTGTGCATAGGAAGATGATTTCTATATATTAATTTCATGCACAGAGGACTTCACGTACTTTTAGTTTGGGGTGAACTAGGTATGAATGCACGAAAAATAGACATCATGATTTTCGAAGGAAAGGTTAAGTGGATGAAGATGTGTGTGCAATGCTATAATAATGGTGTGTCATTCTGTAGGGTGAGTGTATAGGGAAAAGAGTAAAAGGATGTCATGAGAAGGATGGTGATAATAATGAAATTAGTCGGGATGAAGGCCACACATGAAAAAGGGCCGTGCATCAGTAACATGAGGTAGGAAACAACATGATGAACTACTTGGTATGAGGCATAGAGGATTATGTACCACAATGCAGGGGGAAGCATGCACGAGGAGGTCTGTGGCTAGGAAAGTAGTGAACACACTAGAAGGTTACGACTACAAGACATCGATGAAAGTAGCAAAAATCATGGAAAAAGTATAAAAATTATATTTAAAGTTGTTGTATGGTGCTAGTTGGTGAGCAATAAATTTGGAAAAAGCATGGAAATCTATAAAAGGAGGTTGATAAAATTCAATCTTACCTTTCACAAAAGCGTATTTGAGCATAGAAGAGTGAACCAAAGGCAAGAATCTTTAGTAATAGAGAAATTCAATGACCCCGAGGAAGATTTGATATGGCCATAGTTAGGAATCCTTCATAGGAAGTGTGAGGGAAAGATAACAATGTACGAAAGAAAAATTCAAGGTTCAAGAGCTAAGTTGTAGAAGCTAGGGTTTAGAAAACAAAATTCACATCTAGGGAACACGTGTTAGGAGAAATAGAAGGGGTAAACAGAGATAAGGAAACACAAGAGTAAGTTTTGGAAGTTGAACATGACACCTAGAAGAGCACCCGCAGCATGCCACAAGGGGTAGAAAGAAGAAGGAGCCAAAATTGAAGTAGAGGAAGTGCCCAAAGAAAGATTTTCTGAAATAAAATATCTCGAGGGCTTAATTATGGGACATGTTTGAGAATATCACGTTTGAAAATTCAAAGTGAGTGATTACAATCATCGCACCAGTTCAAATAAAGATAAAATAGAAAGAGATTTGGTAAATAAGACCAATCATCGAATCAAGATGATAAACCTATTTATGATGAAAAAGGGTATAAGACCTTGGAAAATGCGAGAGTACTATAAATCTATGACTTGCTAAATTTTTGAAAACCAAGGCATCTTTACCAATGCTCATGTTAAGAGTCCATGAGGACTTTTTCTACATTGCAGTAAGATGAGTGTGTATCACTTTGCACCATTGATTGGAAGGCTTACAAGGTTAAAAATCTTGGGTACGGAGATCGCCACTTATATAGGTGATGAAGTAGGTGTGAGGCCACTGCAGTTGAGATGGTATAATAAAAAGGAGGATGTGCAATGGATATTTCAAAGGTAAATGACCTTGTTCTTAAAATTTAAGTGCATTTATTGACCAAGTTCAACAGCCAAGAAAGATGGGACTAGGTGAACAAGAAGTGGCTCCACATCGCAAACAAAAATAGCGGAGGGGACAATGTATAATCTTCTGCATTCATTTCGGAGGGAATTATTAAAGAACCATTAATGGGAGATGATATTTCATGTGGCACGATCCTCTTATAAATTTTGTTCACATTGATTGGGGTCCCAGATGTCCCTAAGGACAAGATGTAGAAATACCCACCAAAGAAGAAATCTTTGGCCGAGAGATTCACTTGGACTACACATGTGGGGATAACGGGTTCCTATAAGCTTAGAGTAGAGATGTGGTGTAGGATAATATGTGAGGCATTCAAGCATGAATGTCACATCCCAAGTAACTTTCCTATGGTTTTGGATGGGAAGGAATACCTTGCATTTTACCAACATTATTACATTAGAATATTCTTTATGAAAGATGGCAAGAAGAGCCCTTGGTGTAAGTTGTCATATGCATTTATAGCGTGCTATTTTCGATCTTTAATGAATATATTCTCAGATGTGCATAAGCTGAGGTTCAAAGCGGACAAGGTAGACTATGAATACCACATGCTAGGGAAAACCTATGTGTATCTAGGTAAGGAAAATTATATTGAGACTTTGATATCTGATGATATCAACATAAACTCCATGACTTTGGTAGTTCCAAAGGAAGAAGTGGCCAAGATATACATATACCTCAAGCCTAAGTTGGTTAACAGAAAATACATCAAGGATGATTTTAAATTCCCAAAGAAAATAAATAGTTAGTACAAGGAAATTGCGTGAGGCCACTCCTCCGAGGTCAATAGAAGAAGAAAAGGCCGAGGATTACAAGGAGGAAGAGAAAGAAGACAACACCATGCTTGATCATAGCACCGAGTAAGATTTAAAAGGACACGTGAAGGGAAAGAAAGTATTGTAGGGCCCTTTGAACCTATGAAGTTTCCACCAGCCTCACCACCTAAGTTGGGCCTTAAAAGAAGAAATAAATATGAAGGCTAATATGAAGGGGTGATACTTGATGAGGAGGACATGTCCGAAGAGCTGAAAAGGAAATTGAGAGAAGGAAGCTCTGGTTCATGAGGAAGAATCACATAGGAAAGATATCATCTCATATTATGAGTATATGCAAGAAGTACATGAGATACACGAAGTCCATGAAGCCCCTTAGAGCATGAAGAAGATTAGAAAAAGGAGAAGGCACCGGTAAGGGATGCAAAGATTGGGTGGAACCAATGCGTGCTCGAGGAACTATTGGCATGTGGTCCTATAGGTGTTTTCATTTATGTAAAACCACATTAATGAAAAATTGGATGATGGAGTATAGTCATATGATGTTGTGGATGGTGTTGACATGTTGGTTTCGATGTTTTCATGATGATACAGAAGATTCAATGAGGATTACTTGCTCTTGCAAGCCCATTCAGGTGCCTAAGTGATGTTGCATGATGGTATGAGCTTCTTGGTTTCTTGAGAATCATGTTGACATGATGGATATTAGGTTTAGAGAGTGCTTGGGCACTCACATCAGTTGTAGGGTGTAGATATAGGTGATTGGCTATGTTTTAGGTGCTCATTTAGAGTAGGTATGGATGTTAGGGGGTGTGAGATTGAGTTTGGAGATACATGAGATCATTTATGCATGTATTCAAATATATCATGGTGTACCATGTATTTTTGGGTAATTTTGAGTGATTTCATGATGTGTTATAATGCTATTTCAATTGACCCTAGCTTCTATGGTGTTAAACCCTAAGGGATAGTTATGCAAGTCTTACTATCTAGAGAGTTTGAGGTACAGTGATTACATTATGATGATTGGATATGTTAGTGTGATGTGTCATGGTGCTTTGAGAAACATTTTAGGATTTTATGATGTGAATTTTGCAAGATATGTCAATTTTGGTGAGATAGGGTTAAGAACTAGTGCATTTCCATGTCGAATTGGATCTTCTGATGCTCACCTTGAATTGTGTGCTTTACATGAGACCTTTTATATTTCAAGGATTTTTTTACATTTATTTTATAAGGTTTAAAAATAATAAGTATGCCATTCCATCATTAGTATTTTATGAACGAATGTTAACAAGGAAAACAACTATTTATGAGCTTGAAACCCTAGCTTGACAAAGGTGGTATGGAAGCATTGCTTCCTAAGTGGCCATTTTTACTTCCTAGTGTATGAATGAGTATTGGAACATGTAAAGGAAACCTTCAAATTTCTAGAAAGGTATGGTAGAGGTCATAATGATGAGTGGGCCCCACTCAAACAGGTAAGTTTCTGAAGAAGAGTGTTTTGGGAAAAGGTTGAGTTGCTAGATAAATTGACATTGTAGAATGTATGCGAGTTGCTCTTGATGTAAAAATATGTTTCAAGATATGTTGATGTAGGTACATGGTCAAATGATCTCCATTCAGGTTGACTAGTCAAAGGGTAGTTTCGACGCATTAAAAAGTAGTCTCTAATAAATTAAGCATAATTGGAGCTACATGTGGAGTTTGAAGGTGATTAAATCTGTGTTAGAAATATGATTCAGATATATTTCCATTGATATAATTTTTGTATCATGATGATGATATTTACTAAGGTTTCCAGTGTTAGTTTTTGAACAGAAGATTTTTGTCAATACGAGATAGGACAGGATCTGCTTGAAAGTTTTGAGTTATTTGAAGCATGATATGGATTGGGTGATGATTTCTATCACCTAGAATGTGAATATGGATTAATTTGGAATCCAATTAATCCATTTATAGGTCTTGTTTTTCCTATAAAGTTGTTAACCAGCTGATATTTGAAAACAAATTTTGGGCATGTTGATTTAGTGAAGACAAAAGTGGCTAAGGTTTGAGCAGGTGATTGTTTCATGACTTATAACTTTCTTATAAGTTTTCTACATGTTTTTAAATTTCCATTTATTGGTCACATGACATATTTTGATTTTTTTAAGTGATATAGTGGCATAAACATGTCCTTGGGGTTATGAAGGGTTTAGGAAACAATTGTTTTAAGAAATACAAAGCACATTGGGCCCATTAAACGAAATAATTTTATTGGTTGAGATAAATTGTGACCATGTATGATTTTTAAATGTTAATTTAAACATGTATGGTGATTTATGATTCATGAATAATTATGGTTTTTATGTTAGGGCCTTTTTCTCTTTGTCCCAATGGGGATTTAAACATTTTTAGAGCATGAAATGATGTTTTTATCTAAGACTGCCTACTTATGTCACATGTAACTATTATGATTTGAATTTGGTATGTTTTTATGATGCATAGGTCGATCTAAAGGAGGGGAAAGGTTTTTTTAATTTGAAATGAAGAGGGGCTTATAAAAGCATTGTTTTGGATGCTTTTTGGAGCTAGTTGTGTGTGTGCAAGAATTTTGACCTAGGAGAGGTTTTTTTGCAAGTGTGTGAGCATGAATTGATATTAGATCAGGTGTGTGAAATTTCATGTAAGATCATAAATAATTTTTGCATGTTTTGGAATTCTTGAGAAGTGAAGGAAGAGCTAGTTTGTGAAGGATTGAACACCTAGGGTTTGATTGAAGGTTTGAAGAAGTGCGGACTGAATATTTGGTCTCCATAAGTTGTGGTAGAAATAAATCATAGATCAAATCATCATAATGTGGTTGATTCGGTGTTTGATCATCTTGGGGGGTTTTATCCTCCTTCTGGAGTTGGTACTTCACAAAAGTAGGGGTTGGTGCTCCTTGTGGGGTTGGTGCCTCACTAAATTTTGAAACATATCAATATAAAAAAAAAATTCATTGGGTTTTCTTCTTCTTGATGGTTTCTCACTTATATCTTATGTCTCATGTTGATTATCTTGCTTATGGTTCTTGCACATGTGATAAATTGTTGTATGCACACATTAATGGATGGTTGACTGTTTTTGATTTTTGAATAAGAAAATCTAAAATATGATTTAAATTTTTGTAAGAATTGATTCACCCCCTCTCATTCCATTTTTCTTCTAATAATTGGTATCATAGCATGTCCTTTTGGAGAAGTTTGATAGCTTGAAAGGATATCCTTGAAGCACAATATGGCGAGCAATACAGTCATTGGCAAGGCACCAATGTTTGATGGTGTGAACTATGATTTTTGGAGCTTTAGGATGAATTCCTATATCATGGCTCAAGGGTTTGATGTTTGAAATACTTGTGGAGCATGGCTATACTCCTGCCACCTCTCCAACAACTAAGGATGAAAAGATGGCTTACACCAATAATTCAAAAGCTTTTAATGCCATCATAAGTGGCCTTGGAGAATCAGAAATGGGAAAAGTGATGCATTGTAAATTAAAAAAGGAAGCTTGGGGAAAATTGAAATTTCTCTATGAAGGAGACTCAAAGGTAAGAATTGCAAAACTTCAAACATTTAGAAATCAGTTTGAATCTCTTAAGATGAATGATGATGATTCCATTATAGCATATCTTCTTAGAGTTGACAAGGTTGTTAATAACATGAAAGGGTTAGGAGAAGAAGTGAAAGAATAAGTAGTTGTTCAAAAGGTGTTGAGATCTTTAACTCCTAAATTTGACTCCAAAGTGTCTTCCATAGAAGAAGCTAAGGATTTGAATTAGTTGAAGATGGATGATCTACATGGCACTTCAACATCCTATGAGATGAGTATGATTGATTCTAAAGCTACTAAGAAAGAGATAACTTTCAAAATGAAGAAGATGGCTAAGGAAAAAAAGTCCAACTCTGAACATAATACTCTAGACCTTGATGATGAAGAACCATTTTCCATGGTTTCTAGAAGAATGACACTTGGAATTGGTAAGTACAAGGGTAAAATTCATTTCAAATGTTTTACTTGTGGTAAAGTAGGTCATTTTGTTGTTAAGTCCCTCATAGACATGATAAGAAAAGAAATTATGAACATGATAGTGATCATGAGAAGAAAAATCAAAAGTTTGATAAAAAGAAGAAATGGTTCAAGAAGAATGAATTCATGAAGAATAATAAGAAGAGTCTCTATACTAAGAAAGAGGACTCTTCCATTGAAGCAAGTAGTGAAGTTGATAGATCTGATTCTAGATTGGATCTAATCATAATGATGTAGGTGATGAGGTTCTTTTCATGAAAAAGGAAGCTATGAGATCCTCTAGTGGTGGCTCTACTTTGTGGGGTGATATTTCACCTGATTATTGTAAAGAAGATGAAGGAGAAGATGATGGTTTAAGGCTTGAGTTGGCATGTGTCCAATCTAAACTAGAGCATGCTGAAAAGAATAACAAGAAGTTGACTTTACAAGTCAGAGTATGAAGCAAAGATACAAGAGCTTGAAGGAAAACATTGGGCCATTTCTAAAAAACTTGAGGAATCAGTGAGAAGGTTAGAATTTTAAATGAGTAACATGACTCTTAATTTGTAATCTAAAGAGGAAGAGGTGATAGTTCTCAAGAAGGAACTCTCAGATGTTGTAAATAAGATGAAAACCTATCAAAAGTTTGAAGAAAGTACTAAATCTCTTGATGATCTCTTGAGAAATCAGAAAGTTGTAGGTGACAAGGCTGGTTTAGGCTTAAAATATGAATTCAAATACAACAAGGTGAATAAATAAGACATGGTTTCATGCAAAAAGTAGGAGAACAAAGTGTCAAGGAAGGAAAGAAGGATATATATATCAAGGACATTGAAAAGATCAAGAAAATTAGGAAACCTAATGCCTCAAGGTATGAAAGATATTTTAATGGTTTTTTCTATACATGTAATGGATTTGGTCATAGGGCTAAGGAGTTTAGAAGACCTCCTAGAGATACTCAGCCATGGAAAGAAAATAGAAATTATCATGCTAAAGATGTTATATGCTATAAGTGTAATGAGGTAGGCCATGTTGTTAGTGCTTGTTTGAATGTTACATCTAGTCATGTTGATGATTTAAAAGGAGAAGTATAGTAGTATGTTACAATTGTAACAAAGTTGTTCATGTTGCAAGGGGTTTTTATCAAATCTAATCAAGTCAAAACATGAGTTCTCTAGGTCCTTGTGTGTAAGCTAGTGGAATTCAAAGACCTAGAATGTTTGAAGATGGTCATGAAGGACTTGGGAACCAAGAAGAGATCACATTTCCCCTCTAAGAGTATTTGATGATGGAAAAAAGTTATAACAATGATTTCTTATTAAGAGAGAGAGGATGAAGGAGTTTTCTAGGTGCCCAAGAAGGCTTAGGACCTATTCAAGACCTTATTTTATGTCCTCTTGGTGTTCTTATACCTTCACTATGCTTTTGATGGTATATCAATGAAAATGAAGAATTAGTATGAGGGGAGTTATGTCTGAGTCAAAATTTATATCTTCCATATGGTCAAGGTATTGTTAACCTTTTAAGTTACCTTTAACGAGAGGGTAGTTTTAAAATTTTCTACCATTCTCGTGAAATTTCTTGCCTAAGTTTTTGGGGAATCGGGAGTTTTCCAAAGTCTGAAATTTCAGACTTTGGAATGTGGAGGTTCTCTTACTTCAGGTTTTGTAAGTAAAATTTTTCTTGAAATTCTGTCAAAATCCTGAAATTCCAAAATTTTAGAACTTCGAAGCTTTCATGTTTTGGAGTTCTCATTGAAATTTTTGATCATTTTAATGTTCTAGTTCGAACTCCGAAAGTCCGAAGTTCCAAAATTTTGGAACTTTAATATTTCAAGTTTCAAAGTCTCACTTTACACCTGTGACTATTTTTCATTCCTAAGTTCTGAAGTCTTAAATCCTAAAGTTTTGAAATTTCAGTCTTTTAGGTTTCAAACTTCAGGTTTCACATTAGAACAGTCACACTTGCATTCAGATTTTGGACTCTCCGCATAACATTTAATTCCCAACCACCCCACACGTGTCAGATTTTGGGCATTAATTTCAGGTTTACCTATATAAACTTGGATTTTCACCCGTCATTTTCACTCTGACACCTTGTTTTTTTACCACACCATATCATACTTTTAGGCATTGATTTCAAGGTAATTTTTTGGGTTTTCTTTAATATTTTTGGTTTAGATTTCCATGGTTTTGTTTGTTGTTTCTTTCATTTTTCTTCTTGCTTAAACATGGAAGCCACTGTCAATTCATTGTTTGTTTTTGTTCATTTCAAACATGTTGTTCAATCTTGCGAGCTTCAAATCATGCAAGCATCAAGTCTCATCGAACCCAAGGATTTTGAAAAACCTCATTTCAGATCTTTAGAACCTTTAGCTTTTGGAGTTGGTGTGCTTTCGGAGGTCTAAATTTTCAGAGCTCTACGTTTCAGCATTTCAAAACTATTCTTTTTTAAGTTTAATTTTGGAGTTCGATTTGGGAGTTTAATTTCGGAGTTAGCATCATTTTGGAACTTTAGACTTTCGTGAGGTATTCTTTTCGTGTTTCAAACCGAGTAGAGTTTTGATTTTTGGAGTAACAGGCTTAATCTTTTTAGAATTAGATTGTTTTTAGAGGTTTTTTTTTCAGACTTCTGGGATTTGGTGTTCAAAATTATTTCTATAAAATTTTCAAGGTTCGATCGGGTTTTAAACCCCGAATTGATGTCAACTTCTTCTTCAAAAGGCAAGGAAAATATGAAGTATACCTTCTTAGGAGTTTCCCCTCATACATGCATGTCCTCATATTTGGGAAACATTGGAGACATGGACTTGGGACAGGTGGATATGCCAAAATTTTGGGAAATACTAAAAGCCCCTAATAAAAATATTAGATGTAAGCCATATTTGATAGTGGGCTTGCTCACTATGTTGGTTTTCCTTCATCCATGCATTGCCCTGAGTTTTTCTTGGCTGCAAAACTCACTTCGATAAGGCCTCTAAATCAGTAAAGGATGATGATGGAAAAGTTGTGATTAGGCTAGACACTCGATTTTTTCAAGACTTATTCAAACTTCTAGATGTCAAGGGATATGCAACAATTTCCCCAGAGGCTGCAATTGATACTTGAGATAAGGAATCTGAACTATGTACAAAGATCATGATGAAGAATTATTTGGCCAAGAATGTTACCAAGCTCCCCAAAACATTGTTCTACTCAGACTTCATCCAGGAAGTCAATGACCTTATTGTGCTTTTGAGTAGAGTTTCGGGTCTCACTTCAGCAAGAGAATTTCAAGAGTGGATGTTTCTTTACATTGTTACCATTAAGAAACATAAGGAATTTATAATATGGGGAGAACATATTAGTAGTTCAATTTTTTTTCAATTGGGAAATGTCTTGACTTTAAAAACTTCTTCATGACTTCTTTCCTCGTCTATGTGGCAGCTACCATGGGAGAATTTAATGATTGAATACAAAGGGTGTTAGGAGCATTTCATATATTTATGAGTTTTATCCTCAACTCACAATGGAAGAAGGAAGTAAACATTTCCATAGAGTTAATGATGCCTTTTTGTTGTCTTCCTTTATCATTTTGATAAGAATTTGTACAATCACATAATTTCTGATGAAGCTTTCAAGGAGGTAAGGGAATGGGGAGCCATATATCTCCAATTCCCAACATTTACATACATCAAGGTTCCAAGTTTCCTAGGTGCTCCTAATAAATTACCAAGATGCCCAACTGATAAATGGGTCTTGTTAGAACTGGTTCATTAGTTATTGGATTATCATAAGATTCAAAATAAATGACATAAGGTAGGAGTCCAGTTTCCCATTTCAATTAGAAGATACACTTGTGCTAGCATTTACAAGGCAAAGAATGTCGATGGAGAAATGTCTGAAGTTACCTTGTGAACTTTCCACCCTAGAACTAACTTTGATTATTGGGGAAAATTTAGTGAAACAGGGTTGGCTAGTTCCCATGTTCCTTAGTTAGAAGATATTTGGATCCACTATCGAGATGAGGTCATCATTAGACAATGAGAGTTTGAAAGGTTAACTCTTGATGAAGTTAAACAATATGGTATTGCAGATGTTCTGATGGAATCGAAGATGATGATGATGTGCTAGACCCAGTTTATAGGAGTGATAACATTGCTAATCAACCATTACCATGGATTGATTGGTATCAAGAAGAATGTTCTAATACAAAGGAAAGGGCGGGCCCATCTTGCAAAGAACATATGATTGGTTAGCTACTTTGGGAATCTCACCCAAAGGGTTAGACCAACCTATAAGAATAGAATCCCAACCAACCCTAAGTTTTCCTACACCTACAAAAGGTAAGAGGTCTACTCAGAAGGCCACTACAGCTCCAAGAAAGATCTCATTTGTTGTTGGTAGTTCTTCTCTTGCAAAAATCCCTACTACCAAGGTTGTGTCTTCTACAGTGTAAGTATCTGAAGTTATTGATGTTAGTGCTTCTTTGGTTATATCACAAGGTTTTCCACTTTCTCTTTCACTACCATTATCACCATCCTCAGCTCCACCACCTCCATCATTTTCTACCACTCCTCTGCTCATCTTTGCTTTTCCATCTCCATCTATGGCCCAAGTTTTCTCATCCCTTCCTGTTCTCTCAGTTGGAGAGATGATTGGGTCTCCACTTTCCACTCCATTTTCTCAAAGAACTTCCATTTCCTTCCATTTCCATTTCTAGTCTCATTTCATCTGCTCCCAAATCTATTCTAACTCCTGCACCATCTATCATTACCACTTCCATTTCAACTATTGTACCCAGTGCTATTATTTTACCTAGTGCTCTAAGTTCAGCTATGACCATGCCACTCGCATCTGCGTCTACTATATCTGAATGGCTAAATCTAAGTAAAAGAAGAAAGTCTCCTCGTAGATGTGATTGATCTGAGTGTCTTTGGAACCCACTCTAAAAAGGCAGGCCAAATGGCCAAGGATTGTTTCTAACCTATCAGTAAGCCAATCAGGAGAAAGGTTCATAGAGATAGCCACCCCACTGAAGGAAAAACCAAAGAAACCATTACTGCAGCAAATTATCAAATCTCTCGGTTTTCATTAGGAAAGGAAACACATGAGGGTGCAAAACAGGATGTTCAAATGGCCCTTGGGAATTTTTTAGAAAAGTATGACAAAGATAAGGCTTCTAAAGATGAATTGAAAGCAAAGGTTGAACAACTCACTTCTCTTTTGAAGAAAGTCACACAACCTACTCCAACCACGGATCCTTCAACTACGATTTCGCTCGACTATGAAATTGAGAAGATAGGTCAAAAGGGACGATTAGTTGATGGGTGGATTGAGTGTATGCTCTCGAGACCAACCCTTTAATAAAAAAACTTTGGAATTATACAATGATTTGCAGATGGAGAAAGTTTCTATTCGAAAGCTAGATGAAATCCTCTCTGAGGATATTAATAATTTGAACCTGAATTTGACTACTTGGGAGGAAATTAGAGAAATGAATCTAGATCTACTTCTCTAGGAGGGTGTAATTGATAATGTCTCTAAGTTTTTGAGTATCAAAAGGCCATGGAATTCGATCTCAGGTGTTGCAGGATTTAATCAAGAAATTGGAGGATAAACGTGTTGAAATAGTGGATGGACTAAGTGACATTTCAAAATAATTTGATAACATCAATCAAATTCTTCAACAAGAATATTGATGCTCTTCTCGATTGATCAAATTAAAGCAATTTTCAAAGGTTTAGTTAAGGAGGATGATGAGGTAACTAAAACTTTCAATATTAATTCAATTCACGATTAGTTTCATGTCAGAATTTCATAAGCCAGCTGAAGAAGGTGGTGAAAAAATTGAAGAGACTTCACCAAGGTTGTGAGAGAGGTTGATACAATAGATGTTGTGAATCATTATGCATGTGGGCCAGAGGAAGAAGAGATACAAGGAATTATCAAATGTTTCATTGATTACAAGCACCATTTGGCTATGTGGGAAAAGGATTAGGAGAAACCTAAATAAGAAATAGATGTTGCAGGTCCCAATTAAGCCTTGGCGGCCATTGTTGGAATGGCTCCAAAGCTCTAAGTCAGTCAAATTTGTAGGGTTGACTTGGTCAAACCCGTGCAACAACTTTGCTATATTTATGGGATCATGTTCCCTTGAACTTAATTGCACTCTATTTTTAGTAACTAGTTAGTTAAAGGTTCAGTTGTAATGGCTCAACCTCTTGAACTTATAAATAGTTAGATGCATTAAGTTTAAAGGAGAATTTTAGATCATTTGGGAAGTTACTCTTCAAGCTTGGAAGAGTGCTTCAAATACTTTGAGCCTTTCAGTTATATTCAGAACAATATTTTTCTGTGAAATATATGGTTTATTGTGTTAATCATTGATCAATTCATAGCTTGTGAATGTTTAATTCCTTGATGTGATTGGTTAATCTACCTTTATCTCAATTATCTTATTTCAATCTATGTGAAAAATGATATAGTTACTTTGAATATCAGTTGTGGAAAAGTTGTCTCCTTTCTGTTATAAAGTTGCATTATTATTTACAATCATGGATGGAGGAATATTGCAAGACATGTGCATATCATATATTGTTATGAGGAGTTGATTGTGCATTTAAGTAGGTCTATCTGTTAAATATACTTGGTGCATCACCTTATTTTTCTTTTCTTTGTTAGAACAATAATATTAAGTGCATCATATTGTTTAGTTTATAGTTAAATAATATAGAATAGCTTATATTCTTATTATTTAAATATAAACTTTAGATTAGGTTTGTTAGTTATTAATTAACTAACTATTTATTAAATCGGGGTGTGCCCCATCACTTAATATGGACATAACCCTTTGGGTTATTTAAATATGACTGTAGGTCATATTCATTAAATCATGTGAATCATTTGGATTATGGGTAAATACATGGAGTAGAAGTGATGGAGGAGTTCTTGGGTGGTTGTAAAATGTTTCTCTATAGTGGATTATTCTTCGTGGTTTTTTACCCATTTACGGGTTTTCCACGTTACATACCGTGTCAGTCACCTGTAATTTTTTTTTATGTTGTTATTTACTTTTATTATGGTTTGCACATTTATATTTCCACTTATTAATGTATGTTAACATAACATTGAATTTAGTTGGTAAATATACCTTTTCACCCCCGTCCCGAGGTTTAATAGATTAAATATATTTATAATGTAAGAGTTATTAAATATTTTTGAAATATTTTGTATACTTTATATGGTATGCAGGAATTCAAGAAATCAAAGTAAAAAATTTTAAGTGAACAACAAGTGCACAAGAGACAAGATTCGGGAAAATAGGTCATTTAAATTTTTTTATTAGTTGTGTAAAAACCATTATCTTCCTAATATTGATTTTACAATTTGAAATATGAAACCCTCCATGAAAATAACTATCTCAATTTTTTGATTGGTTAGAGATAAAATACATGGAAGGGGGCCTATTCTATAAGGCAAAAATTACTCTAGTTCTAAACTATAAAATAATAAACAATACCTATGTTAGTTTATAAACATACTAACCTATGTTTTAGACTATACTACTAATTCCTATGCTGCATACACCACATGGAAAGGGAATTTAGTTTTAATTAAAAACTATACTCTTATATATTACCCGTGACTTTTGCATATATTAAATCCTAATCACTCCACACAAGTGTGTGTCATGATTTAATACATCAAATATAACATATAATAATTAAAACCTATCTCTTTTTCTTAATTGTTTCATCCAAAAGTGGGGGCATGTTTTATGGATATTTTTAATGTGGTGGTTTGTTATAATAACTAAACCACCACCCCCGTATATTTTCTTGGTATAATGCATAGGATAAGAGCTATGCATTCATTTTTTAATGCTTGAGGTGGGATTGGGCTCACACGTAGACATTTAAAATTTTTGTATAAATATTTAAACCCACCCACCTACCTCTTTACCTTTTTTTAACGTGGACCGTGGAGGTTTTAATTATTGTTTTTAAGTAAATTTTATATATATATATATATATATATATATAAAACTTTTAAAGTTTTATAGAAAAAAATTATATAAAGTTTTGAGGTATATAATTTTTATTATATACAAATCATTTTTTCAATATATATATATATATATATATATATATATATATATATATTATATATATATATATATTTATTTGTTTACTTTTCCAAAAAATAAACAAATTATAAAAATTATTTTTGTGAAAAATAGTAAAATAATATCGTTTTATTTAAAAATAATATATTCTATACGACGGCAAAAAAATTGTTTTTGTATGAAAACTAAAAAAATCCACTCACATTTCGATTGAATTTTTTATATCATTCTAACTTATTTTTCGTGTATATATTCTTTTATATACAATATTTTTGTGACGTAAAATTGATCGAGATCGATTACGAGGATTAAAATACAACAGGGGGAATTTCTATAAACTCTTCTTTTAATCCTTGTTTATTAATTTTTTTATCTATATTTTACGCACAAATGGGGTCTAATCAATTTTTAATTGATAAATCTTAGATGTTGAATGGAAACAACTACAACATTTGGAAGATTTGATTGAAAGTAGAATTCATGGCTTGCAAACTATGGGTAGTTGTAAATGGAACAAAGAGAGCTCTACAGGAAGACATGTAACTGTTAATAACGTCGCCACATATCAATAGAAAGTACAAGAGGCGATGTCCATTATCTTGCGAAGCGTACAAGATGATTTTCTACTTCATATCGGAAATCTAGAAAGTCCTAGTGAAGCTTGGACACAATTGGAGTCGATGCACGAAGGTATGCGTTTATCAAAAATTATTAAATTAGTTTTAGAGCTTATGACAACTCCCATGAAGGGAGATGAAAAAGTGATTAATTATTTAGCAAAAATAAAAAATATTAAGTCACAATTAGATGGATCTGGTAGTAATTTGATTCATGATAAATTTCTCTATTTTATTATCTAATTAAATATTCATGAAAAATTTAGAAATTTCATTTCAATTTTGAATTCAAAGTATCAATCGAACAAGACATTCCAAATTTTCAAACCCTTAGTAATCTCCTTGTTTAGGAAGAGTAGGTTATGACTAATTTTGATTCAAAAGAAAATGCCACACAGGCACTTCTTGCTCAAAAAAAAAGGTAAACCTTCTAGGTTTAACAAGAATCAAAAATCAACTTTTAAAACTCCTAATAAAAATAAGAAACTAGGAAACTTAAAAGTCAGTTTTGATGGTAAATTTCATAATTGTGGGAAATTTGGACATAAGAAAGAGGATTGTAAATTTAAAAATAAGTCAAATTTCAAAAATCATAAATGGAATAAATCATATCAAAATCAAGATAATGATGATGATAATAATCATAGTGCTAATATAATAGCTTTATAAATTACTTCTAAATGAAAAGTATATTTTCTATTTCATATATTGTTGAAAAAGAAGTTATTTTTAAGAAGTAACTACAAGTGAAAACATAAAAAAAAATAGCTTATATGTGCTTTTGCTTCAAAAATAGAACGACTATTCATGTATTAAAAAGTGCTTACATGATCATTGTTTGAAGAAAAATCCATGGGAAGTATCCATAGTTGGTGGATTATGTTTTTGTTATTATTATTGTATAACTTGATTATCTAATATGTTATCAACTCTTATCTCATTTTTAAAGGCTTACAATAAGATAATGAAGATATTTCTTAGTATACAAAACTAAAATATTATTATATGCATATCAAATAACACTTGGGGACACCCTTGCGTTTGTATTGGAGACATCCAATACTGACTGCATCTAATATATATTTTACAACGATAGTATGTTGAAATTTTTTCAACATATTCTAACATGGTTAGTTGTTAAGCATATTATTATGTTAGTTGTTTTACAACTTGTATTTAACTTTTACAGTTGGTTAAAAGAGAAATCAATAATGATTTATATTATGCTTATTATGATGTCTATATGGATATTGCAACTCTAACCATGCTGATGTTGTGTTAGATATAAAATATATTGGATATGTGTTCAAGTTTTTGGTGTAGGAACCATTACTTGGAACAGCTAAAAGCAACCAATAGTATCCATTTCTTCTACTGAGGTAGAGAAGTACAATGGAAGCAGCGAAGAAGCCATGTGGAAGAGATACACATGGAAGTTGAAGGAAGTATTTCTATTCTATGTGGTAGTCAGAGTGGTATTACTCTTGATAAAGAATCTAGTTCAACATCAAAGAATGAAGCATATTGAATTTCATATATGTGTTATCCGAGAGAAGGTTCTTTGCGGTGATAGAGATCTCCAGTTCTACTGGAGTGAAGATTAAGATTGTAGTTATTTTTACGAGCCATTGTGTGTTGTAAAATACTGCAAGTGTGTGCAATGCTTGGCCTTTTAGAGTTTCCATTGAGGGGAGTGTGCATGTAATGTCACCTCCTAATGGTCACTAGTTGTTGACTCCTCCTCTATACTTCTACTCTGGTTTAAAAGCATTGTAAAATATCTTGTATGATCTAAAGTAAACTGATAGAGTTTACGGGAAAAATACAATCCAGTGTGCATCTATTTGTAAAGGAGGTCCTTATGTTATAAAAGGCTCCTAGAGATGTGGTATAAGAATATTTCCATGAGAAATAGTGAGATGTAGTCTCACAAATCATGCTTAGCCTAAATCATATGTCTGATTTATGGATTCCAAATCCTTTTGTACCAAAAGGTAAGTTGAGCATGATGAAGGTGTTATAATTCCTTCAACCGATATGCTAGCCTAAAACCTTTATGGTTTAAGGATTGTAAATCATGTAGTGTACCACGGGCAGGTAATCTATTGGCATATGGATCCCCACTTAATATTAAGGGGGAGTGTTAGAACAATAATATTAAGTGCATCATAATGTTTAGTTTATAGTTAAATAATATAGAATAGTTTATATTCTTATTATTTAAATATAAAATTTAGATTAGGTTTGTTAGTTATTAATTAACTAACTATTTATTAAATCGGGGTGTGCCCCGTCACTTAATATGGACATAACCCTTTGGGTTATTTAAATATGATTGTAGGTCATATTCATTAAATTATGTGAATCATTTGGATTCCGGGTAAATACATGGAGTAGAAGTGAGGGAGGAGTTATTGGACTGGGTTGTAAAATGTTTCTCTATAGTGGATTATTCTTCCGTGGTTTTTACCCATTTACGGGTTTTCCACGTTCAAATTGTGTGTCCTTGTGTAATTTTTTTATGTTGTTATTTACTTTTATTATGGTTTGCACATTTATATTTCCCTTTATTAATGTATGTTAACCTAACATTGAATTTAGTTAGTAAATATACCTTTTCACCCCTTGTCCCGACATTCTTTATCTCGACTTTAAGCCCCATGAATTGAGTAGATTAGAGTTATTTTCAAATGTTTTAGCCTTGTATATTGATCTTAAATCAAGTGCTCCAGTTTTAAAAGAAGTTGGCCTTCTCGGAGGTTCATCCCAAGGTGACAAGGTCCCACACCTTGGGGATGTTTCAATGTTGTATGGTATCACTCATAAATTCAATGGGTGCACAATCCATGTGACAATAGGTATATCATTTTATGCTCTTGTTCATGATCTTGTTGGTTCGTGATGATTATTCTTGTGTAAGATATCATTATCTCTTTTTTGTGTTTAAAAGAAGTACATATATGTCTTCTTAAATTGAGTGTTTCATTCTCATGATGTATTTTCTATCCTGAGATGTCTTTAGTATGATAAAGTGTCGCATTTTCATGGCTGTAGAAGTTTGTAAGTGGTCTAGAACTCGGGTAATGTGTACTAATAGTCTATATGTCCAAAGTTGTGCTATATTGGTTGAGTATGTGGTCTTTGAGGATCATGGTAACTATATTGAGTCTTATCAAGTATCTCGAAGTCATCATGTGTTGTAAAGGCTTGCATTCAATGTGTCCATGATTCCATTATGTGCATGTAGCTATGAAGGTGTCAAAAGAGGTTCTAAAATGATATCTTGTGTTGTAGAGTATGCATCCTTCTCAAAGTATATGACATGGTGACAATAGGTTGTCTAGGCATGTCCATCGGTCCAAAAAAAAGGTCATTGAATCATGTGTCATGAGTCCCTAATAGTTTAAATGGTTCTGGAAAGTGTGCTTGGAGATTCCCTAGTTTCATCATGTGTGATGGCTTGATCACTTAGCATGAGAGTAAAGATCTGTGCAGTGCTTCTTGAAGGCAACAAGACAAAATCAAAGTAGATTCATGTATGATATTGGTTAATATTGCTCCTCATTCATTATAAAATGTGCTTAAAGAGATAGAAGGGTAATCTATAGTGTGTATGGTCAATTTTAATATCATAAGATAAAAAATTGTGCAATTTGAGGTTTATCTCCCTAGACTATGTTTTCCCAATGTTACTAAGCGGGATAGAGTGAAAGATGGATTTGAAGGCCAAAATGATGAATTATAGTGCTAAAAATTTGTACATATCATCTAGACAAGATGGTATAAAGGATTTAAGAGGTTTGAATTCATAAGTATATCTAAATTCATGGGAATTCTTTACAGTATGGTATGATTGATAGTGTGGATAGAGAAGGCCTTATTGCTAAAGAAAGAAAGTACAAACTAGGTAAGATGACTTTATGAGCTTGGTCCAAGGATTAAGATGGAGATAATATGGAAAAATGGGTATTCAAATCAGGTTTGAATCCTCATAAAGGTATGTGCATCAGAATTTTGATATAATTTTTATTTTTTCTAGGGCTAGTGGACTTTGTGAATAAGAAATTTAATGGTAAAAGAAGGCAATCTGAATTTATTAGTTGTTTATCATTGTTTTGTTGAAATATAAAGGTGTGTTGAGTCCTCTTGTGGACCTTTTATGGTCAAAATAATTATAAGGTATACTTGTACCTCTTATGATTCTTGGGACTGTTGTACTATGTTGAAGAAGTAATGTTCATCCATAGCTATAAGCACTAGTATTCACCATTCTTAATTGGTCTGAGTCTCGTAGAGCGAGTATACATATGTATGGAGTAGTACTTGTGAGTTCCTTTATTCAAATGAAGTGTTTCAGTGACACGACTCGGTGATTTGGAATTCATAGTTACATAGTGTATGAAAGGCACCATGACTATGTTGGTTGTTGAATGATGAAAGCTACACGTATGAACATTAGTGAGCATTATTATTAGAGCATGGTATCTCAGAGGCAGAGCATATTACTTCTTCGGTAAGAGCTAAGTTGAAATGATATAGATCTAATCTATTAGCTCATAAAGGAATGACATGAAGGGGATAAAATATATAGAGTACCAAATGCTAAGGCTAATGTCATAGTGACCTTAGAGGTAGGGATATGTAGCTACGAGTGCAAGGTAAGAGTAAAAAGCATATTTTATTGTTTCTCCAAATTCTATGGTGCGTTAAGATCATAGTTGATGGGTCAAGATGCTTCCAATATTGTTTATATGATGTTGGTAATCAATGTCATCTTTGAAGAATAATGGGTATGTCTAGGTGGCTGAGCATGATCATGCCTCATATTACATCCTACTGATCCTATAAGATATTGTTTTAGGTATATTGACAGTCTATGAGAAGGGACACGGTGTTTTCTTAGCTACATGAGGTAAAACCTAGTGGTGAATGTGTTAAAAAGTGAGTCACTAGGATTAATTCAATCATGATTGTGTCAAGATAGTTAAATCAATACCTTAGTAGGTCAGCTACAATGCTACAGTGTTCTTAAAAGATGCTTCTATAGGTGAAAATGTTTCTTGGGTGTGTAAAGTCTCTTCATGATAGGGGAGCTTGAATAAACTTTCTAGAAGGTGAAAATGGTGATCGTAAGGAAATACATGTAACTATTAGGTGCCTAAACAATGCATAGGAAATTTTGTTCATTGTATGCATGATATCGATTAATTATGACTGTTGTGAACTGAAGATGAGCTTTAGGATTGGAAAAAATTTCAAAAGTGATTTCTATCCAATATTACAAGGTAAGTATATTTTTTTGGCTTGTCTACTTGAGATGACGGTATTGAGTCGAGGGAAGTTATGAATTCCAATCTCAAAGTATGTATGAGGTTCTAGGGCATGTCAAAGGTTGTTGAAATTGCACTAAGATGAATTTTTAGGGACATGAGTCCTTGTGATTGAATGATGACAAGAATGGTAAGTAACAAGTTGGAATTGTGCCTAGACAAGCTATGTATGCTCAAGAATGGAGGTAAGATGGATTTATAGGCACATATATGACATTCTTGGCATGATCTCAAGTTGTATACTTCAGATAGTAGTTTGCTATAGTTTATTCTTGAAAGAAAAAATAGGGATGAGATGCAAATAGCTAGTTTTTGCATGCCTAGAAGGTGTAAAATGGCATCTTGACTTCAAATAAGGTAATTTAATGTTTCTTCATGTTTTATTGATGATTCTCATATGGTATAGATGTTTGCAAAGAAGGTAAAAATCAGGATTTGTGTGAAATTTCAAGGTTCTTGAGCTTATTTGAGATATTTGGTTGATGTTTCTAACCAAATAATGATGTTATGAAGCTGTGGAAGATGAAGAACATGTTGTTACAGGTATGCCTTTATCATTAATGTAAAAAGGGGAGAAGTTCAGGTAGTTTTCCATCAATGACAAAGGGGAGATTGTTGGCATGTGGTCTTATAGGTGTTTTCATTAATGAAAAACCACATTAATGACAAATTGGATGATGGAGTATGGTCATATGATGCTATGGATGGTGTTGACATGTTGGTTCATATATGTTCATGATGATACATGCAGATTGATAGGGGATTGTTTGCTCTTATTTCAAGTGCTTAGGTGATGTTGCATGATGGTATGAGCTTATTAGTTTCTTGAGAAGCATGTTGGCATGATGGATAAAATGTTTGGAGATTTCTTGGGCACTTGCATCGATTCTGAGTTATATACATGTGATTGGCTGTGTTTGGTGCTCATTTGAAGTAAATATGGATGCTAGGGGGTGTGAAATTGAGTTTTGGAGATACATGAGCTCATTTATGCATGTATTCAGATATATATTGGTTTACCAAGTATTTTTTGTTCATTTTGAGTGATTTAATGATGCATTATAGTGTTCTTTCAGTTGACCCTAGCTTCTACAATGTAAAACCCTAAGGGGTAGTTATGCAAGTCTTAGTATCTAGAGATTTTTGAGGTATGGTGATGAAATTATGATGATTGGAGATGTTATTTTGATGTTTCATGGTGATTTGAGAAAAATTTCAAGATGTTATGATGTGAATTTTGTAATATATGTTAGTTTTGGTGAGACAGGGTTAAGAACTAGTGCGTTTCTAACTCGAATTGGGTCTTCGATGCTCACCCTAAATTTTTTAATTGTCATGGTACCTTGTGGATTTTAGGGATTTTTCTAAATTTATTCTATAAGGTTTCACAAAAATAATGATTTCATTTCATCATCAGGTTTTTATGAATGAATTTTAAGAAGACAAGCAACTATATATGAGCTTGAAACTCTAGCTTGAAAGTGGTATGGAAGCATTGCTTCCTAAGTGGAAATTTTTTCTTCCTAGTTCATTAATGATGATTGAAAAATGTATAGGAATCCTTCATATTTCCATAAAGGTATAATGGAGTTCATGGTGATGAGTGGGCCCCACTCAAACAAAATAGTTTACGAAGAAGGGTGTTTCAGGACAAGGTTGTCCAAAGTAAATGCGGGGATAAATTGACATTATGGAATTTATGTGAGTTTATATTGATGTAAAAATATTTTTCAGGACATGTTGATGTAGGTACATGGTCAAATGAGCTCCATTCAGTTGACTAGTCAAAGGGAAGTTTTGAGGCAATAAAAGTGGTCTCCATTAAATTGAGCATAACTAAACCTACATGTGGAGTTTGAAGGTGATTAAATTTATGTTGGGAATATTATTTAGATATATTTTCATTTATATAATTTTTCTCATGATGATTATATTTAATAGGGTTTACATATCGGGTTTTAGATAGGAATATTTTTTCTAGTGCAAGACGGAAAGGATCTGCTGAAAGTTTTGAGTTGTTTGAAGCATGAGATGGATTGGGTGATGCTTTCTATCACCTATAATGTGAATAGGGATGATTTTTTATCTAATGAATCCATTTATAGGTATTTATTGTTCTATAATAGAGTTAACCAGCTGATCTTTGAAAACAAATTTTTGGGCAGAGTTGATTTGGTGAAGACAAAAGTGGTTGAGGTTTGAGCAGGTGATTGTTTCATGACTTCTAACTTTATTATAATTTTTCTATAGGTTCTTCCATTTCCATTTATTTTTCACATGACATATTTTTTATGTTTTCAAGTTCTATAGTGGCATAAAAAATTTCTCAATGTGTTGAAGCGTGTAGAAACAACTATTTTGATAAGTACAAAGAACATTAGGCCCATTAAACAAAATAATTTGATTGGTTGAGATAAATTTAGACCATTTATGATGTTTAAATTTTAATTTAAACATTTGTGGTGATTTATGGGTCATGAATAATTATGGTTTTGATGTTAGGGAATTTTTCTCTTTATGCCCATGGGGATTTGAATATTTTTGGAGCATGAAATGATGTTTTTATCTAGGCCACCCTATTAGGATCATTTGTGACTATTATAGTTTGAATTTGGGATTTTTTTATGGTACATGGGTTGATAAAAATTAGGTAAAAGGATTGTGTTTGAATTTGAAATGAAGAGGAGCATATAAAAGCATTGTTTTTAGTGTTTTTGGAGCTAGTTGTGTACATGCAAGAAGTGCGACCTAAGTGAGGCTGCTTTGCAGTGTGTGAGAATGAATTTAGATCATATCAGGTGTGTGAAAGGTCAAGAATAAATCATTTTTTCATGTGTTTTAAGGATTTATAAGTGAAGGAAGCGCTAGTTTTGAAGGATTGAACACTCGGGGTTTGATTGAAGGTTTGAAGAAGCTGTGAGTGAATGTTTTGTCTCCATCACTTGTGGAAGAAAAATTAGATATAACATCATCATAAGGTGGTTTATTTGGTTCTTGATCATCTTAGGGTTGTATCCTCCTTGTGGAGGTGGTGTTTGAGAAAATTAGGGGTTGGTTCTCCTTGTAGGGTTGTAGCTCTACTAAACTAGGGGTTAGTGCTCCTTGTGGGTTGGCGCTCCTTGTGGGTTTGGTGCCTCACTAAATTTTGAAACATATCAATATATGATTGTATCTTAGTGTTTTTATTCCCCTTGAGGGTTTCCCACTTAAATTTTGTGTCTTTTTTATTATCTTGCTTATGGTTCTTACACATGTGATAAATTGTTGTATGCACACATTAATGGATGGTTAGATGTTTGTGAATTTTTTAATAAGAAAATCAGAAATCTAAATTTAAATTTTTGTAAGGATTGATTCATCGGCCCCTCTCAGTCCATTATGCTTCTAACAGAATGAGCGGCATGTACCCACTTTGGAAGGTTGTGTCGATGCCTCGGATGAGTTATGTCAATGATCATTCTTTGGTGTTGTGTGCACATTTTAAAGTAATGTGATTGCAGGAGATTTGTATGGCTTGGAGGTCATCATTGACAAAGGATTTTCCATGCATATGATTAAGATTTTGTCTTGGAGCATGTAGATGCACATGGATGAACCATGTTTTGAGATTTGAGGAGATGCGTTTGTGACACGTAAATTAAAGAAGGTTCCCAGGAGCTATTGAAAGTGAATCCAATTGATTTGGTGATGAGCAAGTAATTAATGCTCTAAATAAGATGTCTATAGAGTTAGCACAAATAAATTTAGATGAGGCAGCCACCATTCAAACCTTGGTGGAGGATAAGAATGATAAAGCGAAGGAGGTCTAGCTTGACTCATGGAAGAGAAAAAAAAAAATTAGAAAGGCACCCAAAATCCATATTGGACATGGCAAAACATATTGGAGATGAAATTTTGGAGGCGTGCCTATAATTTGATGAATGGAATAAGGAGAAGTACCCATCGATCTTGTATTTCTTGCAAGATTGAGTCCATATGTTGTCACGGGAGAAGGTGACTATATAAGGGGAGACACAAGAGGGATATTGTGGCGAGAGAGGAGAATAATAAGAAGATCATAGCACACAAAATTATGAAGTGTGAAGCCATTCTAAAAATGATAAAGGATGAATTAAAGAAGGCATGTTGGGTCTTGAATAACTACCATGATCCAAAACATGTCATTAAGGCATATAAAATTCAAGAGGAGAATGCGGTGTTAGAGGCCAAGAAAGATGAGAAACTTGGACAAGATGATAAAATGGCCTAGATTGCAAAGAAGTGTGACATACTTAAAGTAGCAAAGGAGCCTTATGAAGTAAGAATCAAGGAGTTGGGGTCTTTGGTGGCGCGAGAATGGATTTCATGGAAGGAATCATTTTAGGCACATGGCTGGAGTGATAAGGGAATTAAAGCACAAGGGTGAGGACATGACTCTAAGAGAGATCATGGAGATGATAGGAATGATCCTAGATATAACTAACTAGGGGTTAGTAGAATGGAGTGATCTGGAGAGCATTATTAATAAAAAAGTACCCTAAACTTTTGTAGCCAATTTAGGAATAAGGGATCAACATGTGCTAAACATTCTTCCATTATTTCATTCTTTAATTCTTTGTAAACAAGTTCTTTATTCATTTATTCTTTAAGGCTACAAGATGATTCAACCCCATTGCTAAGGATGGCAATGTAATTAGTGTAGGGTAATGTTCAAGTGATAAAATAACTAAGTATGAAGAGTGTGTAGAGAAATATGGTGCGCAGTGGGAGTTTGTACATGTGCGAGGACCGGTTGAAGTGGCACGCGGAAGGCTTGCTCTAGGTAGACGAGAACCCAGGACTTGGCCAATTTTGCAGATTACGGGATAAAAATAGAAAATCGAGGTTAGAGTGCAAATCAAGAAAAGCATAAAAGCATGAAAACTTGGCGGCCAAGAAAAGGCTATTTTTGAATAATGGACATGCAAATCGAACACATGCATGGAGGCTATTAATGGGATTAAAGTAAGACGTATTTATAGGGTAGTCTATTATTAGTTATTTTGTAAAACATGCATGTTACCTATTTTGGGCATGCCTATTATTAGTAGAGTTCATGGGTAGTGAAGGTAAATTCTCCACCCCTTTGTGTGTGTGTGTGTGTGTGTGTGTCATTTTTTGGTACCACGTACCACCATTCATGTCTGAGTCTTTGAGAGTATTTTTATGCAATTATGGACTATGGTTTGATATGTGCACGTGTTCCAACACCCTGGTATATTGATTTATACAACTTCTATTTTGTAAGACATTGTTATAATGGATTATACAGTATGGATTATGATTATTGATGTAACTGAGTATGGTGAATATATGATATAATTGATCTTATTTGTTATCTGATCTGTTATTATTTCTGGTTATATTTGGTTCATGATATGATGAATGTATTATCTTATACTTGAATGATTACTTGATAATTTTTATTATGGATATGTATGTTAACATCTTGACAAGAAAACACAAAAGAGGGACACAGGTAGCTTTACGTACTTTGGGTGAGCATTCATATCTATTTGGTAGAGGTGTCGATGTGCATAGTGTTTGAGTGGGTAAAATAAAAGACTACAATAAATAAATCCTTTATTAAATCTGCATCAAAAGTGAGTAATTAAAAACATCCCTATAAGTAATTTAGTTTCTCATGTTAAAGAGAGACAACAATTCCTTCAACCATATTTTTCCAATCAATAGGCCATCTATGGATCTAAGTCTATTCAAAACCTATAAAGTGGAATCATCTTGGAATCGGTCAAACAATATTGACTAAGGATGAGTTACATTTTTATCACATAAATCATTATCACACCTTGTGTCTTAGCATCTATTATCTTCACTTTCATATCATTATTCACCTCGTCATCACATCCTTCTTGGCTCTCAATGATGAGCCCTCGCATCTTCCTAGTTGCGTGGAGTCACGAGTGGAGTGAGACATCATATCATTACATCATCTACATTTATGTCAATGGAATGGAATGATTCTAATTTTTTCACTTGTGTTCAAGTTGTGCAACCCTTTATCGGGTCAAAAATCCAAAAAAACATTTAAAAATGCTTCATAAAATATAAAAAACATTCAAATATGTTTTCAAACACTCAAAAACATTCAAATATGTTTCAAAAACTACAAAAACATTCAAATATGTTTCAAAAATATAAAAAACAATATAAATTTGTTCCAAACTCTAAAAATAATATAAAATTGTTTGAAAAATTAAAAAATAGTATAAAACTTCCAAAATCAAAATATTCAAATAATGTTTGACCAAATTTCAACAATGCATAACACAATTCAACAATTTCACCATTTGGCAACACTCTTCATGATTGTTCCAGACCATATTTTGATAATCATTTTTCTTTTCCGTGGTGTATATCTATGCTCGAGGAAAGCAATCATTTACCCTTTCGCGGTATAAATTTGCTTGAACACTTACATTTCACTTTTAATCCAATACAGATCAAAATTCAATAGGATCCAAAAAGAGTTGTTTTGATTTTCTAAGCACCACTCCACTCTTGGACCGATCCAATCCTCTTGTGTTCTAAGATATCACTCAAGGGCATTCATATATGTCTAGTTCTTCAATGTGGAACACATTTGGAGTGTCATTAGATGTCATTATTGCAAATTGTGTTGTATTGTTGTAATTTCTCAACATTGTGACGATGTTTTTGCTACTTTCATTTTGTTATTTTATTGCACTTTGTTTACCTTTGTTTGTATATAAATTACAGGAAAACTCTTGGCTTTTTAGTTCACATATAACTTTGGTGTCTTTCATTCCTATTTATATTGGGGTTGTTTGCAATGCTTGTTTTGTGTCTTTTTGACCATTTGCACTTTTTTTTTCCTCCTGGCTTATTAAATAAGGCATATTGTGTTTTAATTTTTGTTGTGTATTCAAATTTGTTTACATTTCTTTGCATTTGTATTTAAATTTTTCAAAAACTCACAAAATCCAAAAATATATATATATTCAAAAATTCAAAAAAATCATAAAATATTTTTCAAACAAACATTCACTTATTATCAAAATCCTACAATTGGAAAACCCTTCAAGTGAATCATTCAACCTTTCAACACAATCTCGATAAATTCATACATTTATCTACTACCCTAGTGATCATTCCAATCTTACAACTATCACTTTCTTCCCTTTGCATGATTACTTACTTTGTTTGGGGAAAGTCAAAAATTGTTTTTCCTTCGCAATATAACTTTACAGGGCAATTTCTCTCGGATCATTTGCACAATAGATCGATAATAATTTCATGAGGAGTACCTTTACTCTACTCTTCAATCTGATCCTATCCCCAATTTGTGAGAATTTTCATCTACACAATCATCATTGTGGCACGTATTAGGGGCATAGCTAATTGTCTTCTTTTTCAAAGTTGTGTTGCATTTTTGATGTTTACTTCTTGGACCAATTGCAAGTAGTGTGATAACATCTCATTTCCTTTATAACCCTGGTGTTTACACCTACTTTTCATATTGGGATTGTTTTCCTTTTCTTTTTTTGTTGTGTATGTGTGTTTATTTATGCGCATATGGATTAACCATCTCAATTCCTTAATAATCATGGTGACAACTCTATTGTGCAGAAACAAAATAGAGGTTTCTATTATATTCACACTCTCGAATGGTACTCATGCTTATAAGCACAATTCCTCCCATCCTCATTGTTCACTTCATTGTCTCTTTCTTATCAAGCGATTATCTACCACCTTGTTGCATCATCCAACCGATTTAGGGGTCATTCCCTCTACCATTCTACTCATTGGGTCATCCAAATGCTTCACTACTTTCTACTCATTGATATGCATGTGTCTACTATCTTTAAAGCATTATTACTTTACAATAGCACTTTAAAGAGGGGAAAATGTAGACACCCTAAAAATACATACATATTTCTATTCCGCTTTTATCCAATTAGAATTAATTAAATTAATTCTATCTCACCGTAGTACACCCCTTTGGAATTAATTAAATTAATTTTTTCATTCAAATACTCCCTTTTAGAATTAATTAAAATTAATTCTATCACCTAAGTCATATTCCCACCCTTTAGAATTACTTAATTTAATTATACCATGCTCTTGGAATTAATTAAATTAATTCCTAACACATTTTAGCTAATATAATTAAACATTTATTTATTTAAATGGTTAGTTATCTCCTCACAATAAATACTAATTAAATTGAATTATTTCTAACATGCTTTTGGAATCAATTAAATTAATTCCTACACCCTCTAGCTAATATAATTAAACATTTAATTAAATAAATGATTGATTACTCCCTCAAAATTAAATACTAATTAAATTAGTTATTTAATTCCACCTATTCCAGTCAACTACACTTCCTTATCCCACTTGGACTCAACTTCTAGATTCCTATAAGTGTGGGGAAATTGGATTATACGAACAATTCAATTTCGAATGTAACTTCTTCCATTCCAAATATCTATTGCCCCTATAAATCTACAACTACCAATTGTCAAGTCTACTTGCTAACCCAGGTGATTCAACCATTAACCTGGAGCTTAGTCAATGTCAAATCCACCTTTCATGGCTCTACCCTCAACTATAAAAGAAAGTCATTTCCTTTATAAATCCATCCCTAGAGCTTTGAGCAAATTGCATCCAACTTCTTCTAATTTGACATCCATGTCCTTTTGAAATTTGTTTATAGCATCTACAAACACATTTGGAGAGTCATATCAAAGAGCATCCACAATCCAATCTTTAACAAGATCAAACAAGATTAAAGCTTCTACGGTCTTATCTTGAGGTTTGCAAGAAGTCTATAGTGAAGGTATAATGTTTGTGTTTTATTTATTTATCTTTAGTTGTCTATTAATTTCCCTTGCATATAGTTAGAGCAGAAAAATTGAGTTGATTCGAGATGGTGGCGGCGGTCGTGGAATTGCATACAACAGTTGAGCTAGTAAATGTTAAGTTTTATCAAAAAAATGTAGAAATGAGCTCTTTTTTTATTTTTGTGAAATTTTTGGTTTTAATTTTCTATGTATTTTTACCTAGGCAAGAGCGAAAAAGGCACTAATGTCCCTCAAGATGCTAGCACCCATTTGTAGGTTTTAGTGAACTACTCCTGGGCACCCGCATCCTCGCCTTCAGGCGTTAGTGACCCGGGGGATATTTTTGACCAAGAACATGATGAATGTGAAAATTAATGTTGTTTGATGTTATTAGTATATGTTTTTGTGTGTATGCAAGGTTATAAACATCACGGTTGTGTTGTTGTTTGGTGTTGTGCAGAGGGATATTTATTTGAGAGAGTTCCATGGAGGTAGACACTTAAGTAATTTTTTTGGATTGGGCCTATTGAACACAGAGTGGGATGTATTAGACCGTGCCAACTTGCGGCACATAGCCAGATTAGGGGAGGTACGCCATAATATGTTGATGATTATTGTTTTGTGTGAGAGGTGGTGCGCAGCCACTTGCATTTTTTGGTTTCCTACCTAGGAGATGGCTATAACCTTGGAGGATGTATATCACATATTACAATTACCTAGTGTGGGGGAGAGGCTTCAGGTGATTGCCATGGACGATGTGCAGAGACAAATGAGGGTCATTAGGTGGTATTTCACAGGTGCACAGGTTTGTACTAAGACCCATATCAGTCTAGATGCTATACTGAGATCAAGTGTTCCACGACTATGGAATTTTATTGTAGTTGTGATTACTTCACCAGTGGTAATGGAGGGAAGAGGTGTGGGAATATTGTATAAGATACATGATATATATTGGTGTGTAGATGAGGATGGGACCAGATATGCACAGGTGTGGTGTGTACTAGTAAATTTATAAAGGGACTTATACAAATTTATGTAGGAGGATCATGGGGGTGGAATTGGGGCCACCACATTATTACATGTATGAGTGTATAAGCATATTACAATACTGAGGCCACTTAATGGGACGTGGGAACATTGGGCTAGGGCCCAAGATATTTGATGAGGTGAACAAGTACATGGGGTAAAGAGCTAGATACTACTACCTATAGGTCTATTCTAGATTTAATTGGGCCAAGGGCCATTATATGGAGGCCATATCGAGGCTTATTGAGGGTGGCCAAAGAAAGGATTAGAGCTCTGATGTATTCATCGGATGATGTGGGTGGAGGATTGGTTTCTTGGGGTGACCAGGCTATTTCGAGGTGAAGCGTCTATCATGACAATTTGGTATTGATCGGGATGTGCCCCTAGAGTTGTATGTATGGGTGTCGGCTACTAGAGTCTTGAGGAGACCAAGGGTGAGATTGGGACCCATAGGAGCACAACTAGCACCCCTAGGATGGATGAGGTAGATGCGACATAAAGGTGATATAGGTTGATGATGTGGGGTGTACTGAGGCATATAGTGCATGGTGGGAAGTGCACCGATGGGAGCTATTGTTTCCAATTGTTGTGGATGTGGCAGAGCACTTGTAGATTAGAGTAGTAGAGGGAAGACACCTACCCCGAAAGTGATGGCATAACGACAACGATAACGGAGCATGAGTATTTACTTGTTGATAGTTATGGTTTGTTACTTTGTTGGTTAATTGTGTTGCATCATGTGTAGTAACTAATGCTCTATTATGAATAATTGCGGGGATAATTATTGGTCATTGATTGTTGATACGTTGATCTGAATTTCAACATGGAATGTTCCTATTGATGTGCTTATTGAAGGTGGGATGTTAGAGAGAGTGGATGTTATTTTAGGTGAGCATGCTCATTTGTTTGATCCATGGCGATAGCGATGACAACATGTATTGTTTTGTTGAGTGAACAAGATGAGGCATGAGTGGATATGTAATGAGCCAAGGATAATGCAAGTGGAGGATCCCTAGCGTAGTAAATATTCATGAAGGTTTTGGAGTTACGGGGATGTTTTTACGAGCATTCGATTGAAATGGATTTATTCTATAGAAAAATGGAGAGACACGAGAGGCGCGACCGGTGGCGTAGATTGAGTGGTGAAGCATCTAGTTCTAAGGCTCTCGTGATTATAGATAGAAATAGTGATTACGATGTATGATATGTATTGATGTAGTGATGTATGAGAGCTTTCCCCAGAGTGATTGTAATTTTTAACTATGATATTTTGATGATATATATAGATGGACGATTGGTATTATTGTGTGGTGTTGATGTTTTATTACTATGTGATGTGATGATTTGTGTTCGTATGTTGTTTGTTTGATTTTTATTGTGTAAATGATTATATTTGACTAATAGATAATGATGTTTGAAATAAATAGATAGGTAATGTGTGAAAATGATGAAGGATAATAGATAGTATATAAAAGTAATGTGATTGTGATAGATAAGTGATAGATATTGTATGTATGAACAATGATATATGGTAATAGATGTATGTATAGAATGAATGATGTGAAAGAGAATTATGAATGAAATGATTACACGGTAGTATATGTGATCTCATGTTGGTATGATGAATATGTGGGAGGGAGAAATATTGATGCCCCGGCATATATGTATGAAGATGAGGTTCACTTATATAAGACCCCTCAACAATCAAGAGTGAACCATAAAGCAAGAGTGTGTCATCAAGAAAGTGGTATGATAGTGTACACTAGATAGATAGATCAATGAAGTGTGTAACATAAAGATGGAATGAGGTTACTAGTATAACATATCCCTCATCAATCATGTAAGAACCATGAGAACATGAGTGCATCATTGAGAGGTAAGGTGATAAAATTTACCTATCGAGAGATCGACCGGGTGAGAAGAGGTGGAAGTATGTGAAGTGGAAGAAGCATGAGTGTATCATCCAAATTGAATGCCTGATATGATAGTGTCGGTGATGGGAGATGTAATGGTTGGAATCAAAAATGTTGACATCTTAGGAATCCAATGTGAAGTAGGAGCACTACGTGGTGGATGAGATGGTGTAGATGGATGAATGAGGTGGAGGGTGTGCATGAATAAATACCCGAGGTAGTGGATGAATAATGACCTTAGAATTAGGAGCACTAGATAAATGAACCAAAGTAATAGTACACTTTTGTGTAATCGAGTAACAGAGACCGCTCGTGAGAGCTAAAGCCAAAGGAAATGACACCCATATCCTCTAATTGTTAAAATTTTTCATGAAGGGCACAACATTCATTTCTCGATGGACATTGATATGATGATAGTTGCATTAAGGAAAGTCACGTTGGCGATGTAAGAAATGGGGAGGTTGATGTTGATTAGAAGGTAAGTGAATTAAGTGCTTATCAACTAGAGCATGCAACACATCATAAGTCCTAGCAGAATGAGAGAAATGCAATGGCTCCAGAGTGGGAGGTGGCGAAGACCTATGTGGAGAATGGCGCAGTGGCGAGATGGAGGACACTTATGCAATGAAGGTGATGGAACATTCTTGCGAGGTGGAGGAGATGGAGATATTTGAGGACACCTGATAGATGGAAGTGGAGAAGAACTAGAAGACAATGTAGCGATTGTAGACACAAAATCACACGCTTTGGATAATTATTTAGTCTCGGTTTCATACCACTATTCATATGGTTCTTAAGTGAAAAAGTACTAATTAACCCATGCCTTTGGCCATATTTCTTTGCTTTCTATTGCTACTTTCAACCTTGCACTGTACTTTCCCGGTTTGTACTTTCATTCTACATTTTCCTATTCCTAATTGGGGTGCCCTAGGTGCCCCGATCCTCTTTGTACTTTTCTCTCACGTTTTTGGGAACTTTCTAGCCATTTGATTTTCTTATATTTTTAGTGGTCAGCCTTTTCGAGGCTATTTACGAAATCGAACAACATAACCATATAAATATAAAGCTATGAGACCATAATGAGGGACCAAGAACTAAACACTACTATCACCACTTATGGTTGCATCCATTCCAATCTTCTATTGCTCCATTTTCATCCATCTAGCTCCATCACAAGGGACATATGCTGGTTCATCTACATCACACTTCATAGGAGGGATTTTATTCTATTCCATGCACCATTTATTTACATTCTACATCTAGTTATTGCTCGCTTACTCACAAAGTGTGACATGCACAAGAGCACCTAGGGCACAATTTATGCACACACACACACACCTAGAACTACATTGGTTCTAAGATATAGTGCAATGCTCAATTATTAAGTCCACCATTATGGCCATTGAGGACATTCGACCTCTTCATATGCATCTTTTGTTTTTAGGGTTTTGATGCTTTGCTTGGGGTTTTGCAGATGATTCCTTTATTGTAGGTTTATTATGACATTGGAAAACATATAGTGACATACACACAACTGAAAACGAACACAGAGATCATTCAACAAAACCTCGAAGAGGTTCCCTTTTCTTTTTGTAGACTAGGGCACCCCAAGCATTTTGTTGAGTCCCTGTATGTGACAGTTTTCCCCTCCTTTCTAGCTGATATCCACTATGACATAGTCCCATAACATCTATGAATCAGCTAAGGCCTTCTTAACCCTCTTTGCATATTAGGGTTTCATATTTTCATAGCTTATTTTCTTGGGTATATTTGTTATATGGTATTGTTATTTATTCACTACTCCTATAGCATCATATTAGACTACAATAATTCCATTTTAGTTTAATCATTTTGGTGAACCCGATCCTCGAATTCAGTTTCTTCTTGCATTTTTCGTCTTCTTATGTCCATCACCCGTAGTGGTCATTTTGGGTCTTTTCAATATTATGATCTTCCTTCATTTACACATAGAGCTCCTAAATCAATGGCTGATATAACTACATCTATGTCTACAATTGAAAACCCTTTAGATAATTCCCACCATGTTCCTCTTCATGAAATAGAAGCGTCTGATAGTGAAAATTCATATGATGCGGTTACAATATTGACCAAGATCAATTAAACACACTTACTAATTTTTAAAAATCTTTGCATGATAATCCCACTCATCTTCCATATGTCCTACATGCTTTGATTACTACTAAGAATACTCGTGATGCTTTGACCTCTATAGTTGTTCATTCTTCAGCTCCCATGGCCTCCACCCCACCCATTTATGTTTCATCTCCCATTCCTACCACTACCACTCCTACCATTCACCCTAGCACACCTAATATGCAGCTTGTCTCTTCTTTGAATACTCCTGATTTAAACTCTTTATATCAAGATTTGCAAACCCAAATTCATCAGCTCTAGCTCACTACTTCTCATGCATCACCATCTTTAGACTCTACTTCATTGTTGCATACTCCTTTTGCACCTACTATCTCTACCTATCCATTTCCACCTAATTTCATCTCTC
The DNA here is from genome assembly GCA_018340775.1 of Taxus wallichiana var. yunnanensis. Taxonomy (NCBI): domain Eukaryota; kingdom Viridiplantae; phylum Streptophyta; class Pinopsida; order Cupressales; family Taxaceae; genus Taxus; species Taxus wallichiana. The sequence continues at coordinate 417,751,777 of CM031237.1, forward strand.
CCAAATTTCCCATATTTAAAGGCCATGACAACCCATAAGATCATCTCTAGTCTTTTCATGTAGCATGCCTAGACTATGCGGATGACCATACCATACTAGCTAAGCCTTTTCCTCCTGGTTTAAAAGATTATGTGATGCGTTAGTTTTATGACCTACTTTTTAACTCGGTAGCCTATTTTATTTGTCATATATTTTTCTCACTCACTTCTCTATCAACATCAGCTCTAATATCTCTTATGCTCAACTCGCACAACTCAAACAGGATCTAATGAACACTTAGCGGACTATGTCTTGCATTAAAAAAATAACTTAGCTAAGATGTCAAATGTTCTTATGGATGTTGAGCTTCAGGACTTATTCATTCAGAGTCTCTTACCACCTCTCTAAGAGAGTGTTCTCTTTGATACATATCCTTCATTCGATCAACTATGTCATACTCTTAAACTTCATGAAACCAAACTCTTATCTATAGAAAAGCTTAAATACCAAGAGAAAACATCATCCTCTACATGTTTTCAAAGTAAGTCAACATTTAAACCATATGCAACTAAACCAACATACACAAAAGTTACCATCAATGCAATATCTACTACTAAGGAGCTTCAATCGCAACCGCATCAGCATATATTCACTAAGTTTAGTGTACCTTCATGTATTTTACTACCACAACTTGTTGATAGTAACCTCAGTATGCTTCTTTCTCTGCTACAAATAGATCCATCATGACCAAAATGACATAATTTTTAAGAAAATTCCCATTGCGACTATCATCAGTGCGTAGGACACTCCACCGATCATTTCTTCCGACTTGATTTCTCATTCAAGGTTTGATCGATAATGGTAAAATTGAGATTTCGGAACCTACGGTTTCTCCACTGTCAATGAAAATCATAAGCTCAAAATCTTTAACAACCCTCTACCCAAACATGACATAAAATCGGTGAATCTTCAGCTAATTATGTATATCACGTAGTGCCTCCTCTTACATTAGGAGCTCTTGACTTTCTAGTTGTGCATATTGACACTTCTCCACCGGTCATCTCCTTCTCTGACCATGATTATCATGTGAATTTCACTTCTAATCACTTACATATTAATGCTTCTATTAGATCTATCTCTATCAATAATACTAAGGTTGACCCATCTTGGCCCATTAGCGCATGTTCTATTCCACTTCTCACCTCCATTTGTCATCCTCTCTCACAAATTTCATATTCGATGAACATTTCATATGGTGTCATCAAACTTTGCGCTACGATAGGTCCTCTTATTATATTTTTCCCTTTCCTTGTTGGACATGTGGTCAACGGTTGTGACATGCTTTTAGGCCTCAATTGGATTCATAGGTCTAAGTGCATTATCTCTATGAATTATTTGTAACTCAAATTCATTAATAACAATCAAGTCATTTCTATCGATGGTGTACCTCCATCTACTCCATGGTCATCATCCCCTCGAGAAAATGTTAATATATATCCTACTTCATTTAGTACATCACAATCCATGTTTCTTAAAGTGTAATCTACTCCTAGCTCACCTAATCACACACCATTTACACAACCTCACCGCTCTATTAGTCCCACCCATCAGCATAGGCCCATTCCTCACATAGTTGTTGCATCTCGACACAAATCTCCTCATTTTATTCCATTCGGTGTCTATCACCTCTATGCTCGACTTCTCCTTAGTCTCCATCACCTAAGAATTTTTTGTGTGCCTATGTGTTCATCATATATTCATCCATCACATGCACATAGACTTCACTCACCTACACAACGTCTATCTACTATACCACCACTACTAGAACATGGTCATACACTTTCATCACCATAGGCATTAGATGAAGGACCTTTATCCTTCACTTTCATTGGATAGTTCATTCAATCACACACACTTTGGGGGCATAGCACTTACACAACTTCCCCCTAACATCAACACATCTCTCGTCTTCACATTATCATACATAAACCTCCTAACATAGGAATCTTCATCTACACTTTAGCATCATTATTACCCAATGACACACTCTTGTGCTTTGGTTCACACTTGATTGTTGAGGGAACCCTATACACATAAACCCCACACACTGCACATTAGACACTAAACATTGCATATCTTCACACATTTTACACTACATCTCACATCTTGCATACTACATCTTACATTTACTCTACATCATTTGTATTTCAACCTTTGTGCATCTACATATCATACATATTCTACACACCATACTAGTGTTCATCACACATGTGTCACACTCTTATTTTCTATGCATCTTGCGTCATCTACTACTCATTCTATAAACTACACTTGCACACTTTCTATACATCATGCATTTCACATCCTTATGTTATCTACACATTTTACACATGTCACACATCTCATAATAGTATCTCATCCTCGCATATACCACAAACATTATCTCCTACGCACTACACTCACTACCCTATGACACACTCTAGTATCACAGTCCATACTAGACTGTTGAGGGTATACATCACCAATGGACCTCATCACATTCGTGCATTCATCATTCAACCTCTTATCATGTGACATTCCTAGGTTAGTGACATACGCTATAGGCTAAATCATCACCTATTCCATCATCTTGTAGTGGTATACACCATAGGCTACATCACCACCTCTTTCGATCATCTCATCGTGATATACGCTTTAGGATAAATCATCACGTGTCTTCATCTCTAGGTCACATATCAGCACCACACATACACATTCACCACAACATGCTATACACAACACATATCTCGACCATTTCTCGAGGACACATTCTTGTTTATGGTTTGTTATTAACTACTGAGGGGGAAAAATAAATGAACCTCATTGTAAACAATTCCATTCACTTGGGGGGCACGTGCCTCGTATCATCCATCTTGCATTCCATTCCATCCATCCACATGTTGCATATCTTGGTTGTATTTACTTTTTCTTAAATTTGATTATACAAGGTCTTCTTATTACACATGATATCTATATTTCTTGTATGTCATTATCTTTATCATACACACATGCATGTTCACTTGCTTTGTAGTTGTGATCATAGATCATATAGGTCTTTTACATGCACATGGATTTTTGGCATACTACCAATCCCATAGTGGCTCCTGGGGGCATCCAATTTCGTACACTACATGTGTTATTAGTTCATTTTGTTTCATAACACACTAATCCATTGGTTATACACGCTCTTTACATATACTTTATCTTTCTAACATGATAACGAGTGCTTCATGTATAACATTTATTTTGCAAGATTACTTACTATCATGGCTATTTATTTGTTTGTACTTGTTTTTCATTGTTTTCTATTTACATTGTATGTGGGCCTTGCCCTTTGTTTGTTGTGCACACTTATTTGTTTGTATACAACCACTACGGCCTTGAGTGTCTTGCTGACATCATGAGTGGTGTCCCATGTTTGTAACCTAATTTTTGTGGCCTACATTGTCTTCTTGGGTGTTTACATTATCATCTTGCTTCTTAGCTTCTACATTGTTTGTGTAGCTTACATTTTTTCTTATACATGTATTCTTGTCTTTATCGTACTAACACTTTTTTTCCTAGCCACTTTTTTCAGGTGCCTTGGTTTCTACCAAGCACATTCCCTTCCACTGTGAGGAAAAGTTTAAGTTTTTGTGGTCGGTGCTCTTTTGGGCTGCATTCTCCTATTCACAACATTGCATGTGCCCCCAAAGAGGGGGGGAATCATTTGGGTTTACACACACTACACAACACAGTACCGATATAATTTAGTTTTCATTTTCATCCATGACATAGTGGGTTATACAATGAGTGGGTTTAGACCAGTCTATAGAACTCCATACATAGTGGTAGATTGTCCTTAGCATTATGGAGAGCGGTTAGAGGTTAGAGGATAAATCGAGACCTTCCTCTCTACATACTTCGGCCGGTAGTGTCGATCACCCAAAAAAATACATAGTATAGATATCTCTTCACTCTCGGGAAGTAGTTACAAGTTGGAGGATACATCAGACTTTCCTCCCTATACTTCTTCGGCCAGTGGTGTGAGATCGCCCAAAAACTTGCACTTCATCAACATTTACAGGATCCTTTCTACACCCTTTTCCTCATCATAGATCAGGTGCACATGTTCCTTTTCATTTTTGTATTTCATTAACATATATACATGCATCTTTACACATGGTTTTACACATATACATACATATTTGACTACTTGATCATCTTCTCTTTTGTAGGTCGATCATATGGGAAACAAGCGATCAAAAACAATAATAACATCACTCAACATCACATCACACACACTAACATGCATTTACATAACACACATTGGCATCAACACACATACTTCTGCCATAGCTTCACTCTCATCACCTTTTACACTTTTACATCTTTAGTCTACACACTCCACCTTTTTTTCACTCCACGCTTTGTTTAGTCCCTCGACACATTTTGTACATCACTCTACATGGATATCAGGTACACATATCTATCTACTTTATTTTACCGAGTGTTTCACTCACCAACATAAAGTGGGGGAAAATGTAGACACAAAATCATGCACTTTGGGTAATTATTTAGTCTTAGTTTCATACTACTATTCATATGGTTCTTAAGTGAAAAAGAGTATTAATTAACTCATGTCTTTGGCCATCTTTCTTTGCTTTCTATTCTACTTTCAATCTTACACCCGTACTTTCCCGAGTTCATACTTTCATACTACATTTTACCTATTCCTAACTAGGGTGCCCAGACCAGGAGGCTGAGGCACCCCGTGCACCTCTGGTCCCCTTTGGGTGCCCTAATCCTCTTTGTACTTTCCTCTCACTTTTTGGGCACTTTCTAGCCATTTGAGATTCTTATATTTTTAGTGGTCGGCCTTTTCGGGGTTAATTACAAAATTAGAATAATATAACCATATAAATATAAATTTATGAGACCATAATGAGGGACCAAGCACTAAGCACTACTATCACCACCTAAGGTTACATCCATCAAAGGCTTATATTGCTCCATTTGCATCCATCTAGCTCCATCACAAGGGACAAATGATGGTTCATCTGCATCACACTTCATAGGAGGGGAGTTTATTTTATTCCATGCATCATTTACTTACATTCTACATCTAGTTATTTCTCGCTACTCACAAAGTGCGACACACACAAGAGCACCTAGGGCATGATTTCCACACACACACACACACACCTATAACAACATTGGTTACGAGATATAGTGCATTTCTCGGTTAGTAAGTCCACCATTGTGGCAGTTGAGGATAGTATGACCCCTTCACGTGCATCTTTATTTTTAGGGTTTTAATGATTTGCTTGGGCTTTTATAGGTGATTCCTTTAATGCGACATTAGCGATCATACAATGACATACACATGAGCGAAGATGAACACAAGAGATCATTTAGTTATACCTCGGAGGAGGTTCCCCTATCATTTTTGTATACTAAGGCACCCGGATCTCAAACCGGGGCACCCTAGGTGCCCCATCCTTCTCCGGGCACCTATTCTAGCCAAACAGCTCGGATCTGCATTTTCCTGAGTCCTGTGTGATGGTTTTCCCCTCTGTCCAGTTGGTATCCATTGCGAAAAATATTGTGACATTTTTGAATCAACTAAGGCCTTCTTAACCCTCTTTGCACATTAGGGTTTCATATTTTCATAGTTTAGTTGCTTGGGTGTATTTTTCATAAGGTATTTTCATTTATTAAGCTGCTCTTATAGCATAATATTATACTATAATAATTTCATTTTAGTTTAATCGGTAGTAAAAGGAGGATCTATAACATGTCCAACAATTAAATCTTTTTCTAAATTGATAACCTTGTAGCATAAGAGTGTAAATGATTCACATGTATCATATTGCAATTTTTTTAGAGCGAGAATCAAGTGTGGAAAAGATGAATCACCTTTCTAGGTCAATAGGCTGAAATATGATTTGATGCATGTAAGCATTGAAGCGTAAGATATAGTCTTAAATAGATTTTGGTTTTCCTTAAAGTAAGTTAGGAAAATGGTCATATGTGACACTAGGACCATTGTTTAATATAAAGTGTCTAAGAAAATCATCTTCCATTTCACAAAATGTACTAATATATCGAAAAGGTAAATGATTTTACCATTAAATAGCTTCATCGAAAGACTATGATGAAAGGTTTTAGCATAATCAATCATTCGAGTAAGAATCCATAGCTAAGTGATGATGCTTAAGATATAAATATGGATTGTCGGTACCATCAATGCATGAATATGTAGGTATAGTTAAATCTTTAGTAAATTTTGAGTTATGACTTTTCTTAGGAATATGATTTTCATGTAAAGAATTGTTATCAATAGAAGCATCATAGGATTTTCTTTCAAGAGTGAGAGATTGGACCTAAGATTACAAATAACCCACAACATTCATGAGTGATAAAATATCGTGTGGAGGAATAGTAGAATATGTAAGAGGTACATGGAGTGGTTGAAGCTTGCCATGTTATGAGTGATTAGAGGAATATCGGGAGAAAGAGAAGAAAAAGATGTTATAGGCACACTAAATGTAGATGCGGGAGAGATAAGTGGCGGAACACTAGTTGGAATAGAATAAACAACATGAATATCATCGTGAGAGGAAGAAGAGGAAAGAAGTGGAGATGAGCATGGAATAGTAGTAGAAGCACTAGTAAGAGAATTAAAAGAAAATGTAACATGTGAACTAGTAGGAATGGAAGAATCACCATGAATGATAGTAGAAGTAGATGAAAGCGAGTGGAAAATTTACATTCAACACCTTAAGTGAAGTAGAATTGTTACTAACATGCTCATGCTCAGACATATGATCAAAAAAATTTCAAACACAAGTATTTCATCAAGTGAGTCATCAACATAGTGTGAAATAGGAGAATAACTAACATGTGATGTATCTTTACAATCATTAGAAGTGTGTTTAGAAACAGGAGAGTCATGAGATACAACTTTACATTCATCTTGACTAATATGAGAAATAACATCATGCACATGTACATTTTCATTATGTTTTTATCTATAATATCACAATAAATACCAATTATATAATCAATAATAGCATTATCAAGAGTTTCCACATAAATAGAAGAAGATGGAGTAGGCATAGTGTTGATGGAATAACAAGAAGTACAACTAGAAAAAATTTATGAGTAAGAAATACTTCTAAAAGAAGAATGAGGAAGCTGGTAGGAATATTGCAGGTCATTGGCCACAAGTATTCTATAAGTATCCTCATTAACACAGGGATTGTGATAGGGAGCACGAATTTTAGCTATAGTAACCTCATCATAAATAGGGTTAACACTCTCATGATGCATAGCTTTCCTAGGAGAAGGAGATATATCCTTAGCCATTAGGGTTTAGTGGATCCTAGGGCAAGGAGTTCTAAGATACAAGTTTACCAAAATGATTCAATAAAATATGAATTTATTTTATTGAAATCTGAATCTAGATATGCTACAAATGATATATAATGAAATACAAATGCTAAGCAATTTTACAAATGTAATTATGAAAGTAAATGAGAGAGTTAGGGAACTTATCTTGATTTCTCTTATCTCAAAGTGTTTGTGGAATGGCGGGACTAATGAAACAACTTAGAGCATCACAACCAAGCCCGAAAAATCTAGGAGTGTCAATAATGTTGGGACTAGGGTGTCTATGCATGATCAAGGGTGCACCGAGGTGTCAAAGACCTTCCCTAGGTTCTGTGACTACTTAGGAGCTTGAAAGTCAATTCTACGGGGGTCGCAAGGTATTCACTAGTTGTCCCTTTTTGTCATCTATATGTCATAATTAGATCACTAAGGTACTTGTAAATTTGCAACACAAACAAGGACCTGTAAAACCCCAAAGTACATCAAATCCTAAAAAATAAAGATACAAAATGGGAGTTCGATTTGTCCTCATTTGTCAACAAAGTGAAACTATAATTGAGCATTGCACTACATCTCATATCCCATGTAGTCTTGTGTGCTTGTGTGTGAAATAGTGCTCCTAGGTTTCCCTCGCACCAGTGACGCCAAGATAGTGGGCTAAAAAGCTAGATAAGATGCAAAATTTTGGATGGAATTCAGCACTTCCCCTTCTATGTAGTATATACGAGTAAAAGCTCACAAAGGTAGTCCCTTTTTTAGTATGTATGTAGATAGCACTTGATAAAAGTTCTGCCATTATAATGGTATGTGTGTTGTGTTTATATAATGATCTCTTTCTTGAATTTTAACACTAATGACACAAAATGTCTACTAGTACCTCGTGATAGGAGTAAGAAAACTCAAAAATTTTGAATATAAGTATCAAAAATGTGACCAAGAAAAAAGAGGACAGGGAGCACACAGCGCTAGTATCTAGCCACAGGCACTAGTGTCCGAGACAACCGACGAGAAATATAAAAATACTTGTGAGACATGGATCCATGTGACCTGACTAGAAATGGGTGTAGAAGTGAGAGAGGTGAAAGATAAAAATGATAAAGACACTCAAAGTAAGAAGATTGACTAGGCAGTGTGTCACTAGTGAATACTTTTCTTATGCAAGATCCATATATAAAACAACATACTTAGCGGTATAGTAAATAATAACAAGTGCATGGTTTTATGTTTACACTAAAAAATACCAAAATATCCCTTAGGAGCATTATATTTGTCAATTTTTTTCTTTGGAGCCTAATCTTGAGGGCCTTTTTGTTTTCATGTAATCTTTCTAGACACTCAAATTTGAGAGTTGACCCTTTAACATTACTTATTGAAATTATGATTCTTTCTTAAGAAAAACACCCACATATTATTCTCACTCAATTTATCTTGTCATCTCTTTCTGACTTGTTTATTACTACTATAGACACAAAATCATGCACTTTAGACATTATTTAGTCTTGGTCTCATACTACTATTTAGAAGGTTCTTGAGTGAAGAAAGTACTAGTTAATCCCGTATTTTAGCCATCTTCTTTTATTTTATTTAGTCATTCCTAACCTTTTACACCTACATGCCCAGTCTATTTTGGTCAATTTACCATTATTTTATCCTCGACTGGGGTGCCCAACCTAAAAATAGGGTGCCCGTGGGCACCCTAGTCCCACCAGAGGGTGTCCTGCCCTTTTCACACTTTCCCTACCACTTTTTGGGCTCTTTCTAGCCATTTTAGATCCTTATCTTTTTGTGGTTGGCCATTTCAGGGTTAATTATGAAATTAGATCAAGAGAACCCTATAAATATAAAGTTATGAGACCATAATAAGGGACCAAGCATTAGTCACTATTATCATCCATCTATAGTTGCATTCATCTATTGCATTGGAGATCACTTGCATCCACATAGCTCCATCACAAGGCACAAGGCTAGGTCATTTGCATCACACACAACATAGGGGAAGGATTCTATTTTATTCCATGCACACATTCTATTATATTTTCTACATTTAGTTATTTCTCACTACTTCACAAAGTGTGACTGACATGAGAGCACCTAGGGCACATTATGCACACACTCACAAAAACTACATTTGGGTCCAAAATGTAGTGCAACACTCAATTAGTAAGCCCACTGTTGTGGCGGTGAGTCAATCCAACCCATTAATTTGCATTCTTATTTTTTAGGATTTTGATACTCCTTTTTGGTCTTTTGTAGGTCCTTTCATCACCTTGGAATATCGCGACATCAGCGGTTCATCGAAGTTAATGCGACAGAGACAGGTGAAAGGTTTCGAGACCATCTCTTGAACTGTGTGAAGATCGAGTTTCAAACCTTTTACACATACTAAGGCACCTAGTTTACGAGACCAAGAGCACCCGTGGGCACTCCAATACCCCTTCAAGTGCTCAAATCTAGCTAGATACTCTAGATCCATCCTTTTGAGCTCTACATAGTCGTTCTGCTTCCATGATTTTCCAGTCACCTCTGTGACATAAACCTCGAGCATCTATTATTGACTAAGTTCGTTCGTTTCCTCTTCTCTCTTACATATTAGGGTTTATATTTATATTTGTTAGTTGTTTGGGTCATTCACATACTTTTTTACTACATTTATTTACTTTATTTACAGTTTTTCATAGCTTAGATTAATTAGTACCCACATTTTATATTTTTAGTTAATCATTTTGGTGAACCCGACTTGCGAATTTGTCTTCCTTCTTTCATTTTATGCCCATTACCCATAGTGGTCATTTTGGGTCTCTTCAATATTGTGAGCTCCCTTCATTTACCCATCATATTTCTAAGGTCATGGCTGATACAACTACATCTATGGATGAAAACCCTTTAGATAATTCTAATTGTGTTCCTCTCCATGAAATTGAAGCATCTAATACTGAAAAGTCTTACGATGAAGACATCAATGTTGACCAAGAACAACTTAATGTTATTACTGACTTCTAAAAAGCTTTGCATGAAAACCCTACTCATCTTCCTCATGTCTTGCATGCTTTAATTTCACTAAATGAACTTGTGATGCTTCCACTTCTTTGTGGATTCTTTAGCTCCCATGGTCTCCACTCCACCCATTTATGTTTATGCCCTATTATTACAACTACCGCTCCCATCACCCACCCTAGTGCTTCTAATATGTAGCTTGGATCTTCCTCGAACACTCCTGATTTAACATCTTTATATCAGGATTTACAAAATCAAATTTTCCAGCTCCATTTCTACTTCTCCGAGGAACACCATCTTTAGATTCTACTTCATTACTGCATACCCCTTTTTACGTCGTTATCTCCGTTTATTCATTTCCACCCAACTTCATCTCTCCCAAATTTCCCATTTTTAAAGGCCATGGTGACCCATAAAACATCTCCGAGCTTTCCATGTAGCATGTCTCGACTATGCGAATTATCACACCATACTCACTAAGCTTTTTCCTCGTAGTTTACAATACTATGCAATGTGTTGGTTCTATGACCTACCTATCCATTCAGTAGTCTCTTTCACGCATCCAGTAATGATTTTCTCACACATTTATCTATCAACATTATCTTTAAGCTCTCTATGCTCAACTTGCACAGCTCAAGCAAGGGTCCAACGAACACTTATCCGATTATGTCTTGCGATACAAAAAAATTTAGCTAAGATGACTAACATACTTACAAATTTTGAGCTTCAGGACTTATTTATTCATATTTTATTACCACCACTACAAGAGAGTGTTCTCTTTAAGACCTCTTCCTCGTTCGATCACCTTTGTCAAACTCTCAAGCTTCACGAGACCAAACTCTTGAAATAGGAAAACTTAAATATAGGAGCAAGCACCATCATCCACACGTTTTCAAAATAAGCCAACCTTTAAGCCTTCTACAACTAAACCTATGGATGGAAAAACCATTGTAAACACAGTCTCTACTCTTAGGGAGCTTTAACCACAACCATACAGATGTACTTTTACTAATATTAGTACACCTCCGAGAATTTTTCTACCACAACTCATTGATAGTAATCTTATTACCCTACCATCGCCTCTATAACTTGATCCATCTCGACCCAAAGGGTGTAATTTTGATGACAATTCTTATTGTGATTATCATCAATGCATAGGAAATTCCACTGATCGTTGTTTCTGGTTACGACATCTCATTCAAGATTTTCTTGACAATGGTCAAATTGAGCTTCTAAAATCTATAACCTCTACACCTATTAATGAAAATCATAAACTTAAAATCTTTAATAACCCCTTACCAAAACAAATATGAAAATGACCGATTCCTCTACTAATTATGTTTGTCACACAATTCCTCCTCTTGCATCAGGAGCTCTTGATTTCTTAGTTGTAAACATTAATGCTTCACCACCGATCATTTCTTTTTCTGACGATTGATTATCATGTAAATTTTACATCCGATCATTTGCATATCAATGCATTTATTGGCTCGATCTCCATCAACAATACTAAGGTTGACCCATCATGGCATGTTACTCCATGATCTATTTCACTTCTTAAGGCTATCAGTTATCCTCCATCCCAATTGAATTCCCTTTCAAAAACCCTTGAATATTATCAAACTACATGTTACAATCGGTCCTCTTACAATGCTTGTACATTTCCTCGTAAGAAACATAGTTGATGGATTGCGATATGATTCTCGGTCTCAATTGGATTCATCGATCTCAATCTATCATCTTTATGAATCATTTGTGACTCAAATTTATTCACAAAAATTAAGTCATTTCTATTAATGGCGTCCCTCCATCTACTGTCATGGTCATTATCACCTCCTCACATAGTAGCTTGCACACCACCTACTTCCTTTAACACATCACACTCAATGTTACTCAAATCGTAGTCTACGCCAAGTTCACCTACTCGAGCATCGTCTACATGACTACATCATTTCGCTAGTCTTACACATCGGCATAGGCTCATTCCTAGGAAATTCACTACCTACTCGAGATGAAGTCCCCACCTCAATTTATTCCATGTGGTTTCTCATCACCTTCATATTTAGCATCATGTAGATCTCCATCACCAACACATTTTACTATGCCACAACTTTCATCATTTATTCATCCATCACGTGCACATAGACTTCATTCACCAACACATCGTTTGTCTACCATACCACTATTATTAGAGCATGGTCCTACACTTTCATCACCACAGACATCGGATGGATTACCATCATCCTTCACTATCATTGGTTAGTTTACTCACTCATATATACTTGGGGGCATCACATCTAATATACCCCCTAAGTACCTTAACATTTTCATATATTTGCATCCTCTTCACATCTTCATTGTTCTAGCATCAACCATTACCCGATGACACACTCTTGTGCTTCGGTTCACACTTGACTATTGAGGGATTACTACACATGAACCCCACACACTGCACTATAAGACTTACACACCACATCTATTCACATATCACGCATCATACATCATACATCATACTAGTTATCATTATGCATATATCATTTATTGTCGTCTTTAGAAGCATAATACACTCCTCATTCTACATACTACATTACTAGTCTATCTACATACATTACATGTCACTCATACGTTACACTTTACATATTCTACACATCTTGCATTGCATTCTACACATCACATATTTACATATTATACTCATCACATGGTCATATTTTATCATTACATATACTACATTGTCTTCTACACGTTGTACTCACTACCCTATGACACACTTTAGTTCCTTGGTCCATACTCGATTGCCGAGGGTTTACAAATCAAATGGACCTTACACTCATCACACATTTACTATTCAAAATTTCATCATGTGACATTTCCAGCCTAGTGACATACGTTTTAGGCTAAATCATCACCTATTCTATCATTTTGTAGTGGTATACACCTTAGGTTACATCACCACTCCCTCTTTTCATCTTGTAGTGATATACGCTTAGGGATAAATCATCACTCATCCATTCATCTCATAGTGATATACACTTAGGCTAAATCATCACTTATACATTCATTTGGTCATGATATACACTTTGGCTATAAGGTTCACACACATCATCGCTAGGTTGCATATCATCAATACACATACACATTCACCATAATGCATTAGACACACAACACACTTTGACCATTTCCCGATGATGCACTCTCATTTACGGTTCATTCTTGATTGCTGAGGGGGAAAAAAAATTAACCTCATTACATACATTTATATTCACTCGGGGGAACGCGGATCCTATCACTTCATCTTGCATTCCATTCCATCCATCCACAACATACTGCATATTATGGTTTTACTTTTACTCTTACTTACTTGTGCTTGTTCATGGTCACTTTATTACACATGCTAAGTAGCTTACTTGTATGTCATTTATCTATATCATCCACACATGCACGTTCACATATTTTTCTAGTGATGATCACAGATACATGTCTCTTACATGCAGCATGGATGTTTGCCTTCTACCCTTCCTACACTAGTCATTACGGGCATCCACATTCATCACTCACGGGTTATTGTTTCATTTTTACTTAGCACTTTACATTCCTTACTTAAACACAATTTAAACATATTGGTTATATTTCTAACATGCTAATGGTGCTTCATGTGTAGTATTTGTTATGTAAGGATATTTTCTTCCTTACTTTTTTGTTATATTTTCTAATATTGTTTTGTTCTTGTATATGCGGGCCTTGCCCTATGTTTGTGTGTCCACACTTTTTGTTTGTTGCGGCCATGATGGTCTTGCATGTTTTATGACATCGTGAGTGATGTCCCATGTTTACAACCCACTTTGTGTGGATTCCTTATCTTCTTACATGTTTACACTACTTTTCTTGGTAGCTTTTACAATGTCTGTGTAGCTTACACACTATTTACGTACTTTATACTTATTTTCTACATGCATGGTTTTCATACTAACACTTTTTGTTTGCCTAGTCATCCTTGTTTATAAGTAACTTTGGTTTCTACCAAGCACATTTCCTTCCCCTGCAGGTCAAAGTTTCAAAGTACATGTGGTTGGTCTTCTTTTGGGGACGCATTCTCTTATCAGTGACGTTGCATGCACCCCCAAAAAGGGGGGCATCATTTGGGGTTTTATAGTATACACAGCACATTTACATCGGTTTAGTTCAGTGCACTTTTTTCCCTTGGCATTGTGGTTTTACATACAACCAATGAATTCAAACTATTCTACAAACTCCATACACAACATTTTATAGGACATGGAGTCTTTAGCATTTTGGGAAGCAATTATAGGCTTAGAGGTTACAGTGGTTGTTCCTCCCGACACTACTTTGGCTAGTGGCATCGGATCACCCAAAAACCAAGACAATACAGAGATCTCTTCACACACATTCAGGGAAATAGTTAAAGGTTGGAGGACACAGAGAAATTCCTCCCTATACTTCTTGGCCTATGGCATTAGATCACCCAAAAACCTTGACAGTATAGGATATCCTTTCTACACTCTTTCTCTCAACATGGATTAGGTGCACATGTTCCATTTACACTTTTCATTTTGCATACTTTACTTTTACATGTGTCTTTTACATTTCATTTTACACATACATACATACATATTTGACTACTTGATTGTTTTCTCCTTGCAAGTCCAACCATATGAGAAACAAAGCAGTCAAATGGGGGAAACAACGACATCAACAATCACACTTTGCAACAATACACAATATACTAACCATACAGTACACACACACATATCAACATCGCACACGCATGTTCTACCCTAGGTTCACTCTCATCATTCTTATGTGCATTTTTATCTTTATTTTCCATGTTATGTCATCTTTTTTTCATTCCATGCTTTGTCTAGTCCTTTGGCACGCCTTCTTTATTACTCTACATCGGCATCAAGTACACATATCTATCTACTTTATGTTACTGAGATTTCCGCTCACCAACATAAAGTGGGGAAAATGTAGACACAAAATCATGCACTTTAGACATTATTTAGTCCCGATCTCATAGTACTATTTAGAAGGTTCTTGAATGAAGAAATCACTAATTAACCCCGTATTTTGGCCATATTATTTTATTTTATTTCTTCATTCTCGACCTTTTACACCTACATGCCCAGTCTATTTCATTCATTTACCATTATTTTAGCCTCAACTAGGGCACCCAACCTAGTACTAGGGCACCCATGGGCACCTTGGTCCCACCAGGGGCACCCCGGTCCTTTTCACACTTTCTCACCACTTTTTGGGCTCTTTCTAGCATTTTAGATCCTTATCTTTTTGGTGGTCGGCCATTTCGGGGTTAATTACGAAATTAGATCAAGAGAACCCTATAAATATAAAGTTATGAGACCATAATGAGGGACCAAGCACTAGTCATTACTATCATCCATCTAGAGTTACATCCATCTATTGCATTGGAGATCACTTGCATCCACATAGCTCCATCATAAGGCACAAGGCTAGGTCATCTGCATCACACACAACATAGGGGGATTCTATTTTATTCCATGCACACATTCTATTAAATTTTCTACATTTACTTATTGCTTACTACTTCACAAAGTATAACTAACACAAGAGCGCTAGGGCACATAATACACACACTCACCGAACTACATTTGGATCGAAATGTAGTGCAATGCTTAGTTAGTAAGCTCATTATTGTGGCGATTGAGGTCGTCTGATCCATTCATTTACATTCTTATTTTTGTGGGGTTTGATACTCCTTTTTGGTCTTTTTAGGTCTTTTGATCACCTTGGAATATCATCGACATACGGAGAAATACAACAAAGTTAATGCGATAAACAATGAGGGTTTTGGACCATCTACTAAACCAGGTGAAGATCGGTTTCAAACCTTTTACACATACTAGGGCACCTATTTTGCAAACCGAGCACTTTTGGGTGCTCATGTCCCCTCCAGGGCTCCAATCTAGCCACATACTCCAGATCCATCTTTTTCGGAGCTCCTGCATAGTCGTTCCTGCTTTGAGATTTTCCAGTCACCTCTTTGACATAGTCCCATGCATCTGCTATTCAGCTAAGTTATTTTCTCTTCTCTCTTGCATATTAGGGTTTCTATTTACATTTATTAGTTGTTTGGGTCATTCACATACTTATTTACTACATTTATTTATTTTATTTACAGTTGTTCATAGCTTAGATTAACTAGTACCCACATTTTACATTTTTAGTTAATCAGCTACACATGGATGTGTCGACAAATTTTGAATACAATTCCATAATATCATTGCTTAAGCTTTTACCATCATTTTTAAACTTTCAAATTTGATTCACCTTCTCCCTGTCTAAAATTTTATAGTTCGGTCAAGTTGTACAATCCAGGTCTAACCTACCTATACGGTCATGTACCAACACTTTCTCCAACTATGTTTTCAATGCAATATCATTATCTGGGTATTTTTATCCCCCTGGGTCAACCTTATCATAATTATTTATCTTCATAACCCTATATAAGAAAGTTAACAATACCTCATTTACCCACCTAATAATCATATGACATTCTATTGACATACTCTCTTGCAACACTCACAAAAGATACTCAATGATCCCTAAATATTCATATAGTTGATGCATATCCATTAGGGAAAGCACTACTACATTTCTGAAGCACTCAACCAGGTCAAGGATTATAGCTTCCCTCATATCCAAGCACACCAAGTTCTTCTTTCCAATTCTTACCAATATTACAATACATAAGGCATGATCGAAGGGGTTCAAGTTCATAATGAGGTACATCCATATAGATATTACATGTTAGGTGGAGAACTATATTTGGTTTGATGCCTCTTCATAGTAGTGTCAACATATGTGGTGCACGGGTGCACCACAACCCAAGAACTAACCTTCTTGCAAGGTATTCTACCCTTTTGGAGTGATTCAATTGATTACAAACAATATTGAGACTATGTGACAACTAGGTTTTGACAATGAAGTGTATTTCCAAGCCACCAAAGGTCCCAAAATTCATTGATCCAAATTTTGATGGTGTCCAATGTTGGAAACACAATGGACTAAGTGGGGGTGAATCAGTCCTACAAATTTCTCATTCCATTAACCATTAATTACAAGTAACCATTCACATACATTCAACCATTACTTATTTAGTGTGCATAATACATTCAAATAACCATAACACATGAGAAGAGGCACATAGACACAATATATAAGTGGGAAACCCTCATGGGGAATAAAACACACTAAAACTCTACTTATATTACACAAAGAAAAGAGATTTAGTGAAGAACCAACTTCACAAGGAACACCAACCCCTAGTTTAGTAGAGCACCAACCCTACAAGGAGCACCAACCCTATAAGGAGCACCAACACCTAATTTAGTGAATCACCCCCTCCACAAGGAGGCTACAACTAAGCACCAAATCAGCCACATTAGTATGTTTGATATATGATTTTCTCTTCTGTCACAACCTATAGAGACCACTTATTCAGCTCACAAACCCTTGCTCAAACCCTAAATATTCAATCTTACACAATCTTCTTCTTGCTCGACTTGTCTTGGCTCTAAACTCTTGCTCTCATGTATCAAATCATCCCTCAACATTTCATTCTCTTTCTCAAACTTCAAATAATTTACACATACCTTTAAATCACTCTCCTCTAGGTCACACTTTTCCCTCCAAGAGCACTAGTTCAAAAATGGACTCAAACACTAGCTTTATAGCCTTCTCTTCATCCAAACATGAGAGAGGTCAGTCCCTCATGATAAATTTGACCCATAAAACATTATAAAATTCAATTACATCCATTACAATGGTCACATATGACCCAAATAGGTCAGCCTAGCCAAAAACCACTTATCATGCACCAAAGTGCCTCAAAATCTCATCATTGGAATGAGAAAAATCCCCTAACAAAAAAATATTTTTATTCAAGCTCTAAAAATCACCACACATGTTTAAAATGACATTTAAACATCATCCATGGTTGCAATTTACATGAACCAATCAATTTTTTTCATTTAGTGGGCCTAGTGGCTCATTTCCTTTACAAAACACTTGTTTCCAGGACTCTGTCTTAGGATATGAGTAGATGAATTGTCTTACCATATTATTTTACTATGTCATTTATACTTTATCATTCTTAGTAGGTTGGCATTGGTGATGGCCATAACATAGGAATAGTATATATAGGGGATTGTAGGTAGTATTTTATCATCATTCAAGCATTTGAGTCTTATTGTATGGTTTGAAGGTTTCCCCCTCAAAATGGTGAAGTTATTTTAATTACATATTGAGATAATTTATCTGCAATATTGTGTTCTCTTGTGTTTTATTTCTATTCATAATCTGAATTATATAAGTAATTTCATTGCAAGTGGTATCGAGCTACGATCGAGCCAAAATTAGGGCAAAAACCCTAATTTTTGTTTCCGCTATATCTTGCGAACCGGAGCTATTTTGTCTAATATTTTTTTACTAGAGTTGTGAATAATTTCAAGTAAGATTCCCTAAAAATCGAAGACTTTTTTCTTTATTTTGAAAATTTATTGCAAATTTAGGGTTTTTCATAAAATCGCTCCCTAGGTTACAATTTGTGGAATTTTTCCAAGTTCTTTACATTTTCGGAAAGTTCTCAAAAAATATTAGTATTACCTTCTTTGTTTTTTTCATATCCAGCCTAATTTTTATCAAAACCCTAAACCCTAGAGTTTGATCATAAGGTGGGCCAACTCGAGTATGAACTATTAAATCTCCAATCTGAGATGGCCTGTAAAGGATACATAGGCCAAATCAATCAGTGGTTGGATGATATCATGCAACATATAAAGGGTAAATAGTCTATCCCAAATCATCCCCAACTCAACCAAGGAGGATCTTTAGTTCAAAATAATGGGAAAAATAACCATGTTGGATCACTTTTCTAGCCCAATTAGAATCCAACTTATTTGCAACCACGGAACATGATGTCAAAAGTGGAGATGTGTAAATTTTATGGGAAGGATCCACTGAATTGGATAAATCAAATGGAGAAATTATTTGAGTTACATCAAACCCCATTA
Source organism: Taxus wallichiana var. yunnanensis (assembly GCA_018340775.1). Classification (NCBI taxonomy): domain Eukaryota; kingdom Viridiplantae; phylum Streptophyta; class Pinopsida; order Cupressales; family Taxaceae; genus Taxus; species Taxus wallichiana. The sequence goes on from CM031237.1 coordinate 417,771,231, forward strand.
GGACAAAAGGTGACCTTGGCATCCTTGTATCTTGAACCAGACCAATTCGTCTAGTATCAATGGTTATGTGCTCAAAGGCAAAAGAGTGGTCTCAATGTCACTTGGATAGTTTTTACTGAGGAGTTACAATTGCACTATAGTTCTAGTGTTTCAAATAACTACTTTAGTCAATTGGAAAAGTTATGACAAACATGATCAGTCAAAGATTATGTGCATCAATTCCATAACCTATCCTTAAGGGTGGAGAATATTACAGAAGAGAACTTGAATGACCTGTTTCTTGGGGGTCTTAAGGACCACATTGAGCATGAGGTATGTATGTTTAATCCACTCAAGCTTTTTGATTCTATTATCATGGCACATAGAGTAGAGGAAAAAATTCTTTGCAATAGGAGACATAATTTCATTAACATCAGAGACCATAGTACCCCTTCCCCATCATTCACTTGGCTAATTAGAATGACTCCTCAACAAATGGAAGAAAAAAGAGCAAAAGGATTATGTTTTAACTGTGACACCAAATATGGACCGAGACACAAATCTGCTGAGAAGAAGTTCTATATTAAAGGAGGAAATGAGGATGAAGATGAAACTTAAATTATAAGAGAAGCTAAAGAACTAGTAGAAGATGAAGTAGAGGATCACCAACCTACAATTTCTTGCCATGTGTTTTCAGGTATTAGTACTCCTCAAACACTCAAGGTTATTGGCTATCTCAAAAAATAGAAGGTGACGGTGTTGATTGACTCAGGGAGTACTCATAACTTCATAAATAGTAAGTTAGTTGCCCGCCTCAATTGTTTTATTTACCTAGCTCCAGAAATGTAAGTTATGATTGTGGATGGTGGGACAAGTAAATTACATAGGAAAGTGTCATAGTATCAAGTTCTCTATGGGAGACTACTGATTAGACTCACCTATGCTTGTTATTTCTATGGGAGGGGAAAATATTGTTTTAGGTGTCTAATGGCTCACAACCTTGGGTACTATAGAGATGAATTTCCAAGAATTGTTCATGTGATTTCATTTAGAAGGAAGGATTATAAAATTGAAAGGGATGGTAGCTAAGTCTCCATAGATTATTAGCTCTCATCAAATGCAAAAGGTTCTCATAAAAGGAGTAGATGGATTTGTAGCAAAGTTATTTTCCATAAAGGTACAAAATACAAAGTCTTCAATGCCACCCAATCTTCAAAATATTTTCAATGCTCACTCGTCTATTTTTATGCAATCCCAAAGGGACTACCACCAACAAGGGATCATTATCATGCCATTTGGTTGATTCCATGGAGCCAACCACCTAACATTAGACCATACATATACCCATATTCTCATAAAAGTGAGATTGAAAAAATGGTGCAGGAAACGTTGAAGGCAGGTATCATCAAGCATAGCCAGAGTGCATATTCTTCACCACTGGTCATGGTATGTAAGAAGGATGAAACATGGAGGATGTGTCTAGATTACCGAGAAATCAACAAGTACACTATCAAAGATAAGTTTCCTATTCCGGTAATTGATGATTTACTTGATGAATTTCATGGTGCTATTTATTTCACAAAATTAGATCTTAGTTCGGGGTACCATGAAATTAGAATAAGAGAGGAAGATGTTCATAAAATGGCTTTCAAGACTCCTAAGGGCCATTATAAGTTCTTGGTAATGCCCTTTTGTCTTACAAATGCTCCTCAATATTTCAAAGCTTGATGAACACTATTTTTAGGCCATTTTAAAGGAAATTTGTATTAGTTTTCTTTGATGACATATTGATTTACAATAAGACATGGGAAGAACACTTGCAACATGTAGATAAAGTGTTGGAAGTTTTAGAAACATAAGATTTATGCAAAGCCATCCAAATGTTCTTTTGGTGTATAAGAGGTAGAGTACTTGGGTCACATTATATCCCATGAAGGTGTCAAATTTGATCCTCAGAAGATCAAAGCTATGGTGGAATGGCCAAGGCCCAAAACTCTAAAAAATCTCTGAGGGTTCCTTGGACTAATAGGGTACTACAAAATATTTTTGAGGGGATATGGTAGAATCGCAGCTCCACTCACTACATTGCTAAAGAAGGACGCCTTCCATTGGATAGATGTAGTCACTAAATCCTTTGAGCAGTTGAAGGAAGCCATGTGCACCACCCCGTTTTGGCTACTCCCGGCTTCTCAAAAATTTTCATTGTTGAGTGTGAAGCTTCAAGATCAAGATTGGGAGCAATTCTAATGCAGGAAGGAAGACCAATTGCATTTGAGAGTTTCCCATTCAAAGGAAAGGATATGCTCAAACCTGTCTGTGAGAAAGAAAGGATAGCTATTCTTCATGTCGTCAAGCAATAGGGGCCCTATCTAATGGGTAGACATTTTAAGGTGAAAATCAATCATGATAGTCTAAAATACTTTTTGAGCAAAGGTTATCATCTGAGGAACAACAAAAGTGGGTAACAAAATGTTGGGTTATGATTTTGAAATCATATACAAAAAGGGTAAAGAAAATGTAGTAGCCGATGCATTGTCCAGAAAGGATACATCCGTAGACGTGTTACTATGTGCAATGTCCATGTTGAAGGTCGATTGGGTAGATGAAGCAAGATTGGAATGGGAGCAGGACAAGGATACACAATCTCTAATATAGAATATCAAGCAAGGCTCTATAACATCTAATAAATTTGAGTGGAAAGCTAATACCCTATGGTACAAGGACAAGTTATACTTGTGCAAAGATTCTGAGTTGAAGCATAAGATTCTTGTAGAGCTACATGCATCACCTGTTGGAGGAAACTCTGTGTTTTTAAAGACATATCATAGAGTAAAAAGATAATTCTTTTGGGAAGGAATCAAGGGAGATGTACAAAAGTTTGTATCAGAGTGTTTGGTGTGCCAACAGAATAAAGGTGAAACCATTAAGACACCAGGTCTATTGCAACCATTACCAATTCCTAGCCAGAGATGGGAGGAGGTCTCCATGGATTTCATCACAGGATTGCCTTGTTCATAGGGTAAGAATGTTATTTTGGTGGTTGTGGATAGGCTCACAAAATATGCCCATTTTTTTCCCTGTCACACCCATTTGTAGTCGTATAGTCACAACTATTTTTTGGAGACAATTCAAAAGCTACATGGAACCCCAAAGATAATTGTAAGTGATCATGATCCTATTTTCACAAGTAATTTTTGGACAGAATTATTTGCATGTTTGGGTACTCATCTAGCTCATATTTCATCTTACCATCCTCAAACTGATGGGAAAATGGAAGTGGTTAACAAATTCTTAGAGGGGTATCTACGTTGTTTTGTATCAGATAAGCATGAATGTTGGGTTAAATGGCTACCACTTGCAGAATGGTGGTATAACACATCTTTTCATACCTCTTCTCAAATGACCCCATTTTTAGCATTATATGGTTATCATCCACCGTACTTCTTCATTGAGGGTGAAAACTAAGGTCAGAGATGTTGAGGAACACATTCAACATCAACAATAGGTTTTGGTTGGTTTGAAGGAGAATTTGGTATTGACACAAAATAGGATGAAACAACAAGCAGATCAACACCGTAGTGAAAGACATTTTGAAATTGGTGATTGGGTTTTTATACGTCCGCATCCTTACAAGCGAGATGTCCCCGTAGCAACAAAAAAGGAAAAAAAAAAAAACTTGTACCTAAATATTATGGTCCTTATCAGGTTCTACAGAAAATTGGAAGTGTTTCTTATAAACTAGAGTTGCCTCAATCTTCACGCATACACCCAATAGTATTCCATGTTTCCTTCCTGAAGAAGGTTATTAGAAAAAATTTACAGCCCAAACAAAGCTACTAGAACTTGATGAGGAAGGAAGAATCATTGTGCAGCCAAAGAAGATTTTGCAAACATGTATTAAGAGGCTGAGAACTAGAGACATTAAGGAATATCTGATCAAGTGGAAGAATTTGAGCATAGAGGATGCGACCTGGGAGGATGAAGGTTTTCTACAGCAATATCCAAGATTAATCAACGTTGAGGACAATGTTGGTTTGAAGGGGAAGGGCATGTTACACCCTTAACCTATTGCTTATATTAAGATATGAGTAGCCAACTTGTGGCTTACCATATCATTTTATTATGTCATTTATACTTTCTCCCGTTTAGTAGGTCATCCTGGTGATGGCCACAACATAGGAATAATATATATAGGGGATTGTAGGTAGTATTTTATCATCATTCAAGCATTTCGGTCTTATTGTATGGTTTTGAGGTTTCCCCCTCGAAGTGCCAAAGCTATTTTAATTGCATATTGAGATCATTTATTTGTAATATTGTGTTCTCTCGGTGTTCTATTGATGCTCATAATCTAAATTATACAAGTAATTTCATTACATCATCATTGGAATGAGAAAAATATCCTAACACAAAATATTTTTATTCAAGCTCTAAAAATCACCACACATGTTTAAAATGACATTTAAACATCATCCATGGTTATAATTTACATGAACCAATCAAATTATTTCGTTTAATGGGCCCAGTGGCTCATTTTCTTTACAAAACACTTGTTTCCAACACCTTGTCTTCACATTTTGGCCTCAATATCACCCAAGTACACCTCAACTATTGCATATGACCACTAAATGTAAATTCCAAAAATTTTAGAAAACTTCTAAGTAAGTTGTATCTTATGAAACAATCACTGGTTCAAACCACATCAATTTTTGCCTTCACCAAAATAAGTCGCCAAAATGTAGATTTACAAATACAATTGGTTAACACCCTTTCTGTCACTTTCAATACCTCAAAATGGATTAAATGGATTCCAAATTCATCCATCTTCACATTCCTTTTGATATAAAGCATCGTCCAATCCATTTCATGCATCAACCAACTCAATACTTCAAAGCAAGAACCCAATTGTCATGAAAAAGCAGCTACAAACTTTTTCACAAATTGACCTAAATGACACATCAAATGAACTTACCATGATACAATAAATAGATCATTGGAAATACATCTGAATTACCTATCCATAAAATATTTTAACTCCTTCCAACTCCAAATGGAAGGCCTTCAACCAAGTTGATCTTTGCAAACTTCCTGAAACTGTCCCAAAATTTCCTTTGACCAGCAAACATAAATGAACCATACTTGACCATTTATCTAAATCACCATGACCTAAAACCATCATGGAAATCAATAAAAACTCATGTAAATCATATAATGGTCATTTAGTTTGTAACTCCCTTGTACATCCTTGTCCCAAACAAAACTTCTTCAGAAACATACCTGTTTGAGTGGGGTCAACTCATCACCATAAGCTCTATGATACCTTTATGGAAATATTAAGGAGTAATATACATTTTCCTATCATCATCCATGAACAAGAAAAAAAAATTCCACTTATAAAGCAAAACTCTCAAACCGCTTTTAAACTAGCGTTTGAAACAAATAATGAGTTGTTTACCTTCTTAACATTCGTTCATAAAAATGTGACAATGAAATGACCTCATTATTTTTATAAAAATTATAGATTCAATTTTTAAAAACCCCTAAAATCCACAAGATCCCATGCAAATCATACAATTCACAATGAGCATCGAAGGTCTAACTTTTCTTTAAAAACACATCAGAACTTACCCGCCACCAAAACTTGCATATCTTAAAAATATTCTTCGAATGACCTAAAAAATTTCATGAAGAGTCATGACAACATTTTTAACTTTCCATACTCACCATATAGCCTAGATAGCTCTCAAACACTCCAGCCATAGTGACTTACATGTGTTAAATTGTTTGTTTCTCACTCTTTACTTCCCAAGGACCTCATAAATGCATCAAACCACTAAATGCAGACCTGAAACTCACCATACATTCCCTCTATACCATCACCATGCTTCTACTATGATACAAAAAGAATTATCTGGTCCAAATATCACATCTCTACCTCATTTTACATGCTCGAGGGCTAGAAACAAGTCCTGAATGACTGATTTAACATTATAACCTCATGAAATGACCATGTTGACCTCATGCATACTCATAAACACTCATGACACATCATATGTACCATTTATGACCTCATGACATGCTCCAACCAACTCAAGACATCCCATACTATGAATTGTCCTAGCAAACCAAACACCAAGACCTCCCAAAACATCACCAAACTTGACAATCTTCATGTTATACATATGAATATCACATCATGGAGACTCACATGACCACATAAGACCCTTTTCCATCAATGGATTTGACATCAATGACAACACTAACACACAATGTCCAATAATCTCCCCCTTTGTCATTGATGGCAACCATCTTCAAAAACATTGATGGCAACCAACATGACCAACACACCTACATGACCTTTTCCCACATTTTTGATGACTCTCTTCCCCTTTCCCATCTATTAAAAACAATAAAATGCTACTACAACATGGAAAATGACAACAAAAATGAGATACAATGGAAACAATGTAAAAACCGACTTACTTGACCAAAGGGCTCCCCCAGGACTATACTTGCTTCTTTTTTGCTCCTTCAATAGGCTAGGAAGATCTATGGACCTGTAATGATCACCTAGAAAGCTCCCCTAAGCTGATACACATTTAATTTTCCTTCATTCATGCTTCGTATAGCTTTTCTAGGTCTTTCTCATCAATTCAACCTCTAACTCCTTCATGACTTCACTTAGGACAAGAAGCCCTAAATAGTTCCTTCAAAGGTCAAAAATAGCCAACTTCCTCTAGCTCTAAGAGCTCAAACACATAAATAATCATCTCCTTATGACTCCCCCTGAGAAAATAATCTCTTTTACTAACTGAAAACACAAAACTTTGAGCTCTTACCTTGATTGTGTGCCTTATAGTGCATTTAAGCACTTTGTTACATTCCTGAAGCTCGTTTTCAGCTGATTTCACCTTATTTACATGCCAAAATACTTGAATGTGTCAAACATTTACATCCTAAGCCATTAGTCTTGCAAAATTTAACATTTCTACCTTATAAGGACCTCTAGAGACACATCATACACGAACAAGAGGTAGTTAGGGCACTCCCTTCCCTTAAAGCCCCTTTGCATACCCGAAGCATATATTTCTTCTCTAATATGTACCTTACAATTTTTCTCAACCACCACTTCCATGAAAAACTTCATCAAACCTAAAGACTCATCATTTGTACATTTTTAGTATTATGTTAGTCTTCATAGAGCCTTATACACGTAGTCAAGAGCCACATAGGACTCCCCCGCTCCGCTTCACTTTATCAGACCTGTAGCTTCATCCTCCTAGCTTATCAAGTCTTTGCAAACATGTATATCATAGTTAAGAACCATGAGACAATCTCAAAGCTCATTCATCATTTAAGAAAACATCAATACAAATAGTGTAACTCACATATCTTCTCTTATCTTATTCTTTCATGACTCAGATTATGCTAGAAATCTTATCAAATCATGATGATACTAACACGTAGACATACCCTTAACATGTTTTAAGACAAGGCACACGGTCTTTTGGCAAGATAGCATCATCAAGATACTTCACAAACAAAAACTTCAATATGTTCCTCAATTAACAAGACTAAAGATAGCTTAAACTTTTACAAATCATGCCATACCTTAATTGTAAAAAAATCATGATGTCATTCACATCTCAAAGTGGATCTTTAGGTTTGATACCTCTAACACAGTCTTGATTTAAGTCATCATGCATCTTTTTAACCATATGTTATCATTCAAACATACTAACCTTATCCATCTAGAAGATCACACCTTTGATATTCCTTCTTAAACCTATATCTACCATCTTTTAACCATGTAGCTTACCTTAGAATTCATCGACAACCTCTATAGATGAGATTCATCTTAGCAAAGTGAGATCACACCTTTTCAACTACTTGGAGCATGTCTCGTGCTTATTTGTATATCGTTGTAGCATTCACATCTTACCTCAAGGAGGGTTCATACACCTATAGCTTATCTTACCTTAGAGACCTGTAGCATGTCATTTTGAGTTTTCACACTTGTAGAACCACATATATGCAACAAATCCTTCACAATCTTGCTTCAAAGCCATACCTTAATTTATAACCCCTGAATACATCTTTCACAACACTTGAGAACCCTATCTCATCGAATTGAGCCTCCCGATATTGTAACATTGCATAACACTTTGAATCACTTCTAACAATCTCTACCATCTCTTAGGGTAACAATATTTGGACATCATATATTAACATTCTTCACAAGATTTGTAACATCCTATTATGAGTCCATTCTTTCAATAGATCAGTGTAGTTAAGCCATATAAATGTGTGAATTGTCTTGAAACAAGCTTATTCAACTCTAAATCATACCTTTTGCATTTCATAAACTTGATGACACCTTGTTCTCGAACCATTGTACACTTTTGAGCATGATAAATGACTTCGACACGTGTAGAAGACCATTGCACCTTGAAACCTCTTTAGTTCTCGTGAGATGATCTTTTCAAATCAATAGTTCACCTTTTACTTCTTCATACACCTCTGAGTTACATACGCTTTAGAAATGATGCAACATATTTTGAAGAAGACACATAACTTTGAACTGGATCTTCATATTGTAGGTTCATGTTGTACCAAATTCATGAAAAAAATCATTCATTTCCTCCTTCTTGCTTGAAATAACATGGCACGGTCTTCTCATGCATAGGTGAACACATAATTTTTAGGGCTTATAATGTCAAGTACACACTTCATGGTTACTAAATGGATATATGAGGCATTTTACACATTTTAGGCTTCTTTAGCCACGTAAATGACCTCTTGACGAGACTTGAAAGCTCAGTTGTAGACCTTGATGAATTGTGAGTCACCAACTTTGGCCTCAAACCACCTGTAAGACCCCATTGTAGACTTCATTTTGTACTTGTTGACCATTCATGATCATGCACTATCTTTTAGAGGCTTGACATGATGGATATCACATCCTTAGACATTTGGGAAGACTCTCTTCTCGAGCAACACACTACAATATAGGCACATATCTATATAGATTTTGTAACTTAATGATCCATACATCATTTATACTTTACCACCTTTGATGACCTCATATCTACCGAGAACAATAAGACACATCTCAAAAGCATACTCAAAACATTAACATAGAATTACTCCATTATCTTCAACCTAAGATGATACTTAGACTCTCACAAGCCTTCATGATCATGAAAAGTAACATACCATTCAATTTTTACCCTAACCTCAAGAGTGATGTGCATCATCGGACCTCAAAAGTATATTCTTAGTCTTATCCAACTAGCATCAAGCTTGATAGTGCATACAAGATCTTACAAAGTAATAATGACTTAAGGATGGCATACCTTGACCTTAAGAGCATGCACAAATTCCTCGAGTCCTTAACTAGACCACATTCTTCATTTCCTAACAACTTCACCTCTTAGTAGTTCAAATCGGTCGGTTTGAGGTCCCCCGACTTGATTTTCCATGCATAATGACCAATCTTCAATCCTTGAAATTAGCTTTGTTGACTCTCGTAACCTCTGCAACCTTTTTATAGCTTACCTCTAGTTTTCTCAATGAAACATGATGCTTTGAGCACAACCGTAAACTTTTCAACCGTAGTGCAAGCCTCTTAAGGTTTATGTGTTAGTACAAAATCACAGCACCCCCAAATGGCCTAGGTGTGAAGTGGGGCATTCGGTGTGATTGCACAACATGGGACCATCTCTCAAGTTGTGGGACTTGCAAAACTTGAGATGGACCTCCGAAGAAAGTCAGTTCTTACTTCCTAATCTACTTGCCACAAGCTACTCTAGTGCAAGAAGAACCTATTCTATCCTAATCTAACCATTCCAAGGGGACAGAGAGAGAGAGTGTGAAAGAGCCTACACTAAGCGGTGATACACCAAAAAGGAAGTGGTTGAATCACAAACCTGACCACCTGAAGTGGAGAGAGGTGAGCAAAGGAGAGGGTGGATAGAATGTACCACAGGACAGAGATAGATTTCACACAGAAACCACTTCAAAACCCATTAAACACAGCTCCTAGGACCTGCAACAAACATCAAAATATGCATAGTATACCCTGCAATGATGAGAGGTAAGAAGAGACAACAAAATAAGCCAAGGATGGACAGATGCATCATGAAACAGATTTTATTGCTCCAAAATGTTACACAGTACATCATCAGTGGGAAAGAGGAAAGAAAACGCCATTACAGAGCCATGGGAGGAGGCTTAGACTCTACATTCTACCCTAAGGAAGAAAGAGAGAGGGGGAGGAGAGAAACAATGACCAACCCTTTGAATATGCCCCTTCATTACAATATATAGGAAGAATAAGAGAGAGAAGAGGGAAGAATTAGAATCCTACAACAACCACCTAGAGATATGCATTGAATCCTACTTTGAAAGATCAACCACTATCAATCAATGCCTTTCTCAAATCCAACCCAAATTTTTCATGTCTAGTTCAATTCTTGGTTTAGCGCATCGAAGGAGGAGGAAATGGTGGATTAGATCAAATCCAATTTGGTTGTTGGGGCAAATAGATCATGTATTAATGACCCAAAGATGTTTCTCCATTTTTATCCCTCCTAACTTATCCAAAATTAAAGTTTCAGATCTGCATGGCATGAGACAACGACGAGATCTTTCTAACGATGCCGATTTGCTAGATTTGGAGCCCCGAGTCAAAAGATATGCCTAGTTGAAATTTGGTTCAGTCCGTGCGAAATAGTGGAAAAACCGGTTCAAATCGGGCCCCCTTTTGAAACTGGACACGTGGAGGGTTGGCGCATATCTGAGGGTAGCCTCTATATTTTTCTTTTGGAGTGGTGTGGGGTGACATGTGGCCTCTTCCGTGGCCTGCTTTATTTCCTTATGTTTTTGGCTAAGTCCTTTGCATCGGTGGGGTCATATATCTGACCGGGGACATGCGGTGGCCTAGCGCTTTTTAGAACCCTCCCCTTAATTCTTCTCTTGAATTAGCATCATTTGGACACTTGGCACCCTCTGCTGGCCTATCTCAATGCATTAACTATTCAACCCGACCATGTCCCTTTATGAAACTAGATGCGTGGAGGCTCCACACTCACTTAAAAGCCCGCTCAAGATTTGCCTTTGAAGGAGCGTCGGGTTGACACGTGGAAGCCTCCGCAGTTCTTTGGACTTTTCAATGGCCTCCCTTACCTTTTCGAGACCCTAGACAATGTGGTGAGCCCATGCTCATTTGGGTCTCTCGCTTTTGGATTAACTTTTGAGATGCACCAAGCTGACACATGGCGGCTTCCACTAGCACTTCTATACTTAGTCTTTTTAGGCCCGCCCTGTCCACCTTTTGACTTTTAGCTTTGAATTTTCCCCACTTTGGGCCTGGGACATGTGGGGGCCTGGTGCTTGTTCAAGTCTCCCTTTTTGGATTCAACTTTGGAGGTGCGCCACTTGGACACTTGGCAACGTCCGCTATCTCCTCCATACTTAGTCAATTTTGAGCTCATTCTAAACTTTTTCGAGCCCGAAGACTTCAAACCTTTGTCGTTTCTTCTCTTTGATCCTCTGGCCTCTTTGACACTGTCTCATTCTTCCCCGACCTTGATACTCTATTTTCGAGCCCACTTGTAATCTATTTGATGGATTAAAGGCACAGATTCACTAGACAGAGTCGTTTCTTGAATTTCTTCTTGCATGGGGTTGTTTGATCTTCTCATGGGCCCCACCACTCCATTGTAGAGTTCCTTTGCAACCTGTTTGCTAGATTTTAATGTGATTTCTCTAGTTTCTTCGTAAGCGGGTCGAGGCTGATCCAATTTTTCCGGGGAAAATATGGATAACAAAGATGATACCTTCATATTCATACTTTTCTCGACACTTTTAGCTTGGGAACATTACACATCAACTTCAATTTCTCTAACTCAACCTTCACTACTATGATTTGACAAAATGAGAATGTGACTTTTCACTCATAAATTACACAAATATTCATTAGACCACATACTAATTCACTTTTGACAAAACTAGGTATAAAACACCGATCATCACAAACCTTAAACAACTTCACACATAAGATTCCATAGTTTGACATTACCTTTTATGACCACAAGGCATATATATATTTAGTTCAAGATCACAAAACACTTCTTGATCTTTTGACCTAACAAACACCATACAAAAATAACATGGTAGACATGACTGTAAGTTCTCTCTAATGATATAGTACACCTTGACATACACTTAGACATTTATGACCAAAATAATATGGTCTTGACAAGCTTCTTAACTTTGACACGAGAATGTTGAACTCTTGATAGTGTTTCACCTTCCCTTTTGAGACCAATAACCAACACACAAACTACACATACTTGATATAGGAATTCTAGCATATGACAAACCCATGACATATCTTGCTTTGACTCGACTAGACTTCACTAAGTGAGACATATCATTACATTACATGACCAACCAAGAAAGACCATACAACTCACTTTGAGACAATGATGATACTCAGATTCCTACAAGAAATAAGGACTCAAAAACATGTGGAGATGATTAATTGACATACTTTACATCTTTTGTGGTGTCCCAAAACCTAATTTCTTCAACTTGTCTTGTATAGGAGATTGAAAGACATTCAAACACATATGATCTTCTTCAACAAGTGCAAACATGCCTCCTTAACTTGATTTGGGTTTATTGACTATGTATCCAACCTTTGGTATCACTAGAATCCTCCTTGACAACCTTCATATACTAGAAGGTGGATTGATAATCGTTTTCATGACCTTCTTAACCTGAGAAACCTCATTCTTGACCATAGGAGTAGACCTCACAATAAACTTCTTCTTGCTTTGGAAAAATCTTGTTATGTGACCAGGTCTTTAAAAATTGAAGCAAACAACACTCCTCTTCCTTCTAGGCTCAAACACACTTAAGTTCCATATGTTGGTGCTCAATTTGATCTCGCCCCATTTGTCCTTGAAATTATTCAGTTTGCGGGCTCTGTCATGTTTTCTATCTCCCTGTATTGATGCATGAAAGCTTTATCCTTCATTTGGTTGCCATGATTAGTCCCTTCCTTTGGTCGAGGATCACTTTAAGTCCAGAATTTGTTTTCCATTCCTCTGTCCATGTGGAAGAATTTGTAACTTGGGCATAAAATTGGGTTTTTTCCTTCCTTCCATTTTTCCACAGTCATGTTTTGTTTTCCCTGTCAATTTTTGTCCCAATACCTGTGGAAAAGTGGTCCTTTCTGATTTGATGTGGCTCGATGGATCACATTTGGGCCTTATATCATTTCCAAATTCTCTATCCTGAAAGAAAGATTCATTTTCGTGCACAAATGGTGATTTCCTACATTTTACGGTTTGACGGGTGTGTTTTCCTATCAATTTATGTCTCAAAGATCTCGTGGAAATGTGGCCCTTTTTTATTAGATGTGGCTCAGTGGGACACTTTGAAACTCTAAGGCCCGCTTTAACTCAAGTTTTGTCCACATGGAGGGTCGGTGTTCATCTGAAAATTTACCTCTTGGTTTGACCTTTGGAGTTGCACCGGGAGACACATGGAGTTTTTCACTAGCCTTGCCCAGACTTAGAAATTTTTCATGTGGCCGGTGCAGCTTTTTCAGACCATGGACATGTGGTGAGCCCGCGCTTGTTCAGGGTCTCCACTTTTGGGAACCATCTCAAAATTTCACCAGGGAGACACGTGGAGGCTTTCGTCGGATCCTCTCTTTGCTTAAACTTTTCAAGAAACTTTCTAAAGGCGTGGGACACGTGGAGGGACCCTACTGTTTGGGGACTTGCCCCTAAATTTTATTTTGAAGAAGCATCAGGAGGACACTTGGAGGTTTCTGCTCACTTTTCCCTTGCTTGGACTTTTCAACAACCGATGAAACTTTCTCGGACCCTAGACACATGGTGCCTTCTACTGGTCCTTCAAATTTTTAAACAACTCAAACTGAGACATGTGGTGAGCCCACGCTTGTTTGGGGTCTCCACTTTTGGGCACCATACCAAAGGTGCGCCAAAGAGACATGTGGAGGCTTCTGTTGGCTCCTTTTATACTGAGACTTTTCAAAGGCCAAAAGGCATTTTTCTTGGGCCCAGGGCACGTGGAAGGCCCACACTTGTTTGAAACCTACCTCTATACTTCTCCTTTGCATTTTTGTCAAGAAACATGTGCATGTCTCTAATATAAATTTGAGAAGGGGAAAATCAAAGATTGCAGTATCATTGCATCTGTTTTTCCACCATTTTTGCTCCATGACTCCTGGAGATGCAAAACACATTACTTTTCATAGTTTTTGATGAAATTCCTATTAACAGAAATCACAAAGACCCCAAATGATTTATGGATCTACTTTTCTAAGGCAGGGTCATTTGGTGTGATTTGCATAACATTGGATCATTCCCTAAGCTGTGGGACTTGCAAATGGGAATGATCCTCCAGAGAAGGCTAGTTCCTCTTCCTAATCCTAGCACTAAACTACTTCTAAGGAAGTAAATGTGACTATCTACTCCTAATCTAACAATTCCAAGGGACCAAGGAGAGAGAGAGAGCATGAAAAAAAAAATCCTACACTACAGAGGTGATAGCACCGAGAAAAGGGAACTGCTGATCACAAACCCAACTAGCCTTGAAATGGAGAGAGGTGAGAAATGGAGAGGATGGACAGATGCATCACAGACCAAGGATAAATTTCACACAGAACACCATTTCAAACCCCTTAAACATAGCTCCCAAAACATGTAATGGACATCAAAGATATGCACAGTATACCCTGAAATGGTGAGAGGCAAGAAGAGACAACAAAATGAGAAAATGATGGACAAAATGCATCACGAAATAGATTTTATTGCTCCAAGAGTTCACACAGTACACCATTAATAGGAAAGAGGCAAGAAAATATCATTACAAAGCCAAGGGAGGAGGCTTAAACTCCACATTCAACCCTGGAGAAGAAAGAGAGGGGGACAGGGAAGAAGAATGAACAACAACCCTTTATAATGAATCATGTCCCTATATTTATAGATTCAACCTGAAAGAAGAGAGAGAGAGAAGCAGGAAAAGTAGGTCAGAACTCAACCATTATTGTTAATGCTTCTGATAAAATTTTCCCCAAATCTATCTTTACGCATCAATCCTTTGTTCCGCGCCTTGAAAGAAGAGGAAACAGATGTAAACAGATCAAATTTGATATGGTTGTTGTGACAGTGGATCCTGCATTGAAAGCCCAAAGATGTTTCCTCCATCTTCCTTTACCTAACCTCCTCAAAATTAAAGCTTCAGACCTCCATGGTGTAGGTGAGGCCGAGATCTTTCCAATGGTGTTAGATTTACAATATTTCAAGCCCTGAATTGAAAGATATGCCCCTTCAAAGTTTGTATCGGATCCGTATGAATGGATGGGGAAAATAGTTTGAAAATGGGTCCCCTTTTGAGATGGGACACATGGCAGCCAGATTAGAGCAAAAATCAGGTTTGCGGGTCCGCAATTTATCTTTTTCCCTTTTCACAAAATGCAAACTCATAAAACCCCCACGGCCCCGAAGCTCCACCTTTTGACTCTTGCTTGACCATTTTCCCCTACCTCCATTTCATCCTGAGACACATGGAGATGCGGTGCTTGTTTGAGCTTCTCTTTTTGATTCACCTTTGGAGGAGCATCGTTAGGACACGTGGTTCCCTCTACTGCTCTTCCATACTTAGTCGATTCTAGATTCTTTCTTGAACGGTTTTGAGCCCGAAGACCTTGATCCTTGCCATTTTTCCTTTCTTTCTCCTGGCCTCTCTTGCGGCACTACCCCTTCTTCTCTAACCCTGTAATTCCATTATTGAGTCCTCCCTCGACCCTTTAAATATATTTAAGACATGGAAACACCCAGAAGAATTGTTTCTTCTATTTCTTCTTGTGCAGGGTTGAATTTGACTTTCTCGGGCCTCTGTTTTCACTTTTCCTAGTTTTGGAACTTGAGCTCATGGGTTTGAATCATTTCCCTTCATGTTTTCTTTATGTGTAAGGCTTGTTCTAACCAAAATTTCTGGGGGAAATTTGGGATAACAATTTGGTGACTCACGAGGACATCTACCTGCTAGATGAAGAGACCAATGGCCTTGAAGCATCCATTAGGAATGGAGTCATGAGTGATAAACGTCTACATCGATATGAACTTTGAAAACTGACCCCTGGCCACTTGAAACCCATTAGAACTTGAAATGATCTTGACCACATGTCAAGTCCAAACACTACATGAGAGCAAAAAACACAACAACTATGTACAAAACTAAAAATCATACATACCCCAAGTGGGATATGTAGAGTGTGCAAAAGCACTTCTTCTCCCGAAAATAAACCAACTACTCTACTCTAACTAAGAGCAAAGGGAACTCAAACAAAATTTCAACTGGCAGGGAGAAATAGCTTCCCTTCCTGAAAAATGGTAGTCCATGCAACTGATTTGGCACCGAACATGGCTGGTTGGATGAGTGAAAAACTGACAATAAGTCGGTCCTCCACCAAAATCATCAAGGTATCAGCATTAATGGAAAATACCTCCTTAAGTTGACTTGCATCGACTTATGGAGGTGTTGATGATGACCCTTGGTACTTTGGTGCTCATCCTCATGCCCCAATTAGGCATGCTGGTTTTGGTTTCTCCTTTGGCTCCAATGAAGCCAAGTACTGATTGGGCATGGTCTTATCCTTTGATGTGCCCATTTCTTTGAAATTCAACTCCAAAAATGGAGTCTTCTTGTGGACCTTCTTGGATGGAAGGTGTGAGAGGGATGACGACATCTTCCTGCTTTTTCTCTTCCTTCTCCTATGAAGAACATGGGAGAGTCATGTCTTCCAATCTTGGTTCCAGAGGGCTGTTATGAAGTGCAGGATGCTGTTCCTAAATGTTCTCCTCCATGGAAGTAGGCTCATGTGCTTGGGATGTGAGAGATGGAGGAAAAAATGATGTGATCTCCATGGGTTCCCCTCCATCAAGGCAATCCTCCAAGTCAGAAAGGTAATCTACGTCCTCGTTGTCTTGTTGCAGGTGCTCAACCTCCTTCATGGTGTCCTCCTGATCTATAATTGACTCACCATGGTTCCCTTCATCCTCAAACATGATGTTTGAAAGCTCAAACTCTTCCTCAACATCAGAGCTTGAAGGGGATGAAGTGGGAGGAAGAACTAAAGGTTCTTATGTGGCCTCGCTCCACACTTGGAGCCTCAAACCGTATGGTCCTCCTCTACAACCATATGGTCCTCCTCCAACCCAGAATGTACTCCTCTTATTTTGGATTAGGAGTATCTTTTTCCTCCCCTACTTGTGTTGTATCTAGATCTTCCACCACTTGTGGCTTGACCTCAGTCTCCTCCATAGGCTTAGCCAACAAGGGAATCTTTGAAAACTCAAATTTAGCAGCCTAACTCTTCATATTTTCTATCATTTCTTCTCTGTTGGGTTCCTCTGTTTGATGTTCTCCTTGGCTGGTTTTTGGAGTCTCTTCCCAACATGGACTTGGGAAGGCAAGAGGAGTGGTGGGTGGGGTCTCCACTAGTTTTTTCCTTGTTTGTGGTGGAGGGGAAGGCATTTCTTTTGGCTCTTATAGAGGGGAATTGGGTTTGGAAGGGAAAAGGGCAGAGAAACTGAGGTGGGATGGAAGACTAGGGGATGGAGAAATGAAATTAACACTTGGGGCAGCAAGTGAGGGGCTTGACTCTTGCCTTTGTCAAAATGATAAAGATTGAGGGAGAGAAAATGAAAGGCAGGGAGCTAGTGATTGACTTACCCATTGACAAGGTTGTCCCACACTTTGCTCATAAGCCCCAATGTCCTCAATCCACTATGCAAGTTGGGGCAGCATTCCAATCATGAAGTCCAGCTTCTCTTGAGGGCTGTAGTGTCTTGGAAAAGGGCCTTCCCATGGACAAGGTGCCCTGCAACCAATTCTGAAAGCCATCATTTGAGTTGTTGCCCTAAATTGAACCATGTCAGCCTCCATTTTTGAATCTTCTCTAGTAGACCAGCATCCTCTACATAACTATTTCCATCATATGCATCCCCTTGTCCTTGATAAGCTTCATAGTCAAACTGGTTTTGACACTACTCATATGGGTAAGCATAATGGTCTTGGATCTTATTATAATGTTGATCTGGAGGAGTTGGGAAATACATTGGAGGTGGACTATATTGTTGTAAGTGTGAGTTCCATGAAGGGAATGAAGTCATAATTGTACAACCTCATGGAATGGGAGAAAATGGAAGAGATGGAAGAGGAAAATAGATGAAAATGAGTGGAAATGGATGGAAAAGGTTTGTAACTCAGAGAATGGGTTTTTGACCAGATGGAGTCGCCAGATGTGCTTGAAAGTGCCTCCAAAGGCTAAAATCTTCACCAAGAGCACATCGAACCTAATGAAGTGAAGTGGTAAGGTGCTTCAGACCTGTCCCACCGGGCATGCCAAAACTATTAACGCAAAATCACAACGCACCCCCAAATGAGTTATGGATCTACTTTTCTAAGGTAGGGTCATTTGGTGTGATTTGCATAACATTGGATCATTCCCCAAGCTGTGGGACTTGCAAATGGGAATGATCCTCCAGAGAAGGTTGGTTCCTCTTCCTAATCCTAGCACTAAACTACTTCTAAGGAAGGAAATACGACTATCTACTCCTAATCTAACAATTCCAAGGGACCAAGGAGAGAGAGAGAGAGAGAGAGAGAGAGAGAGAGAGCATGAAAATAAAGAAATCCTACACTACAGAGGTGATAGCACCGAGAAAAGGGAACTGCTGATCACAAACCCAACTACCTGAAATGGAGAGAGGTGAGAAATGGAGAGGATGGACAGATGCATCACAAACCAAGGATAAATTTCACACATAAACACCATTTCAAACCCCTTAAACACAACTCCCAAAACCTGCAATGGACATCAGAGATATGCACAGTATACCTTGCAATGGTGAGAGGTGAGAAGAGATAATAAAATGAGAAAAGGATGGACAAAACGCATCATGAAATAGATTTTATTGCTCTAGAAGTTCACACATTACACCATTAATGGGTAAGAGGCAAGAAAATGCCATTATAAAGCCAAGGGAGGAGGCTTAAACTCCACATTTGACCCTGGAAAGAAGAGAGAGAGAGGGGGCAGGGAAGAAGAATGAACAACAACCCTTTACAATGAATCCTACCCCTGTATTTATAGATTCAACCTGAAAGAAGAAAGAGAGAGAGAAGTGGGAAAAGTAGGTCAAAACTCAACCACTGTTGTTAATGCTTCTGATAAAATATGCCCCCAAATCCATCTTTACTGCATCGATCCTTGGTTCGGCACCTTGAAAGAAGAGGAACGCAGGAAACAGATCGAATCCGATCTGGTTGTTGAGACAGATGGATCCTGTATTGAAGGCTCGAAGATGTTTCCTCCATCTTCCTTTACCTAACCTCCTCAAAATTAAAGCTTTAGACCTCCATGGCATAGGTGAGGCCAAGATCTTTCCAATGGTGTTAGATTTACAATATTTCAAGCCCTGAATCGAAAGATATGCCCCTTCAAAGTTTGTATCGATCCGCACAAATGGACGGGGAAAACAGTTTGAAAATGGGTCCCCTTTTGAGATGGGACATGTGGTAGCCAGATTAGAGAAAAAATTGGGTTCGCAGGGTCGGCAATTTATCTTTTTCCCTTTTCTCTAAACGTAAAACTCGAAAAACCCCGCGGCCCCAAGCTCCGCCTTTTGACTCTACTTGACCATTTTCCCCTGCCTTCATTTCATCTTGAGACACGTGGAGATGCGGCACTTGTTTGATCTTCTCTTTTTGGATTCACCTTTGGAGGAGCGTCGTTAGGACATGTGGTTCCCTCTGCTAGCTCTTCCATAGTCGATTCTAGATTCTTTCTTGAAGGATTTTGAGCCTGAAGACCTTAGATCCTTGCCGTTTTTCCTTTCTTTCTCCTAGCCTCTCTTACAGCACTGCCCCTTCTTCTCTGACCCTACAATTCTATTATTGAGTCCTCCTTAATCCTTTAAATAGATTTAAGACATGGAAACACCCAAAAGAATTTTTCTTCTATTTCTTCTTGTGCAGGGTCAAATTTGACTTTCTCAGGCCTTTGTTTTCACTTTGCCTGGTTCTAGAACTCAAGCTCATGGATCTAAATCATTTCCCTTCATGTTTTCTTTATGTGTAAGGCTTGTTCTGACCAAACTTTCCAGGGGAATTTGGGATAACAATTCCTTGTTGTTTTTGTCTACAAAGTGCAATTGAATGGATTAAGAGCTTAATTTGTGAGTCCAAAGATTGTTAAGGTTGATATTTTGAAGTTGGAATTGCTCGAACTTACAAAATGTGCATTATCGTGAGAATCTAGATGCGGGCAAGAGAGTTGCAGAGGAAAGAATGGGAAAAGGATGAAATGATGAAGGTTGCAGCGCAAAGGATGAAAAAGGTGTTGCCTCAAGGGTGAAAAGGATAACCTGTCAGATCCAGTTGATGAGCCACCGAAAATGATTAAAACAGGATTTCTCGCATGACATAATAAGAATGATTAAAAGGACTATCAAAAATTTGTGGCATGGCATCCTAGTCATTAGTCGAGGGTCTAAGAAACGTGATCAGTTCATAATTTTTCCACCTGGTAGATTTCGGATATGAATTTGTTAAACGTCACTTCCTGAGGCAAAGTGGTAACAAGCAAAGGTTCCTCGAATATGCTTCTTTTTGGGGGGAAATTTTGGGATGAGTGAGGAAGTGAAATGTATAAATGCAATGAGATTACTCTTGCAAATGGTCGGGGTTGAATTATTAAGAGAAAATTTGAGAGATCCTATCTTCCTGAGAGACCAATCCAAGAAACCTATTAATTTCCTATGTTTTAGATTTCAATCACGTCAAGTTGGTTGTGAGTGTACATCCATTGACAAGCTCTGAGAATTTTCAAAGAAACTTTCCCTTTCTAATGAATCTAATCAATTTTGAATTAATCTGTGTCAATCTTAGACCAATTTATGTCTGCTTTATTTTAGAATGTCTGCAAGTAGTTTTTATTATTCCTATTGCAATCTTGTGTTAAAGTCCCTCTGAATCACACATGATCTCATCCCTGTGATAGTTTAGTGGCATTTGCAATTTCATTTCAAGAAGAGCCTTCATCTTGCAATGAGATAAACAATTTAAAATCATTTTACTGTCATTTGTTGATAAAGATTGTTCTGTAAGCCTTTGAGTGTATCTTAG
Organism: Taxus wallichiana var. yunnanensis; assembly: GCA_018340775.1. Lineage (NCBI taxonomy): Eukaryota > Viridiplantae > Streptophyta > Pinopsida > Cupressales > Taxaceae > Taxus > Taxus wallichiana. The sequence continues at coordinate 417,792,444 of CM031237.1, forward strand.
GCATGAGGAACTAGGGGTATTTTATGCTTAATTGAGTCTTTGGCTCGAGCCTTTGTGTTAAATTCTTGGATATTGTGTGAAAACATGCAAATCTGGGCCTCCATTGATGCACACCTTCTGGTTGAAGGAATATTTTAGCTATTTTGAAGCATTATGTCATTTAGTTTTCCAAATGTTGTGAAGGTTCTCAAAGATCTAGCATAATCAATTTTATCCTGCTTAATCTCCCACCAAAATTATTCAAAATAATGAATCCTACCTGAACTACCCATGTTTGCCTTGTATGTCCACAAATGTATAAATTCTACTACCAAAATATGTAGAAGCAATCAGATCCCATAATGTCTTTAGTAACCTTTACCCTATCTAGAAAATATCACCATTATTTAGAAGTGACAACTTGTGAGAGTTAAATTGTGGTGCATTGATCATATTTTCTCAGATCCCCTTTCAAATTTATGCAAAGAAGGATATATTCATTCTCCTTCACCAACAGAGGTTACAAAATGGGTCCTCTCACCCTGGTCGAAAGGCACAACCTAAAGCAATGAGGATAGATCAAATCCTTAATGAAGGTGTTATCCATTTCTTTGATGCCCAAGTGACAAAGAGTCAGACAAATCCCCTCCCCGGCTACAAAATGACTCATAATATGATCTGTTTGTCTCTCAGTGTCTTGCTAAATCTTTGATGTTTCTCGGTTTCCAAGGGAGAATAAATTTGGATACTAACACCATCCACAATATTTAGCTCTATGCCCATACTCACAACATGAGTGACATTCACCCTTAAAACACATACTTCATTTCCAAATGACCTTCTCTTGCAATCTCTAGCTCTATGACCAAAATCATGACAAACAAAGCAATATCCATTAAATAAAGAACCATACCTCATAGCATTAGGTTGTCTAATTGAGTTATAACTTCTCAAATCAGTCTTCTTGGTCACCATCACATCTAATTTGGAACTTGGACCAGCTTCTCCATCACTCTTTACATGTTTTCCTTCAAACCCTAGGCATGTTTTGTCATCTATGGCTCTTTGACCTTCTAAAACTCATCAAGATCTTTGGAGATGTTCTCAATCTTCTCATACATCCTTAACCTACGTGATGCACTCTCCAAATCTAATTCTATGGCTTTCAATTTTTCCTCATACCTGGAACAAGCATCCTCTTTCTCCTTTAGGGCATTAGACAAATTTTCCACTTGATATTTCAAACCCTTGATAGCTTGATCATGTTCTATCTCCATTTTCTTGACCTGATATTGGTAGGAATTAATTATGAACTCAATTATTTCATTCTTCATCCTTAATGCTACTACAAGATCTGAAGACTTACCCATTGCTTGTACTTCAAAGGATCTCCTTAAAGTTGCTAAACTTGCTTCACAAGGACCTTCTCTGATACCAATTGTTAGAAGCACAATGGACTGAGAGAGGAGGATAAATCACTCTTGCAAATTTATTATTCCATTACCATTAAGTACAGCAACCTTCAACATTTAACCATTCACATACATTCAACCATTACTTATTTAGTGTGCACAATACATTCAAACAACCATAACACATGAGAGGCACATAGACACAAGATATAAGTGGGAAACCCTCATGGGGAAGAAAACCCACTGAAACTCTACTTATATTACATAAATAAAATAGATTTAGTGAAGCACCAACTTCACAAGGAGCATCAACCCCTAGTTTAGTAGAGCACCAACCCTACAAGGAGTACCAACCCCTAATTTAGTGAAACACACACTCCACAAGGAGGCTAAAACCCCCAAGGATAACCACAAAACAACTTATCCACCTAAATATGTTTTATCTCTATTTTTTCTACTGCCACAACTAATGGAGATCACTTATTCAGCTCACAAACCCTAGCTCAAACCCTAGGTCTTCAATCTTGCACAATCTTCTTCTTTCTCAACTTGTCTTGGCTCTAAACTCTTTCTCTCATGTATTAAATCAGTCCTCAACCTATCATTCTCTTCCTCATCCTTAAAATCATGCACACATACCTACAAATCACTCTCCTCTAGGTCACACTTTTCTCTCCAAGAGCACTAGCTCACAAATGGACTCAAACACTGGCTTTATAACATTATCTTCATCCAAAAATGAGAGAGCTCAGTACCTCATGATAAATTTGACCCATAAAACATTATAACATTCAATTACATCCATTACAATGGTGACATATGATCTAAATAGGTCGGCCTAGCCAAAACCATTTATCATGCACCAAAGTGCCTTAAAATCCCATCATTAGAATGAGAAAATCCCTAACACCAATTTTTTTATTCAAGCTCTAAAATCACCGCACATATTTAAAATTACATTTAAACATCATCCATGGTCAAAATTTACATGAACCAATCAAATTATTTCGTTTAATGGGCCCAATGGCTCATTACCTTCACAAAACACTTGTTTCTAGCACCTTGTCTTCACCTTTTGGCCTCAAGATCACCCAAGTACACATCAACTTTGGAATTTTACCACTCAATGGAAATTATATAACCTATAGAACACTTATAGTAAAGTTATATCTCATGAAACATTCACTGGTTCAAACCACATCAACTTTTTCCTTCACTAAAACAAGCTTCCCAAAAGAAGATTTACAAATACAATCGTTAAAACCCTTCCTATCAATTTCAAGACCTCTAAATGGATTCTAAATTCATCTCTCTTCACATTCCATGTGATATAAAGCATCACCCAATCCATTTCATGTAGCAACCAACTCAATACTTTGGCAAGAATAAAACTATTTTGAAAAAAACAGCTACAAACTTTTTCACAAATTGACCTAAATGACACATCGAATGAACTCACCATGAGATAATCCATAAATCAATGGAAATATATCTTAATTACCTTTCTATAACATATTGTAACTCCTTCCAACTCTAAGTGAAAGGTTTTCAACCAAGCTCATCTCTCGCAAGCTTCCGTAAAACTACCCTTTGACCACCAACAAAGATGAACCACACTTTACCATTTATCTCAGATCATCGTTTCCTAAAACCATAATGGAAATAAAAAAACTAACATATTTGAGTGGGGTCTGTCGACACTAAAATTTTCCTCCGTAATTTCTATTTCATTAATGTGTGTATTAGGAATAGAATGTTGTTAAGTATAATTAGTAGTAGCGTCCGATAGAAGATAACGGCACTATTGGTATGATGCCGTCAATAATGTAATAGTCAAAAGTACAATAGGAATGTTGTGGTAAAAAGTAAATATTTGTCGTAAGTGGTCCGGTAATGTTAAAATGTCAAAGTTGGGGTAAGTAGAGAAGTAGGGTCTACATGATTAGGAATTGGAAATATTATATTGCTAATAAGGAAAATGAGTGAGGTCATAAATATCTTGTGTATTTTATTTGTAAAAATCTAAAAATGTGGAACCCATGTGAAATGATAAGGTTTATCTTATCTTAAAAATAAGCTTACATGTACGAGATAAGAGTTAAGGTATAGAATATGATTCGTCAGAGTGATTTCTTATCCTATCTTAGAGATAAGATGGATAAGCCTAGAAGTTCTATAAATAGAGAGGCCACCCCCCTCATTTAGCATAGAAAGAAGTAGTGAGAAATATTGTATGAGTAAGTGTGTAAAGGAAGCCATCATTTTGAAGGTGTGTTAAAGAAGCCATTAAGAGGTGTAATTGTGAAGTTTCTCCCATAGTATTGGTGGAAGGCAAGTGAAGTCAGTAACACTTGAAGTACCTCATGGGTGAGATTGTAACAATTTCATGTTAATATTATAATTTACACTGATATTTCAGATTTATCATCATTCCTTCTTATCATAGTCTATGGTATTCTTGTGTTATGTTTGTTGTGTTTCCAGATTACATCCACCAAACTAAAAGTTGTGCATTAATAAATAATCATAGCATGAGGAGTTCCCGGTGAAGAATTATCATAGTGTCGATTGGTGTTGACATTTTGGTTCCATTCACGACTATTTCTCGTTGATGGATTTTCTAGAGAAATATTCCCACTTAGTCGAAAAATCATTTGGAGGGTAGCCTTGTTTTTACTATGCATAGTAGTTACCATGGTAAATGCACTTTTTTTCATGAATAGTATTTACCGCAGTAAAGTCACTCTTTACCGTGAATAGTATTTACCGCAGTAACTTCACTTTTTACTGTGAATAGTGTTTACCATAGTAAAGTCAGTTTTTACCGTAGTAAGTCAAGTTTTACCATATTTTACCGTGGTCATTTCTATTTTCTATTATAGTGATTCCAATTATTTGTGCACATAAGTCTTGTTGATTGTACTTGTGGGTTGGTATTTCACTGTGGTTACTTTTGAAAATGGGGAAGATTCTTATTTTTTCAGCCCAATCTAATGAAGATGCTTCCTCTTTCATTCAAGAGTTTAAACAATCTTGTATTTGTAATGGTCTTATAAGAAGGGAACAATGGACTAAATTTTTTCCTACCTTTTTGGATGGTTTAGCCCTTAGGTGGTTTAAAACACTAGGTGATAATGTGAAAAACTCGTGGGATTTATTAACTGAAAGTTTTCTTGAAGAATTTGGTGAAAAACAAAAATATGCAGATCTCATGATCGATATCACAAAGTTATCCCAAGGAGAGAACGAGAAGATAAGGGATTATCATGCTCATGTTCTAGAGCTAAGGAGGAAGCTTGATGCCCAGATCTGGAAGGAAGGATTAGCGGATGGGTTGATGAATGGCATGGATAATCTCCTCTGTAAGCACTTCATTCTTGGGATGAAGCCAGAGATCAAACAACGAGTGAAGTATGACCGCCCAACTACCATTGAACAAGCAAAGGAGATTGCAAGAAGGCAAGAAGAAAGCATGGAAGAGGAGCCCAAAGAAATTGTTGCTAAAACAAAGCCTACACCAAAGACCTTTGGTCCGTAATCCACAACCACTCTCAAAGTGAGCACAAATATTTCTCCTAGTACATCTACCGAGTATGAAGATCTCGTCAGAAGATGGGCCAGCTTAACTATTAATCTTCTTCAAGGAAAATAATTTAGTTCTCGGGGGAGGAGATAGAGGTCCAAAATAAATATTTCTGAAGTTGTATGTTATGGTTGTTATAAAAGGGCCATTATAAGTATAATTGTCCGTGATAAAGCTTCTACATCTGGTACAAGAGATAATGATAAAGGAAAAGCACCTGTGAATTCTTTTGATGTAGTAGATAAGAGCATAAATAATGAAGTAGATGTGTTTGTAACAAAAAGAAAGAAAGAAAAAGATAACCAAGATGGAAATGATCCTAAGAAGATGAAAGGAGAAACTAGTAAGAAATATAGGAGAAGAAAGTTGGGTGTGCAGGATTTTCTAATTTCACAGGACAAGGACCATACTCCATCTTAGAAGATCTATCCAAAAGGCCTGTAAATATTACATATGGTCAACTCTTGGCTATGTCTTCTGAGAAGAGGCGGGAGCTGCAAAGTGGACTCAATGCTTGACGAAGGAAGGAGGTTGAGGTCCCTATTTTGGAGGCAAAGGTGGATCCCTACGCTCCACAAGCTGAGGTATTATGTAATGGTATTTCAATTCATGATGTCTTAGTTGATGGAGGTGCTACAATTAATGTAATGACCGAGTCTGTAAAGAATATGTTGGGTTTAAAAATTGATCACCCCTAAACACTTATGTTAAGGTCATTAAATAAGGGAAAAACTAAACCAGAAGGTGTTGTTTCAAATTTAGCAATATCTGTTATGGGTGTTGTATGTGTGGTAGACTTTTAGGTGATGAAAAAGGGTACTCGTGTGTACCCAATGTTGTTGGAAAGACCATGGGTAAGGAGATTTCATGCAAGAAACTACTGGAATGAAGGCTTCATGACACTTGGACGTGGCAGAGAGAGGGTGAAGATAAACATGATCCCTCAAAGATCATAAGGCATAACCTCGTGGATTCAAGTGATGAAACCGATGATTGGACATCCTCCGATTACTCTAGAACCAAAGAAGTGGACACAAAAGATGAAGAAAGTGAGGTTGATGTTTCGGTCATGGATATCCTTCCAAATACACCGACTCATGAACCCATAAAATTATCTGAAGAAGAAATTGATGATCGTCTCCAACAAATAAAGATTGGTGATGCCGTGATGGAGAGTGAGAAGGAATCCTACCTCCGGCTCTTTTCAAAGGTACATACACCTATTCACTTTTGATTATAAGGAACTTCACAAGTAAGTTGAGTAGAACATTCTATTGAGCTGGTAGATGGTCCTAAGCTCATAAAGCAAATGCCATATAGAATGAATCCTAATTTTTCCAAGACTGTAAAAGAAGAAATAGATAAGTTGCTTAATGCAAGATTCATATTTGTTGTGGAGAATTCAGAATGGGTTTCTCTCATTGTGATCTCAATAAAAAATAATGGGAAGCTACACATTTGTGTTGATTATAGGAAGCTCAATAAGGCAAGAAAGAAGGATCATTACCCTCTTCCATTCTCAGATCAAATCTTGACGAAGTACCGGCCAGAGTGTTATAGTTTTGCTGATGGATATAGTGGATACAACCAAGTTCGTATAGTGGAGAAAGTTCAACTAAAGACCATGTTCAACACTCCTTGGGGAACATTTGCTTATAGAGTTATGCCTTTTGGGTTGTGTAATGCTCCTAAACGCTCCAAAGTTTGATAAATAGGGTGTTCGAACCCTACATTGGGAACTTCATCGAGTATTTCTGGATGATTTTTACATCTATGGGAGCAAGATGGACCACCTGCACTAGATGGAGACAACATTTCAAAGGTTAGATGAAGCACAAGCCTCACTAAACCCTATAAAGTGTGTCTTTGGATGTTCTAAAGGCGTTTTGTTAGGGCATGTCAGATCCAGAGATGGTATTGGTACTTGATCCTAATAAAGTTTCAAAATCAAAGAGTTACCATGTCCTATGAATAGAAGTAAGTTGAGATCATTATTAGGCCATGTGGGTTACTATAGAAGGTTCATCAAGAATTTCTCAAAGATTGCACACCACTAACCCAGCTTCTAAGAAGGATGTTACTTATGAACCGTAAAATAAGGCGCATGAAGCTTTTAAACAATCAAGGAAGCCCCGTGTCTTCACTTGTTTTAAAGAATCCAGATTGGAGCAAGCCATTCATTGTGTACACTGATGCCTCAGATGCAGCACTAGGAAGTACTCTAAGCCAAAAGGATGAAAATGGGAATGAACATCCAGTTTACTTTGGGAGCAGAAAAATGAGTAGTGCTGAGGTAAATTATACTGTAACTGAAAAAGAGGCTCTAGCTATCATTTTTGTTGTAAAGAAGTTTAGAAATTACTTGCTAGGGCAGAAAGTTATAGTTATAACAGATCATCAGGCTCTAAAATATATTGTAAATAAGCCTAACCCATCAGGGAGGATAGAAAGATGGATAATTTTGCTACAAAAATTTGAATTTGATATTATAGATAGAACAGGAAAGAAGCATGTCAATGCAGATGCACTCTCTCAAGCCTATGATGGTTTAGGTTCATCTTGTGATGATGATGATTTCCCGATGCAACATTGTTATCCCTTGACACAATTCCTAGTGAATACATAAATATTTGGAATTATCTCGAATGAATTCAAGTTTCTTGATGGTGCATATGCAAAGACTAAGAAGAAGATTACTCAAGCCTGGCAGGTCGTCCATATTCTATTCTCGCATGGAGTATTATTTCGAATAGGACCTCGATGGACAATAGAAGAGATTAGTTGATGTCATCAAGGGAAGGAATTGATAGAAGAATTCTACAATGGTACATGTGGAGGGCACTTCTGACAACTTACAAAGCAAGAAGGATCTTGGATGCAGTTATCACCGGGCCACGCTTTTTAGAGATTGTTATAATTATTGTAAGACATGTGATATCTATCAAACACATGGTAACCATAAGACTTCATCACTCCATTATGCCCTATTCTTCCACTTGGTCCCTTTGAAAATTTTGGAATAGATATTATAGGTCCACTTCCAACCACCCCATGCCAAAATAAGTATATTGTAGTTGCCATGCATTATTTAACCAAGTGGGTTAAAGCTAGGCCATTGAAAACAAACAACTTCCATGGATGAAGTGGCAAGGGTCATATATGAACGCATTGTCACCAGATTTGGTTTCCCATTAGAAATTGTAATAGATCAAGGAAGCCACTTCATTAATGAAGTGGTAGAAGCCCTAGTCAATAAGTTTTCTATTAAGCACAGAAGGCAACAACATACAAGCCAAGCACAAATGGACAGGGGACGAATAAATTTTGGGTTGTGTCAAATTCTAGCAAAAGTTGCAGCCTTACAGTGTACATAAGTGGGATAAAAGGATTCATGCAAAGATTGTGGGCATATAGGGTAACATCAAAGTCAAAGAATGTGATACTCCCCATTTCAAATTGGCTTATGGCATTGATCCAGTTCTTCCTATTGAGTTTGATATTCCCACCGTGAGAGTTATGAAAAATGAAAGGATGGATGAAAGTGATTCAGTAAAAGAAAGGTTGGTACATCTTCATTTGCTAGAGGAAATGAGGGAAATAGTGAAGGATACAAGCTATAGGAAGAAAATGAAGTAGAAGGAATACTTTGATCAAAAGATCCGTTGGTCTCCATTTCATGTGAATGACTTGGTCCTAGTATATGATTCGAGATACAAAAAAAGAAGACAGAGAAAATTTCTTCCAAAATGGATGGGGCCCTACAAAATAGTAGTTGTGCATGAAAATGGTACATACCGATTGGAGGAATTGGATGGCACTCCCATTACAAAATGGGTCAACCACGACAAGCTAAAGATTTTCCAAGCACCAGAATAGTCTACTCCGAGGACGGAGTAGAATCTAGGAAGGGGGAAGATGTCGACACTAAAATTTTCCTCCGTAATTTCTATTTCATTAATGTGTGTATTAGGAATAGAATGTTGTTAAGTATAATTACTAGTAGCGTCGTCTGATAGACCTACTGATTTACGCCGCCAATAATGTAATAATCAAAAGTACAATAGGAATGTTGTGGTAAAAATTAAATATTTGTCGTAAGTAGTCCGATAATGTTAAAATGTCAAAGTTAGGGTAAGTAGAGAAGTAGGGTCTACATGATTAGGAATTAGAAATATTATATTGGTAATAAGGACAAGGAGTGAGGTCATAAATATTTTGTGTATTTTATTTGTAAAAAGTCTAAAAATGTGGAACCCATGTGAAATGATAAGGTTTATCTTATCTTAAAAGATAAGCTTACATGTACAGATAAGAGTTAAGGTATGGAATATGATTCGTCAGAGTGGATTTCTTATCCTATCTTAGAGATAAGATGGATAAGCCTGAAGTTCTATAAATAGAGAGGCCACCCCCTCATTTAGCATAGAAAGAAGTAGTGAGAAATATTGTATGAGTAAGTGTGTAAAGGAATCCATCATTTTGAAGGTGTGTTAAAGAAGCCATTAAGAGGTGTAATTGTGAAGTTTCTCCCATAGTATTGGTGGAAGGCAAGTGAAGTCAGTAACACTTGAAGTACCTCATGGGTGAGATTGTAACAATTTCATGTTAATATTATAATTTACACTGATATTTCAAATTTATTATCATTCCTTCTTAACATAGTCTATGGTATTCTTGTGTTATGTTTGTTGTGTTTCCATTACATCCACTAAACTAAAAGTTGTGCATTAATAAATAATCATAAAGACAAGGAGTTCTCGGTGAAGAATTATCATTGTGTCGGATTGGTGTTGACAAGTCCACTCATCACCATAAACTCTATCATACCTTTCTAGAAAGATGGAGTCCTCTACATGTTCTAATCATAATCCATGCACACGAAAGAAATTCTAGTTGTTAGGAAGCAAAAATATCAAACCTCTTTTAAGCTAGGGTTTCAAACACATAATGAGTTGTTTACCTTCTTAACATTTGTTCATAAAAATGTGATGATGAAATGGCATCATTATTTTTTAAACCTTATAGGATAAATTTAAAAACATCCCTAAAATCCATAAGTTCCCATGAAAATCATACAATTCACATTGAGCATCAGAAGGTCCAACTTTGCTTTTAAAACACGTCAGTAATCTTGCATATCTTCAAAAATATTCTTTAGAATGACCTGAAATTTGGCATGAAGAATCATGAAAACCTTATATAACTTTCCATACTCACCATCTAGCCTAGATATCTCTCAAACTCTCCGGCCATAGTGACTTACCTGTGTTAAACTACTTGTTTCTCACTATTTGCTTCCTAATAACCTCATAAATGCATCAAACCATTGAATGCAAACCTAAAAATTACCATACATGCCCTATATACCATCACCATACTATTACCATGATCCAAAAAGAAGGATATGGTCCAAATCTCATATCTCTACCTCATTTTGCATGCTTCAAGGCTAGAAACAAGCCTGGAATGACCTGACTCAACATCAGAACCTCATGAAATGACCATGATGACATCATGCGCAGACTCATCGAGACTCATTACACATACTATGGACCATGTATGACATCATGACACACTCCAACCAAATCAATATATCACATATTATGACTCTACCTAGCAAACCAAGCACTAGAACCTCTTAAAACATCACCAAACTTGAGAATCTTCATGCTAGACATCTGAATATCACATCATGGAGACTCACATGACCACATGACACCCTTTTCCATCAATGGAGTTGACATCAATGACAACACAAACACACAGTGTCCAACATTCAAGACCGTAAAAAAGGGACAAGGCCAAATTATACATCCTAACTAGACCGTATAGTCCTGGACTAGAAGATTTCCATATCACATCAAGCTTTGTGAGCCTTTGTGCTTTAAGTTTTTCTAGTTTGTCTTCCCATATTTTTCATGTACTATTGTCTAGCTCTTTGTCTCTCTCACACACACACATTTTGAGCTTGTATTCATTTATTAAAAGAACGAATACTTTATTCTAATTTTTTACAATCAATGTCATAAGTTAATTTATCATAATAGATCCTAGTCTCCATACCTTACATTATTTTTATTTTTGTGTATTGCATAATACTCCTAATTAATCTGAAAAGGGTGTAAATACTCTCCTTATTATGAGATAAGGGGGTGATTTTTTCCTCTTCTGAGAATCTCTTGCGCTCTCCATATAGTAATGGCTTATGAAGACTAAATATGTTTAGCCATCTTCCTCCAAGAGATGTTCCACATGTGGATTTTTATCAAAGATCAAATAACAAAACTCACAAAAACACACAATTAATTCATACATGACATTCAATACACATACAGTTATTATGCTCCTAATTAAATAAGTCTTGACTAATTAACCAAACAACTCACAATCCCTAAAATTTCTCATCATAACAACTCCTATAAGTTAAGTGAGTAGTTCAAACAACTCATGTAACTACAAAATAATAACTCACACTATATACCGTGAACATTAATATTTCTACCATTCCCCCTTAGTGTGAACATGGGAGAAGAGAAACACATCATGCAAATTTTTCTCTCCATAAACACTTCTTAGACCAGGTACGCTCCATCAAGTTATCTCTTTACCCTTTGAAAGATGTAGTGGCGAGAAAAATTCCATTGGGATTGTTCTCGGACCCCTTTCCCCAAACTCCTAAATTTTAAATCTTGCAGATTCCTAGACTTTCTTAGAGCTCACTCTCTAGCTAAATAACAATCCACAATGAGCTACTTCAAAATATTCTCCTGCCACCAAGAGCCAAATTTGTTGAATATGCTTCTTTCTCCAAATTTCAGCAACATCAGTTTATTTAGAACGTACAAACAACATACGTACTCTGAAAAAGAAACACAAAAATAATAATCATAATCATGAAATCAATGTGGCTAGTGGCTAATGAGAGGTTAATTGATCTCCAAGTTATTATGCCTTTATCCTCTAGTAGATGTGTTACTTAATCGGTAGATTGGAACTTGAAGATCAAATTTCACCCCCCACAATTCAGATGTCGGGTTCCACCGAAAATACGTCCGTTAAAATGCAAGAAATATTTTTTCCTAAGACTTTTACAATAGGATGTTTTGACGATGGTATACACCAATGACTCTTTAAGTACACTCACATCGAAAAATGACGATATAATTTTTTGACAATGATGACTATTACAAAACATTTTGATGTGGATATTGACTACTAACAACAAATTTTAGGACAATAATACTTGAAAAAATATCATTAGCTCTTTCGAAATAAACCATATTGGAAGAATAAAAAACAAGACATGTATTGACCTATTACAAATCATAAAATTAATAAACTAGAAAACAAGAAAATACGTACAAACTCTAGACTTAATAAAATAAACCTAACACACAAATTGGTGTGACTTAAATGGGAGAGGGGCTAGTAGTGGTACACCCTAAGTTAAGGGGTCCAAAAAATCAATTGTTTATCATGTGGGATTGTCATTTTTTCACCAATATGTAGTTCAAATTTTTCTTAGCTTATATTTTTCTATAGAATGTTTAATTGGAGGGAAATCCATATTTTGAATTGATTTAAAATAATAAATTTGAGTTGCACTACAACCATGGTGGAAACCAATACTTGAACATGGGTAATAATGCTTGAACATTGAATTTTTAATACTTGTACATGGGTGAGAGGTCTTACATGTCATGATGTGATTGGCTACTCTACATAATTATTATGTCAAAAATAAATAACCACTAGATAGTACTATGACAACTATGAGGTGGTACTATAATAACTATTAGTTATTGTGTGATCAAGACTCATGTCAACTATTGGACCATGTTCACCTATTAGCCCCTCTCCCCTAAACTATTTTATCTTAAATGTACTACTTTCACCATTTGGATATTATGGATATTTTCAAAATATTTCACACCAATCAGCTTAAGTTTATATTCTTCCAATATAATGCAAAGTTTAATACACTTTTAAACAAAGTGTCTTTCTTTATAAATAACAAACCTTCACATGGTTTGAATACAACACACACGTAAATATGAACACAAATCCCTACATAACCCATTGCAATGCTAAATCCAATGCAAATTGAAACTTGACTTTGGTGGATGATTAAAACAGAAAAGGGCATATCGAATCAATGTTGAGCTAGGCCAAAACATTTACGAGATCTAAAATAATGTAATCTTTGTAGACAGAATGAAATACATTCACCATATTACAAATTCATAGTAAACTCCCATGCACTAGATTAGAAGAAGGGTGTGAATCAGAGCACATCTGTGTAGATGACAACAATAATATGTTGATCACGTCCCTTGTTTTCTCGCACCAAACTTCTCTCTTTTATTTGGGTTTTGCTCCCCCCTTTTAAGCTTTCTAAATAATGTTGAAAATTTGATTTTCATTCATAAATGAGAAAAATGTCGTAGCTTTACTAAACCTTCATAAACTTGTTCTTTTAAAAAACATCTCAAAAATGTTTGTCTTGGTTACTCTTTGGCTTGAATGATAGAAATTTTTATGCTACTACGGCCTCATGATCACATCCTCTTCTTCTCTATAACATATTCCACCTCCGCATTAACCCACAAGATGAATTATATAAAAGCTTAAACTTCACCTTTCTTTTATGCAAAAGAAACTAAATACACACAATCTGCAACAAATATAGTGTTTTATCTACGTACTAATATGTTCTTCACAAAGAACTACCATTTGCAAGGGTGTTGTAGATCAAAACAATTGCCCTCGCAAACTTCAAAACTCCATTACAAGAATATATAAAAACTCGCAATCCCAAGTACTGCTTCCGATACCAAATGTGGATTTTGATAAGAGATCAAATAATAAAACTCACCATAAACACTCAATTTATTCATAGGAGACATTACAATACATATATATGTTATTAAGCTCCTAAATAGAGGAGTCTAGACTAACTAAACAACTCACAATCCTTAAATGTCTCCTAATAACAAATCCTCTAATTTAAGTGAGTAGTTCAAACAACTCACGTCACTACAAAATAATAATTCACTATATACGGTGAACACTAATATTTCTAACATTACCTTAACCAATGGCTTTTCAAACATAAGTCTCCAAGGGGCACTTACACTTGGTTAATTACATATCCTCAAATATTCGACATCATCGATAGGAAGAGGCCCAATGACCATCCTCCAAATTTACTTGTTAGACTAGTGAGGCATCGTGGATTCAATGACTCACTTGGCCTCATACCTATTACACATTTCTTCACTACTTTGAGTATTAGGAATGTCTCTCAATAACAACAAGGTTCAACTCGTGATGCATGACGATTCTCTTTCTATGTCTCTTTATGATATCTCTATTGACTATTTCTCTTAGTCTTTTTCTTATTTAGTCTCTCTTTGTATTTATTTTAGATGTGCCAAACACTCCCTTTCTTCTTTACATTATTTATTTTGCACCTTTTGTAGACTCCTGGTCATTCTTAACTCTTTGTGGATATTAATATTTAAATTTAAATTTGAATTAAATTATGCCTTTTAAGCAAGAATGAGCTATCATATGTGGTGATACACACTAATAATACTAAAAGAAAAACAATTTGCATTTTCCAACTTCCAAAGTCTACAAATAAAAATACACTCGCTTATAGAAACATTAAGATTTGTAACACGGAAAAAAGCTCTCTAACTCTTTTACTTGTTAGCATTCTCTACAACAAGTTAATATTGTTTTCAGTGTACCATTAGTTCTAAGTTGCATATTGTTTTAATAAAAATAAACATTAGATGCATATTATTTTTCATTTTCTATTGGTTGAAATATAATAATAATTTTTGGGAGAACAAATATATTTATATTTAAATACATAATCAAAATAGCTTTATCCCCTCTTAATTATTATAATTTTGTATTCAAAATTTTATAAAAATTTTGGACAAAACCTCTATCATTTTCATGTCACACCAATCATTTGTTAAATCTTTCTTTATAAAGTTTAATTATAGTCATTTATATTTAAATACAAAATCAAATTAACTTTATCCCTCTTAAATTTAATAATTTTAATCTACAATTGTAAAAAAAAACTTCCTACAAAAATGTTTAATTTTTTTGTTCATGATTTATTTTCATCAGTAGTATTTTATTTTTCAGGAGGCATCCTTTTTTGGGAAAGGCTTCACAACCATGTTCAAAACGACTATTCGAGTCAATGACTTAACAAATTTTTGACTTATGATAACCTCTCCCAAGCATAAGTTTATACTTGCTTAGCAAAGACATGTCATTATCCCTGTGGAATTTGATCTCGGGTCAATTAACTTGTAAATGCAAGTCCAAACCAAAACACCAAACCGAGGTTCTTGAGAAGGCACTTATAAATATTTGACTTATGATAGCCTCTCCCAAGTGGAGGTTTAGGTCAGTTAATTTGTAAATGTAATTCCACATCAAAACACCAAACCGGGGGTTCTTGGCAAGGCAGTTACAAATATTTGACTCATTATAGTCTCTTCCAAGCGAGGTTTACACTTGCTTGGCATATATATACCATTTTTTTAGTCAAATTTGATCTCCAAACAATTAAATTGTAAATATAAGTCCATACCGAAACACAAAACCAGAATGTTTGACAAGACACTTAATTTTGTTTAATATGATAGTCATTACAAGTAACCCATAAACTACTACAATTATTTTCTTAATAAATAGAAAATATTTAGAATCAAATCGCGACTTTGATATTGGTATCCACAAAGTGCTGCCCCTTGTCAGACAACCTTTGGCAAGATGTGTAAAATTTCTGATTGATGTGTTTTTTTGAAAGTTACCTCCTCAACACCAACCTCCTTAGTGGCGCTAATTAATAGCATTCCTATTAACATAATCACTTCAATTTTATTTCCCTACAACCCTAAAGCCTGTAAACCCTAAAACGTTAAACCCTAAAACCTAGAAACCTCGCAAATTAACATCTTAATCATGTTGAAACGACAAGATCATCCAACAAAGTAAGGAGATGGCGAATTCATGGGTCGCTGCATTGTTTTTTCAAAACCATATCAAGTTCGAGAGGAGTTTGAGTAGGTATTTCACAAAGGGACGTTAGTGGTGTAAAAATCCAAAAGGGAATGGAGAAAACGCCAAAAGGGCGAGATGGTGATGAGAATAGAGAGAGGAGCGGTAAAACAAAATGCAATGGAAATAGTGATGGGTTTCTAGGCATGCAGAAATTATAGCCTAATATTTAGGGATTCTGTAGTTAGCATTTAGGATTCTGTAGCTAGCATTTAGGGAAGTTATTTTGTAATTGACAACACATTAGATGATATGTGTACGTGCTGGCATATGTTGTCCATCTGTAGGATGAAGAGTAGAGATAGGGTAGTTTGAGTTTGAGTTTGAATAAGACTCTGTTTATTGTTATTCTATAAAGATTGTATTCTCTGATTTAGTAGAGCACAAGCAAATAAGAATAAGAAATAGATCAAAACCTGCAGTTGCATTTCTGTGTTCTGTTTAAGAGTGCTAATAATTTTCATGGTATCAGAGCAATGTTGGTGAAGTGCTGCTGCAGAGAAGTATCAGAAGTTTAAAGACAGAGATATGGCCACATTTGTTGCAGGAGATCCTCACAGGATGGTAGAACGATTTGATGGCGTTGGATTTAATCTCTGGAAGCTCAGAATGAAGATGTTGCTGCTTGAACAAGGATCTACTCAATATAGTTGAAGGGACTGAGACTAAACCCACCTAGGATGCAAATCTGATCAGTAAGTGGGAGTCAAAGGAAGGTAGGGCTTGTTCTTGTATACTTTTAAGTTTGAGTGATAATGTGCTTTTACATGTAAGTGAGGCAAAATCGAAAAGGAAGCTTGGGATCAATTAATCAAGTTATATGAATCAAATGATGTTAGCACAAGATTATATCTTAGAAGAAGATTTTTTCAATTAAAGATGCAGGAAACACAAAAATATCAGATTTCACAAATCAGTTTAAATCTCTCAAAAATCAATTGGCAGCATGTGGATCAGTGATTGTAGAAGAAGATGTTGTTATGTCGCTTCTTGGGAGTTTGCCAGAATCCTATTCTAGACTGGTAGTAGCGCTAAGCACCCAATCCAATTTGGATTTGACAAAAGTAATAGCAGCACTACTTCAAGAAGAAATCAGAAGGAAGGATGGGGGCATGAATGATGAGAATCCTACAACATTGTTTTCAATAGGATATAAGGGAAAAGCAAAAAGGAAGAGTGACAACAAATCTCATCCCTCCCAGTCCAATGTCTCAAAGAATGGTAAAGACACAAAGGAGGAGAAAAATAAGGGAAATTGCTTTCATTGTGGAGCTCCTGGGCATTTTAAGAAACAATGTCGAAAGTGGTTAGCATGGGTAGAAGAGGTAAAGAAAAGGAAGGCTGCTTGAAGCTAACATGACCTCAAGCAATGACCAAGAAAATTTGTTTTCGGTTGTCACAACCCCAAGTTCTGATGTTTCTAATTGCTGGTATTTAGATTCAGGAGCAACTCAACATATGACACCTGAGAGAAGTTGGTTTATGGCATATACAGAAGCACCCAAGAGTAAGACTGTCAATCTTGGAGATGATAGCAAATGTGAGATGATCGGAATTGGAGATATTCCATTGCAAATGCCAGATGGTGGATACAAGAAAATCTAGAACGTATGGTATGTACCTACTCTAGTAAAAAGTCTTTTATCAGTGAGCAAAATTACCGATGCTGGCATAATTGTACAGTTTGACAACGCAAGGAATGTGTCCTAAAGGATGTTGAAGGAGTAATTGTTGCTACGGGAATCAGAGATGGCAATTTGTACAAGTTATGTGCAGCAGTACCTAATGTGGTGTTAACAACAACAAATAATGAAATATCTGATTCAGTTCTTTGGCATCATAGATTCGAAATGCAAATCCTCATTCGCTTCAATAATAAAATATCTCGATTCAAGATTTTAATTGGCATCACCAGAGTTGGGAGTGTGTGAAGGCCGTTGCAAAAGCAACTCATTCGCTTCCCAAAGAAAGGAGCAACACGAGCTAAGGAGCAAATGGAACTTGTACATTCAGATATTTGTGGTGCAATGCAAACAATGTCACACAATGGGGCAAGGTATTTTATTACCTTTATTGATGATTCCTCTAGAATGACCTTTGTTTATTTTATCAAAAATAAATCATGTGCATTAGAGATGTTTAAGGTTTTTAAAGCATTTGGTGAGAAGCAGTCAGGAAAACCTTTGAAACGACTCAGATGTGATAATGGGGGTGAATATACCTCAAATGCTTTCAAAATTTTATGTGCAAAAGAAGGTATCAAACTTGAGTATATTGTTCCTTATTCACCGCAACATAATGGTGTCACTGAAAGAAGGAATAGGACTCTTGTTGAAAGTGCTAGATGCATGCTTAAGAGTAGTGGATTATCTAATGTTTTTGATGGGTCAAGTAAGCTCCAAAGCAACATATATACAAAATAGGTTGCTAACCGCATAAGAAGACGCCTTATGAGGCATGGCATGGAAGCAAGCCAAGTGTCAATGATTTAAGAATTTTTGGTTGCATAGCATATGCACATATACCAGATGAAGAAAGAAAGAAGCTAGATGACAAAAGCAAGAAGTGTATAATGGTTGGATACAGTTTGAATTCGAAGGGATATCAAATTTATGATCCTATAACACATGAGATTCTAGTCAGAAGAGACGTCATTTTTGACGAAAATTCAGTTTTGCACAAATCAACAGAGATGGAAAATGATAAGGATTCAAACAAGGCCTTATGATTTCGATCTGATGAAGAATCTGAGGATGAGAATTCTACTCCAAAGAAGACCATTCAGCCACACACCCATAGAAGATTAACAAGGAGAGCAAAGAACTTCAGATCAACAAGACTACGGAAACTCACTCAAAAGGCATCTAAATCATATGCACTTAGTGTAGAGGTTGATGAACCACTCAGTGTTCAAGAAGCACTTCAAAGTATTTATGCAGCAGATTGGAGGCAAGCAATGAATGTTGAATATGAATCGCTCATAAAAATCAAACATGGGAACTCACGATTCTTCCACCTGGAAGGAGAGTGGTTGGATGCAAGTGGTTATTCAAACAAAATTACAAGTCTGATGGGTCGATAGACCGCTACAAGGCTCAATTGGTGGCAAAAGGATACACCCAAATTGTAGGTTTGGATTATCATGACACCTTTTCTCCTGTAGTCAAGATAACATCCATCAAAATTTTGTTAGCAGTGGCAACCTTGGATCTTCATGTACATCAGCTAGATATAAAAACTACATTTTTAAATGGATTCTTAAAGGAAGAAGTTTATATGGAACAACCAGAAGGCTACATACAAGAAGGAAAGGAGCAGTTAGTATGCAAGCTTCAGAAAACATTGTATGGACTGAAACAGTCTTCAAGAGCATGGTATGAGCGTATTGATGGGTTTCTCCAAAATGAAGGATATGTAAGTTGCAATGCTGATTCGAATGTCTACATAAAGCATATTGGTGAGTCTCTAGTCATCTTAGCTTTATATGTTGATGACACCATCATTATGAGTAATGATTTTAAGATGTTAGGCATGTTTAAGTCTCAATTAGCTGCAGAATTTAAGATGACTGATCATGGTGAGATTCATTATTGCTTGGGCATTCAAATTTTAAGAGATAGGGAGAAGAGAAAATCCATCTTAGCCAAGAGAGGTACATTAGGAACATTCTCAAGAAATTTGGGATGGAAAATTGCAAGCCAGTAAGTACTCCAATGGAAGTAGGAAACAAAATTTCACTAGACATGTGTCCCAAAACACAAGAAGAAGAAAGTTATATGAGTATGGTTCCATATCAAAATGTTGTTGGGAGCCTAATGTATGCAATGGTTTCTAGCAGACCTAATATTGCACATGTTGTAAGTATTGTGAGTCAATATTCTAGCAATCCTGGGCCACAACATTGGGCAGCAGTTAAAAGAATTTTTAGATATCTACAAGGAACAACTAAACATGGAATAAGATTCAGTGGGAGTTCAGAAAATTCTCTGCAACTTACTGGGTATTGTGATGCAGATTGGGCAGGGGACGTTGATAGTAAAAGATCAACTTCAGGGTTCTGTTTTATCCTTGGTGGAGGTGCAGTGGGCAAGTAAGAAACAACGATTTGTTTCTCTCTCCAGTGCAGAAGTAGAATATATAGCAACATGTCAAGCTATAAAAGAATTGATTTGGTTGAGAATATTGTTGCAGGACATCGAGGTTACTCAATCCCAACCAACAATATTAAAGTGTGACAGCCAAGAGTTGCATAGCCATGACAAAGAATTCGAAGTATCATGGGAGAGTTAAACATATAGGGATACAATACCATTTCATCCATGAACAAATTGAGAACAACACTATCAAAATGGAGTACTGTGCAACTGAGATGATGGTGGCGGATGCATTGACAAAGGCATTACCAAGAAATAAGTTTGAGTTTTGCAAAGAAGGATTCGATGTGATACAAGCTGGTTGACAAATATTTGGCTAAGTGGGAGTGTTAGACATGCAGAAATTATAGCCTAATATTTAGGGATTTTGTAGTTAGCATTTAGGATTCTGTAGCTAGCATTTAGGATTATGTAGCTAGGATATTTTGTAATTGACAACACATTAGATGATATGTGTACGTCTGGCATATGTTGTCCATATGTAGGATGAAGAGTAGAGATAGGGTAGTTTGAGTTTGAGTTTGAATAAGACTTTGTTTACTGTTATTCTATAAAGATTGTATTCTCTGATTTAGCAGAGCACAAGAAAATAAGAATAAGAAATAGATCAAAACCTGCAGTTGCATTTCTATGTTCTGTTTAAGAGTGCTAATAATTTTCAATGGAAATAGTGATGGGTTTCTAGGCAAAGGCAAGAAACTCACTAAGCGAACAAAGGCACCGGCAGAAACTCACGGATGCAAACAATGGCAATGGCAGTGGCGTGGAAAATGGTAATGAAACGAACACGAGCAATCAAGAGATGCAAGTCAAAAGGATTTACTCAAAAACAAGAACAAAGTCTAGGGAATAGCTTTCAAGTCCGTAAGCGAGCCGAGGCAATTATTGTCAATAATAATATTTATGTAAGTTATTGAGGGATTGAATAAGGGTGCGAGATGTTTTGTATTCGAACATTTGTGAAATGATGAATATTTAATTTTGTAAATACTATTCTAGCATCATCTCTTCTACAACAAGAAGAGAAATGTTTTAGATTGGTTGTGTGTTGGAAAAATCAAGTCTCTTTTTAATAGGCATGTGAAAAATCAAGAAGAGAAATATTTTAGATTGCTTGTGTGTTGGAAGTTAATGAATTCTCCAGTATTCTTATGTCCATATACATTTTATTAATAATATTTAACTGTAACGAATGAAATATGTTGTTACCCTTAGAATGTGTGTCGGATTTTTATTTTTTTCTTAAAACAAAACATATATTTTGGTTTTGAAGTATTTTATTTTTTCATTGTCTATAGGCACTACAAATTCCAATCAATAAGTGTTGGGATTTGAAAAATGGTGTCTTTCTTTTTGTAAGTTTTAAGTTGGTTTTTTAAAACCTAAATATCAATTCCTCATATAATATACTCAAACACTTGAATAGTCCAAGGAATTGTGAATGTTTTCATGAGACATTGGTAAGAGGTGGAGTCACCGGAAAATGTCATCTACAAAATGCTCTCTCTGCAAAATGTGTAATCATGTAAATGACATGCAAACTGCTTACGACTAAATGCTTGTTTTAAAATAAGAGATTTGAAACTGGTATTTTTGTAATCGCTCTAGTAGATATGTATACAAGATATGGAAGCTCTGCATTTGGCATGTGAATTATTTGACTAAGTGCAAGCAGAAATGTGGTTTGGTGAGCTGCAATGACAACGTAATATGCACCACATGAGATGAAAAATGCAATTAACAGTGTGTAAAGTTAGACTCCAACTTTTGTCAAGATCCTCCCACCTCTTACAAAATGGGAGATTTAGTACCGGTCATAGACATCCATCAAAGTATAATAGAATACTGATTTTTTTCAATGTAGTTGTGAGTGTCTTGTGGATCGCAATGAATGTAAGATATGCATTAAATGGTCTATCCGAAAAGGCCTTCCACTCTTTCAAGCAAATGCATAGAGGTGTTAAGACTAATTCCACAACCTTTGTCAATGTACTCTCGCTTATGCTAAAATAGAAGTTTAAAAACACAATGTATCAACATCTATCAATATACAATAGAAAGTATATTTTTGTTAAATGTTGTAGTTGTTAATGTTTGTAGACATTTATAGAAAATGTTAACACATACAAAAGCAAATAAACTGTTTAACTAAAATATATATATATATATAAAGAAACTATATTTTATATATAATGTATGTTTGGAGTTTATACCGAGATAGTGACATGTTAGAGATCTTGCATATTTAAGAATTTTCAATATTAACATAAATATACTATTTTATTGCCGAAGTATCCACTATTTATGTGAGTGTACCATCTGCAGTGTAGTACTTGTAAAATTCAATAGTTCTATTTTTTCCCAAAAACACAGATACTAAAGCTAGTAGGAGACTTGAACTAGGAAATGTAATGTTTCAAACTTCAAACAAAATAGTTAATACCCACCAATATTTATTAATGTAACTCTAACTCGTAGTTAGATATTAACTCTAGTGGCCTTGCAACGAAATGGACCATAAGTCGGAGAGAATAATATAGTTCACATGAGACTTCAGTCTTCTTGAAACCATTATTACATGATTGAGAATTGATGAAAGAAACAAGTAAAAATTTAAGAATCAGACATGCGATCTGTTTGGAATTTGAAGGGAATTAGCTTCCCGCACTTTTGCCATGAGGGCACTAGGACTACATTCATAGCAGCATAAGAAGAATAACAAATAAGAAAGAATCGATAATAAATAAGAAAGAATTTTGCAAATGACAAAATGAGTGAGAGTAAGAATGAGAAATTGAATCTGTATGCACTCACTCGGAGTTTGAAGGGAATTAGCTCCCCGCATTTTTCTCATAAATAAGCTAGGCTCGAACTAGCAGCAGCAATACAAAGCATAAGAAGGGCAAATGAGAAAGAATCTTGCAAATGAGGGCAAGTGCAGAGAGTTACAAAGAGAATGAGAAATGGAGTTTGTACATAATGAATGGAATTAGCTCCCCTACATTTTTCTTATAAGTGAACTAAGCAAAGCAGCATGAAAGGGATATCTATGGAGCCCCTTCATGGGACCATGGCGTTAGACTAGCGGCGAGCAAAAGCAGCATAAGCAGCTAAACAAATGAGAAAGAATCTTGCAAATGAAGGCAAGAGTGTGAGTGAGAATGAGAAATAGAATCTATAGTCCATTCAAAATTTGAAAGGAATTAATCGCCCGCATTTTCCTCATAAGTGAACTCGGGTCTAGACTAGCGAGAAGATAAGAAGAATGAATGAGAAAGAATTCTACAAATGA
Source organism: Taxus wallichiana var. yunnanensis (assembly GCA_018340775.1). Classification (NCBI taxonomy): domain Eukaryota; kingdom Viridiplantae; phylum Streptophyta; class Pinopsida; order Cupressales; family Taxaceae; genus Taxus; species Taxus wallichiana. The sequence goes on from CM031237.1 coordinate 417,815,955, forward strand.
GGGCGAGAGGGGAGTGAGAATGAGAAATAGAATCAGTCCTGTTTGAAATGTGAAGGGAATGAGCTCCCCGCATTTTTCTCACAAATAAGCTAGGCCTATACTAAGCAGCAAGAATAAAGACATTATAAGAAGAACAAATGGGAAAGAATCCTGCAAATGATAGGGAGAGTAGGAGTGAGAATGAGAAATGGAAAGAGCTCCGACCCGTGACTCATGTCCTGCGCACATGCTGTCCAAAGCGTGCTAAAGTCCGGCTTCAAAGATGTCCACAAAGTGGCTCCGTCTTCGACTCGCCTCGAGCCCTGCTGCAGCCGAGGCTTTCCCAAAGGCAAACACTGTTTTTAGCTTTTTACACACTCTCCAATATAATAAATTGGACTGATTGAACAATTTTTCAATAAAATATTGACAAGTATATACAATAAAATGGCGACCTAGTCCGGGGCAGTAATCGTACAAAAAATTATGGCCGGCAAATATTCAAAAGGATACAGTAATTTTTTAACCCGCAAATATTCAAAAGAAAACAGTGAATTTTTATTAAATTTTTGTTGACGTGATGTGAACAGGGACAGGCTGGGCTTGGCACCTTTGCAAGCATGTGCGTGAACTGGGGGTCAGGGCCGTCTGACATCAGCAAATGAGCCCCGCCTTTGGGCTTTGCTTTTGCACCATGTGCGCAGGACTTCAATAAAGTGTCGTGGCGCCCATGATGTCGCTCGTGGTGAGGCGGTGCCTGGAAAACTCCGGGTAGCAAAATGGGGAACATGACGGAGTGAGGGAGGGTGGAATTGCTGAGCGTATCTTCCCCGTGCGCCGGTGTTGACCACCAAAGATGGCCATTGGCATCTACATGTCCGCCATTTCATTAACCTTTGATGTTTCATTCACATTGCCGTTAATGTTATTGCACCGCTTGTAGTAGTTCCGCTAGTTTTCCGGATGATGCTTGCGCACCACTTTCAAAAAGTAAGACCGATAGCTGACATGAATTGACAGAGGAGGAACATAGATGAGGTGACTGCTAGCTGTTCAAAAATAGGTGGGCGGGAGAATTGGAAATTCAAATTTCAAATTTCAAACATAACTAAAATCCCTCACATTCCTTTATCCCTGGGGCACTTGTTGGGGACTTTAACAAAGAGGTACAATGTGTTCAAGCGAGAAGGTGCGATGGAATGGCTTCTACTCACTTGCTACATCGAAAGTGCAATATATTTCATTACAGGTACTATTTGAAAGCTGCAAGAGATGTAAAGGTTAAGAAACAATCAAATACATGGCAAGCATTTATTTAATAGACCAATGCAAGTAATTGTCTTCAACTAATACCGTTTGTTTTTCCAAATTACAGTTCTAAACAATGCTAATCATAAATTGCCTTTATTATACGCCTTTTAATGAGGATGTTTAGCAAAAATGTGAAAAGGATGGCAGTGAAGGTGTTCAAGGCAAATACATTGCTAATGAGATAATGAACAATAGTGTTAATTTGAACTTTGTTACGCTAAATTTGATAAAATGTTTGTATGCAGAGAATGGAATGGCTGCTAAAGAACGTGTGGTAGCATTCATAAGAAGAAATAGCATATCTTTGTTTTTCTAATAGGATTTTTCTTCTTGCATATAACAGGCACTACTTCTAGCAATGTAATTAGAGTTTGGAATAAATTTTCCTGCTTGTCAATTGAAATGTATGAAAGATGGGTTTATATCTTTCACAAGAGATTTTTCACATTTAGTATTTACGTGCTTTCTCCAACAAGATTAGCTGCCATTCTCACTTTACATGCTCTATGGCGAATCTTTGTTTAGTAAATATTTTAAATGCTGAGTAAATGTAATAGTTCCATTCTTTTTAGCTGATACATCTATCAAATCTTAGACATTACCAAAATACCTTCATAATAAGCTAGTAAGTTATGACATATTAATCTCCCATGGGTCATTAAAACAAGATACATGGCGCTTGGTATTATGATGTAATGTCTAACACAAAATATAGATCTAAATTATAACTATGAGACATGGGAATGGAAAATAACTCCAAAACATACACTTTGATGAACTATATGTTACTTTGTTTAAAGAAATAAAGCATAATTTTTAATTTCTTAAATAATATTAAGTGTACTGAGACAATTATATGTGTAGACACCTAAAATATGCTTACACTTAGCATTTCATCCAATTCAACCGATTAACGATACTTTGTTAATTCCCCATTCTTCGCTCCATTCTCGATGCCCATTTACGACACCTTCTTGGTCGTATTCCTCCTATAAATCATCTAATTTGGTTAATATCTCTCTTATTAGCTAAACATTCCTCCTTTTGACCATTCAGAATCTCCCTAGTTCTCTCTAGACCACTTCTATTGGCTTCCTAGGCTATCTATCAGTCACAATTGGTTATCCAGACCCCTCCTAACTCTCAATGAGTCTCTAATCACTTGTTAATCGAGTTTAACTAGCCTAAACCCTAGTTAACTAGCCTAAACCAATCTTAACTAAGCCTAAAGCATGTTTATCCTAATCTAATCCTAAAGTGCTTTTTAGACTTTAGTCCCACATGCACCCAAATTCCAAATTCTTCCAAACCAAAAACTATAAATACAAGGCTAAGCCTACCCATTCAAAACACACAACTTTACATAAGATAAAGCCAAAACTATTAGGAAATAAGAGATAAAATATGCGTAATAATCCCTCACGAATCGCAACAATAGAAACTAATATGCGAAATCATTACACTCTGAAATAAAATTGCGTAATAAAATAACACAACACAAAGAGACAAAAGATTTAACGTGGTTCACCCAATTTGGGCTACGTCCACCAAGAATCATTTGCTCGGATTTTATTACAAGTCATCGCTCTCTCAATACAATACCTGTGATCCGTTTGGAGCTATGCTCAACAAACTCTATAGAATTCACAAACAATTCAAAGCACATCTGCAATGTTCTTCATATCTATATCATATGCATAAAACGATATAAATAAACAATCGCTAAGCGCTTTTACAAAACCGTGGGTATCAAAACCATGGGCAAAACCCGTCCCATAAACCTATGGGTCAAAAACTCTCAATATGAGAAGAGCACGTTTCTGATATGTCGGTGCATTTTTCGAGGCCAAAAAGATTTACGCCTAAAAATTCGGGGCTCCGCCTAGACCCCCGCTCGGACCCACCTGCCCCGAACCCCGGCGACGATACATGAAAAGTGTATAAGATACTTTAGTGTACAGCTTCAACACTTTCACACATGAAAAAGAGTCCACAACATAACAATCTCCCACTTGAGACTAGTTTTCCTCTAAGCAAGCTTCTCAACCCTTCACTAGTTTCGTGAAGACCAACCAAAGCCGAACACAACTTCAGCTTTTCCTCAGACCACCTTGGTCATCATGTCTCGCAAGATTCTCGACCGGTATGAATATTCTCCAACTTCAACTTCTCTTCCTCCAAAGTTGTCCTCGATGAAATGGTACCTTAACTGTATATGTTTTGTCCTAGAGTGGAAAGCAGAGTTCTTAGCTTGGTGTATAGCACTCTGACTATCACTATGTAACTTTCCTTCCTCTTGCTTATGCCCCAACTCCTCAAGTAATTGTTGTAACCAAATCATTTCCTTGCTTGCCTCTGTGGCAGCAACATACTCAGCCTCCGTGGTTGACAAAGCCACCAATTTCTATAGTCATGAAATCTAGCTTACTGTTGTTCCACCTACAGTGTAAACATAACATGTTGTGCTCCTCCTACTGTCTACATCTCCAGCCATATCTAAATCTACATAACCACGTAAAGTGGTGTCTCGATCCACAGTAGCACAAAATTGTCCCCATGGTCCCTCTCAAATACTAAAGGATCCACTTTACTACTTGTCAGTGATCTCTACCTAGATCACTCATAAATCTACTCACCGCTCCCACTGCATGGGCAATATTAGGCCTAGTGCACACCATGGCATACATCAAACTACCAACTACTGATGAGTAAGGTACCTTGGACATTTGGTTTCTCTCCTGCTCTGTCTTGGGACACTGCTCCTTTGATAACTTGAAATGGCCTGCCAAAGGAGTCCCAACCGGTTTAGCATCCTGCATATTAAACCTCTCCAAGAATTTCTTAATGTACTCTTCCTGAGATAAAGTCAGCTTCCGTTCCTTCCTATCCCGAGATATCCTCATACCAAGGATTTGTTTGGCTGCCCCCAAATCCTTCATAGAAAAGGATTCACTTAGCTACTTCTTGAGTACTTTTATTTCTTGCATGTTTTTACCTGCAACCAACATGTCATCCACATACAGACAAAGGATAATATAACTGCCATCCTCAAATTTCTTTGTATACATGCAATGGTCAAAATGACATCTAATATAACCTTGCTCCATCATGAAGCTATCAAATTTCTTATACCATTGACGTGGAGCTTGTTTCAAGCCATACAAGCTCTTCTTCAGTTTGCACACCATCTCCTCTTTACCTTTGACCTCATAGCCCTCTGGTTGCTGCATATATAGTTCCTCCTCCAAATCACCATGGAGAAATGTAGTCTTTACATCAAGTTGTTCTAAGTGCAAGTCTTCTGCTGCAACTATTCCTAGAAACAGTTCTAATAGAAGTCATTTTTACTACAGGAGAAAAAATCTCATCAAAATCTATACCTTTTTTCCGAGCAAACCCCTTTACCACCAACCGGCCTTGTATCTTTTCTTGCCTCCTTCTACCTCTTTGACTCAACAACCACTTGTTCTCAGTAATGCTCTTTTTCATTCGGGTAGCTTTACCAAATTCCATGTCCGGTTCTCATGAGAGCCCGATGCTCCTATCCATGGCTTGCTCCCACTTCTTCCCGGCATCTACCTCGCATTGCTTCATCAAAGCTCTTTGCTCTCCACTATCAAGTGAGTAATAAATAATAAAGAGAAAGTGAAAACGTTCAAGTTCTCTTCTTACTCCTAGAAGACCTCCTCAATATAGGAGTTTGGGGTTCCCGCTGAGGGGGTTCCCGAACCGATTCATGTGTCACTTTCCCATCCGTAAGGTCCTCTACCGATGCATATTCTTTCTTGGATTCTTCACTGTTTTCCTGCAATCGCAGCTTATACATGGAGTCATTAAAGACCACATCCCTAGATCGAATGATTTTCTTGTCCTTAATACTCCAACATTATATCCAAAGTCATCACCACCATAACCAATGAAAGTACATTTTTCCGATTTAGCCTCTAGCTTGGTCCTATCATCCTTGTCTATATGAACAAACACCTCACATCCAAAGACTCTAAGAAATGAATAATCAACTTTCTTACCATACTAAGCCTCCTCGTGTATGCCTCCATCCAAGGCACTTGAGGGACCCTCTGCTTATCAAGTACACAACAGGCTCACCGCTTCGCCCAAAAATAAAGAGGCATTCCCGCATGTATCCTCATGCTCCTAAAGACGTTCCATTATTGTTCTGTTCATCCTTTCGATACCCCATTCTCACGCATGGAGTTCCCGAACCGCCTTTTACCTCGCGAATTCCATTCTTAGAATGGTAATCATCAAATTCATTGCTGCAATACTCCTCCATTATCCGACTCCGAGACATTTTAACTTAAGACCTGTTTCATTCTCTACCAAGGCTTTCCATTTAACAAAAGTATCAAATACATCAGATTTGTTTCTAATACAATAAACCCAAACTTTCCTTGTTGCATCATCAATAAAAGTAACATAATAACTTGAACCCCCAAGAGATGATACCTGAGTTGACCCCACACATCAGAATGCACCACTCTAACTTACTCTCTTTCTTTGTAGGTCTAACCTTGAGAAACCTTACTCGCTTCTATTTCCCATATATGCAGTCCTCACAGAACTCCAAACCTATTTCTGTATATTTAGGAAAATCCTTCTTTATGATCTCCATGCCCTTATGGCTCATATGACCGAGCCTATAGTGCCACAATGTTGTATCTACTTCTGAAGCCACAAGATTACAAACATTAGTGTTATAAGTGGTTAAATACAAGGTTCCAAACTTCTTACCTCTTGCCACCACAAGAGCACCCTTGGTAACCTTCCAAGAGTCCGCTGTAAATATCACAATACAACCATCACTTCCCAACTGCCCTGCCGATATCAAATTTTGTTTTAATGTAGGCGCATGTTTGACATCATTCAATAGCCAAGTATTCCCATTCTGCATCTTAACCTGAACATAACCTTTTCCAACTATGCTTGCAAGGCTCATCATCACCAAGAAAAACATGCCCAAAATCTCCTTGAACATAATCAACAAAATAATGCCTATGTGGAGAAGCATGGAAAGAAGCCCCCGAATCTAAAACCCAAGATTCAATAATATTGTGCAAAGAAAGAATCAAAGCGTCCTGACATACATTACCCGTTGCCACATTTGCCTCCTTGTTTTATTCCTGTTCTTTCTTCTTATCCCGAAGCTCCCAACATTCCTTCTTTTCGCATGCCCAGCTTTCCACAATTCCATAGATACAATCTTGTTCTTGGATTTTGACCTTGCCCGATCTTTTGATTTTCCACGGTTTCCTCTATTCTTCTCTCTCCTCTAATTTCCACTGTCAAAGCATTCCCTCAAGTAAGATTCCCAGAGCTTTTTCTTCACATTTCCTCCTTAGAATCACCCCTACAACATCCTCAAACTTCAACTTCGAGTTAGCTAGAACCGAGTTACTTACCGCCATTACTGTGCTATTCCAACTCTCGTAAAGAGCACAGAATTAATAAAGCCCTAACTTCTTCATCAAATTCTATCAGAATCGAAGCTAGCATATTCACAATCAGTATTGAAATCATTTAAATGATCTACTACTGAACTATTCTCAGACATCTTCATATTAAACAAATTTTTCATTAAAAATATCTTGTTAGAGGCAGAGGGTTTTTCATACAACTTCTCTAATGCATCCATTAGATCTTTTGTCGTCTTTTCCTTTGAAACATTAAATAATACCGAAGATGCAAGACACACTGATCATTCCAAGTGCCTTCCGATCCAACAAATCACATTCCGCATCTGTCATACTCGAGGGTTTGTTCACCTTCTTAGACAACGGAGTATAAAGATCCTTCTGATAAAGGTAATCTTCCATTTGCATCTTCCAAAGATCAAATTTTGCCCGTTGAATTTATCAACCGTAGATCTTCCATCATCTCGCCATAGCTCCCACTCAAGATAAAACTTTCCCCGTGATTCAACACTTCAAAAAACCAAACCAGCTCGATACCAATTGTTAGGAAATAAGAGATAAAATATGCGGAATAATCCCTCACAGAATCGCAACAAAAAGAGAAACTAATATGCAGAAATTATTACAGATCTGAAATAAAATTGTAGAATAAAATAACACAACACAAAGAGATAATATTTAACGTGGTTCACCCAATTTGGGCTACGTCCACCAGGAATCACTTGCTCAGATTTTATTACAAGCCACCGCTCTCTCAATACAATACCCAGTGATCCGTTTGGAGCTATGCTCAAAAAACTCTATAGAATTCACAACCGAATTCAAAACACATCTGCAATGTTTTTCATATCTCTATCATATGCATAAGACCATATAAATAGACAATCGCTTGCAGCTTTTACAAAACTATGGGTATCAAAACCATGGGCAAAACCCGTCCCATAAACCTATGGGTCAAAAACTCGCCAATATGAGAAGAGCACGTTTCCCGATATGTCGGGTGCATTTTTTCGAGGCCAAAAACAATTTACGCCTAAAAAAAAAATGGGCGCGCCCCAAACCTTATACGGGGCTGCCACCCCGGACCCCGCCGGGGCCTGACACTGCCCCGAACCCCGACGACGATACATGAAAAGTGTACAATACTCTTAGTGTATAGTCTTCAACACTTTCACACATGAAAACAGCTCCACAACATAACAAAAACAAGTCTAAGAAAGCCTAAGAGCTCATTTGCATTAGCCAAGCTAATAAGGCATTTGATCTTGGGTCATCCACCATTAAAAATAGCTTCATCTTGCACCCATGTTAGGTTAGTAATGGAATAGCTAAACTTGACCATGTAGTCATTTAGTGAGATACATTCACCCTCATGGAGTAAACAACAAACCGATTGCTTAAGTCTTTAGTAGGCACATTTTGTTAAGCTTTCAAGAATAACGGTTAATGATGTTTGCTAGATTTCTTGTTTAATTCAAGTTTACATGCATGCAAATAGGATTCCTTGCTCATTTCTTATCATATGGTCCATTGAGGAACTTTGCACAAAGCTTTGGGGTCTTGCCCCATATCCATAGCTCTTTGCAAAATATTTCAATGAACACATTTGGCATGCCTGGTGGGACACTTATGTCCATCCTCCATTAATGGAGGTCTTTTGAGTTCTTCAAAGTCCATTTTCAAGTTTTTTAGTTTAAATCACTTGTTATTTCCTCATTTTTATTTTTAATATTGGATAAATGACCTTCATTTACATATATTTTGTGGGTTTGACATAGAAATAGGAAGCTTTGACTAACTACTAACCTGTTCGCTCTTGAAAATTTGAAAATCCATGTTTTTACAGATTTTCACAAGGCATGCGTAGGCGTTGTAAAGGGGCGCGTATCCGTTGAAACAGGCACGTACCCATCATTCTGGGTGCATCTGCATCGATGTTCTGTGTTTTTCTATGTTTTTGGGTGCAAAAATTTACGCGCACGCTGCACCATTGAAACAAGTGGGTACCCGTCGTTATGGGCGCGTCTGCATCGTTGTTCTGTGTTTTTTTGTGTTTTTGAGCGCAAAAACGCCTATGCGCACACGCACTCGCTTGAAACAGTGCGTACTCCGTCCTTCTCGGGCACATATGTGTCACTGTTCTATGTTTCTAGGTGCAAAAATGCCTACGCGCACGCTGCATTCACTGAAACAATCGCATACCTATCATATTGGGCACGTCTATGTCGGATTGCATTCACCACCAATCTTCCGGAGGCCATAACTTTTGCTCCCGAGCTCAAAACGACTCGTTTTTGTTGCGTTGGAAAGGTATTGAAGAGAAATACATAGTGAAATCATAAAATTAGGATTTAGACTTATAGAAAAATTATGGTTTACATTATTAGGTAAATATTCATTTTCTAGCATGTCTTAAAGTCTGAATTTTTTTTTTTGGCCACTCTAACAAATTGATAGGTTTTGTGACACTAATAATTTGTTTGCAGGGTTATTTTGGTCATTGTTTGACTAAATTAGTTAAGTGTTTTTCATTCCTTAGCTTGAATTGGGATTTGTAAAAAGTGTGTATGCTCTCTCCTCGCGCTTTCCAAAGCGATCTTGGAGATCAAAAACACTTGCACAAATTCTATTTTTTATGTTAAAAACACTTGCTTTTAAAGGATAAAGTAACATTTTTATGTGCTTTTAGTAGGATTTCCACTTTGTGTATGCTCTTCCTTCGCGCCTTTGGGTGATCTTAGGAATCAAAAGCAAGTGTGAGTTCTCTTTTACCTCAATCGGCGAACCAGAAAACTACTAACCAACTTGTTGTCTATAGAACCTTACGTTGGTCAAAGAAAGGTGTTAAGAATGAAGTGAAAACTTCTAATACACGTGTGTTTGCAGATTGCCAAATGGTGTGCCACTTTTGAAACCACATTAAGATTAAAAAAGATAAAAAACACACCATACTCAACACACTATATTGCAGGTTTCGGAAAAGGGTAAGTCCCTCTCCGCTTAACTAGAACGTAACCCCTTTGGCATAACACCTTAAGCTATAACAATGGGGGTGGTTCCAGGAACCCCAAAGTAGTCCACCGCTAAGTAACCTCGTGGACAAAATGGGAAGTGCCTCGCTTAACCTACTTGACTAGTGATTCCTTGTGAGATAGTGTTACAAATTGTCCCTATGTGCGATTCTTTTAAGTACATGATGGACACATTTACTGCCCACTATGCTTAAAGGAAGCTAAGTCAAGATACTCCCAAGATAGTCAGGACTGTTTGGGTAAATCGTCCCGCTCGTGGATAATTTTGTAACACCTAGTTGAGAGAACTTATTAAGGAAACCATTTTGTCTGGAGGCCAACTTTACTAGTCCATGCGCGTCGTTTTGCCATCACAAAGTGATAACTTGTTTGGATTCAACATCATGTTTTTCGAACACGGTAACGAACTCATCCCAAGTTTGATCTGAGTGTCTTTCATCACGAATCTAGACAAGCATATTACTTAGCTTAGCTTCCTTCTCATTTTTTAAATGAGGCGAAGCTCTGCCCAAAGTGAAACTAAGTCTATTTTCACATATTCTTGATCTACACCCATGTGTTCGTACTTTCCATTGGAAGTCGAACAGAGGCATACTTTACGTGTCATGTCAAAGATTGTGCTAGCCGCTTTTTTATACGTTTACACTCATCCATGTTTGTAGATGGTGTTAAACGACTAAAGTAGGTAGGTACATTTTCACATCTTTGGCAGTCCTACGATCTTGACTTCAGGATCCTCATCATTGTTATGGGTCGGTTTTGTCATTCTGTCTCTCCCCTAGTTTGTCGACTTTTGCTTGCATTCTAGGTCGTTCAATATTGGTATTTACATTGCGTCTCCCATTCTTTGGGCACGTAGTATAAATCCCTCTATTGCGCGGTTACGCTGCTTGCATTATCACAAACTTCTTGTTATACCTTCTACTTGATTTTAGTTTAGACGTCATCTGGGTCTCTTGACGAGTGTTGATACTACATTATATATACCGCCATGATTTTGTCTTGATATCGACACCTTTCTTGCTTGGTTGAGATATCTAGATAACATTGTTACGATATATCTAGTTACGACGTCCACTTTTCAAAACACTTAGCTTTCGTCGATACTCGAGTTAGTACTAGGTATACCTTGTGTGGAGGTCGCGATTGGCTCCTTGTTACTTACACCTTGTTCATTTTGAACTTGATGTAAGTATTGACATGGTGTGGATCATCTTTGCATTGGGTTGTCATTTTGCACACACATTTTACATAGGGAGTATTTCCTTATTGATTGGATTTGTGTTTCACACTTGCGTGATTGTTCCTTGTGATTATTCATTCAGAAAACTTGTTTTCTAGGACAATCCTTTTTGATCTCATCAAGATTATGTCATCATGATGTCTATTTTCCTTAGACCTTCTTCGGAAAATCACACATGCATCTCCGTACGTACTGAATGTCTAGTTGGCTACCATTGTGCTGCCCAAATCGACATGGGGCCTTCTTCACTTTGAAGAAGTTTGATTGCACTATCTAGGTCTAGACATTTGTGCTTAAACGATGCCAACAATGACTGACTATCACGCAGTTCCTCACACTTACGACAAGTGGGAACCTAGGTTTAGGCATTCACATCAAAAGATACCCTTTACGACTAAACCTCGTTTGGTTCTTCATGCTAGAATTCCCACCTGGATACCCTATTCCCCACCTTCAACTCATAGTCGGTGGTATGGTTTGGATGCTTCTGATCCAAATTATTATTCAGTTTCCCCCAATCTTCTTCCGATTCAGATCCAAACTACCATTCGGATTCCCACTCTTCTTCTTAAGATTCGATCCCAACTATTGTTCGGATACCCCTAGATCAAATCCTGAATCACGGTCCTCCCTTCCTTCGCAAGACCTTTATTCCAACTCACATCAATGATGTCTTCCTCCTTTGAAGACTTGTGTGACTCCAAGTTCCATCAATCGAACATATAATTTGGTTCTTGAGTCACGGTCCTCCCTTTCTTCGCAGGACCTCCTTCATCAATCGTCTCAACGACCTCTTCCTCCATCGACGAGTTCCATGACTTGGGTTACCTCTAGTCATTCATCTAATTCAACTCCTACATTGCAACTTAATGGATGGCTATGCAATCCTACTTTCCAACCTACATTACATCGTCTTCTAGAGTCATGGTCGAAGAACAAAACCTCTACTGATTGATTTATCTCAGGATAAAGGACCAATCAGACTACACAAAGATATCCCTTTAGAGGATTGCAAACAAGGTTTCTTTCTTGAACTCGATACACTCGTGTATGGGGAGGAAGAGTTTGATTCCTTTTATCATAACATAGAGGAAGAGCCTAAGGTCATGGAACTTGATTCTTCTTCTGTTATTCCATCTTCACCTTCCTCTGAACATGATGAGATGTTGGGGTCTAGCATTGATCCATGGCCTATCTTCTCATTACCCAATCATTCCTTATCTATCATCATTCCTCAATCAAAATCTTGCCTTGGCTCACCTCCTGGTAGCCCATCGTCTTCTTCTATCTTGGGGCCACATCCTAGTAGCCCTCCATTTTCTACTTATGGGTCACCTCCTGGTAGCCCATTACCTTCTATTCTTGGGCCACGTCCTAGTAGCCCTTCATCTTATTCTATCTATGGGACACCTCCGAGTAGCCCCTACTCATCGATACTTGGGCCACACCCTAGTAGTCCCTCACCCTCATCTTCTATTCTTGGACCATGTCCTCGTAGCCCAACTTCTTCCATCTTAGGGCCATATCCTAGCAGCCCTTCATCATCTTCTATTGGTGGCTCACCTCCTGGTAGCCCATCCTCTTCAATTCTTGGACCGTATCCTTTTCATCTATCACATATTTCTTCTATCAATGTTTGTGGCAAGCCCACTACCATTTCTATCATTCCTTTCATCAATCATAAATGTTTGCTTTCTTCTCCTTCTCGGGATCAGAAAAGTCATGTGTCAGCTTATAAAAAACCCAAATAGGTTCATTATCAAGCTCAAGTCAAAACTTCCAAGAGCTCTAAAGCTCCCAACAAAGTAAATGATCTTAAGGTTAAAAATCAAACACGATTCAAGAATGCACATCAATGTAACCATCAAGTATGGCATAAAGTGCATAAACCTTTGGATAGGGAACTCCAACTCCCGCATACAAAATCCGTGTTTCAAGATAAATCGCAGTCTTTTGTTGAGTATGAGCTCACCACAATCATCGACATCGGAGATAACATGACTCTTGATAAACAATCACACTTAGTCTCCCTTATTAAGGAACTCGCAGACATCATTGTTGTTGGATCTTACCACGCAGAGTGACTTATTTGGTCCCACCTTTCCAAAAACTATCAAAAATCTAAAAATCAAAACAATGTAAAAATACAAAAACATGAGAAAACATTTCATAGAAAAATCAAAGGTACAAAGATCAAACATTGCAATCAGGTATTGCGTACACATGGATGTTTATTTCTTCCCTTTATTTCTCTTTTTGCAAGTCTTCCTATCATTTTTATCCCTTCGGTGATCTTTTGGTTAGCCTATTCGCACGTATTTTGCGACATTTATCTCTATGGTATCCGTTTGACCCTGGTCTTTTATCACCTTGGTAAATTAAAGAATGACTGACCTCTTAGAGATCCTATCACATTCAACATCTAATAAACTTATTGCGAAGAAATTTTAGACATATTTGTTGACACTAGCCAATGTCGTCATCACAATCACTTCCACCTCCTTCCATCAAGCCATTAGTGGTTCTTAACCCCTTGTCAAATAGGAGAGCTGAAATAAGTTTTTAGAAAGCAAAAGAATCAAAATCAATCAAAAATTCAAAATCTAAAAGCTACAAAGAAAAAGAAAATTGATATATAACTCTCTCTTGGGGTATTTCCAATAATCTCTATCGGGGCTATGGACGCCTGATTGCATAGAGAGCAATGTTGCGATTAGAATCAAATGCATCTCCGTGGGGCTATGGACGCTGGCTGGCAGCAGAGCAATGTACGGCTATCCTTCCACCCTCCATTCACAAATCACCTTTCAAATCAATCATTCCTACACATTGGCTAGGGTGTCTTCACTTGTTGTCTATTAAATCTTTCCTTCAAGAGGTAATTTAATTCCATGTTCACACACTGGATCTCTATGAGTAAATAGGATTAGTATGTTACCAAGTGTCTTTTTTTTGGACCTTGTTCAGACTCTTACTCTAGTCTGTATCTTGTCTCACGATTTGTGCCTTTGGCTAATCGCTTCTTCATCGCGAGCTTCTAAACTACATTCATATCACTCACATCATTCTTCTACTTCGTTCAGAACATCCATGTGTATAAGATTTCCTTTTTTGACATGTTTGTGGACACCTTTTTCCCCTTTCACAAATCCAATCTTCTCCTTCCTTTCTATCATGTGCTTTTAGGCCAACTTACGCTGGGGGCATCCTTGCTTCCTCTTAGCACTTCATTGGTTTACGTTCATCATCATGTTGAACCTATCCATAATGGCCTTGGGTCCCGCTTCTATCCGTGAAGAGTTTGCCTTTGAATACTCCCACCTAATCATTGGGGCATTTTCACATCTTCACCTTTCGCATGCGCGCGTGGCCTTTTGCCCTTGTACATCCCATCTATCGCTGGGGCATCCACGCTTCTTTGTCTTCCTGTACATAGTTTCAAAAAACTTTCAAAAATCAAAACATTCAAATATGTTAGAAAAATCAAAACATTCAAATATGTTCAAAGAAACATCAAAAACATTATAAATCATCCTATAAACGTCGCTCTTTGGTTCTCACCTGTTCATGTGCGCGACTCATGGATCACCCTGATCTACAATCACTTACGAAAGCTAGGCTACTTACTTCATCTGTACTCTGGGGCACAATGAGTTGTCTGGTACTATTTCGTAGTGCACATTGCTTTTCCATTGGACCAAAGTGTCCTCCGTTATTCCCCCGCATGTATCTTTGCTTGGGGCACCGTCGTTAACCCTTGTCGTTAATTCGAATAGGTTGGAACTAAAGCTTGATAACAAAAACATTGCATTATGTTTCTCTGTTAGGTTAGCTTGTTTACTTTATCGTATTGCAATGCATTTTGTATGTTGCATGGAGTTAGTGTTTTTTTTAGCAATGGACATTTGTTCGTATATGGATTTTCATGTCATACTACAATTTTGTTCATTCTTTTTAATAAAGACCAATGATGAAGATCTCTAGCAATATGATGAAAAATAAAGTTGTTTAAAAGGCACTGGATGGACATACTCCTTTTCTTCTATATCTTGTTTCTTTTCTTCTTCATCACACTATTCTTTCTTTTGTTCTCTTTCTGTCATCTTTTCAATCGTCAATCGAGTTCTTCTATCACCCCATCGAAAATCGAGGTGGCATCCTTCATTCCACTCATTTTTTTCTTCTATCCCTTCAAAATTTTCTACTTATTTATGTTTGTCTACTTTCTTTGAAGTGACGCCACTTACGCCACCCCAAAGAGGGGCAAATGTAGACACCTAAAATATGCTTACACTTAGCATTTCATCCAATTCAATGTTAGGAAATAAGAGACAAAATATGTGGAATAATCCTCACAATCGCAATGTGAGAAACTAATATGCAGAAAATATTACAGATCTCAAATAAAAGTGCAAAATAAATAACACAACACAGAGAGACAAGATTTAATGTGGTTCACCCAATTTGGGCTACGTCCACCAAGAATCACTTGCTCAAATTTTATTACAAGCCTCCACTCTCTCAATACAATACCTAGATCCGTTTGGAGCTATGCTCAACAAACTCTACAGAATTCACACCCAAATTCAAAACACATCTGAAATACATTTGCTTGTCTTTCTATCATATGCATAAGACCATATAAATAGACAACTGCTTAAGCAGTTTTACAAAACCATGGGTATCAAATAATGGGTAAAAACTAAACCGTCCCATAAACCTATGGGTAGCCGAAGAGGCGGTTTTACAAAACAATGGGTACCAAAACCATGGGCCCAAAAACAGCCCATAATGGTTACCCATTCCTCATGGGTTAATAAACCACCCATGAAAATTTGTTTGGGGCTTTGCCCCCAAACGCCCGACTCCACTCATCGGCGAGCGGGACCGCCGTAAAAATACCCAAGTGTAACACATGGAAGGTGTACCACACTCTAACATGAAAATAAGCTCCACAAACATAACAATCTCCCACTTGGAGACTAATTTCCACTGAGCAAGCTTCTCAACCCTTCACTATCATCTCGTGAAGGCCAACCAAAGCTAAACATAGCTTTAGTTTGTCCTCTGTGACCACCTTGGCCATCATGTCTGCAGGATTCTGATTGGTATGAATCTTCTCCAACTTCAACTTATCTTCCTCCAAAGATGTCCTGATGAAGTGATATCTCAACAGTATATGCTTCGTCCTGGAGTGGAAAGCAGAGTTCTTAGCTAGGTGTATAGCACTCTAACTATCACTATACAGCTTATATTCCTCCTGCTTATGCCCCAACTCCTCAAGCAATTGTTGTAACCAAATCATCTCTTTGCTTGCCTCTGTGGCAGCAACATACTAAGCCTCTATGGTTGACAAATCTAGCTCACTATTGTCCCACCTACAAAGTGTAAATATAACCTATCATGCTACTCCTACTGCCTACATCTCCACCATGTCTCGAATCTACATAACCATGTAAAGTGGTGTTTGATCCATCACCACAAAACTGTCCCCCCATGGTCCCTCTCAAATACTAAAGGATCCACTTTACCGCTTTGCCAATGCTCTTTACCTCGGATCACTCAAAATCTACTCACAACTCCCACTACATGGGCAATATCAGGCCTAGTGCACACCATAGCATACATCAAACTGCCAACTACTGATGAGTAAGGTACCTTGGACATCTGGTTTCTTTCCTGCTTTGTCTTGGGACACTGCTCCTTTGATAACTTAAAATGGCCTGCCAAAGGAGTCCCAACCAGTTTAGCATCTTGCATGTTAAACCTGTCCAATACCTTGTTAATGCACTCTTCCCGAGATAAATTCAACTTCCATTCCTTCCTATCCCGAGTTATCCGCATACCAAGGATTTGTCTGGCTGCCCCCAAATCCTTCATATCAAAGGATTCACTTAGTTGTTTCTTGAGTACTTTTATTTTCTTGCATGTTTTTACCTGCAACCAACATGTCATCAACATACAAACATAGGATAATATAACTTCCATCCTCAAATTTCTTTGTATACACACAATGGTCAGAATGACATCTAATATAACCTTGCTTCATCATGAAGCTATCAAACTTCTTATACCATTGACGTGGAGCTTGTTTCAAGCCATACAAGCTCTTCTTCAGTTTACACACCATCTCCTCTTTACCTTTGACCTCATAGCCCTCTTGTTGCATATATAGTTCCTCCTCCAAATCACCATGGAGAAATGTAGTCTTTACATCTAATTGTTCTAAGTGCAAGTCTTCTACTACCACTATTCCAAGAACAGTTCTAATAGAAGTCATTTTTACTATAGGAGAAAATATCTCATCAAAATCTATACCTTGTTTCTGTGCAAACCCCTTGACCACCAACCGGGCCTTATATCTTTTCTTTCCTCCTTTGTCTTTAACTTTGTACACCCACTTGTTCTGCAATGCTCTTTTGCCTTCCGGTAGCTTCACCAAATCCCAAGTTTGGTTCTCCATGAGAGACTTATGCTCCTCATCCATGGTTTGCTCCCACTTCTTACTGGCATCTACCTGCATTGCTTCATCAAAGCTCTCTGGCTCTCCACTATCAATGAGTAATAAATAATAAAGAGAAGGAGAAAAACGTTCAGGTTCTTTTCTTACCCTAAAAGACCTCCTCACTGTAGGAGATTGGGGTTCCTGTTGCGTAGGTTCCTGAACTGATTCATGGGTCACTTTCCCATCAGAAGATCCTCTACCACTGCATATTCTTTCTTGGATTCTTCCATGTTTTCCTACAACTGTTGCTTATACATGACTTTCTCATTAAAGACCACATCCCTAGATCGAATGATTTTCTTGTCCTTAATACTCCAACATTTAAACCCAAAGTCATCACCACCATAACCAATGAAAGTAAATTTTTCTGATTTAGCCTCTAGCTTGGTCCTATCATCCTTGTCTATATGAACAAACACCTCACATCCAAAGACTCTAAGAAATGAATAATCAACTTTCTTACCATACCATGCCTCCTCAGGTATGCCTCCATCCAAGGCACTTGAGGGTCCTCTGTTTATCAAGTACACAGCTTGTGCTCACCGCTTCTGGAACCGCTGCTTTTGCCTCGCGGATTCCATTCTTAGAACAGTAATCATTAAATTCATTGCTGCAATACTCCCCTCCATTATCTGACTTGAGACATTTTAGCTTAAGACCTATTTCATTCTCTACCAAGGCTTTCCATTTAACAAAAGTTTCAAATTCATCATATTTGTTTCTAATACAATAAACCCAAACTTTCCTTGTTGCATCATCAATAAAAGTAACATAATAACTTGAACCCCCAAGAGATGATACTTGATCCGCCCCACACATCAGAATGTACCAGCTCTAACTTACTGTCTTCTTCGTAGGTCCAACCTTGAGAAACCTTACTCGCTTCTGTTTCCCATATATGCAATTCTCATATAAATCCAAACCTATTTCTGTATATCTAGGAAAATTCTTCTTTATGATGTTCATGCCCTTATGGCTCATATGACCAAGCCTATAGTGTCATAATGTTGTATCTGCATCTGAAGCCACAAGATTACAATCATTAGTACTATTAGTGGTTAAATACAAGGTTCCAACCTTCTTACCTCTTGCCACCACAAGAGCACCCTTGGTAACCTTCCAAGAGTTAGCTGTAAATATCACAGTACAACCATCACTTCCCAATTGCCCCGCTGATATCAAATTTCTCCTTAATGTAGGCACATGTCTGACATCCTTCAATAGCCATGTATTCCCATTCTGCATCTTAACCTGAACAAAACCTTTTCCAACTATACTGCAAGGCTCATCATCACCAAGAAAAACATGCCCAAAATCCTCTTGAACATAATCAACAAAATAATGCCTATGTGGAGTAGCATGAAAAAGAAGCCCCTGAATCTAAAACCCAAGATTCAGTAATATTATGTAAAGAAAGAATCAAAGCATCCTGACATACATTACCCGATGCCACATTTGCCTCCTTGTTTTCTTCCTGTTGTTTCTTCTTGTCCCGAAGCTCCCAATAATCCTTCTTTGCATGCCTAGACTTTCCACAGTTCCAACATACAATCTTGCTCTTGGATTTTGACCTTGCCCGATCTTTCAATTTTCCACGGTTCATCTATCTATTCTTCTATCTCCCTCTAGTTTCCATCACAAAGAATTCCTCAAGTAGAATATTCCCAGCAGCTTTTTCTTCGCATTTCCTTGCTTAGAATCACCCCTACAACATCCTCAAACTTCAACTTCGAGTTAATTGAACCGAGTTACTTACCACCATTACTGTGCTATTCCAACTTTCGTAAAGAGCACAAAATTAATAAAGCCCTAACTTCTTCATCAAATTCTATTGAACCAAGCTAGCATATTCACAAATCGTATTGAAATCATTTAAATGATCTCACATTACTAAACTATTCTCGACATCTTCATATTAAACAAATTTTGCATTAAAAATATCTTGTTACAGGTGAGAGGGTTTTTCATACAACTTCCTAATGCATCCATTAGATCTTTTGTAGTCTTTTCCTTTGAAACATTAAATAATACCGAAGATGCAAGACACAACTAGATCATTCCAAGTGCCTTCCAATCTAACAAATCTCATTCTCGCATCTCTGTCATACTCGAGGGTGTGTTCACCTTATCGATAATGGAGTATAAAGATCCTTCGATAAAGGTAATCTTCCATCTCGCATCTTTCAAAGATCAAATTCTACCCGTTGAATTTATCAACCGTAGATCTTCCATCATCTCGCCATAGCTCCCACTCAAGATAAAACTTTCCTGCGAATTCAACACTTCAAAGAAACCAAACCAGTGCTCGATACCAATTGTTAGGAAATAAGAGATAAAATATGCGGAATAATCCCTTACAGAATCGCAACAATAGAAACTAATATGTAGAAAATATTACAGATCTCAAATAAAAGTGCAGAATAAATAACACAACAAACAGAGACAAGATTTAACGTGGTTCACCCAATTTGGGCTACGTCCACCAAGAATCACTTGCTCAGATTTTATTACAAGCCTCCACTCTCTCAATACAATACCTAGATCCGTTTGGAGCTATGCTCAACAAACTCTACAGAATTCACACCCGAATTCAAAACACATCTGCAATACATTTGCTTGTCTTTCTATCATATGCATAAGACCATATAAATAGACAACTGCTTAAGCAATTTTACAAAACCATGGGTATCAAACAATGGGCAAAAATAAAACCGTCCCATAAACCTATGGGTAGCCAAAGAGGCAGTTTTACAAAACAATGGGTACCGAAAAACCATGGGCCCAAAAACAGCCCATAACGGTTACCCATTACCCATGGGTTAATAAACCACCCATGAAAATTTGCTTTAGGGGCTTCGCCCCGAACCCCCCTTCGATCGGGGGCTTCAACCCCTTAAACCCCCCTGACCCGCTCACCGGTGAGCAGACCGCCAGTAAAAATACCCGAGTGTAACACATGGAAGGTGTACCACACTCTAACATGAAAATAGGCTCCACAAACATAACATTCAACCGATTAACAATACTTTGTTAATTCCCCATTCTTCGCTCCATTCTCGATGCCCATTTACGACACCTTCTTGGTCGTATTCCTCATATAAATCATCTAATTTGGTTAATATCTCTCTTATTAGCTAAACATTCCTCCTTTTGACCATTCAAAATCTCCCTAGTTCTCTCTAGACCACTTCTATTGGCTTCCTAGGCTATCTATCAGTCACAATTGGTTATCCAGACCCCTCCTAACTCTCAATGAGTCTCTAATCACTTGTTAATCGATTTTAACTAGCCTAAACCCTAGTTAACTAGCCTAAACAAATCTTAACTAAGCCTAAAGCATGTTTATCCTAATCTAATCCTAAAGTTCTTTTTAGACTTTAGTCCCACATGCACCCAAATTCTAAATTCTTCCAAACCAAAAACTATAAATACAAGGCTAAGCCTACCCATTCAAAACACACAACTTTACATAAGATAAAGCCAAAACAAGCCTAAGAAAGCCTAAGAGCTCATTTGCATTAGCCAAGCTAATAAGGCATTTGATCTTGGGTCATCCACCATTAAAATAGCTTCATCTTGCACCCATGTTAGGTTAGTAATGGAATAGCTAAACTTGGCCATGTAGCCATTTAGTGAGATTCATTCACCCTCATGGAGTAAACAACAAAATTGATTGCTTAAGTCTTTAGTAGGCACATTTTGTTAAGCTTTCAAGAATAGAGGTTAATGATATTTGCTAGATTTCTTGTTTAATTCAAGTTTACATGCATGCAAATAGGATTCCTTGCTCATTTCTTATCATATGGTCCATTGAGGGACTTTACACAAAGCTTTGGGGTCTTGCCCCATATCCATAGCTCTTTGCAAAATCTTTCATCAACACAATATGACAACTTTGTTAATTTGTTAATTAGCTTATTACAATCTTTTCATTGATAGTAAAATATGTGAATTTTAAGAGTTGTTAAATTAATTTTGAAGATGTATTAAAGAGGCATATCTAACTTGGGTAATAAGGCATGTATCAAGAGATAATTGTGGAGGATATTGAGAGTTCCCTTTTCATTGCAGTCTCACTGCTAGTGGCATAAGAATCATGATATATAAATGTTTATATGTTATCGCAGACAAGGTCCAACCAGAAAAAGTAGAGGTGGAGTGTTATTATAGAATTTTGAGTCGTACTATAGCTTTAGGGAAGCGTTCTCAATATTGGGGTTACAACCATACCCATTGTATACACACTATCAATGCCACACTTACACCTAAAGGAGATGTAATAGTTACGCTTGATACCAAAATATGGGGAAAAATTAGATTTGGCGAAGCAATTCCAAGATGCACTAAAGAGGCATATTAGACTTGGGTAGCAAGGCAACAAGCATACTCATCCCAAAACCAATCAACCATTATATTAGTGAGAGGGCCACTTATAACAATCATGATATATTGGGGTATCTATGTTATCACAAATGAGGCCAACCAACCATTGTGGGATTTATTTTTTGAGAGGCATTATAACCTTGGAAGCAAGGAAACATACTTATTTCTCAACCAAACAACCATTATGTTAGTGAGAGGGCACTTCCATTGTGATTTCACTGGTATTTAAGGCATGATATATTAGGGTATCTATGTTATTATGGACTAGACCGACCAACTAATGCAAGATTTATTTTTTGAGAGGCATATATAACCTTGGAAGCAAGGAAAAAACATACTTATCTCACAACCAATCAACCATTATGTTATTGAGAGGGCACTTCCATTTTTGCCTCACCTCTAGTGGCATAAGCATTGTGATATATTGGGGTTTATATGCTACTATGGACCAAACCGACCAACCAATGTGTTTTTGTGACAACAAACGAGGGAAGGAAAAGAGCTATAAGGCATTTTGTCAGACATTCCTTATGCCTTGTGTATGAATCAACAATATGCATACATATCTAGAAGGGAATTTACAATGACAACATTTGACAAGAATCCCCTTTCTATCTAAAGCTCCCATTTTAGCACTAGCTAGGAATATGTTGGCAAAGGTTGTGAAGTATGGCTCCACACCTTCCAATTGAATTTGCTTCAAAGTTTCCAACACCTTTTCAACAAAATCATTTTGTGCATACCCTGCAAATGTACTAGTCCATGAGACCAAATTTCTTTGAAAAGTCTTAAAGCCTCATCAAGAATGCCATGTTCAACATAATCTACAATCATAATTGTTTATGAAACCACATTGTTTGGAGGTGCTTTGTCAAAAATTTCATGTACATTATGTATGGGTGTATATTTTACATACATATCTATTGGGGCATTTGTAACTACGACATCTTAAAAAAATCCCCTTTCCATTCTAATTTTCTATATGTCCACACCATGTTATAAAGATCCTATTTCAACATAGGCATGTAGTATGTTGACACAAGTTATGGAGTATGGATTCACACCTTCCAATTGCATTTGCTACAAAGTTTGCAAGGCCTTTTCACTAGATACATTTTATGAATTCCCTACCATCATAGAAATCCATGAGACCACTTTTCTTTGATGCATTTCTTTGAATAGTCTTAAAGCCTTGTCAAGAATACCATTTTGAAACCACATTGTTTTAGGAATAGGTTGAGATGATGTCAACAGAGGTTGTGGAGTCTAGTTGAACACCTACCAATTAATTTTTCTATAGAGGTTATAAGGACATTTTTACAAACGCCGGATGCCCTTTTTGTGTACATCCCCCAGCCATGGTACCATCAACGCCTCACCTAAACTCCCCTACAACCACTCTTCCATGGCACACGAGCCTACTACTTCATCCAACAAACTTGCAACCAACTAAAAATCTTCCTTTTACTATGTTTCGATTGATGTCCACCCCCTATTCAAAAATTTCCATTTTGGTGTTGTGTCGATGTAGTTTTAGAATATAGTTAGAATGGTTGGAATTGTTCAACTTATAAATATTGAACAAAATATTGCTTTTGATGTTTCTTTGATAGATGTATGCCTTGTTTCTAAGCTCCCATTTTTATACAAAATAGGAGGATGTTGGAAAAAATTTTGGGATGGAGAATTTGCAAAAGTTTAATTTGAATCTCTACTCATATACCATACATATCTCCTTGAACAACACACATTCCATTGCTTTGAAAAATATCATATAATTGTACCTTGTATAAAAGTGAAAAGAGGAATAAATACTATGAAATTAAGTATGCATTCAAATTTCTAGAAAAATTGTACAAGAAAAAGTAAACTAAATGTGTCATCTAGATGAGCATTAATGATCATCTTCAATATATGTAGCTTTTAGATAATAGTAAAAATAAAAAAATAAAAAAATTAAATGTTGAAGTTTAGGATTATGGCTTGTTGGTCATCCCCTAAATTTGATGTCAAAACAAGTTCAAGGATTTGGTCTGTCACAGATCACATGTAACTAAAAATTATCCAATTAATAATTATGTAGGAAAATAAATAACAAAATTATGAATTGATGTAGGTTTTGGGCATGTGTATTTACTTGCAATAGGAGTCATACTTGTGCCAATATGTTTCTTATGAATTCCACCAAGGGACAATGAAAAATGTGGAAATTGACATTGAGTTGGAATTACTCTAAGAAGTACACAATAATTTCAAATTAATGCTAATACATAAGTAGCGTGATGCGTAATTTTCCTATGTCATCTTGCTGGAGTCTTAGTTTAGTGTCAACTTAGGATGGCTACGAGAAGTGTAGTGAGGATGTAATGATGGGTAATCATTATATGGTCCCTATGTTTCCCTTAGGAATCATAAGATGGTACGATGGGATTCTTTACATATAGGGAAATGATCTAGTAATGGACTCTCCCTCTTCTTAGCTAGTTCACCTTCTTAAACAACAAGGAATCCAGATAATTGTATTGATATGGTTGTGTGGTGACGGAAGATGAGTTTCATAGGCTAGTGTGTGGTCTCAGAACTAAGCTTGCAAAGCAATGCTTGAAACTTTGGCCAAAGTAATGTATTAGCTGACTACATTGTTTGATCACCAATCCCCTAATAAATAGTGTTGAATACCAAATGGAAGTTGCATGAATGTCTTCTAGGTAGGGAGATGCACATAGTTCTCATAACATGTAAAAGGTTAAACTAAGTGTACACACTCGGTTAGAGTGACTTAAGGGAGATCATGGAGATCTGGATATACCCTTACAACTACACATGGTTATTATATGTTATCATATGGATTATGAATATTTTAATTATGCTGATTATTTAGCAGTAAGTTAAATAATAATGTTAAACATTGGTAGCATTGATTGTATATTAAGGGTATGCTTTTAAAAAAATTCCCTTAAATTGGTTGATCATAACAAGGGTGTTACATGCCTCGCGTAATGTGGATGCAAGATTTAGCTTATTCATACATTTTATTCATTTTTTATCTTCCAATAATTTATTTATTTGGCCAATGTTTTTGTAGGATGACCGAATCATAGGCCTCGCATAGAGCAAAGGAAACTATACTATATGTAACATTAGAATCCACAATGTCTCGAGTAAAATCAAAGTGTGCGATTTAAGATATGAGTTTGGTATTTTTGAAAAGAATAAGTAGGTTCAACAAAGGGCTTTCGCCTCCTTGTCCAACTTGGTTTTTATGTTTTTGCTTTTGAGAGCCCTCTTTTCCAAGTTTAGACTCTAATTGTAGTGATATTTCTATTTGGGTTTTCAAGGGGCTCTTAAATTGGCTCCATTTTGTTTTTTGCTTGTTTATAGGTTTCTTTTGAGTTCCGTGCACCGTATTTGAACTCATAGACTTAATTTGTAATTTGTTTCGCTTCTTTTCATTTGACCGGTGTGTTTTCTTCCAGTTTAATTTTAAGTTGTTTCGGAGAATATAAATGATATTGACAACATTGATGGAGGATCATAAGTACTCAAGTCCATGAAACCAACCCGCCTCTTGGTGTCTAGATTGAGAAGAAAGAAAATATTTTTATTTGACATAATTTTATCAACATTTCCTACTATTTTAACTAAAAAAATTATTTGATTAGCAATGTAATTTACTTATGTGTAAGGATGTTTATTATTTTTCTTAATGCCCGCCAATGCCTACCTGAAAATAAAAACCATTTTGTACATTTATTTTCACCAAAACCATACACAAAGTATATACCACTATTTCGGTTGTGTATTAGAAGTTATTGACCTATTTGTAGGAAGTAGATTTAATAGACTTCGATATTTGCATTCTCCGCTTAGAAAAATATTCTTTATCTTTTACAAGGAACCATTAAAATTTATCGAGATAAAAGCTTCTTTAAAACCTTTCACAATTTGACCAATAGTGACATGAAATTAGTTTTTTTATGATGTATGTGTGTAAGTATATATTGATATTACAATCACGGCATAATGAAAAATTTAATGTAAAGAAATGGAAACAAATGGAGAAAAACTAATGTCACCACGTGTGGAATGATAAGTACTTGACAAAATAAAAATTGATTTTCACGCCACACCAAAAAATTAGTGCAAATGTAAATCCATGATAAAAAGGTTTTTTTAAAAATAATTTATCATAGCTTATCAAATGAAGGTTTATTAAAGCTTGCTTGGAATGGAACATGTCATTTTTTTAATTCAAAAACTAGTATCTTGAATCTTAAAGGGAAACATTGTATCAATTGTATTAGGTACACAAAAATTTAACCTTTTTCAATTTATATGTTAAGGACTAAGTGGTATCTATGGTGTTTTGGGATAATAACCCCGGTCTCATGTTTGGTATCCCTTGGGATTTTTTAGTATTTACCTCGGGAATGGTTTTTCATTTTTTTAAGTTTTCTTGGCATTAAACATGTAATTTGCCTATTTGTGGGATGTGAACTCAGATCAATTCACTTGTAAATGTAAATCCAACTTGAATTAATTGACTTGTAAATATAAATGTAAATCCAACTCGATTAATTGACTTGTAAATGTAAATCTATATTACACTCGCTCCTAAATGTAAACACAACTTAAATCAATTGACTTGTAAATATAAATCTACGATATAACATTTGTAAATATAAATCTATACTAAAACATCAAAAGAGTTCACTTCAATTTAGTGGAATGTATATTCTTAAAGTTTTAATTTTTTCATTTTTTACATTAATAATTTACAACTAGCCACCTTAAATTACAATCATTTATATATAAATTTAGTTCAATAAGTCAAACCAAAAGCATTGCTACTTCTATACACCACCCCAAGAACTTGAATAAATATTGTTTTAGACATACGCGCGCGCACGCACACACACACACACGCACGCGCGCACGCACACACACACACACACGCGCGCGCGCACGCACACACACACACACACTTCAAGTACAAAAACTTCAAAGTAGGGAACAACGTTGATTAACACCCTTATGAGGGGAACAACATTAAGTGGAGATTTAATCTCACAATATAGCCGGAGGGCCTCGAGACGGATCTACAAGATACTAACAATGGGAAACTAAGTAGAAATGATGTAATGCTTTTGCCACCTAAAACTAAACGATGAAGTCATTTGAGAGCCTATGAAATATCCCTAATGGGATATTTCTTAAAAATGCACAAAATATTGAAAACTTGCAGCCAACTAAAATATTGATTTTACCATATTTTTACAGTTGGGACAACGAACTAAAGAAACTTAATATTTGCCAAAATGTCCACCCGAAATACTTGAAAATTTAAATAGAGCTTGATATTATTATAAAGGACATAAGGAAATCTGTTTCGACTTTTACAGAGATTAAACTGCTGCAAAAAAGCACAACTATGCCCTAGATAACGGGAAAACTATAGAGGCTCGTAACTCTCCAAATACCGGAGCAGAAATTAAGGGTCTTTGGAAATAACAATGACAGATATAGGAAATAGTATTTCCACCTTCAGATCTGGGAATGGCCGACTGGAAAACCCTCCAAATAAAGGTCAGCACCTTCAAAGTTGGCCGCAAGTCGCCTCACTTGGAATGGGGTCAAAAATAATTGAGGCGCCTTCAACATGCCGCCACGCCTGCACCCAAATGGTCAAGTCGTGAATCTGATCTAGAGCCCCTCTACTTATCTTCCCCAAATGCCCCCAAGACCCTCGAGATCCTTCCTTTGAAACCTATGTTAATGTCTCTGTTGCACGGCCCTGAAAGCGGCTCCAAAAGGACAGAATAGGGAAGATATCTCACTACTCAAGAATTCTTTGCTAGCTGTGGGACGGGTCTCTCACCACCGAAGCTAGGGTCCCTGTGGGATTTGACTCCACAAGTCAGATGCACAACAACAACAGCTACACGAGAAGGGGGGGGTCAATAAAATGTATATCAAAAGTGCTCTCCTTTCTCTCCCAACTCCTTATATACATTCCAAGGAAAAAGAGCCCCAATAGACCAAGACGCGTTTCATTCCACGGAGGGGTCAATAAAATAAAAGTAACTAAAGTTACTTTTTCCCGTTTAAGTCACCAAGGTCCAAAGTGACCCCCAAACGCCAAACATGACTATTAGTACCATGCGGCCCCTTCTCGCAACCCCCAAAGATCCCCCCCTTGGATATGACCACGACTTGGACTCACTTGACCCTTAGGCCTTTGCGCAGAAAAGGGGACATTATAGTCCTCCCTTCCCGAGAAATGCTTGACCCCAAGCATTAACTTGTCCTGCTGCAACAACTGAATACCATGCCGTAAGTTTCTCCACCTCACCCTGTGTCCACCAAGGATCCGTGTAATCCGAGGTAACCACGAAACCATGAAATAGAATGATACCCAAACCGTCTCTCCACTAGTGCCCGCACCAAAATTTCCAATCGGTCCAATCCCTGCCAATGCAAGGTTGTCATCACGGATCACTCACGGCCTCTCCAACCAACTCCTGGGTATGAAAGTCCACTCTGAATCCTGTAGAATCCCCGTATCAGCCTGTGAAACAACCTATTTATGCACAAATGGTGCTAACTCTCCTACCTGACCTACACTCGTGTGAGAGCCAGGCTCCTCATATTATATCTCGATGTGTCCTGTGGAGGAAAAGTCCCAAGACTCCAGCAGACAGTCAACCAGCAATATCAGCTCCATATAGTCCACCTCTCTGCTGAATGTGAACCTACTGAATAACCATGGGTCACTTTCGTCTCTCCACTGATTAACACGTGGGTGAGGTGCTCACCAGGCATAGAAGCAGCAAAAGCATAGGAGTGTTGTCCCATGTCGATTCAAAAAAACATGGTCCCGTAAGCTCAGACTTGTCATAGTGACAAACCGTATATGCCTGTATAAAGTTGAGGAGATCCTCCCTCAACCTCTGCCATATGAACCTCTCAGACATGAGCCTGTAGGCACCCAATCATGGAAGAACAATGCACATGTCGCAATATCTCCATCCTCCACCATGAATCTGACACAAGGCTCCATCTTCCCCAAGAGAAGATCATCTCATCCTCCAATCTATAGTTGTCATCCTGTATGTGGCCATCTAGAATCTCACAAGAGTGTCGGTTCTTGGAGTACTCAATAAGCAAATGAGATCTCTAGTCTACCGAAACTTCAGATGACCAACATAATGATAAACTCGGATGATCTGAACCTGTAGTCCCAATCTCTATAACTGTCTCATGTGCAACATTGTTGGTCACACCCACATCCATCATTCTCCACATCGATCCGCAATAATTAAACTCCTCACCAAGCTGGAACGTCCTCTCCATCCCCTTAGCTGTAACCACCCTAGGTGCTCTTGTAGGTAATCCCCTCAAAATCACATTCCTACCCTCGGATTTAAACTTCAGCTCCATCATCTGAAAGTTAGTCTCGAAACTCACCAAGGGAGTGAAGCCACTGCACTCTTAGCACTATGTTGGTCTCTCCCATACCAACGATGTGGAGATCATCGGTAACTGTATAGTTACCCATCATGATGCTCACTTGGGGAACCCGCCGTGTGCCCCTCATAGACTCTCCATTGGCTATAACCCCGTTGAGGCCCTCAAAATCCTTTGTTTGTAATCCTCGCCTCTCAACCAATGAGGCATCAATACAGTTGTGGGTTTCCCCACTCTCAATGAGTACCCCAACTTGTTGACCCTACATAACTCCTCTAATCCTAAATGCCTTGTACATTAGAGTACTAGACAATGTGGCTATAATTTCTTGAGGAAAAGCCTCCTCTTGCCTCGCATCAAAGCACTATCCAACGCAACCCCATCTCCATCATCCATCTCACGAGTCTCTATCTCCTCACCTCTGTCACCCTTGCTCTCCTCATAAGTCATCATGGTGTGCTCTGTGTCTGCAGAAAACAACCCGTCGGAATAGGAGTCATCAAATATCCCACTTGTCTCATACCTTGTGATGTCACCATGACCCACAAGAGGTTGCGTTCCTTCACAATTCAACCACTGCAATGACATGCTTCTTTCTTCACCAATCACATCTTTTGTGATCTGCCCTTGTATACCCTAAAATCTGATTTCTTTGTTTTCCTTGAAAAAATTTTGTTTATCCACATGAGGGATGAATGCAAATTTCCCAAAAGATGGAAGCCAATATGTCCAATGAATGATTCCAACTTCAAGTAACCCAAATGTACAAACACATTCAAGTACTTCACATCTCTTAATGACAATAAAGAAATGAGTTACCTTCTTTGTGCAAGACATATCTTTCCATGGACATAACTCATCAATTCCCTGTATGTTGGGAATACACATGGCTGCTCCCTCATCATACTTTATTCTCTTTCCCCATATTTTCATTTCACCGTAAATGCAAGAGAAAGGGAAATCAATATTAGAACTCATGCATCCATAAACTTTATCATAAGGAACTTCATTCCCTTTGTTGTACCCATGGATTCTCGTCATGAGAGAAGACAACACATCTGAAATAGCATAATTGGGGCTGCTCATCATACCTTTGCAACTCAGAATTTCTGATATAGGATCAACATCTTCATTCTCCTTTGATTTTTCAACCCATGCATCATTGTTTTTCTTAACATCATGCAACCATTGCATCCCAAAAACAACCTTACCTCTAGCAAATTCAACCACAATAAATACACCACATACCTCATGTCCTTTCAATATCATGGGCCCCTAGCATTATTTTCTTTGCCAACATATGTTTATTGGCTGAATCAAGAGCAATGTGAATGGAAGATGTGTTTATTCCATCTAGCATACCTTGAAACGTGATTATGAAATAGTCTTCCTCAATCATCCAAGCATGTAAATGTTGTCCCAAATAATAGAAACATGGCAACAACATAGGAGAACTCAACAAGCTAGGAAGATGGTAACCATTCTCATACCTTAGGATGCTAAAGTCATGAATGCACCTTGAATTTAACTCTTCTTTTTTAACAGCAAAGTGCACCTTGATTCTTTGAGCACTTTGAGGACCAAATGCCCCCACTAACCCTTCCAAGGGTTCCACCATGTAGCTGGTATAAAAATCAGTCATGGGCTCTATTAATAAAATATTTTCTCCTCTCTTTATGACTATTGTTATACACAGTCCAATAGGCTGAAGATGACTAAAAAATATTCTCTTACCCTTTTTAGCAATCAGAAAACCAACGCTAGTACCTTGAGAGTTACTCTCCCTTCTTGAACCGGAGTCCCCAATGAAGGAATCATGCTTGCCAACACAAGACACATTTGAATTCTTTCTTTGGCTTATGAAATCAGTCACAAAGTTTTCAACATCAGAATTGTTAGTTTTGGATAACTGCCACATATTACCAGGATCCCATAGCTTATAATGCCCCTGAGCCCTTGTATTTGTTAAGTGAGCTAAAACTTGCCACCGATGCTCATATACACATAGTTGGAGCAATGGTCCAACAAACTCCATGATGAAGACTTCGTCATCTACCATACCATGCATCTCATGATGGAAGTAAATTGGAATAGGTGACAATAAATAAGACACATTAGTGTGCTCTTCATACCCTTCAAGGCCATCAATGTCCTCCATGTGTTCAAGATAGACATATGTTGAGCTGCCCCCAACATTGTTGCCCGAGTGCCTGTTGAAAGTATCTGAAAGCTAATCAAAAGTTGTTGGTTTGGAAATTACAACAGGCTGCAATTTTACACCAGTGTCCATGTGAGGCTCCTCCTCATGTGCTAGCTGCTCCATAAAGTCTTCTTTTGGGGGTGTAGTCTTTCTTGCATCAATTGCCCTCATCGTTTCCTTAAAATCTTGTATGTGTTGTCTTGATTGAGTGGCTATCAACCTGGCAGCTCTAGCTCTGCTATTTCCTTCCTCATATTTTTTTTAAGAGTTTCCATTACATCCTCCTTGCTTGCACAAACAAGTTTCTTCTCCTGAGC
This sequence comes from Taxus wallichiana var. yunnanensis, assembly GCA_018340775.1. Lineage (NCBI taxonomy): Eukaryota > Viridiplantae > Streptophyta > Pinopsida > Cupressales > Taxaceae > Taxus > Taxus wallichiana. The sequence goes on from CM031237.1 coordinate 417,847,824, forward strand.
TGGAATAATTTCTCTAACAAACAAAGTTTCACTAATGCAATTATTTTGCTAAATGGAAATCATACCCTTTTGTTTATAAGCTTCTTCTACAAACGAGTTCTTTTGTGATTCAGTACTGCCGATATGATGACCTCGTTTAGGCTTGCTACCAATCTTCATCATGCAATAATATGGAAATGGCATATTATCTCTAAAACCCCTACTCAAAGATTGGTACTTCCTCCAACAAGAATCCTCATCAATCACCTCTATTGGCAGCCCTCTATCACTGTTCTCACCATGTTCCTTATTGTCCTTAGGTTTGCTTTGATTCACATTCTGAGTGAGCTGACTCAAATAAAGGTTAGTGGCTTCATGTTATTTCACCATGTTGGTGAACATTTCCTTCATAAAACCCCTTTGAGATCTTCCCAAACTGTCATATTTAACCAACACAGGTTGGAGGAACAACAACTTTGATACCACTGAAATATCCCTAATGGGATATTTCTTAAAAATGCACAAAATATTGAAAACTTGCAGCCAAATAAAATATTGATTTTACCATATTTTTACAGTTGGGACAACGAACTAAAGAAACTTAATATTTGCCAAAATGTCCACCCGAAATACTTGAAAATTTAAATAGAGCTTGATATTATTATAAAGGATATAAGGAAATTGTTTCTAGAATTTTACAGAGAGTAAATCAACGCTAAATAAGCACAAAGATGCTCTCTAGATAAATGGGAAAACTACAAAGGCTCGTAACTCTCCAAATACTGGAGCAGAAATTAAGGGTCTTTGGAAATAACAATGACAAATATAGGAAATAGTATTTCCACCTTCAGATCTGGGAATGGTCGACTAGAAAACCCTCCAAATAAAGGTCTGCACCTTCAGATCTAGAAATTACCATATGGAAAACTCCCAAATAAAGGCCGCAAGTTACCTCGCTTGGCATGGGGTCAAAAATGATGGAGGCACCTTCAACATGCTGCCATGCCCAGCCCAAATGGTTGCCATGAATCTAATTTGGAGCCCCTCTGCTTATCTTCCTCAAATGCCCCCAAGACCCTCGAGATCCTTCCTCTGAAACCTCTATTAATGTCTCTATTGCACGACCTTGAAAGTGGCTCCAAAATGACATACTATGGTAGATATCTCACTCGCCAAGAATTCCCGCTAACTAGGGATGGGTCTCTCACCATCAAGCTAGGGTCTATGTGGGATTTGACTCCACAAGCTATAGATGCGCAAATAAAGAATAACTGCACAAGAAGGGTCAATAAAATGTATATCAAAAGTGCTCTCCTTTCTCTCCCAGCTCCTTATATACATTCCAAGGCAAAAGAGCCCCAATAGACCAAGACACATTTCATTCCATGGAGGGGTCGATAAAATAAAAGTAACTAAAGTTACTTTTTCCCGTTTAAGTCGCCAAGGTCCAAAGTGACCCCCAAATGCCAAACACGACTATTAGTACCATGCAGCCCCTTCTCAAGCAGCCCCAGCGTCCCCTGCCCCTTGGATATGACCACGGCTTGGACTCGCTTGACCCTTAGGCCTTTGGCATAGGAAAAGGGGACATTACACCCTACTTGGGAAAACTCGATGACCTAGACCAAAGGGGGCATGTGTCAAGTGATTTCCTCTTATGTCAACATTATCCCCATCCTCGAAGGCTTCATAGAGTCTTTGGCTTCGCCATTGTCATTAGATAGGAAGCTTGCATACATCTAAATCCCTCACGCTTCTTCCCTTACCCTCTTAATTAGCTTTATCATGTAGGAACCTTAATATGATGACCCAATTCATTGTCGTCACCACACTATTCCCTGTTTTGCATGTCATATCGTACAAACACTTGGTCACCGCCCAATTTTTCTGCTTCCCACATGTCTACCACCTCCGAACGCCATTTTCATTGCTAACAATGAGCCTCTCTCCTCAAAATTGTTAAGTTGAAACTCAAATTTGAGGGTCATGCGTAGTCGACCACATGTTGACTAATATGGAGGTGGTGCCCATTAGAACACAAAATATTCCATCATCATTTGATATTCATTGACATCTACACCATCCACATAAACACAACAACACTTAATTAGGGACCTTTAATCCAATAGTAAAACACCTACCTACATAGAGCACCTATATACTATTGTTAAATACCAATTGAGCACCTATTAATAATTTAATAAACATATCTTGTCATAATCATTGGGTCCTTTCCCCTCCATCTTGATAAGCTTGTTTTGTAAAAATTGTGTCACTAAATGTGGTTAGAATGGAGAATAGAGACACGGTACATCTAGTTACAAAGTTGAATTTGATAGTCGTTTAGATGTTTTTCATGATTTTTACCATAAAATATTTACAAATATTTGAAATAACTATCACATTTAACTTGTATATTTAAAATATGACCTGTCATTTTACCGTAAAATATTTGCAAAAATTAAAATAAATATCACATGTAACTTGCATATTTAAAATATGACACTATTTTTATATAAATTTATATGTAAACTACATAAATATATACTAAAAATAATTAAATAAATGTAAAATATTCATGTATACATTTTATTAGTAGTATTTACATTTTAAAAGGTAATAATGAAAAAGTATTGTCATCGAAAAATTATTCGACATTCATAAATCACCATCAAACTTAACCACTACATCACCATTTGTTTGGGATGGAGATTCGAACATGTGACTTGGTGAACAATCTACAAAATACTCCAACTTCTTAATTAATTTATTTACCTTAATTAATTTGTTACCTAAATTATTTTTTTGGTGTAGGATTTTCAATTGACAAAATTCCAATTTTATGATATGATCTCCATACCCATGAAGTGATTTTAAATATTGTGTTATGTTTATTTTAATAGTTTGAACGTGTATAATTATTACTAGCAATTGCATGTGTACAATGCAATGCGAATGCCAAATGGTATATGTTATTAGATTTAGAAAGACAGTTATTACTTTTGTAGTTGATGTTAATAAGGGGTGTGATTGACAATACTAATTTTCTATTATTTAAGCCGATCAAATGTTGTGAAATACATGAGAAGGGATGTTAGATAATAGTTAGTTGTGTAATAATTGAATACAAATGCAATCGCATGAGTTTTTTTGAACTACATGTAAGAGGTATCATTTCGAGGATTAAAAATATGCATTTTTTGCTTGAGGAAATTAATATTAGTTATATGGAAAGGTACAATACGTTCCAATAGTATACAATGATGCAAATACATACATAATATAAGTGCAAGTAATTATCATTTATTTTCTTTAAAGATCTTTCAATCCACATAGTAGTAGGAGGCAATAGTATGTCAGAATCAATAAACTATATACATTTGAAATGCATGTGGAGTTCTAATGGGAACTAATCATAAGAGGTAACAATTTGAGGATAAAAAACTTTTATGTGTTTCCTAACGAAAATATTTTTTGTTATATGGAAAGATACAATACGTTCTAATACTATACAAGGATGAAAATACGTACATAATAAAAGTGCAAGTTAAATGCATTTATTTTCTTAAAATTACTTACAATCCACATAGTAGTAGGTGACAATAGTATGTCAATTTATAAGGAACTACAAAAGTTTTCTTTTGAAGTAGGGGAAAAGGGCGAAACATAGATATGAAATAAGCAACATAGCGGTGATAGTTCAAAGTATAGAATGGGATGGGTGAGGGTGTAAAGTTTGAAGGGACAAATACATTAGAAGTATTTGCATAAAGAAGGTTAGAGGAGTTGCACTGTTATCCACTTTCTTAGAACTGAGGATGACACATTTCAATCCTTTGTTTCCGCAATATGTCTCTTTTTTCAAGGAAAGTGTGAAACAATATTCGTTACCGATGACATTGCTCGTAATTTCACTAGTCGTGTCTTCGTTTATAGATAATAGGTGGAGATCACCCGATAAGAAAAAACTACTGGTAAGAATAATTAATGCAAGAAATAAAGAGGAGGCAATCCAATAGTACACACGTTGGAGGACACTTGATCAAGGGCTAAGTCTGTGTAGGGTAGTTGAGAAAATATCATCTTGTAACTTTAACCATTTACAAGAAAAAACAAGTCTTCGTTACAATTTCCATGACACTAGTTATGAAGTCAATATTGTTGGAGCTAATGAAGTCAAAGATTTTAGACCGATCAGTCTCTGTAACATGAGTTATAAAATCCTAACTAAAATCTTAGCTGGAAGAATCAGATTGGTTCTCGATCATTTTATTTCTGAAAATCAAGGTGCCTTTGTCCTAGGAAGGCAGATTACTAATAGTATTGTGGTGATTCAAGAAGCCATCCATTCCATTGTCAATTCTGACAGATCTGCAATGTTCCTTAAGCTTGACATGCACAAGGCCTATGATAGAATTACTTGGTCTTTCCTTGAGGCCATCCTCAATAAAGTGGGCTTTGATAATTCTCTGGTTAGAATGATAATGACCTGTATATCTACTGCCAGTTATTTGGTTTTGGTCAATGGTAGTCCTGGAGGGCTTCTTCAAAGCTGGTAGGGGCTTGAGACAAGGGGATCCCCTATCTCCTTTCCTCTATGTCATAATGGCTTAATCTTTGAGTAGAATCTGCAAATAAGCTTTACTTTCTAGGAGGATTCAGGGAATCAAGATTTCTAATGGCCTCCTCCCGATTTGCCTCAATCAATTTGTTGATGATAAATTCCTGATGGGACAGGCCTCTGTACAAGAAGCCACCAACTTCAATTATGTTCTCATGGATTATGAGTCGGTCTCAGGGCAGATGGTCAATTTTCTCAAAAGTGTGTTGTTCTTTATTAATGTGGAGAAACAAGTCCAACTAAGGCTCGCTCGCATTCTGGGTTGCAAAATCAAGTGTTTCTGATTCTTATTTAGGAATGCCTCTAATCCACAAGAAGCCTAATTCCTCTATCTGGAACGCCCTGCTGGAAAGAGTCAATAAGAAACTTTCATCCTGGAAAGGCCTCCTCCTCTCTCAGGCGGGTAAGATCCAACTCCTTTCGAGCTCTCTTCAAGGAGTTCCCATTTTCATTATGTCTCTCTTCAAGCTCCCGACCAAAATTATTGATTCTCTCGGAAAAATTCGTAAGAGATTTCTCTAGGTGGAGCCTCGAAAATTTCAAATTCCCTCCGCGGCCTCGGACAAGGTCACTAGGCCAAAGATGTGTGGGGATCTGGGTTTGAAAATTTTACCTATCATGAACAAAGCTTTGTTGCTAAAATCCGGTTGGAAATTTGATAGAGAGGAAGGATTGTGGATTGATATTATAAAAAGAAATATCTGTGGAATTTAGGTAGAATTGACTTTTTTTCTCACATGAAAATCTTCCTAGACGTTCCTTCTTCTGGAATTCCCTGTTGATTTGAAATACATTCTCTCAAAGGGTTCCCTTTGGGAGATTGGTAAGAGGAACATGATCGATTTTGGTGGGATAATTGGTTAGAATAATTTCCCTTAGCGGATCAGGAAATTTGGAAGGAGGTGGCTCAATTCTATGAGGAGAATGGTAAAATATGGATAAGATATTTCTGGAGGCATGATGATGATGAGGTCCAATGGGAAACCATAGTGCCCCCTGGTTATGATGGTGATTTCAAACCTTTTCAAGATCTCAATAAGAAACTCAGGGAATTCCATATCCCCATATTCCAAACCAAGGAGGATTCCATCATTTGGAAAGAGGAAGACTCAGAAATTATTCTATTAAATCAGCCTATAGATTACATTTCAAGAAAGACTTCCAAAAAGAGTATTGGGGTAAGTTATGGATTAAATACTTGATCCCTAAGATCAATATTTTTTACTGGTTGGCTGCTCAAAATAGAATCCTGACTGTTGAAAATCTTATAAAAAGAGGAATGCAGATCCCTAATAGGTGTACACTTTGCTAGAGAGGGGAAGAGAATGTGAATCATATTTTTTTACATTGTCCTTTCTCTAAAGGTGTCTTCTCACTGATTTTGGAACTTTTCAACATGCAATGGATTTTGCCTTCGAATATTGAGGATTGTTGCACCCAATGGGAGAGCCCATTTAGATTTCCTTTTCTGGCCTGGGCATGGAAGATTGCACTACCTCATCTCTTATGGGGTCTGTGGAAAACAAGGAATGATAGTGTTTTTAGAGACCAAAACCTCTGATTGGGGTGGCTAAAAGGAAAATTCATGCTGCCATTAAGGAAAATCTCAAACTATTTAAAGGAAAAACAAAAATCCCTATTCGAAATGGGAACATGAAGTCCTAGATAATTTCACCTATAGTCAAGTCAAGAACAAAAGCCCAGGTAAGAATGTAAGCTGGATTAGACCTTTGGGAAGCACGATCAAGATCAATTTTGATGGGGCCTCTAAGGGGAACCCTGGTCAAGCAGGGGGTGGGAGCATCTTAAGGAATAGTGAGGGTGATTGGTTATTTGTCTATATTGACCCCTGCAAGGTAATAATAACATGGCTGAAGCTAAAGCCCTCCTTTGGGGTATTTTGGTCATTAAGGAAAAAGGTCTTAAGAAAATTTAGATTGAAGGTGATTCCTTAATTGTTATAAATGCTCTTCTCAATAGAAGTAAGATCAACTGGCCGATAAAAAATATCATTCAAGATATCAAGGAATTGTTAAAGCTTTTTGAAAAGATATCTATCAATCATACTTTGGGGCAAGGAAATAAATGTGTAGACAAGACAATTTAATGTGGGAGTCCTTTCGCAATGAATACAAAATTTGGTGCAAAGGGGAGAGATTACCCTCTAATATTAATGATGAAATCATTAAGGATAAAAGGCGCTAAGTTTCATGATGTCGACACGAGCGGGGCAAGTATTTCAGGTACCAAGATAGTTTATACAAAAATCACTATTTCAGTTTGAACTCGGATAGGGAGATCAGTTTGTGGATTGTGAAAAGTTTTAGTTGAACGACAACCTTGACAAAGTGCAGATGGGTGGCGATAGGATTCGTGTGGAACCCGCCAGTAACATGGAAGAGAGCAACAAGGATCTGTGGAACAAGCTTAAAGTGGGTGGATTTAGTAATTTTATTGCTAAATTACATGGTCATGACCCTACTCTATCCAAGGATTTTGGCCAAGCATGGAAAGAAGGGGTTTTTACTGTCCATGGTGTGGAGGTCGAGGTCTCAGAGGCCAATATTGCCAGGGTGATAGAAATGAAGATGGATGGTTTAAAAATCTACAAGGAAAGAACCCGCAGAGACCTTGAGATTGAGCTTTTTTGTTGGCAAGGAGACTTGTTTTTTCTTCATTGATGGCATTGCACGCTCGTGTATTCCTGGAATCTGGAAGGATGTTTGCCTTCAAGTTATGAAGTATATCACACTGGAAGGTGAGTATAGAAAATCTATACACATCATATGACCCTCCTTAACATGTTCTCACAAAATTTTATGGTCATTATTCCCTTTTTTCTGGCTACCTCTCTTTCGAATTCGCCGATGGCGCCTGCAACAAGAAAGCTGAGCTACCCCTTCATGAGGGCCTGATTCTTCTTCTGTTCAAGAATGGAAATCCAAAGGCTAGATCATCCTTTGGTCACGACCGGGAGGAGCAAGATGAGGATGATGACATTACTCTGGTGGAATGTCTTACTAAGATGAAAGAGGGTAAAAGTATCCCCAAGGGGGATGGAAATGATAGAGACAATAAGGAGGGAGGTGTTGGGGAAGCTAGTGCTTCCAGGAAGAACGATTGTGTGGGTGATCCCATTGTTTTCAAAGAATGGAACAAGAAGATGGTGTACTTAGAGGGGGTCCTCAAAGCTATGGAGGACACAAACGAGGGGTAAAGGGAATCCATCTTGAACATCATAAACATTTCGAAGAAGATGGTGGCGGACTAGGTCTAGATTAAACACCGAATGAAGGAGCTAGAGACTCAGGTAAAAGTGTTGTTGGATAGAGTGGAGGAGATCGAAGGAGAAAAGAAAAGGAGGAGATTCAACCTCCGCATCAGTAGCTCTGGAGGAGGAATAGATGGTGTTGATTTCTCGGTTTCTCGGGTGGTTTGTTGCTTTGGTATGGGACCTCTGGTGGTTTTCTATCTGTTATGGAGGTTTTGTAGGTCTTTGAACTTTTTGCGGACTTTGGGCAAACTATGATGCCCTATTTTTTCTTTGTCTTTTTTGTCCTTTTGGGGGTCCAGATCCTGTGTTGTAAGAGTTAAGCCTGTTTAACTCACTTTTCTGGGACCCTTATCTAGATTTGTCTTTCTGTTTGTTTTTGTTTCTGTTCTTCTCTTGTTCTGGCCCTTGGGAGCCGATCCCTATTTTTTGCCTTATCTAATAAATAAAATAATTTCCATGACACTTGAATGGTGCAATATAGAAAATGAATTAAAAAGTTGCATAGAAGAAAAAAGGTCATTCAAGGTCCATCATCAGATCTTACAGCTTAAGGTATTTGTGTTTGAAGCGTGAGGAGATATGGTAAAAATGGCTCAAAAGCTAAACAAGCACAACACAAAACAAAACCTCATTGACCAAGAACCAAAGTTATAGAACTGGTCATAAGAGGAGGCTAAGAAATATAGTTCTACTGCTACATACAAGTATAAACAGAATTTAAATGCATACATGCAAAATTCAATTTAACGCAGGAATTGACTGGAACTTGGAGAGCCTAAAGAATGAAATTATAGTGTTAGTGACTAGTATTTAAAGGTTAATGCATGCAAAAGCTATAAAATAAAATTTAAAAATAGTAAAGCCAAAGCAACATGCAAAATCAGAAAAACAAAATTGTTAAAAATAAAAAAGCAAAATTGTTAAAAATAGCAAAATCATCATTTAAGCCACAAATTTGACACGCTCCCCCCGATGAATGTCGATAAATCCTTTTCCCACAGTAACGCCTTTGGCATAATAAAAATTCTAGGGAATTCATAGTAATCATATTCATACATGCAACCATGTTTTCAATCTCGTCAGTGATCGGGACTTGTTTCAATTAATAAGCAAATAAATACCCACAATATATGCGCTTAGTTCTACTATATGTATTTATATATATAAAGCAGACCTAATTAATTAATTTAAAGCTAGTGGAAGATAAAGGGAGGAAATAAATTAGCCTTTCAAATAACTTAATGAAATGAAACTTGTAGCGACCAACCGATGGGTAACCAGAAAACACGCCGACTTTGTTTTTTTAAATCGAATTCTAATCACCCTCACACAACTAGGGATGATAATTTATACATCTCAATTTCCTAGTTATGTCGAGAGGAATTTTACAATTGTAGAGGGGTTGCACGACAGGTGGTTCTAAACCCGTCATAACCCTTCTCAAGGTCTCAAACCCGCTCGAAAAGGGCGGGTAAAATTGACATGTAAAAAAATCAAAATGTAAAAATCATTTGACAATACAAAAGTGTAAGTTACTTTTAAAACTGTCAAAAGAAGGGCTATGGTGAAAAACACATGTCAACAATTTGAGTGAAATTTTTAAATCTTAAAAAAATTGATGACTTCTACAAACAACAATCACCTCCAAATTTTCTAGGCTCTACGCGTGACTCGTAGATACGTTAGACAAAGCGTATTATTTGTAATTACCAAAAGTTTTAATATAATAAATATACTATTACTATAATACTATTAAGGTCAAATCCCAAGTTTCTAGCAAGTTGGTGATGCCAGCTCAACGAATACTTGAGCACAAATACCTAAAAACCAAATATTTAATATTACTATTTAGGGTTTTAGCCTTTGCTTGGGATTCATTCAGATGTTTTATCTACCACCTTGTACTTGTTTCCACTTCTTTGTTGTAGGAGCCACCTTGAGAGGTAGAGAAAAAGATAAGATCAACTTACACACAAATATCTGCCCACTTAGGAGCTTGCACAACATGATTTGGAACAGATAGAGCGTGTAGAGTGGCCACTAGCTTGGATATGGGTTGAGATGAATATCCAATGTTGAGGAAGATCTTAGAGAAAAGTTTTGAATTGATCTCAAAGAGCGACTTCAATTTGTGACGCGTAATTCGAGAAGACTCTATGGGAGCCGCGTTGGTGCCAAAGGGCAGGATGAGTTCGCAATGGTCTTGAATCAAGACACTTGATCCATATTGTCCGGATCAATTTGAGATCGATGTGTAGACAAGCCATGAGCCAAGATGATTAGATTAACTCTATTTGTTTGCTATGGAGATGGAGCTCGTGGAAAAGGTAGTTGGGGCTTGCTTTCAAGAAAAACAAAGGTTGATTCACTTGAGGAGCACATCCATCATGAACCTTCCAAATAAGAACTAATCTAAGTGTTGAGCTTCTTCCTAATGTAAATGTTGATTGGACCTATCCAAGATGGAAGAATGCAGGGAAGAGGAGAGGAGCTCATCCCAAAGGGGGAGAATAGCTAGAGATAATCTTCATCATCCATTGAAAGCACCCCTCCAAGTCATCATTGGTATTTTCTCTCTAACCATTGTTCAATAGTAGTGATGTGGAGGAAGATGGTTATAAACATATTTAGGGAGAATTATGAAGGGTGTGTGTGTTTACTGGAATAGTCTAATTTGGTAAATACATCATTTTTGTATAGTAGATTTGAATGCATATTGTGCACGAGGTGAAGCTCTTGGCTATGAAATCTGACCAAGAATATCTTGATGTATTTGTCGGTGACATAGTTAATGTGGGTGTTTCAATGTATGGATGAAAATTTTCTTTAATTTAGTTGGAAAAATCTAATTCAATTTACTTTACAAGTTAAAATTTACATGGGTTTTTAATTCAAAGAGTTAAAATTTGAATGGATTTTTTTATCAAGTGGTAAAATCCAAATGGGTTTTAATTTTAGCACTAAAATCCAAGTAGAAGTTAAAGTTATTTATGTTATTATTTACATGTTTTCTTAATGATTATGATAAGATATCCTAGTGTCCCACATGCACTTTGATGGTATTTGTGTTTATTGATATGTGTGTCTTCTTGTCTCATTTCAATTGTTTGTTTATGTATTTATTTATTAAATTTATTTAATGCTTATTTTAGTTATGATGATTTTTAGGAAATTGGAATATTACAAATTTGGGCTTTCTTTACATCATAATTTGATTATTTTACTAGTTTAAATGCATCTTAATTTTACACCATTATGATTTAGGGGTCAATTTGTTTGGATTATGAATTTTCCTTTTTTATTTAAGGTGTCAATCAACTCGTGATTATTTTTTAAAACAATTTCTCATTTTTAAAAAATATTCTTAATTTTTATGACGTGTATACTTGATTTATTCTTGTCATATGAAGTGTAAAATATTCATACTACTTTTCATCATCGAAGGGCTAGTCCAATATTTACCCTTCACAATAAAATTTAAACCAACCCTTCAAATTTGATCCCGTCAAGGGAATCGGTTCTCATGGCATGACCATGTACATAAAAATAAATTACAACCGACATATTAAAAATATAACTAACATCTATATAAATTACAACCAACATAATAACAAATAAAAATGCATATATACAAACGACATAACAAAAAAAAAAACAAATATAAATACAAGTACTCAAACCAAATAAAATATGTAAAACAAAAACAACAAAAAGAAGTAGAGGATAAAAGGCAGAAGAAAAATTAATTAAAAGAAAATATAAATCAACCATTAAAAAGAAATATAAATCAACCATAAAAAGGCAGAATCATGAGGAAGTAGTTCTAGGAGGTATTGTAAAACATATCTATTTTATTTTTTCTTTAAATTGAGAATTTTAAGCTAGAATTTGTTCCAAAACTTTCAAATTTTTTGCCCACTCACAAAGTATGGAAAATATCTTAAATTACTTTTTGGGTTATATTCTCCTTGAACTAATCTTTCCAACGCATTTTAAATTTTTACAGATGATAAAAATTTCATTGTTTTAATATGTATATTAAGTAAATTTGCTCTAAAACTTTAAAAATTTCTACCTAAAATTGCTCACAAAGTATTTTAAATTACTTTTCTCAGGGTTATATTCCCCTTGATCTAATCTTTGCAAACGCATTTTGAAATTTTGAATTCGTTTAGAGATGATAAAGATATATATATATATAATATAGGGTTCTAAAATATATTTACAGCTTTAAAATTATTAAAATATATAAAAATATATCCTTGAAATTATTGAATATTGTTATTCTTATTTGTAAATGTTTTTATATAATATTTCAAAGTATTAGTAATATATCTTTCATAGAAGTTGAACATTTTGTAAGAATATATTTAATTATTAATAGTTTTCAATAGTTTAAAACTATTTTTTTTCGTAAATAGCTTATAAGTAATTATAAACTATAAATACTATATTATAGTATTATATTTTTATATCATAATATAATATTATAGATTTATTAAAAGTATTATTCTATATTATATATTATTTGATGTTATGTATAATATAGAATTTCAAAGATTAGTATAGTTATAACCACTATATTATATATTTATAACTAATAAATAATATTTAATTTATATATAATTAAAATAACTAATAGTCTAAAGAAATTAAAAGTATAGTAATGTTTGTATATTAATAATTATTTCTTTTCAAATATTTTGAAGATATGGCTTGACCATGATTGCAATTTGAAAATGAATAGTAACGAAGAGAACACCAAAGAGAATATCAATGAGAATATCAAGACAACAATGACAACAAATGACAGATGCACAAAAAGAGGAACAAAGAAAATGAAGAAATGATAATGATAGACGAAGAGTCTGCTACTCATGGCCGAATTGATGACTTTGAAGAATCGGAAGCACATTCGTCAATTTTTGCAAGATGTAACCTTCCTTGAGCCCATTGAGCGTACTCCACTTCTATTACTTGCACCAATTGGAGTTGCAACATTTAATATTGGTGCATCAAAATCCATTCACAACTTCAAATTCCAATAAAGGATTTTACAAAATTAGAAGGAACAAAACTTATAAATTTTCAAGAAGAGATGTGCCACATAAAATACATACTGATTGATGAAATGAGATTCATTGGACAAAATATGCTACAAAACATAGACTCCCAACTTCGTCAAGCATTTCCTGAAAATGTAAATATGAATTTTGGAGGAATATATATGATTTTGGTCGATATTTGGGACACCTACCACCACAGTTATTGATAGACCACCATATGATAGTAACGGGCATGCAAAACTATTGTGGGAAGAATTTAAAATAGTTATTACTTTGGATAAGATATTTAGACAGGAAGGAGAAAGTGAGGATCAAATAAGGTTTCGTCAACTTCTCACAAATCTACGAGATGCAAATCCAATAATTGATGATTGGAAGTTATTGATGACAAGAACCAATGATAAACTAGATATCACCAGTAATGAAGAATTTGACAATAGCATTCATTTGTTTTCCATAAAATATAATGTGAATAACCACAACAAAAAATTGTATTCACTTAAAAGACCTATTGCACATAGCATTGCAACCAAAGTAGGCGGTGTTAACACTCCCGTAGAAGATCAAAATGATGAACTTGTTATGGAATTACTAATTGCTAGAGATGAAAGGGTGATGTTAACCTCCAATATTTGGATAGAAGCAAGACTTGTAAATGGAGCTCTAGGGTATATTTGAAATATAATATACAAACCTAGAAGTGCCCCACCCGAGCCACCAACATATGTTATGGTTGAATTTGACAGTTACTCCGAAATACCATTTGAAGATGAAACTCCACATACAATTCCAATTACTCCAATACAAATGGGACGCACACAACAACTACCCTTATAGTTGGCTTGGGCATTAACAATACACAAATCACAAGGTTTGACTCTTTCAAAAGCTACAATTGATATAGGACAACAAGAAAGAATAGGGTTAACATTTGTCGCAATCTCTCATGTAAAGTCTTTGGAAGGTCTAAGAATATTTCCACCATTTACTTATGACTGCTATGAAAAGATGAAAAAAGGAAAACAACTTTCCAAAAGGAAAGCTGAGGAAGAAATACTGAAATCCTTAGAAGATATATAAAGGCATGTACATATTACAAAAAAATTCTATGAATATGAAATGACTCATTTCTTGATATGTTATGCTATGTGCATGACACATTTTGATTAATATTATTTGACTATTTAATTTTCATTTTATCTTATTGTATATAATGTATTTGGACTATTTTTTAAATGCTTTGTTTGTTTTCATTTAATGTGATGTATGAAACATGTTTAATTTTAATGAAGACTTCATATTATATGTTAATGCAAAATGTAAATCCAGGGATGCTACTAGCATACCTATCTTAGATAAATATATGTAAAATATGTCGAGAGATATCATTCTTGAGGGCCTCGAAGTCTTAAATTCAATATAGACACCTCAAGAATGATATCTCTCGACATATTTTACATAGATTTATTTAAGATAGGTATGTTAGTCCTACCCATACTTATCAAACATGTGCAAGGAATAAAATAATACAATACAAGTATACATATTTCTCTATCAAAGTAGATTTAATTGTGACACTTAATTTTTAACTTGTATAATTTAATTGTATTTCAATGTAAGTGAATCAACTATGCGTAAAACATCAAGTACTTAAACCTACATGAGTTTGAATACAATGGTTCATCCATTTAAACTAAGGCATTGCAGTTTGAACAAAAATACTATAAGTAATGATTTCATTTAGTTGGTTTGCTAACATAAGAATCCATCTAGTTTATTTTATATCAATTACATCATAATCAAAATCCATGAAAAGAATACAAAAGTTGATGTTTTCCATTTATCCATAATTTTTTACCATTACATAAGGTTACATATTAAATATAGAATCAATATTTTATTACATGTGAAATATAGGTTTCCTTTACATAGTAGTTTCTGATACATCATGATACTCAACATTCAATTACAATATTTAGTAGTCATGGACCTAGAAGAGAGTATTTAGTACTCAATATCGAAGGTATAAGGATCCAAATCCTATATGAAAGATATGGGCATAGGATTTTATTAGGATACTAAGGGTGGCAAGCTTAATATACTAGTAAACTAAATATTGCAATGTCATTTCATAGTAAGTATGTGCTATAAATAGGGAAATAATGTAATAGAAAGAGATATGATACATTATCCTAGTATAATACATGATACATCATAATAATCAATCAAACAAAATAAAGGAAAGAGTTGAGGGTTAGGAATACTAACCTTTGTGAGGACATTTTAACACATTAATACCCAACTTTGGTTTGTAGTGCCTTGAGAGACGTTGTTAGTAGAGCACAAGAGGGATATATAAAATACCTAGCTAGATAAATGTGGGGTCTCAAAATATTATGGGAGAAATATCTCGCCTCAAGTTTTATTCTTGATGCTCTTATTAAGGATTTTATTTTGGATGTTGAGTAATACAATACTGATTAACAATTTGATTTCTAAAAAATCTTATTTATGTTGATAAATAATATTGATCTAGTTCTACCAATTTGTTGGGATTCAAAAATATTTTCTTGTAAAGGAAAACTTGGGTCCCCGATTCCACTATATGACCTAATTTTTACTATTGACTTTTAAAATAATAATAAAAAAGAAAAGGAACCTAAACAATAGTCAACCAACAATTATATTTAAAATCATCATTAAATTGCCTACCACCAATCACCCAATTACTTCCAATAAAATATCTACTAGATTGGCGATGCATACTCCCATCTTGTGTCAAAATAGGAGGTTTGAAATAAAGTGCAAACAAATGGCATCAATGTAGACACTATTTTTATTGGTCCCAAAAGAATATTATCGAGAAAATAACACCCCAAAACATACTTTATAAGAACATATTACTATCTTCCAATTGACTTCTCGAAGGTAAAAGAAAAGGCTTTAAAACTACCAAATGATCATCAAATTTAAGGTTGAAATTATTTGGGGACTATTAAATGAATGTCAAATTTAATGTTGAAAATAAATATTTCATAGGCATCCCATCATATCCTTTCACTCCTTGTTTCCATTGTAGAACACCTCTCGCGTAATAAACATTTTATGGGCATGAGATCATAATTATGGGAAAATTGATGTAAATTACACTCTCGAGATGTGAATTTGTTTTTAAATGTGAAGTAATATTATATAAAAAGGAATGTTTTCGATATAAAATATTGTTTAGTAATAAAAATATATAAGAATGTGGTTTGAAAATTAATTTGGACCAATGATCTATAAAGAAACAAGCGAATTAATAACATTCCAATTAACATAATCACTTCAATTTTATATCCCTAAAACCCTAAAATGTTAAACCCTATAGCTTAGAAACCTTGCAAACTAACATCTCACTCCCGTTTAAATGACAAGATCACCCAATCGAGAAGGGGATGGCGAATTCACGGATCGGTGTTTTGTTTTTGTGCACTACTAAGGCCTTTAGGAGGGTTTTTTTCTTCATATGGAGAGGAGTTGGAGTAGGTATTTCATAGGGGACGAGAGTGGTGTAAAAAGCCAAAAGGGAAATGGAGACAATTCCAAAAGGGCGGATGGTGATGGGAACAAAGAGAGGAGCGGTAAAACAAAATGCAATGGAAATGGCGATGGGTTTTCCCACGGAAGCAAACAATGGCAATGACATGAAGTGGCAAAAATTGGTAATGAAATGAACAACACTATCAAGAGATGAAGTCAATATGATCTTCTCAAAAACAAGAACAAAGGCTAGAGAATAACTTTCAAATCCAAACGTAGATCCGAGAAAAAGAATGAGGGAGTCGACCATGATGTTTTGTTGGTATTCTCATACACATGATTATTTTCAATAATAATATTTATGTAAGTTAGCGAGGATTGAATAATGTGTGCAGATGTTTTGTCTTCTAAATATTTGAGAAATGTTGAAGATTTAATTTTGTAAATAAAATTCTCGCATCATTACTTCTTCGAGTTCGGTTATATCAGATCCCTCTCGATAAATACATTCTTATTGAGTCTCTGTTTCAGCTTTTCTATAATAGTACTGCTTCTCTTCATCACACTCGGTACTAGTTAGTTTATGTGTTAATTTTTTCTTCCGGTTGACTATTATAGGTAAAGAGACGCAGATGTTTCTAAGTCATAGAGTGCATAATTTTTAAGCCGATACCATAAGTCGCAAATAGGGATCAAATTGTCATTATAAAGCAAATAGACTAACTTTTCCCACGAGAAGATGAAGTTGAAGAAGACCTGGTCATTCTAGCTGACATGTTTACTGTAAATTCTTCATCATATTTACAGGAGGAAATAAAGCCACTTCCAAAATGGATATTGCCCAAGATCTCTTACAATCAAGTCTACGATAAGTTGTCTACCTTTCACTTAGTTATTGCATTTGCATTTAGAACTAGAGAATCTGTCATACAAGTTTCCCAAACAGATAAGCATGAGTATGATATTCCTCTAATAGATCCTAAGGATATTAATTTTCTAAAAACCCAAAAATTCTATAAGTTTGTGCATATAGGGTGTGTTCAAATTGGTATTACCCCTCTCTTCCATCGTGGTCTCAATGCATTTGTTTTGTGTTGTTTATTAGACTGAGACATAATAGTTTTAAGGACTCTTTACTAGCCACAGTCCAAACCAGTCTACATAATGGTCTAGTGTCTTTTGAAGTTTCCCAAATTATCTTGTAGGTATTCACAAAGATAATCTCTTAAAGCAAGTTTTACGTCTGCACCTTGCCACATTTGGAATTGACATATAGCTTCATGCCCTTTACGTATTCACTACAAGATTATCTATCGCACCTTGTTAACACCCTACATCCTACATAGTCAAAAATGGTCTAACAAAAGGTAGTAGCGTGGTGAGCCATGTCAATTTAGAGTCTCATAAAATCGAACCAAAACTCATTTCCTAGGCTAATATAAAGGTTCCAAAAGAATGGACTTTGTCCAAAAAGGATCTAACTCAAGGTCAACCTTCATTCCAAAATGCCACTAATGTTTCTAAAAGTAGCCATCGAATCTCTTGTCTTTCCGTAAAAAGGAGACTTCTTCTTCTCTATCTAGAGCTTCTTCCTCTAGATCTAGTACTTCTTATTTTTCTATTGAACCATCCAAAGAGAAAAAGAAGAAAGAAAAAGTCTTTGTCTGCAATCATGATAGCCTAATCCATGATCCTAATTCTGATTATCTATGGTGTCAAGATTGTGAGTAGATGATCAAACATTAAGTATATCCCCACAAATGGTCCAGTTATTAATATGATTGCAAAAGTCAGTATGGAAAGATCTTGTTTCAGATCTTCCCCCTCTTGAAGATACTGAGATTGTTTTGCAAATGGAAAGCAAAAAGCTACTTTTTGGTACCAAGGACAATGAACAAAGAAATTGAGCCATTTGAATCCTCAAAGATGCTCAATTGGACAAATAAAGTTGTGAAAGTTGTTCATGCAACCTCAAGAAGCATGAAGAAACCCTCCTAGAGATCGAAAAGACTCTCAAGGCAATGGAGCTTTATAACAAAGGTGAGCTCAAAGCCTGTATCTCAATGCTTACTCATAAAGTTGATGATCTTCAAACTACTTGTTCAAAAAGTAACTACTTCGGTTGAATCCATTGTTCAACCTATTAAAAAAATTGTTTCTAATGTTGAAAATATAGTTCAACCTATCGCAGATCTTCCTAATCTACCCCTAGAAATTTCAAAAAGTATTGTAGAAAATACCAATCCTATAGTAAAAATTATTGAGGATACAAGGAAGGAAATTAGATCTAAACTTTCTACATGTCATAAGCATCTTGCTAACTAGATCCAAATCCTTCATCAACAGTCTTATGATCAATATAATAATATTGAAAAATTCCAACAGTTTGTTGATCTTATCCCAGACATGTCTGATAAGCTTGAAGACATCCATTCTTTTACCAAGCCAAAAGAACCAGAAGTCCCTGATTGGTCTAAAAATATCTTGGTCTGATGTAGTTAAAAAGGTTAATGAGTCTAAGCCAAGCCTACCTTCTTCATCTAAAAATATCTCCATGGCTAAGCTAACACCGGAAGATGCCAAAAGCATATACACTCCTGGTGAAGCTTCTCATTTTGTTGAACCTTTGCACAATACTATGCACACCCAAACTCTCCAACCTAGTTGGTATAAAGTAGAGTGCAATAATCCAACACAAATAAAAGAATGGTACATGGGATGATTGCTTGGTCAAATACTCAAATAACTCAATGGCATAAGAATCCACATGATACGATCGAGGCTATTGCAAATGGATTCGTTGGTATTGTTAAAGAATGGTGGGACTCTTTGTCCAATCATAATGATATTCTGCAACTAGGTACTACAGGACTCATTGTCACCTTGATCAATGAATTTCTTGGTACTCTTGAAGATGATAAGTTCAAAAATACATCTTTATTCTTAAAAGCTAGAATTTGTGATATGACACAGGTCAAGTAGTACCAATGCTATATGTAGAATCTATATTATAATTCTGGTAGGATCAATGACCCTACTATGAAAATTAGGTATATTGAATCATTTCCATCTTTCTTTGCTACTGAATACAAGAAATCTCTTCAACACAAGCCTACTAAAACTTCTCAGTTTTGGAGCTATTAATCAAGTTATTAATGATACTAATGCTCGCTTGTGCCAAGAAAAGGTTGACAGAAAGAAGCCGCCAAAGCTCAAAAGGCACTAGGTGTCAAGTTCTATCAGTTACAAGATAATGATCCTTTTGGCTGCAAATCTTCAAAATTTGTGGCTAAACACAAGAAGAAGCCATGTTTCAACTTTTTTCATTCAGAAAAGGGAAGGATGCATGGCGAAAATACAAATCTTTTTAGGTATTCTTCCCCTCCTAGAAAAAGAAAAAGGTTTTTCAGAAAATATCAGGGAAACAAAAGAAAGAAGCACGTTTTCTTTATTTGTAAAGGTGATCACTATGCTAACAAGTGTCCTAAGAAGGACACTACTAAAGGAAAAGCAAAGGTTAATTTTCTCAAAGAAAACCATATTGATGAAAAACTTTTTTTACTTCACTTTATGGATCCGACTATGAAAGCTCAAACATCTTGTATAGTTTTGATGATGAAGACCAAAAGATTAATCTAATTAAGGATGTTGATTCTAGTACAAAATCTGACAACATTGATTCAGGGTATGACTCTCTACCTTGTTGTACTCATGTAGGATATGACTCAAGTTTCCTCATCCTTTTACCTCCAAATTCGTACATTGTTGTAATATGTAAATATGTTATCAAGTTTTCCTCATCCTTTTATTCCTCCAAATTCAAAATTACTCGCTCATCAACTTGATGAAGCCCAACAAGCATATGATATATGTCCTCCATGGGACACTACAAGAAAGACATATCTGTATCAACAGATGACTACCCTTCAACTCAAGCATCAAGCCCAATTAAATCTTGAGCTTGAACAGAAAAAAAGGAGGAAGAACATCTCAATCTTCTTAAGCATCAACACTAGCAAAAAGAAGTAGAAGAATTTGAAGAATAATTCAAAAACTTCAAAGCAATACAAAAAACTCCTCCTAGAACAAGACAATTTAGAGGAGGTTGCTCACCAAGATTCCAAAGAGGATGTGGTAGGAGAGAAAGGCACTTTCCTTTCCTCTTTCCCTGAGGAAACAACTTTTGAGCCAGAGAAACAACCTAAATAGATTGAATCTGCTCCACATGTTTCCAGGAAACAATGATGCAGACATAATGACTTTTCTTCAAAAGTCATATCTAATGCCTCAAGAGAATTCAAACAACTGGTTGAAGAAGATGAACAAGATAAAGAAAATCTTGAAGAATCTCAAGAAATGCTAGAACAAGCGTATATGCAGTTCATTCAAACTCCAGATGAAGAAGAACCAATTATAAAGGTAAGCACTCTTAAAAGTGCCCAAAATCCTTTCATATCTATCACTTTCTACATCCCAAATATAAGACAATACTCTTTAGATGCAATGATAGACACGAAAACATCAGTTTGCTAAGAGCCAAAGCCATTCCCCAAGATTGTTGGGAACAAACTTGTCTAAAAATTACTTTTGATAATAAACAAGTTGTATCTCACTTCTTGGCATATGTCCCTATAAGCATAGTTGGCTACCAAAGAACTATTAGATTTTACCAACATGAGATGCAGTCTTATGATTGCCTAATAGAATGGATGCCTTACTAGATTGTGGAACATTCGGTCTCACAAAAGATAGTATATCACTATTCAACTCCTCAGTCCATATTCCCAAAAGTATACCTATAGGACAATCATCCCTTTGTCCACTAAGCCTGAGAAGAAAGGAAATATTGAATGGATCCATAAGTCAATTGCCCTATGTCAAAGTAATATCAATAATATTACTCAAAAGATTAGGACAAAATTATGTTATGAAAATCCACATGCTTTCATCCATCGAAAGCAACATTTTTGTAAAATAGATTTTGTCCTAAAAACAAAGATGGTAAAGAAATACTTCCCAAGTTCAAAGCTCATCACAAAGGCATGAATCCTAAGGATCGTGTTGAGTGTGAAGTAGAAATAAGAAAACTATTACAAGGAGGATTCATACAAGAATCTAATTCTCCCTGGGCTTGTGCTTCTTTCTATGTAAACAAAAGAAGTGAACAACAACGTGGCAAGAAAATATTAGTAGTGGATTATAAGCCACTCAATAAATACATCCAAGCAGTTCAACATCCTATCCCTACCAAAGATGATTTATTCAATAGATTGAAAACATCAAAGGTTTACAGTAAGTTTGATCTTAAGAGTGGTTTTTGGAAAATATTTCTTCATCCAGAAGACATAAAAATACATTTTGTGGTACCAGGAGGCCAATATGAGTGGAAAGTCTTGCCCTTTGGGTTAAAAACAACACCTTCTATCTTCCGAAGGTAATGAACAAAATATTTGGTTCTCTCTCAGAATTTTGCATAATTTATATAGATGACATTCTCATCTACTCAAAATCACCCAAAGATCACATAGAACATCTCACTAAGTTTTATGATGTTGTTTTCGAATGGGTTTATGTCTCTCTATCTCCAAGATGGAAGTATTCAAAGATTCCATAAATTTTCTTGGTTTAGTTATCACAAATGGAGACATCCAAATTCAAGAACATATAGTGTCCAAAATTCAAACATTTCCATATCAAATTCAAGATCTAACACAATTGCAAAGATTTCTAGGATGTGTTAATTATGTTGTTAGTTTTATAAGAATATTGTTGCAGATAGAATTCTTCTGAATAAAAGACTCCAAAAAAGCCACACGTATGGTCCTCGAGATGATGGACATGGCTCCCCAAAGGATTAAGCAAAATGTATTAAATTTGCCCCTACGACTCTTCCAGAAATGGGTTAAAAATTATTGAATCTGATGCTAGTAATGAATATTGGGGGGTTGTTTTAAAAGAAAGACAAGACAATGGTAATGAAAAAATTGTAGATATGCTTCTGGTGCATTTCATGGTTCAAATTAAAGTATCATTATGCACACAAGAAATCCTTGCTGCCAAGAAAGCCATTAAAGCTTTCATGTTCTTTGTCCAATCTGAGAAATTCATTCTCAAAATTGATTTAAAGGATTTTATGGCCAAACTAAACAAAGGAGATCCCTCATATAAGACTACCTTCAACAAACTTCAAAGATGGGGAATGTGGTTTGATAATTATGAGTTTGAAGTCCAACACATTAAAGGTAAGCAAAATGCTCTTGCAGATTTTGCAAGTAGGGAATTAAATCAATCAAAATTTGTTAATATTACTCATGTTATTCATGAGTTTGTTGGCCTATTTGGTCTTGTGCAAATCACCAGAGATCCATAAATGTGCTAAAGCAAAATGATAATCAAATGTCTTATGAGGCACAACATCTTCTCATGTCCCGAGATATTATTTTTGTTTTTGCTTACTCCATGACTGAGGTGGCAACCGATTCATAGACCCAGAAATACCAACAGAAAATTACCATTCTCTCCAAGAACCTATGGTATTTTGCACTTTAAAATGGAAATGGAGACATTCTAGATATGTTGAGCCACCTGTAGATGATATTCCTATAGAAGGAATTCGTCTAAAACAACTAGTCCCACGACCTAAAACTCTATGGAGGTTTGAATTTTCTTGAATGTGGCATGAAGGACATCCATTGCAGATAGACATTTGGAATAGGGTTAGTAGAGCAGGAGATCAAGGATACATTGCCAATCATTTCAAGTATTTTCTCTCTACATATCTCCCTACAAATATTTTGATCATCCTCTCCTCCAAATGCATCTTGACATCGCCAGAAATATTCTAATTAATTGTAAAATTCCTTGGTATGTAAAAGAAGTATATTATGTAAAATCTAACCATGTGTAGGCTCATCATCAACATCCAAATGGATAGCTTTGGAGAAATATCTATCTTCATCATACCATGAATCTTCATCCTCTTGCACTAGGACATATCCTACGAATCTTTATTTTTCCATCACAAAGAGACCAAAGAGGAGAATCTCTATTTCGCTTTGGTAATCTAACATAGTCTTTATTTTACCAAAAGAGGAGAATCTTCCAACTCTCTTTGATAGCGATGAAGATCAACAAGTCTCTTTCAGTCCGTAAAAGTATTTTATTCACATGCTAGGTTGTCAGGCATGATAACAACTTGTGTTGGCTATAGGGGCAAGCCTGTTGCCTTTTTGTCATTATCATAAGCATGGTAGATCTATACTTTTATAAATGCATAACTTTGCTTTTTCAAAATCTTTTGGCCACCCAGGTTAAATGTTTCTAGTTTCCACTTATCCTGTGAAAAGCTACTTTCTTCCTATAAAAGGAAGTGAAAGTTTCATTCACTACATCGGAAGTTGGAGAGTCTTATTCAAGTCTTAAGTCTTTAGGTAAGTCTAGAGTTCAGAGTTCTTGAATTCTCTGTCTAGGGTAAATTTGAAGTTTCAGCTTAACACGCCTTCTAGATGGATGAATGAATATTAGTTATATACAGTTTGTCTTCTTATCTCTATGTTATTTGCTTAATATCTCTATGTTTTTGCATCATATCTCTATGTTTTTGCAAACTCAAGAGAAATATTTTAGATTGTTTGTGTGTTGAAAGTTAATGAATTCTCCTGAATTTTGATGCCCATGTATATTTTATTAATAATATTTAACATTATGAAATATGTGTTATCCAATTTTGCACACTTGGCAAGATTGGACAAGGGGGTCCTGTCATGTTCAAAATGAAATAATAGTCCCAGGAACCCACCTTCGGTTATTATCAAGATGCAATAATTAAAAATAATTCCTAAATTGCATATGAAGAGATCACCTAGCATCGAAGCACCCGGTTGATCTCAACTCAGTGGAGAGTTCAGGGTCGAGTTGATAAAGAACCCGGTGTCAAATTGATAATCATCTCAAAAATCATCTCAGTGGAGACTCTCAGTTGTAAGAGCTCAACAAGGTCTTGTTAATGCAAAATATAGCTCGTTGAAAATTTACGAATGAAGGGAACTCTATAAGGATCTCGGTAGAGATCGATGCATGCGGAAGTGAAGACCAAGTCAGAGAGAGTCAAAGTTTGAGCTATCAATAAAGTCTCAATGAATTGGAAAGGTTTAAGCCACATAGGAAGCGAAGGCAGAGATAAGGAGTTCGACTCATCTTCGTGACTCGTTCATTTTGGAGATCATGTGGTGAGCTTCTTTTAGGACACATTCTGCAGAGCTAGGGTGATTCAAACGCAAGCCAAGGCATCAAGAGTGCCATAAAATGAATGGAGATCATTGCGTAAACAGAGATACGTGATGGAGCCCTATCAATGGGACTCATCGAGCATGATGGATAATTCAAGGCAACTCGTTTCGTGTGGATGCATTAAAGATGGTTTCTAGGATACAATTCCAGGGCTCATTGATTAATGCAGAACTGGGAGGACTACTCGAGATAATTTTTCAATGGTAAGCCCGCAGAGACACAGCAAGAATGCCGGGCCAGGGTATTAGTGAATACAGTATATATATTTTCGCTGGCGTTGTTCAGACCTTCCTCGGCCGAGCATTTGGTGCACAGGCAGTTGACATGTTATAGCAGAAGCCTTTTTGAGCACTTCCAACAAGCAGGTCATCCAACTATGTGTTTATCTGTTCAGCATCGAATGCATCCTCAAATTCAGGATTTTTCCTTCAAGATATTTTTTTAAAAATTGATTAAGTGACAGTAAGGGTGTTACCGGGAGACTTGATTAAATTTATTTTACGATGCAACTCATGGAAACGGATCTCATAGAGGTGGAACTGTTTCATATCAGAATATTCATGGAGCATAATTTGCTTTGCAATTATATAAGCATCTTCAACAAGTCACTAAGTTAGCAAGCGTAAAGGTTTCTGTTGAAATTATCACACCTTACAAGCTATAGCTGAAATGTTTGCGCTGAGAGTTTGATGTTATCCTCAAATCTGTTGAAGGAAAATCATGGGCTAGGCGCTGGAATAACTTCCAGCCATTACTAGAAACAGTAGTGAACACAATCTCAGCCTCATTCGCAAAACTTGCCTCAAGATTTGATCGAGCTTCTTCCATGGAAGTGACTTTCCAAAGTGAAAAGGCGAGACAACTCAACTAAAACTTTATCTCGTTCTTCTACTACAGCGGCAAGATTTTACAACAACTGATCACGGCTGTGGTCGCATGCAACCAGAACATCAGGATCAACACCAACGGTTCCTTGGGATCACCCTGTGGCAGCTGTCACAATTAACTCTCTCTGGAGGCGATTGATTTCTGAGATAAAGTTTACTTCTCTACCATGTAGCTGTTGCGTATAGCCAATTCAAATTGCCAAGTGAAGGCACGATCATGGCAAGAGAACAATATTTCCGCGCAAGGGAAATGACATGGCGGGCCAAGCGTGAAAATCCCGTGCGTTGGTGGGAATAGGGGAGAAATCAGACCAAACTGCCAAGCATGGAAACAATATGATGGCTATCCGTCATGAAAACCCCACGCAGCTTGGAGTGGTCCGAGTCTTCGTGCGAGTCACACGGAAGGTGAGTCGGAGAACGTGGGAATGAGGCACTGGAGGTGTTTAATAGGATTGACGTGGTTGTCTGGTCGGCCGTTTTGTATGGAACAGAGATGGGCGAAGGAGGCTCTACACATTCTGCTTACCACGCATAACATTCTGGTCGCGAGAAACTCCCACGCACAGGCAGCAGGCACGTGCAGCACAGTAGAAGTCTTTTGAACGCTTCCAGCAAGCACTACAGGAAACAAACATTCACTGCCGTGTATGATAGATTGGAGTCACGCCATTCAAGGCTTCATAAAATTTGCCCGAACCAGGAGATGAAGGTTTAAAACGGTGCAGAATGAAACGATTCATATTGCTCAGCATGTTTTCTCCTAGAAACGAATTGAATGTGAAGGTCAACTCTGAAATACCTGGTCGGCCGTTTTGCATGCTGCATCCTTGTTACTCGTAAATGGTCTCTTTGAGAAACTCTGAGGGCAGAAGCAATATTTATACCCTTCCATTATGTACGTCCAATCAGACAATAAAAGTATTCTTTTACCAGATTCAGAGAAACTGTGTTTTTTCAATGGACGATTATACTGCAGTTTCAAGCTAATCTTATCGAGCTTTATTTCTATTAGCTTTGATCCACGACTAAGGGGGAATTCATATGGTTGTTACCTGTACATTTTTCCAAGGTCCTCTTGGCTGCCCCAGTTGTTCAACGTATTTTTCGAACGGCTTATTTCATGTGTTGCAAATTGTAACATAAAGGATCTTTTTAGTTCTCGAAAAATGAGTATATTGTGTAGCTCACAGCTACCTATGCCATACTAAGATCCCAATAGTGGCATAATTGTTGATTGGAGCCGAGATTGCCGAGTGCACTGCCAAAATACCGAAGGGCTCTTTGGCCAAAAAATCAGTCTCAAGGGTGTCTATCGACATGTTATGGGCATAAGCCTAGGTCATCATCATGGCAGCATTAGGTCTTTATTGTTAATGGCATTTTCTCATCGTTTGGAGGGTACAATTGTGCTTATTATGGCAAAGCTAAAACATTCTTACTACAAGTGTTATATGATGAGGAAGAATCCTGAGCATTGTGGTAAAACCATTCTTTTTAGAGATTTCGGGTTAAGCTCGGTATTCAAGTGAGTTTGAGCCCAGGAAAGGTAAGATCGTTTGCTGGATGAAGAGCTAGGTGACTTCGCAGGGAGCTCGTGGTGATGTTTCATGAAGTTTGAACGTGGAATGCATAAATGGCTTCGAGTTAACAGAGCAAAACGATAAGAATCAAGTTTGATAGCCCACCATTCGGAGGACTCAATGCAAAAGAGCCCGATTGCCAAGACGAGGAAAGAGTTGGTGTGGGGTTCAAAATCAATTGCAACACCGAGTTAGAGGATTCGAAACTCACCGAGTTGAGATTTGTGCAGACTCCATCCACATGGACCCCCCTCCTCTTCAAGTCAAACGGGTCAACGGGGGGGTCCCAACATTATGTTAATTAAATTAATATTTTTATTTAAATATTTTAATAATAATATTTATTATTATTATTTAAATATTTTATTTAAATATTCTTTTAATTAATTGAGAAGACTAGGTCATCAGGCAATTAATGACCCATGATGGAACCTTCTCAGGTGGTTCAACTAACTGCAATAAATACATCATGGGCCTTCATTTTAGGAATGTAATTATGACCATTTCCTCTTCTTTCTCACATATTTTTCTATAAATGTAAGTTGGAAGCTCATTTCAAAGGGTTCCAAATAGTTGCATAAGTTAGACAGTTAGATATCTCATGCAAGAGTGTATACTTTTCAAGAATCCTCTCTCTCTGCAAGTTGTTCTTGTGTGTTGAGAGAACTTTCAAGCCTCCTCTTCAAGACTGTAATGGCAACTATTGCCTCTTCTGAATGTACACTGTGCAAGTTTAAGTTTCTATTGCAGGTTCTTGGAGTTCTGTGCTTATCGAGTGGTGGAGTATTGCATGCAGTTGAGTTGTGGTGTCTGTTCACCCTTCTTGAGTTCATCCTTCTTCACTGGGAAACTGGTATATTTCTCGGTCTGATAAAGTTTAACAAAGGGAACGCGTGTCTCTTAGTCTGTGGTATCCTGTACCCTCTCTAAGTTGCAGTAGGTGAAGTTGACCTGTGGTGCACACACCCTCTTCAAATTAACCCTTCCTGAATCTGAAGACACCCTTTATTTAGTGCATCACCATCCCTAGTATAGTTTCATTTCTGTAAATCTCTTTCCCTAAAACCCCATGAAAATGTTAGCCTAGGACTAGATAATCATTTTTGTTACACTAGGAGTAGTACAACACTTAGTTTAGGAAGAGGAAGCCGGCCTTCTCCGGAGGTTCACCTCGAGCCCAAGTCCCACAGCTTGAGAGGTGATCCCATGTGTCCCAATCACACCGAACGTCCTATTCACATCCTGGCCATTCGGGGTGCAGTGATTTGGCGACAACAGTTTTTGGCACGCCCGGTGGGAGTTAGAGTTGGTACTTCTCTTCTCACTTACACAAGTCAAAGTACTTGGCGACTCTATATCTCTGGATTCGAAATCTCAGTGCAGTAAGTTATGCGAAGAATTCAGACAAGAGCTTCTTCAAAGAAAGGAAAGTATCAGCATATCGAACTTTCCTTGTCTCCTCCAAAGAGAAGCAGAAGAGGCATTTCCACATCCCCAGTTGCAGATTTACCTAGTAGGGGTCATTCAACTCCTCCTTACGGAAGATTTCCTCCACCCAGGAACAATCAACCTTTCGTTCTTATGGCGAGGAACCAAGTTTTTCCCCCTTTCAATGCAAGCAGTCCTCTCGTGTTGGCTCAACGTGACCCGATACCTGTTGCGGCACTCAAAAGTTTACCCTTCTACACGGGGGAAACTCACGTTACTCCAGTGGAGCATATCTTTGATGTAGCCAGCATCTGTGCAGTACATAATATCACCGAAGACAACGTTGCAGTTAGACTTCTTGCTACCTCTTTCAAGGGAAAAGCGCTTCAATGGTTTCGCGGGTTAGGTGTTGGCACTATAACCACTTGGGACGAGTTGGGAGAAAAGCTATGTAAACAATTTGAAGACAAAAGTGATCACCTATCACTTTTGGAACAACTTACTACCATAAAGAGAGCTTCCCAAGAATACATGAGTGATTTCAACTTCCGATTCCACAGAACTTGGAATAGGATTCCGGTGCTCGTAAAGCCTTCTACGCATAATGCATTCTTGTACTATTTGCGAGCCTTGAATAGCGATGTAGCAGTTATGATCCAGTCCATGGGAGGGACTACACTTCCTGATGCTTACGAAGTTGCCATAAGTGCAGAGAATTCTTTGATTCAGGCTGGAAAGATAGCTCCACGACCACCAATGCCCTTTTCTCCAGATCTTACGAATCATCAGCCTATCATTGCTCCTATTCCAGTAGACTCCAAGGCAACCATCTCAATCTTCCTCTGCCTCTTCAAATGACCTATTTGAAGTCAAGTCACTACTGCAAAATTTTGGAAATGAGCTCGTTGCACTCAAAAGGCAACAATTTCAATACAATCGTCCGTATCAGCCACAAAATCAGCAGTATCAGGCTAACCATCCTCCTTTTCAAGGGAACAATTAGCCTCGAAATCAAACTACAAGTCAAGTTGCAAATGTCAGGCCCTTGAACTTTTAGAACCCTCTTGCAGCTAGCTCATCTAGAGCTATAGTACCTGTTCAAAATAATCTAGTTCAAGACTACGAATGGTGTTATCCTTGCTCTCAACCTCACAATCAAAATCTTTGTCCCAATGGAGTTCTTAGCCAGGCCCTTATGGTTCAAAGTGTATCTGCCCCTTCAGAGTTAACAAACAATTCATCTACACAAGAAGTAGCAGATCAACCGCAGGCACCTGAAGAATCCACGTTGCTAAACTGGCAAGAAGAAGATTTTTGGATTGAATATAGATTCTTCATCAGTGGCAGCAAACACTCGTTCCAAAAAGAGAGCAATGGAGCCTCAACCTCTCGAAGCTGATCTAGCGTCCACTTCTCAACCTGGGTTTCAAATGGCAGTTGATAAAAATGCAGGAAAGAAATCACTAGAAACACCAGCTAGCCACACCGCAGGGAAAGATGGTTCTCCAGGCATCACGGTACCCAACAAACATTTTCCAAAGGAGGACCCCAATGCCCAAAAAAGTGTCAATAAAGTTGGAGCGATTCCCTTCAGCATAGTAGAACAAATGAAGAAAACCAATCTGAGCGTTACCATGTGGGATGCACTCTCGATTCCTTCTCAAAGAAACCTGTTGCGAGAAGCTCTGAACAGTTTTAGTACAACCAACGGATCACCAAGCCATGGAGTGACAAATGCTACAAATTTGTGTCAACTGGAAGGGAAGATCATTCCTACGGAAAACAAACCACCGCCATTCTACATTTCCCTGATCATTGGCGACCACCTGGTACATAATTGCATGATCGATTCTGGTGCCAGTAGCTCTGTCATGCCGAAACAAATTGCAGATGTACTAGGCATACAATATGCGCCAGTTACAAGAGGGGTTGTTCAACTGGATGGCACAACTGTTAAGACTGTTGGGGTTATCAAAGGACTTCAACTTACCATTCATGCATGCCCAAGTTTTTCATTCACCCAAGACATATCAGGTCATTGATCTCCCTCCCCTCTTTGCCATCTGCCTATCACGGGATTTCACCCAAGATGGGCGGTTACCTATCAGCCGATTGGTCGCATATGATTCTCGTGGACTCCATACGGAACCAAAGTAACTATAAGGGCGAACCAATCTGCCATAATCATGTAGAACCCTACACTTCTAGTCCCATAAATGGAAATTACACCATTGGCGATCCGTAAGAGGAAGGTGCCAATCATGAACCAACCACCCTTGTTGAAGAAGTCCCGATACTTTCTTTGGATGAAGTAAGTAGAGATCATCGATGACGATCCCTACGCCGATGTATTGGCGTAAGAAGAAGAAGCTGGTTTGCTGGTCTTGGAAGAAACAGGATTAGGTACCTACTGTATCCATGAAGAAGATACAGTCATACCACAACTTGTCAAAACGCCAAGTGATTCTAAAGGACTATGGCAATTGTTCTTCGATGGCTCAAGAAGTAAGAATGGATCCGGTGCTGGTGTTATGTTAATTTCTCCAGAGGGAGATAAGTACTTCTCATCTTTCCGGTTGCAGTTCAGTTGCACTAACAATGTTGCTGAATACGAGGCTCTTGTGCAAGGAATTCAGCTAGCCCAAAGGAAGGGAATCAAGGCCCTAACTGTTTTTGGAGACAGTGAGTTAGTTGTTCATCAAGTTTCAGCACGTAGTGCATCCAAAAATGATCTTTTAAGATCATACAAGAATCGAGTCTGGGACCTGATTGAAGATTTCGAAGCTTTTGGGATCCATGCAATCCCTAGAGATCAAAATCAAGATGCAGACAGGCTTGCTACAATTGGTTCACAATACAACATACCAGTTGATATCATGAAAGAAGGGCAGCAATTTGTTAAAATGGTGGTTCGACCAGCAGTCCCTGATAATGTGAGTAGTTGGCAAGTGTTCGATAGTGACAACCAAATTGTCCTCTTCCTACAAGAAGAGGCGGAGTTTGCTGCAAGAAATCAAGATAAGTTACAAGAGTCATATGGTGAACAAATTATCCAATTGAAAAGCAACAAGTTACCAAAAGGTTTAGTCACTTTGGAATCCATTTTCAATTCAGATGACCAAGCCAAAAGACAAAGCCCTAACATGGTGGTCAAAGAAGAATATTTTGAGGAAGTCGAAGTATCAAATGAAAAATTTCTTAAGATCGGAAAAGTGTGTACTTCTGAGGAGAAAGAAGCTTTCATCAAACTTTGTCAAGAGTATCATGACATCTTTGCATGGAGCTATAAAGATCTGCGTGGTTTTGATCCAGGTCTTGCGCAACATACCATCGAACTGGATCCTAATGCTAAGCCGGTTAAATCGAAACAGACCAATTAATCCCAAAATTGAGCCACTAATGAGAAAGGAGCTAACCAAGCTCATCGAGGCTTGTATAATTTTTCCCATCAAGCATTCCTCATGGGTAGCCAATTTGGTGCCCGTGAGGAAGAAGAACGGAGAGATCCGGTTATGCGTAGATTTCAGGGATTTGAATCGTGCGTCATTGAAAGACCATTATCCTCTTCCATCGATGGAGCAGATCCTTCAAACGGTGGCAGGAGCTCAAAGATTTTCTTTGCTCGATGGATATTCAGGTTACAATCAAATCCTAGTCCAAGAATCTGACCAATTCAAAACGGCTTTCACTACCAAGTGGGGCACATATGCCTACAATAAAATGCCATTCGGATTGTCCAATGCCGGGGCTACTTTCCAAAGAGCCGTGGACATGGCATTTAAGGCACTGATCAACGATATTATTTTGGTTTACCTTGATGATATAACTGTATACTCTAAGCATGCAGAAGATCACATCACACATCTAAGGAAAGTTTTCCAAAGGTGTAGGGAATTTGGGGTTTCACTTAACCCCAAGAAATGTATTTTCGCAATGCACGAGGGAAAATTGTTGGGGCATGTTGTTTCAGCGGAAGGATTATCAATTGATCCAGCCAGGATTCATTCAATTATGTCCTTATCTCTCCCGAGTCACAAGAAGGGCCTCCAGAGCTTCCTGGGAACCATAAATTTCGTGCGGAGATTCATCCCCCAATTCGCGACATTGGCTAAACCACCGATGACATGCTAAGGAAAACATGCCATTTTCATGGACAAAGGAAGGAAGAGAAAGTTTCGAGGCTATCAAAACAACCATTTCCCAAGCCCCCACGCTTGTGAACCCTAGGTTTGACAAAGATTTTATCCTTTATGCTTTTGCAGTCAAGAGAGCATTTCGGGATCCTCACCCAACAAAACGATAACTTTGATGGAGCAACCAATCGCTTTCTTGATCAATCCCTCAAAGACTACGAGTTCAAATACTCATTCATTGAAAAGCAAGTCTTTGCGGTTATTCGAGCTTTGAAGAAATTCAAGCACATGTTGTCCAACAACGAGATTCATCGATGGTGTCTCATCCAGTGTCAAGGAGTTTTTCTTTGAACAAAGAAATGAACGAAAAGCGTGCTTTGGATGGATCACGAAGGTAATGGAGTATGACGTGCATATCAAAGTCACTAAACTTGTCAGAGGTAAGGGTTTATGTGAGCAACTTGCTGCAGACATGGAATCAAAAGGTAATGAGGACATGACACTCCTAAATACTGATGAGGATGTTGATCAAGCTGACTGGTTATCCAAAATGAAGAATTTCATCTTCTCAGGAGCATACCCGCAAACATGGATAAAAACCAAAGACGAACTTTCCGTCTTCAATCTATCCCATATGTTTTGGTAGATAGCATTCTCTTTCGAAAAGATTTGAACGGCGTTCTCCTTCGGTGCATAGGACCGAACAGGTAAGTAAGATACTAGAAGAATTTCATAATGGCCTATCTGGAGGACATTATTCCGCACTGAACAACAGCTACCAAGATCATGCGAGCCGGCTACTATTGGCCGGATTTATTCAAGGATGCCCATCTCTGGGTAAGGAAATGTAAGGAATGTGCCTTTTTCACAGGTAAGCAGAAGCTGGCAGCTCTTCCACTGCATCCAGTTCAAGTGGATCAACCCTTTGTTCAATGGGGGTTGGACTTCATTGGAATGATTAATCCTCCATCCAGTGACGGACATAAGTGGGTCCTTACCGCAACAGACTATTTTACTCGATGGACAGAGGCGTAGCATTAAAAGAGAGCAATGAAAAGGCAGTTCTAGATTTTTTGGAGGGTATAATGACGAGGTTCGGTGTTCCATTTACAATCATTTCAGACAACGCGGCTTTTCTTGGTATGAAATTGAGTGAATGGGCTGTTAAAAATGGGGTATACCTCAAAACTTCATCCAATTACTATCCGCAAGGAAACGGATTGGCTGAGTCTAGCAACAAAAACCTCATAAGGATTATTAAGCGCACAATGGAGACTAACAAGAGGACTTGGCATACACAGCTTAAGACCGCCTTATGGGCAGATCGAATCACACCTAAAAGGGCCATCGGAAATTCTCCTTTCGTTCTTGTATATGGAAGAGAGGCAAAACTCCCGCTCTCATTGGAGTTACCTTCTTTGGAGTTAGCTCATCAACTTGAAGTTATAGAGAGTGATCCTCTGACGGTAGGTTTCTTTGAACTCATGGAGTTACGGGAAGTACGAGATAAGGCTATGAAAACTTTGGAGCAGCATCGCTCAAGTTAAGAAATATTTTGACAAGAGGGTCAAAGATAGTGTCGTCAGGCCATAAATATTTTAAAATCTGACATTTTTAAAAAATACTATAAAGGGAGATTTAGTTCTCAAATGGGATTTTATATGAAGATGCTAGACATAGTTTCTTTGAACCAAAAACTACAAAAAAGTGGGACACAGCTTATATGCTTTGACCCAAGAAGGCATGCCAAGTTTAGTTCTCAAATGGGACGCTCTTTGGAGTGGACCATACATCATCACAAGTTGCAAAGAGGCAAATTCATTTCGTCTATCTAGGCTCAATGGAGAAGAACTGCCCATTCATGTGAATGGGATACATCTCAAAGCTTGTTTTTGAGAAGCGTTCCACCCCCTGTACAGTTAAAATTAGGTGTTTTCCTCCAAGTGCTTATGCACATTGTTGTCTGTTGTTGTTTTGCTTTCCTCGTTGTTGTGTTTTGTGTTGTTCTGCACATTGTTTCATCATTGGAAGGTGTCAAGGAGAAGAAAGGTTCAAGGTTTCCATAACAGTTCAAAATCTACTTCATTCAATTTTTTGCAATGTTCCATGGATGTCAAGCATTCAACAGATTCAGTATACTTCATGCTTAGCATTCCAAGGAGGTCCAGGATATCGGAAATGCTCAAGGAGATTCCGGGATGTGTCAAAGAAAATCATACTACTTTCAGGATTCCAACATAGACTCCATGCCCAATGGATGACTTAAGGCTACTGGAATCATGCTTAGCAGGAAATCATCCCCGAGAGGTCGCCAAAAATGTTATCCAATTTTGCACACCTGGCAAGATTGGACAAGGGGGTCCTATCATGTTCAAAATGAAATAATAGTCCCAGGAACCCACCTTCGGTTATTATCAAGATGCAATAATTAAAAATAATTCCTAAATTGCATATGAAGAGATCACCTAGCATCGAAAGGCACCCAGTTGATCTCAACTCAGTGGAGAGTTCAGGGTCGAGTTGATAAAGAACCCGGTGTCAAATTGATAATCATCTCAAAAATCATCTCAGTGGAGACTCTCAGTTGTAAGAGCTCAACAAGGTCTTGTTAATGCAAAATATAGCTCGTTGAAAATTTACGAATGAAGGGAACTCTATAAGGATCTCGGTAGAGATCGATGCATGCGGAAGTGAAGACCAAGTCAGAGAGAGTCAAAGTTTGAGCTATCAATAAAGTCTCAATGAATTGGAAAGGTTCAAGCCACAGGCGGAAGCGAAGGCAGAGATAAGGAGTTCGACTCATCTTCGTGACTCGTTCATTTTGGAGATCATGTGGTGAGCTTCTTTTAGGACACATTCTGTAGAGCTAGGGTGATTCAAACGCAAGCCAAGGCATCAAGAGTGCCATAAAATGAATGGAGATCATCGCGTAAACAGAGATACGTGATGGAGCCCTATCAATGGGACTCATCGAGCATGATGGATAATTCAAGGCAACTCGTTTCGTGTGGATGCATTAAAGATGGTTTCTAGGATACAATTCCAGGGCTCATTGATTAATGCAGAACTGGGAGGACTACTCGAGATAATTTTTCAATGGTAAGCTGCAGAGACAGCAAGAATGCCGGGCCAGGGTATTAGTGAATACAGTATATATATTTTCGCTGGCGTTGTTCAGACCTTCCTCGGCCGAGCATTTGGTGCACAGGCAGTTGACATGTTATAGCAGAAGCCTTTTTGAGCACTTCCAACAAGCAGGTCATCCAACTATGTGTTTATCTCATTCTCAAAGATCGAATGCATCCTCAAATTCAGGATTTTTCCTTCAAGATATTTTTTTAAAAATTGATTAAGTGACGGTAAGGGTGTTACTGGGAGACTTGATTAAATTTATTTTACGATGCAACTCATGGAAATGGATCTCATAGAGGTGGAACTGTTTCATATCGAGAATATTCATGGAGCATAATTTGCTTTGCAATTATATAAGCATCTTCAACAAGTCACTAAGTTAGCAAGCGTAAAGGTTTCTGTTGAAATTATCACACCTTACAAGCTATAGCTGAAATGTTTCATACTGAGAGTTTGATGTTATCCTCAAATCTGTTGAAGGAAAATCATGGGCTAGGCATCTGGAATAACTTCCACCATTACTAGAAACAGTGAGTGAACACAATCTCACCTCATTCGCAAAACTTGCCTCAAGATTTGAACGAGCTTCTTCCATGGAAGTGACTTTCCAAAGTGAAAAGGCGAGACAACTCAACTAAAACTTTATCTCGTTCTCGCTACTACAGCGCAAGATTTTACAACAATCGATCACGGCCGTGGTCGCATGCAACCAGAACATCGGGATCAACACCAACGGTTCCTTGGGATCACCCCGTGGCAGCTGTCACAATTAACTCTCTCCGGAGGCGATTGATTTCGAGATAAAGTTTACTTCTCTACCATGTAGGCTGTTGCGTATAGCCAATTCAAATTGCCAAGTGAAGGCACGATCATGGCAAGAGAACAATATTTCCGCGCAAGGGAAATGACATGGCGGCCAAGCGTGAAAATCCCGTGCGTTGGTGGGAATAGGGGAGAAATCAGACCAAACTGCGCAAGCATGGAAACAATATGATGGCTATCCGTCATGAAAACCCCACGCAGCTTGGAGTGGTCCGAGTCTTCGTGCGAGTCACACGGAAGGTGAGTCGGAGAACGTGGGAATGAGGCACTGGAGGTGTTTAATAGGATTGACGTGGTTGTCTGGTCGGCCGTTTTGTATGGAACAGATGATGGGCGAAGGAGGCTCTATACATTCTCGCTTACCACGCATAACATTCTGGTCGCGAGAAACTCCCACGCACAGGCGCAGCACGTGCGGCAAAGACAAAGAGAAGTCTTTTGAACGCTTCCAAGCAAGCACTACAGAAACAAACATTCACCGCCGTGTATGATAGATTGGAGTCACGCCATTCAAGGCTTCATAAAATTTGCCCGAACCAGGAGATGAAGGTTTAAAACGGTGCAGAATGAAACGATTCATATTGCTCGGATGTTTTCTCCTAGAAGCGAATTGAATGTGAAGGTCAACTCTGAAATACCTGGTCGGCCGTTTTGCATGTTGCATCCTTGTTACTCGTAAATGGTCTCTTTGAGAAACTCTGAGGGCGAAGCAATATTTATACCCTTCCATTATGTACGTCCAATCGGACAATAAAAGTATTCTTTTACCAGATGCGCAGAGAAACTGTGTTTTTTCAATGGACGATTATACTGCAGTTTCAAACTAATCTTATCGGGCTTTATTTCTATTAGCTTTGATCCACGACTAAGGGGAATTCATATGGTTGTTACTGTACATTTTTCCAAGGTCCTCTTGGCTGCCCCATTGTTCAGCGTATTTTTCGAACGGCTTATTTTATGTGTTGCAAATTGTAACATAAAGGATCTTTTTAGTTCTCGAAAAAATGAGTATATTGTGTAGCTCACAGCTACCTATGCCATACTAAGATCCCAATAGTGGCATAATTGTTGATTGGAGCTGAGATTGCCGAGTGCACTGCCAAAATACCGAAGGGCTCTTTGGCCAAAAATCGAGTCTCAAGGGTGTCTATCGACATGTTATGGGCATAAGCCTAGGTCATCATCATGGCAGCATTAGGTCTTTATTGTTAATGGCATTTTCTCATCGTTTGGAGGGTACAATTGTGCTTATTATGGCAAAGCTAAAACATTCTTACTACAAGTGTTATATGATGAGGAAGAATCCTGAGCATTGTGGTAAAACCATTCTTTTTAGAGATTTCGGGTTAAGCTCGGTATTCAAGTGAGTTTGAGCCCAGGAAAGGCAAGATCGTTTGCTGGATGAAGAGCTCAGTGACTTCGCAGGGAGCTCGTGGTGATGTTTCATGAAGTTTGAACGTGGAATGCATAAATGGTTTCGAGTTAACGAGAGCAAAACGATAAGAATCAAGTTTGATAGCCCACCATTCGAGGACTCAATGCAAAAGGGCCCAATTTCCAAGACGAGGAAAGAGTTGGTGTGGGGTTCAAAATCAATTGCAACACCGAGTTAGAGGATTCAAACTCACCGAGTTGAGATTTGTCAGAACTCCATCCACATGGACCCCCTTCCTCTTCAAGTCAAACGGGTCAACGGGGGTCTCAACATTATGTTAATTAAATTAATATTTTTATTTAAATATTTTAATAATAATATTTATTATTATTATTTAAATATTTTATTTAAATATTCTTTTAATTAATTGAGAAGACTAGGTCATCAGGCAATTAATGACCCATGATGGAACCTTCTCAGGTGGTTCAACTAACTGCAATAAATACATCATGGGCCTTCATTTTAGGAATGTAATTATGACCATTTCCTCTTCTTTCTCACATATTTTTCTATAAATGTAAGTTGGAAGCTCATTTCAAAGGGTTCCAACAGTTCAGACAAGTTGGACAGTTAGATATCTCAGGCAAGAGTGTATACTTTTCAAGAATCCTCTCTCTTCTGCAAGTTGTTCTTGTGTGTTGAGAGAACTTTCAAGCCTCCTCTTCAAGACTGTAATGGCAACTATTGCCTCTTCTGAATGTACACTGTGCAAGTTTAAGTTTCTATTGCAGGTTCTTGGAGTTCTGTGCTTATCGAGTGGTGGAGTATTGCATGCAGTTGAGTTGTGGTGTCTGTTCACCCTTCTTGAGTTCATCCTTCTTCACCGGGAAGCCGGTATATTTCTCGGTCGATAAAGTTTAACAAAGGGAACGCGTGTCTCTTAGTCTCGTGGTATCCTCACCCTCTCTAAGTTGCGGTAGGGTGAAGTTGACTGTGGTGCACACACCCTCTTCAAATTAACCCTTCCTGAATCAAGACACCCTTTATTCGGTGCATCACCATCCCTAGTATAGTTTCATTTCGTAAATCTCTTTCCCTAAAACCCCATGAAAATGTTAGCCTAGGACTAGATAATCATTTTTGTTACACTAGAGTAGTACTGACACTTAGTTTAGGAAGAGGAAGTCGGCCTTCTCCGGAGGTTCACCTCGAGCCGCAAGTCCCACAACTTGAGAGGTGATCCCATGTGTCCCAATCACACCGAACGTCCTATTCACATCCTGCCATTCGGGGTGCAAAGATTTGCGCGACAACAATATGTTGTTACCCTTAAAATATGTGTCAAAAAAATTTATAAACATACCATGTTTTTGGTTTTGAAATATTTTATATTTTCATTGTGTATACCATATATTTTCCTTATAGGCATACATATTCCAATCAATAAGTGTTGGGATTCAAACTCCAATCATTCGACAATTAATTAAAAAATGGTGTCTTTCTTTTTGTAAGTTTTAAGTCGGTTTTTAAAATCTAAATATCAATTCCTCCTATAATATACTCAAACACTTGAATAGTCCAAGGAATTGTGAATGTTTTCATGAGACATTGGTAAGTCAACTGGAGGCGAAGTCCTTAATCCGAAAAATTCTCTAGTAAATATGTATCTAAATGTGGAAGCATGCGATTGGCATGCAAAATGTTGGAAAGAAAGGTTTACAACCGACTTTTTGTAAGTGTTTTGGTAGATATACGTGCAAGATATGGAAGCTTGAATTGGCATGTGAATTGTTTGACTAAATGCGGCGAAAATGTGGCTTGGTGAGTTGCAGAATGACTACGTAATATGGGATGGCAAATGCAATCAACATGTGTAAAATCGACTCTAACCTTTGTCAACATCCTCCCAACCCAACCTCCGACAAATGGGAGATTTATAACAGTCATAGACATCCATCAAAATATAATGGAAAG
Organism: Taxus wallichiana var. yunnanensis; assembly: GCA_018340775.1. Classification (NCBI taxonomy): domain Eukaryota; kingdom Viridiplantae; phylum Streptophyta; class Pinopsida; order Cupressales; family Taxaceae; genus Taxus; species Taxus wallichiana. The sequence goes on from CM031237.1 coordinate 417,887,909, forward strand.
ATGATATTTTTCATAAGTAGATGTGAGTGCCTTAGTACATATATAAGCAAACTAAAAACCATGTACAAGGCACATGAACTATTATTCAACAAAAGTCTTATTAAGACATGTCATTGTGGACTGCAATGAATGTAAGATATGCATAAATTGGTCTTCCTAAAAGGTCTTCCACTCTTTCAAACAAATGTATATAAAAGGGTTAAAGACAAATTACACAACATTTGTCAATGAACTCCACCCATACCACAATGAGAGTTTAAGAACGAGATGTGAGCATCCATCAAAATATGATGGAAAATATATTTTTATTAAATTTTGTAATTTATATTCTTACAAACATTTATACAAAATGTTGAAGCATACACAAGACACATAAATTGTTTAACTAAATAACTCAAAGAAGTGTGATTTTATTCAACTTCACCTTTCAAAGATTCTTTACAACTTATGTGTAATTGCTAATAAATAATATAGATGGGAATGGTGCTCTTAACGTACTTATTTATATAATGTATTTTTGGATTTTATGCCAAACAAAGTGACATGTTAAAGATATTTGCATATTTAAGAATTTTCGATATTAACATGAATATACTATTTGATGGCCCATGTATCCACTATTTATGTGTGTACCATCTATTGTGTAGTAATGTAAAATTCAATAACATACTTAACTATATTCACTTTCTATGTACTTTGAAAAAGAAACACAACACAAATGAAGCAAACTAAAAGCATAATCCACCAAATCAATGTGGCTAGTAGCTAACAAGAGGTCATTAATTGACCTCCAACCTCTAATGCCTCTATCCTCTAGTAGATGTGTTACTTAATCAAGCAAATTGGAATTTGAAGCTAAAATTTCAACCCCCATAATTTGGATGTCGAGTTACACCGAAAATACGTCCGTTAAAATGCAAGCAATATTTTTTCCTAAGACTTTTACAATAGGACGTTTTGACGATGGTATACACCAATGACTCTTTAAGTACATTATTATCGACAAATGACGATATAATTTTTTGACAATGATGACTATTACAAAAAAATTGACGTGGATATTGACTACTAACAACAAATTTTAGGACAATAATACTTGACAAAATATCATTGGCTCTTTCGACACAAACCATATTGGAAGAACAAAAAAAAGACATGTGTCTTTGACCTATTACAAATCATAAAATTAATAAACTATAAAACAAGAAAATGCGTACAAACTCTAGACTCAATAAAATAAACCTAACACACAGATTGGTGTGACTTGTAGGGGAGAGGGGGTAGTGGTACACCCTAAGTTATGGGGTCCAAAAATCAATTGTTTATCATGTGGGATCATCATTTTTTCACCAATATGTAGTTCAAATTTGTCTTAGCTTATATTTTTTCTTTGGAATGTTTAATTGGAGGGAAAACCATATTTTGAATTGATTTAAAATAATAAATTTGAGTTGCACTACAATCATGGTGGAAACCAATACGTGAACATGGATAATAATGTTTGAACATTGAATTTTTAATACTTGAACATGGGTCGAGGTCTTACATGTCATGATGTAATTGATGCTCTACATAATTGTTATGTCAAAAATAAATAACCACTAGATAGTATTATGACAACTATGAGGTGGTATTATAACAACTATTGGGTATTGTGCGATCAAGACTCATGTCAACTATTGGACCATGTTCACCTATTGGCCCCTCTCCCTAAACTATTTTAGCTTAAATACTACTTTGACCATTTGGATATTATGGATATTTTCAAAGGATTTCACACCAATCGGCCTAAGTTTATATTCTTCCAATATAATGCAAAGTTTAACATAGCTTTTAAACAAAGTGTCTTTCTTTATAAATAACAAACCTTCACATGGTTTGAATACAACACACACAAAAATATGAACACAAACCCTCTACATAACTCAATGCAATGCTAAATCCAATGCAAATTGAAACTTTGGTGGATGATCAAAAGCTGACAATGGCATATCGAATCAATGTTGAGCTAGGCCAAAACATTTGCAGATCTAAAATAATGTAATCTTTGTAGACCGAATGAAATACATTCACCATATTACAAAGTCACCATGCACTAGATCAAAAGAAGGGTGTGAATTGTAGCACATCTCGTGTAGATGACAACAATAATATGTTGATCACGTCCCTTGTTTTCTCGCACCATACTTCTCTCTCGGTTTGTGAAATTTCTTCAAACTTTATTTCGGTTTTGCTCCCCTCCCTCTAAGCTTTCTAAATAATTTTGAAATTTTGATTTTCATTTAGAAATGAGAAAAATATCGCAGCTTTACTAAACCTTCATAAACTTGTTCTTTTAAAAAAATGTCTCAAAAATGTTTGTCTTGGTTACTCTTTGGTCTAATGATAGTATTTTTATGCTACATCCTTATGATCACATCCTCTTCTTCTCTATAACATATTCCACCTCTGCAAAACCCACAAGATGAATTATAGCAAAGCTTAAACGTCTCCTTTCTTTTATGCAAAAGAAAATAAATACACACAATCTAAAACAAATATAGTATTTTATCTACAGACTAATATGTTCTTCACAAAGAACTACCATTTGTAGGGGTATTGTAGATCAAAACAATTGTCCCTCGGAAACTTCAAAACTCCATTACAAGCATATATAAAAACTTGCAATCCCAAGTACTTGCTTTGATACCAAATGTGGATTTTGATAAGAGATCAAATAATAAAACTCACCATAAACACTCAAATTATTCATATGAGACATTACAATACATATATATGTTATTAAGCTCCTAAATAGAGGAGTTTAGACTAACCAAACAACTCACAATCCCTAAATGTCTCATAATAACAAATCCTCTAATTTAAGTGAGTAGTTCAAACAACTCACGTTACTACAAAATAATAATTCACTATATACGATGAACACTAATATTTCTAACATTACCTTCACCAATTGCTTTTCAAACATAAGTCTCCAAGGGGCACTTACACTTGGTTAATTACATCCCGCCTCTAGCTATTTGACATCATCGGTAGGAAGAGGCCCAATGACCATCCTCCAAATTTACTTGTTAGACTAGTGAGGCATCGTAGAGTCAATGACTCACTTGGCCTCATACCTATTACACATTTCTTCACTACTTTGAGTATTAGAAATGTCTCTCAATAACAACAAGTTCAACTCGTTATGCATGACGATTCTCTTTCAATGTCTCTTTATGATATCTACATTGGACTATTGCTCTTAGTCTTTTTCTTATTTAGTCTCTTTTTGTATTATTTTAGATGTGCCAAACACTCCCTTTCTTCTTTACATTATTTATTTTGCACCTTTTGTAGACTCCTGGGTCATTCTTAACTCTTTGTGGATATTAATATTTAAATTTAAATTTGAATTAAATTATGCCTTTTAAGTAAGAATGAGCTAGCATATGTGGTGATACACACTAATAATACTAAAAGAAAAACAATTTGCATTTCCAACTTCCAAAGTCTAAAAACAAAAATACGCTCATTTATAAAAACATTAAGATTCGTAACAGAAAAGAACTCTCTAACTCTTTTACTTGTTAGTATTCTCTACAAGAAGTTAATATTGTTTTTAGTGTACCATTAGTTCTAAGTTGCATATTGTTTTAATGAAAATAAAAATTACATGCATATTATTTATTTCATTTTCTATTGGTTGAAATATAATAATAAATTTTTTTGGGAGAACATGTATATTTATATTTAAATACATAATCAAAATAGCTTTATCCCCTCTTAATTATTATAATTTTGTATTCAAAATTTTACAAAAAGTTTTGGACAAAAACTTTATCACTTTCATGTCACGCCAATCATTTGTCAAATCTTTCTTTACAAAGTTTAATTATAGTCATTTATATTTAAATACAAAATCAAATTAATTTTATCCCTCTTAAATTTAATAATTTTAATCTACAATTGTAAAAAAACTTTGTAAATTAACTTGTAAATGCAAGTCCAAACCAAAACACTAAACCGGGGTTCTTGAGAAGGTACTTACAAATATTTAACTTATGATAGCCTCTCCGAGGTGGAGGTTTAGGTCGGTTAATTTATAAATGTAAGTCCACATCAAAACACCAACCTGTGGTTCTTGCAAGGCAATTACAAATATTTAACTCATTATAGTCTCTTCCAAGTGGAGGTTTACACTTGCTTGACATATATATAACATTTTTCTAGGTCAAATTTGATCTCCAATCAATTAACTTGTAAATATAAGTCCATACTGAAACACTAAACTATTTGACAAGACACTTAATTTTTTTTAATATGATAGTCATTACAACTAACCCATACCTACTACAATTATTTTATTGATAAATAGAAAATATTTAGAATCAAATCACCACTTTGATATTGGTATCCACCAAGCGCTGCCCTATTGGACGCCTATTATTAAAGTTTTCTACAACCTTTGGTAAGATGTGGTAAAATTTGTGATTGGTGTGTTTTGTGAAAGTTACCTCCTCAACACCAACATCCTTAGTGGCGCTAATTAATAGCATTCCTTCAATTTTATTTTCCTAAAATCCTAAAACGTTAAAACCTAAAACCTAGAAACCTTGCAAATTAACATTTTGCTATTGAAACGACAAGATCATCCAACAGGTGTAAGGAGATGGCGAATTCACGGATCAGTGCATTGTTTTTTCACAACCCTACCAAGTTCGAGAGGAGTTTGAGTAGGTATTTCACAGTGGACGTTAGTGGTGTAAAAAGCCAGAAGGGCAGATGGTGATGAGAATAGAGAGAGGAGCGGTAAAACAAAATGCAATGGAAATGGTGATGGGTTTCCTAGGCAGTGGCAGGAAACTCACGGAAGCGAACAATGGCAGTGGCAGGAAATCCACGGGTGCAAACAATGGCAATGGCAGTCGCTGAAAAATGGTAATGAAACGAACACCAGTAGTCGAGAGACGCAGTCAAATCGATTTGCTCTAAAACAAGAACAAAGGCTAGGCAATAGCATTCAAATCCAGAAGATGAGCCGAGGAAAAGAATGAGGGAGTCGACCATGATGCTTTGTTATTATTCTCATATACACAATTATTTTTAATAAGAATATTTATTTAAGTTCTCAATCCATTGAATAATGTGAGCAGATGTGGATGTTTTGTCTTCTAATTTTTTTGAAATGTTGAAGATTTAATTTTGTAAATACTTTTCTAGCATTATTGGAGAAGAGAAAATATTTTAGATTGCTTGTGTTGGAAAAATCAAGTCTCCTTCGAAGAAGAGAAATATTTTAGAATGCTTGTATGCTGGAAGTTAATGAATGAATTCTCCTGCATATGCCCATGAATATTTTATTAATAATTGTAAAAAATACCATGTATTTGGTTTTGAAGTATTTTATATTTTCATTGTGTATACATATATTTTCCTTACAGGCACTACATATTCCAATCAACGAGTGTTGGGATTCGAACTCCAATCATTCAGACAACTAAAAAGGGTGTCTTTCTTTTTGTAAGTTTTAAGTTGGTTTTTTTAAACCTAAATAACAATTCCTCCTATAATATACTCAAAACACTTGAATAATCCAAGGAATCGTGAATGTTTTCCTGAGACATTGGTAAGAGGAGGTTGAGTCACTGGAGGCGTCCTCCTTCAAGAAAGTTCTTGTCGGAAAAATGCTCTCTGCAAAATGTGGAAGCATGTAATTGACATGCAAACTGTTCTAACTAAATGTTTGTGTTAAAATAAGAGATATGAAACATGTATTTTTGTAACTGTTCTAGTAGATATGGAAGCTTGCATTTGGCATGTGAATTGTTTGAGTAAATGCAAGCAGAAATGTGGTTAGGTGAGCTGCAATGACAGCAGAATATGCATAACATAGATGGCAAATGCTATTAGCAGGTGTAAAGTCAGACTCCAACCTCTGCCAGCATCCTCCCAGTCTCTTACAAAATGGGAGATTTAATACGGATCATAGACATCCATCAAAGTATAATAGAAAACTGATTTTTTTAGATTTAGTTGTGAGTGTCTTGTGGACTGCAATGAATGTGAGATATGCATAAAATGTTCTATCTGAAAAGGCCTCCCACTCTTTCAAGCAAATGCATAGAGGTGTCAAGACGAATTCCACAACCTTTCTCAATGTATTCCTTCGCAAGATAAAATATAAGTTTAAAAACACACCATCAACATCTATCAAAATACAATAGAAAATATATTTTTGTTAAATGTTGTAGTTGTTAATGTTTGTAGACACTTATAGAAAATGTTAACACATACACAAAGCAAATAAACTGTTTACCTAATATATATATATAAGAAACTATATTTTATATAAATGTAGGTTTGGAGTTTATTCCGCATAGTGACATGTTAGAGATCTTGCATATTTAAGAATTTTCAATATTAACATGAATATACTATTTTACTGCCCAAGTATCCACTATTTATGTGAGTGTACCATCTGTTGTGTAGTAATGTAAAATTCAATCTCTATTTTTTTCCAAAAACACATACAAAAGCTGGTAGGAGCACTTGAACTAGGAAATGCGATGCTTCAAACTTCAAACAAAATATTTAATACCCACCAATATTTATTAATGTTACTGTAATTGTAGTTACATTAAAACAAACCATAAGTCGGAGAGAATAATACAGTTCACCATGAGACTTCAGACTTCTTGAGACCATTATACATGATTGAGAAGTGATAAAAGAAACAAGTAAAAAGTTTAAAGAATCTGTACAGTCTGTTCGGAATTTGAAGGGAATTAGCTCCCCTGCACTTTTCGCATGAGTGAGCTAGGCCTACATTAATAGCAGCATAAGAAGGATAACAAAGAAGAAAGAATCTTGCAAATCACGGTGTGAGTGAGAGTGAGAATGAGAAATGAAATCTGTACGGTCTGTTTGGAATTTGAAGGGAATTAGCTCCTCTGCATTTTTCTCATTCATGAGCTAGGCCTGGGCTAGCAGCAGCAACACAAGCATAAGAAGGGCAAATAAGAAAGAATCTTGCAAATGAGGGCAAGGGCAAGAGTGACAGTGAGAATGAGAAATGGAGTTTGCACAGAATGAATGGATTTTGAAGGGAATTAATTCCCATACATTTTTCTTATAAGTTAACTTGCAGCAGCATGGAAGGGATATTTATGTAACCCCTCCCTGGGACCATGGCATTAGACTAGCAGCAGCAATAGCAGCATAAGCAGATGAACAAATGAGAGAGAATCTTGCAAATGAAGGCGAGAGTGTGAGTGACAATGAGAAATAGAATCTGTAGTCTGTTCAAAATTTGAACGGAATTAACTCCCCTGCATTTTCCTCATAAGTGAGCTAGGCCTAGACTAGCAGCAGCAACACAATGAGAAAGAATCTTGCAAATGAGGGCAAGGGCGAGAGTGACAGTGAGAACGAGAAATGGAGTTTGAAGGGAATTAGCTCCCCTACATTTTTCTTATGAGTTAACTAGGCCTAAACTAGCAGCAGCAATAGCAATATAAGCCGAAGAAGAACAAATGAGAAAGAATCTTGCAATGAAGGCAAGAGTGGAATCTGTACAGTCTGTTCAAAATTTGAAGGGAATTAGTTCCCCTGCATTTTCCTTGTAAGTGAGATAGGCCTAGACTAACAGCAGCAAAAGCAGCATAACAAAAATGAAAGAATCCTGCAAATGAGGGCGAGAGTGCTAGTGAGAAATGGAATCTATACAGTCTGTTTGAAATTTGAAGGGAATAAGCTCCCCTGCATTTTTCTCACAAATAAGTTAGGCCTAGACAAGCAGCAGTAATAGCAACATAAGCAGAAAAACAAATGAGAAAGAATCTTGCAAATGAAAGCGAGAGTGGAATCTGTAGAATCTGTTTAGAATCTGAAGGGAATTAGCTCCCCTGCATTTTCCTCGTAAGTGAGCTAGATCTAGACTAGCAGTAGCAAAATCAGCATAAAAAGAATGAATGAGAAAGAATCCTGCAAATGAGGGCGAGAGTGGGATATGAAATCTGTAGTCTGTTTGAAATTTGAAGGGAATTAGCTCGCCTGGATTTTTCTCACAAATAAGCTAGGCCTAGACTAGCAGCAGCAATAGCAGAAGAACAAATGAGAAAGAATCCTGCAAATGATGGGAAGAGTAGGAGTGACATTGAGAAATGGAAAGGGGAGCCTGACCAGTAACTCCATAAAGTGCCGTGGCGCCCATGATGTCGTCGTGGGTGAGGCGGCGCCTGGTAAACCTGGGTAGCAGAATGGGGAACATGACGGAGTGAGGGAGGGCGGAATGATCCAGGCCGATGAGGTGACCAATCTCGTGAAGCGCCACAGTTTCGAGGTCGAGGGCGGAGGAAGAGGCGGTCATGAGCATGCTGGTAGTCCAGGTCTCGGCAATGTCAAGGTGGAATCGCCCGTCCTCCGGCGCGAAAGCGTGCGACACAAATCCCAACACGCCGTCGAACGGCATTCCGTCTCCGTGTTCTCCCCAACGAACTCGATCTTTATCTGGGCCTCCTCGAAATTCTCTGTCTCCCTGAAACCCAGAGGAATCACGGCCGCCCACGTCTTAAATGCGGCCACCATTGCAGAGCGGATGTCGTCTTGGGAGAGGATGGGTGACTCTGCGAGGGCAATTGTTGAGGAGAAGGCATAGGTGAGGTTGAGGGTGCTCTGCCATTTTCTCTGCCCGCCTGCAATCAAACTTGCCCTGCCATCCGTCGGTCCTGTTCTTGCCGGGAAAATAAAGAGAAAAGCAACCATTTCTCCGCCTGCAATCAAATTTAGAGAGATCTGTGGGATTCGGCTGAATGCCCACAACCATTTCTCCACGGGAAATGGTGATCATCGCCATCAAAATTGTAACCAATATTCCAAAGCCTGTCAATCCGCATCTCTCCATTGTGGATATATCTTCAAACCCAATCTGAATTCGTTCAGTATTTCGCTCCTCTGACCCAGAATCCGTAGATATCGAGTTAATATCCAGACGATTTCAAACTGCTCAGACTTCCAGGATATAAAAGGTCTCTTCCGCGAGATTCCATAAAAGTCCTCCGAATAATGGTAGCACTTTTTTACAGAGGACACGACTTAGAGTTTAAAGTGTAAAAATTGGCAGCTCTATCTTTTGCCGTTTTCAAAAAAGTGTAAATTGATGCTTTACATGTTTATTTGAATATCTAGTCTAAATGTTGGAATTCATTACTTTTTATACCTCTAGCCTGTGTTATTTATGTTCTTCATATTGTAAATTTATTAATACACATCTAATAGACTTTTCAAATTCAATATTTTTGATATTGTAAATTTAGACTTTTAAATTTAAACCATAACTTTATTAGCACACTCACCGAGATTCAATAAGTATAAAGGTTGATAATTAAGAACTCACTATTTATCATAGACCTAAAATAAGAGTCAAAAGGGCACAAGTTTGAAACCTTACATTGTATATATTTATGGGAAAATCTCATTATTGAGGGATAGAAGAAAGGATGAGAAAAAGAGTAAGAGAGAAACTGATCAAAACAGCTAGAAACACAAGCAACATGTGCCAATAAGAGCCTAATTTGACTTGATCATCATAAAAACACAAGTACCCTATAACTATCTAATGTTATGACTACCAAATACCCTCTTCCAAAATTAGATGTCTACACTTTTATACCTCCTACCAGTTTCAAATGACTTTTTATTATGATTTTAGTATGTAATATTTTATTTTGTCTACTTTTCAACTTATTTGTTTGTTTGTTGATTATTGGTCCAAATTACATGTTATTGGTGTGTTTGTCAATTTCTAAAATCTCTTTCCCTTACATAAATTTTGTGATTCATGTTAAAAGTTTTGTGGCACTCTCGACACTTGTTAGTCAAAATCTCCTTATACCTCTCATCCCTTTTGCTAGTCCACTTAAGTTAGGGTTCAAACAATCGTTTATCGCGATTTATCGGCAGGCCAAATTTTGACTCGGAAATCGGGAATCAGCAATTTATCGGCATTAATCGGCAACTTTATCGCTACTTTAAAAAAACATTTAAATTCATAAAATAAACTTAAATTAAATGTAAAAACAATGTTAAATGATGCGAGAAGTGACTCTATAGAATGCCATAGGCCCATATGCATATTTTTGATTAAGTTTTGACCAAAAAAGAGAGTACAAACTACAAAGTATGCAAACAAAAATGCTCATAGAGTCATGTCACATGTGACTTTTGAAGTATCACTATCAAATATCAATAATATTCTATTTCATCAAGCACGCCTAAAATAAGTCTGTTGCACTTGCGGCTGCCTCGTGGAAGTGGAAGGTAAACATTCCTCCTCTGTAACACCAACATTGTCTTCTACAAACATATCATCTGGATCATCACCAACTTCTAATGTCCCTGATGGTATTGCTTCTTCAGTCTCCCTCTCCAAAGCAGCTATCTCCTCTGTAGTAAACATAGGCTCCGCATCATCAGGGTCAACAATCCAGTCATCATATGGATCAATGTCAGCCAAGTCAATTGCATCATAACTCTGTGCCCCCTCCACTTGTCTCACACAAAGACGAAGATTGTATCGCACGAAGACAAGGTCATTGAGGTGTTGTGTTGTCAACTTGTTGTGCTTCTTTGTGTGAACAACTTCAAACATGCTCCAATTACGTTCGCATCCAGAAGCACTGCATGGCTGACACAAAATGTGGATGGCTAGCTTTTGAAGATTTGGTGTTTTTGCACCATAATCTTCCCACCACAAATCTGCAAATAAAACATTTATAAAATTGTAAGTTAACTAGGCTTGAATAAATAAAAGAATTCTAAACTTCTAGTATCTAGTTCTATGTGTAAAGAGACTAAATACAGATGACTCAATTTGTTTTTACCTGGCTGAGAAGTGTTTCTTCTTTTCACACATAGAGCCGAAGAAAAGAGCCTCCCCTCAATAGTCTTGTAAATCTGCAGCTCGTCAACAATTGCATCTCTAATATCTTCATCAGGTACCATCCTCTCTATGCATGTATTAATGCCATCCATAACCTCCTCATCAACCTTAAATGATGGGGAAAAGAAAAACTTTGGGTTTAGGTAGTACGCCGTTGCATGTATATGTCGATGGAGTGTCTTGTTCCATCTCCGATCGATTATGCGCCAAATGGGTTCATATTTTCGTTGATTGTGCCCATAATATTTAGCTATGGCCTCCTTGGCCACATCCATAGCCTCATACAAATAACCCATTGGGTTTTTCTCCCCATCCACCATCCGTAGAACTCGAACCAAAGGCTCTGACACCTAAAACAAAATAACATATAAATTTAAAATCAAAATTAATAAAAAAATATATAACAAACAAATGATAAATAAACAAATATTCAAGTTTAGTTTACCTTCATGATTTCTTCCATTTGCTTTGCAAACACATCATCAAAAATGGTCTTCACGACCCTTTCCCCTTCGGTCTTCTTGGCATAGGGAGACTCCATCCATCGCGTGCTCACAAACATCTGCTTAAGGGATGTTAATGAGGCTGCAATGCTTTGCAATGTAATGAAGTTTGTGGCAAATCGTGTGACCCCTGATCGCACAAGCTCCTTTCCATTGGTGTGCTCTCTCATCAAGTTTAGCACCCAAGTGTGATTGTAGATGAACTTTGTAATATTTCTTGCGTCTTCAACCACATTTTTCACCCATGAGAGTTTTCCTATGTCCTCCAATAAGAGATCCAAACAATGGGTTGCACAAGGGGTCCAAAACAAAGTGTAGGGTGCCTCCTCAAGAAGTCTCTCTCTTTGCTACATATGCCGCCGCATTGTCTGTCACAACTTGGACGACATTCTCCACGCCCACCTCCTTCACCACCTCATCTAACATATCACACAAAGTGCTTGCAGTTTTCACTTGGTGGGAGGCATCAATTGATTTCAAGAAGACCAACTGCCCACTTGATGCCACTAGGAAGTTAATCAATGTGCGGTTTTTTCCATCTATCCACCCATCAGACAAAATGGTGCATCCTCTTTTTTGCCATACCTTTTTTTGCTCTTCTACAAGAGCTTTGGTATGTGCGACGGAATCCTCCAACAATGGGCCACTCAAATCATGGGGAGTAGGAGCTTTGAACCCCTTCCCGACAACAGTCAATGCAATGACCAAATTCTCCCAATATGGACTTTTTGCCACATTGAAAGGAATGTTGTTGTAGTACCAAAAGTTTGTCGCAGCTATTCTTGCTTCGTTGTGCATTTCTTTATTCCAAGCGGTACCTTCGAGTGAAGGTTGTGAACCAGGACTACTTCGAGGAACAAAAAACATCGCTGAACTACTATCAGTGGATGAGCCTCGTCCCAATGTCTGACCTCGTGGAGTTTGGGCAATAGAAGATGCCCCAATGTCAAAATCTTCCCTCGCTGCCCTCCTATTTGCAAGGGCTGCAAGTGCATCAACTTTCCTCTTCTTTTCTTCTTTTTTCTCTGCATAAGCCGCAAGGAAAGCAGACAATTCTCGTTGAGCCTCAGGTGGTGCTTGATTGCACACTGTCACTTCATTCCCTGGTATCCGGGCAATGTGGAACTTAAGGCGATAAACACCGCCACTCATCTTCATGCCACAATAATTGCATATAACATAATTGCCTTCTGCTCGTTCACAATGCTTCCACCCTGGGTCATTTGAGTTAGGCTTATTACGGCAAAGCTGAACCGGATCCCGATGCCATTCTACAAAACAAAAAAAAACAATTGTCTTAGATTTACAAGCCTTAGAGAAATAAAATGTAAACTAGAATGAGCTAGAAATGTTTTAAATGTAAACTATAAGTATATATATTAAACTCATTTAAATGTAAATTGTAAACTATATTAAACGCATTTAAATGTAAACTATATTATTCATTTAAATGTAAACTCATTTACATATTATGAATTAATATGTAAATTCGTTTTTAATTCTATATTGTTAATATTTAAAATATTAAAAAAAAAATACAGTCTTACCTGCAGGGTTAGGGCCACGAACCACCACGAAATGCACGAAACCTCTACGAAATGCACAAAAACTGCCACCAAAACCTCTATTACCGCCACGAAATGCTTTGTCACTGCCACGAAATGAAGAAAACCACCACGAAATCCACGATTGCTGTCACGAAATGCACAGACACTTGTCACGAAATGCACAAATACTGTCACGAAATAGCACGAATCGAGTCGCAAATGGAGAAACGACCCACGCAGAGAGAAAGGAGGAGGAAAACCGAGCCACGCAAGTGAAAAAACGAGTCAGATTTGGGTTTTTTTTTCATTAATACCTAAGTTCGCGATTTTCCACGATTTATTTGCCGAGTTTCCACGATTTGTGCAGGTTTTTCAGCGCCAAAAATCGTGATTTATCGCCATTACATAAATCGCGATTTATGGAAAGATAAATCGTTTTGCATGGGGAAAACGATTTATCGCGATTATCGCCCGATAAATCGCGATTTTTAGAACTATGCGCTTTGTACCATTCTTATCACTTATATTCTTTTGATGTCAATTTACATGCCAATAAGATTCTATTTTGAATTATATTGTTTACAGATGCAAAAGCATTGCAATTTATTTGGAAATAAGTGCAATTAATCATTCATTAAAAATTATATAAAATACATAGAGAAACCTAAAAACACACAAAAATAATCAAGCAATTAGTAGCAAAATTGTCATTGTCTAAAGCTAGCATTTTATTACACAACACTTTAAGTGCACAATTAAGGTCATATATTGTGATTAAATGGGATCATGCTAAATATGCAAATTAGTACCCATAATACATGCACTTAATTCTAAAACATGTATTTATAAATAAGTAAGACCTTATTAATTAATTAAAAACTAGAGCAAGATAAAAGGAGGAAATAATTTAGCTTTTCATATAACTTAGTGTAATGAAACTACTTAAGGAAGAAAAAGTAGAATCACAAAAATGTATCACAATATGAATAATATCATAAACATAATAATATCAACTCACAATAGTGAGAAAATAGAGATGAATATCGTAAACATATCAATATAAATAACTCACACTAGTGAGAAAATAGAGTTGAATACTACCATATACATAAGAAATATATGACAGAATTTGAAGGGGAAACCTCTCCAACCTTACAATAAGAAAAAAAAATGGTGATCAAATACCGACCATTATGTCTTATGTATACCGTATCTTAGACTATCGTTACTTCATACGCCGACCCTCTTACTAATATGAAGAGAGAGAATTATCATATAAGTGTTTGTAGAACATAAGTTTGGTAATTAGGTGCCTCATAATATTGATTTGGCTTATATGTACCTTAATTAACGCTTGTGCAAATAAATAAAACTTAAACATGTTATCTTACTTATCCCTAAGGCTCACAAATACTTCTTATTCCCTCTCTCACTACTCATACACCTATAGGACTGGATGTATTATTTATACACATCCCTTATCGAATGTTAGACTTATCCATATCTTCACTTTCTAGAAAAATTTTCCTCTTAGACACTCTCTTCCAATATGGAAAAAAACACATGGTGGTTTTGTCCTACCTCTTGATTCTTTTTAGAACACTCTAATGGTCATATTTTTTATGATTATCTTATTTCCACTTCTTAGTTAGCCTCAACATGAAATTACATCAAGTGGAGTCATATAAAAGAAAATAAAGTGTAATCATTTACTCACTTGGCATTCTCAAGAGAACCTTTAGCAAATACCTATCAAGTCTTATGTAAAATTTCCCCAAACTTCTCTAAATCAAAAGAAGACATTAGGAGCAACCTCTTTGATAAGGAAAAAGGATTTGTTTTTTTGGCTTCTAGTACACTAAAGACAAGGATATTTTTCTTTATATTTAGTAGGCCCTCAATGATGTAGAGTATCAATAGTAACACACAATCTAGAGTAATTCATTGTTTATGTGATGACTTTTTATGCTCGAATAAATGTTTGATGGAGCGGTATATGATTTAAATCTACTTATATTCTTGAATATCTAGTCTAAATGTTGGAATTCATTACTTTTGCACATTCAAACTATATCTCTAACATGTGTAGCATTGATGATCTTGATATCCTAAATAAATTATTACAAATACATTTATAAACTTCTAAAATGCATATCATGACCTTATTAGCACACCTACTGACACACAACAATTAGGAATGCTAACATGTTGGCCATTGTGTGTTTGTGTTGTCATTGATGTCAACTCCCTTGATGGCAAATGGTTTCATGGTGTCATGTGAGTCTACCTATGATGATGTTCAGGTCTCAAGCATGAAGAATGAGTGGTTGTTCCAAGATTTGGAGTGTTTTTTAGGAGGTCCTGGTGCATGGTCTAGCAAGCAGAGTCACTAAATGAGCTCTATTGAGTTAGTTGGATGTTTTCATGAGGTCATTCATGGTCCATGAGGTGTGTTCCAGGTGTTTATGGGTTTGTATGAGGTCAACAAGGTCAAGTCATGAGTTGTCATGGTTGAGTCAAGTCATTTCAGTGTCCTGTTTTAGCCCCGGTGCATGCAGTAATAAGGTAGAGTCATGAGACTTGGGCCTAATTAGTCATGTTGAAGCATGGTAGCAACATGGTGGCAATGTACCTGAGGTGTATAGTGAGTTTCACGTATGTATTTAGTGATTTGATGCATATTTTAGGTCCTTGGGAAGCAAACAGTGAGAAACAGGCATGTAACAAAGATGCAAATGAGATTTGGCTAGAGAGAGTTTCAGGAATATTTGGGTTATGTGGTGAGTTTGAGTAGTTATAGGATGTTGTGAACTATTTCGATGCTCATTGTGAACCGTTTGCTTTGCATGGGGACCTGATCTCTTTGGCATAGATTATAAGGTAAGCTATGAAGATTTCACAAAAATAATGAGGTGGTTTTATCATCACGTTTTTATGAATGATCGTTAAGAAGCTAAAGTGGTTTGAAACCCTAGCTAGGAGTAGCTTACATAAAAGTGAATATATCAGTCAATTTTGATTGCTAGTGAAAAAGTGATGATTGGATGTTGTAAAGTACTCTTCTAGATTTCCATAAAGGTATATTATAGCTTGTGGTGATAAGTGGGCCCACCTTAAATGCCTTTTTTTCTAAAGAGTTGTAGTTTGTGGCAAAGTTCTCCAAATAAGGTCATGGCTAAATTGGCATTTATGGTATCCTAAGAGTTGTGTGAGATGTTCATGAAGGTTTAAATTCATGATGAAGGCGAAAAATTGCAAAGTGTGCCCTATCTATGATAATTGGTTTTGGGCGAGTTTGGAGCAACTTTTCAAGAAATTGACTTTGCAGGAACTACATTAGGAGTTAGGAGTTAGGACTCCATTCAAGTTATGTTATGAATCTGGTTTGGAGACCTTTCCAATGCTATATAAAAATTGTGGTTTAGGCATGGTATGCAAAAGTTATTACATAATCTTTGAAGGTCAAGTTTAGAGGATGTTCATTCTAGCAAGGTGCAAGTAGCTTCACGAGGTAAGGTGATGGTTTTGAGTTGGTCTTAATTGGTGAAGGTTTTTAATGGCTTATATTTAATGTCTAAGTGTTATCCATGCTTTGGTTGAGTGTGGAAGAGTGTTTTGAGGTGATGGAGCATGTTGGGCTCATACTCGCCTTAAGTCCAAGAAGGTATAAAAAGTAATTTGCAAAGATTGAATTGATTGAAGGCCTTCCAATTGGAGTTGGAAGGAGTTACAATATGTTATGAAAATTGAATTCAGAGATACTTCTAGTGACGTATGGATTGTCTCATGGTGAGTTGATTTTATGGCTCTTTCAGGTCAATTTATGAAGAAGTTTGTATGTTGGATTTCAAGACAAGTTTGTTCTTGCTTAATGATTGAGTTGGTTGAAGCATCAAATGGTTGATTTGATGTTTGATATCACCTAGAAATAGAATAGGGGTGATTTTGACATCCATTTAATCTATTTTTATGTATTGAAAGTGTCAAAAAGGGTGCAAACTATCTGAGTTTGCAAAATAGTTTTTGGGAAGCTTGATTTGGTGAAGAGTAAAGTTGATGTGGTTTAAACATATGATTTTTTAATGAGCTCTAACATGAATAGAAGTGTTCTACATGTTTTGGGATTTCCATTTAGTGGTCACATGCCATAGTTTAGGTCATCTTGGGTGGTCTTGAGACCCAAAGGTGAAGACAAGGTCTGGAAACTATTGTTTTGTGAAGGTAATGAGTCAGTGGGCCCATTAAATGAAATAATTTGTTTGGTTTATAAAAATTGAGACCATGGATGATGTTTAAATGTCCTTTTACACATTTGTGGTGATTCTTAGAGCTTGACTAAAAATAGTTTTTGTGTTAGACGAGTTTTCTCATTCCAACAAGAGGGTTTTGAGGATTTTTAGTGTATAAATAATGGTTTTTAGCTAGGTTGACCTACTTGGGTCTTATGTGACCGTTGTGATGGATGTATTTTATCCCTAGCAACATTCTTAGCAGCATGAATATTATCCCTAACAACCCAACTAAGGAGAAGGATGTCCACAGAGTTAAGTGGTCTAGACCCCCTGAGGGATGTTTCAAACTCAATTTCGATGGGTCTGCTAAACAGAAGGAGAGATCTGTCGAGGGGAGGTCTGGTGCATGATAATTTTGGTAGATGTCTCGATGCATATACAAAACCCCTCGATAACCACTCTAATAATTACGCAAAGCCAAGGCCATGCTTTGGGGCATAATGTTGTGCGGGATCTAAATATTAAATCCATCATCATAGAGGGTGATTCCTTATGTGTTATCAATGCACTCAAGGATCAAAGCAAATGTGGGTGGAAACTTATTAACATCATCAAGGAAGCCCGGGTGATGTTGGAATCATTTGACAAAGTGGATATCCAACACACCTACAGAGCAGGTAATAAACCTGTTGATGCGCTTGCCAATCATGGAAACAACATGACCGACTTGATGACATGGCCAGGGACACGTATACCTTGGAAAATCATTTTAAATTTTATAAATGATGATTTGACCTCGAGGCAGTGTAATGATGGCAACCGAGTTTCACACGCTCGGGAGTTCAAAAAGATTTTTTTTTGAAAAGGATACAACTCATGTGTATTGGCATTTATTCAAGTTTTTTGATATTAGTGACTCCACTTTGTTTGATCTCATTGGGAGACAAAGTGCGCTTGGCAAATAATGGGCGCGACACGGTCGGAACCGAGCCAACTTCCTTCATATAAAAATGACTCCACCCTTTGGAAGTTGTTGTACAGAGGTGGCTTCACCAAGTATATTCGATGATTAAAAGGTAACGAGCCCTTGCTTTCTGTTGAATTTGGCAATGCTTAGGTTGAGGGGGTTGAAATAAGGGTTTCTGAAGAATCAATAGCTGAGATAACAAGGCTTACTATGGATGGTCTCAAAATATTTAAAGATAAAACTAGGAAGAAACATGAGATTGCCACTTTTTTAGATCGATGAACATATTATTTGTTATGACAATGGCATTACTCGTACACTGTCTCCCCTCAGTCACCGGGTCGACATTTTGTTGTGATGAAATATTTTGACTCGGAAGGCAAATTTAGGAAGATATTATCCTATCACCTTTCCATCCTAAACTACCTCTGACGAAATCAAGTTATGAGTCTAGATTTTTTCCTTTATAGGTTCATTTTATCTACCATTGCTGATTTTAAAAACAAGAAAATTGATGTCCCATTGCATCAGGGTTTGATTCTCCTTTTAGTGCAAAAGGGTAAACCCCTTATCCTTGCCCAACTGATGGTCACCAGTGACACCGATTCTGACCATGAAACCCTAGCGTCGGCCATTAAACGGATGAAGAAAAATAAAGGGAAAAACATCTCGGAAGGGATTGTCGATGTTCTATGTAATCGAAAAGAGTCTTTCAGGATGTGGGTGAGGGCTTTGGTAGTAGAGAGAGATTTCATGGACTGGGAAGCAAGGTTAATGAGAGTCGAGTCAACTGCGGACACCATTCTTACTTGTCATCAAGAATTTGATCCTGGAACTAAAGGAGTGCCACCGTAAAATTGAAGTCCAAAACAAGAGAATTGGGGGCATCCATTATAAATTTTTCATGTAGGAGCAAAGGGTTTCTATTCTTCAGACCAAGTGGCCAAAGTGGACAACAACAAGCAAAAATGAGACTTAGCAGATTTGATAGTGAACACACCACCGATTCTCGAGAGTGAAGGAAGTGTTGATACAAAGATTATAGACACCAATCGAGGAAAAGGAGGAGAAAAGGTCAAAATGTGTGTGATCATCAAAGTGGCTGGTAGGAAGGACAATGAGCCGAGTGTTAGAACTCGCAACAAGTCTAGTGCCAAGGAGAACTAATGGTTGGCCTTTTGTTGTCCTTTTGTTGTTCTTAGTTCCTATGTTCTACTGCTTAGTTTTGTTAGTCTTTGTCTTTGTTTATAAAAAGTTCTTTTAAAAAATGTAATGGTTAATATTTCAGACTTGGTGTGGTCTAAGTTGTGGTTTGAGGCGGCCTTTTGTCAAGTTTTTTTAACTCTACTTCCTTGGCTTCTTGTTGGTTTATCTATTAAACCTTGCTTCTCTCTATGTAAAGGGTTTTTTGGTCCCTTCAAAACCAAACTCTTTTTACCTTATCCAAAAAAAAATAGTAAAATAATCATATTTTACAAAAATTGTAGAGGCCAAGGTTGGCATCATATTAGCACCACATAACAGGTAATGTAAATTTAGTGTAAACTAGATAAAAGTGGCGCAAGTCGATGTAAAGTAGACACATTTTTAAAAAATTAGTCACGTTAAATTTACATCACATTTGCACCATAAATTTTGACGTTAATTTTATACATAAACATGTATAAAAATCCTAAACAATGTTGATTTTCAATGCAAATTTGACTTAGATAGTGGTTCTATTAACACTTAATGTTATAGTACTCGCTTCTCCACATATCTTTATACTTGTACCTTCTACAACATCACCTTTATCTCTTCTTTCCATTATGGATCCAATCCCACCACAAATGGTTAAACCAAGTGCACATGGCATGAAGCTCCTGGACATGATGTTTTAGATTGCAATGCCTATCAATGATATTTGAAGAAACTAAAGGTGAAAGTCGGGCAAGACTAACAAAAGAAGGTGGATGCAACCCTCTTCTTCAACATCAATCTTTTTCTCTCATCGCATTTTTACTCACATACAAACTATGCTTGTTGGGTGTTCTCCCACAAGTGACAAGTTCGATAACCTTCTCCTCATGTGCCTAAGTGTCGAGCCCGATATCCTTCATCACACTTGTACATGACATCATCTAGTTCTCTTCATTTCCTCCCTTTTCCATCCCTTGATGCTATCCTCACATGCAGCTTTGTCTAGATTGACAATTACCTCTTTTCTACATGATCCAAAGTCCATCAAAGTATCAACATCATACAAGAAAACCTTGAGGACCTCATGATTAACACTTGCCAACAAATCATGTATGACGTAGTCAACATCCTCAACAATACATGTCAATCATTTTCACGTCATCATCGAGTCATCTTATTCTATTTTATTATAATTCCTATCTATCTCCCACTTGGGTTTTTCCTTCCTACTTAGGTTTATACAACCATTGCTTCCTATCTTGGATATTTTGGTATTTACTATTTGTCTCCTACTTGGATTCCTATAACCATGGGTTCCTATTTTGATACTATGGTCATTACATTCCTCTCATCTCCCGCTTAGATTTATCTCTTATTCCTTAGGTTAGCCCTATCATTGGTTCCTATCCCATTACATATTTACATATTTGCATATTCTATCAATCTCAACAACCTTTTTTATCATTTCATTTCTCTTAATCATAAATTTTCATACATTTGTGCATACATAATAAATTGGAATTATAAAAGTAAATATACAACATACATCAACACTCAATACACACCATAATGCCAAAACAATGGTATCTTATGTGTGTATGTGTCAAAATGAATCGGTTTATACATCATCACATATCTCACAAAAATCATAAAATCAACCATCTTGTGTGTGTGTGTGTGCGTGTGCGCGCGTGCGTGTGCGCGTGTCTAAATGAATCGCTTTATACATCATCACATATCTCACAAAAATCATACAATCAACAATCCCTCAAGTTGTAGAAATTACTCCATTTTGGAGAATTTCTACAATGGTGAAAGAGCTAAAGCTAAGTGTGCACAACACAATTTGGGGGTCAATTAACTTCATTATTTTATTCAAATGAGAACATTACATTTATAATGCATACATCTCCTATAAACAAGGAGTCTACACTAATCTCTTATCCCTTATATTTTTCTATCCCATACATCTCTCCTCTATTCTCTCATAGAGATTCTCACTTAACTTATCTTCTATATGAGTTCATTATCAACTCACTTTATTACATTATTATTTACCACACACAAATATTTAAACAACCCCTTACAATAGTAATACTCATCACTTGAGCACTAATACATTTATTTCCTAACATTCCCCCATAGTGTAAACATGGGAAGAGGAATCAAACATCTATATCGCACATACATGTTGGATGTCATATTCACCTAAGAATGCATCCAAAGTAGTTTATTACATTAGAAAATATTTTTCATACACGAGAGTTTATTACAATAAAATTGTTGAAGATCTTGTTTTATTGAAAAGTGTCTTTGATAGGCTTATTTGAGAGCTAGTAACAAAAATGAAGAATACAAAAAAAAAGCGTAATAATACTAGACAAGATTTTTGACTCACTATAAAAATTGACGACTATAAACAACACTATAAAAACAACACAAATATAATATTAAAAATAATAATAATCTAAATAAAAACAAAAACTACACATAAAAAATAAAAATGCTTAATATATAATACAAATTAAATTAAAAATGCGTTAATAAACATATTTAAAACAACATACAAAAAAACTAAACACAACATATTTATAATATTAAATTATAAGTACTAAACAGATCACATAAAACTTAGGACTATAAAATAAACTAACTAAAACAAATAAACTTAACTTAAACCTAAATCTCCTTGCAAATGTAAAAAAACATTTTTGTTGTCTCTTTTTGCTTTCTGTATTTAGAGATTTCGTCTACAGCATTTCTGAATCCCGTAAGACGCGCACCAGAGAACGCGGACCGTTTTTAGCCCGGGTGAGGCGTGTTGAGGTCATATACGTTCGAGATAAGCCGCGGTGTAGGACAAAAACTTTGCGCCAGACGACATGGATACAGAAGCATGGGTTGCATCGACATCTGGTCGACAAGCTGAAGATTGCGACGATGCCTTCGTAAGTCTTTCAGATCTCATTCCTGTAAATGATGAAACTAATATTTCAGAGGAAGACAATCCTCTTCCAGGATGGAAGCTCCCAAAGCTCCCCTATAATGAGGTATATCAAAAATCTAAGTCATTTCATTTAATGCTAGCACTGCTATTAGATCGCGAGAATCCTGTATTCAAGTCAAGACTTCTTCAAAGTCTGAATATGATATTCCGTTGATTTCTCCGCAAGATCTTAATTATTTGAAGAAGCAGTCTACTTATAAATTTGTCCACATAGGTTGCGTACAGATCGGAATAACTCCTTTATTCCGGCAAGGTCTTAATGCGTCTGTCTTGTGTTGTTTGTTAGATACGCGTCATGAGTCTTTTAAAGATTGTCTTCTTGCTGCTTTGCAAACTAGTTTAAGCAATGGACCTATTCATTTCAATGTGTTTCCGAATTACCCTGTATCCATACAGACTGATAATCTGTTGGATCAAGTTTTAAAATTACATCTGCAAACTACAGGAGTAAATATGAAACCAGGGTCCTCTCCATTTGCTATATTTTATAGAATCATTTTTAGATTGACAAATACAGCTCATCCTGCAATCAAGCATGGTCCTTCTCAAGGATCCAGTGTGGTCATGCATGCAAGTCTCACTGCTCAGAAGATCGAGCCCGAAGTTGTAAGCTGGGATAAGATCCGTGTACCCCGTGAATGGACTATCTCCACCAAATGTGTCGAAGGAAGCACTTCGTCTGTACAGTCCGCATCCAAGGTCATAGAGGACAAAGGTAAGGCTACCATTTCATTTCGAAAGTCTAGTTCATTAAACCAAGACTGTCTACTTCCTCTTCTACTCAGTCATTCATATCTGATAAGGAAAAGTGTCTTGAGTCAGACTTTCCTCCCTGTAGTCACCCTACTCTGGTCCATGACCCAAACACTGACTGTCTATGGTGTGAGCAGTGTCAAGTCCTAGTACAACAAAAATATATCCCAAAAAATGGCCCGACAATTAGCATGAATAGTTGTTCATCTTCTTCCCATTACCAGACATTACAAATGGCCAAGTCTGTTTTAAACAGAGCCAAGATCTCCATGGATTCAAAGGAAGCTTCTACTTCTCAGTCAGAGAACGAGTTTCCTCTGGCTAAGGACTTTGAGATCTACACTGATGATCGGCAGCAACAGCGCCGACAGTACTGGTACCAGCGGCAGCTTGACTCCAAGATCGAGCAATCAAAATCTGCCCGGATGATGAATTGGAACAACAAGGCTACAAGAGCTATACAGGACCAAGTCCTGTCACAAAATGAAAAGCTTAAGAGGATGCAGGACACTCTTAAGGCTATTGAATTACATCAGCGTGGTGATATCCAATCTGCAGTTTCATTGTTAAATAAAAAGATGGATAATCTAACCACTAATGTACAACAGCTGACTTCTCATGTTCACCAGGTTCCAGATCAAGTCAGCAATAATCTCCCGATCCCGAGATCCAACAATGCATCGAAATGTTTGAGAGGGATCTCGAGAAAAGGTAATTGATAAAGATCCAAACATCACAATGATAAGGTTAATACATTATGTTTTTCTGTTTCAGAACTTGAGCAACATTTTCCGGCCCTCTCTACTGCTATTAATAAGATCGAGATTTCCCAATCCGATAAGAGCAGTATCTCCTCAGGAGGCCAAGGATCCAGTCCAGACTGGTCTAAGGCTATCACTTGGGCACAAGTTGCCTCTATGCCATCACCTTTCCCAACAGAAAGAAGGTGATAAAAAGATCGGCATGGCCAGATTAACTGAAGAAGCTGCTGAGAGCTTCATGGACACGGCAGAGAGTTCTACACCACCCCTACAAGGTACAATCAGAACTTTAAATTTTCAGCCAAATTTTTATAAAGTTGAGTGTAAAAGTGCTGATGAAATTCGTGAGATGATTCACGGAATGATTGGCTGGGCCAATACACAAGTTCTGCAGTTCGGCAAGCACGACAAAGATATTGCCGGCATTATAGCCAACGGCTTCGTTGGTATTCTAAAAGAATGGTGGGATGCAGTTCCTGAACGCATGAAAGACCAGATCATTAATGGTCAGGGTGCAGAAGGCACTGAACGCGTTGGTGGAGGAACCGCCAGTTTGACAGCTGCCATTATTGCAGAGTTCATCGGTACAGTCGATGATGAGAAAAGACTGTGCACACTTGAGTTCCTCAGAGCTCAACTCTGTGATATGTCCAAGGTAAAAGAGTACCAGTGCTACATGCAGAAGCTACTAGTATAATTCAGGTACTCCTTTCAATTCTACTATGAAGCTAAGGTATGTGGAGTCTTTCCCGTCTTATTTCTCCACTGAGTACAAAAAGGCCATGCACAACTACTCAGATGCTGATTTAACATTTGGTAGAATAAATCAGATAATTACAGAAACCAATCAGCGTCTCTGTCTAGAAAAGAAGGCTCGCAAAGAAGCCTTGAGAGCTGAGAAAATCTTAGGAGTAAAATTTTGTTCAAATCAGATAGAAAATCAATTTGGTTGTCAACTCCTGGTTTTTCTCATAAAAAGTATAAGAAGCATTCTTCTCGTTTTAAGAAGTCTGCTAAATGCACTGACTGTGCCTCTAAGCCCTTTGCCAAGTCTTTCAAACCCCGGAGGAAGTTCTTTAGAAAGAAAAAATATTTTCCCAAAAATAAAAAAATAGAATGTTTCATATGCAAGGGAAATCATTACAGCCGGGATTGTCCAAAGAAAGGCCATCAAGCCTCTGCAAAGGCTAAAGTTAGTTTTGCTTTGGAGCATTCTTTTAATGAAGATGAATATGTGCTTATCTCAGATACTGAAAGCTATGAGTCTGATGTTGAGTTCTCTGAACTCACTATTGCTGCCAACCAAGTATCTGCATCTTCTTCAGAAGATGAATTTTCTGATTCTGATCAAGGTTATGACTCACTGCCAAGTTTTCACTGCAGCATGATCAGAAGTTCATATGAGCATCCATTCATCGCTCCTAGCTCCATTGTCCTGAAGCAAAAGCTGAATTCACTTCAGCATGAACTATCCAAGTGCCCGCCGCATATGGTGAATCGTCATTATTCATTGCAGGCACAAATCTATGAACTAAAAGAACAGTTGGATGCTAAGATCCAACAAGAGAATAGTGAAGATCTTCAGCTTGCTTCCCGCAAGTCTTCTACTCCTGCTACTTCTTTTGCACCGTACCAGTTCTCTCTTCCCTCTGGTCGAGGACGTGGACGTCTGCCCCGGCAGCCAAGCTCCCCAAGCTTCGGACGAGGACGTGGAATGCCACATCGCACATTTCCATTTCTTTTTCCCGAAGAAACTCCTGCAGAAGAAGAATTTTGTCATGAAGATCATCCATCCGAAGTCCCTGCCTCTGCTCCAGTTCCTGCTATCGGAACTCCTGAAAGAAAATGGTGGAGAAAAGCAAGGATTGAACTTCTTGAACGAGCAATACAAAAAGCTACTGAGGAATTCCAATTATTGCTTCAAGAAGAAGAATCAGCAGCTAGTGCTGATAACAAAGAAGAAGAAGAAGTCGAAAGGCTGATAATGGAGAAAGCCTTCGACCAATACAAGGCAGAACATCAAGCCGATGTAAGTACTGTTCGAACTTCTTGCAATCCTTTTTGTAAGATTCAAATTTGCATTCCAAACATCAAGCCATACACTTTGGATGCAATGATTGACACTGGTGCAGAAGTCAGTCTGCTCAAAGAAAAAGCTATTCCACAAGACTGCTGGGTACCAGATTTTTTGCAAGTAAGTTTCGATTCAAAGAAAATTGTTTCTAAATGTTCTGCTTACATTCCTGTATATCTTGGGCAAGTCCAAACTACATTTAAGGTTCATCAATTTGACCTATTGCATTATGATATGCTCTTAGGATCAGACAACCTTAATAATCATATGCCCTATACTGTATGTGAGAACGAGATCCGTTTTCCTCAAGGATCTGTTCCTCGTCTTTCTACATACCAGTCCATAATACCTTCTGTTATAAAACCTTCTAAGGTTTCCAATAATGACTGGTTGCATAAATCTATTTCCCTCAATGCCTCTGTTATTGATACTTTGATCAATAAGATCAAAAGTGAATGTTCTTCTGACAATCCTCATGCCTTCGTGCATCGCAAGAAACATTTGTCAGTTAGAATTTCAGACAAGCACTCCCCCTAAGTTTAAGGCACACCACATTGGCATGTCTCCCTCTGAGCGTATTGAATGTCAAGCAGAGATTGATAATCTCTTAAAAGGTGGATTCATTCAACCTTCCAAGTCTTCATGGAGTTGTCCAGCCTTTTATGTGAATAAAAGGAGTGAGCAAGTAAGGGGCAAGAAAAGGTTAGTAGTTAACTATAAACCTTTAAATAAATATATACTGCCTGTACAACATCCTATCCCGAGTCGAGATGATCTTCTGACTCGTATCAGTGGCAGTAAGGTTTATAGTAAGTTCGATTTAAAATCTGGCTTCTGGCAAATCTTTCTGAATAAGGAAGATGCATATAAAACTGCATTCAGCATTCCAGGAGGTCAGTACGAATGGACTGTCTTGCCATTCGGTTTAAAGACTACACCATCCATCTTCCAGAAAAAGATGGATCAAATTTTGGTCATCTCTCCAAGTTTCTCATTGTGTACATTGATGACATTCTTGTATTTTCTCATAATACTAAAGAACACTTGGAGCATCTAGAAGAATTTTACCAGACTGTATATTCTAATGGTTTATGTCTCAGTCGACAAAAATGGAGACATTCAAAGATACAGTCCAATTCCTGGGCATCACTATTTCAAATGGAGCCATTCTGCTACAAGAACATATTGTTTCAAAGATAAGCTTATTTCCTGATGAGTTGCCTGATAAAACACAACTTCAAAGATTTCTAGGTTGTGTTAACTACATTGCAGGATTCTATCAAAATGTTGCTGCAGACAGAATATTGTTGAACAAAAGGCTTCGCAAGAATGCCCCTGTGTGGAATTCAGATATGACCAATGCTGTCAAAAGAATCAAGCAGTCGTGCCAGTCACTACCTTCTCTGTCTCTGCCTGGCTCAGGTTTTAAGATCATTGAGACAGATGCCTCAGAAGATTCTTGGGGCGCAATTCTTAAAGAACGCAAGGAGAATGGTAAGGAAGAAATTTGCAGGTATGCTTCTGGATCCTTTAGAGGTCCTGAATTAAAATACCATTCAAGTCATAAAGAGATACTTGCTGCCAAAAGAGCCATTCAATCTTTCCTATTCTTTATTCAACATGAGAAGTTCCTTCTGAGAACTGATCTCCAGCATTTTAAAGGAAGATTGTACAAAGGTGACCCAACAAACAAAACCACATATGGTCGTCTCCAAAGATGGGCTCAGTGGTTTGACGGATATGATTTTGAAGTTGAACACATATCTGGTAAGCATAATGCTCTCGCAGATTTTGCTTCTCGTGAATTAGTTCAATATAAGTCCGTCAATGTTACTCAAATAATTCATGAGTATCTCCATCCAGTTTGGGACACAACTACCTGTTTGCCTATGATCAGGTCTAGAGAAGCATGTGATCAAAGAATGTCCCAAGAAGCGAACTGCTCGTATCCCGAGACATCATTTCAGTCTCCCACTACAACATGACAGAGGTTGCCAGCAGGTTTGTTGACCCAGATATTCCAACCTCTGATTTTCATACTATTCAAGACCCCATGGTCTTCTGCAATTTGAAGTGGCCATGGCGCCATTCAAGAGAAACAGAGCCTACACATGATACGCCTCCACTGGAAGGAATACGCCTTCAACAGCTTATTCCAAAGCCAAATACATTATGGCGTTTTGAACTTTCCAAGCTCTGGCCAGAGGGTGACCCTCTTACTAATGATGCATGGAATCGACCAAGTAGACCAGGAGATCAGCAATACATCTCTGCATATCATAAATATTTTCTGGTGAAATTCTTACCAACCAAGTTGTCTAATAGTCCTCTGCTGAACCCAAGTCCAGACACTGTGAGGAATATTATGATAAATTGTAAAATTCCTTGGTTTGTTAAGATGAAATATTATGTTGTTACTAATCACTGCAGGGTCATCATGCGAACCCCAATGGAGCTCTATGGAGGAAATTCTACATACATCATACCATGAATGTACATCCTCCTGCACCAGGATACCCTTTACGTATCCCTGACCAATACCTCTTTCCAACACGGACATATCTCAGGAGAGATACAGATGGGACCCGAACTATTTCCAGACTATGGTACGAGCGTAACACACGTCAGCTTTTCCCTGCTGAGGAACGTGCCACTGAAGATTCCTCCTCATCAGATGAAGATGATGCCGGGCCCAGTATTCAGTATAGTCCTTAAAGTCAGATGACAGGCTTGTTGTCATCATTCCAATAAACAATGACGTGATAAGTCACTTTATGTGTTTTGTGGACCTCCCCACGTCTTAAAGGTGCTATTCGAGTGGCATGTACTCGTTGTGTCGGTCAGTGGGAATCTTTTTGGGTAACCTGTGTTACCAGTTCCCGGTTGTAGGTTTCTCGGTTGCCAGTTGAAACCGCCTCCCTTTCCTATTTAAGGATGGGTCGGGTTCTTTGTTTGGCATCCAGAATCAGGAGTCAGGAATTAGAGTTTAGAGGTCGCAGTCTTGTAATCACAGTCTAGTAATTATCTTTGTAAGTAATATTGAGTACAAGAAGTTTGTAATGGAGTTTTGCTCTTACAGTAATTAAAAGAAAATTTTATTAAAGATCCTTGTGTATTCGAATTATACAGTAATTAAAAGAAAATTTTATTAAAGATCCTTGTGTATTCGAATTGGAACCACCATTAATAAACTAAAAACACGGTCCCCAATAACAAAACAATAAAATTAAAACTTATAATTCCGTAGCACATAAAAATATAACCAAATACCAAATCTAGAAATAAATGTAAAACCTAAAACTAGTTTTCATATTTAGGCAGTTTAAAGGTTTTAGGCGCAGAGGCTACATTGCAGAAGGAAATGGAGGATGGAAAAATAAGTGGAGAAATCAGCAAAATAATAGGATTCTGCACAGCTCTGCGTTGAAGACGTGGACAGTTTCCATGGAAAGAGAGTTGATGATGCAAATGGATGTTTTGAATGTCTCCAGAATTGCACGAGTTCCGCTCTGCAATATTGTTGACAACATGCAAGTAAGGTGTGGAAGAATATAGTAATGCACTACAACGCAATTGTGAATCATTTTGACACAAGAAAAAATGAATGGAAGGAAAATAGAAATATAGGAATTATCAACCTATCTTCTATGTGAGTTGTATTATCAACTCACTTTATTACATTATGTAAATATTTAAACTACCCTTGCAATAGTGTTTCAAATGATGTGAGTACTAATATATTTATTTTCTAATACAAGCATTCCCTTTCTTAGATAGAGGTTAGTCAATGCTTTGAATTGATGGTGTCGACTAGTCACATGTAGGGATCATGTCAATAATGTGGCTCTGATAGAGCCTCTGCGAAGTCTCTCCCTCTCGTTGCCACATAAATGTCCGAGGTTGCAATGCAAGTTGCATCCATAATTTGGTGTGATGTCACTCCTTATGCATCAGATAGTCTCGTTACTTACTTTCGTGTGAGCATTGTCTGCACATGAAGAAGGTCCTACACCAAATTTTTCATGTCACCCAAACTCACCATCGCTAGAGCATATCTATGTCTCTAAAGCTTGTGAGATTCCTCTCCTACAATCCTATATGAACTCGCTGAATATTTGGCTATCATCGACATTGGACCCGCCATAACAATGTGTATATGTCATGTCCAAGATGTAATTTAAGATCTCATGATCCTCTCCTTAATCGTTGTGTTTCATTTAGCTATGGTCCTCTCTACAAAAAAATAGCCCGGACATCCTATTAGAAATATATTCAACATTTATTCAAAGCTCACAATCTATGTTATAACATAATATACCTTTGAGGTTCACCTAACTCATCAAGTTGCTCTCCTACAACATATTCATCTGCTCGCCCTCCCAAAAATACCATCACCTCCTCATATCTCGATCGATGGGCTCCTAGCAATTAGGACTAGCTATCTCGGGGTACTTATATCATTAGTTCTCTCCTTGGTGCCTTTAATCTTTTCCCTAGCTATCCCATCATATATATTTCTATCTGGGAACTTGTATCGATAATTATCCCCTTTAAGCCTCCATAGTTGTCACTCATGGTGCCATCCCCAGGCCTCTCTATTTTATCCTCCTCTCTTGAGGTTTTCCTCTACCTCTATTATCTAAGGTTCATCTACACCTCTTGCTCCCCTTTATCGTTTCTATATACCGCATGGTTGTGGGGCATGCCTCACTTGGCATGGTCGCAATGGTGGTACTCCTATTACCAGCCCCACTCTCCCCCTCTATCTAGCATGTCGAGTCGATACTCAAGGAGAGGTAGGGCTACCACATGTTCTTGATACCCAAACTGCAATGGTACTCTATCTACTAGGTGTGTCTCCACCCACCATACATAATGATTTGATAATCTCTAAGATCCTTTTTCTACCATTGTCCCTTGTCCCTCTCTAACCTATGGAAATATCTTAAAACCAACGGCCACTAGTCTCACTATTGTGCCTCTCTTCCACCGTAGAATCCTCAAGCCATCTTTTTCTACTTGTAGCGGTGTTCCTATAGGCCTATACATCGAGAACTGCTCATAAATCTAAGCTAAAAAAGTATGATGAGCCCTACTCCCCTCTTTCATGTATCCTAAATCGTGTACAAATCATGGATTAGTTACACCCATGTGCTCTTCCCAAAGCAAATCATATCTATGCCTATAATGCATCCTTGCATCCCACTAACACAAAAAGTGGTATTGCTCCATTTGCCTTGTAGAGTGAAGACTCGTGCCACAAACATCTCGATAATCACCTTCTTAATATCTAGAATTTGTGTAGAAAATATGGTACTCGATTAAATCAACAATGTGCCCCGATGATAATCATCATTATTTGTGGCCCATTTCGAACACTGAGATGTATTTTGGTGTACAGTGGATGACCTGGAGGCGCACAAGGATTCCGAAGAATTTTTATGCAAGGAAGAGGATTGCAAAGATGCATGAGAATATGAGTGAAGGGATTGTGTAATGACTTAGATAGTGAAAAAGGGGTGCGGATGTTTTTGAAGAAGCCCAAAAGGTAGTAGTGCATGAAAATAAGGTGAAGTTGTGGTTTAGGACTATAAGTGCATTACATAATAAGGGAAAGGTACAAAATAGGATTGTGTAAAAGAAGTGCACAAATGACTTGGTAGTGTCGAGTGTGTCAGAAAGCTACCTACATAGGGTGACAAGAATGGTTGATCAAATGCAACAATCGGATAATCTCAACCACCATACTAAAGTGGCACAAACTTCAAACATCTAGATGGTGAGGTAGCTTAGAGCATTAATGACTCAACTTGAATTTGAATGAAATATCCCTAATGGGATACCACTTAAAAATGCACAAAATATTGAAAACTTGCAGCCACATAAAATACTTGATTTTACCATATTTTTATAGTTGGGACAATGAACTAAAGAAACTTAATATTTGCCAAAATGTCCACCCGAAATACTTGAAAATTTAAATAGAGCTTGATATTATTATAAAGGACATAAGGAAACTATTTTTGGACTTTTACAGAGATTAAACTACTGCAAAAAAGCACAACATGCCCTAGACAGCGGGAAAACTACAGAGGTTCGTAACCCCAAGAGCAGTAATAAGGGTCTTTGGAAATAACATTAACAGATATAGGTGGTAATAGTTCCACCTTCATATCTGAAAACAGTCGATTGGAAAACCCCCAAATAAAGGCTGCAAGTCACCTCACTTGGAATGGGGTCGAGAAAATGATGGAGGCGCCTTCAACGAGCTGCCACACCCAGCCTAAATGGCTTCCATGAATTTGATCTGGAGCCCCTCTGCTTATCTTCCCCAAATGCCCCCAAGACCCTCGAGATCCTTCCTCTGAAACCTTTGTTAATGTCTCTCAACATAGCCTTGAAAGCGGCTCCAAAATGATAGACTAGGGTAGATCTCTCACTACCAAAGAATGCCTGCTAGCTAGGGACGGGTCTCTCACCACCGAAGCTAGGGTCCTGTGGGATTTGACTCCACAAGTTGTAGATGCGCAACAACAACAACTGCACGAGAAGGGGTCAATAAAATGTATATCAAAAGTGATTTTCCTTTCTCGCCTAGCTCCTTATATACTTCCCACGGCAAAAGAGCCCCAATAGACCCTAGACGCATTTCTTTCTATGGAGGGGTCAATAAAATAAAAGTAACTAAAGTTACTTTTTCCCGTTTAAGTCGCCAAGGTCCAAAGTGACCCCCAAATGCCAAACATGGATATTAGTACCATGCGGCCCCTTCTCAAAAGCCCCCAGCGTCCACAACCCCTTGGGTATGACCACGGTTTGGACTCGATTTGGCCCTTAGGCCTTTGGCGTAGAAAAGGGGACATTACACCTCCCCATAGCTCCCAACATCCACAGCTCCTTGGGTCTGACCACGGCTTGGACTCGACCTGGCCCTTAGGCCTTTGGCACAGGAAAAGGGGACATTACAGTCCTCCCTTCCCAAGAAATGCTTGACCCCAAGCATTATCTTGTCTCCCAAAGAATAAATTGAATATCGCATCGTAAGGTTCTCCACCTCACCCTGTCGTCCACCAAGGATCTAGTGTAATCCGAGGCAACCAAGAAACCCCATGTTGTCATCATGACCTCCATATGGTACCGAGAGCAATGTTGTCCGTGAAGTAGAATGATACCCAAACCAACTCTCCACTGGTACCCACACCGAAATTTCCAATCGGTCCAATCCCTGCCAATGCAAGGTTGTCATCACGGAATCACTCACGGCCTCTCCAATCAACTCCTGGGTATGAAAGTTCACTCTGAATCCTGTAGAGTCCCCTGAATCAGCCTGTGAAACAACTTGTTTACACACAAATGGTGCTAACTCTCCCACCTGACCTGCACTCGTGAGAGCAAGGCTCCTCATACTGTATCTCAATGTGTCCGTGGAGGAAAAGTCCCAAGACTCTAGTAGACAGTCAACCGGCAATATCAGCTCCACATAGTCCACCTCCTGCGCTGAATGTGAACCTACTGAATAACCATGAGTCAATTTCGTCTCTCCACTAACTAACACGTGGGTGAAGTGCTCACCAGGCATAGAAGTAGCAAAATGCATAGGAGTGTTATCCCATGTCGATTCAAAAAATGATGAACTGTAAGCTCTGACTTGTCATAGTGACAAACCGTATATGCTTGTATAAAGTTGAGGATATCCTCCCTCAACCTATGCCATATGAACCTCTCTAACATGAGCCTATAGGTCTCATCGAAGCTCAAGTGCCCAGTCACGGAAGAACAATGCACATGTCGCAATATCTCCATCCTCAACCATGAATCTGACACAAGGCTCCATCTTCCCTGAGAGAAGATCATCTCATCCTCCAATCTATAGCTATCATCCTATGTATGTGGCCATCTAGAATCTCACAAGTGTGTCGAGTTCTTGGAGTACTCAACAAGCAAATGAGATCTCCAGTCTACCGAAACTTCAGATGACCAACATAATGATAAACTCGGATGGTCTGAACCTGTAATCCCAATCTCTGTAACTCGTCTCATGTGCAACACTATTGGTTACACCCACATCCATGACTCCACTCACCCCATCTAGAGTCAAAGTCTCCATCCTATCTAACTCACTCCACAATTCAACATCATCCGACTCACTCTCCACATAAGTCATTATGGTGTGCTTTGTGCCTGCAACAAACAATCCATCAGAATAGGAGTCATCCAACATCCCACTTGTCTCATTCCTTGTGATGTCACCATGATCCACAAGATGCTGAGTTCCTTCACAATTCAACCGCTGCAACGACATGCTTCTTTCTTCACCAATCACATCTTTTGCAATCTTCCCTTATATACCATGAAATTTGATTTCTTTGTTTTCCTTGAAAAATTTTGGTTTATCCACATGAGGGATGAATGCAAATTTCCCAAAAGATGGAAGCCAATATGTCCAATGAATGATTCCAACTTCAAATAACCCAAATGTACAAACACATTCAAGTACTTCACATCTCTTAATGACAATAAACAAATGAGTTACCTTCTTAGTGCAAGACATGTCTTTCCATGGACATAACTCATCAATCCCTTCTATGTTGGGAATACACATGGCTGCTCCCTCATCATACTTTATTCTCTTTCCCCATATTTTCATTTCATCGTAAATGCAAGAGAAAGGGAAATCAACATTAGAACTCATGCATCCATAAACTTTATCATAAGGAACTTCATACCTCTTGTTGTACCCATTGATTCTCGTCATGAGAGAAGACAACACATCTGAAATAGCATAATTGGGGCTGCTCATCATACCTTTGCAACTCATAATTTTTGATATAGGATCAGCATCTTCATTCTCCTTTGATTTTTCAACACATGCATCATCGTCTTCCTTAACATCATGCAACCATTGCATCCCAAAAATAGTCTTACCTCTAGCAAATTCAACCACAATAAATATACCACATACCTCATGTCCTTTCACTATCATGGGCTCCTGCATTGTTTTCTTTGCCAACATATGCTTATTAGCTGAATCAAGAGCAATGTGAATGGAGGATGTGTTTATCCCATCTAGCATACCTTGAGACGTGATTATGAAATAGTCTTCCCCAATCATCCAAGCATATAAATGTTGTCCCAAATAATAGAGACATGGCAACAACATAGGAGAACTCAACAAGCTAGGAAAATGGTAACCATTCTCATACCTTAGGATGCTAAAGTCATGAATGCACCTTGAATTCCACTCTTCTTTTTTAACAACAAATTGCACCTTGATTCTTTGAGCACTTTGAGGACCAAATGCCCCCACTAACCCTTCCAAGGGTTCCACCATGTAGCTAGTATAAAAATCAGTCATGGGCTCTATTAATAAAGCATTTTCTCCTCTCTTTATGATTGTTGTTATACACAGTCCAAAGAAGCTAAAGATGATTAAAAAATATTCTCTTACCCTTTTTAGCAACCAGAAAACCAACGCTAGTACCTTGAGAGTTACTCTCCCTTCTTGCACCGGAGTCTCCAATGAAGAAATCATGCACAAAGTTTTCAAAATCAGAATTGATAGTTTTGGACAATTACAACATATTACCAGGATCCCATACCTTATAATGCCCATGAACCCTTGTATCATGTAAGGTCTACCATCTTTGCTTCTCTTGTATCTCCTCATAAAGAAGATTATCACTCTTTGTCTTCATGATGACTTGACTTTGATGCACCAAATTCTTAGCATTCTTACCGTCAATAGGCTAAATACCATCATGATAAAACTGTTGTAATGATATAGGATGAAGATGATGAAATAAATCCGGGCTACTACTAACCTCCTTATAAAGAATATCATCAAAAGGTTCACCTTCTATTGCTGATTTAGAAACCTCCAAAACACCATCCCTTGGAGTATCCTCGTCAAGCTTGGTCTCCAAAATGACTCGACCTTTCTGCCACAAATCCTAAGCATTCTGGTCTACAATGGGCTGAAATTCTTCATAAATCAGCTTATCATGAGTTGTTAGTTTGGAAATTGCAACAACGTGCAATTCCACACAAGTGTCCATGTGAGGCTCCTCCTCATGTGCAAGTTGCTCTATACAAAAAAATTTCATGGGTGTAGACTGTCTTGCATCATTTGCCCACATCTTTCCCTTGAACTCTTGTAGGTGTTGTTTTGCTTGGGTGGCTATCAATCTAGCAGCTCTAGCTCTGTTATTCCATTCCTCACACCATTTTAGAGTTTCCATTACATCCTCCTTGCTTGTATATACAAATTTCTTCTCCCAGGCTAGAATAATTTCTCTAACAAGCAGAGTTTGCTACGCCCTTAACCTATTGCTTGTATTAGGATATGAGTAGCCGACTTGTGGCTTACCATATCATTTTATTATATCATTTATACTTTTTCATGCTTAGTAGGTCGGCCTTGGTGATGGCCATAACATATGAATAGTATATATAGGGGATTATAGGTAATATTTCATCATCACCGGAGTATTTGAGTATTATTGTATGGTTTGGAGGTTGCCCCCTCGAAGTGGTGAAGCTATTATAATTGCATATTGAGATCATTATTCTGGAATATTGTTTTATTTGGTGTTATATTTTTGCTCATGATTTAAATTATACAAGTAATTTCATTACAAGTGGTATCAGAGTTGTGCGATCTGGGCCAAAATTAGGGCAAAACCCTATTTTTTTGTTTCCGCCATATATTGCGAAAAAAGTGAATTGGTGGGAGATATTTTTACTAAAGTTGTGAAACATTTCAAGTAAGGTTCCTTGAAAATTTCAGACTTTTTAATTTATTTTGCAAAAGTTATTAAGAATTTAGTTTTTTTCATAAAATCACTCCCTAGGGTGCAAATTGTGGAATTTTTTTCAAATTCGTTACATTTTCAGAAAGAAAAACAAAATTTATTTGGGGTTTGTTCTTCAAGTTTTTTTATATTTGGCCGAATTCTTATCAAAATACGAAACCCTAAAATTTGACCGTGATCCCTACATCCTACTATTTTGGGGCATCATGGCGGGGCCTTCCACAAGAGGAAAAAAGAATCCCATCACTCCAAGTAAAACACCAGAAAAGGATGAGATAGTAGTTGAGGAGTTGGAGACAGAAGATATAACTACAGATTCCTCAAGGTTAGGGTTTACTTCGACAGACCATAAAGTAAGCCAACTTGAGTTTAACCTGAGAGACCTCAAATCTAGGGTGGCTAAGAAGAAGATGTGGATAGGATTGGACAAAGATTGGAGGATTTCATGCAAAAATTCAGTACACATATGATGGGTAATCATACTTATGTCAATCAAGGTGGATCCTCATGTCAACATAATAGACACATGAGCCAGAGTGGTTCTTCGAGTGTGCACAATCCAAATACGAGCACTCTGTAGGCCCGTACTATGTTTCCAAAAGTGGATATGTGCAAGTTTGATGGAAAGGATCCACTCAATTGGATCAACCAAATGGAGAATTTCTTTGAACTACATCAGATTCCATCAGGACAAAAGGTGACCATGGCAGCTTTGTATCTCAAACCTGACCAATTCATCTAGTATCGATGGTTATGTGCTCAAAGGAAGAAGAGTGGTCTCAATGTTACATGGACAGTATTCACTGAAGAGTTGCAATTACACTACAGTTCTAGTGTGTCAGATAATTACTTTAGCCAATTAGAAAAGTTGAGACAGACAGGATCTATTAAGGATTACATTCATCACTTCTAAAACCTTTCTCTGCGGGTGGAAAATATTACTAAAGAGAATCTGAATGACCTATTTCTTGGGGGTCTTAAGGATCACATTGAGCATGAGGTGCGTATGTTTAATCCTCATAAGGTTTCTGATTCGATGATTATGGCAAGAAGGGCAGAGGAGAAAATTGTTTCAAGTAGGAGACAACATTTCACTTATACCAAAGATCGCAACACCTTGGCCCCAACACTCCCTCGGCCAGTTAGATTGACACCTCAACAAATTGAAGAAAAAAGAGAAAAAGGGTTATGCTTTAATTGTGATAAATTTGGACCCTGGACATAAATGTGTTGAAAAGAAGTTGTTCTACATTGATGGGCCTAGTGAAGATGAAGAGAATAATGAAGATGCAGAGTCAGAGGTCTTGGTTGAGCCAGAGGAGGAGTCAGGAGATCCTCAGCCAACAATCTCATGCCATGCAATTTCAGGTATTAGCACCCCCCAAACCCTAAAGGTGGTTGGATTCCTAAAAAATAGAGGGTCACAGTGTTGATTGATTCAGGAAGTACTCACAACTTTATCAATCATAAGTTAGCGTGCGCTTAAACTGATTTCATTTATCCAGCTCTTGAATGTCAAGTAATGATTGCTAATGGAGGTATTGTTACTTGTTCTGGAAAATGCCATAGCATTAAGCTTTCCATGGGAGATTACATACTAAATAGTCCCATGTATGCCATTTCTATGGGAGGAGCAGACATTGTGTTAGGGTTCAATGGCTTACCACTTTGGGAACCATTGAGATGAACTTCCAAGACTTGTTCATGCGATTTCACTCTGAAGGAAGGACTTTTGAGCTAAGAGGCTTAAGAGCAAAGTCTCCACAAATAGTAAGTTCTCATCAGATGCACAAAATGCTAAAAAAGGGTGCAGAGGGATTTGTGGCACAACTCTTTTCATTGGAGGCTCATCATTCTAAGGACATTATACCATCATATATGCAAGCAGTGTTGGATGCACACTCTGTTGTATTTGAAAATATACCAAAGGGCTTACCTCCAAAGAGAGATCATGATCATGCTATTCAGTTATTACCAGGAAGTCAACCACCTAACATCAGACCTTATAGGTACCCATATGTGCAAAAGAGTGAAATCGAGAAGATTGTACAAGAGATGTTAGAAGCAGGAATCATCCGCCATAGTCAGAGTGCTTATTCTTCTCTAGTAGTGATGGTACGGAAGAAAGATGACATGTGGTGCATGTGTCCTGATTATAGGGAACTTAATAAGTACACAATCAAAGATAAGTTTCCTATTCCTGTTATTGATGATTTGCTTGATGAGTTGCATGGTGCTGTTTATTTTACAAAGCTTGATCTTCATTCGGGATACCACCAAATCAGAATCAAGGATGAGGATGTTCATAAAACCGCCTTTCGGACACATGAAGGCCATTATGAATTCCTGGTAATGCCTTTTGGACTCACAAATGCACCTTCTACATTTCAAAGTTTGATGAATTCTATTTTTAAGTCATTCCTGCGGAAGTTTGTCTTAGTGTTTTTTGATGATATATTAATTTATAGCAAAACATGGGAGGAACATTTGCATCATGTAAATAAGGTTTTGGAAACCCTTGAGCAACATCAACTTTATGCAAAGCCCTCTAAGTGTTCTTTTGGACTCAAGGAGGTTGAATATTTGGGTCACATTGTCTCTCATGAAGGGGTTAAAGTGGATCCTAATAAGATCAAAGCCATGATGGAATGGAAGGTTCCAAAACCCTAAAGAATCTACGAGGATTTTTGGGGCTTACAGGTTATTACCAAAGATTCGTAAGGCATTATGGAAGCATAATTGCACCTCTCATAGCTTTATTAAAGGACTCCTTCCATTAGAGTGACGATGCAACCAAAGCATTTGAGCAACTAAAGGAGGCCATGTGTACCACTCCAATCTTGGCTACTCCATATTTTTCCAAAACATTCATTGTGGAATGTGATGCTTCAAGGGTGGGTATGGGGAAGCTCTCATGCAAGAAGGCCATCCTATTGCCTTTTTGAGCCGTCAATTCAAAGGTAAGAATATTTCCAAGCCGACTTATGAGAAGGAAATGTTAGCCATACTTCATGTAGTAAAGCAATGGAGACCATATCTCATAGGAAGACACTTTAAAGTGAAGACAGATCATGATAGTCTGAAATACTTCTTAGAGCAATGTTTATCATCTGAAGAACAACAAAAATGGGTCTCCAAGATGTTGGGATATGATTTTGAGATTATCTATAAGAAAGGGAAGGAGAATGTAGTTGCGGATGCACTGTTGCGGAAAGATGACTCAACTGCAGCCTTGTTATGTGCCATATCCATATTACAAGAAGATTGGATAGATGAGGCAAGGTCCGAATGGAGAAATGACCCAACCACACAAAACCTCATTCATCATCTCCAAAATGATCCAAGCATGTCTGAAAAATTTGTATTGAAAGGGGATGCTTTATGGTATAAAGATAGATTATACCTATGTAAGAACTCCACTCTTAAAAATAGGATTCTATCTGAGCTTCACTCTTCTCCAGTAGGGGGCACTCTGGATTCTTGAAGACTTATCATTGAGTCAAACAAGATTTCTTTTGGGAAGGGCTCAAAGGGGATGTCCAAAAATTTGTGGCAGAATGCATGGTTTGTCAGCAAAATAAGGGTGAAACAGTTCAATCCCAGTCTCTTCTACAACCTCTATCTATTCCTTCCGGCGGTGGGAAGAGGTTTCCATGGACTTTATCACGATTGCCTAAATCGACGGAAAAAATGTCATCATGGTAGTGGTGGATAGACTCACCAAATATGCCCATTTTTGTGCCTTGCACACCCATTTCTTCTGCAAGAGCACGCAGTATGCAATGACCTTTCATGGACACAGTTCGGAAGCTTCATGGGACACCAAGATTATAGTAAGTGATCGAGACCCTATATTTACTAGTAATTTTTGAATTGATTTATTCTCATGTTTGGGTACTCAAATTGATAGGAAATAAGAGATAAAATATGCGGAATAATCCTTTCTGAGAATCGCAACAAAAAAAACTAATATGCAGAAAATATTACAGATCTCAAATAAAAGTGTAGAATAAATAACACAACACAGAAAGACAGTATTTAACGTGGTTCACCCAATTTGGGCTACGTCCACCAAGAATCACTTGCTCAGATTTTATTACAAGCCTCCACTCTCTCAATACAATACCCAGATCCATTTGGAGCTATACTCAACAAACTCTACAGAATTCACACCTGAATTCAAAGCACATCTGCAATGCATTTGCTTGTATGTGTATCATATGCATAAGACCATATAAATAGAAAATTTCTTAAGCAGTTTGATACAAAATCGTGGGTATCAAAATCATGGGCAAAAAACCATGGGTATCAAAACCATGGGCAAAAAACCGTGGGTATCAAAACAATGGGTACCGAAAAACCATGGGCCCAAAAACAGCCCATAATGGTTACCCATTACCCATGGGTTAATAAACCACCCATGAAAATTTACTTCGAGGGCTTCACCCCCGAACCCCCTAACCCACTCACCGACGAGCGGGACCGCCGTAAAAATACCCGAGTGTAACACATAGAAGGTGTACCACACTCTAACATGAAAATAGGCTCCACAAACATAACATCGGTTAGCTCGTAGCTCTTCTTATCATCCCCAGTCTGATGGGCAAACAGAAGTTGTAAATAAGTGTTTGGAGGGATATCTCTGTTGCTTTACGTCAGATAAACAAGCAAGATGGGTCCAATGGTTGCCACTTGCAGAATGGTGGTATAACACTTCCTTCCATACTTCATCTAAAATGTCTCCTTTTTTGGCACTCTATGGGTACCATCCACCATCCATCACATCATCATTGAGAGGACAACCACGGGTTAGAGCAGTAGAAGAACACATTCAATATCAACAAGAGGTCCCTAGATCTCGCTTCGATTCACATTCTGAGTGAGTTGGCTCAAATAAAGGTTAGTGGCTTC
The DNA here is from genome assembly GCA_018340775.1 of Taxus wallichiana var. yunnanensis. Lineage (NCBI taxonomy): Eukaryota > Viridiplantae > Streptophyta > Pinopsida > Cupressales > Taxaceae > Taxus > Taxus wallichiana. Next base: position 417,929,575 of record CM031237.1, read on the forward strand.
CTGTTGTTTCACCATGTTGGTGAGCATTTCCTTCATAAAACCCACATTGAGATCTTTCCAAACTACCATATTTAACCCACACAGGATGGAGGAACAACAACTCTGATACCACTGAAATATCCCTAATGGGATACCACTTAAAAATGCACAAAATATTGAAACTTGCAGCCACATAAAATATTGATTTTACCAGATTTTTACAGTTGGGCAATGAACTAAAGAAACTTAATATTTGCCAAAATGTCCACCCGAAATACTTGAAAATTTAAATAGAGCTTGATATTATTATAAAGGACATAAGGAAACTATTTTTGGACTTTTACAGAGATTAAACTACGGCCAGAAAAAGCACAGCGTGCCCTAGACAACTGGGAAAACTACCGAGGTTCGTAACCCTCTAAATACAAGAGCAGTAATAAGGGTCTTTGGAAATAACATTAACAGATATAGGCAGTAATAGTTCCACCTTCAGATCTGAAAATGACCAACTGGAAAACCCCCAAATAAAGGCTGCAAGTCACCTCGCTTGGAATGGGGTCGGAAAATGATGGAGGTGCCTTCAACAAGCTACCACGCCCAGCCCAAATGGTTGCCATGAATCTGATCTGGAGCCCCTCTGCTTATCTTCCCCAAATGCCCCCAAGACCCTCGAGATCCTTCCTCTGAAACCTCTGTTAATGTCTCGCCACACACCACAAAGCAGCTCCAAAATGACAGACTAGGAAGATCTCTCACTACCGAAGAATGCCTCGCTAGCTAGGGGACGGGTCTCTCACCACCGAAGCTAGGGTCCTGTGGGATTTGACTCCACAAGTCAGATGTGCAACAAAGAATGCCAATTTGAGAAGGGGTCAATAAAATGTATATCAAAAGTGCTTTTCCTTTCTCACCCAGCTCCTTATATACTTCCCACGGCAAAAAAGCCCCAATAGACCCTAGACACATTTCTTTCCATGGAGGGGTCAAAAATAAAGTTACTTTTTCCTATTTAAGTCGCCAAGGTCCAAAGTGACCCCCAAATGCCAAACATGGATATTAGTACCATGTGGCCCCTTCTCAAAAGCCCCCAAGCGTCCACAGCCCCTTGGGTATGACCACGGCTTGGACTCGATTTGACCCTTAGGCCTTTGGCGTAGAAAAGGGGACATTACACCTCCCCATAGCTCCCAGCGTCCACAGCTCCTTGGGTCTGACCACGGCTTGGACTCGACTTGGCCCTTAGGCCTTTGGCGCAAGAAAAGGGGACATTACATTGAATATGAGCAGGAAGAACATGAAGCATCGAGTGGAACTAGGCGGCCTAAATGAGAGTTCACATGAGAGAGGAGCAGAATGCACGCTTATAATAGTAGGTCGAGATCACCAATTTGAGGTTATTAGAATCCCAATGAGAGGGTATTCAATGTGCATAAGAGAGCACGGGAGGCCATTGAGAATGGTTAGGTTATTGTAGAGGCCATTAGATCCTAGTCAAGTAGGGAAACCACCCTAAGTTAGGTCCTGAGAAATATAAACCAGAGTTTGTAAAGCTCTAAGAGAGAGTAGTAAGCTCCATAGAGAGCATGTCCATGTAGATTCAATAAAGGCCTTTGAAACCAATAGAGAAACCATCGAGTTTCATTTCACCATGTGAACTCTACAAACGGTGCAAAATCATTTCATTCCAACACCCCGTATCACATTTGTTAGTAGTTTTGATGTCAATTTTTGATCTCTCTTTAGCTTTTTATTAAGTAATTCAATGAAGTTGATAGAGTGTTGACTTGATATGCTAGATAGACTCCCCTTAAAAAGGAATTTGGTCCTTGACATGGTCTTGAAGATTTTTTTGACAAAAATGCACATGGGGATGTGGATTTGTAGCCATTTTTACTTCATTATAAAAACATATACACATGACAGAGTGTAGTTTTCAAACCATGTGATCCCATACACGATTTTCAATATTTCTCATGTAAGGAACAAAAACGTGTTTTATAGTGTAGAAAGTTATTTATCTAATGGAATCTATGGATAATACAATTTTGAAACATGAAACAATTTGCATTTATCCATTACAGGGGGCCAAGTGGTTGTAATTGACTAACACTAAATAAAATTTAAGTTCACATCATTACAATAGATATCTCTACACAAGTATTAAGGTGGAATACGAGTTGTTATACTCGATAAAATTATTCAACACCAACCTCACATTTATAACATACAAAAATGAAAGACATTGTTTACATTATTTGCACTAACCTTCTTATTAACAATCACAAGATGTATTAGTTTATCTTTTGGACGCATCTATTGGAATATTACACTTACATGTTAACATTATATTGTACACTAGAGGGCACAATAATTCCAATTCTTTTCTCTCGATATACATAGATGTGAGGTACAATACTTGAATATCGTACAACTCCTAAATATTGATTGTGAATTCAAATATTATTGTCAATGAAGTTCATTTCACACAACATTTGTTCATTTTGCACTCACATTGTTTTAATAAATTCCAACATGATTTTAGTTGTACCATTGAAGACCAATTTCTTCCAATTTAATTTGTTGCATCCAAAACATTTGCTCTAAAAGTAGCTTGGAAGAATAACAACTTGGTATATGTGAAAGAAAACAAAATTTGTAGAGGTGAAACATACTAACTTTCTCATCATTAATAATTTAACTTTGAGGTCTCAACCAAAATTAACGTGGGCAAAGGAGCATATATATATCAATTTGTTCGTCAAATTCTTTTCGTGATTGATTTAAGAGCACTAGACATGATCTACATGACACGTAGTTACAATTTTTCTACTCATAGATACAATAGTTAATTGATGCATGGATCTAATTGGTATATTCTAATACTCTTATTTTGGCATGGGGAGGTGTGATAGAAGTTTGAGACTAAATACTAACGTTAAACATTTTTCACTCATTGCTTTGTTACCCATAAGAAGAAAAATTGATCACTAACCCTTACGAAATTGCCCAACCTAACCTACAAGGAGTATGATAACAATCTTTGTCAATGAACTCTAATATGGAAATCATAGTATTGATCGACCGGGGCTGCATAACACTCTACTTCAAAGGTGGATGATTTGACAAGAAGTGCCTCTATTCCACAATTTTTAAATTGCAAACAAGGTCATGCACATTTTAGTTCTTTATCACTTCTTACATTTAGTTAGCAATTTTAAAGAATTATTATGCTAGCAACAAACCAAACTCGTTAATATTTGCCATCATATTAGTGTTTCTAACAAACCCACTTAGTTTTGACTTAATTTTTGCCTTGTTTTTAAAAGAATTTGGCCTCGACCATTCTTTACTTTAATATAATAGTTGCCTTTACATAGCAACTATATATTCTGCTCTAAAAAACAGGGTTAGAAGCTCATATTATCAACAAAAATATCTCTCATACCGTCAATGGTCATATTCTTACACAAAACCTCAATTATACCACCAATGGTCATATTATTATCCCCAACCATGAATGTACTACTATGCAATATTGGAATTTCTAGTGATGAATTATTTGCTATTAGCATGGGAATAACACTTTTAGTGGTTTGATGACTATCAATTTTACACTATTTATAATTGGTATGGCTATTACAATTGTAATGCATGATTTTATGTTTGGTGATCAATAGCAATCTAACCAATGCATAAGTGGAACTATGGATGCCTTCACTTGTACCTTTTGTATATTGGGATCAATATTCTAACAAACAAGGTCATGATATGGCAAATACCACCGCAAGTGATGCTTTGTGGGATGCCATATTTTATATGTTTTGTAAACAAACAACTCTCAATAGTTCTGACATTGTTTGACTAATATTCCATTATAATGTGTTACTGAGATGTTTTGTAAGATGCTTTGTGTGATGTGTCATATCCTCGAGGGTAAATTTTGACGGCCATTTAGACATTTTCTTATATTAGTTGTTAAAAACTTGCAAAATTTTAAAATAGATGTCACCCGTCACTTACATATTTAAAATATAACCATCATTTTTGTATAAATTTATATACAAACTATATAAATATATATTTAAAAAATAAAATAAAGTGTTTAAAAACATACGGGATTTGATTTTTTAGTATGGATCAACTATATATATATATATATATATATCACGAGAGTTTTTTTGTTTTTTCAACTATTCATGTAAAAGTAGTTACACATGGCAGCACTCAAATGTTTGTGATAAAAAAAAATTAATGGAATAAGAGATAAAATCAACATTAAAGTGTCAATCAAAATATTGAAGATTTTGATAATGGAATATTCCTCAATAAAAGGTTGAGGAATATTCCACAAATATTTCATACATAACTTTACAAATGATAAAAATGAAATCACTTCAATTTTTTCATTGGCGAAATTTAAAATGCTTAACTAAATTTATTGTCGTGGTAAAGCTTATAAGTGTCTATCAATGACTTGAGGCTGCATGTATTCCGTGTGTATTCCGTGTTTAGTAATCAATACTCTAACCAATAATCTGTGGAGACATGGTTGCAAGTATCCCATGTTTAGCAATCAATATTCTAAACCTCCAAATCAGTGGGAACGCAGCTGCACATATTTGCTTAAAACTCTCTTTGTACTTGGTGGATTCTTTTTCTCTGTAACGTGGCTGCATGTATTCCATGTCTAGTGACCAATGGCACTCATACGAGTCGGACCAGTAGCTGCATGGAGTCTCTTGTAGCCCTGTCTTTGTACATGGGACATTCCTTTCCTATAAACTAAATCACTATCTTCCAACGTCCGTACTAAGGATATCCCCTTTTTTAAAACATGCAATTACTCAATCTTAGAACAATTATAGCAACATTATGCAAAAATATTTAAGTATGCTATGTTTTCCCATTGCATTCCAGACCGCCACCACCTAGATGAAATTGTCTATGCTCTTTCCATGAAATTAAGCATGCTAAAAGACCATAGCTGAATTACAAATGTATATCATAAACCAAAACTTCAGGCTGCTCCATTGTACTAAGCCAAGCTGTTAAAATACAAACACTCTAGAAGTTTTTGTTACCCCATAAAGCGAATGAGCAGTAAAATCCAAGGCTTCAGATGTAACAAATTTACTTAAGTGACGTTACTTTCAGAACCAGTGACAGGTCCCTTTACAAACAATATATATGCTGTATATCAAAAACCTATTATCTTGGTTACAAATTGGCACCAGCCACTTCGGAGCTGCATACACTTTGATGACAATGGTAGATTTAGAGATTTGACTATACGTCTAGTTAATGTTCTCCTGCTTCAAAAGACTCGCTTAAAAATGAAACCTATTAGAGGTCAAACAAAATCATCATAAAAATTAACATGCAACTCAAAAAAAACAGTTTAGTGACAGTTGAGAGAAACCCAGAGATGGAGAAAAATTAAAGAGGCAAAACGGTTTACACAGTAAACCAAAATTTTAACAAGACACCAACCAATGAAGCGTGATACTGCAATCAGTTTGGAAAGCTTTACCAATCACAAATAAAATAGCGCAAAGCTTAAAACCTAATTGACAAAGAAGTGAGATATTTTTCCTCCCCTGAAAAAAGGTTACCAAGGCACGTGCAACATTTGAAATACACCCCTTTATAAGGGGGAATCATTACTGGACTCCAAATTATCAGTAGATATATTTCAAGCACTTGTTTGCAAATTGTTGGTCTTGTAAATTATATTGCATCTTATTGTTGTGTATTCCAGGCATTTTTCCATCAACCTCTTTTTATCGTATATTATAGTTTATCCAGCAAGTCATCATACATCTTTAGAATATAAAGCCTATAGTACTCCAATAGAACATGAAAATATTAATAGGCAAACAAAACAGGGTCGCAATTTCTTAACATGAACATGAAAATGAGGTAGTTCACAAAGTAAAAGCACCAAAACACTGTCAAAACCTTCAAACTTCATCCACAAAATAATACTCGGAAGGAAAGGGAATAGCAAGAATCTTGAACACCAACCCTAAGCCACATGGCCGAAAGGTACAAAATGGATTTTTGATTGCTTTCTTCAAAAGAATATGAACGAGGTCAAAATCATCCAGCTAGCAATTAACCATGCAATCTTCAAAAACAAATTGCAGACTAGTCCAGCATACAAATTTTTAACAAATGCATGGTGCTTAAAGACCATGAATCATACTCTTAAAACCATGTTTCAAAACAGCTTTCTATAGCCCGCATTTTGTTTCTCGAATAAATATGTAATATTGCTAACAAAATCGTTCAAATATTCAAATACAGTATGCACAGATTTTTGTGGTCTCTGGCATCCTGCACAGAATCTCATAACTAACTTAGAGTAGCTCTCCTGCTCAGCTGTTGATCCATTACCAGAACAACTACAAAACACAATCTCTGCCCCTGCCATTTACCTTGGATCTTTAATTTAACGCAGAAAAGCATCCCGCATCTACACAGTTGAAACTCATCCTTGCTATCTCTAAAATATCCATAGATGATTATGAAGCAAAGTTATTAACCTTGTTTCCCACCATGCTTAGCAGCATTGTGTTGCGACAACGCAGATTCTGTAGCAAAGTTCCTGTTAAAAAACAACAATTAGACCAACAAATAGCAAAGAATTACCACATTTTGACAAACCATATAAATTTAACAACGGGAAGACAAAAATTAAACAATAATATCCCAGATATACTGAAGTACTCGATAAATAAAAATACCAAAGCCAGATGGCAAATTCTGAGGAGACTTAAAAACCAAACTCGAAAGACAAATCTTCCACTCTATAAATAACAGAAATATTTGCATGTATTTCAAGCTATAATAAAGACAGCATGCACCAAATAGTCAAATAAAAGAACACAACTAATATGCCAAAGCACAATTGCCAACTCGGTAGAAGCACTGCGCCTATCTGTCAGTAAGCTGAATATCAGCAGTCTCAAATTTTAAAAATAATGCCACGTCTATTGTATATGGTATATCTACACAAATAGCAACTGCATGGTAAATCTACACATGCAACTACTAAATAGCAACTGCATGGTAAATCTACAAGCAGGAGAATGTATCCAAAAAGTACAAGCTTGGTAACAACTCAAAGTTGAGTCCATCATAAGAAGCTTAGAGGAGGGATTTTCAATTATTTGACAATACAGAATAGCTAGGTTAATCATCGTACATCTTTTTAAAGTGATTCACTCCCACACTCACTAGGATAAATAAGTTGAAACATAAAATAAATTATAGCTCAAAAAAGCTATCACACAACCAAATGGCTATTTTGATCAATAAGTAAAGAAGGAGCTCAGAGAATTTTCGAATGGATTTTATTCATCCTCATAGACTTTATCCAGATTAACGAGAGAGGTCATCACAGCACCTTCTATACATCCATTAAGAGTTGCCTCCAGAAAATGTAATGCAAAAAAGCCTTCTATAAGACAACAACTTGGCCGCTTCATTAAACAGTTCACTGCATTTTATTTATCCACAAAAATGTTGAAAACAGAATTTGCAATAAAGAAGCTAAGAAATTTAACCATGAAGCTCCAAGACAGTTGAATAAGTTTTACGTGTCCACAATAAAATGCATTTCAGATACATATACTTATCCCAAATAGAGAAGCTAAGGAGCTCAGAGATTTGTTGAATGGATTTTACTTATCCACATGGAACTTCTTTCGGATTAACGAGAGAACTCATCAAAGCACCTTCCTATACATCCATCTTCCATAAACCCATGGCAAAGCAAACCAACTTTTAAAGTAAAACCACTTTAAACAGGTATTAGATATAGTTGCTTGATAAACAGAGAAGTAAAGACGGGACAGCTGAATGCATTAAACAGTTTAACCATTAAGCTCAGAGACAGTTGAATACCTTTTATCTGTCCACAATAAAATTTATTTCAGATTCACAATGGCCATCCCATATAGAGAACCTAAGAAGGAGCTCAGAGATTTGTTTAATGGATTTTACTTATCCACATAGGACCTATTTCGGATTAACGAGAGAACTCGTCAAAGCACCTTCTATAAAACTTTAAGCTCGGAGACAGCTGAATACATTTTATCTGTCAACAATAAAATTTATTTCTGATTCATAATGGTTATCCCATATAGAGCTTGTTTAATGGATTTTACTTATCCACATAGGGCTTCTTTCAGATTAACGAGAGAACTCGTCAAAGCACCTTCCATACATCCATCTAACATGAACCACAGGCAAAGCAAAACAAACTTCTAAACTAAGAGAACTTTTAATTGGAATTAGATATAGTTGATTGATTAAACAGAAGCAAAGAAGGGGCTCAGAGAATTGTTGAATGGATTTTATTTATCCTCATAAGACATCTTCAGATTAACGAGAGAACTCATCACAGCCACTTCTATACATCCATTTATCATGATCCACAGGTGAAATGAAGCAAATTCAAACAACTTTCTGCAAAGCTTACATTCAGTAACTTCATTAAAAGTTCAACAATGCAACCAGAGACAATCAACGCTCAACTGAAGTGAAATTCTATAACAAACATACCATATCCAGTAATGAAACATAAGAAGAAGCCAGCAAGGCCATGATTCATAATAGTTATCCCATATAGAGAAGCTAAGAAGGAGCTCAGAGACTTGTTTAATGGATTTTACTTATCCACATAGGGCTTCCTTCAGATTAACGAGAGAACTCATCAAAGCACCTTCCATACATCCATCTAACATGAACCACAGGCAAGGCAAAACAAACTTCTAAAATAAGAGCACTTTAATTGGAATTAGATATAGTTGATTGATTAAACAGACGTAAAGAAGGGGCTCAGAGAATTGTTGAATGGATTTTATCTATCCTCATAAGACATCTTCAGATTAACGAGAGAACTCATCACAGCCACTTCTATACATCCATTTATCATGATCCTCAGGTGAAATGAAGCAAATTTAAACAACTTTCTGCAAAACTTACATTCAGTAACTTTATTAAAAGTTCAACAATGCAACCAGAGACCATCAACGCTCAACAGAAGTGAAATTCTATAACAAACATACCATATCCAGTAATGAAACATAAGAAGAAGCCAGCAAGGCCATGAAATAGTTGTTAGATTAAACAGAACCTAAGAAGGAGCTCAGAGACTTTGTTGAAAGGATTTATGCATCATCATGGGACATTTTTCAACCTTCTACAAATCAATTTTCAATTGCCATTGGGATGAATGAAACGGAATTGAAACGACTTTCGGGAGTGTTTCAGTCAGATACTTCATTGAACAGTTTAACTCTGAAGTCAGAAATGGATAAATTCAATAACTTACTTTACTAATTTTCTATTTGTTATTTTATTTTCCCCTCCAGATCTGGGTTTCATTATCATTGTAGCATGTAAGTTGTATTAGCAAGATAGCTGATCACAAACTACTGCTGATGTGCAACTACTTTTCTCAGCATAATAAAAACATAATTCTACTTGTGATTGCTGTAAGTTGTAACAAATAGGCATAGTTTCAAGTGAAAATGCAAGTCACATTTCTTATAAATTTGAACAGAACAAATAAACTGAAGGTGTTTACCAGGTGCACGTGCAAATGTCATCAACAGAAAAGACTATCACAGTACAAGTTATCACAGGAAACAGATGCACACAAAAGCAAATGCATGATCTAAATCAGTTTATTCTAAAAATAGAAACTATATTGATGCACATAACTGACTAAAACGCAGGGTTCCACGGGGACAGGTCTGGGTAATGTAAAAACACGGGCATCTTGGGAATGGCCCCACACATCCCAACAACTTAAGGAAAAATGGGACATTTCAGGTATGTCACAGCATACCTGACGCCTGTTTAAAAATATATATTTCATTAAAATAAACAGCAGTTGCTTTCCAATCATAACACGGCAAAATAGGTTTCTGAATCTTTAAACAAAATTCCATTTCACAATGTCTTCAGTGCACATTTCAAACATCAAACATTATCAATTTCAAAGGACAATCAGAGGTATTTCAAGGGCTTATAGACAGTGTTTGAAAAAGACTTAGATGGGACTCACACAGCTGCAAAGGATTTCAATAAGTTTTGACAGATTTCAGAGCCCATTTGACAGATTTTTGTTGATGCCTGAAGCACTCCCATTCATGCCAGTTTTTGAGGGATTTGACAGTAATTTCGGAGTCCTTACCAGTAGTCAATTACAGAGCAATTTTGAGATTCAAACTTTCAATATTGTAATGTTTAAAGTTTTGTAAGTATGGAATCTATTTGAATATTTTTAATTTTTTAATGTTTTATAGATATTTATTTGAAACTTACTAAGCCTGTCTCAAATTGTCTTTTTTAATTATTTATAGTTTTATGCTTTCTAAATTTACGATATATTTGTATATTTTTAAGTTTGTTAATATGCTTTCTAATTTTTTAAATAACATTTAAGCAAGCATTTCTTTAATTGGCTTTTTTAGTAAAAAATATTATATCCCAATTCAGCAGCATAGAAAAAATTAAAACAAAATAACAATAGTATCTAGTCAACATAATTATGCCTCGAATAAAACAAAGTAACAATAGAAACACTACTAATGATTATGTCCACTTAATGACAAAAGTCACAATAAATACTAGGTTATTAAATGAAAATTAGTATCCATCATATTCCTCTTCATTATTACAGATAAATTAAAAATTTATGTAAAAATACAGGCAAAACCCATGGGGTTGTCTCACTGTCCTGCATACCCAAGTTATTTAACAGAATAACCCGGTTGTACCCAAGACAGATAGTGCCCGGACTGCTGGCAGGTGAAGGGGCAAATTGGTAATGTATAATTGATATATATGTATTATATGTATACATAGACACACACACACATAAATATATATAGTTTTAATTGGGTTTAAGTTATCTTTATTTATAAAATTATAGATAGATAGATGTATGCGTGTATGCATACATTCATACATGCATGCATGTATGCATGTATATATGAATGTATGGGTGTATAGGTATATGTATATGTATTTTTTGGGTTTAAGTTTACATTATTTATGAGACTTATTTGAATTTTAAAGATTTAAATATTAATTTTTATATACTATTTCAACATATCTAGTTGTCTTTAAAATCCAAAAAAGTGTTGCCATCCACAAAACTCGTAGAAAGGACTAAAAAGGGCCATAACACTCAAATGACATCCTACAAGATCAATTAAAAATATAAATGATACTTACACGCACAAATGTCGTCATCATATGCACCTCATTCACTTAAACGTATCATACAAATGAAACTGATACATACAAACATGTCTAAATTTAGTCGACAATATCAGGCCGTGAGATGACTTAAACACACAAGTAAAATCTCACAAGGCTAAAGACTGTGGGGAAGCCCCTGTGGATCTTTTCATCAGCATGCCTCTTAGTCCTTTTACAGGAACCACAATTTACCATGCTCTACTAGCCATCTTTTATGGGAACCAACTACAATTTACAGTAGCTCAAAAGGCCAATAAATCTGACCTTAAAGTATTCATTGTTACTGTTGGAGACCAGCAAAAATTGCATTGGTGGGCTTAGAGATTTATACAAAGTCTTCGAAGCCATTTTTAGTATGAAGCTTGAGTTGATTTAGCATCAGACATTATTGTAAAAGATGGTAGGAAAAATTTCAGACATTTTTTCTCAAATCGGCCTTCCAATCTGTGCAATTTTCAGCCATATATATTCGAGTCATCCAAATTTGAGAGAAAAACATTAAGGGTCACCAAAATTCAGGAGAACATTAAGGAATTTTGGATTCGTGACAGCTCCAAATTTATCTTGTTCTTGCTCCAAATTTATTTGTCACAGCTACATCTCATTTGAAAGATTCTCTTGATCTTAAATTATGAGCATTTCTTACAATTTCTTTGCCAAAACTTCTGTCCTTATGGCAGTTTTTGCAATTAGATCTTTTTGGGCACTCAAATTAAGTTTGTATAAAATTCAAGAAGGTTTTGAAGGCTGATTCAATTTGTGACAGCTCCAAACTTATTTGTCACCACCTACATTTCATTTGAAAGATACTCTTGATCTTAAATTATAAGTATTTCTTACCTTTTCTTTGCCAAAACTCTTGTCCTTGCTCCAAATTTATTTGTCACACAGCTACATCTCATTTGTAAGATACTCTTGATCTTATATTATGAGCGATTCTTACATTCTCTTTGCCAAAACTCTTGTTCTTATGGCAGTTTTTGCAATTAGATCTTTATTGGGCACTCAAATAAAGTTTGTATAAAATGCAATAAGGTTTTAAAAGGCCTCTAGGAAACAGAATTTACAGCTTTGTGAAAAATTATGGTACAGCAAAGGCAAAGGATTGAATTTTACGGTTTTTAACTGTTTTTAACCCTTCACTGCTTCAATTTGGAGAAAGAGTTTTGAAAACCATATTTGGAGGGAATAGGACGCACATCCTCTTAAATAACAAAAAAATATTTTCACCTTCAATACTTGTAAAGCAGAATTTTCAGTCCACCTCTAATTGAACAAATGAAATAGAGGTAAGCACAATTGGTTATAAAATGTGCAATTGGTGACAACTTCACTTCAAATACTAATGCATGTAATCTATTTTTTAAAATTGTACTCTCAATGAAATCTTGGGGTTTTTTCAGGGGCGGTCATATGGGAGGCATGGGGTTTTAAAAATGATGATAGTCAAGCATTATGCAGGTAGAAAAATAATCACATCCCTCTCCGCAATTCTTCTCTTCCACCAATGTCTAACACGAAGGAAACAACATAGTACCCGCAATTAATTGAAAAAAGTAGCCAATCCCTTTACTCAAAGGGTCATGGCTACTATTGATGCAGGTTTCTATAGTAATAAAAACCCAAGTGTGTGTAATATATCATTTGCAACTTCCCGGTAAGAAGTTGAAGAACTCCATAACCATGACGATAAAGAATCAAATGGAACCAACACGTTACCCAAACTCGCCGTAGCATTGACGTTTGAGTAAGCCGATAGAGAGCATTCCTCCTTCATAATCTTTTTCCCCTACTATTGCTGCCACATTTGCCTAATCCCATGGTTTTTGATATGTTGGGAAAAAGATCATATTGTCACTTCCAACAATTCTTTCTGAGAAGTAAAATTATGACAGTAATGGCATTTTACCTAGTATCTAGAAGATTCACCAATGTGTCATTTCTACTTCCCCTTTGATTGAGCAACCAATACAATCTCTAATTGTCCAAATGGACTCAACTGCTTGTTTTTTTCTACAGCAAATTGGAACTCAACTAATTAAATGTGTCAATGTCTAACTTTCCACCATTAAATTTAGAGCCTCCACAAAAGACTCGTATGAGGACAGCAAACTATTTAGACCAAGTCATAGTCATTCACCTCTATATTAATGGAAGCAAACTGGTCTCAAAGATCTTTCATCTGAAGTAGGTGTTTTGTTCTGAAAGGGACCCATCCTCTTACGCCCTTGCTGAAAAAAATTAAATTCTTTAGGCATAACACTCGACTCTTCTCTGAAGTCATGTATTTGTCTTTCGGACCAGTCCATAGCACACTAGCATTAGTGGCGTGCTAGACCTCAAGTCTAAAATCATTTGATAGTGACAGCTTTATCAGCAGCAAGGCCTCCTTATGATGCTTGTCATTATTCACAAAATTAGCAACAAGCCTCCCTTACTCGCCAAGTATTATTTTATCACAATCTCAAAAATTCTGCAATTATCAGAATCTTGTGACTTCAGAAATTAAAATTCTGATCCATCAACTTTTGCACCTCCAACAGAGCGAGGTTTTGAATATCTTCCATTATTCACACACTCTTTAATGACCCGCATATTAATGCAGCTAAGAAATTTATGTTAATATTCTGAATTTCTGATGTTTGAAACATAAATCAATGCAACTAAAAGAAAAAAATACAGTTCTGTATTTCTGATTGTCTAATTTCTGTCACAAAAACAATGCAGAGTACAGCAATGCACTGTTCTGAATATTCTGAATATGTGTATAAAATTGAGTAAAAATACTTATAGCATAAACACTAGGGCATACTTGTGATACAATCCTCCATCCCAAACCACTTCAAAAGATCCAAAGGCATGTCGCAGCTAAAGAAGAGAAGTACTCTAGAAGATTGTATGAACAGAATGACAAGAAAGTAATTAAGTATGCTCAAACGTCATCTCAAAAGAACTTGGAAGCCATTGGTTCATCTCCTGGATCATAGAGAACTCCCGGTAATAGCCAAATCATCCGAGCACAATAACAAGGATGTGATCCTCATGGTGTATGTGATGTAAACATCAAGCTCTAGCTCACAATCAAGTAAGATATTATGAATCTTCTCGTACACTGTTCTTGGTGCATGCTTAAGCCCATACAAGATCTTCCTGAGTCTGCAAACCAATGATGTAGGCCCCTTATGAACAAACTTTAGTGGCTGCTTCATATTTATCTTCTCCTAAAGATTTCCATGAAGAAAGGTGCTATTGACATCCACTCAATGAACCTACCATGAAGATGAAGTTGCAATGGAGAGGACAATTCTAGTGAAGTCCACTGAGAGCTGGACAGAGGCAGATGTCCACCACTGAGAGCTAGTGTTTTGGGACACCTTAGTTTTAGAGTTTTCCCGAGATGAGCGTCACCCTGCTGACCTAACCCCCTCAATGTGTGAACCAACAATATCAAAAGGGAGCTTAGTGTTGCCAACCTTCATGAACGACTAAAGGAAATGAGTGGTCAGCATGGGGCTCTATGGGCTCCTTATAGGGACCTACATCAAAGGGTGACAGCCTCTAAAAGTAAAAGGGTCAGACATCGTTGGTCAAGGTATCAAAAGAAAGTAGATAGAGAGTTCGAGTTTCTATAGAGAGCAATATCTCCCTTGGATGTCATAATAAATAGGGCATCTGAAAAATGAAGTGTTCAATCTCCACCTCCTTGAGGGAGAAAAGATGACAAATCGCATCCCCACATGGAAAATCACGATCAATCCCAACCCGTTGTTGCTACAAGCACACCTCAAGTCAAAAGGGCATACTCCTATTCTATACATACTTTGGCCTCGTTGTATGTTAGTAGAATCTCTTTTTGTATCCACCTTGGTGAGTAGAGTAAGTGGAAGGGGGACTTCCGAAGACATTTCTAATTGTTTGTAATCCTCTTATTCCTTGACCATAGTTAGTGCCCATTTGAGGATAAATTTGGGCTTATAACCATAAGGGAGGAATATGATGATCAATCTCAACCCACAACTGCTGCAAGCAAATCCTCAATATGGCAAGGGGGAACCCCGAGCCACATGGCCATACTCCTATTCAAGACATCCATTGACCTGGTTGCATGTAGTAAAATATCCTTCCATATCCACATTGGTGAGTAGCGTATGAGGCAAAGGGGGCTTCTAATGACACATTTGAATTGTTTATAATCCTCTTATTCCTTGAGCATAGTTTGAGCCCACGTGGACATACATTTAGGCTTAGAACCAGAAGGATGGAAACTCACTGACATAAGAAACATCAAGAAATGAAGAAGCATCATGATTATTATGACTGGAAGAAACGTATGTATCATCGAAAACAGGAGAACATCCCGAAAGAAGTCCTAGGAGTGATCTCACCCAAAGGAGCAAAAACTAGGAGAATAAAATACATACTAGAGAAGAGGATGAGTATCAATAGTAAGAAAATGAGATAGGTTGAGGTTCATTAGTACAATGCTTGGCAAGAGATTTTGAAGGTCCATGAGACAAGACCTCATCAAAATCCAATATTATGCAAAGATTTTGATTTCATCCCAAACATTTTGGGGAATTGGTTGGGATGTCCCGACTCTTTTATTTTTTTCAACGCTTTTAATTTCAAAATTCTATTATTTCTATTAAAAACATTAAAACCCAATCCCAAAAGTACCCTAAAAAAATTGAATAATGTTAAACCCCTAAATTTCATTGAAAAAAATTAAAATATTTAAATATTATTTTTATAAGTTTTAGTAGTAGTCCCCAAAATCTTGAAAAGTTTTCATCAACACAGTCCACAAGACTTGGGTAACTATGTCAAAAGCATCTCTCCAAACAATCACATTATCAAAAGATTTGATAAGCCTTTGATTCTTCACTATACCCCAGCAAATGAAACACTTATGACAGCTGGTTTCAAACTTGGTCTACCACTCCTCTAAAATTTTGCTCATGCATCAAAGCAAAAAAATCCAATGTTACGTGGGGCGTGCACCACCCATCTCCAGGTCGTACAAAAACATTGAACCCTAATCCCAAAAGTACCCTAAAAACATTAAATAATGTTTAAACCCCTAAATTTCATTGAATAATGTTACAATATTTAAATATTATTTTTATGAATTTTGATAGTCATCCCCAAAATCTTAGGAAGTTTTTGTCAACAACCCAATCCACGAGACTTGGGTAAATATGTCAAAAACATCTCTCCAAATAATCACATTTAAAACAGCAACATCATAAGATCTAATAAGACTTTGATTCACTATACCCAACAATGAAACACTTATAGCAGCTAATTTCAATCTTGGTCTGCCACTCCTCAAGAATGTGCCCATGCATCAAATCACAAAAACCAATGTTACATGGAGACGCAGTGCACCTCCCATCTCCAAGTCATCCCAAACATCCAAGAAATTTTGAGTGCTTGGGGACAGGGACAAAACATCCCCTTACCCCCACTTTCTACCTGAATAAGAAAAAGAAAGGAATGTCTCGAGGATGTTCCCAAAATTTTAGAAACACTCATGAGAAGTTCCAAGTGCTTCACAAAAAGGGAATGTCATGACATACCCATTATGGTCAAGGGGCAACCGGAGACAACCCAAAGTCCCATGTGGCCTGCTCTTTTCAACATTTAAAAACACTTTTAAAATATAAAAAATTACCTATCCTCACGGTTTCACACAATCAAAAGGGAAAAATACAGTCGTTTTTATACAGATGAAAATACATCATTTTTTGGTGCAGATCACCCCCACCATTACTGTCATCATTTCAAAGCTTCAAAAAGGCATTAAGTACAGCCACAATTTGCATAAAATACAGTTGTGATTTGGGCAAAATACAACCATCACAATTTTTGAAGGCTACAGGTTGAAAAGTACAGCATTCACGAATTTCTAGGGCATGAAAACACAAAATGTTGTATGAATTTCGGATTGAATTTTGTGACAAGCCAAAGATGTTTGGAGACAATGATAAAGAATTGTGAAGAAAGTTCATATTATCAAGTTATTGAATGAAATATTTTTCAAAGAGACGGGTCAGATCGTAAAGAAAAAGATGAAGGGAAAATTCCAAGTCAAACCAAATGAAGCTAGTGTTGAAAATCCACCGGATGCTGACATTGATGAACTCACTGATAGAGAATGTGTATTTTAAAAGAATCGCAACACTTTGAAGACATGAAGGAATCCAATGTAGGTAAACTCGGCATGGATGGTTGTCCAGATAGTTTGGGAGTCTGTGGATCTCAAGAATTTACCCTTACAAGGGTCATGAGACAACTTGATGGAGCTTGTGGATGGCTCAGTATGGATGGTTGTCCAACAATTCAAGAGATTCTATAATTTGGGAGTTCGGGGAGGTGGAATCCAGAAACTCGGGACTTCAGCTCAGGAACTACCTTTACGAGGGTCAAGGAGGCAGCTTGATGGAGTTATATTCAGTCAAAGCATCATTTTCAAAAGGGAAAGCTTCTTAATAATGTGTAGTCTTGTTTGGTTATGTTATTTTAATCTTCTGCCAGTATGTTCTATATGGTAAGCCTTAAGGGGGTATTATAATATAAGGCTTATTTTTAATGTTATGTTAATATTAGTCAAGTGTTGACTAATAAACGATTGAAACTACTTTAACCACTTTGTAACCATATTTCACATGATAAAATGATGGACACACAATGATAATGTGTGTGTTCTGATTTCTCTTCATCCGTTCTTTGTACATTCTATTCTTTCTCTCTCTGCATATTCTAACAATTGCAGCTCCAAAATGAGTTCTGACAGTGATTATAAGGTTGAATGTGATATCCAAATGAGTGATGAGATGGGTGGGCGTGTGCTAGGAGAAAGGAAAATGACAACTAACAGTTCACATGGGAATGTTGACATGTTTTGTTGCCCTCCAAGATGTTGAGCAAATATGCTAGAGGACTGTTTGACAAAAGAAAAGTTTTAAAACAATTCGCTCAAATTGTTAAAGGTCCTAGATCAAACATTTCAGAGGGGGCCTAAAACTTGGAAGTGCAATATATGTTCATTGACTTGGGCAAAATTACTTGATCGAATGGACACTTATTGCACATCTTAAAGAAATATGTATGTCTTTGTGGACAACTATCACTTCAAGAGAGGGCAGAGATAGTGAGGCTATATAGTGGAGATGCCATGAAGAAAGTTCTAGCACTTTGTGGCATTGGGGGCACCCCTTTAGTTCTCATAGAAGTTCTACGTGTGCTTTCTCAAATACTACGATCAGTTATGAGTTGATTGAAGTGGATGCTTTTGCTAGTAGGAGGAAGAGGAAGGTCGTGTCCTCCAATCCAGTTGTGGATATGTATGATACAAAGGCTAGAGACAAGGCTGATGATGTCATTGGGAAAAAAATATTCCACTAGCATTCCATTTCATATTGCTCACCCTCCTTACTTCAAGGAAGCTATGGCTTGGGTACTCAAAGCAAGTGTCAGTTATGTGCCCCCAAAAAACAAAGTTGGGGACCACAATCTTGTATAGGAACTATTCCAAGGTTAACTAATTGATGAAGGATGAGGTGCACGTGGGTCTCTCACAATTACAGCATCATCATCAATGGGTGGACGAATATTTGACACCATCCATTAATCATTATCGTTGTTTCATGTGAAGAGGTTCCTTACATTTTGAGGGTTGTTAACTGTTCATAATAGAAGGATGTAGAGTTTCAATTTACAAATTTGTGAGGTGTCATTGAGGTACATGTTATTATAGGTGTTGTTTATGTGTGCGGGTAACAAGTAAGCTTGTCAAGACTCACTACCAGCATATATTTTGGACCCCATGTCACATGCATGCCATAAACAATGCACTAAAAGACATTGGAAAACATATTGTGTCAAAAGTATACGGGCAAAGGCTAGACATGCAAATATTCATATGCAACCACCATACCATCTTTGGCACTCTGTCATAGCTTTACAAGGAAGGAATTCCTCCAGTCGATGGACACACATTTTGCATCCTACTTTATTTTGTTAAATAGGATGCTTGAGTAAAAAGAGTCCCAGCAATCTATGGTCATGACATCTAAGTGGAAGGGTTCAAGACAGAATGTAAGAAAAAGAAGGTGAGAGTAGTGGGAGAGCGAGAGACACATTTTGGATAGATGTGATCAAATCAATTGTATCTCTAATTTTTCAAAGTGTGATCAAATATGGGAATTCTACGTGCCTCAACCTTGGTGAGACATACGATTGTATTGATTGTATGCTTGCCAAATGAAGGCCACTATTTGGGCAAGGAGCCCACCTAGACTTCTATCATCAACATGTTTAGCCCATCATTGAGCGGAGGTGCAAGAAGTTGAACACCCCTTTACACATGACCGCATATACATTAAATCTTAAATGGTATATGGAGAGGCCTAGCAAGGTTGTAGCTATAGATGACAAGGAGGTGAGAAAGGGTTTCTTGAAAGCCCTGAAAAAATGTATAATGTAGAGGATGCTTCAAAAGTCAGAACTAATTGGCTCAAGTTTGTTATCTTTGCAAGCTCAGCTACGAAACTCGTGAAAAGATAAATTAGGGCACATTGGCGCAAGACCAATGAGTTGGTGGCAACTAAATGGGACCTCCAAGATTTCCATGCACGCTTGTCATTTGCCTTCTTTCTCGAGTTTCTAGTTCCTCTGATTCTGAGAGGAATTGATCAACATAAAGAGTGGATCCACTCTCTTAAGAGGAACAGACTAACCTCTAATAGAGTAGAGAAATTCGTTGCATATAGTGCCTTGTGTCTTATGGATCACAAAACACCTATATACTGAGAGAGCCTAACATTACGACAAGATGTAGATCCTAAAGATTTGTGGCAAATTTACGAAGCTCGAGAGTAGCAGGGATTGGTTGTGATCCCCTTCTAGGATGTCAATGATGTTGATACTTCCAATGATGAAAGCGATTCATGAAGGTATTCCCTCAAAGGACTCTAATTATTGAGTTACGACCTACAAATTATGTTTTAGACTTCAATTTATACCATTTTGGTTGACATATGTACTCACTCATGTCAATTAATGAAGACTTTTGTTTTTCATTGTCATATTGTTGATGTATCATTGTATTATCAATGTATTATGATTTTAATTTATATATTAATGTCAATGACTCAATACGAAATATGAATAATAAATATAGCATTTTGGCTAATGTGATAAATAATTCGAGCAATTCTTTCAACCTTTAGGCTTTTAGCTTTAAGGCTTAGTTCATTTATGTTATATTTGTAATATTTATGAATTTCTTGGCCAACCTCTCGCCATCCCCAAAATTTGGAAATTTGTTGTCATCCTAAAAACGTTGTCCTTGCATCCTATCATCATGGAGTCTTAGGTAACTATGGAGGAATCCTACATGCAAAACAAAAGCATAATGTCATGTCCATCTCTCAAAAGGAGGCACACCCTTGACGACATTGGAAGTAGTTTTGTCAATATTGTGTTGTATATTTAATTGTAAGGAACCTCTATAGAATATAACATATCATCTGATAGGGCATATCCAAGATCGACATGGACTTACGCTTGAACACCATTTTGTTGTGGTGCTTAATGACAAACAATTTCGGTATGGTGCTTAATGACCAGCAATTTCGTTGTGGTATGTAGTGAATAACCATTTTGTTGTGATATATAATGAACAGTCCCATACCAAATGATTTGTGAGCTATGAGAAGTCCTTAAATTCATTGCATGTGTATTCGTCTTCCCAATTAGTCTAAAAAAATTCAACCTTCCTCCCACTTTGATTTTCCATAAGATCATAATATCCTTGACTTCTTAAAAGCTTCACCTTCGAACCAAAAAAGAGAACCTTTTTCCATATGATCACAAATATCACTATGAAACAAGCTCCAAAGGATGAAGCACATTGGGTTTTACCCTTATGAAAGGAGACAACTCATATGCCTCATGAATCAAAACACCGGTGTGCCTAAAAGTTGATGCCACGGTTCACTTTGGGATTATTGACCTTAGTCGACATAGTAACAAAAATAGCACGATCTACTTGGGGACCATAATAGATGATCGGGTTTGGGAGGGGGCAGCAACTCAACACTCCCCCAACTCTCCCCTACCCCTACACTAAAAATCTTTCTAGACAAAGTCATGAAGTCGAAAGGACAAGACAACAAGAAATCAGTCTCTTTCAAATTGTCAAAGTGGGTCAAGTACCTTCCCAAAGAAAATGGTTCACCGAAGCTCAATTTGCCAACTTTCCGAAACAACACAATGGGACCATTGCTCTTCGAGAGGTGTGGCTGATTCAAGAGGATTTGGGACTTCTAATAGCTTGAGGCATCTAGGTGTTGCTTCACATCATGCTCGACTCCATCAATGGACTTGACATCATACCGCACACCCGATGTCCATATCCATGTTCATTGACAAAGGCTTGACTCCTTCCGACATTCTACGACAACAAGAGATCCCTCTCCTTGAATCGTCGATTAGATCAAATACCTTCTCGGGAAAATGGTTCATCAAAGGTTGATGCCAACAACTTTCCGCATCTTCTTTCACAATTGCACGCAATGAGGACCATTGCTTTTAAAGGAAGGGTGACTAATCCAAGAGGATATTAGACTTCCAATAGCTCACATCTTGCCATTGTTTTGCATCATGATCTAACTTCAGAAATGGAGTCAACATCATACCACACACGTGTACATGCCCCATGGGGGCATAACTCCGTCCCAACATTCTAAGACCTCCAATCAAGTCACAACACCATTGCACTACTTTGCATCATAATCGAACTTCCCCAGTGAGTTCAACATCATACCGTGCATTACATGTGTCTTCCGCAATATCCGATCTCCTCTCTACGACATAGCTCAATTCCACAACTCTAAAGTGTCAGTACTGTACAGTGTTGTGTTGCCTAACACTAGCAAAATGTGATAACTAGTTATGAAGCAATTGCAACTTTTGAAGTAACACTTCAACTTTGTTGATTGTATATTAAGGCATCCTTCTATTCTTGTAATATAGATTGATGATACAATAGGCTAAAGATTACACAGACATCCTACATCTAACCTCTTAAATCTTGTAAAAACTTTGCATAATGTAACTTAGTATTATAATTCTACATTAGGTGTCTTTTGTCCCTTGGTATTCTTCTTTGATGCATAAGCACTCTAATACAATGTTGTCTTTGTCATTTCACATAACACATTTTCCGCATGTAACACATCTAGATTCACATTTCGGGTGTTGTTTTCCAAAGAGGTCTCCTCCATGTCCAAAATCACAATGTGATCCCTAAACTAATTAACAAAGTTCATATAAACTACCACATCTTAATAATATGGTGAAAATATAGGTTATTATTCATCAAAGCAAAAAGGCAGTGATGATAATAATAATGGTGATGGTAGTATAAGACTATAAGGATTATGATTAGCATTTAGTTAATATTAGTTAAGTATTAACTAATAAATGGCCGTGACCACTTCAACCATTTTGTAACCATCTCTCACATAATAAAATGATAGACAATGAAAACGGGTGCATTCCAATTTCTCTTCATTCGTTCTTTGTACATTCTAACCTTTCTTTATTCTTTCTCTCTCCACAAAACCTAACATTGGTATTGGAACCTTTGGTGTTCGAAGGCATCTAAACCGAGGAGAAATAGTGTGAAGAAGCATTCAGCGTAGTTTCGAATATCTAGGTCAAATAGCAGAAGTTTCAAGTTTCAGAAAAATATAGACATCATCTAGGGCTTCTTCAAAGGGCAAAATAAAAAATAGAATAAAGTCATAACCAGCTTGCACTAGGGCACAAATTGAGGAAATAAACAAACCAATCTGCATTAGGGAACAAATTGACGAAATAAACCAATTTGATCGCATTTTTGAAGAAATATTTTGTCACGTTTTTAAAGGAATAACCAAGTCATGAATCCTATTTTCACCATTACAAGGACTAGAAAGCTCAAAAACTCAAAATTAATCCATTAAAACTACAATCGGAGACAATATTTACAATTGCGAAAAGGATACTAATTTCAAACGTTCAAAAGGGCATTAAAGCAATCGCAAAAGGGAAAACAAAAGGTCACAACAATCGCAAAAGGACACTAAAAATGAGACTGATTCTACCTACAAACTAGGGCGCACATGAGGGAGTTTTTTAACCATTAAGCGCCATTAGAAACACAAATTTCAAAGTCACCATGTCTGCAATTGAGGAGTGGAAAGAGGAGTAAAAATGGATGAGGAAGTCACCATTTCTAACCTTGTATATAATTTGAGGTCTCTCATCACAAAGCCAACATAAGTTAATACTACAGTAGATGACGACAATAACATGACGAAGATGCCAAAGCTATTAAACAGTTTGTCTTCTAAATGTAGCAATGGATAACTCGTAGACAATTCAAATGAATTTAATATAACCATTGTTGAAGATCCATTAAATGCTAAAAGAGATGAAGAACTCACATATACAGAATATGTATTTTACAAGAAGCCCCACACTTTGAAGACAATAAGGGGTCCAGTGTAGGTAAAATTTTGCGTTGATGGCTGCCCAAATAGTTCAGGAGTTTGTGGATCTCAAGAATGTGCCCTTACGAGGGTCATGAGACAACTTGATGGAGCACTGTGGGAGCACGATGGAGTTCGACAATTCAAGAGATTTTGTAATTTGGGAGTTCAAGGAATTGGAATCCAAGAACTCGAGAATTTAGCTCAAGAAGTACATCTTCACGAGGGTCAAGCAGGCAGCTTGATGGAGTTCTGCCAGTCAAAGCAATGATTTTCAAAGGGAAAAGCTTCTGAAAAATGCGTGGTCTTGTTTCGTTTTGTTACTTTGATCTTATGTTAATATGTGCTATAATGTAAATCTTAAGAGGGGGTATCAAAACATAAGGCTTATAATTAGTGTTTAGTTAACATTAGATAAGTGTTAACTAATAAACGGTTGCAACCATTTTGTAACTATCTTTCACGTAATAAAATGACAAACATGTAATGAATAATGTATGCATTCCAGTTTCTCATCATTTGTTCTTTGTGCATTCTAATCTTTCTTTATACATTCTAATCTTTCTTTATTCTTGCTCTCTCCACATGTTCTAACAGGTGGGATTTAGACTTCCCGCGTGCCTGGATTTACCTTGCAAAGAGATGCATTTCAATTATAACTATACTCAATAATTTTAGTGTTTATATTATGAATGCTTTCATTATGAAATGGGATTGATTAGCATGTTTCTTAATTCATTGCAATCCCTTAAGAATTCCATCGTAAAATTTGTTTGTTGGGCCTACTCACATGCGGATTGGAATTTTTAGGATGTCTGGGGCAAAATCCTTACAAAAGACTAGGGTGCCTGAATTTACTATACACAGAGATGTATTTCAACTAATTGTATTCAGTAATTTTCGTGTTAATATGACTGTTTTTCATAATGAAGCAAGCTGATTGCCATGCTTCTTCATTCACTGCAATCTCTCAGAAAATCCATTGCAATTTTGTTCATTCGGCTTACTCCTGTGCTGCTTGGAATTTTTCAGATGTTGGGTGCAAAATCTTTCAAGAAGAGGACTAAAGTTCTGAGGCGCCTCATTCGAGAGGAACAAGTAAGCTGTCTTGCTCAATGCAGCTTACCTGGATAATCTTAGGGCAGTGGCTGAGCAAACAGATCTTCCTGCAAAAGTTCCTTCGCATCTTTCAGAATTCTGCTCAGAGACAGCGGAATCGAGTTGGGGGCAAATAAGAAATGTGTAGCAGACATGTACATATGGCTGAATGGAATGATGAACATGTGTTCCTCTCCTTGCATACAACTACCGCTGATGCATCCTGTATGTGTGGCAGTTAATTTGGTTGTTATCTTATTTCTGGACTGCTAATAGCCTTGTAGACGTATGTAGTGTACTATCGAAATCTGGCTTCTAGTCGGTACTGCTAGCAATATGGAGTTGAGCTGTTAATTTTCATGTAATATCTTGAAATTATAGCAGCACTACGGGTGCTCATACTTCTAGTAGGTTCAGATAGACTTACAGCCTTTAAAGTTAATTAATGACAGTTAATAATGGCAGCTCTGAAACACAGGTTCCTTTTCCAATATGATTTACATTTGGGGATCTACAACAAACTAAAGCCAAGATATCTAGTCTTACAACCACCTCAAGATTTCACCCACAAGATTCAAAAAGTAAACGATATGAGAATCGTGTATTTTTTAAAAAGAGCTAAAAACAATAAAATTAAGTATTATATCAAAGTAACAACAAATAGATACTACATCAAAAAGGTTCAAGTTATTAAATTAACTTATATTTAAAAGTCCTCAAGCCCAATTACTCCAATAAAATCAAATAGAACCCACCTTGAGCAAGTAGCACAAAGATGTGCACCAATTTTCTTCCCTGAACCTGAACCAGGTGCTGTGGGGGTCTTGGGTGTCTGCTAAAAAAGCCACTAGTAAATATCATTGAAAAACAGCCTAGATACAGCAGAGCTTGTATGTTGTAAATAATTCCCAAACAAAAGCAAATATTCTACCTCTTTGGGACCTGGGGTGCCTTTGGCTTTGGGAGTCTGTCCTTTCTGATCCTTAGAGACTGGGGCATAGGGCCCTACAGGCGTTTTAGCTCCATCCTTCTTGCCTCCATCAATACCTAGGAAACGAGTGTTTTATAAAACAAGAATGCAAAAAAAAATTATAACATGAAAACACCAGTAGCTTGCCAGGGACACTCATCAAATATACATGGGCCTCTACATAGGGCAAACAAAATTAAAAAACAGAAATACGAATGTCAGAACCCTGACTGAAATTATCTCACAATTACCATGACAATTCTAATCAAATATTAATTCCGTCCAAAATCCCACCATGTGAACCTCATTTCACATGCTGCCTGTAAATTGCCAAAAGGAACTGGATCAGGTGGCAGAATTTGGTAAATTGGTACTCAACTGGCCAAGTTCTGAAATGGCCTTGGAAAAATATGGATAATGGCAACAACACTATAGCATAACCCTTTTCTAAAGGACTCTAGTCATCTCTTAGTGCATCCATCTACTAGATGTCATCTCCAAACACTCGATAGGTGAGTTGACAAAATATTCTGAAGAGGACCATCAATAGCAAAAGATCACTCAGATATCCCAAAGTATATAATCTATTTCAAATGGTTTTGGCCATCTCTTACTGCATCCATCACAGAGATAATACAAGATGCAGTCTCCTAAAACTTTATAGGTGAATTGACAAAATATTCTGGACAAGACCATTGATATCAAAAGATCACACAGATCCTCTAGGACTAATCATCGATTTATTTCAAATTGACATATCCAAAATGAAAGAAGTTATATATGTATGTCCACAATTGACAGAAGTAGGTCCATGAGACTCAGAAGTGTAGCAAGTCAGTACACCAAATGACTACTGAAAGCCTTAAACAACAGAAAATCTAAAACCAGTACTAGAAGCAGTGTGTCAATAACCTGACTAAGAAAGGGGTAACCAGAATGTGTAAACCTTAGAGCCTTAAAAATTCAATATATACAAAGCCACATAATACAAAATGATCATGTGAAAGGAAATCCCATGTAAGAGAGAAACGCTGTAGAGCCAGGGGCAAAAACCCAAAGAAGAACAAGGCTCTAGTCCAAATAAGAGCTAAGAGGTTTCACTGAACTAGCTTAGGACATGAGGTGGTTCTCCCATTATCTCTCCTAGAACCCCTGGTCAATGATCCTTCAGAACGTAGAAAGTGAGCGGATAATATGTGACTGCCCCTGTAGTCTAGACTCTAGATTGAGTTGGACAGAAAAACTGACCAACTATGCCTGGAATGAGAATGACATCTGAATCTGAGAATATGAACACAAAGCCCCGTGTTATGAGCAAACTGCCATAGAGTCGGGAAATTGACCCTAAGATGTTTCACTGTAGCTCTGAACAATTTTTGAAGAAACGTAGTTCTTCCTGTGCCTCTCCTAGAAAACCCGAACAATGATCGTCCAAGAGTAGAAAGTAAACAGGTAATAAGTGGATGCCCCTGCAGAGAAAATAACGAGCTATGTCAGGAATGAGAATTTCAGGCCTGGGTTTCCGAGATGCCTTGATGGATTCCCAGGAGGGACACACTCTCTCACATGACTATCACTGTTAGTGAGCCTACCATCACTGACTTGGCATTGCTTTCAAAGAATGAACAATTTCTCTCAAGCCTGCCAATTACACAGAACATAATACACGAGCAAAAGATTGCACATTGTCCACAAAAGGAAAACATTATGCATTTAAGGGCTGACCTGGCTTCTGTGCTCCACCAGGTACTGTTGTCTTTGCCTTTTTATCAGTACTACCTTGAGTCTTTGTAGCTGAATTGGGTAAAGGCCTCTTCTTGCCAGCAGCCTCAACCTTTCATCAAAATATCTTAAATAAGCTATAAGCTAGAATAGATTACTGGAACAGATCACGCCTAAATGAGCACCTTCCCCTTCATTATCATACCATGGGTGTTTTTTTATTCTTGCCATCATCACTTTCACCCTCGGAATCGCTTGATCCATCAGATTCATCGTCACTTGAATCTTCCTGCAGAAAAAAGTTTTGGTTCGCAGTTGAAAATCACTTCAGAGTCTAGAAAGTGAAATTTCTTAAATTTTGCATAGCTAATATATGAAAAGAAAACAATACAATGAACTGGAACAAGTACACATACAAATTAAAACATTCACACACATTTCAACAAGGAAAAAAATACATGAAAATGGAGTGTCACAATAATGACAACTAGAAAATCTTGTATGTGCAAATCAACTAAAAATTTAAAAAAAAGTGACAGGCAACTTCAAAACAAAGGCAGAGATAGAATTGGGTTCGAAATGAACCTAGAGTTTATTTTTCATTGAGCAAGATTAGATAAACACAGATAGAGATATAGTGCTAACAAGCCAGATAGGATATACACAAATAGAGATATATTGGTAACCTCATCATCATTGTCGTCATCATCACTAGAATTTTCACCTTCCCCAGGTTTTTGGCCAGAAACTGGTTTTGCATCTGCTGGCGTCACCTTTGTAACTGCCTTGCCAGTCGTGACAGGTTCAGACTTGGCAGGTTTTGCCCCTTCTTTCTTTAACAGAGGTTTGACTGGCTTGGCTTCTGTTTGACCTAACAATGTCAAACCTTCATTACAATTTCACTCATATAAGGCCATTCTCCTAGCAAATCCTTTAACAGCTAATTTTCATAATGAAGAAATCTAGCCACACTTTAGAAGCAACAATCCAATCATTCCACGGAAGGCCCAATGGTAAAAGAAAATTACCATTGTTCTTCACACGGCTCATCAAGGCTAGCGCTTGTCGTTCATCTTCGGAATCAGAGTCTGCAAGATTAAATAGAAACCCATATATTGTGAGAAATGAATAAAACAAATAGTACTTTTATGCAAAGACAGATATAATAAAATATTATAGTTGTTCTCACCTGTGTCATCTTCTCCCAATTCCTCTCCAGTGAAGAACAAAAGTTAAGAAAACCATTCGTCACAAATAACAGTAATGTAAAGGATGTTCAACAAGCATGAATATTTTGCTATTACAATGTCCTATACACATAAAAACCTTATCTCACATAAAAACATGAATTAAGGATATTCTACTCCATCTTCTGAACCTGAAGCTGCAGTATAATAACCACTGAAGAAGACACTTCCTGACATGCAACTGTGTGAAAGCTGAAACTCTCCCTCAAATACTAAATCTAATGCAAGTTGGTCACATTTCCCAAAAACCAGTGTCCCAATCACGAGTTTCTTGTCGTCACAATGAACATAGAGAGGAACCCTCTCATTACCTTTTGGATTTTGAATCTCCCCAAGGCTGCCTTTACAATTTAATCAACGAGAATAAATAATTCAAAACAACAATCAATGAGGTAGCAAACCATAACAAAAAAGCAATGCTATAAACAGAGATTGACACCATGGGTACCTGAGATATATGGAGATATTTATCATCTCCAGGATCACAATTTAAAACTTCCCCAGGTTTCACCTCCACTCCTGACACATAAATAAATCTAGGATAAGTTCAAAGAAGCATACAGCACAATATACAGATGTTTTAAACAGGCAAAGTAAACCTAGAATCAAGACCAGAGCTACTTCAGAAATGGACTGTTTTGGAATCTTTGAGTTACAGCTAATCTTTGGAACTACATACACTTAAAAGAACTCCCAACTGTGTTACCAGAAACAGAAAATAGTAAAAGAAGCAAAAACATAATGGGAAATGGGTTAAGAAATGTGTGTGTAATATACATATATTACAGCTTCAGTCTGAATACAAAAATGATACGAGTATTTGAACAAAAAAACATTATTTAGAATTTAATTGTACATTAATAAATATTTTATGTATAATGTGACTACTTTATTGATTTACGCAATATTTGAATTTATTTGGGTACAAACAATAAAATAAAAAATAAAATACTTAGATTGAAATTAAGCAAAAAGATGCAACTTGATCTCTAGTACAGATGCTTTAAGTCGTTGTGTGACGTAATATGAATTATATTAAGAAAGAAATTAATAAATGATGATAAAAAAATGAAGACCTCAGAATTGAAATCTATAATCTATATATATTAAATATCTTTTGTTATTTTTTCAACCTCAGCAGCCAAATGTCCCACTGATACTCATATTAGATTAAATTTTGGCTCACACTTATGCAAAAGCACTGAAATTTCAATTCACACGGGCTGAAGAAATAAAATGTAATTTGGATGAAGCCTAAACAAATAAGAAAAGAAACACAACTGCTAACAGCATGGAAACAGGCCTGAAACGCAGCACTTGTTGCTATAGACCTATAGCCATTGCACCCTAATATAAGTGACATGGGAAGTCCCAAAACTGCTGTCCAAGCTGTGGACAACATTCCACACATTTTAACTTGTTTAACAAACATGACTAGATACATATACATATAATTAATAATTATCAATATACTATGTTACTTTATTAGAATTTTATTGCTAATGAAACTCCCAATAATTCAAGTATCTCTCCAATTACCTTTTTGACACATAATCCCACCAATGAAAGCCCTCCTACAAACATAGACTGCATACCATACCAGAACCTCATATAAATTTAGTCTTTGTGGTATCTCTAGCCAGCTTCTGCTCCCACAGTTTCTCATCTTTTTCTATTCGAAATTAGAATGTAAGGCTTATTTATAAGGATGTCATTAGTTATTTAACTACAAGATGGCTGTAACCAGTTGTAACTATATTAACTGTTTTGTAACTACTTCATTCATAATATAATGACAGACACACTATCTCCATAGTGTGCAATCTGCCTTCTCTTTATTTCTTCCTTGTGCATGTCTTCCAACATTGGTATCAGAGCGCGGTGCAAGCAAAGAGAGAGAAGGGAAGAAAGACATTTTCATGACAGTCCTGTTAGGGCACGTTCGTGAGGACATTAATTTTGATTTTCAAGGGCATTTTCTAACCACGAAGGGCACAGACGAGGGCAAAATCGAAGTGAAATCAAGGGCACAGTTGTAAGAAACGAGGGTCGAAGTAAACAGTTGCACTTTTCAAAGGCAAATGCAGTCGCGCCATTAATATACAGTCACAGAAAGACAGTCCACAAATTCCAGGAATATACAGTTGCAGTCACGAATTTACAGTGCATTTCTGCCATTGACGAGGGCATAGCAGAGCCAAATGCGGGCCACGAATTTACAGTCGTGGAAGGGCACATTTTCCAGCCATTACAGTCAAACAAACAGCACTGGAACCAGACGTGAATACAGTCACAATTTTAGAGTATGAAATAACCACAAAACCAGAACAAATATACAGTCGCGATTTGCAGATTTCAGGAGAATAACACAGTCATATTACACGAAAAATGAAAATCGAGTGTTTGAAAAGGCACACTTGGAAGTCACATTCGCGAATCAAATCAAGGGCACAACAAAGTTTCAAACTATTTGTGCTAGGGCACGGAACTGTGCACATCACAGTTGCAGCAAAGAACTGGTATTTTATTCTCTGTTTACTCATTTCAGTAAAATATGCAGTCGTATTTATTTTATTTTATTAAAATGGAAATACAAATGGAACTTATGAAGAAAAATTTGTGGGGCATTGTAAACAGGAAAGAGACGGCACCTACTGATGCATCAAAATTGTTAGATTGGCAAATCAAAGATGATAAGGTGAAAGCTATTATTGGCCTTGCTCTCTCCGACTTTGAACTTCATCATGTAGACCTAGACAAATCATCTAAAGAAATTTGGGATGCTCTAAATAAATTATTTGGAGCAAAAGCAGTTAATGTCAAATTTTCCTAAAACTTCAATTATATAGGTTCAAAATGGATGAAGGAGTCTCTATGTCAAGCCACATCAATAATCTGAGGTCCCTGATCAGACAACTAGCAGAAGTCAAAGTTGTGATTGAGGATGAGGATGCCAAAGCTATCCTATTAAATAGTTTGTCTTCAAAATACAGCAATGTAGTTTTTACCCTCAGTCAAATTCAATCTCAATCTCTAGATGATATGATTGCAGCTCTTCTAGCTGAAGAAAAACGAACTACAAAAGATGCAAAAGGTCATTCTCAGCAAGAAAGTGCATTCTATTCCAAAACCAGAAACTCTTGTAGAAGATCAAATAAAGATAACCGAGAGATTGAATGTCATTATTGTAAGAAATGAGGTCACACAGCATGGGATTTTGTCATGTTCGAGCCAATGATGTGCTCAAGGGTAAAGGCATATCAAATACAGCCAATATAGCCATGGTTGAAGACCCACCAAATGCAAAAGGTAGTGAGGACAGTGACAAATACGCAATATAAAGATGCTCTAAACTTTGAAGGCAAGAAAGGATACAGGGTAGATGAAGCTCGGTATGGATGGTTGCTCAGATAGTTCGGGAGATTGTGGATCTTGGGAATTATACCCTTACGAGGGTCATGAGACAACTTGATGGAGCTTGTGGATGGCTCAGTATGGATGGTTGTCCAATAATTTGAGAGATCAGTGATTTGAGAGTTTGGGAAGGTGGAATCCAAGAACTGGGAATTCAGCTCAGGAGCTACACCTTTATGAAGGTCATGAAGCAGCTTGATGGAGCCCTACCTAGTCATAGCATTGCTTTCAAAGTGAAAGCCTCTGAAGATTACGTATTTTTGGTTCTAGCTTTGTTAAAATGTTTGTTTTTGCTTTATGTAGGATAAGCCTTAAGAGGGGGTATTAGAATGTAAGGCTTATTTATAAGGATGTCATTAGTTATTTAACTACAAGATGGTTGTAACCAGTTGTAACTATATCAACTGTTTTGTAACTACTTCATTCATAATATAATGACAGACACACTATCTCCATAGTGTGCAATCTGCCTTCTCTTTATTTCTTCCTTGTGCACGTCTTCCAACATTTTCACATCTAGTTATAACAATGAGACCATCTAGTAATTGTGTCCCAGCAAAGTGCTGATGTTGAAAGACTCTAGCTGGATTTTGCAAACGTAATACCCATACCTTGGGCAAAACTTATTGCAGATTTCTTCAACGCATGGCTCGGTTTGAATCCCCTGGTCCTAGTCACAACATATATAATTCATCCTATACCCAAATAAGGGAACAGCTTCAATCCAAATAGCAACTATGATGATTGGGTGCATCTATATGAGTTTTTGACATGGTCTTAAAACCAGAATCAAACTGGCTTCATGAAAGGCAATCAAACCATATCTCGCATTTATCCCTGCTCATAGACATCAGAACAACCTTTGATTGTTTCCATGCACTTCCTATTGCACACTGTTTTTATCATAGAGCTTCATGAGACACCAGTGGATCGCTTCAAGACATCGTGATGCCTTTCTACCCATATGAGAAACATTGAGATTAAGCAGAGCTGCACACTATCCCTGAAGCTTGATTTGTATTTATATTGATAAACTTGAACCATTCCTCAGAAAAAATATGATTGCCTCCTGCACCATGTCGCTCATCGCTGTTATCGTGAGGCTTTACCAGACAGAAAAATGTCTTTTTCAGACAGCACAATGCCTATCTTACCATGTAAGGAGTACCAATGAAGTAAGCAGGTCTGCCAACTCCCTCGCCTTATTTGGGACATATACTACTGAGCTTAAGGAGCTTTTTAAGTAAACATAATGACACTGATTGTACAAATGCTGCTGAGGCTGAGGAGTTTCTTAAGGAAACGAAACACAAACACTTTTAAATTTAATATGCCTCCTATTCAAATCGCTCATCTAGACAACTGGACCCTTGGACCCTGCCTTTGTGATCTTCACCAAACAGTGGTTAACCTCCTTAATATTTTTATTTTTGGTCTTTTAGCTGCATCTAGACTTCCTTTGAAGGGAAGTTTGCAAGAAAGTACAAAGCAGAAAAAGGCCAGTATCCTCATTAACCACCAGAAAAAGTGCCCATTATACATAGTCAGGTGATGTTATGAGGATGTGCTCTCAATCTAGGACAAGCAAGTAGACGTCAGGCTATAAGAAATCATATGGTAAATTTTTCATGTGTTAAAAGGCCTAAAGAAAACTAATTAACAGGCTAGCAAACCAACAAGTTATGTAAGCTCTAACAAAGCATGAACACGGACCCTGTGGCCAATGAACTAAATGCATATGCATTGAAAACTGTCATGGCACATCTACCAGGTTTCATCTTTTTTTTTGGAAACCCACTCTTGGATTAGCATTGCAAAAACAGGGATGGAAAAACAAGAAGGCCAAAAGATAGGGAAGTAATGGATATCTTTTGTGACGCAACAATCAATCTGAGGAGCCAGTGAAAGACTTGGGATAAGTACCCATGCTTATAGTCTCGTCCTGTAACTCAAAATACCCCAATAACAGAAGAAAAGGGGCATATGTGATTTATATATTGAAAATGGTGCTCCCAACTACACCGAGTGCCAGAAAAAGAGGGGAAAAGGCAACCCAGAAGCTCATAGTCAAAATAAACTTTTAATTTGAATAAAAATATAGAAGAGAGTGCAATATCTCTCTGGGCAAAAGTATGGAACGTGCAGGTCCTACTCTGTACTGACTACTACAGATTATTGGTTGAGGTGAAAGTTAGAACGTCCCACATAGAGAGATTTGAAAATGCTTATATGTTAGTATACGATTGTTCTTTTGAAAGTTGCCTAAAATATAGACATCTTAAATATTTTAGTCACTTAAAATATAGCTTAGAGAGAGAGTGAAACAGATATCAAAACTAACTTAAGATATTAGGTGTGCTTTGTACTAGCTACTACAGCTCATTTAACAATTTAGTGTTTATGTACCAGCTAATACAACACAGGAATCTCGAGATTAACTTACAAAATATCGGCCAGTACCTTGTTGACATGGATGAATCCAGACAAATATTGTGCAGTGTTACTCTGTAAAGAAACTAAATTGAAAACAAAAACACAGGAACTTATATCTCAAAAGAAAAATTACCTTTGATTTGCTCTAAAAGTACTCTAAAACACATGGGAGTCTATTTAAATATATATTACAAAGAGATAAGGAAAGAGTGAAACAAAAGTCAAAACTGACTTGAGAAATACGATTTGAATTGATTACTACAGGTCATTAACCACTGTAGTGCTTAAGTACTAGCTACTACAGCTCATTAATCACTATAACTTACTATTCACAGGAAAAAGTAATAGTTTTCATTGATAATAAATTTCTTTTAAATCTGATCTAATGGGCTATGGCCAGTGGTACAACAAAATCCAATTATCAGGGTATGCCAGTGTATCAAATAGCAGGTGATGTTAGTATCGGAGAGAGGAAGATGATAAAACATTAAACCGGGCTTGCATCACAAGGCGCACAACTGTTGTGGTGATAACCAAGGCTCAAACCTCAATTCCCTTTCTCCCCTGCTCATTATGCAGCTTGATGACTAAGCAGACCCTATCAGTCGCCGGTATAGATACTGATGAAGACAAGGACATCTGTTCAAGGTACTTAGATTGCACTTAAAATGTTGTTTAACAGAAGGCTTCAGAAGTATAACCAATAATAGTCGCATATAATCCTCTTAGGCTGCAAATGACTGCTTTGGCAACCCAAAAACTAAGACCCACAATTAATAGACCGCATAAATGATTGAAAACAAGCATATTGTTTTGTACTCTAGTAACTAAATCCCTATCAATGACTTCAAACGAAATCATGGCAATCAGAAGCACAAAATTTGCAAATGCTGTTGAGTTATTGAACCAGACGGGAGACGCCGATACACATTTGCTTATTAGTCCAAGCTAATACTATCCCAGTAGAAAAATGCAAAAGATTACTGAAAAACTAAAACCGTGCGAGGCTGGGCTATCTATTAGATTCGAACCCTGGATGTATGAAACTAAAAAAGCTTTAAAACCGTAGATAAAGCTTCTAGGGTTCTCGTAAACTTCTTAAACGCTAAAAAAAAAAATCGTTTCAAAACCGTACATAAAGTTTCAAGGGTTATCATATATTCTCAAAAAGAAATTCGCAGCTCCGTGAGCCATGAAAGTTTCTATGAAGCTCCCGTTGAGCTTATATTTTACTGAGCACACAGAAGAAAAAGTCATGCAATAAGAAGAGTTTAATTGTTGATAATAATAAAGCAGAGAAGGCCGAAGCTCACCCCAAAACTCCATTTTTTTCCTTTAAGCAGAGTAGTTGACAAAAGAGCACTAAAATTTCTACCAGGAAGAACTCTGTCACGGCAAATAAATGGGCTAGGGTTTTGGATATTTTCCGATTAATATACTTTGAAGGTTTTCCAGGGTTTAAGTTCGTAGGGGCGGGATGACAATGGCCCCATCTCCTAAGATGTAATAATCTATGGGAAAGTGGATAATGGGCCCATCTCCTAGCATGTAATATTCTATGGGAAACCTAGTGGCCCATCTCCTAATGCTCAAGTGCAATTAAAAAAAGGTTATAGGTGCAAAAGAGCTAACAGTTTCATGTGCAGGACATAGATCCCAGAGTTTAAGTGTTGAAAGGAAATGCACCCTTTAGTGTGGTACGTTGAAGATATAGAAAGGAATGCAATGCAAAGTTATTTTGAAAAGGAGGTGAGATCAATTATAGAATGTGGGGAAGGAAGCAATTGTTACAACACGAGAAAAAGGGGAGTTTTGTATTATGTGCATGTAGAAGGATGAACCACTTGGAGACATAAATATTTGAAGAAGTGCAGAAGGGGTGCAGAGGCAGGAGGTGATTGCTCCTATTTTTACCTTGAGGCAAACGCATGTCATACTGAAGACATCTTGGACTACCTTTTGAATAAAGAAGTTGACGGTCTATATAGGTGGTATATGGCTTTAGACTCTTGAGACATCTATGAGTGTAGAACCCATGGTATTTTTAATCAAAATGTCAATAGTTTCACATGTTCTTATAACAAGAATTGGCAAATCGAGGGCGGTAAACGGTGTGTCGTCGAAAGATAAACATGATAGGTCCGATTATCATAAAAGAAGGTGAATGGGATGCAAACATTATAACCGACCACATGTTTTCTTTTCCCATATTCATCATTGCCCCAAAAGTTGAGACAAGACAAGAAACACTTACATGAAGTTATCATCACTTGTAGATTTAGTTTTGTCTATTATGGAAGCAACCTTACAGAATGAAATATAGGCGGATGGGGGAAATCTCGCTTTTGCAATGTCGGGAAACCAATGAGTAGAGGATAATGGAGATGGAATTCTCTTGAAGTGAGATCTCATAGGAGGTCGGGTTAATGCGCACAAGTATTGTCATCTGTGAGAATTCGAGAGTGACATGAAAGAGGTGGTGGGGTCACCTCGTGACACCTCATTAATGATTTGTGAATATAAAACTTGCAAGGTAGCTCTCACTCTAACTAGACATCAACACTGGGAGCAACAATGAAGGGAATAGGGAAGGTCTCGCTTGAGTGAGACCATGTTGCGATAGGATTTGACTTTGATCTCTTTTGCCTTGTTCGGGAAGGTGTCATAACCGCCACCTACTACAAAAATCAAATTTTTGATATATTTTGTACATCCACTTGAGTCTCCTTTGATTATCGGATTTGAATGAAATTTTGATAAATTAAAATATCATCTATAAAATGTATGCCCTATACATTGGAGCATAGGGGATATTAATTATGGACACACATGCAATCAAAAAGTACTCTAGTTATTACAAAAGGCGATAGGAGGGGACCCAGTGGACGTGTTCACATAATCTCCTTCACCGCCCCTACATGTAGGGAAGCTTGCGAAATGGCAATCTTTTTTAACATTCATGTTAAGAGTTGTTGTAAATTTGTATGATCTAAAATTCAAAAAGTTCTTCTCTAGTTTGTTATTAAATAGAAAAAATAATTGAATTGCTTCGTGGATTCAAAATGAGAAGGAACATATTGTTGTTATAGCTCATGGTGGAAAATCCCATGTCAATTCAGTCTTATTCAAGTGAGAGGGGCAAATTATGCTCTCCTGGACATTGATAGTGTGATTAACTAAAATTGACTAACGAGTAGTATGTGGGGATAGTTAATCTAAGCTATGAAAAACTATAAATGAAGTAAATAAATGCAGTAAAGAAGTATATAAGTGACCAAGAAACTATGCAAAAGAAAATGCTAACCCTAATGTGCAAGAGAGAAGAGGAAAGAACTCAATGAATACAAGACACTCATGGGGACTGTCGCAAAGCTAACTAGAGAATCGAAAGAAGGAACAACCGCAGTGCGAAGCTTCAAAAGGATGGATCTGGAGTATTTGGCTGGACTGGAGTGCTTGGAGAGGGACTGGGGTGCTATGGGTCTACAAATTGGGTGCCACTGTGCATGCGTGCAAAAGCTCTAAAACTGAATTCCACAGGGTTGGGAGGTGGTGCGAATCCTCGTTATGCAATCATGTCGATTCGTTCCTTTGTATCAAATGTCGCCAATAATTCAAGATGATGTAAAGACTTGCAAAAGACCAAAAGAAGTATTAAAACCCTAAAAAGAAAGATGCAAATAAATGGGTCAAGTTGACCTCACCGCCACAACAACAGTGGGCTTACTAACTAACTGAGCGTTGCACTACATTTCAGACCCAAATGTAGTTATGGTGAGTGTATGCATAATGTGCATTAGGTGCTCTTATGTTAGTCGCACTTTGTGAAGTAGTGAGCAATAAATAAATGTAGAAAATGTAATAGTATGTGTGCATGGAATAAAATAGAATCCCTCCCCCTATAAAGTGTGTGATGCAAATGTCCTAGCCTTATGCCTTGTGATGGAGCTATGTGGATGCAAGTGATCTCCAATCACAATAGATGGATGCGACTCTAGATGGACGATAGTAGTGAATGATGTTAGGTTCCCCATTACGGTCTCATAACTTCATATTTATAGGGTTCTCTCGATCTAATTTCACAATTAACGTGACAACCAAAATATAAGAAGGAGAAATAACTAGAAATAGCCCACAAAGTGGCGGGAAAGTTCAAGAAGGATCGGGCGCCTAAGACTAATCTGGGTGCCCTGTCCCAGCTAAAATAGTGGGAAGTGATAAAAGTTAACTGTGCATGTGGATGTAAAAGGTTGGTAATGACAAAATAAAATAAAACAAGATGGCCAAAATATGGGGGTTAATTAGTACTTTCTTCACTCAATAACCTTCTAAATAGTAATATGAAATTGAGATAAATAATGTATAAAGTGCATGATTTGTGTCTACACAATGGCACAATGTGAAGCATAATTGCAATGTGAGCTCTAGCCCATGTGGAAGATATGTTGAAGCACAAGCCCGAGAACCTCGACATGGCCATCACCGACTTTTTGACATGGTGGTTGGCATTGATAGTAAAGGGATATTGACAAAAAAAAAAAAGTTGCCAACGATGATAGTGATGGAAGAACATGAAATGGATATGTCATCTCAAAAGACAACTAGATTGCCATATAAAATCCATAGGATGTTATGAATGGGGAAGCTAATGGAAATGATGCAACATCTAAAGGTGAAAGGTGGAGGGGCCGAGAACATTCCATCAACTACATTGGTGTCGTGGGTAGAGGATGCGTGTGCATCGGCTCCTTCACCACCCCCATAAAACGCGTCATGTCAATGTAGTCTTGTTGAAGCTAAAGGTAAAAGTATGCATCCTTGGCATTGATGTCATCACAAAACAAGGCATAATTGTTGTGCGGGATGTGGCCCACCTAGAAGGTATGTTGAACTACAAGCCCGAAACCCTAATAATGCCATTGCGAATATTTTCAACAATGCTCTTTGCCACCATGTTGCCGCCATAACAGGACGCCCACTTTTTATAGAAGACGACGTGTAATCCATCGAAAAATCCACAATATTACATACAAAAGACCTTAATGTAAAGATGAACCCCATGTGTCGTATCATGTCATGTGGAAGTGGAGTTTTATGCCATAGACCAAATCCTTTAGTCGATATCCTACTGGTTGACATTCTTCATTCCAACAAAAATGACAAAAATGGACTCGGTATTACTATCAATATTCATGATACTAGTTGTGATTCGGATATGGAACTGAAATAATTCTACTTCACATGATTTCGTTGAATCTGGTGAAGAAATAAGTGGAAAATTATCAAGGCATTCAACATTAAAACAACAATAAATTAGTAGATGAAAGACTTGTGAATTTGAGTGTTAGATTATGTTTCTAAGAAGGATCTTATGTGACACGAGTCGTGCATTGTGTGAGTGGATACAAAATAGTTCCAATAACATATTCAAGGGGAAATGGTCATCCTTGTTAAAATCCCCCGAGAATCTCAAATCCCTCCTCCACCGTCTCTTGAAGACCATGTACACACATAATCCTCGAGAGATTGCATAAACGTGTTAAAATATAATTAAAAGTTACGAGGTTATCTAAACATGAATAGTGAGGTTGTTTAAATATACATACAATAAAAAAATCAAACTTGAATGTCTATAAGAAAAGAATACTTATTTTATTTGATTTAAATTCTTCCAAACTTTATAGAAAAATACATTTTTCAAAAGCACAAAAGACGAAGACACAAACACATCAAATTAAAAGAGGTATGTTATTAATAATTTAGTGTATGTGTAAACAATTCAATAATAAAAAATAATAAAATCACAAGCTAGAAAAAGATGACCTAATTGTTACCATTGTTACATCGCCTTAATCTTCTTATAATAAATTTAAATCATGAAAAATTGCTTTAATAGCCACTCTACCATGTTTATCGGTTTAAACGATAAAAAACATCACATATTTCCCTAAAAGTATAAAAACAAACAAAAGAAAACATGTTTACACTGCAATGGACTCTAAAACCTCGTGTCTTTATTTCCATATGAACAATTCCATTCCCATCGATTTTTGTTCCAAATGGCCATTCTTGACCTCACATGCATACTAATATATGTAAGCTGCGTTGTTATAAACCTAGATATTGGCAAGTGATACAAACAATTGTCCTAATCAATTCAATGTTTATTGAGTATTAAATTTATATTAATAGTTTCCAACCTAAAAAGTCGAAATCTTAAAGGAATTTGATATTTGAAGAGTACTGCAATTACATTATTATGTGTTTTGATAACATAAGCAATGCAATCGCAAAAAAATTTGTGAACGCAACAAAAGCGAAAATACTTCGCAAGAGAAAAACACGGTACTTAAAGAATAGATTCTAACATATGTTGTAAGGGTCACAACAAATTCAATAATTTTAAATATTGTTAGTAAAAATATGGGTGGGATACACCTTTGAAATGAAGGGGACATGTATGCAAAGATTTAGAAGGAAAAACATGTGTACATTCACCACCCTAAGAGGTTACATAAATTTGTTTTAGGTAAGCATTATATACCCTTTTCTTCCTAATTGTTTTCCTATTCTACACTTCTCTAATGATTGTGAATCATAGATTAGTTTGTGTCTCGGGAAAGAAATGTCGGTATTTGGCATTTGAAGTACGAGTTTTGCCTCGATAATTAATATCATAGTTTATAAGGTTTGTTAGAACTAATGGTGTTGTTTAGAAGATATTTCGGCATTTGTGAAAGATTCCATTATAGATGGAGTGGATGTGTTATCAATCTCAATCGGGAGGATAAGATCCTTCATTTATTATTTTGACTCATATCCCTTTGCGGTGGGTACCTTCTAAGCGAGGAAAAGGGCATATTTAAGAGTTACACAACAAGAAACTCGAGACCTGCACCTACTTCATAATGAGTCCAATTTTTTTGGAAGGAATAATGCTAAAGCATAGGATATTATAAGGAAGGAGGTAGTTTCATATGTTATAAGCAACCCATGGACCCAAAAATAGGTTGCCCACATCATGGACTAAAAAAATAGTTATTACAATATTATTAATAATAGTCATTCTCAAAATGTTTTCAAATTCTAGTCCACTTAAAAACCCAACATGCATGTGATTGGTGAGACTTCCAACGATTTGTAATTGTCAAAAGAACAAAATATCCAAATCAATAAAAATATACCATATATAGATAGCTATCGGTAATCTCAAATTATCAATGCAAATGTGTGGAGAAGGGTCATAAAGTTTGATATCCCAAGGTGTTAAAAATTTATCTCGAGAAGTAGTGACTACTCAAAAATAAGTCGCAGTCACCTCTAAACCCCTATAGACACCCTAAAAAATACATCCCTAATCATCCTTGTCATCTGCGCATAATGTGCCAAAGTAGTTGTAGAGCATATCCTAGACCAATATCCTCCCACGTCCCATTAGAATTCATCAACTTCCCACTAGAATTAATTAATTAATTCTACAACCTATAAAGCATACACTATACACTCCTTAGCTAATTTAATTAGCTATTTAAATAAAATAAAAACTAAATATCCACTCACCTTCCACTCATCTCCACTTCACTAGCTCACTCACTCAAGTTCTAGAACCCTACAAAAGAGGAAGCTAAATTACACGTACAATTGAAGAATTCAAGAGCCAACTATTGAAATTAAAGCCTCTTGAATTCTTATTCAAACTCAACCAATTACACAGACCAAATGAATATGATAAATTGAGAAAATGCATTCAATTCACCTACAACTCAATCAAATTTTGATCCTCAATCCATGGCCTCTCCTTCAAATATAAATAAGTGGTGCATCTCCTCACAAATAATATTTTGAAATCTTAAGGAATTTGTAGTGTTACCATGTTTAATTACCACTCGAAATCATGTGTCATTAGGTTGCCCATTTGATCAACAAGCTCATAATCAAAAGCGATATCGATTGGTTACCATCTTCTCTTGCGTCATTTGACGATCTTGAGAATCAAAAGCGATATCGATTGGTTTCTAGTTTGACTTTTATCCAACCAAATCGTGTATGCTCTTATCTTGCGCCTTCAGGTGAATTTGAGAATTAGAAATGGTAGATTTTGTTTCTATCGCTTAGTTTTATAGTGAAAACTATTAATCCTTCTTATACATGACAACTTCGTTTAAGAGGATCTTCATCTTACCAAATCAAGCAACAAACTTCTAACTCGTGTGCATGCAAGTTTCCTTGGCAAAGAACATTGAAATTTTAGTTTAAAACTTGCTAAAAACAAAAGTACACTTTAATTTTCTACTTATCAATTATGTTTTTAAGTTTTTCAATTTGGAAATAAATTTGCTTGTAACCATCTCATACATTTGTATTTGCACGTAGTGGATGTGGATTTCATCACCACTTAAACTACACTGGTGATGTGGGTTTCGCGAGACTTAGTCTCAAACAACATTTAGCATCTACCTCATATATGTCCCCTACTTATATGTAATGTTGTTGTGGTTAGGGTTATTGTGAGTATCACCTAATATAGGTGTAATAAAAAAATGCGGCATTGTACCTATAAATATTTGGGGAGTAATAAAGACACCATTCCCCCATCACCTTTCTACCTTTTCACAAAGCCTATGCATTGGACTTGATTATTCAATCCTCTAAGCGGTTTAGTAATTAATTGGTGAGTCTTTTTAGTATTTTAAGGATCACCGTACCACTTATGTCCCCATACATATTTGGTATATCAGGACTAGGATATATCGAAATACGCATCCAAGATAAGAGCTCACATCCACTCATTCATAACATTCTTGTATGTTGCATTATTCATAAAACTTTGTGTGGATTACCTAACAAATTTTACCTCTTAAAGCCAAAACATTCTACAAAAATTATACTTGTTACTTGTTGTTTATAAACAAAGACAGTTCTATCAAAGTACTCTTATAAAATGTGGTTTATAAAAACACCTCTTTACACTTTTTTTTTTTACATTCTAGTTTAAAATTATAGGTTGTGTTCCACAAACAACAAATCCAATCCTATCAAAAAAATCAAAAACTAGTTTTTCAAAATCCCCTTGGAATTAGAACTTGTGTTCTACCAAAAACAAAATATCCCTTTGGACACTCACGTCCAAAAATCCAAATCCTATCAAAATATACATCTTATACCTTGGATATTCACTTTATCCAACTCAAAATCCAAACAAATCCTATCAAAATCTAAATCTATACCCTTTGGATATCTAATCCACATCAAATCAAACTATTTTAGCCTTAGTCTTTGGATTCAACAAAATCCTAGTCTTAAGAAAATCAAATCAAACCACGATCCAAGTCTTATACATTGCATATTCGCTTTATTCAAGTTTAAGCATGACCAATCCTAACAAATCAAAATCTTATATGTTGGATATTTACTTTATCCAAATATTAAGTAAACCAAATCACATTGAGTCTTATACATTGGATATTCACTTTATCCAAGTTTAAGCATATCAAATCACACCCAATTCAAATCTTATAATTTAGATATTCACTTTATCCAAATCTAAGCAAATTCAGTCCTATCAAACAAAAAGTCTTATACTTTGGATATTCACTTTATCCAGGTTTAAGCAAATTGCAAATCCAAATCAAATCAAGAGTCTTATCATTTGGGTATTCATTTTATCCAAATTTAAGCAAATATTTCATCAAATTAGTCCTAACAAACTTTAAAATCAATCCCAAATTAAATAAAAAATTAGAATATCCATCGATTTGATCTGAAACATAGTTTTAAACTTTGATCAAATCAAACATTGGTTTCACTAAACAATGGTGATCACATGCAAATCATCACACGATTTTTATTAGAAAATCTTCATGAGATGTAAAAAACTCACCGTGATGGAACTTTGCAACACAAAGCAAAGGAACAATGAAACATTCACCTCCTTCCTTCAACGTCGATGAGGAATCACGAACCGATTTAATTGCTTAATACCTGAAAAATAATAGATAAGTATTTTCATATTAAATCTTAATATGGAACCATATTTAAAATGTAAATGCATTTCCTAAACAACTTCAAGAAGTAATCGAAATAGGAACTAAAACCGAGAGAGACCTTATTCTTTAGAGGCCTTATAAAAATCCTTCAAAATATTAATCTTGTACAACAACAACAATCCTCAAAATCAAGAAAAATCCAAATTATTCAGTCAAAACAAAAATGTTGTAAGTAATGGGATCATTGATTCTCATCATGTCCAAAACAATCAAAATCATCA
This sequence comes from Taxus wallichiana var. yunnanensis, assembly GCA_018340775.1. NCBI lineage: Eukaryota > Viridiplantae > Streptophyta > Pinopsida > Cupressales > Taxaceae > Taxus > Taxus wallichiana. Next base: position 417,974,527 of record CM031237.1, read on the forward strand.
ACCAAACAAATCAGTTAATCAAGCAATAATACCCCCTAGTCAAGAAACTACTCCATGTGAAGTCAAACAAAGACAATTCACACCTCTCGGAGAAAGTCTTTCAAGTTTACTCCATCAATTAGTAGATTCTAAAATGGTAACTTATCCACTCATACGACTCTTCGAAGAAGGGCAACCAAAACCAATGTGGTATAAAGAATTAGAATATTGTGAATACCACAACATCAATGGCCATCCTACGGATCGTTGTTCAAATCTCTGCCATTATATCTAAGATTTACTTGACAATGAAAATATTGAATTCGAAGATACTTCTAATACAACCATGGAAAATGAGACATTAGAGGTGTGCCATGACCCCTCTTCAACTCATGGTACAAATGAAAAATCTATAGACCGGGTCAGTCATCAAATAATGTTGAGCTTGATCTAATCATTTCATCGCTAGAGCTTACGCCTCACTACCCGTGGCTACCAAAAAAACTAACATTCCTAGCCTTGTTGTAGAACACTACATAAAAGGTTTAGACACCATCTATGACACCTCAAATGTCCAATCTCAAGTCTATTATTGTTCCACAACAACCATCCAATGCAAAATCTTCATCAAATGCTAATGACATTATCAAACAAATAGAAAGACATCTCCACAAATCCCTCTCATGGATTTGACTACAACATCCCTTACGTTTCAAGATATCCTTACTCATTCATTTCATGATGTGCGTGTTCCTAAGGGTGTCAACACACAACCATTTCAAGCTTTAACCACAAATCTATCATCAAATAATCTAATCTTTAAAACCAAACATCATGAATAATAAATCCTTATACATTGAAGCATTCATCACTAATCATCAAATCAAAAGAGTGCTTATAGAAAATGGAGCAACATTGAATATTTGTTCTATGAAATTGGTAAGATGCCTTAGATGCCCATCTACAGACCAATCCTTCACTCCTTGCATCATTTCATTCACGATTAAAGATTGAATTGACGCTAATATCCTTTTCAAACCCCAACCATTTATATCTTTTATTCCATCTATATCTCTGCTCCACCTTTGATGGATATCATTGGTATCGAGAGAATATGAACTCCAAAATTCCAATTACAAATCACCTTTATCCACACATAACTTTTTTGATGATCTATCTAATACAAACCTACTCATCGAAAATCTTTCCATTCACATCATTGACTTGGACCTCATCTACCCAAGTCTCGACCATTCAACCATGGACCTCTTTCAAAATGATGAGTCCATTACAAATCATAATCCACCAAAAATAAAAAAAAAAACCAAAAAATTCAAAAAAACCAAAAAGTGAAAAAAAAAAATGGATCTCTCATAGCCAACCCCTCATCAAAGCGTTATTTGAAAATAAAAAACATAGAAGCAAAAACTTCTTATCCACGGGTACTCTCCACACTAGGGGAGGTCACTTGTACAAATAATTTTAATTGTTTCATCCATTGGTAGATATCTCAATCATCACATCATCAAAAATCACACTCTTCACCTATAAGACACAAGGTAATCTTGTTCCTAGTAGGTATTGTGTATCTCATCCTTGTTATGGTTTCTCCCATTTCAAATATTTTTACCTATGGTCTTGTCTAGAATCCTCCTGATGGAAAATCCTCCTTTCAACGAAGTTCGCTCTTTGACATAAAACACTAAATTTCTTTACTCGATTCATTTGTCCATCCATCTGTCTACGGTGTTAAGCCCTTACAAACTACTAATTGCATGAGTCTCGAGATTTGGGGAAAATGTTTCTTCCCAATAAGCACTATTAAAAAACAAGGCAAAAACAATAAAAAATATAAAAAAGGTAAATTACCACACCTTTCATCCTTCGCAGTCTTTGGTATGGAGGCCACACTTCTTACTCGTAGTATGACACTTTGGAAAAGGAGGAAGTTATCCTTACTCACCTACGTTTTGTCTTTGGTGTTGAGCCCTTTCCTCTTACTAGTGGTATGGGACAATATGTAGGGGTCACTCCATAAAACAACCAAAATAAACCCTTCAAACAATCTATATCAAAAGTGCTTAATCATACAAATCCAAAGAAACAATTTAGTTGCTTGTGTTAAGAGAGACAAGTCCTTTAACCAAGTCTCGTCAATCAATAGGCCATCAATTGATCTAAGTCTAGTCAAAACCTATAAAGTGAAATCATCTTGGAATCAATCAGATAATCTTGACTAGAGATGAGTTATATTTTCCTAAATGGACCATTGTTACACCTTGTGTCTTTACATCCATCATCTTCATTTTCATATCACTATCTCCTTTGTCTCACATCCTTCTTGGCTCTCGGTGTTGAGCCCTCACATCTTACTAGTTGTGTGGAGTCAAGAGTGGAGTTAGACATCTTATCACTATATCATCTACATTCTTCCAATGGAATGAAATGTTTATAATTATTTGAACATGAGTTCGAATAAAGGCACCCCATTCACCAAGTCAAAAATCCAAAAACATCAAATATTCCAAAAATTGAAAAAATCCAAATCATCAAAAGTCTAAAAACAACAATTATTATCCAAAAACAAAAACATCTACAATTAGTCAAAAATAAAAAAATCAAACAAACATTGTCCAAAAACTTCAAAACATTCACACAACTATCAAACACTAAGGTACTCTTCCAAACAATACCAAAAACAACAAATCAACAATAATCTCAAAACATAGAACATTTGACTCTTATCCTTGGTGTCTGTTCCAACTATCCTACAACAAATCAAAACCCTTGTGTGCATCCTCACTTGGGGCAATCTCGGCTCTCATTCTCTCCTTGCATGTATCCTTGTTTGGAGGCAATGACCCCATTAATAAAATCAATCTTCAACGTGGATCTAATAAGAGTGTCACTTGACCCCACACTTCATTAGATCTAATCTTACCCCTTGTATGTATCCTTGCTTGGGGTAACTCAATCAAATCAATTTGTCATCCGGATCCAACAAGAGTGTCACTTGATCCCACTCTTCATTTTGATCTTACCCCTTGCATGTATCCTTGTTTGGGGAAAATTAATTCAATCAATCATCATTGTGGAACACATTAGGGGCATAGTTAATTGTCTTTATTTTTAGTTATTTTGCATTGATAGTTACTTTGGACCAATTACACGTATTTTTTTATCATCTTGGCTCATTTATAGCCATGGTGTATACATTTACTGTGTATATTGGGTTTTTTTTTACTTCATTTTTGTTGTGTGTGTGTGTGTGTGTTTGTTTACGCACATAGTGGGTTAACAATTATGATTATTTAATAATCATGGTGTCAAATATATTTTGTAATAACAAAAGAAGGTTGCTTTAAAATAAAATATATGAATAGAAGCTCAAGCTATGAGCAAAATCACTCCCATCATCCTTTTAATCACTCTCGAATTATAAGCATTCTCCTTCCTCCTATTAAGCAACTATTGTCAAAAATAACCGCTTGGTTGTTTTGACAACTTACGATTCTATTATGGCCACGACATCAAGTTTTCAAGTCACCACCCTTGGTTTTCTTCCTTGTCACATTTGCATGGTTGCATAGATTCTTCATGCACACCTTGTGCGCCTTCCTACTTCTTCCTTGTGTTTTCCCTTCCCTTCGCTTCCTTCTGCGCAACTTTCGTGCGCTCTCACCTTCCTTCCCTTCATTCATCTATCTTCTTCCATGTCCCCTTTCACACACATCTCTCTGCACATTCACTATTCTTCCAGAAATTTGTGCACTCCTTGTGTGCATTCACGGACTTGCATTGCATTTTTGCTAAGTCTTTGGCATACTTTTTCACGTATGTCTTCTCCTTCTGAGTCACACGCATCTCCTCACGTGCACTCATTATTCTTTCATATTTTCCCTTGCACACTTTCCTTGTGCAATTTCTTCCACATGACCTTGTCATGTGTGTTCCATTCTTCTTTACATATTTGTACACCTTTATAAATATCCACCTTTTCTTCCCATCCTCCAATCTCTCGTGTGCACTTGTAGACTCTTGAATTCTTTCCTCTTGCGCCTCTTATTCTTGCGCATGTACCTAAGTACAACCCTTTGCGCCAGTCATTGATTACCAAGTGTCAATCCTCAGAACTTGTCAGATGAAGTACACAAGATGCAGCCTATCAAAACATGCTAGTTGTGTGCCGAGTACTTATGGTGAATGAATACATTACATGTAGTAGAAAAGGACAAAACAAATAGATAATTAGTCGAATACTTCTATTGATCAGATCGTGCCACATGTCTTGCGTGTTCATCTTGTACTACAAATCTTTAAATCACCATAACTTCTTCCACATAACTTTCGATTCATATGTGCACGGTCTTGTTGGAAAGATGTTGATGAGGGCTACACTCTAGGGTTTTTAAGTCATATTTTGGAGGGATTTTGTAGGTGAAAACAAGTAAAATACATCTCGAGATCATTAATACATACATCCAAATCGATCCAACCACCGAAATTTATCGATTTGACCTCTTTCCTTCTTCCATAAGTTACATGAATAATTTAATTTAATTTGAATTAAATCTATATTGTAGAGTAACTTGTTATCCATATTTCGCCCCCATGCCAAATATTAGATCAACCACGATCCCACATAAAAGAAAATAGAGTCAAAAGGCGGACAGAAAAGGGCCTCAAAATTGGTCAAGTATAAAGGTGTAAGCGGAGAATGCTAAGTGTCGTCGTATGGCAATCGCTTTGTTTGAGGGTGAATAGAGAAAAGTTTCTAAACGAGCGCGGATTGCCGCGTGTCCCGTGGGGAAAGTGGACCGTCAGGGAAAAAGTTGGTTATTTGCCCCTTGTTATCTCAAAAGGGGTAAAAGTTGCAAAATGGCCTCATTTCCGCCCAAGGAAAAAGTCGATTCTGGGCTCGAGTCAAAGCCAAAGTGGGAATCGGAAGAAAGGGTCAAAAGATAAATTGCAAACTTGTAGACTTGTTTTTGTTCTAATCTGGCCGCAACGTGTCCCATATCAAAAGGGGACCCATTTTTCAAGTTGTTTTCCTACCCTCCTGTATGGACCCAATACAAACTTCATAGGGGCATATCTTTTGACTCAGGGCTTGAAATATTGAAAATCCTATGCCGTTGGTCACCTCACCCATGCCATGTGGTTTGAAACTTTAATTTTGAGGAGGTTAGGTGAAGATAAATGGAGGAAACATCTTTGGGCTTTTAATGCAGGATCTTCTTGCCTCAACAACCAGATCAAATTTGATTTGTTTCGTCATTTCCTCTTCCTTTAAGGCGCCAAACCAAGGATTGATGTAGTAAAGATGGATTTGGGGAGAGATTTCATCAGAGGCATTAACAGCGGTGGTTGAACTTCAACCTGCTTTTCTGCTTCTCTCTCTTTTCTTCTTTCAGGTTAAATCTATAAATATGGGGGTAGGGTTCATTGTAAAGGGTTGGACATTCTTTGTTTTACGAGGCTCCCTTCTCCTTCTAGAAAAGGGATTTGTGGGGTTCAGGCCTTCTATCAAATTGCATTATGTTTATGCCTCTTGGGTACTTCGTAATGGATGGTATCAATCTACAAAGTAATAAAACACATCTCGTGATCGATTTTAGATCCTCTCTTGTCTCTTTTGCATTCATCTAGTCTCCCATTATATATCGGCTATCTATGCTTGTTTATTGTATGCATTTGGTTAGTTTGTGTCTATTAGCAAAATAAGTGTTCATCATTCCTTTGGTATATCACCTCATAGTTTAACTTTGTTTTAATTTCTATATTCCTTCTATCCTTGTCTCCTTGGTAAAGTTTAGATTAGGATTAAGAACGGACCCTCTGCAAGTTTCTACGTATGCACCTAAACAGAGGAATAAGGAACCAACCTTCAATTTGGAGAGCTTTCCCATTTTGCAAGGTCCCACACCTTGGGGAAAGTTCAATGTTACACAATCACACCAAATGAGTCTGCCTTAGAAAAGCAGATCCTTTAGAGCTCATTTGGGGGTGCTGTGATTTTGCGTTAACAATTTTGACACACCCGGTGGAATTAAGAAGTCTCCATCTTATTACAGTAAGGATTGATGTACACTTGCTATGATTCTGGATTTAAGAAGCCTTAAAATTGTACATCTTGCGACTCCAAAAGAAACAAATCTACTAGGTTTCAATAACCCAAGCTTGGGAGATTCATGAGAAATACCCGGTCTAGAGCAAGGAAAGAAGGTATATTTGAATACTTGTGCCTATTCCCAAGCATAGAAAGGAGAGGAAGAAGAATTCAGAGGTTTCCATCTCCACTAAGCGAGAACCTTGTCAACACCTCCACTGCAAGGCCTTTCTTTCGGTCTGTGGGATTCTTAGGGCAATCGAATGACATAACCAAATCCATATGTCAACTTCACCGACGTAGTACACTCACCTTGATTACACAAAACCCGAGTTCCGATTGCAACATTAAAGAGCATCCCACATTTCACCAGGAAAATCAAACTTCTCCCAGCGACCATGTCCAAGATATTGCAAATGTCTGTACAATCCATGAGATCCATGAGATGGACATTGCGATCAAGCTTCTCACCTCTTCATTCAAAGGGATAGCTTCACAATGGTTCGGGAGTCTTGAAGCGTCCTCTATCCATAACTGGAACCAGTGTGCATGGCCCTTCATAATTAGTTTGGGGAAAAATATGATAACTTGTCTTTGTTGGAGCAACTAACAACAATCAAGAGAGACCCAAATGAGTAGCTGACAGACTTCAACCTCAAATTCCAACGGACCTAGGATAGGATTCCAACAACGAAAAAGCCCACCAATAAAGGTTCCTTCTTATACTTTTTTAGGGCTTTAAATTCTGATATTTCTCTAATGATTCAGTCAATGGGGGGCACTACATTACTTGCATCTTATAGCCTCTCCATAGGGGCTGAGAACCATTTGATTCAAGCTAGCAAAATCACTCTTGGGCCATCCATGCCTCTGTACCTTGAGTTAGGAAGCCCAGATACTAGCCAAGCACCTACATTAGCTCCTATAGCCACCCCCAGGAGTCAAAGCTCAGCTGAAGCTTCCACTTCATCATCTAATACCTCTAAAGAGTTTCAGGAAGTGGTGATGAAGCAACTTCAGAACTTTGGGAATGAGCTAGTGACCATCAAAAGACAACAAGCTCAGAGTTCCAGCCATACCAGCCCCAGGCTCAATATCAAGCTAGACCCCAGTATCAGCAGAATAGGCCACCACCTTAGACTATAAACCAGAGCCAGAACCAAGGAAAACCTCAAGTTGTTAGACCTTTTAGGTCGTATGATCCTAACACAACTTCAACATCAAGAGCATTGGTCCCAGCATAGAATAATGTGGCACAGGAATATGATTGGTGTTTTCCATGCGATCAGCCACATAAGCAATCAATGTGCTTTAATGGTGCTCTAAATCAGGCCTTGATGGTGCAAACCAGTGTGATGCTACAAGAACCTGGCCAAGAGGAAGATCAACAACAAGGTGGCCCCCCAAACGAGACTATGCTTGTCAACTAGCAGGCCGAAGACTTCTGTGGGATGAATCAGTTCCCTTCTCAAAGTGTAGTTGCCAATACACGATCCAAAAAGAGAAGTATTGGAGAGGGATGGCTACTCTTGAATTAAGGTGGCCCTCAATCTTCCATAATTCCACAAGGTCCTGGTGTTCCAAGTACAACTCCAAACATACATAACCAATCCAAGCCACCTCCCAAACCCAGTCAAGCATCGGTTGTAACAACCCATGTGCAAGAAAGAAATGTGTCTGGGAAGGGGCAGCAAAAGGACAACACATTCAATATTATTGAGCAGATGAAAAAGACAAGTGTGAACATTTCACTATGTGGGAGTCACTTTGGCCATTTCAGGGCGAGAGGATCTGTTGTAGAGCTTCCATACAGATTGGTCAAGTTCAAATCACCCCCTAACTAACTAAGAGAAAGTGTTTGTCAATGCAGTTCAACCAGGGAGAAACCATGGAGAACAATGAGGTAAAAACATGAGACCTCCTCCCTTCTATGTCTCATTGATTATTGGAGACAAATTGGTGCACAATTGTATGATTGATTATGGGGCGATAGTTCGTGATGCCCAAACAAATAGGCGATCGAGTTGGGTCTTCAATATGAGGTCATCTCTAGAGGAGTAGTCCAATTAGATGGGACAATAATGACTACTTTGGGAATCATTGAGGATTTGAATCTCACTCTACACGCTTGCCCTAATGTGACTGTTTTTTGCAAAACATGTCAATCATAGATTTGCCACCACATTTTGCTTTGTGTTTGTCCAGGGACTTCACTGCCAAAATTGGAGGCTACCTATCTATTGATTGGTCACATATGCTCTTTAGGACAAGGTATGGAGCGAAGGCCACAATCAGATCTGAACCTATTGTTGAATATCATATTAAATCCTATATGCCTAGCCCAATCAACGCCAACTACTCAGCTTTTGATCAAAAGGACCTCCTAAGCACTTTTGAAGCAAATACCAAGGTGGGATATATCCCAAACTTGACTCTCGATGATTGGGCCAACAAAAGCCATGCTTTTGACCCCTACGAGGAGATGGAAGAATCGAGCTAGGTGTATACTTGCCTATATGAAGAGAAGCACCCTCTTCCCCGACCTAATTAAGTCAAAATGCAAGGATGATAATGAGGTATGGCAATTGTTCTTTGATGTCTCGAGGAGTAGACAAGGAGCTGGAGGAGGAGCCATGATTGTGTCCCCGGAGGTATGAGATATTATTCACCTTGATTCAGGTTCACTTGCTCAAATAACACTGTTAAATATGGGGCTTTAGTTAAAGATCTTCATTGGGAAAGGAAGTTGGGAATCAAGAACTTGCAAGTATTCGGTGACAGATGGGCTGGTTGCAATCGAGTCGAGAGGACTTAATGCTTTGTCAAAAATGACTGCTCAAAACTACAAGAGTAGGGTATGGGATCTCATGGAGGATTTTGAGGCCTTGATGTGTGTGCATATCCGGAAGGAGAATGAAGCTGCGATAGACTTGCAGCGGTTGGAGCAACATTTGATGTGGTTTACAACATCAAGAGGGTCAGAGAACAACTGCATATCCATGTGGTTGTGAGGCCAACAATGCCGAGATAATAATACATGCTTGACAGTGTTTGAGAATGATCAACGAGATCATTAACTTTCTACAAGAAGAAGCTGAAATCTCAACTATAAACCCGAGAATTGAGACTAGAGCAGTAAATACGGAATCGGATAATACAACTGCATACAAACAAGCTTCCCAAGGGCTTAGTGACACCCGAATCTATTTTCAATCCTAATGATCGGTTCAAAAAGAGAAGGCTAACATGCAGATCAAAGGAGAAGATTTAGAGTCATTCCCAGTTGGAGAAGGCAAAACACTTCAAATTGGCAAAGTGGCCACCAAACAAGAAAGGTATGAATTCATACAACTTTTCCAAGAATTCCCTAATGTGTTTGCTTGGAGTTATGAAGACCTAAGGGGTTCAATCCAAAGCTAGCACAACACACAATAGAACTAGATCCAGTGCTCACCCACGGGTAGAAGCACAAACCAGTTAACCCACATATAGAGCCTTTGATGAAGAAGGAGTTGAACAAGCTAATAGAGGCAAACATCATATTTCCAATCAAACACTCAAGTTGGGTTGCAAATCTAGTCCCAGTTAGGAAGAAAAATGGAGAAATCAGGTTGTGTGTTGACTTCAGGGATTTGAACAGAGCCTCCCTCAAAGACCACTACCCACTCCCTTGATGGAGCGAGATCTTGTAAGTAGTGTCAGGTAATGGTTCTCCCTCTAGATGACTACTCAGGGTACAACCAAATCATGGTGAAAGAAGATGATCAATTCAAAACAACTTTCACTACCAAATGGGGCACCTATGCCTACAGGAAAATGCCATTTGGATTATCCAACACTGGAGCCACTTTTCAGAGGGAAATGGATATGGCATTCAAGGGGTTGATCAACAAAATAGTATTGATCTATCTAGATGACATTACAGTGTTTTCCAAGAATGCAGCAGACCACCTTTTCCATCTAAGGCAGGTGTTCCAAAGATGCAGGAGTTTTGGGGTGTCATTGAACCCCAAAAAATGCATATTCTTGGCCCATGAAGGCAAGCTTCTAGGCCATATCGTATCAAAGGAAGGATTGGCAATTGACCCGGAAAGAGTTCAAGAAATAAGAGCATTTTCATTTCCAAGTCATAAGAAGACTCTTCAAATCTTCTTGGGAAAATCAATTTTGTCAATCAGCGGTTTGTTCCAAACTTTCTTTGCCCTGTTAAGCCAATAACATTGATCTTGAAGAAGAGCTTAACATTCGGGGGACAACTAAAGGAAAAACAAGTTTTGAGGCTATCAAAGAAGCCATATCATAAGCCCCACTCTTGTGAACCCAAAATTTTCCAAAGACTTCATCTTGTATGCCTTTGGCGGTTGCGACACAATTTACGCAATCTTGGTGCAACGCAACAAAGAAAGTACAAAACAACCAATTGCTTTCTTGACCAGTCCGGAAGATTATGAGGTAAGGTGCTCCTTTATTAGAGAGCGCGTTCTGGTGGTAATTAGAGGATTGAAGAAGTTTAAGCATCTAGTTTCAAACAACAAAATCCAACTATTGGTCTCCCATGCGGGAGTTAAAGAATTCCTTCTCAGTAAGGACCTGAATGAGAAGCGTGTAGGATGGATCACTCTTGTCATGGAATATGACATTGAGATCAAGGTCACCAAGCTGGTCCATGGGAAGGGGTTATGTGAACAACTAGCCTCAGGTCAACAAGATGAAACAAACAATGAAAAGGAGGTTGTTTTGTTCTACAAGATGATCAAGAAGAAGGGAGAGATGATGTACTGCTCCTTGTTGGACCCAAAATATAGTGCACTTCCTTGAACAGGCTTGTGTTCTCATGGGATGAGTAAAGCAAAAAGAGAAGGTATTTCGGGCTACGAGCCATCCCATATGTTCTTATTGATGGTGTCTTGTTCAAAAGGGACATCAATGACATTCTGCTGAGATGCATTAGGACAAATCAAGTGGAGATAGTGCTGAATTCCATGTTGAAGCAGTTGGAGGCCATTTTTCTCCAAGAGTGATAGCACTCAAAATCATGAAAGCAGGATATTATTGGCCCAGAGTGTTTAGTGACTGCTACACATGGATCAAAAGGTGCAAGAATTGTGCATTCTTCAAAGGCAAGGAAAGGCTAACAACACTTCCATTGCACCCAATCTCAATCGACAAACCTTTCATGCAATGGGGATTGGACTTCATTAGAGTCATCAATCCAAACTCAAGCCAAGGTCACAAATGGATCCTAATAGCGACAAATTATTTCACCAAATGGACCGAGGCAGTGGCACTCAAGGAAGCAAATGAGTCTAGTATCCTGGATTTCTATGAAGGGATAGTGACCAGATTTGGAGTGCCAGCCACCATCATATCAGAAAATGCATTAGAATTTATAGGTTCCAAGATCATAGGATGGGTCATCAAGAATGAGACTTATTTGAGTACTTCATCAAACTATTACCCTCAAGGTAATGGCCAGGCTGAGTCCACAAACAAGAACCTACTAAAGATCATCAGAAGAACTCTTGATGAGAATCAAAGGACCTAGCACACAAAGCTCAAAATGGCCTTATGGGCTGATAGAATAACACCCAAGAGATCTACAGGTAACTCTCCATTCAAGCTCGTATATGGGAAAGAGGCAGTGTTGCCTATATCACTTGAGTTACCAGCATTGGAGCTCATGAAGCAACTAGAGATGTCTGAATTTGGACCAATGGAGGCCAGGTATGCGAGCTAATAGAATTAGAAGAAACTAGAGAGCATGCTCTCCAAGCAATAGAGAAGAATCAGGCTTCAATCAAGAAATGCTTTGACAAGAAGACAAAAGCAAGGACCTTCCAGGAAGGAGACCTGGTTTTGAAATGGGATGTAGATCAAGAAAAACCAAGAAGGCATTCCAAATTTGATGCCATATGGAGTGGCCCCTATATGATCATAAGATGCAAAAGTAGCAATGCCTTCTAATTGTCTACATTGGAGGGTGAAGAGTTACAGATTCTAGTAAATGGGATCTATCTTAAGCACTACTACTAAAAGGGGAGTTCTCACCCTGTACATATTAGTTTAGTTTTCTCTTTCCTCTAAGTGCTTATGCACATTGTCTTGTTGTAGTGTAGATTAATTTTCTCCTAAGTGCTTTGCATGTTCTGCATTTTCCATTTGGAGCATGTATGATTTCAAATTTTGTATATAATGTGGTGTTGTTTTGTTTCTCTCATGCGGTGTTTGGACTCGACATTTGGTCAAGATCAATTTCGGTTTTAATGGGTTTCTAAGTGGCCCAGGGGTCAGTTTTCAAAGATCAGATCAGTAGCAGGCTATCACTCATGACTCCATGCCCAATGGATATGATAAGGCAATTGGTCTTTTCATCTAGCAGGAAGATACCCCTGTGAGTCACCAAATTGTTATCCATATTTCACCCCCTGTGCCAAATATTGGATTGACCATGATCCTGCAAAAAGAAAACAGAGTCAAAAGGCAGACAAAAAGGGCCTCAAAATTGGCTAAGTATAAAGGTGTAAGCGAGAGAATGCCAAGTGTCAGTATGGCGCTATTTCAAGGGGTGAATAGAGAAAAGGTTTCTAAACGAGTGCTAAACTATCTGCATGTCCCAAGGGAAAGCGGACCGTCGGGGAAAAAGTTGGTTCTTTGCCCCTTATTATCTCAAAAGGGGTAAAAGTTGCAAAATGGCCTGCAACTCCACCCAAGGAAAAAGTCAGCATTTGGGCCCGAGTCAAAGCCAAAGTAGGAATCGGAAGAAAGGGGCAAAAGATAAATTGCGGACCCGTAGGCCTGATTTTTGTTCCAATCTGGCTGCCATGTGTCCCATATCAAAAGGGGACCCATTTTTGAGTTGTTTTCCCGCCCTCCTGTATGGACCCGATACAAACTTCAAAGGGGCATATCTTTCGACTCAGGGCTTGAAATATTGCAAATCTGATGTCGTTGGAAAGATCTCGGCCTCACCCATGCCATGGGGTCTGAAACTTTAATTTTGAGGAGGTTAGGTGAAGAGAAATGGAGGAAACATCTTTGGGCTTTTAATGCAAGATCTTCTTGCCTCAACAACCAGATCGATTTGATCTATTTTTCCATTTCCTCTTCCTTCAAGGCATCGAACCAAGGATTGATGTAGTAAAGAAAAATTTGTGGAGAGATTTCATCGAGGCATTAACAATGGTGGTTGAACTTCAACTTTGCTTTTCCCTTCTCTCTCTCTTTTCTTCTTTTAGGTTAAATCTATAAATATGGGGGCATGGTTCATTGTAAAGGGTTGGACATTCTTTGTTTTGTAGGCTCCCTTCTCCTTCTAGCAAAGGGATCTGTGGGGTTCATGCCTTCTATCAAAATTGCATTATGTTTCGTCTCTTAGCTACTTTGTAATGGACTATATCAATCTACAAAGCAATAAAACACATCTGTGATCGATTTTAGATCCTCTCTTGTCTCTTTTGCTTTCATCTGGTCTCCCATTATATATCTAGCTATCTGTGCTTGTTTATTGTATGCATTTTGTTGGTTTGTGTCTATTAGCAAAATAAGTGTTCATCATTCCTTTGGTGCATCACCTCGTAGTTTAGCTTTGTTTTAATTTTTGTATTCCTTCTATCCCTGTCTCCTTGGTAAAGTTTAGATTAGGATTAAGAACGGACCCTCTGCAAGTTTCTATGTATGTACCTAAACATAGGAATAAGGAACCAACCTTCAATATGGAGAGCTTTCCCATTTTGCAAGGTCCCACACCTTGGGGAAAGTTTAATGCTACACTATCACACCAAATGAGTCTACCTTAGAAAAGCAAATCCTTTAGAGCTCATTTGGGGGTGATGTGATTTTGCGTTAACGTAACTATTGAAATAAATGATGTACAAAATAAAAAAGTACAATAATGACACAAACAAACTAAGATTTAAAGTATAAAACCCTAAGCAAGGAAGAGAGCTAGGGGACTTAGCTAATTTCTAAATGGACAGGAAGTGATTTGGGTAGGTGTGACTGATGAGCAAACTATAAACAGGATTGTCCTTTGTCACTGTGAAATATGAAACCTAAGAATATTGTTAGACCCAGGGGCACCCATGGCATGACAAAGGCGCACAGGTCTTTGGTGAGTGTGTAAAGGCACATAATATACTTTTTGTTATATCACTAGGGTTTCATAATTTCTCTTTGTTAATTACGTGATGTTTGCACTATGATTCTTGATGATACCGTAACTGTAAAAGATAAATTCACTGCAAAAAGCCCACAAAATGCATCAAACCTAAAAAGCAAAATGTAAAATGGGGAGTTAGACTGACCCCAATGGTCACCCCGAGAGTGAACTTAGAATCGAGTGTTATACTACATATCGAATCCATATAATTCTTGTGTGGGTGTGTGTGTAAGAATGATGCCCTAGGATGCCCTTGTGTAAGTTGCACTTGATAGCGGGTTATAGCTAGAATGTAGCAATGTAGTAGAATGTGTGGATGGAATAGAATGAACTTCCCCTTCCTATGTTGTGTATACAGAAGTATGCAACTCTTATCCCTTGAATGGATGTTAGATGGATGCCTTTTGAGTACTTTAGTGCCTTTGGAATGCAAGCTTAGGTGATGATAGTAATGTTTAGTGTTTGGTCCCTCATTTTAAACACATAACTATGTATTTATATGATTCCCTTGTTTGAATTTCATAATTAACAACTAAAAGGCCAACCCATAAGTGAAAAAGATGCCCAAAAGATAAAATAGACCCAAAAAGAGTGAGTAAGGTAAGAAAGGGTTAGGGGCACCCAAGAGGGACATGAGCACCTGGGTGCTTTTGTCCCTGGGTTGGGCGCTAGTGTTTGAAGCCATGAAATATAGGCAAGTAAAGTTTTGACTGGGTTGTAGGGTGTGCAAGACCAAAGAGACAATAAGAGACAAAGAAAAGAGAAAAAAACTAGTTGTCAACCACTAGTTTTCTTACTCGATAATCATATAAATGCTAGTATGATTTCGGGACTTAGAAATGTACCAAAGTGCATGATTTTGTGTCACACTTGACATGGGGAGGTGGATCTCGATGCTTCTACTGAGTAGATTTGTAGGCATTTATTGCTTGATGTTGGTGGTTGTGATTGGAAATCTAAGTTCCCTCTCTTTTCCCTCCTCTTCTTTCCTTCTTCTATATATTGTTGAATAATGCTCATATTTAAAGGTTGGACACTTTTGGATTCCAAGAGCATTATTCAAAGTAGTGTTCCTTGTATTTTGAGTTATAGGCCTCGAGATCTTGTCCTCTGCACATGGATACTTGCCTCTTTCCACCATTGTAATCGATTATGCATCTCTTGAAACCAATTGAAGTCTTGTTTTGTAGCTATTCTCTACCCTAACTCATATTTTATTGCATCTTCTTGCCTTTCCTTTGCTATATTGGTTTTTGTGCATTCTTATGTCCCTTGCAGGTTTCTTTTCTATTGTGCTCCATGGAGATGAGTGTGTGAATGTCATTTGGGATTATGGCACACTTATCTCTCCCTTCCTTTCTCCATTTCCCCTTATTTCCACTCATCTGAGAGTGTTCATCCCCTTCTTTTTGTGTTATCACCTCCCTTTAGCTTAATATTTTGTTTTATGCATCTCCTTCTCACCTTGGTCCCTTGGAATCATAGAGTAGAGTTAGATAGTTGCATTTCCCTTCCTAGGAGTAGTTGTAGCAACATAAATAAGCGAGGAAGCTAACCATCTCTAAAGGTATGTATCTCAAGCGCAAGGTCCCACAACTTGGAGATAGTCCTATGTTGCATCAAGCCCTAGGTCATCTTTATTTAGGATAGGTGTAATTTTGAGCTCTAACAATTTTTGGCACGCCTTAAATCCAATAGAACCAACATTAAAAGCTCATATTTCTTCATTTCAGAAGTTTTTATGTGTTCTTGTTGAGATATAACCTTTAGAGGCATGTTTCAACACATCTGACGAATCCCAACATCTAGATCTATTGATTTCAACAATTAGTGTGCCCTCTTTTATGAGAAGGATACATACCAAACAAAGTGCACGGTAGTTGAAGAATATTTTGAATATCTTCAATTATCTCCCCGAAAGAAGAAGTAGTAGCAAGAGCCACGTGCACATCCCCATATCTCATGCACAGGGCACAATCTACCCCTCCTCTTCGCAGACCTTCTACACACTCTTTCTAATACTAAGACCCATCCTAACCATGACACAATAGAGAAATATACCCTTTGTCAATTTCAACTGTGGTAGTACTTTGGCTCTTCCAAAGGTGTAACATGATGTACCAGTGGCTGCACTCAAAAGTATTCCATTCTTTACTGGTGAGAATCAAGTCACCCATGTTGAGCACATTGAAGACATTAAAACGTATGCTTTGTTCACCTAATTACAGAAGATCGTGTAGCTGTAAGACTGCTTGCTTCTTCACTTAAAGTAAAGCACTTCAATGGTACAAAAGTTTAAGACCTTCCTCTATTACCAACTGGGATGGACTTGGTATTGCACTTTGCAATCATTTTGAGGAGAAAACTTATAATATCTCCTTATTAGAATAATTCATGATGATCAAGAGAGTTCCCAACGAGCTCATGGCTGACTTTAAATTCAGATTTCAGAAGACATGGGACAAAATTTCAGCCCTCTTAAGTCCAACCTCTTAAGGATATTTTCTTTACTTCTTAAGAGATTTGAATTTATATATTGCGGTGATGATATAGTTTATGGGTGCTACACAACTTCGATGCCTATCCTATAGCCATTAGGGAAAAAAATTATCTAATCCAAGTTGGTAAGATAACCCCTAGATTACCCATGCCCTTTTTCTTGAATTACCTCAAGCACCTCAACCTTCCATTGCTCCCATTCCTGAGCAGAGTTCCCAACCCATTTCCTCCACATCCTACTCTACCCAAAAGCAAAAAGAGGATGAAGAAATGAAGGAATTGATTAGAAATTTGTCTAATAAGGTCATATCTTTTGAAAAACAGTAGGCATGCAAGCCTTTAAAAACAATTCTAATCAAGGATTTAATCAAATTCATCAGCCCTTCAAAAATAAATATCTATATAAAAATATGGGAAATATAAGTAAAATGATAGATGGGAGGGTCACTATGTGCACCTTCCTCTTCAGATAGTTACTCTTTTCGCAACCCCTTCCAGATGCCTAACTTAAGCAAAGCACTAGTTCCAGTACAAAACAACATGGTCCAAGAGATAGAAATGGTGCTTTCCTTGCAACCTACCACATAGTCGGCAAATTGCGCCAATGTCGTGCATTGCACAAGATTTCATGATTTAGAGTGATTAAAGTTATGAGAATTCCACTAGTGCACGCAAACTAAACAATGAAGAAGTGCTAGAAGTTTCTCCTGAGACCAACCTTATGTTCTTTGGTGTTGAGGACTTTTACGCAATGAACCAAGCTATGGACATCTTAGATAGGCCCCATGCAAGTTGCTTTGATAACACAAGGTACAAGAAAAGAATGTTGGAAGCCACACATAACCTTCTACTTCTATCAATCAAAGTGATACAATTCACAAGTAGAAGGATGTTAATAATCAACCAACAGTTCTAGAGCACATGTTTCCAAGCACGAGGCTCCACACAAGGCTTCAAATGAAGATGCATACGCCCCTTCTTTGATAGGTCAAGCCTCTGCGTAGCCTACGGCGTATGTTTCACACTAGAATAATCAAGAAAAGAGAATGTTGTGCCTTAAATGCATAAGTATTTGAGCCTTCCATTCAACATTGTTGACCAGATGAAGAAGAAAAATTTGAATGTCACAATGTGGGATGCCTTGACCATTCCATCTCAACATGACTGTTGCATGATGAAGTTCTGCACAACTTCCACGCACCGATCCAGTTATCCAAAACCTCAAGATGCTATCAATATTTATCAAGTAGAGGAGAAATAAGTAAGTAAAAGTATCAAAACCCACCCTTTATATGTCCTTGATAGTAGGCAAAAATCTCTTGTGTATAATTGTATGATTGACTCAGGGGCTAGTACTTTTGTCATGCCTAAGAAAATTATTGATATCCTAGGTCTTAAGTACAACCCTATCTCTAAAGGAGTCTTGCAACTTGATGGATCAACTATCAACATCCTAGGAGTCATTAAGGATCTTGAGTTAACCCTTCATGTATGTCCAAGCCTAACCATAACTCAAGATGTGTCAATAATTGATTTACCCCCTTATTTTCCATTTATCTATTAAGAGATTTCACTACAAAGTGGGTGGCTACTTATCTTTAGATTGGTCTCATATACTTCTAAGAATAAGGTATGGTACCAAGTTTACCATACAAGATGAGCCTATATTTTCCTATCATGTTGAGTCATATGACCCCTATCCTCTCTAATCTAATTGCCTCATCCAAGAAGGCCAAGAACAAGATTCAATTTTAGAAGAGCAACCTATTCCTCCTCCATACCTGATCTATTGCTAGATGAATGGGCCAAGTAACATTATGAATTTGATCCCTATGATACAACTATTGAAACTAGTCTTGGTACCTACTACATCCTAGAGAAGAAACCACTTTGTTTATCATGTTTAAGTAATAAAAGGATGAGAGTTTTAGACTATGGAAAATGTATTTTGATGGTTCTAGAAGTAGAAATGGTGCAGGTGCAAGTGTTGTTCTCATCTCTCCCAAGGATGATAAATTCTTCTTCACACATAGGTTGTAGTTTGCATGCTCCAACAATGTAGCAAAATATGAAGCATTGGTGCATGGTCTTCTTATTGCTGAGAAGAAAGATTAGATTCAAGGCATTGTAGATCTTTGGGGATACTAAATTGGTCATCCACCAAGTCACAAATAAGTGCAAAAAAGAATAAGATTTTGAAATCTTATAAACATATATTTTGGGACCTCTTTGAGAGCTTTGATGCTCTTAAATTTAGGTGGTGCCAAGGAAATTGAAAAAAGAAGTGGATCAAATGGTTTCCCTTGGTTCACAATTCTCACTAGCTGAGGATTTTGTCCAAGGTAATGTGTGACACATCAAGGTGGTGGTTAGGTCATCCATTCTAGACAATGAAACCGATTGACAAGTGTTTGACAGTGATGATGCACAAATTGTGCGTTCATTCATTCAATGAACTTGATTTTTCTTCAAAGATGTAAGCTGACTTGCATGACAACTATGGTGACAAAGTGATTCAAATCAAGACAAATAAGTTACCTAAAGGGTTGGTCACCTTAGATCATATCTTCAGTCCTGATGATGAGTTCAAGGTTGAATAAAATTACATGCACTCAACACAAGAAGACTGCGAATTAGTCACTATTATGCGTGGCAAAGAGTTATTTTTGGTAAGGATTGTGTGCGTGAAGAAAAAAAGGCCTTCATGTCTCTATGTCAATAACATGTTGACATATTCTCATGGGACTATGAATACCTTAAAGGATTTGATCCAAGTGTTGCTCAACATTCCATTGACCTTGATCCTAATATCAAGCCCATTAAACAAAAGCAAAGACCCATCAATCCTAAAATAGAGCCCCTCATGAGGAAGGAGTTATCCAAACTCATTGAGGCAAAGATAATATTTCCTATCAAGTACTCTACTTGGGTGGAAAATCTTGTTCCAGTGCATAAGAAGAATGATGAAATTAGACTTTGTGTTGATTTTAGGGATTTGAACAAGGCATCATTAAAGGATTGATTTCAGGGATTTGAATAAGGCATCATTGAAGGATCACTATCATTTTCCTTATATGGAGAAAATTTTGTAGATGATGGATGACACAAAAAGGTTCTCTATGCTAGATGGGTATTCTAGCTTCAATCATATCATGGTCAAGGAAGAGGATCAATTCAAAATTACATTTACAACCAAATGGGGAATATATGCCTATTAGAAAATGCCTTTTGGTTTGTCAAATGTAGGCACAACATTCTAGAGAGCAATGGACATTGCCTTCAAATGATATATCAATGAGTTCATCCTAGTTTACTTAGATGACATAATTCTTCTCAAAGCGAGAGCGACTATCACATCGATCATCTGGAAAATTTTTTGAGAGATGCGAACAATTTGGGGCATCTCTTAACCCTAGAAATGCAACGCTGTTGTTACGCAAAGGCCAATATTTTGGGCCATGTGGTCTCAAAGGATGTCATTGTCATTTATCCCGATATAATCTCAACCATCCTCTCTTTTTCTTTGCTTGCACACAAAAGGCCTTGTAATCATTCCTAGGTAAGATCAAATTTGTTAGGAGATTCATTCCTAACTTTGTAGGTTTGGTTAGGCCCATCACCCTCATGCTCAAGAAGGACACAATCTTCAAGTGGACAATAGAAGGAAAAGAAAGTTTCAACAAGATTAAGCAAAACATTATTTGCGCCCCAACACTCATCAATCCATATTACTCCAAGGATTTCATCCTTTATTCTTATGGAGTGATAATGTTAGTGTTGTTTTTGTCTTGACTCAAGAAAATGAACAAGGACTGGAACAACCAATGGATTTCTTTAGTCAAACACTGAAGGATTATGAATTGAAATACAATCACATGGAGAAATAGGTCTTTGCCATCATGTGCACTCTTAAGAAATTCAAAAGTATGCTCACCACAAATCATGTCAAGGTGTTAGTTTCACACTCTGGTGTGAGAGACTTCATCATGGGAGCATAAATCAATGAGAAAAGAGCTAGATGGGTGACCAAAATCATGGAGTATGACATTATTATAAAATCCATAAAGTTGGTTAGATGCAACTCTCTATAATAAAATTGATGAGGATGCGCATAACAAGATCAAGAGACTTCTTTGTTCTTGGATGAAGAACCTCACGAGCATTGAGGTTGAGCAAAATAAAGATCCCAACATGCGTAATTGGATGAAAGACATGACAACCTTCCTATTCTCTAGTGTATACCCTCTTGGTTTGAGAAAAGCAAAGAGAAGACATTTGAGGCCACATTCTATTCGATATGTGCTAATTGATGGGATTCTATTTAAGAGAAACGTTGATGGCGTGTTGCTCGAGATGTATTGATGTTAGTGGAATGTTAAGAATAATTTCATGATGGATTCTCTGGTGGACACTTATCTACCAAAGAAACAACAATGAAGATCATTAAGGTAGGATACTTTTGGCCTACCCTATTTGCAGATGTGCACAAGTGGGTCAGAAAATGCAAAGAATGTTTTTTCTTTACAAAAAAAAATTGAAACTGGTTGCACTTCCCCTCCACCCAATCAAATGAATCAACCTTTTGCATTATGGGGTCTTGAATTCATTAACATGATCAACCCTCCTTCAAGCATTGGTCATAAGTGGGTGTTGGCTGAAACACGGATTATTTCACTAGATGGACAAAAGATTTCACACTCAAGGAAGCAACTAAGTCAGTCATCCTTGAATTTCTCAAGGGTATTATAACAAGGTTTGGTGTTCCTCAAACCATTATCTTTGATAATGCAAAAGCCTTCCTTGGTATAAGAATTTTTGATTGGGCTCTTAGTCTTGGAATCTACTTGAAGACTTCTTCCAACTACTACCCTTAAGGTAATGACTTGACAGAGTCTACTAATAAGAACATGATTAGAATCATGAAAAGAACAATGAATATCAGCCAAAGATAGTGGCACATAAAGGTCTCACACGTGCTCTGGGAAGACAAAATCACAATGAAGAAGGCAATATGTACTTCACCTTACAAACTTGTTTATGGTAAAGAAGCAAGGCTTCCTTTATCACTTGAATTTCTTCATTAGAGTTATCCCAATTTTGGAGTTTAAAGACACGTATTAAAGAGAAATCAAAATGATAGAGATGGTTGAACTTGAAGAATTAAGAAATTCTATCGTGATCAAATTAGAATAACATCAACATTTAACCAAGAAGTGGTTTGACAAAAAGGCTAAGATCATACCTTCCAAGTAGGTGATCTAGTCTTGAAATGGCATGCTGAAAAGCCAAACCAGGGCACCATTAAAATTTTGATGCACTTTGGAGTGGGTCGTACCTCATCGGTTCTTGTAAGGAGGCCAACTCTTTTGAGTTGTCTTATCTTGATGGAAATGTTCTATCAATCCCAGTGAATGGGATTTACCTCAAGCACTTCCATTAAGTTAATCTTCTAATCATGTACATATTATAGTAGTTTCAATTCCTCCAAGTGTGCACTTGCACACAATGTTTTTGTTTGTACATAGGTTTCTTCCTTCTCATGCGCTTTTGTGCACACTCTTTTATTACTTTTGAGATGGCAATTCAGGTTTTCAAAGGCACTATCCAACAATTTTGCACATAGTTCTTTAACAGAGTATAAACAAAGTGCTTCAAGTGATTTTAGGGGTATTTTCTTCAAGATACATATCATAATTTCATGTTCTCGAGCTTATTCCATGCCCAACAGATGCTTATAGGTCACTAATCTCTTTCATCTAGTAGGAAGATATCCTCAATAGTCACCAAACTATTGTCCAAAATAATCCCCTTGGTTATTTTGACAACTTACAGTTCCATTTAGGCCCTGACATCATGTTTTCAGGCCACACACCCTTGGTTTTCTTCTTTTGCACATTTACATGGTTGTAGATTCTTCGCACGTGCCTTGTGCGCCCTTCCTGCTTCTTCCTTGTTCTTTCCCTTCTCTTCACTTCCTTATTCATAAATTTTGCGCTCTCACCTTCCTTCCCTTCATTCTTTCTTCTATCTTCTTCCATTTCCCCTTTCATGTGTATCCCTCTCGTGCATTCATTATTCTTCCGGATTGATGTGCACTCCTTACGTGCATTCGTGGAATTGCATTACATTTTTTCTAAGTCCTTAGCATGCTCTTACGTGTATGCCTTCTCCTTCTTCGAGTCTCATGCATCTCCTCGTGTACACTCATTCTTCTTTCACATTTTCCATCATGCACTTTCCTTGTGTAATTGCTTCCCGCGTGACCTTGTCATGCGTGATTCCTTTTTCTTTACATATTTGTACACCTTTGCAAATATGCACATTTTCTTCCCATCCTCCACGCACTCTCTCAAACACACTCGCAAATCCTACATTCCTTCCTCGCATCTCTTGCTCTTGTGCATGTGCCCAAGCACAACCTTTACGTCACCATTGAGTACCATGTATCACTCCTTGATCTTGTCGGTGAAGTGCACAACATGTAACCTATCAAAACATGCCAGTTGTGCACCAAGTCCTTGTGGTGAATGAATACATTACACATGGTAGAAAAAGACAAAACAAACAGATAATTAACCGAATCCTTCTACATATTAGATCGTGCCATGTGTCTTTCATGTTCATCTTGTACTACAAATCTTCAAATCACCATAACTTCTTCCACAAATCTAAGATTCATATGCGCCTAGTCTTGTTGGAAAGCTACTGTCGAGGGCTACACTCTAGGGTTTTTAAAATCAAATTTTGGTAGAATTTGGTGGGTGAAAATAGGAAAACGTGTCTTAGATCATTAATGCATATATCCAATCGATCTAACCACCCAAATTTGATAGATTTGGCCTCTTTCCTTCTTCAATAAGTTACCCGACATGTGGAGGTGGATCATGATAGTGCTACAAAATGGATTTGTATAGGCATTTATTACTTTTTTGTTGGTGGTTGTTGATTAGAATTCCCTCTCTTTTCCCTCATCTTCTCTCCTTCTTCTTTTATATATTGTTGAATAATTCTCATTTGTAAAGGTTGGACCCTCTTGGATTACAAGAGCATTATTCGAGTAGTGTTCCTTTGCATTTTGAGTTACAGGCCTCAAATCTGGTTTTTTGCATGTGGATACTTGCCTCTTTCCACCATTGTAATTGATTGTGCATCTCTTGGAAGCAATAAAAGTCTTGTTTTGTGGCTATTCTCTACCCTATCTCGTATTTTATTACATCTTCTTTCCTTTTCTTTGCTATATTGGTTTGTTATGCATTCTTATGTCCTTGCAGTTCCCTTTCTATCGTGCTCTAAGGAGATGAGTGTGTGAATGTCATTTGGGACTGTGGAACACTTGTATTCCCTTCCTTTCTCCATTTTCCCTTATTTCCACTCATCTGAGAGTGTTCATCCCCTTCTTTCTAGTGTTATCACCTCCCTTTAGCTTAGAATTTCATTTTATACATCTCCTTCTCACCCTGGTCCCTTAGAATCGTAGAGTAGAGATAGATAGTTGCATTTCCCTTCCTAGGAGTAGTTGTAGCAGTAGAAATAAGTAGAGGAATTCAACCTTCTTCAGAGGTCTGTCTCAAGCATAAGGTCCCACAACTCGGAGACAACCCCATGTTGCCTCAAAGCCCCAGTGTCATCTTAATTTGCGACAGTGCAATTTTGAGCTCCAACAACTTTCCACCGCTTTCCCACGTCACCAATCCACCTAAGGGGACACTCTCTTAGCATCATCTAGACTCACTCAAGAATCCAAATGCTTCATCGGGAAAATCGATAGGTCCACCACACTTCGTTATCATCTTCTCACTAATCTACATGTGTCTACTATCTTTAAAATGTTATTACTTCGTAATAACACTTTAAAGAGGGGAAATGTAGACACCCTAAAAATACATCCCTAATCATCCCTATCATCTTCATAATGTGCCAAAATAGTTCTAGAACACATCCTAGACCACTATCCTCCCACATCCCATTAGAATTACTTGACTTCCCACTAGAATTAATTAATTAATTCTACAACCTATAAAGCATACACTATACACTCCTTATCTAATTTAATTATCTATTTAAATAAAATAAAAATTAAATATCCACTCATCTCCACTTCACTAGCTCACTCACTCAAGTTCTAGAACCCTACAAAAGAGGAAGCTAAATTACACGTACAATTGAAGAATTCAAGAGCCAACTATTCAAATTAAAGCCTCTTAAATTCTTATTCAAACTTAATCGATTGCATTGCACCAAATCAACATGCTAAATCAAGAAAATGCATTCATTCACCTACAACTAAGTTAAATCTTGATCCTCAATCCATGACCTCTCCTTCAACTATAAATAAGAGGATCATCTCCTCACAAATCATCTTTGGAAGCTTATGGAATTTATAGTGTTACTCATCCCATTACCACTGGAATTCATATGTCATTAGGCTACCCATTTGATTAACAAGCTCATCACTCATCCATTTTCTCGTAGCATAAAGTTTCTTCCATTCAAGTCACATTTGGAGCATCCACATATTAATCTATCAAGGAGATTCAACAAGCTTAGTACTTCACTCCATGCTTCAACCATCTCATCCAAAGTCAGAAGCAAACATGAAGGAAGAACGTGGTTTGCATGTTTCTTCCATTATTTGTTTTTATCTTATTTATAACCCCAATTCTTTATTAATCTTTGAAATTTGCATTCCATGTGTTAAATGAGTAGAGTCCTTGATACTTGTCTAATATTGAGAAATATGTTGAGTCGTCAAACACTTTCTCACCCCAACAAACATGTTGAATGCCATGTGAAAATAAATAGAAGAGGAGCATGACTATATGTCATTTTCTTATTCAATGATGTTGGAGTTAGAAATTAAAACACAAAATGACAAGAAACATATGATTTTGAAATATGGAGATATTTCCATGAGAGAGCTCAAAAGAAATGAAAATGAAAGCACACTCATGCAAGTCACATCTGAAACCTGCACGGTTGAGTCGATGTATAGGAAAAACCAAACCGAGCAAGTAGTTAAAGAGGGGAGCACCTAATCACACAACTGAGTGCCCAAAGATCTAGGAAATAAATACCCAATTAAACATGATTCATGATACATGAGGGGTGAGGAGGCAATGAGGCATTCAAGGTAGTAAGGTATTCACCCGATTGTTTCCTTTATGAATTCCATGTTTAGAATTGGCATAAATAATTTATTTTAACCTAGAGTAAGTACATTGCATATTAAATTAAGAAAACATGAAATATTTTTCACACTTGGACATTACAAGTGCACTACAACCGTGCCTCTGAAACACCACCAAATCTCACATACCTGAAGCTACCCTGCATCTGCCATTATGCAACCAAGCTCTCACTGTACTATGAATTTGCAAACAAGACCTCTAGAAGGGTCTACCAATGTGCAACCATAACCATGCACCAAGAAATAAGTCTCTCCATCATCATTGCATCAACCTATGCAAACATGAAGATAACTTCCTCTACAATACTAGATTCCTATGGATCAACAATACATCATGATCTCATGGATCTATAATACAAGATCTCACAACATGTGGATCTATAAGAATGAGAAATAACAAGATCTCACAACAACCTATGGATCTAACAAGAAGAAACACTAAGTGCTTTGCATACTATGCAAGCCATTACATGAGACTAAATAATACAAAGGAAATACAATAGAAGATAATACCATCTTCTCACCAACAATGTACCTACACTTTCCTTCTGTTCAGCTTCTCTCTATGAAAGCTCTTGTCTTCATGCAATCTGATTTTTCTTCTTCTTCTTCTTCATCCTTTCAACCAAGGATAGCTCAATTCTTCTCTTTCCTTATTCCTTATGTTCTAACCCTAGTTTTCTAGCTTATATAAGCTTAGACAAACTTAGGGCACCTTAGCTATGCATTTACAACCTTTAAATCAAATTTAAAATAAAAGATCGATTAACTTCATGTGAGTTAAATATAAACTTTCATGCACAGGTAACCAACGTCGCTACCCTCTCGACCGGCATTGGTTACTGAGTAAACCTATAAGGTATAAATCATGCTAACTGTGAAGCAATTCAGCTCCATAATCCTAACAATCTCCCACTTGGAGATAAATTGTTGAGCATGTACCTATACATGTACATCACCATCCTCTACATACCATGAAGACTGTCTATTCTTTACATCAACAATTCACTCAAATGAAATTAGGAAGATTAAACTATCTTATAAAACTAAAAAGATAACAAACCTGTGACTTACCATATACTTGCATGAAGCTACTACTCATCTGTGATACCTGAGCTAACCATATATCAACCTCCCACTGAATGATAACTCCAAGCCTCTCATGTAACTAAGCCACCATGAATAACACATATGTAAGATCTCCCACTCAAATTAAAGTACCAAGCTTCTATCACATCCATAGCCATACTTGTAAAAACCAACCATGTTCTCCATCCATCTATCCATGTCTCCATGTAACCACCAAGACAAGTCAAACTGGAATATGTGAAAGCAAAACAAGATCCTGGGTAAAGACAACCCAAATGAGTTCTACCTATAACAATGGGTGATCAATCCACAAACCTACATAACTCAAAGAATCTAAACACTGTAATGTGCAAATCCAACTTTGCATAAACAACTAACATGTCCAAGACAATCATCTATAGATAACATCTCCCATGGAGTAACATAGTAATCAAGAGGAAATACAAACATCCCCTACTCATGCTCAAGGCATCCATGTGTAAATCAAACATTTGCATCATCATAGACTCACAAAATTGAATCTATCCACATGTACAAACTCACCATGTACATCCATCCATATCACTAGGCTCTCTAGAAGCTCCAAGTCTACCACCGACTAACTCTAAAGCCAAATATGAATCCTGTGCTCATCAATGTCAATAACAAATAACCATGCTAAACCATGCCACTAATACCAAGTGCAAATACCAACAAACATGTCATCAACATACTTTGCACAATCAACCAAGATGAAAGAAAAACAAGGGCACCATCTAAAAATGTTAAATAAGCATTGTTGTCAAACCTATGATCAAATCGACCATGGTTTCCTAACCGACCCCTCGGTCACTACTCGACCGACCACGCTACCAAATGACCAACCACAGCTTAACACTAACTAACATTGGTCTCTGTAACTAGTAGATTTTCTCCTTTTTCACCCTTCAAACTCTGAAAATTGCTCTATCATCTAAAACCTAGCTGAATAAACCATCAACTGCAATCCCTAAGGAATATCTAGGCACCACAAAATAAACCAGAAGTGACATCACAAAGCAATAAATTCAAAATACCTACAAAGCCATGACTGCCCTCCAAACCCAACTTGTGCCTCTCGCCACTCGAATAATAGCTTTCTTCTCTCACTGCATGTGCATCATGTATCCAATCCTGCAATGCCAACAACCATGGCTTGCTCCCACTGAACATGAAATCCCCTGCACTGCCTCTAACACCAAGCTCAAAAGATAATATGTCAGTGAGAAATAAAACTAGATGAAAGAACTATAAAATTGATTCCCTTTATTCTCTGAGAATACTTCTACATCATAGAATTTTGGACTTCTTGTGAAGTAGGTGAATCACCTTCTTTCCATCTGTGTGTACTCAACATCTCTCATTACCTGCAACTGTGTCTAATCATGACTTTTCATTGAGGATCTCATCCTTAGACTAGAAACCCTTGTCCTCAAGATTCCACACAACCGGGAAATAAAAGTCAAACAACACCAAAAACCATGGTGTAAATTTGTGCACACTATCCAAACATAATATCAGTTGCTCCAAACGAAAGAAATAAAACATGAATCATATAGAGATACCTGACTCAAAGTCTCAATGGACTAACCGAGCCAACTCCATCCTCTTTCTGATCTAAACCATGAAGTGATCTACATCGTTTCTGCCATGTACACTCTATGTAAGAAACTCAATCCTCCAAACCAGACAAAAACCATCTACCCTCTCCTGCTGTAAAAAACCCTATACAAATAAGTTTCCATAGAGACCGACCATGATCATCTCCTAACCGACCATGGTTAGTTGATCGATACCAATTCCTCTGTGACCAACCTCGGTTCTCAGACCGATGTGATGCTTTCTTAGAATGAACCCAACGCCACACAATTTGGCATAGAACACCACACCAAGTGCCTACTTTGACCAAAGTCGATAGTTGAGCTAAGCCAATCATTTCAAGAAGCATCCAAATCGTACAAAACCACTACAACAATAAACCATGTAATAAATTGCATCAAGATGAAACACATCACCTTACCAGCACCAAGATACTCAACCGCATCTTCAACTAAAGTACATGCTTCTCTAATGGAAGCCCCATCTTCTTTGTGCTACAACCTCTCTACCAAAGCCCCATGCATCTAACTGCACCAAGGATGCATACCTACTCCTTTTCTCTATCTAGATCTGCAATCCAAAACCATGCATGTGCAATTAAACCATACACTATAAAACCAAGATAAAACCATACCTCAATAACCGGATATGCAATCTGACCACCATGTTTATGCCTCCAAGAACCAAGGACACCTCAACAAACAAGATACATTCCATGCATCTCTCCATTTCTTCAAATATGTGATTTTCTATTTAAAACCGTGTTTCCTAATAATCACCACGGTCACCCCTGTCCATCGACCATGGTCACCTTCCGATGCCGGTCACTACAATTTCAAAGCAACCTTACTCTTCCATCTTCCACTTGAGACTGAATCTCTTCCTGTAATTTTCACATCAGGAAAAATAAACCCTGCTCTCATACATGTTAGTAATAACCACTAACAAAACCATGAAGCAAACCCTTGCTCTGAAATAACCCAGTTTTGAAAACTAAAACCCTGCTTCTCGATACCAGTTGTTGGGGATGGGTCTATGCGTAAAACATTTTCAACTATAGAATATCAAATCCAAAACATGAAAATATGGATCTAACAATCCCCACAAAATCTATAGCAGTGGAAGTATAAACAAGAATAATCCAAATCACACAAAAGTACACACACATAACACAACATGTACCGTGGTTCACCCAATGTGGGCTACGTCCACCAAAGATAGAGATCTCATATATATAATATAACAAGAGATTATAAACCAACTCTTTTGCACAAGAGTACATGTATCTCTACAAGAGTATCTCCTCCTCTCAGATCTCCAACCGGATCTACCTGAGTACACTAAACCGTGCCTCCATACCACCACCTGTGTCTCCTCCAGATCTCTAACCGGATCTACCTGAGTGCACTACAACCATGCCTCTGAAACACCACCAAATCTCACATACCTAAAGCTACCCTGCATCTGCCACTGTGCAACCAAGCTCTCACTGTACTATGAATTTGCAAACAAGACCTCTAGAAGGGTCTACCAATGTGCAAACCATAACCATGCACAAGAAATAAGTCTCTCCATCATCACTGCATCAACCTGTGCAAACATGAAGACAACTTCCTCTACAATACTAGATTCCTATGGATCAACAATACATCATGATCTCATGGATCTGTAATACAAGATCTCACAACATGTGGATCTACAAGAATGAGCAATAACAAGATCTCACAACAACTCCGTGGATCTAACAAGAAGAAACACTAAGTGTTTTGCATACTATGTAAGCCATTACATGAGACTAAATAATACAAAGGAAATACAATAGAAGATAATACCATCTTCTCACCAACAATGTACCTACACTTTCCTTATGTTTAGCTTCTCTCTATGAAAGCTCATGTCTTCATGCAATCTGCTTTTTCTTTTTCTTCTTCTTCATCCTTTCAACCAAGGATAGCTCAATTATTCTCTTTCCTTATTCCTTATATTCTAACCCTAGTTTTCTAGCTTATATAAGCTTAGACAAACTTAGGGCACCTTAGCTATGCATTTACAACCTTTAAATCAGCTTTAAAACAAAAGCTAGATTAAATTCCCATGAGTTAAATATAAACTTTCACGCATAGGTAACCAGCGACTTACCCCCGACCGACAACGATTACCCGATTCGACGACCGGTGTCGGTTACCCTCCGACCGGCGCCCGTTACCGAGTAAATAAACAAGGTGCAAATCATGCTAAATGTGAAGTAATTCAACTCCACAATCCTAACAAATCGCTGACCATACTCATAATTTTTTGTCATGGTTTTCATTTTTATTTTTTTTGGCCTTTCAAAATATAGTTTAGTATGCCACTAAGACCTAAAGAAGCAGTAAAAAACACTTCATCTCTCACACATTTAGGTGTTGTCATGCATTTCACAACACAAATGGATGTTAGTGCTCAAGGAGGATGAAAACACTTTGTTCCAAAGGTCATTTTTGATAAATATTGAGAGGATGTTGGCAAAGAATGTGGAATTTGGATTTACACTTGCCAATTGTATTTACATGAAAGTTTAAAAGGTATTTTCAAGAAACTCAATTATTTATATATCCCACAATCATTGTAGTCTATGAGACCACATATCTTTTAGGCATTTTCAAACACGTGTTTTGTGCATTTTGAGGAAAGGTAAAACTTATTTGATCTACAAATGGATTCCCGATCATATAGAGAATCCTTAAAGGCGAAGGAGTATAACATTAAGGCCATGAAGTTTCCAAGGTTTTTTCAAAAACCCATTTTTTACATATCCCACAACCATGCAATATATGAGATGCTTCAAAAGATGTTTAGGCATTTTTTTAAAGATTCATTTTTGGCATAGATTGGAAACATGTTAACAAAGGTGAACTAATTTGACCAAACACCTACTAACTAAGAGACCCCTATACTCAAAACTAATTTGCAAAATCCCAAATTTTTGGTTATGCATGATTGACCATGATAGTGGTAACCTTTAGAACATAAAACACTCCATCCGCCACGTAACAGGGGAGCAAGTAGATGTGTTCATAGTCTCCTTCACCATTGGATTTTGCAAATGCCCAAATGCCATCATTAGTGACACATGACCTCTTTTGAAAGGGCACTTTTTTTAGCAAATTTGATAGTATATGATACATGTTGTGAAAAATGTTATGAAGAGATTGAATATGATGGCTTTGATTGGCTTGAATGTGTCAATTTCAAGTACTTTTAGTACAAAGTAGGACCTTATTGGTGTAATTATGTAATGTTCTATGAGAAATTGGATTTACATCCACATGCAATATAACCACTCATTATCATGTATTGTGTGGTAAGGAGTTACATGGTGAGGGAGATCAAATACTTAAGTTATTTGTATGTAAGTGAAAACTTAACATGTGTAAACGGTATTTAAAGAAAATGACATTTAATTTTTTTGTGGTGGAAATTTCTAGCTAAATCTAATCAGTTGTGAAATAATTAAATAAAATTGTTAAACTATTTTTAGTATAATATTTAATGAGCAAGGGTTTTATACATCTATTTTTTACACAAATATGGAAATAATTTTCATAGTGTGACAAAAATTCACTGTTTCCAAGAGAAGATAGTGAAAACCCATAAAACTTATGGCAACCTAAGCATATTGACAAAACCTTAAAGTCACATTCTCGATACCGTCAAGTCATTCCCGTAACCATAATGACGCTTATGTTAATGATCACACATGAATAAACCTTATTGAAAACTATGTGCATTATGCTAAAGACTTTGAAAATGTTGCTCACATTTATGAAATTCTACATAATCTTTGGGAAATCGGTCCTCATTTAAACCTTGATCAGGTTATTAAATATAGACTTACAAAAAAACGTGTGGTTTATTTTGTGATTCTTACACCACTTAAATTTAGTGTCATTGAATCACATAGTTGTACAACACATTAAAGACAACATGCAAAGTCTAATGTAATTGAGTGAAACAATCAAATGTGATGCAATATTTATTCTATCGCGATTTTTAGTGCTACAATGAATGTTTGACTTAAAAATACAATATCTAGTGTTTCATATTTCTATAGGATTTTGAATGTTTTCTCTAAATGCTTTCATTAATTCATTTCTTCACTTTTAAATAATTTCTTGTTCATCTCATAAATGTACTAAAGTACCTATGTGTTTATATAACTCTTGAATTTAAATTGGGACTTTATTGGCATGTAATCTTACATGCACTTAATGGTGAAAGAGTAGATAAGACATAACAACATGACATGAGTGTACACACCTCCAAAACTATTTAATCATGGTTTTAAAAGCCTTAAAAATGTGTACTCGTAGTTTTTTAGACCTAAAAACATATACTTGTGGTTCTAGAGATACTATGGGAAACACAAAAGGGAAAAGAGGAAGAGAGGAGTAAGAGAGACATGAAAACAAGATATAAAACAAGTAGACAACAAGAAAAATGTGTAAACAAGAGCATAATCAAGACCAATAGTCAACAAACACACATGTACCTCTGAAATAGTGCAATTTTACAAGTAATAAATACCTTGAGAGAAAATTTAGGTGTTTATATAATGTCACACTTTGATGTGTGTGCGCATGGATATCTAAGTAAAATAAACAAAGGGTGGATATAAAATTTTACATCATCACTCTTGAAATTGTATGTGTACCATCCAATTGAATTTGATCACTATCAATTAAATATTGAATCTTATGTTTTAAAGTAATACATTTATTTGTGAAATTTCCTTGAAGTCTACGATAATTACAATATGCATTGACATCAAAATATTTAAGCAATAATCTGAAATTATTTATTTCCCTTGTTGGTGGTTATGTAATCATGTTACATTCAAGTAACTTCTTCTAAATATTTAGTGGGATTTCACCTAACATTACAAATTGTCTACACTCCTTTTGTTGGTGTAACACAAGCTTCTTTGATAGTTTCCCCGTGGCATCGACCATTTTATTGGCATCATTTTTATGTCATAACTCGTGATCATTGATTTTAGCCTCGAAAATTTGGTAGCTTTGAAATTTTACATTTATCGGTGCACTTGTCTCATATTTCCACAAATTTTCCTCTAAAATATCGACGTTAAAAAGGTCTTAACCACATTAAAAATTACATCAAACTATTGATAAGTGTTGAAAACTACTTTTTATTTGATAATTGATAGTATATTATTTATTAAAATGGTTTGAAGCTTACTATCTAGTTGTTGATAAGTACCCTAATTGTAAAATTCTTCAACCTAACCATGTACTCACTAACGCTTCATCGGATCCTTATTAAACTTGACCCGGATGTAGAAATATGACCATTGTACCAAATATTGTAGTAAAATTAACTATAAAATCATTTGCTAATATTGTGAAAGAGTCCACGTATCCACATGGTAAAGTGTAAAACCAAAAAGGGCATAATAATTATCAAAGTATCCATAAGGTTCGTTGATAAAAAACAAATGCTTGCTTAGTTGCAAAAAATGAAATAATTAACAAGCATGAAAGTGAAAAAATAACTCAATAAACAACAAAGCCAAGATTTCTCCAAATACACTACTTAGAATTACTCATAAATGAAGATGTACATACAAGATAGTGGATGTGTAACTCCTCTATTATTAGCGGACAAAGAGCCCAAAATAGAAACGTAACTCCCACACTTGCATAGTCAAATAAGGAGTAACCCCACTTAATTAATAATTATGGCCAAGTGTAAATCGTGTGATTGAGTCCGAGTGTAACTCCTATTAATAAGTACACCCAAACAAAGCTAGCTCCTAAAGTGTAGGAATAATCCATGTGTAAAGACAATCTACATAAATAAATAAATGGAATAAATAATATCTGCACTAACACCCCCTGCTTAGCGTAGCTTAGCGGTGGAAAAGAAATTGGGTCCCGACAACAAGGCTTGATGGGGTACTCATGTATAATACAACTCTCATAAAGCAAAGTAAGAGGAGAAAACCTAGTGGAAAATTCCCCCTCCCACCCAAAGAGAGACATAATAAAAAAGTGAGGTCTAAGAAGCCTCACTAGAAGCTATAACTACTTATAGCCACCTTGTATCCTACGAGTAACCTCCTAGTGTGACTGTGGATCAGAATTAGATGCAATGAAGAGTAGATCACCATGGAAGAGTGAATGAAACTACCAAGTGTCTGATGGATCTCCAACCAAAGTGTGGTTCCTATCCAAGGAACTATGCTCCTCATGCAAGGTAGAAGTGTCAACTGCTCCATGAAGGGATGGTGTATCCAAAGCAGAAGAGAAGAAGGAATGTGGAAGGCCCTATAATTGAGTAGAATACTATTTGATGTCTGATGAGTCTTGAGTTTATTGTCTCTGCTCCATAAAACTTTTGTGGTGGAAAAGAAGTAGGTGGATCAAGAAATAACTCCTCTAAAACTAGAAGGTGACAAGGAGATGGTGGAGGTGGGTCCCCATCACTACTGTAGTCATTTGTGCTAGAAGAGAAGTCCTCATAATCGGAAATGTGCTCAATCTCAAAAGTGTCACCAAGTATAGGTGAATCTGGTGAAGGATTTGAAGGAGGGACAAACTAAGAGAAGGAATATAGTCTAGTTTGATGATCGACTACACCCATTGCAATGATAATGTCATTGTGTAACTCTTTGACATATATTGAATCTAGAGTGAACTCAACTCACATGCCCTAATTAAGGTGAGTAATATGGTAAATTGATAGAATATTAGTTGATAGTGAGGGAATACCTAGAACATTATTGAATGTTCCTCCACTTACTTCAACAAATCCTCTCCCAAAACTTGTGTAGAAGTGTCGTCACCCAATCATACAATGAACATGTCACATAGATCCAATGAAGTGAACTCCACATGTGAAGAAGCCATATGATGTGATGCACTAGAATCAATAACCCATGTAAGAGTCGGTGGTATAACCGTAACTAGGGCTCTCCCCTTTCTCCTTTCCTGATTCTTTCTCTTTCTCCTTTCTATTTTCATTTTCCTTAGAGGATTCATGGGTTGATTAACATGGTTTGATAGACTCAAGGGCACCTATGTTGTTCTTCTCAAGAAGATTCGTGAGGTGATCAATCTACTTCTTCAAAAAATTATTTCATCATGTTTGCTTGTGCAATATCCACATTTGATCCTCTCTTTCTTGGACTTAACACTAGAAGAGGAAGTTCCAAAGTTTTTTTTGAGGTGGGTTGATCCTTCTTGCTCTCATGATCCTTTTTGTTATGTTTCTTCTATTTTGAAGCCTTCTATATGTCATGTCTCTCAAGTAGAGCGTGTGGTTTAGTGGTCTTTAATGCACCCATTTGAATTAGTTTATCTTGTTCATGAGTTAATTCAACAACAAATTCATCAAAGGAGGGCATGCTCCATTGTGCTCTAAGTGTTCTTTTGGTTGCATGTAAGGTAGAGATGAAAACATAATAGTCATGAACTAGTTTGGTGAGGATATAAAGAATAAGTTGTGAGTCATTTTATCAATTCCACATTCTTTTAGTTGTATTCTCACATATTTGAACTTGGTGAAGAAGTCTTGAAGTGTGTCAAAACTACTAAGGATAAGACCAATTAGCTCATTTTCCATTTTTTTCCCTCTCATTTCATCTTATTTCCCAAAGAGTTGTTCTAAGGTGTCCCATACTTCCTTGGGTGTTATGACAAAGTTAAATAAAAGTGCAGATCCAAAGACACAAAAAGGACAAGAATCCATAAGCTTCATCACACTTGTCAAACCATTTCTCTTTCTCTTCCGTTGGTTCATTTTGCAAACCCATAGTTATCCTATAGAGCTTCTTGTTTCATAAAGTGAGTGACATGAAAGTCTTCCATTTTTTATAGTTGAATGAAGTAAGCAAAACAATTGGATCCATTTTAGATTTGAGTGCGTTTACAAAAGAAAAGAAAGAATGCAGAAGGAATCACAATATTACAATCCTCCTAAATTAATACTTTATGACCCACCCAAATTTTGGCACTTTATAACTGAGTGCATTTGACAAAACAAACTATTCCAATGGAACAAACATGAAAAAATAAGCACTTTTAAAAAATGACACTCAAATCTAAGTTTCTATCAAAAGTTAGAAGCCATTTTTTTGCTATAAAGTTTATAGACATGTAAAATGTCGACATGATCATTTAACAAATAATACATTCATTTTACATTATTAATCCCTTTCCTATCACTAACCATATAATAATTAATTATTATATTTAATCATATTCCAACTATTTCTATTATCCATTCCAAAATCCCATCCTACCCTTAGTCATATTAATACATCATTAATATTTCAAAATCCCACTAACTAATCTCTATTAACTATTTCTAGGAATTTAAAATTACCACCCACCTACCACCTACTCTATGCCTACTCTACACCTAGCCTCTCCATCTAATCACCCCACTAAACACAATTAATATCACCTAATCCCAAGCTAAATGATCCTCTAAATCTAGAGGCTTCTATTTCTAGAAGCCTCTACTATTTTCCCTCTTTTATATTCAAATATTCAAATATGTGCCTCCCTCCATTGAATTTTTAATTTAATGGAGAGTTCTTCCAATCTCTAGAATTTTCTAATTCTAGAGAATTCTTCATTCTCATGCATTTTACACCATTGATCCATATCCTACATGGATCAATATCAACCCTCCATTTATCCTTCCTCCAACTATAAATAGTGGTGCCACCCTCCATGCACACCACCTTAGAACAATTACAAATACATGTTGTTAAAATACTAAGCCAAGCTCTCAATCACTAAGCATTCTAATAAGCAAGAATCATCATTTCAAGAAGGGGAAGTGCTGCCAAACTAAATCCATGAATCTGAAGCAAAGACATTCATCCATTTGAGCACATCCAAGCTATCAAAGAAGGAGGATTTCCACCCATAGGTAAGTGCATGTATATGATCTTCTCCCTCTTTCTATCTAGCTCAATCTGAGGTAGGTAGATAGTTGTGTTAGTTTAGGATTTGAATTAGTTTATTTCCTAGTTTGCAAGTTACACACTAACACCACATTTTTGCTTACATTTTGGCGCCCACCGTGGGGCTTACCCCCCAAAATTTTTGTTGTTTCTAATAA
The DNA here is from genome assembly GCA_018340775.1 of Taxus wallichiana var. yunnanensis. Taxonomy (NCBI): domain Eukaryota; kingdom Viridiplantae; phylum Streptophyta; class Pinopsida; order Cupressales; family Taxaceae; genus Taxus; species Taxus wallichiana. The sequence goes on from CM031237.1 coordinate 418,012,297, forward strand.
TATTTTATATTAAAAATAAGATGTCCAAATTTGAAAAAAACCTTAAAATTTGAAATTTTCATGACAAATCATCCGTTTTAGCGCTTTTGACCTATCATTTAGCGCTTATGTAGAATAAATAGCATGTTTACCTAAATATTACTCTTATTCGTAATTGTGTATATTATGTTAAGTAAATGAAGTTTATTGTATCATGTTGCTTTGGAAAATGATGTCAAAGAATCCTTTCTATTAGTGTCAAAATAAATATAGGAGGATGAAACTAGAACCTTGTCATTTAAAATGATTAGTGTCGTCAAAATTTTGGATACGATTGTGCCAGTAAAATTGTTGGAAAATAATTTAAAATGGCATTTTTTACCTATCTACTAGTGTTACATTGACATAGGAAATCACTTAATCTTCAAAGAAAAATATCAACTTACATTTGTGTGTTTTTTCATTTTGAGTGGGAATCGACGAAACAAACATATAACTTGAAATGTTTACCTTTGTTGAATGGAATGATCATCTATGGTAAGCTCCAAGTTAGGTTGGCTCCAAACATCTTTTGTAGTCCTAAAGACTTAGTGGTACCTTATGTGTTTGTGTGTTCCTCCCTAGGAACCTAGTTGAGAGCATTCACGTAAGTATGAAAGTGTGTAAGATGCCTTAGTGCGAGGCATAACGTCACTTTAGTGGCATACAAGATGACATGTTGAACTTGAAATCTCATGGTTGTTTTAGAAACTAAACAAAATTAGAAGTGGAATATAATGAACAATGGTTGGGACCACAATAGACGAAATTCTAACCTTTATGGTTACAAGGATTTACTTTAGCGCTTTTGTAAATCCTGTGGCGGTTTTGTAAAATATTCAACATTTTAGCTATGGAATAACACATTTGTTATAAAGTAGCGCATATGTTGTAAAGTAGCACATATATTGTAAAGAAGCACATATGTTCTAAAGTAGCGCATATGTTGTAAAGTAGCGCATATGTTAATATAATGACGTTTATGTGCAGACTTTGAAAAATATATCCAAATAATATTTTTGTTTCTGTTTTAGTGCGTTTGTTTGGATTGTAGCATTCTTATCACTATTTTAGCATTTTTGTTTGCATTTTAGTGCTTTTGTCCTATAATAGCGCTTTTGACCTGTAATAGCACTTTTGTCCTGTAATAGTGCTTTTGACCTTTAGTAGTGCTTTTGTCCCGATAACGCTTTTTACATTAGTACTAACCAATCTAATCTCATTTTTGGTGTTTTAGTGGTGTTTTGCAAGTTCTTACATTATGTTTTTGTAGAAATATCACGGAATAAGGGGAAACTATGTCATTTTTAATATTTGATTTGTATTTGCCTAACATTTGTGGTTGCAGGACATTGATTAATTAAATACTACTAACCCTTTTGTTTTGCAGCTCGAGTGGTCCAAGAATATTAGGGTATAAAACAAACTACTAACCCTTTTGTTTTACAGGTCCCCTTGTCGAAGGCCCCATTATACAAAGATGATCATTATTTGTGTTTATTTTCCTTTTGTGTTACGTGTTGTTGTTTGTTTTTAACCCAAAGATGACATCGTGTATGCTCTCCTCTTGCATCCTAGGACAATCTTGAGGATCAAAAGTAGCTAGTCTTCCTTCCCTTTTTCATTTTTAGGGGGTAACGTGACATGGAAGTGACATCCACATACTTACTATAGTCCTAGGGGTCTTGTGACCATGGGATTTACCTCGACGCACATAGACACACCCCATGTTCTGGTGGGGTATATAAATTCAAGGAAAACTATTGTTATTGGCTAAGTGCTTGCTTGTTTTAAGAGCAGCGTGAAGTGAGGGGATTCCACGTCCCAATATCCATGCCTCAGACAACATCCTTGCAACACGGACTTGGGCCCCATGTACTACAAGGTATATCAAGGACTCCCATGGAGATCTTGTTATCCTAGAATATGTAGCCGTTTTGGCACCGCATATCGAACTATAGTGCAAGAAGGCCACACTTCCCAAGATCACTTGCTAGCCGATCACACATTGGCACATAGGTGGAGAGCTAATTGTGGCACCACCATTGGTGTGTGGTATTGAAAGCAAGCTATAGTTTGGTTGTAATCCCACCTGACTAGCTAGGATTGTGATTGCATGATTGTAATTGTTTGAGTGTTCTTGTCGAAACTAGTAAATAACCCCCACATTAATCCTTATAATTAAACCATATACCCACCATCCATCCATTTTTACCACAACCTTTTGACCTTGATTTTTGACTATACATCATCAACCTTTGACCATAACTTCCCCATCACATAATTACTATTGCACACCTTCCACGATCATCCCATAAATAAAAATCAAAATAACCGTCCTTTTTCCACTTAGTTTGTAAATCCCGACCCACATCGTCCCCTTACCATTATACACACCTTTTGTAAAATCAACAAATTTTACCATAACAAAAACTTTGACCCCATACTACCCATCTCACACTTACTATAATCCAAAATTCAAATAAATAACCCACCTTTCCACCTAATTAAATAAATTTCATAATAACCAAAATTTTGACCTTATCATTCACCATCCCCTTTTAATAAAAATCACATAAATAACAACACACTTTCATCCCACTAATAATAAGACATAAACATCCCTTTCCATTTTATAAACAAATATTACATATCCTCCATCCTAATCCACGTAAGTCGTTCCATACCACCTTATACGATCTAGATAATCACCCCTCATCATCACACAACTTTCGTCCTAATCATTTATCATTTCCATTGGTATCTCAACACTAACCTAGGCCTATAAGACTCTAAAACTTGTCATATCACATAACTCTCTTGATCACAATAATCATCATAACCATGACATCTTCGTCCATACCTATACACAAACACATTCATCCCTAAACACTATATCTACGGTTTCTTATAGACAAGACCATCTAGTCTTGATAATCAACATCTTGAAAATGGATAAAATATCATTATCACCTATCCTATTCTTCTAAGCCCTTACAAGGCACACCCTAATCCCTCTACTACTGAGGAAAATCCTTCTTCTATCTCCTTCTTCCAAATTTCTTTTGTCCTACTAGCAGATTCAATTACTTAGATTAATACGTTAAGTCAACTAAGAAATCAAAACCTCTTTCATCCACACATCCTTTATCAATTCACCACACCCTTATTTTAATCAGTACATCTTAAAATCACTAGAGTCTAATGACACCTAGGAGAATGCCAACTCAATCCCAATTAGGAAACGATGATGAAAACATAGGACATGATCTATTTAACCACAACTACTATGATGCCAATGCCAAGAAAACCATACTAGAGGAGAAGACAAGGAGACCATGGTCAATACCAGTAGTGATGATGATTCAAGTACATACTTTACAGGAGGAAGAAGATGTAAAATGCTTAATCAATTTGTAAAAAAAAGAGATGCTCTTTTGCTCCAACTATATCATATGGGGGCAAAGCTTCCTCCTGATTACACCCATGACCAACTCCAAAGTCTCATCCATGATGAAAGTGATGGCATTGGCCAATGACCACCATCTACACACCAATATAATACAAACAAATGTCACATTCCATACAAATGATATAGTAGAGAGAACAACCCACATGTATCCAAAGAAGTCATGTTGTCCCAACTACAACAAATGAGTAACCAAATTGCTTAGTTAGCTTCTCAACTCGTACCACAACCATCTAATGACCATGGATCCCAACATTCCTAACAAAACTTCAATCCACCACTTGTTGGTCCTCAAGAACCCACCTTGGAGCAAGAAGTAAAGTCTATGAAGGAAATGCTTCAAGGGTTGCAACTCGGCACACAAGGACGACAATATAAATTTGAGGAACTTTTTCCCTACCCTTTTGACCATGATATTCTGTGGGTCCCTTTCCCACCATATTTTGAACCACCCAAATTCAAAAATATAAGGGAAAAGGTGATCCCCATGAGCATGTTAAGGAGTTCTATATGCTTTTCCAATAAGTTGCTTACGATGACTCCTACTTATTAAGATTATTTTCATGAAGCCTAGGTGGTCCAGCCCTAGAATGGTTCCTTCGTCTACCCAAAGGTTCTTTTACTACATTCGTCAACCTATCTGTAATTTTTTTCAAACACTTCTCATATAATGTGGAACATGACGTAACAATGATTGATCTATGTAATACCAAACAACACAATGGTGAAAGCTTTTCATCCTTCTTACAATGATGGCAGGCCCTTGTTAGTCGAATCATATGACCCATCCCTAAAAATCGGGTTAGTCACCATCTTTGTCTCCAACCTCCACCAAGAACTAGCTTTCCACTTACAAGTCCATTGTGCCAATACATTCGATGAAATCATTGAGAAAGGAATGCAAATTGAAAAATCCCTTGTTTCCAAAGGCCTTATTAAGTTGTATTCTCGAGAAAATTACAACTAGTCTAGTCAACCCTCCATGTCTGAAAAGCCTAAGTACTTTAATAAGTATAAAAATGTTGTTAATGATGGAGTAACATAAACCAAACATATCTAGCATGTCCACAAAACAGCTTGTCATCTCCATCCCTAAGGGTTAACCTCGGTCCACCCAAGACTCCAAACAAAAAATGTAAATCCCCTTGACGAGTCTATGGAAGCGATCCTTGACAAACTAGTTACTACTAATATGGTTGTTTTCCCTCAAACCTAACCAATTGATGAGTCTTGACCTAAACCCTCATGGTTTAAGGAGAACAAGTATTGTAAATTCCATAAAATCAAGGGTCATGCCACTAATAGGTGTATGAAATTAAGAATTATATCCAAGATCTAATTGACCAAGGTGAAATTGAAATTGAGGACAATGCATCCACTTCCTCTCAAAATCAAAAACTTGGGATCTATCAAAATCCACTTCCTAATCATGGTTAGACCCATGCTTCTAACCAGGGTCAACAGAAGTCTGAAACAAACCTGAATCATCCAATCATCATTCTAACCACATTAATTATCATCGTGTACCATTCCAATATGAGTCACTTGTTGGCCACATTCACCATTACCCACACCAAGTAACTACCATTAAATCAAAATCCCCTCTCATAGAATTACCAGTGTGTTGTCACCACTCAAGGAGTCATGTAGTGATCCAAGGAGCTCCTCTGTCCCTCTAATCCCACACCAAAAGCTCAATATAATATCATTGAACAACTCGAGAAGACCCCCACACAAATATTTATTACGGATATTCTCAAAAAATCCTCCATTCACAAATATATCCTTTACTTTGTGTCCTCCAAGAAATACAAGTTCCAAATGATATCGATCCCACACAATTCTAAGCCCTCGTCACCCATCTCTATCCCTATCCAACACCTCCACTCACCTTCACTCAACATGACTTGCCACTTCACAACCCAACACATCATATTCATCTATATATTGAAGTTCATATCAAACATACCCATGTTAAACATGTGCTAGTGGACAACGGGTCTACACTTAATCTTTGCACCTTATCTCTTATCCAACGGTTATGGTATGAAATATATCTCAAGAAAGATATCATTACCATAAAAACATATGATAATATTAAGTGTAAATTAGTGGGCACTTTGTATATTTTCCTATTAGCATTGGGCTTGTCATGCTCCCCACCCTAGTACATGTTGTGGACATACAATTCCCATATAATCTATTGCTTAGTCGACCATGGATTCATGAAATGCATGCCATACCATCTACATTACATCAATGTATCAAATTCAAGCATGCTGGCATAGAAGTTACCATCCACGATGATCCTCATCCTTTCCAATATTGCCAAGCACTTAAAGCAAAAAGTTGTTGAGAACCATATTGTCATATCACTGAACCTGTATAATCATCACCACCATCATCATCCGCCACTTCATATGTCTCACTAGATAGTCTTCCATCCACATCACACAACACCTCGTCATCATCCACTCCTCTCTTACCCACTCCATCCATATCCACTCCTCTTTTACCCACTCCACCACTTAAGTTAAAATCGATAGGGTGCAGAGAATATCAAGCTTTTAACATTGACTAGCTTCCACTATCACCCAAACAACACGATAATCTCAATATCTATCAAAACAAAAGGAAAAAATATTTATTAAGCTCGTATAATTTTAGCTATTCTTAATACTTTGTTGATGAGTACCTTGAGAAATCTGATACCACATGTCTCATTGATGATTCTATACCATCTTATTGTTCTAACAACGAATATCTGATTCCCAAAAGGATGATGCCCCACATGGGATATTCTAGATGAGGACTAGGCCACAACAAGCAAGGCATCCTTGAACCTCTAGCGGTTATCCCGAACCTCGATGGCCAAGAACTTGGATACCATCCACCTGGTGAAAGTATCCGTGATGACCTTAGTGATACTTCCAACATAGCTAAGGAGGCCATAAACAATATCGAAACAAGTTCCATCTGTAGCCAATATGAATACCTCACCTCTATTAACTTTTTCCATGACATTGTTCTCACAATCAATATCACTCTCACTTATCCACAATTTATTCAATGGGACCAACAATCGAACATGCCCCTCTTGAATCATTTCAGAATGATGAAGCAATTCTTGAGTTCATGGGAACTCGTGATAATATACCTGTTGGAGATCATAAGAAAGGTTTCCAAATATGTTTAAATGTTGATGCCTACTTTGGTGAACATGAGTCTCCCTCTCCCTTCAATCCCAATCTAATATCCCTCATCCTAACTTCGATTATCACCTTGATGAGCAAGATCCCTTCACCGAATTCTTCCAAGAATCCCTAAATTGTGAACATGATCCGATCATGGATCAACTTCTTTCGGTTCCTGAAACACTACATGACAACTCAACATCATTGATTGATGAAACCACTGACATTAACATCGATACAAAGGAAGATCCACAAATCCTCAAACTAGGGACATCCTTATCTATAGATGAACATGCCACATTTACAACACTCCTAAAATAATTCTCAGAAGTATTCTCATGGTCCTATGCGGATATGATTGGTCTTGAACCTTCCCTAGTGGTTCACAATATTGTAGTGCGTAAAGATGCAAAACAAGTTAAATAAAATGTAATGAAATTACTTGTATAATTCGATCATGAGCAGAAATATAACACCAAATAAACCAATATTCCAGAATAATGATCTCAATATGAAATTATAATAGCTTTGGCACTTCAAGGGGGCAACCTCCAAACCATATGATAATACTCAAATACTCCAATGATGATGAAATACTACCTACAATCCCCTATATATACTATTCATATGTTATGGCCATCACCAAGGCCAACCTACTATGCATGAGAAAGTATAAATGATATAGTAAAATGATATGGTAAGCCACAAGTTGGCTACTCATATCCTAATACAAGGAATAGGTTAAGGGAGTAGCATGCCCTTTGATGGTGTTGTTATTCCCTTCATTTAATCAACTTTTAATTGATGTCATATTCAAACCAGGGGTGTGTTTGAAGCTATATGCAACAAGAAGAATCCTAGTGATCTAGTAATTGATTGTAGGTATTTGTTATTTTATTTTTGGGGTTTTTGCAGTGTCCTTAGGATTCCATGGCCAAAGCCTTATTATATCTATGCTACAAGAAACTTGCTGAAATAAACACTCATTCTGGAATAAATTATTGGAAATAAACACACATAAAAGTAAATAGATTGCTGAAATAAACACATGATACAGAAGTAAACACACTTTGCTTGGAAATAAACACACGGTTGAAAATGCTATGAAAAATCTTGCAAGGAAATAAAAATCTAGTCTATAACACTTGCAGGGACAAGTATACAACAAAGTTCAACTTAAAGAATCAAAAGCATTTACAGAATTAACATATCTACACTATTTGCTTTAGAAATATAAATACCAATAAAATGAGGATCCTGGTTCTTGGAGGAGTGGGCCCTTGCTCCACCTTGAATCAAGATTTGACAAAGTAATATTCTCTCAAAACGAAGTGGCTATTTTATTGCTGAAATGTTCTGTCTTACAAAAACTTATTGTATCTCTCTATATCTCTATATCTGTCTCTATGTATCTGTATGTATATCTATATTAAATCTATCTACAGGTCTTTATATATATATTTCATTCAAAGATGCATTTACGGCCATAGTTATTCTACCGATTCAGATGGAACCGAATAGTGCCCAAAATAGATGTTGAATTTGGAACCTTGTTGGACGTCTAAACTGTCTGATAAGTTATCCTTGGATCTTTGAGTATGAAGAATAAGAAATCTTCTGATCTGCTCCTAATTGAAAGGCTCATTGATTGCTTTATCATCGGATGTCATCAAAATAAATAGATTCCCATTGGTTCCGAAACTTTGGAGAAGTTCCGGAACTAAAGGGGACTATTCTAGATCTAATCGTGAAAGTTCCGGAGCTAAACACAGGAGTTCCTGAACTAAGTGCTAGAGTTCTAGAACTAAGTTCAAAAGTTCTAGAACTAAGTGATAGAGCTCATAAACTATGTGATGGAGTTTTGAAACTAAGTCTTGGAAGTTCCAAACTAAGCCATATTGAAGCCAATGCTCCTAAAAACATGCTGATCGCTTCATACTTCATTCTTCTGATTGATTGTGACCTGTTTTATTACAAAAACTGAATTTCCACACACTTTGTTAGGAATTACAAAGTTTTTAGACGTTAGAACTAAATCCAACAAAAGATGGACAATTACATCCTAACTTATACTAGAATCTTATGGTTTAACTCGGAATCTTTACACAAGAATAACTTGTCCTTGTACCATAGGCAATACCTTTCCACTCAAATTTGTTAGATGTTATAGAGCCTTGCTTGATATTCTATATTATAGATTGTGTATCCTTGTCCTAATCCCATTCCAATCTTGCTTCATCCACCCAATCGACCTTCAATATGGACATTGCACATAGTAAGGCATCTGCGGATGTATCCCTTCTAGATAGTGCATCGACTACTACATTTTCTTTACCCTTTTTGTATATGATTTCAAAATCATAACCCAACAATTTTTGTTACCCACTTTTGTTGTTCCTTAGATGATAACCTTTTCTCCAAAAAGTATTTGAGACTATCATGATCAATTTTTACCTTGAAGTGTCTACCCATTAGATAGGGCCTCCATTGCTTGACTGCATGAAGAATAGCCATCATTTCTTTCTCATAAACAGGTTTGAGTAGATCTTTTCCTTTGAATTGGTGACTCTCAAATGCAATTGGTCTTCCTTCCTACATTATAACTGCTCCCAATCCTAATCCTAAAGCGTCACATTCAACAATGAAGGTTTTTGAGAAGTTGGGAGTAGCCAAAATTGGGGTGGTGCACATGGCTTCCTTCAACTGCTCAAAGGATTTAGTGGCTGCATCTTTCCAATGGAAGGAATCCTTCTTTAGTAATGTAATGAGTGGAGCCACAATTCTACCATATCCCCTCACAAATCTTTCAAGTAGTACCCTGTTAGTCCTAAGAACCCACAAAGATTTTTGAGAGTTTTGGGCCTTGGCCATTCCATAGCTTTGATATTCTAAGGGTCAACTTTGACACCTTCATGGGATATAATGTGACCTAAGTACTCTACCTCTTGTACACCAAAATAACATTTTGATGGATTTGTATAGAGTTTATGTTTCTCCAAAACTTCCAACACTTTATTTACATGTTACAAGTGTTCTTCCCATGTCTTATTGTAAATCAATATGTCATCAAAGAAAACTAATACAAATTTCCTTTAAAATGGCCTAAAAACAATGTTCATCAAGCTTTGAAATGTTGAGGGAGCATTTGTAAGACCAAAAGGCATTACCAAAAACTCATAATGGCCCTCATGAGTCCTGAAAGCCATTTTATGAACATCTTCCTCTCTTATTCTAATTTTATGGTACCCCGAATGAAGATCTAATTTTGTGAAATAAATAACACCATGCAATTCATTAAGTAAATCATAAATTATTGGAATAGGAAACTTATCTTTGATGGTGTACTTATTGAGTTCTTGGTAATCTGGACACATCCTCCATGTTTCATCCTTCTTACGTACCATGACCATTGGTAAAGAATATGCACTTTGGCTATGCCTGATGATACCCGCCTTCAACATTTCTTGCACCATTTTCTCAATCTCACTTTTATGGGAATATGGGTATCTATGGTCTGATGTTAGGTGGTTGGCTCCCTAGAATCAACCAAATGGCATGATCATGATCCCTAATTGGTGGTAGTCCCTTTAGAATTGCATAAAAATGACGAGTGAGCATCAACAATCTTCTGAAGATCGGGTGACATTGAAGACTCTGTATTTTGTACCTCTATAGAAAATAACTTTGCTACAAATCCATCTACTCCTTTTCTGAGAACCTTCTGCATCTGATGAGAGCTAATAATCTATGGAGACTTAGCTACCATCCCTTTCAATTGTATTTTCCTTCCTTCTGAATGAAATCACATGAACAATTCTTGGAAATTCATCTCTATAGTACCCAAGGTTGTGAGCCATTGGACACCCAAAACAATATCTCGCCCCTCCCATAGAAATAAAAACATAGTCGAGTCTAACATGTAGTCTCCCATGGAAATATTGATACTATGACACTTTCTTGTGCACTTGACTGTCCCACCATCCACAATCATAACTTGAATTTTTGGACTGGGTAAATAAAACAATTGAGGCGGTAGCTAACTTACTATTTATGAAGTTATGAGTACTCCCTGAGTCAATCAACACCATCACCTTCTGGTTTTTGAGATAGCCAATAAACTTGAGTGTTTGAGGAGTACCAATTCCTGACAATGCATGGAAAGAAATTGTAGGTTGGTGATCCTCTACTTCATCTTCTATTGGTTCCTCAACTTCTCCTATAATTTCAACTTCCTCTTCATCCTCATTTCCTCCTTCAATATAGAACAACTTCTTCTTAGCACATTTGTGTCCTGGTCCATATTTGTTATTGCAATTAAAACATAATCCTTTTGCTCTTTTTTCTTCCATTTGTTGAGGAGTCAGTCTAATTGGCCGAGTGAATGATGGGGAAGGGGTACTACGGTCTCTGGTGTTAGTGAAAGGCTGCCTCCTACTATAATTTTTTTCCTCCTCTTCTACGTGCCATGACAATAGAATCAGAAAGCTTGAGTGGATTAAACATACGTACCTTCATGCTTCATGTAGTCCTTAAGACTCCCAAGAAACAGTCATTCAAGTTCTCTTCTGTAATATTCTACACCCTTAAGGATAAGTTTTGGAATTGATGCACATAATATTTGACTGATCCTGTTTGTCTTAACTTTTCCAATTGACTAAAGTAGTTATCTGAAACACTAGAACTATAGTGTAATTACAAATCCTCAATAAAAATTATCCAAGTGACACTGATACCACTCTTCTACCTCTGAGCACATAACCATCAATACCAGATGAATTGGTTTAGTTCAAGATACAAGGATGTCAAGGTCACCTTTTGTCTTGATGGGGTTTGATGTAACTCAAAGAAGTTATCCATTTGATTTATCCAATTCAGTGGATCCTTCCCATCAAATTTGCGCATCTCCACTTTTGACATCATGTTCCATGGTTGCAAATAAGTTGGATTCTGATTGGGCTGGAAAAGTGATCCAACATGGTTATTTTTCCCATTATTCTAAACTAAAGATCCTCCTTGGTTGAGTTGGGACTGATTTGGGACATATTGTTTACCCTTTATATGTTGCATGATATCATCCAACCACTGATTGATTTGGTCTATGTCTCCTTTACATGCCATCTCAGATTGTACATTTCATAGTTCATACTTGAGTTGGCTCACCTTATGATCAACTGAGGTAAACCCTAGTCTTGAGGAATCTGTATTTACCCCTTCTGACTCCAACTCTTCTATCACTACCCCATCTTTATCTGGGGTTTTACCTGAGTGATCGGATTCTTTTTGGCTCTTGTGGAAGGCCCCGCCATGATGTCAAACCCTAGGGTTTAGGGTTTCGATACAAATTTGGTCGAATAGGAAAAAACACAAAGAAGATACTACCAATATTTTTTTGAGGATTTCCAAAAATGTAAAGAACTTGGAAAAATTCCACAAATTTCAGCCTAGGGAGTGATTTTATGAAAAACCCTAAATTTGCAATAACTTTTACAAAATAAATAATTTTTTTGAAAATTTCAAGGAATCTTACTTGGAATTATTTGCAACTCTGGTAAAAACATATTTGACAAATTCTCTCTGGTTCGCAAGATATATTAGAAACAAAAAATTAGGGTTTTGCCCTAATTTTGGCTTGATCGCAACTTTGATACCACTTGTAATGAAATTACTTGTATAATTCAAATTATGAGCATAACTAGAACACCAAAGAACAAAATATTGCAGAAAAATGATCTCAATGTGTAATTAAAATAGCTTCGCCACTTCGAGGGGGCAACCTCCAAACCATAAATAAGACTCAAATGCTCAAATGATGATCAACTACTACCTATAATCCCCTATATATACTATTCATATGTTATGGCTATCACCAAGGCTGACCTAATAAGCATGAGAAAGTATAAATGATACATAGAAATGATATGGTAAGCTACAAGTCGGCTACTCATATCCTAATACAAGCAATAGGTTAAGGGCATAACATAAAAGCTACAAAAACTGCACTCAAAGGTAGATTTACTTGTTAAAGAGGAATTACAGAAACTACTTGACGTCAATTTCATTTGACCCATTAATTATTATGATTGGATATCTAATATTGTCCTAGTAGGTAAAAAGGGCGGGGCATTTGCATTTATACTTGAATTTTGCGACATCAATAAAGTCGCCTCTAAGGATGATTTCCCATTACCAAACATTGATATGATTGTCAACTCTATAGAAGGTCATGAGATGTTGTCCCTCATGGACGGTTTCTTTAGCTATAATTAGATTAAAATTGTAGAAGAATATCAACATAAAACAACTTTCACAACACCTTGGGGCACATTCTCGCTATCGTCATGCCCTTTGGACTCAAAAATGATGAAGCCGCCTATCAACTCGCCATGATCAATTATTTTCCATGATATGATGTATGACATCGTTGAAGATTACATCAACGACATTTTGGGAAAATCTAAAACCTATGAGGAACATCCCATGGTTCTTCGCCACATCTTCGAAAGACTCGGGAATACAAGGTTTGCCTCAATCCCAAGAAATGTGTTTTTGGTGTCACATTTGGAAAGCTTCTTGGTTTTATTGTCTCAAGAAATGGAATCAAAATTGACCAAGATAAAGTTAAAAGCGGTGGTTAAAATGCTTCGCCCAAAATCTAAAACAACTAAGAATCCTACAGGGTAAAATACAAGCCATCAGAATATTTATTACACAACTTGTTGATAAGTGCCATCCATTTCATCACCTGCTCAAGAAAGGCACTAAATTTCATTGGAACAAAGAATGTTAGGCTTCCTTTGACAAGCTCAAGGAATATCTACTGCACCCTCCAGTGTTAGTACCTCCTACTCAGGAATGCCTCTTCTTTTATACATTTCAGCTACACAACATGCCTTGGGAGCTCTCCTAGTGCAACATGATATCCATGGAAAAGAATAAGCCATTTATTATTTAAGCCAAACACTAATTTCTTATGATCTTAATTACACTCCTATGGAAAAATCATGCCTTGTAGTTGTTTTTGCTTCTAAAAACTACGACATTACATGCTTAATAATACAGTTAAGCTCATCGCCAAGGTAGATCCACTCAAATATCTACTCTCTAAATCAGCTTTAACAAGATGAATGGCTAAATGGATCATGCTTTTGAGTGAATTCAATATCGAATATGTTAACAAAAAATATATTAAAGGATAAGTTATAGTAGAACAGTTAGCAAAAGCTCTAGTTCCTGATTCTACACCACTCACTACTTGGTTTCCAGATGAATCCATATGTATCGTTGTAGATTTAGATACATGGACATTATACTTTGATGGATCTTTCACACATCATGTCTTAGAAGCAAGAATTCTATTTATCACTCCTCAAGGTGATCTAATTCCTAAATCTTTTTAGATTTCTTTTCCTTGCACCAAAAACATAGCTAAATATGAAGCACTCATTATTGGTATAAAAATGGCCATTCAATGGAATATCAAACATATCAACAACTTTGGTGACTCACAGTTAATAATTAAAAAGTCAATGATGAATATGCTACCACGGATGACAAATTATTTACCTACAAATGAATGGTCGAAAGTTTCAAGGCCTACTTTTAGCATATTCATTTGAGTAGATCCCTCGTCATGAACAACAAATCAACGATGTAATGACTACCATTGGTTCTCTATTGGATATGCCTTCGATGCCCGTAATTCTCAATTCCCGGTTTGAACAACTAATGGTCCTTGCTTATGACGTTCCTAAGTCTAAGATGGTATGTGAGATTGTTGGTACTAACTTTCCTTGGTACCACGATATCTACACCTACCTCTATGACTACATCCTCCCATCTAACCTCCTCGTAGCCATCGTGAATTCTTTATCCGACAAGCCTTCAAATTCTTTATTTTTTTGTGATACCCTCGTATCGTAAAATATTTTATGGAACTCTGTTATGTTGCCTTAATTCCCAAGAGGCCGAATCAACACTTAAGGAAGTCCACGTGGGAATTTGCGGTGCTCACACCAATGGTATGGCCCTAGCTAAGAAGCTTTTACGAACCAATTACTATTGGCCCAACATGGAAAAAGACACATGTTCATACGCCTATAAATGTGTCCCATGTTAAAAACATGCCGACCTCATCCATGTGCCATCCCAAGCCTTGCAACCCATCACTACCCCATGACCCTTTTCTACTTTGGGTCTCGATCTCATGGGAAAATTAAATCCCACTTCCTATGATGGTCACAAGTTTATGATCACCGCTACAAAATACTTCGCTAAATGGGTCAAAGCAATCCCACTCACCTATGTTATTGGTAAGAAAATATCCAAATTTATTCTTAACCATATCATTTTCTGCTATGGTATTCCATCTACTCTCATCACAGACAATGGAAAATCCTTTAAAAATTAAGAATTCCGTGAACTTTGTGACCATTTCCATATCAAACTCAAATTTTCCACCCCCTATTATCCACAAGGCAATGGCCAATCAGAAGCATCTAACAAAACACTAAGCATATCCTTGAAAAATTGTGAATGAAGCAGGACAAGATTGACACACACAAATATATCCAACCTTGTGGGCCTATTGCACCTCCATCCACACTCCCATCGGTTCCACTCCATACTCCCTTGTTTTTGCACCAAGCAATCATGCTTATTGAGATCAAGCTCCCATCCTTACGTTCCTCCAACACCTCATTGATGATGAATACTATCACATCCATCGCCTTTAAGAACTAAAAATCCTAGATGAGAAACACCTTCAAGCCTTAGACCATCTAAAATCCTACCAAAAATGCCTCCGCAAACATTATAATAAGTGCATAAAATATCACGACTTTGAAGTTGGTGACCTAGTCCTCAAAGAAATTTGCATAACACTAATGTTGATCAAGAAAAAGGGAAAATTTGAACCTAATCGGCTCAAACCCTATGTCGTTATAGCCAAATTTGGCTCAGGTGTTTATAAGATTGCTACTCCTGGATGGGTATGAGTGAAAGAGCCCATGAATATCATGCATCTCCGATGCTTCTATGCCTAAGTATCCATTACTCAAAATCAAAATCAAAATAAAACTAGTAAAAATCAAAAATCAAAATAAAAATAAAAAAATCCTTCCAAAGGTGAAAACCACTTCGGTGGTGCATTGGGAAAGTACCATGTCAAAAATTGGTTCCTAGTGCTATGGTAAATTAGATCCTATGTCTACTGGCACTCTACGACACACAATCAAACACACTAGGGGCAAACACCCCTTTATTCCTAGTCCCATTCTCCTCCCTATTAACATCTTATGTTCCTACATCCAGACTTCTTTTGATCCTCCCTACGAAGCAAAGGATATATCATGGTTAGGCATACATACCCTGATCCTAGCCAAAGAATACATTGTCCATGGTCATATCTTGGGAAACAAATTTCAAGGGAACCTAAGTCAAATTCCGAGAAATACAACCCTTGTAATATCTTGAGGCCTTCATTTCTCTCCATCCCCCATTTACCTCCTATTGCTACTGCTCCATTCCACACTCACTCCCCTTTATCTCTGCTATCTTGCCAAGTTTAGTGCAATGGTTATGTTGTAAATATTTGTACAAATTTGAAAACATTTAACATCCATCCCATATGTAAATACTAACATTACATCTATAACATAGAAAAATACACTACCATCCAACTATCATCATACATCCATGACACAAACCATAACTTACATATAACAAAACCATCATCCAATCCATATCCCATACTCAACATTGACATCATCTCGACAATATCAACTCATCAATAACAAATACTACCCATCATAAACATACATCACTAATTACATCATCATCACTATATCACTAACCATATCCATCAATAAAATGAGTTAACATCCAAAACCCCATCACATCATCTATATCCACATATATCAAAACCATCATGATAAATCACATCCTACACATCATATGTCATCCTAACCACAAAAGCAACATAAGTAATCATAATCCTAAAAATAAAAAAATCAAAAAATTATTCAAAATCCAAAAAACTAAAATTTTATCCAAAAATCAAAAAAATTATTAAACATCGAAAATCCAAAAATCAAAACATCCAAAAATCTAAAATCCAAAATTTTAAACATAAAAATCTAAAATCTAAAAATCAAAACATCCAAAAATCAAAACTCCAAAAATCTAAACATAAAAAATCCAAAACCTAAAAATCAAAATATTTCAAAAATACAAAAATGCAATGTGTGTGCTTTTGCTTGTTTGTTTGCATTTACATTTTGGCCGATGATATGAGACCCCTTTTGTTTCTTTTTATTTTACACGGTCCCAATGATATGATGACAATATTTTTTATATTAATCATCCAATGATATGAGGACACGAGAATTTGGCAATTCAATCATCATGGTCTTTATACCTTGATGCATTTTGCTCTATGCCACATTAATCACATTGCTAATGATGATATCGGTGGGCACTTAACACATCATCACACCCCTTATATCATCATCTTGTAATCCTCTCATCATCCACATCCTCATCTAACTCACTATCTAACCTCATCATATTTTTCTCCAATAAGTCCTTTATCAAATCAATCAATATTCACATCCTCTAATCCTTTCATATCCACTATCCTACCCTTTATAATCCCAAATCTTCACTCTATTCCCTTGACCAGGGCATCATCTAATCCATAAAAATAAAATCTCTTCCTTGTCATACTAGGGCATCCTCAAATCCACACCCCACATCCTCACCCTTGTCATGCATCATTTACTGGGGCATCCTCTACATCAAAATCCAATCTCTCCTCCTCCTCCTCTCATTTCCTAATCTCCTCTAATCCTCACATCTCCTACTCTTCTCATCATCCTTCCATCTCCTAATATCTTCTCATTCTCTAGTCTCCCCATGCTCTAACCTTCCAATCTCATCTAGTCCTCTCTTCTCCTCCTCTAAATCATCTCTTATCCCCTCATCCTCTATCTCCTACTCTTCTCATCCTCTAAATGCTACATCTTATAATCCTCCAAATCATCTCATATTTTCCTCCTCTAATCATCCCTCATCTACTAACTTTGGCCTCTCCTCTTTTTGAGTGGTCACATGATTCCTCCCTTCTTTGCCCGACCCCTCGAGGGGCATCACCTCACCATCTATCCTATCTTCTCTTCTTTTCTTTGAACTGTCATTGCTCCACAATAACACTTCAAAGAGGGGCAAAATGTAGACATGTAAAATGTCGACATGATCATTTAACAAACAATACATTCAGTTTACATTATTAATCCCTTTCCTATCACTAACCATATAATAATTAATTATTATATTTAATCATATTCCAACTATTTCTATTATCCATTCCAAAATCCCATCCTACCCTTAGTCATATTAATACATCATTAATATTTCAAAATCCCACTAAATAATCTATATTAACTATTTCTAGGAGTTTAAAATTACCACCCACTTACCACTTACTCTATGCCTACTCTAGGGTTCATTTTAAGACACCTCTATAAAATTGTAGGCGGAAAATACCTGGCGAATATCCCCGGAACCAGTTTCAGTGAAAGGCGAATTTGACAGTATTCCAAAACCAAATTTTCACCTGGTTTTTCCTGGCTGCATCATTGACGAGTGACAACAAGACGTCAATAACAATCCTTGACGCGCTGGCGTCAATGGAGCGTCCAATGAACCCGGTTGTCACGCGCGTAATGAACCCGGGTTGTTGCACGTCGACCAAGTCTATTGACACGCGTCAGCGTGTTTTGTCAATAGAATCAATTGACGCGCGACAGCTGGAGCCATTGATGCGTGTCAATTGAATCTCTTGACGCGTCAACGAGAGTAGTTGTCACACGCCAATAGTCCCGGTTGTCGCGCATCAGCGGTCCCGGCCGACGCAGACAATGCAGCTGTTAGTTGACGCGCGTCGATAAACCACCGATGCGCGGCAACCGGAACTCATGCGACGCACATCAATCGGGACTGTTGACACGCGACAACAGGGGCTGCTGACGCACGTCAACTCGGCTTGTTGACACATGTCAAACGGGATTGCTGGCGCGCGCCAACACTCCCTAATTGACGCGTCGGCCAATAGGCCGTAGCCGACGCGCGTCAGCTAAGGCCATTGACGCATGATTTAGCCTATAAATACCCTTCGACCGGTCATTTTCTCATTTACACCTTCCCGCTCTTGAATTTTTGTAGGTCTCAATCGTTGTCAAAGAAGAGAATCCAAGCACAACTATAATGTCAACTTCACATGCTTCCCAACTGCAAGCTCGGGAAAAAAATCAAGAAGAGAATCCAATTCAATCCTTGGCCAAGATCATATACAGGAATCCCTTATGCCCTCACATCCATACTATTTTAAAGATGTCTTCAGAATATAAAGATTTGATGGATGCGTGTGAATTTACAGGGCTCGTTAATATGCCCCATTTCAAAACAGATCCGGATATTTTGAATTACCTTTTGTCGTCCTATAATTCAGAGGATGGCCTTTTTTATGTGACTCTGAACGATGGCCGAATGTTCCAATTCAGTATCGAAGCAAATGACATCCATCGGTTTACGGGCCTTCCGTTTAGAAATTTACCAATTATTCAACCAAGGCAACACTCTGAAAGAAGATAAGAAATTTCTCGAGTCAACGTTCGGTTTCCATGTTGATTGTAAGTATAATTAGTTTTAATTCATATTTTTATTCGATACAATTTTCAATGTTTCACATTTTCACAGCCCATGTCAATAAATCCAGCGTGGTGTGGATACACAATCAATTACACACCACTTTCTTGCTAGCTTATTTCATTTTTTCAATCCGAATTGTTTTGCAGGTCGCCAAACAGATATACCGAATTGGGCAATTGCATACATTGTTGCCACTATCTCAAAACAAAAATTTGATTGGTGCACATATCTATCCAAAAAAATAAGAACTGAACTAACAAATTCAAAACTTTTTGAAAAACCTGTCATTTATTCAACAAACTATCTCCTTGGCCTTTATTATGAGGCACTTTTAAATTTAAGAGATAAAAAAATTCCTACTTGCACTGATGAGGAGTTGATGAAGTTGTCAATTCCATTTGAAGAACAACAGGTATAAAGTATTTAGTTTGTATTTCAATTTTCGACATTACACTGCGCAGTTATTAACACTTAAATGTTAATTTTTTGAAGAGAAGATTTATTGAAGCCCTTCCCCGAAAAAAGGCATTATCGAGAGGAAGAGGCCAACAACACGCTGAGGCTTCTGGGGGACTCCCAGTCTGAAATGGAAGCTCACTCCTCTCCAAACCCTCGACAGTTTGAACTCGTTAAACGCCAGAGAAGTAATACCTTCTCATATATTATTTACAAATTGCAAAGTTACATATTTATTTTTCGATTTAAATTTTAACCAAATGAATTGTCAACATTTAATATTGATGAATTGCAGGGACTTTGGAACATACACTTGTTTCAGAAACTCAACCTTCTTCCCCAACTCACTCCATATAGTCACATGCATTCATATCTTCTGAACAAACCCTGAATACAACTCCTACAAGGCCACCCTTAGCACCGAGAAAAACTACCCCTCGACAAGAAGGTACAACTTTTCTATAGTACGTTTAATTTCGTAGTTTTTGCCTTTTTGAATTGTTTTCCTATTTTTCATTTTTTTCTTGTACTTTTCAGCACATGTCAGTCCTGATCAAACCGCGGCACCGACACCCACTCAACCAATAATTTTTAAAATGCCAACCAGAGGAACAGTGAAAAAGAACATTGGTAAATGCATGCCACTTGCTCCGGCCCCTAGTGGGACACTAAACATTGCCTCCTCCTTTCGAATTCCAACTCTCTCACTCGGTGGCTTGCCCAGTGCAACGGGCATATCAGTTTTGAACAATATAAATTTAGATGAAGATTATTTGGGCATTGATAGCAATGACCCAACTGGTTTTTTCAATACCCGCGAGATGATTCAAGGCCAACAGGTATACTTCAAATTTCAATTTAAATATGCTTTACAATTTTGAATTACATTTTGATTTAAATTTATTTATCTAAATCTTGATTTATTTTTTCACAAACAGGATCAGCCCACCCAAAGGCAGAAACAAGTAGCAGTTGATCTTGCTGAAAGCCCCCATACTTCTCCAGCAAGATCATCTTCATCAGATTCGAGATAGTGAGCAGATTCTTTACCTTTTCCTTTGGAGAACTTAATTGGTTATGATTTTCAATCCCATGTCAGTGAGTTTATTCTTCCTCATATCAATCAGCTTATAGAATGGGAGAGAAGGGCTAAAGTTCTTATCAATGAGATTATTAGTCGTTATGAAAATTATTGGCAACGGGATAGTTTATACGCTGCAGTCCAGAATCAACCTGCGAAGATGGATTCCTTACTTACCCAAGTAAGAAGTGGGGCTGTCACATATAACAACAACTATAAAGACGACATTTTAGATAAGTCATTAAACAAATTGGAAAATATTAGTGCCGAGGCCCAGGCATATTTTAACAAATGGTCCAAGGACAAGGATTTGGTAGCAATCACAAATGCCGAAAGAGATAGAGCGGTTGTAAGTACTATTACATTCAAACAATCATTCTTGTTAATTTGAAATTTTTATTTTTTAGTAATATTTTGAATTGACATTACTCTTTTTGTGCAGTTGAAATATGAAAATTTGAAGAGTCAGGTGAAGGTTTTGCAAGTTCACTTGGAAACAACAAAGAACAGCTTTATCCACAACAAAAAATTTGAAGCAAAATATTGTTTTGGTTAACAAACAAAACAATACACTAAAGCGGATAATTAAAGAGCATGGTTTTGACCACGACATATTATTCAAAGCTAAAGCAAAGAGCTGATCCAAATTTGTTTGTCGCATGGAGATGTGAAAATCAAAGAAAGAATTTTAAAAAATCGGACAAAGTCTTTGCGGAAGATCTTATAAGTTCAGGGGTTATTTCTGGTGTTGGGGAAAGGGGTACAGCCACAGTGGAAGAAGCCGTTGGGGAAGAGAGCAGAGGAGAGAATTGGATAAAGAAAAGAGGGTTTATAAAACTAAAACTTTTATTATTGTGGAAACTTTAAATATTGAATTTGAAAACTTCTACTATTGAGTATGTACTACGGTATTTTAATTTAATTATATGGATTTATATACAATCTTTAATTTTAATTGCATTAGATGGTGATTATCATGAATTATATGTATGTTTCTTATTTACTTGCATTGTCATGAATTGTATGTGGACGTAGATGATGAATGATGATAATTGATAATTAATGATAGATGATGATGAAAGACGATGAATGACGATAATGATATGATATATATGGACGATGATCAATTTAATGTGGACGTAGATTTATCATCAAGCACAATAATTCTTCTTCTCTAGACTTTTGAACTTGTTTTAAGATAATTATTCTCTATACTTGTAACGATATGATCATAATGTCATTAGAATGGATATAGATGATAAATAAATGGAATGTGTTATAATGGATATAGATGACATTAATGATTAGAATGGACATAGATGACATTAATGATTAGAATGGATATAGATGACATTAGAACAAATAGAATTGTAATGATATGATTATGAATTATTTAAAAAAATGGAATTGTTTTAATAAATTTAAATTAGATAAATAATTGTGTTAATAATAATTGTAGTGTCAGGACTCAGGATATGATAATGATATGGTGATGATATGATATATATGGATGATGAGGAATTTTATGTGGACTTATATTTAAAATTGTATAATGTATTGTTTATCCCACAGTTAAAAAAATATATCAAAGGATTTTGCACATATAAAAAATAAATTAAATATAATTTTAAGAAATCAAGAAAGAATCATCACTGGTAAGAAATTAAACATAATTACAAATATGATAGGGTTTAGCTTACCTCTTGCGTATTAGATTGCTGTGAAATCATCAATGGTAACGTGCTAGATCTTTGTTTTACCTGACATTGTAGATACAGGGGTGAGTTGCCTGACATTGTCAGTCTGAGAAGTGCCAACAACATCTTTAAATATATAGACCAACAATATCTTTAAATAAATGTAAATATATAGAATTAGACCTGTAACATCTTTAATGATAACAAGAGCTGAAAAAATGTAAAGTAACAAACAATAAGATTATGTTGAAGAAGATACCTATTTAAAATTGAAATCATCACCGGTAATGTGCTAGATCTTTGTCTTAAAAAAATTCAACACAAAAAATGGATTAGTAGATAGATGGGTGAGTTGCCTGACATTGTCAGTCCCGAGAAGTAACAGCTTCCTCGGACGGATGTCAACCCACGTTTTCAAAAAATAAAAAGATTGTATTTAACTAAATGTAAATACATAGACCTGTAACATCTTTAATGATAACCAGAGCTGAAAAAAATGAATAGTAACAAACAATAAGATTAAGGGGAAAAAGATACCTCCTTAAAGTTGAAATCATCACTGCCACTGGTAATGAGCTAGATCTGTGTTTTAAAAAACCCAACACGAGAAATGGATTAGTAGATAGATGGGTGAATTGCCTGACATTTTTAGTATATAGACCTGTAACATCTTTAATGATAAAGATAAAAGATAGATAAAGAAGATACCTATTTAAAGTTGAAACAATCCATTATCAATAAATTCATCAAACTCGATGTTGTCTTACGTAGAATGTGACGAAGAGCCAATTACACTCTCAAGTTTGGGAATATTTGTACTTGTAGCTGTATTATTCACACCTCTTCTTTTGTAAAGGGAATTCCAGTGCGCAATTGCTCTTTGTCGAACGGAAAGGTTTCAATGGAGTATCGAGAAACATAACACCTCATGCAACTTTTCATATTTTTATCCAACCTGTTTCTCAGTTTTGATTTTATAAATGACAATGCACTGAAAACCCTTTCATCCTCCACAGACCCCAAAATCATTGTTTGGCATAACTCATATAATCTGAAATATTCACTGATATCTTCTTGTAAGATAGAACTTTGATAGATTCCTCACCACAGCCTTGTAATAGCACCACTTTCAGAAGGTTGATCTAAATTCTTATATTGGTTCCTCATTGTTGTTGCAAAATTTGTTGACTGAAACTTTAATAAATCGGCATTCAGTATACCTTTGATTTCCATACCCTTGAGCTCTGACGTCTTTGTAAATTGTTCCATTATTGTACCCATTGATTTATGGAAATGCTTTCTGACAAAGTCTGCACGGCCACCTTCAGTATTCCAAAAATTAGGATTCATCACACCCATGGCTTCCAGAATTTTATCTTTACGAAACGTTTCTAATTTCGATGACAAGGTTTCTGAATTTTTTTAAGCTTTATTCTTGTTTCAACTATAATAGACTCAAACAAATTACGTGTCACGGAACATCTTCTCGTTAGATCCTGTAATATCTTGACGTTTTTGCAAAATGTGCATTGGTATTTCCCTCCCATTTACAGTGATGCAGAGGTGATCGTGGATATTAAATCTCAAAAAGGTGTTAGGATTTTTAAGATCTAATAAATCTTTCCAATTTTCAAAAACAGTGCATCAAAACTATCATGGGAACAATCTGATATATCAAGACTTTGACATACCATTTTTCTCATCCGTATAAAATCCACAATATAGATTAATCTCCCTGTGCATGCTTCATCCAGTGTATTGATCTCATTTAACATTGGAAGAATACCAACCAATGTAAGCAATGTCTCCAAATCAGTTAAACGGAACAACAAGTCCCTTGCCCTATCAACTTCATGATGGTATTTGTGCATGAAACCAACCAATGAAGGATACTCCTCACGAACTCTACATGCAGGTTCATACAAAGAGATCCATCTAGTCTCCACATCCTTCAGAAGTTTTTTGCCATCTGTAATTCTAATTACAAATTTTTGGAACTCGAGAAATCGCTTTGGGCTGCTTGACATATAGGCATGAAGTTCTCTTATAAGGTCTTCTAATTTAGCAACATTTTCATGGTTGCTTACCATTTTATACGCTAAATTCATTATGTGAGCCATATAGTGAATTGGTAGCATATATGGGGCCACTGTTGTTTGTAATCTAACACAGAGCCTTGTTCGGTGACCCTGCATGACAGATGCACCATCTGCTCCAACGCATACCAACTTCGTAGCAATTTCATAATCAGTCATTCCAACAACATCTTTCAAATGAGAAACAACTATTTTATATAGGTTTTCGGCATTGCAGTTTTCAACCATTTTCATAACACCCAACAGATGAGGTGTCCTTATATAATTTTCTAAAGTATAGACGTGGATACATACCCATGCGGTGTTGTCAATCATTGTCACTTCATCAATTGAAAGAGAGATAAAGTTTGCTTTTTTTATGTTCTCTTTCAAATCTTCCTTCTCTATCATCGAGAGGCATTTTGCCATTTCCCATCCACTACTTTCAGACCAATGAGACTGAGGTACATTTAGCATTCCGTTAAATTGATACAAAACTTTGAAATCGAGGAAATCTGAAATTGCTCTTCCTTTTTTTAGTATTTGAAAAGAGTAGAGAATTGTATGAATTTTGCATGTAGATTTATTTCTTTCATCTTACCAATATGCGATGTGATCGTTCCTCCCTTTTCCAACAGAGATGTTTGTGTTTTTTCCGTCTCGCCTCATATTCCACTTTGTGTATCTAACATGCATGCATTCTTTTCGCTTTTCCACCTATGTGTTTTGATTTTCTCGGCCATCCGCCCCAAGTTACTGATTAAATATTGTTTTCCACAATGTTTTTCTATAGTGTCCAGCTTTTAGTTGCATTTTTGTTGCTTTCCCAATTTCCACATACATATTGTACATGTACATTCGGATGGGATCT
The DNA here is from genome assembly GCA_018340775.1 of Taxus wallichiana var. yunnanensis. NCBI lineage: Eukaryota > Viridiplantae > Streptophyta > Pinopsida > Cupressales > Taxaceae > Taxus > Taxus wallichiana. Next base: position 418,037,863 of record CM031237.1, read on the forward strand.
CTTGAGAATTAGATGATTTTACAGTTCAATAAACAAATTTAGTTGCCCAATCAAACTTGTATGTCCCGCGAATGGTCCACATATTCTTGTTCGTTTTCAATGCTTTACTTTTTTGAGTAGAATTTTGAGCAATATCACAATCACTGGTTTCCTCTTTCTTGGACCGGAGTTTGACTTTGATTTACCTTCTTCCATTTTGCAAAGTGTTTGTATCTGTGATATCTAGCTGCACTTCTGGTTGCACCCCAACAGGAACAATATCTTCAAGATCTGGCATATTATCGTAGGTTTCATTTGTTTGACTTTGATACTGTGCAGAATGCATGTCCACCTCAATAATACCTTCCACACAGTCAGTATTCTGATTCTTTGTGGTGGCATCTATATGATTGGTATTTACAATATCTGTATCCGTAGAGTTTCCAAAATACTTGAAGAGTGATTTCTGAGATTTCTTACTTACTTTTAGGTTATTCGTATTCTTTGAGCTGGCACCTTCCATTATTCTGAAAAGAGTCTTGCGTCAGCAAAAGAACCAAGTAGCGACTCTGTCCAGTGTCTGAGGTCTTGTCGCGCGTCCCCTGTCTGAGGTCTTTGTCACGTGTCAACTCTGCACTTGTCGCGTGTCAACAACCCATTTCCTGTCGCGCGTCCACTGTCTGAATATACTGTCGCGTCAACACTTCCCTTGTCACGCGTCAACTTCTTTGCCCAAGTCACGCGTCAACACTTCCTCTGTCACGCGTCAGTCATGGCTCTTGTCGCGCGTCAACAATGCCCTTGTCGTGTGTCAACACTGCATTTGTCACGCGTCAACAATCACAAAGCAACAAAGAATCAATCTCTCGGTGCTTAAGGGTATGCGAGTTCAAATTTCATAGTATTGGTAATTTGGTAAGCTACTTGAGGTATACTACCCGGTGAATCACCTAGGTTTTTATAGGAGATGTTTTCAAATGAAGGCGAAGCCGACCCCCAAAAAAATATACTATATATTTTAGGTGAACAGGACACCGACCCACTCCGAATAATTCACCTTTTCAAATTTTCCTAAAATGAAATTTTCGCCATATTATGAATATTCACCACTAAAATTATCCCTGGCCTACTCTACACCTAGCCTCTCCAGCTAATCACCCCACTAAACACAATTAATGCCACCTAATCCCAAGCTAAATGATCCTATAAATCTAGAGGCTTGTATTTCTAGAAGCCTCTAGTATTTTCCCTCTTTTATATTCAAATATTCAAATATTCAAATATGTGCCTCCCTCCATTGAATTTTTAATTCAATGGAGAGTTCTTCCTATCTCGACAATTTTCTAATTTTAGAGAATTATTCATTCTCATTCATTCTACACCATTGATCCACATCCTACATGGATCAATCTCAACCCTCCATTTATCCTTCCTCCAACTATAAATAGTGGTGCCACCCTCCATGCACATTACCTTAAAACAGTTGTAAATACATGCTATTAAAATACTAAGAGCTCTCAATCACTAAGCATTCTAATAAGCAAGAATCATCATTTCAAGAAGGGAGAGTACCGCCAAACTACAACCACGAATATGAAGCAAAAGACAATCATCCATTTGAGCACATCCAAGCTATCAAAGAAGGAGGATTTCCACCCATAGGTAAGTGCAGGTATATGATCTTCTCCTCTTCTATCTAACTCAATTTGAGGTAGGAATACAGTTGTGTTAGTTTAGGATTTGAATTAGTTTATTTCCTAGTTTGCAAGTTGCACACTAACACCACTTTTTTGCTTACAAAGTCTATTTTCATTTGCTCTAAAATAAATAAATGCCTATAAAATTTATCAGTAGGGAGACAAAATATTATTTCTAAAAATAATGAAAGAGGGGTTGAACTTAAGCACCCACTAGTACAAATCCATGGACTTTAGACCCCATGTGATCATACCATATGACCAAGGGATAGAGCATGTGATGTCACTTTTCTCCAAAATAACACTACAAAAGGCTTTATGTGACATAATAAGTGATGTAAGTACAAAAAGGAGGACAAACCAAAATGAATAATGTTACTCGCTACCCAAATACATGTAGATTTGTGCACCCACAACCACACAAACCAATAACAAACCCATCGTAGATAAATCCTCACCTTTGAAACTACATGATCAATTACTCATGAATCAAAACTACATCATTCATGCCCATGTAAGATATAACACATACACACCTACACAACTATGCCTCATATCTAAAAGACACGATATGTAAAAACCATCCCCATGTAAGTTGTGGTTCCCAAACAATCATGCCCCTTGCATAGAGATGCACTGACTAGAACAATCCTACCCCGTGAAAATGCCAACACGAGATCGACAAAAATAAGCCCTCATAGACCAAATCAACAATTGGAATAAGATATTACTAAAAATTGAAGCAACTCCATGCTAAACAAAACCTACCCATAAAGTTGTAGAAAAACCAGAAAACCTAAAAGGGTTTTCTAAACACAAAAACACCTAGTATGGATGTTGAGGCATGCCTAATAACCCTACAAAAATCATTAAAAAAACCTTGAAATCGATTGTCTAGGAATATGGCCAAGCCCAATTTACAAGATAAATAGCCTTGAGTCAACAAATATCGTAAAAAACTTTGTTAGTTGCGAGACGAAGAACTCAAATCTATAGCTATATTAAAAAAAAACACATTTTCTCTAGCCAACTCGATAGCATATCGAGTCTTCATAAGGATTGCTGATAGAAAAAAAGTGCACAAACAATTACAAATATCAAAATAACTAACAAACATGAAAGTGCAAAAATAACTCAATAAATAACAAAACCAAGATTTCTCCAAATACACTACTAAGAATTGCTCACAAATGAAGATGTACATATAAGAGAGTGGATGTGTAACTCCTCCATGATTAGTGGACAAAGAGCCCAAAATAGAAATGTAACTCCCACACTTGGCATAGTCAAACAAGGAGTAACACCCACTTAGCTAACAATGATGGCCAAGTATAACTCCTGTGACTAACTTCGAGTGTAACTCCTATGATTAAGTACACCTAAACAAGCTAACTCCTAAAGTGTAGGAATAATCCATGTGTAGGAATAATCCACATAAATAAATAAATGGAATAGTTATTATTCTATACCAATAGTAATTTCAATCTTCTTCGAAATAGCCCAATTTCACAAATTATTATTGTGAGAAAATTGTAAGCACGGGGCATAAAATAAGCTTATATAATGAGACGTGTATCCTTTTCCATTAAATATCTTAAAGTTTGGTGTAGAAAATTTTATTAAAAAGGATTAGAAATTATTTCACAACTCAATCAATGCAATAGTATATTATGAGAAGTGGCCCTACCACTTAGTTTTAATGACCCTTGGGATAATAACTTAACTCGTTGCAAATCATACAAGTTATGCAATATAATGGTCATTTTTAAAGCTTGTATATGAATATAAGGGATGGTAGATGAGGTTGGAATGAATAAATTAAAGAGATCTTGGCAACATTAAGAACAATATAAGAAATAATAGATGGTTGAATGAGAGGAATTTTATAAGTGTGACGAGATATTGAAAATGCTTGAGAAGAAAATAAAACATGTGAGAATTTGGAGGAAAATACCTATAATGATTTTGCATATTTAGAAAAATATAATTTTGGAAAGAAGGAATAGTATTGGGAATAGAAACATGAATATGACAAGGAATACATTCCAAATGTACCTCATAAGAAGGAATTTTTTGACAAACAATTTCTTTTAATGCTTTCAAAATTATAGATATCTTAATGAAGTTGTCTAAGACACACTTCTTAACATTATCAATTCCTAGTGCCACTTCAGCCAAGCTCTAGCTAACTCTCAACCATTACCACCCTACCTCTAAGGTTGGGGACGTTGATAAGGAAAAAGGATAGCTATAGGTTATATGGCCCAACTAGGTATATTGTAGATTTCCTCACTCAAATGAAATACTTTACTCCCTTTAGCCACTTTAACTAATAATAATTTAAACACTTATGATAATACAATTTAATATTAGAGTAAATACATTGCGCATAGGGTAGATTAAGCATAAAACAATTAAGGTTGGGTAGATCTAAACATGAAAGAGGAAAAGTCTTGTGTAAGCTCATAACTAAGAGTCTCAATATCTAGCCATAGAAAGAAGCACATAACACATCAAGGTTTTATGAAACCCTAATAGAACATCCCAAAATATTAACCCTAAAAAGACATAGTACACCATGTTTCTTAAGATTGCTACTATTTTTTATTAAGTTGACTCACGTTACTCAACACTTATTTCATCATATTTATGCACTACCCCAAAATATTCTCTCCTTGTTTTTTTATCAACATATATCCTCAAATAATATTGTATGTTACCATTGTTGAAATTGATATGTTAACAAGTAATTACATTGATAGCAATTTTTACAAACTAAACCGATGCATGAAAATTCTCAAAACCGGTTAACTAAATTATAATCTTCAAACTTAAATGTTCCCTATTTTTAACCTTGGATAAACTAGTGGATTAAATGAGGTCCCAAGTGTGCATGAAAAATATTTTTCCTCTTATTCTAATGCCTCAAACATTACTCACATTGATAGGCATTTCCAAATGGGAGTCTAGTAAGATGTTCCTAACACACATTGGGTCAAATGAAAGGTAGAGGATTTTTGCTTTGGTGGTCATTGATAGATGACGTCATTAGGATTATTCTTGAGAGGAGACCAAGATCGGTACCTAAATCACTAAAGAGAATCCATAATCACAAATATGCATGAAATTAGTGACATAATGAAATTCAAATGCATATTTTATATATCTAACACATGTAGAGTTTGAGATTTAAACATATGTACATTCCTTAGAAATATTCATCATTCTTGAAGTAAATTGCCTTAATGGCCTACACACAACACCTCCTTTCTCTTTCAAATGATTAACAAAAATGGCATGTGGTTCATATGTGTCTAGTTCTTAGAAAGGAGTTTCACACAATGGCTCCCTCCATATTTCCCCACTAGTTTAATTTTCCTTACTCAAACCCTTCTTCATCACCCCTCTTCTTCCTCGATATTTCATTCCCTCAAGTTTAATTTATTCAAACACCCACTTCAACATTTCAATTGCACATTTCATGTGTGATTACTAGCAATATACACGTGTATATCCCTAAAATTTGACAAAACGTGGTATACACACTAATTAACATGTAATATGTTATAGTCTAACAAACCCAAAAATGTGAATTCATGGGAAACAACAGAGAGGGTGTTTCTAAGAAGCCTTAACAATGATGATTTATTAAAATGTGTTAATAATTCAAGAAATATTTGGGTCGCTTATCCTTTGTCTTCTCTATACCTTGGGAAATTTGAGGTTTGAATATGGTTAATGCCCAAAGCTAGACAATTTATCAACGTTTCATACTCGTCATATGGGTCTTCAATGTTTAAACCGAGAATGGCCTCCATAGAAAATATACAATCTCTCCCATAAAAAAATATAAAAATTCAATCGTCATCCTTGTTCTAATGATATATATGATAATGACATCTACATATCAAATCATTATCCTTGTCCCATCGTGTTTGGATTTTACTAGTGGCGTAAATGCAAAATATGGATGGTGGAGATTTATTTTCTTTTAAATAAAAAACCAATGGTTATGATGGTGTTCTTCTATAATGGAATGAAGATGATTCAAATACTTATGGTTGGAAGGGTGTTGCTTTAGCGATTCTTAGACTAGTTACATTATTTACTTTGATATAGGATCATAGATGGATACTCTACTTTCATTCTATTATCTTCATTTCAATAACATTCCTTAACACAAACTCGTAGGTGCTAAAGAAATATGAAGGAGCGAGGAAAAATTTGGCGTAGGATATTCTAGAAACATGATGCACCGATGTAAACATAGCACTATAAAATTTTTAGGTAATATAACACTAAAATTCAAGAATATAACACCAATTTGTGATTCAACAACACTAGTGTTAGTTGTGTGGTAGTTGGATAACACCAAAATCCAACAACACCAAAATTGGTTATGACATATAACACCAAAAATTTAACACCAAATTTGGTGTTATATATATAGTGTTATATTTTTAGTGACCAATTTTGGTGTTAGATTTTAGTGTTACACAACAACCACCACACAACTAACACCAATGTTGTTGAATCACAAATTGATGTTTATGCCTAAATTTTAGTGTTTTTTTTTTTTTGTGTTAATTATTTAGTTTTATACACATTTGATGTTTATGCTTGATTTTAGTGTTTTTTGGTGTTAATTATTTAGTGTTATACACATTTGTCAATGGAACCAAAGTGAGCTTGTGATTAATATTATAAAACAATTACAAAAACAATTTGGGCTTAATCTTGTGCCCACAAGTGAGTTCACAAGTATTTTATTAATATCAAAATGAGAAAATAAATTAAAAGGGTGCCTAAATTTCACTAACCCTTAACATAGAATGGTATAATAGATGGCCAAAACACATGATTCAATGACTATACTCCATAAAAGGACAACTACTAACTAATTACATTATAATAATTAATGTAAGTATCTGAAGCATTTAGGTGATTGGAAACCAACATATTCTACTGAACTCAAACATCATGGCCAATGAATGTGAAGCCTCATGTAACCTATACATCAAGAATTAGAATATTATTTAGTTTCATGATATGTAAAAAAGAGAACATTATCTCAGCTTCATGATATGTAAAAAAATACTACCCGAATGAAACATAACAGTTCATAGGTGCATTTAAAAAAATACTACATGAAACCATTTTAAACATCAAAGGCATGTTTAACAATTTTAAACAATTTTAAGTATTACTTTTATTTTTATTATTAAGTTAATTTGAAATACAATATCAACTTTATATTTATATCCAATAATCACAAAGGGACAAGTTGTATAAAAGTTTTTGCATATTTATTTGTCATGCTCACTTGATTTGATAACCTGGTGGATTCGGTCATGATTACCATGATTTAAACCATCATTAAACCTCACGTATCATTAAACTTGACGCATCATTAAACTTTGTTTTCTATTATTTCACCTAGACCTTGGTGCCCGAGTTCCTCCATCGCTAGCTAGTATTGCCTTTCAGGGAACCCTTATCTTTGCAAGTCCCTCCATATCTCTCCATATCTTTGCAATCCCCCCCACAAGAACTCGCCCTAAAGAACAACATAAAAGGATTAGAAAACTAATCATACCTGCAGATGAATTGTAAGAATAACTCTAAGGTAGGGATATTACATAAATATTAGAATCATTTAATCAAAATCCTCCAATCTATCAAGAATCACTTAGGCCTACAAACGTGTAAGAAAGAGTAGAGCCCACCAAAGTGAACAAGAAATGGAAGGTACTACAAATGTTCAAAAGACAACAAAATCTATTGATATTCAAAGATGTACAAAGATGGAATCATAAATAGTTTCCTTTCAACCTTCTTCTTCCTCACAGGTAGACAAAGGAAAGTCAACAATAGTTAATTATGCATAATATAAATTAATTATTTAATTAATTTTATTAATTAAATAATGTTGTTATATGGTTATATTATAAACCATATTATTGTTTTATTCAAAACATTACGGATGTTGTTATATATTGTTTTAACAATATTATTGTTGTGCTTCCTCGGATGTGATTTGGAAGCTACTGTATTTTAATTTGGTTGTTGCATTGTTGCAACTCCTCTTTTGTTTGTATCCTCGGCTATCCAATATGTATAAATATTGTAGCCTACACTATTGTAAATGGTTGATTCAGATTAATATATCTCACAGGTTTCATCCCTATTCTACATTTGGTACTAGAGCAAGAATCTAGACCTGTGAAGTAGAGAAGGTTGGAGAGAGGAAGCATACAATTTTGGAGGAGATTCTACACTCTAGGAGAGCTTGTGTTGCCTCCAACAACTTCCCAAAACGTTCTACATCTCCACAACCTCCTGCCATTCTCTAGGTGTTTGTAAGGCAATTTTTTTTTCCTTGGTGCCTCCTGCACTAGGCAAAATTTTCTCCCTGGATGCAATTTTTAAAAAATAAAATTATTTTTCCCAACAGGGGTTTTACCTCTAATTTAGAGGAGCATTTTAGTCTCTGATATTTTTATCAGACCTCTACATTTGGAGGATTGTGCTAAAAATTGGAGATTATTTTGTATGGAGGATCAAGCTCCCACCGAGCTATTTGAGTTGAGTTATTGTTGACTGTTGCATTTGTAAAAGCTAAGTAAGAGTCATTCCTTGCAAACTGAACCAACAGATTACTCCAACCGAGTCAAGGTGTTCTCCATCGAGCTGAGCATATACAAATCATTGACCTTCATTTGCATTTTTGTATTTCTCCTTGACCGAACACACAAAGAGCTAGTTGGCGAGTCAAATGATGAGTCGTGTTCAAAGTGGTCGAGCTCTATTTTGAGGCCAAATTAGATTGCTTACATGGCAAGGATTGATGACTTGCAAAAGGTGAATGATCCATGCTTCTGCATTGAGAACAAATTGTGCCAACTTGTACCTGTATTGGGGGTTGTAGTGGTCGAACCGTGATCGAGCCTCCTGCACAATCCACATGGTCAATACAAAATCAAATGCAGCATCCACGACCATGCAATAAAAAAACACAGTTGTAGAGGTATACAAAACCACATCCTCACCTGTTACTCTCCATTCAAGCCGTTCGACCCTATAAAAAGAAACAAACGGTGCAAAAGTAATACAAAATATATGCAAAGGCGTTCCCAACAAGGAGATAAAGTTGAAGATCCATTTTTTACGCTTGGATTAACCCGCATCCGCATGTAATCTCGTCCTCCAACATGCAGGCCACGTGGAACCTTTGCCACATTTTTTTATGAGGTAAGTCATTTTTTCATCTACTTCAAATAGACTATGCTTCATTTTATAGCTAAGCGCTCATAAGAGCCTAAGCGGTTAAAAGGAAAGACTTAGAAGCGGGAGGTTTGGTGTTCAAATCCCACCCCCAACATGAACTTTTGAATTTTGAAATTTGGTGGAAAATTTGGAGAAACCGCCATAGTTGGAGGCATATTTGGTGGAAAAACCACCGCTAAACCTGCTAGTTACAGCTAAACAGCCTCCAAATTTTTAGTGAGAAAATCCCTAATTTAGGGCAAAAATTTTTTTCTCCCATTAAGCCTATTTTTTTTCATTCTGGGCAACTTTTTCCAAAGGAGGGATAGCTAAAAATTGCATTTTCAGCTGGTTTTTTGCAATTCTTTGCATTTTGGGTCAGTATTGGGCTCCAGAGGCCACCAGGGCCCAAAATTTTTTTTCCTGCCATTCAATTTTTCTAGATTTTTGAATGTAAGTTGTATACTTCAGTATATTGTACTAATTTGCAGGTTTCCATAGTCAACTGCAAACTTTGTAACTGCTTAGAAACTAGCAGAATATTGTAATAAAAAATAGTCAAAAATTGGTTCTGCAACACTCACGAGATCCTAGATCTCATTCACAGTGTTCGGTATATACAGTGCCTCTGGGAAGTGCTTACGGGTAAAGCCATCATGACTACTACTACTGCACTTAACACCTAATATAGCTATAAACAATGTCATCTGGGCATCGACCCTTTAAATCAACAGGGAGTAATAAGGTCACAGTGCACACACTATGAGCCATCCCATCCATCTGTGAATGATTGCATGACATAAATCTAGACTGAGAAATTATCCAAGTATATAGTGAAGTTATGCATGTGTATGAGGATATTTCTTTGAGTCGGTGTCAATAATCACATAAACCCCTTTCAATACTATCTTGGTACCATGTATTGAATTCTTTCACATATGTTAACACCTCTTTCACATACCGCTAGGTATATAGAAAGGGCGAGCTTCTTCCACGTACTCCGGTATATCAAGGGTGCGTATATATAAAGGTTTGGTATATCAGACTAATGGTATATAGATTGGGAGACCTTATACTTGGAGTGATAAGAGCCAAACCTCAGTGATTTCTATAAAATGGGCACCAATGCCCCCAATTTTTTTCTTCCAAATTCACAACTACTCGAGGAAATAACTATGCTGCATGGAAGACAAAAATCAAGACACAACTTGAGTTTGAAGAAATCTGGCCTATTGTGACTGGTACTCTGACTAGATCAACAATTGATACAACATAACAAAGGCAGTTTGATAGAGCAGATCAAAAGCCAAACTCATCATCTTGTTTGGAGTGTCTGACGATGTGTAACCCCACATTCGAGATGCCACAACAAGCCAAAGAAGTGTGGGATAAGTTGAGCACAGTGTATGAGGCCAAAAACAAGAATGTTATACTAAATTTGCAGAGTCAATTACACACATTGAAGTTCAAACAGAATGAGAAAATCAAGCTTTCTTAAGAAGAGTTACAGATTTGAGGGCTTCACTTCTAGCCCTAGGAGAAGTGGTCTTAGATGATGCTCTCATTCCCATTTTTCTGAGAGCACTCCCCTCTTCTTACCACATTTTTTTTACAACACTAAACGTGTCAGATACAACCGTTAGTTTTGAAAAATTGGTAAACTTACTACAACAAGAGGAAGCCATACATAATAAGGATGATGAAGAGGAGTAGGCACTCTCTTCACATCAAAAATGGAAAGGAAAAGGTAAAGGAAAACCTAATTCCTATCAAAGTCCCAAAATCAAAATTAGTATCAAGGGGATAGACAACAAAAGAAGCAATGTCCAATCTACAAAAGAGGACATGACCTAAAATATTGTTGGTATAATACTTACAAGAAAGGTTCATCTAGAAACTCTGGACCTCAACAACAACAATCTTTCAGGGACATTCTAACAACAATCATGGGTAGAAAAAGGGGAACTGGAAAAGAAGACCCCATTAGCAAGGTAATATTGTTGAGCAACAAGAACAATCAGATAATGAAGACTACTTGTTCACTGCTCGATCTAGTGAACCATCCACATCATCTAGTGATGTTTGGTATGTTGATTCGGGAGCCACTCGACACATGACCAGCCACAGAGATTGGTTTATCTCAATGAGGGACACACCTTCGAAAAACCATGTTTCATTGGGTGATGATTCTTCATATTCAATTCAGGGGATTGGGAACATTTCTCTACCCCTTGGTTCACGCAACTACAGACTATCAGATGTCCTATATGTCCCTGGTTGACAAAGAATCTTCTTTCAGTCAGTCAACTCCTAGATCACAACCTAAAAATTGACTTTGATAGTCATTCCAACAAGAAAACATGTTTGATTCGAGACAAATCAAGAGGCTCAAAATAGTTGCAAAAGCCTCCAATGTGGGACGCATGTTCCAACTTGATTTTGTTCATAGAGATGATCAAGCACTTGTGGCTAAGAACTCCACCTCAAACATAGTTGTGGCATCGAGACTTGGTCATGTAAGTTTCAAGTATCTTAGACACTTCACTAGTGTAATATGGTACATGGGCTACCATCTCTTCAGAAGGATACAGACAAGTGTCCTCACTACCTTGCAGGAAACAACACAGAGCTTCATTCTAGAAAAGTACATTTTGAGCTCATGGAAAACTTGACCTGGTTCATACCGATCTTTGCGGTCCGATGCAACCAAGTCATTCTAGGTTCCAATACTTCATGCTTTGTGTTGATGACTATTCAAGAAAAATGTGGATTTTTGTCTTCGCAAGAAAAGTGAAGCTTTTGAAACTTTCAAGAAGTTCAAAGTAGTAGTTGAGAATGAAACTGGTCATCACATTAGAACTCTCCACTCAGATCGAGGGGGAATTCACTAGTAATGAGTTCAAAGACTACCTACAAACTCATGGGATTCATCAAAAATGCCTCCTCCACACACACCACAACAAAATGGTGTTGTTGAGAGAAGAAATCATACTATCATGGAAATGGTGTGATGCATGATCGATGACTCTAGACTTGCAAAGACATTCTAGGCAAAAAAAAAGACACAAAGTGTATTTGTTGAACAGAGTGCCCATAGTTGCTCTTGATAGAGTAACACCACAAGAAGCATGGTCAAAATGGAAACCATCTATTGCACACCTTAGAGTATTTAGGTGCAAAGCAAGCATGCACATACCCAAGCATAATAGAAAGAAATTGGACATGAAGTCACAGAAACTCATCTTCATTGGGTACAGTGAAGAGACTCTTGGGTATAAATTAATGGATCCTAAGACCAGAAAATTCTACACCAAAGCAGAGATGTTGAGTTTTTTGAGAAGAAGGAAGCAGAGACTCCTCCTCCAAACTCACCAGATGTAGATTTTTCACCAGTTGTAAAAATTGAAGCTGATGTTCCCTCAGAAGATGAAAGTGATGATGGGGATGATGGTGTTGATCAGATAGAACCACGACCCATGGGAACAGTTCAGCATATGCCTAAGTGGTGTACTAGCACATTACGAGATGCAAGAATGGATGCTCCACCGGATACATCCACCCTGGACCACGGACTCACAGTAAAGCAAGAGAAGAAGTTAACTTTTCTTTGATGAGTAGAGTTATTGAATATGATGAGCCCTCTATAGTCAGAAGCCCTACAGTCAAAATCTTGGAAAGATGCCATGGATTCTGAATATCAATCAATGATGAAGAATAACACTTGGCAGCTTTTCGATCTTCCACTGGGAAGAAACCCATTAGATGTAGATGGATATTTAAAACAAAGTACAAAGCAAATGGGATAGTGGACAAGTATAAAGCAAGACTTGTAGTAAAGGGGTATGCACAAAAAGAAGGCATTGACTATGAGGAGACATTTTCTCCCACAACTAAGATCAAAATGATCAGATGATCTTTTCTCTAGCTACATAGTTTGGATGGAAAGTCCACCAAATGGATGTAAAAGTGCCTTCCTAAATGGAGATTTATAAGAAGAAGTCTACATGACTCAACTTGAGGGATATGTAGTACTGGACAAGAAGAAAAGGTATGTAGACTTAGGAAATCTCTGTATGGCCTCAAACAGGCACCCCGGGCATGGTACATCAAGATTGATGAGCATCTCGTACAACATGGATTTGTTAGAAATCCATACGATCCCAATCTTTACCTCAAAAAGAAAGGGGGAGATTGTGATTGTTGTTGTCTATGTTGATGATCTAGTCATCACTAGCAGTTCAGTGAGGATGATCGATGCAATGAAGAAATATCTTAATCGATCATTTGACATGACCGATCTCGGGTTGATGCATTATTGTCTTGGATTGGAAGTATGACGAGAAAAGAGAATCACATTTTTGTTTCTTAGATGAAATATACCAAGACTACGCTCAAGAAATTCAGGATGATGGATTGCACACCTATTACTACACCTATGGAGAATAGATTACAATTATCTCATTCAGATCCATCTCCTGAGGTAAGTGCCACTCTCTATCGGTAGTTGATCGGGAGTCTCATTTACCTACCTACACTAGACCAGATATCAACTTTGTAGTGAGCTATCTATCCAAGTTCATGTAGGAACCCAAAGTTTTCATTGGAAAGCAAGAAAGGTGCATCTTGAGATATCTCAAAGGATCAATGGATCTTGGTCTAGAATACAAGAAGAATGACAACTTCTTCTTGAATGGATATTCAGATTTAGATCATGCAAGTAACATTGATGATAGAAAATCCACTTCTGGATTTGTATTCTTTATGGGATCTGGACCAATATCATGGGGAAGCAAGAAACAACACTTCGTTTCTCACTCTTCCATAGAATCCAAGTATCGTTCTATAGGAGAAGCTATCTGTGAAGCGATTTGGCTACGTCACGCATACTAGAAGGACTTGGAATACCACAGGAAAAACCGACCACCATGTATGTTGACAATGAAGGTGTTCTCAAACTTGTTTCGCAATCCATTTTTTCATGAGATAACAAAGCACATTGAAGTACAAGTTCATTTCATACACGAACATGTGTTGAAGCACAACATCCAGCTTCAATTTTGTCCAACAGCTGAACAACGAGCAGATATCTTCACAAAGTCACTTGCACGTGACAAGTTTGAGTTGTTCAGAGAGTTCCTCTCCTCATCTCTTGAGACAATGCACAATTAAGGGGGGGAATGTTAGGTTAATTAATTATGCATAATATAAATTAATTATTTAATTAATTTTATTAATTAAATAATGTTGTTATATGGTTATATTATAAACCATATTATTATTTTATTCAAAACATTATGGATGTTGTTATATATTGTTTTAATAGTATTATTGTTGTGCTTCCTGGATGTGATTTGGAAGCTACTGTATTTTAATTTGGTTGTTGCATTGTTGCAACTCTCTTTTGTTTGTATCCCAGCTATCCAATATGTATAAATATTGTAGCCTGCACTATTGTAAATGGTTGATTCAACTTTCATCCTGTTCTACAAATTTAAGACTCAAAATATGAACTTCATAACAAGGATACTGAATTAGTGAGTATAAAAATGGTCTAGCTCTTACAAAGCAAGAGACTAGTGAAAAATACCTTAGTATTTTGGAATTGACTATTTTTTTCAAATATCATAAAAAAATAACAATGAAAATAAAGACAACATTTCTAATCTATAGGAGAACTTCAAGAAGTAAAAATTTGAGTGTCTTTATCTATTAAAGTGTAAATACCTCCTCTAGTCATTATAATAGAAAATGATGAGAAAAACATCTTGAATCATGAGAAAATTATGAAGATTTGGGAAGAAACTAAATCACAGGTGAAAATTCTAAGAAGAGAACTGAAAAAGGCCCAACAGGAAAATCAAGAATTAGTAGAAGGATTATCTCTTTCTTGTCAGTATGGAGAAGCATTGGCGAAAGATGTTAAAACCATCTCGCAATCTATCATTTGTTTCTAAAAGAACAATATTGCATGTGGAAAATGTCAAGAATTTACCAAAAATTACCTCATGAGCTAGAAATCTGAAGTACAATTCTTGAAAGCATACTTTACTAAAACAATAGAGGAATAAAATCAATTATGTGATTTCTTCTTGCATGGTTACCTTTTTGGGCACATAATTGGTTTTATGATAAATTTATACATTGGAGAGGTACAATTAAGAGATTTTATATCTCTTTATCAAAACCAAATCCTATGGAGGAAGGAACAACAAGCTTTCACCAGTTTAGAGACAAGCACCGAATTACTCATGAGGTCTAAGTTCCCCAAGCCCAAATATTTTATTATAAAATTTTGTCAGTTAATATACAATGGAAATGTAAGAGAACAATATTTTTTAGATGAAAGGTGTAATTTCCGACTTTCAACATTTTTACACAAGAAATTCATTGTTGCATTTGCAACTTATATGATGAGATGGGATTCTATGGAGTTTTACATGATGAGAAGAGAAGTTATTTCCCTTACTGATCTAACATGGATAGTTGGAAGAACATAATCCATGATGCAATTCATGAGATAATTTGGGAAAGAATGGATATGAATGAGGTATAGGCCTCCCATACTCTTATATCCTGCACCAGATTGGAAACATCGAGGAGAGGAATGTTTAGTTCACTTCACTCTATGGGAGGATAAAATTAGAAAACATAAAGGGTACAAAAGTGAGAAAAAAACCTATTTGGCCATTTTATCTTTCTGAGTATGATTTGATGAGACTCCATGATGAAGAAAGAGGATGAATAACTTACAATATTTTGTATCATCCGAGTGCTAGATTCTATTGGATGAGCACTAGAGTTCATTTGATAAGCATCAAAGTGTATTAGTTGAGCACCAAAGTTCATCCAGGAGCACCGGACTCTATCATACTAGCACTAGAGTTCATCTAAGGAGTACTAGAGTCTATCAACCGAGCACCAAATTTATCTTAGGAGCATAAGAGTCTATCAACATGTCTATTTTTGGATGATGTATCATGTAATTTGTAAAATTATATTGAAAATTTGTAGAATATGTATTTCAACTAATGTATATTGTTTTGATACTGTCACTGAGGTAATATCTAACAAAAAATAAGATTTACTAGCCTTGGGGCATGGTCTAAATACTCTTTTTCATTTGATATATTATCTTGTAAATATTTTTTTAACTAATTGATACCTAATATTTGTAAATTGACTCCTATAAAGCACTAAGAAGGGTTCAAACCCTAGGTACCCTATTTTGCAGACAAAGTACAAACAAAAAAAATCTATATTATGTATGGTTTTAGGACTAAAGCTCAGTCTTGTTAGTCTATGTTAGAATAAATTCACCAAAATAAAACTAAACATGTAGAATGAGAAAATGATTGTTGTCTAAGTCTACTCCTTTCACTCTCAATTGTCTTGAAATGCAACTTAAGTGACTACAAAAAATCACTTCCTTTAACAGGCTCATAATTTTCACCATCCTCCAAAAATAAAAACACAGAGGTATAATAATTGAAGAAATTAATACAATCAAATCCACAAATACCAAGGTTTAGTTGACTTCACTCTATGGGAAAGCATAAAAGTAGAAAAATAAAGGGTACAAAACATGAAAAAAACTCTTTGGCCAATATATCTTTCTGAGTATGATTTGATGAAACTCCATGACAAAGAAAGAGAAAAACAATATCTTGCAAAGGGACTTACATGAGTTTGGGTGTGGGGGAGATTATGAGTCCCCAAAATAGCCTTTTTTTCTCTTTTTACCTACATTATGTTCCCAATATTTTGTACAAAAGTTGACATTGTATAAAGCATGCATAAATACTAGTTCAATCTTGAAGTTAAGTTCCACCAACCTAAGATGGGAGTTAACCATATTTGAATTCTATCAACCAAACACCGAAGTTTGTTTGAGGAGTGTCGAGTCTATTAGTCTAGCACCGTGAGTTCATCTAAGGAGCATCGAAGTCTATCAACCGAGCTCTAGAGTTCATTTGAGGAGTGTTTGAGTCTATCACATAAACACCAAAGTCTATCACATAAGTTCCAGATTCAATTAGATCAAAACAATAAGGCTTAAATCTTGGGAGGAATGATCAAAACAAACTTATAGGAAGAGTGGAAAAGCATACATATTTGTCCCCATTATCACCTTCTAACCCAGATTGTCTTTCCAATAGCTTCTTCAACTCTTTTCCAGATGTATTCATATCTTCATCTCCCTCTCCATTACCTTCATCTTCATCCTGCAATATTCAAATATAAATATCACTACTCAATCATAATATCAATACACTAATCAATGTCATTTCACTTATAAATTGGTAAGAAACAAAAATGGTCTAAAACAAAACCAATAAAGATTTATAGTATGTAGGGTTTTAGGACTAAATCTTAGTCTTGTTGGATTGTGTCATAATAAATTCACTAAAATAAAACTAAACCTCGTATACACCTTTGATGTTTGGGCCTGAATTTTAGTGTTTTTTTGTGTTAATTATTTAGTGTTATACACATTTATCAATGGAACCAAAGTGAGCTTGTGATTAGTATTATAAAACAATTTGGGCTTAATCTTGTGCCCACAAGTGAGTTCACAAGCATTTTATTAATGTCAAAATGAGAAAATATCAAAAGGGTGCTTAAATGTTGTTAATTCTTAACATAGAAAGGTATAATAGATGGCCAAAACACATAGTTCAATGACTATACTCCAAAAAGGGAAACTACTAACTAATTACATTATAATAATTTTCTGTAAGTATCTAAATCATTTAGGTGATTAGCAACCAACATATTCTACTTTGAAATCAAACATTGTGGCCGATAAATGTGAAGCCTTGTGTAGCCTCCTATACATCAAGAATTAGAATATTATTTAGTCTCATGATATGTAAAAAAAAGAACATGATCTTAGCTTCATGATATGTAAAAAAATACCACGTGAATGAAACATAACAATTCATAGGTGCATTTTTAAAAATACTACCAAAAATCATTTTAAATGTCAAAGGCATGTTTAATAATTTTAATCAATCTTTAAATATTACTTTTTTAAATTATTAAACTAGTTTGAAATACAATATCAACTTTATATTTATATCCAATAATCACAAAGGGACAAGTCAGTATAAAATTGTTTGCATTTTTATTTGTAATGCTCACTTGATTTGACAACCAAAGTGGATTCGCCATGATTACCATGATTTAACACATCATTAAACTTGGCACATCATTAAAATTGACACATCATTGAACTTTTTTCTGTCATTTTGAACTTTGGGATTTGTTTTGCTTACGCCATATTTTGTGAGGACATATTTCTCATTAAGATGATAATTTAACCGCTAACATCAAAAAAATTCAAAACTTGTTTTTTCCCATACAAAACCCATGAAATCTACATTATTTTCACAACAAATCACTTTTTAAAAAAATTTGTATTTGCACCATATTTTGTGAGGATAGATTTCTTGTCGAGACAGTTGTTTTAACTACTATCGTCAAAAAATGTTTTTTTAAAATTACATATGTTGTTGGCCGACAACATATACTATCAGTTGACAACATATAATGTCGGTTGACAATTGCTACCAACTGAAACCATTATCAAATGATTCACTAAACCATTTGAAACCCATTTCCTTTAGATTCACCTTGATTTCAAATTCTTTGAATTTGTATTTTTGAATCCATCCCTAAATAAAATAATAGTAATAATAGGATAAATTTCAAATTCTTTGCCTTGTATATTTTTGAATACATCCCTAAGCCGGAAAATATTGGTCTCCATGAAAGATGTCATTTTAGTTCCCCTCTGGGACCCTTCCTATTCTATTTTAGTAGTTTTTCATATTCTCCATTGTATAGCTATAAAGTAGCTTGTTTTGAATAAAGAGATAGATCTCCGAGCATACATCTCTCTTATGAAGTTTTCCAATTTGTATTCATTTGAAATTGTAATAAAATTTATTTGTGTTTACAACTCTTTCATTTTGAGTTTGATTGTTATAGCAAATTAAGTACTATTTTTAGTATGTTGTCCACTAGATTGCACCTCAATCCGGATCAGTGGTATCAAAGCTAGGTTCTTTTCACTCTTGCATGTCATAACACATGAGGTCAAAATACCATAACCATGGTGTCCAAACTCATGATCCTTTAGATTAACTTGCCATTTTGAATGACCTCAAGCAATATAAGAAGAAATGGGAGATCTCTTCAAAGAAATGCTTGATGAAGCCCTTAAGAAGAAGAGGAGGGAGATGATGGCACAATTCGTTGATGCCATCTCTTAGGTTATACTTAAAAATGACACCACCTTTGCAACTACACACACATCAAGTAGGACCTTCGTGGGCTTGACACCGTTCAAGGTACAAGTAAATTTTAAAATTATACATTTTGAAGGAAAAATTTATGTTAATGAATTAGATAAATGGCTCGACCAACTAGAATCATATCTTCATGTTATCAATTTTTCTAATGGTGCAAAGATAATGTTTGTACTTCTAAAATTATCTCTATATGCAAAAATGGTGGGAATCATACACCTTGCAAGAGGATGATAATGATTGTATTGAAATTGAAATGAAACCTCCAAAATCATGGGGAAATTTCATTGAGTCCATCGAGAGAAGAATATTATCCAATGAAGACATATAAAGACCACTTCAAGAAACTACACCAATTGCATCAAGGTCATGATCAAATGATGCGGACTAACCCGATGAGTTTCATAACCTATCGGAAAAATGGGTGCACAAGACATCAAGAAGCATCAAATTTTCAAATAATACAACGAGATATGATATTATGATTAGGAAGAGATGGAGTTTATAGACATCAATACTCTCACGAAAGTATATTGATATGTAGTCAAGATTAAAGAAATGTACAAATCTAGGGAAATATAGACACTTCATGTTCCAGAAAGGGAAAGTTAACACCAACCAAGTAAGGAAGGGATACACCACCACAAAGACAAGAAAAGAAGTAGGCATGTAAATAAAAACAACAAAAAACACATATATGGTGTGAAAAGAACAAGATCATGTATCATGACACAAAGGCGTAGAAAGAAAATCCATGACATGACATACGGATGTGGTGTGATAAACACAAGAGCATGTACCATGACATAAAGACATGTCAATTTGTCGACAAAACTTTTCTAATAGAGTCATCACAGCTAGATGCAAGAGAAATATCCCATTTTCCCGTGTTTTTGCAAGGTTAAAAATTCAAATTAAAACCATGACAACCAAACCCAAGTGTCAAAACTTGCTTGAAAAAGAAGCTCCTGAACCCTACCTGCTAAAAATAGAAAGTTTTTTGTAGAAACTTTCTATTGTATTAATTTTATCTCATCTTGTTGATTTTTGCAAGCATGAAGTTCAAGTTTGTTGGTCTAGATCCCATTTCAACCCTGACATCATAATATCTAGATGTGGGTGACAATGATGTTGCTCATATGGACTTAGAATATTTGAAGAATCGAATGCTTAGAGGCCTCGTGGAACCATCGGAAGAATTTTTTTCATGAGTGAATTATATGTTGTAGGAGGTCACCCCATATATGTTCGAGCACAAAATTGGTGTTATCATCTTTGCCCAACACTATGAGCTAGAGTCAAGAATCATAAGGGAAAATGACAACTCAATACTTGTAGTGCTCACTCCAAAAGGAATTTCATAGTATCTGCAAATCATGATAAACAATAATATGGTCATCATCATGAAGGAATTTACATCACGTGAAAGGTTGAAAACTAAATATTACCTCCAAGGCCTCGTACTATGTGCATGGTTGAAACAAGTAAGGAATCCTTCTCATGTAGCTAATACTTTTTCTAGACATGAATTTCATGACGGATTTTCAGATGCAATCATCCTACTAAGCAGGGTAATGGGAGAAGAGGCCACGAAGGATTTTCAAGATTAAATGGTGTAACTCATCATTATTATAATTGAGGGTAAACATATGATTGATTGTGGATAGATAATCAATGATAATGTTCACCATTATTTGCTTCATTGCAATCACTAGGAAATTCATAATGATATCATACTTGGTATATGCTCTCGCGAGTACGAGATCATTAAAAGGCATGACTCTCACACAAAATGTTTCTCAAAAGGCTTCCATTTTTGAAAGGTGCCCACAACTTACCCTGAAGGAGAGAAACCGTCATTTTCCAAGGGTGGATGACACATTCACCATGTTTATCATATGGTTTTGGAAGGAAATCTAGAGTTCATATTGTCTCCTTAAGATGCATCATTGATCGAGAGATACATGCCTAATTTCACTCGCTTTATACCTTCTCTTACATCAAAGTCTCAAAGTTTGACCTCGTTAGTCATAGGCTTTCAAGATACCTCATTGATAAGATTGTGATGTTTAAGATTTACATGGAACTTTCTCGTGTTAGTGGAAAACTTAAGAACTCGGAAAAGAAAAGTGTGTCTTTTCCTATCTCTCTGGGAATTTTCTCATGCAAGACTATTATTGATGCTTCAAATCTCAAAGCTTCATTTTATCCTTTTAATCTCTTCTCATACACACCAAGGGAAAATTTTGACATCTGAAGCAACCTTGAAATTTTCCATCTTCCTAATTTACACCATGTTCCACGAATCGAGGATTATTGCGTGAATTTCTTTGATAATTTTGAGGTTAGAAAGAGTGGCCACATGAGAATGATAGTCAGATAGATGAGAAATTTCAAATTTATTGGTTCAAGGATGGAGTTGAAGATCATGGAATTGAATTGTATGATCTTGAGTATCAAGCGGTGAAGGCTTTTCCCTTACCACATGTCTCATGGAGTATTAGAAAATCGGGGATATCAATGAATGAAATGAGAGGGTAATTTGGATATCCAAGGATTGGTTCAAGAAGAAGAAGGTTGCACTCATTGAATCAAGAGGTATCTAGACTCTCATAAGGCAACCATCTCATCACTCAACTTCTAAGGCAACTGAAAAACTCAAGCTCTACTCACTCAAGAGAGATCTCAAAAGAAAGTTAGTGGAATCTAAGGTCCCGCACTACATGAGGTTGCACAAGAAGGCAAAAGAAACCCAAGATCCTGTAAAAATTTTGGAACAAGGAGAAATTGATGCATCTCACCCATGAATCCATCGAGGGTCTCTAAGTATCTCCTCCTCTCAGTAGCTGTACTAACTCAATCAATACACGATGCACTCTCTCACTCAAAGCCAAAAATAGCCATCATGCCTAGTGTTGAGCCTGAAACAATTGAAATATTCCCATGGGTGTAGGAGATGATTGGAAGAGAGACTTGCACGGTTTAACAAGTGGTGGTTTTAGATTTTCAAGCCATATCCATGATGGTGAAAATAAAGAAAGGAAAGAAAGCTCAAGTTGTTTCCCGCTTCTTCTGGTGCTTCAGAAATCAAGACGTGGAGATATCTCGACTAAAGTAGTAAATACCAATGGGGAGATGAATCCATCGACAAAGATATGACCACCATTCCTTTGGGGCCGGTAACACATGAGGGAGATGCCCACTTGTTCAAAGAATCTTCCACTCACCTTCTTGCGAGAAATGAGGAGTATAAGGAGAAAATTGAACAGGAAGATCACGTAAGAACCCTCACCTCATATATGCAAACCTTCATGGATCCAAATGTAATTTTATCTCTCCCAGTTGAGGAAGTTATTCTCATTAGTATATTTGATTATAAATCTATCAAAAATACATAAGGCTTCACAATGCAAGGAAGGGAAAATGACAAGTGGGTGAGCAAGATTCTTGAGAAAGGTAGGACCTTGCTTCCTAAAATTCTCTCATTATTTGAATATATGATTAAAACTTACAAAAAGGTAAGGATGGCCAAAGATGAAATTGAAAAATAAAAATAGCATTGGGATCCAGTGTTTCCATTAGCACCGTAAATCAAAATCGGTAAAATCAACTCTTCCATACTTGGTGAGGAGAAATGCATTTAGCTCGCATCATCGAAGACTCGTATGGTTTGGTTAAAAATATTGTTGCATAATATGAAATGATAAATAGTTCTCTTAATGAGTTGGACTCATGAAATGAGTGTATTTTAAAAATGCATGAAGATGTTAATGTGGAAGTACAAAAACTTGGGGTACTGCGGTGAACGAGAACACTTTAGCAAACAATGTTGGAAACACAAGAATTGAGAGGAGAGGGGTGAATCAATCCTTATTTAAATTTTAAAACCAAATTCAAGTATCAAAAAGGCATTCAATATTAATAATGAGGAAAAACAACATTTAATCATGATCAAATAACAAGCAAGAACACATGAAGACCATATTTAATGTGGGAAACCCTTAAAGGAGAAAAACCCACTGAAATCAATGCACTACTTGGAAAAATTTCCTATGAAAAATTACAAAGATTTCAATTTTTTGAGAACCCACTCAACTTGAAGCACCCACTCCAAAATTTATCCAAGCACCCACTTGACCTTTAGCAAGCTCCTACTTGCATGGAAGAAACAACTCCCAAGAATTCAGTCAAGCACCCACTTAACCTTTACAAGATCCAACTTGTAAGGAAGCTCCAACTCCCTATTTTTCTAAGAAAAAACTTAGAATTTTCAGAGTTTTGATCACCTTCATCTAGTTTTCTAATACAACAAATTGTGATCTCTTATTCAACTCCTATTCTCTCTTCATCTCCCTTCTTCACTCACCTTGATTCAACTGTCTTCTCTTCACTTCATACTGCTGCAAGAACATACTTCAATGGCCTCTTTCATATATACGTTTTGTCCCTTATTCAAACATGACTAATCTCATCTTTATACTCTCTCAATTCATGATGCTCATTAGATCATATCTCACCTAATGCTTCCTTCAAGACATCTCCTTTTACATGCTCATTTTCCCTCACTCATACAAGGATGAACCTCCTATTATGAAAATATCCAAAAGCTATTTTTCATGTTCTTTTAGTCACCTTTATATGTGAGAGTGAATTAATCTAACACATTTTCTACTTCATCTACAAAATCTTTCATCTTCTCACCTATTCAACTCATGTAAGTTGTGTATGACCTCATCAAAACTACCAAAATGTAATCATTACTTCGCAGTGTGTGAGCTGCAAGTAAAGACCTTTCAAAATATTTTCATGGAATTTATAACTCTTAAGAAGGACTGTAAAACCTTCCTAAACTTGTTGCACATCTGAAACAACTGATGACCTTGCATATTCAGTTTGAAATTTGAATTTTAAACTGTCATGTTCCATTTTTGTATTCTCCTCAACTTTGGAATATTTTTCCTCTAGCTAATAAAACTAATGCCAAGTGATAAGGAGTGTAAGAGAACATTACTAAACTCTTTTCATTACACTATAAATCCTTGACATCCTCTCCAACTTGCCATTTTTTCAACACGCCTCCATTAGAGCTTATATACTCCGCTAGGTGCATGATGTTCATAAACCAAGATTCAACTTGCATGCATATACTCACTAAAATATTCAAATCATCAAATAGAAATAGGATGGAACACAATTTAGGATGTCTAGAATATCATCATCTACTTGGATTTTACAAGTCAGGACATGAGGACTTCATTTCATTTCTTCTTCTCAGTTGGGTTTATACACAGTCATGCCAACTCAAAAACTAGTCATAATATTTCTTCATTTATACTAGTGTATGATCTTTCATAACCTCTTGATGGTTGGAGCATGTTGTACATGACCTGTGTCCTAGACCAGCTCAATCACCTTCATTCTCACCAGAAATCTTAATTAGGAAAATGTCTTAATGGAGGTGTAAACACATAAGATTAGTCTTCAAAAAATGAGTTGGTTCACCCATCAAACCACTTGATCATAGCTCATAGGGAACCGTACATACCCAAAATTGTAGGGTACTACTCCATCTAACAACATTACACGTGCCCCAATGATTATACAAAGTCTCCTCGTAAGGTGTTCGGGATTCAAAAATCTCTCCAAGTGTACATTAACATCTCGCATGCCTCGCTTAGCCTCTGTGTGCTTTTTTTTTTTCCCTTCCCCTCTTTTCCTTGCTTTTTGGTCTTCAGTGATGAAACCACCGCCCTACTTGGGCAGCGGTCTCGTGACCACCGCCCAAGTAGGGCGGTGGTCTTGTAACCGCCACCCTACTCAGGGCGGCGGTCCTTCACGTGTTTTTCTAGAACGTTCCTTTTATTGCAAATTGCATAAAATTTCAACGTTTACCAGCTTTTTTCACCGCCTTTGCTCGTATTTATGATTTTGGTTCCATGGAATAGTGTTTTTCCATTGTTTATTGTAAAGGAGTTCAATTTGGATTTCACCTTTGGGTAAATGGGAATTCTATAAATAATTGGTTTGTGCTCAAGCAAATGGCCCCTCAAAAATTGCCTCTCATCTTCTCATTTCATAGTTTTAGTCTTTCAGTTCTTAGGAATTCATAGTTTTCAGTTGTTGCATGCATAGTTAGTGTTGTTTTGCTATTTAGAAGCCACATAATCTTCTTGTGCTAGTGTTATTATTGTTTCATATAATCAATTGAGATAGGATAGTTTCATTTTTAGTCTGAAGCCATTAGAGTTGCAGGTTTTGTTTGTCAAGAAGAATAGTCTCAGGTTCTAGATGTTTTGTGTTACATGACTCGCAATAAATCCCGCTAGGAATTGCATAAGCCAAGCTCTGTTCTCTTGTGCTATCCCTCTCCTACTCGCATTGTATTCAATCTGCACCCAAAGCTGCCATTGTTCCAATACATACTTCTGTTGATGCTAGCATTACACACTTTTCTGGATTCACGTGAGCACGAAGGAACAAGGAGACCACACTAAGGGGAAAAAGCCACACACAATCGGATTTGCCACTATTCTACAAAATCCAGGTTCAAGCTTTTAAAGTTCTAGTTAAAATGTATCAAATAGAATAGTGAATCATTTCATTTCAGTTAATCTCACTTTCGATATTACCGGGGAAGCTATGGGGATTGATAGTTTCTAAGAAACTATGATTCATTCCTCACTTCTGAGGTAGGATCGAGAGTCTTTCAAATAGATTAGATCAGTTATTTCGTTATTTAGAATAGATTTACAACTGCACAGGAAAGTAGCTATACTCAGCTGCCTTGTTTGTTTTAAATTTTGTGATTAGTTTAGTTGTCAATTGCTAGATATTTTAAATAATTACTCTTTCAATTTCATTCAAATAGTTCATCAAAAACACAAAAATAGAGAAGTTATATATGTTGTAGATATACTTTACATAGTGAGTTTTACTTTGCTTCAGTTAGATTTACATTGTTTCTTTTGTATGACAATCACGAGACCTAGGGAGCCCAGAGAATACATATTCGATCCAATCGTGCCTCAACCCGACTTTGTTGCAGGAATAACTGACATAGACAAAAATATCAGAATTTAGGTCTTTCGAACGACAATAGACCTACAAGAAATTAGCTCACAGTTAAGAGGATTAAACATAGAAGACGACAAAGCGCATACATTTTGGTCAAAATAGCCAAACTACAGATTACCCTAGATAAATATCCACATGACTGTAGAAGGGCTTGAAAAGAGCAAACGTTTGGTTATGATCCTTTGGTCCCACAGCCAGACGCAGGAGACATTCTAACCGACATAGACACTAGCTTAAGAATTCAAGTTGCTAGAACGCCTATAAGATACTCTGAGAAGATTGCACAACTGTTAGTTCTAAATATAGAGGCCGAAAAGGCATACGACTACTAGATACTAGGGGTTAGGGATTGATTCCGCACATGACCATAGGAGGTCCACAACAACCACGAATCTATGGTTGTGATCCACAGGTCCCATAACCCAACGGGCCCACGAGACAATCAGACGTTGATGTTGGTTTATGCACATTAGTATTTAGATCCACTCCACTTCCACCAATCATCATCGCACAACTATCCTCACTAGACATAGTAGCTAATCAAGCTAAGGATTTCTGGACTAGACTAGGGAATCGCCCATAGAACCCACCATCAGTTCGTCATTCATTTTGATGACCCTGTTGAGAGACATATACGAAGCACCCACAAGTTATCTTCCACATATCCCACAACCTATAGATCGAATCATGCCAGAGCTCGATATTGATTGGAGCCTTCGAGCAGTCATCCTCACCGACCGATCTATCATGCTAGTTCAAGTTAGGAGGGCCTTCTTTACCTTAGATTCACAGATTCCATTAGTGCGCATCGAAGACATAAGATTTCCTAATTAGTTTGTCCATACCCCACGTATATTTCATCCCCACCGGCTATCTCGGCATGACCTCGGGAGGTCGGGTGTAAGGAAGAGTTACTTGTAGATTCCCATGCTCGCTTGTCACTTTTCCATCATACAAAATTGGTGAACCCGACGTGAAAGAAACAATTCTTCCTCTTTTTATTTTTCACTTCTTCCATCCACCTTTGCTCTTTCCCATTATTCTACGGTATTCATATACCCCGAATATGTCGGGATTTGATGCATATGGCAAACCTCTCCTAGGTCTTGAGGCATACTATGATCAACTGAATAGACAGCCATCACCCTTGCTCTCAGCATGGGGTGACAACTATTCAACTAACCGATTGTCAACACAAACTCCTCCTCCAAGGACTAGATATAGTTCTTCTTTCCAAATAGAGGAGTTGGATCAGCTCGCTCAAACGCAACAACCAGAGCCTTCAGGCTCGAACAACATGATGTTTACAAGAGAATCTGGTTCATCTCCTTAGGTGTTGCTTAGACCGCAAATTAGTAGACAATCAGATCCATATCTATTTTTAGATGATGAACATTTAACGCGTTATGCTAGGAGTGAACAACGCTCTCAGAGTATGTACCTACCTATAGGAAGTTTACAAACACAACCCGAGTTCTCTTTTCAAGAAAACACCTCCATGCCACTACCTATAGGAAATGCCCTTAGTGAAACTTGGTAGGGCACCGATCAATTCATAGCTAGATACCATATGCCTATACAACCTCAAAGTATACAACACACACCACTAAGGCAAAATACTGTGACTTCACCAAATGAAGTCATCTCAACTTTAGTAGAAAAAGTTAGAGGGTTAGAACTTGCTCAAGCAAGTCAAAATTCTCAATTCATGCAGTAGGAAATTCCAATCCTCCACATCATCCTAGCCAAGTAGACCTCCTCATAGGAATAGGCACATTGGGCATGCCTCCTCAGTATTCACAACAATTTCCAACTAGGACTTGCATTCTCAAACGCCACTCCAGTGGAGAATATGATACCTCCTAGTCTAGTACAAAATAATCCATTTCTGGGCAATACTCCTCCATATTTAAACACATATTCCAAGTCACCACAAGGAGATATGTTCTCTTCTCCCGGCATGTTCACTCAACCACAGGGATTTCCTTATGTCCCTACAAATGCATACGCTACACCATATCAACAACCCATTCCACCTCCACCCCCTCAGCAAACACCATCGATGGTCGAAACCTATGCGATAGGAACTTATTCAGAATATTTGAAAGAACCCTTAGACTTCACCATACGAAGCGTCATGCTTCCAAGACCTCTTCCCGATTTACCCAAATATAAAGGGGAAGGAGACCCGAATGCACACATTAAGGCCTATGCCACAGCCATTCGAGAACTGCTCCCCTAGGATGGAGTTGTTGCTAAAATATTTCCCAAAACCTTAGAGGGTATCGCCCTCGATTGGTATTATAGAATACCTGAAGCCTCAATACATTCATTTAAACAACTCATTTCAGATTTCATCAAGGCATTCGACATGAAAAAATTGTTGAGAACAAGAATCAGGGAATTCTTGCATATCAAACAAGAACATAATGAATTTATTGCTCATTTCATCCAAAGATGGCGTACAGTCCTCTATTCTTCAGCAAGCGCTCCAAACATGGACCAGATGGAACTATGTGATTTATTCCTTCATTCTCTCAGTAGAGAGGTAAAGGAAGAAGTCCAGAAGTTCCCACTAAGAACTTATGATGAGGTGCTCGAGAGTGCCCTCCGAATAGATCAAGCTGCAATAGATAGCGGTCGGAAGACGTATGAAATAAATGGGAGGTTAATCATCCCCAACCAAAATACTACAACTTATCCTACTACCACAAACGTCAATCAAAGACCTAAAATCCTTAACAAAAATTGTGGCATAACAACAGATGGAGTAACTGACCAAGCAAAAAAAGCAAATGTTGTAAATACTCCACCACCGATTAATAATCAATGAAACAACAACTTTACCCCGACAATCAACTCGGTGGATTTTAATCATCCACAACAACAACAAAAGGCGGATCTGATACACGGTCCAAGTCAAAATTCAACTCGTATATCAAAAACAAAACCAAAACCAAAGACAACAAACACAAAACTTTAATAGTCAATGGTTTAATCAAAGTTTTTGATCACAATACGTGCCAACCCAACAACCTAGGAATTACAATCCCAACTCATATTGTGGTTTCCAAAGTTCGAGGTCATGACATCAGAACTTGCCATGATTACATTAAATTTATGCAACGTTTTCCAGAAGAACAAAGACAACTTTTCATAGATATGTTCTTAGCAGATCCTGCATCACTTATGCCAAATACTTTCACGGGAGTAGTCTCCCCTCAAAATTCTCCCCTCAAGATCTTCAATGACCCGCTCCCAAATCATGATAAATTAAATACAAAAGGGACGAAAAAGGGTGCAATAATAGGAAACAATGATCATGAAGCCTTGATTTCGCTAAATCCACCTGTCGCACCGCAATTAGGAAATCAACTATGACCCAAGATAGTCAGTTTAGTGGAGTTAGACACTGAGCTACACGTGGAAGCCGTAACAAGGACACGAGAGTATTCCTCTCAACCAAATCCAAGTTACCCACTAGAGACAAATAACATTCAACAACCATTAGTCAAACCCGTAGGCGCTTTATGATTTAATTAATGACCTAACAAAGACCTTCTTCCACATCTCCTTTTTGGACTTATTGAAGAATTCTCCTACCCATAGGGCCACTCTTTTAGAAGCATTAGGTTTAGGTCATTTAATTAACATCACTCCACCTCCCAAGACACAGGTAAACCATATAGACTTTGATATCCACCCTCCGGGCAGCCGGATAGGGATACCGAGTTTATATTCGACATAAGAAAAATGCCAACAGATGCTGAGATTACATGTAGAGGTGATCCAACCTTACATTTACAAGTGTGGGTTTATAACAATTATGTTAAACGTGCAATGGTTGACAATGGGGCAATAATTAACATATTCCCTTCTCTTTCCTTCAAAAGCTAGGGTATGGAGAAACAAATTGTTCCACGACTTGGAATACGCTAAGAGGCTATGATAGCCTTAAAGCCACTTCGATTGGAACTATAATACTACCAGTCACCTTAGGACCCAAAACAATCCTCATTGAGTTTTATATTATAGATTGGGAAACCAACTATAATATGATCCTCGGCACAGACCATGGATACACCGTATGAAGGCAATCCCTTCTACGTTATTCCAAGAAATAAGATTCTTACACTTAGGAAAGATATTCATGGAAAAAGGTGATCCAAAACCATTTGATATACACCCAAAGGATCCAAGAAAAGGCCAGTGTTCACTCGAGTTTGAACTCCCAACAAACCAACTTAACAAACCAACTAATGCAAAACCAGAAGAAAAGTTTCTGATACCTACAACGGAGTTAGAAGTTACGAATCTAGTCAAGAATATCCTAGCCCTCAAGGATGAGGCTAACATTGTAGAAACAATATCATTAGGAACTACTGCAAAATTTTCGAATTGCTAGAACAGGATCTACCAATTTTCCTGCCATTTGATAATGTAGGTATGGGATGTACCCTAGGAGTTGGTTCTCTTCCAGCAGAGGAACTCTGCATGGTAGAAGTAACCAAAGCGAGAAAAAGTGGACGTAGCAAATGTCCCAACACCCATCTTCCCAAGTAATATTTGACTCTCCATTTCGATGGAGCTAGATGTCATTATGGGGTCAGGGCAGTGTGATCTTTACTTCTCCCGAGGGAAAGATCTTACTGTTCTCCTTTAAACTAAATTTCAAATGTACAAACAACAGAGCCGAGTACGAAGCCCTCCTCCTTGGCCTCATCATAGCTAAAAGTCTTAGTGTTAATGACATCGTGTGTTAGGAGACTCTCAATTAGTGAAGCAAACCAAGTCTCTCGAGGTGTATGAGACTAGAGCTAAATATTTAGAGCTCTACAAAATAGTAGTATTAGATATGAGAAAAGAATTTGACTTCATATCAATTGAAGCAATCCCACGAGAACAAAATCTTCTTGTAGATTCAATAGCAACCTCGCTTCACATTTCACTTCAAACAATGAGTTAAAAGACACCCGTTTCATGGTATCCCTTCGTTCAACCATTAGTAAAGAAAATTTCAAACCCTCTTTTAACAAACATCACCGAGAATACATCTACTATCTTAGATCACATTGACAAAGTGATAGAACCACTCTTGATTATTTAAATGCCTATGCAGAGTTACATCTCACCCATCACGTGGTAGATTTGTCCTTAATCCCACATTTGTCTTCTTACTTTGGAAACCCCATGGTAGATCCCCCACAAAAGGTGCTCGACATAGATGAGGTAGAGAATGGAGAAGATCTCGAACTACCTCTAACCCCTTTGAGTTTGAAGAAGGTAACACTTCTTTAATCGAAGAACCAATTGATATTAACATCGAACGAAGGAAGAATCAAGATCTTAAAACTAGGATCTTCACTAACTCCAGAAGAGAAAGAAATACACACTCGAATCCTCAAAGAACATCAAAAGGCTTTTGCATTTAATTATAAAGAAATGATGGGAATTGCACCACACATCACGGTACATAACCTTGTCACCAAATCAGATGCAAAGCCAATTAAACAAAAATCGAGACCAATGAAACCCAAGGTAGCTCTCATGGTAAAGGAAGAAGTAATGAAACTTCTCCAAGTAGGGTTCATCAAACCGGTTGATTACTCTCAGTGGGTATCTAATATTGTCCCCGTTCTAAAAAGAATGGGAAGATACACATCTACATAGACTTCCGAGACATTAACAAGGCATGTCCCAAGGATGACTTCCCATTACCATCCATTGATGTCATTGTTGACGTAACAACTTGTTGGTCGTCAAATAGGACTTTTAAGAAGAGCAACAGTTAGGGGACAAGAAGTCCCTCCTCTTTAATGGGAGAGGTTCCCTTATTCTCAAAACAAATTTACAAATGTACAGGACATGATTTGTTGGTTAAACTTGGATACCACGAAAGTGTTTTCTATGAAGGTCATCAATTACAAAAGGACTGAGGAAATGAGAGCATAGAAAAGAGCAGAAAGGCAAACATACAGAATTATAGATATCAGAGTAATTCTTTATGTATGCGAAGTCACCGTGAATTGAAAACAAGATCATTCGTATAGAACAAGTAAGATGGAATTTAAAGACACAAAGTTCTGTAAATAACATCTACCAGAACGCAAAGTTTCTTAACGTAACACAGATTCATTAATCAAGGACACAAAGTTCCTTCTTGGTTATACAAGATCACCGAGCTTGCAAAGTTGAAGAGTATGCAATCGATGAGACTAACGAATTTGAGATAAATGATCTTCACAAAGAAAACAAATGAAAGCTTAGAATGCACAGGAGATCGGATAGACAAAGAAAGGAAAGTCCTTCTGTATTGATTTCTCTATAATCTATTTACACTTTCAGAAAATATGCCAAGTTCTTCCTCCTTTCAAAATGGCGCAAAGAAGGCCATTATATAGCTTACAATTCGGTTACTCTTCGTAACCGTTTCTTTTAACTAACGGATAGTCAAGGACCGCCAATCGCAATACCTTAACTAATTACAAGGAATACGAAAGGAATAGGAAGAAGAGAAAAGAATGAAGAAGGAGACAGGTGGACAGTCACTGAGAGGGACCCACCGTCTTCGGAAACCGCTGCTTGAATTTTCTTCCACGTATCAGCTATGTCCTTGCCACGAGGGACACACCAGAATTTTCATCTTGAGGATGACAATGAATATCTTTGAAAACTGATGTAACCAGCGTCTTGAGAGCTTCGTCCTTCTGCCAGCTGTCCTTGAAATTTGATCTTCGGATTGATAGCATCAGAGCCGCAACTTAAATTCATATTTTAGCATATTCGGGTCGAGCGGGAAAAACTAAGTATGAATTGCATTAGGTTCACTTGGGACATGTGAGACGCGAATGCGCGAAACACGCGGCTCGGCCGATTCGGGTGAAACAGGGAGAAGACGCACAAATGCATTTTGGGACATTTGGGACGAAAACGCGCGAAGGACGCGGTTCGGGTGTTTCGGCCGA
Source organism: Taxus wallichiana var. yunnanensis (assembly GCA_018340775.1). Lineage (NCBI taxonomy): Eukaryota > Viridiplantae > Streptophyta > Pinopsida > Cupressales > Taxaceae > Taxus > Taxus wallichiana. The sequence continues at coordinate 418,071,154 of CM031237.1, forward strand.
AATTGGAACAGTTTGCATTTTTTGATTTGGGACAAAGAGCTCTGAGGTACGCGACTCGGGAGTTTCGGCCGATCGGGGAACAGAGAGCAATTTGGAACTCGGGACAGTTGGGACAAAATTGCGCGAAGGACGCGGTTCGGGTGAATCGGCCGAAAATGGAACAGTTTGCCCGATTAACTTTGGGACATTTGGGACATGAAAGCGCGGTTCGGGCGAATCGGCCGAAAATGGAACAAAAGGCCCGTTTGAACTTGGGACATTTGAGATAAAAAGTTCCGGAGTACGCGACTCGGCAGGTTCGGGCGAAAATGGAACAACTCGCACTTTTTGATTTGGGACATTTGGAACAAGAAAGTGCGAAGTACGCGGTTCGGGTGATTCGGCCGAAATTGAAACAACTTGCACAATAATTTTTGGGACAAAAGTTACGACGGCCCGAAAATGGAACAACTTCGGGATTTCGGCCGATCGGGAAGAATGCACTTTCGTACTTGGGACAAAGGGACAAAAATGTCCGACAGGCCGAAATACATACAAAATGACCCGAAACACAGATTTTCTCAATTTTCACGACTTAGGCACTTTAGAGGAAAACACTCATAACTCAAAATTTTGAAATTTTACTTTCATTAGGGCAGGGAATTTTGAGTGGACAACAGCTGGCTCCTTCTGGGGATGACTTGGTATAAATTCAAGGAATGAGGCAAGGCAAGAACTTAGACAAACTCGGGAAAGCAGACCAGTGCCTTATCCATTGGGCCACGGAGTCAAAAAGAAACCAACACAGAGGGCAACACACAAAAACAACAGAAGGGAAACACACCAAAACAACAGAAGGAAAACACACCAAAAGCAGAGAAGCAAAAACACTGTACAGAATATACAAGGGACTCCCTAATCACCTAGGACTTGAACAACTTGAGATACTGCCCACTATAAGGAAGTGGGAGAGAAGAACCATCCATGTAATCAAGATAAAAGGAATTCTCACCAGCAAAGTGTCTGATCTTGAAAGGTCCGAGCCACAGGGAATCAAATTTTCCATGGCTGCCACGAGGTTCATGTCTTTTATCCCATAACAGTACGATGTCTCCAACTTGGAAATCTCTGAACCTAGCTTTCTTGTCAAACAGGACCTTTACCTTCTGCTGGTGAACAGATATCCTATCAGCAACCACCAATCTGTCTTCATTCAGCTTGTGCAGGTACATAATTCTCTTGTCCAGGGCATCACTGAAACTAGTATCCTCGATGGCCTTCATTAGATGCAAGGCCGGCAGTTCCACTGTCACTGGCAATTGAGCTTCAACTCCATATACCACTTGAAAAGGAGACATTCCAATAGCTCTCTTTGGTGTAATCCTGTCTGCCCAAAGAGCATCATAGAGCTTCTTGTGCCAGTTTCGCTGAGACTCATTGACTAACTTCCTTATGATAGTCACCAGATTTTTGTTAGTAGATTCTGCCTGCCCATTTCCTTGAGGGTAGTAATCTGAAGAGTGAGCCAAAGAAATACCATACCCATAGCAGAAGTCCATTATCTCAGCTGAAGAGAAATTCGAGGCATTATCTGTTACAATCTTGTTAGGCACACCATACCTTACCAAGATGTTCTCTTTGATGAAGCTGCATACCACTTCAGAAGTAGTGCTCTTGACCGGAATAGCTTCCACCCATTTGGTGAAGTAGTCAGTGGCAGTAAGTACATGAGTGTGACCAGCACTAGAAGCAGGATTGAGTGTACCAATGAAGTCCAAACCCCACTGTTGAAATGGCTCCTCAATCACAACTGGCTTGAGAGGCAAAGAAGCCAATTTAGGTCTTCCCACAAAGGTCTGGCAGGCCTCACATTTATCCACCCACTTGGATGCATCTCTGAACAAAGAAGGCCAGTAGTATCCTCCCCGGAGTATCTTATGAGCTGTAACCGTTGATGAATAGTGCCCTCCACATGCATGATCATGAAAAGCTGAGAGCAACTTTCTCTGCTGTTCCTTGTCTACACACTTCAAAAATCTCCCATCTAAGCCACGCTTGAACAAAGCATTTTCCCATAATACATATTGCGCTGACCTCAATTTAACAGTCCTCTTTTCTTTGGCAGTTAAATGAGAGGGACATTCCCCATAGGTGAGAAAATGGGCGATGTCAGCATACCATTCATCAACTGAACTCAGGAACAGAACAGTAGGAAGGTCAACTTTCTCCTCAAGCAACTCATGTTTGGCTCCTTCAGCAATGAGCTCACAAAGACCTTTTCCACGAACCAGCTTGGTCGGTTTGATATCAATGTCATACTCTTGGACCTTAGCCACCCAGTTCCCTCTCTTGGATCCAAATTCTTGCTGTGTAAGAATTGACTTAACAGTTGTATCTGGAACCAACACCATAGAGTGAGAGTTGAGGATATAGAAACGCATCGCCTTGCGGCTTTGACTACTGCAAAAGCATGCTTCTCCATCATGGTGTATTTTAGCTCATGATTCTTCAGGATATAGCTCATGAAGGCAATTGGTAGCTCATGTTTATCGGAGTCTTCTTGGGTTAAGACAGCAGCCAGGGTATTATCTGTAGCATAGCAATAGATGATGAAATCTTTGCTGAAATCGGGACAGGCCAAAACTGGAGTTTTAGCGATAGCTTTCTTGATACCCTCAAAGGATTCCTTTCCTTCAGAAGACCAACCAAATGTTTGCTTCCCTTTCATCATCTGAGAAATATTCAAAGTTAATTCAGCAAAATCAGGGATGAATCTTCTTAAAAAATTGATCTTACCGAAGAAGGAGTGCACGCCCTTTTTACTGGTTGGGAGAGGAATTTGCTGGATGGCTTGAACTCGTTCAGGATCAATCTTAATACCATCCTTGGAGACAATGTGCCCTAATAGTTTTCCTCTCGTAACATGAAGACATTTTTTTAGGTTCGTAGAGATTCCATGCTCTCTGCATCTCGTGAAATCGTCTCCAGTGATCAAAATGATCCGCTCTTGTCTTGGAAAACACTGTCAGGTCATCAAGGTATATGACAATACACTTCCCTTTCAAGCTTCCAAAAGCCAGATCCATAGCTCTCTGGAAAGTGGCACCAGCATTAATAAGCCCAAAAGGCATTCTCTTGTAGGCAAAGGTACCCCAAGGAGTGGTGAAGGCTGTCTTGTGTTGATCTGCAGTATCAACCTCTACCTGATTGTATCCAGAGAATCCATCAAGCATAGATAACATTTCAGATCCTGTCACTGCTTGCAATATTTGATCCATCATAGGCAAAGGGTAATTATCTTTCAGAGAAGCCTGATTCAGGTTCCTGAAATCAACACAGATGCGGATCTCACCATTTTTCTTCCTGACAGGCACAATATTTGCAATCCATGTTGAATGGTGAATAGGAAAGATAATTTTAGCTTTCAACAACTTCTGTATCTCCTGAAAGATGGTGTCACTACTTTGGGGTTGTATTGTCTTTGTTTCGCTCGCTTGAAAGGCTTGATTCCGGCTTGAGGGGATAGAGTCTGCATATCTTTTGGTTTGAAAGCTTTCAAATCTTCATAAGAGTAAGCGAGAACATCTTTATACCTTTTAGAAGATCAATTGCTTTTCTCCTCTCATCTGCTGTGCAACATTTTCCAATGTTCACGAGCTTGGGGTCAGTAGAACTCCCAATATCAATCTTATCATACTCAGCTGATTGCTGAGGCCCAGAAGAAGCTCTAGATTTCACATACCTGTCATGCTTATCAAATAGTTCCTCCAAACTCACCAGCCCTTTAGGAATCTTGTTTCCTTTGAGTTTAATGCACCCTTCCTGATCTGTTTCTTCTCCTTGGGTGACAGCTTGGCCAAAGGACACACTTTCACGAGGCAGGTTGTCACTTCCCTCAAAATACAGTTGTTCAAAATTACCTTTGAGTTCCAGGAAGGAAAGCAAATGCTGATCATTATTGAAAACCTGCCAGTTATTGGTGTTGTCAGGTACACTAGGCCGATGGACCATTTCAATGGTGAATTTGTCCTGAGAGAAATCAGGATGAGGAATCAGCAGTGACCCTGAGACAGCTAGTGAATCAGCCCTGCTGTTCTTTTCCCTAGGTACTGCTTCAATAGAGAAAGCATCAAGGAATTCAATGGAATCCCAAACCTAATTCAGGTAATGCTTCAGCCTCCCATTTTTTACCTGAAAAAGGCTTCTGACTTGCTTTACAATCAGCTCTGCATCACCACGAGCCAGAAGATTCTTCACACCTTGTTCTTTGGCCACCTGTAATCCGAGAATGAGAGCCTCGTACTCTGCTGTGTTATTAGTATTCTCGAACTGTAACTTGAATGAAAAGGGGTGTAGGCTTCCTTCAGGTGACACTAGCAGGACACCAGCTCCAGAACCAGCTGAGGAACAACTTCCATCAAATTCTAAAATCCAAACCCCGTTAGGATCTCTAGGAGACACTTTGGGGGGTGGGATTTCGTCAGGGGACATAATCATGTAGTTTCCATGACCCATATCCTCATAGAGTATTTGTGCTCTAGGATCATCCGTTTTCTGCACAATATACTCAGACTGCTTTTCAGGCAACAACTTCTTCATTTGTCCATTGACAGGCACGAGTGCATGCGACCAGTCCATCTGGATTTCCCCACCTACATCTTTGCAGAAGTTCCTACTTAGCAACATCCCGTATGAAGGGGGGATATCTGCTACTAGGATGGTAGCCAACACTTTCTTTTCAGGCAAGGCAGCAAAAGCCACTTGCGCATCTTTAATTCTCCCGACCAGGGGCACTTCTTTACTTTCCATGGAGTAACAGGATCCATAAGTGCGAGTGAGGGTTAGGCCTAAAGCATGAGCTACTTTAGCTGGCATGACATTGTCCGAGGCTCCTGAATCTATGACACACCATTCACGAGTCTATGGCCACTATGAGAAGTGTTACATAAAATGGTTTAATTTTGTCACTAGGCGAGGTGACAGGCTACCAGAGGCTACCAGGCAAGTGGCGCGAGAAGAGTAGGTAGGTAGAAGGCCTTTAGAAGTGGTCTTAGAGTTGGAATTAACAAAGTGGATCATTTTGGCAAAGGCTTTGGGATGGGTTTGATAGTACTCAGCTTCTGAGATTTGTACCTTGGTCTTTTTCAGGTGGTCAACAATATCAAAGGATCCAGAAGTGGACGGGCCATCATCATTTGGAATTCTAGGCTTATCAACTTTAGGAGAAAAAGAAGAAGCAACTTTGGTAACTGGATTGATAGGACTCACCTTCTGTGTAGACGAAGTAGGGATAGGAGATCCTCTTCTTGCAATTACAGGGATAGTTGCCGACTGCTCCTTGGATTTCTTAGGTGGCTGGGTCACCTTCTCCCTCTGCTTTGTCTGTTCTCAGTCATGACAAAGAAAAGATTCATTGCTGTCATGTCTGCTACCACTTCATCATAATCATCAATGCCCTCAGTGGTAAAGAAATTCACTCGAGATCCCTCAAGTTCCTCTGCCTCATCATCAAATTCTCTCGCAAACTCTTCGCAAGCTTCGTTATCTTCATCATCATTTGGTTCTTCCACCTCGCAGGTCGCATTGACAGGGACTCTAACAGGAGGTCCTTCAAGTGCTAATCTTGTTTGAGAAGCAGGCAAACGATTCCTGGGCTGGAAATTTCTCCTCGGAACGTCTGCATAAGGAGCGTGCTGAGCCAGTTGTTTCTTTATAGCGATAAGATCATTTGCAAGTTTCTGAACTAATGGATCAGTGTTAGGTCCAGGAGTGGAGGAGGAAGAAGCAGCAGACTTAGATTTGGGAGGGTCTCTTCTCAACTTCCCTGACATGATTAAGTCATCCTCGACACTAACAGCCAGTTCTTGATCCAGAGCTAACGTTCCGAGATTAGCCCTTCTTAGTGCATAACTAACTTTAGGTGATTGGGCATTCAGAAAGAAACATTTTTGAATTTGATCAACAGGTCGGGTAGGCTGCGGAATTTTATTTATCAACCTGTTGAATCGAGCCACGAATTCTCTCATGGGCTCTGATGAATCTTTCTTTATCTGAGAAATTTGGGCAAGCAAAGCATGCACATCTTCTGCCGGCTTGAAACGGTTTTCGAACTGAGTTCTCATTGTGGTCCAGTCGGTGATAGCGTTAGCCGGAAGGTGGTAGAACCAATCAGCAGCATTGTCTTGTAACGTCTCAACGAACAGCCTTACGGAGACGTCTTCATGTTCGACTCCCAGAACTCCACATGCAACAATGAAGGCTGCGATGTGTTCGTCAGGATGCACTTTGCCATCGCCTTTGAATTTGGGGAAGTTCTTCCGGTTACCTCTGGGTAACTCATGCAGCGGTTGAGCAAGGGCCAGGGGCCCGACACGATGACCCCAAGGTAATGGTGCCGCCATTCTTTGAAAAACGGCTTGGAGAGGAACTGTAACACCAGCAAGAATCAAAGCTTGAAGATTAGGGCTAGCTGGTTCTGAAGGAATACCACCCGTAGGACTTCTTTCTTGAACAGGTGGAGTGCTCGTCGAACGAGTTCTTCTATTTCTTGTGGAAGGAAGAGGAAAACCCTGCTGCTCCAAAAGCTGAAACTGAGAGTCTTCAATACCAAGGGTCCTTCTCCCTCGAGTAAAACGCGGAGTCACCAGATCAAAAGATGATCGAAAAATTACAGAACTGGAATGTGATTTTCCCCAGTGGAGTCGCCAAAAACTGTTGGTCATCAAATAGGACTTTTAAGAAGAGCAACAGTCAGGGGACAAGAAGTCCCTCCTCTTTAATGGGAGAGGTTCCCTTATTCAGAAACAAACCTATTTACAAATGTACAGGACATGATTTGTTGGTTAAACTTGGATACCACGAAAGTGTTTTCTATGAAGGTCATCAATTACAAAAGGACTGAGGAAATGAGAGCATAGAAAAGAGCAGAAAGGCAAACATACAGAATTATAGATATCAGAGTAATTCTTTATGTATGCGAAGTCACCGTGAATTGAAAACAAGATCATTCGTATAGAACAAGTAAGATGGAATTTAAAGACACAAAGTTCTGTAAATAACATCTGCCAGAACGCAAAGTTTCTTAACGTAACACAGATTCATTAATCAAGGACACAAAGTTCCTTCTTGGTTATACAAGATCACCGAGCTTGCAAAGTTGAAGAGTATGCAATCGATGAGACTAACGAATTTGAGATAAATGATCTTCACAAAGAAAACAAATGAAAGCTTAGAACAGACAGAGATCAGATAGACAAAGAAAGGAAAGTCCTTCTGTATTGATTTCTCTATAATCTATTTACACTTGCAGAAAATATGCCAAGTTCTTCCTCCTTTCAAAATGGCGCAAAGAAGGCCATTATATAGCTTACAATTCGGTTACTCTTCGTAACCGTTTCTTTTAACTAACGGATAGTCAAGGACCGCCAATCGCAATACCTTAACTAATTACAAGGAATACGAAAGGAATAGGAAGAAGAGAAAAGAATGAAGAAGGAGACAGGTGGACAGTCACTGAGAGGGACCCACCGTCTTCGGAAACCGCTGCTTGAATTTTCTTCCACGTATCAGCTATGTCCTTGCCACGAGGGACACACTAGAATTTTCATCTTGAGGATGACAATGAATATCTTTGAAAACTGATGTAACCAACGTCTTGAGAGCTTCCTCCTTCTGCCAGCTGTCCTCGAAATTTGATCTTCGGATTGATAGCATCAGAGCCGCAACTTAAATTCATATTTTAGCATATTCGTGTCGAGCGGGAAAAACTAAGTATGAATTGCATTAGGTTCACTTGCGACATGTGAGATGCGAATGCGCAAAACACGCGGCTCGGCCGATTCGGGTGAACAGGGAGAAGACGCACAAATGCATTTTGGGACATTTGGGATGAAAACGCAGCGAAGGACGCGGTTCGGGGTTTTAAAATTGGAACAGGTTTGCATTTTTTTGATTTGGGACAAAGAGCTCTGAGGTACGCGACTCGGGAGTTTCGGCCGATCGGGGAACAGAGAGCAATTTGGAACTCGGGACAGTTGGGACAAAATTGCGCGAAGGACGCGGTTCGGGTGAATCGGCCGAAAATGGAACAGTTTGCCCGATTAACTTTGGGACATTTGGGACATGAAAGCGCGGTTCGGGTGAATCGGCCGAAAATGGAACAAAAGGCCCGTTTGAACTTGGGACATTTGAGACAAAAAGTTCCAGAGTACGCGACTCGGCCGGTTCGGGTGAAAATGGAACAACTCGCACTTTTTGATTTGGGACATTTGGAACAAGAAAGTGCGAAGTACGCGGTTCGGGTGATTCGGCCGAAATTGAAACAACTTGCACAATAATTTTTGGGACAAAAGTTCCGACGGGCCCGAAAATGGAACAACTTCGGGATTTCGGCCATCGGGAACAGAATACACTTTCGTACTTGGGACAAAGTGGGACAAAATGTCCGACAGTCCCGAAATACATACAAAATGACCCAAACACGATTTTCTCAATTTTCACGACTTAGGCACTTTAGAGGAAAACACTCATAACTCAAAATTTTGAAATTTAACTTTCATTAGGGCAGGGAATTTTGAGTGGACAACACAACTGGATTTGAGCTTTTGTCTCTCATGGATGGATTCTCGAGATATAATCAAATCAGAATATCTGAACAAGACCAAGCCAAAACTACGTTTATAACTCCTTGGGGAACTTATTGCTATGTTGTTATGCCATTCGGTCTCAAGAACGCTGGTGCTACATACCAATGGGTAATGACATACATATTTCACAATCTTATTCATAAAATCATGGAATCCTATGTAGACAAATTGTTGGCCAAAGCCAAAAAGCGTTGTGATCACCCGGAAGTGCTCTGCATCATTGTTTCACGTTTGATTGAATACGGAGTCACACTAAATCCAGAAAAATGCGTATTTGGCATAACATGAGGGAAACTCCTAGGTTACATTATATCATCATGAGGGATCGATGTAGACCCAAACAAAATCTGAGCTATTCTTGAAATGATCCCACCATCAGATGACTCTGGCATTAGATCGTTTCTTGGAAAGCTCGATGCACCAAGATTCATCCCAGGACTTGAGTTTCATTTGTACATCCGATCAATAATTTGTTGAAAAAGGATTGCTGCATTATTTGGACAAAGGAATGCCATGAGGCCTTTGAAGCAGTTAAATTCTTCTTGTTGTCTCCTCCCACGTTAATGCCACCTAGACCAGATCATCCTTTGATCTTATATGCATGAGCTACAGATGTCTCACTAGCCTGCATGCTGGCTCAAGAAGACGATGATAAATGAGAATGTGTGATCTATTTTATTAGCCAAACATTGCTCGATTATGAAACACATTATACGCAGTAGAATAAGAATGCCTTGCCATAGTCTTTGCAACCAAATGCCTAAGACATTACATGCTAAACCAAAAAGGGTCATTGTAAAAATGCAGAGACCATTTACGAACTTTCCTCACGCAAGGGTCCTTGTCTAAAAAGGTTGGACACTTTATAACCTTAATGGGTGAATTCAAATTAAATTTTGTAAACCAGAATTCTATCAAGGGAAAAATCATTACAGATTGGTTAGCCGACAACCCGTTAGATGGAGGCGATCTAGTAGATTTGGATTTTCCCGATGAATGCATATATTACATTGAAACCAAACCTTCTATCTCTGAATGTCCTTGGTTTACTGATATTGTTAATTATATCATGGACCATGCGTATCCAGAAGGTGCCACACCGCAACAAAGAAGATGGTTACGCATTATCGTAGCTAAATACGTTATTATAGAACAAGTGCTCTATTGTAAGGCTTTCGATGGAATGCTCCTAAGGTGTGTTGACACAGAGATTCTCTACAAATCTCACGGCGTAATATGTGGCGGCCATTTTGGAGGTCATGCCACTGCCCACAAAATACATCACATGGGCTATTTTTGGCCCACTCTAGAACACGACGCAATGTAGAGTTTGTACGCAAGTGTCATAAATGCCAAGAATTTTCCAATGAGATTCACATGCCGGCACAAGCTCTACAACCAATCACGAATCCATGGCCCTTTTCTACATGGGGCCTAGATTTGTTAGGAAAATTCTCTCCCTCATCAATAGATGGCCATAACTTCATAATCACGGCCATCGAGTATTTTACCAAATGGGTAGAGGCTATGCCTCTTACCACTATACCAGGTGCCGTGATCGCCAAGTTCATTTTGAACTAGATCATTTGCAGGTATGGTGTCCCACAAATCATTATCTCAGATAATGGCACTTCCTTTAAGAATGACGAGGTCCGTGAGCTATGCAGTAAATTTAAAATAAACCATCATACAGCCTCCCTGTATTACCCTCAAGCTAATGGGCAGGTTGAAGCAACAAACAAGACATTGAAAGCTATTCTCCTCAAAACAGTAAAAGAAAACAAACGAGATTGGCATTTAAAGTTATATCCGGCCTTGTGGGCCCACTGAACCTCAATAAGAACACCAATAGGAGCAACTCCTTTCTCATTGGTATTCGGAGCAGAAGCAATTCTCCCACTTGAGGTTGAAATACCCAGTCTCCGCATCTCACTACAAGGGATTCTAGATGAAGAAGCTTATAGAGAAGCACATCTCTCCCAACTAGAAAGCCTAGATGAGGCCATATTAGATGCTTGAACAATGGCATAGAGTTTATGCTGACCGGATGTGCCGGTAGTATAACAAAAAGGTCTATGAACGAGAAATATATGAAGGAGATCTAGTTCTAAGACTAGACAACCGAGATCGATAAGAAGACCGGTGAAGGAAGGAAATTCTGCCCAAATGGTTGGGCCCATACCGAGTCATGAAAGACTATGGAAATGGTGCGTATCTCTTGTGCACACTAGAAGGTGAGGAATTTGGTGAAATTGTCAATTCCCTGCACCTTAAACGGTTTTACGCATGAAGCGTCGGCACTACTTGTATAATTATATCTACATTGCATCTTCATGTAGTTAGGTTCATTCTGTCCATTCGTTTCATAAAGTTTTGTGATCAAGGAACTTATTCGCAAGTAATTCATTACAAACTTCTGTTGATTTTGGCATGAGCATTCGAATCATACTTCTTCATTTTCATAACATCATCAACCATTTCAAAATCATTTCATCAAATTAAGCTAGATATGACAAAGTCTTAACGGTAGCCATACCAAGGCCTACATACTTGTTCTCACTTTTGTTTCTTCCTAGGATAGGTGTCTTGCCTATGGTCTATTCTAGAAGCTTCATGGTGTCACATCTACCCCATATATAGATCTCTTTAGAAATAAGAACATACTTGACATTTTGCTCAAATAAATAAGTCACATATAGATCAAACAGAAAATTTTATTTTACACATTTCCTTTCCCTACCAACCTTCGGTGATGAGCTTGCGTCTCTTACTAGTGACATAGGGTTGGGAAAGGATGGGAATGCCCTTACTCGCCTATGCCTTGTCCATGGTGATAAGCCCATGCTTCTTACTAGTAGCATGGGGCAAGGTGTAGGGGGTTCTCTTGATAGTAACGTTGAAGGTCATAAGCAAATAGTTCAAATAAACCTTTGAAATCTTAAGTCAAAAAAAAATGAATCAGATGTCCAAAATTCCAAGAGAGTCCAAAATCCTGAAAACCAGATTTTTTCAACCATATGGCCATTTACGGATCTAAGTCTGGATAAACCACAAAGCAAGTTGCATTCTAAACTATGGAGTCACTTGAGTAGAATAGGTTTGTAGCGTCCTAATTTGGTTCCATCAAAACTTTGTCTATCTCTCATTGCTACCATTCAACAAATTTCATAGCTTGTGCCCTTTCTACCTCTTGGTGGTGAGCCCTCACATCTTACTAGTTACGTGGAGATAGGAGTGGGGAAAGTTCATCTGCTCATCATATCAGTTTATCATCTCATTTTTTCAAAACAAATATGAAGTACCGGAAAATTGCTTAGAAAGCCAAGTTCAAGATCACATTGTGTCTGCATTATAATATATCAGCATCACAAAATACAAAAGAAAAGGAAGAAATCATTTGTGTCATTTGTTCTCCATTGCATACGTTCTGCAAATCATATAAAAACAACATTATAATTTACATGTGGAAACGAATCACAAAATCATAGACACCAAGAGTCTGATCCAAAAGAAGTATATATATATAATCAAGTTTTATACAATGCCATCATGCACTAGGCATGGTCAAAATGCTCAATGAGCCCGGAAGGTACAAAATAATCGTATAAACAATCTAAAAGTCACTACAAAAAGAGCCAAGTGGCCTCTCAACCCCTATGAGATCCCTCCGAAGGTGCACGACCACATCTAGGACTCCGGCTATGTCGGCGCTCTGAGTGCACTGAGGGCTCACGATCCCGAATAGTAGTCTGTGGCCTCGCTATGAGAGCGGCTCCTCATCAGGTGCTTTGTTGTCCTATACCTAGCCAACTCGGTATGGAGGGTAGTCACCATCTTGGCCACATGCCAGATAGGGGCAAAAACATCGGTATGCCTACCAGCTGCTGAGGGCTCCCCTACATCCACAGATAGCTTGGTGCGAGTCTTCTCCATGGGGATCATCAGGGTATCAGTACATACCCGGTGAATCAAGTCTCGCCACTCATCAACAGTCTCTGCAAGAAAAGGAGAAAACAAATTAGAAAATAGTCAAAGGATAAAAACAAAAATGAACAAGAGTAGAGATAGCAACTAAGGCAATCCTAACTAGAAACAAACATTAAAAGAAGAGTAACAACTCACTCGGATCTCTGGGCCTCCAGGAGGGATCCCTAGGGTCAATACCTGCCACAGATGCCGCCACCGATTGATGTGCTCCTCCCGTGTCTAGAGAAACATAGCATCCTGCTATGGACTCATCCTCCCCACCTAGGTCCTGAGAGGGCGGCTCCTCTGAGACTAGAGTCACCCTCTCTCGCACTCTACTCTGCCCTCTCGGCCTGTAAGATCTCTTAAGTGTCATGCCACTCGGGATCACTGTCCTCCTCTCCACCTGACTCGCTAACCTCCATATCCTCGGTCTCCTCCTCCATCTCTCCCCCTGTGAACTCCTTAGACTCGGAGTCTATATCAATAGGGTCCTTGCTTTGCTGTGGGCAAGACCGGCAAAGCAATCTGAAGTAAGGGTGCCTAAGGAGCACCGACTTTCCTCGAGCACGTACTACCCACCTAGCCGTAATAGGGACACCAGAGTAACGATGGTCCAACCCTAGCCTCTAGGACCTCCCTAGACTCTCGAATTGATTTGAATACGGCACCATTGGGGAAGAAAAAGCGTAAGCAAGGCCGACTATTGAGGCACTCGGTCGAAGGGTGTGTCTCCACTTCCTCGTCCTATCCACAAGCTGCCTGTGGTAGAGCAGGAAATCAAAGTGAGGGTCTCCTCACACCATAACCCTGCCATGGCCCGATAAGGTGTGGCCTCCATATCATTAGTAGTCAGGGAGGCGATTGGCTGGTGAGGTGCTCTAAGCACCGACATATCTGTCCATCTGGCTACCCTCACGGCTCCGAGATCCACCACCTCTACGCCTCTCCCATAAGGGATGATACGCTCGTAGACCCAACTCATAACCAGGGTCGGATGGCTCAAAGACTGTCCCTATAAGTGAACCACCCGGTACAAATCATGATAGGTGGTCCCAAGAATGTCGGCTCCCCAGGCATAAATCCGGCCATGTGCCTCAATCTGTGCAATAATAGGGGACCAGTAGTAGAGTAAGGTGTCCCCTCCCTTGTATCCTGATCAATCTCGAGGCAAGGATCCCCATAATAGCCTGACGAATCAAGGGGATAGGCAAGCTAGGAATGGAACGGACCCTCACCCCCTTCTTCGAACTAGTGGAGATAATGCGTCTCCCATGTATGAAGCCCATTGCACTATCTCGAGCCTCGTGACCTGCTTTGTCTCAAGTGCGAGTCACCTCTCGATGATTGAGACTCCTAAGGTGTGGTAGACATCCTCCAGGGTGATAGTCCACTCACCCCTGACTCCTGGAAATCGGAAAGTGTTCCGATCAGCATCCCAATACAAAAATAGGTCACAAAGTATGTGACTAGAAGGTGCAACATGCGGGACCTATGATATACGCAATATGCCGGCCCTCTAAAGAGTATCCTGCTCATCCTGAGAAAGTGCATCCAACACTACTGGAAGCCAGTCACACACTCTCTCTCTCTCTCTCGGCTCCATTTGATATATTCCTCCTTCTGCATACACCCAAAAACACGCAAAATGGAGTAAGTTAGTATTCAAATTACATTGGAAAAATCATTAAAACATATAAGAATACTAAAAATACAAAATTGGGCTCAAAACACTGAGATTTTGGCATTCTGTAAAGGACCGCCGCCCTGAGCAGGGCGGCGGTTCCGTAACCACCGCCTTAAAGGGCGGTCCTATAACCGCTGCCCGCTGCTCGGGCGGCGGTCGTGTTCCGCATTTCTAAATGGGTCACGTGTTCTAAAACACCTAAAAACAAAAAAATACTATTTTGACTAAAACAAAGCCTACCCATTAGGCGCCCCCTAAGTGACCCTATTAACACTGACATTTTCAAAAATAATCCCCCCATGACAAAGATTTCATCATTTTAACATTTTGGGGGTAAAAACGTTAAATCAAGAAGAACTAACTTGTGATCTCGTGGGTCAATGTTCCACTCACGGAGGCATGATCACTATCTCGTCACGAACATTTTGACTATACTCTCGTCAAAATCGTCACCGTGGGTCCCAGAGCTCAAAATCAATCAAATGAACACGCACAAATGAATAGGAAAATGGGCCCATTTTTACATATATAGCATCTTGACTTGTTTTGAATGCCCTTTTCGCAAGTTTGGAGCACCGATGGAGGTAAGTTATTATCCCCACACAAATGGTAAGTCCTCACTTCATATTATTTTAGTGTTTATTTTTCGATCTATTTTATCTATCTGCACTTGAGTCCTCTTTTCATTTTGCAGGTAGCGAATTTTGGAGTGTGTCATTTCGACACACGGACATGTCAGGTATAATTTCTAACTTCCCATTTCGGGACCGCCATACTCGGACCCACCGTTTTACGCCTCTTTATGGCTAAAATGCTTCTCCGAGGGGGCAATATGTATGTACCCAAAATTGTAGGGTATTGCTCCCTCAGAACAACATTACACGTGCCCCAATGATGATACAGGTCTCCTTGCAAGGTGTTCGGGATTCGAAAAATCTCTCCAAGTGTACATTAACATCCCACATGCCCCGCTTAGCCTTTGCATGCTTTGTTTTTCCTTCCCCCTCTTTTCCTTGCTTTTTGGTCTTTAGTGACAAAACCGCCGCCCTTTCTGGGCAGCGGTCTCGTGACCGCCGCCCCGCAGAGCAAGGCAAAGATGGTCTATGTCGCCACCTGCTTAGGCGGCGGCGGTTCTTCACGCGTTTTTCTAGAATGTTCCTTTTATCGTGACTTGCATAAAATTTCAACGTTTACCAGCTTTTTTCACCACATATGCTCGTATTTATGATTTTGGTTCCCTGGAATAGTGTTTTTCCATTGTTTATTGTAAAGGAGTTCAATTTGGATTTCACCTTTGGGTAAATGGGAATTCTATAAATAGTTGGTTTGTGCTCAAGAAAATGGCCCCTCAAAAATTGCCTCTCATCTTCTCATTTCATAGTTTTAGTCTTTTAGTTCTTAGGAATTCATAGTTTTCAGTTGTTGCATGCATAGTTAGTGTTGTTTTGCTGTTTAGAAGCCACATAATCTTCTTATGCTAGTGTTATTATTGTTTCATACAATCAATTGAGATAGGATAGTTTCATTTTTAGTCTGAATCCATTAGAGTTGCAGGTTTTGTTTGTCAAGAAGAATAGTCTCAGGTTCTAGATGTTTTGTGTTGCATGACTCGCAATAAATCTTGCTAGGAATTACATAAGCCAAGCTCTGTTCTCTTGCGCTATCCCTCTCCTACTCGCATTGTATTCAGTTTACACCCAAAGCTACCATTGTTCCAATACATACTTCTGTTGATGCTAGCATTACACGCTTTTTGGATTCACGTGAGCACGAAGGAACAAGGAGACCACACTGAGGGGAAAAAGCCACACAAAATCGGATTTGCCAACATTTCAAAATCTAGGTTCAAGCTTTCAAATTTCTAGTTAAAATGTATCAAATAGAATAATGAATCATTTCATTTTAGTTAATCTCACTTTCGATATTACCGGGAAGCTATGGGGATTGATAGTTTCTGAGAAACTATGATTCATTCCTCACTTCTGAGGTAGGATCGAGAGTCTTTCAAATAGATTAGATCAGTTATTTCGTTATTTAGAATAGATTTACAACTGCACAGGCAAGTAGCTATACTAGTCTGCCTTGTTTGTTTTAAATTTCGTTATTAGTTTAGTTGTCAATTGCTAGATATTTTAAATAATTGCTCTTTCAATTTCATTCAAATAGTTCATCAAAAACACAAAAATAGAGAAGTTATATATGTTGTAGATATACTTTACATAGTTAGTTTTACTTTGCTTCAGTTAGATTTACATTGTTTCTTTTGTATGACAATCACGGGACCTAGGGAGCCCAGAGAATACGTATTCGATCCAATCGTGCCTCAACCCAACTTTGTTGCAGCAATAACTGACATAGACCAAAATATCAGAATTCAGGTCTTCCGAACGATAGCAGACCTACAAGAAATTAGCTCATAGTTAAGAGGATTAAACATAGAAGACGACAGAGCGCATACATTTTGGTCAAACTAGCCAAACTACAGATTACCCTAGATAAATATCCACATGACTGTAGAAGGGCTTAAAAAGAGCAAACGTTCGGTTGTGATCCTTTGGTCCCACAGCCAAGACGTAGGAGACATTCTAACCGACATAGACACTAGCTTAAGAATTCAAGTTGCTGCGAACGCCTATAAGATACTCTGAGAAGATTGCACAACTGTTAGTTCTAAATATAGAGGCCAAAAGGCATACGACTACTGGATACTAGGGGTTAGGGATTGATTTCGCACATGACCATAGGAGGTCCACAACAACCACGAATCTACGGTTGTGATCCACAGGTCCCATAACCCAACGGGCCCACGGGACAATCAGACGTTGATGTTGGTTTACGCACATTAGTATTTAGATCCACTCCACTTCCACCAATCATCATCACACAACTATCCTCACTAGACATAGTAGCTAATCAAGCTAAGGATTTCTAGACTAGACCAGGGAATCACCCATAGAACCCACCATCAATCCGTCATTCATTTTCATGACCTTGTTGAGAGACATATACGAAGCACCCACAAGTTATCTTCCACATATCCCACAACCTATAGATCGAATCGTGCCAGAGCTCAATATTGATTGGAGCCTTTGAGCAGTCATCCTCACCGACCGATCTATCATGCTAGTTCAGGTTGGGAGGGCCTTCTTTACCTTAGATTCACAGATTCCATTAGTGCGCATCGAATACATAAGATTGCCTAATTAGTTTTTCCATACCCCACGTATATTTCATCCCCATCGGGTTGTCTCAAAGACGACCTCGAGAGGTCGGGTGCAAGGAAAAGTTACTTGTAGATTCCCACGCTCACTTGTCACTTTTCCATCGTGCACAGAACCTTTCTAGAAATGATTTTCATTGTGCATATTTTCAAGTTACTAGAAAGCTTCATTTCAAGGTTTTGGCATGAATATGCTTGCATTTTTGAGACAACTATAATTGGGTTTCATGTCCTAAAAACCGGTCTTGTCTTAGCTAGCTTTTACCACTTCAAATATCACTTTCATGAAAAAAATGTAAGAAAAAAATTAAATGGTTAATCTACTTCAATTTCAAACACTTATTTGTAGGGGTTTTGTGGAGAATTTGACATTTATACCCTTGTTTCTCAGACCTTCTTAACAGGCCTAAAAGGGGCAGTTTGCACCATTAGAGCTTAATCATAAAAACACTTCACCATATCAAGTCAAGGGATCAAACATGTTGTATTCTACCTATATTAAACATCCATGCTTATAATTCACTTCAATAACATGCATTTTCATCATCATCCCTTCAAACCTAAATGACTAGTTTTACCTTGTTGGGCCTTAAATGGTAGACATCTTGCATGACATATTTCACCAAATTTATACATGGAACACACTTGAAACTTATCATGGATACTTGGGGCATATCCCAAGCTTGCTTCTACACTAGGATTTTCATCATGATCTCTTCATCACATGATTATACATGCAAATTTCTTCAAAATAAGCTCATTTTAGTACTTTATAAGCTAACCAAGATAATGCGACCACCACCAAAATGAAGTAGAAGGAGTTCTCTACATGCTCAAATCATCAAATTAGCTCACACAATTCATTTTCTACCAAAATTATTCAATTCTTCCTAATTTATTTCAAAAGAGGGTTTTAAGAGGGTTCAAAACTACTTAGGTTCTTAACGATCATTCATAAAGCATAGGCTATCATTTTAACTCATTCCACTTGCAAAATGCTCCACTCAATGCCCCAACACCGATGAAGATCTTAGGTCACTATAGACACAAAATCATGCACTTTAGACATTATTTAGTCTTGGTCTTATGCTAATATTCATATGATTTTTGAGTGAAGAAAGTACTAATTAACCCCTATCTCTTGGTCATTTTTATTTACTTTCTGTCATAATTCTCGACCTTCACCGCACATATGCCCAGTATGTTTTGAAACTTTCTGTCATTTTAGCCTTGACTGGGTGCTTGGGCTAGTAATGGGGTGCCCATCAATGCCCTGGTCCTAGTTGGGGCATCCTGATCCTTTTTACACTTTTCCACCACTTTTGGTCACTTTCTAGTTGTTTGAGCTTCTTATCATTTTAGTGGTTGGCCTTTTTGGGGTTAATTACAAAATTAGAACAAGAGAACCATATAAATATAAAGTTATGAGACCATAATGAGGGACCAAACACTATGAACTACTATCATCATCTCAAGTTACATCCATCTAGAGTTCATTTACATCCATCTAGCTCTATCACAAAGGCACAAGGTTGGTTCATCTGCATCACACAAGCATAGGAGGGAAGTTTATTCTATTCCATCCACCATTTATTACATTTTTCTACACATAGTTATTATTCACTACTTTCACAAAGTGCGACTGGAATAAGAGCAACCTAAGGCATGATCACACACACACATAGAATTACATCAGATTTGAGATGTAGTGCAATGCTCAATTAGTAAGTCCGCTATTATGGCCATTGAGGACAGTTCAACCCCTTCATTTGCATTTTCCTTTTTAGGGTTTGATGCTTATTTTGGGGTCTTGTAGGTCTTTCTTTCATCATTGATCATCGGTGACATCCGACATAAAGAAACAAGTTACACATGATAAGGAGCGAAGGATTTAGATCATCTTCCGACCCTCAAGAGATGCTTTTTTAGCCTCCTGCATAGACCAAGGCACCTAGAATCCAGACTAGGGTGCTCAAAGGAACTCGATCCTTTATGAGGCACCGCAATCCCTTTGACAACTCGGATCCATCCTTTTCGGACCTCTGCATGTTTGCTCCTACCTCTAGAATATTTAGTTGATTTTACTACATAGTTTGGATTAGCCTCTCGAATCAGCTAAGCTCCTTATAACCCTACTTGTTAATTAGGGTTTCACATTTTCATTAGTTTAGTTGCTTGGGTCACTTTCTATATTTATTTACTACATTTATTCACTGTTATTTACCGATGTTCCTAGTTAGATTAACTACCCTTATTCCACATTTTAGTTAATCATTTTGGTGAACCTAAATTTTGAATCCACTTTCTGTCTAGGGTTTATTCTTCTTTCACCATGGCTCACTCTCATGAAGAGTTTACTGAATCTCATCTTAAGGCCATCAATGATCACATTGTTGAGCATCCCCAAGATCTAGATTTAATTTTACATGTTTCTCGTGAGGAAGCTACTAATTTGGTGGAACTCACTACTTTCGTGACCATACCCACTTCTATTGCTACTCAACCACTCACTTCTACTCTTCCTCCTATTTCTACTATTCCCATTTCTGTTACTACTCCTACCAATCACTTTACACCAAATTTAGTTTCTCAACATGACAAATTTCATCCGTCGGTACTCAAGACTTAACTATTTAGAACCTTCAAGCTCAAATTCGTAAGCTACAACATGCCACTTTATATGCGTCATCATCTTTAGATTCTACCTTGTTATTGCATACTCCATTTACACCGACCATCTCCACTTATCCACTTCCTCCTAATTTTTTCACACTTAATAGGCATGGTGACCCATGCAGAGCATCTTAGGGCATTTCATGTTGCTTGTCTCGATTTTGCTGATGATCATATCCTTTTAGTTAAAATATTTCCCCGTAGTCTCCATTATTATGTGATGCATTGGTTTTATAACCTACCTATTCACTGAGTAACTTCATTTTTTCATCTCACCGATGATTTTCTTACTCATTTTTATATCAATATTGGCTCCAAGATCTCTTACGCTCAATTAGCACAACTAAACAGGGATCCAATGAACACCTAGCCAACTATGTTTTGAGATACAAAAATAATCTAGCTAAGATGTCTAATGTGCTAGCGGATTCTAAACTTTAGGATTTGTTTATTCAAAGTCTCTTACCGCCACTCCAGGAGAGTGTTATTTTGAGACCTCTCCTTTGTTTGATCAACTTTGTCACATGCTTAAGCTTCGTGAAACTAAACTTTTATCCATTGGCAAGCTTAAGTATTAGGAGCAAGCTTCCTCCTCCTCTCATTTTCAAAACAAGGCACCATTTAAACCTTCTATAACTAAGCCAACCGATGCCAAAGTTATTGTTAATGTAGTCACTACTCCTAAAGAGGCTCAATCACCACCACCTAGGCATGCATTTACTAATTTTCCTATGGCCCCACATCTCATATTACAACAACTTCTTGAGATCAATCTTATCACATTCCCTCCACCACTTGAACTAGATCCATCATGACCAAAAGGTAGGAATTACAATGAAAGCTTCCAATGCAACTATCATATATGTGTGGGACATTCTACAAATCGATGTTTCAAGCTTCGCACAATCATTCAAGATCTTATTGATAATAACAAGCTTAAATTTCTAGAACCGGTAGACTCTGCACCATTCAATGACAAGGGTAAAATCAAATTGTTTAACAATAAATCTCAACAACATGACAAGAAAGCATTCGAATATTCTAATAATAATACATATCACATAGTTCCTCCTCCTACATCAGGGGCTCTCAATTTCTTATTTACACATATTGACGCTTCTTACGCTCGGTCATCTCTTTCTCTAATCATGATTATCATGTGAATTTCACCTCTAACTTACACATTAATGCATCTATTGGTTTGGTTTCCATCAATAATACTAAGGTTGACCCTTCGTGGCCCATTAGTGCATGCTCCATTTCACTTCTTAAGGCTATCGGCTACCCTCAATCGCAAATTAAATACCCTTTTAACAAACCATTTGGTGTCATCAAATTACACGTTACGATTGGTCCTCTTACTATGCTTGTGCCTTTCCTCGTTAGAAACATAGTTGATGGGTGCGACATGCTTCTTGGTCTCAATTGGATTCATTGGTCTCAATCTATCATCTCTATGAATCATTTGTGACTTAAATTCATTCACAACAATCAAGTTATTTCTATTGATAGTGTCCCTCCATCTATTCCATGGTCGTCATCTCCTCGCATAGTCATTAGCACATCACCTACTTCATCTAGCACATCACACTCTATGTTACTCAAAGCACAATATACTCCTAGTTCACCTACTCATGCATTATCTACATGACCTCACCACTCTGCTAGTCCTACACATAGGTATAGGCCCATTCCTAGGATAGTTACCTCATCTTGACATAGATCACCACCTCTATTTATTCTACGCGGGTGTCCATCACAAGTAGTATCACGTAGATATCCATCACCAACACATTTCGCTATGCCATGACATTCATCATATATTCATCCCTCATATGCACATATGATTCATTCACCAACACAACCTTTGTATACCATACCACCATTATCGATCGTGGTCATATGATTTTGTCATCGCATGCATAAAAAAAAAAGGACCTTCTTCCTTCACTTTGTCATTGGATAGTTCATTCATATGTACACAATTGGGAGGTATAACATCTAACATCCCCCATCATATTAGCATAAGTGCATCTCTCATCTCTACATTGTCATACATCAACCTTATAACATAGGTATACTCATCACACGTTTAGCTTTGTCATTACCCAATGACACACTCTTGTTCTTCGGTTCACACTTAACTGTTGAGGGCATACTACACATGAACCCCACACACTACACAATAGGTATTACACATTGAATCTATCTACACATCTCACATCACACATCATGCATTCTACATTTACATATCATACATACATCATATTAGTATTCATCATACATGTATCATATTGTACATGTCTAACATCATACATTACTCATCCTACATACTACATTATTAGGCTATATACACATCTCACATTACACATTGCACATCACGTCGTATGTCTTACATCTTACATCATACATACTACATTTAGTCTACACTATGTCAACACTCGCACTATCTTCATCTTACATCACACATTCATAACTAGTTTATATCATTGCAATATTTACATATCTACATGCCATACATCATACTAATCTTCATTATACATACTTTCATCTAGCGTGCCACATTACTCATCATACATACTATTTTTAGTCTACATACATTACATCTTATATATCATACAATACACATTCTATACATCATATGGTCGTCTATTATCACACATATTACATTGTCTTTTACGTGCTGCACTCACTACCCTATAACGCACTTTAGTTCCTTTGTCCATACTTGAATGCTAGGGGTTTAAAAATCAAATGGACCTTATCATACTTACACGTTCATCATTCCACCTTTTCATCATGCACCATTCCTAGGTTAGTGACATGTGCTATAGGCTAAATGGTCACATATTCTATCATCTTGTATTGGTATACACTTTAGGCTACATCACCACTCCCTTTTATTTATCTAGTAGTGATGTACGCTCTAGGCTACATCATCACTCCTACATTAATCTTGTCGTGATATATTCTTTGGCTATAAGATTCATGTAAACATCATTTCTAGGTTGCATTTCATCAATACACATGCACAATAATCACGAGTGAGACATAACATACAAAAATTTCGACCATTTACCGATGAGACACTCTCGTTCACGCTTCATTCTTGACTGATGAGGGGGAAAACAAAATGAACCTCATTGCATAAATTTCCATTCACTCAGGGGGAACACAACTCCTACCATCTATCTTGCATTCCATTCCATCTATCCATAACATGCTTGCATATTATGCTTGATTTTACTCTTGCTTGTATTTGTTTGCTCATGGTCACTTTATTACACATGTTAGTTAGATATATGGTATGCCATTTATCTATACCATACACATATGCACGTTCATGCCCTTATCTATTTGTGATCATAGATACATGTCTTTTACATGCAACACAGATGCTCGCCTTCTACCCTTCCTATATTGGTCACTGGGGGCATCCACATTCGTCTCACAGTGCTATTGTTTCATTTTGTACTTAGCACTTTTCATTACTTGGTTATACATGCTTTTGACATACTATTTATCTTTCTAACATGCTAACAGGTGCTTCATGTGTAACATTTATTATAAAAGGATATTTGCTTCCATGTTTTTTTTTATATTACATTATTTGTATTACTTGTTTTTGTATGCCGGCTTTGCCCTATGTTTGGTGTGCACACTTTTTGTTTGTATGTGGACATGATGGCCTTGTATGTCTTGTGACATCATGAGTGATGTCCCATGTTTGTAACCCGCTTTGGCAGTCTACTTTGTCTTCTTGCGTGTTTACATTACTATATTTCTTGGTAGCTTACACATTGATTTCTACATGCATGCTTGTTTGTACTAACACTTGTTTTTGGATAGCCTTCTTATTTGTGTACGCCATGGTTTTTACTAAGCGCATTCCTTTCCCCTTATAGGGAATAGTTACACAGATTCATGCAGTTGGTCCTTTATTGGAGCCACATTCTCCTTTCAGTGATGTTGCATGCGCCCCCAAAGAGGGGAGACATCATTTGGGGTTTTACACACTACACAACGCTTCTACATCAGTTCATTTCAGTTTAGTTTCCGCCTTAGCATTATGTGTTATACAACAAGTAGGTTTAGACCAGTCTATAAACCCTGTGCATAACAGCTTTTACAAGACATGGTTTTCCTTAGAATTATGGGGAACAATGATAGGTTAGAGGATATAGTGGAATTCCTCTCCACACTACTTGAACTAGTGGCCTCGGACCACCTAAAAAACTAGGTAGTACATATATATCTTCATACACATTCGGGGAAGTAGTTACAGTTGGAGGATACAAATGGAATTCCTCCTTAAATTTCTTCGGCCTATGACATCGAGATCACCTAAAAACCCAGGACATGATATCCTCTTTCTACACTCTTTCTCTTGACATGGATTAGGTGCACATGTTCCATTTTTCATTTACGTACTTTACATTTACATGCTTTCACATACATATACATGTGTATTTGGTTACTTGATTGTTTTCTCCTTGCATGTCCATTCGTACAAGAAATAAGTTGTAAATAAAAACAACTACAATAAATAGGGGCATTAAAAACAACATCTTGCAATAGCACACACCATACTAACCATGTAGGTACATTACACACATCAGAAAATACACACACGTTTCCACCCTAGGTTCACTCTCATCACTTTTTTGCGCTTTTGCATCTTTAGTTTCCACGCTCCATCATATTTTTTCATTCCACACTTTTTGTACTCTTTCAACGTGTTTCTACATCATTTTACATGGATTATCAGGTACACATCTCTATTTACTTTATGTTACCGAGCTTTCTACTCACCAACATAAAGTGGGGAAAATGTAGACACAAAATCATGCACTTTAGACATTATTTAGTCTCAATATTATACTACTATTCATACGATTTTTGAGTGAAGAAAGTAATAATTAATCCTCATCTCTTGGTCATTTTTATTTACTTTCTGTTGTAATTCCCAACCTTCATCGCACATATACCCAGTTTATTTTTAACAGCTTCCATCATTTTAGCCTTGATTGGGGCACTTAGGCTAGTAATAAGGCACCTGTTGGCTCCTCGGTCCCAGGTTGGAGTGCCCGATCCTTTTAATAGTTTCTCGCCACGTTTTTGGCACTTTCTAGCCATTTGAGCATTTTATCTTTTTGTTGGTCGACCTTTTCTAGGGCCAAAAATGAAATTAGAACAAGAAAACCATATAAATATAAAGTTATGAGACCATAATGAGGGACCAATCACTATGTAATACTATCATACTCTAAGGTTGCATCCATCTAGAGCTCATTTTAATCCACCTAGATCCATCACAAAGGCATAAGGCTTGTTCATCTGCATCACACAAGCATAGGGAGAAGTTTATTATATTCCATTCACAATTTATTACATTTTTCTACACATAGTTATTGCTCACTCCTTTCACAAAGTGTGGTTGACACAAGAGTAACCTAGGGCATGATCACACACACACAAAACTACATCAGGTTTGAGACATAGTGTAACACTCAGTTAGTAAGTCCACCATTATGGCCGTTGAGGACAATCCAACCCATTCATTTGCATTTTTATTTTTAGGGTTTGATGCTTGGTTTGGGGTCTTGCAGTCTTTCTCTGTCATCACTAATCATCGCAACATTCAACACGAGAAACGAGTTACATGTGATAGGGAGTGAAGGATTTAGATAATCTTCCGACCCTCTAGAGTTGGTTTATAGACCTCCCGCACGACTTGGGCACTCAAAATCCGAGACTAGGGTGCCCGTAGGTGCCCTAATCCTCTCCTAGGTGCCCTAGTCCATTTAGACAACTCAAATCCATCCTTTTTCGATACCTTTGCATTTTCTCTCCCCGCCTTCGAATATTCATTGATTTTATAAACAGATCTAGATTAGCCTCTGAATCAACTAAGCTCCTTCCAACCCTACTTGTCAATTAGGGTTTCACATTTTCATTAGTTTATTTTCTTGGGTCACTTTATATATTTATTTACTACATTTTTTCACTATTTTTCCTAGTTAGATTAACTACCCTTATTCCACATTTTAGTTAATCACCACCATGCACAAGTTTAACGTACCAATGAGCAACTCAAACTCAACCGTCGAGCTAGAAATGACCATTTTAAGAGAATGATTGGACTTAAAATCATTTTTCTTGCTTCTCCTTTGGAAATTTGACTTGAAAATTTGTCCATAGCTCTAGAACAACCTCCTTCATATGTCCCAAGACTTATTTCAGTCTACACTTTCTTGAGACTCATCAACCACCATGGTTTGTGTATGTATATCTAGGTTTTCCCTAAGAACATGCCTCCCTATGACCTTAATCATGCCTCCAACAGTTTAATTTTGACTCATGGAACCTTCCATATCATATTTACATTATCAAAATACATAGTCCATGCTTGTTCTACATTTATATAACTTTTTTAGTCCATTCCCAAGTTATGCTTGTACCAGTCTTAGAATTATGATTAGTTGAGCTGTTTCACCTCATGTTTCATGAACCTACCATGTTTTCCTCATATACCTATCTTAACACACCTCCTTCATGTTTTAAAATCCTTGACCATGCTTTTCTAGTTGTCTCGTGCCTTTAATCCACCATACTAAGTCATCTTATTGACTAGGCATACCGGACCAAGCTAATTTCAGTCATGCTACTTGTGCACCCTTGTATTCATCATGTTGATCGACGAGGCTAGAATATGTCCAATTAATGTATAATGTATGATCTTATCTTACTCTCCTTTTTATTAATTTTGATTGCATTGTGTGACTTTTAGTTGATCTAATATGAGTTAGGATGTAATTGTCTTCTTTTTGATTGATTGTGATTCTAATGTTAAAAGCTCTAGAATTCTGATGAAGTGTGTGTTTGAATTTCAGTTTTGTAAATAAAGCAGTGTCTAATCGAGTTGAGGAAATGAAGTAGGTAACGTTCATTATGTTTTTGGTAGCATCTGTTCTACACAACTTAGTTCCAAAACTTCCAAGCTAATTCTCGAACTCCATCACACAAATATCATCTAGTTCCTAACTCCGGTATTTAGTTCCATAATTTTTGGACTTAGCTCGAAATCTTGGGGATAGCTCTAGAACTCTCACAGTGTTGAACCTTAACAATTTCCTATGGTTCTGGAACTTCTCTGAAGTTCTAGAACCGATGGGAGTTATCTATTCTAACCACATCTAGAGAATTTGCATCTACGACCCTTTTAATTAGGAAAGGATGAGAAGATTTCTGAATGCAGATCTAGGGAGATTTATCCTACATCTATCTGATCAACTACAATCCAACTCAACATCTATTCTGGGAATGATTTGATTTCATCAGAATCGTTGAGACAATTGTGATTGTAAAATGTATATAAAAGTAGACCTGCAGTAGATAGATAATATATAGAATATGATATGAGATAGAAATAGAATAGAGAAGAGAAATATAGACTAAGTACTCAGATCCAGTACGTTTTGGAATACCGAATGTTTTATCAATAAAATAGCCATTCCTATTTGAGAGAATTTTGAGTTGTTAAATCCTTATTTGAGGAGGAGCAAGGGCCCACTCCCCCAAGGACTAGGATATTCATTTATTTGGTATTTATATTTCTTCAAAGAAATAGCTTATATCTCATTGATTCTCAGTATTGTTTTAATTCTTTCAGTTAAACTCAGTTGTATACCTCTTCCTGTAGGTGTTTAGATAGATTCTTATATTTCTTGCAATTGTTTTCAAGCATTCTAAATTGAGTGTGTTTATTTCCAACAACAAGTGTGTTTACTTTCAGAAGCAAGTGTGTTTCCATTCTGCACAGTGTGTTTCCTTTCGCAAAGCTTTCAGTGTGTTTACTTTCAGCAAGTTTTCATAGTTTGATTTAAATAAGGTTTTACCAAGAAGTCCTTAAGACATTGAAGAGATCCCCCAGAAAATACAAAAATAACAATAATCAACTACTAGATCGATAAAATTACTCTTGTTGCATATAGCTTTAGACACACCCCTAGTTTGATATGACATCAACAAGAAGTTGATTAAATGAAGGGAATAACGACACCCATAATTTTTGGCGCCATTTCTCGGGGACACTAGTTGGAACTTTCTAATTAAGTGTTAGTAAGAGAAACAAATCATACATCTAGTAGTTGAAGGATCTTCCCACTATATCACAAAATATATGAGTAGACCAAGAGACTCACAGGGTAGATTCCTCCCAAAAACATCTTCACAAGAATTCATAACATCCTCTAGTCAAAGTAAGGAAATTGATCAAGAATTGGAAGCACCATCATCCCCTGTTAGACAAGAAACAGAATTGCCATTTTTGGAATTCTTAGATTAGTCACCTGAAGGAAGTGGAACTTTTAGGAGAAGGCTTATTACTCAAGATCCATTTAGGGTGAGTTTCAATTCTCAATTAAGTAGTCAACCTCCTACTCCTGATTTTTCACCTTCCCCAAGGCATATCGCTTACCACATTGATTGGGAGGAAAATTTAGAAAATATTTTTAAAATGGAACGAGAAGTTGAAAGAGCACCTGATAGGACCTTTACTTATCCAATCCAATTGGGAGATGATGATACATCAATGAAAAATATCTCACCTACACATTTACCCACATTTAGAGGGATGTCATCTGAAGATCCCGACCACCCTTCTCGTTTGAGTTCAAGGTATTATGTCGACCTATGATTAGAAGATAGATAATCAAAAACTCAAGTTGTTTCCATCCACTTTGAAGGATGCAACAATGAGGTGGTTCATGGGATTACCATCCAACTCTATTAACACTTGGGTACAAATGGAGACTACCTTCCTAGAAAAATACTAGGATTATTGTAGAGGGAGAAATAGGAAGGAAGAATTCTTCAAAATCAAGCAGGAGGAAGATGAAAACATAGAAGACTATTTAGACAGATTCCTCTTTGTTAGAAAAAGATGTGGATTTGTGCTTTCAGAGGAGTTAAGTAAAACCATTTTTCTTAAAGGTTTGGATGACAAATCTAGGGAAGCCCTTAACTTGATAGGAGGTGGAGACATTGATTAGATAAGAATGAATGGAATTAAGGAGATTTGTAGAAGCTATTCCAGAACAAGAGGTGGACCTAGAAAAGGAAAATCAGTGAAAATTCTGAATCCAGATATGAACAAACTAATGGATGAGTTAGCAAATTTTAAAACATACATTTTAGTGCAATTAACCTCTACTATGGATGGATTAAAAGCTAAAGAAAATTGCAAAACTAAATAATTGGCTATGTATTGTCCTAGATGTAGGAAGAAGCATGCATTAAGAGTTTTTCCTTTGATAAAACAAAATGTGTCTTATCTCGTGAATCTAAAGAACATGATACTTGATGTTTGTTCTTTACTTCACATTATTAAGAATCGATTAAACAAATCGGTGCCTCATCTACAACAAAAGAATTGAATTTTGTTCAGAGACAACCTAACCAAGGGTAGTTTATGCCAAGATCAACTCCTAATCCCCTGACGATGCCATGGGCTGCTCAACAAGACCACAAAATTAGGAACAACCACCTTGGGTACCTCAACCAACTTGGAACCCTCAAGATTGGGAAAATCAAGCTTGGTATGCTCAGGGGCATCAACAACCATGGGATGGTCAAGGAAATCCTTATGCTTGGTCACAACCTAGATGAAACCCTAGTAATTATGCTCAAGGAAGAACATATCCAAATCAGAATCAACATGCCATCATGCGATGCCCTGCACAAAATTCACAAACTGAGAATGTAGTCCAAATGCAAATGCAAACACAACTAGCGTAAAATCTAAGAAACAAACAAACAACTTCTGTTTATGGAACAGAACCAAAAAAATTAGTTGATTTACATGTTATGGATTGTAAGGATATTCAAACTAGATCTGGAAAATTCTTAATACCACCCCTTATAATCACTAAAATGACAGAAGAAAATGAAATTCCTAGTATTGTTGTTCCAAAAGAGGATATAGAAAGAAAAGAAAAGGAGCCAGATAGTAACACTACTGAGACTCCATTTCCAGAAAGATTTAAAGAAGCTATAGAAATCAAGGAGTCTGAATTGGTACATGAATTAAGGAAATTGAATATTGAAATACCACTATTACAAGCAATTAAGGACATTCCAGAATTGAACAAATTAATCAAAATATTATGTTTGAAAAATCCTGGAAGGAAGAAACAATACCCCAAGACTATCAAAGTAGATGGGAAACTTGCTGATTTATTAGCAGGAAAACTTTTACTTCCCAAATATGGAGATCCTGGAAGTCCTGTTATTTCTGTCTCTATAGGAAATAAGGATGTACATAATGTTTTGGTAGATTTGGGAGTGGCTATCAATGTAATGACAGTGGATACTCTGAAAACATTACCATTAACAGTATACAACCTACTAATACCATATTGTAGATGGTAGATCAGTCTGTAGCAAAACCAGAAGGAATTATTGAAGATGTGGTGGTTATGGTGGAGTCATGGGAATATCCAGTTGACTTCCTTATACTACAGCCAAAAGGTAAAATATTGGGTTATCCCATTATTTTGGGTAGACCATGGTTAGATATAGTTGTTGCTTTAATTGATTACGAAGCGGGTGATATGAAAATCTCGAATGGTAAGAACTCTACACAAATTTCCTTATATCCTACTGCACGACCTTTTACTGACAATCATGAAAAATTGTGGGTTGATTCTCCTGAAACTAGTAAGCAAAATTTGTCTTCTTTGGCTATGATCACATTGCAGGATCATGTAAGAGAAGTAGAAGGGATGATTAATCCACTATTGGACGAGAACCAACTATCCTCGAAGCAATTAGAATTATTTATGGAACCCATGAACTTAATTCTGGAACTTGCAAACTTAGTTCCGAAACCTGTGAACTTAGTTCCGAAACCTGTAAACATAGTTCCTGAACCACCACATTTAGTTTCGGAACCAAGACAACAACAATTCTCTTTGATTAAAAATAATTTCCGGAGGAACAAGATTTATCATGTGGAGAGGATGAATCAAGTAGCTTCTATTTCAAGTACATCAGAAGTGGTGAAGAATTTCGGAAAGTAGCAATGACGAAGAATTGGGCCTGCAAAGAGATAAGTATCATAATTCTCATTATTGTTCTTTTTCTAGTATTTTGTCTCAAGTAATCGTCATCCAAAATGTGCCCCTACTCATTTTTGTGGCTAACTCCTCTCATTTTTTCCTCTCTTGTTCCTCAATCATAATATTTTGCTTTTCGTGCACTCAAAACCTTCTCGAAATGACACCATTGGATAGAGCTCTTTCTCAGCTTTCCAACAAGGTAAAGTTTTCCTCCTAACTCCATATATTTTTGAAGTTATGGCTTGGTGGAGTTTTTTGGAAAAATTTTACCCTGAAAGGCCCACGGCCAGTGAGATGCTGCCACGTGGCACCTAGAGTGGTGGAGTGTGGGGAAATTTTGGAAAATTTTCCAAATGACCAAAAAGGTGCAAAAGTTCAAATTTTTCCCTGCCAACCTGATTTGGCCCTGTTTTGCCCTAAAACTTCAAATGGCCATATCTTTTGATCTAGAGCTCGGTTTTTCACGTTCTTTATATCAATGGAAAGATGGTGAAATTATATACAAGATTCCGAGGTCATTTTTGCATTTTGATGGAGTTTGGAGAGAGAAAATAAAAAACACCTTTGGCACGTGGTCATGGGACAAAATGACGCTTTCAACCATCGTTTTTAAAGAAGAATGGCCCACATTCTCTCCCAAAGATGGCTAAAAATGTTAGTGGATGGGTCTGTAAGGATGCCCATGCTGTTTTGAATGCATTTTGGTCAATGGTTGAATCCCTTCCATGTTTTCCTATGTTTCTCTCTCTGGGCTCGCCCTCAGACCGTAAAAGCCGATTTGGCTCATTTTCAAAGGGTTGAACATTTTTGTGTATTGCAGTCCCCTTTCTCACCTTGGAAGTGATTTTGGTGGAATATCATACCTTTTCTAAGAGTCAGAACTTTATTTTGCCTCTCGTGTGTTGTAATGCAAGTGATTTTGATGAATGCAACAATATTAGTTTATGTTGTTTGGTTAATTTATGATCCTTCATTACAATTATCAGGTGCATGAGGTTCTTAGAGGTCTTCAATCTTCAAAAATGCTCACCACTCCTTTGGTGCATCACAAATTAGATTTAGTGCATTTTTCTCAAGTTTCTTTGCTTTAAAAGAGCTTAAATTACCTCTACAACTTGTAAGTGACTTGACCAGAGGAATTAAGGAACCAACCTAAACTGGATTCTTTTCTCATTTTGCAAGTCCCACACTTGGGGAAAGGATTCATGAGAATCACACTTGAATAAATATCACAATGTCAAGAGGTGGAGAGGCAACAATAGTTTTGCCACTTAAAATGGGGACTTCTTCATCTTCATCATGAATATATTTTTTGCGCTTTAAAAGAGCTATAAATCACATCCAAGAATAAGGCAAAGAATGGGAGGAGAAAACTCCACACATCTCCACCAATATAGAACTCTCTGGGAGGAGAATCCAAAGGTCTCCTCCACCAAATACTCTCAACTCCTCCACCGGTAGGCCTTTCATTCAATCAACAAGGGTTCTAAGGCCAATCAGAATGGCACAAAACAACCCCTATGTCAATTTCACTGGCAACAGCCCACTTGCTCTCAATGCACAAAATCCAATCCCAATTGCAGCATTGAAGAACATTCCATACTTCACTCGAGAAAATCAGACCTCACCTGGTGATCATGTTAAGGATATTGCTAACATTTGTGTAATCCATGAGATCAATGAGATGCAAGTTGATGTCAAACTGCTGGCATCTTCATTCAAAGGGAAAGCTTTGCAATGGTTCAGGAGTCTTGCCTCAGGTTCTATTCAAAATTGGAATCAGCTATGTATAGCCCTCCATGAGTAGTTTGGGGAAAAGGGAGACAACTTGTCCCTTTTGGAGCAGCTGACAACTATCAAAAGAGCTCCCAATGAGCAACTGACTGATTTTAATTTCAGATTTCAAAGGACTTGGGAGAGAATTCCAAAGGCGCCGTGCCAACAACAAGGTGCTTTTCTTTATTACCTTAAAGCTTTAAATTCTAATATTTCTATGTTAATTCAGTCCATGGGAGGCACAACTATCCCATTGCTTATAGCATTGCCATTAGAGCTGAAAATTGTTTGATTCAAGATGGCAAGCTGGCTCCTAGACCTCCAATGCCATTATTTCCAAGTTTAGAGAGCCCAAGTACTATCCAAGTCCCTAATTTAGCTTCTATTCCCACTCCTAGAAATCGAAATTCAAATGAAGCTTCCACTTCATCTTCTAGTGCCTCAAATGAACTTCAAGAAGTCATGAAGCAATTGCAAAATCAAGGTAATGAGCTGGTTACACTCAAAAGGTAGCAAGCTCAAGGTTTTAGACCTTCCTTCCAGCCTCTCAAGCTCACCCTAACAGCAGCCATATCAACCTCATAGACCACCCAATCCAACCGTAAATCGTAACCAAGCAAGGCCTCCCGCCAATGCACCATTTCAGCCCTATAATCCCAATGCTACATCTCGCATCTAAGGCATTAGTGCCAATACAAAACAATATAGCTCAAGAGTATGATTGGTGTTTCCCATGCAACGAACCTCAT
Source organism: Taxus wallichiana var. yunnanensis (assembly GCA_018340775.1). Lineage (NCBI taxonomy): Eukaryota > Viridiplantae > Streptophyta > Pinopsida > Cupressales > Taxaceae > Taxus > Taxus wallichiana. Next base: position 418,104,969 of record CM031237.1, read on the forward strand.
AACCAATCCATGTGCTTCAACGGTGCCTTGAACCAAGCATTAATGGTGACAAAGAATCGTGTGGAGGGTGAAGGTAGTCAAGGAAAAACCAGCAACAAGAAACATTCCAACAACAATCAGCTCCAAATGATACCACACTAGTAAACCGGCATGCATATGATTTTTGTGGCATGAACTGCATAGGCTTCCCAAAGTGTCAGAGCCAACACAAGGTCAAAGAGGAGAAATTTGGGTGAAGAACAACCATTGGCCCCAAGTAATTCACGACCTTCATCACTCCACAAACTATTGGCAAACAAAATGCAATCCCAAGCACGCAAGGATTGCCTAAAACAGCCCCTAGGCCAACCCAAATGCCGATTCTTTTGCTACCCATGTGCAAGGAATGAATGTGCGTGCCAAGGGACAGCAGAGGGATACTTCATCTCCATTCAAATCATTGATCATCATGAAGAAGACAAATGTAAACATATCAATGTGGGAATCACTATCTATCCTGTGCCAAAGAGATTTTCTACAGTGCCATGAAGGACTGCAACTTCAAATCAGCAAGTCCAAATACAAGAGAAGGTGCTCACAAATGCTGCCCAACAGGAAGGGAATCATGGAGGAAAGCAAGGTAAAATATTGAAGCCCCCTCCATTCTATGTTTCATTAATCATTGGAAATCAATTAGTACACAATTGCATGATTGATTCCGGGGCAAGTAGTTCAGTAATGCCCAAGCAAATAGCTGATCAGTTGGGAATTCAGTATGAAACCATATCCAAAGGGGTAGTGCAATTGGATGGGACAACAGTAACAATCAGTGATTAAAAACTTGAGTCTTACCTTGCATGCATGCCCCAACGTGGTTGTTTTACAAGATGTCTCAGTAATAGACCTTCCACCACTCTTTGCCCTATGTTTGTCAAGGGATTTCATAGCCAAGATTGGAGGTTACTTATCTCATTGATTGGTCACACATGTTGTTCAGAATAAGATATGGAACCAAAGCCATAATCAGGTCTGAACCTATTGCAAACTTTCACATTGAGCCTTACACTCCAAGTCAGATTAATGCCAATTGTTCAGCGTTTGATCAAGAAGATCATCCAAGCACTGATGAAGCTGACACCAAGGTAGGAAGCATCCCAGATCTAACTCTTGATGAATGGGCAAGCAAGGTGCATGCTTTTGATCCTTATCAAGAAATAGAAGAATCTGAGCTGGGAGTCTATTGCATACATGAAGAAAATCAGCCTATTCCTAGCATCACCAAGCCAAACCACAAAGATGACAATGAGGTATGGCAGTTGTTTTTTGATGGATCAAGGAGTAGACAAGGTGTAGGAGGGGGATCCATGCTGGTTTCACCTCAAGGAGTTAAGTATTATTCAACTTTTAGATTTTAGTTTGCATGCTCTAATAACACTGCTGAATATGAAGCCTTGGTGCAAGGACTGCATTGGGCAATCAAGAGAGGAATAAAGAACTTGCAAGTCTTTGGTGATAGTGAGTTGATTGTCAACCAAGTCAAGGGGCAACATGCTGTCAAGAATGATCTACTCAAGTGCTACAAGAACAGGGTGTGGGACCTCATTGAAGATTTTGAGGGTTTTGGCATCAAATCCATTCCTAGGAAAGAGAACCAAGCCGCTGATAGGCTTGCAGCAGTTGGGGCAGCCTTTGACGTTGTGGAGAGCATTCAAAAAGACAAGGTACAACCAAACATCCATGTGATTGTGAGGCCTTCAGTGCCAGATAACAATGTAAGTTGGCAAGTGTTTGAAAATGATCAGCAAATCATCCATTTCTTGCAAGAAGAGGCTGAATTCTCAGCCAAAAATCAGAAAAGTTCGACAAAGCAAGATGGTGACCAAGTGGTGCAGCTGAGAACCAACAAAATACCAAAGGGAATTATTACTTTTGAGTCCATTTTCAATCCTAATGATCAGTTTAGAAGGAGAAAGCAAATATCCAAGTGAAGGGAGAAGATTCAAAGTGTCCATCTCAAGAGAAAGAGGCAAATCACACCAAATTGGTAAGATGACAACCGAGCAAGAAAGGTATGAGTTCATACAACTTTGTCAAGAATTCCCCGATGTGTTTGCTTGGAGCTATGAAGATTTGAAAGGTTTCAATCCCGAGTTAGCTCAACACACCATTGAATTGGATCCAAATACTAAGCCCATCGGTAGAAACAAAGGCCACCAACCCCACATGGAGCCTCTCATGAGAAAAGAATTGAATAAGTTGATAGAATCAAGAATCATATTCCTTATCAAGCATTCTAGTTGGGTTGCCAACTTGGTTCCAAATGTAAAGAAGAGTGGGGAAATCAGATTGTGTGTTGACTTCAGAGATTTGAATAGAGCATCTCTCAAGGATCATTATCCACTTCCTTCCATGGAGCAGATTTTACAAGTTGTTCTGGCTCCGAGAGGTTTTCACTACTTGATGGCTATTCAGGGTATAATCAGATTATGGTGAAGGAAGAAGATCAGTTCAAGACAGCCTTTACAACTAAATGGGGAACTTATGCATACAGGAAAATGCCATTTGGGCTGTCCAACGCTGGAGCTACCTTCCAAAGAGCAATGGACATGGCGTTCAAAGGTTTGATTAACAACATTGTACTGATATATCTTGATGATATCACTATTTTTTCAAAAATACAGCAGACCACCTCTTTCATTTGAGACAAGTGTTCCAAAGGTGTAGAAGATTTGGAGTCTCCTTGAATCCTAAAAAGTGTGTTTTTCTAGCCCATGAAGGAAAGCTCCTTGGCCACATTGTCTCCAAAGAAGGATTAGCAATTGATCCGGAAAGAGTCGAAGCCATAAGAGCACTGCCATTGCCAAGCCACAAGAAGGCCCTTCAAAGTTTCTTGGGAAGAATAAATTTTGTTCGAGGTTTGTCCCAAATTTTGCAGCCCTTGTCAGACCTATCACCAAGATGCTAAAAAAAAGCATGGCTTTCAAATGGACAACAGAAGGAAAGGAAAGTTTTGAAGTAATCAAAGAAGCCATCTCTCAAGCCCCAACTCTCATCAACCCAAATTTCTCCAAGGATTTCATCCTCTATGCGTTTGGAGGTGATGATACTATTTCTGCAATTTTGGTACAGCAGAATAAAGACAATGATGAGCAACCAATTGCTTTCTTTAGCCAAAGCCTGGAGGACTATAAGGTGAGATATTATTTCATTGAGAAGCATGTTCTTGTAGTAATCAAGAGCTTGAAGAAATTCAAGCATCTAGTTTCAAACAATAAGGTCCAATTGCTGGTTTCTCATGCGGGGGTTAAAGACTTCCTCCTCAACAAAGACTTAAATGAAAAAGGGCAGGTTGGATTACCCGTGTCATGGAGTATGACATTAAGATCAAAGTCACCAAGTTGGTAAGAGGAAAAGGATTGTGTGAGCAGCTGATCTTGAGCAAACAAGAGGAATCATGCAACGAGAAGGAGATCAAGCTTGGCGTTGCAAGACAACCGTGAGCAAGGAAGCACTCAAGAGGAAAATAATGGTGTCCCCACTCCTTGCTGGACCCAAAGTATAATGCACTTCCTAAGCACAGGCCTATGCCCTCCGTGAGATGAATAAGACCGAAAGAAGACACTTCAGATTGTAGGCTTTCCCATATGCCCTTGTTGATGGTGTTTTATTCAAAAGAGATGTGAATGGAGTACTGCTAAGATGCATTGGTATAAATCAGATTCATAAGGTGCTGGAAGAGTTCCATGGTGGACCAGCTAGTGGTCATTTTGCACCAAGAGTGATAGCTCTAAAGATCATGAGGGCTGGTTATTATTGGCCCAAGATTTTCAATGATTGTTATGCATGGATCAAGAGGTGCAAGAATTGTGCATTTTTCACAGGTAAAGAGAGGCTAGCTGCCCTCCCATTGCATCCAATTTCAGTTGACCAGCCATTCATGCAATGGGGTTTAGACTTCATTGGAGTTATTAATCCCAATTCGAGCCAAGGGCACAAGTGGATTTTAATAGCCACAAATTACTTCACCAAATGGACTGAAGCAGTAGCACTCAAGGAAGCAAATGAATCTAGCATCCTAGAATTCTATGAGGGAATAGTAACCAGATTTGGCATACCAGCTACAATAATATCGTATAATGCATCGGCATTCATCGGATCCAAGGTGACCGAATTGGCTGTCAAGAACGGATCTACCTAAGTACTTCATCAAACTATTACCCCTAGGGTAATGGCCAGGCTGAATCTACAAACAAGAACTTGTTGAGGATCATTAGGAGGACTCTTGATGAGAATCAAAGGTCTTGGCATACCAAATTGAAATCAGCCTTATGGGCTGATAGGATAACTCCTAAAAGATCTACAGGTAACTCTCCATTCAAGCTTGTTTATGGAAGAGAGGCAATTTTGCCCATATCACTTGAGTTTCCAACATTGGAACTCATGAAACAATTGGAGTTGTTGGAGTTTGAGCCCATGGGAGTTAGATATGCAGAATGATGGAGCTCCAAGAAATCAGAAATCAAGTATCCCAAGCAATGAAGAAGGATCAGGCTTTGATAAAGAAGACATTTGATAGAAAGGCCAAGAACAGATCCTTCCAAGTTGGAGATCTAGTGTTAAAATGGGACGCGGATAGAGAAAAACCGGGAAGGCATTCAAAATTTGATGCCATTTGGAGTGGCCCATACATGGTCACAAAGTGTAAGGACGACAATGCTTTCCAGTTGTCTTCATTGGATGGTGAAGAACTACAGATTATAGTCAATGGAATCCATTTGAAGCATTGCTAGTGAAGGAAATGCTTCATCCTGTACATATTAGTTTAGGTTTTTCATTCCTCCAAGTGCTTGTGCACATTGTTTTGATGTAGATTAGTTTTTCTTTCCCTAAGTGCTTTGGCACAAGCTTGCTGTCCCTGGGAATGTATTTGCAGGCCTTGCTCCATCAGGTGATATTCCATGTTCCTCCTTACAGTGTTCTAGTCAGTTGGGGTATCAAACAGAGAATTCAATGACTCCATACCCAATGGATTGCTTCAGTAATCGGTAACTTCATCCAAAGAGTGTATGACCCTCCGAGTCACTAAAATTATTATCCAAAATGTGCCCTTGCTCATTTTTTATGGCTAACTCCTCTCATTTTTTCCTCTCTTGTGCCTCACCATAATATTTTGCTTTTAGGCACTCAAACCTTCTAGAAATGACACCATTGGATAGAGCTCTTTCTCGCTTTCCGTAAAGGTAAAGTTTTCCTCCTAACTCCATGTATTTTTGAAGTTATGGCTCATGGAGTTTTTGGAAAAAATTTCCCCGAAAGGCCCGCGGCCAATGAGATGCCACCACGTGGTACCTAGAGTGGTGGAGTGCAGGAAATTTTGGAAAATTTTCCAAATGACAAAAAAGGTGCAAAATTTGAATTTTTGCTCACGCCAACCCGATTTGGCCTGCTTTTGCCGTAAAACTTCAAATGGCCATATCTTTCGATCTAGAGCTTGGTTTTTCACGTTCTTTATATCAATGGAAAGATGGTGAAATTATCTAGAAGAATCCAGGGTCATTTTTGCATTTTGATGGAGTTTAGAGAGAGAAAATTGAAAAACACCTCTGCACGTGGTCATGGACAAAATGACGCTTCAACCACCATTTTTAATGAAGAATGGCTCGCATTCTCTCCCAAAGATGGCTAAAAATGTCGGGGATGGGTCCGTAAGGATGCCCATGCTGTTTTGAATGTGTTTTGGTCAATGGTTGAATCCCTTCCATGTTTTCCGGCATTTCTCTCTCCCGAGCTCGCCCTCTTGCACCGTAAAAGCCGATTTGGCTCATTTTCAAAGGGTTGAACATTTTTGTGTATTGCAGGTCCCCTTTCTCACCTTGGAAGTGATTTTGGTGGAATATCATACCTTTTCTAAGAGCTGCAACTTTATTTTGCCTCTCGTGATTTTGTTGTAATGCAAGTGATTTTGATGATTAAAATAAAATTACAATTACTTTGTGCATGTGATTAGTTTTCATCCTCTCCCCACTCCTTTGGTGTTGTTTGGTTAATTTATGATCCTTCATTACAATTATCGCTTTGTGCATGAGGTTCTTTAAACCTTGCAGCTTTGGGACATTTGGTGGGACCTTATCAAACTAGAGATCTTCATCTTCATTGCAACAACAAAATTGATGTGCATTTCATTGCAAAAATTGTTTGCTTTGTTGCAAGTTTCTTTAAAAGAGCTATAAATTACACATCCGGTGACTCCAAGGAAGAAGAATCACTGGTTTTAGCAAAGATGCACTGAAAACTCATGAAAAGAATCAACACAAGGTCAAGAGCTAGAGAGGAAGAGGTGTTGTTTGAATATCTACAGTTATCTCCAAGAATAAGGCAAAGTGGGAGGAGAATCCAAAGGTCCCCATCTCCACCAAACAGAACTCTCTCAACTCCTCCACCTGGTAGGCCTTTCATTCAATCAACAAGGGTTCTAAGGCCAATCAGAATGGCACAAAACAACCCCTATGTCAATTTCACTCAAGTGTGAGCCCACTTTCTCTCAATGCACAAAATCCAATCCCAAGTTGCAGATTAAAGAACATTCCATACTTCACTCGAGAAAATCGACCTCACCAGCGATCATGTTAAGGATATTGCTAACATTTGTGCAATCCATGAGATCAATGAGATGCAAGTTGCTGTCAAACTGCTGGCATCTTCATTCAAAGGGAAAGCTTTGCAATGGTTCAGGAGTCTTGCCTCAAGTTCTATTCAAAATTGGAATCAGCTATGTATATCCCTCCATGAGCAGTTTGGGGAAAAGGGAGACAACTTGTCCCTTTTGGAGCAGTGACAACTATCAAAAGAGCTCCCAATGAGCAAATGACTCGATTTTAATTTCAGATTTCAAAGGACTTGGGAGAGAATTACAAAGGCAAATGTGCCAACAACGAAGGTGATTTTCTTTATTACCTTAAAGCTTTAAATTCTGATATTTCTATGTTCATTCACCATGGGAGGCACAACTATCCCCATTGCTTATAGCATTGCCATTAGAGCTGAAAATTGTTTGATTCAAGCTAGCAAGCTGGCTCCTAGGCCTCCAATGCCATTATTTCCAAGTTTAGAGAGCCCAAGTACTAGCCAAGTGCCTAATTTAGCTTCTATTCCCACTCCTAGAAATCGAATTCAAGTGAAGCTTCCACTTCATCTTCTAGTGCCTCAAATGAACTTTAAGAAGTCATGAAGCAATTGCAAAATCTAGGTAATGAGCTGGTTACACTCAAAAGGCAGCAAGCTCAAGGTTTTAGACCTTCCTTCCACCTCAAGCTCACCTAACAGCAGCCATATCAACCTCATAGACCACCCAATCCAACCGTAAATCGAACCAAGCAAGGCCTCCTTCCAATGTGACCATTTCAGCCCTATAATCCCAATGCTACATCTCGCATCTAAAGCATTAGTGCTAGACAAAACAATATAGCTCAAGAGTATGATTGGCGTTTCCCATGCAACGAACCTCATAACCAATCCATGTGCTTCAATGGTGCTTTGAACCAAGCATTAATGGTGACAACAACTGGTGTGGAGGGTGAAGGTAGTCAAGGAAAAAACCAGCAATAAGAAACATTCCAAAGCAAAGAATCACCTCCAAATGATACCACACTTGTAACCGACAGTAAGATTTTTGTGGCATGAACCAAATAGTTTCCCAAAGTGTTGCAGCCAACACAAGGTCAAAGAGGAGAAATTTGGGTGAAGAACAACCATTGGTCCCAAGTAATTCACGACCTTCTGTCACTCCACAAACTATTGGCAAACAAAATGCAATCCCAAGCACACAAGGATTGCCTAAAACAGCCCCTAGGCCAACCCAAATGCCAGTTGCTTTCGCTGCCCATGTGCAAGGAATGAATGTGTAGGCCAAGGGACAACAGAGGGATACTTCATCTCCATTCAGTATCATTGATCAGATGAAGAAGACAAATGTAAACATATCAATGTGGGAATCACTATCTATCCCAGGCCAAAGAGATTTGCTACAGGCTGTCATGAAGGACTGGCCAACTTCAAATCAGCAAGTCCAAATACAAGAGAAGGTGCTCACAAATGCTGCCCAGCAGGAGGGGAATCATGGAGGAAAGCAAGGTAAAATATTGAAGCCCCCTCCATTCTATGTTTCATTGATCATTGGAAATCAATTAGTACACAATTGCATGATTGATTCCAGGGTAAGTAGTTCAGTAATGCCCAAGCAAATAGCTGATCAGTTGGGAATTCAGTATGAAACCATATCCAAAGGGGTAGTGCAATTGGATGGGACAACAAGAATAAATGATGGGGTGATTAAAAACTTGAGTCTTACCTTGCATGCATGCCCCAACGTGGTTATTTTACAAGATGTCTCAGTAATAGACCTTCCACCACTCTTTGCCCTATGTTTGTCAAGGGATTTCATAGCCAAGATTGGAGGTTACTTATCTACCGATTGGTCACACATGTTGTTCGTAACAAGATATGGAACCAAAGCCACAATCAGTCCGAACCTATTGCAAACTTTCACATTGAGCCTTACACTCCAAGTCGATTAATGCCAATTGTTCAATAAGCGTTTGATCAAGAAGATCATCCAAGCAATCGATGAAGTCGATACCAAGGTAGGAAGCATCCTAGATCTAACTCTTGATGAATGGGCAAGCAAGGTGCATGCTTTTGATCCTTATCAAGAAATAGAAGAATCTGAGATGGGAGTCTATTGCATACATGAAGAAAATCAGCCTATTCCTAGCATCACCAAGCCAAACCACAAAGATGACAATGAGGTATGGCGCTTGTTTTTTTGATGGATCAAGGAGTAGACAAGGTGCGGGAGGGGGATCCATGCTGGTTTCACCTCAAGTAGTTAAGTATTATTCAGATTTTAGATTTTAGTTTGCATGCTCTAATAACACTGCTTGAATATGAAGCCTTGGTGTAAGGACCGCATTTGGCAATTAAGAGAGGAATAAAGAACTTGCAAGTCTTTGGTGATAGTGAGTTGATTGTTAACCAAATCAAGGGCAGCATCATGTCACCAAGAATGATCTACTCAAGTGCTACAAGAACAGGTGTGGGACCATTGAAGATTTTGAGGGTTTTGGCATCAAATCCATTCCTAGGAAAGAGAACTGTCAAGCGGCGAGCTTGCAGCAGCTTAGGGCAGCCTTTGATGTTGTGGAGAGCATTCAAAAAGACAAGGTACGACAAAACATCCATGTGATTGTGAGGCCTTCAAAGGGCAGAGATAACAATATAAGTTGGAAAGTGTTTAAAAATGATCAGCAAATCATCCATTTCTTGCAAGAAGAGGCTGAATTCTTAGCCAAAATCAGAAAAGTTAGAGCAGCAGAGATGGTGACCAAGTGGTGCAAATGAGAACCAACAAACTACCAAAGGGACTTATTACTTTGGAGTCCATTTTCAATCCTAATGATCAGTTTAGGAAGGAGAAAGAAAACATCAAATTTTTGCACCTTTTTGGTCATTTGGAAATTTTTCCAAAATTTCTCCGCGCTCCGCTTGATCTAGGTGCCACGTGGCGGCATCTCATTGGCCACGGGCTTTCAGGGGAAATTTTTTCCAAAAAGTTCCGTCGAGCCATAACTTCAAAAATACATGGAGTTAGGAGGAAAACTTTACCTTTCCGGAAAGCCGAGAGCATGTCATGATGAACCAAGTGGAGGACATTATTTAGTGAAAAGAACAACTCATAAGCTACTTGGCATTGGTTATTATTGGCCATCCCTGTACAAGGATGTGAAGAGATATATCAAGAGGTGTGATCCTTGTCAAAGGATGGGACAACCAACTTTCACCAATGAAATGCCTCTTCAACCTCAAGTTGTGGTTGAACCATTTGAGAGATGGGGATTGAATTTTGTTGGTCCCTTTAATCTTCCATCATAAGGGAAGGAATATATACTTGTGTGTACTATGTGACAAAATGGGCAGAAGTGCAGGCATTGACAAATGCCACTGAGGAAGTAGTTGTTGATTTTCTTTGGAACAAAATTATGATAAATTTTGGAGCACCAAGGAGCATAGTTTTAGACCAGGGATCACAATTCATGCCTAATATGATCCAAGCTTTCACAAGGTATTACCAAATCAATAATAGGAAGACATCTCCTTACCACCCATAGTCAAATGGACAAGCTAAAGGAACAAACAAAGAATTGGATAACATCCTTACCAAAATAGTTGAAGCTGGGAGAAAAGATTGGGTAAAGAGACTACCTGAAGCTTATCGGGCTTATAATACAACTTGGAAAACTACAACAGGGTTTTCACCATATGAATTAGTCTATGGGAAAAATCTCTTGTTGCCTATAGAGTTTGAACTTTAGACATTGAGGACAACAGTGAAGGTGGGAATTGAGTTGAATGTAGCTCAAAAAGAAAGAATCCTTCAACTCAATGAGTTGGATGAATTAAGGTTGGAAGAACTTTAGCAGATAGAGATAATTCAAGAGCAAAGAAAGCAATGACATGACACACATATCAAGAAAAGCTAATTAAAAGTAGGAGAATGGGCATTACTGTTCGATTCTAAGTACCAACAATTCAAGGGCAAATTGAGAACCGATGGTTGGGATCCTATCGTTGAGAAAATATTTGACAATGGTTCTATTCATTACTTCCCATTGATGGCGAGTGCGAACACTCTCTGGTCAATGGACATATGCTGAAACTCTATAGGAAGCCTCCCATTAAGGATGAATTCTTGAGGAAGATTGAAGCGAGATAAAGAATTTGATCATTTTGGAAGAACCCAGTTCTTGTAAAATGATCAAATAACCATATGATAGATCTAGAATAAAGGGAAGAAGATGAAAACCAGCAAATGGCATTTTCTTCCCCAAAAAATAAAAATAAAAATAAAATAAAATAAAAAATTCTCTCAAAGGTCAATTGAAAACCAGCAAATGGTGGTTGATCTCTTTTTGGCTAGTTCAAATAAGGGAATTCTTTTGAATTCCAGTTATCTTATCTAATCATGTTTTGTTCCACTTGTAGGAATGACGAGTCATCATAGCAAAAGGGTTACATCATCAAGGATGGTAATTATATCTTTTAACTTATTTAGGGTTGATTAAATGTTTACATGTGTGATTTGACTTAATTTAAAAGTAGGTATGATGAGTCATCTATTTATACATTATGATTACAAGTGTGTAATCATGAAGTTGATTTGGATGGAATAAGTGGCAGCATGGTTATCATTAATAATCATTATTTCAAACTCAAGTGAAATAAGTTGCGAGATATTTTGAGGAAGGAGCAACAAAGTAAGTTTGTGTCCGCAGCAAAGAAAAAAGAATTCAACAGCTAAGAACAGAGGTTCCGCAACCAAAGTCATCAGTTCCACAGCTAAGTAAGAGGGCTTGAAACTAATTTACACAAAATCAAAAGAGACAGAACTTGATCCAATATGGGGATTAAAAAGAAATCAGAACCAGAGGATGATTCCCGACTTCTCACAGAGACGAAGAAGTGGCGTCCATCTTTGAGCATGCAGGATGGCTAGAGTTCCTGAAGAAATTTTCAAAGCATAATGACGAATTGGTAAGATAATTCATCATAAACCTAGAGCAATCCACGACAAAGGTGAGAAATATATTTATTCCTTTTTTTGTGAATATTGTAAGTAACGTGTCCGAGTGCCAATTGTGCATGCTACACCTTTAACCTATTACTTTTATTAGGATATGAGTAGCCAACTTGTGGCTTACCATATCATTTTATTATATCATTTATAATTTCTCATGCTTAATAGGTCAGCCTGGGTGATGGCCATAACATATGAATAGTATATATAGAGGATTGTAGGTAGTAGTTCATTATCATTTGAGCATTTGAGTCTTATTATATGGTTTGGAGGTTGCCCCCTCGAAGTGGTGAAGCTATTATAATTACATATTGAGATCATTATTCTAAAATATTGTGTTATTTGGTGTTCTATTGCTACTCATAATCTGAATTATACAAGTAATTTCATTACAAGTGGTATCAGAGCTGTGATTTGGGCCAAAATTAGGGCAAAACCCTAATTTTTTGTTTCCACAATATATTTTGAACCAGAGTGAATTGGTGGGAGATATTTTTACCAGAGTTGTGAAACATTTCAAGTAAGGTTCCCTAAAAATTTCAGACTTTTTAAATTTATTTTGCACAAGTTATTACAAATTTAGGGTTTTTCATAAAATCGCTCCCTAGGGTGCAAATTGTGGAATTTTTTCAAGTTCTTTACATTTTTGGAAAGCTTTGAAAAAAATAGTATTAGTATCTTCTCTGTGTTTTTTCCTGTTTGGCCGAATTTGTATCAAAACCCTAAACCCTAAGGTTTGATATCATGGCGGGGCCTTCCACAAGAGCAAAAAAGAATCCAGTTACTCCAGGTAAAACCCCAGATAAAGATGAGATAGTGACTGAAGAGATGGATTTAGAATGGGTAAATACATATTCCTCAACACTAGGGTTTACTTCAGTTGATCATAAGGTGAGTTGAATTGAGTATGAGCTGTAAATGTACAATCTGAGATGGCCTCTAAAGGAGACATAGCCCAAATCAATCATCGGTTGGATGATATCATGCAACATGTAAAGGGTAAATAGTATGGCCCAAATCCATCCCATATCAACCAAGGAGGATCTTCAGTTCAAAATCATGGACAAAATAACCATGTTGGATCACTTTTCTAGCCCAATCAGAATCCAACTTATTCGCAACCACGAACATGATGCCGAAAGTGGATATGCACAAATTTGATGGTAAAGATCCCCGAATTGATAAATCAAATGGAGAACTTCTTTGAACTACATCAAAACCATCGTGACAAAAGGTGACATTGGCATCCCCGTATCTTGAACCGCACCACCCGTTTGGTATCGATGGTTATGTGCTCAAAGGCAGAAGAATGGTCTCGGTGTCACTTAGACAGTTTTTACCGAGGAGTTGCAATTGCACTATAGTTCCAGTGTTTCAGAGAACTACTTTAGTCAATTAGCAAATTTACGACAAATAGGATCAATCAAAGATTATGTGCATCAATTCCAAAACCTATCCTTAAGGGTGGAGAATATACCAGAAGAGAATTTGAATGACCTATTTCTTGGGGTCTTAAGGACCACATCGAGCATGAGGTACATATGTTTAATCCACTCAAGATTTCTGATTCTATTATCATGGCACATCGAGTAGAGGAAAAAGTTCTTTGTAGTAGGAGGTCACCTTTCATTAACACCAAAGACCGTAGTATCTCTTCCCCTTCATTTTCTAGGCCAATTAGACTGACTCCTCACCAAATGGAAGAAAAGAGAGAAAAAGGATTATGCTTTAACTGTGATAGAAAATATGGACCGGGACACAAATGTGCTGAGAAGAAGTTGTTCTATATTGACGGAGGTAATGAGGATGATGAGGATGCTGAAATTATAGGAGAGGTTGAGGAACCAGTAGAAGAGGAAGTAGAGGATCACCAACCTACAATTTCTTGCCATGTATTTTTAGGTATTAGTACTCCTTAAACACTCAAGGTTATTGGCTATCTCAAAAAATAGAAGGTGACAGTGTTGATTGACTCGGGAGTACTCATAACTTCATAAATAGTAAGTTAGCTGCCCGCCTCAATTGTTTTATTTACCCAGCTCCAGAAATGCAAGTTATGATTGTGGATGGTGGGATAGTCAAGTGCACAGGAAAGTGCCATAGTATCAAGCTTTCCATGGGAGACTACATGTTAGACTCACCTATGTTTGCTATTTCTATGGGAGGGGCAGATATTGTTTTGGGTGTCCAATGGCTCACAACCTTAGGTACTATAGAGATGAATTTCCAAGAATTGTTCATGCGATTTCATTCAGATGGAAGGAAAATACAATTGAATGGGATGGTAGCTAAGTCTCCACAAATTATTAGCTCTCATTAGATGCAGAAGGTTCTCAGAAAAGGAGTAGATGGATTTATAGCAAATTTATTTTCCATAGAAGTACAAAATACAAAGTCTTCAATGCCACCCGATCTTCAGAAGATTGTTGATGCTCACTCATCTATTTTTTATGCAATTCCAAAGGGACTACCACCAGTTAGGGATCATGATCATGCCATTTAGTTGATTCTAGGGAGCCAAACACCTAACATCAGACCATACAGATACCCATATTCCCAGAAAAGTGAGATCGAGAAAATGGTTCAGGAAATGTTGAAGGCAGGTATCATTAGGCCTAGCCAGAGTGCCTATTCTTCCCCAATGGTCATGGTACGTAAGAAGGATGAAACATGGAGGATGTGTCCAGATTATCGAGAACTCAACAAGTATACCATCAAAGATAAGTTTCCTATTCCAGTAATTGATGATTTACTTGATGAATTGCATGGTGCTATTTATTTCACAAAATTAGATCTTCGTTTGGGGTACCATCAAATTAGAATAAAAGAGGAAGATGTTCATAAAACGACTTTCAGGACTCATGAGGGCCATTATGAGTTTTTGGTAATGCCTTTTGGTCTTACAAATGTGCCTTCAACCTTTCAAAGCTTGATGAACACTATTTTTAGGCCATTTTAAGGAAATTTGTATTAGTTTTCTTTGATGACATATTGATTTACAATAAGACATGGGAAGAACACTTACAACATGTAAATAAAGTGTTGGAAGTTTTCGAGAAACATACTCTCTATGCAAAGCCATTTAAATTTTCTTTTGGTGTACAAGAGGTAGAGTACTTGGGTCACATTGTATCCCATGAAGGCATCAAAGTTGATCCTCAGAAGATCAAAGCTATGGTGGAATGGCCAAGGCCCAAAACTCTCAAAAATCTTCGTGGGTTCCTAGGACTAACAGGGTACTACAGAAGATTTGTGCAGGATATGGTAGAATAGCAACCCCACTCACTGCATTACTAAAGAAGGATGCCTTCCATTGGAAAAATTTAGCCACTAAATCCTTTGAGTAGCTGAAGGAAGCCTTGTGCAACACCCTAGTTTTGGCTACTCCCAACTTCTCAAAAACCTTCATTGTTGAATGTGACACTTCAGGATCAAGATTGGGAGTAGTTCTAATGCAAGAAGGAAGACCAATTGCATTTGAGAGTCACCAATTCAAAGGAAAATATATTCTCAAACCGATATATGAGAAAGAAATGATGGCTATTCTTCATGCGGTCAAGCAATGGAGGCCTTATCTCATGGGTAGACACTTCAAGGTAAAAACTGATCATGATAGTCTCAAATACTTTTTGGAGCAAAGGTTATCATTTGAGGAACAACAAAAGTGGGTAACAAAAATGTTGGGTTATGATTTTGAAATCATATACAAAAAGGGTAAAGAAAATGTAGTAGCTGATGCATTTTCCAGAAGGGATACATCCACAGATGCCTTACTATGTGGAATGTCCATGTTGATGGCCGATTGGGTGGATGAAGCAAGATTGGAATGAGATCAAGACAAGGATACACAATCTCTAATATAGAATATCAAGCAATGATCTATGACATCTAACAAATTTGAGTGGAAAGGTAATGCCCTATGGTACAAGGACATGTTATACTTGAGAAAAGATTCTTGCAGAGCTACATGCCTCACCTGTTAGAGGACACTCTGGGTTTTTGAAGACATATCATAGAATAAAAAGAGAATTATTTTGGGAAGGACTCAAGGGGGATGTACAAAATTTTGTATCAAAGTGTTTAGTGTGCCAACATAACAAAGGGGAAACAATTAAGACACCACTCTGTTATGACCCTTACCGATTCCTAGCCGGAGAGATGGGAGGAGGTATCCATGGATTTCATCACCGATTGCCTTGTTTAGAGGGTAAGAATGTTATTTTCAGTATCGTGGATAGGCTCACAAAATATGCCCATTTTTTTCCCTATCACATCCATTTACAACTAGTACATCATAGCTATTTTTTTGGAGACAGTTCAAAGGCTACATGGAACCCCAAAAATAATTACAAGTGATCATGATCCTATTGTCACAAGTAATTTTTGGACAGAATTATTTTCATGTTTGGGTACTCAACTAGCTCACAGTTCACCCTATCATCCTCAAACTGATGGGAAAATGAAAGTGGTCAACAAATGCTTAGAGGGTTATCTACGTTGTTTTGTATTAGATAAGCAGGAAAGATGGATTAAATGGCTACCACTTGCAGAATGGTGGTATAACACATCTTTTCATACCTCTTCTCAAATGACCCCATTTTTAGCATTATATGGTTACCATCCACCTTCTATCACTTCCTCCTTGAGGGTGCAAACTAAGGTTAGAGATGTTGAGGAACACATTCAACATCAACAACAAGTTTTGGCTAGTTTGAAGGAGAATTTAGCATTAACACAAAATAGGATGAAACAACAAGCAGATCAACATCGTAGTGAAAGAAATTTTGAAATTGGTGACTGGGTTTTTGTATGTCTCCATCCTTACAAACAGATGTCTCTAAAGCAATAGAAAAAGGACAACAAACTTGCTCCTAAATACTATGGCCCTTATCAGGTTCTACAGAAAAATTGGTAGTGTTGCTTATAAACTAGATTTGCCTCCATCTTCACACATACACCCAATATTCCATGTTTCATGCCTGAAGAAGGTTATTGGATAGAAATTTAAAGCCCAGACAGAGTTACCAGAACTTGAAAAGGAAGGAAGAATCATTTTGGAGCCAGAGAAGATTCTGCAAACACGTACTAAGAGGCTGAGAACCAGAGACATTAAGGAATATCTGATCAAGTGGAAGAATTTGAGCATAGAAGATGCCACCTGGGAGGATGAAGGTTTTCTGTAGCAACATCCAAGATTATTCAACGTTGAGGAAAACATTGGTTTGAAGGGGAAGGACATGCTACACCCTTAACCTATTGCTTGTATTAGGATATGAGTAGCCGACTTGTGGCTTACCATATCATTTTATTATATCATTTATACTTTCTCATGCTTAATAGGTCGGCTGGTGATGGCCATAACATATGAATAGTATATATAGAGGATTGTAGGTAGTAGTTCATTATCATTTGAGCATTTGAGTCTTATTATATGGTTTGGAGGTTTCCCCCTCGAAGTGGCGAAGTTATTCTAATTGCATATTGAGATCATTATTCTAAAATATTGTGTTATTTGGTGTTCTATTGGTACTCAAATCTAAATTATACAAGTAATTTCATTACAAAGGTGCATGTCCCACAACCTGCCAAAGGGACTTTGAAAGAACTGGTTGAAGTCTTACTGCAAGAAGGAGAAATCGAATCATAATACATATACAACACAAAGAAAATCATAAAAGGAGCCGAAGGGCCAGCTTTGCCCAAACCCTTTGTGACAGGGAAGCATTTTGGATAGTAAAATATTTAACTTGTGATGGTCAATTTGGGTCTATGGGAAAAGAAGTCCTAAAAATGCTCATATATTTGAAGTATGGAGCCACAAAACCTAAGTACATAATAAACCTTCTAGGGTTTCTTTTTGATTCTATCCAGACCATGGCTTAAAGGTATTCTTGGGGTGTTGGGACAATCAGACATCATGGCCTAATTCATTTAATATGTCAGCACCATTTTTTGTCAAAGAAGAATGGAGAAGAAATTTGGGACAAATTTCTTGGCAAGTTCAAGAAAAACCCTAATATTATTAGAAGGACAATTCCAACCCCATTCTCTCCTTCAACTAATCTAGAAATTGATGCCCCTACAGAAGAACAAAGGGAAATGGAAAGAAAAATATACCAAAAAGAAGAAGGTTAGTGAGAAAGATCAAAACAACAGAGCCTTCTATACCTAGTGAAGGAAATTCCTTCTTCTGGTAGAACTTCAGGGGAGCCAATATCTATCTCTGACGGTGATAGCTCACCCATGCAAGAGTAAGGAATAATAGTAAGAAGAAGCTCTAGAAGGAAATCCACCACTGGGCATGTTGAAATTCCCCAGAGAAGAAAAATTCATAAGAGGTCTAGGGAAACCCTAGAGGGAAGGAGTGAGCAAGAAAGGATGGAAAAGGAAGTTGTTGACATTTTGGGCAGCATGGCCATGACTCCTCCTGAGTCAAGTCAAGCTGAAATGGACAGAGGAGAAGAAATATTTGAAGAGTAGGATTTTCAGGAATTGGCTGAACCTTCAGCATTGCCACATGAAGAAGAAGAGTTGGCATCCTGGAGAAGAAAAGGAAAATTTCCTTTAATAGAGGAAGAATTCCCAACTCCTCAAGTAATTTCAGAGGAAGAAGAAAGACATCAAGTTAAACAGGCTATGTTCTTGTCTAGAGTAGAGCTCATTATCAGAGAAAAAGATGAGGAATTGGATTTCCTCAAACTCAAATTGGAACAAAGGGAAATGCTCATTGGAGAGCTAACAACTCAGCTTGTAGCCAGGACTGAGGAATTATTAGCAACCAAGAAACAACTGATAGAAAAAGAGGAAGAATTTCAGACTTCCACAGACTGAGTTAACCTATTTGCCACTCAAACAATTATGGAATGACACTTGCAGGGAACTCAAAGAGAAGCCAAAACATCAAATGAAGAATTGAAGACCAAGATGGAAGAAGAAATGAAGGCAAGAAAAGAATGGGAAGAAAATTTTTATAAGGAGGAAGGAAATAAATATAAATGTCTTGCAAAAATTCATATGGTCTGTATTATGAGTGAAAAATTTCTTGCCTGCAGGAGGCCCTCTCCTGCATATAGTGTGTTTTTAGAAGAGCAGTTCATTCATTGGAAGTCACATAAGGATTGCATGTGGGCTTCCACATGAACTAAAAGATGAATCTGAATTCATGACAGCTTACTCTCTATCTAGTCTTGAGTAGAAAAATCTTGTGTGAATTTTATCTTTGTAATTTTATGCTAGAGAAAAACACAGGATTTATGATCAATTTGTATGTAGGGGAGAGCCAACTCAATGCATTTGTCTCTGTTCTGCAAAACCAAATTGCATGGAAGGAAAGGGAATCTGAATTTTTATTGAAAGCTAGCTCAACAGGTCTCTGTATGAGAGCTCATTATGGTAAACCCTTTGCCTTCCTCACACATTTTAGAACTCATGCCTTTGATGAGAGATTCAAGACACACTATCTTGCCATTTTGCAAAAGAGTATTGATGCCTTCACCTCCTATGAGGAGGAAAAGTTTGAAGATATTTATGAAGGATGCTCAAAGAGGTGGGAAATCCTTACTGTTTCCTTGAGAAGAAGGGAAGTAATTTCCCCTACAAATTTGATCTGGAGTTTAGAAAGGGAAAAAGTGTTATGCACAATAATTCCCCAAGTCAATGAAACCTATGGGAAAATATGGATGGGAATGCAAACAAGGCCCCCTCTACTTCTCACCCCCATGTCTCCTTGGCAAAACAAAGAACCTCAAGACCCTACTGAATTTGAATAGTGGGAGAGGAAAATAGAAGTAGGAGTAGGGTACAATACATCTAAGTTTAAACATTGGAAAATCCAGTTTCAGCCATTTGATCTGAGCAATCAAATGGAATGCAGAACTTATAACCCAACTTTTGAAGAATGAAGTTTGTAAAGGGACTTACAAACAAGTAATTTTGGGGGAAATGATGAGGCTAGAATATGTCCGATTAATGTATAATATATGATCTCATCTTACTCTCCTTTTTATTAAGTTTGATTGCATTGTGTGACTTTTAGTTGATCTGATATGAGTTAGGATGTAATTTTCTATCTTTTGATTGATTGTGATTCTAATGTTAAAATCTCTAGAATTCCTGACGAAGTGTGTGTTTGAAATTCAGTTTTGTAATAAAGCAGGTCTAATCAGTCGAGGAAATGAAGCAGGTAGCATTCAGTATGTTTTTGGTAGCATCTGTTCCTACACAACTTAGTTTCGAACTTCCAAGCTAGTTCAAACTCCATCACACAGTCATCATCTAGTTTTGGAACTTTCGGACTTAGTTCCGGAACTCCAGTATTTAGTTCCAATTTTTTGGACTTAGCTCCGGAACTCCTGGGGATAGCTCTAGAACTCTCATGGTGTTGAACCTTAACGATTTCCTATGGTTCTGGAACTTCTCTGAAGTTCCAGAACCGATGGGAGTTATCTATTCTAACCACATCCGGAGAATTTGCATCTATGACCCTTTCAATCAGGAAAGGATGAGAAGATTTCTGAATGCAGATCTAGGGAGATTTATCCTACAACTATCTGATCAACCATAATCTGACTCAACATCTATTCTGGGCATGATTCGATTTCATCAGAATCATTGAGACAACTGTGATTGTAAAATGTATATAAAATCAGACATGTAGTAGATAGATAATATATAGAATATGATATGAGATAGAAATAGAACAGAGAAGAGAAATATAGACTAAGTACTCAAATCCAGTACGTTTTGTAATACCGAATGTTTTATCAATAAAATAGCCATTCCTATTTGAGAGAATTCTGAGTTGTTAAATCCTGATTCGAGGAGGAGCAAGGGCCCACTCCCCCAAGGACTAGGATATTCATTTATTTGGTATTTATATTTCTTTAGCAAATAGCTTAGATCTATTGATTCTGTATTGTTTTAATTCTTTCAGTTAAACTCTATTGTATACTTGTTCCTACAGTGTTTAGATAGATTCTTATATTTCTTTCAATTGTTTTCAAGCATTATAAATTGAGTGTGTTTATTTCCAATAGCAAGTGTGTTTACTTTCAGAAGCAAGTGTGTTTCCATTCTGCATAGTGTGTTTCCTTTCGACAAAGCTTTCAATGTGTTTACTTTCAATAATTTTTCATAGTTTGATTTAAATAAGGTTTTACTAAGAAGTCCTTAAGACATTGAAGAGATCCCCCAAAAAATACAAAAATAACAACAGTCAACTACTAGATCGATAAAATTACTCTTGTTGCATATAGCTTTAAACACACCCTTGGTTTGATATGACATCAACAAGAAGTTGATTAAATGAAGGGAATAACGACACCCATCATTGACTATATTTCCTCTTCACTCACTTGCTAAACCATCTAAGACATATTCCTAACAGGATATCACATCACCATTATACCTCTTCCAAACTACTAGCTACTCAAGAAGAAAAGTCTTAATCATATGGTTTCAACAATGACATCATGAAATCATGCCATATCTTGTTCATCTTTATCTTGCAATCTTCATCCTTATTTTTCATTAACGATCATTTTACATCAATGACAACCTAGCATTCACATGCCAAAAAACTCCCCCTTTGTCATTGATGGAAAACCTCCTAGTTCTTCTCCCTTTTATTACATTAATGAGAAAGTGCATGCCTTTAGCTCATGATCTTCTTCTTTATCAACTTATTTGGAATCCTTATTGGTTTTATTTTTATCTTCATCATTACTCTTAGGTCACCGTAGCTTCCCTAGATGGATGAATTTAAAGTACATACACATACCAACCGCTTGGTATTTGAATGAAAACTTCCTCTCGACTCTTGAATGGCCCTATCTCGGATAAAGACCATCAAAACAAGCTTAATTTTGTTATATACCAGTTGTAAGTAATATTTAGGACTTAGGTCCTTAAACTAATATTTTAGAGAAAAAGAGTCTAACTTTCCATTGTTGCAACAACCTATGGAGTACGTAAACCAACCCCTTATGGATCCCCCTAAGATTATGCCATCTATATCTGATTGATTATGTTAAAGTTAGACCTCATACCTTGTCCTTATGTCATCTAAGTGAAATAACATCACTAGCTCTACCCTAATTTGTTCTTTCGGTGTTTATTGCCTCTTTAGTATGGTATAGTGACTTACTTGGTTATGAACCTTGATCACCCTTAAAATGTATATGTAATCATCAACAATGTGCCATTTTGTCCTCTTTAGCACCTAAACTTCCTAATAGGGAGTATCTATCAACTCCCCTTGCTCCAAACAGACCTCTCTAACATGTAGGTCACTATTTCAGACCTCTAACAACTTATAATACCCCGAGATATAACAATATTTTATCATATCAATCGTGTTACATTTTCAAGCATCTCTTTCGGGGTAATAGTCACTCTATCTCCTCTTCAACAACACACATCACTCTAAACCATCATTAAATGTTATGCACATGCTATAATAAATATTTTCATGATCTTACAAATATATCACTATACCCTAAGAAATATCAACAAGCATACCTCTCTTGAGGTTTGATGTCTTTTCATCAACTTGTAGCCCTCCATCAAGTTTCAATTCTTCATTTTAGAATTGTATGGTTTAAAAAATATTCTTAACACTCTCTACACCTGTTAGAGACATCTCTATAAGTCCATAACATCCACATATAGTCTTGCAAGAATTCTCACAACTAAAACACTCTTCTTTTTGTGTTTCGTAAACCTAATCATACTTTATGTTGCTCCACAATTCTTCTAAGATGCATAAAAATTCTAGAAACATCACAAACCTAACTCAAGACTAATGAACTGGCATATAGATCCAGTCCACCTCACTCCTGAGACTTCCAACACCGAGTGAATTTTGAGAAACTCATTTTTGTCTTCATAGTCCATGCAGGTAATTCACCCTTCTTCACACTATTTCCAAGATGCATTATCAAATTTGATGCACAACAAGGCACAAGTCAAAAACTAATGACATAATATGTAGACTTTAATCAACTCATGCTAATGCCATAAATGCACTTATGCTAATGATCTAATCAAGTCACTATCCATAATGACTATTTCTTTCATGAATACACCATTCTTGGAACATAACAATACCTAAGACATCTTCAACACAAATTGAATACCTTCAAAGCATGAGGCACATACCTTAGCATCTTGACAACACATCTAGAGTTTTACACCTCAAAATTCATGCTTCCTCTTGAAACCATGCTTCATATGAAGGATAATATCTCTAGGAAGCCTATTAAGGACATCTTACAATATGAGGAGTCTAGAACAATAGTGTAAGAATATTCCACAAACTTTTGGAAACTTGAGAGACACATTTTACTTCCTTTTTGCAACATGAGGTTATTCTTGTTTTTCCTCAACATCCGTCCGAGTTGTTTGTCTGAGTCATTTTGATTCCCATATATTACCTTGTTTTATTTTTTTGACTCATAGGACCCTGAAATATCTTTTGCAAAATAATTTTGAAGAGCACATACTTCATGAATGATCAACCAAAATACCATTATGACTTCACTTTTACAACATTGTTATCATATTTGAACCTTTCTTATAGAATTTTAGCTCTGGGTCGTACCCGCATTTTGACTGTTTTTGACTTATGGATTTTAAATTCAAACTAAAATTGATGAGTTAACCTCAATACTTGACAATGACCTCCTATGATTCACACAACTAGAAATTTTTTTGATCACCTTATTGACTTGAATCAGCATGACAGAGCATCATTACCATATTTTCATTTCTACTCAAACCGAGATCACTCTTGAATTATTCTTGAATTGAAATGATACAATAAATTTCATACCATTCCTTATGGAGCACTGTAGAAAAAAAACTTCTTGAGATGATGCATCTTTCATTCTTGAATCAAAGGGCTTGAAACCATATCACTATCTAATTAACCTTCACTTCATCCTTCCTAAGGCTTTGACTATATGTTTTATTCTTCACAAAACTTGATGGACATTGATGAATTACCGATCCCGTAAGAACATTTGCTTCTTATTTATTGATGGATTATGCCCTTGATTCCTTATATAGTATATGGTAATCTCATATCATTTGTATCTTGTTCACAATTGATTAGTCATGCAACTTAACACTTATTTCTTGACTTATCACTCGGACTATAGACCACTTCTTCTTGAAGACCACCAACTACCACAATCTTGTACAACCATGAAAAGTACACCTTATTACAAACCTTTTAATGTTCATTCATGAATCATACTTGGGACTGCCAATTAAGACTTAAAGAAACATGTCTTTGTAGACCTTGAAAAACTTTGAAAACCTTGACAAATATTAATTACTTATTTCATGATTCAATAGTAAAGGAGTAGAATAGACATCTCATATCACTATGACTCGATTAAGAGTAGACCTAGATCGAGATAAATGGAATTATAAAGAACAACTATACAATACCATGAACTTAAGATACTTTAGATAGCCTTTCAACTCAGAAGAATTCTTATAACTTCTATACAAACTATACATGCACACAAACCTTATGAGAGAGGATAAATATACATACCTTGGTCTATTCACACGTTTTCAACTTGAGAAGACTTTGAGCAAGAGTTGCAGATGATAATGCACTTTTAAGGGCACACTATGCTTCCTTCAAATGGTAAGTGCCTTCTAGAATCCTAGAGAAGACACACAATTCTTGTAAGGTCACTAAAATATTAGATAACCATCAAAGGAGCTTGATGACTCTATCCTCCCTCTTTTTTCCTTTGAGATCCTCTCGTTCTTCTTAGATTTCCTTTTAGAGGTGATAATTTAATCTCCTATATCCCCATATTTTGATTGATTTTTTGATAAACATACATGATTCACTTCTCTCTTAGCTATGACTATAGGTTCTTCATGACCAATATTAGTTTGGCATTATTCCTTCTTAGCTTCATCAACACTTTTTGAAGTCTTGCTTGAACTTGGTTCTCCTATGACTGTTTATGAATCTTTATTTTTTCCATATGTACACATTGTCTTATTATAATTATTTACCTCTTCATACCTAGAGTTAGGCCCCTTCGTAACTTTCCATTTGAAAGTATGAAGCCCACTGTTGTACATAGAATGTTCATTTTGATAGCAATTCTTTGAAAAATGTCCAAGTTCATGACAATTATAACACACCAAATTGATTCTTTCTTCTATATGGATGTGTAATAAGATTCCAACTATACTTAGCAGCCTTATGACTATGAAACCTCCTAGCAACATGACCAAATTTGTTACAATTGTAGCATACCATCTTATTCATACCTCTTGAGTCTTCTTCTCTCCAAATCGACTAGATAGTTCATATAGACAATACTTAGCAATGTGTCCCTTTTCTTGACAATTGAAACAAATGATATTCCTTGATTGTTCATCTTTGCAATCCCTCCATGGGTGGTCATATTTGAAAAAATTCCTACAATCCCTAGCTCTATGTCCAAAATAATTACATGTATAACAATAACCATTGAAATATCTTTCATACCTTGATTTATTAGGTTGCCTGAATGAGTTAAACCTTCTTGAATTTGTCTCCTGTGCCTTATATATGTTTTCTTGTCTGTTTGGAACTACCTTGTCATATTCACACTTCTCCATAGGCTCTCCTTTGAATCCTAGTCCTGTCTTATCACCTGCCACTCTTTGACTATCCAAAATTCCATCAATAACTTTAGATCTCTTCTTCACTTTCCATACATTTTCAACTTGTTGTTTGCTTCTTCTAGGTCAACTTTTAAGGATATCAATTATTATTCATATCTAATGCAAGTATATTCTTTGTCCTTAAGGTATTTTGTCACTCCATCAACTTAAGATTCCAGCTCTGTATTGAATTTGAGGCATTCTTCCTCTTTGGCTTTGAGAGATGTTGAGATCAACTCTAATTGTGCTTCAAGTTCTTTGAGTCCATATTCATGTTATCTATCCTTCTTACTCTTCCTTTCCTCAAGAAGATTTATTTTCTCTTCATATTATTTCACCATTAGCTTCAATTTATGGTTCTTCCTTCTTTGGTGCTTCAATTCCTCAAGGGAACTAATCAATTCTACTTCAATGTTTACTTCAACATCATCCTCATCTGAAATTTCATCTTCACTAAGATAATTATATTTTGAGTTGCTTCTAGAGATTATCTCCATAGCCATGCTTGTGCTTCAAGAGGATCTCCTTCAAGCTGTTAAGATTGATCCAACAGACCTTGATTTTATACTAATTATTGAAAACACAAACACTAAGAGGGGAGGGGTGAATCAATGCTTCTTTAAATTTTGAAACCAAATTCAAATCTCAACAAGCCATTCAATCTTAACCATGAGGAAACACAACATTCAATCATGAGAAAATAACAAGAAAGAACACATGAAGACCATATTTAATGTGGGAAACCCTTAAAGGGAGAAAACCCACTAAAATCAATGCACTACTTGGACAAATGTCCTATGAAAAATTATAGAGATTTCAATTTGTTGAGCACCCACTCCAAAATTTAGCCAAACACCAACTTGACCTTTAGCAAGCTCCTACTTGCATGGAAGCAACAACTCCCAAGAGTTCAGTCAAGCACCAACTTAGCCTTTTGCAAGCTCTAACTTACAAGGAAGATTCGACTCCTTCTTTTGATAAGCAACTACTTAGACTTTTCAGCGTTTTAATCACCTTCATATAGTTGTTTGATACAACAAATTTTGATATTTTATTTAGCTCATATTCTACCTTCATATCCATTCTTTGCTTACCTTTACCCACCAATCTTCTCTTCACTTCATAGTGCTATAAGAAAAAAATTCAATGGCCTCTTTCATACATACATTTTATCCCTTATTCACACATGAATATGCCCATATTTATCCTCTCTCAATTCATGATGTTCATCAGCTCATACCTCACCTAATGCTATTTTCAATGCATCTCCTTTTACATGATCATTTTTTCCTCACACATATAATGATGAACGTCCTACTATGCAAATCTCCAAAATATATTTTTCATGTTCTTTTAGTTATCTTTATATGTGAGATTGAATTTATATTAGTTAAAAAGATTAGTGAGTTGAAAATGTGAGCAAACAAAAAACTTGCCTACCTGATCTTATCTTCTCAACAAATACCTCAGATAGAGAAATGGATGAAAAGGAGGAGAGAGACAAATACCTGCACTTACCTACAAGTTACACAACTCCTTCTTTAATGTGGTGGTTTTGATCTTGGATTGCTTGATTAATTGCTCTTGGATTGCTTCAGATTTTGGATTCACTTGGGAATCACCTCCCCTTGATTGCTTGATGAATTATTGATGAAGGATGAAGGATTGGATGATTGGATTGGATTGAAGATGGATGATGAATTGATTGAGTGATAAAAATGGCAAAGGTTTGTTATGGATTTCAAGATTGTTCCAAGATATATCTCATGGAGGAGATCTCAATTTATAGTTAATGGGTGGAGGATTCAATGGCTAAGATGAAGCCATGTTGGATTTGGATCAAGGGTGGAGAATGCATGTGAGGATTGAAATTCTCTAGAATGGAGGATTCTAGAATTTGAATTCAAAATCCATGGAGGGAAGAAGCTTCCATTGAATTAAAAATTCAATGGAAGGAGAAGGTTAGAGAGGCTTCTAGATTTAGAGGTGTGAGGATGTGATTAGATTATGATTAGAATAGAATAATAAATTATGTTTAGGGGTGAGGTTACATGGAAAGGCTAGGTGTAGGGTAGGTGGTAGGTAGATGTAGGAATATTAAATTCCTAGGAAATGTTAATGAAGAATTAAAATAGGATAATATGATATAATAATGGATTAATGAGATTAATGATAAAATGGGATGTAATAATGGATTTAAAGGATTAATGATGATAAAATAAATGATAAATGATAAAGGGTAAATATGATAAAATGGATTAATAATAATAATTAATCTTGTGATTAATTATTATATGGGTGATGTTGGGATATTTGTGGGATAGGTTAATCGTAATTAACCGTACTCAAAATTTTATATGTCTATAGAATTACTCTAACACCTCTTCAAATTCATCTACAAACTCCATCTTATCACTTGTTCAACTTGTGCAAGTAGGATGTGTATGACATCATCAAAACTACCAAAATACCATCATTACTTCTACAAAGTATCACCAGTAAGTACAAACCATTCATAATATTTTCATGAAATTTATAACTCCTAAGGACTACAAAACCTTCCTAAACTTACTGCACTTTTGAAACAATCGATGAACTTGCATATTTAGTCTGGCATCTAAATTTGTAATGTCATGTTCCATTTTTGTCTTCTTCTCAACGTTGGAATATTTGTCCTCTAGCTAATAAAACTGATGCCGAGTGTTATGAAGTGTAAGAGAATGTTACTAAGGTCTTCTCATTGCCTTATAAATCCTTGATATCCTCTCTAACTCGCCATTTTCTCAACATAACTCCATTAGAGATCATATGATCCAATAGGTGCATGATGTTCACAAACCCATCTTTAACTTACATGCATGCAATCACTCAAATATTCATTCATGCAATGGAAACAAAATGGAAAAATCTCCAAGATGTCTATAAAATCATCATATACTTGGATTTTGTAGGTCAAGACATGAGGACTTCATTTAATTTCTTCTTCTTAGCTAGGTTTATACATATTCATGGTAGCTCAAAACCAGGTCATAGGATTTATTCATTCACACTAGTGTATGATATTTCATAACCTATTAATTCTTGGAGCATGTTGCATATTAACTTTAGTTCACCTTCAAAGACCTAAAAAAACTCAATCACCTTCATTCTCACCAAGATACATTGATTAGGAAAAGGTCCTAATGGAGGTATAAACACGTAAAATAAGTCTTCACAAAATGAGTTGGTTCACCCATCAAACCACTTGATCATAGCTCATAGGGCACATTTATAAAAATATCTTGTCTTTGTGTATCTTTTTCACTTACTAGAAATCTTCATTTCAAGGTTTTTGAATTGAATATGCTTGCATTTTAAGATAGCTCTAGTTGGATTTTAGGTCCTAAAACCAAGATTGTCTTGGCTAGATTTTACCACTTCAAATCTCACTTTCATGACAAAAAAATTCATGAAACACTTAACAAGAGTCCTCTAATTTAATTTTAAACACTTACTTGTAGGATTTATGTGGAGAATTTGACATTTACACCCTTTTTTCTCAAACCTTCTTGACATGCCTAAATGGGGCAATTTGCACCATAGAGCTTAATCATAAAAAAAATTCACCATATCAATTCAATAGCTCAAACATGTTTTATTGGACATATAAAAAACATCCATGCTTATATTTCACTTCAATAACATGCATTTTCATCATCATCCCTTGAAACCTACATGACTAGTTTTGCCTCGTTGGGCCTTAAACGGTATACCATCTTGTATGAATTGTTTCAATAAATTTATGCATGGAACACACCTGAAAATTATCATGGACACTTGGGGATTATCCCAATATTGCTCCTACACCAGGATTTTCATTATTAACTCTTCATCACATGACAGTACATGTAAATTTCTTCAAAAAAAGCACATTTCAGTGCGTTACAAGTTGACCTATAGAATGAGACCACCACAAAAATAAAGTAGGAGGAGTTCCCTACATGAAAAAATCATCAACTTATCTCACACGTGTCATTTTATGCCCAAATTATTCAATTATTACTAATTACTTCCAAAAGAGGGTTTTAGGAGGGTTTGGAACCTACTGAGGTTCTTAACGATTGTTCATAAAGCATAGGCCATCATTATAACTCATTCCACTTGAAAAATTCTCTAGAATCAATGCCCTAATATTGATGAAAATATTAGGTCACCATGCACAAGTTTAACATACAAATGAGTAACTCAAACTCAACCCTTGAGATGGAAATGACCATTTCAAGAGCTTGATTGGACTTAAACTCATTTTTCTTTCTTATCCTTTAGAATTTTGACCTGAAACTTTGTCCATAACACTAGGAAAACCTCCTTCACATGTCCCAAGATCTATTTTAGTCTGCACTTTCCCGATACTCATTAACCTCCATGGTTTGTGTATGTATATCTAACTTGTTCTTAAGAACATGCCTCCTTATAACCTTAATCATGCCTCCAACATCTAAATTTGGACTTGTGGTACCTTCCACATCATCTTTACACTATCACCATACATATTTCATGCTTTCTCTTCCTATAGTCACAAAATAATTCAATTAAGCCATTATTTAGCTTTGGTCTCATACTACTATTTAGAAGGTTCTCAAGTAAAGAAAGTACTAATTAATCCCACCTTTTGGACATCTTATTTTTACCTTTTATTTCATCATTCCCGCATATTTTCCTATACATGCCCAGCTATTTCATCACTGTCCCATCATTTTAGCCTAAACCGAGATGCCTGGTCCCACTGGGCGCCCGATCCTTGTTTTACTTTCCCACCTCTTTTTGGGCTCTTTCTAGCCGTTTTTCATCCTTATCTTTTTCTTAGTCGGCCATGTCGGGGTTAATTATGAAATTAGAGCAAGAGAAACCTATAAATATAAAGTTATGAGACCATAATGAGGGTCTTAACGTCACTTACTACTATCACTCCATTTAGAGTTGCATCCATTACATCACTTGCATCCACATAGTGCCATGCATCAAAGCTAGGAGATCTACATCAAGACTAGGAGATCTGCATCAACACACATAACATAGGGGGAGTGATTCTATTCCATTCCATGCACACATGCTATTACATTTTCTATAGTTATTATTGCTCTCTATTTCACAAAGTGCGACTGACATAAGAACACCTAGGGCACGACATGCACACATGCACCAGAACTACATTTGGGTCCGAAATGTAGTGCAACACTCGATTAGTAAGCCCACTTTTGTGGTAGTTGAGGTCAGTCTGACCCATTCATTTTGCATCTTTTATTTTTAGGGTTTTGATATTTATTTATATTTTGTAGGTCATTCCTTCATATTGCATCATTTCATACATCTGGTGCGGTTTGCAGATCCAATGTGACAAATAGAGAAAATTTTAGGGTATTTTATGACACTGCCAAAATTAGAATCTAAACTTTTACAGAGACCAGGGCGCCTATTATGTAGACCAGGGTGCCCCGAGGCACCCCAATACCTTTCTTTCGGGCATTGTAGTCTCCTTATATCTTCTAGATATGGCCTTTATGGGACCTGTGAGTGATTGTTCCTACTTTTGGAATCTATAGTTAGACCTACGACAACTTGCGACAGTCTCCAACAATCAACTAAGTTTTTTCCTTCTACATCTTTACATACTTAGGGTTTTATTTCATTTGATATAATTATTTAAAATTATTCCATACTTTGTCTTAGCATAGTTTACAATGTTTTGGTCCTCCTATATTATATTAACTATTATTAGAATTTCATATATATTTAGTTTAATTTTAGTTAATCACTTATTTCTATAGCTTGTTTTGCTCCATTTCCCAAGTTATGCTTGTACTATGTCTTAGAATTATGCCTAGTTGAGCCTGTTTCACCTCATGTTTTATGAAACTTCCCTATTTTCCTCATGGATCCGTCTTAACACACCTCCTTCATGTTTTCCATGCCTTCACCATGCTTATCTAGTTATCTCATGCCTTCAATCCACCATACCAGTCATCCTGTTGACTAGGCCTAAGGATTAGGCCTATTGGACCAAGCTAATATCACTCATGCCACTCATGCACCCTTGTATTCATCATGTTGACTATATTTCCTCATAAATCACTTGCTAAATTATCTAATGCATCATCCTGACATGCTATCACATCACCATTATGCCTCTTCTAATCACTAGCTACTCAAGAAGCTAAGTCTCAATCAAGTGATCTCAATCATGACATCATGAACTCATGTCATGCCTTGTTCATCCTCCTCTTAGACTTCTTCATCCTAATTTTCATTAATGATATTTTTACATCAATGAAAACATAGAATTTACATGCTAACAAATGGAGGCTGGAGATCCATTTTCTTTCAATGAAGGCACACTGGAATCTCTTTTTGAGATAAGGGTTATTATCTCCAACATCATGAAGGAGCATCATGCATGGATCAAAAAGTGTAAAGTATAAATGCCTTCTTTGAAAATTGACCCATGTCCCTAAGTTTTGTACACATTCCCCAAGAAGAAAATATTGCACCCGTAGTGGCTTAGTTCAGTAAGGAGTTCAAAGGGATCTATATCTTTCCGTAATCATTATCCAATATCCCTTCACTAAGTGAATCTCCATCGAAAAGTGTGACATAGTCTTCTCAAGATTATCTACTCTCCTCTCTTCTCTCTTTCCCACCTCATTACTCTCTTCTTGCATATTCTATTTCTTCATTGGGGGGTTTACTTTTTAATTTTATCTTATTCCTTAAAATGTGATCTATAGTTATACTTTGTAATGAGTTTACTCCAATTCATAAAATGTGATCTATAGTTTACTTTGTAATGAGGGTATACTTTTAATTGTGTGTTGATAAACTCTAGTTAATACTTGTAAGAATTTACTCGAGCCTACTTACAATATTAACCCCCTCTCTCAAAATTATCACTCGTAATATCTCACCTTCCTTATAAATTCTTCCCTTGAACGAGGTGTAAGAATTTTCCGCAAGTGCAGTGGAGTGTGCCTGTGTGATCCTATAGACACAAAATCGCACACTTTGGGTAATTATCTAGTCTAATTGCATACTACTATTCATATAATTCCTAAGTAAGAAAAGTACTAATCAACCCATGTCTTTGGCCACATTTCTTTGATTTTTATTGCTACTTTTTTACTTACACCCTTACTTGCTCAGTTTTCCTTTTTATACTCCAGAATTTATCATCTTGGACAACAACGCCTAGCTAGGACACCAACGTCAGGTGCCCTCGTCCCCTCTGAGTGCCCCTGACCCCTTTGTACTTTGTTCACATCTTTTAGGTCCTTTCCATTCATTTGCACATCTTATATTTTTGGTAGTAAGTCTTTTCGGGTTGATTACAAAATCCAAGCAAGGGAATCATATAAATATAAAGTTATGCGATCATAATATGGGAGAAAACACTAAGCACTAGCTATCATCACCTAAGGTTACATCCATAAAGCATCTAAGAACTCCATTGAATCCATCTAGCACCATCCAAGGGACACAAGGGCTGGTTATTCTACATACACTTCGTAGGAGGGAAGTTCATTCTATTCCATGCACACATCTATTACATTTCTTTACATCTATCTTACTTGTTTTCTATCAAGTGTGACACACACAAGAGCCACCTAGGGCATAATTCCACACACACAAAGAGAACTAATTAGGTATGAGATGTAGTGCAATGCTCAATCATAAGATCACCATTATGATGGATAAGGACAATTTGACCCCTCATTTTGCATCTTTCTTTTTGAGGATTTGATGTCTATTTAAGGGCTTTACAGGTTCATATTTCATTGTAGGTTTCCAGTGTCCTCAACAATCTTGGTTCAAACTCATAGTGACCAAAGGAGAATAACAACAAATAACTCACGACCACTTAGAGGAGGTTTTATGAGCATTTCGGTAGATATAGGCACCCAAGAATGCCTTAGGGTTACCTCTCCAAGTGCCCAGTCCAGAAGATCGTCGCATACATTTCCGAGGCTTTGTATGACACTTATCCCTCTCTCGTTCATCCGGTTAGCACTTCGGCACACCCAGGACAATTATAAATAAACTAAGGCTTTCTACCCCTCTTTGCACTTAGGGTTTCATACTTTCTTGCTTAGCTTGCTTGGCTTACTTTATGTACTTAATTGTATATTTATTTATTGCTGCAATAACAATAAGATTAGGATTGAATTCACATATTAGCTTAATAATTTTTATGAACCTAAATCACTCAAATACACTTGGATCCTTATCTTTCTTCTATCATGGCTCATAAGGTCTCTCAAGTCTCTTTGCTTCAATTGCTTCAAATGCACCCATCTTGTAAAGATGCTCTTCACAAAACCCTAACGACTATGTATCTCCCTATCAACATGTTGCCTTCACAAGTTAGTGCTATCTTCAATCATCTCTCTAATGAATCTATTAGTTATAATTCCAATCAATCAATTTGCAAGTCTATTCAAGCTTTACATTCTTTATTTCAAGATAAATTTCAGGCTATGGAATCCACGATTACATCTCTAAAATCTGAAATCCAACATCTTAAGGATGCTTCTTAGGCTCATGTTTGTTCTCCTTCTACATCTCATCTTCATTCTATGTCTTCTATATGTTCTCATATTAGTGAACCTCAAATCTTTCCACTCCTCATGCCTCTCAAGTTTGAAATCAATGTTAAGCAACAAGATATTCTTTTGAAACTCATAACTCATCAATTAATCAACTTTCCATCTACTCATTATTATCCTCCTTATCAGCTTGAAAAATATCAAGGTCTTCCATATTGTAATTATCATAAAATCAATGGACATAAAGACAATTATTTCTATGATTTACAACGAAGAATCAAACGTCTTGAGCATCAAGGTTTTATCTCGTTCACCGCACAAAGGTTCTGCATACATGGTCCTCTCCACTTTTACATCTCAACCGGTTCGTAAATCTAATTTGTTTATGTCTAATGAGAATCTGTTAATCACTTCTAATGTTTCTTCTTCTGTCACTCAAGTGCCACCTATGTAATCTACTCAAGTCAAGCAATTGTGATGGAGTCACCCCTACATCATTCCTTCCTTTTTACATATAATTTGTCCTAGGACTGGTATAGGTTGTCTATTTGGCTTTAAGACCTTCAATATCACTCTTTAAGAGATTCAAATTTATGCAAGGCACAAACTAAACACTTTCTCAGTTCCAATCACTTATATGCAATGCCAAGATATCATTCATTTTGAATCAATATCATGAAACTTAGATATAACATTCACATACATGTTAGGATCTTCACATGCACTTAATGTATAGCTTCCACCTTCCAATACATGTTAATATTTTGTCTTCAAAATCTTACCCCTACTCTGCACATTCATTTCATGTTTATTTTCACCTAGGATCAAGCATCCAATGACTTAGAATTTGTAAATTCATCCTTAATTGTCAAACACCCTAAACTTGCCTTGTTATGTTCTCATGAGCATTACACTTAGAAAAAACTTAGTTTGATTGAACCATAAGCTCCCAAGCCTCCATAAGATAATCTAAAATTCATTTTGGTCACAAAATGATGAGTTTTCAATTCTAGGCCTTAGGTCTTTACCATTCACCAAAATCAATTATTGTCTCCTCTTAGGTTAGTTATTTCTAACCCTCAAAAGTGACACAATGAGCTTTATCCACACAAAGAAGAAGTTTATTGAATCAATATATTCACTTTAGGACACTCATTTCCATTATTTAACCATCCCCAAAGTTATAAGCTTCAACTGTCACCTTGAACCCTAGTTCTTGCTAATAATTTCTTGCTATTAGGCCTTTGACTGTGAGTTGTAGACTGGTAAAAATGTCTTCCATTTTCCACGGTGGAATTTAAAATTTGTTCAAGATTCATCTAATAGGTTCCAATACAGACCTCCTCTCAAAATTTCATCCAAAACTTGAAGGTTAAGGGCTCCAAATACCTTGCCCTAGGTTGCACACAATGACAAACCTGAGAGCTAATAAAGCTTATACAAAGAGCAATGCTTCGGTCCAACAGCTAAATTTTTACATGCAAGACTATTTCAACCTCTTCTCAAGGTCTATGCATATATTGATACTCCAAGGAAACACATGATTAGTGATCAAAATTTTGAAGAAATAGGGTTTCATATAATTGTTATGCCAAGAAACACAGTCTACAACAAAGGTTTGTCATTCCACTTACTCACAAAGCTCAAACTTCTTGAGGATCTCTATGCACTCCTTATAGATTTTAATGGTATTTAATAATGCAAGAACAAATCAAAATTACCCAACACAGTCACAAATTCTTGATGCTACATGTATCTTGATTTCATGTAGTAGAAAACAGAGAAGATATTTGACCTACCGAGCTTGGAATATTGTGATTCATTTCCTTCTCCTCTGTGAACACTATCGAACCACACTATTAAAATGATCATGATCATGATCTAAACATCATTTAATTGAGCTCCTACCACCGATATGCACAGTTATTAGTCTCACACAACTAGGCCATATTATTCAAGACAGAGCAAGTAGTAATAAACCTCCACACATTATTAAGGAAATATACAAATTCTATAGATAATTCTTTGTAAATAATCTCTGAGTATATACCCAAATTCCATGCACACGTTCTAGATGTTCTTGATGAATACCATTTAGAAATTTGCAAAATAGAGTCCTTCAACTTATTGACTTATTACAAATTTCACATTTCTAGTTTTTTCATTTTCTTTCCTGGTCTCTTCCTCGAGGATGAATAAAAAAATAAATTCTAGAATTCCATCATAAATGTTACTTTTTCTTCTTCACTTTCTTGTATATCTTCCTCTTTGTCTTCTTTGGCCGAGTCTTCTCTTTTCTCTTCAATTTCTTCATCCTCTTTTCTTGTTCTTGTTCATTCTTCTTCTTGGCTTGTTTCTTCTTTTTCTTGCCTTCTTGGTTCAAATCAAAATAAAGAACAACTTTCTTATCTTCTATACCTGCACATTCAACAAACATGTTAGAAAAATCATTTATTTTTCTTCTTTCCTCTGTACTTTTCCCTCTTGGATTTCTTCTTGGCTGCTCCATCACCAAAAAATGTTGATTTTCTTCATATTCTTCCTTAAAACATTCATTTTGCTTGCTTATCTTCACTTGTGGATACCAAATTTCCTTTACCTTATCATTTTCAACACTGAAAACTTGTGTTCCTTGTCCTCTCAAACCTGAAATATTGTTTTCATTCAATAAATAATATTGAAAATTAGAATTTTTTTCTTGAAATGCCTCTAGTGTAGGCAACTTTTCCTCTTTCTCTTTTTCTCTTTGTACTTCTCTTCATCTATTTTCTCTGACTGAATCTGAATTCTCTATTTACTATCTTGATATCTAACATATTATTTACCTTCATCACCTTCTATGAGGTCTTCAAGGGCTATTTTCCATGGCCACTCTTCCTTTTCTATCTTCTTCTCACCTCTCTCATACCTACAACTTAATCTTATTACTCCTCCTTTTCACAACTCTATTTCTCTATATCTTCCTCATTTTCATCAACCTTCCTTGTATTCCTTTCTTAGCACATTTTATGCTTCTTGGTCCTTTACATAGGACTCACTCTGCTGCTCTTTCTTTAAACTATTACATTTTTCTTCTTGACCTTCAACTTCTTCATGAAAAAGTCTCATAAACTCAACCTCTACTTGTTTATATTCTTCTTCATCTTCAAAATAAAATTGTACCTCAGGTCCATGCATGATCTCTTGCCACAATAATTCTTCTTCAGCTGTATATTCATCTTCTTCTTCAATTTTTGGTTCTTCATGCTTCTTTAAGTCTTCTAGGTCCTCTTTCAAGACATTTTCCAAGACATTTTTGTCTTTAATTTCTTCACCTACATTCACACAATAAAATGCAATATTAGAATGAAAATATTTAGGCCATATAGCCTCTCTAGAAGCTCCATGGATGATCTCCTCTTCATTCTCCTCAAGAGATTTCAATAATCTCTCTATGACTTCTTCCTCTTCATTTTTCTTATCCTCTTCTAGGATTACTTTATTAACTTCTTCCTCTCTTCTCATTCCTCTTATCCTTCTCTCTTATTCTCTTAGCTTTTTCTTAGTTGTAGTATCTTCTCTCTCTTTATAAGTGACCTAAGAGGCCACTTTACCACCTTCTTCAACACTATTTTCTTCTCTATCTTCATTTCTTGCCTTTGTATCTCTCTTACTTTCCTCTCTAATTCTTCTAACTGCTCCATGCTTTTCCTTAACTCTTTGATTTCTTTCTCTTCCCACAACTTTCTTTGCCTCTCCATTTCTCTTCTTTTTTGCTTCTCTCTTTCATCCTTTTCTTTCTTTCTTTGACTAATCAAAACTAACAACTCCTTCACTAGCTCTTCATTACCTTCTTCCTCATTTTCTTTCAACCTTTCTTCTTTAGTTCTCATAGTCTGGTTTTTTAGCTTCTCCTCATTCACTTTGTTAAGCCATTTGGGCACCACATACCCATATTCTTTAGCCATTTCACAAATCTCTTCTTGGCTTTTCATATTCTTAACCTTTAAATGCTTTACTATCAAAATAATCTTTTTTCCTACTCTTTATGCACCATGCACTGTACTACTTCAATCCTCAAATGGTCACTTTTCACAATAACTTCTTTCTATTCATGCCTTTTTTTTTTTTTACTACTCTACAACTTTTCTTATGCTTATTACTTGACTCAACATGACATTTTTTTTGGCTTTAAGACTTCCTTGGCTCCAACAAGTATTATTAACCTATTCAACATCCCAAACAAATGTCAACATGACCTTTAGATTGATTCATGATGTTCAAATATCACATTATACCCCACTTTTCTCATACTCTCTTCTTAAACCCTTAAGACTAGCTTCCATGGTGCCCTCATGGCTAAAGACTTATAACACCACCCAGAATGATTTATAGGCTTCATTACATTTCTTTCATCATCCCCTTAGTGTCTACACAATTCTAGGTCTCAACCTTTTAGCTTTCTCTCACAATCCAACCTTTTATTCCTAGTGCATTCTTCTTCCACTAGCCTGCTCCACAAGACGGTCAGGTATATATTCTTTTCCTCTGGTTTTCAAAACCCATTCAAGGTATATATAAGCACTAATTTAGGTATTCCTCCTACCCAAGAAGTTTCATGGCTTAGTTACAAGTGCAAATCTTTTTTTATTTGTAAATTGGGTTTTTGAAATTAGGCTTAGAAACTATGTTTATAGTCCCCTAATGGATTGGTACGGAAATATCTTCAACATCTATCATACAACTTGTTAGTTCCAAGAAATATTTTCATTCAACCTTATTAATTAATCTAACATGCTCGATACCAAAGTTGAGGAAGTCACTATACGCACCCAAAATTACATGTGCTACATTGTCGAAAAATGGTTACAAAAGTCCCCAATGATGATTCATGTCCTTTCAGAAGGTGTTCGAGTTCCTAAGCTCATTCGTAGTGTATATTTGTAACCTAGACATCTTTACTTATCTTTTCCATGCTTTCTTTCAGCTTCTCGCTCTTTTTCTGTGCATGTTTTGGCCTTAAGTGTCAAAACCGCCACCCTGCTTGGGAAACGATTTTGTGACCGCCGCCCAGGTAGGGCGGTGTTCCTGAGATCATCACCCTATGCAGGGTGGAGGCCCTGAGCAATTTTTCCATAATTCCTCATGCATAATTTTAACACGCAATGCTTCACTTAACTTGACTTCCAAGGTGTGTTTGTGAACCAAATTGCCTAAAAATAGTCTTGATTGCATGGTATTCCTTCCCTCTTCTATTTTTAAATAGATTTAATTAGTTTGAACTGCCTCTTCACCCAATTTGGCACTCCAAGGTTTCCTTGTGCATGAAAGCACATCCTATCAATTCATATATATATATATATATATATATATATATGTATATATTCAATGCTTGTATTCAAGCAAAGGGCTTGAGAATTTTGTGTATCTTGCATAGTATTGCTACAAAAATCTTGCTAGAAATTGCATAGCCAAGCTCTGTTCACTTGTGCTATCTCTCTTCTACTTGCATTGCAACCAAATTTTCCTTCAAGATACCATTGCTCAAGTGCCTTATCCTGCTGCTTCCTTTGCATTCCCAATTCCTTGAATCATATGGACACACAAAGAAAGAAAGGATAAAATGAGGGGACAAGTCATCACACAATTTGGATTTACCTCTATTATGTGAATTCCAGTTGGAGTTGTTTGATTTCCTTCATTGCTGCAATTTATCATTGTTATATCATATCAAATAGAGTAGAAATCAATTTCCTTTCATTTTCAAGTAATTAGTTAATTTCCAAGAGGGTTTAAATAATTAATAGCAACTCCTGGTGACGGATCCTCTTCTTCCCATCCTTGTGGATCTGAAGGAGAGAATATTTGTAGGAGGTTGTCTACATATCATAGATCATTTGGAAAAGTTCTTGTTTTAAGTTAGTTTAGTTTCAATACACTCAACGCATAGGTGAATAACCACACCAAGTTATTTTGCTTGTTTAGTTTTAGTGTAGAAGTAAATTTGATTATTTAGAATAAAAGTAAATTGTTGTTTGTAATTAGGATGTTTTAGTTTTGTCGATTTGTTTAGATTAGTTCCCTTTTAACAATAGCATAGATTGTTCATTTCATCTTGGTTAATTTGGACACTTCAAAATAGTTCAACATTGAGATTCAATTAGTCAAACCATAGGGAATTTATGCTACCCATTCATAGCCTCTAAATCCCCCCTTCTCCAACTCAACTACTAGGAGATCAAACTACTAGATCTTAGTCATTGATCCTCCTATAGTTAGCCACACATATTTCCACATTGACTGCCTCGACATGACCTCGGGGGGTCGAGTGTAGTTGAAGGTTGCACGTCAATTTTCATCCGTATAAATTGGCAAACCTGACCTAAAGGATTAATTCGTTTTTGTTTCCTTTTCTTTCATTGCTTTATTACCTCACCTCTCAATTTCTTCCCTATTTTGGTAGTTATTTTATACTTTCTAAAATATTTCTGGAAGAGAGCTTGGTGGGCCATTTGGCTCTGATAGATATTACACCAATGTTCAACCACAACAGTCCCCTTCTCTTTTCGAGGTGGGGTGACAATTACACAAGCAACATCCAAACCTCCCCTAGTTACACTTCAAAACCCATTAGCTATGTAAGGATGGAGGAGGTTAATCAACTATTAAGCATGCAATACGGTTAACCTAATGCAAACCACGTTGTTATCACAAATGGAACAGTTCTTACCATAGAGTCTTGTCAAGACCTCACATTTCCATGCAATCAACAGAAGATGATATATTTACATGAATAACTAATCCTCTTTGTTAGATAGATGAGTCTTTGGATAGAATGAAGGCTACAACCTCTGAGATTTCGAATGCCTATCCTAAGATTCTTACTTCTAAGGAAGACAAGAATTATAACACTGAATAATTCATGACAGGGTATCATGAGCTTTCTCAATCAAACCATATGCCATAGACACCCCAACAAGGGACTCAATCCTCTCCCAATGATCTCTTTTTTACTTTAGTGAAACATCCCTTCTAATGAGCAACCAACGCAATATTATGTATAACAAGGTTATTCGATTCATTCAAATCTAGGTGATCTTATCATAGACACACTAGGAATGGGTTCTCATCCTTCTCAATCTTATCCTATGCAAGCGCGGCTGAAAGTGCGTTCTCGAATGCCGCCACAACAAGAAATGTGACGTTCCCAGCTTTATGCCCGCTAGACCATATCTTTGGTATTATCCCACCTTACATGCACATTTATTCAAAAACTCCCTAGGTAGACCCATATACCATTCCCGCTCCCTACATGCCATATCGAGGGACCCCATACGTTCTCATCAATGCTTATAATGCAGCTTATCTAACTCCTCCTCCTCCACCTCATCAAGGATCTTCAATGGTGGAATCTTATGCAATGGGTACATATGATGAGTACTTAAAAGAGCCTCTTGAATTCACCATACATGGTGTCATACTTCCATGCCCATTACTGGATCTTCCAAAATTTAAGGGAGAAGGAGACCCAAATGCTCTTATAAAGGCCTACGCTACTGCTATCAGGGAATTGCTTCCTTGGGATACTATAGTGGCTAAAATATTTCTAAAAACTCTCGAAGGAATCACACTGGATTTGTATTATTGTATTATAAAAGCTTCTATACATTCCTATAAACATATTGTTTCTAAGTTCATCAAAGCATTTGACATGAAAAATTTGTTGCGTACATGGATTAGGGAGTTCCTGTATATTAGACAGGAGAAAAATGAATCTGCGCCCATTTCATCCAGAGATGGCACCAAGTTCTCTATTCCTCTACAAGTGCACCCAACATGGACCAAATGGAACTTTGTGATCTTTTTCTTCACTTGCTCAATTGAGAGACTAGGGAGGAAGTCCAAGTTTCCTTTCCGCAGTTATGAGGAAGTTTTGGAGGGTGCACTTTGGATTGACCAAGCCGCTATAGATAGTGGGCGTAAGATCTATGGTCCCAATGGGAAATTGGTATCCCCAAATAAAAATAATGTAAATTATCAAAATAATGGTGCCAACAACCAAGGACCTAAGGGTGTGAATCACAATCATGGTGCTACCATGAATAGTGCTATTGATCAAGCCAAGAATGTTGGTTTTCCAAACAATGGTAACACTAAAAATAACAACAACACGGGAAATCAAATATCCCCTAACACTGTCTCCTTGGTCAACATAGTTGACGTAAACCGTCCCTCTCAAAAGAAAAATCAAACCCAAGGCCCAAACTAGTATCAAAACTTTGGCCAAGGGCAACGAATCATGGTTATAACAATC
This sequence comes from Taxus wallichiana var. yunnanensis, assembly GCA_018340775.1. Classification (NCBI taxonomy): domain Eukaryota; kingdom Viridiplantae; phylum Streptophyta; class Pinopsida; order Cupressales; family Taxaceae; genus Taxus; species Taxus wallichiana. The sequence goes on from CM031237.1 coordinate 418,147,126, forward strand.
AATTTCAAAATTATAACCAAGGTTATAATCAAATAACAACAAGATGTTTATCAAAGGAAAAGAGATTACAACCCTAACCTATATTGTGGTTTCCATAAGGTTCAAGGTCATGATGATAGGAATTTCCACGATTGCAACAAGTTTCTACAAAGACTTCCCGAAAACCAAAGGCAACTCTTTATAGACATGTTCCTAGAAAATCCTAAAACAAACCCGCAACCTAGTCATACCGGACCTATCACACCTCAAAATGTGAACCCTAAACATCCTGGGGATTCCCAAGTGAATCCTCAAAATATAAACAAGGGTATTCCTATAGGAAACAATGACCATGAAGCCTCAACTTCTGACAACTCTCGGGTTGCTCCTAACCTTGGTTCAAACGATAATACAAAAATCTTGGGGTTAGTCGAGCTAGAGGTCAAGCTAGAAATTAATGCAACAAATCGATGAAGGAGTACATTTCACAACCCCTACCCACTCTTTTTCCCATGCGGGATGACATTCCTACAATCTCAAAACCAGTAGGAGCCTATGATTTAATATCGGATTTGAACAAGGGCTTTTCTCAAATTTTGTTTCTAGATTTGCTGAAGAATTCACTCTGCACATCATTCTGCATTGCTCAATGCACTAGGTATTGGTAATCTAATCTATGTTACGCCACCTCCTAAAGCTCAAATAAATCATATTGAATTTGACATACATCCTCCAAGATAGAATGATAAGGATACTCGGGTTTGTTTTCGATATAGAAAATATGCCACCTGACACTGTAATTGCCCAAAGAGGTGATCCTGCCTTATTTTTACAAGTCTGGGTTTATAACAATTACATTAAGAGAGCCATGATTGATGACGGGGCTGTTGTAAATATGGTTCCCTTCTCTTTCTTGTAGATTTTGGGATATAGAGAGACAAATTGTTCCTATACAAGAAACATGTTATGAGGGTATGATAGTTTGAAAGCATCCTCGATTGGAACCATAGTTCTTCTAGTCATGCTTGGTCCAAAAACCATCTTGTCGGAGTTTTACATTATCGATAGGGAAAAAATTTATAACATGATCCTTGGGAGACCCTAGATTCATCGAATAAAGGCTATCCCCTCTACCCTGTTCTAGAGATTAGATTCCTATATTTGGGGAAGGTCTTCATCACGCAAGGGATCTTAAGCCCTTTGATATACACTCATAAAACCTCAAGAATAAGAAAGGAGTCCATAGGGTGTTTAAAATTCCTGTGAATAAATTGAACAAACCACCTCCATCAAAAGAGTTAGTCCCGATCACCCTAAGTGTTTTGAAGGCTGAAGTAATTGACCCAAAAATAGTTGAGGTGGAAAAAATAGATAAGGTTAAATCAATATCTGTGGAAACAATGTCCACTAAAACCACAACGAAATTATGAAACTCTTAGAGAGTGACAATTTAATCTTCCTCCCATTTGAACCACAAGGGATGGGTAGTATTCTCAGTTTAGCATCTCTTCCCTCTGATGACCTAGGTCTAGGTGTAAACATGATAGAATTAACAAACAAAAGAAGGGCAATTTGAGATTGAAATGATGCCCATCAAAACCATATTTGAGAGTTGTTCTATTCTAAACCCCACTTTTAACCCAAACGCATTTGAAACTAAGATTTCCATATCCATGGGGCAAGGCCTCATCATTCAGCAAGGGTCACAAGTAAACACAATTCACAAACTAAACACTTTCTCGGTTCAATCACTTATATGCAATGCCACGATATCATTCATTTTGAATCAATATCATGGGACTTGGATATAACATTCACATACCTGTTAGGGATCTTCACATGAACTTAATGTATATATTCCACCTTCAAATACATGTTAATATTTTTTCTTCAAAATCTTACCCCTTCTCAGCACATTCATTTCATGTTTATTTGCCCCTGATCAAGCATCCAATGACCTAGAATTTGCAAATTCATCGTTAATTGTCAAACACCCTAAAAATGCCTTTTTATGTTCTCATGAGCATTGTACTTAGAACCACCTTAGTTTGACTGAACCATAAACTCCCAAGCCTCCATAAGATAAGCTACAAATTCATTTCAGTCACAAAATGATGAATTTTCAATTCAAGGCCTTAGATCTTTACCATTCACCAAAATCAAGTTTTGTCTCCTCTTAGGTTAGTTCTTTCTAACCTTCAAAAGTGACATAATGAGTTTTATCCACACAAAGAATAATTTTACTGCCCCAATATATTCACTTTAGGAAACTCATTTCCATTATTCAACTTTCCCCAAAGTTATAAGCTTCAACTATCACCTTGAACCCTAGTTCTTGCTAATAATTTCTTACTATTATGCCTTTGATTGTGAGTTTTAGAATAGTAAAAATGTATTCCATTTTTTAGGGTGGAATTTAAATTTTTTTCAAGATTCATCTAATAGGTTCCAATATAGACTTACTCTCAAAATTTCATCAAAAAAATTGAATGTTAAGGGCTCCAAATAACTTGCCTTAGGTCAGCACACAATGACATACCCGAGAGCTAATAAAACTTATACAAAGAGAAATGTTTCTTTCCAAAACCTAAATTTTTACATGCAAGATTGTTTCAACCTCTTCTTAAGGTATGTGCATCTATTGAGACTCCAAGGTTCATAAAACTGCAAGGAAACACATGATTCGTGATCAAATTTTTGAAGAAATCAGGGTTTCATACCATTTTTATGCCAGGAAACACAGTCTACAATAAAGGTTTTTCACTCTATTTACTCACAAAGGTGCTCAAAATTATTGAGGAGGATCTCTATGCAATCCTTATATATTTTCATAATATTTAATAATGCAAGAACTACTAAAAATGATCTAACATAGTCACAAATTCTTGATGCTGCAATTATCTTGATTGCATGCACTAGGAAACTGATAATATCTCTAACCTACCAAGCTTGGAATATTGTGATTCATTTCCTTCTCCTTTGTGAACACTATCATAACCACACTATTAACATGATCATGATCTAAACATCATTTGATTGAGATCTTACTGCTGATATGAACAATCATTAGTCTCACATAGTTAGGCCATATTCTTCAAGAAAAAGCAAGTAGTAACAAACCTCCATACATTGTTAAGGAAATATAAAAATTCTATAGATACTTCTTTATAAATAATCTCTGAGTATATACCCAAATTCCATGCACAAGTTCTAGATATTCTTGATGAAGACCATTCACAAATTTGCAAATCGTAGTCCTTCAACTTATTAGCTTATTACAAAATTTTATATTTCTAGTTTTGTCATTTTCTTTCCTCAGTCTCTTCCTCGAGGATGAATAAAAAAATAAATTTTAGAATGCCATCACCACCTCTAGATATTAGCATCTCTAAGAAACCACACATAATACTTAGCCAATACTGTAATTTTAATTCATAATTTTAATTCATAAATACTCTCTTCTTAAGAAGCCCCCTCATTTAGTTACATTTTAGGCTTTTGTAACCTTTGAAAACAATAACTATCCTTTTTTAGGCTTATTAGCCTTTAAACCATCTTATTTCCTTTTACACACTTTGAACACAAACCCTAAGTCTAATTTCATGACACAAGTTAGACTTCTCATGACATATAGCACCTAAATACACCTATTCCATTCTTTACAAATAGCTTATACTCCTTTTACAAGCCAAAATCCTCCATAATGCTCTTTTAAGAATTCAAATTACATTTTGGAGGGAAACCTCCTAATTCAAATTTCTTGCATACCTAGACCAACTTAGGAATTTGAATGGAACTACTAGGACTCTACTGACATCCCCCAATCCTTACTTAGGCTAACTCAACCCAAAATTGACCAATTTGAACAAAAACTCAAAATTGCTTGTCACTAAGAAGACACTCTTGTACCAAATTGCTTCTTAAAATTAGTCTCACTCCCCCTCCTCTCAAGGCATCTATGACACTATCAAGTCAACCTAAGCAACATGTTTTCAAAATCAGTTAAACACCTCTTTCTCTCAAGTCATCCAAAACATTACCAAGTCAAATTGTGCAACCAACTCTCAAAATCAGACCACCTTCTTCCCCTATCAAGTCTTCTACGGTGTTATCAAAGCAACTACTCCTATTGATGGCCAAGACACATTTCAAATTCCACCATCATCACATGGTCCTACTGTTGCTTTGGCCTACCAATTTTTGGTTCTCACTCTTATCACAACACAAATAATGCTCTCCCACAATGGCATGGTACCTCTCAAGTCACCGAATAACTATCCATAATTCACACACTTAGGGGGAAATGCAATTATTTCTCCCCCATAAAATTGACACATCTCTTATTTGCACATTAGTTCATATCTAGTCTCTCACATGCAACATACACATTTTGATACGTTAGTATCGTCATTTCCGATGACACACTCTCGTGATTTAGTTCACACTTGACTGTTGACGGCATACTATATACATGAACCTCACAAACTACACATTATACAATCAACATCACACACTACATACTTCACATCGCGTGTTATACACCTATGACATATTCTCTCGTAGCCTCCACTACACATTTTGCATCTTATTCACTCTACACACTCATGAAATATATTTCTCGCATCTCCTAGTATGCGCTGCACTCACTACTCTATGACACACTCTAGTTTGATGGTCCATACTTGAATGCTAAGGGTCTATATCTCAAATGGACCTCACCACACTCACGCGTTTAATCATTCACTCACACACTTATACTCTATGCTTTGTGCTTTGATGATCACATCTTTCTCCTACACAAAAGTCAAACCATTTCCCAATGACACACTCTCATTTACGGTTCATTCTTGACTGCTGAGGGGGCATATATAAATGAACCTCATTTCATGCATACATATCCACTCGGGGTCATGCTACTCCTATCATTGACACTCGCATTCTATTCTCTCTCATCGACACTTTGCATATCTTGGTTGCATTTACTATTGCTTACTTATGATTTTACATGTACACTTTACTTACACACATTCTAGATATATATCTTGTATGTAATTATCTTTATCTTACACAAATGTGTGTTCAATTTCCTTTCTAGTTGTGATTGCAGATGCTAAAGATCCAAACATGTAGCATGAATGCTTAGCGCAATACCTATTACCATACACTACAACAACTTCTAGGGGCATCCAATTTCATACACTACAAGTGCTATTGTTTCACATTTTCATAGCAATTTTTCATATCGTATTATACACGCTTTTAAGATAATTTTTATCTTTCTAACATGCTAATGGGTGCTTCACGTTCAACATTTATTTTGCATGTCTATTTTCCACTATGGTTTTCTGTTACATTGTTTGTTCTTGCTTGTCGTTGATTTCCACTCTTTACGGGCTTTTCCCTTTTTCTTGTGTGCACACTGCTTGCTTTAGGCTTTATCAAACTTGATTGTATTGCGACATTGTGAGTAGTGTCCCATGTTTATAACCTATTTTTCATGGTCTCGTATTGTCTTCTTGTGTGTTTACATTATCTTCTTATACATTAGCTTACATATTGTCTACTTAGCCTACATTTTATCTTCTACATGCATGTTTGTCTTTGCTTGTACTGAAACTTGTCTCCCAGCCACTTTGTTTATGTGTGCCTTGTTTTCTACCAAACACATTCCCTTCCCCTTGCAGGGGCACATATTTAACACAATGATCGGTCCTCTTTTGGGCCGTATACTCCTTCGATGATGTCGCATGCACCCCAAATGAGGGGGCATCATTTAGGTGAATAAATCACCCCATACACTGTTCTATAGTCATTACATAGAATAAAATAGTACCGATACAACACAATTTTCAGTTTCATGGCTCAAAATCAGACTTGGGTCCTTAGCACAAGACGGATCTCCTAGATGCCTATAACCAGGGGAAATTACACAACATTTTGGTAGTTCAACATAGTCTACAAAACTCCACACAATGAATTTTACAGGGTATATAGTCCTCAACACTTTCACATTAGATTGAATTGTTCAAATTTTACACACCCCGTAGTGGTGATCTATATTGCGGGAAGTGGTTAAAGGTTGGAGGATAACACCGACTTTTCTCCCTACACTTGTTCCATGACTTGGCATGAGATTGCCCCAAACACTTGCGGCCGACACAAATGACGTGAGATCACCTCGAAAACTCATTCATCTACAACATCTTTAGGATAATTTCTATACTCTTTCCTCATCATGGATTAGGTGCAGATGTTCCTTTTAACATTTTCATATTTCACATACTTTCCTTTCATACATGTTACAAATTTTGATCATATACATGCGTATTTGACTACTTGTTCATTATTATATTTTATAGGTCCATCTGTATGGGAAGCACTAGCCACTTCACAACATCACATACAACAACAAGCACATCGTGACATCTACACATGCATTTCCGCCCTAGGTTCATTTTCATCATCATTTTTTGCAATTTCTCCTCCTTAACATCCATGCTTCACACATTTATCACTCCATGCTTTTTCTTGTCCCTCGAATGCTTTCATCACTAACCTACATGATTATTAGATACACATATTTATCTAATTTATGTTACGATCTTTTCGCTCACCAATATAAAGTGGATGAAAATGTAGACACAAAATCACGCACTTTGGGTAATTATCTAGTCCTAATTACATATTACTATTCATATGATTCCTAAGTAAGAAAAGTACTAATTAACCATGTCTTTGGCCACCTTTTCTTTCTATTTCCACTTTTGGTCTTGCACCCTTACTTGCTCGGTTTTTACTTTTTATACTCCGAAATTTATCATCTTGGACACCAGCGCCCAGCCAAGATGCTAATGCTGTGCACCCTCGTCCCCTCTAGGTGCCCCGACCCTTTGTACTTTGTTCACATCTTTTAGGTCCTTTCTATCTGTTTGAGAATTTTATCTTTTTGGTAGTCGACCTTTTGGGGTTAATTAAAAATTCAAGAAAGGGAATCATATAAATATAAAGTTATGTGATCATAGTAAGGGACAAAGCACTAAGTACTAGCTATCACCACCTAAGGTTACATGGACACATCTCCATTACATTGATTTACATCTATTCCATGCTTACTTGCATCTAGCTTATTGCTCAAGTACAACATGCACAAGAGCTACCTAGGGCATGATTCTACACACACTCACACACATAACTACATTGGTTCTATGATGTAGTGTAATGCTCGACTGTAAGATCACCATTGTGACAGATGAGGACAGCTTGAACCCTCATTCTCAGTATCTTTCTTTTTAGGATTTGATGTCTATTTGAGGGTTTTATAGGTTCATATTTCATCGCTGGTTTACAATGACCTCATCAATCTTGTGACCTCATAAATGACCAAATGCAGATAACATTGAATACCTTACAACCACACAGAGGAGGTTTTCTAAGAATTTCAACTGACACAAGTGCCCAAAAATAGGCCTAGAGTGCACACGGGTGCCCTTGTCCCTCTCCAGTGCCCCACCGTAGATTTTCAAATCACATACTTTTCTAAGGATCTGTGTGAAACTTCTCCCTCTCTATTCATTTGGTTAGAACTTCGGCATAGTCCATGAACAACTACGATTCAACTAAGGATTTCTTCCCCCTCTCTACACTTAGGGTTTCTTACTTTTTTCTTAGCTTGCTTGGCTTACTTTCTGTACTTAATTATATATTTATTTGTTGTTGCAATAACAAGATTACGCTTAAATTCACATTTTAGCTTAATCATATCCCGACCTATTGACCAACCACATAGTTTGTTTTATACACATATAATAAAGGGAGCCTCCTCTTTCCTAAGAAGAAGGGACGTAGTCTTAGAGCACTCGTGAAAATCAACTAATTTGTCCTAGCAAAAAATTATTTCACCAACACCTCCATAAATAACCAAGGTACAAATGAAGAAGAGGAATTGATTTCGATGCGAGATCCATATACCACTATTTACACCACATGAAATATATCTCCACTAAAATAGGATGTGGAACATCTATTGCACTCATATATGAGGGTAAATGGTATGACTCTTCAATTTATTCTAGAAAATGGTATTCAAAAGAATTTGATATCTACTGAAATAGTAAAGAGGCTAAATCTAGTAACAACTCCTCACCGCAACCATACTCTTTTGTTAGTTTAGTTAAAGAATAGACATATGTGTGAATCGATAGCATCACCTTCCCTATTCAATTAAACCATTCAAAGATATGGTGGTATGTGATGTCACACCACTGGATGTCTGTGATGTACTTCTTAGGAAGCCATATATATGGGATCACTATGGTGTCTATGAGGTGATGCCAATGAGTGCCATAATTACTATAGGACATAAGTACTATCACATCCTATAGGTAACCCATGTAAAATCAAAGTGGCCCCGGTCAATGCAAAGTAGTGGAGAAGGATGATTGCTCAAACTAGGACCTTTTTCCTACTCATGATCTAGCTTGAGGAGAATCAAAAGGTTGCAATGAACACAAGAGTGGTCCCATGAGGACAAAGTATGTAATGGAATTAGATTGATAAGATGATATATAAATACACAAACATATTCATACCACCGACATGTATGCCTTAACATTGTGAATTGAAGCATATAATTGACTTGGTCCCTAGAGCATAACTCCCGAATGGGCCTCTATGTGAGAATTCAATACTTGAGAATGAAGAGATCAAGTGTCAAATTTAGGAGCTGATTCAAAAGGGGCACATTCAACCAAGTGCATCACCTTATGGAAGCCCGATTGTTCTTACCAAAAATAAATACATGACATGGGAGCTTTGTATTGACTATCTAGCCTTGAACTAAACCAAAACAAACAATCAATACCTACTTTCACTATTTGATGAGATCCTAGACTAGCCGAGGGGAGCTAAGTTATTCATGAAGATCAATCTAAAGTTGAGGTACCACCAAGTTCCCATTAATCCCACAAATATTTGGAAAATTGCATTCAAATCTAAAGTGGGATTGTTTTAATGGTTGGTCATGCCTTTTGGCTCATAAATTCACCTGTAACATTCGTGAGGATGATAAATGATATTATTTCACCATTCATTGATTCATGTGTGGTCATGTGCTTGGATGGCATTACGGTCTTCAAGAAGAGATGTGAGAAGTAGGTTCAACATGTCCAACATGTTCTTCACACCTTACGTCAAAGCATAAGCTCTATGCCAACATATATAAGCATTCCTTTGGTTTGAGAGTATCTAGTACTTGGGATATATCATTAACAAGGATGGTGTGTATATGGACCCGAAAAGATCTAGGTCACTAGCTAACACCAAATACCGTCATGAGCTTCTAAGTTTCTTAAGACTCTCTAAGTTTGGTCACATGTTTATAATTGGTTTTTCTCATATGTATGGCCTTTGAATTAAGTGACAACCAAAGTAGTGAAAGGAAAGTTCATATGGATAGAGGAAAATACCATGAATTTGTACGAACAAAGGAGAGGATCTGTACCAATTTTGGTCTTTCTAGATCTACAACAATCATTTGAGATAGAAATAGATGCTTCAATATACACACTTAGAGCAGTCCTCACTCAACATGAGCATCTTTTAGTATATCACCGTGAGACCTTATTTGACATAGTGTGTAGGTGCCCGATATATGACAAGGAGTTATATGCCATTGTGAAATCCTACAAATAGTTGAAGCACTACATTTTGGGAATAGAAACTATCATACACACATATCATAATCCTTTGTAATTCGATCAGACCCATGGTAAGTTATATAATTATTCTCATCAAAGGTGGCCCACCTATTTATAACTCGATGCAACCTAGAATTCACCAGTAAAAGCCTAGGTGCGTTGGCACATCACTCAGCCTAAATTGAGCGCTCACCTAAAGTGCACAAAGGTACCATGCCCCTCTTTAGGGTTTTTGTTGTAGGATGTTAGCATGATGAAGACTTAAAGCATTCAGATCCATGACTAATATATCATTCTATAGTGCATGTTCAGATCTAGATCTAGAGAATAACATACTTAAATGATAACCATGATGAAATCAAGCATGTAAGAACCAATTATACTTAAGATTTGATACTCTATTTCAGCCAATACACTCCATTGCATTAAAATGTGATAAATACACATAAGCTTATTACAATAGATAATACCATAGTTTATGCATGCATCAGATTTGGTAGCATAACCTCACAATAACTTAGTTCTTACATACTCTCCCTATGTTATGTAGCTTACTACATATTTATAAGGGTGGGGATTTTCCCTTCACCACTTATCTATTCCTGAAATAGGTCACATGCTATTATTAGCCACACACCGTTACAATAATATCCTCACATGAAAGTGCGCTAAAAATAGACTTCTTCTAGTTAATTGTTAGTAGTAAATCTATTCTTAGCCTGTACTTAGGAAAACTGCTTTGTAGATGATTCTCCAAAATAGCCAATGCATGTCGCGCAAGTATTTAACCATTTGGGTGTTCCGCATGCTATCTCCAAAATAGCTCGTACACGTAAAAAATGGCTAAGTCCTAAATATATCTCTCTCCTCGGTGCATGATTAATTCCCGATCCTACCGTGATTTTGATTGCACTCTGCTATTCCATGTGAACCTTCTATATGTTTTTTGCTAAGTGCCATATTTTGACCACTAATAATAACAATTCCATCTCAACATCTTACATAAAAAGGGGAGTGTCAACTAGGTTTCTAATTATTTGATTTAGCTCTCGATCACCTCCCTAACAAGAATCCTTGAGTCATGTGGGTATGAAACATCGTAGTAGCCTTAAATGTATGCATATGATATTGAGTTTTTGACATTTATCAAAGGATGAGGAATGGAAAAATATTCCGTGACTATAATTTAGAGAAAGTGGCTCTATGCCACCGATTTAATTTCATTTGAATTAAATATAATATCGAGAGTCATTACCAACCAAATGATTTATAAATGCTAACATATAGGAATGACATAAGCAAACTAAGATTTACAATATGAAACACTAAGAAAAGAAGAATGAGAGAAGACTTAGTTGATTTACGCTTGATCCGGAACTAATTCACGGGGAGAAGTGATGAACATGCTAGGAAGAGTGTCATTATTTCTCACTGTAAATTCTAGAGCTCACAAATACTATCGGACATAGGCGCGCACATTAGGGCATGAGTTCCCGGTGTTGAAGACTTTTTCTCGACTCCTGATCGCTATGATGCTCAAAACTTGAAATCTATAATGTCGAAAGATATTCATTGTTACTTCTTGTTGGTCACCCGTAGTCACTCCTTGAATGCCCAAGGTACTTGTAACATGAAAACCATAAGTTCACTTGCACAAGCCCACAAATAACATCAAACGTAAAAGAAAGATGTAATATGGAGAGTCGAGTGGCCCCGATGGTTATCTCGAGAGTGAACTTATGATCGAGCACCGTACTACATCTCGGACTCCATATAGTTATTGTGAGTGTGTGTGAAAATTGTGCCCTAGGATGCCCTTGTGTAAGTTGCATTTGATAGTGGGTTGTAGATAAATGTAGCAATGTAATAGAATGTGTGGATGGAATAGAATGAACTTCCCCTTTTATGTTGTGTATGCAGAGTTGTTGCAGCCCTTGTCCCTTGAATGGATGCTAGATGGATGTTTTTGGAGTGCTTTAGGTGCCTTTTGGATGCAATCTTAGGTGATAATAATAATTCTTAGTGTTTAGTCCTTTATTTTGAACACATAACTATGTATTTATATGATTCCCTTGTTTGAATTTCATAATTGAAAACTAGAAGGCTGACCCATAAGTGAAAAATATGACCAAAAGATAAAAGAGACCCAAAATAAGCGAGTAAGGTGAAAAAGGGCCAGGGATTCCTAGAGGGGATAGGAGCACCCGAGCGCTTTTGTCCTAGCTAGCGCTAATGTCCAAGCCACCAAAGATAAATTTGTAAAGACACGACTGGGATGCAGGTGTGTAAGACCAAATAGAAAATAAGAAACAAATAAAATAGGCCAAAGATAGTTTTCAATCACTAGTTTTCTTGTTTAGGAATCATATGAATGTTAGTATGTGTTTAAGACCTAGAAATGTACCTAAATGTGTGATTTTGTGTCTACATTTTCCCCCAATTTATGTTGTTGAGTGAATACTCAATAACATAAAGTAGATAAGAGATGCATGCCTTATGATTTTTTAGAGTGTGTGGTGAATAACGTGCTGAATGGACAAGTGAAGCGTGGAATGAGTGTGAAAATGAAGCATGGAAACTAGGAAGAGAAAGTGACCCTAGGGGTGAAGCGTATGCATCATACCATGTTCTTTGTTGTGCTTGTTATACGCGCTTCTTGTTGCATATTAAGGATGGACTTGCAAAAGAAGAGTGAAAGAGTAGTCAAAGCTCACGTATATGAAATTTTTGTAAAAGTATGTAAAAGTGTGTAAAAGGAAAGTGTGCACCTGATGTAAAAGAGTGTAAAAGGATAAAAAAAGTGTCCTCAAAATGTTGTGTAGAGTGAGTCTTATGGGCGATCTCAAGCCAAGAGTGATTTTTTTGGACGATCTCACACCAAGTGTGAGTTTTTGGGTGAACTCACACCAAGTGTGAGTTTTTGGGAAATCTCACACCAAAGAGAAAGTGTTGGGGATAGAGGTCTAGTGTTACTCTCCATCCATGACTCTTCCCAATAAGCACCACTAAAAATGGTACGTCCTTGATTTGTTCCTACTGTCTCAAATTAGTTTTGATTATACTTGATTAAAATGGATTTTAGAAGATCGTATGTCTGTCAGAATCAAGGACTATGCCTCAGAATCGCAAACTTCCTTGAATACTTTTGTAGACTGTGTTGATCTAATGAAATGACTCTGTGTGCCCCCAAGACATTAAAACTCATGGGAGGACACAGGTTCTCAGGCACTTTTTTTTGAGTCTGGGAGATGGTGTTTGTGCTATGATTTTGACCCAAGTATGATTCTAAACCTCGTGTGTTAACTGTAACCTGTGCCAATTTTGTGTTGTGTTATAGCTCAATTGCTATATGAGATGATTTGTTCAAATAATGTATGCCCCCTTTGTTTGGGGTGCATGTAATTACTTGTAGGAGTGTGCGGCCCAAAAGAGAGGATATGATGTTGTGTTGAAGTTGGTACTGCTACAGGGGGAGAGGATGTACATGGTAGAAACATAGGCACATGAAAAAAGTGGCTAGCAACATGTGTTAGTAAAAACATAACACACATTTCATAGAAAAATAATGTAATAAATAAGTGTGCATACAAGATCAACATTGAAAAACAGGTTTCAAACATGGAACATCGCTCACAATGTCACAAGACAATCAGGGCCAAAGTGGCCAAAAGCATACAAGAAACATACAAGACATAGGGCATAGCCTGCAAACAATGGTAAAAATTTTCAAGCAAGCAAAGTGTTAGATAACCATGGTGGCATATAGTACAACAAATCAAATCCCGCACATGAAGTACCCATTAGTATGTTAGAAAGATAAAAATTATGTCAAGGCACGTATGTATCATTGAAAAGTAGTGTGCTAGTAACAATAGGAAATAGTATATGATGAAATGATATCACCTGTAATGTGTGAGAAAGTAGATGCCCCCAGGAGCCTCGGTGGGATTAGTAAGAGGTATAGTGCCAAACATCATTACAACATGTAAGGACCTATAAGAGATCTACATTCACTCCAAAAGACCAAGTGAATGTGCATGTGTATATAGAAAATATATTGACATACTAAGTATCCGTCTAGCATGAGAAACAAAGTGTACATATAAGTATAAGCAAACAAGAGTAAGTGCAACTAAGATATGCAAATGTTGTGAGTGTTAATGGGATGGTATGAAATGTGTGAATATGGATATGAGCAAAGTGCCCCTAGTCGATGTGCATGAAATGAGGTTCATTTATCAAAGACCCCTAACAATCAATAATGAACTATATAATAAGAGTGTGTCATCGGGAAATGGTTTGAGAATGTGTGTTGGAAAGATAGATCATGAGACATAGAGCCTGAAGAGTGAATGCGGTGAGGTTAATTTCATATTTAGACCCTAAGCAAATTGAGTATGAACCATGGAACTAGAGTGCATCATAAGGTAATGACGATACAAGGTGTGTACCAAGATGTGTAAGAGTAGTGAGAAAGGTGAAGTGTGAAGAACAAAGTGTGATAAGTAGGTATCATAGACAACTTATGTTGCTAGGATATGCGAGAAAGAAAGTGTGATGCCCTAAGTGTGAGAAGGATAGAAGACTATCCAAAAATAATGAAGGGCAAGGGTACTCTACCTAATACCTAAGGAGATAAAGGCATGTGACAATGCTCTAAGATCAATGGAGTATGAGAGTAATGTCATGCATGTAAAGGAGACCTATGTGGTGAAGGAGGTGGTGAACACTTATGTGAAGGGATTTCCTAAGTAGGGGACTTATGCCAACTAGATGGACTAGCGTGCCTATGAGGATGACACCATCATGAAGTAGAACATGTGCAAATAGGAGAACTAGGTGTTGAATATGCCTTAGTTTTGAGAGGACCTAGAGGCCTAGATGTCGAATCGGTGGGAGGATATTCTCAAGACTAGGTCTAGTAATGGTGTGCACGGTGGAACACCTTTAATAGTATTAAATTTTTATTGTGAATGAAATTAAGACACAAATGATTCATGAGGGGATAACTTGAGTGATGCAAAGCCAAGGAGACCTAAGAACATGTCATAGCCTTTGATTGAAGATTCCATAGTGAATGAAACAAGCATAGTAAGAGGCCCGATCATAACGGGAAGCCTAATGTAGCCAAAAGAATTAGGAACTAGATATGTGATAACAAATATTAGACATTTGATAGCCATAAGAAGTGCAATTGAGCATACATTGATAGGAGCCGCTTGATAGATCATAGTGTTATTGATAGTATATGAACCGATAGAAGTGTTAATTTCACCAAATGATTTAATTTAACTTAAATTAAATGTAATATTATAGAGTCACTACTAAACCAAATGATGTATAAATGCTAAAATATAGGAATGACACCAACAAACTAAGCTTTAAAATATGAAACCCTAAGCAAAGATGAAAGAGAGAGGACTTATCTAATTTACGCTTGATCTGGAACTAATCTAGTTAGGAGAAGTGATGAATAGGTTGGGTAGAGTGTTGTTATTGCTCAGTGTAAATTTTGGAGCTCACATATACTATTAAACACGAGCGCCCACAATAGGGAACATGCATATGGGCACCGGAGATCACTTCTAGGTGCTTTGGTGATTATGCGATGCTTAGAACCTAATTTCTATAATGTTGTAAGATATTCAATGTTTCTTCCTATTGGTCACCTGGTAGTCACTCCTTGAATGCCAAAGGTACATGTGACTTGAAAAATATAATTTCACCTGCACAAGCCCACAAAATGCATCAAACATAAAAATAAATATGCAATATGGGGAGTCATACTAACCCCGATGGTCACCCTAAGAGTGAATTTACAAACAAGCGTTGCACTACATCTCAGACTCCATGTAGTTCTTGTGAGTGTGTATAGAAATTTTGCCCTAGGATTCCCTTGTGTAAGTTACACTTGATAGTAGGTTGTAGCTAAATGTAGCAATGTAGTAGAATGCATGGATGGAATAGAATACACTTCCCCTTCCTATGTTGTCTATGCAGTTGTTTCAAATCTTGTCCCTTGAATGGATGATAGATGGATCCTTTGGAGTTCTTTAGGTGCTTTTTTGGATGCAAGCTTAGATGATGATAATAATGCTTAGTGCCTGGTCCTTTATTTTGAACACATAAATATGTATTTATATGATTCCCTTGTTTAAATTTCATAATTGACAACTGAAAGGCCGACCCATAAGTGAAAAATATTCCTAAAAGATAAAAAAGACCCAAAATAAGTGAGTAAGGTGAAAAAGGGTTAGGGGAACCTAGAGGGGACAAGAGCGTCTAAGAATTTCTGTCTTGGTGGGCATTGATGTCTAAAGCCACCAAAGATAAATCGGTAGAAGTCTTGACTGGCAATGATGTCTCACAAAATCTTTTAACACGTAAATATTATTAAACCATATAATGTTCACAATATTACTTTCCTAACATTCCCCCCTTAGTGTGAACATGGGAGAAAAAAATCGCACTTCCTTTGCAGCTTGTTGCCTGTGCGTGCTCATGATCTATATGGTTTTTCAGGATAACCAAAACCTCAATAAGAATGGTTTTTCAAGTGGCTTACCAACAACCACAACAAAGGATGGTTTTACAAGACAACCAACATCCTAATATCATGATTTTGATTTTCTTTTTCTTTCATTTGTCCACTATGTTTTTCCTTCAGGGAATTATGTAGGAAACATTGCTCACTGAATACAAATCTGAATAGGAATGATCTTCAAACATATCACAAAAATCAACTGGAAAATGGAAATAGGAACACACTGCAAAATAGGTACTATGAAAATGAAGCACATAATCAAAAGTAATCTCACACCACAAAATGACACCACAATTCCATGTGGCCCCATCATTGGTGACTGACGAGAGGTCATTGATTGACCTCTAGCCTCCTGTGCCTTCGTCCTCCAGAATTATTTTGATTACTCAAAGAAATATGATAATGTTGCTAAATGGTTTCCACATTGTGATTATTCTTTTCTTCCCTCTCGTAATGTGAAACATTTTGTTTTTTGATGTTAGGTAACACCAAAAATGCGTTTGTAAGACATTTTTTAGGAATTTAACGATGACATGAATTTTGATACTTTGACATTGAATAAACACATATTGACTTATGAACTTGACTTTATGGATTTTACAAAATGACACTCTATATTTTAAAAAGATCAAACAAATGACTAATCAAAAAAATTCAATAAAGCTACAACTATGCTTAGTAATTGATTCAATGAAAAGACTTTTGACTCACAATCTAAACCTATGTCACACTAGACACAAAACCCATGTAACTCCTTAGAATTTTACAAATATCTCTCCATACCTATTAAAAATGACATAAAAATAGGCATGTAAGACTAGATTGACTAGGAGAAGTAATTAAATATTACTTTGTAAAAAAATTAGACCAAACTAATAGACTACTCACCATTCAAAATAATTATTAAGTTAAAACCTATGAATAAAACCAAAAATTCTAACAAAGGATTATAACACTTTAATAATACACAACTCACCTTTAAATGCGATGGCTTTGGGTTTGTAGAGTATTCGAGGTAGATAGGAGGCAATGCACATTATTTCACACAAGAGCCCGACACATAATCTGTAAGTGAAACCTAACGTAACTTGGACTGGTAATGAACATTTGTATTCGATTCCGAGTTGGATGTATTAATATAATATGAGTGTAGATTTTGAGGATCTTTGTAGTCAGGAATCCAATGCAATGTTGGTGAATGTTTCAATGATGGATGAGTTCCAGTAAATACTGAATCCCCGATCCAAAGGAAATGACTAGAAAATAATACAGAGTCAAAGAATCTGGCAGGCACATATGAGTGACATTAAAATAAAGACAACAATATCAAATAGCTCTATCAGTAATGGAGATGAGATGTCTACATATGACGGGCGATAAATGCATTGTTGATTAGACTTATGGTTGTATATACCATGTGCCAAGGGATCACAGGTATGAACAATTGTGATGATACACATATATGTAATTAGAATGACGTGATTAAATAAGAGTTTCAAAACCATGTGTATGGATGAATTTATGGTCTGGAAATATGAAGGATGTTAAGAAACAAATGAGAAACTCGGTATAAAATCAGTTTGCATGGATATTCTAACATCGGGCATAACATTCAAAGTGTACAAATGAACATGATAGATCAACTCACAAAGAGACGTTAATGGACAGATTGTGGAAGGATTTGGAAAGAATGAAAACGCCCCCACTGTAGTCTGCAAGTAATACGATGGAGACAAACAGGCATGGATCATTGGATACCAAGGATCTCAATGCAGATGGTCTTTTGATAACTCCTCTATTGCCTTCCACATGGATACAAAAAGATGACTTTGTCTTTATTTGATGGCATTTCCCTGATAACCTGCACAACTAGAAATGTAACAGAAACTGAATAAGCTATAATATTGTAAATTCCCACATATTTTTATTTTCTCCATAAATAGATATGATCATGGATACATTGCCCCGTCAACTACTCTGACACACACATTATAGAATAAGGACGAAACTGTTCTGATACCGAATGAGAGGTTGAGACCAGAATTTCATAATATCATTCACAAAATAATGATCTTGCATTCAATTCATTCCTATGTCAAATTTTACATCCCTAGAATCTAGGAAGCCTAACATAGCTCCACTAACTATTTATTAACAATACACGAGTTGTTTTAACAACTCTTAATAGTTAAGTTAATTATCTAGGTTGTTTTATAACAACATATCTTACACACAATAATATTTACATCCACGTAAATATTATTAAACCATATATTTTTCACAATATTAATTTCCTAACACTAATAAGTAGTAGTAAATAAAATAATAGTAATAATAGGATAAATTTCAAATTCTTTGACTTCTGTTTTTTTGAATCCATCCCTAAGGTGGATACAAATGGTCTCCATGAAGGATGGCCTTTTGGTTCCCCTCCAAAACCCTTCATATTTTATTTTTAGTAATTTTTCATATTCTCCATTGTATAGTTATAAAGAAACTTATTTTAAATAAAGAGATAGATCTCTAGACATAAGTCTCTCTTATGGATTTTGCCAATTTGTATTCATTTGGAATTGAAATAAAATTTGTTTGTGTTTACAACTCTTTCATTGTGAATTTGATTATTATAGCACATTAAACACCATTATTAGTGTGTTATCCACTGGATTGCACCTCAATCCAAATAATAATTTTGCGCCTATTTTGGTGTCTATATTGCCCTCCCCCTTAAGCTAGTGAATAAAATTTTCCAGTTTAAAGAAGAGATCATACTTGATAGTGTCGAAGTAGGAAGAGAGTCACCGACATCTCGATAAAGTGACCATTTCGGGGTGAACAACGTGGATCATCGATTAACCCATGCAGAGATAGGAGAACATGTAATAGGTGTCAAAAGGTGTCATATGTTTAAAAAATATACTTTGAGATATGAATATTTTATTATCATTTGAATATAATTGAGTGTGATATTTTCCCAATAGGTGACTTAAACTAGGTGGGAATTGGGTGTCCTACAACCAAAGAAATATAAGTGGGAATTGGCAAGGAAGAATGTCACAGGGGATTTTTGGTTACCCCAAAATAACACTTTCCAACTTGGTCACCACACCACCGCAAACAAATCTAGCTCCCAAGATTTAAAAACCATACAAAGTTTAAAAGGAATGACGTCTCATGCCCCCACTATGCATTGTATGGGTTTGAATTAGCACTTTAATATTAGTGGTTGTGATTTTGATAATGGTTTCCACTATATTTGTGATAAATGCAACGTCAATTTAATTTGTAATTTAGTATTTAGTGCATCTTGTAGCTAGAGTTAACCATTGCATCTTTAGATTTGTATGCAAGAAGGTGGATTTGTGCGTAGTCATCTCATATATTTCCCCCTTTCATTAAAAGGGATAGAATGAAGTGGAATCATTTTAGTCAAAAGTGATTGATGATAGATATTGAGATATCGAGTGATAGAAACTAGTAATTTGAGATTCTACGATCTCAATAAGTGAGTGTTGATTGAAACGTGGTTTGCAATGATGGTGATAACATTGAATTGTAGTATAGAGTGAGATCATAACAATAGATAAGAGTTAAAACACAACTGCAATTAATGTGAAGCATATCAAAGTCATGTATCATTTCAAAATTATGGAATTGGTGGTCCCAATATCACAAATGGTGTGAGAGACTGATAAGTAGAGACCAAGATATCACCTCGAAAATTCAAGGAATTAATTAAGTGGTGAAATGTAATTATATATGATAACAATAATATTTAAAAGGGTATTTTCCTATCAATAGTAAGGTAGAAAAGTGACAATTAATTTCAATTAAATAGTGATTAATTGTGATTTATGCTTTGGGCTAGACAAGATGTCGTGTTCTAGACACACTTTTAGATTGTAATTTGATAATGTAGCTAACACCATCTATTCATGCACTGTAGATCTAGTATGGAAAAATTGTGATTTCAATTCAAAATAGTAATAGATTTTTGGATCTTTATAAAATTCTTTTTTTTGAATTTGAGTAGGATACGATCGATATGCTATGGGATTTGGTTTCATCTTGAAGGATGAAATTATACAATTCAGGATGATTTCATCCCCTTATGTGTGGTTTGGTTATTTTTTGTATGATTTTGTCCCGTAGATAGTTCAACTTGTAATAGAAATTAATATAAATTAGTCATTAATTATATAGTTGAATAAAACAATATTTTATAGATTATGATTATTGATTGATGGTTGATGTTTTAATACTTATCATTTTTACCAACTTTTTTATTGCAACAAGATGTTAATGTGAGATATTTCCATAGAGAGTAGCACATGGAGACTTTACTTGGATTGGGGCTCAAGGACAATGATTGGGGTATATTAGACATGTTTGGATAACAACATGTGGCTAGATTGGGAGAGGTTCCCTTAATATGTACATGATTATTGTATTATGTGAGTGGTGTAATGATGAGACATGTACATTTTGGATCCCAAAAGGGAGATGACCATGAAATTTGAGTATGTATACCATATTTTGAGATTTTATATAATTTGTGAGAGGTTATAGATACTTCTAGAAGATGTGTCATTTCATATGCATATGGTACATAGGTTTTGGTGGGCCCGATGGTATTATAAATCCATCGGTGGGGTTTTGTTTTATTTGATGGATAAATTTCCATGAGTGTATAATTTTATTACTTGTGATAATAGCGTAATTTTTGGCCATAGATGGAGATGGAGTTTCCATGTCATACGTGATGTGGGAGATTTTTCGAGATATAAAGGAGAGAAGAGTGAGATTTTTGTGGGGTTAATGTATGTTAGACCATTAATATAATGACTTGTATTGATTTATATTAGAGAATTTTGGAGGTCATATAGTATCCATGAAATTATTGTACATGTGTACTTACGAGAATATAGCACATGTGTTGTTAATTGGAGGATTATGGGCCGATTGGGCCCATCCCGATATATTTACCTAACAATAAGTATTTTAAAGGAGGCATGGTTTATATGCACTTCCATATAGATTCGTATTAGAAATATTGACACTAAAAGAAGTTGTGTTGATGTTGTAAAATATATTCCTTTGTGGGTGGAAGATGTCATGGATTTGTGGTGTTTTGGGAGCACCGTGTGGCTAGAGGATAATTTTCCTTAGCGAGGAGAGTGATATCATTATGATTGGGTTACTTTTTATATTTGGGTAGTAAAATACATGTCCCTAGTCATATCCATGGAGGAGGTTCCTCCATGCAACACTTGATAGAAAGGGATTGACTCAGGATCGGACATGATTGAGCTATTTCCCCCACCCATAGATCATGTGGACGTACTAGGTTGAGATGGGTGACATGGTTTACATAAAAACATAAATACAGTGGTAGGTAGAGACCCAATGGGTATTATTTATCGTGAACCTATGTTGTATAAGAGGTGGGGTATCCTTGAACCCACTTTATGAGGGGATGAGATAGTAGGTGCGATATCCCCACATATGATGTTGTGATAGCAGAATTGCACAACGTAAGTAATTTGTGATTTACGCATTGTTGATTTAGTAGATGTAGGAAATTCATTATTATTGATTGATCAATATATAATATGTGAGCGTGATTTGATATTACAGGTGACACCTATTGAAATAATATTGTTGATGTATCGTCATACATGTTGACTTGAAACATTCAAAGTGATGTTATGGTCGGTGGGATTTCAGAGTGTGTGGATGATGTC
The DNA here is from genome assembly GCA_018340775.1 of Taxus wallichiana var. yunnanensis. Lineage (NCBI taxonomy): Eukaryota > Viridiplantae > Streptophyta > Pinopsida > Cupressales > Taxaceae > Taxus > Taxus wallichiana. Next base: position 418,169,088 of record CM031237.1, read on the forward strand.
GCTTACAAGTTTACATATTTATTCAATCTTGTGGTCATGACAGTTTCCACACGTATAGTTTTTCGTACTCGGTGAGATAATATTCATGTGGGGCTAGTATGGAGGCCAAATACTTGACATAGAAAAACATTTCTTAGGACCTAGTAATGCGTGATGGGTTTAAAGGACATTATTCACAGGATATGTCGATATAAGGATGCTACAAGAGTTATTGTGATAGTATAGATCAAATGCATACTCCCTAGTTCATCATGTTATAGGGAATGCCTTGAATTATGGAGCTTTCATAGATGTACGTAATAGCAATTATGATGACAATGATGATATATAGTCAACTATAAAGGGTAAAACCCTTATTATATATGAATTTTGATTTAGCATGATAGACATACATACATACATGTTTGTTTTAACACCCTTTTAAAGATTTTATAATACTTATATGATGTGAAATTCACAACAATAAAAATTAATGTAATGTTTGAAACTAAGAGTTCTTATGATTATTAACTTCCAAAATTAATCATATAATATCATGATAACATATTAGTACTTATAACTAGTGTTTATAATGTGATATAAGCAAGAAAATACAAGTGGGAAGATGTACTTAGCTACACAAGACTCGTATAAGAGAGATTTGGGTGTAAAAATGAAGAATCTAGGAGAACAGATACTTTAAAATATTTGTTCATGATACTACAATCGAGATATCACTTGGTTTAGAACTATACATGTCTTCTAAGAATACTTTTATGGTCTAGGACCTACTATATGATCTTTGACATGTTTGGTGTGGTGTTTTGTAGATTGGTGTGTCCTTTGATGGCCTATACATATGTTTTATTGTTAAACTCTAAGTGTCACACAATCCTAAACACATCTCTAATCAATTAAACCACACTCAAACCCTAACCATGGGTGAGAGAACCTATAAGAAGGTTAACTTTGGGGTTTAAGTGAAATTTGTGCACTACCTACATCAGCACAACTCTGAAGAGGCCTTAAACCACATGTAGTTCTCCACCTAACATGTAATATCTATATGAATTCAACTAGTTGGAAACTTGAACCACTTTGTAAATGTTTAAAAGGGTTGTGCTCTTCTGCTAAGAATTTGAAGTAGGTATCTTGGTTTCCTTGGAAGTGAGGGAAGATATACTCCTTGACCTAGTTTAGTGCTTCAAAACTATAGTAGTGGTTGCACTAATGGATGTGCATTAGATTTAGGAAGATTTAGGGATCCTTGAGTTCCTTTTGCATGTATTGTAATGAGAGTTCCAAGTGATTTGTTATATGATTTCCAGTGTGCCATGTGAGTAAATGAGGTGATGTTAACTTGCTTATACATGGTTTTGTAGGTAATTCATTATGATAATAGTGATACATGAAGATGAAAATACCTAAAAATGATATTAAATTGAAAGAAAATTTGGAATATGTGTTGGTCCAAGACTGCATGAATAGATGAGGACCGTATGCCACATCTTGATCCTAGTGTATGGTTTTGGATAGGTATATGGGGAATAAAATATGTAAGTTATAAAATGAAAGGAAATTATTAAGTACGGATCTTGTTGCATTTATGCTCGAAAATGTTGATATGTCAATGTGCGGGAACAAGTTAGGAGTGAGAGAGCAAGATGTGCTAAATGGGGATAGATGAGATTGTTTGTCTTAGTAAAGAGAACAAACAAAATTATAAGTGTCAAAGTGATAAATTTATAAAATTGAGTGTTTACACTTTCCCCCTTTAAGTATGAAATTAAAATTACATGCTTAAAGGAAAATATACACAAATGCATAGACACACTTTGTCTTCTCTTAGAGTTTTAATTTTCTAGATGTGTTGGTGCTGGGCATGCTCCATGATGAAACCTACAATACAAAGTGTAGTTGATGTCCATGGTGAAAAATGAAATGTAACTCAAAATTTAATTATAGAATTTGAACTTTGCAAAGGTGAAATAAGAGATGGGAATCATTAAAGGATACATATATTTTCTTGTAGAGGGAAGATTTCTTGTTTCCTTACTTGCAATTGGAGATTTAGATTGTGTTTTCGAATATTTATGAAGGATTGGGGTGATCGGTCTCAAATTATGCCAAATGATAAATGAGAGTATTTGCTACATGTATCCCTTCACCAAATAAATGATATGGAGAGAAGAAGAGATAGGTACCAATGTACCCAGAGAAGGAAGAAGACCATTTATCAAATTTTTATTAACCTTGATGTATCTTCCCTTTACAATGCCGAGAGGAAAGAGTACTTAACAACTTAGTTACTTTGATACTTTCCTTAACCCCATGGAATTCACCATTGTAGATGGATCTAGGCCCAACTTTGTATATATATACTCAAGGTATAAAGAGAATGTGTTCCTCAATTCCCTTCCCATGTGTCGTCTTTTGAGTAGAAGTGTGTATTATATTGAAGTGATGATGAAGGAGAACTCATGCCTAAAAACCTTTTTCTTTGTAATAAAAACTAACTACTAGAGAGGAGGAGTGAAATACTCATGCCCCCTGTAAAATATTGTGAACAATATCAACCAAGTTTGAATTTTTTCAAAACTTATATCCATAAGTGAAAATTTGAAACTTTAGAAAAATATGTAGTTTCCCAAGGGAAAACATATGGAATGGTGAGGAACATCTATATAGTCCTAACCTTTTTGTACGCCTTGAACCTTTATAATTTTTTTCTAAATTTTTGTATCTAGAGATGACTATGAGGAATTGTACCTTATGAAAAATTGTGTATGAGTCCGTAAATATATTTGTAAGTGTAGAATAAATCATGTGTGATAAATCATTTAATCACATGTATCAAAAGAATATCTGTGTAACCATATAATGTATATCTAAGAAGTTGTAGAAGAACATGGATTATTAAAGTGATGGCCACCTTTGAGAACTAGTACCAACAAAAGGGGTTGCAGACGTGGTGGAGAACTTGGTGGGTAAAGAGACAAGTGACAAGAGAAATAAGAGCAGTAGTAACACAAATGTAATACAACTAGTATAGAGACAACAAAAATCAAGTGAATAAATAAAATTAATATCATGTATAGAAGAGTCATATCAAAGCTTTGAGCTACAAGCATAATATACCCACGGTGTCACAAAGCAATCAAGGCACATAAAGTGCATACAAGAGAAACAATGTTACATAAGAAAGGAATAGAGCCACAAACATGTGACACCCACAGAGTTTCATAAGACAAGTAAGGCATGCAAGCCACATACAATGAAGTAGACAAGCAGATATCACAAGCAATTAACAAACATGTATAAAAATCAAAGTGATGTTAAATAATTATAAAATCATCATAGTAATTAGTAAGAAAACACATGAAGCAAGATATGTCAATGCTATACAAGACACGTGTGTTACTTATACATTAGTTGAAAATATAACATGTATAGAATATATGTAATCTATCATAATGAGGAAACATGAAGGAATTTTAATGAAATAATGTCACTAGTATAATGTGGAGGGATGCCCCTAAGAGAAGAATGTAAGGAACTAATATAGATGTTATTATCATGTAATCATCCATGTGTCTTGTATTAAGCTTGTTATACCTCATAATGCATGATTGTAAATAGAAGAAAATGTATACTATCAATCAAACCATAGTGGAAAACAACATATGTAATGTAAAGTGCTAATAGTACAAGCCATACATATAGGCCCTTGTTTTTTATTTTTACACATATGTTAATGGTTTCAATTTTTGAATTTGTGTATGTACAAGGAGGTGGGTGGCACAAGATCTACCTAAGAAGAGTCCGATCGGTGGGTGGTGAACCTCAAATGGTGAAGGAGTCATAGACCTCAAATATGTCATTGTATTTAATAAGGATAATCATGTAGAGTTTTAGATGATTCACAACATAATAAAAATATGAAGAGGGATAGATCCAATAGAAATAGGATGAGTAGAAGGTTATAAATTGAGTTTTATGATTTTAGGACAATTGTGGAAAAGATTACAATTGGTTGGTATCAAGTTGGATTTATACATGACACCCCATTGTGATTGAAGAGATATGATATATAACATGCGATGATCAAGGATATTATTGAGAATTAACAAATATATTGGAAGAACCACCCTTACCAAATTACATAGGGGGTATACATATGCAAGGAAAAATTTTCTTGGAAAATAAGGAAGGGAGATACACATATGCCTCTAGGCATTTAAGAAGGGATTAAGTAAAATTATGTTCTATGATGGATAAGTGAATGCATGACCACTATAGATTTTGAACATAACACTCCCTATAGGGTGACTTATTAAAAACTATTTAATAAATATTTTTATTATTTATTATTTATTTATTTCAACACATTAAAATTCTTTCATAGAAATACCTTAATATCTTACACATAATGTATATTATGCATCCAAATGAAATTTGCATCATTCCAAAATTACCATTCAAAGGTTTATAAATTTAAAATTTGAATATGATTTCTCTCAAATAAGAGTAAGAATTCTTGTATATTTAATACAATAATCCAACAACTATTTTTCATTACATAATTAAGTACATCCAATATGCATGTCTAATAAGTACAATTGAGACAACAAGCCTGCCTCGTATCCCATAGGTGATAATAATCAAATATCTAATCCCTATGTTCATGTATCAAAATTGTAGTTGTAAGGAGGAAATAATAATTACAGTGTTTTACCATCCAACTAACGACCTCGAAGGACCCCCTCACCTCCCTTTCAGTGGTGTCCCTACCCTTCAACAAAGGAAGTAGATAAAGATATTCAACTATCAACAAAGAATAGTAAAAAGACAACCATGTATATATATCTACTTACATCCATATATTCAATCAAAATATTCCATTACTCAATACTATCTAATGATTTCCAACTAAATATAGAGTAAGGGGTAAGTGAAAAGACAATGTATACAACAAAATACATTACTTTGGCCAAATTTTCTAGCTTAAATGATAAACTAACATCTTATAGTTTGCACTAACTAATAAGATTTGTCTTCCATCACATAAAAACTATCCCATACATTAATTCCATTATTCACACCATACTCGGAATAGAAGGGAGGATTCACGAAAAGTATAACTCCTTTTATGACCCCTTTCTTGTATCGCAATGTACATAAAATCAAGATTAAATTTAGTTTAATCAATAGTATTTTATCATCCATGGTCATACATGAGTTTTATAATATCAAAAGAATAGCATAATAATAATCCATTATGTTTTACATCCACTTTAACAATGTTTATGTTTACCTTGGTAGCTTGTTTTTAAACCATCTTTCCTTCGTATACATATATGCACATATACATATGAATATTGATGTATAAATACATATGCGTATACACATAAATTATCATTTAATATTGCATGTAAAAATAAATAATGGTAACTAAACAAAGTCACTTGAAAATTTTCAACTACATGTAGTTCTAGTTGCTTCACAACTTTATACAGAGTTTTAAATCATTGTTAGGTTAATATAAACTAACATCCTTTCCACAAACATTGTCATTGCAAGTAGAGTTTTTAAATTGAATATAAATAATATTATGAATTAGAGTAGTACTGTTATCTACTCATAACAATGAGGAAACATTGATTGCATATAACATATATTGTCACATTTTTCCAATAAGTAATGATGAATTATGATATTGTGTAGATGGTGAACCATTTTCATGATATTGTAAGTCCATCTAAATAAATTTCATTATATTATCCAATAAAAATAGTCCATAAACCAAGGAATAAAGCAACCATAGATAAATTTCAGTTTCCTTCTTAAAAGGTTCAATCAAAGGTTTAACTCTTTAAGTAAAACACATACTTTATAAAATTCCACAAAATGCATATTTCTATAACTTTAGACTTAGTATTATTGCCTCTTCATACGGCTATTAAAATAAAGGTTCCATTAACTTATGATATGTTAAGACAAATGGATTAAAATCACACCCATATCGTATGACAATCCTCTTGATGGACCAAATTAGTCAACAAGGTTTCCTAAGAGTCCACAGACCCGTTTAGATCCAAAACCAATAATGCAAATGTTCTTATAGACTTTGTAATAGTATACTAAGTTTTGCAAACCATTTAACATTAAAAACCAATAGTGTAAATGTCCACAAAAGACTTAATTATTACAAGTTTTGTAATTATTTGACATTAAAAACCAATAATGTGAAGTCCTCACAAGATAGTATGTTTGACAAAGTTTTTGCAATAAACAACTCAAAATGGGTAATAGGAAAATTCCATGAACAACAAGATAAAATAGTCCCATAATCTTATAATGGGTAGTAAAATAATGCCACAAATAACAACAAGAAATTTGCATATAACCCATAATGGGTAGTAAAATTACCACAAACAACGACTCAAAATAGTAAATCGAAATCCAACATGGGACTATATTGTATTTATGTATTTGTAAACCGTAAATCCCATAATGGGTAAGAATGAACCAATTTAATATATAAGCCTTATAGGGGAGTTTAAATCTCGGTCTAGAATCCTTCATACTATTTTCTTATCAAGAACTAAAGTAGGTTTCTCAAACAACTAAAAAATAATCAAGAGCATATTGTCATAAACCCAAAATGAGTATTTCTATTTTAAAAAGAAAATTGAGAGATAACACATCACATGCCTTTATATAGCTTCTACAAGAACGAAGAAACAATTTTCCCATTGTGTCACTTTCCTTCCTCTATTTTTCAAAATAATTATACCTTCCTCTATTTATCCTCCATTTCCCATGTTTAAAAAGAAACTTAACTCGAGCTTAATAAAACCCCCACAAAACATGCCCCACTATTTTCTCTACAAGACCCTCTCCATGGCTGAACCAAGATATAACTACTTAGAAAAATAATAACTTCCCACCAAAACGCTCGATGGAATAGGGCTTCAACAACTCACAAAATAGCTCCAAAATCCCACATGGCACAAATGTTAAATGCCCAAGTAGGATAACTCAAATGCATTTAAGTGTGAAATGAAAGGGTTAAAAATGCAATTTCCACGAAGGCTAACAATAATTACAATCCAACCTCCATGGTGGTGTGGATGTGTGGTAATCAAATTAACATTAGTAGATAAAAAGGTGCCAGGGATCAAATAAATTTGACATAGATTACAATATGGGAAATTCAAATGCCACAAATTACCTCTAAAATGCAAAGCTGATTAAGAAAAAATGTGAATTTATATGCCTAATCTAAATGCTATAGTAGCACTAAATGAATAACAATTAAGTACAAAAAGCATACCCAAAGCAAGCTAAGCTAGTAAGTATGAACCCTAAGTGTAAAAAGAGAGTAAGAAGCCTTAGTTGATTCACAAAGATCTAGAGGATTCCTAGAGCTGGAAAACTAGGAAATACGAAGCACTAACCGTCGCACTGCAGCTCGAAAAATGCAAATCTTGAGAGACAGGTTGACTAGAGCATATGGAGTGGGACAGGGGGTGCCTGTGGGTGCCCTAGACCTATTTTTGGGTGTGCGGGTCTCAGTGAAAGCTCAACACCTCCTATGAGGTGTCCCAAATAATTAGGAGTAGAACAGGAGAATAAAGCTAATTTAGAGGTCATTATCAATTGTTTGAGACAACAAGTCATATGTGATCAATAATTATTTTGTATGTCTAAGTGTCACTTAGTAATTGGGGAGTTGTAGCTTCCCTGTGAGTTTAAGCTCACTAAAGGTCAGTTGTAGTTGAACCAAACTTGGGAGTTGAAGCTTCTAGACAAGTTGAAGCTTGTCAAAGACTGAGTGGTTTCTTGGTCAAATTTTGGAGTTGCAGAGATCGAGTTGATTTGAATCTCAACCATGTAAATCAATGTAACATATATAGGACAATCCAATCCTCAACATAGTTCTTGGTTTCAAAGGTGGGTTTTCCCCAGCTTGTGTTTCCCACATTAACCTCTCTATCTCTATGTACATTCTTTGGTTATTTTCTTGTATATGGTTTTATGTGTTTTTCATAGAAATGTTAAGAAAATTGAAATGTTTGTAAATGTTTAATTAAATATTGATTCACTCCCCCTTTTAGTGTCCAAGTTTCCAATAGCATCATGCTCCCAAGGAACAAAAAAATTTCCCCATGATTTTTGTCTAGAAAAGATATCTTCTTCCTTATCTTCCAGTTGAATATGAACTCCTTGAGCTTGTTCTTGACTTCATACCATGACTATAAGGCCTTCATGAAGCGCTCCATGTTTTTACTAGCTTGATTTTCAATTGAATGAGTTTTCTTCCTTGTATAATAATTCCTTTTGAATATTATAAGGTCTTCATTGTCACTTCTTCATCTCTCCACCTCTTCTCCATCTATCCATGAAACATTACTTGATTATCCATGGCTTTAGAATTATGTTCCTTTCCTTGAATGTGTCCTTCTTGATGCATCTTAACCTCAAGAACTGTGAGCGATAACTCTTTCTTGTATGAAACTCTTGTTTTCACATGTTTCTCCATCACCTCCTCAATTGATGTACTTTCATAAACACCACTCAAAGTAATATTGTATTGAAAATTATCATGCTCTCCTCTTTCTTTTCATCTTTTTCCTCTTTAACTAGGTCTTCCTTTTGAGTTTCTCATGCATAATTATTCTCTTGAATGTATTCCTATCTTTCTTACTCTTCTTCAATCTTATCAATGAGCTCATCCACCTGATTTGACTCTTCATTTGATGTATCACACTTCTTAGAAGCCTCAAACAACTTTTCCAACATATGCATTTCCTCTCTCAATAAGAGATCATCTAAATCTTCTTTGTATTCATCATACTTAGGGACTGTTTGTCCTTCTTCACTTTATAAAATATAATTTTTATCAAGACATCTTCCTTCTATTCCATCATTCCAGTCTCTCCTTCCTAGTTTATACTAGTTTTATTCATTTTCCATACTCTTATTGTCATCTGGTTTTGATTTGTGTCTTCAAGAAATCTGATTTGTACCTCTTGCTCTGGTTTTGTCTTCAACTTAAGTTTTTAGTTTCAATCACCACTTGCTTATGCTTTTCTTTCTCTATCTCAATTGTTAGTTTCTTGATCCATTTAGGCATTCTATATCCATGATATTTTATTGGTTATGAGAGCTTCTTAACATTACCATTCTTCCTATCAACTTGTACATAAGAAAACTTATACTTATATTCATGATTAGAATCAAGATTCAAACTTATATTAACCTTCTCAATGCTTTGTTGCTAGGTCAATTCGTTTTGCATACCTTCATTGCTTGTAATATTATTATTTCTACTTCCCTTCTTGTATTCTTCTGCTAGTATGCTTTCCAAAGAATCATAAAACTCTATATCTTCATCAATCTCTTCATTGGTATGATGATTAACCTCTTCTTTATAGACTTCCATACTCTACTCTTTTCTTCCATCACATTCATTTTCCTCCATTGATGATTTTGTTGCTCCATTTCTTGCAAATTTCAATTCCTTTTCTTGGAAATTATTTCTAAGATTCTTCATACATGTACACAAGAACTAAAACACAACATTATTCAACAAAATAAGAGACCAAAATGTCCCCAAGAGTTCCTCTTTCCTAGATACTTTTTTTCCATCATCTCTTTCTCAAGTCCTTCTTCATGCACTTTTCCTCTTCTCATGGATTTCATTATATATCTTCTTATTTTCTTAACAAGTGACTCTATAGGCCACTTCACTCTTCTTTTCAACCTCCAACTATGCATCTGATTTCTTACTTACGAAAAAAATCTTTCTAAGACTTCTAACCTCTTCAAGCCATTTCTCAAATCAGCTCTCCTTTTCCCACTCGATTATTTCTTATGATTATCTCTGTCTTCATGTTTTCTTATCTCTTACTAAGAAAAAAATTCTCTAATACTAAAATGATGCAGAGGAATTTTGAGGACAACAATCAAGCCAAACAATCAAGGAAGTCAGAAGACAAATCACCAAACTTGTCCTCTCACCTCTGCCGATGACCAACAATCTCAACCCTTAAATGGATCTAATACATGTAAATTTGAGTTGTAGAGACTTTCAAAAAGTTATTGGATTCAAACTTTCTACTTTCATGTTATATAGATGAAATCTCAACAATCAAATAGGTTGGAAACAAAAGAAAGATTCACCTTTGTCAAATTCCTTAAAACTACCTTATTTTCCTTCTTAGAGAAATTATATCCTTGGAAACTACTTGGGAGTAATCAGGTAAAACCCCAAGGAAAATTAAAGCTTATTTGAGTGCCCATTTGTCTTCCCAAACTGTATGCAAAATTTCATGGCTTAACGCACAAGGTAACCCACTCTTTCCCCTCTATGTTCTCATAACCAATTCTTCTTCCATGTAACCCTAGTTTTCGGGTTTTTCAAATTTAATTTTTTATTTGATACTAACAAAATAGTTTTTACAATACCATTTATTCCTTTTTACTACAAATTTTTAGGTCCGAATTCCAATTATAACCACTTGTTCATCAAGTCAACTTTATCCAATTAGGCCTCTTATTGGTATAGTCCTCCTAAACATCAAACCGTCAGAGAAATCTAATGATGGAATCTTATGAAGACTTAAGACTTTAATATTCTTAAAACACATACTCTTTTTATGATTTCTTGTAGATATTATCCTTTACTTCATTATGTAATTTCTTTAAACTCGGTAATCTATCCTAAACCCTAACTAGGGTTTATAATAACCCACTAAGAGTAAAAATACATGTTTAGTGAGTTGTTTAGTGATTCAAACTTTGAAAATTTTCACAAAAGGTTTGTGCCATCATCATACATATTCCCGAGTAATAATAACTAACAAAATTTCAACAAATTTTGTGAAAATAAGGTTTTAAACTCACCAAAACAGAGTATGATTACCATATAACAAATTGTGTAAGTTTCTTATTCCATTCACTCATATTTTTAAGTCATAAATCCTTGGAATAAAATATTACACACTTCATAAACACCAATAAAACCAATTTTTGTAAAATATACAATGAGATCAAGAATATTTCATAGATTCACATTTTAAAAAATTATCTTTTACACATTTACTGTCTCTTTCTACATGAAAACATGGCTATTCCTCATTTCCTCACCCTAGATATTTTATTCATCCTTCCTCCCCTTTTTAATATTTAAAACTCCTCATTCTAATTGCATCCATCGCTAACTATCTTTTCAATGTAACTCACCTCTTACTAGACTCACAAACTCAATTCGAGCTTGAGTTAAGGGCTTACCAAGGATTTAACATGGAAACCACCTAGAACATTAGAAAATGACCCTCATGAAGGTTTGATACATCTTATTCATGAATTCTAAACATTATAGACCTTAACATAGACACCAATTGACAAAAATTGAATAAATATATTTCTTAAGAAGTCAAAATGAGTTTTGGAGGAAAATTCATATAAGCTCTATTTTGACTTTTACAGCCTTCCATTGACCTCTACCAACCCAACTAACCTACATATTCCTTATAAACATGTTCACCATGAAATTTGACTTCAAGATTCATTAATAATTGATACCTTACATCATTAACCCTACTATATAGTTTTAGACAGAGAGATGGTGAATGAAATCTAGAAGTTGCACAATGAAAGGTAGACTTTAAGTATTGATCTTATTACATTTGTGCTCGTAAAGTGTCAATGCAATATGTGTGGGAATAAGAAATTTAGTAGTGGGAAAGCAAGATGTACCGAATGGGGACATGATGAGGTTGTTTGTCTTAGAAAAGGAGAACAATCAAAGTTAGCAGTGTTAAACTAATAAATTTCCAAATTTGAGTGTCTATAATACATACACTGACAAAAGTTTTAATCGGATTAGTGTGTCTTATATGATGATATTTAATTGATAGCAAGTTTAATTTGCATATTGTACTAGATGTGATTGAATTTGATTGATATTGATTTATATTTATGCATGACATTATATGTGATGGAATTTTCTTGATACATATGTTGATTTGTACATAGCACATGAATTTATTGAATGTGATGGATATAGACCTATACGATGTCATTATATTATATTAATATTGATAAAAATTGATAGGGTAGCATGATTAATCCCAAATCATGTGGAACAATGAACTAATTTAATTGAAAAAGGATTATTGTTCACTTTAATCTCTAAGGATGCACTCTTGTTAATTATTTGTTACTTATTAATTGATTGGGTATATGGATTTCTCAAGAAAACATATGCATATGTATTATTCATTGTAACTTGATTATCTTGTAAAATAAATTTATGGTCTTTTATAACTTACTTGTATTTAGGAATTTGTGACGATTGATTATAAGGAGCTCCAATCCGAGATACATTTTACATAGGAGATTGAAAAACTAGTATGTCTTGGGAGGACCATCATGGGTTATCACCACCTCTACATATTGATGCCTCAAAGAAGGAGAAAATGTTTTATTATAATACCATGTATAAAAAGAGATAATTCATTTTTTTCAAGTAGCTTAAGTTTATGATCCAAATCATAAACATCAGTGTTGCCATATCCACTACCGGAGTAAAATTTACAAAAAGGTTGGCCATTTTCATGCTCAACCTAGTGAGGAGGGTGGTGATCATTAGATGGTAAGAGAATCAATCACTTACCGAGAATGTTGAGAAAAATATCATGTTGATGATTAAGAGGTCTATCAAAGCATGATTGTTTATACTTAGAAGCAAGAGGAATCCTCAAAGGAGCTTTAGGTTTAAGTGTAACATGATAGGAAGTATTACCATAATGTAGAACTTTGACTTGACCTAAAGTAAAAGATGAATTATTAAAAATATTAGAATCATGTTCCATACTTGGGAGTAGGAATAATAATATGTGAGGTTAGGTATATATGTGAGGGACCACGCTCTTGTTACAAGCCATAATGTGAAGGAAAATATATGTGAAGGAGTCACATGTGTAATAAAGTAATTTATCGTTAAGAGGGAAAATAAGGCCACAATAAAAATATATATTACTTATAAATATATGGGCTTATAGATTGATTATTGGATGCTTGCATTAAAGCATAGGATATAATCATAAACCAGCTCAAATTTTCCTTGACACAAAGAAGGAAAGCACTCGTAAGTAACTCTAGGGATTTTATTGTCAATAAATAATATAAATAAAGCCTATTTGAGCTATTTTTTCCCTCAAATATCCACAGAGGATATAATTAAAAAAATTTGTTGCAATACTTGTGAGGCTTCTAGTGAAGGATTTTAGTAGCATCATATCATTGTTATGAGAAGAAATAACAAGTTTATAGCTTTAAATGTGGAGCTAAGGATTAGTATTGTCATCAAATGATTGAAACTTAGGCATTAAAAATCTCTAAAATATATATATTGGAATATGTTACACCTTATTGGTTTCCATACATAGCATCAGATTCAATCCAAACATTATATGTTGTAATTTCTAAGGATAAATCATGCACATTTTTTTAAGACACCTACGACATACATCAAGGAAAGAATTTGAGGAGGGATGACATAGGTAGAAAGAGGCTCAATTAGAGGATGTATTTTTCCATTAAAAGTAGCCATATGAATACTATTATGCCTAAAGGAAGTGTGAGGTAACATATCTTGACTAGGAGCATTAGCATTAGGTAAAGGTGGTGTTTTAGGAACTATAGTCTTGGCCTAAAAGTGTGAATCTAAAGATCTATATCATCATTATGTGCATCTAATTCGTTTGAAATAAGCATGGTAGAAGGAATAGCATTGGTTTCAATACAAGTTAGAGTACGAGGTTCTATGTTAACATGTTTAATTCCCTTAAAATGAATATAAGTCCCATAACATTTTCCACATTATCGTTTATAACTAAAATGAAAGATACACAAGTAAGTATATAATTTTTGCATTTCATGATACAAAGAATAAACATAAGTAGGAACATCATTGTTGTATATATTAGGAAGAGGAGAAACACAAGTAAGCATATCATCATTATTTTGAATAAGAGAACTTCTATTTGCATCATTATCTATAAGAGGAGAGAGAAGAGAACATTCATTTGTACATTCATCATTATTATCATTTTCCATGTCATTATCGGAGGAGTAAGGGATACCTTCAATAATTTCATTAATCCTAGGAATATATTAATCATGTGAAACATAATCATCATCAAAAGATGAAATCTTTCATCATTAGTTATATCAAGAGTAGGATAAGAGACATAATTGTAGAAACAAAATCACGCACTTTAGGCATTATTTAGTCTCGGTCTCATAATACTATTCATATGGTTTTTGAATTAAGAAAATACTAACTAACCCATGTCCTTTGGCCATTTTACTTTTCCCGTTGTCGTCACTTTCGACCTCCCAGCATCTACTTTCCCATTCATTTCTACCATTTAGCATCATTTTATCTTTGACTAGGGCCTCCAACCCTATACTTTGGGTCGCCCTAGGCACCTTGGTCCCATTTGGGGAACACTGAGCCTTTCTACACTTTCCCGCCACTTTTTGGGTACTTTCTAGTTGTTTGAGCTTCCTATATTTTTAGTCATCGGCCTTTTTGGTGTTAATTATGAAATTAGAACAAGAGAACCATATAAATATAAAGTTATGATACCATAATGAGGGACCAAGCACTAATCACTATTATCATCACCTAAAGTTGTGTCCATTAAAGGAACCATTTGCATTCATCTAGCTCCATCACAAGGCACAAGGCTGGTTCATCTGCATCACACTACATAGGAGGGAAGTTTATTCTATTCCATCCACCATTTTATTACATTTCTACACATAGTTATTGCTTGCTACTTTCACAAAGTACAAATGGCATAAGAGAACCTAGGGCATGATTGCACACACACACACACACACACACACACACACACACACACACACACACACACACACACACACACACACACACAGAACTACATCAGGTCTGAGATGTAGTGCAATGTGATCAATTAGTAAGTCCACCATTGTGGCTGTTGAGGATAGTCTGACCCCTTCATATCCATATTTATTTTTAGGGATTTGATGTTTGTCTTGGGGTTTTGTAGTTGATTCCTTATTGCAGGTATTACAACGATATCTTACACAATTCAAAAAAGTTAGTGTGATAAGAAGAGAACACAGAAAACATCAAGCAACACCTCAGAGGAGGGTTTCAGGCTATTTCTATAGGCCAGGGCACCCATATCTCAGACCAGGGTTTCCACAAGCGCCCTGTCCCTCTCCGTGTGCTCCAATTTAGCTGAGGGCTCAGATCTATGCCTTCTCGGGCTTTTGTATGATCATTTCCTCCTCTTGTTTGTCTGGTTCACACTGCGACATAGTCAAGCACCTTTTTCAAATCAGCTAAGCTCTTCCTAACCCTCTTTTCTCATTAGGGTTTCACATTTCTAGTTACTTAGTTTCTTGGGTCACTTTCTTTATTTATTTAGCCATCATTTATGGCTTTGTATAGCATTAGATTAAAATATTATAGGCTACTTTTTTTTTTTTTTAGTTTAATCATTTTGGTGAACCCAACCACTTTCATGCTTAAGATCCTCATTTTTCCTCTATCATGGCTCCCAAAGTTGCTCAAGTTTCTTTATTTGATTTACTTAAGAGATATCCCAATTACCAGGATGTTTTGTAAAAATCCCTAGACACCATGTATCTTGATGACAATATGCCGCCACACAAAATAAGTCCTATATTCACTCATCTATTTGACAACCCTAGTGATCCTCCATCTAATCAACCCCTATTGGAATCAATTCAAGCTTTACATTATTTGTTTCAAGAAAAATTTAAGGCCATGGAATCCATGATTACATCTCTCAAATCTGAAATTCAACAGCTTAAGGATGTTTCTCAAGTGCATGTTTGTTCTCCTTCTACATCTCATTCTCATTCTATGTCTACTACATGTGCTCATATCAGTGAGCCTCAAGTCATACCATTACCAGAGCCTCTCATCCTTGATCATAATACTCAACAACATGACCTTCTTACTAATCTCCTTAGTCGTCACTTGATCACTTTACCACCTACTCATTGTTATCCTCCTTATTGACTAGAAAAGTATCAAGGGTGTCCATATTTCCACTATCATCAAATCAATGGACATAATGAAAATGATTTCCACGATTTACAACGAAGAATCAAACATCTTGAGCATTAGGGATTTATCTCATTCAATGCACAAAATTATGTTGCATGCCCATCTACAAATGCTACATCCACATGGGCTCCTAAATTTGTTCCTTCTATGTCAAATGAGCATCATGCCACTATTTCTATGTTCCTTCTTCAGAAATTCAAGCATCGCCTAAGCAACCACCTATAAAAATCAATATAGCACCTCCTCCTCTCAAGACATCTACCACATTACCAAGTCAAAGTACGCAACCGCCTCTCAAAATCAATCAACCTTCTTCTTTGGTAACATCATCAATACCACCAAAGCTGCCACCATTCAATATGTCTCGCCATCCCACTTCATTTTGTTTCCCATTCATTTTTTCAAAGCAACTACCCCTTCTATTGTTGGTCAAGACACATTACAAATTCCACCACTACATGGTCCTACTGTTACTCTTTCCCACCATGCTTCCACCGCTTCACACAAACTTGGTCTTTGGTAGGTGACTCTTATCACCCTACCTCCCGATGACACACTCATATTCTTATGGTTCTTATATGACTATTGAGGGGTCTATTACGTAAAGAACACTGCTTTTCATCTTACATTAACATATATATATATATATATAACCACTCACACGTATAATCATCTATCACTCATCATGCATACCATACAATCTCTCATTATTTATCCCATCACTTAATCAATCTTACAATATCTATGATACTTCACCACCTTCATACATAACTTATCTATTTGTTTTCTAACATCATTTATCAAAAACTACATACATCACCTCACACTTAGTGGGCATAGCATTCACACATTCCCCAATCCATCTTAGCATCAACGCATCTCTCATTTTTTTCATTATCATACACCAATCTCCTATCATAGGCATATCAATCTAAACTTTAGCATCGTCATTACCCGAAGACACACTCTTGTGCTTCGGTTCACAATTAACTATTGAGGGCATACTTCACATGTGTTTCACCTAATTCTAGATGTGTTTGTTTGAATTTTGATGAAACAAATAAGGGAAAAGGGCTAGGAGGAATACATGTTGAAATGTTGGTTGTAGGTTGTTGCGTGCGTATGACTTCAAATCCATAGCTGATCGTGAGAGCATTTTTTCTTAGAGGAACTACCCGAAATGGAACACAAAACCACCAAATAAAAGTTAAACAATATATGCAGTGGATTGCCTAGTGGGTGCTAGATCCAGGAAGTGTGATACTTCCTAGACGACTGTCAATCCACTATTTAAAATAACTTAATGCTGATAATAAAGGAAATCCTACTGTAGTTAAAATGATTTAGGTATCTCATTCATCTACAATAAGTAAATTCGTTCACAACAGGCTAAGCTATGACTAAATCTGAAGGTCAAGGTCTCTTTCAGGATATTGGTATTGGTCAAGGTCAGGTTCTGGGCTATTTTGGGTATTTGGTGGAGGTTTTAGCCTCTGATATGGGTTTTGGTCAAAACATAGAGACTGGCGCGATCGATCTGGTATGACCGGTTTCGATTTAGGATAACCGGCGGCGGTTTTGGGTAACTATACGTACCCAAAATTGTAGGGTACTGCACCACCGGAACAATGTTACATGTGCCCCGATGATGATACAGGTCTCCTCGCAAGGTGTTTGGGATCCAAAAATCTCTCCAAGTATGCGTTAACATCCCGCATGTCCCGCTTATCCCCTGCGTGCTTTGTTTTTCTCTTCTCCCCTCTCTTTCTTTGCATTTTGATCTTTATTCTGAAACCGCCACCCTACTCGGGTGGCGGTCTCATGACCGCCGCCTGCCAGGCGGGTAGTGGTCCTTCACACATTTTTCCATGAATATTTCTTTTATCACGACTCACGTAAATTTCAACATTTACCACTTTTTTCACCGCCTTTTCTCGTATTTATGATTTTGGTTCCCTAGAATAGTGTTTTTGCATTGTTTATGGTTAAAGAGTTCAAATTGGTTTTCACCTTTGGGTAAATGGGGATTCTATAAATAGCTGGTTGATCTTCAAGCAAATGGCCCCTCAAATTTGTCTCTCATCTTCTCATTTCAAATTCTAGTTTTTCAGTTCTTGTTTAGGAGTTGAAGTAGTTTATTTGTTGCATGCATAGTGTTGTTTTGTTGTTTGGAAGCCACATAATCTTCTTGTGCTAGTGTTTTTATTGTTTCATACAGTCAATTAAGGTAGGACAGTTCCATTTTCAGTCAGAAGCCATTAAAGTTACAGGTTTTGTTCACAAAAAGAATAGCTTCGTGTTCTCGCGTGTTTTGTCTCGTATGACTCACAATAAATCCCACTAGAAATTACATAAGCCAAGCTTTGTTCTCTTGCGCTATCCCTCTCCTACTCGCATTGTATTCGATCTCTACATCCAAAAGTTGCCATTTTCCAATACCTACTTTTGTTGATGCTAACATCACACACTTTTCTGGATTCACGTGAGCACGAAGGAATGAGGAGATCACACTGAGGGGACAAAGCCACACACCATCGGATTTGCCACTATTCTGCAAAATCCAGGTTCAAGCTTTCAAAGTTCTAGTTAAAACATATCAGATAGAATAGTGAATCATTTCATTTTAGTTAATCTCACTTTCGATATTGTCAGGGAAGTTGTGGGGATTGATAGTTTCTAAGAAACTATGATTCACTCTTCACTTCTGAGGTAGGATCGAGAGTCTTTCAAATAGATTAGATAAGTTATCTAGTTATTTAGAATAGATTTACAACTGCACAGGCAAGTAGCTATACTCGGCTGCCTTGTTTGTTTTAATTTTGTTATTAGTTTAGTTGTCAATTTCTAGATATATTATATAATTGCTCTTTCAATTATGTTTAATAGTTCATCAAAAATACAAAAATAGGGAATTTATATATATGCTGTGAATATACTTTGCATAATTAGTTTGCTTTATTTTAGTTAGATTTACATTATTTCCTTTTGCATGATAATCACAGGACCTAGGGAGCCCAGAGAATACGTATTTGAGCCAATAGTGCCTCAGCTCAATCTTGTTGCAGCAATAACTGATATAGACCAAAATCTCATAATTCAGGTCTTCCGAACGATAACAGACCTACAAGAAATTAGCTCACAGTTAAGAGGATTAAACATAGAAGATGACAAAGCACATACGTTTTGGTCAAACCAGCCAAACTACATATTACCCTAGATAAATATCTGCATGAAGGGCTTGAAAGAGAGCAAACATTCGGTTGGCTTTGGTCCCAAAGAGACGCATGAAATAGAAGGGCGTTTCGGTTGTGATCCTTTGGTCCCATAGCCAGACGCAGGAGACATTTTCACTGACATAGACACTAGCTTAAGAATTCAGGTTGCTAGAATGCCTGTAAGGTACTCTGAGAAGGTTGCACAACTTTTAGTTCTAAATATAGAGGCTGAAAAGGCATACGACTACTGGATATTAGGAATTAGGGATTGATTCTGCATATGACCATAGGAGGTCCACAACGACCATGAACTTACGGTTGTGATTCATAGGTCCCACAACCCAACGAGTCCACAGGTCAATCAGACATTGATGTTGGTTTACGCACATTAGTATTTAGATCTACTCCACTTCCACCAATCATTATCGCACAATTATCCTCACTAGACATAATAGCTAATCAAGCTAAGGATTTCTGGACTAGACCAGAGAATCACCCATAGAATCCACTATATCCATCATCCATCTTATGACCCTATCTGGAGATATACACAAAACAATCCCAGGTCATTTTCCACGTATCCCACAACCCATAGATCGGATCACGCCAGAGCTCGATATTGATTGGAGCCTTCAAGCAGTCATCCTCACCGACCGATCTATCACACCAATTCAGGTTAGGAGGGCCTTCTTTTCCTTAGATTCGTAGATTCCATTAGTGCATGTCAAAGATATAAGATTACCTAACTAGTTTGCCTATACCCCACGTATATTCCATCCCCACCAGCTGTCTCGGCACGACCTCGGGAGGTCGGGTGCGAGGAAGAGTTACTTGTAGATTCCCACACTCGCTTGTCACTTTTCCATCGTACAAAATTGGTGAACCCAATGTGAAACTTCCTACTTTCTGGTTCGGAGTCATATTTCTACTTATTGGTATACCACTTCATCTTCTCTACCTCTTTAGCCTTCACATCAGCTTCACCCACAAAATTGGTGAACCCGACGTGAACGAAATAATTCTTCCTCTTTTAGTTTTATTTCTTCCATCCACCTTCACTCTTTCCCATTATTCTGCGGGTATTCATATACCCCCCGAATATGTCGGGATTCGATGCATATGGCAGACCTCTCCTAGGTCTTGAAGCATACTACAATCAATTGAATAGACAACCATCACCCTCGCTCTCAGCATGGGGTGACAACTATTCAACTAACTGATTTTCAACACAAACTCCACCTCCAAGGACTAGATATAGTTCTTCTTTCCAAATAGAGGAGTTGGACCAGCTCACTCAAATGCAACAACCAGAGCCTTCAGGCTCAAACAACATGACGTTTACGAGAGAATATGGTTCATCTCCTCAGGTGTTGCTTAGACCACAAATTAGTAGACAATCAGATCCATATCTATTTTTAGATGATGAACATTCAATGTGTTATGCCAGGAGTGAACAACGCTCTCGGAGTATGTACCCACCTATAGGAAGTTTACAAACACGACCCGAGGTCTTGTTTCAAGAAAACACCTCCATGCCGCTACCTATAGGAAATGCCCTCGGTGAAACTTGGTAGGGCAACGATTAGTTCATAGTGGGGTACCACATGCCTATACAACCTCAAGATATACAACAAATGCCACTAAGGAAAATACTGTGACTTCACCAAATGAAGTCATCTCAACTTTAGTAGAAAAAGTTAGAGGGTTAGAACTTGCTCAAGCAAGTCAAAATTCTCAATTCATGCAGGTAGGAAATTCCAATCCTCCACATCATCCTGGCCAAGTAGACCTCCTTATAGGAATAGGCACATTGGGCATGCCTCCTTAGTATTCACAACAAACGCCAACTAGAACCACATTTTCTAACACCGTTTTGGTGGAAAATATGATACCTCCCAGTCTAGTACAAAATAATCCATTCCTAGGCAATACTCCTCCATACTTAAACATATATTCCAAGTCACCACAAGGAGATATGTTCTCTTCTCCCGACATGTTTGCTCAACCACAAGGATTTCCTTATGTCCCTGCAAATGCATATGTTGTGCCATATCAACAACCCATTCCACCTCCACCCCCTCAGCAGGCGCCATCGATGGTCAAAACCTATGCGATAGGAACTTATTTAGAATATTTGAAAGAACCCTTAGACTTCACCATACGAAGTGTCATGCTTCCAAGACCTCTTCCCGATTTTCCCAAATACAAAGGGGAAGGAGACCCAAATGCACATATTAAGGCCTATGCCACAACCATTCGAGAACTACTCCCTTGGGATGGGGTTGTTGCCAAAATATTCCCCAAAACTTTAGAGGGCATCACCCTCGATTGGTATTATAGAATACCTGAAGCTTCCATCCATTTATTTAAACAACTCATTTCAGAGTTCATCAAGGTGTTCGACATGAACAAACTGTTGAGAACATGAATCAGGGAATTCTTGCACATTAAGCAAGAACACAATGAATCTGTTTCTCATTTCATCTAGAGATGGCGTACAGTCCTCTATTCTTCAGCAAGCACTCCAAACATGGACTAGATGGAACTATGTGATTTATTCCTTCATTCTCTCAGCAAAGAGGTAAAGGAAGAAGTCCAGAAGTTCCCACTAAGGACTTACGATGAAGTACTTGAGAGTGCCCTCCGAATAGATCAAGTGGTAATAGATAGCGGTCGCAAGACGTATGGAACAAATGGGAGGTTAATCACCCCCAGCCAAAATACTACGACTTATCCTACTACCAAAAACGTCAATCAAGGACCTAAAATCCTTAACAAAAATCACAGCGTAACAACAGATGGAGTAACTGACCAAGCTAAAAAGGAAAATGTTGTAAATACTCCGCCATCAAGCTAACAAATCAACGAACAACAATTTTACCTTGACAATCAACTCAAGTGGATTTTAATCGTCCACAAAGAACAATGGCAGCTCCAAACACGAGGTCCAAGACAAAACACAACTAGATATCAAAACCAGAACCAAAACCAAAGACAACAAATGCAAAACTTTAATCCTAATAGTCAACAGTTTAATCAGAGTTTTGGACCACAATACGTGCCAAACCAACAACCTAGGAATTACAATCCCAACTCGTATTGTGGTTTCCACAAAGTTCGAGGTCATGACACTAGAACTTTTCATGATTACAATAAATTCATGCAACGTTTGCCAAAAGAACAAAGACAACTTTTCATAGATATGTTCTTAACAAATCCTGCATCACCTACGCCAAATGCTTTCACGGGAGCAATCTCCCCTCAAAATGCTCCCCTCAAGATTTTAAATGACCCACTCCCAAATCATGATAAATTAAATCCAAAAGGGATGAACAAGGGTGCAATGACAGGAAACAATGATCATGAAGCCTCGACTTCACTAAATCCACTGCCGCGCACCATAATTAGGAAATTAGCTACGACCCAAGATAGTCAGTTTAGTGGAGTTAGACACTGAGCTACCCATGGAAGCCGTAACAAGGACACGAGAGTATTCCTCTCAGCCAAGTCCAAGTTACCCGCTAGAGATAGATAACATTCAATAGCCAATAGTAAAACCCGTAGGTGCCTATGATTTAATTAATGACCTAACAAATACCTTCTCTCATATCTCATTTTTTGACTTATTAAAGAACTCTCCTACCCATAGGGCTGCTTTTTTAGAAGCATTAGGTTTAGGTCATTTAATTAACATCACTCCACCTCCCGAAACACAAGTAAACCATATAGACTTCGATATTCACCCTCCAGGGCAGCCGGATAGGGATACCGAGTTTATATTTGACATAAACAAAATACCAATAGACAATGAGATTGCACGCAGAGGTGATCTAGCCTTACATTTGCAAGTGTGGGTTTATAACAATTACGTTAAACACACAATGGTTGATGATGGGGCAGCAGTTAACATAGTCCCCTTCTCTTTCCTTCAAAAGCTAGGGTATGGAGAAACAAATTGTTCCACGACTCGGAATACACTGAGAGGCTATGATAGCCTTAAAGCCACTTCGATTGGGACTATAATACTACCAGTCACCTTAGGACCCAAAACAATCCTAATTGAGTTTTATATTATAGATCGGGAAACCAACTATAATATGATCCTCGGCCGACCATGGATACACCATATGAAGGCAATCCCTTCTACGTTATTTCAGGAAATAAGATTCCTACACTGGGAAAGGTATTCATAGAAAAGGTGATCCAAACCATTCAATATATACACCTAGCACTCAAGAAAAGGCTAGGCATTCACTCGCTTTGAACTCCCAACAAACCAACTTAACAAGCCAACCGACTCGAAACCAGAAGAAAAGTTAGTACCTACAATAGAACTAGAGACTATGAACCTAGTCAAGAATATCCTAGCCCTCAAAGATGAGGCTGACATTGTAGAAATAGTATCATTAGGAACTACTAAAAATTGTCGAATTGCTAGAACAGATCTACCAATTTTCCTACCATTTGATTCTGTAGGCATGGGATATACCCTAGGTGTTGGTTCTCTTCCAGTAGAGGAACTCTGCATGGTAGAAGTAACCGAAATAGATGAAATAGATGTAGCAAATGTCCCAACATCCATCTTCCCAATTAAATATTGGACTCTCCATTTTGATGGAGCTAGATGTCGTTATGGGGCTGGGGTAGGTGTGATCTTTACTTCGCCCGAAGGAAAGATCCTACCATTCGCCTTTAAATTAAATTTTGAATGTACAAACAATGGCACTAAGATGAAGCCCTCCTCCTTGGTCTCATCATAGCTAAGAGGTTTGGTGTTAATGACATCAAAGTGTTAGGAGACTCACAATTAGTAGCAAACCAAGTCTCTGAGGTATATGAGACTAGAGTTGAACATTTACAGCTCTACAAAACAATAGTACTAGATTTGAGCAAAGGATTTAACTTCATATCAATTGAAGCAATCCTGTGAGAACAAAATCTTCTCTCAGATTCGATACCGACCTCAACTTCACGCTTCACTCCAAGTAGTGAGTTGGAAGACACTTGTTTCATGGTATCCCTTCGCACTGAACCGTTAGTGAAGAAAATGTCAAACCCTCTTTTAACAAACATAGCTGAGAATAAATCTACTATCTTAGATCACGTTGATAGTGATAGAGCCACTCTTGATTACTTAAACACCTATGCAGCATTACATCTCACCCATCACGTGGTAGATTTGTCTTTAATCCCACATTCGTCTTCTTACTTCGGAAATCCCATGATAGAGCTTCCCCCACAAAAGGAACTCGACATATATGTGGTAGAGAATGGAGAAGATCTGGAACTACCTCCAACCCCACCTGAGTTTGAAGAAGGTAACGCTTCTTTAATCAAAGAAACGATTGATATTAACATCGAAATGGAGGATGAACCAAAGATCTTAAAACTAGGATCTTCATTAACTCCAGAAGAGATAGAAATACACACTCGAATCCTCAGAGAACATCAAAAGGCTTTTGTATTTAATTATAATGAAATGACGGGAATTACACCACACATCGTGGTACATAACCTCATCACCAAACCAAATGCAAAGCCAATTAAACAAAAATCAAGACCAATGAAACCCAAGGTAGCTCTCATGGTGAAGGAAGAAGTAATGAAACTCCTCCAAGTAGGATTCATCAAACCCATAGATTATTCTCAGTGGGTATATAATATCATCCCTATTCTCAAAAAGAATGGGAAGATACACATTTGCATAGACTTCCGAGACATTAACAAAGCGTGCCCCAAGGACAACTTCCCATTACCATCCATTGACGTCATCATTGACGCAACAACTGGATTTGAGATTTTATCTCTCATGGATGGATTCTCGGGATACAATCAAATCAGAATATCCAAACAAGACCAAGCCAAAACCACGTTTATAACTCCTTGGGAACCTATTGCTACGTTGTTATGCCATTCGGTCTCAAGAACACTGGTGCTACATACCAGCGGGCAATGACATATATATTTCATGATCTTATTCATAAAATCATGGAATCTTATGTAGATGACTTGTTGGCTAAAGCTAGGAAGCGTTGTGATCACCCGGAAGTGCTCCGCATCATTCTTTCACGTTTGATAGAATACGGAGTCACACTAAACCCAAAAAAATGTGTATTTGGTGTGACAGGAGGGAAACTCCTGGGTTACATCATATCATCATGGATCGATGTAGACCCAACCAAAATCTGGTTGTTCTTGAAATGATCCCACCTTTGGATGAATCTAGAATTAGGTCATTTCTTGGGAAACTCAGTGCAATCCAAAGATTCATCCCAGATTTAAGCTTTTTCATTCATCCAATCAACAATCTACTCAAGAAAGATTATAGTATCGATTGGACCAAAGACTGTAATGAGGCTTTCGAAGCAGTTAAGCGTTTCTTGTTGTCACCACCTACGCTAATGCCTCCTAAGCTATACCACCCTTTAATCTTATATTCGTAAGATACCAATGTCTCACTAGCCTGCATGCTAGCTCAAGAAGATGATGACAAAAGAGAACACATGATCTATTTCATTAACCAAACATTACTCAATTATGAGACATGTTATACGCAAGCAGAACGAGAATGCCTCGCCATAGTCTTTGCAACCAAACGCCTAAGACATTACATGATAAACTAAGAAACAAGGGTCATTGTAAAAACAGACCATTTACGAAATTTTCCCACGTAAGGTCCTTGTCTAAAAGTTTGGATGACGCTTTATAACCTTAATGGGTGAATTTTAATTAACTTTTGTAAACCAAAAGTCCGTTAAGGGACAAATCATTGCAGATTGGTTAGCCGACAACTCGTTACATGGAGGTGATCTAGTAGATCTAGATTTTCTCGATGAATGCATATACTACATCGAAGCCAGACCTCCTATCTATGAATGTCCTTGGTATAGTGATATCATTAATTATTTCATGGACCGTGCGTATCCAGAAGGTGCTACACCACAACAAAGAAGGTGGTTACGCATTATTGTAGCTAAATACGTTATTATAGAACAAGTTCTCTATCGTAAGGCTTTCGATGGAATGCTTCTAAGGTGTGTTGACACAGAAGAATCCAAGAAGATCCTCTACGAATCCACAAAGGAATATGTGGTAGCCATTTTGGAGGTCACACCACCACTCGCAAAATACATCGAATGGGCTATTTCGGCCCACTCTAGAAACAGACACAGAGAGTTTGTACACAAGTGTCATAAATGTCGAGAATTTTCCCACGATATTCACATGCCAAAGACAAGCTCTACAACCAATCACTACTCCATGGCCCTTTTCTACATGGGGCCTAGATTTGATAGGGAAATTCTCTCCCTCATCAATGATGGCCATAACTTCATAATCACGGCCATCGAGTATTTTACCAAATGGGTAGAGGCTATGCCTCTCACCACTTTACCAGGTTCCGTGATCACCATGTTCATTTTAAACCAGATCATTTGTGGTTACGGTGTCCCACAAATCATTATCTCAGATAATGGTACTTCCTTTAAGAATGACGAAGTCAGTGAGCTATGTAGTAAATTTAAAATAAACCATCATACAGCCTCCCTGTATTACCCTCAAGCCAACGGACAAGCTGAAGCAACAAACAAAACATTGAAAGCTATTCTCTTTAAAACGGTAAAAGAAAACAAACAAGATTAGCATTTAAAGTTATATCCAGCCTTGTGGGCCCATCGAACCTCAATAAGAACACCAACAGGAGCAACTCCTTTCTCATTGGTATTCGGAGTAGAAGCAGTTCTCCCACTTGAGGTTGAAATACCCAGTCTCCGTATCTCACTACAAGGGATTCTGGATGAAGAAGCTTATAGAGAAGCACGTCTCTCCCAACTAGAAATCCTAGATGAGGCCATTAGACGTTGAATAGTAGCATAGAGTCTATGCTGACCGGATGTGCCGGCAGTATAATAAAAAGGTCTATGAACAAGATATATATGAAGGAGATCTAGTTCTAAGACTAGATAGCCGGATCGATAAAAAGACCAGCAAAGGAAGGAAATTCTGGCCCAAATGGTTGGGCCCATACCGAGTCACAAAAGACTATGGAAATGGTGCACATCTCTTATGTATACTGGACGGCGAGGAATTCAACGAAACAGTCAATTCCTTGCATCTTAAACGCTTCTATGCATAAGTAACTAGCACTATTTGTATAATTATATCTACATTGCATCTTCATGTAGTTAGGATCATTTTTTCCACTCGTTTCGTAAAATTTTGTGATTAAGAAAATTATTCTCAAAGTAATGCATTACAAACTTCGATGGTATTGGCATAATCCTTCCAATCATACTTCTTCATTTTCTTAACATCATCACTTTGTTTTTAATCATTTCATCCATTAAAGCTAGATATGAAAAATTCTTAACGGTAACCATACCAAGGTCTCGCATGCTTGTTCTCACTTCTTGGTCTCTTCCTAAGATAGGTGTCTTACCAATGGTCTCGTTCTAGAAGCTTCATAGTGTCACATCTATCCCATACGTACATCTCTTTGGAAATAAGAACATACCGACATTTTGCTCAAATAAATAAGTCAAATGTAGATCAAACAAAAAAATTTTATTTTTACACATTTCCTTGCCCTACCAACCTTTGGTGATGAACTTGTCTCTTACTAATGACGTAGGGTTGGGAAAGGATGGGAATGCCCTTACTCGCCTATGCCTTATCCATGGTGATAAGCCCATGCTTCTTACTAGTAGCATGGGGCAAGGTGTGGGGGGTCCTCTTGACAATAAACGTTGAAGGTCGTAAACAAACAGTTCAAATAAACCTTTGAAATCTTGAGTCAAAAACAAGTGAATCAGATGTCCAAAATTCCAAGAGAGCTCAAAACCCCGAAAACTAGATTTTGTCTACCATGTGGCCATCTACGGATCTAAGTCTAGATAAACCGCAAAGCAAGTCGCATTCTAAACTATGGAGTCACTTGAGTAGAATAGGTTTGTAGCATCCTAATTTGGTTCCACCAAATCTTTGTCTATCTCTCATCACTATCATTCAACAAATTTCATAGCTTGTGCCCTTTCTAGCTCTTGGTGGTGAGCCCTCGCATCTTACTAGTTGCGTGGAGTTAGGAGTGGGGCAAGTTCATCTGCTCATCATACCGGTTTATCATCTCATTTGTCAAAATAAATATGAAGTACCGGAAAATTGCTTATAGAAGCTAAAGTTCAAGATCACATTGTGTCTATGTTATCATATATCAGCATCATGAAATACAAAAAGAAAGAAAGCATTTGTATCATTTGTTCTCCATTGCATACATTCTGAAAAGCATATAAAAACAACATTATAATATACATGTGGAAATGAATCACAAAACCTAGATACCAAGGGCCTAATCCAAAAAGAATATATATATATATATATATATATAATCAAGTTTCCTATACAATGCCATCATGCATTAGGCATGGTCAAAATGCTCAATGATCCCGGAAATATAAAATAAATCATATAAACAATCTAAGAGAGCCAAGTGGCTTCTCAACCCCTATGAGATCCCTCTGAAGGTACATGACCATGTCTAGGACTCTGGCTACGCCGGTGCTCTGAATGCACTGAGGGCTCACGGTCCCGAGGAGCAGCTGCGGCCTCACTATGAGAGCGACTCCTCATCAAGCACTCTACTGTCCTATACCCCGCTAACTCGGTACGGAGGGTAGTCACCATCTTGGCCACATGCCAGATAGGGGCAAAAATGTCGGTATGCCTACCAGTTGCTAAAGGCTCCTCTACATCCACAGATAGCTCGGTGCGAGTCCTCTCCATGGGGATCATCAGGGTATCAGTTTATACCCGATGAATCAGGTCTCGCCACTCATCAGCAGTCTCTATAAGCAAAGGAGAAAACAAATTAGAAATAATCAAAAGATAGAAATAAAATGAACAAGAGTAGAGATAGCAACTAAGGCAATCCTAACTAGAAATAAACATTAAAAGAGAGTAACAACTCACTCGGATCTCCGGGCCTCCAAGATGGATCCCTAGGGTCAGCACTACCATAGATGTCGCGCGTGACTAATGTCCTCCTCCCCGTGTCAGGGCAACATAGGCCCTACTACGGACTCATCCTCCCTCCTAAGTCTTGAGAAGGCAGCTCCTCTTAAACTAGAGTCACCCTCTCCACACTGATGCTCTGCCCTCTCAACTGTAAGATATCCCCCCGAGTGTCATGCCACTCTAGATCATTTTCCTCCTCTCCACCTCGACTCACCGACCTCAACCTCAATATCCTCCTCCGCTCTCTCCCCTGTGAACTCCTCAGATTCAGAGTCTATATCAATGGGGTCGTCACTGCTGTGGGTAGGACCGGGCGACAATCTAAAGGGTGCTCGAGGAGCACCGGCTCTCCTCGAGCACGTACTACCCGCCTAGCTACAATAGGGACACCAGGAGTAACAATGGTCCAACCCCGGCCTCTAGGACCTCCCCTAGCCTCCCGAACTGATCTGAATATTGGCACCACTGGGGGGAGCATACCGACATAAGGAAGGCCAAACTGCTGAGGCACTCGATCAAAGGGGTGTGTCTCCACCTTCCCCGTCCTGTCCACAAGCTGCCCTGTAGTAGAGCAGGAAATCAACGTAAGGGTCTCCTCGCCCCATAACCCTGCCATGGCCTGATAAGGTGTGGCCTCCATATCATCAGTGGTCAGGGAGGCAACTGGCTGGTGGGGTGCTCTAAGCACTGACATATCTAGTCCATCTGGCTGCCCTCACGGCTCCGGGATCCACCACCTCTACACCTCTCCCATAAGGGATGAAACGCTCATAGAACCAGCTCATAACCAGGGTCAGATGGCTCAAAGATTGTCCCTGTAAACGAACCATCTGGTACAAATCATGATAGGTGGTCCCAAGTATATCAGCTCCCAAGGCATAAATCCGGCCATGTGCCTCAATCTATGTAATAATAGGGGACCAGCAATAAAGTAAAGTGTCTCCTCCCTTGTCCCCGATCAATCTCGAGGCAAGGATCCCCATAATAGCCTGACGAATCAAGGGGATAGGCAAGCTAGGAATGGAATGGACCCTCACCCCCTTCTTCGAACTAGTGGAGATAACTGCGTCTCCCATGTATGAAGCCCACTATACTATCTGAGCCCGTGACCCTGCTGTCTCAAGTGTAAGTCGTCTCTCGATGATCGAGACCCCAAGATACGGTAAACATCCTCCAAGGTGATAGTCCATTCACCCCCGACTCTTGAAATTGGAAAGTGTTCTCGATCAAGGCATCCCAATATGAAAATAAGTCACAAAGTATGTGACTAGAGGGTGTAACATGCGGGACCTGTGATATATGCAATATGCCGGCCCTATGAAGCGTATCCTGCTCAGCCTGAGAAAGTGCATCCAACACTGTTAGAAGCCAATCACACTCTCTGTCTCTCGGCTCCATCTGATATATTCCTCCTTCACCTACATACACCCAAAAACATGCAAAAAGGAGTAAGTTAGTATTCAAATGACATTGGAAAAATCATGAAAATAGGTAAGACTACTAAAAATGCAAAAATTTGGCTCAAAACACCGAATTTTGGCGTTACAGAAGGGACCGCCGCCCTGAGCATGGCAACGGTTCCATAACCATCGCCTTAAAGGGCGGTGGTCCTCAGAATCGCCACCCCGCTCGGGCGGTGGCGGTCGTGTCCTAAATTTTCACACGGGTCACGTGCCCTAAAAATGCCTAAAAACACAAAAATGACTATTTTTAACCAAAACAAAGCCTACCCATTAGGTGCCCCCCCTAAGTGACCCTATTAACATTGACATTTTCAAAAATAATCCCCCCATGACAAAGATTTCATCATTTTAACATTTTGGGGATAAAAATGTTAAATCAAGAAAAACTAACCTGTGATCTCGTGGGTCGATGTTCCGCTCATGAGGCATGATCACTATCTCATCACGAATGTCTTGACTATACTCTCATCAAAAACCGTCACCGTGGGTCCCAAAGCTCAAAATCAATCAAATCAACATGCACAAATGAATAGGAAAATGGGCCCATTTTCACATATATAGCATCTTGACTCGTTTCGAATGCCCCCTTTTGCAGGTTTGGAGCACCGATGGAGGTAAGTTCTTATCCCCGCACGAATGGTAAGTCCTCATTTCATATTATTTTGGTATTTATTTTTCAACTTATTTTATCTATTTGCACTTGAGACCTCTTTTCATTTTGCAGGTAGCGGGAATTTTGGATGGCATCTTTTTGACACATGGACGTGTCAGGTATAATTTCTAACCTCCCATTTTGGGACCGCCATACTCGGACCCACCATTTTATGCCTCTTCATGGCTAAAATGCTTCTCCGAGGGGGCAATATGTACGTACCCAAAATTGTAGGGTACTGCACCACCGGAATAATGTTACACGTGCCCCAATGATGATACAGGTCTCCTCGTAAGGTGTTCGGGATCTGGAAAATCTCTCCAAGTATGTGTTAACATCCCGCATGTCCCGCTTAGCCCCTGCGTGCTTTGTTTTCTCTTCTCCCCTCTTTTTCTTTGTGTTTTGATCTTCAATTACGAAACCACCGCCTGTAGGCGCGATCCTAGAACTACCGCCTGCTCAGGGCGGTGGTCCTTCACGCGTTTTTCCAGAACATTTCTTTTATCGTGACTCACGTAAATTTCAACGTTTACCAACTTTTTTCATCGCCTTTGCTCGTATTTATGATTCTGGTTCCCTAGAATAGTGTTTTTGCATTGTTTATGGTTAAAGAGTTCAAATTGGTTTTCACCTTTGGGTAAATGGGGATTCTATAAATAGCTTGTTGATCTTCAAGCAAATGGCCCCTCAAATTTGTCTCTCATCTTCTCATTTCAAATTCTAGTTTTTCAATTCTTGTTTAGGAGTCGAAGTAGTTTATTTGTTGCATGCATAGTGTTGTTATGTTGTTTGGAAGCCATATAATCTTCTTGTGTTAGTGTTGTTATTGTTTCATATAGTCAATTAAGGTAGGAGTTCCATTTTTAGTCGAAGCCATTAAAGTTGCGTAGGTTTTGTTCACAAAAATAATAGCTTCGGGTTCTAGACGTTTTGTGTCGTATGACTCACATAAATCTTGTTAGGAATTACATAAGCCAAGCTCTGTTATCTTGCGCTATCCCTCTCCTACTCACATTGTATTTAGTCTACATCCAAAAGCTACCATTGTTCCAATACCTACTTCGTTGATGCTAACATCACATGCTTTTTGGATTCACGTGAACACGAAGGAATGAGGAGATCACACTAAGGGGACAAAGCCACACACCATCGTGATTTCGCCATGTTTTGTTCGCAAAATCCATGTTCAAGCTTTCAAAGTTCTAGTTAAAACATATCGTGGTAGAATAGTGAATCATTTCATTTCAGTTAATCTCACTTTTGATATTACGAGGAAGTTGTGGGGATTGATAGTTTCGAGAAACTATGATTCACTCTTCACTTATGAGGTAGGATCGAGAGTCTTTTAATAGATTAGATCAATTATCTCGGTTATTTAGAATAGATTTACAACGCACGTGCAAAGTAGCTATACTCAAATTTGCCTTGTTTGTTTTAATTTCATTATTAGTTTAGTTGTCAATTTCTAGATATGTTATATAATTGCTCTTTCAATTTTTTTAATAGTTCATCAAAAATACAAAAATAGGGAATTTATATATATGATGTGAATATACTTTGCATAATTAGTTTGCTTTATTTTAGTTAGATTTACATTATTTCCTTTTGCATGACAATCACGGGACCTAGGGAGCCCAGAGAATACGTATTCAAGCCAATAGTGTCTCAGCCCAATCTTGTTGCAGCAATAACTGATATAGACCAAAATCTTAGAATTCAAGTCTTTCGAACTACAAAGAGACCTACAAGAAATTAGCTCACGCTTAAGAGGATTAAACATAGAAGATGAAAAAACACATACGTTTTGGTCAAACCAGCCAAACTACAGATTACCCTAGATAAATATATGCATGACTGTAGAAGGGCTTGAAAGAGAGCAAACATTCGGTTGTGATCCTTTGGTCCCATAACCAGATGCAGGAGACATTTTCACTGACATAGACACTAGCTTAAGAATTCAGGTTGCCAGAACGCCTGTAAGGTACTCTGAGAAGGTTACACAACTTTTAGTTCTAAATATAGAGGCCGAAAAGGCATACGACTACTGGATATTAGGAATTAGGGATTGATTTTGCATATGACCATAGGAGGTCCACAACGACCATGAACTTACGACCGTGATTCACGTGTCCCACAACCAAACGAGTCCACAGTCAATCGATGTTGATGCTTTGGTTTACGCACATTAGTATTTAGATCTACTCCACTTCCACCAATCATTATCGCACAATTATCCTCACTAGACATAATAGCTAATCAAGCTAAGGATTTCTAGACTAGACCAGAGAATCGCCCATATAATCCACTACATCCATCATCCATCTTATGACCCTATCTGGAGATATACACGAAACAATCCCAGGTCATTTTCCACGTATCCCACAACCCATAGATCGGATCACGCCAGAGCTTGATATTGATTGGAGCCTTCAAGCATTCATCCTCACCAACCGATCTATCACACCGGTTCAGGTTAGGAGGGCCTTCTTTGCCTTAGATTTGTAGATTCCATTAGTGTGTGTCGAAGATATAAGATTACCTAACTAGTTTTCCTATACCCCACGTATATTCCATTCCCACCGGCTGTCTCGGCATGACCTCAGGAGGTCGGGTGTGAGGAAGAGTTACTTGTAGATTCCCACGCTCGCTTGTCACTTTTCCATCGCATGCAAGATAGGCATCGGTTAGGGAAGGATTTCCTAGGTTTACTAAACTAGGTAGATCCCCTTGATTTTCTGGGATCTCGTTTCATTTACTCCACGGATTAGCATGGAAGCTTCCTTCTAACAAGTGGGAATGTGGTTAGAGGGAATGTAGGCATTGATTTTTAGGGTTTGGGTAGGTCTTAGTTAGTTATGGCAACTTACTAAGAATAGGTCTTAGGGTGAGGTGGCTAGATGAGGTGGATATGTGGGCATTATCCCAATTAGGATATTTAAATAATAAATATTGTGAGGATAATGAATTAATTAAATTAAATTAATATTAGAGTGGGATGAAAGGGGCCATGGTTAGGTGAATGTGTTCAAGGTGTTTATTTGATGGGGGACCAAGGGGAGTATGACCTAATTTTAGTGTCTACAACATGAACCCCACATACCGCACCATAGTACTACACATTGTGTCTCTTCACACATCTCACAACATATATCCTATATAATTCTACATCTCATCTACATCATTTGTATTTCAAAATTTACGCATCTAAATGTCATACATATTTACAAACCATAATATTATTTAATCATTTTACCTCTATAATATATGCGTCTTGCATTACATAATACTTATCCACCATACTACATAGCGCACATTTTACACTATTAGTTTATCTAAACATCTTGCATTGCATATTATACATCGCATATTTACACATTCTACACATAACACAGTCATCTCTTATCATCACACATACTACGTCATATTCTACACGTTGTACTCACTACCCTATGACGCACTTTATTTCCTCTGTCTGTACTCAACTGCCAAGGGTTTAAAAATAAAATGGACCTTATCATACACACATGATCATCATTCATCCTTCTATCATGTGACATTCCTAGGTTAGTGACATATGTTATAGGCTAAATGGTCACCTATTCTTTCATCTTGTAGTGGTATACGCTATAGGCTACATCACCACTCCCTCTATTCATTTGGTAGTGATATACACTTTAGGCTACATCATCACTCCTACATTCATCTTGTCAAGATATATGCTTCAGCTATAGTGTCATGTAAATACTTCATCTCTAGGTCACATATCATCAACACACATACACACTCATCACAATGACGTTAGACACAACACACACTTCGACCATTTCCCGATGATGCACTCTCATTTATGGTTCATTCTTGACAGCTGAGGGGGAAAACAAATGAACCTCACTACATACAACTCCATTCACTTGGGGGTACACAAATCCTATCATTCATCTTGCATTCCACTCCATCCATCCACATCATGTTACATATCTTGGTTGCTTTTACTCTTGCTTACTTTTGCTTATATATGGTCATTTATTACACATGCTAGATGGATCTCTTTTATTTCATTATCTTTACCATACACACATGCTTGTTCATGTCTTTATCTAGTTTTGATCACAAATATAGGTCTCTTCCATGCAAGCATGGATGATCACCTTCTACCACTCCTACAACAGTCCTTTGCCTGGGCATCCATATTCATCTCTTCTAGGTGTTATTTTTTTGTTTTGTACTTAGCACTTTTAATTACTTTCTTATACATGCTTTTGACATAGTGGTTATATTTATAACATGCTAATGTGTGCTTCATGTGCAAAATTGTTTTTGTATGATTACTTTCTTCCATCGCTATTTGTTGTTTATACTTGTTTCGCTATTTCTTGCTCTTGTATGTGGGAATTTCCCTTTATTTGGTGTGTGCACTTAATTGTTGTATGCACCCATTGTGGCCTTGAGTGTCTTGCAACATTGTGAGTGATGTCCCATGTTTTCCATCTATTTTGGTGGTCTATGATTGTCTTCTTGCGTGTTACTTACATTCTAACTTCTACATTGTTTGTGTAACGTACACTTGTCTTCTAACTGCATGCTTATTCATACTAACACTTGTTTCTAACCACTTTTTGCATGCACCTTAGTTTCTACCAAGAGCATTCCCTCCCCCTTCAGTGGGCCACGGTTTATGTGGTTGGTCTTTTTTGGGGCCGCATTCTCCTATTAGTGATGTTGCATGCACCTCCAAAGGGGGCATGATTTGGGTTTTTACACACTATTCAACACTTTTACCATACAGCTCGATTCAATTTTTTTCTTGACATTGTGGGTTATACAGTGAGTGGGTTTAGACCAGTCTATGAACCTCATACACAATGGATTTTACAGACATGATTATCCTTAGCATTCTGGGGAGAAGTTATAGGTTAGAGGATACAACGGATTTCCTCTCTACACTACTTCATCTAGTGGCATCGGATCGCCCAAAAAACTAGGTAGTACAAAGATCTCTTCACACATCTTTAGGGAAGCAATTATAAGTTGTATAATAATGTAGCTTTCTCCCTACACTTCTTTAGCCAGGGTGGTGTGAGATCACCCAAAAAAATCGCAGTACAGGATATCCTTTCTTCACCCCTTTCTCTCATCACAGATTAGGTGCACATGTTCCTTTTACATTTTTCATATTTCCATTTTAGTCTTTTCATTTCTACATACATGCATTTTTACACATATATACATGCATATTTGACTACTTGATCATCTTCTCCTTGTTGGTGTGATCATATGAGAAGCAAGTAGTCAATAACAAAAATGGTGTCAACAACAATAGTGTCAACAATGACATTTTGCTGTAGCACACACCTCATACTAACATACAGGTATATCACACACATTGGCATATACATGTATGTTTCTGGCCTAGGTTCACTCTCATCACTTTGTTCTCTTTTGCATCTTTAGTCTCCAAGCTCCATATTTTTTTCACTAAACACTTTATCTAGTCCTTCGACACGCTTTCTACATCACTCTACATGGACATCAGGTACGCATCTCTATCTACTTTATGTTATCGAGCGTTCCACTCACCAAAATAAAGTGGGAGCAAATGTAGACACAAAATCATGCACTTTAGGCATTATTTAGTCCCAATCTCATATTACTATTCATATGGTTTTTGAGTGAAGAAATTACTAATTAAACCATGTCCTTTGGCAATTTTACTTTTCCTAGTGTCATCATTTCCAACCTCTCGCATCTATTTACCCAGCTTAGTTCTGCCATTTGGCATCGTTTTATCTTTGACTAGGGCACCCTAGTCCCATTTGGGGCACCTTGAGCCTTTCTACACTTTCCCAGCCACTTTTTGGGCACTTTCTAGCCATTTGAGCTTCCTATCTTTTTAGTGGTCGACCTTTTCGGGGTTAATTACGAAATTAGAACAAGAGAACCATATAAATATAAAGTTATGAGACCATAATGAGGGACCAAGCACTAATAAATATTATCATCACCTAAGGTTGCATCCATCAAAGGCTCCATTTACATCCATCTAGCTCCATCACAAGGCACAAGGTTGGTTCATCTACATCACACTGCATAGGAGGGAAGTTTATTCTATTCCATCCACCATTTTATTATATTTCTACACATAGTTATTGCTCACTACTTTCACAAAGTACAACTGGAATAAGAGCACCTAGGGCATGATTGCACACACACATAAATAGAACTACATCGGGTCTAAGATGTAGTGTAGCTCAATTAGTAAGTCCACCATTGTGGCCGTTGAGGACAGTCTGACCCCTTCATATGCATCTTTCTTTTTATGGATTTGATGCTCATCTTGGGGTTTTGTAGGTGATTCCTTATTGCAGGTATTGCAATGAAATTTGATGTAGTTCAATAAATTTAGTGTGACAAGAAGATAACACAAGTGAACATTCAAAGACACCTCATACAAGGGTTTCGAGGCTATTTCATAGACCAGGGAGCCCATAGCTTAGACCATAGCACCCAAGAGCACCCAAGTCCCTCTCCATGCACCCCAGTTCATCTAGAGAGCTTGGATATGTGCCTTCTCGGGCTTCGTGTGATCGTTTTCTTCTTTTTTTTCCGGTTCACACTTTGCGACACTATCCATCACCTTCTTCAAATCAGCTAAGCTTTTCTAACCCTCTTTTCTCATTAGGGTTTTTCATTTCTAGTTACTTAGTTACTTGGGTCAATTTCTTTATTTATTTATCCATCATTTACTGCTTTGCATAGTATTAGATTAAACTATTATAGGCTACTATTTCCATTTTATTTTAATCAAGAATCATATTCACTAGTATTAGCTTCTATGTCACTAGTGATTTCCAAATTATTGGAATCATTCACATTTTCATTATTAAAAACATGATAAAGGGTTGGATTCATTGGTTTGACTTAAAAATTCTCACTATTATCCCATGCATCAATATATTCATCCAAATATCCAAAAAAATTGTCATCATAACATGACTCATGTGTGTATTGGTGAGGCTAGACTCAACTCTTGTTAAAAAGAAAAGTAAGACTCTATAGCGGGGGAGGTATGTGGTATCCCAACACGGGTTAGAGGGTAATAGGATTAGAATTCCCAAAGATAGTATGAATAAAATCAAAAGTAAAAGAGATAGGAATAACGTGAGAGTGCGAGTACTTTAACCTTGAATCCCATTGGGTGAAAATGGAAACAAATTTAGCTTGTAGGTTCTCATCATAAACAATACTAGGCTGTGAGAGAAATCATTACATGTGAGCTAATTAGGTCCACAAACCTAATTATAGGGATAACATCCCGATGATCTCTCAAAGAAAGAGCTTGAGTGCAATCTATAGCTATATAAAGAAGCTATAACCTTATAAGTGATAGTATACAATCAATGATGAATGAAAAAAATTAGGGTAACTAGGGTTTTCAAACAAAAGGACTAACTTGGATAGGCAACCCAAACCCAAATTATTTTTAGGGTTTGGATAAAGAGCATGTTCACAAAAAAATTCAACTCTAAATTAATTAGGTTTCAATAAACATCTAATTAATATAAATAAGAATGAAGAATGTTAATGGAATTAAGAAAATTCAAATCACATACATTAAATTTGCATAATAGAAACTAGGGGATTGTAATAACAATAGATTGATAAGGAAAATTGAGAATACAATTAGGGTTTGAGATGTCTTAGTTGGTATAGATAGACTTTATGTTATGTTGTTGGTTTAATCTAGAACATGCACAAATCCTATACTATAACCACTTTTTCCTACCCACCAAAATCTACAAAGACCAAATTGTATATAAAGGTATAGGATTGTACTCCACCATGATCTAGATATGCATAATTTTATACCTATGACTGGTATGATTCTATTTTTTTATGTTACTTCACCTTCACTTATGTTGAGTCTTGATTTTTTTCACCATAACCCTTACATCTTCACTTGTACCTACAAAAACCTTAGCTTCCTAAAAATATTCAAGTACACATTAGATAACAAAAATTAAGTGTTTGAGTTGGACCGACCTCGACAATCACCCCATTTTTAGTCATCTATAATTTCACTACATTTCAAACTCCGTGCAATTATCTTAGTGCATTGTGCATGTGTGTATGTAATTAATCCCTTGACCTAGCTTTAGGTCATCCACATCGATGGTAGGCGCACTACTTGTTGTAGTTTAATCCCTTCTTTGTAGATGTAGAAATAATAATTTTTGCCTTTTGATGTGTTATGTAGTATGTTGTATTAGTCCCTTACTTTTTCCTTGCTCATAGGTAGGTGTTTGATAGATGATAAATTATTTGAGACAATTTAGTCCTTTAATTTGAAATTCAAACCTAATGGCATGCAAGGCTCACCCAAAACATAAGGTGTGAAAGTGAAAAGAGTAATGAATGTTCCTAATCGGAAAAAGAGACCCAAAAATAAAAGGGTACATAATTGTATGTCTTGGGACTAGACAATACAATGGTCTCGAACCAAGTTGTACAGTTTGATATAAAATATAAAAAATACAAACAATTAAAAGTAGTGGCTAGCTATCTTTGTAACTCAACATAAAATCACATGAATGTGTCAATCTATTAAAAATATAGAAGACAATCAAACCATATGAAAGAAAAATAACAAGGACTTGCGCCAGTAAGGTCTAGTTTCATCATTCAAGACCCACATATATAAAGTTTGCCAAAAGCATGATGTAATAATGATTTTATGCCAATTGTGGTGACTCTAACTACCTTAAATGTACAATAGCCCTTATATAAGGCCTACTTATAGTTTTAACTATCTTAAACGTTTCCAGTTAGGTTAGTTTGATAGTATTTTTATTATTTTGAGTTTTCTTGGAAAAA
Source organism: Taxus wallichiana var. yunnanensis (assembly GCA_018340775.1). Classification (NCBI taxonomy): domain Eukaryota; kingdom Viridiplantae; phylum Streptophyta; class Pinopsida; order Cupressales; family Taxaceae; genus Taxus; species Taxus wallichiana. Next base: position 418,209,438 of record CM031237.1, read on the forward strand.
TATTTTTGTAAACTTATCTTTGGCTATCATTATAGATCCTCCGATATATTTTCATTGTATTCTCTAAATGTGTTGTTTTTTATTTTCTTACATTTATTATTTCAAACAAGTATTTAACTAAGGAAAAATGAAATGATGAAATGTTTGTTTCTCTTATATCTAATTTTTTTATCATAATTACCATTACACCTTCATTAGACATAAATGACAACTCACACTATGTTCACTACTTCAAGATCTAACTATTTATCTCCTTAAACCCATAGGATATACATTTTGATAAAACTGTTGAGGGTATATTCTCAATATAATTGTGTTGGCCCCCAAGTCCACCATATGTGAGGCCATTGATGAATACGCACACCAAATTGGCATATTAGTTGTGTTGGAATGAATACCATAAATACAATATGATATTCCCCAAAGATCCAATTTGAGGCTTAATTTCATCCCTTACCCCACTTCTCTAACTTATGTTCTTCTTTTTAGGTTAAAAATTGTGTTGTAACTATGATGTGAAATTTGTATTGCATAGGAAAAAATGAAAAAATAATAAACGTAAATGACGTGAAATCAATACAAAAAGTGGAGCTATTTACACTTTATGTAATAATGTAGTATGTCTCAAAGAGAAACACAAAATTTTAGTTATGCCATGATGTAGAGGAAATGTTAGTTATGTCATAAATAATATCAACATAAACCGTGATGATGATGATCTAGTATCCTTACATTCACGGGTTCTACCACACCTTGTGGATATTTCTAGTGGTATTAGTGGTTAAATATTTACATCTTATGGTGATTATCAAATATCGTCTAGTTTTATTGATTAAATATACTAACCAAGCTACTTGATTGGAACTTGAGCACTCTTTATTTGTAAGGTTTCTTACATTACTTTGTCGATATAAAGTACACATCATGTGTTTATATTGTAAATGATGAGCTATTATATCCATATGACTAATTTGATTATAGATATTGGTATAAGATTTGATTTTGTTTAGATTATATGATCATGATTATGGTATTTCATTGAGATGGGGTACATCTCAGGTTCATTTGGGGAAACGATGGGGAATTGTAAGGGTATCTCCTCATCCCATTTTAATTTCTATATCATTGATTATTTGTTATACTCGTACATTTCAATTAATACCTTAGACATGTGATCTATACCAAGGTGTGGATGGATATGCCTTAAATGTTAGATGACTATTAATATGCTTGCATCATGTTTGCCTCATGTTTTATGTTCTTTCTATTTCTTCACTCAATTATTGGCATGCGTTTAGAATTTTGTTTCATATTTGACACATTTTAAAGTGTGTTTGGCATGTTTTCAATATGTTTTCTCTAGGTTGACATGCTTTCAATGTATTTATTTGAATTTTATGTGACTTCATAATGTTTTATATGTGTTTGATGGACTTTCGATGTGTTTGATGTGTTTTGACTTACTTACAGTACTTGTTCCATACATGATGTGTATTCATTTTTTTAAATAGTTAGCATATATTACACCTATTTTATCTTTATACTTTGAGACATTCTCTTTCTCCCTCGCATAGAATCAATCACAATGTGTTTTACCTAATCAATACCTAACATACCACACTTTATCTCACCATGGAATCATACACATATTCATATTCAACACATGTTTCATTATTTGGATTTTATGAGGCATCTTCATGGTTTTTCAACACAATCAAATGTATTCATTCATATTATCCTTTCCTAGATTTTAAAATTTCATTGATTATGAATTTATATATACAATAAACCACTTACATATGTTTCCCATGTATTTGTAAGGGCACTTTTTCCATATTTGAGACACAAGAGCATGGATGTTAGTTCTAAAATCTTCCTAGCCTCCACTATGGAGATCCATGCAACTAATGTGATGATATAGATTGGTATCATATTTGCTTCATGTTTAAATTATAGGATCATGCATATGGATTATCTATAGAATTGGGATATGTCTAAAGTTTACTTGGGGTAATTTCGAGGTATCTCATTGATCTACTTAAGGTTCTATTTTATTTATTATTTGTTTTACTATCTATTAGCAAATGGCATGCAACAATCAGGGGACAAAGTCCCTCCTCAATGAAGGTGAGGTTTCCTTTATTGAAAACCAAAACTGTATTTACATCTATACATTCAAAATTGTATGTGGGGATGTTTTGGGAAATCAAATAGAAATAAGTGTGAATGAGGGAAATGGAATGGAATGAAGGAAAGAAATGGAAAGGAATGGATGGAAGGAGCATACAATAGTTAGATAAAAATAGATACTAATATTGCATAGAGAAGAAGAACAACAACAAATAAATAACTCAAATAAAAACAGAGTTTGAATCGGATAAACAAGAATAAATGAAAGGGAACACACGTGAACAAGTAAATATCAAAGCTTGATCACTATGAACAATAATAACAGATTAATAGCATTGATAATAAGATCAAAGATATTATATGCATGCAAGATTTAAACACTAACATCTAATGAACATAAGAACATCAAATGCTACAAGAGATAACGAATGGGACACAAAGTTCATATTTCATTAACTCTCAAAATTTCTTCACAAAAGAACACAAAGTTTATTTCCTGAAACAAAGTTTGCACACAAAATTATTTTCTTCTCCTCTCTCAAAGTCACCCTTACAAATGAGCCCCTAACTTCCTTTTATAACCCAAAATTTGGTTACAAGGTAGTTAGGGTTTACATGAACATTAAATTAGGGCACTTTAAGTGACTTTTCCTTAAATGACCTAACTATAATAAGTCAACATCACTTTATAACAATTTGAAAGTCACTTTAGGAAAAGTACATAAATAAAAGGAAATGGGTACATGTGGACCCCATGCAGAAAAACACATGAAAATTAAGCAAAAAAACTAGTGCCTTATCCATTGGGCAGGGTTCGCCTATTCTCAATCATATGAGAAATGAACATGCACACCCATTAGATAACATAGGAAATTATCCCACCATTCTGTTGGTGAAACAAGGGTCTGATTCTTCGCCAATTTGAAAGATTTGAGCTTTTGCAATGTCTAGTGCATCTTTTCTTCCTCTGGAAAACAACTTGGAAGAAGACAAGCCTCACAAAGTACCTGCAGTTCAAGAATCTTACCTGGTATGGTATGCATGTCTGTAACTTTAGATTGGATCCCTTCATAAAGGTGTTTGATCTGAAACATTGATCCATAGAAGAAGTGGAAAAAATATCAACAGGAGTGTACATTTCATGTATCAATTTTGTGAATTGTTCCACTAGATGTTGTACTAAATTCCTTTGGTTGTGTTCATTGATAAAGGTATAAGGAATCTCTTCGATGAAGGCTTGAATGGAGGAGAGTGCGGTATAATCTTCATCACATAAACTGTCAAATTGAATTACTAAGTCTTCCAGAATCATTCTTCTCGGATTTAGCATGATTTAGCCATAGAATTCGTGTCATGCGATGGTCAAAATCAAGGATTCCCTCCAAGGTTAAGAATGTATATTCCATGTGGGAAAGATCCTAAAGACTTGGAAAGATCTGATCCATAACTATTAATTCTGCAATGAGGCATTCCTTGAATGGAAACATTGGATCAAGGTAGGCATAGATATTCTCAGATATTTTTGTCACCTCATCAATTGTTCTCAACCCACCATTTTCTATCTTAGAAACCCAAGACCTTAGAGTGTGCCCTAGAGTGATCACATCTTTTGATTGATTGAGAATTTCCTGATCTGGGATGGCCACCATTTCTAGAACCAGGAAAGAAGATGCAATTGGATTGATCAAATGTTGAACATATGAGATCAATTGATTCTTCTCTTCTTTGAGTTGGGAAATTTGAGATTTGTATCTCTCCAACCTTTTAAGCACATTGTTCATTGAATATTTTGCCATGGCAACATCACTTTCAAAAGTGGTCCTTCCAAGAGCTATTTTGGATACTTCATAATTAGTGATTTTCATGTCCCCACGATCCTTTTCAGTTGTTGGAACTGCAATTTCTACAAATTTATCTCCGCTATCATCAATCACTACCCTAGAGAAGACCTTAGGATTTTTGGGCACAACTTCGTTGGAAAGGGCAGAAAGAGATTCCAAATCAATGTTGGCCACTTTGATCAATATCTTCCTCTTTTTTATTTCGAATCAACCCAGGTAGGTGTTTCATTCATTAGCTCGACACAACAAAGTCAAGAATTGGAAGGGATACCCTCTTTACTTTCCTCGTGATTAAAACCAATAGGAAATTTTTCTACAGCCTCAATCCTGGGTGAAGTGGCATCTACAACACATTCTTGATTACCATCATGTTCTTGTGGAACATTCCCATCACCTTGATGCTCGGAAGAATTGGATATCTATACCACTGGGATTTGTTTAGACTCAGGTGTCTGACATTGATGAATTGGATCTTTAGTGAGCCTATTGGAACTCTCATTGATGTGGATAGATGAATTTGGGGTAGAGATACCTGAAACATGTTCTCTTCCTCCTCTAGTATGCACACTCTTTACTGACCTTTGAGACACTACTTCTTCATTAGAGACAGATTTGGGTAACCACCGACTTTGCCTCTGAGATGTGTGTGATGATGTTGGTGGAGATTTCCGTGAAGAGGTTTGTACCACCTTTTTCTATGTGAATCCTCCCCTCGTTGGTAATTTTTGTATTTCGGAGATATGTGCCTGAAATGGGAGAGGATTGGCTATTTGGTTCTCATACCACATCATAGTTCTTCTTAGCACGGGTTGATTCATGGTATCCAGAGAAGTTTCATCTCCTTTACTCCAATCAATACTAGGGAGTGGAGTGAAAACAATATGATCATAAGTAGGATCCATAAGATCAGTTCCATTATCGGCAAGGGTCAAAGGAGGATCTCTCAATCCATAATTTGTTATTTGAGCCAATGTGAGATGAGAAAATTTTCATCATCTTACCTCCATGTCATCCGCACATCCTTCCCAATAGTCTTCTATATTTTCTTTGTGCTTATATCTTGCTCCTAGGGATTTTTCCATGGACCCTTTAATATCAAATTGATCCCTACTTGTGAAATAATGTATGGTGATGTGGGAAAATTCTTTTTCCATTAGTTCCGCACTGCAGAACTTGGACATTTATATTCCCCAATCTAAATTGGGAAATGAATGCATCGTCTATATTTATCCGCAAATAGGTAATGGATTTTGAAATTTTGACGTGAAATTTCCATCAACACCAATTTTTCACTGACATATTTAGGGATTTTGTAAGGAGCTCCCACAAATCCACTAACCCGTATATAGGAGTAAGAAGGAAATTGGATATACCAAGTTCCCCACTGTTCTATTACGGCTTTGGCATCCTCTGAAAACCTTTCTTCTAGATTTCTCCCTAGTGATCTGATTATATAGAAAAGGAATGCATCATTGACCCTCCGAAAATGGTGAGAACCATTCTTGAACTCAAGTTGTGGGTAAAAGTGAAAAACACTATTTTTACCAGACCCATTGTACCTCTAGTTGTCAACCCTAAAAATATCCTCCTCCTTGCTACAACATAGATCAAATATGAGGTCATGTAAAAATGACCCATCATTTTCACCTCGATCAACTACTTGTGGAGAGTGTTGCTTTGATGATACTCACCTAGTCAATGAACATCTTTGCATCAAGAATGATACAAATGAATTTGTACATCCAAGGATGGAAATTCTTGGCGAGAAGGGAGACCAAAAACCCTGCTAAGGAGAGTGATCATATCTCCTATTTCTTCATGAAACTCCACATGAAACAATTCTTTGGGCATCCTTGAAGTGTGATTTTTTGGTTTGACTAACCATTTTTACCATCTCAAGGGATCTTCATCCCATAATTGTTGTGTCGATTCTTGCATTATGTCAACATTTTCTTCGTAAAGTGGCACTTTCAACATCTCTTCCATGTGCTCAAGAGAGTTAAGCAGAAGGGGTTCATTTATGTCATTAAAGACTCCTTGATGCTTAGGGTCATAATGTTGAACATGCTAGAACAAACTCAAGACATTGTATTGCAACTGGAAATGTTGTCACTTGAGGTAAGCCACAGTGATAGAGCCTTTTTGAGAAAATAGTTTTTCCTTCCCTCCTAACCCTGTCACAAAATTGGATCATATCCACATGACCCATATTAGTATCTGAAATATTATCGTATGTTGAGCTTATGGACGATGTTGGAATTAATCCTTGATATGCATACTTGAGTGCCAATTTGTTAGAGCGTTCTCCCATTATGAATTTTTAAAGTGGAAAGAAAAAGGAAGCATACACTAGGAAGGTGTCGAGGTCTAAGTCTCCGACCACCATAACCACAAAGAAAAATAGGTTTCTCTATTTATTATTATTATTTTTCTTTTAAATAAAGACGAGCAATTTTCAGGTTACAATTTTTATGATGTAGAAATATGAGCTTGACAAAACCGAATTGGGTCGGGCTTAATTTGTAATCTGAAACTCAACCTCGTGCTTTTGTTTACAATATTTACCTCACCTCGATTAGAAGAAAACAGACCTTTAATTTTTTAATATTTCCATCTATTTCTGCAAAAACGTTGTCTCAGGCATTTGGCACAATTTCTACAGTCTTCTGGAAAGTAATTCTCCCTCTTATGGGGTTGGAAAAATGTGTGGACAGCTCATGTATTTCACTCCTTGTAATATGGCTTATGCCTGGCGTGTGTGTGGGTTATTTTTCTTTGCCTGCATGGACTTGTCTTTTTGTTTGGTGTGGTGTATTGCTACATGGGCTTATCTTTATTCTCCAAGATTGCATGGGTTGTGTTTTTCCAAGGTGAGTGTGTGGTGTGCATATTCCTCTTTTTACCATGCGTAGACTGTTGGGATTTTGACCTGCATAGCTTTGGTGAATGTGTGGACTTTACTTGACTCCTTACATGGATCTTTATTGCCTTCCTTTGGCGTGGGATGAATCTCTGACTGGTGTGAATGTCCTTTTCTACCTTTAACCTGGGCGTGTATTGTTTATTTCCTTACATGTGTGGACTGCCTTTGGATGAGTGCGTGGGCTTTTCCTTGATAGCGGTGACTAGTGATGCATGGACCCATGTGTGCTTGGTATCTCCTCCCTTGGCGTGGAAAATCTTTTCTTTCATATGTGCCCAATCTAGCGCAATAAAACAAAAAGAAAAAGCTTTAATAAAAGTATATGGCATGTAAAATAAAAGAGAGACTCTTAAAATCGAGTCTTCTTTTCAGTTATTTTGAGCTCGGGCCAGATTTAGCATGTTATACAGATCAGGCACTTTGCACAGAGCATGGATGATCTTGAGAAAATGGTGAAGGATGGCTTCTTATAAGCTTGTGATTCTGAAATGGAGACAACTACCTAGAGCTTTCAAGGTTTCTGGCTCTAGCCAATGCCCGTGTCAGGTTTCCATGTGAAAGCTGAGGAGTGCCTATGGAATGAGCTTTTCCTTCTTCTGGCTTTGGATGTCTGTAGTATTTTCCTTGCTTCTTCTTCTTCCCAATTTCTCCCACTTCTGCAACTTCTTGTAGCCATCTTCTTCCCAATTTCTCGGATGATGGAAGTAAAATTGTAATTGCCCACGGCAATTGCTCACGGCAATTGCTCACTTTGAAATTAAATGCCCACGGTAATTGGGGAAAATGAGACAAGTTCATCCAAATTTTTTGAACAAATTTTATGAGAATTAAACTAGCGAATCGTACGTGAAATGTACGATGTGAACGCTTAAGTGAATAAGTGTAATTGGAGGGAGAGGAAGAATGGGAAAGGAAGGTGGGGTAGAAAATGTCTTTTGAGGGTATAGAAGGGAAAAGAAAAGCCTAAAGGAAAGTGGAATAGAGGAGTTAATGTGAAATTTAAGTCTCTATGAAGAGCATGACATGTATGTCAATCGGAAGAAGGAGAAATCTCGTGTCGGGGAAGAGGCATATGAAACAGTAGAGGGAGATATCTAAAAATGCAAGTAGGTGATGGAAAATGTTGACAAGGTGAATACTTGTTTGAATTTGTAGCTCTTGACTTTATTGGGTTGTTAGGAAAAAAGTAAATGTAACTGGAATTAAAATGCACGTTATATTGGACACGATAAGGACATGAGGACGTATAGTGTAGTTAGAATGCTTAGGTAGTGATTTCAAAGTTTTCGGGAAGTATAAAAACACAGTCATTTGTAAGGCTAAAACAAAATACAAAATAGTTTTAGTATGTTAATTGTCATGGCTCTGGAATCGTATTCATCCTGGAATTTCCCCGACCTAGACAAGTTTTTCTTTGCTACAAATGCCACGGAAATGTGTTGGGAGTCTTGGTCCAACTGCATGTGTAAAGATGTGAATCCGCACGGAGTATTTAATGCATTCCCCTATCGTACTGTGGCAATAGTGGGAGTCAATCTCCGAGCATCCATTGATACGCTCATCTCTAAGCCACAAGCCATGACATCCCAATTCAAAGTCATGTACGTAACACAAACAATTTTTTTGGCCACACCGACATCAAAAAAATTTGTCGCAACACAATGAGTGCATAACGAATCCGATGATCCCTAATTTCATGAATTTGGTGTTGGATTTGGAGAAATTTGAAGAGGATAACGATGGGGTGTTGGTTCTTCCCTGTAATGTTGGCAATGGAGTGGAGAGAAACAAAATTATTGTGGAGAAGCAACTTTTTTCTTTCCATTTGTACACTAATAAAAACCATCAAAAACCATGAGAAAATAAGATGAGTCAACCATCCACTCATAGATTCTCACTCGAACATAAAAGTTTTCCTTAATGACTCCAAGGTCATCCTAGGGTGACCCATAATCTCCTCAAGCTCGACTTTCTTTTGATGGGATGATACCCAATCTAGGAGGTCCAGACCACCTGAAAAGAAAGTTGTTTTCCCCTTTCCCTTGTGAAGGGTCGACGTGCCAGGATTGCTCTGAAGAGGGGTGTTTGAAGTGTTGAGAGGGCAGATGCTTTGCAGGTTGGTGACTGGGAGAAATGTGAGGTTTTGAACTGGTTCCTGTTTCCCACTCCTGGAAAAGGGCAGATTTTCCCTTGGAGAAGGAATTGGTTGAGGACCTCGAAGTTCCCGTTCAGATCGAGGGGCACAATGCATCAAACATGCGGATAGCCGAGTTGCAAATGCCCTCTGTTATCTCAAGCTGAAGAAAGTGCTGCCCTCGAACGGCGAGCAAGAGATAGATTGGTCCTCTTCTCCATCCGAGATGATGACAGGAGAATGAGTGTGTGTTTCACCCTTCCTCTTGCTTGAGGATGGTGTTGATAATGGACATGATGGCAAGGGCACATTTTCTTCCTATTTATTTTCCAGGAATTGAACCCTCTTCTCCAATTCACTCACTTTGTTGGAGATGGCAGGCAATATCAATGGAGGTTTTGTCATACAATATGTATGACTCCTTAGGGATTTCTTTTGAAACAAACTCTTCATTGCATAAAAAGGGACATTGAAAATTGGTCTGCCCAGAGACCTGAGGCCTCCTTTCAAACCAGTATCTTTTCAAATCCTCAGGCATTTTCATGTGCTCCCATCTAAAAATATGGAAATACATGACTTGGAAGGAGGCAAACACAGGATTGATTCTGATCAACCTGGTTAAAAGTGCTATATGGACCCGTTGATATGTCAAACATGAATTTAAGGCTCTAACTTGCTCCTTAAGTTGTTTCTTTGTTATTCCATCCTCATCTACCTTTTGTAGAAGACCGCTTACAACTTTAGACACTCACTTGCTTTAGTTGTTCCCTTGATGGTTTACCCAAGGGGATGACCTGAATACTGTAATCATCATCAGTTATATCTTTTCTTGTCTTCCCCTTAAAAGGGGTTACTATTTCCAAAGTTCTTGCCCCGGATGAATCGATAAGGGTTCTTGTGATGGTTCTGGATTTCTTTGGGGCTCTTATTGCCTTTGGAAAAGACAAGGTAGTGAGGTCAACTACTTGTATAGGAAGGGTTGTTTCTTCACTTAACATTAATTCACTAATCAAACCCTTCCTCAAACCTATTTCAGCCTTTGTTTCTTGCAATCCTTGCTGGATTTTGTCAAGTACAACTATCATCTGCATGGATACTTCTTGCTCCTTTTGTGTCAATATTTTTGTCTTCTCTGGAGCACTTGTCTCAATCTGGGTTGTTGATTCCTCTGGATGCTTCTCCTCCCCTTGGCATTTCAGTTTGGTCATCCTTAACCTAATCAGCCTCTATTTTCAAAGGGCCCTCCTTTGTTGTTTCTTTAGCTGAAAACATAGTGGTATGAACTTTCACTTCATTGCCCTTTTGTATTGAAATTTGGGCAATGGGCTCTTTTTCTCCCACGACTAGCTGAATTCCAAATCACTATCCTCTTTTCCAAGTGGCACCTCGGGCAATGTTATGGTAGGTTGATCTAATGGAAATGGATCCACACTCCCCGTTGAAAACTGTGATTCTCCACCAATGACAATTTCTTCATCAGCAATTAAGTCTTGTGCCATTTTCAATGTTTGTACTTGGATGGGGACAAACATAGATGAAAACTTCCAAAGAACATGAGAAGGATTTCCTCCACGAAATGACACTAAAATTAGCTTTCGTTTGGCATTAGGCAATCGATCTTATTGAAACATCATATTTTCCATAATCCTTTAAATCTAAGGATTGTAACTCTAGTAGTTGTTTCTCTTCATCATTTGTAATAGGTTCAAAAGTGTTAGGGCGAGACTTTGTCGTGGATTGCTAATAAAGAACTCCACCTACCATGCAAATCAATAGGGCAATTGTTCCTACAAATTTGGCATGGTTCTCCCATATGATGAGATTTATTACCATATCAAGAAGCTTATTCACAATGCTTAAAACATTTAAACCTGTGGTAGATATGATCTTACGACAAGAAAATGCAAAAAATGAAATTGACAACCCAAACAAACAAGAAAGCCCGACCACAATAATACTCTTGAGGAATGCCAATTAGACTCCTCTAAACTGTCATGTTTCAACTTCTTCAACTCGCCCATGATTAGTAACTCCAATGGGAAGAGAAGAAAAGATTCCAAATTATTATATAACACCAAACCCCAAGTATACAGGCCAATGACAACATGCTTTATATAGACAAAATCTATTGACATACTTGCCTAGTATGCCAAGCCCCAACTATATGCCATTACGGAAAAATGATAATCTCTGGCTACATACAACACACCACCTCCAAAAATAATGGCTAATGAGCTCCATGTTTTAACAGATGGCCAAGGTTACTTCAAATACAAAGTTTCACCAATAGCAACAAAAATCGAGACAGCAGAATGAAATACAATAAATATGTCAACATTACGGAAAAATGATAATCTCTAGCTACATACAACACACCACCTCCAAAAATAATGGCTAATGAGCTCCATGTTTTAATAGATGGCCAAGGCTTATTACCATATCAAGAAGCTTATTCACAATGCTTAAAACATTTAAACTGTGGCGAGTTATGATCTTACGACAAGAAAATGCAAAAATGAAATTGACAACCCAAACAAACAGGAAAGCCCGACCGTGATAATACTCTTGAGGAATGCCAATTAGACTCCTCTAAACTGTCATGTTTCAACTTCTTCAACTCGCCCATGATCAGTAACTCCAATGGGAAGAGAAGAAAAATTCCAAATTATTATATAACACCAAACCCCAAGTATACATGCCAATGACAACATGCTTTATATAGATAATCTTTGGCTACATACAACACACCACCTATATGCCATTACGGAAAAATGATAATCTTTGGCTACATACAACACACCACCTCCAAAAATAATGGCTAATGAGCTCCATGTTTTAACAGATGGCCAAGGCTACTTCAAATACAAAGTTTCACCAATAACAACAAAATGAAATACAATAAATATGTCAACATTTGCATGAAGCAACAACTCACTATAGTAAAAGTTAGAACATCACTTAAAAGTTTGAAAAATCAAACAATCCAAATTTTCTTTGCCAAACATATAATACTTGAGAGAGCCATCAAGAGAAAAATTTACCTGTAGGACCAGTGTAGAACATTAACTGCCTGAATTACAAGTGTTGCCTTTCAATTCATTGACGTTAAGTAGGATCAATTTTCGTTATCTTATGTTTGATTATATGCCTAAATTTGTTCAAAGCCCAAATGTTTGTTAAATCAGTAAATTTTATGCTTAATGTCAGTACCATGTCGGATTTTACAGACACCCATTTTTTCATAATTGAAATTGCGATGAATACAAAACAGATTTCCGATGTAAAAGTAAATGCCCAAATTCTGTATTTGACGACATACCCAAATTTGGTGAAAGCCCGAACTGTTGTTTAATCAGTGAATTTGAAGTTTGGTGTCAATAGCATATGGAAGGATATAGACACCCATTTTGTCATTAATGCAACTGAGATGAATACAGAACAGATTAGAGAAATCTCACATATTCAAGAATTTTGTTTCGTGCATCAGGAATTTCTACTACCTGGTGAACAATTCTAACAAGAGCAAAAATATAAGAATTCAATTAAAGACTGTACCAGCAGCACTTAGGAGAGTAATGTAAGTATATAAACTAATTATATCATTGTGAGAGTCGTCTGGGATCAACTCCATAGGAATTGTTCGGTCCTAGAAGACTCACACAATGCAACACACTGTGAATTATCACTTGAAAACAAATTTATATCATATGTAGTCTGTCTTGTGTTTCTTTTGTACAGCTGTGGTCTAATGGCTGAGACGAAGCATCGGAATGTAAATGGTCCAGGTTCAAACTAAGTTTGGCTAAAAACCAAGTTGGTGAGCTTGGACTCAGGTTCAAACCGCGGCGACTTTGGACTCAAAACCCTGTGTGCGAAAGGGAGGAGTTTGGTCTCCTGGAGATTACAATTCTCCTCCAACAAATATAATTCATCCAAAAATATATATTAATAAATCAAATTTATCTTATTTAAGAATTTATTAAGTAAGAATGATTTATCTTAGTTGAGAATTCATCATTGGAAACAGAAAAGGAAAAAAAAACAATCCATGCATTTTAATGAGAATTAATAATGAGCTAAAAAAATTGCCTGGGTAAGTCTGATTGAAATTGGCGTTCTTCCTCCTCCTTCTGGACCTGTCGGTATGTGTTAAGCCAGGCATCATCTTGAGAGGCAAGATAATAAAACCAGCGGCAGGTCTACCGGAGAGAGCAAAGCTCTCTGGCATTTAAGCGCATTAAAACATGCATCCACAGTTCTTTTGGAATGCCGTAAACGTAGGTTCCGGTCCCGGGATTGTCCGCCGCTCCAAAACATTTCTTCGCAAATTTCACAGAAGAGGAAGGGGAATCAATGGCAATATTGCCGACGTGCCTGCTAATTGCGGCGCCTTTGCATATATCGATCCCCCAACCGGGAAACTGGAACGACAAACGTGATTCTCTGTCAGGGTTAATGATAATTGCATCTTGAGTCGTGGCTTCTGCTGTTTCAATTGCGAAAACGTCTAGACAGCTGTCAAAACGTCAAATTTGACATAGTTGTAGAAACGTCCGCAGAGGCCTTTCCCATAGGGGGAACGCCTTCGGCGTAATAATATTTATCAATTAAAAACCCCAAAATTTAATAAGTTTAATTTTATTAAATAAAAGGTAAAATATTAATTAATTAATTAAAACACGATTTACGATATAAAGGAAGACCTCACAATTGAACCCCAAATGAAACGAAGGTCAAAGCGATCGAACAAATAAATGATCGCGATGAAGGTGATAAACCATGAGAAAGGACACTTTCAAAAAAAAATTCACATTATAATTTTGTGAAATCAAAATTAGTTGATAACACTATCATACTTTAAATCATACTTTATACCTATGATCTATAGTATTTATGGATGGTTCACGTATTACATGTTAGATGTGTATTCATGTATTCTCATGTGTGTGGCAATCCATTAACATGTTTTATCCACGTTTGGCATGCTTTCTACATATTCAATCCTTGATTAACCTACTTTCAATGTGTTTGTTCCATATTTAACATGTTTTAAGAGCGGTTGATGCATGTTTAGCATGTTTTCAACATGTTTTCTCTAGGTTTGGCATGCTTTTAGTTTGTTTTCTCCATGTTATATATGACTTAAATGTATTTAATATTGTTTTACATGCCTTTAATTGATGCGGGAGCATCATCATGTATATAGGATAATTTTGGTTTTGAATCAATTTTGGATTGAATTAGGTGTTAGAGGTCCTCATTGGTGTCTAGGAAAGATTCTTTTCCTTTTGGATCATTCTAGCTTGTAGAATAATGAATTTTTTGAATTTCCCTCCAAAGCCACCTTTTCAAATATTTGAATTTGCACGGTGGATTTTAGGGGATCTTCTTATTAGATTAGGTTGAATAAAGTGGTGTAAATAGTCTTAAGAGCTCTATTTAGCATTATCAAATGTTACTTGTCCTTATAAGTAGGGTTTATAACCTTGGTCATTACTTATCATGGTTTGGGATGAGTTAAAAGCTTGTAACTACCTCTATTCTTGATTTTTTTTTTAAAGGAGAAATTTGAATTGTAGAGAGTTATTTAGGTTTTATATGGAATATTAGGGGTGTAGAACACGTGCGGAAGATCCAAGAAGGCTCAGGAGGTCTGTAAAATCCATGAAGTATTGTAAACCAAATCTTTATTGGAAATAAAACTATGAGATGTTCATAATTTTGAATGTTTTATATGAGCAAGGTATTCTCGTATCCCTTTATGTTTTGATAATGCTTGGAATTTGTGGAATGGGGTATAATGGAATGATGTGGGTTTAGAAGAAGATGAGTACAGTTGGAAGGAAAATCTATGACAAGCTTTAAGTTGAAATTGAAGGCATTCTCGTATGAAAACTAGTTGTATGTGACTGGTAAGACCCTTGAAGCCTCAAATATCATATGTATGAATGAAAAAGTGAATGTTTATCTTGAATGTATGAGTTATATGGCAAGTATTATTGTGTTCAAAGGTTATGCAAAGAGAATTGGCATTAGAAAGGGTTAAGAAACTCAAGTACAAACCTGAGAAGACTATTTTCTAGATATTTGAGTAATTGTTTCATATTTATAAGAAGATAATTGTTGGTGTTAGACCATACGGGTTGTACATATATAAATCAGATCCAAACATACAAGAAATAAACACGGAAATAAAACCAAAAGAAACAATACACAAGATATAATGTGCTTCACCCAGTGTGGGCTACGTCCACCAAGAAACGGCCAATATATTACTCCAGAGGATATACAATTGAATATCTGCAATCTTTTACACCTCACATGATGTACAATACTTTTCCTCTTACAAGCTTCTCTGAGCTCTCTCCAAGAATTCTTTCTTACAATTCATTCAATCTTCTTAATTCTATATTCTAACCCTAGTTTTCTAGCTTATATAAGTTATGCAATTACAACCCTTAGATTGCCTTTTAATTAAAGGTTAGATCAAATCTCGTGTTCTAAATAAAAACATTTCACGCACAAGTAACCGATGTTGGTTACCCAAACCGATGTCGGTTTTCCCAACTAATGTTAGTTGGTCTCATAGGTGACCAACGTTGGTTAGGCGACCAACGCCGATTCTTATGTAAAATCGCAAGTTGTAAATAAGTTATTTGTGAAGCAATTCAGCTCCACATCTCAACAATCTCCCACTTGGAGATAAATTTTTGCACTATAACGTACAGCTCCATCCTTGGATCCTCTTCCTTGGCTTTGTTTCTCCCTCTTCAAGTCTCAAACTCGAAGACCAACGAAGTGGAGTGTAGCTCCAACTTCTCCTTTTCCAATGGCTTCGTTAGCATATCCGCAAGGTTCTCATTTGTATGAATTTTCTCCAACTTTAGTTGCCCATCCTCCAACACCTACCATATGAAGTGATATCTCAACTGAATGTGTTTCATTCTTGAATGAAATGTTGAGTTATTTTCCGATGAACGCGCTTTTACTATCACTATAGAAGCTGCAAGCCTATTGTTCCTTTTCCATTCTTCCATGAACCTTCTCATCCATATTGTCTCTTTGCTAGCCTTTGTAGTTGTAACATACTCATCCTTTGTAGTAGACAAGGCCACAACATTCTACAAAATGATCGAAATCTAACTAATTCGGTGTCCCACCTACTATGAATACATATCCAGTGGTGCTCCTCCTACCATCCAAATCTCCAGCCATATCTGAATCAACATAGCCGCATAAAGAATTATTTGATCCTCCATAGCATAACTGCATGTTGGAATTCCCTCTCAAATATTTGAGTATCCATTGGACTTTCCAATGCTCTTTACCTGAATTTTCCATAAATATACTCACAAATCCCACTACCTGTGTAATTTCTTATCTAATACAAACCATAACATACATAAGACTTCCAATTGCCAAAGCATATGGAACCCATGCCATGTACTCAACCTCCTCATGTGATGTAGGACATTGATCTTTGCTCAATTTAAAGTGTCCAACCATAGGTGTACTTACAAGTTTGCATCCTACATTTTAAATCTTTTCAACACCTTATTGATATAATCTTCTGAGACAAATACAATTTCTTGTTCTTCCTGTCTCTATGAATTTGCATGCTAAGGATTTTCTTTGCAGCTCCCAAATCCTTCATTGCAAATGAGTGAGCTAAATTTTCTTTAAGCTCACCAATTTCCCGCATACTAGATCTCCTCGTGAATAAGCATATCATCCACATACCGTAAAAAAATAATATAGCTCTCATTTTCAAGCTTCTTGAAATAAACACAATGGTCGATTCACATCTCATATAACCATGATCATTCATAAAACTATCAAACCTCATATATCATTTCCTTGGAGCTTGTTTGAGCCCATAAAAGTTTTTTTCAACTACGCACACAAATTTCTCCTTACCCCGACTTCATACCCAAATGGTTATGCATATAGATCTCTTCCTCCAAATCACCGTGAAGGAAAGTCATCTTGACATCAACATGTTCTCAATGTAAATCTTTTGTTGCATCTAAACTTAGAACAGCATGAATGAAAGTCATCTTAACTACGGGAAAAAATATCTCACCAAAGTTAATACACTTTTTGTGAAAATCCTTTTACCACAAGCCTTATTGTGTTTCTTTTTTGTACACCGTATTCCTCCTTGATCCTATAAACTCATTTGTTCTGCAATGATCTCTTATCCATTTGAAAATTGATTAAATCCCATGTCTGATTATTTTCCAAGGATTCCATCTCCTCATTCATGCCATGTTCCCACTCCATGTGGGTATCCTGCTACATTGCTTCTTCAAAACTCTCGGGTTCACCACTATCAATCAATAATAAATAAAATAATGGAGTAAATATTTCTGAGGTTTACTTACCCTTTGGGACCTTCTCACAAAAATATGGGGTGTATGGGGCTCAATATGTTCTGTTGCACATTCGTATCAATTTCGGAAGTGATCGACGTTAGTTCACCAAAACGATGTCGGTCCTGCTCTTGCCGATATCAGTTACCCTGACCGATATCGGTTCTTGTATTATCAATGTCATTACCTATGTGTGATTGTTTTAAATCTGAGAATGCATTTTCTTCAACAAAATTTTCACTCGGTTCATTCTTGGGTATCAAAACCCGATCCTGTGCATTCTCTTTTCATTCCAATCAATGTCACGACTCCTAAAAATCTTAGAATCTTTTAAATCCCAAAAACGAGAATCCGACATTACCATAACCATAACCATAACCAATGAAAGTGCATCTCTTGGATTTAGCATCCAATTTCTTCCTATTTTCTTTATCAATATGCACAAAAGCTTCTGAACCAAATACTCTAAGAAAATAAATATCTACCTCTTTCATGTCCAAGCTTCTTTTGGTATTCCACCATCCAGTGCACTTGAAGGCCCACAGTTGATTAAATATATCGTCGTATCTCTTCGCTTGTGCCCAAAATTGCAAAGGTAAACCAGCATGTATCCTCATGCTTATTACATGTTCCATTATAGTTATGTTCATTCTTTCATCTACTCCATTATCCTGTGGAGTTCTAGGAACCATTCTTTCTCTATGTATTTCATTCACTGAACAGTAATCATTGAAAACCTTGTTGCAGTACTCACCACCATTGTCAGATTTAAGACACTTTAACTTTAAATTTGTTTCATTTTCCATAAGGGCTTTCCATCTTTTAAAAGTCTCAAAATTATCATATTTATGCTTAATATAATAAACCCATACCTTTTTTGTAGTTTCATCAATGAAATTCGCATAGTATTAGGATCCTCCATGAGAAGCTACTTGGGCTGGTCCCCACACATCTGAGTGCACAAGCTCCAATTTATGCTCCTTATTTTTTGACCCAACTTTGAGAAATTTCACTCTCTTTTACTTTCCAAATATACAATGCTCACAAAAATCAATATCTACATCTTTCAAATTTGATAACTTACCCTTAGCCTTTAAGATATGCATTCTCTTTTTACTCATATGGCCTAATTGATTATGCCACATGCTTGCATCTGAATCTAAAGTAGATAAAGCGAGAAAAGGAATCGTGTACACAGTAGACAAATACAATGTTCCTACCTTCTTGCCTCTTACTACAACAAGAGCTCCCTTGGAAACTTTTCAAGAATCGGTTGTGAATATAACCATGTAATTATCTTTACCTAGTTGTTTTGCAAAAATTAGACTTCTCTTGAGACTTGGCACATGCCTCACATATTTCAATATCCATGTATTTCCATTTTGCAATTTAAGATAAACTTCACCTTTACCAGTAATCATGCATGGTTCATCATCTCCTAAATAAACATGTCCAAAATTACCCTAGACATAATTTCTGAAATAACCCTTATTAGGGGTAGTATGGAAAGAAGCTCTTGAATCTAAAACCCATGATTCTATTTTGCTATCCAAGTAGAGAATAAGGGAATCTTACATTACCTCGAAGATGCAACATTCATTGCTTTACCTTTCTCTAGTACATTCTCTTTGTTTTCCTTGAACCAACAATCCTTCTTTGCATGTCCTTTCTTTCCACAATTCCAGCAAGTTATTCCTCTACCTCTGGATTTAGATATTCCATTCTTTGACTTTGATCTCCCATTATTATTGCTCTTGGATTTCTCCTTTTATCTCCCCTACTTTCTACATTCAAATAATTTCCAGATGATGACTCTCTTGTACTTTTCCTGCGTATTTCTTCATTCAGGATTATACCAATCACATCATCAAACTTCAAAATATTAGTAGCAGATGTTGTATTACTAACAACCATTACCAAATTATCCCAACTATCTAGAAAAGAACACAAGAATAAAAATTCTTTCACTTCATCCTAAAAAGGGATATTAACCGATTTTAATTGATTTACAATAGAACGAGAAATCATTCAAATGATTAGACACAGATCCACCTTCTAGCATTTTAGAATTAAATAATTTCTTCATCAAATAAACCTTATTCGATGCACTTGGTTTTTCATATAAATTAGCTAAAGCTTTCATCAAATCTACCGTGGTTGCTGCTTTTGTTATATTTGAAGCTACATATGCTTCCAAACTCAATCTTATAGATCCCAGAGCCTTTCTGTCAAGAATATTTCATTCTTCATTAGTCATCTTTGTAGGCCTTGCCTTCTCATCCAACGGTAAGTATAAATCTCTCTGATACAGATAATCCTCCACCTGCATCTTCCATAATTGATAATTACAATCGTCAAACTTCTCCACTTTGTATTTACTATCTTCTACCATTGTTGTGCTCCCACTCAATCAAAAATCCCTCTATGAGTAAATTTGTCAACACACAAAACCCTCAAACAAATCTCTGATACCATTTGTTGGGGTTAGACCATATAGGTTGTATAGATATAAATCAGATCTAAGCATACAAGCAATGAACACGGAAATAAAACCAGAAGAAACAATACACAAGATATAACATGGTTCACCCAGTGTGGGCTACGTCCACCAAGAAACAACCAATATATTATTCCAGAGGATATACAATTGAAGATATGTAATCTTCCACACCTCACACAATGTACAATACTTTTCCTCTTACAAGCTTCTCTGAGCTCTCTCCAAGAATTATTTCTTACAATTCATTCAATCTTCTTAATTTTATATTCTAACCCTAGTTTTCTAGCTTATATAAGCATATACAAACTTAGGGAACTTTAGCTATGTAATTACAACCCTTAGATCACCTTTTAATCAAAGGTTAGATCTAATCCCACATTCTAAATAAAAACATTTCACGCACATGTAACCGATGTTGGTTACCCCAACTGATGTCGATTTGTCCCAACTAATGTTAGTTGGTATGCTAGTTGACCGATGTTGGTCACCGACCGACGTCGATTACTATGTAAACCTACAAGTTATAAATAAGTTATTTGCAAAGCAATTCAGCTCCACATCTCAACAATAATAAGGTATTAGAACCTTGAAATATTGTGGAGAAGATTTCTAGAGGTATGTATGAGTGTTTGGAAACTTTACAAAGATTGAGGAAACCAATGAAACAATAAATAACTAAAAATACCTCTTTATCGATCACATGCACCACCCGCTTTAGGGTTTAGAAGATAAAATTAGGTGTAAAACCATTTTAAACCATTGGAAATTTCTATAAATTGGTGGAAGGGAGGATATAGGTGGTATAGGTATGAATATGAAATTTCAAGGTGAGTGGATTAGGTTAGGTTGGTTAAAATTTTGAAATACAATACATATTGTTAAGAATATCCTATTTTGAGGATTTAGACCAAAACAAAACACTATAACTTTTCCATATGAAAGAGTTAAGGGATGAAATTTGAAACAAACCATATTCGAGAGGGTTCTATTTATGTTACAAAATTCCCATGAATTTTAATGTTTTTGGTAAAAGTTATGTGTTATCACCGAATCACAAGACACCTCATGTTTACACAAGTGCATATACTTGAGCTCACGGTGTGATTGGATAACATGGGTACTATCTCTAAGTTGTGGGACTTGTTACTTGAGAAATATCTCTAGAGAAAGATGGTTCTTGCTTCCTCATCTACCCGCCACAAGCTACTCCAAAGTGCAGAAAACCTAACTATCCTAATCTAACCATTCCAAGGGGACAGAGAGAGAGAGAGGGTGAAAGAGCCTACACTAAGCGGTGATACACCAGAAAAGGAAGTGGATGATCACAGACCCAACTGCCTGAAATAGAGAGAGGTGAGCAGAGGAGAGGGTGGAAAGAATGCACCACATACCAGAGATAGATTTCACATAGAAAACCACTTCGGAACCCATTAAACCCATCTTCCACGACTTACAACAAACATCGAATATGCACAATATACCCCATTGAATGACCCGAGGAAAAAAGAGACAAATAAAATAAGGATGGATGGATAGATGCATCACAAAATAGATTTTATTGCTCCAAAAGTTCACACAGTACATCGTGAGTGGGCAAGAGGAAAGAAAATTCCATTACAGAGCCATGAGAGGAGGCTTAGACTCTACATTTGACCCTAAGGAAGAAAGAGAGGGGGGAAGAAGAGAAACAATGACCAACCATTTGAATGTGCCCCTCTATTACAATATATAGGAAGAATAAGAGAGAGAAGAGGGAAGAAAATCGTATCCCGAAATATGTCCTTCAACCACTTGTAAGAGGTATTAAATGGAGTGAAATGATATTTTTTGCTTGCAAAAAATCTCCCCATACTGTCCCATGACTTGCAATAGTGAAATATAGCAGCCCATGCTTCATTGAAGGTGTCCAACTACCAAATAAAACACTATTCTAAACTTGGCCGCATTTTTTGCAAAATCTCTATCTATCTTTCATCAAATCTAGAATTTCTTGATTGTTTTGTGTTGGGCTCAGAGCCACAATTCCAACGGTGCCAATTTTGTGTGATTTTGTTGAGAAATGCAAAAGTTATGTCGCTTCGAGTGCGAAAGCACTATTTTGGGTCTGCCAGGTATTTTTTGTCATTTGACAGAATGAGCATTAATTGACTAGAGCTGAATATGTTTCTTTTATTTTAATATATCTACCCTCATAAAAATTAATAAATCCATTTTTTTTAATGTAGAGGATGTCGTGCTCATTCCAGAAATTCCAATTTTATGAAAATCGGAGCTCGGAGTCAAAAGTTATGGCCGTTTGAAGTTTAGGAGGTCAAACATTGACTTTTTCTCTTCATTGCAGCTATTTCGCAAAATCGGGTCCATGTGTCCCGGCTGTCCCAGACACATTCTT
The DNA here is from genome assembly GCA_018340775.1 of Taxus wallichiana var. yunnanensis. Classification (NCBI taxonomy): domain Eukaryota; kingdom Viridiplantae; phylum Streptophyta; class Pinopsida; order Cupressales; family Taxaceae; genus Taxus; species Taxus wallichiana. Next base: position 418,231,730 of record CM031237.1, read on the forward strand.
CCGCATCGCCCGATTTAGGCTTCCTTGTCCTTACGCGTCCACCGCCATTGACCGGGTCATGAGGGTCGTTGACTTCCGCATTCGCCGCATCCCATTTAGCTTGGCTCTTTATGCGGCGATTTCACCTTTTCGCGTCCCCGGCATCCTCGGACATATTTTTCGGCGCCACCCGTAATGCAATCGACTTGCGGAAAAATCATCTTTTTCGTCCCCACGCATACCTACGTCCCAACTATCCCACGGACCGCCTAGGACAAAAATGTTTGATTTTCCGCAAAACACCAAAATGAGCCCATTTTTCATATTTTTTCCAATTTTCTCTAACTTCTTGGATTTTTTCCTTGGATGGGGAAGTTAGAGAGAAACCAAAGGACCCCAAAGCATGATTTTGGGCCTTGAATCAATTCTACTTGCTCGAGACTGAAGAATTTGATGCATGTTATCAAAATTACCTTGAGGGGTGAATTTTGGATAACATTATGTATGAAAGTTTTGAAAGGATTGTTGACAATTCGTATAGGCCTACTTTGTGAAAAAACAAAAGTGAACCGGGTAAAAACTATAATGAATTGCTTGTTGAAACTTTGTGATATTATTAAACTTGACAAAGGGTATCTTAAAAAAGTTTCTAAGAAACTCCATATTTTACATTTTATAGTCAAAAATCAGTCATTTTTTATTTTGACCTAATGTAAGGCCTAAAAGCAATCTTATGTGAATTGAAGGAGTTAGATGGAATGGCGAGAGAATGAAAATTTGACATAAGTTGTAAGGGCCAAATGGGTGTCTAAAAATATGTTTAGTTTGGTTTGAGACACGGGAGTCTTTCTCGAGCTACAAGGTTTTCATGTTTTTAGGGCTACAAGAGCTCTTAAGAAGGCTTAAGAAGTTAAAGAGTTGAGATAGAGTTTTGAATCTTCTTGAAGATGTCGATCATGTTATTTTGTTGGTTATAAGCAGGTTGAAGATGATTATAGGCCTTGGGACATGTTTGATAAGAAATTGGGTATTTTGATGGTTTTGAAGTTCTTAAAAAAATTGGCTTGTTGGATGAAGTTGCTTTTATAACTAACAAAGTTTTTGTATTGTGAAGGGGTTGACAATCATATTTTCATTAGGTGGTATCGAGCATTTTTGCTCTTGAAAGTGCACATCGAAAGAGATATTGAAGAGAATAAGTGAAGAGTGAAAGATAAGTAATGAGGAAAGAAACCTTAGCCATATAAGGCTTAAAGAGAAAGATAAAGAGAAGATAAGAAGAGGTCCAAGGTGAAATAAACTTGGAGGGTAAAAGAGAAGAGAAAATAAGCACCAAAAGACTAGGAAATCCTAGGGTGAGGTGTTGAGAAGAAGCAAGGTGAAAAAGACTTGCTTGTGAAAAGAAAATAGAGAGTTAAGAAGAGAAGAGAGTAAAAATGAAAGGTTTATTTTTAGATGGCTACTAAACCAAGAAAGAGAGTGAAAGGAAGGGAAGACTGACTCATGAAGAGATGATGGCAGAAATAAAGAGATAGAAGAATATTTGAAGCTAATGATAGAAAGAAGTAAGAAGGTAAATCAAATTCTTGGATGGAATATGAGAAAAAGAGTGCAATGGCCTTTATAATGGCTTGTAGAGAGAAGAAGGAAGAAAATGATTGTTTGGAAAAAGAGTGGAAAGAATGAAGAAAAGAAGTATGAAGGTTAGTTTTTGTTATCCGAAATGGTAGTGATACTTGGTGAAGAAGAAGATGAAGCTAGTGAAGAAGAAGAACATTTGAAAGGAGATGAAGAAGAGATCTTACATAGAACTTCTCAATAGGATATAATGCCTCCAAATTTTCATTATGATAGTTTTTTTATGTGTAAATGTCGGTAAACAAAAAGAAATGAAGGCAAGAAACAATGCCTTGAATGAGGATTTAGAATATAAGAATATCAAGAATGAAGGAATTTATGAAAAGAGGCTTTTGAACAAAGTCAAAATCAGTTTGGATCAATTAATAAGGAAAGTACAACTTTTAGTATGATGAAAGGATCATTGAAAGATCCTACAAGCATATGGAGTTGGTTGAGTGGAGAAGATGAGGTGAAAATCATATTGAATAATATAGAAACCTTAACTAAAGAAGCATATAATGGATATGATGGAATGAAAAAGACTCAAGAACAAGAAGAGAGGAAAAATAAGATGATAGAGAGAAAAATACAATGGTAGAAATAGAGGATTATTAACACGAAAGTGAAGAACTCAAGTTTTGGAAGAAAAAAAGCCAAAGATGAGACTAGTTTGTCTCTATTTTTACAATCTAATATTGCTTTTAGCTATGCTTAAGACAAACAAGCTATAAGCTAAGAAAATAAAGAGAGGAAAAATAAAGACATCAACAATGAAGACAAGCTCAAAACCATAATAAGAAGAGGCATTTCAAAGAAGAAATACATTTGTATAGAGTGCAAATCTTCCTACTCGAGGAGTATGATGTAGGAGCATCATCATGTATATAGGAAAATTTTTATTTTCAATCAATTTTGGCTTGAATTAGGTGTTATATGTCCTCATTGGTATCTAGGCATAAATTCTTGTCCTTTTGGATCATTACTGGCTTGTAATAATGAAGTTTTGGAATTTCCCTCTCTACAACCACATTTTCAAATATTTTAATTTTACGAGTGGAGTTTAGTAGACCTTGGTATTATCTTAGGTTGAATAAAGTGATGTAAATAGGCTTAAGAGCTCTATTTAACATTATTAAATTTTACTCATCCTTCTAAGTATGGTTTATAACCATGGTCATTACTTATCATAGTTTGGGATGAGTGAAAAGCTTGTATTACCTCTATTCTTGATTTTAAAAAAGGAGAAATTCATATTGTAAAGAGTTAGTTAGGTTTTAAAAGGAATATTAGGGGTGGAGAACATGTGAGGAAGAGTCAAGAATTCTCAAGAGGTCTGAAAAATCTATGAAGTATTGTAAACCAAATCTCTATTGGAAATAAAACTATGAGATGTTCATAATTTTGAATGTTTTGTATGAGCAAGGTATTCTTGTATCTCTTTATGTTTTGATAATGCTTGGAATTTTCGGAATGAGGTATAATGGAATGATGCAGGTTTAGAAGAAGATGAGTACAGTTGGAAGGAAAACCTATGACAAGCTTTAAGTTGAAATTAAAGGCATTCTTTATGAAAATTGGTTGTATGTGACTAGTAAGACCCTTCAAGCCTTAAATATCATATGTCCGAATGAAAAAATGGATGTTTATATTGAATTTAAGAGTGATATTGAAATAATTAGTGTGTTTAAATGTTGTGCAATGAGCATTGGCACTAAAAAGGTTAAGAAACTCCATACGATCTAAGAAGATTGTTTTATTGATGTTTGAGTAATTGTTTCATATTGATAAGGAGGTAATAAGGTATTAGAAGCTTGAAAGGTTATGGAGAAGGTTTATAGATGTATTTATGATTGTTTGGAAACTTCAAAATATTGAGGAAACCAAGGATACGAGAAATATTTTTAAAATACCTCCTTGTTGGTCTCATGCAACCCTACCTAGGGTTTAAAAGAGAAAATTAGGTGTAAAACCATTTTAAACCTTTAGAAAGTATATAAATTGGTGGAGGGGAGGATATAGGTGGTAAAAAGGTACATATGAAATTTCAAGGTGAATGGATTAGGTTAGGTGGATTAAAAATTTAAAATACAATACGTACTATTAAGGATATCCTATTTTAAGGGTTTAGACCAAAAACAAAACACTATAACTTTGTCATACTTAAAAATTTAAGGGATGAAATTTAAAACAAACAATATTCAGAGGGTCCTATTTATGTTTTTAAAAGTATCATGAGTTTTTATGTTTTCTCGGCAAAAGTTATGTATGACGCTTTGAAAGGATTGTTGACAATTCATATTAAGCCTAATTTGTGAAAACACACAAGTGAACTGGCAAAAACTATAATGAATTGATTGCTGAAACTCCGTGAGCTTATTAAAATTGATAAAGGGTATCTAAAATTATTTTTTTGTTTCTGATAAACTTCTTATTTTATATTTTATAGAAAAAAATAAGTCATTTTATTATTTTGGCATAATTTAAGGCCTAAAAGCAAACAGTCTTACGTGAATTGAAGGAGTTAGATGGAATGGAAGAGCATGAAACTTTGATATAGTTGTAAGGTCCAAAAGGGTGTCTAAAAAAATTTTTGTTTGGTTTGAGACCTAGAAAATCTTGTAGTCTTTTATTTCCACTTAAAATTTATGTGTGTTGGAACCTCATTCAAAGAGATCTGAATGCTCACCCAAAGCGTGTGCAGTACCAAGTCCCTCTATGTTTTCTTGTCAAGAAGTCAACATGCATATCCATAATGATATTTGACTAAGTAATCATTCAAGTATAAAACCATTACATACATATCATCTTAGAAACACATATAATAAGGAAATATAACAGCTGTAAACAATAATTAATATCAATTAAACTATTAGATCACCATACTCAGACATATCCAAAATCATAATCCATCCACAATAATCCATTATACTAAAATCATTACATGATGGAAACCGAATACATAGTAATCATTGTAACAAATCAACTGGACCAAGCGCATGATCACACCCTAGATCTATAACAAAATAGCATAACTCTCACGGAGCATAAATACGTACTTACTCAAGAGGTATCTAAACAATGCCCTTTATTAGATATATATAGGGGTGGGGACTTGCCCTTCACCGCCCATGCACTCTCCTAAAAATAGGCATGCTCACAAAAATAGATCGCATAGTTTCTTTCCTAAAAATAGCCATACATAACTATCTTGCATACTTTTACAACTCCTGATAATAATAGATTAATCCTATAAATAAGACTAGATTTAATCCTATTATTAGCTTCCTTCATGCTTGATCTACATGATTTTTTTTTTTGTGTGATCGGCACTCCAATTATATTTTTAGCTCATCCTTGAAAAATTGGCTAAATCCTAAATTTTTTTCCCATATGTGCACAAATCACGCACTCTATCCAACTCCATAATTGTGAAAAAGACCACGTTAAAAGATATTTAGGTGGACTGCCTGAGAAGCGGATCCGGGAAGCGATAAGCTCCCTCGGCGGATGTCAGTCCACGTTTTCAATTAAGTAAAGAAGTATACATGATAAAAGATGTACGTACAAGACTAGATTTTCTGATCAAAGTAATAAACAGAATCTAAACAGCAGGCAGAAAGCAACAGAAAATAGGGAACTGTGAAAACAAAGCTGGATTTGTGTTACCTGTGTCTTTTTACCTGTCTGCAGGATGATCGGCGTCGATTATGTAGAATCGGCGTCGACTGTTTAAAATCGGCGTCGACTGATGTAAATCGGCGTCGACTGATATAGATCGGCGTCGATCCGAGACAAAGTGCGAGAAGATTTGGAAATCGGAAAGCGAAGGCCAGATCGTCAATGTCTGCTGGATCTGCGAAGCCGGAGAGATACTAGCAAGACTCCACTGTGTTGGGTGCAGGAACAGAGTCACCAGAAAATCAATGGAGACGTGAGATGTTGATGTGATAAGAGCAGAGTAATGGTGCTCCTCTCAGGGATTGATTTGGACAAGATCCGCTCTCATTCGATAGATAATGTTCACACTTGATGCTAAAAGATCTCTCGTTCTCTCTCTTACAATCTGTGTCTCTGTGTCACGATCTCTCTCTCTCTCTCTCTGTTTTCGTCCTCCCGGGCGAGTTACAGGCCTCTATTTATAATCGGCGCCGCTCCGAAAAATCGGCGTCGACCGAGTACCGGTCGGCGCCGATCACGGAGAGCAGAACTCAGAGGCGGCCAAAATGAACGATTTATGGAAAGATAAGAGTTATCCCTCCACCTCAAATACGGGAAATATCCCACTTTGGGAGGAGGAGAAATAGGGGGATATATGGATAGGATAGATATGGGGTAGATAAGTGGTTAGGATACATGTGAAAAGGTGTAATTAAATAGTTAATATTTAATTACTCACGGGTAAAACATAATGGGGTGAATTAAACTTAGGATAGGTGTTTAAATCACAAATCGAATAATATCCCAAGGGGATAGTGGTGATATAAACGTGCCCCAGGTTACCTGAGAGAGCAAATGCGCACACGAGGGACACCAAATTGGATAATCAATTTTAGGTGTCTACATTTTGCCCCTTTTTGTCAAGTAACTTGCGATAAGCAAGGTTGTGAGACAAAAACAAGGAGATGGAAGAAAGGAAGAAAAAGTGATGATGTGATCCCCCTCAAACTAGGGATGGGATGGGTGATAGAACAAACGATCCCAAGTTTGAAAAAGGTAGATGAAAACACGGGATGCCCCAGCTGGATGTCTGGAGTAGATCTGATCATTGATGATGCACAAACATGAATAAAGAGATAGCCACCTAAGGAACTCATATTGGTAGGGCAGACTAGACGGTCTCCTCATGAGACGACGTTAGTACCTACAGACCCATGAGTGTAAGGAGGGCTGCAAAATAGTCAGCATCTAAAGAGAGACACATTGGTAGGGACAACTAGATGGTCTGCAAAGCAGACGACGTTAGTGCCTACAGACCCGTTTAACTCTAAGTTGCCAAAAAGTACGAGTGCCCCATGCAAAGGGAACAAACTCGAAATGGACGGTGATATCAAAAATATGTGCCAAAAGGCAACATTCAACGCACAATAATGACCAGATAAATAAGCCAAGCATCAACACTATGGCAAAGAGATGGAAAATCGGCGGCGATCACAATAATCGGCGTCGACCTAAATAAACGGCGCCGACCAAAAAAATCGGCGCCGACCGTTCACAGCACATATAAATATGTGAACGGAAAACGTGAACGATTTATTTACACCGTGACGATTGATTCAGAGAGAGTCAAAAATTGGATTTGAGCATCATGGAAGCCTCTGGAAGCGGTCAGAAGCGGAGGAGGACACGACCTGGGGTAAGTGGTTCTTCTTGAACCCGTGGTATTTATTTTTTTTTTATTTTTTTTTTTTTTTTTTGGGTTTTGTTTGGTGGGAGGCCAGGGTGTGTTTTACATCCGGCCTAGCAATCGGCGCCGATTGGTAGAATCGACGCCGATGTGATGTAAGCGGCGCCGATTGATATTAATCGGCGTCGACTAAAAATAAACGACGCCGATTGTATTTAATCGACGCCGATTATATAGACTTGTGAATAGATTAAAAAAATTTGTTTTGGATGTTCGGATTTGGGTAAATATGAGGCTAATATTGCTCTTGATGTCGTGGATGCAGGCACGAGAGGTACTACACATGAGGGATGTGATTCCCAAGCTACTGGAGACCATTCTCCCTGACGTGACTGATGCAGATTGGCGGCATTTAGAGTTAGCCGGGCTCGGGGGCTTTAGGTACTACAGACGAGTGCCGCGAGATGTAGAGTTGATGCGAGCACTAGTGCGATGATGGGATAGCCAGACGTGCACTTTTTGGTTCAGGACGGGTGAGATGACCATCACCCATGAGGATATATACAGGATTTTGAGACTGCCGATCACTGGGGACCCGATAGAGATTACACCACGAGAGCAGCAGCAGAGGGCCCTAGTTCGATTGTATGGAGATAGGGCAGATGATTCAGAGATAGTGTCTGGGCAGTGCGGATAGCCTCGCAGTATAGACAGGATAGTCCCAGGAGCAGACGGATAGTTTTGATTCAGATGGCGATATCCTATTTTGCTCTGCCAGATTCAGGAGGTGGGAGATTCCCACTATTATTATTAGATTGCGTTTGCGACATCCTGCAGTTCAGACAGGTGTTTGCTTTTGCTGATGCTTTGATAGCTCAGATATATCATGAGTTATGGATGTATACAACTGGCCGGAGGACAGGTATCGATGTTAGTTTTGTGCTCCATTGCTGGGCATATGAGCATATAGCAGTGATCAGGCCATCCGGGCTTCCTTGGATGCCAGCAGCAGTGGGAGCTATTGATTATGGATTCCGGCGATGGCGGGCCGATATGGCCTCTGGAGATACAGGGAGATCTGCAGATTGGTATCTTGCGTTTGGGATGCGGCACACGGAGCGGTCATCATGGAGACCATATCGGGTATTTCCGACATGGGCTGGTCAGGATGCTCACTTGGTGGCATTGAGACGGAGCAGGGTGGTTAGGGGTCGCAGGCCTGACATGTGGGAGCGCGTCCCGTTTATGCGGGTATTGAGACAGTTCGGCCTAGTACAGACAGTGCCGACTACTTACAGGCCTTATAGGTGAGACAGCAGAGAGACTGATCTGCGATTTTGATCCCGGCAGATCCATTGAGAGAGGCCCCACCCTCCACAGACAGTGATGATGCGGAGTAGGTGATGGTTATGCTGCATGGTATGCGACAGAGCTACCACGACACCTTCCGGCATCTATAGATGCCGAAAGAGAGGATATAGGCTCTGATCTTTGGAGAGATTGGAGGGAGAGCACGCCACCACGCAGCGCGAGACACACGGGTGGCTCTCGAGGAGATCGAGCTCGGCGAGAGAGAGAGGATGCCACGATTTTGGAGAGAGACACCGCTCGCCAGGAGTGAGATACAGCGATCCAGCAGAGGGATCGCTACCTTCGACATAGGGAGGCCCTCAGGGCCAAATATGGGGAGAGCAGTACCATGTCGAGTGCAGTACACGGGGAGGGCGACCATAGGAGGGCACCACCAGCCAGCACGCAGCACCATTACGAGCACCGAGTACCGTGAGCTTGAGCACATATCAGTCTCTCCTCGGCGGGTGAGATCTGCTACGAGGATGCCCTAGCGCGCATGCCCCGAGATGTGCCTCGGTGCACGGGCGAGAGGAGATCGGCGGCGGCCACTGGCGGGGCATCGGGGAGGGAGGGAGCAGAGAGACCGAGGTGGGCAGAGGCCTCCAGCAGCAGGTGCGTCTAGCTCGATAGGCGGCGGCCAGGAGAGACAGCCTGGTCCAGAGGAGGGTGGAGGAGATAGTGTCCTCCACGCATCAGATTTTACGATATAGGGATTGATATATTTTGTATCAGTGTAGTGATGTAGCCTCGATTGGAAGGCATTGTATAGATGGCTTGATTGAGAGCCACCCATTTTTTGTTGTACAGACACTCATGTATATATATAGATTCATCATTTCCTTTGTCATATGATTGTTCTCCTGTTTTTAATTTTGATATACATGGATAGATGTAGCGTAATTGTGATGGATATCGACATATGTTGAGAGATGATAAATAGATGTGATTGGATGAACATAGACATAGAGGATAGATAGACGTGATGTAATTTGATGTGATTGATATGTGGATTTAATTTTGATGAAAAATAGATATAGATAGGTGTAGTGTAACTTGGATGTACATATTTTTAGATATTTTGATGGATAGATGGATAGATGTGATTGATGTATGGATTTAATTTTGATGAAAAATGGATATAGATAGATGTAGTGTAACTTGGATGTACATATTTTTAGATGTTTTGATGGATAGATGGATAGATGTGATTGATGTATGGATTTAATTTTGATGAAAAATGGATATAGATAGATGTAGTGTAACTTGGATGTACAAGTTTTTAGATGGTTTGATGGATAGATGGATAGATGGGATTGATAGATTCGGTATGTTTGAGATGTTAATTTAATTTTGATGAAAATAGATAGACAGATCCACATGTGTTGACAATACATGCTTTGATAGATAAGATGAAATTAGATAGATGATAAATTTTGATTAAATTAACATGTGAAATGTCAATTTAACTGGATGAATAACAAATAATAATGGGGAATACTCTTTGCGAGAGCCAAGGATGTAATGAAAATGACCTTGACTAGAAATAAAGGAAATACACCCAGATAAGAAAAAAAATGATAAGCTGGACTCCCAACCGACCATAAATAGAATCTGGATAGGAAACCAAAAGATCATGCATGCAAGGCCCTATATGAGGTTAAAATAAACCTGACACTAACTAGCCGCAAACCAGATTTAGGAGGGAAACGGGAGGAGCAGTAAGTAGGTATCTTGTCGAAATTTACAAGGGACAGAATACATGTTCATACTGGGAAAATAGGATTCTCCATATGATCGACAAAAGGTCTTATATCTCGGCTTCATGATTTACGGCGAAAAGCAAAGCGATCAATCAATGGGGAAGTTTGCTAGATATGGAAAAGACCCGATCAATACGGGAAGTCTTTCGGTGATGCTAAAAAATGTATAAAGCTAGCCGAAAGGCTGATCAATGCAAGAAGCCTTGAGTATTCCTTTGAGAAACAGCCGTCCTTTAAGGGAGCGGTCTGTATTTTGAATTTTAATGATAGCCATCCTTCGAGGGCATGGTCTATATTTTTTGATTCATTTGATTGTATGGGTAGCTGTCCTTCAAGGGATCAGTCTATCCCCTTTTTTTTTTTGAAAAACTTTTGGAAGAAGCTGAGTTTAGACCTAGATAGATCAGATAGAGGGGAAGAAAACGTATAAAGCACGTACACTCATGCCCCGAGTAGATCCGATTAAGATAAGCACTTGGGACAAATGAAATGGTGATTAAGGTGTTCCTACCATGAGGAGAAACATATCCAGAAGAAAAATGCTATGAGTAGAGCCGCGATACTCATATTTAAGGTAAAAAAAGACAATAGGTGGAGAACCACATAATTTCGAATCACCATGAAAGTATATGACTGGTTGTTAGACGGATGAAAGATCTGTCTTGCGACTAGATTTGTGTAAGATAGATTTTAACAGTAGAAGGGCCGTAGATGCAAGGCATTAAGAGGTTCCACTTGGGTATACCATCCATGGAAGATAGACGATAAGCCCCAGACCCATATTTATGAGTGATAACGTACGGACCCATCCAGTTGGGAGCAAACTTACCACGCTGACTCCTTTCGAGTGTAGTGACATTTTGATTTTCTTTAAGAACAAGATCACCAATTTTGAAGTCACGGTGCTGCAAGTGCTTGTTATAAGCACGTTTGACATGCTCAAGATAGACTTGATGATGTTCAAGAGCGTTGAGACACCGCTCATCTAATAATTCAAGTTGTGCTAGATGATTTTGACGATAGTCCTCATCAGAGACAAATTCTCTAAGAGAAACACGGAGAGATGGGATTTGGACTTCCAAAGGAAGAACAGCCTCAGACCCATAGATGAGAGAGAAGGGAGTAGCACCAGTAGGAGTACGAATGCTAGTCCGATAAGCCCAGAGAGCAAAAGGGATATGTAAATGCCAATCCCTACCAGCTCGACTAGTTACCTTTGCGAGGATATTACGCAAAGTTTTATTGGAAGCTTCGGCCTGACCATTAGCTTGAGGATAGTATGGAGAAGAAAAGCTGAGTTTGATATTGAAAGCGTTGCAGAGGTTCTGCAAATCAACGTTCTTGAAAGACTTACCGTTATCTGTGATGAGTTTGTGTGGAACACCAAAGCGACAAATGATGTGTTGATAGACAAAATCAACTATGGGTTTAGCTTTTGTTGAAGAAAGAGGGATAGCTTCCACCCACTTAGTAAAGTATTCAGTGGCAGTAATGATAGAATGATGACGCTGTGAAGAACGGGGATTGATGAGACCAATGAGATCAAGACCCCATTGCGAAAAAGGCCACAAATCCATTGTAGGTTGTAAAGCTTGACTAGGGATGTGTGTGAGATTGGAATGTTGTTGACACTTGACGCATTTCTTAGTGTATTCACAACAATCTCGATTAAGAGAAGGCCAATAATATCCCAAACGTAAGATGCGTTTAGCTACGGCCAAGCCACTAAAATGTCCACCACAGATACCGTCATGGACCTCCTGGATAGCTTTAGCTTTGATGATTGAGGGTTTTGAGGCACCGAAGCAAAATACCATCAAAGCCGCGTTTGTAGAGGATCCCGCCTAGAATAGTATAGCGATTAGCGCGTAGGATAAAAGATCTTCTACCATTGGAAGTCAGATCTGGAGGAAGCACCGAATGAGATAGATAATCAACGATCTGTTGATACCACTCATCCTGAGTATGGGTTGTGACAACATGGATTGAAGTTAGTTGCCTAAGATGAGATGGTTGATCTAATCGTTGCACAGCCACATAAAGTCGCGAGTCCTCGGTAAAAGGTGGGATAAGTGAGGCTAACGAAGCCATTGTATCTGCGAATCGATTCGCAGTGTGAGGAATAGCTTGGATAGTGAATTTATCGAAAGATTGGAGTTGAACGAGAATGATATCATGATATTTTTGAAGGATATCATTCTGCATTGATAGACACCCGTGACTTGATTAACGATGAGTTCAGAATCACCAAAGATGTCAATATGATGAGCACCGAGATTAATGGCATTTTGAAGACCCAAGACAAGAGCTTCATATTCAGCCATATTATTGGTGCACTCAAAGTTCAATTTGTGTGCGACTGGGATAGGCGTACCCCAAGGAGGAATCATCACGAAACCTGCACCTCCCCCTTGCTGGCATTTGGATCCATCAAAGAAGAGCTTTACTTTAAATGGAGACAGACCAAAATCAATTTGTTGGATATATTCATCGGGGAATCGAGCAAGGGGGACTTGAGTGTCCGGAAGAGGAGCATCAGCTAATTGATCTGCAATGACCTGACCCTTGATAGACTTTTGCGGGATAAACTCGAGATCAAATTCTGTCATAAGCATGAGCATGAGCCAATGAGTGATACGATCATTGTGATAAGGCTTCATGAATTGTCTTGAGTGGATTGACACTTGTGACAATGTAAGTTTTGTGATTAAGGAGGTAATGACGAAGCTTAGAAGTTGCGAAGAAGAGAGCACAACACACCTTTCAGCTTGAATAACGTGTTTCATACTCATGGAGGTGCGGCGATGTAATAGATAGCTTGTTCTTTACTGCAAGCGTCCGATGCGAGATCATGGCTCCCGAGCATGGTCGATCACGAGAGATATAAAGATAGAAAGGCTCCCCCTCGCGTGGAGGTGTAAGCACAGTGGAGAAAGAAGATAAGCTTTGAGATCATCGAAGGCCTTTTGGCGATGTTCATCCCATTCAAAATGAACATTCTTACGGAGAGATGATGAAAAGGTTGACAACGGTCCGACAATTGTGAGATAAAATGATGCAGCTTGATTGAAGACGTCCTTGGAGACTGCGGAGTTGCTTTAAGTTAGAAGGGGAGGCATCTCAAGGATAGCTTTTATTTTTGGGGTCTACTTGATACCCCTAATGGAAATGATAAAACCTAAAAGTTTACCGGTGAGAACATGAACACGCACTTAGATGGATTTAGACGAAGACAAAAGTGAATAAGCCTCTCGAAAGAGTGCGAGAATGAAAAGATGATCTGACGACGTTTGGATTTACCGAGGAGATCGTCGGCGTAATCTTCCACGATTTTGTGTAAGATCATGGAAGATGTAGGTCATTGCTCGGCGATAGGTTGCTCTGCGTTCTTAAGACCGAAAGGCATGACACGATAACAAAAAGGTCCCCCGAGGAGTTATGAAAGAAGTCTTATGTTGGTCTTACAGTGCGATGAGAATTTGATTATACCCGAGAAACCATCCATAAGAAAGCATCTCATGACCCTTGATTAAATCCACGAGTTGGTCGATATTAGGTAGAGGAAATCATCTTTTGGACAAGCAAGATTAAGATCCCGGAAGTCGGTACAAATTCAAATTTTCCCAGTAGCTTTAGTTACTGGTACTACATTAGAAACCCATTGTGGATAATCGATGGGTTGGATGAAGTTAGCCGAGAGCAAGCGCTGCAATTCTTCTTTAACAAGAAGGGCTACTCTAGGGTGCATTTTACGTAATTTTTGTTTAACTGGTTTGATGTCGGGAAGAGTAACGATATTGTGGACCACAATATCGGGATCGAGTCCTGGCATATCCTCATATGCCCAAGCAAAAGCTTGACGATGGTTGGAAAGAAAAGTGGTAAAGTCTCCTAATTCCTGTGGATTAAGAGATTGGCCGACCTTAATGATGCGAGGGTCTTTAGAAGTCCCTATATTAAGGTCGACAGTGGCTTCGTTGAGAAGCGTAGACGTGTCAGAAGGAATGGTTTTAGGAAGATAGGAATCCTCTGCCCCCAGATAGGTGAGGACAGAATCATCATCCACACAGTGGATAGTGTTGATAGTAGGAGAGTCGTCTCCAACTATTTCAGGGAAGATTAACGGTATGGAAGTGGACCTGTCATTAGTCTTATAGTCTAGTGGCCCTAAGGAAATGGTATTGATTAAAAAAAAAAGTTAGACGGGATGGAAATGGCGTCGTCCACATCGAGTGATGCTTCTGACTTAGCGGGAGAAGATGGTTCCTCAATAGGAAGAGGCTCATCGAGAACAGTGACGGTGGCTTTTGAAAGAGGTTTAAATCCTAAACCAAATTTTTGATGTGGCTTGAGAGTTGGAATGGATGCGAGGTCATGCACACCTTGTTCATATTTACCTAAGCCAAAGCCCTTCCACGCGCATCGATATAAATAAGTTTTTGCAAACGTGGGATTCTGTAGACAATCGAACCCTGTTAAATAAGGTTTGGTCCTAGGAGGAGAATCCGGGTGATAGTGAGGCGTATCAAGACCACCGTAAATGAAATTAGTCTGTTGATTGGGCAGACCAATGGTGACGATGCGACCAAGACCTGGCTGATATTCAGGTTGTTTGTCTGGTCTACCATACTCACTAGGTTTGAGATGGGTGTCAAAAGAAAGGAGAGGAAGCTCTCCTAGTGAGAAACGCTGCAATGTCTCTTCTAAATTTTGTACATCCGGTAGTTTGGTTGCAGGTATGGAAGAAGATGAGGCCCCGTCAGGAGAACAAGCATTTTCCTTTAGAGGGGCAGACCCTATGGTCATGTCGCATTGTGCGGAAGGAAAAGGATCTCCTGGATGAGTATAGATTTTGCCCTCATATTGATATTTTAAGCATCGATGGAGGGTGGATGGGACACTGATGCATTGCGAATCCGGGAGCGTCAGGATCATATTATAGTGGAATTTCCCTTCAACAATGTAAAAGAGTTCGTGAAGCAACTTCTTACCTACTCGAATGGGTAGGACCACAGTTCCTAAAGTAACTGCTAGCTGATCGTTAAATGATCGAAGAGCGAAAGGCGGGGGTGACACTACGTTCTTTGGTAACTTAAGTTGCTCGAATGTGTGCGAGGAGATGACGTTGAGTGCAGCACCACTGTCGATCATAATGCGTTTTAATGTAGTGTTGTCGATTTGGACTGTGATAAAGAGGGGAGCCTCCAAATCCTCGGAAGAAAGGAAGGAATTTCTGAATCTTCAAAAGAAATGGCGGTTGATGGTCTATTCAATCCAACAACCATCTCGAAAGGCTGGGGCTCATCTGAATTCACTGCGATGCGACGCAGATTATCAATCAGAGCCTGGCGATGTTGCGGAGAGGATTGAATGAGGTCAAAAAGAGACATTTTGACCGGAGCCTGGGTGAGTTGTTTCATAACACTCTCCTCAACTGACACGGGAATTTGAGCCCGAGGTGCAGCACGAATAGAGACCCGAGGTCTCGGGGCTAATGAGGAAGGAGGAACTCCTTCGGGGGCTGCAGAAATGACAACCCGTGGTCGAGATGCTGTAGATGAGGATGGATTATCATACTGTTGGGTTCTCGTGGCGATATGAATTGTGTCGATTTGAGAAGGTGGAAGATCATTTGGAGTGGAATCACTAGAAGTAGAGGTCTGAGTAGATCGTTGGGGCTCAGATGGAGCTAAGATGACAGGAGATACTTGTTTCTCCTCCTCCAGCAAAAGATCACTTTCTTCCAAAAGGCTGTTGACAACAGATTGAAGAGCTTTACATCCCTCAGTATCATGACCCGGGGTACGGTGGTAAGCACAAATCAAATCAGAGTTAAACCAAGTAGGTTTAACTCCTTTAGGGTTATAGGGTTTAATCGGAGGAAGAGATATGGATGAAGATTGGATAAGTTGGCGAAGGATTTCGTATAGAACCCGGTAGACAAAGATGAGGACAGAGATGATGAAGGCGCCTCTTTTACTTTAACAGACTGCCGAGGTAAAAGAACCTGCATGTTAGGTTTGACAGTCTTTTTAGGGATCATCTTATTTTTTTGGACATCTGGAGGAGCAGCCTTGGGCACTTGAGATGGAAGTAAGTGAGACATGATTGATTTCGGTGGAGGAGGAGCCCCTAAAATAGATTTTGAAGATGATGGAGATGTGACAAGTGTTGTGGTCTTCAGAGATAAGGGAGGCTGCTTGGTCGAAACTAATGATGATTTAGATGATGTCGATTTAGATGAGGGAGAAGCTTCCAAAGTAGGTATAATCGGAGGAACATAGGGTGCCCTGGTTTTTGGTAATGAAGATGATGATTCTGATAAAAGAGGTGACGTCTTTTTAGTAGGTAAGTCCACTTTTCGAGGTGCTAGTGAAGAATGTGTTGTAGAAGAAGATGATGGTTTTGATAAGTTTGTAGAAGAAGATGCCTTCTCAGCGGACAAATCCAATCTTTTATGAGGCGCAGAGAGAGATTTTTGTGGGAAAGCACCAAGAGTCTTGATGGTTCGAAATATGGGCTTTCCTTTTTCAGGGATGGTGACAACTTCAACCGCATAAGGTGATTGTAACCTTTTCGGGGAAGCAAATGGGGAGGTACTGATGGCGCAACGTTAGATTTCGGTTGTCTCGGTCTAAGTTCAGGAACCGAGCGTATAGGTGTTGGTGCTACTTCTTTAGATTTCCCCTTAATAGGCAAAGTAGCATTTGTGATGGAAGAAGTGAGTGATGAAGAAGCAGTTCCTTGCGAGGAACTACTTCTGGTGCAGTAATTATGGGTGAAACTACTGTAGGAAAGGAAACAGGAAGAGTCAAAATCGAAGATGCTTCCGTCGAAGTCGGCACAACTATAGGTACGTTCACCAAGGGCATAGTCGCAGCAAAAATGGGAGAAACAGAAGTAGATGTATCCGCGGTGGAAACTCGAAGGGATGTAATTTCCTCGAGCATTGAAAGAATGTCTGACGATGAGACAGGTGAGGATGACACTGTCTCGGTATGGATGGAAGATCAGACAAAGAAGCAGAGAGAGGTGAATCCGTATCTAACAATGTTGGAATATTCAAAGATGGGCTATCTGAAGATGGTGGAATCCCAGCGATTAACGAAGCGGAAGGAGGCTCTGATTCGGTCGATGTGTTTGCAGATGGCTTAGTTTTAGAAGAAGATTCTTCAGTAGAGATGAAGCTGATAGTATGAGTGTTTGGTTTTTGAGACTCTGAAGCATCATGGTTCGGGGAATGATTGGGAAAAGGTTGTTTGAAGACATCCAGTGCTTGATTTGGGGGAGCATTTGGGTTATCCAGAATGAGCTCGCCTTTATCGATGAATTTCTGGACAAGATTTTTGAAGGTCTGACATCGTTCGATGTCATGACCTTTGGTTCTATGATAATGACAAAAGTCATTTTCCCTATACCAGAATGGACGTTCTTGGCTTTCATCAATATTCCTAATGGGGGGAAGTTCGATCATGTGGACTTCCAACATTTTTTCCAGGATAGAAGCATATGATTCCCCCAATGAAGTGAAAGATCGAGATGATGAGGTCCCTTTTCGAGAAGATGAGGAGTCTCTTCGTGGTGTTTGATTAGAAGTGGTATCGGCTCGTGATGTTTTTAATACGATAGCATTGGTGGATCCCTGATTCTTGTCTTTAGAAGTGGAAGGATTTGATTTGGTAAACCGAGAAAAATCTGGTTTAGATTTAGAGCGAAGTTTTAACTTCCCTTGTTCAATGGCGCGAGACTCAAGTTTGCGTGCCATCGTAAAGGCTTCTTCAAATGTATGAAAGGTCTGGATCCTTAAAGTGGAAGAAATATGATTAGCACAAGATCGAGTAAACAACTCGATCTGTTGGGATTGAGGAAGGGAGAAAGACAATTGGTTTATTATCCCTCTCCAATGAGTGACAAAGTCTGCAATAGACTCATCATCGAATTGATGAATGTTATAAAGATCTGTAATCGAGATCTTATGCGCGATATTTATTGAAAAGTTTTCAACAAACATCTGGGCCAATTGAGAGAAAGAAAACAAGGAATGTTGAGGAATGTTATTGTACCAGTCTAAAGCAGGACCTGCTAGACATAGGAAAAGTACGGAGCATAAGCTCCACGATCTGAGACTATGAGGTAGCAAGCATGTTTGAATGCTCGCAAATCTTTGTTGAGGTCCTCCCATATGAAATTTTGAAAATTTAGGAAGTTCCCATTGGGGAGGATAAGGCTTAAAAGCCAGCGAGGGTGAATGGGTTCATTACATACTTCTTGAAAAGAGTATGAAGGGCGAGCCCCTTTGGTGGAGGCTTCCAAGTCTGTGATTTTCTTGAAAAGAATTTGAACCACGTCAGATTGAGGAGGAGGCACACTGGCATGTCCTACATAAGAAGCAAATGGTGGATGTTGTTGAGGTGTCAATGGGGGATTCATCTGTTGATTGATAGGATGATAAGAGGAGTAACCAGGCGTTCTGGGTGACGCCTGGTGGGGTATTTGTTGTGAAGGAGCCTGTGTATAGGCAGGTTGTGAGATAATAAGTGGTTGAGAAAATGAAGGTTGGATGACGGACGGAGCCTGTGATTGGTGGACTCCTATGCTTGTTGACTGAATCGGAACAGATTGAGTAACATGGGTGCCGATTTGATTGGACATATTGGGGAACAAGACCTGAAAGAGGCTTTCTACTGCCGGATTAGTTATTAAGGGCACCGATGCTAGAGGATGGGCGAAGGTCACTGTTGCTGGAACATTGGAAGAAAGACCCCTTTGGAGGACGAAGCGAAACCAAGGAACCAACTGACTAGTCGAAGGGGTTGACTCATAAAGGGTGCGACCACAGGACACGATGGAGGGCATAGATGAATTAACAGCAATATGCGGGTGCACAGACGCACTCATTATAGCCAGAGCAGAGGACCTCTCAGAAGTAGGTTGTGGAATAGTCGAGGTAACTGCGGTGTTAGGAATAGGTAAGACTATTTGAGAACTAGTCGATATGGTCGGTGGAAGAGAAAAAGGAGGCACAGGTGCGCCACCCTTCTCCATGGCTCGAGGCGAGAAAGATGATGCTAACTGTTCTACAAAAGCCTGGGATGGTTCACGAGAATAATCGTACACTTGCTGGATTGGTGGTCCCTGATCAGATATTTGAATAGACTTGTGTACTAGGTAGTCCATGAGGGCTACCGGATTGCGATCGAGGAGCGCCTGAAATTCAGGATCCCCGCGAGGAACATACTCTGAGTCAGAAGCAGATGATATTTCTGAAGGACTAGGGGAAGCTGGACGTGATGGGGTTGCTTTGGCCTGATAGAAAGGATTATATGACCAGGATGGGAACAACTAACAGCGGTCCCGAGGAAGACTTGGGGGGTGCCGAAACATCCACACTAGTGGTGATCTCGGAGGAAGAAGGGGCTAATTGAGCCATTCTTCTAGATTGTAACCGAGTGATGACCGTCATAAACAAGCAGAAAAGAAGATTGACCTAACTAATGCACAGACAATTCAAGCAGCGTAGGTGATTATCTCTTTTAAGTTTTTATGCTTTTAAGAAAGAAAATATTAGGGAGGGCCTTTTAGAACAGGAACTACTCAGATAGCCAAACTAAGGATGGTTTGAGGGGTGTTTTGGTGAGGAGTCCCGAAGGCACTTGATAAAAGACCGATCGTGGCTTGATATAGGGGCCTACCCCGCACTTCACACACCATTGCGATAAGGGAGTCGGTGCTTTGCCAATATATACGAAACTTAGTGAATTTATAGCGCGGCCCGAGTACCGCGTAGGCTCTTCCTCTTGGATGTCACTTCCAAGTAGGCGAGGCCAGGGAAAGAATTTTTGTTTAAATGCTTTATACCTAGTGATTTTGGCTTTGTGTGCAAGGGTGAAAAATAAAAATCAAATAGTGTCACTACCGATTTTGATCAATTTTCCAGCCTAATTAAAACTAGATGAAAAACATACAGCAGAAATGACAAAGAAAGAGTTCTTTTTTTTTTTTAAGCACTTAAAAATGAAGTGTTTGATTTCGATGAAGACAAGTCAAACAGATTCTTTCCCAAATGCGATTAAATTCTTTTTAAGTACCAACAATTGAAATGTTCGGATGTGATAGACAACAAACAAAGAATTTTTTTTTTTTTTTTTTTTTTTTTTTTAGTTCCTAAAAAGGAGAAAACACCGTAAAAGAGAAATACCTGTAGATTTAGCTCTCCAAGGTGTGTGGACTTCAAAAAGCGTTGTTGAGCTCTCCCCCTCGAACAATCCCACGAACAAGCAAAGTGCTCCGCAAGAAAAGGTTAAAACAAAATCCAGAAAGATATATCCAGATAATGGTGAAACGAAAATTTCTATTTTAAGGAACTAGAAAAATTTCAAGGAAATAACAATTTCGCATAAAGAGATGGATCAAACATGCAAACTTGAAATCAAAATGAAATATTTACTAATTTTATAAATAGAAATTGGAATTGAAATTTGTAAGAAAAGAAAGGACCTAACTTTGCAAATTCAGAAATGAAAGAAACAAGACTGAAACGATGAAAGGAAATGCTCAAGCAGAACTGATAAAAATCAGTGAAGAAAAAGAACAAAGCTCAAAACTAGAAAAGAGATGAACTTACCAATAAGGGACTTTGGTTGGGTCCCACCGGGTGTGCCAGAATGTAGATCAAGAATTTCACGCTTGTTACCTGTCCAAGTTAATGCACCAAACTAAACACAAAAACCCTGAAAAACTCCAATGAAATCGATACCTGATGGACAAGATCCGAAGATGTAGACGGATAAGGAAGCCGATGTAGATAAGACGGGCGCACACGAGCAATTCTGCACAGTAGATCCAAGTAACCTGCGAGACACCGATGCTTGACAGAAAAAGACCACGTTAAAAGATATTTAGGTGGACTGCCCGAGAAGCGGGTCCGGGAAGCGATAAGCTCCCTCGGCGGATGTCAGTCCACGTTTTCAATTAAGTAAAGAAGTATACATGATAAAAGATGTACGTACAAGACTAGATTTTCTGATCAAAGTAATAAACAGAATCTAAACAGCAGGCAGAAAGCAACAGAAAACAGGGAACTGTGAAAACAAAGCTGGATTTGTGTTACCTGTGTCTTTTTACCTGTCTGCAGGAGAGATCGGCGTCGATTATGTAGAATCGGCGTCGACTTTTATTCAAAATCGGCGTCGGCCCGATGTAAATCGGCGTCGACTGATATAGATCGGCGTCGATCTGAGACAAAGTGCGAGAAGATTTGGAAATCGGAAAGCGAAGGCCAGATCGTCAACGTCTGCTGGATCTGCGGAAGCCGGAGAGATCTTGCAAGGCTCCTCACTGTCTTGGATGCGGAGCAGAGTCACCAGAAAATCAATGGAGACGTGCGATGTTGATGTGATAAGAGCAGAGTAACGGTGCTCCTCTCAGGGATTGATTTGGACAAGATCCGCTCTCATTCGATAGATAATGTTCACACTTGATGCTAAAAGATCTCTCGTTCTCTCTCTTACAATCTGTGTCTCTGTGTCACGATCTGTCTCTCTCTCTGTTTTTTTCGTCCTCCCAGAACTGAGTTCTGGGCTTCTATTTATAATCGGCGCCGCTCCAAAAAATCGGCGTCGACCGAGTACCGGTCGGCGCCGATCACGGAACAGACTCCCGAGACGGCCAAAATGAGCGATTTCTGGAAAGATAAGAGTGATCCCTCCACCTCAAATACGGGAAATATCCCACTTTGGGAGGAGGAGAAATAGGGGGATATATGGATAGGATAGATATGGGGTAGATAAGTGGTTAGGATACATGTGAAAAGGTGTAATTAAATAGTTAATATTTAATTACTCACGGGTAAAACATAATGGGGTGAATTAAACTTAGGATAGGTGTTTAAATCACAAATTGAATAATACCCCAAGGGGATAGTGGTGATATTCCTTAAGCCTTACTTCATATGTATCCTGATTATCTTTAAAGTATCTTGCTTCGTGCGCAATCTCCGCCAAAATCTCCTCTCGACCAAGTTTTCCCTCCTTCGTGGCATGCACACATGCCAACTCTACTTCCTCCTCAATAGTATATGCTTTGAGGATGGGTTCAAGGTATTGACAATGGTCAAAGGCCCATCCTACCTTCTTCAATGCATCTTTCATTGTTTGGCACATGGATTCATACTCTCAATTTTTTGCGCTATGAAATTTTTATTCTTTTCCTTTTCGCCTTCCATGTCTTCTTTTGTCATTCCTTGCACACTCAGCTTCTCTGTAAAAGCATATGAACCAAATATTGAAAATAGTGTAGTTCCAAGGGATACATATCCATATCTCTTTATTCAAATTTTGGGTGTGATGTTGTGATCACATCTCGCTATATGGACTATCATGTCTAGGACAATCTTGGTGTGATTTTCCTACCTTCTCAATTGCCTCGAATAAGTATTGACTCTTCTACCATCTTGTTCACCGTGCATTGTTGGCTTGCTCATTGGTAAGCTCTTTTAGCCTTACCATCAAAAGTTTCTTATGTGCCTTCTTTAGCTTGCATGTGTACCAAATGAATCGTCAATTATCTCAAATTCAAGCTTGCCCATATGCGTATGCATGCTCCATGATAGTATTTTCCTCGTGTGTATGGATGCACCCTCTGCATTTATAACTTCTCATCCATACGATTTCTCCATGGTAACAAAATCGAGAGAACTACACATGCAACACCTTAGATTGATCATCAATGTAGCTCACTTAAGGTGTTTGCACAACCTCATCCTTCTTCCTTTTTCTTCCAAAGCACCATCCCGTAGGTATGTGTTTCTCATCTCAAGTGCGCTCATTGGTTCCGCCTCGACACTTCATCCCTTGTCAATGTCCTAGATCATTTTCCCTCCTATTCACCCTGGGATGCTCGGCATGTTCTTCATGTACCTCATGCATCTCTATGTCATGCGCAACACTTTCCCCTCTGTGCCCTTCTTCCTCTAAATCATAAACTAGGGCCTCCTCGCTCTTCTACTTCTTTCTCTCATAGGATCTCCTCTACTACCTCTTCTTCATCAAAGTTGCCCTTTTGCACCCAGCCTCCTCTCTTCTTCTTCATCTCTGGTGTTTTCTTGGGTGGAGTGACGTTGGGTGTCTTCTTCTCCTACTCGATGTTCACACAAGTGTTCTCTTAAACTTCCTCTTAAATCTTTGATCTAGTGCGACATTGTCTTCTCTCGCCTCTTCTCCTCCTCCCCCTCATCCTTAGTCTCTTATTCCTCCTTATACTTTAAAGGAGTGACCTCGTGCAATTGCTTCATCCCAACCATTTGTTTTGCTTTAGGTGGTTCTAGGATCTTCATCTCATCCTTGATGTATTTTCCATTGACCAACTTAGGTTTCAAGTAGATGTATACATTTTCGCTTCTTCATTCCCAATAGCCAAGTTCATAGAGATGATATTAATGTCATCTGATATAATAACCTCAATATATGTTGCCTTCTGGGTTACACATGCATTTTTGCAGTGTATGGTATTCACATACTACCTTATTAGTATCAAATATTATTTTTGCTTGTCCGAGAACTCCGTCCACCGATGCCTAAAAATAGTGCATTGTGAAAGCATAAGGCAATTTACACCAAGGGCTCTTCTTACCATTCTTCATATAGAACCTTCCCGATGCGAAGTGTTGGTACACTCAGAAATTTTTCTTTCCCATCTAAGACCAAGGGAAAGTTACTAGGAATGCACCACTCATGCTCGAATGCGTCATGCATTCGCCTATACCACATATCTTCCCTTAGCTTATAGATGTTAGTAATTCCATCACAGGTGTACTCTATGAATATATTTGCAAGGGACTTGTTCTCAGGTGGGTATTTCCACATTTTATCATTTGGGTCATCTGGTACTCTGATTTTTGAAAAAGATAATAGTCGGGAGGATCACTCCCAAGTAATCTTGTCACCCACACGCGCTTCCTCAATAATCCCTTATGTAATAAAGGCATCAATGTTTTAAACCATTCCCTCACCATCTTTTTTTTTCGCAATATGAAGCCACCTCTTATTGACTTGGTTCCACCTCTCCTATGCACTAAACTTGTTATCCATTTACACGGAAATCCTCAAGACTAGGTCAGAAACTTGACTATTTCCATCGTGCACCACCCCCTTTGATATTTTAGCTCCACATAAGTGGTCTCTACTCCCACTTTGTTATCTAAATTTTCTCTATTTCAATGTCTATGTTATGCAACCCTTTGATTCTTCCAATCATCATCGCGGTGATGCGCACCGTTTCTACCTACAAAGTAAAAGAATTCCTCATGGACCCACGACATCAGCCATTGATAGAGGTATTATGGTTTACCAACATAGGGAAACTCATAAATTTGAAACACTCATGCGCCCTCTAAATTTTGGTGTCCTTTATCATCATAAATTGGCTTTTCATCGGCAATCCTTTAGTTTTCTCTTCTCGCACTAACTCATTCTTTATCTGGCACTCGTTTGCATCGGAGCGATGATTATAGTCACTCACTTTGCATTTTTGATATGGGACTCCTAGATGTGTCCCATTATAACCCCCCAAAATATTGCATCTATGAAAAATAACTTTGTTGGTGTTTCTTCACCTCAACCTCGAGTTCTTTCTTCTTTCATTTTCCCTTTGTTGCCATCATGGATGCTCATTTAGGTGCCATTACTTCTTTGTTTTACTTCTTGACCTAAATCTTTGTGTGCCCTAGGTGTTTTAACAACCTTTTTCTTAACAAAACGTGTAACCCACTATGTTTGTTCACCTTCCTTTCTCCCAAACACTTATCACGATCAATCAACTTCGTGCCCTTCTCAAACTCGGTGTCCTAGCTTGAATTCATGCTTCTGCAAACCCTAGTTCACAACCCCTTCTCACAAATCCAAACTTCCACGCCTTTAAGCTTCAAACTTCCATATGAAGGAGCTCCACAAACATGACATGTGTTCTCTCAATCCAGGTTGTCCAATTTTTCACACTTCATCACAAATAATTTACACAAAATTACATAGCTTCGCACCCTCAATGCTCGAATTCTTCACAAGGCAAGGTAAAGAATGAACCCTCTTCAACCCCCTTTTTATAAGTTTCCAAATTTTCATCACATTAATTTCTCGTCACCTACCACCATACTTCAACTTTAACTATGTTTTTACTTTTTCTATGTTTTTCTCTGCTTTCTTCCATGCCTTTGCAATCGTAACCTTCTAGTGCGCTTACTACTTCTAGACACGTAAATCCTTACGCATGTTTCCTTATGTCATAACACATCTTCTTTTGCACCTTATACCAAGTATTTCATCATGTTACTTCCTACCTCATGTTACATTGCATGGCCTCTTTCTCGCATGGTCTTTGATCCGAGAATTTTTTATGAGCACCATCACTCTCAACACTGTGACAATTCTTTCCTTTACTTACACACACCTTTTCAATGTTACATGTACATTTACTTTAATGTTCTCGTGTACTTACACCTGGTTCACCCCACACTAAAATTATGTGCGGTCCTTTGTGCATGAACTCAATAGATAGTAATCAACTTCTTCATGCGCAAGCAAGACTATTATAACAAAATAAGGAAAAAAGCAATTGAAATGTAAGAACAAAATAAGAAAGGGAAACCTAATCTAAGTGGCAATACTTCCTTATTATAAACACCAAGAAGTTTATTTATAGTAGGGCTTTAGCCTACTCCCATTGAAGTAACCGAGAAACATGGTGCCATCCAACCTGTAATTGACATGTGCCTAATTCAAGTATCTTGGTTACTACAAAAGGTCCCAACCAATGTACCTTTAGCTTCCCCGGGTGATGTGCAAATTTGGAGTCCTAGAGAAGGACCATATTGCCAACTTTAAATGTCTTACGATTGATGTTCCTATCATGTCGTATTTTGTATTTCCTTCTTATTCTTCTAGATCCAATGTGTAATGGTGTGTCGCTCATATAATTATATTAGTTTCTCAATGTGATCTTCCACAACCTATTCATATGATAATCCACATGTTCGTGTAATACATACAGGAAAGATAACAAGAATTTAAATCTGCAATGGTAAGATCTACGCCTCTATGCCAAACACCAATTGGAAGGGTGTGGCCTTATTCAACCTTTTTTACGTGGTCCTGTAAGCCTAAAGTACAGCTGAAACTTTATCATCTCATTCCTTTCTTCCAACATCACGTATTTCTTTAAGATTTTGTCCCAAGATCTTGTTGAAAGCATATACAGATTCCATTAGCTTGAGGGTGATAAGGGGTAGTTTTATGGTGTGCCACCATAAACTCTACCAACAGAATTCTAATTGTCTCATTCAAGAAATGAGTTCCTCTATCACTAGTCAAGCTTAATGGAAATCTATACCTACTAATGATATTTTCCCATATGAACCTTGTTGTTGTGGTTGTAGTACAATCCTTTGTAGGCACCGCCTCTACCTACCTTGTCAGATAATATGTACATGTAATAATATAACGCACTCCAGTCCTACGCACAGGTGGTGCAATATGTTCTACAAATTCAATAGCCACTTTTCAAAATGTTTCACGCTTGATATTTACCTCAAAAGGATTTCATCTCTATGTCCTAGATTTCCAAGGTGCTTAACAATGATCACGTGCTTCACATATGCCTTGGTATCTTTGTATAATTTCTCCCAACAAAGGCCAAGCATAAGGATCTTGTGCACATTTGCATCGGATGCATAATGTCCACTTGCAATAACTCCATGGGCCTCTTTCATAATGGCTTTTCACTCATGCTCCAAGACACACCAGCAAGACCTCATCTCTGCCCATTTTTACAAGTATCCTCCAATGAGTTGATAAGGCACAATGCGAATAACAAGCTATTTCTTCTCAAGTGTCTTCATTCCTCTCGGCACTAGTCCGGTGCATGAAAAATGACAATGTCCTCCAAATCTTCTACGTACGCATGCGGTTCAACCAAAAAATTGTGCATCATGCATTGTATTCTCAATACTTTTTGCATACTCGCTTATAATTGATCCTTGATAAATGATCGGCCCCTGAATTGCTCTTTCCTGTCTTGACAACAACTATGAAATAAAACTCCTGAAAGATAAGTATCCACCTACATATGCGCCCTTGTAAAATAGGATTTTTGACTAAATAATTCAATGTCATATGATTTGTATAGAAAATAATGGTGTATCAAACAAGTACTACCTAAACTTATGAAACACAAATCATATACAATGCCTCACACTTCTTTTTTGTATAATTCTGCTCCACGGAGTCAACTTCCTACTTGTAAAGCAAATGGGATGATCCACATTTCCTTCTCTAGGTTGTGCCAAGACTACACCAATCGCCATGCTAGAGGCATTCACATGTACATGAAGCGGTTTGTCCCATAAAGGAAAGCGCAAAATTGGTGCAGTAGTAAGCTTTTCGTTCAATGTTTCAAATTCTTGTTATTGTGCATCACCCCAATGAAACTTTCCTTTAGCCTTGAGTAATTGTTCCAAGGGCACAAAAATATTTGCATATCCCTTAATAATTTTTGTTGTAGTAGCCAATATGCCCCAAAAAAATTACACACTTCACTCTTATTGGTAGGCTCTTCTAATCCCAAAATCACAACTATCTTGGTTGGGTCTACTAATAATCCTTCCTTGCAAATGATGTGCCCAAGAAAATTTCCAAAAGGTGTAGCAAAATGCACTTCTTGATGTTAAGAGAGATGTTCAATTGCCTACAGCTCTCAAACATAAGCCTCAGATTATCACAATGATATTTAACAAATCCATAGACAATCCAATCATCCAAATACACTGTAAAAATTGTGAATAAATTCATGAAATCTTGTACCATAATGAGCAAGAATACCGCTAGCACATTCTTAAATCCAAATGGCATAATTGTAGCATATAAAACTTCCCACTCAAAGGTGGTGAAATTGGTTTTTTCCTAGTGTTCGGAGGAATGTGCACTGATGATATCTTAAGAACCCATCCATGAAAGAGTAAATATCGCACCTACCCTGTAACTCCTTCTAGGATTTCCTCAATGAAAGGTGTAAAAAGGATTTATAACACATGAAGCATTCATTTCTCTCATAATCCATACAAATCTTGATCCACCCATCTTTCTTGATACTAATAACCATAGGGCTAACCCACTCAGACTCTTCAATTGGCTCAATAATTCTAGACTTGAGCATCTTATCAATTTCCTCCTTCACATTTATGCACTGCAAATTAGGGTCCATCCTATAAATCCTCTTCCTAACAGGTCACACACATTCTTTCATCTTAATCTTCATCTCCCCCAAAGAAGGATGCACACCCTTCAATTCATGATAACCTCTTGAAAGAGATCCTGAATTCATGCGCAAGATCTCAATGATCTTGGTTGCTTCTTGTTTTGACCAGTAGTCTCCAATTATGGCCTCCTTAGGCACATCCTTTTTGTCAATGTTAACCTTATTTGTTTTCATGGGATCATGGTATGCGTGCACATTTTCATCCATGAAGTCCATGACCTCGCACACACCCTTTGTGTGGCTAACATCAAGTTTTCCACTTCTTCACCATCAATCATGTATACTAGCTTTCATTTTTCTTTTTCCTTCTAGGTGCGTCCCAGCTGCATTTCCTTTGTCTTCAATATGTCTTCACACGCCTCAAGGTTAGGCTCTCCAAGTAATTCAAGAAAAATCTCTTATGCTTTTGTGTTATCCCCAACGTGATGTGATTTATAATCTATAAAGATTCATGTACATGTGGTTTATTAGAAAAATGATTGAAAGTTTGAGCAATACACCTCGTAGTCATCTCAAGCCGATTGTTTCTCCTTTTTAATTTTGTATGGAAATACCATGCACGTGCGTGCATCTACATAGTGTGGAGTAGAATTTATGTACCCAAAGTGATGGTGGTAAACCATCATGGCCTTACACCCATAATCTCTCATAATTATGGATGTGTACCAAAGTAGGAGTATTCCCATGATATTCACATATGTGTGTAGGTACATTTCTCTCGAGTAAACCTTGTGGAAAAGGTGATTCTTACTTCTCACCATTCCAACAAGGTTATCTCTATGTGTTTCCCACTAGCGTGTTATTGTCCCACGTAAGGTATAGACCAACATGTTTCTTTTATCCCCTTCATTTTGCCACTTTGAATCTCCATAAGACGCAACAATGTATCTATATTCCCTTCACCAAAGGTATCGTAGTACCTAAGTTGAGCCTAACCTAACCTCTCACCATGTGTGGCATGATCATCCTAGTGATTCATCCCTTAACTTTGCACCAAACCATCTTATACATGTCATGAGCCTAGTTATCACAAGCAACACTAGTAGTGTCATTTATAGACTACGTGTCTTCCCACTGAAGTATGCCTTCCTTTGAGGGTTCCACATTTTCTATATCGTGCATCATTTATACATAGATCCTATTAAGCTCTTATTCACTTAAGGGATCAACATAAGGTTCTACCTTCACATCATTCAGAGGTATGATCATGCACTCATATTTGTTCTCAAAACTGATGTATCTCTTGTTAAAGCATAGATCATCATTGTTCACATAAAACCATGGTCACCCAAGTAATGTTGGAAATTTATCTACTTTAGCAAGCTCTAATACCTCAAAGTCTCTAGTAAACTTGGCTCCTTAATAATTAATGGAAGCATCCTTCAAGCACCCTAATAGGCATAGCCCTAGTTTTTTTCTCCAAATACAACACTTTAGAAGATGGTTGTAATGTTGGTCTCCCATCTAATTCGATGCATCCAAAGTTAGCACATTGACCTCAGGATCTGTGTCAATCAAGATATTACTTACCAACCAACCATCAATCATTGCATCAAGTGTGATCTCCTTATCAAATTCATGATTATGTGGAGGCAAGTTTGCATGTATTATCTAATGCTCGTGCTTAACCCCAGTGCGCAACACCTTTTCTCACAACCATTCCCCCAACAGTGGGATGATATTCTCCTATCAAAACATCTTGCAGACATCCTTTATATCATCCACATCTTTCTGTAGGAGCTCAACATTATTCGCGTGCTCTCTCACTCGTGCCTATTCTTTCAAGCATTATATCTCACCTTGCTCTCTCGATCGCTCCCATAGTTTCTCGATAGACCTCCTTCTGATGTGCACCATTTGGATACTTAACATGTATAATATCGTGTTTCTGGATGAGAGGCTTAGAGGCTTCGAGAGGCTCGCCATGCGTGTAGTCAATCAAAGGGCTGTAAACTTTGATCAAGCATTTTCGTTAGGCATCCACTGATCAACATTCACTTGTTGTACCTTGATCATCCACATGCCTTTGTCCTTCTTCTTGGCCTTACACATGTGCTGATACAAGTGCAGAAAATATTCTAACTTATGATGTTTCCCACACCATGTGTAGACTATATTATACAGACACTCACATTGGTAATGATCGGGGGACCCATAAGTGTAACAAATTCCTCACGCGAACCTACCTCTACCACCACCATGATCTCAACCTAGATATCCTCCTCGGAAACCTCCATTTCTATTATCCCTATTGTTTCACCCTTCATTATTTTATCCTTCCTACTCCTTTGATCTACTTGCCACACTAGTCTGGCACAATCTTGTTTCAATGGCTTCATGGATATGGTTAATCAGTCTGTAATTAGCTATATCGTGGGTATGGGCATCGCAAATCTTACAATACATGGACGCGCTTCATCATCAATCGTGTGGTGCAAGAGTGGGAAATTCTACACATCATGATTTTTATGATAGAACTCTCACAAGGTTGTAAATTTGTGTACATTTCGGTGTAGGAAACTATCTTTAGTGTGTCCCTCCACATCGTAATTTGTACACCATAACCCACTTTTAGTCTCATGTGAGGAGGTGGCAGAGAGCTTCTCCAACTACTTTGCCATCACTACTATTTACGCCTACAAAATCGGCTCACTCCAAAGATTCAGGACTCCCAACCACCTCAGTGCACAAAGTTGCTTTCTTCCAAGGACTCACGTGGGTCCGCATATGTCTTATGAGATAAATCTCTTGAAATGGAGTCAACAATCCTCTAACAAACCACTGCACATTCTAACTCGGATGAATATCATAATACAATTTGGATAACAATGTCTTAAAACTTGCGTCATGCTCTCGTAACACTTTCTCGATAAACCTTACTTGATATATTTAAGTGTGTTAATGCTTTCTTGCTCAAACTCGAATTTGCAACTTAGTCAAAAAAATTCCGTGCAAAGGGAATCATAATCCATTGTGGTCTCTAGTAGGGGTCATACTTTATGTACCAACTATACGTGCATCCTTGGAGTGTAGTGGAAAATTGACTTGCCTTTCTATACGAGCAATAATCCCTTTCGTGTGCCATAGTAATTCACACTTATGCATGTGTTATGTTACATCTTCCACACCTCTATACTTTGGTAAGTGGAGAGACATCTCAAAATAGACATGAGGTGTATGTTGTGGTTGGCTTGAGGTGGTGGTTGTTGAGGTTTATGTGGCGGTGGTTGTGGGCCCTATCCACCGATCTCGGAACCAGAACCTTCCACCAGGGGTTTCCTCCATGCGGTGGTGACCTAATCCTCCCAGCCCTTCACACCCCCGCCGCAGTGTGGCCTAGTTGATGAGATTCCTTGTGTCCCAATTGTCATACTAAAATGTACACCCACCGTCTCACGTAGTCGCAGCTCCTACGTAAGTGATTCCAAATGGTCTTCACGCCGATACTTTGCCCATTGACACTCTTGGAAATAATCCTGCAAGAGTACTCCTAAAATTGGCACATGTTGTCCTATCATGGGCTCGTTACTATTATGATGCACTTCTTAATTCAACACAAAATGATATCTACATGTATCTTCCTGATTACCTTCACTACTTTTCCTTCAACTACCTTTGGATCTAGAACACCTAGCGCAAGGGCTAGGTAGCCAGTGAGTCGATGCACGCCATGCCTGCGAGTTCTCATTCTCTCCTTTGATGCGCTCTTATCTGAAGCTGGTGGGGACTCCCTACTATGCTTTCCCAAGGTCGGGAGAACTTGATGTTGCGGCTCCTCATCTTCCATGAGATATTGAAAATCTTCATGAGCCATCATTCTTCTTGACTATAGTGTTTCCTCAATTTCCCTCTCTCATGCTTCATTATACTTGAGCCATACTTTCTTCTCTTTGTCTATCTTCTTTGAGGCCTCCATCCTCTTCCACACTTGCTCTTACCCTGCGCGCATGGTGGGGATTCAGCTAGCCATATGAAATCTCTCCAAATCCAATTCAACCATCAAGATCTTGATCGCTAAAGGGATAACACAAGAGATAGGATCCTTTTGGGCTCATGTAAAAACTTAAACTCATCTTTCTCCGAGAACGAATACGTAGAAATAGTGTATTCCAATGTATAATTACACAACACACCAGCCCACCAATGATCTACATCTCTAGTCCACTCCTCATTTGCATCAAAGAGAGTCTAGTAATCTTCTTGCATCCAAATCCTTGGCCTAGGACCCCAAGATTTGTTTGATGCGTATCTTACCACCACTAGTATAATTCTACTGGAAAGAAGCTAAAGAAAGTCTCATACAACTCATGATAAAGATTATCTTCCACCCACTTCCATGCATTAAAATCATGTCCAATGTTATACCTCTGTGCAAACTTATCGTGAACGTCTTCTACCAAATTTTAATGCTTTCCAAATATAATCAATATGTCATCTACATGCAACATCCTTCCAAGTCCTGACAATGGAACCAAAATGTAGTCTTGTATTTCCACTTAAGCGTTATGTGTGTTGACACATCATTATAAGAGATATGAATGCTCACCCGGCGTGTGTAGCTACCAGCTCCCTCCTTTGTGTTTTCTTGTCAAGAAGTCAACATGCATATCCATAATGATATTTTTTTGATGAAAAAGATCTTATATTATACCAAATGGAACATGATACAATATTTCTCCAAAAAAAATTGGGTGGTATGAGAGCACGCCCCAAAGCCACAAGCACACTAGGCCATGCCTAGGAAAACATCAAAAGAACAAAGAAACGGAGAGGAAGCCTAACTACCAAGCTACCCGAGGCACATGCCCGAACAAGGGGAAGAGAAAAGGCACCCGACGTCAAAGCAGAATGAGAAACATGAGGCTCAAAGCGCCCCTTCTTCTCCTTAGATCTCGTGACAATAGTCCAAGTCGCCGGTTGGGAAGCCAATTCAAGTGGAGGATCTAGGCAAGGGCTATCCTGATTGGGGTCGAATCAGACGACTCGGATACATGTGACCGCTTAGCACAACTGCCAACAGGGAGAATCTCAACATTCATGGCTTCTTAATTTTTGGTTGAGAACATTCTTTGACTTTTGGCGTTGAAAATGGTTGTCAACCTTTAGGCCGCGAAGAAATCCCTTTGTTCTTCTTTATTTATTTTGATTGAGTGACAGTGGGCAAACCTCTTGAAGGTTCCTAGTTTGATGGCATAACCGGCATCAAAAGGTCGTGTTCTCATAGTCTAGAATTTGAATCCACTTGAAGCCATCATGGTTTAACTCCAACTTATTTAGAAGACCTTTGTTGAAATCCACCTCAATGCATATACGAGCATAAGTGAACAGCCCTTGTTTAGACCACTCATCATCCATCTTGATGA
This sequence comes from Taxus wallichiana var. yunnanensis, assembly GCA_018340775.1. NCBI lineage: Eukaryota > Viridiplantae > Streptophyta > Pinopsida > Cupressales > Taxaceae > Taxus > Taxus wallichiana. The sequence continues at coordinate 418,265,452 of CM031237.1, forward strand.
ATCGACCAAGAGAATCACCAATAGCAGCACAAACCGCAGGGTGCCAAATGGGAGAGGAAGATTGGGGAGATGAACCCAAACCAACATTTTTGAGACTACCATAGTAGAAGGATCAAAATCTAGAAACCATGGAGTAAAAAAAGGCCAGCCCTACCCCAAAACCAGGGACCCTCATTAAGAGTCTGTTGATAATCTGTAGGAGAGGAGAAACGAACAATGAAAAAACCCTTTGCACATAGCTGGATCTCATAGTCACGGACCAAGTAGAGTAGATCCATTGATGAAAATCTTCAATCTGAGGCCAAAAGCCATTAAATCTACAAATAATGGCATAATCTTTAAGGAAGAAATTGAATCAGTTACCTCCAAAAATGAAAGTGCAACTACAGGAGTGGCCATTGCTTTTTCCACAATATATGGCACATCATGAGCCCCAGTAAAACCTTATTTCTATGTTCTTGTAGAGGCCACCAAGAAAGTTTTCTCGAGGAAGGGGATCCATTGAAGGGCCACAGGGGAAAGTAGAAATAGAGGTAGGTCAGTAGATGGCTATAGACATGAGCCAGTGAAGCCTGCGAACCCACCTAAAACCCTAGTATAGTCCTTCATCCACTTCCAATGGTGCTTCCTTTTCGAGAGTTTCTTTTACAATTGTGTTTGTATGGTTTTTTATTCTACAAATTCCATAATGATATTTAACCAAGTAATCATTCAAGTATAAAACCATTACATACATATCATCTTGGAAACACATATAATAAGGAAATATAACAATTTAAACAATAATTAAGATCAATTGAATTGTTAGATCACCATACTCAGACATATCCACAATCATAATCCATCCATAATAATCCATTATACCAAAAGCATTACATGATGGAAACCGAATACATGGTAATCATTGAATCGAGCGATGGACCAAACACACGATGAAACCTTAGATCTATAACAAAATAGCATAACTTTGCATGGAGCATAAAGATGTACTACTCAAGAGGTATCTGAACAATGCCCTTCATCATATTTATATAGGGGTGGGGACTTGCCCTTCATCGCCCATGCACTCTCCTAAAAATAGGCGTGCTCACAAAAATAGATTGCATGCTTTCTTTCCTAAAAATAGTCATGTGTAAACAAACTTGCATGCTTTTACAACTCCTGCTAATAATAGATTAATCCTATAAATAAGACTAGCTTTAATCTTATTATTAGCTTCCTCCATGTGTGATCTGCATGAGCTTTTTCCGCTTGCGTGATCGACACTCCAAGTCTATTTTTAGCCCATCCTCAAAAAAAATTGGCTAAGTCTTTAATTATTTCCCATACGTGTGTAGTCTCACACACTACTATGTCCAACATCCGAGTGTGCCCTCCCGTGTGTTATCCCTTTGCCTCTTTACATGCGTGTTCTTGTGCATAAGCCTCCATATGTGGTATTCAATTCATTTCTCCGACCAACAAGTCTTTATGAGCTATAAGGTTTGCATGTTTGTAGGGCTACAAGAGCACTTAAGAAGGCTTAAGAAGTGAAAGATTTGAGATAGAGTTTTGAATATTCTTGAAGATGTTAATCATGCTTATTTTTTATTCTAAGTAGGTTGAAGGTGATTATAGGCTTTGGGACAAGTTTGATAAGAAATTGGGTATTTTTAAGGTTTTGAAGTTCTTGGGTTCTTAAAAAAATTGGCCTGTTGGATGAGTTGCTTTTATAACTAACAAAGTTGTATTTTGAAGGGATTGACATTCTTATTGTCATCATTAATGTGTTTTAACATGATTCCACTAGTTTTTATGCTTGATGTGTATTCATTGTTTTTAATCCTACTATATTACTAGTGTATATTCCACCTATTTTATCTCCATGCTCCAAGACGATCTCTTGATCCCTCAAATGGAAGTATTCACATTTTTTCCCGAGAATTACACATTGTACCCCCAATTGGTCCCACCATGATACACTTTGCACATACATTGAGATTCGACATAGATTTTGAGATTTGGAGTTCACTAAGAAATCTTTGTAGCTTTCAATGTAATCTATTTTTCCTATTATTTTGGGAATTTTGTAAGAACCGTAGTAACAAAGTTCTAGTTTGCATAAACCACACCACTATGGTTTTGGTCTATGAGAGAAATTTCCTAGTTTTAAATATAGCTTACAAACCTTATTCTACCTCCAAGATCATGTTGACATCAACCTACCACACACAAATATCTACAACTAAATTCTCATAATAACACTGCACATACAGATATTACTCTCAAAAATAGAGATTTCATACAAACTATCATGAATGAAATGGGAGAGGGAGGCATTATATATATATATATATATATATATATATATATATATAAAACCCTTAAGGCCTCATACAGATTGTAGTTATCCTACCTTAATAAATAAGGTGATAAACCTACCTTAATATATAAGTGGTTAGCCTACTACCCACATTGTCAAATAATGCATGTGGTATGAACATGTAACATGAAATTTCTAAAAAGTAAGTTACACATTCCAAATTAAGATTTTGCTTTTAAAAAATAAATATTCAAAACCTAGAGAAATTAATTAACCACCTAAGAAAACTTAAAGTGTAATTAGGAAATCACACCAACACCCCCATTAAGTGTAAATTAGGAGGGTTAAAAAAACATGAGGCTCGACCTTTGATATGGATCCCAACAACAAAGTCGATGTAGTGCCCATGTACAATATACTCATGACGAAAGGAGTCGGACTACCCTCCCCAATGACAACTTTTTTACCCTAGTAGTACTTATAGAGGAACATACTTCCTATGTTATGGGTTTAGTGAAGATATCTACCACCTACACTCTATACAACAAAACTAAAGACCAATGATGTGCTTGTGAATTAGCTATCAAATCTAGTACACATGGATCTCAATGTCGTTGGTGCAATGATGCTCCACACAATTCTTGGATATGTGGACAACACTCGAGTTTTCACACCAAATGATAGTATGTTGTGGCTTCTCAATGCCAAACTCTACAAATATCTAATAGATCCAATTGGTCTCTTTGGTGGCATTCACATATCCTCAATACTCTAGATTTGTAGAAGAAAAGGCTATGTCATGTTGCTTCTTTTTGGACCTAATAATAGAACCCAAATTATTATGGAAAACATATCCCGATGTAGATTTCGATCATCAATATCACCCTCCCAATCAAAGTCAATATAACCTAGTGACTATATAGGAGAACATGTTACATAATGAATTCCATGTGTATGAGTGCCCTTAATATATGGAAGAATTCACTTAGCATATTTATAATGAATCTCACAAGGTTCTTACACGAAGCGAGAAACCAAGTCAATTACAAAAGATGTATCAAAGTGGTTTTGAATCAAGTACAAGTAGAAGAGGTTACCAACTAGTTACTTATACAAAGTACCATCAACTAGTGGTGTAGAGCACATGGTTGTGAACTTGACTCTAGAAAATAATTTCATAGGTGCGGGCTTTCAATCATACACATGAAATCATTCCAAGATATCTAGGGCATACCGAGGTTGTAAAAGAAAGATCCCGGGTTAAGAGTGAGTGATCTCCAAATCAAGGAAGTAGTATAAATTTCCCATGCCCTCCATCTCACAATGTTGATGGGAATATTTCACATGCTTAGGAAGTGAATATAACATGCCTATGAAGTTGAGATCATCCACGATATAACAATAATGAGAACCTCATTGTGATGTCATAAAATGTAAACATTGGGGTTAGAATGGCAATGAGAAAATCCTAATGAGAGAAGGAAAGAGTCCGTCTTCTCATACCATTCTTGAGGGACCCGCTTAAGGCAATAAAGGAATCCCTTCAACCGACATGCAAGTGAGGAATCTTGAACAAATACAAGAGGCTTCTCCATATGGATCTCCTCATGAAGGCCGCCATGAAGAAAAACACTCTTCACGTCTATCTCGAAGTATTATCCATCTTTGTGAGGGGACAATAGAAAGAACAAGGTGGATGGAGTTTGTCTTAGAAACTAGAGAAATGGTATCTTAATAATCAATGCCTTCCACTTCAAAAAAATTATATAATGACCATTCATGCTTTATATTTTTTATATTTCCATTTCTTGCATATATGGTTTGATAAATGCATCTACAATGAACCAAATTTCTTTCTTTTGAAAGAGGGACTAGGTCCCAAGTGCCATTCTTTAAAAGAGAAACATACTCTTCTTCCATGGTTATGTTCCACTTATAAGTGTCACTAACCTCGGTAATGGATTGAGGATTTGATGAGGTTGCAATATATGCATAAGGGAGCTTTTTATAATCTACTCGAGTGTGTTGAGTATCAATAGGATCACCACAAGAAGAACCGGTTATAGGTCATGTCAACTAAATGCATTGAGGAAGAGATAAAGGTGTAAGAACAAATGGAGGATGAGGAGTCTCATCAACAATATGTGTATCATCCTATGAAGAACTATATGATATGTATGACATTTTAAGAATGAATAATACGGTGATGATGTGGCTTGTGGATATCACACGGCCTAATCCTTTGTTGATATTATAAAACATTATTGATGCCATCAAACACTATCAATTTCACAAAGCCTTGTCATCTTGCAAGACCACTACCTTATGCCACCATGATTAGATCTACCTCTAACAAAATCTCCTCTCAACATTGATATAGTTAGAGGGAGGCCAAAACAAGTCATGATCCAATTTTCATGTCCAAGGACAATTGCGTGATGATAGTGTTTAATGCGACGAATAAGACTTTGTGGAAAGATCAACGACATTCTTAAGAATCATTGCGAGGCATTTTGCATTTTTACTTACAAAGGTATCTCGATTCTCCCACCGATCACTACAAATTCCATAAATATAAAGGTGGCATAAGCATGTAAGGCATCTATTCGTCTATCTAGTATAGTGTGATATGTGCATCTATTGTGTAGTTGTGAAGTTGAGCTATGTTTGATATTATCAAAGCTTTGTGAAGCCCACAAGATTAGGTTAGGTCATAGGATTGAAATTCTTAAACTACCATCAAAATGTAACACCATAGGACTCGAGTCTTTAATCCTTTCATCATATTAATAAAATAAATTCATATTATTTATTGTTATAATTGTGTTTGAGATTGTGCTTCAATTGGATGTAACTCTAAATTTGTGGCCTATATAGTCTAAAGCAAACCTTCATTGAGACCCTAACTATGACTACATCAAATACAAAGAGCTCGAGCATACAATGTCCACTATGTTATCCCATCTCCTTAATATTGTAATTGAAAGTACAAAGAGCATAGAGTAGTATCAACTATGACCAATACCCTACTCATAATTACATGTTCATACATTCACCAGTTGACTTCACTCCTCCAATGTCAACTCCTTCGCCCATGAACCTTATACATTTTTGTTATGTTCCTTCAAAGACTAAAAATCTTAAACTATTTTACCAATTGCTTCTAGGTGTTACCCTAGACTATTTTATCAATTCACGCAAACCTATCGACTATAAAATGGTGAAACAATCACTAAAGGAACTAGCAATTGGTAAAATCCCTAGTCCTAGCATTTAGAAAACACTATTAACAATTGTGAAAACCTTGTTAACATTAAGCATGCAAAAATTTCTGCACCTTTTGGTGGCAATAAAAAATTCCATGTCCACTTAAGAGTAGGGATCCTTTTTCTTTTTTATGTAAAGCTTTCAAAAACATCCATTTAAAAAACCAAAATTGGCTTCATATGTTTCATCTTGTTCAAGTAGGTTGTTTTTGACAAGAATAATGATGTACAACATTGCCACTCAAAAATATTTCTTTGATTTGTTGATCCTAACATGTCCTCCAAGCATATTTTGGAGTGTTCGATGTTTTCCATTGACCCTAATGAATTAAATCAGAAGTTTCAATCCAAAATAAATTTTCAAGTGCAAGTGAATTTGTTACTAACAAAGAGCAAATATATTTCACATACCACTTTGAGAAGTATTTTCTTACAACCACTTTGTGCCATTTTTACATCAATCAAAAGATGGAAATAAGTATTTTTTATTGAAATTCCTCCCTAAACAAACAGTCCTTGCTTTCGATTAATACTGAATAAATGAATGAATATGTTAGCACATGAATATGTTTACTAGTGTTACAATTAAATATATAGCTGAAAATGTTGTGCAAACTACCAAAAATGTTATGAGGTTTGACTTCATTAATGGATTCTTTATTTTCTTTCTTCTGAAATATTAAACAATTATGAGCGTGAGACAATCCTATCCCTACTCATTTTCTTGATTTTGTATTGAAGTGGTTTCTACTTATAATCAAGATAAACATAATGAAGTGTAACATGAAACATTTTCTACTTATTTTAGTTCTCACACAAGCGAACACCTCCAACAAATTCCTTAAATGGAAGGTCACACATATGAGGCCAAGGAATCGGAAAAGTGTAGAACTAAAAACCATGAAAGTGGGTCTACAGCTGAGAAATGTAAAACGAAAGAGGACCATGATCAGGACTATACACAATAGAGTCTCAAACTCGAGACAGGTTCGGAAAGAATTGAGGACGATCGAGAAGGCAATAAATCAAAGCAATTCAAATCATACTGATTTTATCACTTGCATCATATAAAGACATTTCAATTAGATAATTTTTACAACTATTTGCCTTCACTAGGAAAAGATCTCCAGCATGTGAAAGTTCTTCGGTTTGAACCTTTTTGAAGTGAATGTTTGCTAACAAATAATTGGAGTAGCAAGATGAAAAATTAAACGAACAAGGTAACTGGGCTTAGTACCCTTCCATTTTCATGTTTAGCCTAATTCATTTTCTCCTACTAACATATAAACCCAATAGACCATGATCTTTAGGCCAATGGCAGTGATACCGTAACGAATTGGCTCTCTTAATAACAAAATGTTAATTGATTGCAGAATAAATATGCTTGCTTGCTTGGCCTTCCCTTTTCCTCCTATGTAGCTTCGTAGTACAAAAAACATATCACATTCAGATGCCTCTAAATACATGCCTTACTACACCAAGTCAGATATGTCTTTTAGTGCATCTTGGAATTGCTTTTACAACTAAAAACCTCATTTAATCGGTCATTTATCCTACAGCATAAGATTGAGTGCTGGTGTCCAAAAGCACATTTGATTATTATTACTCCAAGACTACATAAATAATAGCAAAAGAAGCTTACAGAAATACAATTAATGTCCACAAATGACCCCAAACAAAACAAAACAAGATCAATCCATACAACTGTCAAACAAGCAAGCATGCATATTATAAAACGTTTTCCTCTAACGCTAAGCAAGCTGACAAATATGTTGCATTGGCAAATGATAAACAATGATATCCTCAGTATGGACTGTTTCTCCAAGTTGTGACGATAAAAACCGTCACCTGCATAAAAGTTGTCTGACAAGATCACACATTCAAATACCATGTACATGTACAAATGCCTGGCAGCCATAAGAATCAGGGTTTCCATCATCCCGTTGTATAGCACTCATAATAAAGAGACTTGGATACATTAATAACACTCAGAATCTTCGAGGTCCCGGTAAAGAGAAGCAACCCTCTAGTTTTTCAGAATCTTGCAGCCAAAACATTGTCCGGCATGTGAATAGTGTTTTTCCACTATAGCATAGGGACCCCAACTGGAAATTGTTCACAAAAATAAAAAGAAAACAAAGAAACTATCTACTTAAGATACCAATCTTCGGCTCAAACTACTTTGCATGTAAGCTGTAAATCATCCACAGAGACAGTTAGTCATTGTTAATTAAACTTTGTGCAACATACCTGACAGAGAAAATACTCTTGTAAAGCTGATAGTATCAACTCTAAAGATAAGGGCTTTGACTATTGAAAAGGAAGTTCAATGAAATTGCAACTTCCAATGACATTAAAGTGATCTAAAATTGAACAAATTCATCATGGTGCGGGCCATGTGTTCACGATGATTGAATCAAAACACACCCATATTTTAGCCATGATCTCACATTAAGGATGTTTGGAAGACTCCGTCTGTAGAGAAAATGTTGCACCATTGATAATTAAAAAACAAGAGCGAGTAGACAACTACGCGATTATTAATCTTCGAGTACAGCATAAAGCATCCTGCAAATCAGGGAAATATATTGTTCAAATAGAAATAGTAAACAGGCTTCGTTTTCTCTACCAGATATTCAATAGTGTTGCTAACTATAGAAGAGCATCCAACAATTTTTCTTTAATTGATCTCCAATGAAAATCTAGCATGCATCAGATCTAATTTTCTGAAATTCGAGATAAAATCATACCCATAAATAACCACGCAGAAGAGAGTGAGATAATAGCCGAGTTTGACCATACGGTATTTTTTTCTCGCCATTGAGCTGGTTGAAAATTTCTGTCACGTCAACTAAATGCTTCCCACTATTATACCTACAAAGAAAAGATCAAAAGCACCACTACTGAATAAACACTACAGGTAAAACAAAGTATTTACAAGCTTTTGCATTGGATATTTGGAGTCTGATGAGAAATTCAGCACAAATTTTCAAGGAGGAAATAGTAAGAAACTAGATCAACACTAAAGCAAACCAATGCTGACCCAAAAAATATCAGCATCGAATACCACACAAAAGCATGGAAAATTTTAGGTGGATCCTCTGCCCAATGGAGTTTAACTTGTCAATAGCCAATTCATGGGCAATTCAGCACTTGCCGTAGACAAATTAAATATGGAATGCAAACTAGAAATTTCATATCCCCTTGTTGATTTCCTTTTGATCTTACTGAGATGCCACAGTGGCCTAGATGGCTTAAGGGTCAAACATACCAGCAACAAGGACTTCCGATTAATAAAGATTGCATCTAGTTTAACAAGCTGAAAGGAAATGGTCCTATGACTGCATGGCACAAACCACTGAAGAAAGGACTGCACAGGAGTGTTGGGCTGGCCATATATAACATTGTCCTAGAGGCATTATCAACTATACAATGATAATGAATTAGTATTTTATAAATTCAAATTCCCCAAGTCATTCATCTATGCTAGTCCTATTGTTATTCTTGTTCTTGAACCATGCATTAAAAGGTTGAACTGTTAAATAAATAAATGTTTTCAACATCTCCACATACATTAAGTTTCTAAGATACAGTAAAAACGCAAAAACTTCATTTATATACAGAATTTACATAACATCAACTGTTGGTCTAGAAGAGTTCCAGATCAACTCATAGCAAGACATATAATCATTAAAGGACACAACCAGATGACTTCTGATTGCCTCCCATCAAGGTTGAGCGGTATTGATGGCATTGTGGGTCAAATGAATGACTGACAACTCACAACTACATCAGGGTACGGAGCACACAATGACTACACAAGATATGCACATAATAGCACTTCGCTCTTTCATTGCACAATACCAGATCAGGACACTACATTAACTCTCACTCTTTGCTCTGTGAAGCTCACAAATGAACTTACAACACATTTGACCAACTCGTCCTTTTTTTATGCATATTAACACCCATTCTCAACTCACTACACGCCACACTGCCCTTATTCTAGCTACTCTACTCTACTAGAGACAAACTCCTGGAAAACTCCTCCAGCCAAGATTCCCTTTCTCTATTGAAACAATGCTTTTCGCAGTCGTGGGACCCATTTTACATGATCTTACCAAGAGGAGTTACAGGAAACCATTGATATAAAGGAGTCCAGATTGCCACTTGAACACTGAAAAAACACATCACATGTACAGTTTGGGAGCTATGGAACAACTACAGCAAACTGCATTGCATGGCATTAGATTCTTGTCATTTATGAAGGGTCACAACATGCTCTGCAGATACAGCATAACATTTTTGACAAGCCATTGGTCTCACCTTCTTGCAGGTGCATGCAAGAAGTTGATGATGATGATTAGAATATACACACCTAAAAGTAACTTCTTGGTGCAAACACTTGGCTTGTTAGGAGCTTGGTCCCCTTGGTTCGAGTCAGGTTTGTCTTCAATACATGGCAGTACTGTGTGGTAAGAATTGACCTTAGAGGCGTGGCTAGCAAGTGGAAGCCAATGGAGAAACCGTATAAGGGATAGTGCATGAAAGGATGGCTTTGGATAACGATAGGTTGAAGTACCACAAGCCTCTGGAGGTGGTTCTAAAGTACTGTGGACCACTAAAAACAACTGCACTAATCTCCTGCCACAAGAATGGGCTTTCTCCAGATCATGGTCGTGGTAGTTTGCAAAGCTAACCAGAGCCTTACAGACCTTGGAAAGCACCCTTGGTCATGTGAAGCTCGTTGTAGCTTGTGAAGCTTTGGTTAGGCCTATGAATCTTCTCTAAAATGAATTGCCAAGCTTGCAATGCTCCAAAGGGCTTTGTAAAGCTCAAGATAGCTTATAGATTTTGGCGTGCTCCTTCATTAGGCCCCAAGAAATTTAATTATGACCATGGCGCTCACAATTTAAGGCTGCAATAGTTGGTCTTGGCCAACCCAGGCGGCAAAGTTCCTCCTCTGAAATCCAGGAACCTTTCTCATATCCATTGTTCTTCCATCAAATTAAGTACTCTTTGCATTCTCATTGCCTGGTCTTCTTCCCAACTCATTCTTCTAAGACTTCTTCAACCTCTTCACGCTTCTTTCTTACAAATATGAGTTTTCCAATCTACGAGTCTCCCCTTCTCCTGATTTGTAAACACTAAATTTTATAGCTTAATACAATCTACAAAACCACACTATTGTTGTGATACTTTGAATTTTGACAGTTCGAATGCCTGATGAATTTAGAGCTATGGTGTGTGGTGTTGGAAAACATAAACAATACTTGGAAACTGAAACATGGAAGTAAATCAACATGAACAGTAAGCATGAACCATGACAACAAGGGCACAAGGATTTTGGTCTGAGAAACCCCAAGGTGTGGAAAATCAGTTGGAAGTGGTGATTGGTGAGAATCCCAATCTTCTTATGTCCAATTACGGATTACAAAGAGATCAATAAAACAAGTACAACAAGCATGATGCTATGATGCTCATTTAGCGCCTCTCTGCTCCTTTTTTTCTAATCCCTCCTACAACCAACCCTGTTGCTCACACTACCCCCTCCCTGAACTCTGCTTCTTGATTAACATGCTCAGGGATGTTCTTTTCTGCACCAAAGGATCCCCAACCATCTTAGAAACTAAAGAGATTACCCTGTATCTTATCATTCTATACATTATCACCAAGAGAAACCGCTAGTTAAAGCAAATAGGCAGTTATGTAACCACAACTCTGCAAATACCGCAATTACATAATCACTGCTTAGCATAAAACTGTGATTTCAACACCATACAAGAAATACTCTATTTGAACTAAAACCAGATTTTCTCTAGCTGAATGATGAAATAGATTGATTTCCTGATCCCTATCATAGCTCCTTTTGGAAGCTTTTGGTCCCACAAAAGCTTAGTGGGCAAGCTTTGTGAACAATTTTCCCAGATTCTCCTAGAGGTATTGTAAGCAACACATTTTGACAGGTGAAAATTTTCAGTCCAATGATGAAATAAAAACCTCCTGAGTGTCGGGCGGGTCAATCTCGTTGCTTGGCATCCCCTCTTTGCCTTTTCCTCCAATTGCTCTGTCTCTTCCTCCTCTTTTTGCTTGCTGCAGATGCGTCACAGCAGTTTGCAAAACCACCGCAGCAGTTGCACAATCATGAGTCTATGTAAACCAGCATTTTTGCAACTATTGTCCATACGGAAAATTAAGGGTCGAGAAATGGAAAAGAAGTGTTTCTTTCGTCCTTGCCACTTCACTTGCTCTTCTAGAACCCTCCATATGCATCCAGCAACCCTCTTTGCTTTGTTTTCCTAGAAGTATTGTAGCCCGTACTCTGCCTTACAATGATCATCAACAACAATCAGTCATTTGGAGGTTACAGCTCGAGGACACACATCACATCCCTCTTGGTTTGTCATATTGTGTTTGATAAACCAATAGATTTAGTTTCTTGATTTGTTTCAACAGATTAGAATCAGTACAGTTATGTGATTGATACTAGTTAGTATATGTTTGTGGAGTCTTTACTTGTGCATGTTGTGTTGAATGTTTCAGTTCAGCTCCTTGTTCTTGCTGAACTTTGACCCTTTTACTTGATGGATTTCATGAGGTTCGAGCAAGACTCTTACACTGTGTTGTTCATTTGTTGTCTTGAGCAAGTGTGCTTCCTTTGTTGTAAACTCCCAGGTGTTGATTCTTTCCACTTTGTGTTGTCTCTCCAAGTACTTTGAGGGGTTTGGATAACACTATTAAAAGTGTTAACCTCATACTCTTTTGCAGGTCTTACATTGTTGTTTTCCTATCTTTTCAGTCTTGTATCATCCTTTCTTGGTCCTTAGTTTGTCCAAGTATTTACACATTTTTGGTTGCTCATTCTAGTTGTGTTGTGATTATTTCTTCTTGTATAAAGTTTCTGTTTACAGTCCATGATTTTGATTTTGACCAGGTAACGCTCAGGGACAACTTTTGCGCCAACTTATTCATCCTCCGAGTTCGATCCATATGACTATTCATCCTCCGAGTTCAATCCATATGACCATTCTTCCAGTCCACTTTCTTACCGATTTCAGACCGTGTAGATCACTCCCGTCTATCTATGTTGTTTCTTATCTTTCGTGATCTTGTCTTGTTGAGAGAGTCTCAATCCTTGCTGCTGTTTGTGACTATTATGCAGTTACTTTCAGCCTTGTTTCTCTTATATTTGGAGTTGAGTGTTGACGGAGTGAGTCTATAATCTGACCTTTGACTTTGCGGAACCTATTAATCTCTCGAATGGCAGTTGATTTTCCTTTTTGAAAAGCAGGGTAACCTTGTGACCTTTAACCAATATCCCATCTTTCAGCTAACCTTTTCTTGAGTCATCCCATAAAAGATGCAAATTTATTGCCTCCCAAAAAAGATGCAAATTCCCAGCAATTTTTATCAACACTATCTTATCTCTTTCAATTCTTAAGCAATTACATATTCAAAATAACCCAAAAGACATAGTCTTAGCTTCATTTCCTAACAAATGAAGTTGGTGGTGGTGTTAGAATTTTGTTGAAGGTTAATCTAGTTCATTTCTTTCAAGTAAGAGTCATCTTACTTAATTCAATTGCTCATTCTAGTTCAATTTTATTTCCTTTGCATCGCTTTGTTTGTCTGATTCTTCATGTTACTCTCATTTTCATTCACACTCCCTTGTTTCTTATTTGCAGTTCTTGTATTTTTATTCATGCCTTCATCATTTATGATGCTATCACACCAAGTCCAGCCCCGTAGAGTAGGCACTTTTCCCACATGGTAGTCCCCGATCTGGTAATGTCCAATCAGAATAGCATTGACCAAGAGCTCTGGCAGTTTATTTTCCGCACCACACCTCTTCCTCATTTAATTTTCTCCAGCTCAACATTTTTAACAAACACTTTGAATTAGCTAAGGATCATTGGGCCAAGCAAGCTCACTGACAAGCCAAACAGCCCAATGCCCAGTGCTCCTTCTCTCTTCCTTGGTTCAAGCTTTGTCTGAATTATCTGGTTCAAAGATGACTTTAGCAGGGAATGACCAACTATTAACAACCAGAAGAATCCCTTGGGTGATCCAACCTGATATTGTCCCTTTCAAGGACAAAAACATTGATTACAAATGACGCTACCTGATCTTGGAAGATTCAGTCTATTAAAAGTAAAACCATCTCATCATTCCTCAGTTTGACACACTTAACATGCATTATGCAATTGACAAGAAATATTTGGTCAAGAAGAGAACAAAGCTGAAGACTTTTTTTTGAATAAGGGAAAAACCTCAACCCCATCAACAACATCCTTGAGACCCAATCTTTCCTCTCCTCTTCCGGATGACTAAGCTGGACCTTGAGAAGTTGAGTGCCAAGGCAAACATGTAGTTTTTCTTGCATGTAGGTACCATCTTGCTTGTCTTGGTGTCTTTCCTTTGATGCCAACCTACCAAGACTTATGTGCTTAGACCTTGAGAAGTTGAGTGTCAAGATAAACATGAAATTTTCCTTGTGTGAGACACCATCTTTCTTGTCTTGGTTTCTTTCCTTTGATGCCAACCTACCAAGATTTTTGTGGCCCCCTCCAAGTCTCTCTACGACTCTACATCCTCCTCCAACTCTCCTCGACATCCAAGATGAGGGTAGCAATTGTCCTACATCATCAAACATGGATAACATGGATGGCTCGTATAGATGTGAATTCTCGTAGTTTACTACTGAATACATTCTCATGAAATGGGGAAGATAAAGGCTAAAAGCATTCTCTCCAACCTGCTCCACGATGGTAAATCACCCATACCTTACTAGTTCAAAGTTCCTAGCTTGTTCTTAATGTCTTTCCTTGCTCAATCACATTTGTACCTCATCTTCTACTTTGAGCATATGCTCTGGAGTCCTTTTAGTGATAGTCACATATGGCCTTGTACTTGCCTTGACACATCTCTAATCGCTCTTTCACATTGAAATGGATTTATCTAATCCTCTCAATGAACTTCGTTGCTCTAATAGTCACTTTTGAATCTTGTCCATCCACTTTGTCTTGCTATCTCATTGCAACATCAAGTAGATTAGTAGGCAAGTAACCCAAACATGCTTCAACAAGTGAGTTGTATGTGGATAAACGTATTGTTATGTTGAATGAACGTTAGATGTATGTCAAGGACTCATCCCAAATCCTTGGATACTTTCTATTGTAACCTCTTATCAGTTGTACTAAAATCCTATTTACACCTTCCGTTTATCTTCAACTTGAGGATGGAAGGTTGTGCTTATTTGAAGTTGGCATCCCTTTTGCTCCACAAGATGATCTAAAACTTCCCAAAAATTATGGAATCTCCATCTAATACAACAAACTTAGGATACCCAAAATGCACCCAATCATTAAAAAAAAAATAGTTCAGCTGCTTCGTGCCCTTTTATCATTTTCTTACATGCAATCAAAACACACATTTTGTTGAATGATTTTTTATTTTTGATTTTTGATTTTTGATTTTGAACAAGTGACACTCAAGGAAGTGCATGTGTCGGCTTATTCCACCTCCAAGTTCAATCCCCAACCATTTTGGGGTCACCCCAAACTTGCACTACTGCCACAGTCACGTTTCAGCTACTCACGATCTTATTGTACATGGAATGCTCTAACATAAGGACAACATATAGATAGTCATGGCCATGCTTAGACATTTGTAATTCTCCCACAAAATCCATGAGTGACGGTAAAGGCATGTGACACTCATGGACCGCACATGCGCCGGCTTATTCCACCTCCAAGTTCAATCCCCAACCATTCTCGGGGTCACCCCAAACTTGCACTACCACCACAAATCACATTTCAACTACTCACGATCCCATTGTCCGAGGAATGCTCTAACATAAGGACAACATATAAATAGTCATGGCCATGCTTAGACGATTTTAATTCTCCCACAAAATCCATGAGTGATGGTAAAGGCATGTACAATCTTACAATTCTCCCACAAAACCTCAAGCATCAAGTGGGAGGAGCAAACCAGTTGTCTTAACCATTGGGCAATAGAGTCGCCATATTCAACAACTAGTACAAGCAACAAACACAACCAAGGGAAAACAAAACAAGCACATGATAGAAAAGGGAAAAAAACTAAGTGGATAGGGAAACACGCAAACCGAAAGGGAAACTATGATACGTCAAGAGTTTCAAATGTTGCCCACTACGAGGCAACTCCAACGGGGTTCCATCAAGATATGTAAGGTAGTACGTGTTTTCTCCACAAAAGTGCCTAATCTTGAAAGGGAAATAAGTGGAAAGGGAAACACGCAACTAAAAGGGCAACTATGATACATCAAGAGTTTCAAATGTTGCCCACTACAAGGCAACTCCAATGGGGTTCCATCAAGATACGTAAGGTAGTACGTGTTTTCTCCACAAAAGTGCCTAATCTTTTATCCCACCAAGCCAAAAAGAATCAAATTTCTCGAGGCTTCCTTTAGGTTCTCATCTTTTATCCCAAAGTAGGACAAGATCTCCAATCTGAAAGTTTTTGTTACATGCCTTATGATCAAACAACTTCACTTTTGATTTGTGCCACTTGAGAACATCCACCGCTACTTTTTTGCCTTCATTCAACTTTTCAAGTAGCATATTCTTTTGTCAAGAGTATCAATATACTCTCCATCCTCTACTGCCTCCACCAGTTTCAAGGCAAGCAATTCCAATGAAATAGGAATTTGGGCCTCAATTCCATATAACAACTAAAAGGGGAAGTGTCAATGGCCTTCTTAGGTGTTATCCAATCAGCCCACAAAGCATCATACAACTTTTTATGCCAATTCCTTTTATTAGCATCCACTAATTTCCGAATAATAGTAACAATATTCTTGTTACTAGATTCCACTTGACCATTGCCTTGCGGGTAGTAGTCAGTGAAATGCCATGATTGTAACAAAATTCAATTAGCTCAACGAACGAGAAATGAGTAGCATTATCAGTTACTATCTTGTTTGGAACTCCAAACCAGACAATGATATTCTCTTTCAGGAAGTTGAACACCGTCTCTAAACTAGCATGCTTGACAAGAATGGCCTCCACCCACTTTGTAAGATAGTCTATGGTCAGTAAGGACATACATATGACCCGCACTAGAATGAGGATTCAATACACCCACAAAGTCCAAACTCCACTACTGGAATGGTTCTTCTATGATCTCAAGCCAAAGTGGCATGGCAACTAGTCTTGGCTTTCCTACAAATTGCTGGCATGGTTCACATTTCCTACCCATTTCTAGGCATCCTTGAAAAGAGTAGACCAATAATATCCACCTCTCAAGATCTTATGTGCAGTTACTAGTGTTGAGAAGTGCCCTCCGCATGCATGATCATGATATGCTTTCAAAAGTTGTTCATGTTGTTCCTATTCAATGCACCTTAAGAAAGTGCCATCCAATCCTCTCTTGTATAACACATTCTCCCAAACGACATACTTTGTTGCCTTGAATCGGAGGGTATGTCTTTGCTTATAATCAAGACCTGGGGGACAATCACCATAAGTCAGGAAGTATGCAATATCTAAATACCATGGATTAGTAGTACTCACGAAGAGGACAAGAGGGAGGTCTTTGGTCAAACATTCATAACACTTAGGTCAAACATCCATAGCAAGAAGTTCACATAAACCATTACCTCACACCAATTTGGAGGGCCTAATATCAAGATCATACTCTTGAATCTTTGACACCCAATTACCTCTTCTTGCACTAGGATCCTATTGCATCAAAATAGACTTGACAATTGGGCTAAGAACCATAACAATGGTGTGCGAGTTCAAGAGATAGAACCTGAAATTTTTCAAATCCTGAACCACCACATATGCATGCTTCTCATGCTGCGAATAATTGAGTTCATGTGTGCTTTTAATGGTGCACTCATGAATGCAATAGGTGATTGAACATTTTCATCATTCTCCTGAACTAGGACAGTCGAAATGGTATGCTCGAAAGCATGGCAATAAACAATAAACTCTTTGTTGAAGTCTGGGCGAAGCAAGGTAGGTGCCTTTGCAATAGCACTTTTGATCGATTCAAAACTTGTTTTCCCTCTTTGCTCCACTTCAAGGAATCCTTACGCTTTCATCATGTTAACAATTTCTTTAGTAAGCTCAAAAATCAGGAATGAACCTTCTCAAGAAATTTACTTGCCAAAAAACGAATGCATGCCAGGCTTACTTGTGGGTAGAAACCATTGAATGGCTTGAACTTTTTCAGATCAATTTTTGTAACTTTGTTGCTCTCAATATGCCCAAGGAGCTTTCCTTCTGTCACCCCAAAAATTGTCTTCTTCAGATTGAAAGAGATATGGTGTTTCCTACAACGGATCAATACCTGCTCTAGATGATCCAAATGTTCTTCTCTCTTCTTGAGCACTCGTATGAGGTCATCCAAGTACACCACTATACATTTTCCTTTCAAATATTTGAAGGCTAAATCCATTTCTCTCTGGAAAGTGGCACCTGCATTAATTAATCCAAAGGGCATATGATGGTATGCAAAAGTACCCCAAGGGGTGGTGAAAGCAATTTTGAATTGATCTTCTTTGGCCACCTCAATTTGGTTATACCCTGAGAATCCGTCGAGCATAGGACATCATTTCTGACCCATTGACGGCTTCTAAAATGTGGTCCATGACTGTAGGGGATAATTATCTTTTAGTGAATTCTGATTCAAATTTCAAAAATCCACACAAATGCGGATCTCACCATTCTTTCTCACTTGGCACAATGTTGGTTATCCATGTTGAGTGATGGATAGGGAAGATGACGCAAGCATTGAGAAACTTTTCAACTTCTTCTCTAATGGTTCCGACGATCTTAGGATTGATCGCCTTTGTTTTTCGGAATGCCTTCGCATCGGGTTTCAAAGGGATGGAATGTTGCATAGACTGTGGTTGGAAAGACTTGAGATCTTCATATGAATAAGCTAGCACATCAAATACTTCAACAAAGTTGAAAAGTTTTTGCATTCCTCGAGAACAACACTTACCAATGTTCACCATCCTTGGTTGCTCACTTGTTCCAATGTTTACTTTTTCATATTCGACAAAAGATTTGGGTTAATCCTTAGCTTTGCCATAAATGAACGTTGTCGTGTTTATCAAACAATTCCTCCAATGAAACCAATCCTTTTGGAATTCTATTTCCCTTCAATTGAACCACTCCATCATCATCAACTTGATCACCTTTGTACCATTACTATCGTCATCAGTTGTAAACTCCGTGGGAGGGCATCACTTCCTTCAAAATACACTAGTCTTGAAATCACATATTTGCTGCAAGAATGACAAGATATGACCATCATCATTGAACACCTACCAGCTCTTTGAGTTATCAGCACGCTTGGACGGAAAACCATCTCCACTGAATACTTATGCTCACCAAAATTGGGATGGGGAATCATTAGAGAGGCGGACACTACCAATGAATCAGCTTCTATTGTTTTGATCACAAGGGACTGCCTTGATATCAAACACATCAAAACCCTCTATACAATACCACACTTTGTTTCTATAATGACGGAGACGAGAGTTTTTGACTTGGAACAAGTCTCTTACATGTTTTACAACAAGCTCTGCATCTCCTCACTGTGCGAGCTTTTTTATTCCCATCTCTTCATTGGCTTGCAATCCAAGCAATAAGGCCTCATATTTTGTTATGTTGTTAGTATTGGAGAACTATAGCTTATATGACAATGGAAATAAATCTCCTTGTGGAGAAGACAAAACAACTCCAACGCCTGACTTAGTTGATGAATAACTACCATCAAATTCCATATTCCAAATCTCATCAATGATTTCATTGGGATTTCTTCAAGGATGGGAAACTCTTCATCTCGCTCAAAACTCATAAAATAATTCCCATTACCTCTATCCTCGAAAAGAACATATCCACTCTCCCTACTTTGGAATAGGATTTGTGCTCTTAGATCATCTGATTTCTAAACCGTATATTTCATTTTTGGTTCAAGGAGAAGCTTTTTCATTTTGTTTTTGACTAGTATTGAAGTAGAGGACCAATCCATTTGTATTTTTCCTCCAACATCCCAACAAAAATTTATACTAAAAAGCATACCGTAGGTAGCCAGCATGTCTGCCACCAAAATTGTTGCCTTTACATGCTTCTCCGGAAAAGCTATGAAAGCAAGTTGTGCATCTTTAATTCTACCAACAAAAGGGACTTCTTTTGTTTCCATTGAGTAACAATGACCAAATGCTCGGGTGAGACTCAAGCCAAGATCTTGAGAAACTTTCATGGGCATGACATTGTCGATGCACTAGAGTCAATAATGCAATTATTTAATCGGTATCCATTAATCAATAGGGAAACATAAAAAGGCTCAATCTTGTCGGTGGATGAAGGGTCAAAAGCTAAGAGATTCTAACTTTTGTTTTGCACAAGAGTAGAAGTAATCCTTTAGAATTAGGTGACACATTTGATCTTGAGCTACTTATTTAATAAATTTGACCAACTTATCAAATTGTTTAGGATGGGTTTGTAAATATTCTGACTCAAAAATTTGAACCTTAGCTTTCTTTACATGATCAATGATATCAAAGGTAAAGAGGAAATTTCGGGAACTTTGGAGACAATAACGGTATGTTGGCTATTTCTAGCATTGGAAGCAATAGGAGATTGACTTACTCTAGGAACAGTGGAGGCAGATTTTTCATTACTATTTTTAGATGCAGGAGTAGAAACATTATTTTTAGAATGAGTAAGATTGCTTGACTTACCCAGAATAGGAGATGTTGTGGAAATCGGCTATAAACTTGAGTATTTGATCCTCATGGTGACCATGAGTTAGTAAAATGGACGGGAGATGGATGGCTATGAATAATTTGACCAAAATTCCAAACTTACTAATTTTAGTAGGTCCCACCTTGGATGTATATTTTTAGAAAGTTTTGGGGACGAAGAGGGGACGGCAAGGGGACGGCAAGGGGACAGCAGCGAGAAGCCAGTGGGCAAGCGGGATGGTGGCGCAAATATATGCAGTACTTGAAAAATTAGTTACGAAAAAATGTATAAGGAACAACAAATGGAACTTTGAAATACTAAACACATTACACTAAACAATGAAAATGCCAAATATCAATATATTAATATTTATAATCGAAATGATGACTACATTCAAAATTCAAATACAATTGGCCAGTGGCTCAATGCAATAAAGATTTGGCACTTGCTCTAACTCTTGTTGTTACTTGTTGCTAATGTTATCTCTCTTCCTTGTTAATGCTCTCACTTCGCTTTTTAATGGTATTGCTCTCACTCTTGCTTTGATTTTTTATTGTGATTTAGAATGAGGGTGTATCTCTTACTTATAGTTTGTTTTGGAGTGCTTAGGGGGTGGGTGGGGCCCATTAAGTATTAGGGTTAGGGTTGGGGGTGTAAATTTTTAAAACGATTTTTACCAAATAAAAATAAAAATTTAAAGCATCCTTAGCTGCAGGGGATGCCTAGGAGACTTCGGGACAGCCCGGGAAACTTCGGAAGTCTCTAAGACGCCTCAAAGACTCCTAGAGTCCCAAAAAGTGGGATGTCTCTCAAACGTCCCTATTTTGGGGAAACGTTTGTGGATGTTTCATGTCGACTAATGATGGTGGAGGGACAATGGGGGGATCCCCATCTCCAAGATGGCAGAATTTTTGGGGAGACGCGACTCCGTGGAACACTAGTCCGAATACAATTATTTTCTCACAATTGATGATCTAAATGGAAAGATAGATGTAAGATAATAGCATGCAAACCGATTTGACTGAAATCTGCCCTCGATGTTTGTCTCTAAGAAATCCTTAGCGGTACTTCATTGTTCTCGATGCTAAAACAACCACGAATATGATGCCCTAGCTGAACTGGATGAATATTTGTGCTCAGAATTATCACCGCAACCTTTGGATGGAATTGCCAAGCTTACATATGCGGGTTTCCACCCTCAGATTTGTGTGTAAATGGGAGTTTTCATCCTCTATTACTTATGTAGAAGCAGAAGCTACTTGCAAACAATGAAGTAGTCGATAAATTCCCAAGATGAATAAATAATAAACTTTAAATCTACCTTTATAACTTCCAAGGCCCTCTCCAAAGTTGGCACCCCTCCTAAAAATAGAAATAAACAATATAAAATTGTTTTATCCTCTCCATCCTATAACTAGGATTTCAATGCTCATGCAGCCATTCTATCTTTGGTGCCCTATAGCAGAATGCTTTATTTAATTATAATTCTATCTTTAGTGCCCCCAAAAATAGAAGTTATTTATTTTATTACTATTTTATTCCACTTTTGCTTTTGGATTTAAAATATAATTCAAGTGTCCTTTTTCCAAATAAAATATAAAAATACCCTTGGACCACTTAAATTAATTTATTTTCCTCTTTAATTCCCCTTAGCCTACGGAAAATAAAAAGAATAGGCTTCGGGTATCCAGAATCAATTAATTCTAAAAAGGGGACATTATAATCCATCCTTCCGGAATTGCTTGCCCTCAAGCAATTGCAAGTTGGGATCCCGAATCCACCTTGGGAATTTGCAATTCCCAATCCTCAATTCTTCATGTGATGTCGGCATAAATGATTGTGCAAATTGTTGTTGTCAAAAAATTGTTGTTGTCCAAACTGCTTATTATTAGTTACTGATCTAAAATTTCAGCAAGCTCAATGCCAACATTAGTATCTGTTGAGTCATTTTTCTCATGTGCATGCCCTATGTTGCAAGTTGTATCCTTCACCCTATCACCCTTTTTAGCATGCTTTCCATGATGACAAGAATCTTGAAATGACATAATAGGGAGCAACAAATTTGAAATATTCTTATAACTTAGGCTGCAATCAAAGTGCTCACCTTCCTGTGCCGGAATAGGAATTGTTGAGATACCCTCAACACCTCCATCTTTGGGACTCAAGACTCCCGAAATTAGTGCTAGTCAAAATGTTCTCCTCCAATGCATATCCATCCATAATGCTACTTTGAAAATCAATCAATGGCTTACCCTTTTGAAATTTGGAGGATCGTTCATGATTTGGTGCATCTTCTTCCATCTTGAGCTCGTTGCATCCAACAAGTGATGTCCTTTCCCCCGACTTCCTCGTTTTTATTTTTACAGCTCTCTTGCAAATCCTCTTCATATGGCACAAACTCAATCTTTGGGAGATTGATGGGTGCTTCTTGAACAGAATATTTTTTTCAACTTCCTCTTGTATGGTGGATTCCTCCATGGGTTGCTTCCTCTCAATTTCTTACAACTTTGATTGTTCTTCTTTCTTCTTCAATTGTCTTATGTATTCACACAACCCTCTTTTATTTGGATTCCTCATTTCGAGTAACTCCAAGTAATCATCAAAGGAAACTTTAGATTTAAGATAATCAGGCATCCCTTGATACTGGTCAAGGATTTTGGGGCCTCAAGTTTGTACTTTTCTATTTTTATCAACACCTCTTGAATGGGATCTATATTTTCTTTCCACAATGAAGAACTTTGCTTGAATAAACATTGTCATGGATTCCTTCTCTATCTGATCCACAAGTTGGCGAGAATATTGTTCGTCTTTTCCTCAAAAACAACCTCTAGATCTTGTTGCCTTAATCCTTCCTCTGGCTGTTTTAAAGCTTTATTTTTCTCCTTTTGTTGGTACTGACTTCTCTATCACTACCCTGCATGAAGTTCAAAGTTGCAAAAAAATTAATTAATTTCACTTCCACATGCTAGGAGAAATTTCCTCTAATACCACTGTAATATCCCTGAAAAATACTTTAGATAAATCTGGATATTTCTGTCAAAACCCTAGGACATTAATATAAAAATTGTCTTTTATGATAGCAGTGACAATTTGATTTTTTATTAAAAACAGCAAGCCTCAAGGTGCCAAAACAGACTTTTATTTATTGATTTCAATCAGCTACAATAAAAGAAATACCAGAGTGTTGAATACAATTATTCTCTCACAATTGATGATCTAAATAGAAATATAGATGGAAGAGAAGAGCATGCAAACTGATTTGACTGAAATCTGCCCTTTGATGTTTGTATGAAGAAATCTTTGGTTGTACTTCATTGTTCTAGATGTTAAAACAGCCATGAATATGATGCCCTAGTTGAACTCGGATGAATATTTGTACTGAATGATCACCGGAACCCTTGGATGGAATTGTCAAGCTTAGATACAAGGGTTTCCGTCCTCGATATATGTGTAAATGAGGGTTTTCGTACTTATTACTTATGCAGTAAGGAAGTAGTTGATAAATTTCCAAGATGAATGAATAATAAACCCCAAATTTACCTTTATAACTTCCAAGGCCAAGGCCTCTCCTAAGTTGGTGCCCTTCCTAAAAATAGGAATAAACAATATAAAGTGTTTTATCCTCTCTCCATGCTATAAATAGGATCTTGATGCTCATGCAGCCCATTCTATCTTTGGTGCCCCATAATAGAATGTTTTATTTAATTATTATTCTATCTTTGGCGCCCCAAAAATATAAGTTATTTATTTTGTTACTATTTTATTTCGCTTTTGCTTTTTGGATTAAAATATTATTCAAGCGTTCTTTTTCCAAATAAAAAATACCCTTGGACCACTTAAATTAATTTATTTTTCTCTTTAATTCCCCTTAGCCTATGAAAAATAAAAAGAATGGGCTTCGGGTATCCAAAATCAATTACTTTTGAAAAGGAGACATTACACATGCTCTAGTCAACTTGAAAGCACGCACAGGGGGGAGACTTTACGATTTAGAATGTGTTACAAGATGTCATTCCTTGTAGGCTTGTTGACCCTACTTCAGTCAACTTATATGCACTTGTTGTTGAGGGGATATCCACTATACAAAATGTGCAAGAGGTTGAAATACCTTGGGAGGATGACCTTCCTCATTCAGGAGCACAATTAATGGTGGAGGGAAACTCCACTATCCAAGATGCATTGAGGCACATGGTGAGATGGCAGGACATGCCACTCAATCACAGGCACTAGCTCAAAGGATAGTAGAGCACAATCATCTTGCTCATCTTGTTGCGAAAGACTTTTTCTCAACAAGAGGGAATAGATGAGCAATCGAAGGGAATAGATGAGGAGTTGGGTTTTACTCCTACCACCGCAGAGATTTTTATTTCTCCTACTACAGAGTTGGTTGTTACTCCTAATACAAAGATGGTCATTCAATTGCTTCACTCCATAACAACTCAATTTGGTTGGAGGGTATGTCAAAGTGTTTCCCTGAACAAAGAGTTGGATGATGAGGTCTACGTGGTGTTGCTCAAGAAGATCGTCTAGATAATAGATTAATTGAATCCCTATATGGACTCAAGCACACTCTACAAGCCTAGTACACTATTCAATCAACATCTCCAAGAATCTAATTTCAAAACTCGAAGCTAGATTGAACCTCTTGGCCAACGATGATTCATTACCAACCAATGAGTCACTCAACGAACACTTGGTGTACAACTTGCTATATCTTATGTCCACACGACCAAACCATTGTTTTGTTGCAATTTATCTTTTCGGTCTTTGCCTACACCAACGCTCACAGCAGCAAAACAACAGAGAACTGCAGCTTTCAAAGTAATATCTAAGGAGCAGCCTGTAGAGTTAATGACTAAACTTCTTGGTTTTATTGTATTTGTAAAATTTCAGGACAAACATGTTGTCTCCAATTTAGTCATTAAGAAGGGGATTTAAATTTATTTCCTTAATATATTAGTAAAATCTTGATAAGCTATAAGTTATGTATTAACTAATGTTCGGTCGTAACTTCCTCAACCATTTTATAACTATCTCTCGCATAATAAATTGATGGACACAAAATCTATCAAGACTGCATTTTGGTTTCTCTTCATTCTTTCTTTGTTCACATCTTCTAACATTTGCTATAATTCTTCCAAAATCATTATGTCCGCTCAGTCCTTCACAACAGTAAAGCCTTCGGATGCCAAATACCCCCATATTTCACATTAATTTGGTAGTCCACAAAGGTCTGCAGGAATATTAACATTGATGAGGTAGATGGTTTAACCGATTGGAGTGATATTTTTCTGTGAATGTTATTTTAATGAAGAGAAATATTTGCACTCTTCAAGTTGGATCAAAGACCAAAACTTGCTGGGAGTCTAACCTTCTTTAGTATCAGAAAAACAAGAGGACAAATCAATAGAAACCTAATAGCAGTCCAGTTTTGCCTCTAAGGATGAATACTATCAAGGGGAAAGTTATGAAGACCAATGCATAAAATGGCAACAACTGCGGTGAGATCAATGAGTTTAAGATTACACAAATACATTGCACACTTTGTCTACAAAGTTGGGCATCTACAAACCTAAGAAAACAGATCCTTAAATACTACAATGGCTTGCACCCATATATCTAGACAAATTTGCAACTGTTGAAGGTTGAAATTATGAGAAAAGTTTCTCAGTATGCAACGGTTATTGAATAGCAACACACCAATATATAATCAAATTCAGTACCAAACAAAAGTTCTTCTAATAAGAGGCCACAAAACAAAAAGGTATAGTTGTCAGACAGGTTCAACCGTCTCTACATTAACAAACATTCAGATGCAGAGTATCACATCCAACAAACATCGTTGACCCAAAAGCAAGTGCCAACTATAGAACATTATGTGATGCCACCAAAAGACAAATAACTTATAGAAGCATACCCCTGCAGTACTATTGCAACAACACAGGTAGCATCATTAGTGTCCAATCCCGAGGACAAACGCCTTTTCCATTAACACAAATGTGGGTGCAGAAGGATCCTTTGGATTTCATAAAAGATGGAGGCAGTATGAAGAATTTGATTTCCATAATCAATATCAAACAACTAAAATTTTCAATGATGCCTCACCCTAAGCATAAAAACCATAATGTTCAAGTCATATAAGAGATGTGCATCACCAGCAATGTTGCCTTCATTACACCATACAACATTTAAGGGTTGAAGTAAACCGTAACATAATGCCCATGGAATCTTGTTGATATTCAGCTTGGGCTACCTTTCACATTGAAGCACCAAGTTTTTTTTTTTTTGTCATGGCCTCAAAGCATCATCATTACTGTGAGAGGTCAATGCTACAGGATTCCTAAAGGAAGCTTTGTTTCAAACGCTACACAAAATCACCGGATGGTCAATACCTTTACTTCCACCTTCTTGGAAATCAAACACTAAGAGAAAAATCTCATCTACCACTCACTTGAGACATGGCATACATAATATTTGTCCAAGCCACCTTACAAGGTTATAAAAGAAGATCAACTTATCCACCAAGAGAGACGGTTTACCAAACGTCAGCTATAGAATAAGCTTCCCCACTTCCTCTCAAAGCTTGACACAGGGAATTACTGCTTACCAAGGACGGGCAGCTGATGCATGTATGACCCAACATCATATATCAGCACAATGTTTAGAATCAATCAACAAAAGCTTCCTGCCAATCAATCAGATATCAACTCAACCAGAGGCTCAATGCACCTTTACCGTTAGATATGTTGCTGTATGTTAGAAGAAGTTTCCAAATTTTTCCATTGTCCCCTTCTCCTGCAGGAAGGGGCAGCGCCCTTGCAGATTGTGGAGCAGCACCACTTGTGGATCTGAGGGGCAAACCCCCTGTGGCTTTCCTGCATCACTGCAGAGCAGCTTCGAGGGGCAGCACCCATTGAAGAGTAACTATATACACTGGCATCTAGTGCCAGCAGTTGTGCCGCTTATTTAGTAATTGTCAATAGACTAGACATTTCATCTTCTGTATTAACATGTACAAATATATTCACGCTGGATACAGATTCATTCATCTCTCCTCAAATATTAGCATGTATAAAACTTGCAAATTAATATAATTCTGATCCCATTTCTATATCTTTCTGTCGATATGAATGAATGTGATTTCTACTTTCAAATTTATGTTATATAAATTTGTTTCCATTATAACAATTGATCCTGCAATTGAGTGTGTTATCAACCAAATTGCCCATGGGATCCAGATCAGGGCCCATTACAGATTACTCCACCAGGATCCTGTAAAGTCCTCCACCATTTAACTCTTATGTTGTGGCACTTCCTTCAACTTCTTGCAATCCATTCTCATCGCTCTTCTTAATCTCAATGTTTCTAAGTTTTCTGATTCTTTCACATTCCAGTTTGGGCATCCAACAGATCTCTATAGCGTTTTTCAATATTTCCTAAACCCATGTATCCATCAGCTATACCCTTCATCATGAAAAGATTTGAAAGCTCATATCCTTGAATAGCATTTGCACCCATTTAACAGTCAATGATTGACCTTCTACAATAAGTTTTTGCTAGACAATCCTGATATGTTGCAGTTTAGAAACCGGAAAACGTAAGCTGAAGAGCATGTTAAAAACGATTTACCTTTGTCATACTATGCACAAATAAATGAATGTGTTTAAGAAAATGAACTACAACGAATGAGCAAATATCAAATAAATACCCACTAAAAGCAGCCTGATAATTCTTTAAACAAGACTGGAAAACTAATTTTTATACAATTATCTGGAACACATATTATAAGAGGTGTCAGGTAGAAGCATGATTGATGTGTTTTACTACTTATTGGGATACTGCCAATACA
Source organism: Taxus wallichiana var. yunnanensis (assembly GCA_018340775.1). Taxonomy (NCBI): domain Eukaryota; kingdom Viridiplantae; phylum Streptophyta; class Pinopsida; order Cupressales; family Taxaceae; genus Taxus; species Taxus wallichiana. The sequence goes on from CM031237.1 coordinate 418,293,616, forward strand.
TGGTGGTTTCTCCATTACTCTCCCCGTCCTCATTCACTTGGGCATAGTCATCGTATGCACTACCACAAGCTTATCTCTCAGAGAACAACATGACCCTGAGGTGAAATTATAAGCTAAAAGACTGCTATTTCTTACATAATTTTGGCTAATTTAAAATCATAACATGATTCTTAGAAAATATCAGTGCTTATAAGATGTCATCAAATCAGAAGTAAAATTCCGTCAGCACCATTCTAATTTACAACCATCCACATGTCAGAAAGTAAACTTACAATTGCAGATGGTAGTACACAGGTGGTACAGATAAAAGGAACATAAACCAATGCCCAGTGAAAAGGAAAAGTAAGCACAGGCCTCCTTGAATTGCAAACTCTGGAATCACAAGACAATTGACACGAGATGATGAATCATAAGGATTGATGAAGTCATATTCCAAGTCCGACAAGCTCATCAGCTGCATACAAACCAAACACAAAACATGAACATAGGCTAGAAACTAGATAGATATCCAAAAAGGTTTGGAGACTGATAGCCAAAATACTAGAATTTTGTGCAGCAGAGAATTTGCAAGTACTTTGCAGAAATAACAATTTCAGCTTTACCAAACTAAGATCAAGTGGATAATTAAGGATCCAATTCCATATAAAACCATACCTGTGACATGCAATTTTCTGGAAACTCTAAGGAAGTAGGCATGGAAAGAAAAGGAAAGATTCTTATATTTCATCATTTACCATATCCTTCAAGGATTCTATCCAAGCTGTGTATTAGCAAGTCAGTTAAGAAGATGTAAGATTAGAAATTCGTCCATACCCTTCAATAGTGTAAATTGTACCTGCAACATTTCTGTTTCCCACATTCAATAAATCTGGCCAGATATTTCACAGAAAGGATGATCTGGATGGATCATCAACGCATCGGTAAACAGATGATTGGTATATTGACCGACCACATGGTGCAAATTTCCATCTTTGCTTTAGGCACCCCTACTGAAATGCACACCATGCCAAAGTCCTAGACATGTACAAAAGAAGTCCTTTGTCCACAAAAGAAGTCAATAGTGATACCCCTACCATGCCCCGGATTATTAGGACATCCTGAACATTATGAGGCAATCGCACAATTCTAAAACATCAGGGTGCCAAGGACACATCTAAAACCAACAAGGATACCTCTAGTCTCGCCACATTCAGAAATAACAAAAATAGTTGTATGACATTTTAACTGTATTTGTTGGTAACCAAAAATATCCAAACAAAAATGTTGAAAGTGAATGCATCATTTCTGTTTTTATCCTGTTTTCGTGTGAGGGGGATTTCTGAGTTTGACAAAAGTAACTTTCCTAACTAATTATTAATGTTAGTAATCTTTCACTGAGGCATTGTGATTCCACATTAAAAGACACATTATCGTAAGTTTCTCCAAAGCCTAAAAGCTAAGTCACAAGGTTCAAGTTTGCATTCATGTTCGACGAGGATAAAGTTCGGTTCAAGTTCGCCAAGGGATAAAGTTCGAGAAAAAAAACGTCTTTAAGTTCGAAAAAATTTCGATCATTTTTATTTTTCAAAAAAATGCATAAATATGTCAGAGGGGCAGACCAGAGAGAACTTTCTATCCACTACATTTAGTCAGTATATGTATATATAGATACATTTGTAAAATAATGCAAAATCACATCAAAAACTTCTCATGTAAAAATAATGAATAAAGTTCGCATTCGTGTTCAACGAGAATAAAGCTCGCAAAGTTCAAACTTTATTGATAAAATTCGAAAAACCTTGTGACATAGCCTGAAAGGATGCATTTTGGACCTATACTTATTTATTTAAGCTCTTGAACTTCATGTGTTCTGTGTGAAGCATGGGCCTGATACAAACCACCCATAACAATTTTCTAAGTAAATTGTGAGAAATATTTTTAATATATTTGTGGTGAAAATGTCATCTTCAATATATGTTCTATAATGTGTGGATTATGAGAATGTTGATTTCAAGTGCAGAAATTGCTTTGACTATCGGAATTTAGCCTTCAAATGCACTCTTCTGACAATGCAGACACAACATTAGTCTCCAGGTAGTAATGCCATAGAAGCTGAAGATGGTTTTGATCCAATAAGGAGGAGATAAAAGTATAAGGCCGCCTGAAGTGAGAATGGTTCAACAGATCACATGGTAACGGATGTTAAAAATCCCAAGAAGATTAAATTGCATAAACAAAAGAAAGCAGATGTTTATGCAAAGAGGAATATAGGAAAAACTCTATTGCATAAAGAATAAGTACAAAGCTTTAAGGAGTATTATATAGAACTTTGAGTAAATGAACGTGGTCAAATAGTTAATCTTATGAATACACTAAAGCTAAAAACAACTTTAGAAGTAAAACTATTTTTTCATGTTTTTTATTCTTAGATAACTTTGTGCACAAGTTACACAAGTTTTTTCTAAGATGGCGTTAGTCTAAATATGCAACATCCTAAATGTAACACAAGGTGAAGTAATATTATAATTTTCCTCCTCAGATAAAACCTATTACAATTTCCTCCATGTCTTCCATGGTAGCTCCTGTAATTGAGACATGAGTCTCTAAATCTCATTCAAGATAGTGTTTTAGTGATAAAGTTTACAACTTTTCTCTCGTATGGCAATATACCATGGTAATTCAGTTACTTTGATCTTTGCTCCAAATAAATTGGGTATCATATGCCAATATGCTTCGCTCCATGAATTTAGGATTTTAGCAAATTGAATACAACTGTTGGCTATCACAATATAGCCAGCCCAGATTTTCATTAACTTTCCTAACCATATAGCCTCCTTTGTTGAATGAGATGATGCCATATACTATACTTCAATGCTTGAAAAATGAAAGTCTTATGCCAGATTGCTTTTTGCTATTCCATGACATAAAACTGCCGTTGAACATAAAACAGTATTTTGTAATCGATTATCTCATGCCAAAATCACCTTCCTAGTATTGACTTAAAGAGATTATTGCATAATTCAAATCAAGACACGTACAGACCATCGCATGCATGAGGCTTCCAGTGGCATTTTCATATGGAGCTTGTCCCGTATCTCTCCTTTCCTGTTCTAATTTAGGCGCATATCCCTAGGCAACTTCAAATTTGATTACATTGCAGTTTCTACTGGATTAAATTCAGAAATATTAAAACACTTAAAAACATCTTCAAGGAATCTCTTTTGGCTTCTATGAGATTTCCTACCATGCATTATTGCAATTCCAAGACAACAATGTAGAGATTGTTTTTTAATAAACAAGATTTTGGAATTCTTGAAAGCATTAATTAAGAGTATGTCATGTGCTTAATAACAGTCCTCTACATACAAAGCTAGAATGATAAACAATCTATTTTTGTGCTTAATAATATAGATATTATCATCAACTATACGTTTTTATAGCCATTTGCAAGAAGATGATGATCTATTCGCTTATAGCATGAACAAGGTGATTGTTTAAGGCCGTATAAAGATCTATTTAGCTTGCATACCTGGTTTTTAGCTCCAACTACAGCAAATCCTCTAGTCGTGTCATATTTATCACCTCAAGATCTCCATTTGGAAATGCACTTTTAACATTTAGCTGATACACTTCCACTTTTAGCTATGTTGCAATGGCAAACAAAATTCGTACGTAACTCATCTACAACACAAGTCGGAATGTTTTGAAATAATCAATACCTTCTTTTGGAGAATATCCACATGCTACAAGATGAGCTTTAAACCAATCAATGCTTCACTCTGTTGTGAGGCTTTTGCTTGTAAATCCATTGGTAATCAATATCCTTTCTTCCAGATCTACAATATCTCAAGTCTAATTTTTCATCAAGGACTGATATTCATCATTCATTGTTTCTCCCATTTTTCTGAATTTGGGGAATTAAGAGTCTCTTTCATACTTTGGGATCTTGGAGCCGCTTGCACTCTTTGGGGCTCTTCAGAACTTGCATAATCTAAACGGGAAGCAATAAATTTTAAGTATTTTAATTACCTTTCACTAAGGCTTCCTTCCTGGTACGTGGTGGAAGAATCTTGGGCTCTCTATAAAAGGTTGAGACTCTTCCTCATTTTGAAAAAGGAGCTCTTCCTCAATGTATGTACTTGCAAATTGCTCATCATCATGAAAATCAGATTCATTAGAAATATCTGTTCCAATTGGCAAACTACAACTATTTTATTCATCTGTCTTGGATTGCTACTTTAGAGATGATCCTTTAATCAATTTTACATCTTGTAACGCCCACAAATGCATGGCCAAAAGCACAAGCCAAAACCAAGATAATTTCAACACTAGGCTCACTTGGTAGTTGGTACAACTCAACATCACATAATACGCTTACACAACATGGACCTACTCATGCAACGGGATAAGAGAAATACTTAACACTAAATGTAAAGACGACTCACACTTCCAAGCCTACCTACAAGGCTTGCAACTGGGAGAGATCATCATTGCAACTACCACTTATAACTCCACTAAGGAATCTTGGCTAGCCTTTGGTTCCTCAAATACAAACATGCAATATAATATATCAATATACACTTATACCTCCACTTGAAACATCACTTATACCTCCACTAAGACTAGCCATGAATTCCCTTGGTTCCTCCAAGCAACAACACACACAATCCCCTATTCCTCCCTTCACTAACAAAGGACACCTTATCCCTCCAATAAACAATTATGTAATCTCACCCCAACATAATGAGACTCGCACACAAGCATGATGACCAAAGATTCACTTTAATATTTGTTTGAATGAGCAATATGACACAATAGCAAAAACCACCAGAGAAAGAGGAGAAGGGTTTACATTCACATAGTTCGTAGTTTCCAATGCTTACATTCTTAATAGTTAATACCTAAGTTGCCGCATTCGCCGAACTACAAGGAAAAAAATCGAAATTCGCCGGATTTTAACAAGGCCTAATTAAATGCGTTGAAAATCGCGATTTAATTCATGTTTATTCTCGGACGTCAATTTTTATGTAATATGTTGAAAATCGTGCTTGAAAAGCGTTGAAAATACTCTAAAAAAATTTGAAGTTCGATTTTAGGGTTTTCCATCCCCGTGTTTTAGGGTTTTGCATCGTTATTGTCCTATAAAATCTCCTGCACACGATAATAATCTTCACACCTCCTGAGCTTGACGTTTGTGACTGTTGAACTCGAGCTTGATCACATTGTTTGCTAGAAGCCCGCATTTACGTCTTCCATTGTTCGAGGTTGCCATCTATATTCCCGCATTTGTGCCTGCCATTGTTAGAGGCAAAGCTTGACGTCCCTGTCTTGTTGTTTGTTCTTTGGAGAGAGACAGATTACGAGCATTTGCATCTGCCATTGTCCATTGTTCGAGCTTGCAGGAGATTCGTTGCTCGCAGGGAGATTCCGAGCTCACTTTCAAAGTTTCAACTAATGCAGTAGTTCGAGTCTTGACTTTCTATTTTATTTTTATTTGATTGTTTTTATATTCAAATGTAGGTCTAAAGTTTTAAAAATGTAGTTTACACAGAAATTAAATTAATTTAATAGTGTCGGTCTAAGGTTCAAAGATAGGTTCGTATATTAATTTAGGTTAAAAAATTAATGTGTTAAGTTTTAAAAGTTTAACGTTTTAATATATTAAACTCTTTTATGAATAAAAAAATATATTAAATTTGATTATTTGAATGGTTACATACGGGTTTTCTTTAAAGTTTAAACTATACTAAACTTAAAAGACTTACCTATTTATTAATATATATATAAAGTTACATAAAATATAGTAACATCTAAAATTATATAATAAAATATATATTAATATAATGTATTTTATTATATAAATTATCATTAAATATATAATTTATTTTATAAAAAATTATATACTAGATCGATAAAAAAATATAATATATTTTATAAAAATTTAATATTTTATATCATTATGTTATATAATGTATTTTATAAAAATGATATATAATATCCTTAAATTGAAGGTATTTATATATATTTTAAATCAAAGATTGAAATGTATGATAATAATAATTATCCGATAATTATTATTATCATACATTTAAATTAAATACATGATAATAATTTTTGTATGATTTGATTTTTTAAATTTATTTATTTCTAATTCTTTGTTTATTTTTTTCAAAAATGCAGGTTGTTATATTGGTATGGCGCCTCCAAAATCAAGTGCAGCGGGATGGAAATACATGAGCCGTGAGGGTCGACAAACAATCTCACGTGCACTTTATGTCAACATTCTTTTACTGGGACATTGACAAGAGTAATGGACCACCTTCTTGGCATACCGGGTGGTCAAGGAGGCGGTGTTGAAGAATGTCGGAATGTCACTCCTGAAATAAAAGCAGAGTTGGAGAAAGACTACAAGCATTCATTAGTTGTAAATCAGCAAAGGGCGCAAAAAACAACGAATCCAAGGCGAGCTTTCTAGGCCCAGAGTGCCAAATACTTCTTTCTCCTCCACCATGTCCACAAGCTTTGTAATGCCAACATCTAGTACTGGGGCAGCGACACTGAATAGCTTTTGGAAACCTGTTGAAAAAGAGCAAGTTGATGATGCATGGGCTGATTTCTTTTATGAATCTGCCATTCCATTTTATGTCGCCAGGAGTCCTTATTTTAAAAATGCAGTTCAACAATCCATTAAATTTGGAAAAGGTTATACAACTCCAGGGTCAGAGGCTTTGAGGACTACACTTTTGAAGAGGTCAAAAAATAGGGTCACTGAAAAATTGGCAGATATTAAAGACTCTTGGAAGTTAACAGGTTGCACCATTTTGAGTGATGGTTGGTCAGACATGTGTCAAAGACCCCTCATCAATGTGCTTGTTTATTGCCCTAAAGGTGTTGTATTTCTAAAAGTTATTGACACCATGGAACACAAGAAAACTTCAGAGTATGTCTTCAACATTTTGGATGAAGCAATTCTCGAAGTGGGTGTAGAAAGTGTAGTTCAAGTTGTGACTGATAATGCTAGCAATTGTGTGGGAGCTGGGAAATTGATAGAAGAGAAGTACCCACATATATATTGGAGTCCTTGTGCAGCCCACTGTATTGATTTACTACTCCACGACTTAGCCAAATTCCCTTGGGTACATGAAGCAGTTCAAAGAGGAAGAACAATTGCTAATTTTATTAGAAACCATCGCCTCACATTGAGTATCTATAGGAGGCATGCATCTAAGGAGTTGTTGAAGCCATGTGACACAAGATTTGCCTCCTTCTATATCACTTTGAAAAGAGTTGTTGAGCAGAAAGGAGCCCTTCGAACTGTTGTTTGCAGCAAAGAGTGGGAAGATTCAGTTCTTGCAAAAGGTTCTAAAGGTAAACAGTGGAGCAAATCATTTTGAGCTCTAACTTTTGGGAAAATGCAGCCAAGGTCTTAAAAATGTGTGCACCCATTGTTCGTATGCTCCGCATGGTTGATGGCGATACCCCTTGTATGGGCATGGTTTATGAGGGCATGGACCGTTGCAAAGAAGACATCCAGAAGGCATTCAATAATGTGGAAGCAGAATATAGTGAGATATGGGATATTTGTGATGGAAGATGGAGGATGATGCATACTCATTTGCATGCAGCAACATGCTATTTGGAGCCGACACTCTATCACATTGAAAGAGAAAGTGACCGTGAAGTGATGAGTGGGATTTATGCAGCCATTGAAAAGCTTGTTCCAAATCGAGATGTTGCAAAGAAAACCAAAGAGCAACTTAGAGCATACAGGAGAGGGGATGGGTTGTTTGGAACCCAATCAGCAATAGATGACAGGGAAGACATGGATGGTGATGAATGGTGAAGATTCTATTGGAGAGCAAATACTCTATCTACAGCATTTTGAAAGTGAGTCAAGGGGTGAGTGATCAGTGTGAGAGGAATTCGAGATTTACCATGTTCAATCAAAAAAGGAATAGGTTGTTATCAAGAAAACTCGGGGACCTTGTTTATGTTCGCATCGAGATGTTGAAAAAAGTGGCAAAAACTTCAAAGAAAAAAAGCGGATCGAGATGTTGCAGAAAACCAGCATACTTTAGAGCATAGAGAGGGATGGGTTGTTTGGAACCCAATCAGCAATAGATGACAGGGAAGACATGGATGGTGATGAATGGTGGAGATTCTATGGAGCAAATACCCCTGAACTACAACATTTTGCAATTCGAGTCTTGAGTCAAGGGGTAAGTGCATCAACATGTGAGAGGAATTGGAGCAGCTTTGACCATGTTCAATCAAAAAAAGGAATAGGTTGTTATCAGGAAAACTGGGGGACCTTGTTTATGTTCGCAGTAATTTGCGATTGACTATGAAAAAAGTGGCAAAAGATGCATGCACTTCAAAGAAAAAAAGCTTCAGGATGTCCTACAAGACAATGAAGATGATCTTGATTTTGTTGGTGATGTTGATAGACATGAGGGTGAATCTAGTGATGTTGGTAATGATGATGTTTCTAGTGATGATGAGATTGAGCCAAGTGCTCTAGATGATTTAGAGCTTTTTGATGTAATAAGTAGAACTTAGCCCATACTAGATAGGGAAGTTCGAGACTTTGATCCATCACTTTTTGACAACATTTCGAATATTAGTATGCAGCTGCGAGCACATGTTTTTTGAAGTTTTTGCTTTCAATCACATTATTGTAATAGCTACTTATGAAATCAATGAAATGTGATATTATCTCTCTTTTGAAATGTGAATTTATCTTTTGTTTTTATATATTTAATAAAAATGTATATTTCTCATAAATTGATTTAATCATTACCAATGAATTTTTCACGAATTTAATCAAATGTGGCGACTTAGGACTTAATACCATTAAATTACTTGTTTAAACATAAATTTGAGAATTATTTAAAGCACTTAAATGCATACCTCTTATTCTTATTTACAAATTTTCTATTTCATTATGACGTTTACTCACGAGGAGTACACCCTATTTGTTTTCTTTATTTATTATAATTATTAGTTGAAATCTTTTTAAAATATCTATGAGTCAAATAGAAGTTGTTTTCAAGTCGTGGATTTATGTTTCCAAAAGTTATGTTCCTACATGGAATAATTCATTTTACTTGTATTAACATAAAAAGGGCCTAACATTAAATTAAAAGAGATAGGTCTTTGGATTAATTAATTCCAATTTGCAACATCTACAACCCGCCACAGGGTCAACACTGGGATAATTAAAACATCCTTATCTCACAAAAAATTTGCACAACTAATAATATTCCCTTGTTACTTGTCAAGAAAACACTTTTGCCCGTAGGGCATAATGGGATCATACGCATGAGTTTTGGGCGTAGAATAGTACAAGGCACGTTGAATACAACTCACGAAAGGGTTCACGGCCAAGGGCAAGCAAGATCCATTTTATGTCATGTAAGTGAATGCTAAATCATTAAAATAGCCCAAGTTCATGACACATCGTTTAAGAGTTTCACTAACTGGTTCGATTCCAATATGGGATCAATTAGTAGCATTACGTTAAGGATCGGATTCATTACAAATTGGGCGTTGCTTCAACTCATTTCTTTATTAGCCATGACTCAATTGAGAGGGGAAGGCATAGTGAGGATGATTAAACCGAGAGGGGAAGGCATAGTGAGGATGATTAAAGAACCCATTCAATTTCAATCGTTTAAGTGTATTACTTTACTACCATACATTATGTAATGTTGCAAAGAACTTGCAATAATAACCAAGGTGAACAATGCTTTGAATTGACTAAACCATATAAGTACAACATGTATTTATAGTTTCATATCAATTACAACGCATACATTAAATAGTCAAACTTCTTCTCCTATCAAATTGCACTAAAGGTACGACTATTCATAAAACAATACATTTCTTTATTCTAGCAAAATAAACATGTTACAAATTATATACAACTTTAGATTCAAAATTTCATCATTCCTTTCTATTTTCTCCACGTTACTGCGCAACTCAGTAATATTATGTATAATCATGGGTCAGCAAAAGAGTTGGCATGGACCCCACCCCTCATCTAACAATGTTATCATAACTTGTAACAACAATTTAGAGAGAGAGAACCTAGATTACTATTTCTCACAACATATCAATTTGTAATTACACATTCTAGGTTTAGAGAGAGAGGTAGAGAGAAAATCATTCATTTTCTTTACGCAAGCAATCAATTTATTTACATGACCGAAAATGAGGTGAGAGATGGCACAATCAAGTTTTATATACAACATTCAAATCTAAACATATTTCAAAGTTAAAAGGGTTTTACGATTTCCAATTCAGCTATCATTTTTACTGCCACTAAGGAGGTTCAATTAGGAGGTGTGGTATTTCGCACAACTCTAGATTTTTAGTAACCATTTTGTTTAAGTGTTCCAATCAACTTTTTATGGTTATAATACAAGTTTCCAAATATCACATTTGTTTTACCCACTGGAAGTGTCTCAAAGGGTCAAAACGGGTCATCAGACCTAGTTTCCTATTGTGCGAACTAGCCCAAGTGGCTATGGAATGGCATGGGAGAAAGGTCACCGAACATCTACGCGAAATGTTTCACACTTCTAACCTATCCTCTTCTATATTGAGAACACAAAGGAACCGACAAGATGCAAAACCGATAACCGTGAGCTCATTCCGGAGGTATCCTTTTGAGCTAGTCAAAGGCATTTCGTAGTTTCCACCTACGCAGCTTTATGCCAAGGTGGGGCTTGAGACGGATGCCGAAAAAACACTTTTCAGCGGAAAACAAGTGATACCAATTATGTTGCGCAATTATCTATATAACAAAGAAGAGGTTTGTGGAGGTAGATTCCATCTTCTCGGATCTCTAGGCATTTAAATTAGAACAATTCCAAAGGGGTTACGCAATGTCGAGTGGTTGCCTCTTGCAAGGAGCTCTTTAAAGTGCACCCAAACCCGCTTACCAAACGGGTCTAACAAATGTTTTAACGAGGTTTTGGATTGAAAGATCTTCATATAATGGAGATGAGTTCCAACGGTTAAAATGCGGGGAAGATGATTGGAGACGCTTCTTGTGCGTCGATTTCGAGAGGCATTTGGCACATTTAGAGAGGTTTTAACATTGCAGAAGTTTTTTTTCTCACCGTTTATCCTTCTTGGTTAGGTACCAAATACGCAAATGCATGGGCAAACAAGTTTTTGATTAAATTTCAATAAGTTCATGATTGAGTTGGATATAACTCCACCCATAACGAGGTGTTTCCGTGATTGTTTTTGGTATAATTCCCTATTTAAAGCAGGTTGCAAGATAGTTTAATTACAAAATGTGGATTGAACGATTTCATCTAAAATTTAATGTTTTACTCTACTCAAATTAGAAGTTCAAGTTACAAAAGAAAATTAGGAGAAGGGGTGAAAATCCATGCATGGCATGAGAAGGCTCCAATTGCATGGGAAGGTGTGCACGAGGATATTTTGCATTCCGGCCGTCTCCAAGCACCATAGTACCATGGTGAGGTAGAGAGGGTATGTTTTGTTCCTTCTTTGTGCAGGACCAACAACTAATGCATTCTATGAGATCTGATTTCTTTGGCACAAGCTGGGAAACATGTTGGCATGGGTCGTGGAGATTGGCTCAAAACCAACCATGTGTTTTGTTAACAATTTTCAAGGCTCTCTTCAACAAACACGTTTTGTGCACCTCTTGCAATCATTGCAGCCCATGAGATGCATTCCTTTGAGGAATTCAGTCAAACAGTTCCTGCACCTTGTGTAAGCACCCGTACACAGAGCATTGCAACTATAATAAGACAAAAATTCACTCTCCATCCTGCATAGATGGGCTCAAACCCTGTTGCGAGGCTCTTATTTTGGGCACAGCAGGGGGAAGCTAGAAAATGCTATGAAGCTAGAAAATGCTATGGAGTTCAAAACACACCTGCCAACTAATCATAAAATGGATCTCCCTTCCTATTTTGCACACCTCCCTTCAAGTGACTGTAAAAAAACATGCACAAACCTACATTTATACTCAGACAATGCCAATTCCATGCAATGTCATCTGCTGCCAATCTCAATCTCAATCTCACGGCATGATGTAGAGAGGGTGATTCGAAAGAGGTGCTACGCATTTTGATTACCGCACACACCCATCATTGTTAAAATCCTCTCTCCATAATTCTTTGTTGGCTGTCAATACCTGTCCAAAGCTCTTATTTTGACATAAGGTACGAGCATGCTAAGGAAAGGTGGGTTGGTTGCTGGACACCGTTTGTTGCATTTGTTGAAAGTCTCCAAGACCATTTCAACAACTCATACAATGCCACAGCCAACTATCCAAAATTTCTATCTCAGTGGACGTCCAAGGACGCTAGCATGGGTTGTGGGGTTGGCTTTAAACCTGTCAAAATGCATTTGCTTGAACGTATCCAAAGCCTGTTCAACAAGCTCATTTTTGTGCATATCTTGCCATTATTGCAGTTCAATAGACGTGATTCACTGAAGCATTTGAGCATTTAGCTCCTCTACTTGCCATTAAAAAAAAAAAAAAAAACTACTTTCCTTTAGGTTTGGTGGGCGTTCATCTCTAATTACAAGGTCTGGCACAGGCTGGAGGACACCAACAAGGGCGTGGAGTCTGGGACTCTGGCTGGGAGCATGAAGCAAAGGTTGTGGTGTTTCCCTTAGCACCTGTCAGATGCATTCATGTTTCAGGCAATTACAACTACACATCTGACAATTGTCAGATTTCCATCATCTTTTGATGGGTGCCCGTGCTCAACACTCCTCTTTGAAAGCCTGCAACATGCCATTACTTGCCATGTTCACTTCCCTTCTCATTCTCTACCTACGTCTTCACTACACCACCCACCACCACCTTTTTCCCATAATTTCCTTCCCGCCACTTCCTTCAACTCTTTTCATCCATGTTTATTTTAATGTCTATTTATTTAATAATTTTTTTACTTGAATATATTTATTTTTAATATTATAGTTTATTTACATACATGAATATCTAAACCTATTCTTGTACATATATTTTTGTCTTCTTTACCTATATAAATCTATTATAAATTTGATCTCAGATCAAATAACTTGGAAAAGTACGCCCACACTATAACACCATAAACAGGTTTATATTCCGCTGTATAGCCAAAAAATACAATTAACTCATCTTCTCCAAGAAGGCTAGAAGAAAAAAATTAAATTAAATGACGATGATGACACCAAACACACCAAACCAGGGTTCACGACAAGGCTATAAAACAATTGATCGTTGATTTGTGCAAAACGTACACAATGCAATTGTTATCAAAAATGATGGCATTGAATAATATTTCCGACCAAGCGCGACGAGGCAAGGCACTACACATCTCTACAAATTAGCACCTGATTAGTGGTCAGATTGTAAATCACATAGGTTTTTTGTTCTTGACTATATCCAGAAAAATTAGCAAGAAAACAGCTTGAATCCAATTTCTTCCTTTGAATATGTGGAAAAACTTTATAACCAACTACTTTTAATTTTTTAAATCTTCCAAGTTAGGTTTCTTACTCGACTGCAGATCCTTTGGTGTTTTACCATTGAGAGATATAGAGATTCTCAGATTAATCTACTTCGGATATAAGCAGTGATTAAAACAGATTCTTCCTATAAATTTTGTGATAGTTTGCTATCTTCAAATACAGATCTAACATTGTACCCTGGTGTGCAGTTTATCCTCTCAGCAACACCATTTTGTTAAGGATAACATGGAGCCATTTGTTGCCTAAAAATCATAGTTACCAGGTTCGAAATCCGATTAAATTCGGAAGGACAAAAAACTTTGAAAATTCCTAGTTCTCAAAAAATCCATCCTAAAATAAGGAAAAATCCGGTTTTCCAGAATATATATACTTTTGTATTATTATAAATTTATATTATTGTAAACTTTATATCATTATATATAGATAAATCATACAAAAAAGCATCCATCTACCATAATCATTTATGTCAAAATCATAATGATTCTTTCAAAAGATTGCATTTTCCAGAAGCTTGCATGGCTTTGCTTGGTCCAAAAATTTCAACCTAATAGGTACAAAAATGGATTTGCCAAATCTATGAATAAACATAAGAAAAATATTGCCATCAATGCATAGAGCTTCTTCTCATGGCACAGAATATTTTTCTAGAAAAATATATACTTTTATGAGCAGAAGACATAAATAACATCTTTGACACCCAAACAGCAATTCTTAAATTTTGAGCTTAAACAATATTGACACTACCATCTCCTAATCTCCTTCTTTGAAAATTTGGCACAATGCAAGTTTTTGCAAGTCTTGTCTTTGATGCTAGATCATATTTGTTTGATGCTTCACATTGAGCAAATTTTGCATCATGTTTGATTTGCTTCAGCAATCTTCTTCCAACAATCCTTTTTCTAAGTGTCGGGTTTATAGTTATAATTACACATTAGCTTCTTCTTGGAGTGATAGCCAGGTTGTGATGCTGATTTTGCAGAATCTTGCTTTAATCATTGCTAGGTCTTTAAAAAACTGATTTCTTCTTTGTGTTTACAAAAAGCCATGTTGCCAGGAAACGGAAATGGAAACGGAAACGGGTACGAAACGCAGAAACGGCAATTTTCAAAAAACCTTGGATACGAAACGTTACCGGAAACGTCCGTACAATATATATATATATATATATATATATATATATATATATATATATATATATATATATATATATATATATACTCATTTTATAATTGTAGACCATAAGAGATAATTGATAAAGCACTCAAAATATTTTGTATTCATTGAAATTTGAACTTCTAAAGAGTCATCATTCAACATGGTTACAATTTCAATGATTCACATATACAATGCTAAATGTTAGTTTAGTGAAAACTGAATTTAGCAAGAGAAAAATGAGAGTGTGATTTAGAATGGACCCAAGATGTCATTATATAGCTTTTAGGAAGTGTCTTTAGCAAGTCTAGGTAGGTAGATTAGGTTTAGGTTCATTAAATGAAGTTATTTTATTTTTTTAAAGTTATGATGCTTAAAAATTTGAAAAAGTGGTGGAAACGTTTCGGTGGCATTTCCCCACATTTCACGTTTCGGAAACATTTCTGGGCTGAAACATGCCCCCTAGCCATTTCCTGGCTTCACAACAAAAAAGCAATTGCTCAATCCCTTTTATTTCAAATTGTTACTGTATTTTCTTCTCTTGCTATAATAGATTAATTAAATCCCATTTCACCTTACTTGATTGTTGATGTATATGATCAAACTCTCATAAGAATCGCAAAGACAGAAAAGCGATATGAGAATAGGCAATTCCTCCTCTAACTTAAACCCAACATCTGTAAGTTGGCACAAACGTCCCTTCATTTTGTTGATATGGGTCATAGAATTTCTCCTTGCTGCATCTTTAGCAGAAGTCTTTGATGAAGAGCCAACTCTGCAGGCATATTCTGCCTCATATGATAGAATTCAATTTTTCATATGTTTCTTTTGCAAAATTAGCTCTCTTTTACTTGTGCTATTATTTAAGTCTCAAGCTCATTGAATTCTCAAGATCCAATACAATAGTTGATAGTTCTTGTTCATCCTTTACGATCCATTCATGTGCTGCATCTAAAGTAGTTATAGACATACTCTTTTTTTCTTTCAGCAGCATGGTGAGCTTATAACTCCACAAATTGAAACCTTCTCCATTAAAATATCCTATCAAACATACGTCTGAAGTAGATGCTACTCCAACCATGATTTGATCTTGAAAATCGAACTCGAACAAAATCACTTCAAAGAAGAACAACTTCACCATAGAAAACTACAACATCTGCAGAAGAATCACTTCAATGTTTCATACGCTTCTTTTGCAACGTTAGCTCTCTTTTATTTGTGCTATTATATAAGTCTCGAGATCATTGAATTCTCAAGATCCAATACAATTGTTGATAGTGCTTGTTAATCCCTTACGATCCATTCATGTGCTGCATCTAAAGTAGTTATAGACATACCCTCATTCTTTCAGCACCATGGTGAGCTGATAACTCCACAACTTGAAACCTTCTCCATTAAAATACCCTATCAAACATATGTCTGAAGTAGATACTACTCCAACCATGATTTGATCTTGAAAATAAAATTCAAACAAAATCACTTCAAAGAAGAAAACTTCACCATAGAAAACTACAACGTCTGCAGACAAATCCTTTACACAACTTGCTCCGATACCATGTTTAAAATCCTAAGTATATTCAATTGCAGGTCCCAAGAAGATTAAATCACAGAGACAAGAGAAAGCATAAATTTCTACAAAGAGGAATATCAGAGAAACTCTATTGCATCAATGTTTTGAGTACATAATTATTATATACAACTTTGAGAGAGTTGTAAAATTGAGATCACATGAAAACTTGAACGTGCTGGAATAGTTAATCAGCTTAATCTTATAAATACGAAAGAGTTAAAAGCAACTGTAAACTTAAATTAGTTTTTCCTATTTTTAATTCCTAGATAACTATGCAACATACTAAATTTAACACGATGTGGAATCTGGAATATCTTAACATCGTTAAGGCTAAGACTAAAACCTAGGACCTCCCTTAGCTGTTGGAACTTGGGGTGCTCTACCCTTGAGATACCAACCCTCTGTATGGTTCGGAATGTGGATTGTTTCCAATGGCAGAGACTACCCCAAATGCTTCAGTAACAGATGAAGATAAGGCTTTAATACTGCATGATGATTCAGTGATGGTACCTAAGCAAAGCCAAGGCCGCACAATAATTCAGAGATGGTACCTGAGCAAATCCAACCTGATGGCTCAATGGATGAGAATAAGCCTCAAAGCAAACCCAACCTGACAGTTCGACAGATGAGCATGAGCTTCAATATTGCCTAATGATTCAGTGAAGACACCTAAAAACCCAACCTGATGGCTCAATACTTGCTCTTTGTGAACAGGATAATATGATGATGATTTCATTGGATGCTAACTGAAAATCAAACATGCAACAAGAATCTTCTCAACTAGGGCAGAAACTCAAAGAAAGAGCAAAAGCCCACCTCTTGTAGAAATGAATAATTGCACAAATAATAAAGGTGGGATAACATAGTCTATGGCTGATTGGATGGAATTTTTAACTCGCCATGATTGTCATTTGTCAAATGATAGTGCTGTGGGTAACTTGTATTCAGATTTTTTACAGCCTTCTGTTCAGCCCTCCTCTCTGTAAATTTATGTATTTCAATGAAATATTTTTTAACCAATTTTATTAAAAATGTGTGATTTACCATAATTTTCTTGCATCGACCAATTATTTTTGGCTGGCCATCTTTTCCAGTATTTGAGATCCTCCATAATAAACATTCGGCATGGAAAATGTGACCTTACTAAGTACAGTCGTTTTCCTTTGTATGCTAACATCAATTTGTGACAAAAGGCGACTTTGGAGCATTAACATCTATGGGTTTGATTAAACCAATTCAAGATTCTAGAACTTAATTAATTTAGAGATTAAAGTGGACTAATGGCCAAGAATGACCACAGAACTGAAGAAAGTACATAGTCGAAAAAACAGATGACAACAAGAGTGCCTGGTGCATCTCCAGTTATAACAATATAAAATTGAAATAGAACGAAATCGGAAAACTACAAAGGAATAAGAACATACTACATCGAATGGGATGAGCTCAAGTGGTAAAGGTGTTAGGAATTCCAAGGCGGAGTCTCAAGTTCAAACACCCATGAGACATGATAAAGTGTTCAAATTAGATAAAATACCACATCCAGCTCACTGAGTGTGGTTTAACCTATGGATAAGACCGGGTGCAAGTCTCAACTCATTGGGTGTTGATGTAAGTCACAAGTGAATTTGTCAGAACAAATACCCTAATCCTCGGCTGTGACCAACATAAGGGAATTTACTAAATGACAAGCGAATGAAACAAGAGAAAATAAAGCAACACAACTAAAAGCAGCAATGTCTAGAGCAAATAGAAACAATCCCCACGATTCCATTTAAGATACTTTAGGGTTTCTAATATCTGGGAAAATACATCATTGCTCCATTGATGATAAATTTAGCTAGTGTTTAAACCGCTTTGAGACTCAACAATGCAAGTGGATAACAATCCACGTGATATCAACCAAAGATGATGTAGGGTTTAGCTTTTTTATTGATAAAATGTATCTTTTGCTGTCAGCTAGGTTTCTGGTTTTCTGTTTTTGTTTACTGAACAGGCGGTCACAAGTTCAACTCACAAAGAACAGAGAAAGACACCAGGGTTTCAGTTAGACAAAAATATAGTCGTTATTGGGATAATCATAATGTTCTGAATATATTTAACGAGTAAGGCATCACAAAATAAAAATAAAAATAGTTATTACCTGATAAACCACCATGCAGAGGAGAACAACCAGGACGAAAATGCAACGAGCCATAGCAGTACCTCCCAGGCCATGGGAGTGCTTTAAATCCCTGAATTGCCAAACCCTGCTAAATTTGGAGAGAGAAAAATCCCAACAGGATCGCGAAAATAGCGGGAATACATCGGTTTCGCTATATTAAAGCTAAATCCTTCACATGGGTTAGACGTTGAAACAATGAATCCCGGGCTGTTAAAAGAGAATCCGGCTATCCTGGCGACAAAATAAGACGCCAATAGCTGTCCTCGGGACCCGCATCTTCCTCCGTGGCGTCCAGTGTATCAATTTAGTCAGCAATCCCCCAATCAGTCACACAACTCGATTCGCGAGGCCGATGCGAAGGGCAGATACGAGAAGACTGATGGGACGAGGTAAGTACGTGAGAAGTTGGCAACATTTAATGCAATATTTACCTTCGCCGGAAATGATCAAACAAGGAATGAAACCAAGAAGTTTGGCACCAAACCCATGCACTGCATCTTCATTCCAGCTGATACGCAACCTTCCACTGCGCAGAATTGTCATGCCAATTTTGGAGAAGTTTGAGTTATTTCAAGAACATTCAGGTGCTATGCATAAACACGTACTTAATAGACATTTTAATTTAGTTCACAGATAGGGAATTTGTATTATTAATTAGTCGTATAGATTTGTGAAGTTTTTTATGCTTAAACACTTAATAGCAATATACACACTGTGGGTATACCACAGAAGAGAGATAAAAAACACAAGCAATATACACATTGTGGTATTTTGGATTGTGATATACACACGGTTTGTATACCACATAAGAGAGATAAAAATACACAAGCAATATACACATTGTGGTATTTTGGATTGTGATATATACACGGTTTGTATACCACATAAGAGAGATAAAAAATACACAAGCAATATACACACTGTGGTATTTTGGATTGTGATATACACATGGTTTGTATACCATAGAAGAGAGATAAAAATACACAAGCAATATACACATTGTGGTATTTTGGATTGTGATATACACATAGTGTGTACCACAAAAGAGAGATAAAAAATACACAAGCAATATACATAGTGTGTATACCACATAAGAGAGAAAAAAATACACAAGCAATATACACATTGTGGTATTTTGGATTGTGATATACACATGTGTGTATACCACATAAGAGAGATAAAAATACACAAGCAATATACATTGTGGTATTTTGGATTGTGATATACACATTGTGTGGTATTTTGAATTGTGGTATTTTTTTCTTAATTTTTATGTTTTGTAGAGCAATCTTCTGTGAAGTATTTATAATTTCTTGTCTAGTTTTGGGATTCTGATTTTTAAATTGTAGATGAGTGATATGTATGCGTGGAAGATATATTTTAGCAGTTGTTGAAGTTCCATATAAACTTAGGAGTCTTATTGAGTTTAGCTTGTGCTTGAGCAAGCTCTTCCTTGATTTTTTCAACCACATCCTTTGTCATCTTATTAAATGACTTGATTACAGAAATGGGATCAACCACTACCCCAATACCTTCCAAGTGTGGATTAGTTTTGTCCCTCTTTCT
The DNA here is from genome assembly GCA_018340775.1 of Taxus wallichiana var. yunnanensis. Classification (NCBI taxonomy): domain Eukaryota; kingdom Viridiplantae; phylum Streptophyta; class Pinopsida; order Cupressales; family Taxaceae; genus Taxus; species Taxus wallichiana. The sequence goes on from CM031237.1 coordinate 418,313,553, forward strand.
TTTTTACTATATAAGGAGATGATGTTTTCGTCATTTTGTAAGAGGGTAGTGTGTCTACCATGTTGTAATTTTTTCATAGTTACCTTCCTTAGGCTCCTATATGCTTTGTTAAGTCTAAAATTTACCTCAAGAGGAGCATACATTGATTACTACACCTTTTCCAATTGCATGATGATCCATCCTTATCTCGTCATAGTGGAAGTGTTCTATGTAGATGTTATGATAGCCAGTGATTGTGATGTTCCCATTAAAGTCATTGTTCTAACGGATGGAGGAAACAATGGTAGAAGAAGGGGGTGTCGAAGATGACACAATGGTGGCCACAAAGGTGGAAACAATGGGAGAAGAAGAAGAAATGGTGATATATGGAGGAACAATTATGGAAGATGGAGGAACAATTTTAGAAGCACCAACATATGCACTATCTAACTTTGGGGGTTCCAAGGTGAAGCATTAGATGTGAAAGGAGACCAATCTAAAGAAGTAATTGGTGGAATATTGACACCAATGGTTTGGACCTTAAATACTATAATTTTTTCTCTTAAATGTTTCCCTTGTTGCACTAAATAGATCTTGAAAGTAATTTCTCCTGTTCTAGATCACTAGCATTTATAATTGTGGCCATGGAAGGTGGTCGAATGGAGAAGATGAGATTGAGAGATATGGGTGAAATGGGTGGTGATGAAGTTGGTGGATCATGGATTCTCCCAAACTTAGTTGATGGAACCTTAATAGAAGGTGTAGGAGATGGAATTGAAGTGGAAGGCCCAACTATTATCACATGTCGAATTTGTAGGGATTGTGCATTCATACTAGGGAAAAATGTGACAATGGTGTAAACAAGGTTGACTATAAATGTGTCAGGATTAATCACTACTATACATAGTGCAAAAATATCTCAATTTATGTCGATTTTGTGTCATTTCCCATTTCAATTTTTTTCATTTTGGGAAGAAAAAAACACAATTGTGATGTCATAAAAGGCTACCTCCCATGAGATATGTATTTGTAGAGCAACATTGACCCTTAAAAGGCTAACACACTATACACACATTTGTGTATACCACACTATGTGTGCATACCACAAACCTAAAAAAACCTAATGCATGAAAAATGTGTAAACCACACACAAACATTAGCTTTGTGGTATACAAACATAGTGTGGTATACACACATTAGCTTTTTAGGATTGCTTTAGGATTGTAGTATACACAAATGTTTCTTGACAAATGTTTTTAGGTTTGGGGTTTACACACATAGCGTGGTATACACAAATTTGTGTATACCACAAACCTAAGAAAAACTATGTGTGTATAGCCATGGTTGTTTCTTATTACGTTGTTTGTGTCATTTGTCACATACGTGCAAACGTGAAACCCTTTGTATACCACAAATTTTGAATACTTGTATCATATGACGTTGTTATTCCACATTTTTCACTCCTAGTATCCTATGCAATAAAAGCATCAATTTAGTAGTTTATATATGAGACTTTATTCATGGTTTTAATTTTTGCTAAATATTGTAATTTTAGCTACACATTGAGTTATATTATTCTTGCTCCAAACTACTAACCCTTTGTTTTGTAGGATGATTGGTGCAAGACATTTGGTTCTATAAATTAAATTACTAAGCTTTGTTTTGTAGGGCCTCCTCTTGAAGACGCAATCACAAAATTTTATCATTTAATTTTATTACATTGCATCATCTTTCTTGTGTGTTTTGTATTGTTGTTTGTTTATCCCGAAGGTTAAATCGTATGCTCTCCTCTCGCGTCTTAGGACGATCTTGAGGATCAAAAGTGGTTGGCCTTTCCCTTTTTCTTTTGTAGGGGAAACGTGATGTGGAAGTGACATCCATGCACTTGTCGTAGTCCTAGGAGTCTCATGACCATGGAATTCACCTCCATGCACGTAGACACACCCCATGTTCCGGTGGGGTATATAAATTCTTGGAGAGATGTCATTATTGTTATTGGCTAAGTGCTTGCTTGTTTTAAGAGTAGCGTGAAGTGAGGGGCTTCCATGTCCCAATACTCAGGCCTCAAACAACATCCTTAAACATACTTAGGGCCCCATGTACCACAGGTATATCTATGTAACTCCCCTAGTTAGCTCGTATATCCTAGTCTAGGCAACCTTTTGGCTGCATATCAAGCTATTTTGCAAGGAGATTGCACTCCCCAAGATCACTCACTATCGACCCCACATTGGTACATAGGTGGTGAGCCAAGAGTGGCACCCCTCAATGTGTGGTATTGAAAGCAAGAAATAGCTTGATTGCAATCCCACTTGACTAGTTAGGGTGTGTATTGCATGTTGGTTTCTTTCTCGTGAACAACACTAACCATCATATCACCTTAAATTTTTAATCAATCAAACATCATCATAATCGACCATCCTTAATCAAACAATCCCAACCCAAATCCCATCACCATCCTTAATCAACCAATCTAATGCAAACATGACAACCTGTGTATACCACATACTAACAATGGTTGAAAGTGATGTAGACTCATAGCAACAACAAGTTTCAAATCATCTATAACAAGGTTTACACTAGCAAAATTCACCTTACTTTGCATGAGAAAGATCATACAAGGTTCATAAAGTTCTTATCTTGACTTGTATAAGCAAGAATTGTGCTAGTTTACTTGTTGGAAGGTTCTTTTTCAACATTATGCCCTTCCTCTAGCTCTGAGAATGATGATATTTCACGTACTTGTCTACTCATAAGTCATATATGTGTCATTCTCACCTTTCTCTACGTTTGACCATCATCTTTCTTCAAGTAGCCCTTCATCCCAACAATCAACTTTGGCATATTTTACCATTATTCCACCTATTTTCACCTTGTACCCTGTTCATGCACTCTAGAAAACATCAACCATCCACAAAACTGATAGGAAAAGAATGAAAATTCCACCTTTTACTATTTTTGATCAAATTTGATTTTTAGCTTCTCAACTCAAAGCATGTTTGCTTCATTAATGGGTATGAACTTGTAGAATGTTTCTAAGGTATTTTCAACTCCAATAACATATTCATATCAACTCAAATGTGTACCCAAAATTTGGGGTTCTATCTCCTTGTTTAACTCTCTCAATTCCACTTTTTGTGTTTCGTTCTATAAACCCTTACTAGGTTTTTGCAAGTAGATTGTCAAGCTCATGATCTTTTATAGGAACTTAAAACAAAATGAAAGGATTTTTAAGAACTCTTTAAAGGGTTATAGATATCCCTAAATTTTTAGAGGCTAACTTCTCTTTTCGCATATACTTCCTTTGTTAACTGACCCCTTCTTCTAGGCCTGAGACTATGAATTTTGTGTTCTTCCTCCAACTATCAAGCATAAGTTTGAATTTCACCCTTAAAAATACTAAATTATTTCATTATCTGCTACATTAGATCTCGTTCATGATATGTTCATGCCAACTCATGCAAAGTATCCTCCATTCCTTGTTTTCACTGCCATGTCTATGTGCATGCACAAATTTTAGACCTCCAAATTCCCTTTCTTAACAACACTTAACTCAAACTTGTCAAGAAGTTATCACGACTAAAAATACAATATCACTCTTCACCCAAGAGGGTAATCAAAGAGTTACAGTCATGGATTTATTTATGTCTTTTCTATCATGCATGGTTATCACCAAGTCTAGAGAACAATTACCTTCAATGTTGCTTCCCCAAAAAGATTCAAACATACAAGTTACAATCTTGTTTCCTGTTCTTTGGACCTAAGGTTAACCCTTGATACTATTTTCTTATGGCACAATGAGAAACTTATCACAAACACTTGCAAAGATGATCTCAATCAACTCGTTTCACATAGCACAATCATCTTATATCACACTTTGCATAAGCGAGAATACATTACAGAGTTTTGTTTTAGGCCCAAGTTTGCACCTTCCACTCACCACAATGTGTCAACAATATTTTCACAAATTCCAATACCACCATACTCACAGTTGACTCATATTTTCACAATTTAATCAATATACTCAGTTCATCCAAGAGCCTTCAACACACATACAATAACAATTCAAAAGACTTGTAAATAATTTCTCCCATAGATAATTTATAGCCTTACCAACAAGCATGCAAACATGCATTCAACAAATATTAGTATGTATGATTCAACAAATCTCGGATAATTCATAATTCAGCTTACATTTCACAATTTATAATCCTTTATTAGTTTCCAACCAAATTCTAGACTACAGACCTATTGGTCATTTGAATATCCTTAGTCTTATGCTAAGTTCCTCAACCAAAAGGCATGTCCTTGACTTTTAAACTCCCACTATGTCTTTTTAGACCCTGATATGGACCTAAGACACCTAATTACTCTTCACTTCATCACCTTACATGCTTGTAGGCTTCAAGATTCTATCAAAACAACCATAGCAAGCCAAAATGACCTCCAAGACTCCAAATTGCACATTTGGAGGGAAAGCCAATTATTCAAATTTTGAAATACCTAGACTCAAACTACCACAACTAAATGACTCCTAGAATAAGTGTTGGTATTTTTTATTCTGTCAAAGTCACATTATGCCCTCTTACTCCCTTCTAGCCCTTTACATTTCCTCTTAATCTAGTCTCACCAGTAAACTCTTTGATGACCAATTAAATGAAACAATCACCCTACAAAGTTTCATTATGTAACTCTACACCCATTTTCTTTTATACTCCCTTTATTGTTTTTTCCAATTTCTCCCTATTTCCCCTGGTTATGATCAATTCACTATGTACACCTTACATCCACTAATTCAAACTTGTTACCGCTCCCCATAAGGTCATTTCACCTCAAATCTCCTTTCTTAGTATTTTTCTAACATGTTACTTCTCAGGCTACCTATAACTTCTGGTGCAACTGTTATATAGGTTTAACACTTCTTATTTGTGTCAACCATACTTACCTCAAACCATACATTACCATACATCATCTGAGCCTTGGGCTAGCATACTATCATCACATCCCTTGCTCTTGCATCTGAGGATCTCATTACACTCTTGACTATTGTTCATAATTCCTTCTCTTGGACATGCATCAATTCATCTCCAATATTGTCTTCAAACATACCTATGTTTCTTGGTGCCATTCCATACCCTACTTTCTATTTGTTATCATGGTTCCCTGGTTCATAATTATTTTCCATTATTCTTGCATACAACTCTGTATACTCAATTCCATACTATACATGTTACCCATCAATTAGGTCCAACTTGAAATCTCATGTACAAAGGTTATAGTTTAATGAGGTCTATTCAGGCTCCACATACTAAATATACTCCACCTAGCTAGATTCCTCATTCTCCATGCTTTGAACACTTTATCTACCCTACTACAAAGTGTTAAAACTATTGGTACAATCATGCACTTGCATTTCACATGTAATCTCTTTCCAAGGGCCTAGTTAGCTTGTAGCCTCTAACCACATAAACTGTGTTGGATCTCATATTTGTTCCAAACAACCAAACCAACAAATACATGATTTGGATACCCTCAATTAGGTTACAAAACATATATCACATTCACTAGGGGTTACTTTGTACGGTTCTGGACTTTCAATACCTTACCCCTAGGCCAATTAGGCCTTCTTAATAACAATGATTATGACAATGAATACTTGGGGTAATAGTTTTACCTAGGCCAATAGATACACCTAAAGAAAAGCCTTAATTAGGCTTATGACAACTAATTTCCACCTCTAACACACCTAAAACTTCATCATAGTTACTTTTATTTTTACATTGACTTGTTTAAGCAAAGTTACTTAGTCTTATCATAACAAATATACTAAAATAGACCCTATGTTCCTATGACATCTTATTCTCTTGATGCTCCTGCATCAACTTCTTAGGATTACAAGGGCTAAACAAGACTTTGTTCATTTTCACTACCTTCAACCTCTATTACACCTTAAATCCCTTATATACAACATGTTTAGGACTCTATCAAGTCATTATACTTGTTAGTTATTAAACTTGTCAATTTTTACCCAATCTTGACCTTCTAGATCCTTGTTCATTCATGCACAAGTAGTTCTTTAACTGAGTTCCCCCTGTTTAGGATTTTTCTCACCATGCTTACTGATTATACAAAGTTTGTTTACATTATTTTGTGTAGGATGCCACAAATGAAAAAGTATGAACAACTACTTTCCCTAGATGTTCAGGACGTGGGAAATGGGAAACCACATTTTTCTCAAGATGATCTTGAATGGACACCAATCGATTGGGAAGACAATGGTCAAGGTGATATTTGTGCAAAATCCCTCTAACACAACTCAATGCCTTTATTAAAGGGGAAATTTGTCTCGATAGATTTGAGACGAAATTCATATGCAAGAAGAATAGGGTTTACCCTATTCCGGAGAGACACACCACCACATTTTACCATTATGTATCACAAGTTTGTTTATATTAACTTTACGTTTGGTCATCCTTAGGAATAGTGTTTACATATGTTATTGCCATGTTTTTCACGTTCTGTAGTTGATGTCATTATGTATTTCCTTTTTGTTTTAGCTACCAATGTGCTTACGGACCTGGCGACAATAGAACAAACCACCTACCAGTGAAAGAATTAGGAGGTTTTAAAAAAAACGTGGATGTCAATGTGTCATTTCAATGTGAAGGTTATGTTTGGTACACCAGACGTGGCACATATCACATACAATGTTATGTATCACGTTGATAAGAACGAGTGAGTTTTTCCATGGCGTAATGGACACAAGCTTGGATCCACGAAGTGGTTTTGCTCTGAATTTATCAAATGAATGTAAGCAATACATTAAATCTCTTTTGCTTTTGGTATACCTGTTGACACCATTATCGAAAGGCACTACACGGATCCTGAGTGGTGAAGCTTGTCAACAAAAGGGACGAGTACTTAACTAGGAAAGATGTGTTGAACACATGGAGGAGGGTGAAGAGCATTAGATCCCAAAAGCACCAACACGACAACACTAGTATCAATTTGTGGCATGTCATGAAAGGGATACATTTTTTTATTATCGTCGGTCATTGGGACGACATGTTTTCATTATGGGCCTTCAAACAACGTGGATGCTTGAAATGATGGTTCATCATTCTCACAACTCCATCATTGCAATGGATTCTACATTCTCAACTAATAAATATGGGGTAAGGACATTGTTGTCTAATTTACATGCATAATTGATGTTTGGATATATTTGTTTAAGTCAATCACATACTAACAATAATTTCGTGTACACATTTACATCAATACCAATTGTACACGCTTCTAGTTTTTGACGAGCAAGAGGCTAGGGTTCCTGTTGCATGGGCAGTTTTCATCCGTAATAAAGTGGATGACATATATGCATGGCTTGTTGAAGTCTACGCGAGGGGAAAAGGAAAAGGATGGATTGACATGTCAATGCATTCATTACAGATGATGCGGCTTCCAAATACAAGCTATAAAGTATAAATTTACTAATAGGTTTATCTATAAATTTTGAACACAATTTACATCACTAACGATGTTATTTTTGTATCGGGTTGTATTCGATTGTTGTGTCTTGCTATGCATATGGTATGTTCACAAGGCTTGGCTAAAGAATATTTATAGGTTTTTTTTCTTCATTTTTGTAATACAATGTTTACAGGCTTGGGTTGCATTTTTTTGTTTTGCATTACTTATTGTCACACAACAATTTTTTTTATAGATATACGAAGAAGGAGGTGGGGTCGTTATGTTTCAAAGACTAGGTGACATCATGTGCGCCATCAGTGATAATGAGCACATGACTTTTTTCCTCATCGATGAGTTCATGGAGGAGTTCAAAGAGGAGACCACCTTTATGGAGTATTTCAGAAAGACGTGGCTGCAAGACGGACGTATTGGTAAGTGGTAACTACATAGCTATGTATAGATTCAATAATTCTTAAGTCATCTCTAATGGTTTTTTTGTTTCCATGTGCAGCTATGTGGTCAAATAATTTCCACAACTTCACCCATGCCAATCAGGATACAAATGCGTCCATAGAATCTTACCATTGTTTCTTGAAGACTCGATACTTGTGTGATCAAAGAAAGAGATGCACAAGGAGAATGGATTGGTTGTTATACACATTGGTGTTTTGAGTTGAACCCATTACAAACACAAGAGGAAGTTGTAAGTATCGGGTTTCTTGACAAATTACAAGAAGGAGAAAGAACTTTTGACTACCACTGAAAGGGCCGAGCAATATCGGATAGTGATTGTTGTGCAAATGATACTATTCAAGGGTCTTATATGGTTAGAAGTCAAACATCTAGGGAACGATGGTATTTCATTCGAATATTCACTTCAAATTTTTATGTTTGCAGACTATCCTTGGGATACCAAAGGCAACACCTGCAAACATGTTGTGAAGGTGTCATAACTTGAGAGGACACATGAGGGTAGTGCATCTACTAGGGATCCAAATTTCAATGGTGAGGGTGTATGTTTTGATTCATTATTTCAACTATTTCATACCAATGTTATCCTCAAAATTTCATTGTACATCCTCTAAAATTATTGTTGTCATTGTAGATGACCATGTTGCCATGTTGTGGAAGCAATTGAATGCGTTGTGTAACCTGAAGATGATCCATCGAGCATCCCACATTTTGATTGATAATACGTAATTTATTATAAATGAATAGTGGTTGATATATCAACAATTTCACAATTACTAAATGAATTTTCTTTTTGGTGACAATTGATAGCGATGAAGGAATTCAATAGGAAACACAATACCTTAGTCCTGAACAACATGTCAGAAACCATGGAAATGTGTTGCAAGTGCTCAATGAGTCTAAAGAGTTTTTGAAATCATTGTTGGACGTGGTGCTAGATAGTGATGAACAAATGTTTTCTTTTGGAGACTGTGTGCAATAATTTAAGAAGCTTTTAGAAGACTCGATTCGTTTCCATTTGTTTTTGTTCCTAATTGTAGTGAAAATGAGACTTCTACCACCCATATGTGGCCATGGTTCAATGCAAGTAAGCAACCTCAAAAGAGGAAGCAAAAGGAGACCGTAGTTCTAGATTTAAACATTGATGCTCAAGAGTACGAGGATTATACATTTCCTAACACAACTCATGGAAGGATACATCTCAATCAAACATAGAAACAATCTGGTATAACAATCAGAGAAAGTTGTGAGGCTATATAGTGAGTTTGGGTGAGTATGAATGTAATGTGATTACAAGACGTATTCATTGGAATTCAAGACACTTTAATTTTTGTTTCGTGATTCATAGGGACAACCCCCTCGACCGAAATGCATGTTCCACATCATCGCCTCTCATTTGGAATATCAAATGCATCTTGAAGGTATTTATGTCTATGTGGCAAATAATGTTAAGTGTAGGGTTTTTTACTATTATGTGGATTACACAGTCTTGTTTTAGTATGATTACGATAAATATTTTTTCATGGTGCCTCATCGTGTTTAAGAGAAATGATGCTAAATGTTGTATTATGTGCGTTATGAGTTTTACACATTTGGATTTTATTGTATTATGTGTATATTTTGTGATCTTGTATCTGATAATGGTGGTATATGTTTTTTTTGTTTTGCTTATACAATGGAGGGGTGTGCAGAAGTCTCAAAGCAAGTGGTTCTAAGGTGTCACATTCAGTTAGAGTTGGATGAATATATTATAAATGGCCAAAATGTAATTGAATGCTCTCATTCTATCCGGATAGTGTCATATTGTGTGAAGGTTTTCAAGAAGTATTTGAGGAAGAATATGGGTTTTTGAATGAATGTTTGTAATCTTGGACCGTGTTGTAAATTTTTGTAATATGGTACCCTTGTAATGTTGTAGTGTTGTAAGCCATAAGTGGTACATTTTTGTAATATTGTAGCCTTGTAATATTGTAATATTGTAACCTAGAAGTGGTGCTTTTGTAATATTCTAGCCTTGTAATATTGTAACATTGTAACCCACAAGTGGTACATTTTTGTAATATTGTAGCCTTGTAATATTGTAATATTGAAACCCAGAAGTGGTACAATTTTTTTAATATTGTAATGAAGAAAAGTCAGTAGTTTGTATAGAAAGAAGCAATCTATATGTGTTGCACTCTAACTCTGCGAGCTTTGTAATCTTATCTTGTGGAATAGATCTGACTATTACATTAAATCTCTAAACTCTTCTATTTCAATCAATACATAGATGTATAATTGATGTGACTATAATTGAACTTATTGATATTCCTTGAGAAATATGTAACATTCCATCTTCTAGGATAGTCCACCTAGGAGTTAGAGTTCATTCAAGATAATCTAGTTGAGGGAACTTTTTGCTTGAATGTGAAAATTAAGATTTATCCTTGTTAGTGTTCAATCTTGGAAGTGATTTGTTTTGTTCAAGAGCTTTCTCCCTTATATTGAATGCTTATGAGTTGGAATGTACAGTTTATGGGTAAGAAAATTCTTTGCATAGATGTTGATGAGGGGTTTATTGACACGTTCCAGAAGTAGTATTTAAGGATTAATGTTGTAAATGCTATGTTTAAGGACTCTATTTTTACATCAAAAAGTGTTAACTCACATTGTGCATATATGAAGGAGATTGATTCTTAGATTCTTAGAGCATCATGAATGAAATCTTGCTAATAACACTCTATGTCAAGTGCCTTAGAAGGAAGATGTTTAAATCAAAGCATTAGAAGTGAATTTCTTACTGATTCTAAGAAAGAAAACCCTTGAAATTGATGTAATAGTGAATGAGAGGGAGGCTTGTAGAACTTGTGTAGATGTTTGAGTAACCTTGTTAGAGCCATGACTAATATTCTAGAAGTATCTTGAACTATGCTCATATTGTGTTATCTCTGATAAGATGTATTGACATATTGAAGCAATCTTAAGAGTATATTATCATCAAACTGATGCATGCATAATGAATTATGTGAAGGAACTGTGTATCTATGATCAGAGTTGGTTTGGAGTTCTATGAGTTTGTATTAGGAATGTAAGAATGCATAACTATAGTTGTGATGTATGGGTGGAGGCACTCACAAGCAACTTCCTGAAGGATAGGGTGTTTCATTTTTCATCTATATATGAGAATAATAAGCCATTGTTTCATTGATTTACATTTGACAAACCATCTTGAACTAATTGAATGAGTTATGGAACCGAATAGGGTAACTTACAAACTATCTTTTGAGGTTCCAGTGAGCTATCTCCACTAGTTCCAAAGCTAAACTTGTATGGATTCAATGAATCACCAACACATCTAAAATGTTGATAATGCCATAACATGTTGATTATTGTTGAAATAGGTGTATGTTGTGCAATGGGATCCTTTCGAAGAATCTTGAACCCTATGGACAAGGGTATTGAGCAGCTTTTACCTTAAACTATGTTTTTCGATACATGACTGTGAGAAATTGTGATTTCTCTCAAACTATAAAGGTGTTTAATGAGCTTGTAAAGGTATGTTAGTAGGTTAGGTGAGTGAATACATGTCTTGGGAGTGATTTAAAGACTAATTAATGTCAAATAATGGAAAAATCCTCTTTGTGTGAAAAATTCATGAAAAATTTATGAGGCAAGTTAGTTAGGGTTGAGAGAAATAAGAAGGAATGAGTTAAAAGAAAGAAGGATTTGAATAGATAAGGAAGAGAAGGAGTTAGCTGTAATCCATTATAGAGAGGGAAAATTCTTCTTGTAATGGAGATAGGAGGAAATATGGAATAAGTATTAAGAATTATGAACGAATACTGTAAAGGAAAAATAATGGCTCTGTTTTAGAGCAAGAAGAATTAATCTTTTCCCTTACAAGATTAGATGAGTGATTTTGTTGAGTTTCTATTGGCTTCTTCCTTATGATTTATGCAGGGTATTCTCTTATAGAAATTATATTTACATGTATTCAGAAATCATATTCTTGTTAGATCTAACACTGCTTTTTTGAAATCCACCTTGGCATGCACATCATGCCATATATCATGTCCTAGGATTCTTAATGCAATATTGCCTCTAAACCTTGATTGTTTGCATACACCTAACTCTGTCCTAATCAACATTTAATACTAATTTCCAAGCATATAAACAATGACAAGTGCTTTAAGTAGTATTCAGTGCTGATCACAACACTATCCCGACCACCCTTTCCTAGTCTAATTGTACTACCACAACACTTGACTCTTTAAGCCCTCCAAACAATTTAATCCTTGTTATTATACTCACACCCTCGATTTTGACTACTGTACTAACTACTACTCTAGCTCAGCTAATTCCATCCATGGCCATCAGTCCTTCTAAATCCAGAGTTCAAGCCTTCATTTAGTATGCATAGTTTGCTCTATAGCTTCAATACAGTGATTTCAAGAATGATATGATTGTTCTTAGGCATCCAACAAGTCCCTAGATCCCTACTCCATGCAATATGACCTTAAAAAGTTCATCTTCACTGCCTCTTGAAATGTATCCCATCATCCACAATGCTTGCAAGATTAAAGCTTTTCTAAAGTGATCCTTATCACTCCACTTGTGTATCCCTTCAACCCAATCAAGTACACCACCAAAATGATACAAGAACATTGTTAAGCTTGTGGAAAATCATGACATTAAATGATCTACCTTCCCTGCATATCATATCACAACCCACAAACATTAAGAGACCAAGAACCTTGTATGCTCTATATGAGTTAGATACTTGGATTTACCCCAATCTTATGGAGAGATGGAATTTAATACACCTTCCCGTTATCCTCCCATATGTATGCAATAAAGGATCATTAACCAACATGTCTATGTTTCTTTATACTATGCTAGGTCCATATTTGACTCCACCTTGCTCTCATATCATGCTAGTCATTAGGTTTAGGTAGTTCCTTCTTGGGATTGCATTCAAATTAGTCTAAGTTAGACTTTCCATCTCTGTAGACCATCAATTCATTCTCCATACATGTACTACACTATCATGCAGTCCTACATCAGGCTAGTTCTTCTATTTAGATCCTTATCCTATGCATTTGACACCCACTTAGTTATATTGAACATAGATCCTATTAGAGGTTCACACCTAGTTTATCAATAAGCATCATAACAAAGACCTACCTCTCTCTCATAAATTCTCATGAATTGGTCTTCATTAGAGTTCTTAAATACTCTCAAGACTCTCCTAGTTATCATATTCCTAACTTAGGCCATGTAATGGAAAAATAAGGATTTCATGCTGGATTCATGTTTTATCATGACCCTCACCATGGTTGGATTTTTCCCAAACTGGAGATAGACTAGCTCTTAATGTATTCATCTCAACTTGCCTTTCTTTGTATCTTTTTCTTTGTAATCAAATGAGGCTTTTCAACATGCACAATCAGAACTACCTTGGAATCAGTAATTTTCCATCATGGATTGATCTCTGAGATCATTTCAACTCCTCATTTTCTCCTTATTCCATCCATCATTTCAACTCTTACCTAGTCAAAAGATCTATTACCCTTGGGGAATGCTTTCACTTTTACCATGGTATAGAATTTGGACTTGAAAATTTAAACATGGAGATATAAACATTATAGTCCCCAAACACATGATGCTCATTGCCTTCAAATGATTTTAGACTTCATTTATGCTCCAATATAGAAGGTATGGTCCTACATCAATATTCTTTACATCTTAGAGCTATATTGTGTACTTTGAACACGTGATGAAAACTTATAATGAGTGCCTATAGTAAAGATGATTTGAAATATCTTTGGGGGAAACTGATTCATGTGGGAATGATGTTATAGACTTCAATTTGAGAGATAAATTTAAACATTAATACTAAACTACATTAAACTCCCCAAACACATGAGGGTTTAAGAGTTCAAACCTTTTCACAGATGGTTATAGAAAGATATGGTCTCTTATTAGCCTTGAGACTCTTAGAACATATTGTTACTTTGAACACATGAGAAAAATCAATGAGTGCGTATAGTAGTAGTTTGAAAGGTTCAAAATGAGTTTTTGGAGTAATCACACTATGAAAGGCCAATTATGGACATGTTTCCAAAGGAAGTAACCTCTAGACTTGGAATTCAAACTTGTAACTTCACAGGTCCCAGAAGCCTTAATGGATGGTTGAAAAAACATTCTTTATGCCTTGAATCCTCAAAAAAAGTTCAAATAAGTTAAGAAGAACAATGGAATAGGGCTAGTAAGCCTAAAAGTGGATAAGTGGAATAGGAAGAACACTATAAAGACTTGAGGTCATAATTTTTGCAAGCACCTTGGGATTGTGATGTAAGAGCATCATCCACATGGCTTGGAGAGTATAATAAATTTTGAATAAGCCTATGAAAGGCATGGAAAATGTATTAGGAGTTGTCTTAAGGTTTGACATTTGGATTTGTGATGTAAATTTCATGTGTGCAAGTGTAAAAGTAAGTGTTAAGCCAAAATAAGGTTATTGTTAGATGTCTAGGTGTGTAGGAGTTGTCTTATCCTCATTATCTCATAGTAGGAGGATTGAAAGAGTCTAAAATATGTTATATTAGCAACATTAGTTGTAAAAGGTCATGGTTGACCAACCAATTCCTTGTTTTGGGCTTGTATAGTTGAGAATATCCATCCTTAATAGGATTCTTAGGCCTAGATAAAGGAAAATGCAGCTAAGTCTAGCAAGATACAAGGAGATGAGCTCGAATATCATCAGGAGAGGTTAGGAAACATGACTAGTATGGGTAGAGGAAGTTGAATTTTGGAGAAGAAGTGTTAATTTTGTATAGAGCTTATGTTGTAAAGCATGTCTTGAATGTGAAATGGATAGAATTAGAGTTCTTGATCCACACAGACCTCAAAATCTTTCTTCACAGTGTGTATGTGTCATGCCTATAATGGAAATGCATGATTTAAGCATGATTTAAGTTTATTTTGCATGTTTCTTAATTGAATGTGTTAAGAACCTTGTCGAGACAATGGATCCAAGACACTCGATAACATGAAATTGGTAAAATGCACTTGACTATTAATATGGAAATGATCTACATGTGTGAGGGAGTTCAATCATAATTTTTATAAGTCTTGAAGGGTTATAAATTTTGAAGCCAGTTTGGGAAAATGTGCTAGATTTAGGGAGTCAAGATAACTTTTATCATCTGATGAAAATAGTGTCATATTTTAAAATAACATGAATCATGCCTAATTAGAGACCTTCAAGTTTTAGGGTGATTTGACATGTCGTGGGGATATCGATAATTTATTTTGAGCTTGAAATGAGAATGCATAGTGCAAGTCTTGAAGAAACACAGACTATAATTATAAATGAGCCGTGAATACAAGTGTTAGGTAAATTCATAAGTATAAATCTAAGTTGATATTGATGTAGATATTAAAATGTTTCATTTCAATTAATGGGGATAATTCCATTCTTAAATAGTTCATTTTTAGATCAAGAAAGGGTTATAAAGGAAGGAAGTGCGGGAGATGTGCTATAAACCCCAAGAGGTGAAACTTGTTATCATCTTAAACTGACGTGAAAAGGTTATTGGTTATGTAATCATACCATGGAGACCTCAAACTACATCCTGAGGCATAACCAAAGTTTTTGGGCTTCATGAGCTATGGGAAGCTCAAGACCTGGAAGAGATAGTGGAGAAGAAGGATACAAGTGCTAGACCCATTCATTGAGAAGTTTAATCTTGTTATTTGATGTCTGCAACATGTTTGATTAAATTTGAATGGGGATAATTCCATCTGGTATGTATAGTTCAAGTTGATTATCATGGGAAGGAGGATGCAAGGAACTAAGCACTAATTCCCCAAGAGGTGAAGTTGTGAAGGAAATATATAAGGGAAGAAGGTTTGATTGGTTATGTAGTCTTGACTTAGTGATCACAACTCATCCTAGATGCATAACCAAAGTGTTTGAATTACCTCTTGACTTCTATAGAAGAAGATTTGGAGCCCAAATCAAGACAAATAAGTAGGGCAATATTGATAGGATTGAATTTCTATGTTATATCTTCCTGATGCATAAATATATGAAGGAGTAGACAAGTAATTAAATGAATGTTATCACTTGAAGGCCCTGACTCATGATTGAAGGTGTGCTTAACAGAGAGGTGAAGTTGATTATCATTGAAGAGAACAAGTTAAGTAGTATGTTTCCGACTATAAAACTATGAAGGCGGGGATATAATTCAATGCTTTAGGTGGATGGGTGATCAAGCATGACTATTTCCCTTAAATTGAGGATTTGAATTCTGTGAGTACTCTTAGATAAGAGGTTGTTTATCAATATATAAGGCAAGAATTTTTCAAGAAATGGATTCTTAATTTCTATTCACTACTCATATATTTAAGAAACCATACGCATACTGAAAAGAAAAGCTGATTCAAAGATAGGTGAATACTATCCTTGAGAAGGGTATGAGGTTGTTTATATTAAGAATCAGAACATGATATGTATGACATGACTTTAGCTAAGATGGATATGACTTAAGGGATGCACAGTTGTCATGGCCTAGAGTGGAGTGGGTGAGTAATCTTGTAGTTTGTAGAAAGGAATCATCTCCTTAACACTCAAGGTGGATATTTGTGCAAGAATTAAATAGGTTCTAGTATGGTTTTGAATAAAAGGAATAGTTGGCCTCCCAATAGAGGACCATTGGATTTAAAGTACTTTTGACTACCATCTTTTAACTCTATACACCATCTTAAACTTTTCAAATGAGTTTTGGAACACTAAGAAGGTAACTCGGAACTATCAAAGAAACCTAGAATCTGATATATATGACATCATTTCTGCATGTTTGAGGCTGGATTAAATATGATTAAGAAGTGCACTTGGAATTCAAACTTGTAACTTCACAAGTCCCAAGAAGCCTTAATGGATGGTTGAAAAAACATTCTTTATGCCTTGAATCCTCAAAAAAGTTCAAATAAACTAAGAAGAACAGTGGGATAGGGCTAGTAAGCCTAAAATGGGGTTTCAAGATAAGGTTCAAGCTTGAAATTTTGAGAGTAGCAATAATATGAAAATGAGTGTCATTCAGTTGTACATTTGACAAACCATCTTGAACTCTACACACCATCTTAAACTATTTGAATGAGTTTTGGAACCAAAGGGGGTAACTTCCAAAACTATTTTTTGAGGTTCTGGAGCTATCTACACTAGTTGGAGCTAAGCTTGTATGGATTGAGGCTCCAAAATATGACCTCTTATGTGAAATTGTAGCTCTTATATTTGAGGTCACTCCTTGTTAAGTAGTTGGCATACATGATGTCATCATGAAGAATAATTCAATATTCAAAATGTTTGAATCAATATTTTCTAGTTGAGATCCTTTAAGGCATGTAAATGGATATGGGACCTCTTGGTTAGGGTAGTGGGGGTCATTGGATGTTGTTAACACCATTGGAAACCCTTGGTTAGTTTAGTATGGTAAAATAGTTATACTATAGTTGATAGTTATGAGTCATAGGGTGTTTGAGAAAGTCAAGAGTTGATTGTGAAGGCTACAAATTCCTTGAAACTTGAAGATTAGCTAGAGTCTTGCTCTTAAGAGCCATTTGAGGAAGTTTGGGTAAACTTGTGAAAGTTATTAAATTGTATAAGCTTGACATAACAAGGTAGAGTGTATGGTGAATACTTTTAAGGTGTATAAGGTCAGGCATAACATATTTGTGACATAGAGCTAGTCAAGCAAACATCCAAAATAGGGCAATTCTTTGAATGAAATTAATCTTATTGTAATGAATGCATGGGATTAGTTCAGTGGTGCTACATCAGATTGCATCACACTTGTGGGAAATAAACACACTTTGTAGAAATCAAACACAGTAACCAATATTGCTTAAATGAGATTTGCATGAAAGGAATCAACAAAAATTACAATAACATGTTATCTATCTATTAGGATTCCCTAAAAATTTGAAACGAAATGCAAAAATTACAATAACCCACTATGTTTCGGTACAACAAAAGTGGGGTCATAGATCCTGGATTGAATTTTTTCACATAAATCAAAAATCTGAAACTGAATTGCCCAGTATCTTCAGTTGTGGTGTTAAACCCACAACCAGCCTTTGTTTCCTACCACCACCTATCAAATTGTTCAGGATCCCGATCTTCCACATTTTTCCATGGAGACATAGGTGTGAGAAGGAGAGGGGGCCTAGTTCTCATGCCAATCCATACCTCTTTCCTTGTTTATGACTTGAGGAATTATTGTTGCCAAGGCTCTAGCTCTTCCCAAACTCCACCTTAAGTTTGTTGAAGAGATGAATTCCTTAGGGGTATAGTAAGGTGATTCTAACCTTTTAATATATGCAAAATAGATCTTGTCAAAGCGTTGCTACTCATATGATGTAAAAGCTGCAATATTTCATTTCAGACTTGAAATATAATGTTCTTTGAACTTGGAAGTAAAAGCAAGAGATCTGAAGTCATTGACTAATGCAGATGTACATGGATATTGAGGTCTCATGCAGAGGCCAACTGAGCTCACTTTTATCATATGTTCTAAATCTCTCGCTCCCAAGCTTTTTGGTTTTGCAGTGTGGAAATGAATACTTGAAGCTGGCTCTCTCCAATATACAAATTGATTAAGAACCTGTCATATATTTCAACATATAATTACACAAATAAAATTCACAAAGAAGGTTCTTTTTCGGGGTGTGTTGGGAATTTGGGACTGCGGAATAGTGCTATGATTTAATAACAAATAAAATCATGCACACAAGATCTAAACAATTCCCAAAATTCTACATCAGTGGAAGTATAAACTAGAACAATCTAAATCAAGACAAAGTAAACACACATAACACAACATGTACCATGGTTCATCCAATGTGGGCTACATCCACCAAAGATAGAGATCTCGTATATATAATACAACAAGAGTACAAACCAACTCTTCAATACAAGAGTACAATGCATCTCTCCAAGACTATCTCCTCTCCTCTAGATCTCTAAATAGATCTCCCAGTGCACTACAAATGTGCCTCCAAACACCACCAACAGATCTCACATAGCCAGAATTACTTTGCATCTCTTAACTATCACCAAGTTCTATGTGGATCTACAAACAAGACCTCTCACATGGGTCTACCATATGTGCAACTATGACTGTGCACCAAGAAGTAATTATGTCTCTCCATCACTGCATGTATAACATGTGCAAACATGAAGACAACCTCCTCTACAATATCTAGATCTACATGGATCGACAACACAATATGATCTCATGGATCTACAATACAAGACTAGATCTACATAGATCTATAATACAAGATCTCACCAACATGTGGATGTACAAGAAGAAAATCTATGTGCTTTGCATACCATGCAAGCCATTACAATGAGACAATAACTATATAAAGAAAATACAGTAGAAGATGTTACCCTCTTCTCACCATTCAGATGTACATGCTATTTCCTTCTGTCTAGCTCCTCTCCATGGAGACTTTGTCTTCATGTAACCTGTTCTTTCTTTCTCTTCTTCTTCTTCTTCATCCTCTCAATCTAGGAGAATCAAGGATCTAATTCAATCCTTCTCTAAAAGTTGTGTCGCCCTCAGTAATGCATCACTAATTCTTGCTAACCTTTGCAATCGATTACATCACTTCCGGACTGGATTGACCAACGCCAATTGTGTCACCTGCACGGCCAGCTAAGCGTCGGTTACACCTGATTGACCAACGCCTTACATCGTCGAACCAAGAACATGTAAAAGCAAGTTTCTTGTGAAGCAATTAAGCTCCATTCTCAACAGGGTGGCTACGGAGTAAGCAACCATGAATTCTTTCTCATCTTTCAACTCATGTGGGAGGCCACATGAAAGCTGTCCCAATTGCCATCTGATGAATTGTTCTTCCAGGAAAACGTTGTATGCAGGAGAAGGTCTCCTACCTGCACAAGCACTTTTTCCACCAACAAGCATGCTACCTGAATTTTTGCTACACATTTGAATCTGGCATTTTCTTCCTTATAATTTTTTTCCCCATTCTCTCCTTTGCTTCTTCTCCTCTTCCATTTTAACCTTTAACTCCCGATTCATTACCCTCAATTCATTCAATCTCCTGCAAGTATCATCCCAAAGTTGTTTGACTGACAAGAAAGATAATTCGATTTGAGTTTCTTGATCTAGTTATTACAACGAAGTAGGTACTTTTGATTGCCATAAAACAAGTTCTTTTTCTCTAACATCATCTTGTTCTTTTCTCATTGTAATTCCCTATCTTTAATTTTTGAGTCCTGTCTTAATAATTCCAACTCTTTATCCTTGTTTGCCATCTCAGTCTTTAGTTGTTCTAGCTCATTTTGTAGAGATAGGATATGAGTTTCTCTATTTTCCACTTTGAGTTTGAGAAAAACCAATTCTTCATCTTTTTCCCTTATGATAATTTCTGCTCTTGACAAAAACAAAGCTTTCTTGACTTGTTGTTTCTCCTCTTCTGATGTCAACTCCACATGAGTTGGATATCCTTCTTCCTCGATCATAGGAGCTTTTCCTTTTACCTTCCAAGATGCAAGCTGCTCTTCAGAACTCAATTATCCCGAACATCATCCTCTTCGTTTATGGGCATGGAGAAATCACCCACCTCTTTAAATACATGTCCTATTAACTCCTCCTCATTTGCCATCACTGATTGCTCCTTTTCTTCCAGTTGAGTTCCAAGAGGAAGTAAAACCCTCATACTATCAAGAATGTTAGCAACTACTCTTTCAATGTCCTCATGTACCTCAACATTTTCTGCTTCCTCAGTCACTTCAATCCTTCTCCTTTTTAGGGGTAAATGGGGTTGGGATTCCCCTTCTGATTACATTAGCGGTCTTCTTAAATTTATGAATAAAATTCATCCATGCATCCTCCCCATTTTTCTTATTGAGAAAGTGATGCTCACATACTAATTGAACCAAATGATGATGTTTAATCGTGCCAGCACCCCATGAATACCTTTGAGCCATAGCGTGAACATAGTCATACATAAATCTAGGGAGGTTTATCATGTACTCTTGTTTTGTGTTTGCATATTTCAAATGGATTAACATTTTAACAACCTCCTTCTCGACAATTCCATATTGCCCATCACATGTGATATATTTAACTACCCAAAAGGCTACTCTGTAAAAGGTTTGGGAAGGATTGCTCACTTTACTCCCTTTATGAATTTATTGGATGTGAAAATATATTGGGGTTTAGGGTCACCTTCTTGCACAAGACTTCCACCAGTTCTTTCAAAGAGCCTTTGGTAAGGTTTGGTGTATGGGAAATCGAAATACCCGATATTTGACTGATTATATTAATAGTAAAAGGAATTATAGCACCTTTCACTTTAGCTTTAAATTCTTCCAAATTCATAACAAATTCTCTTACCAGTTCATCGTTATACTTGGAGAATTTCTTCAGAAACCCTAGCCATCCCGCATGCTCAAAGATGGCCATTACTTCAGTATCTGCAATGAGTTCAGTGGCATCTTCTGGTTCAGATTTCTTCTTGATTCCCATGGCTATGGAGAATTCGTGTTTACCAAATACGTGTGTCATAAAAAGACCTAGCTTTGGAACCTTTACACTTAGTTGCTTTCAATTTAAATCAGTTTCGAATATGCCCTACTTCAAATTTATTACAATCTCTCATAGGTTTTCCAATTTTAGAACTATATATTGGGAAATGAATTTTGAAACTGAATATCAGAGGTGGTTTCTTTCTCAATATTGAAGAAGAAATGTAGCAAATAAAAGAAGTAATTTGTTTGGATTGAAGATAGGGTTTATAGACACAATCTACGAAAAACTTAAAAACAAACATAAAATACTTATCGTTTCAAAAGAGTAACACATTGAATATAAAAAGAAGTTGGAAAAAATATAATAAGTTGTTAAATTTTATGAAATCACACTTTAATACAACATAAAATTAGAATTAAAGTTTAATAAAAATATATAGAAGGATAAAATTATCAAATATAAAATAGATATATATTATTATAAAGATAATAACAATTTTAAAAATATTCTAATATTAATTAATTATAACTGAAATGGAAAATTTTGTTTTATAGAAATAATATGTTTAATATTTGTATTATAATAAAAATATTAAAATGTCTAACTTATTATTAAAAAGGTACAATTTTTCTTAAATTTAATTAAGATATTGACTTTTAAAACACTAACACTTATATAAAAAAGTATTTGAGAGTCTCTACACACCATCTTGAACTCTTTGAATGAGTTCTGGAACCAAAGAGGTAGCTTTCTAGAACTATCTTCCGAGGTTCTGAGCTATCTCCATTAGTTCTTGATGGCTTGAAATCAAATTTGTGAGCTAAGAGAGTCTATTTGTGAGCTAAGAGAAGTGCAAGAATAGTCCAAGATATTGTGTTGTCAGTATGTAGCTATTAAAGGTCAAGATGGTCAACAAATTCCTTTAATTGTGCTTGTATAAGGCAGGACAATGGATTTGGCAAGCACTAGAAGTAATTTTGTTTTGGTGATGTTGGGCCCTAAATTGACTAAGTCCAAAGGAAGAAGGAGCACGCGCATGCGCAAGGCAAGTGAGTAGGAAGGCGCTTAAGGAAAGACCTCAGTAGGAAAAGAGGTTGGCACGTGGAAGCAAAAGAGGGTTTGGGGACTTAGCCACATTTTGAAGGCGGTGTCGCAGGAAAAACACGTGAAGGCCCGAGTAGGCATGATGAGTGGATAAGGTGCCACTGGAGCCTTGGAGGTCAAGAAAAGAATATTCCACGTAGGGAATATTCCTAGGAGGATCATTACAGTTAGTGGAGGCCTTTGTAAGCTGGCATAAGCACTCGATCAATCATGGAGGACCACACTTCCACTTGGCATGCGATCTACTCATGGGTGAAGCTATGGTGGTGGATCCAGATTCTATTTAAAGGAGTGCTTGGGTCCAAATAAACACAAAGAGTAATAGAGTAGAATGAGAGGGGCAACGAAGTCTTTGTAAGAATGTTGTTACTAGGCATATATGTATGCGCTCGGTCTGAACAAGGGTTGTAATGGGAAAACATAGTTATGATCTCTATTCAGGGTAGTTTTATAGGGTTGGAATATTATTTCATGATGCTTATGGTCTGAGATGACCCTGTTTGATGTAATATGGCTATTGTAAATGGATTTAATCAATATATGGAGCTTTGTTTTGTGTATTTGTGTTTATGGACTAAACCCTAGCATGCTTTCATGTTATTCATGGTTCAGATTTGTTTCCATTATGTTGTTGTGATGCTTATGCTTATCTCATGGAGAATTTATGCTTAGAACTTGATCTACTACATATGTATTAGATTAAATGTATGTGTTCTTGTTATGCAAACCCTTCCTCCATTAATGGAGAAACATTCTCACAAGGCTCACATAAAGGAGGCGCTCGGCATCTCACGTGCGTGCCTCTTGTGAGTGCCTAATACTTGGTGATATGTTGACGTGCTTGGGGTTAAAAGAAGGATTAGAGGTAAACGAGACTACATTTTAGATCCATTGCCGGGACCTCCTTTGAAGCTATTGTGAGAATGATGTATGATTACTGAGTGTCTAACCTAGGACAACGTTGATACCTGGCTTAAAAGTACGGAGGATGAGTTTGCTCAGAGGTTTGGTATTGGATTTGAGTTTGATGCACGAAAATGGGTGGAGGAGAACTCAGTATCACAAACTCTATGAAACATTATTATGATGTTTCCTAGTAGAGTTGTATGAATGGCTCTTAGCATATGCATCAAGGATGAGTTGGTATTATAGACCTCGTGTTTGGACCTAGGAGGAATATTAGCTATTACGGAGGATACCGATTTGACTTGGAATCGTGTTGTTGATCACTAGGTGGAGAGATGTGTTGACTAGTTACACATAGGAGTATGTAATCTCAACTTATTGTTGACCAGAGATTGTTGAGTTTGAGTTTTTGTGGGAACCCGCAGGATCTTTCTTGTGTGATTTTTGTTAGCCACCAAGATCTTGATCATTACGTTGATTTTGGAAGCATTCCCTATGGCTAGCTAAAACCTTGCTAGGCGTGGGGCGTAGAAGATAGTGTGGTGAAGGATGGTGGGCGGTATGATGGAAGTGGAGAGAGGGAGGAGAGGTGGCTCAAGTATAATGAAGCACAAGATAGGGAGTTGGTGAGACAACGCAAAGCTATAAGAGTGATGGATTTATGGAGGCAGATGTTATAGGAAGGATTTGAGGTTCGCACAGAGACTTGGAACATGAGAAGCTGAGCTACTCCATCTTGGAAAGTGCAAGAGAAAACCCCCTCTTCTTACGGAGAGAGTTCATCATATGAAGAAAGAAGGAGAGCCATAGGCATGCATCTTAACCCACATGATGACTAGACCCTTGCGCTTAGTTTTCCAGTTCTTGAGATAAGTTTTGATAATCCAGTTGGTATTGGTATTGGTATTGGTATTCGAGTGACACCTAGTAGATATAATTTTTCATTCAGTACATCTATGACAACACACACATTTTCGGTGTTTTGAGGTATCCTGTCTGGTATGAAATTTGGGCAAGGTGTGGGTTCACAAGGTTTGGGTATTGTGTCAGAAGTGGTGCGGAAAACACATTTGGGAGTGGTTCGGTATCACAAACTGTCGACGCACAATATAACACGATGGTGGGTTCGCATGGTGCAACTGCATCAGGCCCCTTGCCTACTACAGGAGGAGGATCAGGTGGATTTGGAGGAATAGGAGCTAGCAGATCTAGTGGTGGAGGCAACACAGAGGGGAATCAAGGTCCTTGAATCTGATGAAAAAGGTCCATAACACCATCAACATGTGTTTTATGAGATGTCACTCCACTTACTTGATTACAGGATGTTGAGCATGTTGCAAAGCATGTACACAAAGAAGGGAATCACTACCCTAAATAAGAAGGCAAGTCATTTACAACCATGTTACAAGGGTGCGCGCAGAGCTGGTACCAGAAATATGATCCACACTAGACAATGGTGGAGTATACTACGCTACGTAATGCCTTTTTGGTGGAGTTCCACATACCTGAGTTTGAATAGAAAAACATCAACATGTTAAAGGAGATTCAACAAGGAATGGTGGAGAGTGTGCGAGAGTATGACACATGTTTCAAGACTCTCCTATCCAAGTTGTCTTATGACATTCACTCTTTGCAGCATGCTTAGTGGTACATCGGAGGACTGATCACATCGTTCAGGTGTGTGCTTTTACAGAATAATTTCACAAACCCACGTGAGGTCTTGGAGGTTGCCTTGTGTGTTGAGGTAGTATGTAGCATTGATACATGAGTTAGTCCGTTCTTAGAAGCCCAAATTACTACCATGGTAAAGCAAAAAAAATTGTATGTGAACTCATCTTGTGAGACTCATAGTGGTTTATGTTGCATAGATTGTGAAGTAGAGGGAAACACAAAGGACAGTTTCCCATGAAAGACATAGTGCATGCCATGACGTTAGAAGATTATGAAACCTATCATGGGGATCATGATGCAAGTAGATGTCCATTGTTGTAACTCATGAATTTGTAAGAATGTGTCTTGTTATTACAAGATTTACACCTCTACTACTCATGACACCAAGGATTGTAGATTAATAGACCAAATCCATGATATCATTGATCTCGGTGTGCGCCTGCACTATCATTGGGAGCAATTCTAAGGCCGAGGATCATCAGTATGAAGGGCACACGGATGAAGGAGGTTGAGGAAGAGGTTTTTGTGGAGGTTTCAAAGGCCATAATAGTCATGGAGGAAGAGGTGAATTTCCCCATGGGACCTGTTACAATTGTGGATTGACTAAACACTATAAGTGTGAGTGCCCTGACTTGTTGCAATGCTCATGGTGTGGAAAGAAGCACAAGTATGAAGAGTTCCTAGAGTTATATGATCACATGAGCAAGAATCAAAGAAGGAAAAAGGTGCGGGGATGGTGAGTGTAAAGAGGACCGACCCACAATGGATGCCGAGGGTAGTGCTTAACTCGAGCTAGAGCTTGTTTTGGTCACTACACATGTTGAGGCTATACACGCCCGAGAGGAACCAAAGCCGAGACCCTTTATCAAAAGAGAAGAAGTGATACATGGGAAATATCCTGATCCTACCCACCAGAAGGAAGTGTACCAAGAAACCATGGAGGTGATTAGGAGTTTGCAAGGAGAAATCCAGTATCTGAAGAAACAATCGTGTCACTGGATCGGAAGAAGAGCGCTGAGGTTCCTCAAGTAGGATATGGATGAGGTTAGGGAAGTATATCACATGTTGAGGTAGGAAAAATTATTCCCATGTTAGGATAATGGCTGAGGGAGAAGGTACCACGCGTTGGAGGAGGGCGTGAGAGACAAGTCTTACATGTTAACCTACCCCCTCACAACATTGATTATGATAAGGAGATCACACTGAATGCAGTTATTGATGGGTGGCTCTTGAGTAATATATTGATTGACACAAGCATGAAGGTCAATGTCCTTACTCTAGATGCATGGAATCAAATGGGGAGGCCCCATTGTAGCCATCTTTGAATGTGTTGTACATGGCTAATAAGACAAAGGCCATGCCTCTAGGGGTGTTAAAAGGTGCATCCATTACTATTCAAGGGGAAAAGTTTACTAGAGAATTTGAGGTCCTAGAGCTTGCTGAGGATGATAGTTTCCTAGCATTACTTGGGCACCCTTGGTGTTATGCAAACAATGTTGATTTGCATTTCAATAAGGGCTACATCAGTTTTGAGAACAAGGAAGAGCACATGATCATTCCACTAGACTGATGGATGGTCTATGCCATATGTGGAGCCATTGGGTGAAGAATACTTAAACAAGATATATGTGTGCACCATCAGGGACCCAAAGTTCATTCAGCCATCAAAGGAAGGGGTCATTCAATGGGATGATGCACAATCCATAAGTGATACAACCAAGTGTTTCTTGTGACAACTAGGTGCATGGGACATATGAGTTGGTTGGAAGGAATCTAAAGGATATATAGACTCGAGTTATCGAAATGCACTCAATCGGCACTTGGTAAGAAGGTAGTTACCATGGTACACTGGGGAAGCCAACCTTGATGTCTTTCTACATGAAATGGAGACCCAATGGAAGTGTCAAGTGGAGAGAAGGAATATGCTTACCTATACTTTGCATGGGACAACAACACGTTGGTGGGTGACACATCAAGATAATCTTCTAGAGTGGCGCGAAGTGAGAATCATGCTCTCTGTTAGGTTTCTCCAAAGTAATGCACCATCTCAAATTTGTGACTATGATGGGAAGGGATCCACCTCATGCCATGTTCAAGAGTGTGAGAAGACTTGGATGGGAGGTGCAGAAGCTTTACCTCCTTCCCTATGGGTGTATAAGTTCTATTCCACCTTACAAGGCTGCACACGCACATGGTATATTCATTCAGAGTTGCAGCGTCAGATAGGAAACTGGAAAGAGTTGATGATGGATCTTGTTCAAACATTTGAATATCGAGTACTAAGCCATCAGTGAATGAGGCGTTGTAGGTAGTCAAGTGCCTTACCTTGGGAGACAGTGCCATGGCAGAGGACAGGATTCTAGAGTTATTAGGTGAACCAGAGTTGGGGGTGCGCTTCATGGAGGAAGAATAAGAGGAAATACAACTTGAGCACGCCTTCCTGGAGAAAGAGAAAGGAAATTTGGTCTACTTGATAGATGATGAAGAGGTGGAGAACTTGGATGTTAGCCATATAGAAGGTATGCACGAAGTGTTAGATAACACTGATGAGCAAGCGTGTTTTTACCATAAGCCATTGAAGAAAAATAAGGTTAACATTGGTATGAAGGTAGAACCAAAGGAAGCTATTATTGGGGACTACTAGACAGACTAGGAGGTCTCAAAGATTATTGAGCTTCTGCGTGATTTTCAGGATTTGTTTTTGCGGGTACCATGAACTTAAAGGATTTCACCCTCACTAGGAGAAATGAGAATCAAGTTAAAGGATGGTGTGTGCCCAATTCGAAGAGACCTTACATGATGAATTTGAATCTACGCATCAAAGTTAAGGAGGAGATTGATAAGATGATAACATCTGGGATCATATAAGTCATTGAAGAATCTGAGTGGGTAAGCTTGATGGTCATCAATATCAAAAAGGATGGGAGGATAAGGATTTACGTTGACTATAGGGATTTGAATGCAGTATGTGTAATTGATCCTTTCCCAACCCCATTCACTGAGGAGATCCTGGAAGGAGTAGTTGGGCGAGATCTATTCATTTACAGATGGGTTTTCGGGATATCACCAAGTTTAAATTACAAAGGAAGACCAAGAGAAGATAACTTTCACCAATTAATGGGGAAGTTTTTCCTATACTGGTAATGCCTTTTGTACTGAAGAACGCTCCTGTTGTGTTTCCGTGCATTGTAGTTCAAGTGTATCAGGACTTCATTCACAAATTTCTTTAAGTCTACTTGGATGACTGGATAGTTTATAAATTAGTAAGAGACCATTGTGACAATCTATAGTTGATGTTTGAGAGGTTCAGGCAGCTGGGCATCTCCCTGAATATTAAGAAGTGTGTTTTTTCCACTCCTTTTGGCATGTTGTTGGGACACATTATTTGCAAAGAAGGCTTACTAGTAGACCCCACAAAAGTTGTTGTTATAGTGGGATTAGAGGATCCTACTAGTTAAAGCATGGTGCGTGGGTTCTTAGGGCATATAGGGTATTATAGGAAATTCATCAAGGGATATGCCTATATTTCCATGCCCCTGGAAGAGTTATTGAAACATAAAAGTAAGTTCTATTGGGGAGAGGTGTAGCAGGTGGCATTTGACATGTTGAAGGAAAATCTTACCACCGCGCACCCATTTTACATTTTCCCTCTTGGGATAAGCCTTTTCACGTGCATGTTGATGCATCCGGATGGCGATTGGGGCAGTCTTAACAAGGCTTAGAGAAGGGATTGTTGATCATCCCTTGTGTTTTACTAGTAGGAAGCTAACTTCGAACAAAATTATACCACCATAGAGCGTGAGGCATTATCAATGATCTACGCGTTGCACAAGTTTAGGCAATATTTACTAGCAACTCCTTTTATTTTCTACACAGACCACATGGCATTAAAATACTTAGTGAACAAGCCTATTTTGTAAGGGTGCATATGTCGTTGGATACTATTGTTCCAGGAGTTTGAGTTTACGGTTATGGTGAAACCAGGGAAAAGTAATTTGGGACCTGATCATTTGTCAAGAATTACTTCAGGTGAGGATGCACAGAGCATTGAGGATACAATGTCGATGCACAATTATCTAGGTTACAGCGCACGCCCTCTGATTTGGAAGATATCGTTGTGTTTTTACAAATGGGTGTGGTGCTAGAAGGGGTGAAGGCCTTGGAGAGGAAACATTTAGTTGTACGTGTTGCACCCTACATGTTAATCAGTGGAGACCTATACAAGTTAGGTCAGGATGAGGTCTTGTGCTTGGTGTGTACTAGAGCATGAGCACACTGCAATCATGGAGGAAGCACATGGTGGAATTACAGGAGGGCACTATGCAGGAAATGCCACCGCGTGGAAGATCTTATTAGTAGGACTATGATGGGAAACCATTTATAAGAATTATATCAAGTATTGTAAGGCCTGTGATCATTTCTAGTGCCTTGGTATTCTAGGAAAGAGAGATGAGATGCCACTAAGGCCTATTACTAGTGCTGAACCATTCAAGAAATGGGTAATTGACTTTGTAGGCCCTATTTCACCTGTCACGTGAAGGACGGGTTCATGGTACATCATTACTTGCATTGATTATCTTACACGGTGGGCGAAGCAACGCCTACTAAGGATTGCACTTAGGTATGACGATTGCTAGATTTTTGTGGGAAAACATCATTAGTAGATATGGGTGCCCATTGAGTTTAGTGGTGATAGAGGTAGGCATTTCCTAAATGAAACAATCAAATTATGTTGGTAGAATTCATGGTGGCCCATCACAAGACTACCCCTTACCACCCACAAGCTAATGGGACAACAAAATCCTTTAACAAAATTTTGAGTCACACGTTGACCAATATTTGTGATGTTGGGAGACAGGATCTGGGATGCCAAAGTCTCGGTCATGCTATGGGCATATAGAATAACTTATAAAAGATTAAACATAGCCACATCATTTCAATTGGTGTTTGGTGGAGAAGTTATTTTTACTGATAGAGTTATGTTACCCTCTCTATGTATTATGTGCATAAGGGGATTGGCTGATGAACAAGCATTAGAGGAGCGCATTGATAAGATTACGGAGTTGGATGAAAGGCGAGCCATTACTCGATGGAGTTAGAGAATGGAAAAATCCAGGTAGAAGGCATGACATGATAGGCACATCAAGAATAAAAAGTTTGAGGTTGGGCAGATGGTCCTTCTATATGATTCTAAGTTTCTGTGCCATCTTGGGAAACTTAAAGTGCATTGGTTGGGGCCATACATTATCACTTGTATACTTACTTCGGACACTTTCTAATTAGAGGAACTTGATAGAACAAGGTTACCCAGTTACTTTAATGGGAGTAGGCTGAAGCCCTCCTATGAATAAGTCTTCAGTGTGTTTATAAATAAGGAAATATTTCCATGTATCTTAGGATTTCTCTTAACGCATTTTTCCTTTCCTTATGTTTCCTTCTTCTTTGCTTTGCTTTGTATTTTGTTTGGTTTGTTGTGGGTGTGCTTGTGTGTGTCGGTAGCCAAGATTCTATCTAAGAGGGTTTTATGCTTAGGGACCACACATCTATTTAGTGTGGGGTGGAAGGTGTCAAAGAAGAGTTCTTTGAAAAAATGCGGTAAGGAGAAGTGTTGGGAGTGATGTGCATAGGCGGCCCAAGTGAGGAAATCAAAAGCATGTGGGTTCAGAAAATCACATGTAGCATAAGTGATCATGAGATGATTGGTGTCAAAAAGCTTTGAGAAAACCACGTACAAGGGTAAAAAGCACAGAAGCAACATGAGGTAGGCAAAGGAAAGAGCTTGGTAAAGGACGCAGAGGTTGACATACTTCGGTATGGGGGTGCTTACAAGTGAGTCGATGTTAAAGAAATTTTGCATGCCCGAAGGTTGTGGAAATTTTTGTGTGAGCTACGCACGCAGGGAAAAGCGCTGACAAAATGCACGGAGGGATGTCATTGGAAAAAGATGACTTTATAAATGCGTTAAATGCGTCGGTAGGTGGCATCGGAGTTTGTGCAAGAAAAATAAAAAGCTATAAATAGAAGGTCGGGGTGAGTTATTCTTTTACCTTGCATTTGTGTTGAAAATATCTTGTGAACTAGGGCATCCTTATGAAGAAAAATTTATGGAGATTTGCGTGCATAACAGAGGATTCAACGGATTTGTGAACTAGAGTGGAAAGGGAGTACATAGGCATGGGCAAAGAAGTGTGTTTGGAGGATTCTGTGGGTGTTACACCATCTTGTGGAAGGAACACTTTCCAAGTTAGGGTTTACAGAGCTAGGGCACGGGATTTGGAGTTTTCACAGTAAAGCCGCAGGACTAAGCAAGAGTTAGGGAAAGAATGAAGGAAGAGCTTACAAGGACTAGACGAGAAGAAATGACACTAAGGAAGGGATCTAATGTTTCACCAAAGAAGGGAAAAGGCAAGGACAAAGTAAAACCAACCATTTTGACCAGTTTTAATGAAGAATGGTACACGAAGATGCAGTACCCAGATGGCGTGTTGTTAGGGAAGGAATGGGTATCTCACATAAGAAAGATGGCCATGAGTGACTACAACCATTAGACAAGCACCACTAAAAAATAAATGACACTGGAGTCGGTTCACCCCACGGGAACATGAGGACACGTGATAGAAAACTTGTCTATAATGATGAGTGCGTGCAAACCAAGTTGAGAAGGTTTGACTCTTGTAGCTCTATGAGTTATCTTATTTCAACAAGCTTGAAAGGTTATACCAATGGCTAATGTCACGCATGCATGAGGATCACTTTTATTTATTTTGCAGACGAAGAATGTGCATAACTATTCAGTTGATTTCCAAGTACACTGACATTATATGTGAAGGAGAGCCACTAGATGATGACTTGTGTGACAAGGAGGCCATTAAGAAGATAATTGCGGTATATGAGTACAAGAAGGGTTCACGCTATTTCGATATCTCTGCAATCACCGACCCTATCATGAGGATGGTCGCGCACTTGGTCATAAAGTTGAATGAGCAAGAGAGGTGGACACATGTAAACAAGAGCTAGTTGAACGTTTTCTGCAATATCTCGATGGGAATAGTCTACAACCTTTCAACCTTTATCACAGAGGAGATCATAGATGTCGTGCATAATGGAGAAAAGATTATGTATGGTAACGTCCTTCTCACCATTGTGTTTTCAGAAATTGGAGTGCCGATGGGACGGATAAATATGTTTGGGAGTACCTAGATGAGGACCCCTCCTTGCTAAAAGATTTGAAGCCTACACTTGTGACACGATGACGGTTGCTCATAAGGCGCGCTTGGAGAAGTGGTACAAACGAATGCGTGACACATTCGGGGTAGAGTGGAGAATTCTTGAACAATTGCCAACATTGGTGGATGGAGAGGTTGAGTTTGTTGTGTATCAACACTTTTGTATCGACAAGTTTACTTTGACTGATGGCACCAAGAGCCCTTGGTGTAAGTTGCCCTTCTCTTTCATAGCGCAATACTTTCGAGCATAGTTAATCGGTTTAAGGAGGTGAAGAAACTTAGATTTGATCTAAGTGTAGTAGATCAGGATTACCACGAGTTGCACCAAACATTGGTATATCCCAAGAAGTGCACTTATGTCAAGAAGTATGTCTCTTATGACGTACATATGTTGAAACCGGTGAAATTACCTGTTGCAGGCAGGAGAATGACAACAAGGGTGTATGTACGTCTAAGGTCCAAATTCGAAAAGGGTGTTTATGTTGTGTTGGTCGTCAAATAGGACTTTTTAGAGAGCAACAGACAGGGGACGAAAAGTCCCTCCTCTTTAATGGGAGAGGTTCCCTTATTCTGAAACAAACCTATTTACAAATATACAGAACGTCATGGTATGGTCAAACTTGGATATTACGAAAGTGTTTTCCACAAGGATTATCAGTTACACAAGGACTGAGGAAAAGGAATAAGAAGGTGAGCAGAATAGCAACATTCCATAGGAAGGAGGAATGTCGGCTACTAGTATGGTAGCCAAGACTTTCTTTTCAGGTAAAGCAGCAAAAGCCACTTGTGCATCTTTAATCCTTCCAACTAAAGGCACTTCCTTACTTTCCATGGAGTAGCAGGATCCATAAGTACGAGTAAGGGTCAGACCTAAAGCATGAGCTACTTTGGCGGGCATCACATTATCAGAGGCTCCTGAATCTATGACACAGTTACTAAGCCTATGGCCCGCTATAAGGAGGGTAACATAAAAAGGCTTGATTTTGTCTCCGTAGCGAGATGACAAAGAATTACTGGACTAGCCGTGGTATAGAAGGAGGTGTGGGCAAAAGGCCTTTAGAGGTGGTCTTGGAATGGGAATTAACAAATTGGATCATCTTGGCAAAAGCTTTAGGATGGGTTTGGTAATATTCAGCTTCTGAAATTTGAACTTTGGTTCTTTTTAGATGATCCACAATATCAAAGGATCCAGAGGTGGATGGTCCGTCATCATTTGGAATCTTAGGCTTATCAACCCTAGGAGAAAAAGAAGAAGAAGCAACTTTGGGGGCAGGATTGGCAGTACTTACCTTTGGTGTAGATGAGGTAGGAATAGGGGATCCTCTTCTGGCAATTACAGGAATGGTCGCAGGCTGCTCTTTGGACTTCTTCAGGGGTTGCGTCACCTTTTCCCTCTGATGTGTCTGTTCCCGAGTCATGACAGCGAAGGACTCGCTGTTCATATCTGCTACCACTTCATCGTAGTCATCCGCATCATCAATGCCTTCAGTGGTAAAGAAATTGACTCGAGATCCCTCGGGTTCTTCTGCCTCATCATCGAATTGCTCCAGGAACTCCTCACAAACTTCGTTATCATCTTCTGGTTCTTCAACCTCACAAGCCGCATTCACCGAACTTTGGCAGGGAGGTCCTTCAAGTGCCCGATCGGTGTGGGGGTCACAGTTTCGGGTTGAAAATTTCTTCTCGGAACATCTCGCATATGGTGCATCTTTGGGCTAATTGTTTCTTTTATAGCCACTAGATCATTTGCAAGTTTCGGACTAATGGATCGATCGGGTCCAGAGGTGGAAGAGGAAGAAGCAGAAATTTCGATTTAAGAGGATCTCTTTTCAACTTCCCTGACATGATCAGGTCGTCCTCGATACTAACAGCCAATTCTTGATCCAGAACTAGCGTTCCAAGATTAGCCCTTCTTAGAGCATAACTGACTTTAGGCGTTTGGGCATTCAAAAAGAAACATTTTTGAATTTGATCAACCGAGTCGAGTATTTGCAGGAATCTTGTTGATCAATCTGTTGAACCGAGCCACAAATTCTCTCATGGGTTCTGATGGATCTTTCTTTATCTGAGAAATCTGGGCAAGCAGGGCATGCACATCTTCTGTCGGCTTAAAACGGTTTTCGAACTGAGTTCTCATGGTAGTCCAGTCGGTGATGGCACCAACCGGAAGGTGATAGAACCAGTCAGCAGCATTATCCTGTAACGTCTCAACGAACAGTCTTACTGAGACGTCTTCATGTTCAACCCCCAAGACCCCACATGCAACTATGAATGCTGCAATATGTTCATCAGGGTGAATTTTGCCATCTCCTTTAAATTTTGGGAAGTTCTTTCGGTTACCTCGAGGTAACTCATGCAAAGGGTGCGCAAGAGCCAGAGGTCCGACACGTTGACCCCATGGTAATTGTGCCATTCTTCTCGGGAATACGACTTGAAGGGGAACTTTAACACCAAAGAAGGATCGAGCTCATGATTAGGGCTAGGCCATTGGCCGTGTAGGACTTCTATCTCGAACAGGCGAGTGCTCGTCGAACGAGTTCTTCGATTTGAAGGGAAAGGAAAACCTGTTGCTCAAAAGCTGAAACTGAGGATCTTCGATACCAAGGGCCCTTCTCCCTCGAGTGAAACGTGGAGTCGCCAGATCAAAGGATGATCAAAAATTGCAGTACTGGAATGCGATTTTCCCCAGCGGAGTCGCCAAAAACTGTTGGTCGTCAAATAGGACTTTTTAGAGAGCAACAGACAGGGGACGAAAAGTCCCTCCTCTTTAATGGGAGAGGTTCCCTTATTCTGAAACAAACCTATTTACAAATATACAGAACGTCATGGTATGGTCAAACTTGGATATTACGAAAGTGTTTTCCACAAGGATTATCAGTTACACAAGGACTGAGGAAAAGGAATAAGAAGGTGAGCAGAATAGAACATTCCATAGGAAGGAGGAATGTCGGCTACTAGTATGGTAGCCAAGACTTTCTTTTCGTAAAGCGAGAAAAGCCACTTGTGCATCTTTAATCCTTCCAACTAAAGGCACTTCCTTACTTTCCATGGAGTAGCAGGATCCATAAGTACGAGTAAGGGTCGACCTAAAGCATGAGCTACTTTGGCATCACATTATCGTAGGCTCGGAATCTAATCTATGACACGCTTACTAAGCCTATGGCCCGCTATAAGGAGGGTAACATAAAAAGGCTTGATTTTGTCTCCAGCGAGATGACAAAGAATACTGGACTAAGTGTGGTATAGAAGGAGGTGTGGGCAAAAGGCCTTTAGAGGAAGAACTTGGAATTTTTACTGAAAGTGTAAATAGATCTTAAAGAAATCAATACAAAAGGGCTTTTCATTCTTTGTCTGTCTGATTCTTGTCATATCTGTGTTTTCCTTTAATATTGCGAAGATCATTTTTGTTCTTAACTCGCTTTGTCTCTCTGATTGCATACTGTTCAGTTTTGCAAGTACAGCGATCTTGTACAACCAAGAAGGAACTTTGTGTCCTTGATTTATAAATCTGAAGGAGGTTATTTATGGAACTTTGTGTCTTAAATTTAATCTCACGCAAATGATCTTGTCTTAATCCTTTGAAGCTTCGCATACACGAAGAATTATTCTGCTATCTATAATTCTGAATGTTGCTATTCTGCTCACCTTCTTATTCCTTTTCCTCAGTCCTTGTGTAACTGATAATCCTTGTGGAAAACACTTTCGTAATATCCAAGTTTGACCATACCATGACGTTCTGTATATTTGTAAATAGGTTTGTTTGAATAAGGAACCTCTCCCATTAAAGAGGAGGGACTTTTCGTCCCCCGTCTGTGCTCTCTAAAAATTCCTATTTGACGACCAACATGTTGAGGATGATGTATCTATCCCAAAAGACCCCACCAGGAGGAATAAAGTGGTAATAAGAAAGAGGGAACAAGAGGAGATTCCTATAGAAAAGGCACCGAGAATGCATACGGTTGTTCAGATCATGGGGGGCACAAGAGTTCGGCATGAGCACGAGCACCTATGCTCGTAGGAATAAGTCCACGACAAAGGAGTCACCCGAGAGGGAAGAGTTACCAAAAAGAAGAGTCCCTTGTGTTAGAGGAGTCGGGAGAGGAAGAAGTGGAAAGTGGCACAAGGTTCGGGCTATGAGGAGACGAAGTGCATAAAGGGTGATGACTCGGAGAAAGAGGATGAAGAATGTGAAAAAGGTAAGAGTCCCCCTGTCCAGGATGTACATGATTCTGATGAAGAGAAAAATGACTATGAAGAAGGCGCCCATAACAAAGGAGGAAGTGAGGAAGTAGACATGCATGCTCAAAAGACCCCGACCCCGACCAGAGAACAAATAGATGACACAGTAGAGAAGGAGGTGGCGGGTATTATATAATAGTTTAGAGCATGAGGTAGAGTGCAGTGACGTGCACGATGAAGTGCTAAAGGAAGTAGAGGAGAGCACGAGTGTAGGAAAGGAGTATGGGAGCATAGGCAAAGACCCCAACTTAGCAAAAGTTTCCCCAATGTAGTACACACAGTGGGAAGGGCACAATAGCGCGCAAGAACATGTCATGCCTACATCAATGATCCAAGTAAGGTACTGCGTGCGTTTCCAAAGTACAGTGCCCATAGACCAACTCCTCGCTTGGTCTTCTTTTGATGAAGAGGGTGCGACTCGACGCACAAGGAAAATGCTATCCTGGGATTTTGAGTCCCATGTTGATGAGCCCAAGTTTAAGGTTAATAGTGATGCATTGATGAAGACACCAGATGCCAAGGGAATAAACCCTCTTGTGAATTCCTAACAAATGCTTGGAAGAACAAGTTTCAGAACATGCTCAATAAAGTATTAGTGGAGGTGGAAGTAAGACTTTTTGGCAGAAATGATAGAATAAGAGTCTTGGAGGATGAGCTTGGGAAAAATAATGAGGAGATCATCGAGAGGGACAGGAGATAAAACAAAAGGAATTGATCAATGCGCAGTTAAGGCATGAGCTGAGGGATGAAAAGGTGAAGGTGTGAAAAGTATACAAGAAGGTAGAGGTTATTTCAAATGCCATTATCTTAAAGCACCCAGACCTAGCCCCTCCTGAGTAGAAGTACAAGTCGACCATGCACTGCTTGGAAGACTTGACGTGCATACTCACCATGGAGAGGCAACCACTTGCATTGGAGTCGGTAGAAGAGGTGATGGCGTGCCAAAAGAAAATTTGAATATTGGGGAGATAATAACTCGGTACTCTAAGCTCCTTACCTTAGTGATGACCACAACGCAAATGGCCGGAGTTGTGTATGACAACTATGGTGATAGAGATAGAGTAACAAGCATATTGGTTGCTACCCATGAGGTGGATCTGAAGGAGTTTCAAGAGAAAAAAAAGGGGCAATAGGGTAGAGCGAGATAAAATCTTGGAAGAGGTTGAGAAGAAGTCGAGGCTGGCCAAACCTTGAGGGTTTTGATTAAAAATAAATTGAAGGAATTGTACCCCTAAGTCACTTGCAGGATGGACATGTTGGGTGACCTTAGCAAGCAGATGGAAAACATTGTAGATACGCTGAAGGCTAAGGGAGATGAACTAAGTTTTGATGAAGTTAGCACGTTGGTGGGTGATTTACTTCAACATGCGTAGGGTGAGGTAGATGCTTGGGATAAAATTGAAGCATCCGTGAAGAAAGACTTCCCACTCATGCAATAAGTAACAAGATCCCTCTATTCTTCCATTCTTTATTCAATTGTAGATTATTTCATTTCTCATATTCTTTATTCTTTGGTGAAAGAGCAGAGTGTTTCGGGGACGGATAACATGCGTAGTGTGGGGTAATGTTGGGCCCTAAATTAACTAAGTCCTAAGGTAGAAGAAGTGTGTGCACGCAAGGCAAGTGAGTAGGAAGGCACTCAAGGAAAGGCACACAGGAGAAGAGGTTGGCGTGCGAGAAGCATAAGAGGGTTTGGGGACTTAGCTACATTTCAAAGGTGGTGTCATAAGAAAAACACGTGAAGGCTCGAGTAGGCATGATGAGCGGATAAGGTGCCATCCTAGAGCCTTGAGGTCAAGAAAAGAATATTCCACGTAGGGAATATTCCCAAGAGGATCATTATAGTTAGTGGAGGCCTTTTTCAAGTGGCATAAGAACTCGATCGATCATGGAGGAACACACTTCCACTTGGCATGTGATTTTCTCATGGGTGAAGCTATGGCGGTGGATCCATATTCTATTTAAAGGAGTGCTTGGGTCTAAAATAGACACAAAGAGTAGGAGAGTAAGAATGAGAGGGGAAACAAAGTGTCAGTAAGAACGTTGTTACTAGAGATATATGTATGCACTCAAATTTAAACAAGGGTTGTAATGGGAAAGCATATCTAGATCTCTGTTCAGTGTAGTTTTGTAGGGTTGGAATATTATTTCATGATGTTTATGGTCCTGAGCAAGAGCCGACCCTGTTTGATGTAATATGGCTATTGTAAATGGATTTAATCAATATATGGAGCTCTATTTTGTGTATTTGTGTTTATGGACTAAACCCTAGTGTGCTTTCATGTTATTCATGGTTCAGATCTGTTTCCATTATGTTGTTGTGATGTTTATGTTTATCTCATGGAGCATTTATGCTTAGAACTAGATCTACTACATCTGTATTAGATTAAATGTATGTGTTCTTGTTTTGCAAACCCTTCCTCCATTAATGGTGGAACATTCTCACAAGGCTCACATAAAGGAGGGGCTTGGTGCCCACACGCGCCTCGGGTGAGCACCCAACACTTGGGTGATAGGCCGGGTGCTTGGGGTTAAAAGAAGGATTAGAGGTAAATGAGACTATAGGTGATCACTCAAATACAAAGGAAATATGATCCTAAGGTGACTAGAAGACATCTTGATTAAGTGTTACACAAGTTAAAGGTCAATAGACCATCTAAGGGTTTATTGTATGCCTAGAAACCCTTGCATGCTCAGTTTAGGTGAGAGTAAAGCCTCAAAAGGGAGTGATTGGTGTAGCCTTCTTAGCTCAACTATCCCTCACCTCATTTGTCATGCTCTTGACACACTCACTCCACCTGAGAAATCATACTATGTCCTTCCTAACTCATGCTCATTCAATGCTTCTCTCCTTCACTCTTGACCCTTCATGCATGTTCAATGTTTCACATGAACCATCCTCTACCCTGTTTAGGTCTCCAATTCATGTCTGCACTCTTTTCACTATATCATACTCATCACCACCAAATGGATTATATTTGGTCATTCACCTAGCTCTCTTTCCTCAAGCCAATATCTTATACTTTTCTACCTCACTAGGGTGTTCTCATTCACTCCACCTGAGTAATCCTTCAAGCCCTATTCAATACACCATTAGAATGATACAATAACCTTGTTAAGCTTGTGCATAACCATGAAATTTAATTGGTCCATTTTCCCTGCATAATAGATTCCAATCCACAAACATTAAGAGGCCAAAAACATTGTATTACCTTGCATGTTGACATCACCCCAGCTTTATGGAGAGAAGGAATCCATCAATCATTTTCATAGATTTTATCCATATGTATGTAATACAAGGTCATTCATCAACATATCCTTAATGCCCTATTTACCTCCATGCAACCTTGTTTTGTCTAGGTCCTGATTTGTATCCTCCTTGTTCATATCATGCTAGTCACTGGATATAAGTAGTTCCTTCTTAGAATTTCCTTCAATTTAGCCTAGGTTAGACTTTTCCATCACTAGGACTGATATGAAAGTTCAAGATGTAAGTTTCTATTGTAGTCATGAATGTGAATCCATTTGAGGTGTATGACTCTTCAACCTCCCTTATTGCATGTATTTAGATGATTCAAACTGTAATTATGCTTGTTCCATACACTAGAGGAGATGGTTTTGTTTATTGCATGTTTTCATGGACCGTGTGTGAAGGTTTAACTCAGGACAATAGGCTTAAAATATAACAATCATCTAAAGCCACACCTAAAACCCTACTGTCGTTGTGAAGAGGAGTAATGGATTACAAGCTAGGAGAAATTTATTTCAAGCCTTGACATTGAGTATCGAGAAAATATCTTTGACATTGAATATTGAGTATGGAGTAGGGCTTGTTATTACTCTAAATTTCCTACTTCAACATTTGGTAGACTCGCTCAACATGCCTTGTTTCCATTCTCAGACCTTACTTTCCTTTCTAGGTATGTATAAGTGAACAGAGAAGGAGAATGAACTAAATCATTAGTTAGTGGACTGAAGTATGGTGCTTATATGGTGACTAATAGTGCATGGAGTTCATATGAATCACTTAAGGCAAACTTAGGAAATAATATCAAGCTACAAGCCTTTCCAGGCTTTATTAATGTCTTAGACTCTTATTCCTGTACAGTAACCTCCTGCATGTTCAATAATAATTCTCTCAATCCTTCCAAGGTTATCACTCTTCACTATTGTCTTTACAAAGATCAAAACAAACAATAGTTCTTCAGTTCCTTAGTGCACAATTACAGTTTCAAGGTAATGCACAGTCACTCCTTCCACATCTTATCACATGCAAAGTAACTTGTTTGATGACTTCACCCTCAATGGTAGTGTTGTTTGTGGTATACACATTGTGTGTATACCACGGAAGAGATAAGAGGTTATTCATCGTTACAAATTATCATAACATGTATTCATTTTTTGGCCTACTACAATGAATACACTAAGTAAGTAGTCATTCACAAATTTGCAATGTTCTCATCCAGTCCAGATTTTATAATTGAATAGTTAGTTGTATTTGTACTTGAATCATTCTTAAAAAGTAAATTATGTATACTTTTTCTTTAATTTATTACTATAAATGTTTTTTCATTTTTATATGACAATTTTTAAACCCCGGAAAGGATTGGTCAAACAAAATACACTTAATTCTTATATTCAATCAATCAAATACTTATACTATTATAATTTAATAGCTTAGA
The DNA here is from genome assembly GCA_018340775.1 of Taxus wallichiana var. yunnanensis. Taxonomy (NCBI): domain Eukaryota; kingdom Viridiplantae; phylum Streptophyta; class Pinopsida; order Cupressales; family Taxaceae; genus Taxus; species Taxus wallichiana. Next base: position 418,354,845 of record CM031237.1, read on the forward strand.
TATTAAGAAAGAAGAAGATAATATTGAATTCTCTCAAGGTCTAAGAGTTCTTAAGGGATATTTGACCAATAAATAACATTAAGATGTTGACCCTCCAAGTTGTTAAAGATACATTTGTAGAACACTAACAATTTTCATGCTAAAAATTAATCAAAGGAACAACATATTAGTTGAGTGTAATGTATGAAATGTATTCATTCGGGTTAACATTAGCTACATTACAATGCATCTAAAACATATATCAATTTTTTTGCCGTGTTAAATAATATCACTACAAGAAATGCATATGCTAGTATAAATACTAATATGTATATAGTTTATAACTACAATTTCATTAGTTGAACATTGTGATTTTAAATATGTTAAAAGAGTGGCATGCCTAAACGTGTTTAAACTGTGAATGTGTATGATAAAATAAGTCTATTTTGTTTTCAATGAGAGAACGAATTGGTGAGATAGTCAACTTTATAGTATGTCGTGAGGCTCGTAGGTTTATCATGAGTGTGATTATAAGTTACCATATAACATGCATTCTTACATCTCAATGGAAAAAAGTAGCAACTTTCCACATCCAGTGATTATTGTAGAAGTATGTAAAGTGACAGTGACACGTGATAAAGGAAAATTACACTCTTACAAAACATGCCATGTTGGTAAAATCAAACATACAATATTTTCTTGATCCAATAAGTCATGTTCCCTTGGCAGTTTTATCAGATCCTTTACCTAATTTAGTATCTATAATTCTCATGACTGTTGATTCAAATTTTAAATAGAAATGTTGGAGCTTCACTAAAGCTTGGAATGACTTAAACCATATGTTGCTAATACTGTATATAAAACTTTGTATATCCCATCTATAGAATGGACTATTTGGATTGGTATGTTTATACAAATCAGAAAGGGATTCATTAGAGCTCTTCTCTCCTAATTAAATATTCATGGCAACTTGATCGTCTCCAGTAAGATATTGAACAATAAGTTTTTACCGGTGAATAGGTTATGGGAAATTGAAAGCTAAAAAGGAAATCAGAGCATGCATCAAACTACAATATCATCCAATTGACTCTCAAAGAGTTTTAGGTAATGGTAACTCCAAGATAAATGAAAATTATAGGACATCATACAATTATAGTAAGAACACGTGAATCAATACATAAAGTAAAATATCATCAAATATTATTAATATTAATTGTTCTGTGTTAAAAATTATAATTATAAACTATTTTTAAAAACAAGTGGCAATACCACACTTTTAGGCCTTTTTCTCATTGCATATATCTTCAAATCCCAACATGCCTTTGAATAGTTCTTTCAAATGTTGGTATTCCCAAATCACGATTGGTGACCGCTCGTGAAGCTTGACCAAGGAAAGTTCATTCATTTACAAATTTTCCGCATGAAATGTTTCCATGTTTTTATGTGCCATCTCTAGTTGAATCAATTCCATCTCTAAATTATCCTTCACTCACATATCTACGAGCTTTAGCGTTACACCTTTTATTTTTCTCGTAGTTATTTATTCTCTTTTTTCATAGAAATTAATTTTCTCTTCCAAAACATTTATTTGTTTTTTGTTAACTTCACCTTCTCCTCGTAAATTTTACACAAGGATTGCTCTCGGGTGAACGTATCTGCGTGCAAGCATCATGTTAGGGTCTTCACATTTATGAAATTAATGTAAAACAAATGTGAAAGTAAATAATTTTTTACGTTGCTCACCTCAAAAGACAATAGAATGCAAATCATACCTTCTCTCCTCTTAGTTACACTAGGGTCACTTGTCAAACATTTCAACATTTTGCATTGGTTCTTCAACATCTCCTCCTTCTCCTTACGGGGTTTTATTTTGAGCCCTCATAGGTTTCTATAAGTATTGAATTCGCATGACATCTCTTCTCCTTACCCGAGGTTTAATTCTCAATACAAAATGAACCATCGTAGGTAAAAATTATGCACAACTTAATAACAAACTCTGCTATGGATGGAGTGAGTTCCTCCAACCTATTGCTAGGAAAACAAATCTTACAGAACTATGCATAATAAAGATATGTCATTAGTTATGTTTAAAAAATGAACTATGAATAGATATGCACGTCTCCAAAAAAAACAACCAACTTACATAAATCTTAAGAGGACAATATGGCCAGTTCGAGAAGAAAGGAATGAAGACTACAACATAACTTACATATATATGCATGAGATACTCAATACATTAAAAAATTTTTTATCAAAACACAAGCTCTACACTAACTTTGATGAAGTGTTCATGGATGAACAAATACGTAGCCTAAATCACTACTCGGATGAAATAAAATACATCCAATGAAAGCAACAACGTCAGTCAACACAATAATAATGAAATTGAATAGAAGATAAAATTAAGCCATTTAAGCCATTTCATGGGATACCCAAAATGAGTAAAGTCAACATGAAGAAAATGTTAATAATACTAAAATGAAGAAACATAATAGTTAATCCATTTCATGGGATAAGAATTCAACAATGATGTTTCCAAATGAAGTGTTATTCCTCATACAATACAACAATAATTACGTTAGAAAATCCATAATCTCCTAATTAGATTGGACTAACAAAAAGAGAAAACCCATGGATATACTTGAAGATTATTCAAGGATTATGCACATGACATATTGGCTACTCCATAATCCATTAAGTGATGTAGTAATGACAAGTGTAGATGTTAAGGGTATAACAATCCATCACAGTTTTTTCATTTGATTTTAACATGGAATAAATTTCTCTTTTCTTCATTCAAAAATGTTATGATAAATTGTGGTCGTGATTATCTAGATATTATCTTGATAGAGATTAGCTTCAAAATATTCACCTGAGAAATATCTTCTTATTATTTTAATCTTTAGTGAAACTTTGCATGAACTTTGCAATAAATAGCATTTGTGTGCCTATTTGCATCAAAATGACTACCATGATTTGTCTTGGAAAACTTAGGATTTTCTAAACATCAATGACATTTACATTTTTAGACAAGCAAAGTAAAAAAAAATTGCTCCATAGTTGAATCTATAGCTCCAACATACACATCAACTTCTCTAAGAAGTTTAAATTTTGCATAACATGGTCATCATATGGTTGTATTTCAGTTTCCTCTCTTCTTTGAAATACATAAGAGGCATAATAGATATGTATTAGCCCTATTTTACTTACCTTACTAAAAAGAGGGATTTTAATTTTTCTTATGCTTACCTACTCCATTCTCTCGATGCGGTTCTAGATCTTTGTTTTTTTTTCTTGCAATACAAATAAAGAAATGGGTTAGTCTCTTGCTATAAATAGAGGAAAAAATAGTTCACATGTTAAGAAATGTTCTAATTCACATGATGGTTGAAGAAAGTGGGAGAAGATGTGATGATTACTTGTTGTTGTCATTGTGCTACCAAATGGCACATACAAACAAAAAAAAAAGTGTGACAACTATAATGATAAATAATCAACCCATTATGGTGCAACATGGCACATTCAAACAAAAAAAACCTTTGAGACTAGTATAATCATGAGTAATCATCCCTTTGTGATGCCACATGGAAAAAAATCATGTGACAACTAAAATCATGAATAATCAACACATTACTATTCCACATGGCACATTAAAACTAGTATAATCACGAGTCATCATTCCTTTGTGATGCCACATGGAAAAAAACATGTGAAAATTAAAATCATGAATAATCAACACATTATTATGCCATATGGCACATTAAAACAAAAAGCATTTGTGACAAGTATAATCATGAATAATGCACCCATTGTGCAACATGGCACATTCAAACTAAAAACACTTATGAAAATATAATCATGATCAAATCCAACAAATTAACAATTTAAGCACATGTTAATGTGAGTGTTATTATATTAAAACAAGTGAATATTATATCAATTAAAGCTTTGTCATTAAATTAATAATATTGTTTTGAAATAATTAAGTTAGTAGTATCCAATCAGTTTTTCCTCCTTTTCCTAGTACACAAACAAAGGTAACTCTTTCAAAGTATGGTTTTTTTTTCTTCTGGTTCTTGTGTATCGAGTCCGGTGTAACTTTTGTACTTGGTGCCCACCTTGATTTTTGTGGGTACCACATCAACCCAAAAAATTTAGATAGTTTGTGTTACTATAATTCATATAGGATAATAGTAATGCAAAGCCAACACTTCATGTAAAACATTTCCAAACAAGCTATTACCTGAGGTGGTTGGCTACGCTACATTTTAGAAAGTGGTCAAATGGTAAAGCTCCCTACGATGTCGGTCATCATGCACACGAAACTGGTAGGAAATATGAGAGGGAAAGTATCATCAATGATACTAAGGATATTAACAACAACATAACATGATAGAACTTTCATCTGGTGGAAAATTGCATCATCATCGACATTTGCAATTTTCCATGGCCCACCGCTTCTCCAACCATCAAGACATCCACCGCATCACCAATAGATAGCACCATACCCTATATTATAGGAACACTTTATCCTCTTCAAATAATTCTAGTAGTTAGTTGAAACAAAAATAAATTTAAATACTATAACTTTATTCCTATTTTTAATATTATTTATCATAACACGATTCACAACATAGATTCTTGATTTCACTTCACATAGAGGTTACTATAAATCCTTGTGTACCAAAGATGCTCCTCCCTTCTCTATTGATGCCACTGGAGATGATTGTAATTATTGCACATTAAATTAGTTGCAGAAACTAGCAAAATAAATCATATTTAAATGTTCGTGTATATGCGAAAAAACATAATCAACTGATATTTAATTGAGTACCTATAAACCAGAGGTACATGTCGATCTCCTTGTTCTCCTCTATCCCATGGGTCCCAGATACTACATATAGTCAATGAAATGTGGGGTGCATAAGTTTATAAAGACACAGTGGGTTTGAGTTATACTTACATTATCTTCTTTCTAACAGTATCTTGTTCAACATCTCAATTAACTCTTGGTCAAGACAACCTTTATTTGTTCACTCATGCTTATAAGCTTCAAGATGGAATTTTATCAATACTTCATCCTTTATTGGTTACCTTTCACTATCACTAGGATGCATGCAAAATATTAGAGCTCCATTATTTCTATTACTCCTTCTAGATCACTTTCTTGTTAATGGTTCTCAAACCCTTACTAGGATTGGGAAAATACTTTTCAAACCATATCTTTCATCTCCAAAGTTTCCAAGACAAACTAATACACTTTAGAGATAATGAGAATAACAAACAAACCACAAGAAATATACAAAACACCCATTTCTCTTTCCCAAATTTTTTCCAAAGCCTCAATACGAGCTCTTCTCCTTCAACCTCATTAAAATTAGGCTTACATTAGCATTTTAAGATAGAAAATTTAGTCTAAATCAAGAGACTTGAGCTCAAGAAGACATAGAGGTGTGAATTAATGTAATTAAGCATGTTTATGAAGTTGAATAAAGGAGTTTGGATCACCTAATCACAATTTCATTGAATTTTGCATGTTATTAAGAGGCTCACGGCATGAAACATGTAAGAGGACAATGGGTCATGAACCCTCCATGACATTTACTCATGGGATTTCCTTTCCTAAACTACCTAAGGTGGAAAGTTAGTGTAGGTAATATGGATCATAAACACATTTTTATAGTTCTTTCCAATGCTTATGATTTGAGTGTGAATAGCCAAGTGTTAAATGGTGACACCTCGAGCTAGGGCTTTACATTCAATGTGATGAACCAATGAAATCAACCAAAAATTTCAACTTTTCTCTGTCTAGGCATGATGAATAAGCCCCAAAGTTTTGAGATGATTGGTTGGATACCATCGAAGATCTCTTTAACAAATTTTTGAGCTCTAAATGGGCAAATACATTCTTTAGATTTTGGGACAAAATGATGGAGTTTGGAATATTTGTTGAAGGTCACAATCCTAGATTGTGCAAGGGAAGTTATAGGGTATAATAAATCTGTATTTAAGGCTTTAGGAGTGTTGTGATGAAGAAAGTGTCTTAATTCAAATAAATTTAGATTGTGCAAAGAGTAATAGTGAATTATATCACTCTAAGAGCTACTATGAAAGGTGAGTTGGGCATAAGGTGATGAAGAACCAAGGTATGAAGGTTGAAGGACACCATCCAAGTATGTTTGATGTGTCTGAGTGATTCTAGGAGGAGTTTAGAATGAAATTTCCTTCCCTTTGAGTATCATAGAGTGACAATTGAAATGATGGTATTTTAGTAAAGAAGGCCCCCATATTGTCCCATAACTGAAGGGTTATTAGAAGGTCAATTAGCCAATATGGCCATAAGAACCTGGAAACGTTTTCTCATGAATACCTCAATCATGATGATAAAGGTTTGTTGAATAGTTAAAAATGCCTTGGAGACCTTAATTTTACATTTGAAGCCTTGAATTAGGCATTTAAGAACCTTGGGAAACCTAGGGGTAGAGTTACGAGAATACATAATTGGAGTTCATTGCAAAATTAAGAATTTGATTCATTTCATGAAAAGTAGTCTAAAGGTTTACATTTGATGTCTTGAGCATATTAAACAAGGTGGAATAGGTCTTGTGAATGCATTTGAGGAAGGAATCCATCCACTGAGGTAAAGTTCACCCACCTTGTAGGATCGATAAAAGGTATGCTAGGGAGCTCTTGAAGGGACTTGGAGTATAAACTAGTCTTGAATGAGGAAGACAAGTTTATGTACCTATAAGACAGTGATTTAGGAATACTACTTTCCAAGATGATGAATATCACTCTTTATATCCAATATCAAGCATTACTCTAAGTAAAAGGAACCAAACTCCTAGGCCTAAACATGGCAGCATTATAATGATGGGTGATGATTTTATACTTCATACATGTTAATAAGGGATTTGAGATGTACTAGAGGAAATTGACATCTAATCGATGGTGCTCGATGATACAAGTTCCATGACTATGAACCGAAGGCTTCCACTCCACTTGACAAGGTGATATCCATGCATGATTCACACAATCTTTGTACAATAAGGCTTTAACCATATAATTGTCCCAACATCCCATGAGTGAAATATGAGATAAAGGGACATGTAAGACATTTTATGTTATGCATAAGCCTAGTAGCTTGACACTGAAGTCTTGTAGATGCATTTCCAAAGGTGCTTAAGGATCACAAAAGGAACAAGATATGCATTAAAATAGGACAACCTCATTTTCATCATTTTCAAAGGACAATCATTAAACTTATACTTGGATAGGAATAGTGGAAATGTGGAGCATGTTATAGAAGGTGTCCATGGAGTAGGCTGAGATAAAATTATGACTTATCCAAGATAGAGTATGATGGTCTAGTTCAAGTAAGTTAGGCCATCTCTGGAAGAGAGAAGGTATAAGGGATTGGTGAATGGAAGAAGGAGAACTAGGAGAAAGTTACTTAAAGGTGAAGAGTAGGTTAAGTATATGCAAGTTTGATGAGAATTAGGTTTCATTAATTTTACACTATATGACTATAAATCAGTCTTGAACCTAACAAATATAGAGATAGGAGATTGAGTATGAAGCCTAGATCATGAGACTAGTACATGATATGCATGTAAAGGTGGATCCTTACTTGAGCTAGGATGCACCACCACCATTTTCTAATATGAACTAAAACTCACAAAATCAAAATCAGCTTAAGACTTACCATGCTCTCAATTTCTTGCACCACTACATCAACAAACATCTAAAGGTGTGCCACTCCATCACCCCCTTGCAAACGAACCAACCTTATAAAATAATTACTTTTTATTACATAGGTTTTATAACAAATACTACAAATTACAATTCACGGATTTTCTATTCATTTTTATTTACCTCAACTTCCTTTATGTTTGTTGGTTTTCTTGCTATTTTTTTTTAAATTTTTCATAAAGATGCAACAACGACATGTCATCCTCCTACATACATGTTGTATCAATGAAAATGTTAATGAAGGATTCATGAACAGGGATTTAGATAACAAAACTAAATATAAAATGACTAACTTACGTTGCAGTCACCTCTACCAGTTCTTTTAGGAATGACCCCCTCTATTGCTACATCCATCTCACCCTCCTCAACCTGTGAAGACAATGACATGTAACTTATAAGAAATAGATAATACTTACGTACTCGCAATGAGAAAAGAGTGAAATAAACCGTTACTCAAACTTACCCTATTTTTCTTCTTTTCTCTCAAATCCAATATGGCTACCATCCTCTTAGCCCTCGTAGTCTCCAAATCATAGTCCTCATGGCATCATAAACCTCTTTCTTGTAAATTTGGCTAAGCTTTTGAATTACGCCTTCCCTTCCCTCTTATAAATGCATAGTATCACATGTCGCCTCTCGTAATATACCGCACACGCATCAACCCTCAATGTCTCCTCTCTCTCTTCATTATATTATCCTCTCAACCACTTTTGGAGGCTCTCCGAGGATACTTTCTTGTAAAATTTTCTTTTCTCCCAAAGGATGGAATGGGAATTTTCCTATGGATATTTAGCAGCCAGACCATAAAAGTTTTTTGTCACAACCGGGGTACTTAATAATAAAATATGTGATCCCCATCATGCTCCCTCCTATAGTGAAGAGGGGCCTATTCAAGAACATCATATAATCAATTAGTCGCTAATTAATGGACATATATGAAAACAATAAATTACAATATTCAATTTATTGATTTTACCTCATCGATGGCAGAAGCATCCTCTACATGGCTTGGAGCAGTAATACTGGGTGCATCCTCCTACAATAATCATTTCAAAAATCACGTAGTGAGTCGTACAAAATTGTTTCACACATTCATACTAATATATAATCACATTAAATTAATTTATGATAATAAATACAAATTTAATTTAAAGTAATTTTACCTCCTCTACAATTATATCAACTTGTACATGTGATGGCAAAGCAACGTTCACTACAATTGCCTCCTTTCCTTCACTCAACAAACCATAGCATAAAAAATCTTTACCGACATAATAAATAATTCCAAATTTCAAAAATTTTAAAAAATCAAATTTAAAATGATTATTAGATCAATTACACACACGTACCAATGAAGATATCTAAAGGTGCATCTTTTTCCTTCCTCTTTTTGATCTTTTGAGTGGAGGCTAGGAATAGGTTCTAAGATAAGATTTGCATTGGTTACTTAATATATTAGTTTCCACATAAAAGATAATACGATTATCCATTTTTTCAAATGCAGCAATGGAAAGGGAAGATGAAAAGCTTGTAATCTTACCTCCGATGAAGATGTAATGTCCGCGACACGTGTAACTTCACAAAATCCACCACAACATTGGCTAAATAAAATAGATTACAAAAAATCATAATTCAACTTAACAATAACATTTTGGAAAAATATAGTTCCTACATGTATTTTCCTAAGAGTACTCACCATAACACAATATAGTTCCTGTAACCTCTCGAGCATGTTGTGATAAACTTCACATTATTTCTTCTGGCAATCTAGATAATTCCCGCCACAAAAATATATGCCTACCATAAAGCACAAATGCTTCACAAATAGCACATATTAAGCCATTAAATAACTACAAACATAATTGTACATAACACAAAAAGGAAATACATCGTGTATATATATCATATTATAATGTTATCCATGACAAGTTCTAACAATGCTACCACTTCTTCGTTTATTGTGGCCCTAGACACTTAACATACATCCATCCCACTCTATTGACTTTTACATGTAAATATGAACATTTCACAAAGCAAGATACAATCTCTAACACTTGAACATGAAGAACATAAAGATTTACATTGTTACATTGGTATATGCCATTTGTTTGATTAACAAACAATCATATCATGAGAAAACACACAAATGTTTCAACTTCATGACACAACGCTTCCTCAAGACCCTAATATCAAGGCCCTACACTCAAGATGATGGATCGTCATAATGACATCTCCCACAATGGTGCCTCTCTCTACTTTCTTGCTTCCATCGGGTCATATATATATGAATGATGAACATGTTAGGTTTTTTGAGGTATTAAACACACCATGAATTTCCAATCTCCAAATGGCAACCATGTTTACCTTTACAATGGAAAACATACATCGTAAAGAAATAAAAGACAACATGTTTTTTTTTTTTGCATCATCAACACTACAAATTTAAACTTTTCAATGCAACTATATGCATTACAAGATATGTGCATATATATATATATGTTTCTTTTTGTGTTAGTTGGGGTAAACAGACTATTTTTCTTTTGCTTACTATGGCATACACATTGTGTTTTGTGTGTTGATGATGATACAAATGATAATTCACACGCATGCCCATGTAATTTTTTTCCAAGGAGCCGCCTATCATGAGGATGGTGCTGCTATCTTGGTGTTACATGCCACACATTCTTAGGAATGCGTGTGTGGTATACACACATGACATGCCTTAGTTTTTTATTTGGTTTTTTAGTGTGGTATATAAACTTTGTATAACTCACTCATTGCATACACTATAAAAAAGTGTGGGATTTAACCTATGACCTCTTAATTATTATTGGAAGGCCCTATCACCGCGCTTTACAATGTGTCCTGGAACACACTCTAAAAAACATATAACTATATAATTTCGATATACACTAAGTCGAGGAATCATTTAATTATATTATTTTTTGCAGTGTCCCGGCCACACTATAGGTAACATAGTTGGCAGGCCCTTGCAATAATATTTAAGAGGTCCCACGTTCAAATCCCATGCTTTGTTTCCAAGTACATAATGAGTGAGGCATACAAAGTCTATATACCACACTAAAAAACCAAAAAAACTAAGGCACATCATGTGTGTATACCACACACGCATTCCCAGGAATTTGTGGCATGCATCTCGACACCAAGATAGTCATGCCATCCTCATGATAGGTGGCTCCTCAAATAGAATTGCATGGGCATGTTTATCCATCACACACACACACACACACACACACATATATATGAATATGTGTATGTATACACGTACATATACAAATGCATATGTATATGTATATGTATATGTATATGTATATGTATATGTATATGTATGTGTATGAATATGTAGGTGTCACAAATGAGCCTTACGCTATCCTGGCTACATGATGACATGACCCACATCCATATGACATGATCCCTGTGGAGCAATTTTGATGCTACCGAAATATTTCATATATCTTGTGTATTTTTATCTCTCTTCCATGGTATACACACAATGTGTATATCACAATCCAAAATACCACACACAAGTGTGTATATCACAGTTTGTATCGTTATTGATACTATAAGTATATCACAGTGTGTATATTGCTTGAGTATTTTTATCTCTCTATGTGGTATACACACAAGTGTGTATATTGCTTGAGTATTTTTATCTCTCTTCTTTGGTATACACACAATGTGTATATTTCTATTAATACTGTAAGTATGTGTTTATGCATTAAAAACTTCACAAATCTATAGAACAAATTAATAATAAGAAATGTCTATCTATGAACAACTTTAAAATGTCTATAAGTACGTGTTTATGCATAACACACTGACTATTTTTTTAAGATGTAATACTTCTCCCCAATTCTTGATGCATATCGAATGACATAAATGCATAGCTCTCTATGGGACCCGCATCCTCCATCACACCATCTAGTTTGTCAACCTAGTCACCATCGAGTTGGTTATCCTGGTGATAGGATCGCATGACCACCCATGGCTATCCTGTCAACAAGATAGCGCACACGCACTACGGATGCCCATTTCCCATGCATGCATGCATGCATGAGGTGGGACCTAACCTTGTTGAGGTGGTGCAGTTTGATTTTAACATAATACATGTGTTTGCAAAAGAAGTGTGGGATGCGGCTAGTGCTTGGTGGAGTGGTAGGCATGGATGCATGTATTTTGGAGGTTATGACATCCTATATACAAGCCTCAATGCCTACCTCTCCTCACAACACTAGTTGCATGCCACCCTTCTTTTTCAAACATGTATATTATGTTAAATCCAAACATGCACCACCTCATCTAGGGTGGAACCCTATACCTCGTGCATGCATGCATGAGGAATGGGTATACGAAGTGCATACGTGCTATCATATCCTATTTCAGGATATAGCCACTAATGTCAACATTCTCTAAAATAGTCACATGTAACTCCATTCTCCGAGGCCGATCCAAAGGTAGATACTAGCAGACAAATGATGGGATGAGGAAAGGATGTTAGAAGTTGGCAACATTTAATGCAAATCTATGGAGAAGAAGCAATGATTACAGGTGGTTGTCATTGTGCTGCCATGTGGCACATACAAACAATAAACAATTGTGGCAGCTATAATCATGTATAATCAACCCATTGTGGCAGCTATAATCATGTATAAACAATGTATGTGAGACATATACATGCGTGTACATATACATGTATATGGATACACATATGCATGCATGAACATACACATGCAATTACACACACATATATATGTACATGTACATGTATGTATGTGTATATGTCTACATATGTATAGGTATGTGTATGTATTTGAGTAGGTGTCACAACAGATTCCTTGACTACCCATCAATGGAAAGAGTATAGACATTTTTTTCCCCTCTGTTATGTGGTATACACATAGTGTGTATACCACATACAACACTACCATATGATAATATAAGGTATGTGAGACATATGCATATACATATGTACATGTATACTCATACATATATGTACATATACATATGTACATGTATACTCGTACATATATATGTGTATGTGCGTGCATATGTATATGTATGTATTCGAGTATGTATCACAACAACAAATTCCTTAAGTGCCTAACAAATTGAATACCATAGATAGTTTTTCTCTATTATGTGGTATACACACAATGTGTATACCATTTTCACCTTCAATCTGTTTTCCATCTTTGCAGACTTGACTCCTCCGCTTGAAACTTATTGTAATATCATCCACGACAAGTGGTTCATCACTAGCCTATGTATCTAACATATTATGACCTAAATTATTTGATACTTTTGGATCATTGATTACAAGTATAATCTACTTGATTCAGAGTGTAGTCCACGTACAACACTACCATATGATAATACAACACATGTGAGACACGTACATATACATATGTACATGTATACTCATACACACGTGTGTATGTACATGTATATATATATATATGCATGTATTCGAGTAGGTATCATAAAAAATCCTTGAGTATGTATATGTATGTATTCGAGTGGACATTCTCGCCAATTCTCCTAAAATCCTACGAATAAAGTTGCAGAGTTCATGGTTTTGGGGACAAATGCATGTTTTGTTCCTTGTTTGATCATTTTTGGCACATGTAAAACATTGCATTAAGTGTTTGCCAACTTCTTACGTCCTTTCCTCATCCCATCATTTATCTTCTCGTATCATTGAACTAATTTAAAATGCCTATATGTGAACTAATTTAAAATGTCTATTAAGTACGTGTTTATGCATAACACCTAAATGTTCTTGAAATAACTCAAACTTCTCCAAAATTTGCACAAAAATTATGTGTAGTGGAAGGTCACGTATCATCCGGAACGAAGTTGCAGTTCACGGGTTTGGTGCCAAAGTTCTTTGTTTTATTCCTTGTTTGATCATTTATGTAGTAGGTAAATATTACATTAAATGTTGCCAAATTCTCACGTACTTACCTCGTCCCATCAGTCTGCTCATATCTACCCTTCGCATCGGCCTCGTGAATCGAGTTGTATGACTATTTCTAGGATTAATGCGACTAGGTTGACATATTGGATGCCACAAAGGAGGATGTGGGTCCCGAAGATAGCTATGCATGCATGCCATTGGTATGACATCTTATGGTCATTAGTGTGGGGGCCATGGGAGCTGGACACCATGTGATGCAGGAGCTCACCACGTAAAACTCAAAGAGGGAACTCAAATTTTGTGGACTTTATGCACAATATTTTCTCTGTTATGTGGTATACACACAATGTGTATACCATGTACAACACTACCTTATGGCATATGATGATATCCGATACATACATATACATATGTATATGTATACTCGCATATATATTTGTGTGTATGTGCGTGCATATGCATACGTATGTATAACTAAGTATTCTAGTATGTATCACAACAACAGGTTTCCTTGAGTGCCCAACAAATTAAAGAGTATAAACAATTTTGTTTTCTCATTATGTGGTATACACACAGTGTGTATACCAAGTACAACACTACCTTATGGCATATGATAATAGCTGACACGTACATATACATATGTATATGTATACTCATACATACGTGTGTGTATGTGCGTGCATATGTATACATATGTATTCAAGTATGTATCACAATATAGCTTTCCTTGAGTTCCCAACAAAGTGAAGAGTAAAGACAATTTTTTTCTCTTATGTGGTATACACACAATGTGTATACCATGTACAACACTACCATATGATAATACAAGGCATGTGAGACACATACATATACATATGTATATTTATACTCATACATACATGTGTGTATGTGCGTGCATATGTATACGTATGTATAAGTAAGTATTCGAGTATGTATCACAACAATAGATTCCTTGATTGCCCAACAAAGTGAAGAGTATACACAATTTTTTTCTCTATTATGTGGTATACATAGTGTGTATACCACATGAAAACTACGCCAAATGATAATACGGGTATGTGGGGCATATACATGTACATATGTATATGTATACTTAGACATATATGGGTGTATGTACATGTATATATACGTATGTATTCAAGAAGGTATCACATCATATTTCTTGGCTGCCCAACAAATTGAAGAGTATCAACAATTTTTTTCTCTGCGGGAAAAATACATGTACATATGTATATGTATACTCGTACATACGTGTGTGTATGTGCCTGTATACATGTACAGGATCACATGGCCCCCACATATGTTGATGATGACCCCCATATGCCCCATGCACATCCATCCCGCTTTTCCCAAGAGTCCCATGCCAACTTGGATGTCGCCGGCCAGAAAGAAATTATCTTCGTCGGGTTTCGATGAGGTGGCACACGTTTTCCAAGCTCGTTGGGTGGAGGCAAAGGACACCACCATACAAAAATGCCATATGATAATACAGGGTATGTGGGACATATACATGTACATATGTATATGTATATTCAGACAAATGTGGGTGTATGTATGTGTGTGTGTGTGTATATATATATATATATATACACACACACACATATGTATTCAAGAAGGTACCACATGATACATCATATTTCTTGGCTGCCCAAAAATTGAAGAGTATAGACTTTTTTTTCTCAGTGGGACATATACATGTACACATGTATATGTATATGTATACTCGTACATACGTGTGTGTATGTACATGTATATGTATGTATTCAAGTTTATATCACAACAACAGATTCCTTGACTGCCCAACAAATTGAAGAGTATAGAAAATGTTTTTCTCTTTTATGTGGTATATACATAGTGTGTATATCACATACAACACTACCCTATGATAATACATGGTATGTGGGACACCTACATACAGATATGTACATGTGTACTTGTACATACATGTGTATGTACACGTATGTATTCGAGCAGGGATCACATCATATTCTTTGACTGCCCAACAAATTGAAGAGTATAAACTACATTTTTTTCTTTGTTATGTGGTATACACATAGTGTGTATACCACGTACAACACTACCCTATGATAATACATGGTATATGGGACATGTACTTATACATATGTACATATATACACATACATACGTGTGTGTATGTATGTGTATATGTATATGTATGTATAGGTATGTGTATGTGTATAGGTATGTATACTCAGTACATACGTGTGTGTATGTATTCAGTATGTATCACAACAGTAGATTCTTTGAGTGCCAAAAAATTGAAGAGTATAGACAATTTATTTTCTCTGTTATGTGGTATACACACATTATGTATACCACGTACAACACTACCCTATGACAATACAAGGTATGTGGGACACGTACATATACATATGTACATGTATATGCATACATATGTGTGTGTATGTACATGTTTATGTATGTGTATATGTATGTGTATGATTATTTATGATTATAGCTGCCACACTTTTTTGATTTTTTGTTTGTATGTGCCATTTGGCAGCACAATGACAACAACATGTAATCATCGCATCTTCTCCCCACTTTCTTCAACCATCATGTGAATTAGAACATTTCTTAACATGTGAACTATTTATTTCCTCTACTTATAGCAGTAGACTAACCCCTTTCTTTATTTGTATTGCACAAAAAACAAACCAAAGATCTAGAACCACATCGAGAGAATGGAGTAGGTAAGCATAAGAAAAATTAAAATCCCTCTTTTTAGTATGGTAAGTAAGTAATAGGGCTAGCACCTCTGTTACAATATTTTTCCTCTGTTATGTGATATACACACAATGTGTATACCACATACAACACTACCATATGTACACAATATGTGATAATAGACTACACTCTGAAGCAAGTATAATACAATCTAAATCAAATAGACTAAAATACAAAGCAAGTAGACTAAAATACAAAGCAAGTAGACTACACTCTGAAGCAAGTAGGCTACACTCCGAAGAAAGTAGAGTACACTTGCAATCAATGAACCAAAAGTATCAAACAATTAAGGTGATAATATGCTAGATATAGAGGGTAGTGATGAACCACTTGTCATGTATGATATTACAATAAATTTCATGTGGAGGAGTCAAGTCTGCAAAGATGACAAATTGTTTGAAGGGCAAAAGAAACATATTAATGAAGAACCTAATACTCATAATCGAAAAAAAAAAAAAAAGTTAATAAGCCCACAGTTTGATTTTCCCAAAAGGTCTGAAATAAGTTCTCCTCCACTTTCGATTGTGGAAAAAGTTTAGAAACGTAATATTTAGAATTAATTAACATCAAAGCATCTTGATAGAATAGAAATAGAAAAATCAGTTTTGATTTTTTTCTTGCTATGGTTGTTTTAATAGAATCTTGAAGCCTAAAAACATGTAAGGGGATGAAGTGAAGAGTGATTAGGTGTCTTAAGTCCATATCAGGGTCTAAAAGACATAGTGAGAGTTAAAAAGTGAAATACATGCCTTTTGGTCAACGAACTTAGCATAAGACTAAGGATATTCAAATGACCACAAGGTCTGCAGTCTAGAATTTGGTTGGAAACTAATAGAAGAATTATAAATTGTGAAATTGTAACTAAATTATGCATTCCCAATCGATTGGAAATCAAGGAAGGTTTCAGGAAAGGAGAAAAACAACGTTTGTGTAAGCTTTGGTACTTGGTAATGGTGTATACATCTCTGAGATTTGTTGAATGTTCATACAAATATGATGCATGCTTGTTGGTAAGGCTATAAATTATCTGTGGGAGAAATTATTTACAAGTCTTTTGAATTGTTATTGTATGTGTGTTGGAGGCTCTTGGATGAACTAAGTATATTGATTCAACTATGAAAATTTGATTCAACTGTGAGTACGGTATATTGGAATTTGTGAAAATAATGTTGACACATTGTGGTGAGTGGAAAGCTATCCATGCATGATAAGAAGGTGCAAACTTGGGCCTAAAAAAAATTGTAATGTATTCTCACTTAAGCAAAGTGTGATATAAGATGACTGTGTTATGTGAAACGAGTTGACTAAGATCATCTTTGCAAGTGTTTGTGATAAGTTTCTCGTTGTGCCATAAGCAAATAGTATCAAGGGTTACCCTTAGGTCCAAAGAACATGACACAAGATTGTAACTTGTATGTTTGAATCTTTTTGGGAATCAACATTCACAAGAAGCAATAATTATTTGAGTACGTTCATGTTTGGATGAGAATAGAGGCTCCAAAAAAAATTGTTTTAATTAGAAATTTTAATCATCCATGGAGGATTACAAACCCTTCAATCCTTAACAAATTAAACCTAAAAATTAGTATGGAAAAAAATGATCTTTTACAACTAAACAATTGA
Source organism: Taxus wallichiana var. yunnanensis (assembly GCA_018340775.1). Classification (NCBI taxonomy): domain Eukaryota; kingdom Viridiplantae; phylum Streptophyta; class Pinopsida; order Cupressales; family Taxaceae; genus Taxus; species Taxus wallichiana. The sequence goes on from CM031237.1 coordinate 418,372,885, forward strand.
AAAATTTAAAGAACACAACTAAAAATATGAAAAACATGTAAATGATCAAATTCAAATGTGAGGGATTGTTTCCTAAAAACAAAAACAAACAAACAAAAAACAAAAATATTTATCATACCCTGCTAGAGATTTTTCCTTAACAAAAGGTGTAGCTTATCTTATAACATGAAAGGATGATTTTTGAGTCACGGTTGAGAATGACATAAATTTAGTGTACGAAAACCATATCCCCTTGAATCAGTTTTCTTCACCATTGTTTGTTTAGGTTGATTCTGAAAATTGGAAGCCATGACTTTAGTTACAGATGTTTCTAAATCACTCATCCAATCTTTTAAGGGAAAAGATTAATTCTTCTTGCTCTAAAACAGAGCCATTGTTTTTCCATTATAGTCTTCATACATAATTCTTAATACTTATTCCATATTTCCTCCTATCTCCATTACAAGCAGATACGAGAAGACAGATGGGATGAGGAAAGTACGTGAGAAGTTGGCAACATTTAATGTAATATTTACCTGTGCAAAAATGATCAAACAAGGAATAAAACCATGAAATTTTTATTTTTAAGGGTGAAATTCAGACTTATGTGAAAAGAGGAGTTAGCTGCTAAAAATTTAAGAAATCGTGGTAAGAAATAAAAATTATTTCAGAGCTTTTGGGAAGATCAAATTGTTGGTACTAATGAACCCTTGAATACACGAGGTGGGTTTTATGTTTGTTCTAAAAAAAATTACAGCTGGGATTCCCTATGGATGGTGCCAAAACCCTAAACTCTGCAACTTTATTAACTGTGGATGGGCCCAATGCATTAGGGTTTCAAAAATCAATGCTCGCCCCATACAATTTTTTTCTTCTATTTGTTGTCCATGCCATTTCAAAATATGTCACCAAAAATAAGGAACAAAGAATAAAACAAGGTTCAGTTCGCCAAAAAATGTGAACTCTGAAATATTTATTCATAGAAGCTATGTCGAAAAAATCCCGGTGGCCCCCAAAACTAATATTTGTATAAAATTTAAGCATAAACACCAAAATTTTTAATCTTGAACGAAAGAGTGTAAAAAAATAGTAGAAATTACCCGTGTTTGAATCTAAAAATGAGTTTTCTCCTACGTGAGGGATGAGCTTCTGTCAGACGAAGGACGAGCAAGAATAACAATGAAACAATGAAATTAAAAAATGAAACAAGGCGAGTCTCATTAATTTGGACTTAACAATAGGAAGGCGGTGACGTCCTTTGCCTCCACACATCATGCTTAGAAAACATGTGCCACCTCACCCTAAACCTAACGATCGACAATTCCTTTCCTCCGTCGGTGACGGTCCATCTTGGCATGAGACTCTCGAGAAAAGTATGAGGGATGTGCATGGGCATGTGGGGTCATCATCAACATAGGTGGGTTCCTAGCAACTTTGTCACCAGGATAACCACATGTGTTACAAGAGCCACATGTAAAATTTACTATTAATTGATAAAAGTGTTTATATGTCATACATCACCTAGGCATCCATACTTTAGGCTCACTATTAATCGTGTTTCAAATATGAGGCGTATATATTTTACCTTTTGCACGAATAAAATATTTTAATAGATGTAATATTGTTGATGTCAACAATCCAAATTTATTGCTTTAAGAATCATGTAAAACTTCCAATCCATTTTCAAGGTCGGGTATTCTATTATGGATCTTGATAAAAACTTGTCATGTTGTCAAGTTCTGTTTCTTAAACATGTGGGTTAGCTTATCCACACTAAGGTTGTAATTGAGAGACAAAATTCTAACTCCATTGGTCTAAAGGATTTTTGCGGGCTGGCCTAGCCCGTGGTGGAGGTTTTCTTACCTCGGTTTAATGTAATGAAACCGTATTGGCCTCGTGCTTCCTATTTTACCTTAAAACCAAATAATTGAGAGATCCTCGGGGCCAACTCATCACCCAGTGAGGTGCCCGTCATATCAACTTAGCCCTTGGGATCCCCACTTTTGATAATTCTAAAGTCTTGGCTCTAGCTGAAGCTCAAAAATAATTTGATTTGACTCCAAACAAATACTAGACTATGGTTGCAAATGTTCGCTAAAGATAAAGAAGAAATGACCTTCAAAGCTATCAAAGACTTTGTATAGAAGTGATTTTATTGAAGAATTATTAGATATCACAACCCCTCTAGCAAGAGTGATGGGCCTTCCTTTAACCAAGGAATTTCAAGATTGGATGTGCATCTACATCAATTTAATTTGTGAAGGAAAACAAACTCGAATTGGGGAGAAATAATTTGTGAGAATTTAACTCGTGAATGATTTAGGACCACCAAACCAAATCCTTCCATATGATTTCCTACCTAATTTATACTATTGTTGGGTATAGAATTTGGATTGGTTTTTCAAGTCAGGGTGGCATAGAAAATATCCCAATCTACAAGTTTTATAGCCAATTAACCTTTGAAAACAACAAAATTCATTTTAGGAGGGTGGAGGGTCAATGTTGCCTTCGCTTATGTTCTGGTTTGATTTCTTGAGGGATGTGTTATCAACAAAATTTCTTGGGAAGCCAAACAATTGATAGTGGTATATGGAAGCATGTTCATTCAATTTCAAAGGTTTTCATACATCAAAAAACATGATTTGAAGGAATTCCATATAAGATTCCTATCTATTGTAATGACAAGATCGTTCTCATTGAACTTTGTAGGCAATTGGATATTCTCCATAGGACTTGTATGGATAAGAAGGTGTCTGGTATTCAATTCCCAATATCCCTAGGAAATTATACTTGTAGGTCATCCATTGATGCACAAAATATTGAGAGAACTATTTCTCCTTTCCATATGCATCCTTTTCAAAAGAGAGCATCATTTGACAACAAGAACTTCATCAATAATAATATGTCTTCCATACCTTCATGTACCCACAATTCAAGATTATTGTGTATCTTATGATGATGAATTTGAAGTAAGGAAAAGGATGTATGGGAGGATGAACTCCAACAAATTCAAGATTTTAAGTTGTATAAAGTACCGGGGTATAATTAAGGATAATCTTGAATTTGTAAATGTTATCCAATATTCTCCTCTTCCTAGTATTGATTGGTCACAAAAGGAGAAATATAGTCTTGATGATCTTACTGTTCTTGTTCTCTCAAGAACCAATAAATATCTCACCGAGAAATTGTCGAGTTCAAATCTCCTCAACAGTGGTTTCTCCTAAGAAAACTCCTTCTTCCTCTACTCAACAAGAATCTGGTACCAAGGTATATGCAGGGACCTCAAAGGATGAATAAGAGAAATAAAGTGACAAAAAAATGATACTCAACAAGAGGAAGAAGAGGAGGAGGAGGATGAACAAGAAGAATGAAGGCAAGAGGAGAGTGAAAAGGAAGGAGACGAAGAAGAAAAAGAAGAGGAGGGAAGTAATGAAAATGAAGAAGAAGAGGAAGAAGTTATTAAAGTTTCAACTCATGATTTTGGGAAATCGGTACCTCTAGACCTAAATTGAATATATGAAGACCCTATCCTTATCCTCAAACAACTACTATAGCTATCTCTATCTAATAATCCTCTCTTCCTCCCCTATCACTTGGAATGACATCTACAGGCACATATTTGGGTGAAATTTCAAATACTTCATTCTCTTGGTTCCAACTCGTGATTGAGAGTAAGAAACGGAAAACTCGATTAAAAATTGAACTTCCTAATTATGATGTTGTGAATGCACTTCTTTATACTTATCCTCCTACCAAGAAAGCTAAGACAACTTCCCGCTTGGTTACTTGATACTTCAAGCCAATAGTTTATTGAAATTTCCAGACCCACAATTGATAAGAGTGATCAAGATATTTATATAACTAATTTTGAGCTTACAAGGATATCTTTGGGGAATATACTCCTAGGGGAGATGTGCATAACATGAAAGAGAGAGTCTTCAAGGTAATTTAAAGAGTGGAAAAAGGTACATAAACTCAAGAGTAGTAGGAGGAACAAGTGTAAACCCTCTTTACCTACATCAATGCTTTCCTCTCTTCTGATACTACTCCCTTAGATTCTACTCCCTTGGCCTCTCTCCCATACTCTAATCTATCAATTGATATTGATATGAAGGGGGTAGCTAAAGTATGTAAACATAGCATCCAAGGGAAATTTATTGAATCCTAGGTGGAGAAAATACTCATGATTGGTATTCAATTCATTGATGAAGGGTGTAGGACCTATGATAATATAATTATTGCACATAAACAAATAAACTCAGGGATTGAGAGTATCGAGAAGGAGACAAAGATATGGGCAGATGTAATCCAAGATCTTCACATCATTGCTCTCACAGATGAGAAAAATATTCTTTCAGAGAAAATATTTGATGATGTTAAGAACAATATATCTCGCATATGGTCATTTAGTGTGGCATAAAGAATGAAGTTCTTGAGGAGGCTTCTATCGATTTACAAAACATCATTCAAAAGGGAGAATATTTTAAATCAAAAATATTTTCTAATCTTAGAGCTCTCCGTTGTGATCTCTTTCAAGAGAATTCTTCTCAACAAAACTCAATGGAAAAATTAAAGAAAACTTAGCCAAATTGATCAAGGAAGATTTATACAAGGCTGAAAATCTCAATAAAGACAAGATGGAGGAACTCTCTAAGCTTAACAATGCGATAGTTGAAGCTTATGAAGGCCCGAATTAGTATGGTGGAATGAGCTCTAAAATGGAGAATTCCTTAGGAAGATGAATGACCAATTTCACCAACGTAATTATGCCAAAGGAATCAAAAACATTAGTCACAAGTGAAAAAGTTCAGATGCACATGTTGAAACTTAAAGTCCTAACTTCTTCTATTTCTTACCTTCTATCTTCAAGTTATGGTCAAAGCTAATTATTATTTTCATCATTGACATTTATTTGTGAAAAAAAATTAAATGTAAAAGTCATTTAAAAATTAACTTGACTAATTAAGTGATTAGTCACTTAATTAACAATTAGTTAGTTCAAGTAGTTATTTCCCCCTCTTTCCTATAAAAGGATTCTTTTTCATTTGTAAAGGGGTTGGATGCTAGTTAGTTGATGTAAAAAGACAGAATTATTGAATACAAAAATAAGTCCTCATATGTTTCTATATTTTTCTCACATCTCTCTAATCATATTTTGCACCATTTATATATTTTGGGTTATGAAACTTTGTGTTCATCTTTGTTTATCAAGAGTTATTGAACTTTGGGTCAATATATTTCTTGTTTAAGGAAAATAATATCCATTATATGTGAATGTATGTATTTTGAAGCTTTATCAACATGCAAGAGTAAAATAAGATCTAGTTTCTCCTTATTTGAAAATGTTGTTTTTCCCTTCCTTCCTTCACTACTACATTCAAACTGGCTTCTGTTCTAACTTCTTTTTCTTTGTGTTCAACCTTATGTGATTACACAATGAAAATAACATCCTCAAAAGAGATTTCATAGATTAATTGTACATTTTGTAAATATTTTAGGATCAATTTTTCTCTGAATAAGGGAACCTCCCCATCAAGAGGAGGGATTTTTTTCCCCTGAACTATTGACTTCTTTCTCACCTATAGATTTTTCAGCCAACAATCTACCTATGAGATATACATCCTATATGTTCCAAATTGAGAAAATTATCCTTTACTTCAGGTCTTTACTCTTGGAGGCACTTTTGAGTGATTAACTAAATCAAGTAGTGATGGGAGAGTTCCTTGAGTATCCCTTCTAGTATTCCAATGCCCTCTTCTTAGTAAATTGAGTAACATATTGGCATGTTTATCAATATGTTGTGCCTAAGATGATTGAGTATTTTTAAATGAACCATGTATAGGAGATATTGTCTTCCCTCATAGGTGCGATATTTAATGATAATGTTGGTTTCTTCCTCCCATTGTGAAGTTAATGACAATATTTTAGTTATTTGAGAAGTGAATCAAACCATTCACCTATAACACCAAAATCATTTCATGTAGCCATTGGTCTGGTCAATCTTCTCGCTTCTCCATTTCAATGGGAGATAAATGACTTCCACTATCAAGTCCTAAGTGTTGACCATATACAACCCATGTACTGCAACCACATCCTCTCGAAAATGTGTTTGTAAGTTCTTTAGCAATGTCCTTATCAAACCATGTTAAGCATTCAAATATGTCAACCATCCCACGTATTGGAACATATTCACCAAAAAGGATTATTGCTAAGGATTGCATGGTATTTTGGGCATTTCTTCACCACATCACCCCCATCATTCAATTTTTATAGTTTCATGCTCCATGGTTTTCTTTATATGTCAATGAATTTGCGTTTTGAGAGTGTTTATACCTACAATAGTATTGGATTTAAAATGATCACATGATTGATTTCTACTAGTAGTATTCTTGGTGCTTACTTCACCTATTAAGTGATTCATCCCTTACTGTTATGATATTAGGAAGATCTTCCCATAACATCTCACCTAGGCATGTGTCTCCCTAAATTTCTATCACTTGCTCTTAAGTGATGATTAATTCTAGAAAGTGAGGCTTTTTAGGGAAGGACGTTATACTTTATATGGAAATGTTAAGAATTTATGGTGGATAATAATTTTTCAATAATGGGATGTTGAGGTGGAAAAGGGGCAATTAAATAAGGAGTATAATCATTTATAATTGGGATCAACACTGAAAAACATGAATACATTTAATTAAATGTTTAAGCACTAAACCGATTATCCATGAAAGTAAGAATTACCATACCCTATCATTAAATTTGTTTATCAACCATAACGACAATACATGGCATGTGGAAACATAAAGATCCTATAGATCATGATGATTTTGGAGAGTGTTTTGAAGATAAATGATGTGAATTAAAGAAGAGGGATACATAGAATAAAAAAGAATAGACATGGAAATTGGTACTATCTAAATAGTGATGGCTTGGGAGCTAAAAACTAGAAAAATTAGCATGGTGAATAAGACCATCCTTTATGAGGTCAAAAATGATCATATGTAGTGGATACGTTAAAATTTTAGAGAGAGTATGTGGCTATCCAAAATTCCAACTAGCTACAAAAACCAAATCTTACTACCAATGAAGAGATAATAGTTTCTTGACTCATGTAGCCATCAAGCTTCTAAAAGAATGATGGTGAAGAGTGATGTTGTGTTGATGAGAAGTTGATGGTAGGTGCAATGGAAGTGGGTATAAAGGAGATTTAGGATAGAAGATCGATGGCAAGAAATGGTGGTGAGGATACAAGGTGGTAGGAGTGTTAAATATAGATTTTGTAGCATCTTGAATTCCCTCACAACCATGGTGCTCAACTTATAGTAGCCATTTATACCTCTATTAAGTGACTCTCAATGCATATGTAGCAACTAATGAATTGCCTATAGCCACTCATGATACACCCATAACATCTTTTGAACCACCTATAGCCACTCATGCTATACTTGTAGGATCTATCGAACCACTTATATCCACTAATGTTGTACATGTGACATCTACCAATTTCTTATAGCCACATGTGAACTACTTATAGAAATAACAAAACTACCCACAATAACTACAAGTGTCTTGTAGTGGGTGAGTTTATAAGTGGTTTGACGATGTTGGTGATGAAACAAATTATGTTGTCTCTTTTGTTTTAAAACTTTGATTGGTCATAAAACTATTTTTCCACCCAAAGTATTTATTCAACACTTGGGAAATTAAGTACGTTGGTTTCCTATCCAAGGCTATAAAAAAAACGTCTGAATGTTTTTGTTTTGGAATTTTTTTATTTTTATTTTTGGATATTTTTGAGATGCCGGTCATTCCTAGAAGAAGTAGTAGTTGATCTTGAAGGTTCTTCCACTATTTAAGAGGTTGTGCCATAATGTTTATCCAATATTTTATATAATTATATGTCCAAGAACTGCTTGTTACTCTATTATGAGTTTCTAATGAATGTCATTTTTATAAAGTGTTTTATGTAGAGCTTCAGGTGGTAACCATTAACCATTAGATGAAATTTGACTAGATAAATTGTTCTTAGCTTCATAAATCCATTCATCGAACACATTTTCTATCTCGTATGGGCCTAGCCATCTTGTCTATAGCTTTCCTTTGTGGTTCTTATACTTAGATTCATAGAGCAAGGCCCAGTCCTTGAGCTAAACTTCCTTGTTTTGATAAATTTATTATGTTATTGTATCCATTGTTACTGTATAATCTATGTATAGTTGAGGGATTATTGTTGAATTTCATCTAAGGAATTGAGCTAAATTATTCTCTCTCACCATGATTTTGATAGATCCATGCCATGTTCTAAGCATAGTCCTCAATTTTATGAGTTCAAATTTGATTGGGAGAATAATTGGTTTATCATAAGCCAAGTCATAAGGTGTAAACTTTGTACCAATCTTCCATATTTTCTAATTCCCTATTTTTGAATTCTACTTGGCCATTGGATTATGGATGGTATGGAGTAGAATTATTACAACAAAGTTGATATTCCCATAGAAGTGTTGCAATTAAATCAAATGTGAATTGTGGTGCTTGATTGGTGACTATCTCTATTACTACTCCATAGTGTGTGAAAATATCCTCATATAAGAATTCGACTTTGTACTCCATAATGTGAGAAAATATCCTCATATAGGAATTCAACTACTTTTCATCTTGTGCATGTGTCAAATCTTTCACTTCTTCCCATTTAGTAAGTTCATCCATGCATACCAATATGTACTCTTTTTGGTTGGTGGGTGGATCAATGGGGCATATAGTCAAGTACCCATTTATAAAAAGGCTCAAAAACTATATGAGGATACGAGGTAATCTTGTTTGATTTGGTAGGCCTTCCCATGGATTTACATTAATCACAATAACATGTATAAGTGATGACATCTTTGGATAATGTAGGCCAATAACATAGAATCTTGGAAGGTGCCCTTTATGTTGCAACATGTCCCCCACATGGTCTATCATGATAGGCCTTAAGAAAATCACATACTTCATCTTCTCTAACACAACAACACATGACATTGTTAATACCAACATAGAAGAGATATCCGAGAGATCCAAGAATGGGAAACACTATTTTCCACTAAATTGATTGTTTCCCTTGGTGAGAAATATACAAGGATCTTACTTGTAGACAAATACTTAGCAATATGTGCAAATCATGGAGTGTTAATAGTTAATGCAAACATATATTCATCAGGAAAAGATACATCTACTAATGTCTTGTGTTCATTCAATATTATACGTGAGAGAAAATTGAGAACAACATTATTTTACTAGGTCTATGTACCATGGTAATATCAAATTCCTACAACAACAATAACCTTTGTATTATCCTACCACATGTCGTTGGTTTATTCATCAAATATTTGATTGCAAAACTATATGTATGAATAAAAACAAGATATCGAGTAATATAGTTCCAATTTATCAATCGTGCATATACTACTCAGTAAATAATTTCTTATGTGTTACCATGTAGTTAAGTTCAACTCCTTGGAGATTTTTACTACTGAATTAAATAACATAATTTAATAATCCATATTTTGTCCAAGGACAACTCCAAGTGTTTCATCAAATGCATTAATATGAATGTGAAAGGGGAGTTTCTAATCTCCGTGCAACAATGGTGTTGTAATTAATAAGTCTTCAAGTTTTTGGAATGCTTCCTGACATACTTTAGTCTAAATAAAGTCAACATCTTTAGATATTAATACAAACAATGACTTTGTTATTTTACTGAAATCCTTAATGAATTTATGATATTATCCAACATGTTCAAGGAAGCTTCTAAAGATCTTATTTTTGTGATTTTGGCATATTGTTGATAACTTATATTTAGCAAGGTCCACTTCTATCCTAATGGGTGAGATGTGATTTCCAAATAAAATTCCCTTTGTCATCATCATGTAACATTTTATATGACTTAGGGATAAATTGTGATCTTTGCAGCGTTGGTGAATTTCTCCATCTTGATTAGGGATTCTTCGTATGTGTCTCCATGGACTATGAATACACACACACACACACACACACACACACACACACACAATCATGTGATACATCATAAATATGCTCAAAATAACCCTTAGGAAAGTGGTTAGGGCATTACATAATCCAAATGGAAGTATTACATAAGCATTGGTTCCCTCGGGACATGTAAATGTCATTTTGTGTTGGTCCTCGGTGTTATTTTGATATGATTGTAATCACTAAAGCATATAAAAAGAGTTTTTTTTTGAGAAATTATGTCTAGAACTTGATCAATAAATGGAAGAGGGAAGTGATATTTTCTTTCCACATTATTGAGTTCCTTGTAATCCACACAAATGAGCCATTTACCTCCCTTTTTGACACAACTAAAAGAGGTGATGCACACCGATTGTTAGAAATAAGGTAGATGAGTCCAACCTCAAGGATTTTTTTGTAATTCAACTTTGAAAATATTTAAAACAATAGGGTTACTCCATCGTTGTTTTTCTCAATGGATTTGCATTCCTTTTTAATGTAAATATGGTGAGTGTAAAGGTTTGGGTGTATTCTTGTCATGTCGTGATAATCCAATGCAAAGGTTGTTTTGTGTCTTTGCAGCATGGTGACTAGCTCATTGTCTTGTTATTAATCTAGTTGTTATTGATATTGAGAGGCCTATTAAGAAATATCTCTACTTGTTTAGATAATGTTTTCATATATTGGATATTCCCTCATAAGGTGTTGATGATACATTTGCAAGGAAATAGTTGGTGAAAAGTACTCATGTATCCCATACAACTTGGTGATCTTGTTGTTGGGACAATGCTACTAAGTGAACATATCATACATTACAAATAGTTATATGCATTTGGCTATCCCATACATGTTTTACAAAATTTTGAAGATGATTAAGTCTTCTTCTTGATGTTTTAAAGTTGAGCTATGTTTAATAGTCACCAAATTTTTTATGGAAATTTTCTCACTCTCCTAAAGCTCTAACCATATGGGTTATTCTTCTAGTGAGGGTTGGTATGGTGGGTATAATATCAATTGTTTTGTTGTATTCCCATTGGATATGAACATGTTACCAAACCTATAGTTGACGAATGCATTGGTTGTAGCCAACCAAGGTCATACTAAGATAAAGGGGTATCCACCTAGGTTGACCTTTGGTTACATGACCATAAAATATGTAGGGTATTTCCCATAAGTTTATTATAATGACCAAATATTCAATTATCCCTTTGGTTTTGAAAGTTTATCTATTTGTAATTTGTTGAATTGTTGTGGTATGTCAAGGCCCATAAGTTTCAAATTTTCCATAGTTTCCTTAGCTATTACATTTATAAATGCATCTAAGTTAATCGAAGTGTTTTAAATGAGAGTGCCATTAATGTAAAAATTCACCACATGTATACTTGTGTCATAATACTTAGGGAATAATATTTTCTAGCATGATATCAACAAGTTGGTCAATGAATTAGATGGTTTGGGGATCCTTCCTCTTTCTCTCGAGTTACTTAAGGTATAATTCCCGACAACCTTGGTGTAAACATAGATATATTTGATTGATTGAAATAATGTAATTTTTATGTAGACATTTTGGGCAGCCCTACAAAATCAAATTTAGGTTTATTCTCTTATTTTTGTGTGTTTAATCACTTGAGAAAAGGATGCATATTTTTGTGTCCTGGATATCAATTATGTTTGGTTTAGGGGTGAGTGTCTTATTGATGGTTATAGGTTAGTTTTAGTATTGGAGCCTCCTCAGGGAATTTTTTTATTATGAGTGGGGTGAGGTTTTGAAGTGTCCTTCATGACCGTAGTCTCATTATTATATACCGAATGAGCTAACTTATTGTTTAGATTGGATGTAGGTTGGGTTTGTAATTATGTAGCTCTAGGTGGGTTAGAAGTAGGATTGTTTGGAATTAAGGCCTATTATTGTTTTTTTGAGTTTTCGATTGTTGTGAGAAGACAACATTTTAGTTGTACCATGATTGATTTCCTCTCCATGGTTGATGCCATTTCTTAGAGGATGGATGTTATTTTTGGTTTTGGTTTTGTAACTACCATGGATGTTGTTGTCATGTTCCTTATGGACGTTGGTTTGACCAACTTTATGATGGCATTAGATTAGGCCAAGTTTTGGGTGGCATTTGGTTCTATAAATTATTTGTGTACTAGTTACGAGAACAACAAACAATGGATTAAAATATTATGAATTAAAAGATGAGGGGTATTGAGGAATACCTATATTTTAATGTATCGTGGTGGATATTACCTCCTTTGTGCTACATAAAATATTTTTCCTCCTTCGTTCCTTGACCTTTTGATAGTTTGGACAACATACAATCACAACATGTTTTGCATCCTCCTACTTTGTTCATGTATACATCGTGTCTAATTTAGTGACCATGAGGTTGATAATAGCTTGTTTTATATCCTTTAGGAAGTTATTAAGCTCCAGTCTAAAAAATCATGTTGTTGTTTTTAAAGAGGGCAAGGATGTATTGCCTTGCATCTTCTTCATGGAGGGCATTGAGTAGTTTTTATAGATCATACGAATGTAATAAAATGACAAATGTGATATATCATCATTACGCACCAAAAATTACATAGTGCGACACAAAAAATGCAATGTCTCCAATGATGATAAAAATTCTTCCAAGGTAAAAATGAGGTCCAGATCCTTCCCTCTCTCCTTTGCATCCCTCCTTTGACTCAAATCAACCCTTCTATTTTGTCTCCAAACTTTAATTTTTCTTGCAAGATCACTTTTTAACTTTTGGCATTGTTTTAAGTGGCGGTTGCATAATCATCACATGGGCAGTTATATAACCACCTTGGCAGTTGAGTAACCACCAAAGTATGTCTACACCGATAGTCATGTCATCTTAGATCGTAGAGTTAAAACATGTGTGTTTAGATTTTGGGAGTGATTTTCTCACTTGTTTCTCAACCATTTGCCTATTTTTGGACTCATTAGAATCGTATTGATTTTCTCTTCTTGTTTGGCTATGTTTAGAATGTTTACTACCTCTCCTTTTGATGATTTGTCACTTCTTGATCAACACATGTAATTGACTTCTTCTTTCCCATATTTTTATAAAAGCCAAACTTTTACCCGTATGATGGGTTGGATATTTCACATTCTTGAGGTAAAGTTATCTTTGATAAATTTTTGAGAGGAACCACACAGACAACCAACTCATTTCTTTGTTCTTTCCAACCATTTGATTTCAGTCATTTCTTACACCAAGCCAACCATAGACAATTCTTGCTTTTCTTTGTTACTAGCCAACATTTTCACATTCCTGGATATATTGGACTTCATCTTTGGAAGAGGATACAAAGTTGAGGAGATAACAAACACATCTCACCTTTGGGAAGCTACCACAATACAATAATAACCAGGTTGGGGTTGTACTTAAATTCTTTGAAGCTTTAATTAATTTATATTTGTTAGAATAGAAATAATGCATTGTTTTAAGTTGGTAGAATTGTAGAAGCAAAATTTCATCACTTCTCGAATGTATTTATTCTATTTCTAGTATTTATTTTCAAAATATTTCTTATATCTTCCCTTGATAACTTCTTCCCAACTTATCCCTATGGATCTTCTCGGAAATTATTTAGAGGAATAAGTAAATAAATCCTTGCACATAATTTATTTCTTTTAATTAGTTTAGATTTACTTATGTTGGGGAAAGTTCATACGACAAAGAGGAAATTGAAAGAGTTGGCAAGAATCATATCGAAAACTATGCACCATGATAAAGTTGCACTCTGAAGGAAACATAATAGCTCCAGTGTAATCATAAGGAGGAATCGATCAATCAATGGAAGAGCTTGCATAATAGAACAAAGCTTGCACATAGAGAAAAGACAACGAGTGTCTTGACATACTCATAAATGTCAAATGAAGGGATACATATAGGGTGCTAAGTAACCCTAGTGCATGACACACAAGAAACCTAACCCTAAACCTAACCCATGTGAGATGACCCTCCATATGTGTGTGGAGGACATATAGGATCCCACACACCAACACCCCCTTCATCGAAGCTAGGGTAGTGGCTATGATGAGTCGACAAAAAAGGAAGACACTCCTAAACAACTAAGAAAGATGTGTCAATGGGGCCTCGACAACTAAAGGCCTGATAAGGTGCCCATGTACAAACAACATCTTCCTAGAAGAAGAAGAAGAAGAGGACTATATAGCTCAAGAAGATGAGTAGCTGCATAAGACCTCACCCCAAGAAGAGACCGCAAGTGAAGAAACTTCACCTTAGTGAAGGGCTTGGTGAATATATCTACAATTGATCAACTTTATCTGAATGTACTTGAATGTCGATGATACCATCATGAATAAGCTCTCATATGAAGTGCATATGGATCTCAATGTGCTTCATCTCATTGATGCTGAATTGGATTTTTACAAATTGAGATAGTGCTTGTGTTATCACAATAGATAATGGTAGGCCATCAAAAGTGGATGCAAAAATCATGTCGAAATACCACCGTAGCCAAACAACCTCTCGTGGCGGCGTTAACTACTCCTCCTCGTATTTTACCTCTCGTAGAAGATATCATAATTACATTCTACATCTTGCTAAGACCAACTAATATGACCCAAACTAAGAGAGAAATTGTAGCCAGAGGTAGATATCGAAGATCTAAGTCACCGGCCCAATTATAATATGTGAACCCAATCAAGTCAATATCCACCCCTCCATGATAGTGAATGCCATCAGTATAGGTGCCATAAACATAATGGAGGATCCACTTAGCTGCTTTCTAATGAAACTCATGTGGCTCCTACATGAATCTAGACATGATCCCAACATTATAAGATAAATCCGGTCTTTGTGAGTCAAGTAAATCAAGTTCCCCACCAACTGTCGATAAAGGGTACCATCAACCAATGGAGTAGAGCAATCAGAAACTAACTTAACCCCAAAAAGAAAAGGAGTAGGAGAAGACTTGCAATTGAACATCTGAAAATGAGCAAGCAAGTCAAGAGCATACTTAGGTTGCGAAATCAAAATTCCTGAGTTAGATTGTGAAATTTGGATCCCAAGAAAGTAATGAAGCATACTTAAGTTAGTCATTGAAAACCTGTTGGCCAAGGCGGTCTTCACAGAATCAATGATAGAGGAAGAGCTGCCGGTGATCAACAAGTCATCAACATAGAGAACACGAATGAGTATGGAGTCATCTTGTCATAAAATATACAGATTTGGATCGGTGACACCTAGTAAACCCGATGTAAGTAAAAAGGAGTCCATCTTGGCATACCAATCCCGAGGGGCTTGTTTAAGGCCATAACAAGACTTCTTTAACTTACAAACGAGGGAGAGATCATGGACATAACTCGGAGGTTATTCCATGTAGATCTCTTCCTCTAGGTCACCATGAAGGAAGGTACTCTTAACATCCATTTGATGGACTTTCCATCTGTTTTTTGTGGCAATGGCTAGGGTCAGTTGAATAGAAGTCATCTTCACAACCGGAGCAAAGGTTTCAATATAATCAACCCTAGCTATCTAGGAGAAACCCTTAGCTACTAATCACGCTTTAAACTTTTCGACATCTCCATCTACTCCATACTTTGTTTGGAACACCCACTTACACCGAACAATTTTTCTTCCTTTTGGAAGAGGGTGAGATCCCAAGTATCATTCTTCATGAGAGAGGAATACTCCTCATCCATGGTAAAATCCCACTCAGGAATCCGAAGCCTCCCGAAAAGACTGTGGATCAGAGGCAGAGGCAAAGAAAGAGTGGGGTCCAATGAAATTTGAGTGAGTACATCTCATATCTGAAGTATCTCCAACTAAATCTCTAGCACTTTGCAGATTTTTCCTAGCCCAAAGAGGACCAGGAGGATCAACCTCTGAGTCGGAAGATTCATCACTCAAGTGAGAAGGGACATAGTCCTTGTCATCACTCTGTTAGAATTAGAAGACTCAAGGGTCTGATGGGGGAGGATCAGGAAGAGGAGCATTCTCAACAACATCATCATCTGATGAGTGAAAATATGAATTAGCAAGCTGAAGAACCTCAATAGGTAGAGAAGTAGAAGTTGAAGAAGACTCATCAAACTTAACACTTCTCTCAATATAAATCTCATGAGAAGTAGGATTAAAAAATTGATATCCCTTCATGCGCCATCAGGATACCCTACAAAGATACAAGGTTTGGATTGTGGTTCTAATGCCTTGCATTTATTCTTGGGAATCCAAGCCATAGCCTTGGATCCAAAGACTCAAAAGTGCTCAACATCAGACTTGCATCCAAACCAGGCTTCAAAGGGTGTCATCCCTCTTATTTCCTTGTGTGGAACATGGTTCTAAATGTAATTAGCACAATTCACTACTTCAACCCAATACTACGGAGGAAGAGACTTTGAGTGAATCATATAAGTGGCCATCTCTTTAAGAGTATGGTTCTTTCTTTCTACTACTCCATTCTGCGAAGGGTCAGAATTTGTATCGTATGTTGTATGCTGCAGGATATCCCTTTAAAGTACATAAATCCATGAACCTATTGTTTACATATTCACCTCCATTGTCGGTTCAAGAACCTTAATAGACCGTTTTACTTATTTTTCTCAAGAAGAGCCTTAAAGTCCTAAAATGTTCAAAGACTTTAGACTTAAGCTTAAGAAAATATACCCAAGTATATCGCGAATAGTCATCAATGAAGGTCAACACATAAAGAGCTTTAGTAAATGAAGGAGACAAAAATGGACCAGAAATATCGCTATGAACAAGATCCAAAGGACGAGTAGCTCTCTAGGATTTTCCTTTGTCAAAGTTCTTTTCAGGATGCTTTCCAAGGGTATAACCCTCACAAAGACCCTTAGAAAACTTAATGCAAGGTAACCCATTGACCATTTCATTTTGGCTCAATTGTTCAAGGTAGTGATAATTTAGATGTTCGAAATGCTCATGCCATAGCTTACTAACCTCATTTGCATGAGTGAGCAAAGCAGTGGGCATAGAATCAGAAGTAAAGTGGGAAAAGGTATACAACCGTGAACGGTGATCCACCTTTCCCTCAGCCACTATAGTGTCATTGTTAAGCTCACGAATAATCACCGAGTTAGGACCAAATTCCACTCGCATTCCTTCACCAAGGTGAGTAATTTGGTAAACTCGATAGGAGATTGGTAGAGAGATCAGGAACACTCAACACTTGGTTGAATGTTCCCCCATCCATCTCTACCATCCACTACTAGAAACCGACACTATCGTGTCATTACCCATCATGATTTGGGACATACCACAAGGTTTGATGTTGGAGAACTCAACATGCGAAGAAGCCATGTGGTGAGGCACCAAAATCTATAATCCACGTCGATGAAGGAACAACTTTGGCTACAAGGGCCTTTCCTTTCTTCTTATCGATTTAGAACCTTTTATAGTAGAAGACTCGGCCTTTGGAGCATTTTGTTTGATAGACTTAGGAACACCTATTTGATTTTTCTCAAGTAAATGAGTAAGGTGATCAATTTGTTTTCTCATACACATATGCTCTTTATGACTAGGATTCTTGCAATAGGAACACAAATACTTGTCTTTATGTGCTCTAGGCTCAGAAGTTGAAGTGTTTGTGTTAATTTTAGTTTTGGTCTTGGTTTCCTTCTTAGGTTGATCCTTTTTTCTTTCTTCTTTTCAGTATTCTTTTCCTTACTAGTACTTGCTACAAGAGCATGTGACTTGGAATTGAGAGACCCCATTTGAATGAGTTTGTCCTGTTCTCAAATGAGTTGGGATGAAAAACAGTCAAAGGAGGGCATATTCCAATCCTTTCCCAAGGCAAATTTTGTAGCGTAAAAAGTTGACACAAAGAAAAAATGTTTAGGACCTAACTTAGAGAGAATCGACAAGATCAGTTGGGCATATTTCTTCTCTACTTGACATTCCTTTAACAACAATCTAGTGTGGATAAATTTAGAGAAGAATGCTTGTAGGTTTTCAAAATCACTAGGATTTAACCCTAGTAGTTTGTTTTCCAACTCATGTGCTCTCATGTCATCTTGTTGTCCAAACATTCCATCTAACATTTTCCATGTAGAATTAGGTGTTTCAGACGACTCAATGTGGAAGAGCAAGTCAGGAGAAATAGACATGCAAAGAAGACCTAAAGCTTCATCACTATGGTTTAACCACTTAGATTTTTTAGGTTGTCATCTGGTTCAGTCTCAGTTCCCATGGTGATGCGAAATAACCCTTTACTCCTTAGTTTCATAATTATTTTTGATCTCCATTCGAAGAAGTTGAACGATGTAAGAAAATGAATTAAAAGTGCATCCATAGTGAAGAGAGAGAAATAATGCAGAAAAGAAACACAAGAATCACAACCACATAGGACAATATAATAACCCCTACTTTCAACACTTTATAGTTTAGTACGTTGAATACAATTGGGTCCGAGCGTGCGTCTGAAACACTTGGTAACTCACCTTGCAATCAGCGTAATAATGTGCAAGAGAGGAGACCACAATTGTGTTTCATGGAGTGTAATAAAGGAACGCCGTACACAAGGAAAATTGCAAAAACTAGGAAGGAGGCAAAATCAAATCTTGGTTGTGAGAAAAAGCATCTCACGTCGCAAAGGATACCCCTTGCTATAAACTGTGGCGGATGTGCTCACTAGTCGCAAGCAATAATAAGGGTAAAAATACAATGTTTTGAACTCAAGAGGAGTCTGGATGATCTTCAGAATGCCGAGAAAGGCACGCGAAAGACAAAGAGGTGCTTAGAGTGTTACTACACACTTGAGCACACGATTAGTAAAAAAAATCAACAATAACGCTTTTAAAAAATTACCATTTTGAAACGTCTGATTTAGCTAATTTTAAAGCAATTAGGACTATAAATAAAACGATAAAAAAATTTAATTAAAAGACGATTTTAAAATATTGAAAAAGAAGGTTAGTTTTGAAATTAATAAAACTAGATTTAATTAAATTAAATCTAATTAATTTCAACTAATTAAGATCTAATAAAAAATTAAATCCTAATTAAAATTTTAAATATACTCCCCTTTTAAAAAAATTTCCACTTTTAAAAAAAAAGACACCTCAAATTTTAAATTGTAGAAACTTGCCTTAAATAAATTAATTTTCCCACTTTAAAAAAACCACCAAAAGATTAAAAAAACAACTTACCATAAATAAATGTAACTTATGGTTAGTTGAAATGAATAAACTTTAAAACTTAGCAAATAAAATACTAAATTTTAGAAACTTACCAAAAAAACTTACGGTTGAGGAAATGAACAAACTCACATTGGAAAAAAGGTGTACTTACAAAAACGTGAGTTTTTTTTTTTTTTTTCCAAAGTTTGCTGTTTTTTTTTGCGTGAAACAACCTGGAGGAGGAGCCCTGTGAACGCGTTGGGAGAGTTAGAGACTCGCCATGGAGGGGAGGGAGAGCCGCACGCGGATGGGCTCGAAAAGGACCGTTGGAGAGTAGGCACGGGCGGGCTAGCTAGAGCATGACAAACATGGTAGGCATGACCACGACAAGCACGACCATGGCAAACAAAGAAGAGCTCGCAAAAAAAAAACAAAAAAAATGATTTGCCAAAATGCAGATCACAAAACGACCACCAAAAACATGAGGCCTCAGATCAATTACACAAAGCAAGCACGATGGTTTGAGCACGAGTTGAGGTTTGGTGAGCATGATTTGAAGAGGAGCCCGGTTGCAGAGGATAAAAATGCCAAATTTCAACCAAAGTTATGAGCTGAATCTCTACAAAAAACACCATGCAAACACGAAAAGACCAAAAACTAGAGATCTAATTTTTTTTTGAGTTTAATAATTTAAAAAAAAAAAACCAGAATAAAGAACCTCTTATTTTGGCTGATCTACTAAATCTAGTCATAGCTAGCTAAATGAAGCTATAAAACCCCGAAAAACTCAAGGAGATCTACACATGCACGAAGAACATAGCAAAACCAAACAACTTTCCAAGAGCAACTTGTTAAGAACGTTAGAAATAAATTTCCAGAATATAATGATTGAAAAAATTACGAGTAAAAAAAAATGAAACCAAGAGTAATCACAACTCAAATGACGAATGCACATTTACCCGATCTCAGATCTGATACCATAAAAGAGTTGGCGAGAATCATATCGAAAACTATGCACCACGATAAAGTTACACTCTGAAGGAAACGTAATAGTTCCAGTGTAATCACAAGGAGGAATCGATCAATCAATGGAAGAGCTTGCATAACAGAACAAAGCTTTCACATAGAGAAAAGACAATGGAATGTCTTGGCATACTCATAAATGTGAAATGAAGGGATACATATAGGGTCTTGAGTAACCCTAGTGCATGACATGCAAGAAACCTAACCCTAAACCTAGCCCATGTGAGATGACCCTCCATATGTGTGTGGAGGACATATAGGATCCCACACACCAACAAAAATTGCTTCGAGTAGCTTTTCCCTTTCTGAAAACTTGAGGTAGAAGCTTTTCTAGAAGAGGTTTATTTTATTTTATTTAGATTAATAACTTTCGAATACATTCTTTTAGAATAGCATTGTCAGACAACCTTGCAACAAAGGAGTAGTTACATTTAGCTATTCCTGTTTTAGTTCATTTTATTAGAAGTAGTGATATTTTATTTTTAATTAATTTCTTGTGTTTGTAAAATAGATTATTTATTTATTTTATTTAAATTCGAAAAATACAAAAGATGTTAGTTGTTTAATTAGTTTCTTTCAATTCATTTCTTGCTCAAAAAAATAGAATAGATGGTTTACTTTGTTTTATTTAATTAATTGGGAATGAATATAGTGAATTAAAATATTAAACACACTTGTCTTTTATTAAAACTAAATTTACTTCCTTTATTTATTTAAAATGAAGTTTCAACATAGTTTAATATTCAAATCAAAATCAAAGCAATCAAACTATTGATTAAGAAAAATGTTGATTTATGTTATGAAAATGCTTAATCTAATTGTTATTGTAGCAGTAAATAAATAACAATTAAGTATGAAAAATGAACCAAGCAAATTAAGCATGTAAAATGTAAAACCCTAGTTATAATGAAGGGATAAAATTACTTATCTATTTCAAAAGATCCTGAAGGTGCACAGAGTTGGAAAACTAGACAATCAAGCATGGATTATCGCATCGAAGTTCAAAAATGTAGATATGGAGGAATATGATAGACAGGGTTCCCAAAATGTTAAAAACCATCTTTCATTGGTCGTAAGGTGTTTGTTTTCCTTCACCTTTGGTTGTAATGAGATCATACAATGATCACTGAGGTTGTTGGAAACTTGCAATGAAATAGTGACTTGTAAAACCCTCAAAGAAACATCAAATCACAAAAAGAAAGATGCAAAATGAGGGGTTAGGATTGTCCTCAACTGTTAATTAGTGAACTTATGATTGAGCACTGCTTGCACTACATCTCGACCTAATGTACTTCTATGTGTGCATGAGCAAAATCATGCCCTAGATGGCTCTTGTGCGTGTCACACTTGATAGTGAGAAAAGTAGCTAGATGTAAAAATGTAATAGATGTGTGCATGGAATAAAATAGACTCCCCTCTTATGAAGTGTATGTAGAATAATGCATTCCCTTTCCCTTGAATGGATGCTAGAATGGATGCTAGAAGGGATGCTTGAATGCTCTTGAATAGCCTTTGGATGCAACCTTAGGTGGTGATAGCTAATGCTTAATGCTTAGTCCTTTATTATGATCACATAACTTTATATTTATATGATTCCCTTGCTTGAATTTCATAATTAACCTCGAAAAGGCCGACTACCAAAAAGATAAGATGCTCAAACGGCTAGAAAGGACCCAAAAAAATGTGACTAAAGCAAAAGAGGTCGGGGGCACCCGAGGGGACGACGGGGTGCACAGCGCGTGCATCTTGACCGGCGTTGGTGTCCAGAATGAGAAATGTTGAGGTATGAAAATACAAATTGAGCTATAAAGAGTGTAAGACCAAAAGTAACAATAGAAAGAAAGCAAATATGGCCAAAGACATGGGTTAATCAATACTTTTCTTACTTAGGAATCATATGAATAGTAGTATGTAGTCAAGACTAGATAATTAACCAAAGGGTGTGATTTTGTGTCTATATTTTCCCCACTTAATGTTGTTCAACGAAATATGGATAACATAAAGTAGATAGAGATGCGTACCTAATAACCATGTATATCATGACGAGAAGCATGCCGAGAGACAAGGAAAATCATGGAGTGATAAAAAGGTGGAGCGTGGAGACTAAAGATGAGAAAGTGCAAAAAGTGATGAGATAATGATCCTAGGGTGGAAATGCATGTTGTAGATGTTGCAATGTGCCTGTTGTTAATGTCGATGCTTGATGTGTGTGATGTTGTTGATGTTGTGGTTGATGTAGGATGATGTTGACTACCGCTTCTCATACGGACAAACCTGCAAAAGAGAAGAATGAACAAGTAGTCAAATACGCATGTATATGTGTAAAAAGTATGTAAAATGAAAAATGTGAAAAAGGAACATGTGCACTTGATCTATGATGAGGAAAGAGTGTAGAAAGGATCCTATAGATGATGTAGAAGACCAAGTTTTTGTGTGATCTCACGCTAGTTATGTCAATGTAATTTTTCGGGTGATCTCATGCCAAGACATGGAAGAAGTGTCGGGAGGAAAGTCTGATTTCATCCTCCGCCCTTTAATTGCTTCCCTGTAATGTAGAACACCACTGCAGATGGTGTGTAAAAATCTGATTTGATTCGACCAATTCGATCTAATGTTGAATGTTGTATGTATGGTGGGTGTTAAGGATTGTTTTCCTATAAAAGTCCGCCATGTGGAGTGGTGTTGAATGTGTTTCACTAAATAATGTCGTGTAACTTCCCCTTGGTCACATGCATCCAAGAAGGGCGAGGGGTGTCCAGGTGCAGTGTTCTTGCTGAGTCTAGGCATTGGTGTTTGTGTTGTGTGAAGGACCCAAGTCGAGATCTGAGCCCTATCTAATGATAATGACTATGTTATACCCAGTCTTGTGTGTTGTGTTATGTAATGGCTGTAGATTGTTGTATGGGGTGATTGATTCACCCAAATGATGCCCCCTTGTTTGGGGTGCATGTGACATCACTAAGGAGAATGCGACCCAAATGAGGACCGACACCTATGCTTTGGCGGATGCCCTGAAGGGGGAGGGAGTATGCTTGGTGGAAACCAAAGCACATGAAAACAAAGTGGCTAAGAGATAAGTGTTAGTAAAAACAAGACAAACACACATGTAAAGAAGAAAATAATGTATAATTTAAGACGTAAGAAGGTAATCATGCAAGAAGACAATGTAGACTACAAAAAGTGGGTTTCAAACATGGGACATCACTCAAGATGTCACAATACAATCAAGGCCGACTAGGCCAAATGTAGACAAGTGTGCATACAAGACAAAGGGCGAAGCCCCCAAACAATGGAAAACAATGACAAAGAATGTAACAGACAACCATGGTAGTAAATAGGCATGCAAAACAAATACTACACATGAAGCACTTGTTAACATGTTAGAGAGATAAAAATTATGTCAAAGCATGTATAATCCGATAATAATGTGCTATAAAACAAATGAAACAATAACACCTATAATGTATGAAAGTGGATGCCCCCATGAGATGTTGTGTGACTAGTAATAGTACTTGCATCAAACATCCATGCTTGCATGTATAGATTTGTAGAATCTATGATCATAAATAGAAAGCAATTGAACACTCATGTGTGTATGGAAAAGATAATGACATACAAGATATCTATCTAGCATGTGTAATAAAGTGTACATGTGAACATAAGAAAGAAAGAAAATGAGTAAATGTCGACGAAGATATGTGAGATGTTTTGGACGAGACAAAATGGAATGCATAGTGAATGATAAGAGCAACATGCCCCCAAGTGGGTGTGTATGTTTGAGATGAGGTTCATTATACATACCCCCTCGTAGTCAAGCATGAACCATAAACGAGAGTGCGTCATCAAGAAATGGTTTGAATTGTGTGTACCAAAAAGATGTGTTTGTCAAAGCAGTGAGTGAGTGAGTGAATGAGTGATTAAATGCGTGTGATCGTGGTGAGGTCCATTTGAGATGTAGACCCTCAATAATCGAGTATGGACCATGAACTAGAGTGTGTCATAGGGTAGTGTGTCACATTGGTTGTATGAGAGATATGTGTGTTGTTTACGCATGAAAAAAATATGTTGTAAATGTGTTGCGTTTATAGGAGATTGATTGTGAATTTTTTGATTGTGTTGTGTATTATAAAGATGTCGGGTGTGTAGTAGGTTGTGCTAATTGTGAACACATTGAGTGTGTAATTTTGTGTGTTGAAAGAGATGTATTTTGAACATGTCCAACTTGCATGTTGTGTCACATGTGAAAGTGTCGAGTAAGTAGTGTGTGGTGGATATGTAGATTATACAAGATGTGTGCGTTGATTATACATAAGAGATGCATGTTGTGTGATTTAGGATGGATACGTCATGAAAGAAATAAGTGTAAAACATGTTGTAAATATGTCAAGTGTGTTGTATGGTGTGTTGAAGATGCGAGAAGAGCATGTGTTGCTTGTTTTTGTGTTGAGTTTGTATTGATGAATAATAACAAGAAATATGTATTTTTGTGTGTTGAGTATGTAGTATGTAATGTTCAATGTGACATGTAGTGTAGTGTGGCATGTGTGAGGTATGTGACATTCAAGTGTGAACCATAGCATGAGAGAGCACGTCAACAAGAAATGATGATACACACATGTATCAAGATGTAAATGGTGTATGTGAAGTGATGAGAGAATACGATGCTTGTTGATGCTAGAAAGGGGGGGAGAATAAAAATAAGTGTGATGACCCCAAGTATGTGATGATGAGTGTGATCAAGTAATGTCATCTAAGAGGTCATCATTGTCATGATCAAAACCGAATGGTGAAGCATCGAAACTTGATAGGCGATAATGTCAGGTTGATCAAGTAAGGAGCCATTGAGATGTAAATTATACATGCCCATAATGTATTCCTCATTAGTAAAAGGAGGTAATGAACACCCATGTGCATACCAAAGTGAGTGAGATTTGGTGAATAGCTAGAAATGAATCATTACAAATGAAGATACATCCAAATGACGTGGGGAATGATATATTAGTATGATCGGGTCTAACATGCCCCCAATGTAATCAAGCCAAGACTGGCCTAAGTGTAAGTGGAGAAGTGTGAGGAGCACGTGCAAGAAATACTGTGAGATAAAAGACTCAAAGACCATAAGAAATGATAATGTGAACAAATCCATGATACAAATGATGATCATGAGGTGGAGGAAAGATGTCATCAATCTGTAAAGCCTAGCTAAGTCAACACATCATGTGTGCATATAATATCTGAGCAAGTAGGGTCAAATGGAATGTGTTCCCAATAAGAGTCATTCATGAAAAATGTGCATGTAAATTGAGGTCATGGTAATGGAGGTTGCTCATAAGAATATGAAGGAGATGGAACGTCATCCAATGTCTAGATAGGCCCCGATAAGGAATCATAGCAGTAGTATTAGGAGGAGGAGGCAGTGTTACAGATGAGACAACATCTAACATGCAAATAACACCTTCAAGTGGTGGTAAATGATCTAGAGTATCCATGGGTTGTGGTTCATTAGTAGTATCAATCTTGGAGTAGGAATTGTAGTATTGGGATCACGGTCACAATATTTGAATGGGTGACTATCATGAGGAATTGTATACTCGATGCCTTCATGTATGAATTTGACACAATGATGTACTATAGAAGGAACAACTTGCATAGCATGGAGCCATGTCCTACCAAGTAAGTAGTTATACGAAACCAGGAAGTCAATGACAAAGAAAACTATGTTAAGGGTTTTTGGCCCAACAATGATAGGCAAAGTAATGTGACCTATGCATGGATGAACAAAGCCATCATATGCACGAAGAGAAAGACATGATGGACTAACATTAGCAGTAAAAAGACCAATCTTTTCAAGGAATGACATAGGACAAAGATTAAGTTCAGATCCATTATTGATTAGAGTGCATTTGATGCCCATATTATAAATGTGAATCATGATATACAAGGGTGGATCATTATCAAAAATAGCAAGATCAACATTAGGATTAGATAGGAAAGCAATATGCTGAGAAAATGCATCTACAAATGTATTATATACTATATCTGGATGAATATTAGCAGGAATGCGAGTAGTAGCTAGGAGAGTTTTGATTTTATCTCTTAATTCGGATTAATAAGCAAGAAATCATTAATAGAGATACTCATGATGAAGAGATCCTAGAAATATAAGAATAATGGAAGTATGAGGATCCTAAGAGCGTTTAGATCAAGTTTGGGTTCACCAAAATGATTAAGAAAAATGTGGATTTATGTTATGAAAATGCTTAATTTAATTGTTATTGTAGCAGTAAATAAATAACAATTAAGTACAACAAATGACCCAAGAAAATTAAGCTAGTAAAATGTAAAAACCTAGTTGCAATGAAGGGATAAAATGACTTAGCTATTTCACAAGGTTCCCAAAGGTGCATAGAAATAGAAAACTGGAAATTTGAATCACATATTTTCACAAAAGCTCGAGAAAATGTAGATCTAAAGAAATATGTTAGATAGGGGTGCCTAGAAATGGGTAGAGGGTACTCTATGGGTGCCACAGCTAGTAGTGGTGCCTATGACTATAGAAATTATCAGAAAACCTTCATTCATTGGTCAAAGGTGTTTGTTATCCTTCTCCTTTGGTCACTATGAGATCGCACAATGATCGCCGAGGTTGTTGAAACCTGCAATGAAATAATGACCTACAAAACCCTCAAAGAGACATCAAATCCTAAAAAAGAAAGATGCAAAATGAGGGGTCGACTTGTCCTCACTATCAACTAGTGAACTTACGGTTGAGCATTGCACTACATATCATACCTAATGTAGTTTCATGTGTGCGTGTAGAGAATCATTCCCTAGGTGGCTCTTGTGCGTGTTACACTTGATAGTGAGAAAAATAACTAGATGTAAAGAAATGTAATAGATGTGTGCATGGAATATATTAGACTCCCCTCCTATGAAGTGTATGCAAATTAGTGCAGTCCCTTTCCCTTGAATCGATGCCTGAATGGATTATTGAATGCTTTTGAATAGCGTTTGGATGCAACCTTAGGTGGTGATAACTAATGCTTAGCGTTTGGTCCTTTATTATGATCACATAACTTTATATTTATATGATTTCCTTGCTTGAATTTCATAATTAACCCCAAAAGGTTGACTACCAAAAAGATAAGATGTTCAAATGGCTAGAAAAGACCCAAAAAATGTGAGTAAAGCACAAAGATGTCACGGTCTCCCGGGGGATGGGGGCACCGACACCGGCATCCTGACCGGCACCGGTGTCCGAATGAGAAATTTTGAGGTATGAAAATACAAACTGAGCTATAAAGAGTGTAAGACTAAAAGTAGAAACATAAAGAAAGAAAAGATGGCCAAAGACATGGGTTAATCATGTAATTTTCTTACTTAGGAATCATATGAATAGTAATATGTAATAAGGACTAGATAATTACCCAAAGTACATGATTTTGTGTTTACAACCGTAAGGAATTTACACTACCTGTTCATAGCCTTTATTTCCTTCTTTCCAACCCAACTATTAGGAACTCACATTATCTATCCTTAGTCACCGATTAACCTTTAGCTACCCATTAACATTGCCTTCATTTTACACATTTTGGCTGTCTCGACACAACCTCGAGAAGTCGAGTGTGTTTCAAATCACGTGTTGAGTTTCAAGCGTACAAAATTGGTGAACCCAACGTGAAGGACTAGTTCCTTCTTGTTTCCTTTTAGTTTTATTTCCATTAGTTCACATTTCCTTCTCTTCCCCTATTTGGTAGGTATTTTATACCTCCCCAAATATGTCTAGTAGAGAGTTTGGTGGGCCATTTGGATTTGATAGATACTATTCCAATGTTCAACCACAACAATCCCCTTCCCTTTTAGGATGGGATGACAACTATACAAACAATGTGCAAACCTCCCTTAGCTATGTCTCAAATCCTACTAGTCATGTGAGAATAGAGGAGGTCAAAAAAACCTTAAACATACAATACAATCAATCTAATTCAAACAACATGACTTTTATGGGTGAAACATGTCCTTACGCTAGAGTCTTGTCAAGACCTTACATTAACATGCAATCATCATAGGATGAAATTTTTATGTGAATTTCTAATCCACTTCACATAATAGATGAGTCATTGGAATGGATGAAGACTCATACCTATGAGATATTCAATAATAATGTATCGGCCACAAACCCTAAAACTCCTACTTTCAAGGAAAATAATTATACCAACACTGAACAATTTATAACAGGGTATCACATGTATTCTCAACCAAATCCCACACAACATGCACCTAGATAATGGGCTCAATCCTCACTAAATGATGTCATTTCTACCTTAGTAGGGAGGATTAGAGAGTTAGAGAGTGCCCAAACTTCACAACCAACTTATGCAATAGGGTAGAACATGGGGTATCCCGTTGACAACAAAGGATACACCCCTACAAACTCACAACCAATGTAACACCCTATATAATAATGTTATCTAGTCCAATCAAATCCAGGTGATCTTCTCATGGGATCTAACACATTAGGGATGGGTCCTCATCCATCTCACTCTTATCCTACACAAGGGCTGGCCAAAAGTGTGTTCTCAAATGTTATTCCATTAAGTAATGTGATG
This sequence comes from Taxus wallichiana var. yunnanensis, assembly GCA_018340775.1. Classification (NCBI taxonomy): domain Eukaryota; kingdom Viridiplantae; phylum Streptophyta; class Pinopsida; order Cupressales; family Taxaceae; genus Taxus; species Taxus wallichiana. Next base: position 418,401,616 of record CM031237.1, read on the forward strand.
TTCCCTAGTTTTACGCCCACTAGCCCATATCCTAGTGTTGTTCCTCCTTACCTACACATGTATTCAAAGTCCCCTTAGATGGACACATATACTTTTCTTGCTCCTTATACACAGTATCAAGGAACTTTGTACATCATGTCTAATGCTTACACTGTAACTTATCCAACTCCTCCTCCTCTCCCTCATCAAGGATCTTCAATGGTGGAATCTTATGCGATGGAAAATTACACCGAGTATTTGAAGGAACCCCTTGAATTTACCATATAGGGTGTCATGCTTCGTGCTGTTGCCTAACCTATCTAAATTTAAAGGAGAAGGAGATCCAAATGCTCGTATCAAGGCCTATGGTACTGCCATTAGGGAATTTTTTTCCTCGGGATGCTAAAGTACCGAAAATATTTCCAAAGAATTTAGAAGGAATTACCTTAGATTAGTATTATCGATTCCTAAATCTTCCATACACTCTTTTAAACAACTTATTTCCGAATTCATTAGAGTTTTGAACATGAACAAGTTCTTTACGAATGGGTATTAGGGAGTTTTTACATATTAAGCAAGAACAAAATGAATCTACTACCCATTTCATCCAAATATGGCACCAAGTTCTTTACTCCTCCTGTAAGTGCACCTAAGGACCAAATGGAACTTTGTGACCTCTTACTTCACTCACCCAATCAAGATAATGAAAATTACTTTCTCGCACATGTTTTGGCCTTTAGTGCCAGGAGGACCACCACCTTTACTTAGCCTGGGGGGTTCAAAACCACCACCCAAAATAGGTGGCGGTCTCTGAAACCACCCCACTGCAGCAGGGCTGGCAGTCCTGCCCACTTTTTCTAGATTCTCTCACGCATGTTTTAACATGTGACGGTTCACTTAATTTCACTTTTTGCATGCATCCATGAGCCAAATTGTCTAAAATTAGCTTTGATTGCTTGGTTCTCCTTCCTCCTATTTTTAAATAGATTTAATTAGTTGAACTGCTCCTTCTTTCCTTGAGCTTGAAGGCACCTCCCATCCTCCATTCCTATATATTCCATGCTTGTATTCAAGAAAAAGGCCTAAGAATTTTTGTGTATCTTGCATTGTATTGCTACTACGATCTTGCTAGGAATTACATAGCCAAGCTCTGATCTCTTGTGTTATCTCTCTTCTACTTGCATTGCATCCGACTACCCATCAAGCTGTCATTGCTCAAGCACCATCCTCCTACTTGTTGTTCTTGCATTCCCAATCCCTTGGACTCACATGAACACTCGAGAAAGAAAGGAACATACTGAGGGGATAGATATAGACACAACCAGATTTTCCAAAGCTCTTGCTTGTCCAGGTTGGAATTGTGTGTTTGTTTTCCTTGTTTGTTGAATTGTCAATTTCAAATCACTAGTTTCAATCACATATCAAATAGAGTAGAAAATCATTCATTTCAATAAATTAGTCAATCACAAGTAGATCAAATCATTAGTAAGTTTTCTCTTTAACATTACTAGGGAAGTTGTGGGAACAATAGCCCCTTTCAGGGTCATGATTTGTTCTTCACCTCTGAGGTAGGGTTTGAAGGGTTTTGATTAGATTAGGTTATTTTTTTAGATTAGATTCATACATTTGCACAAGTAACCAACTACATCCAGGTTGATACTTGTCTTTAGTTTATTTATTAGATTAGAATGCATTGCTTAAAAATTAGAAAAGAACAAAAAAATATTTCCTTTGATAGATTAGTTTGCTTTTATTGCTTTGATCCAAAATATTGTGAAAACTCCAAAAACATAGATTAGATTTCCTTCAGTAATTAGTTTTCTTATCAAAAATCATTTTATTTCATTTTGTATGACCATCAATGGTCCACAACAGAAAAGACATACAGTTGTGATCCCTTGGTCCCACAACCCAATGGGCCAGAATTGATAACTGACATTGATACCAGTTTACGTTTGATAGTCTTACGCACACCTACAAATTTTTTTTGAGAAAATAGAACAACTCAATATGCTAAACATCATTGCTAATCAAGCCTATGACTATTGACTACTCCTGGAAATAGGGTTTGATTACGCACATGACCATTCAAGGGCCACAACCTCCACGAGTCTTTGGTTGTGATCCTCAGGTCCCACAACCCAACGGGCCTGCTAGTCAGTTAGACATTGACACTAGTTTGTGTACATTAGTATTCAGATCTTCACCACTTCCACTAGATATTATTACACAACTTTCCTTACTGAACATAGCAGATCGATCAAGCTAAGAATTTCTGACTAGACCAGAAAATCACCCATAAATACATGTGGCTCCATCATGCCTCTCATTCTTACTTCCATGACCTTGTCTGGAAATCTATACGAGGCACCCACATGTCATTTTCCATGTGTTCAACAACCAACAAATAGAATCTCAAAGAGAGCTCGACATTGATTGGAGTCTACGAGTGGCTATTATCTCAGACCGAGCCATCACACCACTTCAAGTTAGGAGAGCATTCTTTTCCTTAGACTCACAGATCCCGACATTACGTGTTGAAGATATAAGATTTCCCAATTAGCTTGATCCCCATCACCACACTCACATTCACACTCATTCTACACCACTGTCTCAATGACACCTCGAGAGGTCAGGTGTGAAGAAGGTCACGTGTTGATTTTTTGATCGTATAAAATTGGTGAACCCGACGTGAAGAGCTAGTCTCTAAACATTTCCACTTTCTTTCTTCCATCCTTTATTCTATGGGTATTCTTATACCCCCATGAATATGTCGAGATACGATGAGTACGGTCATCCCCATCCCAGGGTTTTGACATGTACAACTACCAATCAAGTATACCACAACAATCACCTTCACTTTCAACATGGGCGACAACCACTCATCCGCTCAAAACCCTCTACTTCAGGAAACAATGTTGGTTCCTCTATACGTATTGAGGAACTTGACCAAGTCACGTCAGACCTATCCTCATGAAAAATCAAGTTCAAACAACATGAATTTCACTAGTGAAGCAAGTTCATCTCCTCGGGTATTGTTTCGACAACCCATTAGCATGCAATCGATCAACTCCCACATCTAGATGAGGAATATTTAGCATGATATGCTAGGAGTGAACAACACTTCTAGAACATGAACCAAGATTTTGATAGGTTGCAAGGACAAGGTGATGTTCTACTCCAAAACAATAATGCTACCCCTCCACCAACCAAAAATACTACCAATGAGGGGTGGCAACATAGTGAACAATTCATAGCAGGATACCATACTCCTCAACAACCTCCGAGGGTTCAACAAAAAGTACCTAAGAAAAGCACCACCCCATCAATGGGTGATGTCATTTCAGCTTTGGTAGACAAAGTCAAGGAGCTAGAGCTTTCCCAAAATACTCAAAATTCATACATAGGGAAAGCAAACTTCTCCCTACCCACAAAATTACGGAAAAAATACCTACTACACAGAAATCCTCCAAGTTTATATGAATACTCAAAACCCTGGAGATCTACTTACGGGGATGGGCACCTTGGGTATGCCCCCAAGCCACGTATGGATATCTACAATAGGAACCAGCTGAAGTGCATTTCTCAAATGCCATACCAACTAGAAATGCAACGTTCCCTGGCTTCATGCCTTCGATTCCATATCAAGGTAATACCCCCTATGTACACATGTATTCTAAATCTCCACAGGGGGACATGTATACCTACCCAGTCCATATGGACAACCACAGGGATGCCATATGCCCCAAAAAAAATGTCTATGTTGTCCCATTTCAAAATCGATGCAACCCCCACCTCCCCAACAAGGATCTTCAATGGTGGAAACATACGCAATGGGGACCTATTCTAAATATCTCAAGGAACCCCTAGACTTCTCCATTCGATAGTCATGCTCCCGAGACCCTTTCCTGATCTTCCAAAATTCAAAGGGGAGGGTGATCCTAATGCCCACATCAAGGCTTATGTAATGGCCATTCGAGAGATTGCTCCCATGGGACGCATTCATTGTGAAAAATTTCCCTAAGACGCTAGAAGGTATTGCTCTCAACTAGGTACTATAGGATACCGAGGCTTCAATACACTCATTCAAGAAACTCGTATCAAAATTTATTAAAGCTTTTGATATGAACAAGCTTTTGAGAACAAGAATCAGGGAATTCCTTCATATCAAGCAAGAACACAATGAGTCTATAGCCCACTTTATTCAAAGGTGGCGAAAAGTTCTCTACTCCTCTAGCAAGCACTCCAAATATGGATCAAATGGAACTTTGTGATTTGTTCCTCCACTCTCTCAATAGGGAGACAAAGGAAGAGGTTCAAAAGTTCCCACTAAGGAGCTATGAAGAGGTGCTAGAGGGTGCTCTTTGAATTGACCAAGCAGCCATTGATAATGGTCATAAGACTTATGGAGCTAATGGAAGGTTAGTCACCCCTAATCAAAATAACCCCAGTTACTCCAACAACACAAAATAAATAATCAAGGACCAAAAATCCTTAATAAGAATCATGGAGTCATGATGGATGGAGTGATGGACCAACCTAAGAAACCTAATGTTTAATGCTCCCAATACTTCCACTTCAAACAACCACAATAACAATGACAACAATCAAAGAAACAATAACTTCTCACCCTCAATCAATGTTGTAGATTTAACCACAACAACAACAACAACAACAACAACAACCTCAAGAAAAGAAAACACAGACCCAAGGCCCTAACCAATACCCAAGTGGGTATCCAAACCAATTTCAAAATCAAGGGCAAGGGTTCCCAAATTTTAATAATAACAACAACAACAATAAACAATAACCATAATTTTGACCACAACAAGGTGCAAACCAAAGGCCTCAGATTACGATCCCGATTTATATTGTGGTTTCCATAGGGTTCATGGGCATGATGCAAGAACATGTCGCGATTGTAAAAAATTTTTACAAGTGTTTTCCAGAGGACCAAAGATAATTATTTGTTGACATGTTTTTGGCAAACCCAACAACACCCACTCAAAACACCTACATGGGACCAATATCTCCACAAAACACCACTTGGGGATCTTTAACGATCCTCTCCCCACGCATCCAAAGGATGGTAGATTAGATCCCAATGGTTCAAATAAAGGTATTGTAATAGGGACCCATGATCGCGAAGCCTCAACTTCGTCAAACCCACAAGTGGCACCTCCTTTGGATGGTCACCAACAAACAAAAATTGTGGGGTTGGTAGAGTTGACACTGAACCACAAATTAACGCTGCCACTAGAACTAGGGATTATTCTTCACAGCCTATTCCATCTACCCGACTACATCATATGACATTCATGATATGCTAAGCAAGCTAGTAGGAGCTTACGATTTGATCAACGACTTAACTAAGACATTCTCACACATTTCCTTCTTGATCTATGTTAAAGAATTCCCCTACTCATAGGGCCACTCTACTAGAAGCATTGGGTCTTGGTCATTTGGCTAATGTCACCCCTCCTCCAGAAGCACAAATAAACCATGTGGACTTTGATGTTTATCCTCCAGGATATCCTAAAAGAGATGTTGGATTTGTGTTCGATATCAACAAGATGCCCACAGATGCTGAAAATAGTTCGTAGAGGTGATCCGACATTGTTTTTACAAGTCTAGATTTACAAAACTATGTAAAGCATGTGATGATTGATGATGGGGTAGTAATCAACATAGTCCCCTTCTCTTTCCTTCAAAAACTAGGGTACAGAGAGACCAATTTCTCTTCAACATGAAATACGCTGAGGGGCTACGATAGCCTCAAAGCAACGTCAATCGAAACTATAGTGTTTCGGTCACCCTTGGACCTAAGACCGTACTACTAAATTTTATATTATAGATCAGAAACCAACTATAATATGATCCTTGGTCATCCTTGGATTCATCGCATGAAGGTGATTCCCTCCACTTTGTTTTAGGAAGTTAGGTTCCTACATTTAGGGAAGGTTTTTGTGCAGGTGATCCAAAACCCTTTGACATACACCTAGCCAATTTGAAAAAGAGGCCAGGGGTCCACTCTGAGTTTGAGCTTCCTAAAATCATTTAAATAAACCTACAAGCTCAATACTAGAGGAAAATTGGTTCCTACAATGGAATTAGAAGTCACGGGTTTGATCGAAGGCATTCTAGTAGTCAAAGATGAAACCATCATTAGAGAGATATATCGTTAGGAACTACAAAAATATTGTCGAGCTATTGGAAAAATATTTACCCATTCTCCTTCCTTTTCGATTCTATGGGCATGGGACATACCCTAGGACTCGGTTCTCTACCAAAAAATGAGGTTTGTATGGTTGAGGTAACTAAAGTGAAGGAGAAAGATTCAAAAGATGATCCAACATCCATTTTTCCAAGTAATTGTTGGACTCTCCATTTTGATGGAGCCAAGTGTCATTTTGGTGTTGGGGTAGGTGTGATTCTTACCTCTCCTGAGGGAAGGATTCTACCTTTTTCCTTCAAATTAAACTTTGAGTGCACAAATAATGGGGCTGAATACGAAGCCCTTCTACTTGGTCTCATCATAGCCAAAAGAATGGGTGCTCTTAATATCAGGTGTTGGGTGATTCACAATTGGTTGTGAATCAAGTATCCAAAGTGTATGAGACTAGAGTTGAAATTTAGAGAAAATAACAAGATTTTGAGCATTTACAACTTTACAAAATGGCAGTGCTGAATTTAACAAAGAGGTTTGACTTCATATCAATCAAGGCAATTCCACGAGACCAGAATCTCCTTGCAGACTCAATCACAACATCCACTTCTCACTTTACTCCAAGCGGTGAGTTGGAAGATTCAAGCTTCACGGTCTCGGTTCATGTAGAACCTTTGGTCCATAAGACACCGGTAACTCCAATGTTGACATACGTAGAGACTAAGAGTGAGTTCTGTCATTACAGATCACATTGACATTGACAAAGAACTCTAGAATATCTAAACACTCTCACAGAGCTACATCTTACACATCACGAGGTTAATCTTTCTCTAATTCCACACTCTTCTTCCTATTTTGGAAATCCCATGATAGAGTCTTCCCCTGGGAGGGAACTTGAAATTTGTGAGGTGGTAGAAGAGGGGATTTAGAGTTACCTCCGGCCCCACCGAGTTTGAGGAAGGAAACTCCTTAATCGAGGGAACAATCGATATAAATATCGACCACCGAGGAAGAACCAAATATTTTGAAGCTAGGGTCCTCTTTAACTCCCAGAGGAGGTTGAAATACATACCCACATTCTCAAGGAGCATCAAAAATCATTTCACATTTAATTACAAAGAAATGATGGGGATTACATCACACATTGTGGTGCACAATCTCATCACCAAACCAGATGCAAAGCCGATTAAGAAAAAGTCAAGGCCCATGAAGCCAAAAGTGGCCCTCATGGTGAAAGAAGAAGTGATGAAACTCCTCCAGGTGGGATTCATCAAGCCAGTTGATTACTCTCAATGGGTATCTAACATAGTCCCCATTCTCAAGAAAAATGGAAAGATTCACATTTGTATAGATTTTTGGGATATAAATAAGGCTTGTCCCAAGGATGATTTCCCATTACCATCCATCGATGTTATCATTGATGCAACAAAAATTTTTTGAGTTGTTTGTCTCTTATGGATGGATTCTCTGGGTATAATCAGATCAGAATATCTAAAGAGGATCAAAGCCAAACCACCATTTATAACTCCTTGGGGAACTTACTATTATGTGGTCATGCCATTCGGGCTTAAGAACACTGGAGCTACATACCAACAAGTGATGACTTATATATTCCATGATCTTATACATAAGATTGTGGAATCCTACATGGATGACCTATGGCTAAGGCCAAAAAGTGTTGATCACCCAGAGGTGCTTCGTATCATCCTTTCATGCTTAATCAAATACGATGTCACATTGAATCTAGAAAAGTGTATTCGGTGTAATAACAGAGGCAAGATTTTGGGGTACATCATATCTTCATGAGGAATTGATGTAGACCCAACCAAAATCCATGAGTTGTATTGAAATGATTCCACCAATGGATGAGTCTGGCATCAGATCTTTTCTTGGAAAACTCGGGGCAATCCAAAGATTTATCCCTGACTTGACCTTTTTGTTCACCCAATCAACAATTTTTTGAAAAAGGATTATAGCATTGATTGATAGAAAGAATGCAATGAGGCCTTCGAGGTAGTTAAATGATTCTTATTATCCCCTCCCACGCTAATGCCACCTAGATCAGATCACCCTTTGATCTTGTATTCATGAGCTATGGATGTTTCACTAGCCTACATGTTGGCTCAAGAGGATGATGATAAATGAGAGCATGTAATTTATTTTATTAGTCAAACATTGCTTGATTATGAGACACATTACACCCAGAAGAAAAATAATGCCTTTTCCATAGTCTTTGTAACAAAAAGTGCTTAAGACATTATATGTTGAATCAAGAAATGAGGGTTATTGTTAAGTCAGATCACTTGTGGACATTCCTCACACAAGGATCCTTATCTAAGAAGGTTGGGTGCTTCATAACTCTGATGGGTGAATTTGAGTTAACATTTTAATTAAAAAATCCATCAAAGGAAAAATCATTGTGGATTGGTTAGCTGATAATCCATTAGATGGAGGTGATCTGGTAGATCTAGACTTCCCGATGAGTGTGTGTACTTTGTTGAGACTAGGCCCCCCATTTTTACGTGTCCATGGTATACCGACATCATTAATTTTATAGTGGACCATACATATCCAAAAGGGGAAACATCTCAACAAAGAAGGTGGTTACGTGTCATTTCCACTAAGTATGTTATTGTAGAGCAGGTGCTCTATCACAGGGCCTTCGATGGAATGTTGTTAAGATGTGTTGATGCCAAAGAATCTGAAAATATTTATGAGTCACATAGTGGAGTATGTGGAGGTCACTTCAGGCAGGCCACACCACTACTCGAAAGATACATCGATGGGCTATTTCTGGCCCACTCTAGAACATGACGCAGTAGAGTTTTTTGTGCATAGATGCCACAAATGCCAAGAGTTCTCCCACGAGATCCACATACCGGCACAAGCTTTGCAACCAATCACAACCCCATGGCCCTTTTCCACATGGGGCCTAGATTTAATAGGGAAATTCTCTCCCTCATCAATGAGATGGCCATAACTTCATAATCACGCCACAAATACTTTACCAAGTGGGTAGAAGCCATGCCTCTTACCACTATACCCGGTCTGTGATCGCTAAGTTCATCTTAAACCAGATCATTTGTAGGTACGGTGTCCCACAAGTCATTATCTCGATAATGGCACATCTTTCAAAAATGATGAGGTGCATGAATTGTGTGCAAAGTTCAAGATAAGTCATCACATGACTTCTCTTTATTATCCTCAAGCCAATGGATAGAAGCTGAGGCTACGAATAAAACATTAAAGTCCATCCTCCTTAAGACCATTAAGGAGAACAAATGAGATTGGCATTTAAAGCTTTTTCCGCCTTGTGGGCCTATCGACGTCAGTTAGAACACCAACAAGGGAAACCCCTTTTCTTTGGTATTTGTGTGGAAGTAGTTTTACCACTCGAGGTTGAAATACCGAGTCTCTGTATTTCACTACACATGGAATCTTGGGAGAAGAAGGCTATCGAGAAGCATGACTCTCTCAGTTAGAAAGTCTTGATGAGGTTAGACTCAATGCTAACAATGAACAAATGTTTATGCTTGACCGGATGGCTCAAAATACAATAAGAAGGTTTACGAAGCATGAAATATATGAGGGAGATTTGGTCTTAAGACTTGACAACTCTGGATAGACAAAAAAACCGGTGAGGGAAGGAAATTCAGACCTAGGTGGTTGGGTCCATATCGTAGTAGTAAGACTACAAAAATGGGGCATTTTTCCTGTGTACACTAGAGGGTGAGGAGTTTAACAAATCTGTGAACTCTCTTCACCTAAAGAGGTATTACATGATCCATTAGCATTTTCATATGTACATTACTGCATCTGCATCACACTTTCATTTTCCAGCTCATTCTATAAAATTTGTGATCAAGGGATTTATTCTTATAAAAACTCCTAAAAACTTCTAAAAACATTGGCAAAACATTCAAATCATGTCTCTCCAAATTTTCATGGTATCATCAATTGTTTTCAAATCATTTCATCAGTTCAAGCAAGATAAGACAAAGTTTTGACCGTGATCATACCAAGGCCTGCATACTTGGTTCTACTTATAGTCTCTTTCTAGATTAGGTGTCTTTTCCTATAGTCTGTTCTAGAAGCTTCATGGTGTCACATCTATCCCATAAAAATATCTTTGGAAATAAGAACATACTAAACATTTTTCCTAGATGAGTAAGTCAAATGCAAATCCACAAAAAAATTTTATTTTACACATTTCTTTTCCCTACCAACCTTCGGTGTTGAGCCTGCATCTCTTACTAGGTGATGTAGGGTTGGGAAAGGAGAGAAATGCCCTTACTCACCTATTCCTTGTCCATGGTGATGAGCCCATGCTTCCTCTTGGTAGCATGGGGCAAGGAGTAGGGGGTCTCTTTGATAAACTTGAAAGTTACAAATAATTCACTCAAATGTTGTGAAATCATAAGTCAAAAACAAAGTGAGTTAGATGTCCAAAATTCCAAAAGAGTTTAAAACCTCAAAACCAGATTTTGTCAACCAAGTAGCCATCTACGGATCTAAGTCTAGATAAACTGGAAAGTAAATCACATTCTAAGCTATGAGGTAACTTGAGTAGGGTGAGGTTGTAGTGTCTCAATTTGGTCCTGTCAAACCATTGTCTTTCCCTCATCATTACCATTCAATAAAATTTTCATAACTTGTGCCCTTTCTGGCTCTTGGTGTTGAGCCCTCGCATCCTACTGGTTGCGTGGGGTCAGGAGTGGGGAAAGTACATTTCTTATCATATCATTGTATCACCACATTTTTCCAAGACAATATGAAGTATCAAAGATTGCTTAAAGAAACTAAAGTTCAAACATCACATTGTGTTCACATTATCATATATCAACATTATAAAATACAAAAAAAAAATCATTCTGTTATCATTTCACACCCATTGCATGCATTCTAAAAAGCATAGAAAAGTGGAAAAATTCTAAACATCTAGAGTACACATGAGAAATAAACCAAAAGAGAGTCAACTCAGATACAATGGATTACCAAACCAAAAATAAGAGTCTTGTATATATCATAGTGGGTCAAGTTTCTATACAATGCCATCACGCACTAAGGCTAAGGCATGGTCAAAATGCTCACAATGAGCCCAAAATATAAAAAAAATTGTATAGTGCCCAAAAAAATGGCAACAAAGCAATAAATGGCCCAATGGCCTATCAATCCCTATGGGATCCCTCGGATGGTGCACGGCCACATCCAGGGGCTCTCCTATGGCTGACATGATGACGATGGGAGTGAACCGAATGGTGTGAGTGCTCATGATGGTGGCCATGGGCTGTGGTCTCACTACGGGAATGGCTCCACCTCATCGATGCTCGATGGCCTCATATCCACCACCATAGTACAAGGGAGGTCACCACCTCCGCTATCCTCCAAATAGGAAAACACATCAGTGTGTCTCTGAAGCTAGTGGTGACCCAATCATCATCATCATCTCAACTCAGCTCGGTCTTCCCCGAGGGGATCAACAGGGTGTCCACACACACCCATCGATGAGCTCTCTCCACTCCTGTGTAGTCACTGCAAGAAGGGAAAGAGAAGAAGTAGATAAGTTATAAAAACAAAAAACAAAATCAAAAGAGAATATCAAAACTAAGGTTTCAAATTAACAAAGGTGAGAAGAGTGTCAAACATACTCGGATCTCTCGGGCATCCAGGGTCAGTGACTATACTGCTATGATGTTGCTGGTGGGTGGGGGCCTCCCAAAGCCAGAGGCCAAATGTTGTCTCGATCACGGACTCATCATCATCCCCCTCCCCACCTAGAGGAAATGGCTCCTCTGAGACTAAGGTCTCTCTCTCTCACTGGCCTCCTCATGTGTGGCTCTCAACATCTCTTGAGTGTCATGCCACCACTCAGATCACTCTCTCCTCTCTCTATGGGGGCTGCCTCACTAGTCTCGACATCCCCCCCATCCTCCTCCTCATCCTCCTCTCTCTCTCTTATGACTCCTCCTCTGTCTCATCCCCTGTGTGCTCCTCAGAATCAGAGTCTACACTAATGGGCTCATCCTCCTCTCCATTGTGGGTGGAGCGGCCACAATCTAGAGTAGTAAAGGTGCTCGAGGGGCACCAACTTCCCATCGAGCATGAACCACATGCCTAACTACAAATAGGCACAGGCACACACTGAGTGACCACTTTCCAACCAGATCTCCTCTAGGGCCCCTCCGGCCTCCTGAATGGTCCTATAAACCGGTACCACTGGGGGAGGAATGTCAACATATGGTAGGCCAAACTACTGAGGAACCCGATCAAATGGGTGAATCTCAACTCTCCTAGCCCTGTCAACTAACTAGCTGGCTATAGTAGAACAAGCTACCACCATGGTCACCTCCTGTCCCCATAACCCTGCCATGTCCTGGTAGGGGGGTGGCAAACCATGTCTGTTGTGTGGTAAGAGAAGCCACTGGCTGATGAGGTGTCCTAAGAACCGACATAGCTATCCACCTCACTTCCCAGATGGCCCCTGGGTCCAATACCTATACTCCCCTTCCATAAGGGGTGATATGCTCATATACCCAACTCATGACAAGAGTGGGGTGGCTCAGTGACTGCCCCTGCAATCGAACTACCCTGTATAAGTCATGGTAGGTAGTCCCTAGATGTCCACTCCCCATGCATACCTATGGCCATGTCCCTCAATCTGTGTGATAATGGGAGCCCAACAAGTAGAGAAGAGTGTCACCTCCCTTGTCCCCATCAATCATGAGGACAAGATACCCATAATGGCTCTCTCGAATGATCGAATAGGAGCAGTAGAAATCGACCAGACCTTCATCCCCTTCTTCAAACCAGATGAGACAATGATCTCCCCATATATGTGGCCCACTATGTCATCGCATGGCCTAGATCCTGTTGTCTCTAAAGTCAGTCTCCTCCCAAGAATCGGGAGCCCAAGGATGTGGTATACATCCTCCAGAGTAATGGTCCACTCACCCCTAACACCTAGAAACCGGAAGGTGTTCCGATCTACATCCCAATAGGAGAACAAGTCACACAATATGTGACTGGCAGGGGAAACATGGGGTACCCATGTAATCCTCTAGATACCTACCCTCTGCAGAATGTCCCTCTCATCCTGAGTCAACTGATCCAGAATCCCAGGGAGCCAATCACACTCTCTCTCTCTCTCTCTCTCAACGGATGTATTCCTCCTTCTTCTATTCACCAAAACATGAGAAAAGAGCAAGTTAGTAACATATACAAGAAGACAAGCTCATCAAAAACATGATAAAACATGAAAAATCCAAAAAAATCCAAGTTAGTGAATGTTTTGGTCATTCTTTCAGAACCCACCACCAGTGTAGGGGTGGCGGTTCTGACCACCACCCACCAAGGGGGTGGTCCCATGACCACCCCTCCCCTTTGGGCGGTGGTCCTGAACCGATTTTCCAAACGTGCCCTTAACCCTAAAAATGTTCAAAAGTGCAAAAAAACCATTTTTGACAAAATAAAAGCATGCCCTATGGGCGCCCCCCCTAGAGACTCATTTAAGACAAAAAAAAAATTTTTTTGAAAATAATCCCCCTAGGTGAACTTTTCAACATTTTTACATTTAGGTATAAAAAGACAAAAGTGAAAATAACCAACCTTTGACCACGCTGGTCGATCTCCCACACATGGAGGCATGATCACTATTCCACAATGGTCATTTTGGTATACTCTCATCGAAAAATGGTCACCATGAATCCAGAGCTCCAAATTCACCAAATCAACAATGCACAAATGAATTGAAAAGTGAGTTTGTTTTGATATATATATATATATATATATATATATATATATTATTTTTAACCTCATTTTTGAGTGTATGTGTTCATAGGGCTGAGCATTGGTGCATAGTATATTTCTATATCCCCACACAAATGGTAAGTCCTCTTGTCATTTTGATTTAGTGTTTATTTTTCAATATTTTATCTATCTGCACTTGAGTCTTCTTTTTCTTTAGTAGCGGGAGTTTGGTGGTGACATTTCACACACGGGCATGTCAGGTATAACTTCTAACTCCCCTTTTCGGGAACACCATACTCGACTCTACGTTTTATGCCTTTTCATGGCTAAAACACTTCTCCGAGGGGGAAATATGTACACACCCAAAATTACATGTGCTACATTGTCGAAAAATGGGTTACAAAAGTCCCCAATGATGATTCAGTCCTTTCAAGAAGGTGTTCAAGCTCCAATTTCCATTCATAGTGTATATTTGTTTCCTAGACATCTTTACTTAGCCTTCCCACACTTTTTCTAGCTTCCTACCTCTTTCTACATGTTTTGGCCTTTAGTGCTAGGACCACCACCCTGCCTAGGTGGTGGCGGTTCTGAAACCACCACCCAAAATAAGGTGGCGGTCCCAAACCACCCCCCCTACAGGGGGTGGTCCTTCCCACTTTTTCCATAGATTCTCTCACGCATGTTTTAACATGTGATGGTTCACTTAATTTCACTTTTTGCATGCATCCATGAGCCAAATTGTCTAAAATTAGCTTTGATTGCTTGGTTCTCCTTCCTCCTATTTTTAAATAGATTTAATTAGTTAGAACTACTCCTTCTTTTGCTTGAGCTTGAAGGCACCTCCCATCCTCCATTCCTATATATTCCATGCTTGTATTCAAGAAAAAGGCCTAAGAGAATTTTGTGTATCTTGCATTGTATTGCTGTTACGATCTTGCTAGGAATTGCATAGCCAAGCTCTAATCTCTTGTGTTATCTCTCTTCTACTTGCATTACATCCGACTCGCCATCAAGTTTCCATTTGCTCAAGCTCAAGCGCCATCCTCCTACTTTTTTTCTTGCATTCCCAATCCCTCCCTTGGACTCACATGAACACTCGAGAAAGAAAGGAACATACTGAGGGGACAAATATAGACACAACCAGATTTTCCAAAGCTCTTGCTTGTCTAGGTTGGAATTGTGTGTTTGTTTGCCTTTTGTTTGTTGAATTGTTCAATTTCAAATCACTAGTTTCAATCACATATCAAATAGAGTAGAAAATCATTCATTTCAATAAATTAGTCAATCACAAGTAGATCAAATCATTAGTAAGTTTTCCTCTTTAACATTACTAGGGAAGTTGTGGGGAACAATAGCCCCTTTCGGGTCATGATTTGTTCTTCACCTCTAGAGGTAGGGTTTGAAGGGTTTTTATTAGATTAGGTTATTTGTTTTAGATTAGATTCATACATTTACACAAGTAACCAACTACATCCATTGATTACTTGTCTTTAGTTTATTTATTAGATTAGAACACATTGCTTAAAAATTAGAAAAGAACAAAAATATTTCCTTTGATAGATTAGTTTTCTTTTATTGCTTTGATCCAAAATATTGTGAAAACTCCAAAAACATAGATTAGATTTCCTTCAGTAATTAGTTTTCTTATCAAAAATCATTTTATTTCATTTTGTATGACCATCAACGGTCCACAACAGAAAAGACATATAGTTGTGATCCCTTGGTCCCACAACCCAATGGGCCAGAATTGATAACTAACATTGATACCAGTTTACATTTGATAGTCTTACGCACACCTACAACTTTTGCTGAGAAAATAGAACAACTCAATATGCTAAACATCATTGCTAATCAAGCCTACTGACTATTGGACTGCTCCTGAAATAGGGTTTGATTACGCGCATGACCATTCAAGGGCCACAACCTCCATGAGTCTTTGGTTGTGATCCTCAGGTCCCACAACCCAACGGGCCTACTAGTCAGTTAGACATTGACACTAGTTTGCATACATTAGTATTCAGATCTTCACCACTTCCACTAGATATTATTGCACAACTTTCCTTACTAAACATAACAGCCGATCAGGCTAAGACTTTCTGGACCACCATAAAAATCACCCATAAATACATGTGGCTCCATCACGCCTCTCTGTTCTACTTCCATGACCTTGTCTGGAAATCTATACGAGGCACCCATAGTCATTTTCCACGTGTTCAACAACCAACAAATAAAATCAGAGCTCGAGATCGACATTGATTGAGTCTAGTGAGTTATTATTATCTTACCGAGCCATCACACCACTTCAAGTTAGAGAGGAGAGATTTTTTTCCTTAGACTCACAGATCCCACAATCACCGACATTGCGTGTTGAAGATATAAGATTTCCCAATTAGCTTGATCCCCATCACCAAATTTTCACAACTCTCTAGTTGCCCCTAATCTAGAATCAAATAACAAGACAAATATTTTGGGACTAGTTGAGTTAGAAATTGAACTAGAAATTAACGTAACAACTCTGCAGAAGGAGTACACTTAAAAACCTCTTCCCACTCATTCCTCTTGTAGGATGACACTCATATAGTCCCAAATACTGTAAGAGCTTATGATTTGATTTTAGATTTGAACAAGACCTTTTCTCACATTTTTTTCTAGATTTGTTGAAGAATTATCTTGCGCATCATTCTACATTACTAGATGCTTTGGTTCATGGTCATCTAATCCATGTTATGCCTCCACCCGAAGCTCAAATAAATAATATTGACTTTGATATACATCCTCCATGATAGAGTGATGGGGATACTTGAGTTTGTGTTTGATATAAACAGATGCCCTCTAACATTGAAATAGCCCAAAGAGGTGATCCTGCGTTGTACTGCAAGTTTGGGTCTATTAGAATTACATTAAGAGAGCCATGATTGATGGAGGGATTATAGTGAATGCAATCCCCTTTTCTATATTGCATAACTTAGGATGTGGGGAGACCAATCACTCCTCCAATAGGAACATATTGCGAGGGTATGATAGTCTTAAGGCCACTTCAATTGGAACTATAGTCCTTCCTATTTTGCTCGGGCTAAGAACCATTTTGAATGAGTTTTACATCATTGATAAAGAAACAAATTATAATATTCTCTTGGGAAGACCATGGATTCACAAGATGAAGGCTATTCCTTCTACTTTATTCAAAGAGGTTAGATTCCTCCATCTGGGTAAAGTTTTCGTTGCTCAAGGGGATCCTAAACCATTTGATATACATTTGGAGAACCTTAAGAAGAAACCAAGAATTCATTTTGAGTATGAAATCCATGTGAACCAGGTTGAACAACTGCTTCCCTCAAAATAATTGGTTACAGGTACCAAGGGTGTTCCAAAATTTGAGGTTGATGTGCCAAACATTTGAAGTGGAGAAGACAGATAAAAGTAAGGTT
This sequence comes from Taxus wallichiana var. yunnanensis, assembly GCA_018340775.1. Taxonomy (NCBI): domain Eukaryota; kingdom Viridiplantae; phylum Streptophyta; class Pinopsida; order Cupressales; family Taxaceae; genus Taxus; species Taxus wallichiana. Next base: position 418,418,935 of record CM031237.1, read on the forward strand.
GTATCCATAGAAACTATGTCCACAAAAACCATAGTGGAAATTGTGAAACTCTTAAAGAGTGATTCGTTGATCCTCCTCCCCTTCGAATCACAAGGAGTTAGTAACTTCCTTGGTCTAGCCTCTCTCCTTACCAATGATCTTGGTCTAGGCATATGTATGGTAGAAATAACAGAGAGAGAAGAAGATGCCAAAAGTGAAATGATACTCACCAAAGCCATCTCTAAGGATTGTTTCATTCCTTATTTTGGTCCACATACAAACGTGTTAGAAACCAAGTTGTTCAACTCCATAAGGTATTATCCTTTAGTATGGGAAATGTCAAATGCGATCATTCCTCCCTATAGGAACAAATTTGAACAACACCATCGTGTTCATATGAACATGATATGTCTAGAGCATGAAAAAGATTTTGAAAATTCCTTGTTCAAATGGGCGATCTTATGCCAAGATTAGATGTTCGGATGAATATGATAGTGGGGAAAGGGTCAATGTGCAAGTTTAAACCTAAGTTATTAGACCCTTGTCAAGAAAATGAAAAATTCAAGAACCTTCTTATCCTATGTGTACCTTGGGAGGTGAGGAGTTTGATGAAACCATCGACCGACATCACTAGAGGCATTATAGTTATTGCATTTCCACATTGTCCTTTATCACATTTATACTATCTTATCACATGCATTTTCATTTTGTTAAAATTGTAAAATGGGAACTTATAGTTCAAGTAATTTTTGATTTTCAAACATTGACAATCTCTTAATCATACCTATTCTACACTCTTTTCATGAGAAATTTTTTGACATTGTTTTATAAGGACTTGCATGCTCAATCCTCTTCATGGTTGCTTCTAATTTTGATGTTTATTACCCATAGTTTTCTCTAGAAGATTCTTGATGATGAATATTTCCCTAAAAATATCTCTCCATGACAAAAACATTCTAAACATTTCACCCAAAACTTTTGTTCACCTATCTCAACCTTCGGTGATGAGCCCTCGCATCCTACTAGTTGTGTGGGGTTGAGATTAGGGGCAAAAATTTCTTCCTAAAAATCACAATCCACAGTCAAACAAGATAAACAGAAAGTATATAAATAATAAACACAAATATTCTTATTATAAATAATTACAATTTTCATCCCTCCCAACCTTTGGTGATGAGCCCATGCTTCTTACTGGTAGCATGAGGTTGGGAAAGGAGGGAAGTGCCCTTACTTTCCTATGTTTTGTCCTCGACGATGAACCCATGTTTTTTTTTGTAGCATGGGGCAAGATGTAGGGGGTCATATTAATAAATCAAAAGTTCTAAATAAAAAGGAAATAAAAGTACTTTAAAGTTAAAAATTAGCAAAAATGACTTAGATGTGTATGTTAGGAGAGACAATAATTATTTAAACTAGGTTGTATCAATTAATAGGACATCCATGGATCTAAGTCTAGTTAAAACTTGCAAGTAAAATTCATTTCAAATTGGTTAGTTAATTTTGATTGGGTTTGGGTTGTAAGTTTTTGAATAAATATTTGTCAAAATTCTTGTCTCTTGGTCATCATTCTTGTTCACACTCTTCAAATCACATATCTTGCATTCTTCTTGACTCTCGGTGATGATCCTTCACATCCTACTAGTTACGTAGAGTTAAGAATGAAGTGAGGTTATCTTATCATCATACTATATTCAACACATTTTTCCAATGGAATAGAAATGCTAAAAATTACTTGAAAAATAAAGTATCCAAATTACATTTTGTTACCATATACATAATCATAGATATAATTTTGTTTATCACATTACATCATCATCCATAACATGCATTCAAAAACACAAAAGCATCAGAAATTCTAAACCATCTAAGAGTACACAGATGAGATGAACCACAATGAAATCAACTCTTGCGAAAGAATGTCGAACCAATAAGATGTCAATATATATCAATATATATATATATATGTATATATATATATTTATGTCACAATGTGTCTCATATATAATGTTGTCACATTATAGAAAAAGTGTGGTCAAAATTATCACTATGAGAAAAAAATTTAAAAAAATAAATATATACACAAAAATGAGACTAAGAAATAAAGACACTCTGCCTATCCATATTTTTGAAACCCCTTATGATCACTTCAATTATGAATGTCCTAGAAGTTATTCTCGAATGCATTCAAAAAGAAAAGCCAGATCCTAACACAAAATACCAAATCTTTTACTTCTAACATGTTCCTAAGCCCCATCCACTTTTGTTGGGTTTGTCACCATCATTTCTAAATCCTTGTCAATTCAACTTCTGATGGAAAAAATGGTCGCCAAAAATTAGGAGCTCTAAATTCAACAAACTTACAAAACACAAATGATTTCTAAAAATAGTGAAAATGACATATATAACATATATTTGGATTTTCTAACATTGTGTGTGCAAGGCTTCCATGCACATGTTAGGTAGACTTCTCAACCCCGCATGAATGGTACAAAATCTTATCTTTTTATTTCGAAACCTTTTGTCAAAATTGCTTTATATTGCACTTGATTCCCGCTTTTCCTTTACTGGTGCAGCAGGAATGCTCGACCGACATTGAATCAACATGAGGTAAAATTTCTAACTCTCCCATTTGGGAGTATGATTATGAAAAACATGTTTTAGCCCATTTATGGCTAAAAGGCTCTTATGAGGGGGCAATATGTACACACCCAAAAATTACATGGTGCGACACGGAAACACAATGTCTCCAATGATGATAAAAACTTATTCCAAGGTAAAAATGAGGTCTAGATCCTTCCCTCTCTCTTTTTCATCCCTCCTTTGACTCAAATCAACCCTTCTGTTTGTCTCCAAACTTCAATTTTTCTTGCAAGACCACTTTTTAACTTTTAGCATTATTTTTGAGAAATGGTTACGCAGCCACCCCGATGGTTGCGTAATCATCACAATGGTGGTTACGTAACCACCCTGATGGTTGCATAACCACCAATATGTCTACACCAAAGGTCATGTCACCTTAAATTAGAGAATTAAAACATGCATGTTTAGATTTCAAGAGTGGTTTTCTCACTCGTTTCTCAACCATTTTGCCTATTTGTGGAGTCATTAGAATCATATTGATTTATCTTGTTTAGAAATTTTAATTTCCTCTCCTTTTTATGATTTGTCACTTTTTGATCGCCACATGTGATTTAATTCTTCTTTCCCATATTTTATAAAAGAATTTTTTTACCCGTATGATGGGTTGGATATTTCACATTCTTGAGGTAAAGTTATGTTGTTGAATTTTTAAGAGAAACCACACAGACAACTAGCTCATTGCTTTGTTCTTTCCTACCATTTTCTTTCAGTCATTTCTTACACCAAGCTAGCCATAACTAGTTCTTTCTTTTCTTTATTACTAGCCAACATGTACATTCCTGGATCAATTGAATTCATCTTTGGAAGAGGATACAAAGCTGAGGAGACAAAAAGAACATCTCACCTTTGGGAAGCTACCACATAATATAGTAGTAACTAGGTTGGGGTTGTACTTAAATTATTTGAAGATTTAATTAATTTATATTTGTTAGAATAGAAAGAATGCATTGTTTTAAGTTGGTAGAATTGTAGAAGCGGAAGATTTCATCACTTCCCAAATGTATTTATTCTATTTCTAGTATTTATTTTCAAAATATTTCTTATATCTTCCCTTGATAACTTCTTCCCAACTTATCCATGTAGATTTTCTTAGGAAATTAGTTAGAGGAATAAGTAAATAAATCATTGCACATCATTTATTTCTTTTAATTAGTTTATATTTACTTCTACCGGGGAAAATTCATACTAGAATGAGGAAATTGCTTTTGAAAATCTTTTCCATTTATATAAAACTTGAGGCAAAAGCTTTTCCAGAAGAGGTTTATTTTAATTTATTTAGATTAATAACTTTTGAATACATTATTTTAGAATAAAATTGTTAGACAACCTTAATGAGAGGAGTAGCTACATCCGGCTATTCCCTCGTTTTAGTTTATTTCATTAGAAGTATTATTTTATTTTAAATTAATTTATTGTGTTTGTAGAATAGCTTATTTATTTATTTTATTTAAATTCTAAAAAATACAAAAAGATGTTAGTTGTTTAATTAGTTTATTTCAATTCATTTCTTTCTTAGACAAATAGAATAGATGGTTTACTTTGTTTTATTAATTAATTAGGGAATGAATCTAGTGAATTAAAAGATTAAACACACTTGTATTTTATTAAAACTAAATTTACTTCCTTTATTTATTTAAAATGAAGTTTCAACATAGTTTAGTATTCAAATCAAAATCAAAAAATCAAACCATAGGGAATTTACGCTACCCATTCATAGCCTCTATTTCCCTTCTTTCCAACCTAGATATTAGGAACTCACACTACCCATCCTTAGTCTCGATTATCCTTTAGCTTCCCATCAACATCCCCTTAATTTTACACATTCCAGTTGTCTTAACATGACCTTGAGAAGTTAAGTGCGTTTGAAATCATGTGTTGATTTTCGTGTTTACAATCACCTCCTCAAATGAAGTTCATTATGTCCATACACTCTCGTTTACACCTTATAAGAACACGAGCTTGATATATTTTAAATCCGATTTGTTTTTTATATTTCCCAAAATATAACATGAATATCTCCATATAATCTTTGAGTGTCTCTTCTTCCTTTTTGCATCATGCTTCAATATCATCTCCTCTTAGTTTGTTACTATGACATGATAAGCCTAATACTTTAGTATGAATTTTTCCTTTTTTATCCAATCAATCATTGTATCCCTACTTAAGCCCATGAACCAATATAATGAAATGTTTTTTTAGAGTTTTTGGAAATAATTTTATGCCCTGGCATCGGTATTATAGTTATAATTTCAACACAGACATCAAATTCAAATAAAAATCTATCAGGATCCTTTATAATTAATACATGAAAATTTGGTAAGGTGTAGGGTGGGATATTTTTCATTTCAGATCCTCCTTCCTATTTGGAGATGTGGAACTCAAAGGTGGATGGTTCAATAAGGTAATTTTTTCCTTCTTCATCATCCATGATGTTTTGGACTATCTCTGCCCCAATATATTCCTTCTACACTCTTTCAAGACTCATGTCAATAGTTTAGACTAAGGGATATAATAAATTGTGGCTCTTCTTGGAGAATGTCTAAGTGGTGAAGGGTGTTCTAATGGGATTCCTTAAGAAATTTTAGAAGGTTAATTTAGGGGCCCTAGTGGTTTCGATAACCCGATGATGATTGGTTTGGGAAAGGAATTTGGGGAGTGAATGAGAAGGTTCGAATCCATATCATTCTATACTAATGACATTTTGTGGGATTACTGGATATTATTTCTTTGTTGTGACAGTTTGTGGGATTTTGGAAATTACTTCTTCTTAGGATTCAAACTATTCTACTACCTCTAATTATTCTTTTTCGGCTGAACTTCCTCTTAAGAGACACAGGTGTGGCTATATGTGCTTCATACATGCATTATCTAAAATTTCTTCTTCTTCAAAGGTGGAATTAATGTTTTTATTCTTGAAATAAACCTACTTAAGTGATCCATGTCACATTGTATACAACTATATCATAATTGTATGCTTCGTGCTTGCCTGCGCATAATGTTAGTATAAATTTGTTGTTTGTGTTATTACCTTAATCTAGTTGTAGGAAATGAAATATGATTTTAAAAGTATTAAATATTAATCTAAAAAGTAGGGAACCTAAACCAACCATCTAATATTCAATAATTGACACCTTCCCCAATAGTGGCACAAAAAGAAGATAAAAATCTAACCACTATTTAAATAGGTGTAATTGATGTTTGCACACACAACTTGAATGACATAATTGAGAGCTCATAGTCACTTGGTTTAAAGATCAATATTCATTAATGGTAAACCTAAGGTACATATATTTTGGCAAGGTATCGGTATCATATGTATTATATTGAGCTTTGGTAGAGAGTTGAGATACTATAATTGTGTATAAGGAATGAAATTGCTGAAAAAAGTCACATTTTGCATAATTCAAATAAAATATTTGTAGTAAAGGAAATTATGAAAATAATTCTAGGAATAATTTATAATATTAGAAAAATTAATGATTCAACACACATATAAACCAAAATACTAGGATTGAATAATTCACAGTGAACTCAATCTTACAAAAATGAGAAAAACACAAAAAGTAATAATAGAATTTAAGACATACACACACAATGTAAAAATGAAACTACATTAACCATGATGGGAATCACTCTACAACTCCTCTCAAGTGGGACCTTTATTTGTTTTAATTGTGGTTTACTCACTTTCTCTATTGGAATTATAAGTTATTTCGAATAACCTTAAGTACATAACAAAATGGAAATAGTTGAAAGAAGATTACATACACATAACACTGATCTATAATAGTAACTCATGCTCTATTTTGTTATCTATTATTCTCACAAATACTTACATATTACACATCCTACTACTCCTTAAAAATAAGGAGGAGGATTTTTATTTTACATAACTATATATTTAACAGCTTATATTAGGAAATTTGCTCATAGCTAGAAAATAGAGTAGTGGGGATAAATAATACAATTACAATTATAGTCCATCATGTAAGTTACAATCAATTGGAATAAAACTAATTATGAGTCAATGAAGAGATTGACTTATCTTAATTTTATTAATATTTTTAACTACATATGTAAGTTTAGGAAGATGAACTATCATCAATTTTTGGTTCAAAACTCTATCCATTGGCATTTCTTGGGGTAAACCACCTCATCACTACAAGTGAGCAAAGAAGGCCACAACCGCTGTTACCATGGGTGGTGAGGATCATCCAAAACTTTGGATATGGGGGCATAATGGATTGACTCCTTGATAATAACATTTAATTCCTCATTCTTGATTACTTTAGGATATATAGTTATGAGTTTATGAGAATACCAAATATAACAATATAAGAGAAGGAATAATAACTACTTTACAAACAACCAAGTTAGCACACAACATATATTAAAAATGAATCATATTAATCAAGTGATTACTTAGGATAAGGAAAAAAAGGCTACTTATGGGTATGTAAATATCAAAGAGTATGAAGGCAAAAATGTAATAATAAGAGTATTAGATGAGTATGATTCAGGTAATCATCAACACACCTATATAAGCTAATATTAATCATCTTATGGAAGCATATTTTGAATAGATTGATTTTTACCGAAGTTAAAAAAGCAATGAGAGTTCAAGGGACATAACAAAGTATTGGGCATGATTTGAACTCACATTAAATGATTAGACTATATCATTGGTGATTAGTCTCTATGTGTCTTATTCCTCTAATTAATTCAATTAAAAAAATTATGTTTATATTATTTATTTCCAATTTTTATTCTATTGTATTTCCTTTGTATATTTTATGTGCCTGATTCTAAGGGCTACGTGGTCTAAGGATGATGTTAATTGGGCACTCTAACCATGTCTATGTCATATACACTTTATGAGGTTAATGCACTAAAGTCTTGCACAAAAAAAAATGTTAGTAGTTGAAAATAATATATGTACATATGCCACAACCAAAGATCATCACGTCACAATAGTGTAAAACATGTTCTTTAAGAAATGTAAATAATATACCAAGATAAAATAAAATGTCTATAAAATGAAGTAATAATAAGAAACTAAACATATTGAAATATGTGTACCTCTACATACATCTAAACATAATTAGATGCATGAAGAATATTTTGAACCAACCTTCATGATTTAAAAATCTTTTAAGATACGAGACCAAAAAAAAGACAAAAAGTAAGCATATACAAGTGATTCTAAAAGTAAGTATTATCAATGTAAAGAAATCTCAAATGAGGGTGATAAGATATGTATAAATAGCCTACAAAGGAGGCTAAATTAGGTATATAAAAGCCTAAAAACATGATAAATAAGTTCTAGATCAGGTCTAGATAGTCTATAAAGAGAAGCTAAATTAGGTCACAAAGATCCAAGAGAGAAATAACATGTAAAATGAGAAAACAATTAGTATAGTTAGCATGAAAGAGTGAAAATAATAAGGCAAAAGGATTGTTTTAATAGGTTAACCTATATAAAAAGGGTAAATTATGTTTTGAGACCAAAGAAATAGTATAATGTGCATAGATGAGTAATAAGTTGATCCAAAAAAGCCTATAAAGTGGTAAAAAGTAAAGATGGAATAATATATATAAGGCTTAATAGAGTCTATGAAGTATAAGGTGTTAAGATAGGAATAGTAAATTTGGTGTAGAAGACCACACATATTTACTATAAATTAACTCCTAGAGTAAAAACATATTTAAGAGGAATCCAGAAAGTTAGAGAAATGATTTAGGGAGGGAATCTTTATATCCCAAAGATTTATCCCAAACTAAAGTAGGGATGATTTAAGGGAGATTGTTTGAAACATAATTTCCATCATGAAAATAACATATTTAAAAACTACGGAGAAAAGGATGTTAACAAGAGTAAAATATTGAAAAAAATGTAGGCATCACCAAGGTGAAATAAATTTATTTACTAAAGATAAGAAACTCTAAGAAGATCGGAAATAGTCGGTTTTTTAACATCAAGGTATAAAGGAACTCGAGTTATGTACGATTTGGATTTGGTAAACTAGTAAAGTATGAAATTATCCTATGTCAGCTATAAGATGCAAGGAAAGTAAAAATATCCTACCTACCCACAATTTTCCCATGTTATTCAGGACACAAATAAGCCAACAATCAACAAAAAGATCGGTTACATGTTTGAAAATATATATAGTAAAAATAATATATATGTATCCTCTTATCCTATCCTAAAGGCCTTTTGCACTCCAAAGGACCTCCAAATTTGTATACAAGTAAATAATGGCTTCATAAAACATCCTCTTTTTCTCAGGTAATATAGACTAGGATAATGAAGGAACCATTCTAAAGCTACACACGAGGGTTATAGGTTTTTAAGGTTGTGAACATAGTAGATGATAGTCCATATTACATGAAATATATAAGGTTACAAATCCTATATCTTGGATAAGGATTTTTATCTAACTAAGTATTGATTATAGATTAATTATGCAAGGTTATAACAATATAGAGATGATTATAATAGATTTGTAAACATGGATTATAAGGATCAATAGGATGTGGATCCCAAAGGGTGGATTATACGATACATACCAAAAGATAATAATTCAATAGATTAATAATATGTTGTTCTATTCTAACCTATGTATGACCAATCAAACAATTAGTTAAATATAAAATAACATAAAGGAAATGAGATTTTAGAGATACTTACCTTTATGCAAACATCATTGGCACATTAAATTCCCCATCATTAGTAGAATTTTCGAGAGAACCAAAAATGCATAGAAGACAACTTATAAAATTCATTTTTGAAAACCCCAAAGGTTTGGGTAGATCATGGAAAGTAAAAATTCTATGCTTTGGAACCCTAAGTACCCAATGCTCTAAGTAAACTCTAAAAGATAAGAAAAACTAACTTTAATACATTAAAGACCTTAATATAATATCTGCAAGTGTAAACAAACCAAAATATTAATGATATGATGGAAAATGTAATCAAATGTTTCATATATATAAGGAATGTGATTAAACATTATAATTTTCTTCTTTTTGAAGTATCAAATATGGTAGATGTAATCGGTTGTTAGAAATAAAATCTAAATATCATCAAATATGGTTGATACCATCGCGAGGTAATGTGCTATCAAGGGTTCCTAATAGTAAGTCTCAAAGGATAGAGGAAGACTTTAAATATTTTTAAAGGTGATATGATGGAGGTTTAATTGTTATGTAATTAGTTATGGAGGCAACCATAAAAGGATAAAAATACAATCTCATAGGTACACTATGTAGACACTCATTTTGGTAATTCATGTTTTACAACAATAAAAAAATTACAACACTTTTTCTCTAACCTACACTCACTCAATTTTACCAAATATGTTATCACTGGATATATCTCACTCAATATTTCTTTCACACATAACCGAGCTATTTTCATAATTGTCATAATAATTCATGATATTAGGTTATACGCTCACATATTACAATTCTAATTTTCAAATTACTCGTACATACAATTTGGGACCATATTTTCTATACTCAATGGGCCAAATTTGACTCTTTCATAGCCTTTCCCTCTAATGAACTTTTCTCAAATTAACTTATTTGCTACTGATCATAGTTGGCTTTACCCGAGTTTTCTAGATCTAAAACATATATATAAGCAAGTTATTCATCCATTATTGAAGGGTGCATTCTATCTACTTGGAACCTAACATTCTAATGAGAAAATAATAAGATAAATCACAAGTAAAGTTGATCTAAGACTCCCTTGAGATGTTATATACTCTACATATTCATTTAGGGTAGTCCTCTACTATGATTTGTAAGCACAAAGAGCACATCATCTCAAGTCAAACTAGGGAAAATGCCAAGTACAATCAATCATTGTTACAAGCTCATGATTATCAAATTGATTGCATACATTCTATATATCACATGCTAGGTGAGAATGACATGTGGTTCAATCCCTTTTTGGAGTAGTGGTGACCTCGGTGGTGCACGAGGGTTCCCATAACCCAACTAATGTTTTTTTATAGGACTCACTCACCATCTAGTGTTTTGAATTTTCAATCACCTACAAAATGAGCATCATATAGTTTCAAAGCTCCAAATTACATGTAGGAGCATATTAAGAAGAAATTCACAGACTCCAAAAAGTGTTAGGAGATGAAAGTGTAGAGGGATGAAACCGTACGAAAGGTCCATACTATACCCCACTATGGTCCGAGTTTGACACTATGGTTTGGGAATATTTTTAGAGCACAATTCGAGAAGAAGATTTATCGGATCATTTTTATCCTATTCTAGTCATCAACCTAACCCATATCAACACACAATCTAGAGTATTAGCTATGTCACCCTCTATTTCCTATTGCTAGTAATTTGAAATGAAGGAAGTAACATATAGATTCATAACTAATCCATCATTCCACAATGCATGCTACACTTAGATCTATGAAAGAACAAGCTTTAAATAGTAATCATGATTTAACCATTAACATGCACTACTCAACTACACACAAAATGATACTTAGATTCAACCAATATCTTCCATCTATTAATAAATACAGAAGCTCCTTACAGATTTCAATCTATACCAACGTGCATATGGAACTTGATATAGTAGTTCAATCATATGCATATATTCTCTGTTACACACCTACATACATGCAGTTCTCAGTAATGCCTACATACTTCTAGCTTCTCTCTCTATATATATATATATATATATATATATATATATATCTACTATGCACCTAACATCATATATATAGGGTGGGGACTTGCCCTTCACCGCTTGTCTATTCCAAAAATAGGCCGCATGCTATTGATAGCCACACGCCATTTTACAATCATAGCCACACATGCAAGTGCGCTATCTATAGTCCTCTTATAGTGAACTGAAGTGTCAATTCTATTATTAGCTTGTCTTCATGCATGAACGCTTCAACCACTTCTCCAAAGATAGATGATGCATGACACACACGTCTCTACATCATTGATGTGTTCCACACGCTATCTCCTAAAAATAGGTCTTCATGCTCAAAGATCAGCTAAGTCCTGAAATCTGAACTTGCCTTCCATGCGTGGGTCCTCCCTGTCCTTCCGTGCCCTTGGTTTTAGGCCTTCTATCCCGCGCGACTCTTTTGTGTGATCTTTGACAAGTATTCTTTGACCAACATTACCCCACACTAATCTCATTGTCATCCCAACAATGGGTATGTCCAAAAATTGAAGGAAAGAATAGAAGAATGGAAAGATTAAGAATAAAAGAATGTGGATAAATAAAGAATTTTTATAAGGTTATTAGGCAACCTCTTCTGTATCAGTTTGTAGTATCAACTCTGGATACTCTTCCTTTATTTCAGCCTCTAATATCTGCAGTCAGTGAGTGCTTTCTCTTTTTTTCGGGATGTCCACAACAATGGATTCCAACTCATCCCTCACAATTTCTCCCTTCTCATTTCACAGAACCAACACAACACTGACATTGATGTCATTCTTCCTTCTAAAATGTCCATCTTCTATGTAATCAACTTTCCAAGCTCTTCCAGTGAGTCTTATGTGGCTCTTGTGCTGCTTGGGGCCTCGTGCTTCTGTTTAACCATTGAAAATATTTCCACGTGGCCCAATGTCTCATCTTTCATCACTTTCTGACCTCGTTATTCTCTTCGAGGGTCTTGATGTTGATAAGCGCCTCTAGAGCTGTGCATATATTTAAATCCTGGTCCACTTTCTTCAATACTTCCTATAATGCTTGCAACAACCCTTCATAAGATGTAATTTTTCTCATCATAGATGCTTTCTCTCATTTGGCATCTTGTTTAGAGAGCATTCTAGCACTTGCATATACGTAGAGTTCCATCTTCAAGTACTAAGTCCACCAACTTTCCCACATAGTGTATCACTGAAGGAAATGTCTATGGTACCTTGGCCTCTAAGTGTGGCCTTGCTTTGATTACATTGTCCCCAATCTCCTCTGTGATGCTTATGAACACTTCATTATTTTTCTACGTGAAGTCCCTCTCCTGTGTTATGTGCATGCTATCTCTACATCCTTTGTCTTCAACTCCTCACACAACACTCTGATCATGGCAGCTTTGTCCATGTTTCTTCTAGCCACCTCAATAAAAACTTTCACCAATGCATTGCTGACTTGCTCATCTGACATGACAATAGGCTTTACTGTCATGTGTCTGGCTTGAGGTGCCTTCTTCAGTCTTCTCAAAACACATGACTCTTCACACACATCAAAGTCAGGCTCATCCATGTGGGTGTGCATCGACCACGATAGTTGCTTTCAAGTGCACACCATTGCCATATCTTCATCCATTAACTCCCAACCGAATAAATCCTTCTACGCTATTGTGCTCTGGAAGCGGGCGCACAATTTTTCCTACATCCTCTGCATACCCCATGGCCGGTGGAATGTGCTCTCCACTTGTTCTTCTAGACCTTTACTTCTTAGGAACTTTAGCCTCCAAATTTGGGACTTGCATCTCCATATCCTGAACACCTTCTTAGCTGTCTCCTCTGGCTTTTTCTCTTCCTCTTCCTTTTCCTTCAATGCCTCACCCTATTCATCTGTGTCCTCTGGAAGTATATGAGAATTAGGCATGCTCTCTTCTGACTCTTCCACCTCCTCACTCAACTTTAGCTTCCTCCTTCTCTGCGCGGTCACCTCCTTCTATGGAGAGATTCTGGGTGATTTACGCATAGTGGGTGGAGTAGCACCTTGGGTCCTTGTTCTCCTAAATACCCTTTTAAACCTGTGCTCCCCTTGGACTACATTCACATCCTCTTCATCCCCCTCTTGTGGCTGAGGTGGGGTAACAACATGCTCAACTTCACCTTTATTTGTAGGATGTCTCCTACCCCTATGCTCCAAACCACCACTATCTTCACGCTCTTCCTCCTCATCTTGCACTTCAACTTGTTCTGTGGGCTTAGGTGCTGGGATGTTCTCCATTGTATGCTTTCCCTTTGGTGGTGTTGGAAGTGTGAACTCACCTTCCACATATTTTTTATTCTCCATTTTTGGCTTCAACTGGAGATACACCAATGCTTCCCCCACATCTACTATAGCCAAACTTATTGGTTTGATATTCAAAACCTCTGAAATGATTCTCTCTATATAAGCACTTCTGCCAGGATATACATACTTCTTCCTCAATGTATGGTAGTCACAGTCTACCTTATCTGCATTGAAGATCAGTCAGCACATGTCTATAAATCTATGAACATACTCTTGAAAATACCTTGTAGCAGTGAATGCGTAAGGTAACTTGCACCAAGGGCTCCAGACTCCATCTTTCATTGGGAAGCACGATGCAAAAATGCTAATATAAAACAAAATGAAACTTGTTTCCCTACCACTGTTGGTAGGTCCTTTGGGATGTGCCACTCTTCCCCAAATGCCACGCGGAGCCTATCATACCACTTCTCCACCCTTTGCTTCACATCATCTGTCATAGCCCCCTTGCATAGGTACTTGCTAAATCTTTCAGCTGGGGACTTGTTCTCCATGGGGTATTCCCATATGTTCTCCTTCGGTCCATCTGGTACTCTAATTTCCATAAATACCAGTGATAATAGAACAACCCCAAAGCTGATCTTCCCTCCTGTGCATGCTTCTTCGACTATTTGCTCTACAATATAGCCTGCAATGTTATAGATTGTCCCCTCTGACATCTTACATGCCACATGCAACCACATAGTATTTACCTGAGACCACCACTCCTGATCATTCAATTTGGTAACAAGGTGGGCTTAGAACTGCTATAACCGGATTCTTTAATTTATCTATGTCCATTCTGCATGGACCCTTCAAGTATCCCAACTCCTGTTTGGTCTTTACAATCACGTGGCTTTATCTGCAAGATCACCTTTTATATCTTCTCCTGTGGCCTTCAAACCTATAACTGATGAGACAAGTGTAGATGAGATTCTAACTCTACATCCTGTAAAGTAGAAGAAGTCTTCATGCACCCTGCTCATGAGCCACTGATACAAGGGCTCATACTTCCCAAAATATGGAAGCTCATATAACTAGTAGACCCCAATTCTCTTCAAGATATTTTCACCCACATCATCATACACTGGCATGTCCTCCATCATGTGCTTGTTCATGTTCTAGCAGTGAGCAAGGAATCGAGCTCCTTCTTGTTTTCTGAAGTCCTGTGATTATATTCACTTACTTTGCTCTTTCTAACGGGTGAATCCCATTCTTTCCCGATGATGACTCCTAGATATTACATCTCTGAAAAATGGCTTTCGGGTGCCATTTCTTCCTCCTCAATGACTACCTTCTTCTTTCCTTTTACTACACGCTTGAGATGCCTTCTTCGGTGCCATTTTTACCTTGCAAATGTTTCCTCTTCAACTCTGCAACTTGTGAATCAAACCCTAGCTCAATTCAATCATGCCCTAGGTGGAAACTTCATAACCAAACCCTTTTCTATCTCCCTACTTTGCTCAAACCCTTCACCACTAGGGATGCAAGCTTCTTGTCACACATATCTGGTTGCCATGTGTGGTTTCACACCCTTCGCACCTTAACTCGATCACTCAGCTCTTCACACTTGGCTCTCTCTTCAAATTCTCTTAGTTGCAATGGTAAAAATGAATCCACATCCCATCCTTATATAAATTTTTCAATTTTTTTCAAATTTTGATGCATTTATTGCTCCTTCACCTACCAAATATCCCTTCATTCATTGACCAAATCCATTCATTCCACATGTGCAGTACATCTTCACGCCTAGCTATAACCTTCTAGCACGCCTTCCTACCCTTTGGTCATAGAAACTTCTCTTTAAATGCACGCTCTCTGCCTAAGTAACTCATCACCGTACCTTCTCTTGGTAGCTAACATGGCCTCTCGCTTACCTCACATTATACTTTTCTTTCATTCATCTCCATCCTTGGTCACTTTTGAGAAGCAATCTTCTTTTGACTTAAAGCACACCCGTAGTAACTTATTCCTTTCACCTTTCAATTCCCACAATATTTTTCTTGGATAACTACAACCACCCCACACTAAAAGTATGTGCATTCCTCTGCATAAACAATCTTCATACAATAATTAGCTTCATGCACGCAAGTGTGCACTTATTACACAAGAACAACAACTAAATTGACAAAGCATAGTGACAATGAAGGAAATACAGAATTGAAAACCTAAACTAAATGGCAATACTACCTTATTACAAACACCAAGAAGACTTATTTATAGTAGGGCTTTAGCCTACTCCCATTAAAGTAACCGGGTAGTCGTGTTCCATCAAGTGCTTCTAACTGGAAAGAACCTGATTCAAGTATAGAAGTGATAACATACGGCCCCAACCAATGTACTTTGAGCTTGCCTAGATGGCACAAAAAATTTGAGTCATAAAGAAGTACCATTTGTCCAATCTCAAATTTCTTATCCCTTATGTTTCTATCATGCCATGCCTTCTACCTAGCCTTTTCCTACTTCTGACTCCATCTTGCTATGGCTCAACGCTCATCCAGTTAAATCATCTTTTCAATACGCTCTTCTAGAGCCTGCTCATTAGCTAGACTTCTAGGTGTGCAATGCGTAAAGAAGGTAACATAAATTCTATAGGGAGAACAACTTCTACACCAAACACCAACTGAAATGGTGTGGCTTTGTTCAATCTCTTGTAAGTTGTTCTATATGCCCAAAGAACAACTGATACTTTTTCATCCCAATCCTTTCTTCCAACATCACAAATTTTTGTCAAAGTCTGGCTCAAAATCTTGTTGAAGGCTTCAATAGTTCCATTTTCCTGAGGATGATAAGGTGTAGTTTTATGGTGTGCAACCATAAACTCATCTAATAGGATCCTAATTGTCTCATTCAAAAAGTGTGTACCTCGATCACTTGTCAAGCTTAAGGGACATCCATATCTCGTAAGAACATTCTCCCATAGAAATCTAGCTATTGTAGCTACCATACAGTCCTTAGTAGGTGTTTCTTCTACCCACCATGTGAGATAATCTGTGTAAGTAATAATATAGTGCGACCCAGTCCTACGCGTGGCTGGAAAAATAGGTCCTACAAAATCAATGGCCCATTTCTCAAATGGTTCAGCACTAGTGATTGGTCTCAAAGGCATCTCATCTCTTTGCCCTAGTTTTCCTAGGCACTGAAAATGATCACACGCCTTACAATATTCTTTACAGTCCTTATACAATGTCTCCCACCATAATCCAACAAGTAGGATCTTCCAGGTAGTCACATCACCTGCATAATGGCCTCCTAATACCACCATGAGCTTCTTCCATAATATCTTGACACTCATGTTCTAATACACAACGTCATAATACTTCATCTCTGCCTAGCTTGTAGAGGTCACCACTGATTAACATAAATGGTGTCATGCGTATAGCAAGCTACTTCTTTTCTAATGCTTTCATTCCTTCTGGTGCCATACCTGTTTGTAGAAAGACAACAATGTCTTCTAATTCCATGGGCGCATGTTATAACCTATATAACTATGCATCCGACATTGTTTCTTCAATTGTCTATGCATCCTCTCTTGAATTGATTCTAGATAAATGATCTAGTCCATAATTACTTTTCCTTGGCTTCACCACAACTATGAAGTCAAACTCTTGAAATAGGAGCACCCATCTGCATATGCACCCTTGTAAGATAGGCTTGTTTACTAGGTACTTCAATGCCATGTGATCTATATAAAACAAAAATGAGGTTGCTAACAAGTACTATTGAAAACTTGTACAATGCATAGATCATTGACAAAGCTTCATGCTCTGTAGTTGTATAATTCCATTCCACAGGAGTCAACTTCCTACTAGCAAAAACAGATTGGATGATCTATAATACCTTCACCAGGTTGAGCTAACACAACACCAATGGCCATACCAGAAGCATCCACATGCACATGAAATGGTTTATCCCATGAGGGAAAGTACAAAATGGGCACGGTAGTAAGTTTCTCTTTTAATATCTCAAACGCACGCTCTTCATGCGGTTCTCCCAATAAAATGTACCTTTCCCCTTCAACAATTCTTCCAAGGGTGCAAAAACTTTTGGCATACCCTTTTATGAATTTTCTATAATACCCTGTATGACCTAAAATCCGCACCTCACTCTGACTAGTAGGCGCTTCTAGGCCTAAAATGACTGCAACCTTGGCTAGATCAACGAGAAAACCTTCCTTATAGATTATATGTCCTAACAATATCCCAAATGGCATAGAAAATATGCACTTCTTGATGTTCAAAGAGATACTCAATTGTCTGCATCGTTCAAACATTAAGCGCAGATTGTCACAATGATCTTTCACAAGCCCATATACTATGTCCAATCATCTAGGTATACCTGTAAGAAGTTGTGAATAAAATCCTTAAATGCCTGAACAACTATGCATGAGAATACAACATGCACATTTTTCAATCCAAAGGGCATCACAAGTATATGCAAAAACTACCCCATTCAATAGTAAATGTTGTCTTTTCTTGATCCTCTTGAGCAATCCTAACCTAATGATACCCAGAAAATCCATCCATGAAGGAATATATTTCACGCCCTACAACTCCTAATATTTCCTCAATGAAAGGCGTAGGGAATGGATCTGTGACACATGCAACATTCAACTCCCTGTAGTCCACACATATCCTAATCCATCCATCCTTCTTGATACTGATCACCATTGGGCTAACCCATTCTGACTCATCAAGGGGCTTGATAATTCCAAATTTCAACATTTTATCAATTTCTTCTTTTACCTTTTCACGTAAAATTAGGATTCATTATGTAAGGTCTCTTTCTAACTAGGTCATACACCACTCTTAAGTTTGATCTTCATTTCCCCAAGTGATTCATGCACACCCTTAAGTTCATGATATCCTCGAGGGAATAAATCTTGATAATCCCTGAGTAACTCGATGATCTTTGCTACCTCCGAGTCTGACCAAGTAATCCCCAATTATGGCCTCCTTAGGCTCAACCTCCAAACCTATATTCACCTTCTTTGTCTTCATGGGTTCATGGTAGGCACACACATCCTTGTCTACACTTTCCAAGACCTCGCGCACCCCATGTGAATGTTCAATATCCAAGTTCTCAACTTCCTCATCATCCACGACGTAAACCATCTTTCCGCTCTCTTTCTCAAGGCAAGCACGTTCAAGTAGTATGGAGTCCATTTCTTCTTCCTTTTCAAAACATGCTCCAAACTCCACCCACCAAATAATTCTTGTATATGCTCCTTGGCTTTTGCACTATCTCCCATAGTTAAGCACTTGACAATTTTAATGCCTCTACTACAGAGGTTTAGTCGAGAAGTAGTCAAAAGTATGGATCATTCTTACGTAGTCAAATCTTGCTAGTTCCTAGTTTCTCGATGTAGTTCTACATATACATACTAGGTGCATGTACATCCTTGTAGCATAGAATACAATCTATGCACCCAGAGTGAAGGTGGTAATGCTTCCTGTCCTACTGTCCAGAGTCTCTCACACTGCTGAATGTGATGTTGAATAGGTTGATCACCATGATAAGTGCATATTTGCGTAGGTGCATTGTTCCTTATAAACCTAGTAGACAAAGTGACTCCAATCTCTTCCCAATTTATAAGATTATCTCTATGGACTACCCACCAACGTGCTACTATCCCACACAGTAGTGTATATACTAACATATCTCTCCTTTTAACTTGATCTATCCACTATGTTTCCATGGCCCTCAAAAAGGTAGGAAGATCTTTTGTCCCTGTATACCAAGGTACTGTGCTACCTATCCATCGAATTGAACAAAGTCCATTCTTGCGTGCAACCACACTTTTCACCTCACGTCCTACTAATTCATATGTACCATGAGCCCAATTTTCATAAGCAATACTCATAGTATCACTAATAGAATGAGAATCCTCCCACTGTAGGATGCCTTATTTTGATGGCTCATTGACCTCTGGGTCCTAAATAGTGCGTACATAGACTCTGTTTAAATCCTCCTCACTTAGAGGTTCAACATATGGTGTAGACTTTCCATCTGTCAAAGGTATCACAACCCTTTCCTCCTTGTTTTCAAAGCTGATATACCCCTTATTGAATCTCAAGTCAACATTATTCGCATAACACCAAGGGTGTCCAAGCAGGGCTGGAAAATTGTCAGCTTCTGCAAGTGCTAATACCTCAAAATCCCCAATGAACTTGGCCCCTTGTATAGTTATAGATGCATCTTTCAAAACTCCTATGGGAGTGGCCTTAGTCCAGTTTTCCATAAACAACACATTATATGATGGCTGCAATGGAGGCCTCCCCATTTGTACCCATGCATCTAATGTAAGCACATTTACCTCCGCACCTGTATCGATCAATATATTGCTCAATAGCCACCCATCTACAAAAACATTCAGAGTAATTTCTTTGTCATAGTCAATGCTATCAGGGGAAGATTTACATGCAGAATCTACCATCCTGGTCTCAAGACCTCGTGTGCAGTGTTCCCTTTTAACCAACTTCCTAATAGCATGGAATAATGTTCTCCTAGCGCAACATCTTACACACCTCTCACAGATCATCAATATTAGTTTGGACCATCTCTGATGCTTTCTTTTGCTCCTTGAGGTACTGTATCTCACCCTGAAGATTCCTTAGCACTTCCATGGTATCCTAGTAAACTTCCTTCTGATGAGTAGGATCTGGGTACCTCGCATGCAAAACCTCCTCCTTGGTGATCGTAGGCTTCTTGTGCAATGCCTCTCTCACGTGTTGCTTCAACACATGTAGTAATCTTCACTATCAATGCCTCAGTCCTTTAATTATCTTGGGCATCCACTGATCCTCTACCATGCGCTAGATTCTAACCATCCCAACACCTTTGTTCTCTTGCTTATGCTGCTTACTCAGATGCTCATATAAGTCTGGGCACTCTTCATAGCTATGGTTCTTTCCATGAAAAATAACATGCAATATTCTAGGACATTCACACCTATAGTGGTCAAGAGATCCACACGTATAACATGTTCCACGAGGGAACTCACCTCTTCCTCCACCATGGCCTCATCCTCCATATCCACCATGATATCCATGTCCCCTTCCATGACTTCCTTCAAAGCCCCCCATTCCCGTCATAGCATAGCGCATTTGATTATGATCCCATCTTGTGCTCATTCTTACCCTTAGAACTATCTGTTATACTTGTCTGTCATACTCCAAGGTCTATAGCATCCTGGATCTGACCGATCAACCAAAAATCCTCAATATCATGGGTCATGGACTTACAAATATTGCAAAAGCAAGATACATTCTTCCTTATCACGTGCTGTAACAAAGGACAATGACTAGCATCATGATTCAAATGAAAAATTTCACATTCCAATAGTAATGAGCGTATAGATCGGTGAGGAAACTATCCTTGGTGTGACCTTCCACTTCACAATCTGTACACCAAATTCTTGAGCACGTTTCATGGGCTGAATTTGCTGATAGCTTCTCTAACTACTTTTCCATAGCTGTAAATCTATGCCTCTAAGAATGGACTAACACCAGTGTCAATAATGCTCCCAACTACCTCAGCATGTAAAAAGCTTCTTCCAGTGCTTTGCATGGATCAATGTATGTCTTATGTGACAATCTCCCCTTCTAAATGGTGTAATCAATCCTCCAATGAACCATTGTGCATGTTGGCTAGCGTGAATATCATAAGATAGCTTAGATATAAGTGTCTTAAAATGAGCATCATACTCACGTACACTCTCAGTAGTGCCTTGCTTGATATCCTTGAGTGCACTTATACTCTTCTACTCAAACTCAGGTATATGGAACTCTTTCAAGAAAGCATCTCTCAATGCTACATAATCCACACAAGTTTGATCAGGTCAAATTTCCTATACCAGTGTGTGTGCACCCTTGTAATGTAGTGGTGAATTGACTTGCCTTTCACTCAACAATCATGATCCCTTTAGCATGCCACAAGATTTCACACATATGCACATGTTCGACAACATCCTCTATACCTCTATATTCCGGGAGATGAAGAGACATCTCCATGTAGATATTCTATGGTTGCTGCGGACCTTGACCACCTGATCTTAGAACCTCCTATGTTCCCTCTACCTCCAGAACCACCAGATCCACCGAAACTAGAACCACCTATACCTCCTGATCCACCACCTATAGTTGGAATAGGGCCTGTAGATGTACTCCCCTGTGCTCAAAAGTAGTACTATACTGAACCCCTACAATCATGAGGTAGTTCCACTTCCAGAGGTGAATCCAACATTCTACGTGCACTCACATTCTATGTAGATGATGCACCTAAGAATGCTCCTCCAAATGACATTGAAGTTGTTCTGTCCTGCCATTGATGTACTTGATCCCTGACTTACTCCTGCTCTCCTACTTCCCAAGTTAGTTTGTTGGTTACTTATACTAGATACTAAAAAACCAAGCGCAAGGGCTAGGTCACTAGGTGGATTAAGATGCACACCCATGGTCTAGGTCATCTCTGCCAGCACACCTCTATGTGAGGCCGAGGGGGATCTCTATCATGCTTTCCAAGATGGGGGAGTTCCTGATGCTCTGCTCCACATCTTCTACGTGAGTTGTAAATCCTTCACGAGCCATCTCTCTCCTCCATGCCATACTCTCTACAATGGAACACTACTTCTCTATCTCCCTCTCGCACCCTCATTATACTTAAACCACCTTTCCTCTCTCTACTTCTCTACCACTAGGTCTGCCATCTTAAACCAAACTTGTTCCTTCCCCGTGCATGGCAAAGTTTAGTTAGCCATCAATTTACTCTCCAGTTCAAAGTTACCATTAAGATCTTGATCGCTAGTGGAATACCTTGCAAATATGTTCCTCTTGATACCGAAAAATCGGAACTCAACTATCTCTGGGCAAGAGTACGTTGAAATTGAATATTCCAGGATATAACTATTTAGAACACCACAAAACCACGTATCCACCGCGCGAGTCTAGATCAGATCAACATCATAGAGGGCCTGAAATTCTTCCTATGTCTAGACAAGTGTGCGATACCTCCAATTCCACTGAGATGCATAAGTAGTAAGCCACTCATATAGTTCTACTAGAAAAATAGTGAAAAATCTCTCATATAAGTTGTCATACATGTTTTGTTCTACCCAAGTGCGTGCGTTAAACTCAGATCCACTATTGAACCATCATGTATATTCTTCCTCTAGGTCATGTATCCATTCCTCAATACTTGCTAGAGTTAACTGGTACATCTTCATCATGAACCATCCTAAAAACAACTAGAAAAGAGGTCCCGACAATGGAACCAATGATGCAGCCTAGAATTTACTAGATAACACCTTAGTCACATTGGCACATCACTCAGCCTAGACTGAGTGCTCACCCAAAGCACGCAAAGGTACCAGGTCCCTCTTTAGGGTTGTTATAACATAGATGCTAACATGATGAAGGAAGTAACATATAGATTCATAACTAATCCATCATTCCACAATGCATGCTACACTTAGATCTATGAAAGAACAAGCTTTAAACAATAATCATGATTTAACCATTAACATGCACTACTCAACTACACCCAAATGATACTTAGATTCAGCCAATATCTTCCATCTATTAATAAATACAGAAGCTCCTTACAATATTGTCAATCTATACCAACACGCATATGGAACTGATACAATAGTTCAATCATATGTGTATATTCTCTGTTACACACCTACATACATGCAGTTCTCAATAATACCTACATACTTCCAGCTCTCTCTCTCTCTCTATATATATATATATATATATATATATATATATATATATATATATATACTATGCACCTAACATCATATATAGGGGGTGGGACTTTCCCTTCACCGCTTGTCTATTCCAAAAATAGGCCGCATGCTATTGATAGCCACACGCCATTTTACAATCATAGCCACACATGCAAGTGCACTATTTATAGTCCTCTTGTAGTGAACTGAAGTGTCAATTCTATTCTTAACTTGTTTTCATGCATAAATGGCATGGCGCGCATGTCTCTACATCATTGATGTGTTCCACACGCTATATCCTAAAAATAGGTCTTCATGCTCAAATATCAACTAAGTCTTGAAATATGAACTTGCCTTCCACGTGTGGTTCCTCCTTGTCCTTTTGTGCCCTTGGTTTCGGGCCTTCTATTCCGCGTGGACTCCTTGTGTGATGTTTAACAAGTATTCTTTGACCAACATCACCCGAAGGCTAATGGAATCGTCACCATTTCTCAAGGCTCTAAGTCCCTATGTAACCCTTTGGCTTCTCTAAATGTACAACCTATCAGATTGTTCTATGAGGATACTTTACAAAAAGGAAAGGAGTAGGAGAAGGCTTACAATTAGACATATGAAATTGAGCAAGAAAATTAAGGGAGTACTTAGGATACAAAATTATAATTCCTAAGTCATATTGTGAAATATGAATCCCAAGAAAGTAATGAAGCAATCCTAAGTTAGACATAGAAAACTTGTTGGATAAGGAAATCTTCATAGTAATCAATGATAGAGGAAGAGCTTCTCGTGATCAACAAGTCATCAACATACATAAAAAGATGAGTATGGAGTCATCTTGCTACAAAATGTAAACATTTGGGTCAGAGTGACATCGAGTGAACCCTGATGTAAGTAGAAAGGAGTCCATATTGGCATACCAAGCTTGAGGGGCTTGTTTAAGACCATAGAGAGACTTATTTAACTTAAAAATGAGGGAGGGATCATGGACATAACCTAGAGGTTGTTCCATGTAGATCTCTTCCTCTAGGTCCCCATGAAGGAAGGCACTCTTAATGTCCATCTGATGGACTTACCATCTATTTGCAGCAATGGTAAGGGTAAGTTGAATAGAAGTCATCTTCACAATCAAGAAAAGGTTTCCGAGTAATCAACCCCAACTACCTGGGAGAAACCCTTAGCTACTAGTCACACTTTAAACTTATCGACGTCTCCATCAGCACCATAATTTGTTCGAAACACCCACTTACAATGAATTATTTTTCTTCCTTTTAGAAGATGGGTGAGCTCCCAATTATCGTTCTTCATGAGTGACGAATACTCCTCATTCATGTAGAATCCCACTCGAAATATTAGAATCCTCCCTAAAAGACCTGGGGGTCGGGCAGAGGCGAAGGAGTGAGGTCCAATGAAATCTAAATGAGTCTACCTCTTGTTCAAAGGATCTCCATCCACTCTCTAACAATCTAAAAGTTTTCCTATCCCAATGAGGACCAGGAGGATCAAGATCAAAGTTGGAAGATTCATCACTCGAGTGAGAAGGAACAAGGTTCAAATCAACACTATTTTTAGAATGATAAGACTTTGAAGTATGAGGGTTGGGGGAGTAAGAGGATTATGTGGAGGAGGAGCATGCTCAACAACATCATCATCTCGAAGAGTCGATTCAAAATTAGAGAGCATAAGGACCTCAGAGGGTAGAGAAGTAGAAGTTGAATAAGACTCATTGAATTTCACACTTCTCTTGATATAAATCTCATGAGTAGTAGGATTCAACAATCAATATCCCTTCACACCATCAGATACCCTACAAAGATAAAATTTTCAAACTATGGGTCTAAAGCCTTGCATTTATTTTTGGGAATCTATTTCATAGCCTTGGATCTGAATAATCGAAAGTAATCAACATCAAGCTTGTGTCTAAACTAGGCTCTAAAGCATGACATCCCTCTTACTTCCTTATGTAAGATTCATTGCTTTGGCCCAATACTAAAAGGAAGGGACTTTGAGTGAACCATATAAGTGGTCATTTCCTTAAGCGTTTGGTTCTTTCTTTCTGTAACTCACATACTCACCTCCATTGTTAGTTTGAAGAACCTTGATATATTGTTCTGCATGTTTCTCAATAAGAGCCTTAAAGTCCTGAAAGTGATCAAAAAATTCAAAATTAAGCTTAAGAAAATACACCCAAGTGTAACATGAAAAGTCATCAATGAAGGTTAATATATAAAGAGCTCTAGTAAACAAAGGAGATGGGAAAGGGCCAAAGATGTCACTATGAACAAGATCCAAAATACGAGTAGCTCTCTAGGATTTTCCTTTGTCAAAACTCTTTTCAGGGTGCTTCCCAAGGGCACAACCCTCACAAAGACCCTTAGAAAATATGACATGGGGTAACTCGTTGACCATTTCATTTTGGCTCAATTGTTCAAGGTAATGAAATTTAGATGGCCAAAATGCTCATGCCATAACTTACTAACCTCATCTACATGAGTGAGTAAGGCAAATTGGGCATCAAATCAAAAGTAAAGTGGGAGAAGGTATACAACCGTGAATGATGATTTTCCTTTCCCTCAACCACTATAGTGTCATTGTGAATATCATGAATAATCAATGAGTTAGGAAAAAATTCCACTTGCATTCCTTCACCAAGGTGAATGATTCGGTAAACCAATAGGATATTGGTAGAGAGATTAGAACACTCAACACTTAGTTAAATGATCCCCATTCATCTCTACTAACCCTCTATCGAGAAATCGACATTATAGTGTCATCACCCAACTTGATTTGGGACATGCCACATGGTTTGATGTTGGAGAAATAAACATCCAAAGAATCCATGTGGTGTGAGGCATTGAAAGATATAATCCACGCCAATTAAGGAACACATTTATCAACAAGGGCCTTTCTTTTCTTCTTATTAGATTTAGAATATCTTACAAAGGAAGACTCAACTTTTGCAACATTTTTTTGATAGACTCGAGAACACCTATATGATTCTTCTCAAGTAAATGAGTAAGGTGATCAATTTATTTACTCATACATTGATGCTCTTCATGACCAATCTTCTAATAATAGGAACACTTACACATTTATTTCTTTTTTTTAGGATCATAATTCAAAGCGTTCACGTTAGGTTTGGTTTTTGCTTGGTTGGTCCTTTTCTCTTTCTTCTTTTCAGGTCTTCTTTCCCTTACTAGCACTTACTAGAAGGGAATATGACTTGGACTTGAGAGACCCCATTTAAATGAGTTTGTCCTATTCTCAAATGAGTTGGGATGAAAAACTGTCAAATGAGGGCATATTCCAAGCACTTCCTAGAGCGACTTTCATAGCGTGAAAATTCGACATGAAGATGGAGTATTTGGGACCTAACTTAGAAATAATCGACAAGATCAACTGGGATTATTTCTTCTCCTCTTTACATTCCTTTAACATCAATCTACTGTGGATGAACTTTGAGAAGAATGCATGTAGGTTTTCAAAGTCACTAAGATTTAATCCTAGTAGTTAATTTTTCAACTCATGTGCTCTCGCACGCTCACTAGTCTGTAAGAAATAATAAGGGCTATTACAATGCAAGAAATGAGATCAACACGAGTCTCGGGGACCTCCAGGATGCCGAAAATTATCCCGGAAGGAAAAAAGTGATAGAAGGTGTGTTACACACTTTAACAAATGATCAATAGAAGAATCATCTAATAATGCTAAAAATCACACGTTTGAAATGCCCAATAGGTCTAGTTTTAAACATTTAAAAGGAAAAAGATGATTAATAAAATAAATTAACTAGACGACAATACTATTAGATCTTAAATTTATATTAGATGCCTAATTTATCATTAAATATCCTAAAAGAGATTAAATACATTAGATCCTAAGATGTTATATTAAAAGGGACCTAATCTATTAATACCCACATATTTAAACAATGACTCCCTTTATTAAATCTACCCCATTTTTAAAAAAACACCCACCCACTTATAAGAGCCACCCCACTTTAAAATTGTAAACTTTGAACCCTTTAATACTTAAATGACCCCTCTTGAAAAGTAAAAATCTAGCCATTTTTAATTTACTTACCCACTTAAGTTTTAAAAGGGATTAAAAAAATGAGCGGGAGAAAAGTAGGAAGGGTGGTCGATAATGGGTTAGCCCGGTCAAGGGCATGATGAGAAGGATGGGAAGGATGATGCGTGGCTTGAGATAATGCCGGATTGAGTTGGTGATAATGCATGTGAAGGGCGCACAAGGAAAGGACCGGGAGAACACATGCTCAAACGCTTGGAACGATGCCGATGTAAATAGGTAACACGTAGGAGAAGCAATGGATACCATGTAAATGTAAACTCAAATGGCCAATCCAAAGCTACACAAAGGTATAAATCCTAGCAAAAGAAACGCAGGGATGCAAAATATAGTGAGGAAATAACCGACATAGGGTAATCAAATGTTCTCGATGCACGTTCAATGAAAATGGAAATAAAAACAATGTCAACAACCAATGCAAACAATTTGAATGCAAAATGAATGCAAAAATGTCTCGTAATACAAATACAAAGCAACTAATGGCTCGACCAAGAAGGTTTGAATGCAAAACAACCAACATAGAGCAAGGAAAACCCGATGTAAAAAAATTAAGGGAAGTCCAAGGTAAAGGAACTCAATGCAAACCCAACCAATGCAGCTCACCCACTAACTTGCCCGGAGAGCTAGTTGACCCATCTCGCTAAGTTGAGCTAGGAGGAGAACAGAGAAAAAAGGAACGACACTGGGTACCAAAAAGATGAATACAACATGGAGGAGGATTAAAATAGGTCCCAAAGCCATTTTAAAAAACAAATCACTTCCAATTAAAATTTTCTAATTAAAAATAGAGATGCAAAACCTACCTCCAAATTTAGCGATTCCTCCAAACTTAGTTACAACTAGCTAGATATGGTTGTGAAACACCTGAAACCTACACATGCACAACCAGAAAACCAACACAAAATCCAAAAAATGAGATTTTAAACATGTTAACAAGATTCCAAAAATAATAAAAAACTTGCACGAGAAGCACGAAAACCAAAAATGAAGTAATCAACAACCAGATTCAAACAAGTGCACGTTCTGCGAACAATCTCTCTGATACCATATCAGATTGTTCTATAAGGATCAATACGGAACCTATGCACATAAAAGAGGGTTATACTTCCAATGGTGATGAGAATGCTTCACATAATCAACAAGAGCATGAATCATAAGGAAAATCAAGTAGAGAAAGACATAGGGTATCTGACATGCTCATAAATCAAAGAGAAGAGGTGCATATAGCAGAGTTGTGTAACTCCTATGTATGACACACGTACACAACGCTAACTAACCCTATTGATCTATTCTCACAAAGTGAGATGACTAACCACATGAGGTGGAAAAGACACTGAGTGACGATGAGACAACTCATATACACCAACACAACTGACACACACACACACACAATGTTTGCTTGATGCATTCAATTACACACTCTACATTAATAGAAAATATTTAAAACTTGTGCCTTTCAGTCCTACTAAAAATTATAATGTGTGTACATATGAAGCCCTATAATTATTAAAACTTACTCCCTCGACACTACTCCTCTTCCACGACCATCTTGTGATTACTAAGGCTTCTAATTTCTTTCGGTGCACGATTCCTCACCACAAAGGTGTGAGTTTCCCTGACACTGATATATTCCATTAATTCTTGGTCGCTCTTAGTTACACACATAAGAGGTACAATCAACAAGAATAATACTAATATCACCTACCATCTACAAAAAATTATGGTCATAATTCATAACGATCCATTCCTTGATTACATGTATAACATGAAACATTAGACCTAGCACATGACCAAGCATGGACCACCGATGAAGAATATATCATGGCCTTATATCACTTGTGTATGAAAATATTCTTCTTTAGGCACCACAATTTTTTTGCATATTATGTAGTTAACCTAAGCCATGTATGATTTGATCTTGACTCAAATGACACTCTTGATTAGTCTCTATACTAATCACCCTTGGGGCATTTGAATTCCCCCTCATTTCTGATGACACACTTTGTTTAGTATACACCTAAAACTCACTTTACACACACACATGGGGGAAATATTATTTTCCCACCTCAGTTACATAATCTATAATTCATAAAAATGTAGTAAAACTCTAGATATTACCCTAGGGTAATTCTTGGATCACACTTCCTTATATTCAAAGAATAGGCTTTCATTTATGCCCTCAAGGGCTAAAAATATAAAAACATTCAAATATGCTAGATGTCTAGAAAGGGCCATAACATCCGTATGTTGTGGTCCAACCCAAATAATTTCATCACTTTCCTTCCAATGACATTTTTCTTAATTTGAAATTCTTTGTTATAATCCTAGTCGACTTTACCTGAGTTTTCCAAATCCAAAATTCATATATAAGAAAGTTATTCATCTCTCATTAAATGGGGCATTCTATCTACTTTACACATAACATTATAATGAGAAAATATTGAGAGAAATCACAAGAAAGCTACTCCAAGACTCCCTTGATCTATTATATGCTCTGCATATTCATTTAGAGTAGTCCTCTACTTATGTTTTTAAGAAAAAGAACACATCATCTCAAGTCAAGTTATGGCAAAGGTCAAGTATAGTCACATTGTTGCAAGCTCGTGATTATCAATTTGGTTACATATATTCTAGATAACACATGCTAGGTGAGAATGATGTGTGGTTTGAGTCCTCCTCATAGTAGTGGCGATGTTAATGATGCATGAGGGTACCCATAACCTAACTAATGTTTATTTTGTAGGACTCCCTCACCATCTAGGGTTTTGAAGATTTAATCAATTGCATAATGATCATCACACAATATCTAAGCTCTAAATTGCATACATGATAAAATCAATAAGTAATTATAGACCCAAAAATTTTCAAGAGCTAAAAACGTATAGGGATGAAATCGTACATAAAATTATGTATCGTACCTCACTCTAATTTGAGTTTGACATTATGGTCTAAGTTTGAATATATGGTCACACCTAATTTCAGGGCATAGTTTTAGAGATGAAGCTTTATCGACTATTTCCATCCTTTTTAGTCATCAACCCAACCTATATTAACACACATCAAATAGAGTATCACTAAGTTACCCTCTACTTCCTATTTCTAGTACTTTGCTTCACTATTTATTATCATTTATCTTCATTCATGTATTATCCCGATATTGTTGTAATTAGATTTGGAAACTAATCAATTAGGATTATATACCATTAAGTTACTACCCCTTATTAAATTAACCATTTAGGTTAAATCACACTATAAATAGATGAAAGCTAATGTATAAAAGGTATCTCATGTGGCATGACATTGACTTCACATAAATGACCTATCACGCGTACCACTACTAATCAACCAAATTTGACCATTTGTGATTACTCCCACTCCTAAAAATATCCCTATGGACATTAATATGAAAAAGATAATGTGATAATAGTTCCAGAAAAGAGACAAAGAAATTAAGAGTGAAAAATTAAGTGTATATGTATGCTCGAACCAGAGATCATTGTTTGTCCAAAAATTATATGAGATGTTCTTAAGGAAAAGAAAATGGAACACCTAAATAAAAATGATTGAAATGAAATAATAAGATGTAATTGATAATATTATGAATGTAGTCACAAAATCACACACTCACTACTATAATTTTTTTTTGATTAGAGGTAAAAAAGGGTTGAGGGGAACCTACCCCATAAAAAGTGTCACTAGTTCCTTATAAAGAGGCCAAGGGATTACCATTGAAGCCCACCAAAACCCAAAGCATCACAAAACAAACAACAAAGAGATACAACCATAAAGGAAAGTATCCAAACAATAGATAAACAATGAAATAACTAACAACAGCAATACAAAGAAACTAACAACAAAACAACATAGAACTAACAACAACAAACCAATATCCCATTTTCTTCATCACTCTTTTATCAGGTCCCCCACTGAATTCATACAGCCATTCCATTCTTTGACAAGGGAGTCGATGGTAGCTTTCCAATACTTGTAGTTAGGCTCAAGAATCTCCACTTTGGGGCCTTTTCCTTCTTTTTCTCTTTCCTTAGCAAGTTCCATAGAATGAATCATCTCAGCTAATAGCTTGAGATGGTGGATGGTGCTTTTAACATTGAGGAGATGGACATCACAAATCTGGAAAACAAATTCTTTCATCTTCAGCATATCCTTTTCCATCTCCAGGCTTCTCTCATTTGCATTCTTGAGCTGTTCACTAAGAACCAAAGAAGATAACTTTTCCACTTTATCAGTTAGTTCCTTCAGATCCATGGAAACCATACTAATCTTATGTCTATTAATATTAGTATCAAGCCTGCAATGCTCAAATTCCTACATGAAAGTATGAGACTTGACAACAGAGTCCTGGGCGGTAAACAATTTTGTTTGGGCAGTTTTAAGAGCATGCAAGATTTCAATGGCCTCCTTTGAGTTCTTTGAATGCTTATCTTCTGAAGTGTCCGGAGCTTTCTCACTCACCATCTCCTCACTATTATCCCCTTCAGCAACTTCCTTATCCTTACTGGAAACCGAAAAGTCTGGGTTCCCTTCTTGGTTCTCACCCGAATCTAAGATTGTCTCCACTTCCTCAACCATCTTAGGAGCCTCCTCTACCCTGCTTCGTTTCTTAATGCCACCTTGACTCAGGTTGGATCTGGTTCTTTTAGCCACTAGTTTTCCAAACAGATCCTCACTAAAACTTTCCTCCTTAGGCACCAAACATTCAACGGCAGAAGCCCCAAATTTATCATTTTTTCCCAAAAGGGGAGTTCCTAGCCTGAGAAGGGATTTGATGAGGCCTTGGTGCAAAGGTAAGGGGAAGGTACCTTTCTTGACCATGAAAATATATTTTGTAAGGGAAGTATATAGGAAGAAAGGGAAATTATAGGGCTTAGCATTACAGGACATGGTTCAACATAGGGAAGTGATATCCATATATCACTTTATATCGCCCTTCTAAGGTAATGTAGGACATAAACAACTGAGCAATTTCATCAAAAGGATGGGGAAAATTTCCCTAAGCATAACCATTATGAAGAGAGATAGGCGCTCCCTTACCTTGCATAAAGCATTCAATCTCCAGGTTGTAGTCCAACTTAGGTTTGTAGATGCATCTTCCTTCCAGAGCTAAACCTGAGACTTTGGCAATAAGCTTTGGGGAAATGGTAAAGGAGAAGTTGCCGACCCAAACATGGCCTTATTTCCATGTTTTTTCACATAGCATCAAATATATTGAAAAAGGGTAACACTTTTCAAACTTTTCATCATAGCCATCAAATATATTGAAAATTCTTCTTTCTTGTAACAAATACCCTTCACGATCTTATTCCCACTTCAAATAAAAAGGTTTTCTTGCCCCCGTGAGGTTAGAAAGGAGATTTCAAAGTTCCATGAAAAGAGATGTCACGAGTGGACATCTCCTCATCGCCCTTCCCTTTTCATGATTTCAATAAATTCTTGCATCTTATTAGGATCTCACTAAGTCACCCCCAAATGCTTCAGCTAAGAGTTTCCCATTCTTGATGAAAGGATATAACCTCAAAAGAGGATAATAAAAGCTTAGTTTTATTTATTAAGCATGAGTAGGCATATTTTCCTTTCAAACATGAAGAAATCTTCCCTTTCTCCTTAGAGAGTCCCAACAACATTGTTATATTGAATCCTGTGTCTAAGAAGTAGGCAAGAAGAAATCTTCCTTGAGAGTCCCGAAGAACACCTCCTCCCCCTTGCTTTCCCAGGATTACCTTTTGCTGCCCCATCAAAGTTGAGTTTAAAGAAACCTTCCCTAGGTGAATTCCACTTAATCCCCATATGAGGATTACTTCTTTTGGGTTTGGGGTCACCTATAATGTTCCAATTCTTAAAGAAGTGTTGTTCATTGTCAAGAATTTCCATTTCATTTTTCCTTAGGATAGAAAAATTGTTTCTAACAGCCTGTAGGAGTTTGTTTATAGTCAACCTAGTGGGAAGTTTCTTATTTTTGAAAATCCTTCTATTTATTTCTTTCCATAATTCCCACTAGAGGTGACCCAAACTCATGACCCAGAGATTTTTAAGCCCTCGACTGAAGAAAGGATAGTTCCATTGATTCTAGGCATCCATGATCTCTTTAGGAATTACCCAGTAAACCGAGAAGCAACCTGAATAGAAGAAAGCATTAGATGGGAAAAAGGACATTCCAGGAGAAGATGATTTATAGTTTCCATATTCACTTCACAAAGAACACATCTATTGGCCATCATCTTTTAGAATTCAACACATTTTTGGCCATCTAGAATTCTTTTTTTTTCTTTCAGTGCCACTCCATAAGAAATATTTTATGATTTTTTCTAGTTTTCCCCAACACCTCCAGGAAGTTGAAAGAGGGACATGGCATACACCGAGAGACTTTGAAGAGAACTGATGAGAAGGGTAATCTTGTCAGCTTGGGATAACACATTAGATTTCCATCCAGCAAGTTTTCTTTCAAACCTTTCGATTAAGAAATTCCAATCCAAACAAGAAGGTCTCTTGTCCCCAAGAGGGATACCTAAATAAAAGGTAGGGAAATATTTATAGTCACATTCCAAAATTTCAGCTATCTTCTTACAACGACTGTCCATGGTGTTAAGGAAGAAGAGAGAGATTTTTTTGAAGTTTACCATCTATCCCAAAACTTCCATATAGTCATCTAGGAGAGATTTTATTTTCTTAGCTTTGGGGATAGAAGCTTCCCCCACCAAGAAAGTGTCATCAACAAAATGCTGGTGTGATACTTTTTCCATCTCCCTTGCTGGGGAAATCCCTTTGAGAAAGCCATTTTCAGTTTCAACATTTAATCTTCTACTTAAAGCTTCCGCCAAAATAATAAAGAGGAAAGGGGAAATGGGATCCCCTTGCCTTAGGCCTTGAGAGCTAGGAAAAAACCAAAGGGGGACCCATTAATGAGAATAGAAAACCAGACATTAGAGATACATGCCTTAACTAGATTCCTAAAGGAAACATCAAAACCAAACATGTCAAGGATTTTATCAAGAAAACACCATGAGACCCTATCATAAGATTTGGCCATATCCAGTTTTAAAAACAAAGCATCCTTCTTGCTGAGCTTAGCCAAGTGAATAGTCTCTTTGATTGTAATGATCCCATCCTGGATTTGGCGACCAATGACAAAACCCCTTGTTGTTCTGAAATGATAGAGGGAAGTAACAGCTGCAGACATAGAGAGCCATAATTTTTGTGTAGATTTTATAGGAGGTATTGCAGAGACTTATAGGTCTAAAATCTTTTAATTCCATGGCATTACCACATTTCGGATCCAGAGATAGAAAGGTACAATTCATGTCTTTTAGCATAACTTTATGTTTGAAAAATTCCTTCACAACCTCAAAGACATCTTTTTTAATTATGTCCCAAAAGTGTTGAAAGAAGAAGGCTTGGAAGCCATCCGGCCCAGGAGCCTTGTCAAGATTGAGGTGTTTGACAATGAATTCCACTTCCTCCATTGATGGGATTGCTGAAAGCATCAAATTATCTTCCTCTGAAACCAATAGAGGAATGCACTTTAAAAAGTCTTGCTCTTTATTCAAATTTGGATCACAATTATTAGTCAACAGGTTACGGAAAAAGGAAATAGCCTCTTCACTTATTTCTTCTTTTTCTTCCACCATAACACCCTCTTCATTTCTAATTCTATTAATTCTGTTGAAACTTCTACATTTTAAAGTAGACAAGTGAAAGAATCTTGTATTTTTATCCCCTTCCTTTAGCCAAGTAATTCAAGATTTTTGTCTCCAGAAGATTTCCTCTTTGCCTAGTATGTTGTGGTATTCTACCAGAAGGGACCATTCCTTTTCATGGTCCTCTATATCCATCTCGGAATCCCAACTCTCTGTCTATCTTTGAACGTTTGTAGTTCAACTCTAATTTCCATTTTCTTTTGAAAAATATTTCCAAAGATTTTTTTAATTCTAGGATTTGAGATGACCTTTAACATTCTAGAGTTTTTATAAAGTCTATACATTGATGTTCCTTTAACCTTCAGTTTCCACCAGTCATTAATGAGGTCATACAGTTCCTCATTCTGGAGCCACATCTTCTCAAAACGGAAGGGAATTCTTCTTCTAGATGGACTCTTGATTTGTAAGAGAATAGGGTTATGATTAGACCCTATCCAGGGAAGAGAGAAAAGAGAGATATCTTGGATTAACCACTCCTCTGAGACTAAAACCCTGTCTAATCTTACTTGAATATGTTGGGTTCCAACTCTTCTATTAGACCAAGTGAAATTGTTTCCTTTAAGATCAATATCATGGAGCTATGAAGAAGTAATAAAATCATTAAAATCCTCCATGCCTACTGTAAACTCCTTAGATCCTCCTTTTTTTCCTCGAGTCCGAGGGGTATTGAAATCCCCCATGACAATCCATCCTAAACCTTTTATGGAATGATTAAACGAAAGAAGGTGATGCCAAAGATTTTTCCTTTCTTTATGAAGGGTAGGAGCATAAATGTTAGATAAAACCCATATATTTCTATTTTCAAGATCTCTCATCATCACCGCCAAATGATTATCTCTTTTAACTAGAAGAGTTCCTTCATAGTGATCCATTCCACACCACAACTAACCCTCCAAAGGATCCTTTCGAACTAACAACAAAAACTTTAGAATTATTCCAAAAGACTTGCAAGAACTTAAAAAGGTCTTCTTTCATTTTAGTTTCTTGAACAACTAACACATCAATTTTCTATCTTTCAATCATGTCTTTGAGAATCCTCCATTTCACAGGGTTATTAAGCCCTCTACCATTCCATGAGATGCAATTCATTTCCGCATATTGGGTTTATTTTTCTTAAATACCTTTTGGTCTAAACACATTTGTTTCCTTGAATCTATATCCTTTTGGGTATTTTTTTCCCTTGATTCAAATTTTCTAGGCCTGCCTTGTTTACTACTAACAAATTCCACATTTATAGGATTCTCAAACTCCTGAGATTTAGGAGAGGATATTGAGGATTCCCCCTTTTTCCTTTTGAATCCACTTTTCTTTTTCCTGAAGGGGTTTTTTCCTAGAGGTTCCTTTGTTTCTGGCGTAATTTCTTCTTTCTTCTCTTCCATCGTCTTGATTGGGGACATATTAATATTCACCATTTCTTCCATGGAAAGGTTACAAGAATTTCTCCCTACTCCTCACCCACATGGGAATCTCAACTTACCTTACCCCATAGTTTCTTCCCCTTACTCTATTCCTTAACAGTTTCCTCCAACCCAAAGTCCCCCAGCTTCCCAACTTCCTTTAACTTTTGTTCAATCTTAGCTGGTTCCTTGAGAGATTCCTCATTCCCTCTTGAGGAAAAAATATCTATCTTCCTACCCTTCATGAAATCCTTAACAGGTTCTTCCATTTTTTCCCTACCTTAGAATCCGACCAGACAAAATTTCAATTTCCTTCTATTGACCACCAGGGTGAAACCATCCTCCTCCATTTCCATGGTAGATTTAATTGGAGTTTCATTTACCACCTTTTCCTTTATTCTCAAAGGAGTAGAGACTTTTTCAGATTCTTTGGAAAAATCTTTCCTGTGATTAGCTGCACTTTGCATTAGGCCTTTCCCTTTTTCCCCTTTACCTTCAATTCCTGGCACAGAATATATATTTTGGATACCTTGAACTTATAGTTCTGGAAGAATGACCCAACCATTGCACTTGGAGCATTTTACAGGGGAGATTTCCATTTCAATATTTTTCTCCCAAATCCCAAGACGTGACTTTAGTTTGATACTATTGGGAATATCCTTATCTGTAACTATATAAATACAAAAACGAGCACAAATAAGTCTAGTCATTTGCCTGGTAGCATTATCAATTATGACCAAAGAACCCAGGGAGTTTGCTATGCCTTTGACAATGTATTCATGCCAAAATTCCAAAGGGAGGTTAGGAAGGCATATCCAAACAGAAATTGGTTCAAATTTTCCTTTTCTAGGTTGAAAGTAGGTTCCCACTTCCTAAGATACCAACCAAATTTTCCCCAAAACCAGGGTCCTTCTACATATCCTCTTGGGTATTAAACCTAAAAAGGAAAAAACCATTAGAAAGAGCACTTACCTCTAAGTGACCTAATGGGATCCACTTCAGTTTATCCCATCTTCTAACAATGTCAATATTGGGTCTCCCACCTACCAACTTCCCCACCAGTGATTTGTTTAACTTTTCAGTAGTGTGTTGCGAAATAAGTCAGGGATTTCTAGAGTGCTTCCAAAACCTCCTTAACCACTTGGAGAAAGAACTTTTGGGTTTTCAAGGCCGATCCACCATTTCTAACTTTATTCGACCATGAATCTAGAGATTTTGTGGGAGTGCTCCTATCCTCTTGATCAATGTCCCCATCTATCTCTCCTTCCTCAAGATTTCCCAACTGATCCTCTGATCTAGGTGGGATTTCCCTTCCATCACTTACTACTATAATTATACCACCAAATATGTTGTTTTATATATGGATCTTGCGTAAGAAAATATTCATTAATGACCCATCCCCTAGTCCTGTCTCGCATAGTCATCACTTACTTGCATAATTCTGGTCATCTCTTAGGGAATATTAGCTTGTCATTATTCACTAAGGTTTGTCATCTCTAGTCTTTGACTAGGGCACCTAGGAAGGGATTAGGGTGCCTGGGACACCCTGGTCCTCATTTATAGGCACCTTGGTCCCAGTCATACTTATTTATCATTTAAATGTTTGAGGTTGGTCTTTATGATTTTCCCTCCCATTCCCTAGGTACTAGTTGGCATGTCAGGTCATTAGTGTTGAAATTTGAGCAAGAGATCCCTATATAAACACAACATACATACTATCTTATAGGAAGATTAATTCTACTAAGGGCTAGCTATCTACATGCATTTGGGCACTATTATGCATCACACTACATAGGAAGGGGAGTCTATTCTATTCCATCCACCATTTTGCATTTTTATCTAGCTATTTCCCGCTACTTTGGCATCATTGGCACTAGGGAACCCTAGGCACACCATTGCACACACAAATCACATAAAACTACATCGGGTCTGAGATGTAGTGCAACACTTAGTCATAAGTCCATCCATTTGGTAGTTGAGGATAGTTTAACCCATTCATTTGCATCTTTATTTTTTAGGGTTTGATGCTTTTGTGTGGGGTTTTGTAGGAGATTATTCATTGGAGATTTACAACAACACCAGCAAACCAAGTGCGACACCAACTTGATCAAAGGAAAAGTACTTGTGAAGGTTTAACAACCATATCGATCCATTTTTTGAGTCACTCCACAAACTAGGGCACCCACATGTGCCCTTATTCATCCCCAGGCACCCTAGTTTGGCCAGATCTGCCACTCCTGTGATTTTTTGAGGTTTGTTATGACACTCAGTTTGCAAACACATCACCCTATCCAATCTCATATTATTGTGAGGTAAGTCTAATTCAGGTTAGTACCTTTTCCTCCTATCTCATTTATTTCATTTCATTTAAAATATCAAATAAATTATCTAGCTCTTATATTTCAGTTATTACATTGTTATACTTTCTTAGATTATTACTAAAACATAGATTTTAGTTAATCATTTTAGTGAACCCAACATTTAGAACATTTTGACCTAGGATCCACTTTAAACCCTAATGGCTAAGGATAACTATTCTCCTTCTCTCGCCCATCATGTCACACTTTAGTGTCAATCCAATCTATGATGAGGTTGTTATCACTGAACTCATGGCTCTCTATAGTAATGTTATTATACCAGACCATATTCAACAACTCTTAGATGATCAATGATATGTACCTACTAGTTTTGAAAATTCCCCATTGGCATTAGTATCATTTTAGATATGATAACCTTCACTTGTTGTACACCATGCTATACGGCTACTAGTGATCCTCTTATTGATCTTTCTAAGGAAATTCTAGATGATTCTCTTATTGATTACATATTAGGTCTTGACAATAGCTATCATATTGCTTCTCCTCCTAAACAGACCACTGCCATGACTATATCTCACAACTCTCCTATTTCTGATACAACTTCTCCTAATCCATCACATACTAGTTCACATACTCTCTCATATTATGTTGATGATCCTAATAATAGTATGTTTAATGACATTTTCATATATGAGTCTTTATCTAATGTTGATGATACAATTGATAGTCATGATTCTACTAATTTTCATACTATTGAGTCTGAATCTCCTACTCCACTTTCTCCTGAGGTTATATCTAGCATCGTGCACGAGTCGCCTCCATCTATTAGTTCTTCTTCTCCTACCATATCATCTCCTCTTAACACTTCACCTACATTTGTTAGTTCATATTCTCCTATCGAGGTATCTCCATTAGTTGCTTTACCTCCTAGGGATGTTTTTGATGCTATTCCTACCACTGCTATGGATGTTCCATCTTCTTCATCTACTATCGCTTCTCCAAAACCTACCCCTAGTGTGCCTTTAACATCATAATCTCCTTTATCTTCTCTTGAGGTACCTATGATTACTCACAATGGAAAGTTACAACCGCTTAATACATTATTGTCATCTCATACTATTCCTTCATAGGACATTTTGTCTCTCATGCATGCCATAGGTCAATTAAAATCTCAAGTTCAATCACTCACCTTAGAAAGTAGGGCCTATTATGCTTCAATTGATAACAATTCATTACATGACAACCCTATTCCTAAGAAAATTCATAACTCGCATTTCCTAAGGAATTTATCATGCCTACATTCACATGCTTTGATGGTACTGGTGACCCTCACTTACATCTCCAACATTACCGCATGGCTATGGCTCCCTATTCTAATGATAGATTATTGCTTAAGGCCTTTCGACATAGTCTTACTGATGATGCATTACAATGGTACACTCATCTTCCATTTTGGTCTATTAGTACTTACTATGATATGGAGGATGCTTTCCTCTATCGTTTTATCATAAAAATGGCCCTATAGTTACTTATGATCATATACCTACTTTACATCAGGCACATCCGAACCTATCAAGGATTACATCTTACGATTCAATGCTTATATGCATCAATTAGTATTCCAACCTATTGATCTTGAGAAGCAATTCATCTTTTGTTGTGGTTTAATTCCCACTCTTAAGAAATGATTGCAATATGATACATGTGAGTCATTCATACTCTTGTGCTATAAAGTTATCGATCTCGAACAAGACCTTCTCTCAAAACATATTATAGATCCTCCACTTCCTACTACTATTGTCATATCATCTAGTTCTTCTCTGTTTCCACTAGTTGAGAAACCCACACAATCTCCATCTCTCCTAGTAAGAAAGATCAACCTACTACATCACAAAATCATCCTTCTCCTCCTCCTTGACAGACTACTTCACCATCTACTCCATATATTTCACATGAGCCATTGCACTTCTCTCATCACGCTTGACCACATGATGTCTTTGTGTTTTTACTTCATGAGCATCTAATTCACTTTCCTCTAATCAACATCATCCACAACATTGCTCTACAATGTCAACATGATCAACCCTATTATAATTATCATCACATCAATGGCCATAGGGACAATGATTGCTTTTCCCTTCATGATAGATTATAACAATTAGAGGATAAGGGCATCATTTCCTTTGGCTCTCTCTCACGTGAGCGGTCCATCTCTCCTCTGCCTCGTTGGCACATTTCTACTCGGGTTGAGTTGTCTCCTCCATCTAATGCTAAGGTTATTATCCATCCACCACCACAGGTTGTCACTCATGCACGCTCTCCACCACGTCCATCCATCATTGCACCATCACATCCACCACATCCACTTCATCCATCTCATCCACCACATCATGTTATTACTTCACATCGATTGCCACAACCCTCCACATTCTCCCATCCCACCGACCCTCCACATGATATCTAATTTGGTTTATACGCTCACCTTGATTTCATGCCACATGCTTCCACTACTTCGCGCCACCTTGGTCTTTTGTAGGTGATTACTATCACCTTAACCCCCGATGAAGCACTTGTAGGGTTTTTCTTTAAGAACCTTCATCACACGATTTTTCAATTCATCTAATGCACTCAATCATTTCCTGATGGTGCACTCTTATTTTACAAGGTTCATTATTTAAGTCTTGAGGGGTCTTAATTAAATGAACCTAATCATCCATACAATGGGGGCATTTCTAGTCTCCCCATTTCATCACACTAACATATTACAATCACATTACATTATCATGTCAACATGCGTTCATCACGACATGTTAGTTTGGAAATCATACATTATCTATTTTTACATACATTCCACTCTCATTATTACACTAACTATGCATTAAAAATTCCATTAAACAAATATGCACATTGCTCACCTTGTCAAGCATCATATCTAGCAAATCAAATTACATATGTTATCTATCATCATTCACACTACACATTTGTTTATCATTATCAACATCATAGTACAAGTCTACATCAATAAACATGAACGATATCCAACACGTTAGATACATTATGACAATAATCACTAAATCATATATCATCAATCACATTACGACATCAATACACAACGAAATAAGCTCATAAAATTTGTCTATATATATCGAGTACAATCATCATTACAAAACATATCATCACTGGGGGGAAACTCCCCTACATCATATACAATAATAAAAATCAAATCTCATCATCACTATCACTCTCGTACTATGAGATCCCTAAAACACAATGTTGTTGGTCACGACCTCAATATTGCTCCACCTACCTACATAGTATGGTTTTCTCTATAGAATTCTCAGAAAGTGATTCTATAGTTTGATAAATTGTGGAAGCACATCTTGTGCTAAGGTATCACCACCCACTGCCTCTCTCACTCATCATGTCTCCTCGCATGCCTCGTCCCTCTCGCTCAAGAAGACTGCATACACGTTGTTTCTACTATAACAACCAGCTCAAATAAATGGGCATGCTCATCCACAATTTCATCCACACGCTCTAGTATCCCACCACTCACAAGTATGTCACTTGGCACTTTCCATGTCAATGTGTGAATGGAGGTGTCTACTATCAAGTACCAATATGCATCTCCTACAACACAATAGAATAATGCATTAGATAACCATCACCATCACATAGGCAAGTAACAAATCACACAATGCAAATATTTATAGATTTCACTCTCCATTATCATTGTTGCCACATTGGCGAGGGCATGTGCTTCCCCCTCTCCCTCTCCTCCCTTTGGTAACCCCATTGTGTCTACAAACAACGGAAATAAGAATACCCTTCGATGTGCTTTTGCGCCACCAAGAGTGGTACTCCTCTGTACACCCTACATCATCTAAGTCTATCAGCTCTATTACCGCGTCTACCTCATCTGGCTCACAAGTTATTAGTTCCTCTCATATGGGCCCTAGTCTAGCTCCGACCATCCTAGGTACTCTAATATCCCTCAACCATATATATA
Source organism: Taxus wallichiana var. yunnanensis (assembly GCA_018340775.1). Taxonomy (NCBI): domain Eukaryota; kingdom Viridiplantae; phylum Streptophyta; class Pinopsida; order Cupressales; family Taxaceae; genus Taxus; species Taxus wallichiana. Next base: position 418,461,799 of record CM031237.1, read on the forward strand.
ACTTTGGGAGGCATGTACTAATCCATACCAAACTTTCATGATATCCTCTCTACCTGGAATAACTTGGCCACACCTAGGAATCAATTTTCCACCCATATAGTCCTTCGTATGCACCGTAGCTCTATAACATCATCTGACCATCCTCTATAGTCTCGGTATGGCCTCCATATCACTGCCTCATGCCCCATCCTATCTATCAGTTGCTCTATAGGTATTAATGTCCATCTTACACCCATGCACACCAACCCATCTCCTCGCATATATATCTAGTCTAGCCCACTTTGCTCGTAGACCTCCAACTGGCCTCAACATTGCTATGTGCTCATAGGCCCATACATGTAATAGTGTAGTAGCACCTATCCTACCTCCATGCTCATCATGTGTGAATCTATATAGGTCTCTATATAGGTGGGCCAAAACACACCATGCCCACGCATATCTGGTACTCTCTTCCTCTATCCAATGACATATGTCGTGCATCTTATACAAGATGCCCACACCTCCCCCTAATGTAATAGATGAAGCAATGACCATGGCTATACACTTCCCAAGCACGGAACCCCTGACCTCAAAATAACATCCAAACTAATATGGGCCTCGCAAAGGTACTTGAGTCCCCACAAAATACAGTCTAGTGGCTCACATCTCGTATCTCCATATCCTCTAAATGTTTGACTTGTATTATTTCCCCAAGATTTGGTAATCACAATATACGATACACATCCTCCAACGTGATTCTCATCTCACCAAAGAGGCAACTAGAATGTATAAGTATACACACACAACCTCTCACATAAGGCTATTAATATAGGCATATTATGGGGCACATCCCCCATCCATGCTATGTGTCATAGGCTGAAACAATCCATAACATCCCAATCATCATTTGAAAAACCTATCCCAAGTAAAGTACTCAAATGAATACCCCTCACATAACTCCCTTGACTAGATATCCCAATGTAAAACACAAACGACACCAAACGTAATGTTAGAACACTATACAACTCCAAAATCACTTGCTTATGACATTACTGCACATCCAAAATCACATTTACACCATTCTCAACTAAATACACCCTCTCTGAATGAGGCACCTAGAAGTAGTATCTTGGGGCGCCCGGGAGCGGACACCAATGCCTAGGTTTTGGCATTCTGTCTCGAAGGCCATTAATGGATTCATCGCTCTTGTCCAAGTCTAAAACACTAAGAAAATTCCAAATAATAATTTTGTAAAAATTCAACAAAAGTGACTACCATACACACATTTTTCAAAAATCATTTCACTTACCAACTTCGCTGTCATACATGATGCTACGACGGTCACTACCATCTCAAATTGGCTAGGACATGTTTCTCTCACTTGTGACATCTTTTCACACTCAGAGCTTAATCACCCCCATGCAAAATGAAAATGAAGTGACTAATCACTTTTTCACCTCCCTATTTATAGTTACTTTTACCTACCCATTTCACTATAGTCATTATTTTGTGATCATTTCCTCAATTAATACACACCACACGATTTTTGCCATATCTTGAGCATTTCTACTCTGATTTACACCCCGTTTGTGGTGTTATTTTCAGATTTCGCCTACCATTTTATCATAAACTTGATGCACATGTTATTTCTCCTCAATTTTTATTTTACTCAATCTATACACATTTTTGTGATATTCATCATACACTATCTATTTTGTGCTTACTTTCGGCTCACCATTTGTTCTTTTCATCACTTCCCCTTTCATTGAAAGGGGCATACAATTGGGGTCATCCTATAATTCCCCTTACACCATTAAGTGATCATTCAATACTATCAATCCATCATTTTCAAACATTTACTAATACACCATGTGACATTTCATCGATTCCCCTAATGACCTAACCTAGGGGCAAAAAATATAAAATTTCTCTATGTGATATTTCATCGCTGTCATCACTTCCCTAATGACTAATCTTAGGGAAATAAGCATTAAAATATTTCCATGTGATCATTCATCAATTTCTATACATTCCCCCTAATGACCTAACATGGGGAAACTAGCGTAAAATATCTCTAAGAGTAACCAATCAATCAATCAATCCATCAATGTGTTCAAGTCTCTAACAATCAAAATCATACCACTCAATCAATATAATACAACACATGTAGCTTGCTAGATGACCTAACTTAGGAGTTACATTTGTTACTTTCCCAGATGACCTAACTTGGGAAGTTATTCTATATTTGGTGTTTTCTTCTAGATGACCTAACTTGAATCCATCACACATTGTGGCGACACCCATGGAGTGGGGAAAGAATGCCTTTCCTATAACACTCCTATATGGGTCAAATGTTTGATCTGAGTCCATTTGTAGTGGTTATATCTTGAGGATGTAGTTAAAGGTTGGAGAATAACACACTTTTCTCTCTACACTTTTCCTCTCGCGGCAGGACACCCAAATCCTCCAGTTAGTTATTCATATTCACGCAATGATGTTGGTAATTGATCACTCCCTACCCCATCTCATCATCATCATACAACATTTGAAATCATCAATTATCTAACATTACAATCATCACTTTCATTTAGTACACTTCATCACGACATTACATTTCTCACTACGTTACATGGATCAACACATTGATCCATGGTTCAAAACGCTATATGGTTCATTCAACACACTTTTCTACCACATATGCATGCTCTACTACAACATGGGCTTCTCTGGATTTCTCTCAGGTACACATCTCTATCTACTTTATGTTACCAAGATTTCACTCACCAACATAAAGTAGGGAAAATGTAGTCACAAAATCACGCACTTAGTACTATAATTATATTGCCAAGTATGTTGTTTTATATATGAATCGTGCATAAGAAAAGTATTCACTAATGACCCATGCCCATAGTATTAGTTGTCGTTATTCATTTATTTGGCATATTTGGTCTTTGACTAGGGTGCCCTAGCACTCTGACCCTCATTTCTAAGCACCCTGGTCTCGGTCACACTTAGTTCTCATTTAGATGTTTGAGGTCGGTCTTTATGATTTTCCCTCCCATTCCCCTAGGTACTAGTTGGCATGTCGGGTCATTAGTGTTGAAATTTGAGCAAGAGATCCCTATATAAACACAACATACATACTATCTTATGGGAAGACTACTTCTACTAAAGGCTAGCTCTCTACATAAGGCAAGGGACTACATTTGGGCACTATTTTTACATCACACACTGCATAGGAAGGGGATTCTATTATATTCCATCCACCATTATGCATTTTTATCTATATATTGCCTACTACTTTGGCATCATTGGCACTAGGGAACCATAAACACACCATTATACAAAGCACATATAACTACATTGGGTTTGAGATGTAGTGTAGTGTTCACCATAAGTTCATCAATTTTTTAATCAATTTACATTTTATTTTCTATAATTAACATAAATAAATTATCAAATATAGTTTATATTATACATACTTGTAATATAGGGTTTGAAACATACTCTTTTTCTTCTTCCCATACTTGCATTGGATGGATTTATTGCATTTGGTATGTCATTTTATTCTTCCTCGTAGAATGTGTTTTCTTCTATCTTTCTCTATTTTCCTTCTTATTTTCCCCTCTCGCTTTCTCCTATCCTCTCACTATTAAAATAAAAACCAAAGTGGGAGGGATATTTGGCTGTCTAACTTCACAATTTTTATTTCAAGGGTAAAAGTGGTACAAATTATGCAACAATAACACCAAAATTTTACCACCCCGTACTTCAAGTAAAATGATATTTACTATTACATACTTGATTAAGTATCTATTTTTATTCTTTAGATTAATATAGAAAATGATAGTTTCCCAACACTTATCCTATTGTTACATGTCCCATAAATTAATTAGTATATAGATCCCAACATAAATGAGTTAGCACACAAATTCCCCATCCATATAATGTTATATCCTCCTCCATTTATTGCATCATTTTTTGTATTTGATATGCATATCCCAATAGTTTGATGACACACGGTTTTTTTGGAAGCATGGGATGGATAGTTATTTTAAATACTTGCAAAAATGGAAGGAAGGAGACCTCACATTTATACTCATGAAAATCTATGGAAATCCATAGACTTGAGTGATGACTAAGACAATTTCTCATATGACACCATCACGAATTTTGATGGTTTACATATTTTACATTTATCATGTGGAATTTTTCATTGAGGTTTTCATGTTCACCTCATTTTTCTAAGACTATACTTTAAATTATCGTAGGAAAATATCTTGACCAGTCATATATGATCATCAGTATAACGATCCATTATTGGTCACTTTAGATGGTAATAATAAATCTAATAAGCTTTTCCTTATAAATTATTATTGCAAGTTGTGGGTGTAATAAGGGTATTTAATACATGAATTCAATGTGGGAGGGAGAATACTTTCTACATATATGGGGTTCACAAGAATTGTTTTGTTATTTGAGTAGTGTTAATTTCATGTTATGGTTCACCTTATATTTATATGATCATGTCTTTAATGTACTTGTAATAAGTCTAGAGTAAAAAAATTGACAAAAAGATTATGGGGCCTATAAGAAAACATATACTATGATTGATATATACAAGAGAGAGCAACATGGGAATTTAAGGATTGTATACATAAAATCATGCACTTTAGGCATTATTTAGCCCGGTCTTATACTACTATTTAGAAGGTTCTCAAGTGGATAAAGTACTAATTAATCCCACCTTTTGGCCATCTTTATTTTATATTTTATTTCATCATTCCCGCATATTTTATTGCACTTATCCACCCATTTCACAACTGCCCCATCATTCTAGCCCAAAATCAGGGCACCCTAGTCCCACTTTGGTCCCCTACTTTTGGGCACCCCTCTATGCACATCCTTTCCCACTTATTTTTGGGGCCTTTCTAGCCGTTTGTTGTCTTTATCTTTTCCCATTCGCCTTGTCAGGATTAATTATGAAATTAAGCTTGAGAGCCCTATAAATATAAAGCTATAAGACCATAATAAGGGTCCTAGGTCATAACATTACACACTACTATCACTCCATCTAAAGTTATATCCATTACATCATTTACATCCATATAGTGTCATGTGTCATGCATCAAGGCTAGGAGATCTGCATCACACACACTACATAGGGGAGGGATTCTATTCTATTCCATACACACATGCTATTTACATTTTCTATAGTTATTATTACTACTACTTCACAAAGTGTGATGGTGTATGAAAGCACCTAGGGCACGACATGCACACACTCACTAGAACTACATTTGGGTCCGAAATGTAGTGCAATGCTCAATGATAAGACCACTAGTTTGGTGGATGAGGTCAGTCTGACCCATTCATTTGCATATTTTATTTTTCTAGGGTTTGATACTTCCTTTTGCATTGCAAGTCATTACATAGCTCATCCGGAAAATCCAGCACATGTGACAAACATAAAGTATTCGAAGACAACTTTGTAATCATACAAGAACCATTTTTGAGCATTTACAATGATCAAAATGCACCTTAGATTGAAAATCAGGTCGCCTTGGGGCATCCCAAGACACTCCCAGTGCTCCTCCAGGTCATTTCATATCTATCCTTTTCCTTCACAGGTCCTCTAGTGTTTTTCTACACTTCCTGATTTCATTTCTAGATCTGTGACAACTTGTGAGACTCACTTCAAATCAGCTAAGCTATTTCTCTTCCTTCTCTTACACATTTAGGGTTTCATTTCACTTAGAATAGTTTACTTGCATTTATTTCATACTATTTTAGTCCATTTACTACAACGTTTTAGTCCTCCTAATTAGATTAACATTAATACCTAATGCCCCCATTTAGGTCTTTATGTTACATTTTTGTTAATCATTTTGGTGAACCCGATGTCTCTTTCTACCACCTTCTAGGGCTCTTCATTCTACCATCATGAATATCTCTGTCACCGAATATCTACTTACCCACCTCCGATTTTCTCCACCAAGTGCAAACCCTCTTCACTACTACCAATGTTTATCGTTGACATGCATCCAAATTCAATGTATGGAGCATTTGCAGGCCTTTTCCTAGCATATTACATTCTGGGCCCATCCTTCAGCTTGACATTCACCCCTTTGACAATGACCCACCACTTTACATCATGTCTCATATCTACAATGTTGTTGTCAAGTGCACTCTTATCAATAATGGCTCTGAGCTCAATTTGTGCCCTATGTCCTTTATCCACGCCTTAGGTCTATTTACTCACAAATTATCCCCTCTTCCATTTCACTTTGTGCTTATGATATCTATGTCTAGGCCACGTTACCTTGCCTTTCACCGTCGGTCCTAAGACTCTCCCTATTGTTTTCTTTGTCATTGATTTTCCTATCTCATATAATTGTTTGTTAGGTAGACCATGGCTTCACGCCATGTAAGTTGTTGCTTCCACCATCCACAGTTGCATCAAATTCTTACATGAGTGTATTGAGTATACTATCTTCCAAGATCATGATCCATTCCAATATTGTGTCCATGACCCTCATACTAGCATCCCTATTCCTCGCATTGATACTACAGATGAACCTCAACCTATGGATGATCAACCTCATTTACCACCACTTGAGGGCGCTATTTGTTTACTAGATGTTATCCCTTCCACACTATCACCTCTATCATTAGTATTCCACATCAGTCCTTTTTCCCACCTATACACAATATTCTTCCTTCTTTGTCTTCACCATTACCTCACACCCCTTTTACATGTACACTTTTCATTCATAATTCTTATTGGGAACATGTTCCGTTTGACCCCACATGCAAAAAACCATCTGTTCTCCCACTAGTTTAGTTCGTCTTGGATTTACTTTTGAGGACCTTTAGCCTTCTACTCATGCTTCTCATCTATATTATGGTTTTTCACTATCACTGTTGCTTATGGCTTACATGTCTTTGATCTTTTAGTCTATCTCTTGCGTACCCCTTTGTGCTTCTCTACTCACATTAGGGGACTCTTGGATTACTTACATCGGAGGTACCTTAGACCCTAGTCACATTGATATTTCATTCCCTATGCCTTTTGGTCGTGTTTTCATTTGCAATAGTTCCTTTCTTGGCTATTCACCTAACTACACTTGATGGTACACATGGTTTCCCACATCCCCATTCACTAATGAAGAATACACTATGGGCATGTATCATCTACGCCTTACTAGCTCATTATAGATCAACCTCATACTATAACATACCATGTCGCCAACCCCAATCCATTTGATTTTGACCCAAAAATGACAATCTCCTTGACGAGTTCACGTAGCCTCTTCCCACACCACTGATGGGGGCATAGTCACTACACACTCCCCCCATCCTCATTTTAGCATAGTTACATTTTTCCTTTGTTTGTTCCTTCACCTATAGACATATTTCTCACACATTATCACACCCTTGTTACCCGATGACACACTTTTTGCTTCTTTCACACTGGACTATTGAGGGATTACCATTACACTAAACCCCACACACTACACTATAGGTCTACACACTTACATTCTATCATCATTTCTATACATAGCCCACATCTTACATTATCCTATACATACCTCATCTATTAGTCATTTCTCCATCATTCATCTCATACACGCTACACTACACTAGTCATCATTATATATGAGTCTAGTTTTAGATTTCATCCATACATTCTATATTTACACTAGGTCACATTATCTATGGGTCTAGCTTTACCTCTCATCACTACATATTCTATCCACACCTATATCCACATCTTACATTACATTGTCTTATTCACATAGTGCATCCATCCATTTGATTCATTCTATACTACACTAGATTCCATTATATATGGGTCTAGTTTCCTCTATCCTTTGTGCATCTTCCATTCCTATCTACATTTCCTATTGCATTTCACACATTACATATCCTATCCACTACACATTCTACATTACATTGCCTTACATTGCACGCATTCACATACCTTGGTCATTTCTACCATGTTTTTGTTTCACGTGTTACACTCACCACCCTATGACGCACTCTAGTTCCTTGGTCCATACTCAATTGCCAGGGTTTACCAATCAAATGGACCTTACATTCACCAATGTGACATTTTCCTCATCCAACATTTCCGTGTTAGTGACATACACCTTAGGTTAAATTGTCACCCCTTTCTATCATCTTATAGTGGTATATGCTTTAGGATAAATCACCACCCCTATTTTATCATCTTCTAGTGGCATACACCTTAGGGTACATCACCACTCCTTCTTATTCATCCTATAGTGACATATGCTTTAGGCTAAATCATCACCCATTTTCACTCCTTCATCTCATAGTGATATACGCTTAGGGCTAAATCATCACTCATCCATTCAACACATCGTGGTATACGCTTAGGCTATAGGGTCCATACTCATCTTTCCATATGTCTCATCCCCATACACTCATCCTATAGTGATATATGCTTAGGGATAAATCATCACTCCTCCATTCAATAATTCGTGGTATACGCTTCCATCCACTATAGGGTTCCATGCACCATCTCTCCACATGTCACATTTCATCACCACTACACATACACACTCATCACAATGTGCTAGATGTAACCTACACTACTCGACCATTTCCCAATGACGCACTCTCGTTTACAGTTCATTCTTGACTATTGAGGGGGAAAACAAAATGAACCTCACTATACACTTCCATCCACTCGGGGGCACATTTCTCCTATCATTCCATCTTGCATTCCATTCCATCCATCCACAACATACTGCATTGTCTTGGGGGCAATTTACTTTTTCTTACTAGTGCTTTGCATGCTCACTTTATTACACATGTTAGCTTGCTTTCTTATATGTCATTATCATACACACATGGGTGTTCACACCTTTGTTTAGTGTGATCAGATATAGTAATTTACAAGTGGCAACATGGATTCTTTCCTTCTACCCTTCCTATACCGGTTGCTTAGGGGCATCCACATTCAACTTATCCAGGTGTTATTGTTTCATTTTGTACTTAGAATCTTATACTACTTGTTCTTACACACTTTGACATATTGGTTATCACTCTAACATGCTAACGGTGTTCCATGTGCAACACTTGTTTTTAAGATTACATGTTTCCATGACTACTTGTTTGTTTCTACTTGTCTTATTTGTTTTGCCATTGTATGTGAGCATTTCCTTTGCTTGTGTGCACACTTGTCTACTATTTGTGGCCATGATGGCCTTGTGTGTCTTGTGACATCATGAGTGATGTCCCATATTTGAAACATGCTTTGTGTGGTTTGCTTGTTTTCTTACGTATTTACACTACTTTTTTTGGTAGTTTCTATATTTTCAGTGTATTTTCCACTTATTGCATGCATGTGTTTTCAGACTAACACTTGTTTTGGCTTATCCATCCCCTTTTGTGCATGCCTTGGTATCTACCAAGTGTTTCTCTTTCCCCTTATAGGGCATAGTTCTACATGTCAGAGTGTGGTTGGGTCCTATTTTGGGGCCGCATTCTCCTTTTACGGCATTCACATACACCCCCAAAGAGGGGGAATCATTGAGGGTTTTCTACTAACACAACGTATTTACACCGGTTTAGAAACAACAAGTGACATTAGACCAATGTACAAACTCCATACATAATGACCATAACAGGACATGGTGTCCTTCGACAATTCTACGGAGTGGTTACAGCTTGGGGTTATAGTGGGTGTGCCTCTCTATACTTCTCCATCCAATGGCATTGTATTGCCTCAAAAACCAGACAATAAAGATCTCTTCACATATTTCAATAGAAGCGGTTAAAGTTGGAGGACACAATGCATTTCCTCCCTATACTTCTTCAGCCATGGTGGCATGAGATCACCCAAAAAACTCATGATAGTACATGATATCCTTCTACACCATTTTTATCGACATGGATCAGGTGCACATGTTCCATTTACACTTTTTTCTAGCGTATTTTACATTTGTACTTTACACATGTGTATTTTACACACATACATACATATTTGACTACTTGATCATTTTCTTCTTATAGGTCCGCCATATGAGAAATAAGCAGTCAAATTAGGGACAACAAAAACAACAACGACGACAATGACAACACACTGCTACATGCACTTGCCTTTACTAACCATGCAGGTACACTACACACAACAACAACTACACACACATTCCACCCTAGGTTCACTCTCATCACTTTTTATGCACATTTTCATCTTTAGAATCCATGCTCCTCCACATTTTCTTTTTGTCATTCCACACTTGAGTCTAGTCCATCAACACGTCTTCTTCTACACTCTACATGGATATCAAGTACACATCTCTATCTACTTTATGTTACCGAGCGTTTCCTCACCAACATAAAGTGGGGGAAAATGTAGACACAAAATCATGCACTTTAGGCATTATTTAGCTTGGTCTTATACTACTATTTAGAAGGTTCTCAAGTGGATAAATTAATAATTAATCCCACCTTTTGGCCATCTTTATTTTATATTTTATTTCATCATTCCCACATATTTTATTACACTTATCCACCCATTTCGCAACTTCCCCATCATTCTATCCCAAAATCAGGTGCCCCAACTGTACTAGGGTTCCCCGGGGTGCCCTGGTCCCTCTTTTGGGTGCTCGGTCTATGCACATCCTTTCCCACTTCTTTTTGGGGCCTTTTAGCCGTTTTTGTTGTCTTTATCTTTTCCCTAGTTAGCCTTGTCGGGATTAATTACAAAATTAAGCTTGAAAGCCATATAAATATAAAGCTATAAGACCATAATAAGGGTCCTAGGTCATAACATTACACACTACTATCACTCCATCTAGAGTTGCATCCATTGCATCACTTGCATCCACATAGTGCCATGCATTAAGGCTAGGAGATCTACATCACACACACTACATAGGGGGAGGGATTCTATTCTATTCCATGCACACATGCTATTTACATTTTCTATAGTTATTATTGCTCACTACTTCAAAAAGTGTGACCGATACATGAGAAAACCTAGGCATGGCATGCACACACTCACCAGAACTACATCTGGGTTTGAAATGTAGTGCAACACTTAGTGATAAGACCACTAGTTTGGTGGCTGAGGTCATTCCGACCCATTCATTTTCATATTTTATTTTTCTAGGGTTTGATACTTCCTTTTACATTGCAGGTCATTACACATCTCATCCGACACATCTAGTATGACAGACAAGAAGTATTCAAAGACAACTTGTGATCATACTAGAACCGATTTTTGAGCATTTATAGTGATCAAAGTGCCCCTGGATTACAAACTAAGGCAACCTAGTTATTTCATATCTTCCACTTTTATCCTTCATAGGGTCCCTGATTGTTCATCTACACTTCCTGATTTCATTTCTAGATCTCAACAACTTTGATAGACTTTACAAATAAACTAAGTTATTTCTCTTCCTTCTCCTACACATTTAGGGTTTCATTTCACTTATAATTTACTTGCATTTATTTCATACTAATTTATTCCATTTACTACAACATTTTAGTCCTCCTAATTAGATTAACATTAATACCCTAATACCCCCATTTAGGTCTTTAGGTCATATCTTTGTTAATCAAGGACTTATTTAGTTAAATTTCCAAGTGCCTCCAAATATATTCATACGATTCCCTAAGAAATAATTTGTTTATTTTCATGCAATATGAGAATTCTTTATCTAATTATGTTTGCATGAAAAACTAAAAATCTTGATTAGTTTATATTGTTGAAACCTATGAATACGACTTATGCCTATTAGAGAGGAGATCTATAAAGCTTACATAAAATCAACTTGAATGAACCAATATATCCATTGCCAACAATAATGCACCACCTATCGGAAGGCAATAGGGTTACTGATGGTTTGGAAAACTTTGGAGTTACCAATACTTTTCAAACTTGGCTAAGGGGGGATGTTCTACCCATTCAAGTTAATAAAGACATAATCAATGATCTACATGGCCAAAATCATCACTAACGGCTGTAATATTGATGCTAATGAGTGGATTCTTAAGTATAGAATGATGACATCATATAAGATTTGTGTGATTGATGACATTTGTGCGAACTGGACAACAATCATTTCTTGTCATAGGGAGAACACCAAGGAGCGGGTCACTAATTACAAAGTATGGTCTAATAATTACATCTTCTTTCATGAAAGGGAAAGATTCAAAAACAAAGTTAAAACTGCTACGCATAGTGCTAACATCTTTACCGTTGAGAGCAGAAACAGTGGAAAAATGGGGGGTCCGCCATGCAAAATAGAGCCCACCCACAATCCAGCGTGGAAAGAGGATGTTGTGCTCTGGAACTACCTTCAAATTGGGGGTCTGCGAATTTGATAGAAAGGATTCAAGGTTTTGATCAAGATATTTCTATTAAATTCACACAGGGATGGAAGAATTGGGTTGTTAAATACAACAACATGGAGGTTGAGATCACGGAGGAGCTCATCGCCCAGATCTCGGGACTCAGTCTTGATGGCACGAAATTCTTCAATAAGAAGGTGGACAGGGAGGTGGAGACAAAGAAATTCCTGGACGATGGGGAGAATCTTGAGTTTGTGACACCGACATCAAGGTGGCTTCGATTCCTGAGCCTTTTGTTGAGCTAGCCAAGATGGTTGTTAGGTATGTAACTCTTGAAGGGAGATTTGTTACTATACCACAAAAGCATTTGATATTTCTTAACCACTTTCGTAGAAATATAACCATCAGCTTCCCTCACTACTTGATAAACTCTCTGGAGAAATCATTAGGGAAGTGCAGAGCCATTCTAGGGCAGTCCCTCTGCATCAAGGGCTAATTCTACTTATACATCGCCACTGTTCAAACAGCCCCCACGTGAATCCTGACCCACCCTCTTCCTCCATTCCTCCCCCTGCTCACACCACCTTCATTCCCCCTCAGCTTGAAAGGAAGATTGAAATAGCTACATCTAGCAAGAAAAGAAAGGGCATGAAGAATAAGATCCCTACTTCTCAGAGGGTGCTTAGAAGCCACAAAGACCTTGAGCTTGCTGAGAACCTCCTGCACATCAGCCAACCGATGGAGGAGCCTAAGGAGGAGGATTTGATGGTCAAAGTGGACAGGATGGAAAAGGAAATACAAGAGCTCAAAAGGGTAATAAAAAATATGGAAAAAGCTAAGGGAAAAGGATTACTGCAAAATGATGATGAGGAGGGGGTTATTGCTAAAGTATTCAAGAAGCTACAGTTTTTGGATGGCAGAATAGGAAACACAAAAAGTCAAAATGATTGCATCCTATCTGCTCTTAAAATTATTTATAATTTCATTGAACAACATGTTCATAGTGTATGCAGCCTAAGCGGGGTTAATGAAGACATTTGGGGCCCCAAAGAGAAGAGGGATATGGCAATTGCTCAGGTGGATATGAAAGACTCTTCTCAGGCCACAACCATTACTTTCTTTATCTCGTTGCAAGCGATCAAAACCAAAATTGATAAGGCTATCAAGTAACGTGGTGCTATGCTGCTATTTACTGGATGCAAAGTTGCTGATGACTAGCGGATCTGGAGCTATTTTTTGGTGAAGATATTCTAGGATAGATATCTATTGTTTGCTTTTTGATCTCTTCTGCTGTTTTTTGGATCATTGTACGACTGGATCCTTTCTTCTAATATGTTGTTTTATCTGGATGATGAGCCCTCTGAGGTTAGTTGTTTTTCCCTTCTCTAGGCTGTTTCTCTCACTTCTGATATCTGGCTTTTGAGCCCTTTTGTATACAGGGTATAATCCCTTCAAAACTATTTGCCCTTAATAAAAAAAACAATAATGCACCACTATTTGGAGCATCATCTCCAAATTGAAGATGAATGTGTCATTCCCCCCATATACATCAGGCTTCCACTTGGTTTGAGATTCCCCTTGGGCCAACTACGAGTTTTTTCTCACCATCTTTGCGTGGAGACATAACATTGCATTCTGAGACCAACACACTTGCACACTTTGTAACAATGAACCTGAATTAGAGGAGCACTTTATATTTCATTATCCTATGTACTATGAGATCCATGGCAGGTACTATTATCTCTTCTGAGAAACTCAAGGCTCATTACAAGCCCTTATCCATTATGAAGACCAAAGGTGTGTAGCTTGATTTATTAGGGAGATGACCCAACATAGATATGGCCTCCTCAAACATCATCTTGATAGCCTTGGGTCTCAAACTATTGATTCATTCCTTCAGACCTTCTACATAACATTGGTGGCATAAATGAGATCATGACTCCACACACCGGTCATAATCTACCGTGCGAACCTCTGACGACACTAAAATTTTCCTCCGTAATTTCTATTTCATTAATGTATGTATTAGGAATATGTTGTTGTTAAGTATAATTAGTAGTAGCGTCGATAGAAGATAACGGCATTGTCGATGCGGTGCCACCAATAATGTGGAGTACTTTTGTAGCAGTCAAAGTACAATAGGAATGTTGTAAAAAGTAAATATTTGTCGTAAGTGGTCCGGTAATGTTAAAATGTCAAAGTTTGGGTAATTAGAGAAGTAGGGTCTACATGATTAGGAATTAGAAATATTATATTGGTAATAAGGACAAGGAGTGAGGTCATAAATATTTTGTGTATTTTATTTGTAAAAAGTCTAAAAATGTGGAACCCATGTAAAATGATAAGGTTTATCTTATCTTAAAAGATAAGCTTACATGTACAGATAAGAGTTAAGGTATGAAATATGATTCGTCAGAGTGGATTTCTTATCCTATCTTAGAGATAAGATGGATAAGCTTGGAAGTTCTATAAATAGAGAGGCCACCCCCCTCATTTAGCATAGAAGGAAGTAGTGAGAAATATTGTAGGAAGTGTGCGAAGGAAGCCATCAGTTTAAAGGTGTGTTTAAGAAGGCATTAAGAGGTGTAATTGTAAAGTTTCTCCCATAGTCTTGGTGAAAGGAAAGTGAAGTCAATAACACTTGAAGTACCTCATGGGTGAGATTATGTGATTTTCATGTTAATATTATAATTTACTTTGACATTTGATTTGTCATCATTACATCTTATCATAGTCGATGGTATTCTTGTGTTATGTTGTTGTTTTGTTTCCAGATTACATCCACCAAACTAAAGGCTATGCATTAGTAAATAATCATAGCACGAGGAGTTCTCGGTGAAGAATTATCATAGTGCCGGATTGGTGATGACATTTTGGTTCCATTGCCGGGACCATTCCTCGTTGGTGGATTTTCTGGAGAGATATTCCCACTTAGTCAAAAATCAATTGAAGGGTAACCTTGTTTTTACTGTGCATAGTAGTTACCATGGTAAAGTCATTTTTGCCGTGAATAGTAGTTACCATGATAAAGTCATTTTTGCTGTGAATAGTATTTATCACAGTAAAGTCACTTTTTACCATGAATAGTATTTACCGCAGTAACTTCACTTTTTACTATGAATAGTGTTTACCACAATAAAGTCAGTTTTACCGCAATAAGTCAAGTTTTACCATAGTTACCATGGTCATTTCTATTTTATTGTAGAAAGGTGTAAAGTCACTTTCTAGTATAGTGATTCCAATTATTTGTGCACATAAGTCTTGTTGATTGTACTTGTGGGTTGGTATTTCACGGTGGTTACTTTTGAAAATGGGAAAGATTCCTGTTTTTTCAGCTCAATCTAATGAAGATGCTTCTTCTTTTATTCAAGAGTTTAAGCGATCTTGTATTTGTAATGGCCTTATAAGAAGGGAACAATGGACTGAATTTTTTCCTACCTTTTTAGATAGTTAACACTTAGGTGGTTTGAAACACTAGGCGATAATGTGAAAAATTCATGGGATTTATTAACTGAAAGTTTTCTTGAAGAATTTGGTGAACAACAGAAATATGCAGATCTCATGATCGAGATCACAAAGCTATCCCAAGGAGAGAAGGAGAAGATAAGGGATTATCATGCTCGTGTTCTAGAGCTAAGGAGGAAGCTCGATGCCCAGATCCGGAAGGAAGGATTAGCGGATGGGTTGATGAATGGCGTGGATAATCTCCTCTGTAAGCACTTCATTCTTGGGATGAAGCCGAGATCGACAAACGAGTGAAGTATGACCGCCCAACTACCATTGAACAAGCAAAGGAGATTGCAAGAAGGTAAGAAGAAAGCATGGAAGAGGAGCCCAAAGAAATTGTTGCTAAAGTAGAGCCTACACCAACACCTTTGGTCCATAATCCACAACCACTCCCGGTGAGCACAAATATTTCTCCTAGTACATCTACTGAGTATGAAGATCTGCTCAAAAGATGGGTCGAGTTAACTATTAATCTTCTTCAGGAAAGGAATTTAGTTCTCGGGAGGAGATAGAGGTCCAAAAGAAATATTTCTGAAGTTGTATGTTATGGTTGTTTTAAAAGGGTCATTATAAGTATAATTGTCCGAGATAGAGCTTCGATCATCGGTAAAGGAGATAATGATAAAGGAAAAGCACTGTGAATTCTTTTGATGTAGTAGATAAGAGTAGAAATAATGAAGTAGATGTGTTTGTAACAAAAGAAAGAAAGAAAAAGATAATCAAGATGGAAATGAACCTAAGAAGATGAAAGAAGAAACTAGTAAGAAACATAGGAGAAGAAAGTTGGGTGTGCGATTTTCTGATTTCACGGGGCAAGGACCATACTCCATCTTGGAAGATCTGTCCAAAGGCACAGTAAATATTACATATGGTCAACTCTTGGCTATGTCTTCGAGAAGAGGCGGGAGTTGCGAGGTGGACTCAATGCTCGAAGAAGGAAGGAGGTTGAGGTCCCACTGTTTTGGAAGCAGAGCGGATCCCATGCTCCACAAGTGAGGTATTATGTAATGGTATTTCAATTCATGATGTCTTAGTTGATGGAGTGCTGCGATTAATGTAATGACCGAGTCTGTAATGAATATGTTGGGTTTAAAAATTGATCGCCCTTCAACACTTATGTTAAGGTCATTAAATAAGGGAAAAACTAAACCGAAGGTGTAGTTTCAAATGTAGCAATATACTCTGTTATGGGTGTTGTATGTGTGGTAGACTTTCGGGTGATGAAAAATGGTACTATTGCGTACCCAATGTTCTTTGGGAAGACCATGGCTAAGGAGAGTTCATGCAAGAAACTACTTTGGAATGAAGGTTTCATGACACTTGGACGTGGTAGAGAGAGGGTGAAGATAAACGTGATCCTCGACATCATAAAGCGAACACAATGGATTCAAGTGATGAAATTGATGATTGGACATCCTCTCGATTACTCTAGTACCAAAGAAGTGGACACCAAGATGAAGAAAGTGAGGTGGATGTTTCAGATCATGGATATCCTTCCATCATACCAACTCATGACCCGATAAAATTATCTCGAAGAAGAAGTTGATGATCATCTCCAACAAATAAAGATTGGTGATCTTTGTGATGGAGAGTGAGAAGGAATCCTACCTCCGGCTCTTTCGAAGGTACATACACCTATTCACTTTTGATTACAAGGAACTCCGTCAAGTAAGTTGGGTAGAACATTCTATTGAGCTAGTAGATGGTGCTAAGCCCATAAAGCAAATGCCATATAGAATGAATCCTAATTTTTCCAAGGCTCAGTAAAAGAAGAAATAGATAAGTTGCTTGATGTAGGATTCATATTTGCGTGGAGAATTCGTAATGGGTTTCTCCCATTGTGATCTCAATAAAAAGAATGGGAAGCTACGCATTTGTGTTGATTACGGGGAAGCTCAATAAGGCAACAAAGAAGGATCATTACCCTCTTCCATTTTCGATCGATCTTGGGCGAAGTAGCGGCCAGAGTGCTATAGTTTTCTTTGATGGATATAGCTGCTACAACCAAGTTCGTATAAGCAGAAAGATCATTTGAAGACCACGTTCACCACTCCTTGGGGAACGTTTTCTTATAGAGTTATGCCTTTTGGGTTGTGTAATGCTCCAGCAACATTCCAGTGTTTGATGAATAGGGTGTTCGAACCCTACATTGGGACCTTCATCAGAGTATTTATGGATGATTTTTACATCTATGGGAGCAAGTTGGACCACCTACACCAGATGGAGACAACATTTCAAAGGTTAGATGAAGCACAAGCCTCACTAAACCCTACAAAGTGTGTCTTTGGATGTTCTAAAGGCGTTTTGTTAGGGCATGTTGTATCCAGAGATGGTATTGGTGCTTCCCGATAAAGTTTCAAAATCAAAGATTTACCATTTCCTATTAATAGAAGTAAGTTGAGATCATTTTTAGGCCATGTGGGTTACTATAGAAGGTTCATCAAAAATTTCTCAAAGATTACACAGCCACTAACCCAATTCTTGAAGAAGGATGTTACTTATGAACCGAAATAAGGCGCATGGAGCTTTTGGACAACTAAAGGAAGCCCCGTGTCTTCACTGTTTTGAAGAATCCAGATTGGAGCAAGCCATTCATTGTGTACACCGATGCCTCGGATGCAACACTAGGAAGCACTTTGAGCCAAAAGGATGAAAATGGGAATGAACATCCAATTTACTTTGGGAGCGGATAAATGAGCAAAGGTGTTGAGGTAAATTATATCAGAATCGAAAAGAGGCTCGGCTATCATTTTTCTTTGTAAAGAAGTTTAGAAATTACTTGCTAGGCAAAAATTTCTAGTTGTAACAGATCATCGAGCTCTAAAATATATTGTAAATAAGCCTAACCCATCGGGAGGATAGCAAGATGGATAATTTTGCTACAAGAGTTTGAATTTGATATTATAGATAGGCAGAAAGAAGCATGTCAATGCAGATGAACTCTCTCGAGCCTATGATGGTTTAGGATCATCTTGTGATGATGATGATTTTCCCGATGCAAAGCATTGTTATCCTTGACACAATCCCTAGTGAATACATAGATATTTGGAATTATCTAAATGAATTCAAGTTTCTGATGGTGCCAATGCAAAGACTAAGAGAAAGATTACTCAAGCTAGTCGTCCATATTCTATTCTGCATGGAGTATTATTTCGAATAGGACACGATGGACAAGATCTGAGGGGCGGTTGGACGTGATCAAGGGAAGGATGCTAGAAGAATTCCACAATGGTACATGTGGAGGGCACTTCTTTGGACAACTTACAAAGAAGAAGGATCTTGGATGCGCAGTTATCATTGGCCCACTCTTTTTAAAGATTGTTATAATTATTGTAAGACATGTGATATTTGTCAAACACATGGTAATCGTAAGACTTCATCAGCTCCATTATGTCCTATTCTTCCCCTTGGTCCCTTTGAAAAGTGGGGAATAGACATTGTAGGTCCACTTCCAACTACATCACGCCAAAATAAGTATATCAGTAGTTACCACAGATTATTTAACCAAGTGGGTTGAAGCTAGGCCATTGAAAACAACTTCCATGGATGAAGTGGCAAGGTTCATGTATGAACGCATTGTCACCCAGATTTGGTTGTCCATTAGAAATTAATAGATCAAGGAAGCCACTTCATTAATGAGGTGGTAGAAGCCTAGTCAATAAGTTTTCTATTAAGCACAGAAGGCAACAACACATACAAGCCAAGCACAAATGGACAGTGGAACGAACAAATTTTGTGTTGTGTCAAATTCTAGCAAAGATGCACCTTGCAGGTACATAAATGGGATAAAAGGATTCATGCAACATTATGGGCATATAGGGCAACATCAAAGTCAGAACAGGATACTCCCGATTTCAGGTTGGCTTATGGCATTGATCCAGTTCTTCCTATTGAGTTTGATATTCCCACGGTCGAATAATGAAAAATGAAAGGATGGATGAAAATGATTCAAAAAAAGAAAGGTTGGTATATCTTCATTTGCTTCAGAGGAAATGAGAGAAATAGCAAAGGATACAAGCCATAAGAAGAAAATGAAGTAGAAGGCATACTTTGATCAAAAGATCCGGTGGTCTCCATTTCATGTGAATGACTTGGTTCTAGTATATGATTCCGTATACAAAAAAGAAGACAGAGAAAATTTCTTCCAAAATGGATGGGGCCCTACAAAATAGCAGCATGAAAATGGTACGTGCACTGATTGGAGGAATTGGATGGCACTCCCATTACGAAATGGGTCAACCATGACAAGTTGAAGATTTTCCAAGCACCCGAGAATAGTCTACTCAAGGACGGAGTAGAAGCTAAGAAGGGGAAGATGTCGACACTAAAATTTTCCTCCGTAATTTCTATTTCATTAATGTATGTATTAGGAATATGTTGTTGTTAAGTATAATTAGTAGTAGCGTCGATAGAAGATAACGACGTCACAAGATCGATGCCCAATAATAATGTGGAGTACGGTAGCAGTCAAAGTACAATAGGAATGTTGTAAAAAGTAAATATTTGTCGTAAGTGGTCCAGTAATGTTAAAATGTCAAAGTTTGGGTAATTAGAGAAGTAGGGTCTATATGATTAGGAATTAGAAATATTATATTGGTAATAAGGACAAGGAGTGAGGTCATAAATATTTTGTGTATTTTATTTGTAAAAAGTCTAAAAATGTGGAACCCATGTAAAATGATAAGGTTTATCTTATCTTAAAAGATAAGCTTACATGTACAGATAAGAGTTAAGGTATGAAATATGATTTGTCAGAGTGGATTTCTTATCCTATCTTAGAGATAAGATGGATAAGCTCTGGAAGTTCTATAAATAGAGAGGCCACCCCCCTCATTTAGCATAGAAGGAAGTAGTGAGAAATATTGTAGGAAGTGTGCGAAGGAAGCCATCAGTTTAAAGGTGTGTTGAAGAAGCCATTAAGAGGTGTAATTGTAAAGTTTCTCCCATAGTCTTGGTGAAAGGCAAGTGAAGTCAATAACACTTGAAGTACCTCATGGGTGAGATTGTAACAATTTCATGTTAATATTATAATTTACTTTGATATTTCAGATTTGTCATCATTCCGTCTTATCATAGTCGATGGTATTCTTGTGTTATGTTGTTGTTTTGTTTCCAGATTACATCCACCAAACTAAAGGTTGTGCATTAGTAAATAATCATAGCACGAGGAGTTCCCGGTGAAGAATTATCATAGTGCCGGATTGGTGATGAGAACCTCTTAAGCATGACACATAGACTTGTTGTATCTTGTCTCTTTCCTGTTGCTTCTTGTATTTTTTTTGTCTTTGCTTTTATTTCTGCATTGTCTTGTTCTCTTTTCTCCTCTTGTAGTCCCTTTAACATTTTTGGTTACTTATGGACATTAATTTTTAAATTTAAATTATTGTTATACATGTTGATCACCTTGAGGATTCATAAAATATATATAATATGCTATAGATTATTTCCTTTGCAAAATCATCCTTATTATTTTTCTTAATAACCTCTACATAGTGTATGTTCAAATATAATAGTCATTGTATCATATGATTAATAATGAAAAATGCCGCATGCATTATATAGTCCTTTTATAAAAGATTCATGTATGAGAAATATGATCTAGTACACACTCTCATTTGATTTACCTAAAAATAAGGCTCGTTCCATTTTTCTAAATAATAAATTATTTCTTATGTACATTTTTGAGCAAGTCATTATGAGTTTTGAATGCTCCCAAACAAAAATTCTTGTGATCCACTAAATAAAATACCATCATCCATCGACATCACACATATTTTTAACAATAATTTAAGGTCTTCTCAAATTAACTTTCCTAGTGCCCATGAATATCCTCTTATATTTCCCTATGAAATAAGTTACTTTTTTCTCCCGTAATTTAAGAATTCTCTCTCCAATTGTGTTGGTAATGAGAAATCAAACAACCATGATTGGTTTATATATTTTAATCCTATATGTGTATTATTGTGTCTATTATTCAATATTTTTAGTCCACCAAAGATCCATAAAAAATACATGAGATGTTACAATCAAATTAATGGGCACTCCTACTTTCATATTATTTCATTGTTCTCACAAGCATTCAAATAATGTGTTATTCAAATCATATTCAGAACTCAAAATTGAAGATCATTGTATCCACAATGGAATAAATTACATCTACCCTTTTTCAACTCGTAAAATCAATGTTGGATTGAAAGATAAACCTATAATGAGTCACTTTGGTAAATGATAACCTTTAGAAATATGAAATGAATTGGAATGTTATTTACGCAAGAGATCAAGATCTCAAGGTCTCCATTTATTAAATGAATAAAAACTTGAACTATAGAAAGATGTCCTATGTTATATAGTAAGTATTGGCATCCACATTTCGAAGTTCCTATTTTCTTTTAGAGATGTTTTTCTATGAAGACGAGCATCCACATGTCTCGAGTTTCAATAGGGAAATCCCTATTACCTCTAAAAAATTATACAAAAATTAATGTTTATTTCTCCTACATCTAACTTAGTGATCTCTCTTACCATTATTATAGGATTTTTAGGTCCACTAGCGGTTTGAAATGTTGTTATAACCCTAAATTAGTTAGGTTTCAATACATATATAATTAATATAAATAGGACTAAAGAATGTCATAGGAAATAGGAAAATTTAAATCACATGGATTACATTTTCATAATAGAAACTACAACATTATAATCAAAATAGATCGATACAACAATTGAGAGTATAATTAGGGTTTAAGATATAAATTAATTGGTTTAGATTGAATTTATATTGTGGTTTGGCTGAATTTAGAACACACACAAAGATTGAAATGTGACCACTATTGCTTTCCTACCAAAAGATACAAATACCAAACCATATAGAAAGGTATATGACCATACTCCACTATGGTCCATATCTATACATGTTCAAACTTGTGACTTGGTTTGATTATAATTTTGTCTGTCACTTTATATTCACCTATTTTGAGACTTGATGTTTTTATATTTACAACAACCCTCACTTTTATGCCCATACCTATAGAAAACCCTAGTTTCCTGTAGATTTAATAACAAAATAAAATTTTATTGAGTTGGACTAACTTTGACAATTACCTTATTTGTGACTCACCTTACATTGCACTACTTTCAAACTCCATGTAGTTTTCATAGTACATTTACATATGATTCTAAAAATAAACCCTTCACCTAGATTTACCCTCTCAATTCCACACTAATAGTGGGATACCTATCCTAATTGAAACCATTGCATGTAGATGTAGAATTCATAATCCCCCATTATGTTTTCCTATGCAATATTTTGTATTAGTTATTCACTTATTTCTAGCTCATATATGGTAAATATGTAGTTGTTTGCTAGATGATAAATGTTAAGAGACAACTTGTATATGTTGGAGTCCTTTAACTTGAAATTTGAACCTAGTGGTGTGTAAGTCTAACTCAAAACATAATGTGTGAAAGTAAAAAGAGTAATAAACATGCCTAATGGGAAAAAGAGATCCAAAAGTAAAATCGGATGAAATTGTATGGGTTGGGACCAAACTATACAATGATCTAGACCAAGTCATATAGTATTGTACCAAAGCTAATTTTTTTAAAAATAAATTAAAATAAATGGCTAGAAATATCTATAACATGACATAAAAGCACATGAAAAAGTAAAACTATTTAAAATCCATAATGAACCAGAATAAGATATCTGAAAATCTATTTTTGGAAAGTCCTTAATTCTATTTTTAGAAATTTTAAGTAGTTTTTAGTATTTTATATTTTTTGGGGGTCTTTCAAGATTTTTTTTTGGATTTGGATTGTATATGTAACAGTTGAAATGAAACCTCAAAAAACATGGGGCAATTTCATAGTCAATTAGAGAAGAGTGTTATCCAATGAAGACCTATAAAGACCAATTTAAGAATCCACACCAATTACATCAAGGTCATAATCGGATAATGCAGGACTACACCAATGAGTTTCATACCCTATCGGAAAAATGGGTACATGAGACATCGAGAAGCATTGTATTTTCAAATACTACATGAGTTACATATTACATACAAGAAGAGATGGAGTTTACACTCTGCATTCTTATAGGGAGTGTCACAAATTTATCTACGAGGTGCACTATAGTGTTATAGGTTTGTTGGCTAGATTTTATGCACAACTGAAAACCTAAGCAGTCATGAGATAAATCTCCCTCATTTACTGGTGAGGATCCCATGTAATATTTTACTAGTTGTATTTCCTAATATCTATTTGTTGGTATTACTTTAACTATGTAGCTCATGAACCATAGCTAGACAATTTTGCAGCAAGTAAGCAACTGTAAGAAATATGTGCAGGAAAGGGAAATAATTAAATGCAAGAAGAAAGGAAAGGAAATGTGCAACCTAACCAATAGTTGATAGAGTTGATTACATGCACATAGAAGAAACAAATAGATCTTAAAATGCAGAATTTAAAGCAAGGGAAATTTTCAGATCTAGATCTAAGACAACACAAAGTTTATTCGTAGATCTAAAAATAAATAAGAGATGAATGCACTGTTGACACAATGTTCTCCAGAAATCTCTTCTCTATTCCTCTACTTGCAGAAATCTATCAAGGGTTTCAGCTCAAAGTCTAGAACACAAGAATACTGATTACAAATTCGATCATTTAACTCCGTGTAGGTTATTCCTCTACTTATAATGTGTAGAGAGTAAATTATAAATGGGAAAATGTAATTGAATTAGAACATGAAGAAGTGGTAAAGGGAACATTTGGCAATCATCTTCGTAGAATTCCTCTCTTAGTGACATGCATTAGGAGTTTAAGCCAAGATTGTGTACATCTGTCACCTATCTTAAAGAATCTTTCCAAATAACTTAAAGTAATGGTTTTTAAACCAATAACTTTAATCTTACATTTTCATCTAGGAACATAGAAAATAAGAGAAGAAAGAAGAAAAGAAAGAAGATCTGCACCGTAACACCTATACTTTCTTGTTGTTCTGATATTGAATATACTTGTCAAACATGTAATTCAACATCTTCCCATCTGTTTTAACAATAGCCTCTCTCTTGGTTCTAAATTGCAGCAAACCCTTTAGACAAAGTAGTAATGTTAGCCTTTACCTTCTCTAAACCAGACCCATATCCCTCAACATCTACCTGAAGCTTTATGAGTCTGCCAATTGAATCCATCGTGAAAGGTATGGTGGCTTCATCAATTTCTTTCTGCACAACCAGAATAAATTCCTCATGGGAAGCAGGTAATTCATTTGGGATGCTCTTCGACACTTCTCCCATCTTACTTTCCAGAAATGCATCCTTTTTAGCATGAGCTTGAGGATCTCTACGCGGAAGGAAATTAAAATTTCTAACTTTGCTTCCCCTTTTCCATCAATCCACCAGGTATAATTTGCTTTGCAATTAGCACATCCTCTAGAAACGAGTGTATCTTAGCTAAAGTATCTAGATGACTTTCAAAAACTATGTTCTCATCTTCTATCTATGTCATCAGTTCCTTTAGCTAAGATACTACCCTGTGCATATTCTCCAATTCAGTTGGTATTCTTTCATACTACTCTAAAGCTTGGTGAATGATTTTCTCTTTCCACTGAGCAACAACTTTGACTTGGTCCCCTGCATCTTCCACCTCCTACATCAGATGATTACTCACCTGCTCATGTGCTAGAATGGGATGAGAGGAAGGTTTGACAACCTTAGCAATGATCTCACATAGCTGGGACACTTGCTTTTGAAGCTTGGCTCTCTCAGCCTTCTCTTTGTCAAGCTTAAGGAATAAAGCGTTCATTAGTGTCTGTGTATCCTGCTTTAATCCTTCTATGGTAGTTTGACCTATTAGCACTTTGGTCACTACTATATCAGCCACCATGAGCTCTCCCTTATGTTTTCCTTTTGTTGGAACTAATAACTCGTGAAATTTTGTTTTGATTCTTCAATAATCAACCTAGAAGTTATTTTGGCAACTATAGGTCTTGATCTCTTCCACCAAACTCGGGGAGCAAGTGAAGTCGTGTTCCTCTAGATTCATCTCCTCTCTGCTTCTAGGATTGTCTCGTGAAGCCAACCATGATGAAAATTTTCTTCTCGGGAATGATAAGTCATTAAGTGCACCACCATCTCATGCTCTGATTCTTCTCTATCTAAATTTTCCATAGTGTTGTGATTGCCACCCTTTGAATTGTCCAAAGACCATTCTTTTTCAAACTCCGCCATTTGTGTTTTTAACTTCTCTGTAGGGAGAGGTGAAGATCTGAGTGGTTGAGGAGAAAATACAAATGATGCTGGATTCAACAGATGAAGGACAAGATCTCTCCGGTGTTCCAAGGCTTCAAAGTGCTATGAGTTGATGTTGGAGAAGCTAGAACTAGCATGATAGTTATAGAGTTAGCCTTTCCTATGTGAGAGACTTCTTGTGAACTTTAAGCTTCTTCGACCTTCTACTACCGTCACCTTTGTGCTTTCTTTTTCTAGAGTCTCTTGCATGTAAAGTTACTTGTGATATGATTCATCAAAGCTTTATCCAGGGAATACCCCTTTGTCAACAACTAGGTTTGAGGTGTTAACCAAAACCGTGGAAGATCTTTCCTTAATCATCCTGGTAGCCACCAATGCTTTCAAGAGCAGCTCTATCCCCTCCCATCTAATGATATGAGTCAAGTATCACATGCCCATCATCTATGAGATCTACAAATATCTCGTGCTAAACCATAATCGATACTTGTTGTGCCAATAACCTCATCAAGTCTTTCTTCTTGACTTCATACTCATTTCTCGCACTTCATCTAGAAGTCTTGCAACAAAGGTACATGGTACATGTGAGTATTCCTCGAGAGATTTTCTTCCTCACTACTCCATATGGATCAAAGTTCAGTCGTGCTAAGAATAACTCACGCTCATACTACTCGAAAATATTTTAGCTTCGACTCCTCTAGCTTTGTGGATGCTTTAGAAAAGTAATAACCCAATGTGACCGGAAAGAAACCCGTAGAATTTTTTTCACTTTGATCAGTAAGTCATGAATCTCTATGAGTTGTCTTCACAACTCCATGATGACCCTCTTGTCACTTGGATACCTTGGAAACTTCATTGGGCTCTCTTAAAAGCCAATTACCCCCGAGATACGTGAAGTATGTAAGGCTGGATGAAAATACAACCATGCTTTGGGATACAACTTCCCAAGCTTCTTTACTTACCCCCGATTGTCTTCGATCATTATTTAATTTACAAATGAATCCATAAAAGAACCCATCATTAACTACCTCATAATCTTTGTGGCATTCAGGGACTTTCAACTGTGGGAAGCACTCAAAAATAGGATCTTTCACTAGTACACCTCGTCTATCTAGCTTGGAAAATATACCCTACGAGGCTACTACATATACCAGGTATGAAGTCATTTTGAAGTTGTATGTATGCCTCACACTCCGGAGTTTCTCACCGATGTTGTCACTGATGATCTCTACCCAATTGATTATTGAATCAGCTATATTGATCTCAATGGTTCTCATCAAAGTATACATCCATGAGCAGAAGTTGTGAGTATTGGCTTCTCCACTTAACCTGCAAAGTAATTTAGTAATATCATCCACCTCTTGCACCAAATTGGATCGCGAAAGAGTCCTCGGGAAATTTGATGGAGACCTGGGCTTCTTCATATATTTTTTATTCATTATGCCCACACAATCTACTTTGTATTTCTCCCATCTCATTGTCAAAGATCTAGTATGCTAATTGCAATCACCACCATTCGTGTCGAATTTTCGGACAAAATTAACAAACTGTGCATCTATCATCCTTTTATTATCTTTCCTACAAGATCCTGCATTTTTCTGGAAAGAGGATGATATGACCTTGCACACTCCATAACAAATTTAGGCAACTGAGCTATGACTAGAAATGCTAATGCTTGAATAATTCCACTTTTTTTATTGCCCACATGAGACATGTCTTTCCAATAAACAGCCTTGGATCACCAATTATTTCGAGATGGGTTCAAGGCCTATGTACTGTCATTGATATCAACAAATGTGGAAAATATGCATGATTCTGTTGATCCTTCTCTTTCATCACACTTCATCATGGCTAGAGCAATCTTTGTTTGAGAAATATTTTTCACGTGTTCTTTTTATTTTAAGTGCTGGATTCCTTCTCCGTGCAAAGTACGTGAATGATCCTATTGAAATTCCTTGCAACTGGATGAATTTGTGGAGATCTAGAAATTTCTTCAGATTCAAAAGATATATTCAATGTACACTCCACATTGATTTTTACTCCTTCTCACCTATATGAACACTTGTAATGAATACCTGTAATTATTTCAAACAGAGATGGAGTCTAGAACATAAATACTTGATTTAATCACCAAAAATTTGCATATGAAACCTGTTGCCCTAAAATTCGAGGCTTTTCTTACATGCAAAGCAAGCATAAATATTTTAAATTCACTCAGGCACTTATAGCACTATGTGACACCAATATTGGTGAAAACCGATCGATCACCGACAAAGTGGTCAAATACATGAAGCATCATCAAATCACACTCTATCGTGTAGTGAAAGTAGAACAAACAGATGACCGGGGAAATGGTTCGCCAAGAGTTGGATTGAGAAATAATTATCACACTTGGTAAAAAATATAGGATAAATGGGGCCCATTTATTCTTAAGGAAGTATGATTGTCCCAAAACAAAATTTCCTAAAAATATTTTTGGAAAGTCCTCAAGTCTATTTTATCAATTTTTAGTAACTTTTAGTATTTTGCATTTTTAGGTTCTTTGAAATATTTCCATGATTCAGACTACACAAATAAGGCCAACATGTCATTTCCAAGTAATGTTTTACAAGTTCATAATGTTATCTTTCCAATGGATCATGTGGTTCACAAAATGGGTCAACATGCTAGGAGATATGACCCTAACAAGTAGTATTAAATAAAATAATAGTAATAATAGGATAGATTTCAAATTCTTCAACTTCTATCTTTTCAAATCCATCCCTAATGTGGATACAAATGTTCTCCATGAAGGATGGCCTTTTGTTTCCCCTCCAAAACCCTTCATATTCTATTTTTATTAATTTTTCATATTCTCCATTGTATAACTATAAAGTAACTCTTTTTAAATAAAGAGATAGATCTCTAGACATACATATCTCTTATGGAGTTTGCAAATTTGTAATAATTTGGAATTCAAATAAAATTTGTTTTTGTTTATAGCTCTTTCATTTTGAGATTGATTATTATAACTCATTAAGCACCATTATTAGTGTGTTATCCACCAGGTTTCACCTCAATCCAAATAATGATTTTGTGCTGTTTTGGTGTCTAAAGTTGCCTCCCTTTAAGCCAAAGAATAAAATTTTCCAATTTAAAGGAGAAAGGATCATACTTAATAGTGTCAAAGTAGGAAGAGAGTCATATACATGTGAATAGAGTGAATATTTCATGGTGGACAACGTGGATAATTGATTAT
The DNA here is from genome assembly GCA_018340775.1 of Taxus wallichiana var. yunnanensis. Lineage (NCBI taxonomy): Eukaryota > Viridiplantae > Streptophyta > Pinopsida > Cupressales > Taxaceae > Taxus > Taxus wallichiana. The sequence continues at coordinate 418,491,094 of CM031237.1, forward strand.
CTCGTAGAGAGATAAGAAAACATGTAATAAGTGTCAAAAGGTGTCATAGGTTTAAAAATGTACTCAAGATATGAAGATTGTATTAGCATTTGAAGAGAATTAGGGGTGATTTTTTAGCATTTGAAGAGAATTAGGGGTGATCTTTTCCCAGTGGTGATCAATAACTAGGTGGGAATTAGTGTCCTATAACCAAAGAAATATAAGTGAGAATTAAGTTTCCTGCTACCAAAGGAAGAATGTCATAGGGATTTTTGGTCACCCCAAAATAACACTTTCTAACATAGTCACCACACCAATGCAAACAGATCTAGGTCCCAAGCTTTGAAAACCATTACAAAGTTCAAAGGAAATGATGTCTCATGCCCCAACTATGATTCTATGGGTTTGAATTAGAACTTTATATTAGTGGTTGTGATTTTTATAATGGTTTCCCCTTGTAGACACTAAATCATGCACTTTGGGTACATTTCTAGGTCTTAGTCACATACCACTATTCATATGATTCCTAAGTGAGAAAAGTACTAATTGACCACTATCTTTGGCTTCTTTTCTTTCTTTCTAGTTTCCTTCTTGGTCTTACACACCTTCTTGCCCAGTCCAAATTTTGAAAATTTAGTTTTTCCGAGTCTAAACACCATCGCCCAGCCTAGGACACTAGTGTTAGGTGCCCCGTCCCCCTTGGGTGCCCCCGACCTCTTTGTATCTTGCTCGTATCTTTTGGGTCCTTTCTAGTTTTTGGACATCTTATTTTATTGGTGGTAAACCTTTTAGTGGTTAATTACAAAATTCAAACAAGGGAATCATATAAATACAAAGTTATGTGACCATAATAAAGGACCAAACATTAAACATCTACTATAACCACATAAGGTTACATTATAAGGCAATGACAAAGAGCATCTAAGCATTCATCTAGCTTCACACAAGGGACAAGGGACTATTATTTTTGTATACACTTCATAGGAGGGGAAGTTCATTTTTCCATGCACACATCTACTTACATTTGATACATCTAGCTATTGCTCACTATTTAAGTGTGTCTGGCACAAGAGCCACCTAGGGCACAATTCTACACACACATAACACTACATGGAGTCTGAAATTTAGTGTAGTGCACGGATGATAAGTTCACTCATTTAGGTGACCACCGGGTTAGTTTGACTCCCCATTTGCATCTTTTTGTTTTTAGGATTTGATTTTCTTTGGGGTTTTATAGGTGCTCTTTCTCTTTGTGGGTTTCAGGTGAATTCAGGAAATCAAGCAGTAAAGTACAAGCAACTAAAGGTGACATCCAACGAACATCTCGTGACCCTCGCAAAACCGAGTTTTGAGGTTGTGAGGAGTCACATTCACCCAGAGCAAGTTTGCAGCACCCCAGGGAACTCCTAACCCCATCCAAGAACCCTACACTTGGCATTCCCAACAATTTTGCATTTTTTTGGAGTCCAGTTTGCGACATTTTTCTCTTTTGTTTCATTGGTTTTCCATCTCGGCACAACTTGGATTTATTTCAAATCAGCTAAGTATTTTATCTTCTCTCTTACACTTAGGATTTTTACATTTATCTTGTTTATTTCTTAGGCCAAATCTATGATACATTGTTTATTTATTTATGCTACATTGTAATATAGGGTTTAGCTTAAACTATTATTTTGTTCAATCATTTGGTGAACCCACGTTCAAATACTCTTGATCCTTATGTTTCTTCTTTCATGGCTTCTAAAGCTCCTCAATTCCCCTTGTATTAATTTATTCAATTACACCCATCTTGCCAAGAGGATCTCTAAAAGGTTGTATGGGCTATCTTCCTCCATCTTGATATTCCACCTTCACAAATCAATTTCATCTTTGATCATCTATCTAATGACTCACTTGGCCCTAATTCTAATCAATTTATTTGTGAGTCAATTCAAGCTTTGCATTATTTATTTCAAGATAAAATTCAAGATATGGAATTAATGATTATATCTCTTAAACATGAAATCCAACATCTTAAGGACGCTTCTCAAGCTCATGTTAGTTCTTCTTCTCATCCTCATTTTATGTCTTCTACATGTGTTGATATCAATGAACTCAAGTCTTACCATTACTGGAACCTCTCAAGTTCGATCGCAATACTAAGAAACATGACATTCTTATTGCACTCCTTAATCATCAATTAATTAGCTTTCCATCTACTGATTTCCATCCTCTTTATCATCTGGTCAAATATCAAGGTATCCCATTTTATGCTTATCATCGAATCAACAGACATAATGACAATGATTGTTATGTTTTACAACGAAGAATCAAACATCTTGAGCATCAAGGTTTTATCTCATTCACTGCACAACATTCTGTTATATGGTCCTCTCTAATTGTTACATATCAATGGGTTCCTAAATCTGATTTGTCTACGTCTAATGAGCATCATGTCATCACTTCTAATGTTCCTTCTTTGGTCACCAAGCATCGTTTATCCAACCACATTATCACCTCTCAAGGTCCTCCATCCATCACCTCCTCCTAAGTCTTCTTCCACATCACCACCTCCTAAGAAACCTCCTCTAAAAATCAATACAACACCTCCTCCTCTCAAGTCTTCTATGACATCATCATTACCAAATAAGAAACCACTCACTAAGCAAGACAAACAAATTCTAGATGGCCTCTTTTGAATTCCTCCTCTCAAACCTATATCCAACCCTAATTCTACCCACCATTGTGGTAACAATATGCTTCCTTACGATACATGTCAAACTTTGTCACCATCACAATGTCTTTCTTATGTCATCATGTAGTTCTACGTCATTGACCTACTTGGGGGCATCACACTTACTCTTCCCCCTTCTAGCATCACCAAGTGGCTATCATTTTCTACTATTATACTTTGTGCTTCATATTTCACATCTTTGAGCAATCTTACACAACTTGATACACTTGTATCGTCATTACCCAATGATGCACTCTTGTGCTATGGTTCACACTTGAATGTTGAGGGCATACTACATTTATGAACCTCACATCATACACACAACATATTTCACACTTGGCACATTCACGACACATATTTCTAGCACACATTCATCATAACACACTACCCTATGACACACTCTAGCTCCACGGTTCATACTTAACTGTTGAGGATCTCAATTTGAAATGAACCTCACCAAACTCACTCACTTTCTATGCTTTACGCTTTTTCGATCACATCTTTCTAGTGCACAATTCAAACCATTTCTCAATGACGCACTCTTGTTTTATGGTTCATTCTCGACTATTGAGAGGACATATATAAATAAAACTCATTTCATGCATACTCATTTGCATTTTCTCGGGGGCACGTGGCCCTATCACATTCACTTTTCATTCCATGCAATCTCAATCATCCATAACATAATGCATATCTTGGTTGCATTTATTCTTTCTTACTTATGCTTACATGTACACTATGTTGGAAAAATATTTTATATGTCATTATCTTTATCATACACACATGTGCATTCACTTTCCTTCTAGTTGTGATCACATACTTTACACAAATCATTACACACATCATGGATTCTTGGCATTGTACCTATTACCAATCCCACAACGGCTCTGAGGGCATCTACTTTCACACACATCACAAGTGCTATTGTTTTGATGTATACTATTTCCTATTCATACTAACACACTACTATAACAAATTATACATGTTTTGACATAAATTTTATATTTCTAACATGTTAATGGGTGCTTCATGTACAAAATTTTCTTTGTAGGAACTATTTTTGCTATGGTTGTCTAATTCTTTACTTGTCAACGCATGTCATTGTTTGCCATTGTTTGCAGGCTATGCCCTTTGTCTTGTGTACACATTGTATGCTTTTGGCCACTTTGGCCTCGATTGTCTTGTGACATCATGAGTGATGTCCCATGTTTCATGCAACCCACTTTTGGTCTACATTGTCTTCTTGCTTGCTAGCTTACACATTATCTTTTATATGTGTGTTTACCTTGTTTACACTAACACTTGTTTTCAGCCACTTTGTATGCACGTGCCTTGGTTTCTACCAAGAACATTACCTTCTCCACCTATAGGGCATAAATTTCAACACACCATTTGGCCCTCTTTTGGGCCACATACTCCTCGTGACGTCACATGCACCCCAAAGGAGGGGGTCATCATTGGGTGAAATAATCACCTCATTTAGTAGTTCATAGTTCAATATCGATACAACATAGTCTTCCATCACAAAAATGACCCGAAATATGAATTGGGTCTTCAACACAACACAAACACTAGTGCCTAGAACTAGACAAGATCACCTAGGTACCCCCGACCCTTCTTGGGCACCTATGATCATGGGAAAGTTACACATTTTTTCTCATTTTGGTACAGTTCACAATAGTTTACACAACGGATTTTATAGGACAGACACGATTCTTTCAAAGACTCAACATGCATGTTTTTACCTCATTTCTATTTTCACATTGATCGAATTGGATCGAAATGGATCATATTTGAACACACCATCTGCAATGGTGTTTATACTTTGGGAAATAGTCAAAGGTTGGAGAATAAAACTCGTTCTTCTTTAGCATTTTTAGGATCCTTTCTATCTCCTTTCATTCATCACGGATGACGTGTACATGTTCCTTTTTTGCATTTTCTACATACTTTTACACATGCTTTTTACTCGTTTGGATCGAATCTTTCATATACACATATTTGACTACTCATTTCCTCCTCTTTTTGCAAGTTCGTCCTTAAGGGAAGAAACAGTCGCATCATCAAACATCAAACAACATAAAAAAGGTACAATGCAACATCACACATATACTTTCACCCCTAGGGTCATTTTCATTTCCTCTTCTCTAGCTTCCATGCTTTATTTTTATCACTCCATGCTTTTTCTTGTCTCCTCGACGCACTTTTGTCATATATATATGTGGTTATCACATACGCGTATCTTGTCTACTTTATGTTATCAAGCATTCACTAAACAACATAAAGTGGGGAAAATGTAGACACTAAATCACGCACTTTGGGTACATTTCTAGGTCCTAGTCACATACCACTATTCATATGATTCCTAAGCAAGAAAAGTACTAATTGACCACTTTATATTTGGCCTCTTTTATTTCTTTCTAGTTTCCTTCTTGGTCTTACACACCTTCTTGCCCAATATTTAAAAGGGTATTTCCGTATAAATAGTAAGGTATTTAAAAGGGTATTTTCCTATAAATAGTAAGGTAGAAAAGTGAAAATTAATTTTAATTGAATAGTGCTTAATAGTGATTTATGCTTTGGGCTAGGTAGGATCTTGTGTGCTAGACACACTTTAAGATTGTAATTTGACATTGTAAGCTAACACCATCTATTCACAAACCATTGGAGATCCAAGATGTAAAATTTGTGATTTCAATTCAAAATAGTAATAGATTTTTGGATCTTTACAATTTTTATTTTATTTTTCATTTGAGTAGGATATGATCAATAATGCTATGGGATTTGGTTTCGTCTTGAAGGATGAAATTGTATAATTCAAGATGATTTCATCTCCTTATGTATGGTTTTGTTCTTTTTTGTATGATTTGGTCCCAACGATAGTTGAACTTGTAATAGAAATTAATAGAAATCATTCATTAATTATATAGTTGAATAAAACAATATTTTACATATTATGATTATTGATTGATGGTTGATGTTCGATACTTATCACTTTTACCTATGTTTATGATTGAAACAAGATGTTAATGTGAGATTTCCACATAGAGTAGCACATGAATAATTTACTTAGATTGGGGCTCAAGGAAAATAGTTGGCATATATTAGATAGTTTGGATAATTACATGTGATTAGATTAGGGGAGGTTCCCTAAATATGTACATCATTATTGTATTATGTGAGTGGTGTAATGATGAGACATGTACATTTTAATAGGGGAGATGACCATAAAATTTGTGTACATATACCATATTTTGAGATTTCATATAGTTTGAGAGATGTTACATGTACTTTTGGAATATGTGTCATTTCATGTACATAGGGCACATATATTTTGGTTGGGGCCACATAGTATTACAAATCCATCAACATGGTTTTGTTCTACTATGATGGATAAATTTCCATGAGTTTATAATTTTATTATTGTGATATGAGCATAATTTTTGCCATGGATGGAGGTGGAGTTTCCATGACGTAGGAGATTTTCTAAGATAGAAAGGAGAGAAGAGTGATATTTTTGTGGGTTTATTGTATGTTGGCCCATTAATATAATTAACTATATTGATTTATATTAGAGAACTTTGGAGGTGGTATAATATCCATGAAATTATTATATATGTGTACTTATGAGAATATAACACGTGTGTGGTGATTGGATGACGTGGATAGATTGAGCCCATCCCGATATATTTACAAAACATTGAGTATTGCAAAGGAGGCATGGTTTAGATACAATGACCTATAGAGATGTATTAGAAATATTGATGCTAAAATAGGTTGTGTTGATGTTGTACAAATATTTTCCTTAGTAGGTTAAGGATGTCATGGAGTTATGGTGTATTGGGAGGACCATGTGGCGGAGGATCATTTTTCCTTAGCAAGGATAGTGATATCACTATGATTGGGTTACTCACTAGTTTGGGTTGGTACAATCCACGTCCTTAATCATATTCATGGAGAAGGTTGCTCCATGCAACATTGAGAGAAAGGGATTGACCAGGATGACCTTGATTGAGCTATTGCCCCCACCTATAGATTATTTTGACCTTCTAGTTGAGATAGGTGACATGGGTTGAATAAAAACATGTATACAATGGTAGGTAGAGACCCATGGGTATTATTTATTATGATCCTAGGAGGTCCAAGAGGTGGGGTAGCCTTGAACCCACTAATATGATTGGATGAGATAGTAGGTGTAGATGTCTGCACATATGATGTTGTAGTGGTAGCAATTACACAACATAAGTAATTTTTATTTAAGAATTGTTAATTCAATAGATGTAGGAAATTCATTATTATTTGCTTGATTAATATATGATGTGTGAGTGTGATTTGATATTACAAGTGACACTATTGGAATATTATTATAGATGTATCAACATGCATGTTGACTCAAAACATTTAGAGTGATGTTGTGGTCGGTGGGATTTTAGAGTGTATGGATGATGTCACTTATGACTTTGCATATTTATTCAATCTTTTGGTCATGATAGTTTCCTCATGTATAGTTTTTCATATCAAGTGAGATGAGAGTCATGTGGAGCTAGCAAAGGCCAATGCCTTCACCTAGTAAAAACACTTCTTAGGACCTAATAATGAGACCGGTGGGTGTAAAGGACATTATTCCCGGATATATCTTATATAGGGATATTATATGAGTGATTGTGATAGTATAGATCAAATTCATAATCCCAAGGTCATCAAGGTATAGGGAGGCATTGAATTATGGAGCTTTCATTGATGTACATAATAGTGATTATGATCACAATGATGATATATAGTCAACTATAAAGGGCACAACCCTTATTGTATATGAATTTTGATTTAGCATGATATACATACATACATGTGCGTGTTTACACCATTTTAAAAATTTGATAATAATTTTATGATGTGGAATTCACAACAATAAAAAAGAATGTAAGGTTCAAAACTAGGAGTTATTATAATTATTTAACTTCCAACATTATACAATATCATGATAACATAATTATACTTATAACTAGTGTTTATAATGTGATACAATCTAGAAAAGACAAGTGGGAAGATGTAATTAGCTACACAAGATTGTATAAGAGATTTGGGTATAAAAATAGAGAATCTAGGAGATCACTAAAAATATTTTTTTCTTGATACTACAATTTGGGATATCACTTTATTTAGGGTACCGTAGTAATCTAAGAATAGTTGTATGATCTAGAACCTACTATATGTTCTTATACCTGCTTAGTGTGGTGTTTTTGACTTGGTGTGTCCTTTGGTGGCCTATATATGTGAATTCTTGTCAAACACTAAGTGTCTCACAATCCTAAAACCATCTCAGTAATCAATGAATCACACTTAAACCGTAACCATATGCGTAAGACCCTATAAGAAAGTTAGTTTTTGGATTAAAGTGTAATTCACGCACTACCTACATCAACACTACTCCAAAGAGGCCTCAAACCACATGTAGTTCTCCACCTAACATGTAATATCTATATGGATGCAACTAGTTGGAAACTTGAACCACTTTGAAAATTCTTAAAAGGGTTGTACTCTTACTAAGACTTTGAAGTAGGGATCTTGGTGTGATTGGAAGAGACATAAGATAGACTTATTGACCTAGTTGAGTGCTTCAAAACCTAGTGGTGGTTGTCTTAATGAATGTGCATTAGATTTAGGAAGATTTAGGGAGCCTTGAGTGCCTTTTGTATGTATTGCAATGAGAGTTACAAATGATTTTCTATATGATTTCCATGTGTGTCATGTAAGTAAATGAGGTAATATTAACTTGTTTATATAAGGTTTTGTCGGTAATTCATTATAATAAGGCCAATCTAGGAAGATGAAAAGACCCGACAAGATATTAAATTGAAAGTAAATTGGGAAGATGTGTCATTCCAAGACTATACATGTAGATAAGGACTTCATGCCACATCGTTATCCTAGTATATGGTTTTGGATAGGGATATAGTGAATTAAATATGGAAGTTACAAAAAGAAAGGAAATTTTTAAGTGTTGATCATATTACATTTATGCTCGAGAAAATGTTGACATGTAATCATGTTTGGGAACAAGTAAGTTAGGAGTGAGAGAGAAAGATGTGTTAAATGGAGATATGATGAGGTTATTTGTCTTAGCAAAGGAGTGCAATAAGAATTAGTAGTGTCAAAGTGATAAATTTCTAAATTTGATTGTTTACATTTAGCCCCTTTAAGTATCAAATGAAATAAGCTATACACAAATGTGTATATGTTAGGATTATACTAGTTATACAGATAAACAAGTATGCAATGAATAATGTGGGAAACATAAAATAGAAATAATATGCAATAAAATAGAGACATAAATTTAACATGGTTCACCTAAAATGGGCTACATCTACCAGAAATAGCCAATCCTTTTATTCAGTCCAGAAAAACTCTCTTACAGTGCATCAACTACTATAGTGAGCCTCATACATTCGAACCTTTAAAGATATTCAAGTTTATATCATTTCGGGGAAAACATAGAAAGCCATTTGTTAGATCTGTGACCTGATAAAGAGTGGTCCAGATTTCACAATGCATATATACATATTAAATGTGGTAGGTAGGGGCATTGCCCTCGAGCCCCTTCACGAGGCCCGTGCAGCCCCTAGTCCCCGCAAAGGGGAGAAGCCCCCCTTGCAACCCCCATCACTATCAGGCTCCACAACCAACAATCTCCCACTTGGAGATTGATTGTTGTAACTCCACCACTACAATGCCTGCTTGGACTTTTCTTCTTGGCTTGTTTCTTCCACTTCAAGATCAATCTTGAAGACCCATAGAAGTTGAATGCAAATCCAACTTCTCCTTTGTCATTGGCTTAGTAAACATATCAACAGGATTATCATTTGTATGAATCTTCACTAACTCAAGCTGCCCATCCTCCAACACTTGTCGTATGAAGTGATATCTTAGCTGAATGTGTTTTGTTCTTGAATGGAAGGTTGAGTTCTTTTCCAGGTGAATTACACTTTGAATATCACTGTGTAACTTACAATCCCCTTGCTCCTTACCCAACTCCTCCATGAACCTACTCATCCATAACATTTCCTTACTTTCCTCAGTCGCTGCAACATATTCTACCTCTGTAGTAGATAGGGCAACTACCTTCTGCAACTTTGAGATCCAACTCACTACCGCACCACCAACTGTAAACACGTATCCAGTAGTGCTCCTCCTGCTATCCACATCTCCTACCATATCTGAATCCACAAATCCTATAAATTATAATCTGACCCTTCAAGCACAAGTTCCTACTAGTGGTCCCTCTCAAGTACCTGAGAATCCACTAGACTGCCTTCCAGTGTGCTTTACCCAGATTTGCCATATACCTGCTAACAACTCCCACTGCTTGGGAAATGTCTGGCCTGGTACAAACCATGGCATACATAAGGCTCCCAACTGCTGAAGAATAAGGAACCCATGCCATATAATCTTTTTCCTCTTGTGTTGTTGGGAATTTCTCTTTACTTAGTCTAAAATGCCCAACCAAAGGTGTACTAACTAGTTTCGCATTCTGCATCTAAAACCTTTCTAACACCTTTTCTACATAGTCCTCCTGAGACAACACCAATTTCTTATTTATTCTGTCCCTCTTGATTTGCATACCAAGGATTTTCTTTGTTGCACCCAAATCCTTCATTTCAAATGTTTGTGCAAGCTTTTCCTTAAGCTTTGTAATTTCTGCATATTAGACCCTACTACAAGCATATCATCTACATATAATAGAAGAATAATGTAGCTCCCACTATCCAACCATTTAAAGTATACACAATGATCTGATTGACATCTAGTAAAACCATGCTCATGCATAAAACTATCAAACTTTAGATACCATTTCGGGAGCTTGCTTGAGCCCGTATAGGCTCTTCTTCAACCTACAAACCAATTTCTCCTTACCCTTCACCTCAAATCCAAGTGGTTGCTACATATAAATCTCCTCCTCCAAGTCACCATGGAGAAATGTCATCTTGACATCAAGTTTCTCTAAGTGTAAATCTTCAACAACAACTAAACTTAATATAGTACGAATGGAAGACATCTTTACAATAGGGGAGAAAATTTCATCAAAATCGATACCTTTCTTTTGTTCATACCCCTTCACTACAAGCCTTGCTTTGTACCTTTTCCGTCCACCTTCTTCTTCTTTCACATGGTAGACCCATTTGTTTTGTAGTACTCTCTTCCCGGTACAATTTTACTAAATCCCATGTTTGGTTCTTCTCTAGGGAGTCCATTTCCTCCTTCATTCCATGTTCCCACTCCTTAGTGGACTCTACCTACATTGCCTCATCAAATCTCTCTGGCTCACCACTATCTGTTAGTAACAAATAATACAAAGCAGGGAAAATCTTTCTAGAGGTCTACTAATACGTTGTGACCTTCTTACCAAAGATGGGGATGTCACGGGATCATTATTTTCTTACTACTCATTTTCTTGAATTTCTGACAGAGGTGCTGATGTGGACTCTGGATGTCATGCTTAGCCTACAAAAATGTCAACCTCGGTACCTGTAGGTGGATATTTTCCATCCGAGAGTTCATTTTTAGGAGTTATATCCTCAACCAAATCTTCCTTGGGCTTTTTGTCATCCTATACACTGATCCTGTACATTCTATTTTCATGCCAAACAACATCACGACTCCTAATTATCTTAGATTCATCTAGATCCCAAAACCAAAATCCATAATCACCATTGGAGCCATAGCCTATGAATGTACAACGTTTGGATTTTGAATCCAATTTCTTCCTGTTTTCTTTATTAACATGCACAAATGCCTCTGAACCAAATACTCTTAAAAATGAAAGGTCTACCTCTTTCTTGGTCCAGAATTCTTTAGGAATTCCTCCATCTAATGCACTTGAAGGCCCACGGTTTATTAAGTACACAACAGTATCTATGAGCCTCTACCCAAAACTGAAGAGGCAGCCCCACATGCAATCTCATTGACCATGCACACTCCATTATTGTTCTATTCATCCTCTCACTAACACCATTTTGTTGTGGAGTCCTGGGAACTATTTTCTCTCTACGAATCCCATTCAAGGAATAATAATCATCAAATTTCTTCTGCAATACTCACCACCATTATCAGATCTCAAACATTTCAATTTAAAACCACATTCATTCTCAGCAAGTGCTTTCCATTTCTTAAATGTATCAAAGACATCAGACTTACGCTTAATGCAATATACCCATACCTTCCTTGTGGCATCATCTATGAATGTGACATAGTATAGAGAACCACCAAGAGATGCAACATGGGTTGGCCCCCACACATCTGTATGAACTAGCTCCAACTTTTTCTCTTTCTTGGTATTCCCACCTTGAGAAATCTAACTCTTTTTGTTTCCCAAAAATGCAATGCTCACAAAACTCTAAGTCCAATTGCTTCAAACATGAAAGCTTACCTTTTTCCTATAGAATTTTCATGCCCTTCTCACTCATATGTCCTAATCTACTATGCCACATGTTGGCATCCTTATCTGAAGTAGACAATATGGTAGAAGAATTAGATATACAAGTAGATAAATAAAGAGTGCCTACTTTCTTACCCTGTGTCACTACTAGGGCACCCTTGGAAACCTTCCAAGAATCTGAAGTGAATGTGATTATGCAACCTTCACCACCCAACTATCCTACAGAGATGAGATTTCTCATGAGACTAGGTACATGCCTCACGTCTCTCAATATCCATGTAGTTCTGTTCTACAATTTCAGGTGTACATTTCCCTTCTCGAAAAATTTTACACGGCTCATCATCACCTAAATAAACCTGTCCAAAATTTCCTGGACATACTCTTTAAAATATCCCTTATCAGGGGTTACATGGAAAGAGGCACCTGAATCTATTACCCAAGATTCTACTCTAGTATCAAGAGAAAGTATAAGAGCATCTTGAACAATATTACCTATCGATTTTCCTCTTTAATACCTTCAGGCTGGTTTTCTTTGTTTCCTTTGAGCCAACAATCCTTTTTAGCATGTCCTCTCTTTCCACAATTCCAAAAATAATGCCTCTACTCCTAGATTTGGATCTGCCCATATTCGATTTAGATCTCCCATGAGCTTTACTCTTTGATTTCTCCTTGCTCCTCCCTCTACTCTCCATATTCAACGCATTTCCAAAAGAATAATTTTCCCCTTGCACATTTCCTCATTTAAGATGACACTTACTACATCTTCAAATTTAAGAGAAGTAGATGATGTATTACTAACTACCATTACTAAGTTGTCCCAACTTTCTGGCAAAGAACATAGGAATAATAATGCTCTAACCTCCTCATCAAATGGGATATTAACTGAATCTAACTGATTTACAATAGTGTGGAAATCATTAAGATGGTTAGATACAGATCCACCTTCTTGCATTTGTAGATTAAACAATATTTTCATCAAATAAACTTTATTGGATGCACTAGGTGTTTCATATAAATTAGCTAGAGTTTTCATCAACTCTATCGTACTCTTCACCTATGAGATATTTGAAGCTACGGATGATGCCAGACTCAATCAAATCACACCGAGAGCCTTCTGTCCAAAACATTCCATTCATCATCAGACATGAATGGGGGCTTCGCTCCTACACCTCCCAATGGTAGGTATAGATCCTTTTGATACAGTAATCTTCCACCTACATTTTCCATAGCTAGTAATTTTGGCCGTCAAACTTCTCAACTCTAAACTTACTCTCCTCTACATTGTTGCTTCTCCCACTCAAATAGAAATCCCTCTGTGAGTATACTACCAAAAATAAATCTCAAACATGCTCTGATACCAGTTTTAGGATTATACCAGTTGTACAGATAAACAAACATGTAATGAATAATGCGGGAAATGTAAAATAGAAATAATATGCAATAAAACAGAGACATAGATTTAACGTGGTTCACCCAAAATGGGCTACGTCCACCAGAAACAGCCAATCCTTTTATTCATTCTAGCAAAACTCTCTTATAGTGCATCAACTGCTACAGTGAGCCTCATACATTCGACCCTTTAAAGATATTCAGGTTTATATCATTTTGGGAAACATAGAAAGCCACCCGTTAGATCTGTGACCTAATAAAGAGTGGTCCAGATTTCACAATGCATAAATACATATTAAATGTGGCGGTGGGGTGCTTCCCTTGATCCCCCATCGGGGCACATGCCCCTGGTCCCCCACAAAGGGGGCGAAGCCCCCTTTACTGACCCCCCACAGCCATATCGAGCTCCACAACCAACAGCTATCGGGCTCCACAACCAATAATATACACACTTTATCTTCTCTTAATGTTTTTATTTTCTAAATGTTTTGGTGTTGGCATGCTCCATGATGAAACCTAAAACACATAGTGTAGTTAATTTCTATGGTCAAAATTAAACTGTAACTAAACAATTTAAACTTTACATAAGGTGAAATAAAGAGATGGGAAACATTAAAGCATATGTACATTTGTCTTGTAGAGGGAAGATTTCAAGTTTCATTGCCTACGGTTGAAGATTTGGATTGTGTTGTTGAATATTTAAAAATTATTGGGGTGATCAGTCTCCAATTGTGCCAATGATAAACCAAAGTATTTGGTGTATGCAACCCAACACTAAATAGAAGATATGGAGAGAAGAAGAGATAGGTACCAATGTACCTCGTGAAGGAAGAATTTTGTTTATCAAAGTTTTTATTAAGCTTGATCTATCTTCCCCTTTAAAATGTGGAGAGGAAAGACTACTTATGAAGAGCTTAGTTTCTTTGATACTTTCCTTAACCCAATGGACTACACCGTTGTAGATGGATCTAGGCCCAACTTTGTATATATATACTCAAGGTATAAAGAGAATGGGTCCCTCAATGCCCTTCCCATGTGTCTTACTACTAAGTAGAATTGTGTATTACGTTATACTTGATGATGGAGAAGGATAATTCATGCTTGAAACAACTTTTTATTTGTAATAAAAACTAAGTGCTAGAGAGGAGAAGTAGTGAAATACTCATGCCCCTGTAAACTATTGAGAACTATGTCAACCAAGTTTGAAATTTTGTCAAAAACCTATATCCTTAAGTGAAAATTTGAAACTGTAGAAAATATGGTGTATTTTCCCCATGGAAGAAACGTATGGTAGGGTGAGGAATATCTATATTTTCCTATCCTTTTATATGATCTTGAACATATATAATTTGTTTCTAAATTTTGGTATCTAGAGATGATTATGATGAATTGTACCATATGAAAACTTGTGTCTGAGTCCGAGAAATATGTATGTAAGTGTATAATATATCCTAATGAATTCCCCTCTTAGAGGCATTTGTGATAAATAATTTAAACACATGTATTAAAAGAATAGATGTGTACCCATGTACTATATATCTGAGTAGTTGTAGAATAATGTTGGGTATTAAAGTGGTGGCCATCTTTAAGAACTAGTATCTAAAACAAAGGTTACACGTAGTGGAGAAATTGGTGGTGAAAGAGACAAGTGACTAGAGCAATAAGAGCATTGATAACAATAGGAGTAGTCGTAAAAATAGTAATAAAAATGAATAGAACTAGTATAAAGACATAACAACAATCAACCGAATAAATAAAATTAATATCATGTAGAGAAGAGTCATAAAGGGCTTTGAGATAAAATCATAATATACCCATGGTGTCACAAGACAATCAAGGCACTTAGGTTGCATACAAGAGAAGCAATGTCACGCAAGAAAGGAATAGAGCCAAAACATGTGACACCCATGTTTCATAAGACAAGGCACGCAAGCCACATATAATGAAGTAGACAAGTAGTATCACAAACAAGTAACAAAAATGTATTAAATATAGTGATGTTAAATAATTATAAAATCATCATACTAAGTAGTAATAAATCACATGAAGCAAGATATGTCAATGTTACACAAGACACATGTGTTACTCCTTTTTATCTCAAAAGATAACATGTGTAGAATATATGAGGAAGTATGAAGAAATTATAATGAAATAATATCACTTATAAAATTTGGAAGGATGCCCGCAAAGAGAAGAATGTAAGGAACTAATGTATATTTTATTAGCATGTAATCATTTATTTGTCTTGTATTAAGCTCGATGTAACTCATTAACACATGTGTAGACACAAAATCATGCATTTTAGACATTATTTAGTCTCGTTCTCATACTAGTATTTAGAAGGTTTTTGAGTGAAGAAAGAAATAATTAACCCCCATCTTTTGGCCATCTTATTGTATTTCCTTTCATCATTTCCAACCTCTTGCACCCACATACCCAGTCGGTTTTATCATCCTCTGCCATTTTAGCTTTGGTGGGTGCCCATGGGCGCCCACTGGTCACACCAAGGGCACCCCGATCCTTTTGAACTTTCTTGCCACTTTTTGGGCTCTTTCTATCCATTTAAGATCTTTATCTTTTTGGTGGTCGGCCATTTCAAGGTTAATTATGAAATTAGATCAAGATAACGCTATAAATATAAAGTTATGAGACCATAATCAGGGACCAAGTACTAGTCACTACTATCATCCACCTAGAGCTACATCCATTTGGAGATCGTTTGCATCCATTAGCTCCATCAAAAGGAAAAGGTTGGTTCATTTGCATCACACAAGGTGATTTTATTCAATTATATGCACACATTCTATTACATTTTCTACATCTAGTTATTGCTTGCTACTTCATAAAGTGAGACTGACACAAGAGCACCTAGGCACATGATGTACACACACACACACACCAAAACTACATTTGGGTATGAAATGTAGTGCAACACTTAGTTAGTAAGCCCACTGTTGTGGCTGTTAAGGTCAATCTAACCCATTCATTTGCATTCTTTTTTTAGGGTTTTGATACTTATTTTGGTCTCTTGCAAGTCTTTCTTTCATCTTGGATTATTAGCGACACTTGACACGGTGGAGTGAATGTAATGCCACACACATTAAGGGTTTTATACTACCTGCCAAACCTGTGAAACTCAGCTTTGGACCTTTTTCATAGACCAAGGTTCCCATTTTACAGACCAAAGCACCCACAGGCACCCCTGTCCCTCTTCGGTACTCCGGTCTAGCTAAATAGTTCAGCTCCATCCATCTTTTGGGCCTCTGCACATGATTGTTCTCTTTCTTGTTTCTCTAGTCATTTATGTGACATAGTCTAATGAGCTTCTCAAATTAGCTAAGTTTGTTCTAACTCTCTTAACACTCTAGGGTTTTGCATTTCCATTTTCATAGTTGTTTGGGTCATTCTTCATAGTTATTTACTACATTTATTTACTATATTTACATGTCATTCTAGATTAGATTAACTACATCATCATTCCACATTTTAGTTAATAATTTTGGTGAACCCAATGTGCTCATTCACACTTCTAGTTTCTTCATTCATTATTTTTCATCCTATAGGATTTGGTCATCATGAGTATCTCAATCAATGATTATTTGCTTGCAAATACTAATTTACTACATAGAGTGCAACATTTTCTTGTACATACCTTCATTCGTGATTGACATGCATCCAGACTCGGTTTATCAAGCATTTTCCAATGCATTCTCTTCACACATAGTATTCAAGTCTAACCTTCTCACTAATGTTAACACTTTTGATAATGACCCACCTCTACATATCATATGTCATATTCATAATGTAGTTGTTAAATGCACTTTGATTGATAATGGGTCTAAACTTAACTTGTGTCCTATGTCATTCCTTGAATTTTTAGGTCTTTCTACTCGTGACGTTAGCCCATCTAGTATTTCATTGCATGTTTATGATGGTTCTTTCCGTCCATGTCTCAGTCACATTACATTTCCCATCATTGTTGGTCCCAAGACTATCCACACTATCTTTTCGTTATTGATTTCTCAGTCTCCTATAATTGTCTACTTGGTAGGCCATGGCTTCATGCCATGCAATTTGTAGCCTCGAGTAGTGCCCACCTATTTTGATTCCCATTTTGGACCATATTGACTCATTGTAGCATTGTATTATTTATGTTGAGGCATTCCCATCCCTCTTTCCCATGGGCTTGGAGGGAGGCTAGCATGTCCTTTTGGTCTACCTTAAGGCATGTAATGATGCCTACAGGTTGGGAGGTAAACAAGCTGGTTTCTCATGGGTTTTGGAGTTGTTTTTAGATTTCATGGAGCTTGAAGAAGGTTCTTTAAAATTGTAAAAAAATTGTAGATTTTTTTAATGCATGGAGTTACATTCATTGGAAATTTGGGCATGTTGTCCTCCTGTGAGGAGGGCTTGTAATGCTTGCATTTTAAAGTTATTCTTTTCATTATGTAAAGAAAATTATAATCTATTGTAGTTGTTATGACCCGTAATTTGAATAGGAAAAATCATGGGTGGAAATGTGGAACTGCAAAATGTAAAAGATTACTTAAAGTTGTTGGTTAAAAATATCTCCTTTGTTTCTTCTTTTCTAGTATCTTTATTTTAGAAATGGTTAACTCAACTTAGGAAATAAAAGAATGTTGAATGTTATGAAATGGAATTTATCCTTCTCTCTCTTGGTTGAAATATGGAAGTTGTGCACCTTATTTTACCCATAATGTGATTCTAAGTTATTGAGTTTGTTGGTTATGGAAACTCCATATTTCCTTGTATTTACCTTGTGCAAATGGAAAGAAAATAATTTTGTTGGTTGTTGTTTACTTGAAATGGAAGGGTTTTTGTTAAATATATAAGTTATAACATCTACATCCTTGTAATTCAATGTTAAAATTTTCTTATGTATTGCATTATATTCTGGTTAAAAATATGACTTTCTATTATATCTCTAATAAAAAACGGAAGTTATTTTATCTTGTACCTATTAAATAAATCATCTTTGTTTACAAATTATATATATATATATATATATAATATAAATATATATTATAACTTTTATTTTATTATAAATATGCTAGGAAATTTTTTTCTTTCCTTAGAACTTTTATTTTATTTTACACACACACACACACACACACACATATTACTTAGCTAAGGTGGGCATATAAGTAGATCTGGAAATGATTTCCTTAAAGAGTGTGAAGGAAATAATAATAAAAAATAAATAATAAACCAAATGACAACCACAGTAAAACAAGTTTGAATGGAGCCATTTTTGGCCGTCCCTGGTAAAACCCTCTCCTAGATCTGTAAGAAATCTGCTCCAGATTGTGAGCATAGCCTCTGCATTAAAATAAAATAATAAACTAAAACCAAACCCTGCAAAACAAATTTCCATGGTTGCTCTGTGGGTTAAGATCCTCCCAAAATCAACAAAATAAATAATCCTGCAGATCCATTGGAGCAAACACAAAAGAATGAAGGAGATCAATAATTTTTAAACCCTAGCAAATCCAACAGTTGTGTGCAAACCAAATTTGCATATTCAAATCTAAATGGAGTGGATAATCCTCCTCTAAATATCTTATTCCTTGAGCTCTCCATGAGTTCTCTTTCCCTACACACAAAAAAAAAAACAAGAGAAAACTAGGGCATCTGGATGAATGAGAAGAATAAAAATGAAAGAACAAATTTAGGTTTGATAACTATATCCTAATTTTGGTTTCTAACGATGGAGATTAAAACAAATCTAGGGCCCTGATTTAATTAGATTTTCAATTGGGTGAATAAGGTTGTTTTTAAAATAAATGTATTACTTTGGGTTTTAATGAGAACATGACTATACCCTATGGTTGATCTTTATTAGGGAACTTTATATTTAAATGTTAATTTTGGGAAGTGACTTAGGTGGTGTAATAGTATTTTTATTAATTAAATGGATTAATTAACTTGAACCATGACCGTGATTTTATCCGTGGACTTAAGTAAACAACTTATTTAATTCTTTTTGGAATAAATTTAAAACAGGTCAAAAATTATTTAATTGGTGAAATTTTCAAATAAACCTTGCTTTTTTCTTAGTGTGATCATGAATCGTTATGGGCCTTTCGACTCTTTACCGCCATCACAATATATTTATCATCGACACTTATAAAAATAAGCGTAACTCGTATAACTTGCTCAAGAGCAATGTTAAATCAACTTCTTGTCCCGAATGGTCGTTAATGCGATGTTGTATTAACGATGCAAAAATTATTATAATTCTCATTTTTTTGTGATTGTGGTTTGGAGCCGCTTCGTTGTATGTGTGACTTAGTCGCGTTACTTTTGTTATGGGTAATCATAATCGTCGTATAAGTAATTCAAAAAAATATTACCACCTTTATTATTTTTATTTCATCTTCAATTAAAATTCTTGGTTGTCTTTTTTTCATTTTTGGAACTCACACTAAGTGGGGTGTGACAGCCTCTACCTTACATAATTGTGTAAAATTCTTATATGAAAGCATTGAGTACATTGTTTTTCATGACCGAAATACATTCTAGTATTGTGATCGGCTGCTTAATACTAGCCTTCCTATTCCATGCACAGATATTACAGACAAGCCCCAACCTAGGGAAGAACCACCTCACTTACCACCACTAGATGGTACCATTTGCGTGATAGATGCATTTTATTCTATGCCACCTACTACTACTACTATTATGATTCCTTATCAGGGGCATTTCCAGTATATGGACATCATTTTATCACCTACACTTTCACATGTACCACCTACATTAGCACGCCCACCATTCACTTGCACACTCTTCATGAATGAATCATATTGGGAACATATTCCATTTGATCCTACATGTGATGACACTATATGCACACATGACGGTTTGGCTTGACTAGGTTTTGTTTTTGAGGATCTTTATCCTCCTCCTCATGATTCTCATCTCTATTATGGTTTCATCACTATTACTTTTTGCTTATGGGTTATGTGTCTTTCATCTTACTATCGTCTATCTATCATGCACTCCTCGTTCTTCACCACTTACATTAGGGCAATCATGGCTTGATTATATTAGGGGCACTCTCAATCTTGATCATATAGACATCTCTTTCCCTATGCCTTTTGGACATATCTTCATTTGCAATAGCTCTTTTCTAGGTTATACACAAAATCTCACTCATTGGTATGCACACGATTGTCCACTTCCCCATTTTTAGATGAGGAATATGCCATGGGTATGTACAACTTATGCCTCAATGGCTCATTACGTGATCAACCAGACACTATTTCTTATCAAGTCACCAATGCTTATCCATTCAACTTTGATCCTGAAAGTGATGATCTTCTAGATGACATCACATGATTTGCATTCTTCATCCTCTATACTTGGGGGGCATAACATCTCACACATCCCCCATCACATTAGCATTAACACATCTCTCATTTTTTCATTATCATTCATTCACATCCTTACATAGTACTACATTACGCTCCTAGCACTCATGCATACCTCATCTTAGCATCATCTCATCTTGCATAGTCATACATATGTTATCACGTCGTCATTACCCAATGACACACTCTTGTGCTTTGGTTCACACTTGACTATTGAGGGATTACTACACATGAACCCCACACACTACACATTAGGCACCACACATCACATCTTGCATCATACATTCTACATTTAGTCTATACCATTTCAATCTTTACATATATTTACATCATACATCATACTTGTCCTCATCATACATGTGTCACACTTGCATCTAGCATTACATACTACTTATCATACACATTACATAGCACACACTTCACACTATTATTTTATCTATGCATTTTTGCATTACATTCTATATGTTTCACATCACACATCCTACACATCACATGGTCTTCTGTCATCATCACATATACTACATTGTCTTCTATGTGCTGCACTCACTACCCTGTGACGCACTTTAGTTCCTCGGTCCATACTCAACTGCCAGGGTTTACAAATCAAATGGACCTTATCATTAATATACATTCATCATTCAACCTTCCATCATGCGACATTAATAGGTTAGTGACATATGCTTTTTATAAGCTAAATGGTCACTACTCTATCATGTTGTAGTGGTATATGCTTTAGGCTACATCACCAATCTCTTCATTCGTCTGTCAGTAGTGATATACACTTTAGGCTACATCATCACTCTTTTGATCACCTTTTCGTGATATATGCTTAGGCTATAAGGTTCACACACATCTCTTTTATATGTCACATATCATCATCACTATGCATACATACTCACCACAACATGTTAGACACAACACACACTTTAACCATTTCCTATGACGTACTTCTCGTTTACGGTTCATTCTTGATTGTTGAGGGGGAAAACCAAATGAACCTCATTCCATACATTTCCTTTCACTTAGGGGACACGTGGCTCCTATCACCCATCTTACATTCCATTCCATCCATCCACAACATACTACATTTCATGGTTGCTTTTACTCTTGCTTGCATTTTCTTGTTCGTGGTTGCTTTATTACACATGCTAGTTAGATTACTTGTATGTCATTTATCTATATCATCCACACATGCGCGTTCACGTCTTTTTTCTAGTTGTGATTGTAGATACATGTCTCTTACATGTAGCATGGATGCTCACCTTCTACCCTTCCTACACTAGTCGTTGGGGGCATCCACCTTCGTCTCTCACAGGTGTTATTGTTTTATTTTGTACTTATAACTTTACATTACTTGGTTATACATGATTTTGACATACTATTTATCTTTCTAACATGCTAACAGTGCTTCATGTGCAACATTTGTTATGCAGGGATATTTTCTTCCATACTTGTTTGTTATATTGTTTGTTTTTTTTGTATGTGGGCCTTGCCCTATGTTTTGTGTGCATGCTTGTTTGTTGTATGTGGCCATTATGGCCTTGTGTGTCTTGCAACATCATGAGTGATGTCCCATGTTTGTAACCCACTTTGTGCGGATTACTTTGTCTTCTTGTATGTTTACATTACTACTTTGCTTGGTAGCTTATACACTATTTGTGTAGCTTATACATTATTTTCTATATACATGCTTGTTCATACTAACACTTGTCTTTGGCTAGCCTTCTTGTTTATATGTGCCTTGGTTTCTACCAAGCGCATTCCCTTCCCCTGCAGGGTAGAGTTATAAATTTCATGCGGTTGGTCCTCTTTTGGGGCCACATTCTCCTATCAATGATGTCATCGCCCCCAAAGAGGGGGCATAATTTGGGGTTTTACATACTATACAATGCTTCTACATTGGTTCAGTTCAGTGTAATTTATGCCCTTGGCATTGTGGGTTACATAAAATGAGTGGGTTCAAACCAATCTACAAACCCCATACACAACGGATTTTACAGGATAGAGCGTCCTTAGCATTTTGGGAAGCAGTTATAGGCTAGGAGGTTACAGTGGGTATGCTTCCCTACACTACTTCAACTAGTGGTGTCGGATCACCCAAAAAACTAGGACGTACAGAGATCTCTTCACACACATTTAGGGAAGTAATTACAGGAAGGAGAATAATGCAGATTTATCCCTACACTTCTTCTTCTAGGGTGGCGTGAGATCACCCAAAAACTTGCAGTATAGGATATCCTTCTACACTCTCTTTCTCGACATGGATCAAGTGCACATGTTCCATTTACATTTTTCATTTGCGTATTTTACATTTACATACTTTTACATGCATCTTTTACATTGCGTTTTTACACATACATACATACATATTTTACTACTTGATTGTTTTCTCCTTGTAGGTCCAGCCGTATGAGAAACAAGTAGTCAAATGGGGGCAACAACATCAACAATAACACTTCGCAATAGCACACACCATACTAACCATGTAGGTACATCACACACATCAACAACTACACAATGTTTCTACCCTAGGTTCACTCTCATCACTTTTTTTACGCTTTTCATCTATAGTTTCCATGCCCCATCATCTTTTCATCATTCCACACTTTGTCTAGTCCTTTGGCACATTTTTCTACTACAATATTCATGGACATTAGGTACACATCTCTATCTACTTTATGTTACTGAGCTTTCCACTCACCAACATAAAGTGGGGGCAAATGTAGACAAAAAATCATGCACTTTAGACATTATTTAGTCCTAGTATCATACTACTATTTAGAAGGTTTTTGAGTGAAGAAAATACTAACCCCATCTTTTTGCCATCTTATTGTATTTCCTTTCATCATTTCTGACCTCTTGCACCCACATGCCCAATCAATTTTTATCATCCTCCATCATTTTAGCTTTGACTGGGGTGCCCTGGTCCCACTAGGGGCGCCCCGATCCTTTTTGAACTTTCTCACCACTTTTTGGGCTCTTTCTAGCCATTTGAGATCTTTATCTTTTTGGTGGTCAACCATTTCAGGGTTAATTATGAAATTAGATCAAGAGAACCCTATAAATATAAAGTTATGAGACCATAATGAGGGACCAAGCACTAGTCACTACTATCATCCACCTAGAGTTACATCCATTTGGAGATCATTTGCATCCATTAGCTCCATCACAAGGACAAGGTTGGTTCATCTGCATCACACAAGCATAGGGGGAGGGATTTTATTCTATTCCATGCACACATTCTATTACATTTTCTACATCTAGTTATTGTTTGCTACTTCACAAAGTGCAACTGACACAAGAGCACCTAGGGCACATGATGCACACACACACCAGAACTACATTTGGGTCTGAAATGTAGTGCAACGCTCAGTTAGTAAGCTTGGTGTTATGGCATCTGAGGTCAGTTTGACCCATTCATTTGCATTTTTATTTTTTATGGTTTTGATACTTCTTGCAGGTATTTATTTTATCTTGGATTATCGGTGACACTGCACAAAGGTCTGTGAATCTAATGCGACATAAAGTGAGGGTTTTAGACTACCTATTGAACCTATGAAACTTAGTTCCAGATATTTTTCCCAAACCAGGGCACCCATTTTACAAACCAGAGCACCCACAGTGCCCCGGTCCCTCTCTGGGTTCTCCAAATCCGATTAATGATTCGAGATCCATCCTTTTTGGGGCCTCTCGCATGCTTGTTTGTACTTGCTATTTCTCTACTCATTTATGCGACACAATCTAGTGAGATTCTCAAATCGATGAGTTCATTCTAGTTCTCTTAGCACTCTAGGGTTTGCATTTCCATTTTCCTATTTTTGGGTCATTCTTCATAGTTATTTAGTACATTTATTTATTGTATTTACATGTCGTTCTAGATTAGATTAACTACATCATCAATCCACCTTTTTAGTTAATCAACATGTGTGTAAAGAGTATAAAAGATATGTTATCAATCAAACCATAGTGGAAAACAAAATATGTAATGTAAAGTGCTAATAGTACAAGCCATGTGTATAGGCCATGGTTTTGTATTTTTACAAATATGTGAATGGTTTTTATTTTTGTATTTAAGTATGTACGGGAGATGGGTGGCACAAGATCTACCTAAGAATAGTTTGATCATAAGGGTGATGAAGCCCAAATGGTGAAGGAGGCATAGGCCTCAAATATGTCATTGTATAATAAGGATAATCATGTAGAATTGTAGATGATTCACAACATGATAAAATTATGAAGAGGGATAGACCCATTATAACTAAGAAGAGTAGAAGGCTATAAATTGTGATTTATTATTATATGAAAATTATGAAAGAGATTCCAATTGGTTGGTATGAAGTTGGATTTATACATTACACCCCATTGTGATTGAATAGATATGATATAATTGCTTCAACTAGCAAGAAAAGGAAGGAGATGAAAACAAAGGTCCCTGCTTCTCAGAGGGTTCTTAGAAGTCATAAATACCTGGAGCTTTCCGCGAATCTGTTGCACATCAGTAATCTGGTGGAGGAGCCTAAAGATGAGGACTTGTTGGTCAGAATGGGAAAGATGGAAAAGGAAATTCAAGAACTAAAGAGTGTTATTAGAGATATGGATAAAGCTAAGGGCAAAAGGAAACTACAAAATGATGAAGAGGAGGATATCACTGCTGAAATTTTCAAGAAGCTTCAATCTCTGGATGGCAAACTTGGAAATGCAAAAGGACGTAATGATTGTATCCTCTCTACCCTTAAAAGTATCTACAATTTCATCGAACAACATGTTCGTAGTATTTGCAGTCTCAGGGTATTACTAAGGACATTTGGGGCTCCAAGGAGAAAAGAGATATTGCAATTGCTCAGGTGGATTTGAAAGACCCTTCCCAGGCCACCACCATTGCATTCTTTGTCTCGCTTCAAATGATCAAAGCCAAGATTGACCGGGCTATCAAGTGATGCGGAGCTCTGTTGTTGTTTACTAGTGCGAAGTTGTTGTTGATTGGCGGTTTTGGTGTTGTCTTTTGGCTGAGATGACTAGTGATGGTTATCTCTTGTTCGTTTTTTGTCTCTTCTACTTTTACTCGGATCACTGTACATCTTGATCCTGTTTTATTATTATTTTGTATTATCTAGCTATTGAGCCCTCTGTTGTTGGACGTTTTGCTCTTTTTGGGTTGTTTTTACCTCTTTTGATATCTAGATTTTGAGCCTTTTTGTATACAGGGTATAGTCCCTTCAAAACTATTTACCCTTAATAAAAAAGAATAGATATGATATAACATGTGATGATCAAGGATATTATTGAGCATTAACAAATATATTAGAAGCACCACCCTTACCAAAGTACATAGGGAATATATAGTGTAAGGAAACTTGTTCTTGGAAAATAAGGGAGATATGCATATGCCCCTAGGAATTTGAGAAGGGATTAAGTAATATGATGTTTTATGATGGATAAGCAAACGTATGACCACTATATATTCAGAATATAACACTCCCAATAGGGTGACTTATCAAAAACCATTAAATTTTTCTTTTTTATTTATTTATTATTATTTATTTATTTCAACACATTAAAATTATTTAATAGAAGTACCTTATTATTTTACACATACTATATAATATGCATCCAAATGAAATTTGCATCATTCCAAAATTACCATTCAAAGGTTTATAACTTTAAAATTTAAATATGATTTCTCACAAATAAGAGTACGAATCCTTGTATATTTAATACATTAATCCAACAATTATTTTTCATTACATAACGAAGTACATCCAATCTACATAGCTAATAAGTACAATTGAGACAATAAGCCTACCTTGTAAACCATTGGTGATGATAATCAAATATCTAATCTTTGTGTACATGTCTCGAAGTGTAGTCGTAAAAGGGAAAGCATAATTGGAGTGTTTACCATCCAACTAATGACCATGAAGGATCCCCCTCACCTCCATGTCGTGGTGGTGTCCCTACCCTTCAACAAAGGAAGCAGATAAAGACATTCAACTATCAACAGAGAATAGTAATAAAAATAACTATGTGTATATATTTATATGCATCCATCTATTTAATCAAAATATTTCATTACCAAATATTATCTAATGATTTCCAACTAAATATAGAGCAAGGGGTCGTGAATAGACAATGTGTATAGTAAAATACATTACTTTAGCCAAATTTTCCATCTTAAATAATACACTAACATCTTTTAGTTTGTAATAACTAATAATATTTTTCTTCTATCACATACACAACTATGCCATACACAAATTCTAATATTCACATTATACTCGAGAATACAGAAGGAAGGATTTATGAAAGGTATAACTCTTTTCCCCGACCATTACCTTATATCCCAATGTACATAAATCAAGATTAAATTTACTTTAATCAATAGTGTTTTCTCATCCATGGTCACACACAAGTTTTAGAATATCAAAAGAAGAGCATAATAATAATCCATTATGTTTTACATCCATTGTAACAATGTTTATGTTTACCTTGGTAACTTATTTTTTAACCATCTTTCCTTTATATGCATATATGCACATATACAAATGTATATTATATGTATAAATGCATATGCATATACACATAAATTATCATATAATGTTACACGTCAAAATACATAATAGTGCCTAAATAAAGTCGCTTGAAAATTTTCAACTACCCGTAGTTCTTGTTGTTTCACACTTTAAAAAGAGTTTTTAATCATTTTTAGGTTAATACAAACTCGCATCCTTTCCAAAAACATTGTCATTGCAATTATTGTTGTTTAATTGAATTTAAATAATGTTATAACTTAGAGTATTATTGTAATTTATTCAAAATAATGAGGATAATTTGATCACATATAACGTATATTATCACGGTTTGCCAAGTATCAATGAATTATGATATCATGTAAATGGTGAACCATTTTCATGATATTGTAAGTCCATTTAAATAAATTAGATTATATTATCCAATAAAATTATTCCATAAACCAAAGAATAAAGCAACCATAGATAAAATTGAGTTTCCTTCTTACAGGTTCAATCAAAGGTTTAACTCTTTAAGAAAAACACATACTTATAACATTCCACAAAATGTATATTTCTATAACTTTAGACTTAGTATTACTTTGCCTCTTCATATGGCTACTAAAATAAATATTCCATTCACTTATGATATGTCAAGCCAAATGGATTAAAACCACACCCATATCATATGGAAATCCTTTTGATGGACCAAATTTTTCAACAAGGTTGTATAAGAGTCCACATACCCATTTGGATCCAAAACCAATAATGAAAATGTCTTTACAGGACAATAATACTTTACCAAATTTTGCAAACCGTTTAACATTAAAAAACCAACAATTAAATGTCCACACAAGACTTAATTATTACAAGTTTTTGTGATGTATTCAACATTAAAAACCAACAATGTGAAGTCCTCAAAAGATGATATCTTTTACAAAGTTTTTACAATAAATAACCCAAAATGGGTTAAAGAAAAATGCCATGAACAACAAGATAAAATAGTCCCATATGATTAGCATTTAATGGGTAATAAAATAATACCAAAAACAACAACAAGACAAATCGCATATAACTCATACCGGGTAGTAAAATTACCACAAACATGTTGGACCATGATTGTCGTTAGACCAAAACCCATAGGTGTTAGTCTCTGCTACAATCGCCAGAGTTAGGATCTACGATAGGTGGTTAGTCCATGTCACGAAACTCACGGGAGCGCTGGACACACATGCCAACAATCTCCCCCTCAGCGTTACCCAAGTGAGTTTTGAACTCGAGACCTGTCGCTCTGATACCATTTGTTGGACCATGATTGCCGTTAGACCAAAACCCATAGGTGTTAGTCTCCGCTACAATCGCCAGAGTTAGGATCTACGAGAGGCGGTTAGTCCATGTCACGAAACTCATGGGGAGCGCTAGACACACATGCCAAAAAACAATGATTCAAAATAGTAAATCAAAATTCAACATGTGACTATATTTTATTATGCATTTTTAAGCCGTAAATACCATAATGGGTAACAATGAACCAATTTAATATATAAGCCTTATGGGGAGTTTAAATTTCACCTAAATTCCTTCATACCGTTTTATTTTCAGGCACCAAAGTAGGTTTCTCAAACAACTAAAAATAGTCAAGAGCATATTTCCATAAACCCAAAATGAGTATTACTAATTTTAAAAATAAAAGGGAGAGATAGCACATCACATGCCTGTATGTAGCTTCCAAAAGAATGAAGAAAAATTTTCCCCATTGTTTCACTGTCCTTCTTCTATTTTTTCCAATAAGTATACCTTCTATATTTTCCCTCCCTTTCCCATGGCTAAAAATAAACTTAACTCGGAGCTTAAAAATTAACAAAACCCCCACAAAACATGCCACACAATTTTCTCTACATAACCCTCTCCATGGCGAACCAAGATATGACTACTTAGAAAAGCAATAACTTCCCACCAAAACTACCGATGGAATAGGGCTTCATACCTCACAAAATAGTTCCCAAAATCCCATATGGCACAAATGTTAAATGCCCAAGTAAGATAACTTGATGCACTTAAGTATGAAATGAACGTTCAACAATGCAATTTCCACAAAAGCTAAGTATCAATTATAATCCAACCTCCATTGTGGTGTGGATGTGTGGTAATAAAATTAACATGAGTAATTAAAAAGGTGCCATAATCAAATACATTTGACACATATTACAATATGGGAAACTCAAATGTCATAAATTACCTCTAAAATGCAAAACATGATAATAGTAATGTGGATTTGGAATATGTTAAATTCCAAGGATAGTAATATGCACCATGATGAATACTATAAGGTGTAAGCCTAAAAATGGGCACACAATTTTTTTATGAATTTTTTTAGTTAAAACACAATATTCCCAACTCAACTAACAAGGTGGTTTGTGATCAAATAAAATTTGGTGAAATCTAATACTCTCGACCTAATCATTACTTGCATAAGTTTGACTGGTATTGGAAGTCTTTATTAGTCAACAATTTAACAAACCAAATCAATTTCAAAATATTACTTGTGATGATACACACTCATCGGATTGTGTCGGTGGAGTTACACCACCCTTTCATAATCTGGGTAGTGTATTTCATCACACGTGCTCCAAGACATAAAATAAATAAATTAGTCTAATTAAGCATCATATCCAAAATCAACATATAAGCACAAATTATCATATTAAGTCATCATATAAAGTCGAAAGTAAATTAGACAACCCCAAACGCATGTGTGTGTGTGGGTTCTCATTTTACCTTTTTATATCGAGTTTAATGTTCTCGATATGTGGCCTTCTCCCCAATGATTCCCTCCCTCTTTGTCTCTTATGTTTTAATGAGTGGATACTTGTTCATACATCCACCTCATTTAATCATGAAAAAGGTAGTTGTTTCATTGCATCCGAAACATTTTATATTTTAAAGTAAATGGCATCTATTAAAATATGCAATTTCCAACTAATTTCTATGTCATAACATCCATGTAAAAATCCATTTATTTCATAATAAATTTGAATTTAACCTTTCCATAAATAGAATGAAAATCAGGACATGACACTCGAATATTAACTCCTACTAAGGATTTGATTGCTTGCTCATTGGAAATTGAGTGTAGTACTTGGTTGTATATAATATATTGTGTTACGTGCAACCCAATGGTTAGTTGCGAAGTTGTTGAGAAATAGATAATGTTCCTATTGAAATAATATCTACTTCTTCATCAATAGGATCAAGATTGAATTGTGGAAAATGCTCATTACACACATATTGGGGTGTTCATAAATCACTATAATAGTAAACAAGATCAAAACTATCTTTGTCATCGAATGGACTAGTAGTGAAAAACAATAGTATCTAGGATTTTTTTTTCAGGTTGTCCCTATTACAGATGGGATCTATGGTGGTAGAAGAATTTTCAAAAGCAGACTTAGGATTTAGACAAAGATGTTCCTACAAATTTAGAGATATACATATCATCATCATCGAGTAGTAAGATTTAGATAATACCATTGGACATAGTAGGTGTCACCTTACTAGTAACTAACACATAAATAATATCATTTGTATTTTTTTGCAATGATAACATCATTTGAATTAGGATTTATCCAAAAAAATTGTGGAGAAGTAGATATATCCACATAATTCATTGTTATGTTGCCCCCGATTGGGTTTGTGTGTACTATAAGTGCTTTGAAGAGGTGTGCAATTGTTCATGTTTTATTAACATTATTTCCATTTTTGTTTGTCTGATAATAGTATGATGTAATTCTCTCATTGAGATTGGTTTTACTAAAGGAAGTATCACATTCACGTCATATTTTTAAGTATATGATTCTTGTTATATACAAAGTTGCATAATTCAATATCATAGTATGCACATTTGATATATCTTTTAGTATTCATTATGGTTTAGGGAGTAAAGATGATTGTATATCGGAATGTAATGTATCAAAGGAAATAAATCCCTTATGCTCGGAGTTATTAGATTCTTCATTTTCAATCATAATAATCATTATCATGATGTTTTTTAATTCCACAATAATTTTCCTTTGGTTTTTTTTTCAATTCGATAGGGGACAAAGAATGAGTAACAAATTGATTAATCTATTATAAGTAGCTCATATAGAATATCATATTGTCTAGCATTATTCTAAAATAAAATGGGTATTATTGGTTGGGATTACCTTAGTATTTTATATTGATCTTATGGGATATGCACATTGTTGCCTCTATGTATGAATTTTACTTCACTTGTATGAGCACGTGTATCATGCATAACATTTATATGACATTAATTTTCAGTAGGATTATAATTATATTGATCATGATCCATAAATACATTAATAACATAAGCATTGGAAGAATCCTTTAGATGTGTTATCTCATCCGTAAAAAAATTTATTTCAGTACTCATAATTTGAAATTGGGCTTGAAAATCATGTTATAATGCTTGAATAGACTATAGAATAGCTTTATGAAAGATGTCATCATTATTAATAAAAGAGATGAAATGACATGGGTCATGATGGAAAGAAAAATTATAGAAGAACCTCTAATCGGGTAATATTAATAATACACACATGGAAGGCCGATAAATCGAGAGATCATAGAGGATAATATCTAAAGGGGATGTTCTAGCAAAAATTGACCATTTCCAAATTATTAAAATGACCATATATGAAACTAATTATTGAGTTTAACAAAACAAAAGAGGCATTTTTGAATGCATTTATGTGGAATAAAAATCTCCTAGGAATTTATACAAAAGTGTATAGTTTTATGATTATGTCCTAATTACTAAAAATAGTAACTTCAACTTTCTAAAAATTGGCCTGATAATTAATAAAAAGTAAAAAAATATTTTTCATTAAACATATAAAGAAAGAAAACCTCTTAAAGGAATCTCAAAATAAAGTTGTTATAATTGATATATGCTATAAAAGGTGATTCTACAATTAGGAAGCCTTAGAAAGATACCTAAGGGGTAGGACCGACCATGAGACAATGGGGGAAAAAAATCAAACAATATTTAGGGTAGGTAATAGATGCAAATCAAGTTTAGATGTGAATATACAATGTAGAGGTGAAACTCTATGGCAATTGGGGTTTGAAAGAATGTCTAAGTTATGATCACAAGTTCACCAAATGTTAACACTCTTTATAAGATTTGGTAATCTCCATATGATTTGGAATGCACAACAATAAAAAGGAATGCAAGGTTTAAAACTAGAAGCTATTATGATTAATTAATTTCCAACATTAATAATACAATATTAGAAACAGTGTATTGGTACTTAACAATAGTTTTTAGAATATGTTAAAAGATAGAAAACATAAGAGGGAATATGTAATTAGCTAGATGAGACTATACATAAGAGATGTAACTACACAAATATAAGAATTTAGGAGTAGTAGACTGAATAAGCTTCATTCCCGAGACCGTAGTTGGGAGATCACCTTATAATTCAAGATTGTACAAGTATTTTAAGAATGATTATATGCTCTGGGACCTACTATACAATCTTGGACCTACTTTATGTGTGTTTTTGCAACTTATTGTGTCCTTTGGTGGCCTAGAAATACATTTCATTGTAAAACCCTGAGTGTCACACAATCCCAAAACCATCTATAATCAGTTGAATCACACCCAAACCCCAACCATGGGTATGAGACCTTGCGAAGAAGGGTAATGTTTGAGTTGAATTGTAATTTATGCACTTCCTACATCAACAATACTCCAAAGAGGCCTCAAACCACACATGGTTATCTACCTAACATGTAATATATATATGAATGCAACTAGTTGGCAACTTGAACCACTTTGAATATGTTTGAGAGGGTTGTTCTCTTGCTAATACTTTTAATTAGGGATCTTGGTGTGCTTGGAAGTGAGGGAAGCTAGACTCTTTAACCTAATTGAGTGCTCTAAATCTATAGTAGTGGTTTCCTTAATGGATGTGCATCAAATTTAGGAATATTTAGGGATCCTTGAGTTCCTTTTGTATGTATTGAAATGAGAGTGTCGAGTGATTTATTATATTCTTTTCAAGTGTTCTAAGTGAGTAATTGAGGTGATGTTAACTTGTTTATAGATAGTTTTGAAGGTACATCATTATTATAAGGTTGACCCAAGAAGATGAAAAAACCCAACAAATGATATTAAATTGAAATCGAGTTGGAATATGTGTCATTTTGAGACCATACAGGTCATCCAAGACCAAATGCCACATCTTGACCCTAGTGTATAGTTTTAGATAGAGAGATGTTGAATGAAATCTAGAAGTTACATAATGAAAGGTGGACTTTAAATATTGATCTTATTGCATTTGTGCTCAAAAGTGTCAATGCAATATGTGCAGGAATAAGCGAGTTAGGAGTGAGATAAAAATATGTACTAAATGGGAACATGATGAGTTTGTTTTTCTTAGAGAAGGAGAACAATCACAATTAGTAGTGTTAAAGTGATAAGTTTTCAAATTTGAGTGTCTACAACACACACACAAACAAGTTTTTATTAGAGTATTGTATCTTAAATGATTATATTTGATTGATAACAAGTTTGATTTTCATATTATACTAAATGTGATTGATATTGATTTAGATTTATGCATGAAATTATATGTGATGGAATTTGCTTGATATGCATGATGATTTGTATATAGCACATCAATTTATTGAATGTGATGGATATAAACCTATACGATGTTATTAGATTAGATTGATATTAATAACAATTGATATGGTAATATGATTAATCCTAATCACATGGAATAATGAACTAAGTTAATAGAAAAAGGATTCTTGGTCACTCTAAGCTCTAAGGATGCACTCTTGTTAATTATTTGTTACCTAGTAATTGATCGTGTATATGGATTTATTAACAAAACATATGTATGTATATTGTTCATTGTAACTTGTTGATCTTGTAAAATAAATTTATGGTGTTTTACAACCCACTTGTGTTTGGGGATTTTTCATGGTTGATTATAAGGATCTCCACTTCAAGACACAATTTGCGTAGAATATTGAAAAACTAGTATGTCTTAGGGAGGACTATTATGGGTTATCACAACCTTTGCATATTAATGCCTCGGAGGAGGAGAAAATGTTCTATTATAATACCATGTATAAAAAGAGGTAATTCCTTTTCTTCAATTAGCTTTAGTTTTTATCCATATCATAAAAATCATTATTATAGTGTCCACTATTGGAGTGAAAGATACAAAAAGGTTGGCCCTTTTCATGCTCAAGACAATGGTGTGGGTGGTGATCATTAGATGGTAAGAGAATCAAGAACTTACTTGAGTATGTTGAGAAAAAATCATGTGGATGATCAAGAGATCTATTAAAGCATAATTGTTTATGTTTAGGAGAAAGAGGAAGCCTCGAAAGAGCCTTATGTTTAGGTTAACATGATAAGAAGTATTAATGCAATGTAGAAATTTGAATTTTCCTGAAGTAAAAGATGAATTATTCAAAATATTGGTATCATGTTCCATAATGGATGTAGGAATAATAATATGTAAGGTTGTGGATGTATCTGAGGATCTCATTCTTGTTTTGAATCCATAATGTGAAGGCAAAGATCTATGAAGGAAACACATGTATAATAAAGTAATTTATCTTTAAGAGGGAAAATGAGGCCACAATAAAAGATATATTATACTTATATATATATATATATATATATATATATATATATATATATATATATATATATATATATATATATATATATATATATATATATATATTATATATTGATTATTAGATACTTGCATTAAAGCATAAGATATAATCGTAAACCATCTCAAATTTTCCTTGATGCAAAGAAGGAAAGCTCTCATAAGTAAATCTAGGTATTTCATTGTCAATAAAACATATAAAGAAAGCCTTTTAAGCTAATTTTTTTCCTAAAAGATCCACCAAGGAGATAACTAAAAAATGTGTTGCAATATTTGTGAGGCTTCAATTGAATGCTTTTAGTAGCATCCTATCATTGTTATGAGAAGCAATAACAAGTTTATAGCTTCAAAAGTGGAGATAAGGATTAGTAGTGTCATCAAATGATTGAAACTTAAGCATTAAAAATCTCTAAGAAAATTAGATTGGAATATAGTACACCTTATTGGGTTTCCATATATAGCATCGAGTCAATCCAAACATTATATGCTTTAATTTCTAAGGATAAATCATGCAAATTTTATTGTAAGACACCTACGACATGCATCAAGGAAAGAAGTTGAGGAGGGATGACATAGGTAGAAAGAGGCTCAATTAGAGGATATAATTTTCCATTAAAAGTATCCATAGGAACTTTATTATGCCTAAAATAAGTGTGAGGTAACATATATTGACTAGGATCTCTAGCATTAGGTAAAGGTGGTGTTTTAGGAACTATAGTCTTGGCCTCAAAGTGTGAATCTAAAGATACATCATCATTATACGCATCTAATTCATTTGAAATAAGCATGGAAAAAGGAATAACATTGGTTTTAATAAAAGTTAGAGTAAGAGGTTCTACACTAACATGTTTAATTCCCTTAAAAGCAATATAAGTCACCCTAACATTTTCCACATTATCATTTATAAGAGGAAGGAAGATACACAAAAAATTATATCATTTTTACATTCATGATAGAGAGAAGAAACACAAGTAGGAATATCATTGTTACATACATTAGGAAGAGGAGAAACACAAGTAAGCATATTGTCATAATTTTGAATAAGAGAAATTCCATTTACATCATTATCTATAAGAGAAGAGGGAAGAGAACATTCATTTGTAAATTCATCATCATCATCATTGTTTTCCATGTCATTATCAAAGGAGTAAGGGATACCTTCAAACATTTCATTAATCCTAGGAATATGTCAATCATGTGAAACATCATCACCATTATTTAAATCAGAGTAAGAGAAGAGATATAATCATATTCACAAGTATTAGTTTCTATGTCACTATTGATTTCCAAATTATTAGAATCATTCACATTTTCATTATTAGAAACATGATAAAGGGGAGGATTCATTAGTTTGACTTAAAAATTATCACTACTATCCCATTCATCAACATAATCATCCAAATATCTAAAAAACTGTGATCAAAACATGACTCATGTGTAGTGGTGAGGCTAGACTCAACGACTTTCTCACAAGAAAATGAAGACTCTATAAGAGGAGGTATGTGGTATGCCCAACATGGGTTAGAGGGTAATAGGGTTAGATGTCCCGAAGATAATATGAATAAAATTAAAAGGACAAGAGCTATGCATAATGTAAGAGTGGGAGTACTTTAACCTCGAATCCCATTGGGTGACAATTGGAAAAATTTAGCTTATAGGTACTCATCATAAACAACACTAGGTTGCGACACTAAGAAATCATTACATGTGAGCTAATGAGGACCATGAACCTAGTTATATGGAGAATATCCCATATGAGCTCACAAAGAAAGAGCTCGAGCACAATCTATAACTATATAAATATAATATAATATTAAAAGTGATAGTATAAAATATATGATGAATGAACAACCTTAGGGTAACTAGGGTTTTCAAACAAAATAACTAGCTATGATAGTTAACCTAAACCCAAACTATTTTTAGGGTTTGGATAAATAGCGTGTTCACAAAAACATTCCACCCTAAATTAATTAGGTTTTAATAAACATCTAATTAATATAAATAAGAATGAAGAATGTTACTGGAATCAAGAAAATGCAAATCACATAGATTACATTTGCATAATAGAAACTAGGCATTCCAATAGTAATAGATTGATAAGGTAATTGAGATTTTATGGTTTGAGATATGTCTTAGTTGGTTTAGATTGAATTTATATTATGTTGTTGGTTGAATCTATAACATGCTCAAATCCTATACTATAACCACTTTTTCCTACCCACCAGAAGCTATAAAGACCAAATTGTATATAAAGGTATAGGATCGTACTCCATTATGATCTAGATATGCACAATTTTACACCTATGACTGGTATGATTCTAGTTTTTTTATGTTACTTAACCTTCACTTATGTTGATTCTTGATATTTTTCACCATAACCCTTACATCTTCACTTATACCTACAAAAAAACCCTAGCTTCCTTAAAAAAGTGATTCAAGTACACATTAGATAACAAAAAAATGAAGTGCTTGAGTTGGAGTGACCTCAACAAATCACCCCATTTTTAGTCATCTATAATTTCACTACATTTCAAACTCCATGTAGTTACTTTAGTGCGTTGTGTATGTGTGTATGTAATTAATCCTTAGACCTAACTTTAGGTCATCCACATTGATAATAGGATTACTACTTGTCCCATTTTAACCCCTTCTCTATAGATGTAGAAATAATATTTTTCTACCTTTTAATGTGTTATGCAATATGTTGTATTAGTCCCTTACTTTTCCTTACTCATAGGTAAATGTTTGCTAGATAATAAATGATTAGAGATAATTTAGTTTGTTACTTTGAAATTTAAACCTAGTGGCACGCAAGGCTAACCCAAAACATAAGGTGTGAAAGTGAAAAGAGTAATGAATGTGCCCAATGGGAAAAAGAGACCAAAAAGGTGGGGGGACATAAATGTATAGCTTGGGACTAGACCATACAATGGTCCGAACCAAGTTATACGATTTTATACCAAAGATAAAAAAATCCAAACAATTAAAAGTAGTGGTTAGAGATCTTTATGATGCAACATAAAATCACATGAATGAGTCAAACTATTCAAAATCTAGAAGACAATCAAACCATATGAAAGTAAAATAAAAAGGACTTGCGCCACTAAATTCTAGTTTCATCATTAAAGACCCACATATATAAAGTTTTCCAAAATCATGATGTAATAATAATGATGTTATGCCAATTGTGGTGACTGTAGCTACCTTAAATGTACAATAGCCCTTATGTAAGGCCTACTTATAGTTTTTACAATCTTAAATGTTTCCAGTTGGGTTAGTTTGATAGTACTTTTTATTGTTTTGAGTTTTCTTGGAAAAATATTTGCTGTAAACTTATCTTTGGCTAGCATTGTAGATCCTCTTATATAGTTTCATTGTATTCTCTAAATGTGTTGTTTTTTATTTTCTTACATTTTATTATTTAAAACAAGTATTTAACTAAGGAAAAATGAAATAACGAAATGTTTGTTTCTCTTATATCTAATTTTGTGATCACATTTACCATTACACCTTCATTAGATGTAAACGAGAACTCATACTATGTTCATTGCTTTAGGATATGCCTGTATATCTCCATAAACCTCGTAGGATATACATTTCAATAAAAAAATGTTGAGGATATATTCTTAATATAAGTGTGTTGGCATCCCAAATCCACCATATGTGAGGCCATTAATGAATAGGGACACCAAATTGGTATATTAGATGTGTTGGAATGAAGACCGTGTATACATATGATATTCCCCAAAAGATCTAATTTGAGGCTTAATTTCATCCCTTATCCCACTTCTCTAACTTGTGTTCTTTGTAGGTTAAAAAATTGTATTATAACTATGATTTGAAATTTGTACTGCATTAGAAAAAATAATAAACATAAATAACGTGAAATCAATACAAAAAGTGAAGCTATTTACACTTTATCTAGTAATGTAGTATGTCTCAAAGAGAAACACACAATGTTAGCTATGCCATGATGTAGAGGAAATGTTAGCTATGCCATAAAGAATATCAACATCAACATCAACTGTATCATTATGATTGTTAGGATTGTGGAGTTGAATTGCTTCATAGATAGCATGTTTTACACCTTTTTGGTTTACACAAGAACGTCTTCGATCAGGAGTAACCATTCTTGTGAGGCAACTGTCGCCACTTTCAGATCAGGGTAACCGTCATTGGTTACCTGTGCGTGAAAGTTTATATTTAACTCATGGGAATTTAATCTAGCTTTTGTTTTAAAGTTGATTTAAAGGATGTAATTGCATGGCTATTGTGCCCTAAGTTTGTATATGCCTATATAAGCATGAAAGCTAGGGTTAGAAAGAGAATTAAGAGAAGGATTGAATTAGATCCTTGATTCTCCTAGATTGAGAGGATGAAGAAGAAGAGAAAGAAAGAACAAGTTACATGAAGACAAAGCTTCCATGGAGAGGAGCTAAACAAAGGAAATAACATGTACATCTAAATGGTGAGAAGAGGGTAACATCTTCTACTGTATTTCCTTTGTATAGTTATTGTCTCATTGTAATGGCTTGCATAGTATGCAAAGCACATAGATTTTCTTCTTGTAGATCCACATGTTGGTGAGATCTTGTATTATAGATCCATGTAGATCTAGTCTTGTATTGTAGATCCATGAGATCATATTGTATTGTTGATCCATGTAGATCTAGATATTGTAGAGGAGGTTGTCTTCATGTTTGCATAGGTTATGCAGTGATGGAGAGACATACTTACTTCTTGGTGCACAGTCATGGTTGCACATTGGTAGACCCATGCAAGAGGTCTTGTCGCAGATCCACAAAGAACTTGGTAGCAGTTCAGAGATGTAGTAGTTCTGGGTTATGTGAGATCTGTTGGTGGTGTTTGGAGGCACGGTTTTAGTGCACTCATGGAGATCCATTTAGAGATCTGGAGGAGAGGAGATACTCTTGCATTGTAATCTTGTATTGAAGAGTTAATTTGTACTCTTGTTATATTATATATAGGAGATCTCTATCTTTGGTGGACATAGCCCATATTGGGTGAACCATGGTACATGCTTTGTTATGTGTGTGTAATTTGTTTTGATTTGGATTATTCTATTTTATACTTCCATTGTTGTAGATTTTGGGAATTGTTTAGATCATGTGTGCATGATTGGGTTTGTTATTGAATCATAGCACTATTCCGTAGTCCCGAATTCCCAACAAAAAAACTGTGTTATAACTATGATGTGAAATTTGCACCACATTAGAAAAAATAATAAAAGTAAATAACGTGAAATCAATAAAAAAATTGGAGTTATTTACACTTTATCTAGTAATGTAGTATGTCTCAAAGAGAAACAAAAATATTAGCTATGTCTTAATGTAGAGGAAATATTAGCTATGCTATAAAGAATATCAACATCAACTATGATGATGATGATCTAATATCCTTATATTCATGGGTTCTACCACAACTTGTGGATATTTGTAGTGGTATTAGTAGCTAAATATTTACATCTTACGGTGATTATCAAATATCGTCTAGTGTTATTGATTAACTCAACTAACCAAGCTACTTGATTGGAACTTGAGCACTCTTTATTAGTAAGGTTTTTACATTACTTTGTCCATATAAAGTACACATCATGTGTTTATATTGTAAATGATGAACTATTATATTCATGTGACTAATGTGATCATAGATATTGGTATAAGCTTTGAATTTTGTTTAGATTATATGATCATGATTATGGTATTTCATTAAGATGGGGTACATCTCAGGTTCATTTGGCGAATCTATGGGGAATTTGTAGGGTGTCTCCTCATCCCACATTAGTTTGTATCTCATTTATTATTTGTTATACTCTTATATTTCAATTAATGCCTTGGACACGTGATCTATACCGATGTGGATGGATATTCCTTAAATGTTAGATGACTATTAGTATGCTTGCATCATGTTTTATGTTCTTTCTGTTTCTTCACTCAATGATTGACATGCATTTAGAAGTTTGTTTCATATTTGACACATTTTTAGTGTGTTTGGAATGTTTTCAATATGTTTTCTCTAGGTTGGAAATATTTCAATGGTTTTTATTTGAATTTGATGCAACTTCATAATGTTTTATATGTGTTTGATGAACCTTAAATGTGTTTGATGGACCCTTGATGAATTTGATGTATTTCAACTTACTAATAGTGTGTGTTCCATACATGATGTGTATTCATTATTTTAAATGATTCTATATGGTTAGCATATATTACACCTATTTTATCTTCATACTTTGAGACATTCTCTTTCTAACTCAAATAGAATCAATCACATTGTGTTTTACCTAATCAATACCCAACATACCACACTTTATCTCACCATGGGAATCATACACATATATTCATATTCAATAGGTGTTTTAGTATTTGGAGTTTACGAGGCATCTTCATGGTTTTTAAACACAATCGATGTATTCATTCACATTATCTTTTCCTATATTTTAAATTTCATTGATTATGGATTTATATAAACGATAAACCACTTGCACATGTTTCCCATATATTTGTAGGGGCACTTGTTTCTGTATTTGAGACACAAGAGCATGGATATGAGTTCTAGAATCTTCATAGCCTTGACTATGGAGATCCATGCAACTAATTTGATGATATATATTGGTATGAGATTTGCTTCATGTTAAAATTATAGGATCATGCATATGGATTATCAATAGGATTATGATATGTCTAAGGTTTACTTGGGGAATTTTGAGGTATCTCATTGATCTACTTTAGGTTCTATTTTATTTATTATTTGTTTTACTATCATACTTTAAATGATACTTTATACTCATGATCTATAGTATTTATGGATGGTTATGCATTACATGTTAGATGAATATTCATGTATTCTCATGCATGTGGCAATCATTTAACATATTTTTATCCATGTTTGGCATGCTTTCTACATATTCAATCCTTGATCAACTTACTTTCAATGTGTTTATTCCATATGTAGGATATTTTAAGAGCGTTTGATGCATGATTAACATGTTTTCAACATGGTTTCTCTAGGTTTTGAATACTTTTAGTTTGTTTTCTCCATGTTATATGTGACTTCAATGTATTTTTTATTTGTTTTACATGCCTTCAATTGATGTAGGAGCATCATCATGTATATAGGAAAATTCTGATTTTCAATCAATTTTGGATTGAATTAGGTGTTAGAGGTCCTCATTGGTGTCTAGGCATAGATTCTTGCCCTTTTGGATCATTTTGGCTTGTAATAATGAATATTTGGAATTTCCCTCCAAAACCACCTTTTCAAATATTTGAATTTGCCTAGTGGCATTTAGGGGATCTTGGTATTAGCTTAGGTTGAATAAAGTGATGTAAATAGTCTTAAGATCTCTACTTAACATTCTAAAATGTTACTTGTCCTTCTTAGTAGGGTTTATAACCATGGTTATTACTTATCATGGTTTGGGATGAGTTAAAAACTTGTAATTACATATATTCTTGATTTAAAAAGTAGAAATTCAAATTGTAGAGAGTTAGTTAGGTTTTAGAAGGAAGATTATGGGTGGAGAACACGTGAAGAATATCCAATAAGGTTTAGGATGTCTCTAAAATCTATGAAGTATTGTAAACCAAATCTCTATTGGAAATAACACTATGAGATGTTCATAATTTTGAATGTTTTGTATGTGTAAGGTATTCTTATATCTCTTTATGTTTTGATAATGCTTGGGATTTTTGGATTGAGGTATAATGGAATGATGTAGGCATAGAATAAGATGAGTATAGTTGGAAGGAAAACCTATGACAAGATTTAAGTTGAAGTTAAAGGCATTCTTTATGAAACTTGGTTGTATGTGACTTGTAAGACTATTCAAGCCTCAAATATCATATGTATGAATGAAAAAGTGAATGTTTATTATTAATTTATGAGTGATATGGAAATTATTAGTGTACAAACTCATGAAGAGACGATGACAAAAATATAAGATATAGAAGAAGATTTGAAGGTGTTGATAGAAAGAAGTAAGAAGGTAAATCAAATTCTTGGATGGAACACAAGAAAAA
Source organism: Taxus wallichiana var. yunnanensis (assembly GCA_018340775.1). Classification (NCBI taxonomy): domain Eukaryota; kingdom Viridiplantae; phylum Streptophyta; class Pinopsida; order Cupressales; family Taxaceae; genus Taxus; species Taxus wallichiana. The sequence continues at coordinate 418,534,253 of CM031237.1, forward strand.
GAGTGCAATGGCCTATAGAATGGCTTGTAGAGAGAAGGAAGCAAATTATTTCTTGGAAAAGAGAGGGAAGAAGGAAGAAAATAATTATGAAGGTCAGTTTGTGTTATCCAGTAAGTGGCATTGATACTTGGCAAAGAAGAAGATGAAGCTAACGAAGAATAAGAACAACTTAAAGGAGATGACAAAGAGCTCTTGTGAAGAGCTTATCAAGAGGCTATAAGGCCTCCAAATTTTCATTCTGATAGTTTATTTTTATGTGTGAATGCAGTAAACAAGAAAAATAAATTAAGGAAAGAAACAGTTCCTTGAATGAGGATTTAGAAGACAAGAAGATCAAAAATGAAGGAATGCATGAAGAAGAGGCTTTTGAACAAAGTCAAAATCAGTTTGGATCAGTTAAGAAGGAAAGTACAACTATTAGTATGATGAAAAGATCATTAAAAGTTCTTACAAGCATGTGGAGTTGGTTGAGTGGAGAAGATGAGGTGAAAATTAAAAAAATACTATATAAACCTTAACCAAAGAAGCATATAATGAATATGATGGAATGGAAAAGACTCAAGAACAAAAAGAGGGGGAAAAATCAGATGATAGAAAGCACAATATAGTGGTAGAAACAGAGGATGATCAACAAGAAAGTGAAGAACTCAAGTTTTGGAAGAAAGAAGACAAAGATGAGACTAGTTTGTCTCTATTTTTACAATCTAATGTTGTTTTTAGCTATGCTTGTGTAGGTGTGAACAAAGAAATGAATGTGAAAGCTGATAAGAAATAAGAAAATGATGAGAAGATATAACTAAAACATGAAGAAGAAGAAAAAGAGAAATATGAAGAAAGAATGAAGCAAGATGAAGACAAGACAAGCAAGCTAGAAGCTAAGAAAACAAAGAGAAGATAAAAGAAAGACATGAACAATGAAGATGAGCTCAAACACATTATAAGAAAAGGAAATTCAAAGAAGAAAATGAATTAGAAGAAAAGAAAGAAGCAATACATTTGTACAGAGTGCAAATCTTCCCACTTGGGGAGCATGATGCAGGAGCACAATCATGTATATAGAAAAAAAATTGTTTTCAATCAATTTTGGCTTGAATTAGGTGTTAGAGGTCCTCATCGGTGTTTAGGCATAGATTATTGTCCTTTTGGATCATTCTAGCTTATAATAATGAATTTTTGGAATTTCTCTCCAAAACCATCTTTTCAAATATTTGAATTTGCCTTGTGGAGTTTAGGGTATCTTGGTATTAGCTTAGGTTTAATGAAGTGATGTAAATAGTCTTAAGAGTTCTACTTAACATTATCAAATGTTACTTGTCCTTCTAAGTAGGGTTTATAACCATGGTCATTACTTATCATGGTTTGAGATGAGTTAAAAGCTTGTAACTACCTCTATTCTTGATATAAAAAAATGAGAAATTCAAATTTTAGAGATTTAGTTAGGTTTTAGAAGGAATATTAGGGGTTAAGAACATGTGAGGAAGAGACAAGAAGGCTCAAAAGGTCTGTAAAATCTATGAATTATTGTAAACCATATCTCTATTAGAAATAAAACTATGAGTTGTTCATAATTTTGAATGTTTTGTATGAGAAAGATATTCTTGTATCTATTTATGTTTTTATAATGATTGGAATTTTTGGAATGAGTTATACTATAATGATGTGGGCTTAGAATAAAATGAGTATAGTTGGAAGTAAAACCTGTGTCAAGCTTTAACTTGAAATTGAACGCATTCTTTATGAAAACTAGTTGTATGTGACTAGTAAGATCCTTCAAACCTCAAATATCATATGTATGAATGAAAAATTAAATGTTTATATTAAATTTTTAAGTGATATGACAAGTATTAGTGTGTTCAAAGGTTAAGCAATGAGCATTAGCACTAGAAAGGGTTAAGAAACTTAGTACAAACCTAAGAAGATTATTTTTTTATGTTTGAGTAATTGTTTCATATTGATAAGGAGATAATAAGGTATTATAACCTTGAAATATTGTGGAGAAGGTTTATATAGGTATGTATGAGTGTTTGGAAACTTGAAAAGATTGAGGAAACCAAGGAAACAATAAATAACTAAAAATATCTCCTTGTTGGTCCGTGTAATCCGCCTAGGGTTTAGAAGATAAAATTAGGTGTAAAATCATTTTAAACCATTGGAGAATTCTATAAATTGGTGGAAGGGAGGATATATGTGGTAAAAAGGTGTATATTAAATTTCAAGGTGAATGGATTAGGTTAGTAAATTTGAAATACAAGATCATGACTATTAAGGATATCTTATTTTGAGGGTTTAGACCATAAACAAAACACTAACTTTTCCATACAAAGAGCTAAGGGGTGAAATTTGAAACAAACTATATTCAAAGGGTCCTCTTTATGTTGCAAAAAGTGTCATGAATTTTTATGCTTTCTGGTAAAATTTATGTATGACAGTTTTGAAAGGATTGTTGACAATTCATATTAGGCCTAATTTGTGAAAATACAAAAGTGAAATGGGAAAAATATATAATATATTGATTGCTAAAACTTGGTGAGCTTATTAAACTTCATAAAGGGTATATAATTTTTTTGTTTATGAGAAACTCCATATTTTACATTTTATAACCAAAAATCAATCAATTTATGATTTTGGCATAATTTAAGGCCTAAAAGCAAACACTCTTATGTTAATTGAAGAATTTATATGGAATGGAAGAACATGAAAATTTGACATAAGTTGTAAGGGCCAAAAGGATGTCTAAAAATATTCTTATTTTGGTTTGATATGTAGGGATTCTTTCGGAGCTACAAGGTTTGCATGTTTGTAGGGTTATAAGAGCTCTTAAGAAGGCTTTTGAAGTGAAAGAGTTGAGATAGAGTTTTCAATCTTCTTGAATATGTTGATCATGTTTGTTTGTGTGTTATAAGAAGGTTGAAGGTGATTATAGGCCTTGGGAAAGGTTTTATAATAAATTGGGTATTTTGATGGTTTTTGAAGTTCTTGAGTTCTTAAGAAAATTGCCTTGTTGGATGAAGTTACGTTTATAACTAAGTTGTTGTATTGTGAAGGGATTGACACTCTTATTATCATCATTAATGTGTTTGAACATGATTCCACTACTTTTTGTATGCTTGATGTGTATTCATTGTTTTTTATCCTACTATATTACTAGTGTATATTCCACCTATTTTATCTCCATGCTCTAAGACGCTCTCTTGATCCCTCAAATGGAAGTATTCACATTTTCCCCAAGAATTACAAATTGTACCCCCAATTATTCCCACCACAAGATATTGTACATACATTGAGATTCAACATAGACTTTGAGATTTGGAGTTGACTAGGAAATCTTTGCGGCTTTCAATACAATCTATTTTTCCCGTGATTTATGGAATTTTATAAGAACCATAAGAATAAGGTTCTAGTTTACATAAACCACACCAATATGGTTTTGGTCTATGAGAGGAAGTTCCTAGTTTGAAATATATCTTGCAAGCCTTATTCTACCTCCAAGATCACGCTAACATCAACCCGCCACACACAAATATCTACAACTAAATTCCCATAATAACACGAATTCTCTCTATTACTCTAAAAATAGAGATTTCATACAAACTATCATGAATGAAATGGGAGGAGGCATTATATATATAAGGCCTCATACATATTGTAGTTATCCTACCTTAATAAATAAGGTGATAAACCTACCTTAATATATAAAGTGGTTATCCTACTACCCACATGGTCAAATAATGAATGTGGTATGAACATGTAGCTTAAAATTTATAGAAAAGTAAGTTGCACATTCCAAATTAAAATTTTGTTTCTAAAAATAAATATTCAAAACCTAGAGAAATTAATTAACTAACTAAGAAAACTTAAGAACTAAAGTGAAATAAGGAAATTACACCAACACCCCCATTAAGTGTAACTTAGGGAAGCTTACTTTGCTATTCCAAATTTCCCACCGGAAATTTTGGTCAGAACAAGCCTTACACATAAATAAAACATGAAGGGAAATGATACAGACCCACGAGCTCACATCCCAGAACTAGGCAAAGTGAAAAACAAAAGCCCGAGAGAGTCAAATTTGACCCCGCACAAGAAGAAATAGAAGAAACGGTTCTTTTGAGCATTTCCACATCCTAAATCTATTTAAAGGGTCGAGGGAGGACTCAACAATGGAGTGGTGGGGGTAGAGAAGAAAGAGGAGACATTTTTAAAGAGACTAGATGCAAAAACAAGAAACAGGTGAAATCCGGAAGTTTTCAAGCTCAACAGCCTCGAAAGGGTCCAAAATCAACTAAGTATGGAGGAGGCAATGGAAGAGACCACGTGTCCTCGTGGTGCTTCTCCAAAGATGGATCGAAATAGAGAGGCTCAAACAAGTGCCGCATCTCCACATGTCTAGACGGAGTTTCGGGCCTTTGAAGGTTTTTAAGTTTTTACGTTTTTGTGCAAAAGACTAAAAGGTAAATTACGGGCCCATGGACCTAAATTTTTATCCCAATCTGGCTGCCACGTATCCCAATCAAAAGAGGGACCCATTTTCAAGTTGTTTTCCCACCTATTTGTATAGAATCGATGCAAAACTTCAAAAGGGCATATCTTTCAACTCAGGGCTCGAGAGATTATGAATTTGATATCGCTGGAAAGATCTTGACCTCGTCTATGCCATGAGAGTCTGAAACTTTAATTTTTGAGAGGGTAGGTGGAAGAAAAATGGAGAAACATCTTTGAGCTTTCAATGCAGGATCATCAATCTTAACAACCAGATTGGATTTGATCTATTTCTGTCGTTTCCTCTTCCTTCAAGGTGCCAAATCGAGGATCGATGTAGTAAAGATAAATTTGGGGGTAGATTTCATCGAAGCATTAATGTGGTGGTTGAGCTTCGACCTGCGTTTTCTTGCTTCTCTATCCCTTTTTCTTCTCTCGTGATCGATTCTATAAATACAAGGGGGATTCATTGTAAAATTTGTTGTTCATTCTTCTTCTCTGCCTCCCTCTTTCTTTTCTTCCCCAGGGTCGAAAATGGAGTCTAAACCTCCTCCCCTACTCTGTAAATGGTATTCTTTGCCTCTTGCTCATGTATGATGCTCTATGCAAATTTCTGAAGCAATAAAACTCATTTTTGTGATGCGTTTGTCCATCCTCGCTTGTTTTCATTGCATCTTCTTGCCTCTCATCATTCTAGAGTATTCTGTGCATGTTTTGGATGTTTCATTTGTAGATCTGGGAGTTGTGTTCGTGGGGATCAGAAATGGAGTTCTGTGTGAATATGACATTTGGTCTGTGATGTTGTTGTCCATCCTCTCCATTGCTCACCTCACCTCCCTTCATTTCATGGTCATTTTGATAGATGATCAGCACTTCCCTTTTCTTGGTGCTATCACCTCATTAGTGTAGGATTTCCCTCTTTATGCACTTTCTCTCTCCCTGTCTCCTTGGCATTGTTAGGATAGGTGTAGTTAGACGTCATTTCTGCATTAGTAGTTTAGCATTAGGATCAAGAAGAAGAAGTCGGCTTTCTCCGAGGGCCATCTCAAGTCTGCAAGTCCCACAACTTGAGAGATGGTCCCATGTTATGCAAATCACACCAAATGACCCTACCTTAGAAAAGTAGATCCACCACTCATTTGGGGGTGCTATGATCTTGCACTAACAGCTACAAAAATCATGTGGCTCAACATTTCATATGGGTCCCAACAACATGGTCTCGATGCAATACCTATGTACAATATACTCATGAAGGAAGGAGGAATCGACTACCCTCCCCCAATGACAACTTTCTTTACCCCTAGTAGTACTCATAGAGGAACATACTTAGAATTTGTTATTGGTTTAGTGAAGATGTCTACCACCTATAACTCTATACAATAAAACTAAAGACCAATTATGTGCTTTTGAATTATCTATCAAATGTAGTACATATGGATCTCAATGTGGTTGGTGCATTGATGTTCCAAATGATTCTTGGATATGTGGATAACACTCTAGTTTTCACACCAAATGATAGTATGTTGTTGCTTCTCAATCCCAAACTCTAGAAATATCTAATAAATCCAATTGGTCTCTTTGGTGGCATTCACATATCCTTAATACTCTAGATTTGTAGAAGAAAAGGATATGACATGTTGCTTCTTTTTTGACCTAATAATAGGACCCAAGTTATTATGGAAAACATATCTAGATGTATATTTGTGATCATCAATATCACCTACCCAATTAAAGTCAATATAGCCTACTGAATATATAGGAAAACATGTTGCATAATGAATTCCATGTGTATGAGTGCCCTTGATATATGGAAGAATTTACTTAGCATATTTATAATGAACCTCACAAGGTTATTACACAAAGTGAGAAACCAATTCAATGATAAGAGATGTATCGAGTGGTTTTGAGTCAAGTAGAAGTAGAAGAAGTTGCCAACGAGCTACCTATACAAAGTAACATCAAGTAGTGGCATAGATCATGTGGTTGTGAACTTGACTCTAGAAAATAATTTCATAGGTGCGGGTTTTCAATCACATGCGTGAAATCTTCTAAAAGATCTAGGGCATACTTAGGTTGTGAAATAAAGATTCCAGGTTGAGAGTGAGTGATCTCTAAATCGAGGAAGTAGTATAAAGTTCCCATTTCCTCCATCATGGAATACTTCGCATCCTTAAGAAGTGAATATAATATTCTTATGAATATGGGATCATCCACACATATAACAATAATGAGAAGCTCATCATGATGTCATAAAATGTAGACATTGGGGTCAAAATGGAAATGAGAAAATCCTAATGAGAGAAGGAAATATTCCATCTTCTCATACCATTCTTGAGGGACCTACTTAAGGCCATAAAGGAATCCCTTCAATTAACATGCAAGTGAGGACTCTTGAATAAATACAAGATGATTCTCCATATATATCTCCTCATGAAGGTCGCCATGAAGAAAAATGCTCTTCACATTTATCTTAGGTAATATCCATCTCTCGTGAGGGGGCAATTGAAAGAACAATGTGGATAGAGTTTTTCTTAGAAACTAGAGAAAAGGTATTTGAATAATCAATGCCTTTCACTTAGGAAAATCCTTTAGTGATCATTCATGCTTTATATTTGTTGATATTTCCATTTCTCACATACATGGTTTGATAAATGCAACTACAATTAACCAAATTTCTTTCTTTTGGAAGAGGTATTAGGTCCCAAGTGTCATTCTTTATAAGATAAACATATTATTCCTCCATGGTTATGTCCCACTTATAGGTGTCACTAAACTCATTAATGGATTGAGGATTTGATGAGGTTGTAATATATACATGAGGGAACTCTCTATATTCTACTCGAGTATGTTGAGTATCAATATGATCACCATAAGGAGAACTAGTTCTATGTCATGTCAACTAAACCCATTGAGGAAGAGACAAAGGTGTAAGAACAAATGGAGGAGGAGGAGTCTCATCAACAATAGGTGTATCATCCTATTAAGAACTATATGATATATATGAAATTTTAAGAATGGAATAATAGGTGGGTGATGATGTGGCTTGTGGAGGGTGCTTGTCAAACTATTTTAGAGATGGCATGCAGAGCACACAAATGAGGCAGAGACATGTGCACCACACATTGGCTATTTTTGGAGGATCGGATACAAAGCACTTTGCATGGACACAGGCTAGGAAATAGATCTATCATATGTAGTTAACTACCAGTAGTCTATTGTTAGCACACTTGCATGTGTGGCTAGTTTTGTAAATGGCGTGTGGCTATTAATAACATGTGACCTATTTTGGGAATGGATAAGTGGTGAAGGGAAAGTCCCCACCCTTATATATATGTAGTGAACTATGTAGTAGATATAGATGTATGATGGTGAATATACAATATACAAAGAGATATAGATATGTATATGCATACATATAGATTATGTTTGCTAAATTTGTTATGCATACTATACTACTATTATTGTAATGAAGCTTTTGTATACTTATTGCATTTAATATAATGGAGGATATTGGCTGAATCTAAGTGTTAGTTCTGTGTGTATCTGAATCTAGTATGTTTTGATCTCATCATGGTTAATATTTAATTTTGTTCTCCCTTAGAGATAGATCTGGTATGCTCTGTAGAATGATGTGTTAGTAATGGAACTATGTATGTGTTAAGTCTTCATCATGCTAACATCCTACAACAACAACCCTAAAGAGGGACTTGGTACCTTTGCACACTTTGGGTGAGCTCTCGATCTAGGGCTAGTGATGTGTGCAAAGCGTCTAGGTCTTATTGGATTTGTATCACTAATTCTAGGTTGCATCATTGGTTCCATTTCGGGACCTCTTTTTCAGTTGTTTTCAGGATGGTTCATGATGAAGACATACCGTTAACCTTAGCAAGTGTTGAAGAGTGGATACATGATCTGGAAGAAGAATACGCATGGTGATTCAACACTTGGATCTGAGTTTAACACACACGTGTGGGTGGGTGGAAAAATCTATATGATAGTTTATATGAGAGATTTTTCACTATCTTTCTAGTAGAATTGTATGAGTGGCTGATTGCTTATGCATCTAAGTGGAATTGGAGGTATCGCGCACTTTTCTGGACACAGAAGAATTCCAGGCCCTTTATGATGTTGATCTGATTTGGACTCAAGTTGTGGATACATGGTTCCATGGTGTCTTGAATAGTTATATCTTGGAATACTCAATTTCCACTTATTCATGTCCAGAGGTAGCTGAATTCCAGTTTTTACGATATCCAAGGAGCTTACCTACAAGGCATTCCACTAGTGAAATCAAGATCCTGATGGTAACTTTGAATCTGGAGAGTAAACCATGGCTAACTAAACCTCACCACATGCGTGGGGGTAGGAGCAGGTTTGGTGAAAGATGGCAGACCTAGCGGCAGAAAGGAAGAGAGAGGAAAGGTGGCTTAAGTATAATGAGGCACATGAGAGGGAGATAGAGAAGCAACGTAACATTGCAGAAAGTATGGCATTGAGGAGAGAGATGGCTCATGAAGGATTTGAAGCTCACGTAGAAGACGTGGAGCCAGAGCATCAGGAACTCCCCCATCTTGGAAAGCATGATAGGATCCTTCCTCGGCCTCACGTAGAAGCACACCAACAGAGACTACCTGGGCCACGGGTGCACATCTGAATCCACCTAGTAACCTTGCCCTTGCGTTTGGTTTTTCAGCATCTAGTACAACAAGTAGTCAACAAGCTAGTTCAAGTAGTGGGAGAGTAGGAGTGAGTCTTATAAGAAGCACAATGATGATGGCAAAAAAATGGATTTCATTGTTATATGGGAGTACCTTTTTGGGTGTATCATCAGCACATAAATACAAGTGCACCAATTTTTGGATTAACTTCTGGGAGTAGTAACGCTTCACAGACTATCGGGGTACAGTTCAGTTCTACTATTGGGACACAGGAAGTACATCTTCTAGTCCACCCCACTACAGGTTTGGGATCAGAGGCATAGGTAGCTCTTAGTTCAGGTGGATCTAGAGGTTCTGGAGGTAGGGGAAACACAGGAGGTTACGATCAGGTGGGCAAGGTCAAGGTCCACACCAACCCCAAAATATTTACATGGAAATGTCTCTTCATCTTCCAGAGTATAGGGGCATAGAAGATGTTGTTGAACATGTGCATATGTGTGAAATATTGTGGCATGTGCAAAAGGATCATGGCTTCTAGCGTAGGGCAAGCCAATTTTCTACTACATTACAAGGGCACACACACAGACTGGTATAAAAAGTTTGACCCTGATCAGACTTGCGTAGATTATACAACTTTAAAGGATGCATTCCTTAAAGAGTTTCATATCCCTAGTTTGAGTAGAAGAGTATAAGTGCACTCAAGGATATTAAAGCAAGGCACTACTAAAAGTGTTAGAGAGTATGATGCATGGTTTAAAATGTTGTTATCAAAGCTTTCTTATGACATACACGCAAGCCAACATGCACAATGGTTCATTGGGGGCTTGATTACCCCTTTTAGGAGGGCATTATCACATAAGACATACACTAATCCACATGTGAAGCACTTGAAGCAACCTTGCATGCTGAGGTAGTTGGAAGCATAGATACTGGGTGAGCCCATTTTTAGAAGCACAAATAACAGTAGCTATGGAAAAATAGTTGGAGAAACTATCAACAAATTCAGCACATGAGATGCACACATAGGGATTTGGTGCACAAATTGTGAAGTAGAAGGTCACACAAAGGATAGTTTCCTCATAGAATAATATGCTCATTGCTGATGGATTGTGAAATATGCCATTTAAACCATGATGCTAGCCACTTCCCATTATTACAACACATGCGATAAGGAAGAATGTTTCAAGCTACTGTAAAATCTGTAGGTCCACGACTCATGACACGGAAGACTACCAGATTGATTGGATAGATCCATGATGCTTATAGATATTGGTGTATGACATAGACATGAGAGTTTTAGATAACTCTAAGGGAAAGAATGAGCATCGGATCGGGATCACAATCAGGCATGCTATGATCGAAATGAAGGGTGTTTTGAAGGCGGTCATGGCAGAGGTCGAGGATACCATGGTGGATTCGGAGGATGAGGCCATGGTGGTGGAAGAAGTGAGTTTCCTCACGGAACATGTTATACATGTGGATCTCCTGACCACTATAGGTGTGAATGTCCTCATAATATTACATGTTCTTTCTATGAAAGAACCATAGCTATGAGGAGTGCCCAGACTTATATGAGCATCTGAGTAAGCAACATAAACAAGAAAACAAAGGTGCAGGATGGTTAGGATACAACACACTGCTGTTGAAAATCAATGGATGCCTAAGATGGAAGTAGAATCTGAGGCACTACAAGTGAAGATCATGACCCACGCTGAGGTGGCACGTGCCAGGGAAGCATTGCAGAAAAAAACCTACCATCACTAAAGAAGAAGTTCTTCATGCATGGTACCCAGATCCTACCTATCAGAAGGAGGTTTATCAGGAAACCATGGAAGTTCTAAGGAATCTTCAGGGTGAGATACAATACTTAAAGGAGAAAAGAAAGCATCAGAGATGGTCCAAACTGATATAGATGACTTGAGAGAAGTGTGTAAAATGTTGCACCAGGAAAACATCATTCCACTTGTTAGGGAGTTGGTTAAAAGGAAACACTCACGCACGCAAGTACTTGAGACTAGGATGATGACAGATCCTACATGCAAATCTTCCCCCTCATAGCCTAGATTATGACAAGGAAATCACTCTTGAATGTTGTTGTGGATGGGTGGCTATTGAGTAATATATTGATTGATACAGTGCAAAGTCAATGTTCTTACCTTGGATGCATGGGTACAAATGGGAAGACCCCCATTACAGCCATCCTCTAATGTATTATTCATGGCTAATCGGACTAAGGCCACTCCCATAGAGTTTTGAAGGATGCATCCATTACCATACAAGGAGCCAAGTTCACTAGAGACTTTGAAGTTTTAGCACTGGCAGAGTCAGATAGCTTCCCAGCTCTATTGGGGCATCCTTGGTGCTATGCAAATAATGTTGATCTTTGGTTCAACAAGGGCTATATCAGTTTTGAAAACAAAGAGGAAAGAGTTATTATCCCTTTAACAGATGGAAAATCTGTGCCCTATGTTGAGCCCTTAAGTGAAGAAGATCTGAATAGGATTTATGTACGTGCCATCCAGATCCAGAGATGATTGAACCAACCAAAGAAGGACTAATTCAATGGGAGGATGCACAGTCTATTAGCGATACTACAAGTGTTGCTTGTGATAATTGGGCTCACAACACTTATGAGTTGGTAGGGCACAAAGAAGTAAAGAGCATATTCCCTCGAGGCACAAAACCACGTTATGTCAGGAGGATAGGTAACAACTCGGTACCTTGTTACACAGAGAAGGGGATCCCATGGTATTCCTACACGCCATGGAAGAAAAATGGATAGACCCACTGAAAGAAGAAATATGCTAGCATATACACTACGTGGGACAACAACACACTGGTGGGTGGTCCACAGGATAATCTTGTCGGATGGAATGAAATTGGGATTGCTCTTACTACTAGGTTCTTTAGGAGCAATGCACCTACTCAAATAAGTACTTATCATGGTAATCATCCTATGTTCAACACCACGTTCAAAGTGTGAGACTCTGGATAGAAGGTCAGGAAGCTTTACCACCTTCACTATGGGTGCACTAGTTTTATTCCACTTTACAAGGTTACACGTGCTTGGTATGTATATATGAAAACTCCATATAGAGAAACTAGAAATTGGTAGAATTTAATTGCACAGGAATGGCCCAGACATTTGACTTCTTCTCTACAAAGCCTCTAGTAGAAGAAGCATTGAAAGTTATCAAGCACTTAACTATGGGGATAGTGCCAAGGCTGAAGAACTCCTTCAGGAGTTATTAGATAAAGAAGACTCAGAGCACATCTTGATGAAGAACCAGAGGCCGATGCAACATTACTTCAACACTTGCCTTGAGAAAGAGAAAGGAAAAATGGTCTACTTAGTGGATGACGAAGAAGTAGATAATCTAGATGTAAACCATTCAACAGGAGGTGTGAGGTATTGGATAGTGTGGATAAGACCACACGTGCCTATCATGAACCTATGAAGACAAAGTGGGTGAATATTGGAATAGATACTGAGCCTAAGGAAGCCATAATTGGAGACTATTGGTCAGACTCTGAAGTGGAAAAAATCATAGAGTTACTAAGGGATTACCAGACTTATTTCCTAGGGGGTACCATGAACTTAAAGGTGTGCATGAATCATTAGGGGAGATGAAGATAAATCTTAAAGAGGGTGTGTGCCCAGTTAGAAAGAGACCTTACAGAATGAACCCCAATTTGCATGAAAAGGTCAAAGAAGAGATTGATAACATGTTGAAGTCTGGGATTATCAAGCCCCTTGATGAGTCAAAATGGGTTAGTCCAATGGTGATCAATATCAAGAAGGATGGATGGATTAGAATATGCATGGACTATAGGGAGCTGAATGTTGCATGTGTAACTGATCCATTTCCTATGCCATTCACTAGGAAATACTAGAAGGAGTTGCAGGGGTGTGAAATCTATTCATTTACAGATGGGTTCTCTGGGTATCATCAGGTTCGGATTTCCCAGGAGGATCAAGAAAAGACTACATTTACTACTAAATGGGGTAGCTTTTCCTATATTGTAATGCCTTTTGGTCTGAAAAATGTGCCTGTTGTATTTTTCATGCATAGTTGTCCAAGCATTCAAGGAATTTATTCACAAATTCTTACATGGTATATTTAGATGATTGGATGGTGTATGGATTAGTTAAGGATCACTATGACAATCTGCGCTTAATGTTTGAATGGTGTAGATAGTTGAGTATCTCTTTGAACATCAAGAAGTGCATATTTTCTACACCATTTGGGATACTTTTAGGACACATAATCTGCAAGGAGGGTTTGTTGGTTGATCCAACAAAGGTTGCAGTCATTATAGGCCTAAGGGAGCCTACCATTCAAAGTGAGGTGCATGGATTTTTGGGTCATACAGATATTACAGAAATTTATCAAAGGCTATGCCAAAGTTTCCACACCATTAGAAGAGTTACTAAAAGGGAAAGGTACATTCTACTGGGGAGAACAACAACAACACATTTGAGACATTAAAGGAGAAACTTACTACCACCTATTCTATGTTTTCCTTCATGGGACAAACCATTTCATGTACATGTTGATGCCTCTCATGGCCATTGGCATGGTGTTGGCTCAACCTAGAAGGTATTGTAGATCATCCTATATGTTTTTCTAGTAGAAAGTGACTCTCTACGCAAAATAAATTACACAACTACAAGAGCAAAGCTTTGTTCAATGATCTATGCACTTTGCATAAATTCCACCAAGTACCTACTAGCTACACCATTCATCTTTTATACAGATCACATGGCATTGAAGTATTTGGTAAATAAACCTATTTTACAAGGGCACATATGTCGATGGGTGCTCTTATTTCAAGAATTTGATTTCACAGTTGTGGTAAAACCAGGAAAAAGTAATTCTGGACTAGACCATCTATCAAGAATACAATCAGGAGAAGAAGCACAAGAAATTGAGGATACCATGCCAGATGCACAGTTATACAGTTACAATGCATGTGCCATCAAAACTAGAGGACATTGTTGTCTTTCTACGAATAGGGATGGCACCAGAAGGAATGAAATCCTTGGAGAAGAAACAACTTGCTATACGTGCCACACCTTATATGTTAATCAATGGTGACTTGTACAAAAAATGGGCCAAGATGAGGTATTGCATCATTGTGTATTGGAACATGAGCATATGGGTATTATGGAAGAAGCTCATGGTGGAATTGCAGGTGGCCACTATGTCGGTGATGCCACAACGCACAAGATTCTACTCATTTGGATTATGGTGGGAGACCCTATATAAAGATTGTAAGGAATTTTGTAAGGCATGTGATCATTGTCAACATCTTGGAAAACCAAGTCAACAAGATGAAATGCCTCTGAGACCTATTACTAGCATAAAACCATTTGAGAAATGGGCTATAGATTTTGTGGGTCCTATTTCACCAGTACGCATGTAGAACTGGATCACGCTACATTATAACTTGCACAGACTATCTGACAAGGTGGGAAAAAGCAACACCTACAAAGGACTTGTATACAATGGCTACAATAGCCCGATTTCTATGGGAAAATATTATTACAAGGTATGGATGTCCTTTGAGTTTGACCAGTGATAGGGGCACACATTTTCTTAATGAGACAATCAAAATTTTATTGATGAGTTCATGATTGCACACCATAAGACTACACCCTATCATCCTCAGGAAAATGGAACTATTGAGGCTTTCAACAAAATTTTGAGCCAGACATTGACAAAAATTGTGATGTTGGAAGAAAGGATTGGGATGATAAAGTATCTATAGTACTTTGGGCATATCAAACAACATATAAAAGGTTGAACAAAGCCACACCATTTCAGTTAGTGTTTGGCGTAAAAGTCATTCTTCCTATGGAATTTATGTTACCTTCTTTGTATATTACATGCGTGCATGCTGGAGGTCTAGCTGATGAGAAAGCTTTAGAAGAATGGATTGAAAAGATAATTAAGTTGATGAGTGATGAGCCATAGCACGTTGGAGTCAGAAGAAAGAAAAGGCCAGGTAGAAAGCATGGCATGATAGAAACATAAGGGACAAGAAGTTTGAGATTGGACAAATGGTACTTCTCTATGACTCTAAGTTCTTGCACCATCCAGGAAAACTTAAGGTACATTGGTTGGGGCCATATGTTATCACTTACATCCTTGAAATAGGTGCTTTTTCAGTTAGAAGCACTTGATGGAACATGGCTACTAGTTACTTTAACGGGAGTAGGCTGAAGCCCTACTATAAATAAGTCTTCTTGGTGTTTGTAATAAGGCAGTATTGCCATTTAGATTAGGTTTTCAATTATGTATTTCCTTAATGTGTTTCCTTCTTTGTTGTTATGCTTTGTCAATTTAGTTATTGTTCTTGTGTAATAAGCACGCTTGCATGCATGAAGCTAATTACTATATGAAGCATGTTTATGCGCAGAGGACTACACATACTTTTAGTGTGGGGTGGTTGTTGATATCCAGTACAAAATTGTGGGAATTGAAAGGTGAAAGGAATAAGTTGCTACGGGTTTTTTCAAGTCAAAGGATTGCTTCTAAAAAGTGACCAAAGATGGAGATGAATGAAGGGACAATATAACGTGAGGTAAGCAGAGGCCATAACAACTACCAAAGGTGCAGTGATGAAGGTACTCGGGCAAGGAAGTGCACTGAAGAGAAGTCTATGACCAGAGGGTAGGAAGGCACTAGAAGGTTATAGTTGGGGCGTGAAGATGTACCACATGGAAAGATGGAATTGGTCAATTAATGAGAGGATATTTGGTAGGTGAAGGAGCAATAAATGCATCAAAAAAATTGAAAATCTATATAAGGATGGGATGCGAGTTCATTTTTACCATTGCGATTAAGAGTATTTGAAAAAGAGCTAAGTGTGAAGAGCCGAGTGATCAATTGAGGTGTGAAGGTGTGTAGCCAGTCATGATGAAGAGATCTGTGCATGCAGAAAAGAGCTTGCATCCCCAGTGGTGAAGGGTTTGAGTGAAGCAAGGTGACAGAGAGGAGCGAGGGCACGTGATTTCACCTAGGGCATGCTTGAATCAAGCTAGGGTTTGATTCACACATTACAAAATTCAAGAGGTGAGTATTTACAAAGGATTGCAAGGTAGAAATGGCACCCAAGAAAGTAGTTGTAACAGGAGTGAAGGGAAAGAAGAAGGTGGTCGTAGAAGAAGAGGAGATGGCTCCCAAAAGTAATTTTTCTAAAATGCAATATCCAGAGGGGGTCATCGTAGGCCAGAGTGGGATTCTCACATAAGGAGAAGCAAGGTGAGTGAGTACAACCACCATACCACAGAGAATAAGAAGGAGCTTGATGCCTTGCTGAACACAAAGATGAATAAACACATGGTGGAAGACATGCCGATGTATGATGATGCTGGTGAGAAGATCTTGAAGAAGATTGGAGTTTACCAACTATATGAGCTCCCTTACTTTGGGAAATATGAGCCCTTGTACCAGTGGCTCATGAGCAGAGTGCACGAAGATTTTTTCTACTTTGCAGGATGCAGAGCTAGAATTTTCAGCCATGCTAATCTCCATGGTAACAAGATTGAAGGGCACAAGAGAAGATTTGAAGATGATTTAATAGACAAGGCCACAATCTTGGAGACCAAAAAGGAGCTAGGGTACACAAAGGGTCCATGTGGCATGGACATAGATAAACTAAAGAAGTATCCAGTTGTGCAAGTAGCCACACATCTTGTTACAAAGCTAAATGACCAGGAAAGGTGGTCACAAGTGAACACCATGTGGCTGCACATTTAAAAAAGATGTCCGAGGGGTGGTATCTACAACATTTCACATTACACATTGTAGAAACTATCATGTTGAAGAAGCACACAGGAGGAAAGATCAGCTTTGGAGCTGTTTTGTTGTCACTGGTGTTCATGGAGATCGGAGTACCTGATGGACCAAAAGAGAAGATATGGGAGTATCCCATGGAGCATAAGTCACCTGTGAAAAATTTCAAAAATACTATGTGAAGGATCCATGATAGAACCAGTCAAGCAAAGGGCTGAGAAGTGGTACGATAGGCTCTCGCACATGGCCTTTGAAGAAGAATGGCACATCCCCAAGGACTTTCCTTTGGTGGTTGGAAAGGTAGTTCAGTTCATTGTATACCAACACTTTTGCATAGCATGGTTCACCATGAGGATGGAGCATGGAGCCCTTGGTGTAAGTTACCATATGCCTTCACAACAAGGTACTTCTAGTGTCAGTACATAGGTTCTCAGATGCGCGATGCCTAACGTTCAATGCGGACAAGGTAGATTGTGACTACCACACACTAAGGAAGAAATATGTGTATCCAGGATGGGGTGCATATATTGAAAGGCTCATTTCAGATGTATTGAGCATTAAACCAGTAAGTTTGGTTGTGGGAGATGTTGGAGCAAGCACTGGTGTACCTCAACTGAAGCCCAAGTTGGAGAATAACAAGTATGTGGAAGATGAGTTCACACTTCCAAGAACCACCAAAGGGTAAGCATACCATGGAGAACATTCCAGTGCCTAAGCCCACAGAGCCAATTGAAGTAGAGGATGAGGAGGATGAGCATGAAAGATAGTGGTGGTTTGGAACATAGAGGTAGAAGACATCCTATGAATAAGGATGAAGCTGAGCATGCAACTACACCACCTCAGCCACAAGAGGGGGATGATGAGGACTTGGATGCAGTCCAAGGAGAGCACCAATTTAAGAGAGTGTTTAGGAGAACAAGGACCCAAGGTGCTACTCCACAAATAGTGTGCAATCACCCAGACTCTCTCCACGAAGGAGAGACAACCATGAAAAGGAGAAGGAAACTAAAATTGAATGAGGAGGGAAGAGTCAGAGGAAAGCATGCCTAATTCTCCTACACCTCCAGAGAACGTGTAGAAGAACAAAAAGATGAAGAAATGAAGGAAGGAGAAGAGGAGGAAAAGGGAACAGATGAGATAGCTACAGAGACTACTCAGGACATGGAAACACAAGTTCCAAATCTGAAGCTCAAGTTCCTAAGTAGCCTAGGTCAAGAAGAACAAGTGGGGAGCACATTCCACCAGCCATGGGTTATGTTGAGGACATAGGTAAAATTTTCATGCCCATTTCCAGAGCACACTAACGACAAAAAGGAATTATATGGCTGGGAATTAATGGATGAAGATATGGCTACAATGTGCACAAAAGGAAGCAATTATCATGGTCGATGCACACACACATGGATGAACCAGATTTTGATGTGTGTGAGGAGTCATGCGTATCGAGGAGGTTGAAAAAGACACCTCAGCTAGACACATGACAATAGTAAAGCCTACTGTTATGTCAGATGAACAGTGAGCAATGCATTGGTAAAAGTCTCAACAGAGGTGGCAAGGTGAATATATGGACAAGGCTGCCACAATTAGGGTGCTAAGGGAAGAGATCAAAACTAAGGATGGGGAAATAGCACACCTAACATAGGAAAGAGACTTAGCGCAGAAAAGAACTCGTATTTATCAACATCACAGAGGAAATTGGTGATAATGTCATAAGAGCTAGGCCACACTTAGAGCCAAAGGTACCAAAGACATTTCCTTCGGCAATACACTATGTAGGTACATTGGTGGACCTAGTGCTTGAAGATGAACCTCTGCGCATGCATGCCAATGCCAAAGGATCCAACACAAGAGGCAGAGTGAGAAAAGGCTTCAGTGATGTGAAAGATTACATCATATGAAGGACTATTGTAAGTGCTATGGAAGAACTAAGAAAGAAGACCAAGCCTTGAACATCTGTATACATCTCTCAGGCACTCATCAACATAAAAACCCTGAGAGAGAACAATGAGGTCTAGAAAGTGATGAAGGATGACACATTGGGCCACGCAAAAAGATTAGAAATGGTTAAACAAAAGTGCGAGGCCCTGGCAAAGCAGCCCAAGAACCACACAAAAATCAGCTAGAGGAGCTTGGGAAACTCATTGCGTAAGAAGATGGATTTGCTAGAGGGAAGGATGACTGCAATGTCCAACATTGTGTTGGTCTTGAATGAGAAAGGAGATTCGCGAAGGATGAACTGGAGTCCATTGTTGTGGACATTCCAGAAAAAAGTAGAGGAAGCACTCATTGAGTGGCAGACCTTGGAGGTAAAAATAAAGGAGGAATATCCTAAATTAATTTTTCAGGTTGAAGTAGAAGAAGCTTCAGTATAAAAAATTCTTTCATTTATAAAGAAAATTCTTTTTATTCTTTCCATTCAAATTCTTTACTTCAGTTTTGGAGATAACCATTTTTGGGGTGACAATGAAATTAGTGTGGGGTAATGTTGATCAAGAGAACACTTGACAAAAATCACACAAGAAGTCCATGTGGGAAAGCAAGTCATATTCAAAGGTGTGAATGGATAGGGAGAACACACGTGGGGGAGCAAAAGTTTAACTTTTGGGACTTAGCCATTTTTTCTCATGAAGGTCTATTTTTAGAGATGGCGTGTAGAGCACACAAAATGAGGCAGAGACGTGCGCACCACACATTGGCTATTTTTGGAGGATCGGATACAAAGCGCTTTGCATGGATACATAGATAGGAATAGGATTATCATTGTAGTTAACTACCAAAGTCTATAGTTAGCACACTTGCATGTGGGCTATTTTGTAAACGGCATGGGCTATAATAGCATGCGACCTATTTTGGGAATGGATAAGCGGTGAAGGGAAAGTCCCCACCCTTATATATATAGTGAACTACATAGTAATATATATGTATGATGGTGAATATACGATATAGAGAGAGATATGATATGCATAGTATAGAGATTATGTAAAATTTTTACACACATATACTATTGTTATTGTAAATGAAGCTTTTGTATACTTATTATATTTAATATAATGGAGGATATTGGCTGAATCTAAGTGTTAGTTCTATGTGTATCTGAATCTAGTATGTTTTTGATCTCATCATGGTTAATATAGTTTTGTTCTCCTTTAGAGAGTGATGTGCCAAAGATGTTTAGGGTCTTATTGGATTTATATTACTAAATTCTAAGCTGCATCAGGCCTTGAAGTCAAAAAAGAGGGAAAATATTGACTTTTATTTTATAAGAATAATACCAAGTACACCTAAATAAATCATCAATAAAGGAGAACATATAATGAACTTGAACAAATGAAAGTGTTGGCATGGGTCCAAAGTCACTATGTATAAATTGGATAATCTCATATGCTCTTTGTGTTATTTCCTTCATGTATCTTTCATCTAGATGTTTTCCAAGAATACACCTGAAAAATACAATTCAAAAATGAAAACGAAATAATATTATTCACCATTTTTTTGTTGATGAAGTTGATGAAGATAGGGGTAGTTTAAGTGGCCAAACCACTCATGCTACAACTTAATCAATTTTTTATATTTAAGTAAGTAATATTTGAGAAGGATATTTAGACACAAAGGTAAAAATGTATGTAAGCATGCATGGTGATCAACCTTTCCCATTGCAATGAACTATGAAGGATCATGGTGCTCTCAAATAATTGTTGAATCGGTTGTGAACTCAACAGCTTTTGTTGGTGTGAGTGATTAGATCGTTTGAAATAAAATTTGTTATAATAAAAGGTACAAAAAAACCATTATTGAAGGTTCCATCACTAATATCAATAGTTTTATGTCCCTATATATTTAGAGAATAATATTCACCCGTGAAAGATCTCATTGTGATGAAAAATGCTCAATAGAAGAGAACATATTTGCATATCAATCCATGTGATGAGTAGCTTTAGAGTCAAGTATCCATTTAGGTTCATATGAAGGAATAAAAATAGAGAGGGATTTTTCCTTGCCCTTTCCATAAGAGGTAGAAGAATATGGAAGACTAATCTTATGCTTCTTCATTTCCTCATTAAGAAGTGCCGCTTTTTTAAGCACTTGTGTTCGGGATGTCTAGTTACTCCACAAAATTAAATTCATGCACACATGAATTTATTTACCTTGAAGCATTTTAAGAAGATGAAAATGAGTATTTAAAGAAAGAGGTCGATGTTATTGTGATTTAGGACTATGATTATGTGGTTTTTGAGGTGCTTTAACATGTTTATGTTGTTTTACAACAAGAGCTTCGATTTTATTGATTTGGAAATGATTTCCATATGAATGATCTTTCTTTCTCATGAGTCAACCTTTTAGAAAACTAACCAAACGTGGGAATCTTGAAAGTGACACTAAAATAATCCTTAGTGGAGTATAAATTAGATACAAAAACTGAATATTTTTTATCTAAATTTGATAATACCTAATAAGTTAGTTGTTCATCATCTTTGGTTACATTGTAATATTTAAGTTGAATTACAAAGATTTGATTTTAGAAATATAGTCCCGAATATTATCAAAATCAGTAGGGTTGAAAGTAATGAGCTCTAAATCCAATTCATGATCCCTTATCTCATTGGTATTTTCATATAATTCTTGAAGATTATTCGATGAAACAATCAAAATAACAAGATACTCAATGTGAAACAAAATCTAGAGTGAGACATATTAACAAATGAGACCAAAGACCTCAACATGCCAATTAAATGACTTCATTTTTTCAACAAATTACGTAGGTTTAGTTTCATTAGTAGTTGTAACTTGATATATCCCTATACTATTTAAAATGTGAGTCATTTTAGAATGCCACACGTAGTATGTAATGCCCACAATTTTAACACACAAATATAATAATAAAACATACCACAATTTGTTTTCTTACATTAATTGATACACGACACCACATGGGATCATTAGGATAACTCGACATCACATAAGACATTTATACCAACATCAAACAACATTTATAACATGATGAGGAAGGGATAAGCACCACAAATAGAGACTACACACATTTTCAAACCTACCTAAGAGGCTTACAATGAGGAGAGGTCATCATTGCAACTAACCCTTATCACTCCAATAAGGAATCTTGACTAGCCTTTGGTTCCTCCAAAGAAAAACACACACTTCCCCTTATTCCTCCCTTCACTAGATACACCTTATTCCTCTAATACTCAATGATGAAACCTCACCCCCATCAAGAAGAAACAGAACCACATGAAAATACATGATGCACATCAAAACCACATCTTCCCAAAAGACAAATTACAACACAATGATCCAACTACAATATAAACTCACAGATAGGCACCTTTCACGACACAACATTTTCATGGTTACATATTTATTACAATCCTATTTTCATTATTTGACCTTAATTATTAAAGAGAACTTAACATGTAAATCTTCATTCTTCTTAAAACTATACTACATTTTATTTATTTCATTTAACATTTTACCTATAATGGTTCCATTTGATTTTTTTCGTTTCTCTTATCGCAATTAATTTATATAACTTGATTGTTAATGGGAACATTTAAACACACATGAATCTATTAGTACTTGTCTTAAGGATTCATTACTTTAAGGAGCATGTTTACTTGGTTTTGTAATTTACCTTCATTGCAACAAGGGAGATTCACATGAAATAAAAGGAAGTCTATTAGGTCAAGAGTGGACATGTTCCGTGTTCTTTTTCACAATAACATTTAAACACTAAGGATACACTCTTTTCATTTTCAAGTTATTACAACCAACTATGTAATTTAACTATTTAGTTTGCATCACTCATGACATGATTCACAATCCAATTTCCCAAATAGGATTCCTTGTTTTCACAAATCATGTTACACATGGAAGGATACATTTCACCTATGTTAACATTATAGAGGTTTTGCATTGAGTTTAAGTAACGAATCTCACATTTCACTTTACTTCTAAACCATCATCTTAAAAATTAAGTATCGATAGTTCAAGTTAATTATAGGTTTCAGTCATAAATTTTACTTCCTTTTTCCCCCAAGAGAAAAATAGTAATTTTATTCCAATAAGAGCAAAATTACATTAAGAAGATGCAAACAGCATTCCAGCATCACCAGAAATTGGCCACAAGAGAGAGGTAAAAAAGAAAATGCAGCAAGAAGATCTGCCTCAGAAAACTCCCGCAAGTGTCCCAAAGAACAACGCTATGGAGAAATGTGTGTATCTCCAGCACAGAGGAGAACGTATACCAAGATACGAACCCAAGAACATACTCAAAGAAATGATTTTCCTGCCCATGCCATTCAGAATTCTGAAATCCCCCAAGAATAGTAGGTCCGCAATTGATTCCTCATTCAGAGTCCATTTCTAATATTCATGGAAAGGCCTGTGATAATATTCAAAATGTGAATTCTCCTGTTGTTCATGTATTTGCATCTCGCCCATATCTCATACTAATGCCTTCCTTTGACAGATGATCCACCATAACATTGAGCTCCCTGAAGATGTGAGAAATCTCAAAATAATCGAAAGCGACACAATATCTTTGATATCCTTTAGCAATGGTTGAAGATGGGTATGGTGACATATTTGTCGCCCTTTGATCCAATTGACCACAAGCAACGAATCCCCCATAACCTGAACGGATTTGATAGATTTCTCTAAGGCAAACAATAAGGAGTATTTGAGAGACAGAAGTTTAGCATAATTGTTTGTGCCATTACCCAGACCCATACTAATTTTATAAAAATGTGAATCAAAGGTGTAAGACCCCACCCGACCACAAATAGATGGTTCACCCTGAGCAGCACCATCAAAAAAAGCCATGGCAGGTTCTTGTTAATGGGTGCTTTCACCACTTTCCGATGTCTCAAACAATCCTTATTCTGCAAAAATTGAGAAAGAATACTGATTCCATGAGCAGCTACCAAGCTTGGGTTCGATTGTTTTTCCTCAAAAATGTTCTTGTTTCATGCAATCCAAATACCCCAGCAGATAATTAGTGGAAGAGCTTTCCTATGTCGATTAGGTGCACTAGAGATCCACTACTTTAAAGCCACGTCCACGTTTATCCCTTGCCAAAAACACATTTCCTTCAAAATTCTAGAGCATTCAGCCCAAACCGCTTTAGAAAACCTGTAAAAAAGAAAGAGATGTTCCACAATTTCAAATTCAGATTTACAAAAGATGTACCAGCCAGGGCCATGGAATGCGCCTTTTTGAAGATTATCCCAAGTTGGAGCCTTGTTCTCCAAGATGCACCACATAAATAACCGAGTTTTGTGTGGGCATTTCATCTTCCAAATCTGCTTCCACCACCATCTTATATCTCTCTGAAAGCAATCAACATTTAACTTTATATAACCACCTTTGGAAGTATAACAGCCCGAGGGATCATTGTCCCAAATAAGAACATCCTCCTCTTCGCCAATTCTGATATGGGCAGCTTTAAGATTTTTAATAAATTGAGACCAAATTCTAGCCTCTTCATCCACCAGACCCACATGATCAACCTTCAGCCAACCTTGGCTCCAAAGAGAAGTCACCAACGGGTCAGCCACTTGAGATAATAGAAAAAATCCTCTTTCTTGAAGATGATTAACCACACCTGAAGGAAGCAGATGACTGCCTCTACTACCTGGCCATGGATCCATGCCAAGACGGACTTGACAACCATTACTAATCTGCCAAGCCAAACCACTACCCACCACATTGAAAGAATTTATAATGGCTTTCCAATAATAGAGGCATTGCCCCCTTTTTGTTTGGATTCCTTATCTAATCTAAAATAGAGCAAGGCGAAATATATTTTTGAACGATCACCTCACCCACAAACTATTGGTAGAAATGAGTCTCCACACCCCTTTGCTACTAGAGCATTTGAAAAAGGAGTATATTCTTTAGTCCCCATCCTCCCATATCTTTAGGAGTTGTTATTCTTTCCCATATGACCCAAGGAGCGAAATGATGTTCCTTGTGTCCACGCCAAAGAAAGGAGAAGAAAAGTCTACAAACCTTCTCTAAAATGCCCTTAGGGATCCATGCTAAAGACATTCAATAGACAGGATAGCATCTAGCACTAACTTAACCAAGACCAACCTACCAGCCCTAAATAACCACTTATGACTCCAAACCTTGATCCTCTTTTCCAGTTTTGCAATCAACCACATCCAATCTTCCTTATGGTAAAATTTGGTTTCAAATGGAAGCCCAAATACTTCAAACCAGCTTCAAAGCTTACCAAAGGAAACCCAAAACATCTAACAATAAAATCCTCTTCATCCACCTCCAAATTATGACAGAAATAGTGGATTTTCTATCATTGATAACCATACCAGTGGCTTTGCTAAATAGGTCCAACAAAGCTTTCAAATTTTCAACACTCCTACGTGAACCATCGTAAAAGATTAGAATATCATCAACAAAAAGCAAATGAGTGATATGAAGAATCTAAGAAATTTGAAGACCTTTAACACATCCACTTTGTTTTGACTCAATCAAAGCTTTGCTCAGCCCTTCAACAACCAAAGCAAAAAGCAAGGGTGGCAGAGGACATGTACTGTCTCGAGACCTCTTTCAAAGATAGAAAAAGGTGATGTTGCACCATTAATAAGTATCGCAATGATACAGAAGTGATGTAACACATCACCCAATTCATAAAACATAACTTGAATCCCAAGTGAGTGAGGAGAAGATGAATATAGAGCCAGCTCACCCGATCAAATGCCTTTGAAAGATCAATTTTTATGACAGCCCCTTTTAGATTCTTTACCTTTAAACTGTGCAGACCCTCCTGAGCCACACCAATCGCTTCGTGAATCTTCCTTCCTTCCAAAAAACTGAATTGTTCTTTGGATATGGATTTGGAAAGAACAACCTTGAGCCTGCGTGCAATAATCTTAGCAATAACTTTATATATACAATTACATAAAGAAATTGGCCTGAACTCATTGAAAGACTCCGAACATCAATCTTTGGAATGAGGGCAAGGAAAGTAGTATTAAAGGCACTCAGTAAATCTTCCCGGACCTCCCGCATAAATTTTACTTCCTAAGAGGTCATATGTTTAATATAATTCCATTTACGCCCAAAGGTTCTATTACCTATTACAAGTCAAAACTAGAGTGTGATATCCTTAACTCACAAGACCTTTGTAAAATCCCAAGGTATTCCATTACTACCTACTAAGGGAACATTTTTTTAACCTTAAGGCTTAGGAATGTTAAAATGAGTTTCATTAGTGACATGAGTTTGGATCCATTAATAAGTATCTAGTTCAATACTTGTGAAAGTGACAAATTGGCCCACGAGGGTAGAGAATGAGCATTCTCGTGGACCATGCACGAAGGATGGATGAGGTACAAATTTTACCTACCCCAAGATGGTCATGAAGACACATGTGAGACCCCTTTTCTTGGCATACGGTAGGACCTAATTTTGATATAGCAATGGTACAACACGGTTAAAATTTTGACCAAGTTCGGTTCCACTATGTAAATAAAGCATGGTGTAACTCAAGGGGATCATTACTTACAACAAAGGTTAATATTTCAAGCTATAAGTTTGATTGTTTGTTTTCATCCAAATGAAAACACGCTACCACAAGTTGTTATTTCTCTTGAAGACTAATTGGTTTCCTAGGTCCACACAACTACTATAAGTAGATAAGATACACCATTAACAAATAGTTAGCATCAATTTTACTAGTATAAATAACATTTATACTACAACAATTCTAAATTTTCAAATAACAAGCTTCCAAAATTTTCTGCATACATTGATTTCATATACTATCAATAGGAATTATTATTATGACAATTTCCATAACAACAAGATACAAACAACTTATTTTACCTAATTGGCATATAAAATTACAAGTAGGAAATTAATCAACATATAAAAGTGAATTTAAGTATAAAGATATCACACTTTCTAAATATGCTAACTATTTCGTATTCATCATGGAAAATAATAAATGATAATTCGATTCATAGAAATAACACCGATACATCATATACAAATACAATATTTTCAAAATCACACATTATTATGCAAACACTAAAGCAAACTTCACTTTGTCCTTATCATGGTACCTACAACCTACACATGGTCAACACAAACTGTTGGCATGACATCTACCCAAAATCTAGCATAATTCATGTTATCATAGTTTTCTCATTCACATGATTATAATACTTAACATGCAACAAGAGAGAGTTAGAGATACATTCATTTTATTTCCTAACTAGAGGAGGAGAGAGAAAGAGAGAGAGGGGGAGAGAGAAATACCATTTTCCCAACAATCATTTTTTCAAAACAAACCACAAAAGAGAGTTCCATATGATCATATAAAAGCACCTACAAGTTTACTCGTCAGATAATTGACTTGAAGAGGGTCCTACGACATTCTTTCACATTTTCCTACTAGTTTATGAAAACGTTCAATTTTAACTCGAGGGCTAAGAAACCACATTCAAAAACTAATTTTGATGGGCTAATGCTCTATGAGGCAATTCATATACTCTCTCCTATATATAGGGAATTCAAAGGATTTGGTGGAACTTAAAAATTGTGAATAGGGTACAAATAGCGACTACTTTTTTGGAGCCACCTGTCATAATTGGGCTAGTTTGACCTAGTCAACCAACAAGCCTATAAAATCCCCTTGAAAAATTAATTGGAGAGGTGTTTTTATCATAACTAAGGGTTGCAAACAATTTTCATGGATAAATACTAGAGGTTTACGGAGGTCGGTATCTATTTCTTCAATTAGGGCCAAAACGAAAAGTCAAAACCAAACCTAACTTTTGATTTCTAAAGCAGCTTCCCAAAGCCACAAAAAGGGTTAACAGGGCTCCTAGAGGGGTGAAAAAAATGCACGAATGGTCATTTGAGGGAGTTCTAAGGTTTGATACAATACCCCACATGACAAGGAACATAAATAAAACTTAACGTTCCATTCAAGCAGCTTCGAGAGGTGTTTTGCGAATCACCGAAAATCACATTTTATTAACTTTGTAAGGAAAACAAGAAGGGTAGTTTAGTTGACTCAACTCAATCTCACCAATTCAAGTGGACACGAATATCTAGTTGATACCTTGGTTTTACAATGTCTTAGGTTGTGGTTGAGTACGGTTGATGATCAAAGTAATCAATCGGGTTGTATATGAACAAGCACCTTTTTTTGTTTTGTACTATGATTTATTTAATTAAACC
Organism: Taxus wallichiana var. yunnanensis; assembly: GCA_018340775.1. Lineage (NCBI taxonomy): Eukaryota > Viridiplantae > Streptophyta > Pinopsida > Cupressales > Taxaceae > Taxus > Taxus wallichiana. The sequence goes on from CM031237.1 coordinate 418,562,412, forward strand.
ATAAGTTTGTTCTTAATTTTATTAGAATTATGATTTCATTGCAAAAAGGAAAACCATTAAAACAAAAATTATGCAATTCAAAGGTGATAAAACCATGCCTACAGTACCCAAACCTCGGGTGCACTGCTCCAAGCAGTCCACATTCACAATCTGCAAGACCATCCAATTGAAGAGGATTTTCGTCAAACGATTCGTGAGCGTTGAGTTAACCTCCACAATTTGGTACACATATTTACCCTACTCAATATATCTGCTTCTTGGATGGTATTCCAAACCACCAAAATAACAACCCGAGCTCTTTCTATGGCTACCAAAACAACAGACTATGCACTCTCAAATGCATTTGCAACTACAACATCAGACAAACTCCTGCAAAATTCTTGATGCCATAGACACGACATGAGAATGCTAGCAATGGATGTGGAATTTATTTTAAATGTTCCAAGGTGCATTCAACAAACCCATTTTGCACAGAACCAACAAATAAATTCATAGTTTTAAATAGTACATTGGAAATAAAATTCAGAGCTCCTCAAGGTGGTTGGCGCAGTTCTCATACCCAACGTATCTACACAACCCCCAAGGATTTGAAATGACATTTTCCAAACAAGAAGTTCAAAATAAAATCTTCCTTAAGAAGACATCGCTACTAATAGGTTTGGATTTACATCTGCTAAAGAAATTAGCTTAGGAATTGCTACATTTCTAATGTTCCCAACTGATTTAGAACCAACAACCACATCTACAATAGAAGGAACAATACTCACCCAGTAGGCTATAAAACAATGAAAATTAAGTTTTTTCAGCCCTGGTATGTGTCCACATGGCCCCAAAAGATAAAATCCCCTTCCTCCATGTTGGATAGATGTCTGACCTTATCTCAAAGCTCCCCTTTTTATGCGTTTGGGAGGATATACTAGCAAAGCTGAACCAAAACATGTAAACACCTTTTAGTTGCATTCGGTGAAACAATTTCCATGCTTCATAGTAAATCTCATGTCCTACGCTAAAGCTCCATTTTGTCCTAGATAGGGAGCACATTGGGTAAGGTTGTGGAGTTTGAATTTATGCTTTCCAATTGCATTTGCTGCAATTTTATAATGCCTTGATGGATGCCCATACCTGTTCCAAAATGTTAATCTTGGCACGACTGGGAGAAGAACTGGTGCAATGTCTCACGTAAATTCCAATGCCTTCTCAACAATTCCATCTTCGTGCACAGACTCCACTTCTCCATTTGGCTCAGACAGTTAGCATGTAAGTGGAGGTGACATGATCAGATTGGAGGCCTGTTACACCGTGAAGCATGAATGCTTGCATGAGGATTCCCATACTTATTGTAATGTTGCCCTTACCATCACTCACCCACTCCTGCCACCCCCTTCATTTCTCCACCAAACTCCTTAATTCCCTTCCACCGCAACTTATCCATTTATTTTTAAATTTTATTTTATTATATATATATATGAACTACTTTAAGTTGTAGTTTATTTGTTCATATATCTTTGTTTTTATTTTAAATTTTATAATTTTAAAATTAGTTTAAATTATCATAATTGCTTGAAGTCTTCTGACTTACTACAATTGTTATCTTATTATTATTATTATTTTATTTATTTAGTTTATACATTAAATTTTTATTATATCATTATTATTATGACATTTTCCACAATTACAAGTTGAGTGACATTTAGGTCGAGAGTTGAATTTATGGCAAATGCCATCCATGATGGCAAATGAGGGTTGATTAAATTACGTACAAACACCAAAAAAAGGTGCTCTCAAGGTGCTTCCCAACTCGACAATTACGTATTCAAGATTAACGGGAAGAAAAATACATTTACTTGAGATTGAAATTCCACTATCTAGAAATATTTTGATCGTGGGCCAATAGAATTAAAGGGGTAATCCTCTCCAAGATAGGGTTCCTGACGAGTCTCATCGAGGATTTAAGTGGCTAACTCATGCAAAACACTAACAATCAAACTTTGCAACTTGACGGTCCTTATATGGCATACCAATGATATGACAGGGGTGGGGCATTACATAGTAGTTGTATGGAGTGAGAAATGGTGGAATATTGACCGGTGTATTTAGTTGATGATGTAAAAATAAATTGAGTTATAAATCACAACACAAGAAAGGAAAGTGTGTTTGGTATTGTACACATAACAAAACAACCTTGGCATGACCAAAAGTGTGTTAGAAATTAAAGTACCTCTCCAAAGGCAATTGATACATAGTCTATGTACAAAATCCCCCAAACTACATCTAATTTTTTAGTTGACAATAACAAGAAAGAACCAAAGGAAGTTTACATATGATGAACTAGGTAAGTGTAAACACAATTAAAAGAGGTTTTTATAGGGGTGTGATCACCTATCACATTGGACCCACCCACATGTCTTTGACACACACAAATTATTCTTGATGATAAAATAACCATTTGAAAAATACTCCATTTTTTAATTAACACCCCGACTTAATCAACAATAACACCTTAAAAATAACCCTTTTAAAAATTTAAAAAAAAAATCCCCCAAAAAATCAATCAACATTACCCTTCTACTTAAATAAATACCATCTTTTAAAACTTACTTGATTTATTAGTAACTAGCAATTCTGCAGCATAAGTGCGCAATGGAAACATTAGTAGTGGACACAAGAGATGGTTGGGAATTTATGTGGGAGGAAGACAAGTTCTATGGTTGGGAATTTATGTTTACACTTACATATGATGAACTAGGTAAGTGTAAACACGATTAAAAGAGGTCTTTTATAGGGGTGTGATCACCTATCACATTGGACCCATCCACATGTCTTCGACACACATAAATTATTCTTGATGATAAAATACCCATTTGAAAAATACTCCCTTTTTTAATTAACACCATGACTTAATCAACAATAACAACTTAAAAATAACCCTTTTAAAAATTTATTAAAAAAATCCCCCAAAAAATCAATCAACATTACCCTTCTACTTAAATAAATACCATCTTTTAAAACTTAATGATTTATTAGTAACTAGCAATTACAAAGACATAAGTGCGCAATGAAAACATTGGTAGTGGACACAAGAGATGGTTGGGAATTTGTGTGGGAAAAAGACAATTTCTATTCAATTTATTTGTTTTGTTCCATCGGTGTGGTAATATTATATCTTCAATGAGCCATAGGTTGAATTATAAACAAAAATGAATGTTGCATCTTACAAAGTCTACGTAAAGTGTGTACATTTTTCTAGCCTCATTATAAAACTTTATTGTGCATAGTATTCCAAGGTGCAATATTTTGAAATCAATAAAGACACTCGCTTTTAGAAAAATGAATATTCTTTGATGGATTTATGAAGGAAAACATCAATTTGGGATATTACCACAACATGTCAAAACATGCATTACTAGAATATACAACTATGTATATTTATAAGATCCGAAATAGAAGAAGTTTTCCAAGGAATTTGGAGTTTCCCAATCCTAACTATTATAAAAATTTCCAAAGAACAAATATGTGAATGCCTCAGTAAATCACCGAAATTAATTACACAAAATTGGCATAGATCCTTGATGTGCATTATGAATTTGGGGTTCTCTATATTATTGTTTAAAGTTCTTACTTTGGAACATATACCAAGGATGTCAAGAGGCTTGTATTGCTCATGATTTGTATCTATTGGTGGCATTGGGTGAGACCTTGGAAATGCTCCATGGATGTATAATATCCTATTTTCAAATCCATTAACCGAACACAAAACCCTCGAAATGTTGGTACTTTAACTTTTTTATTGTTTGGAAATTGCATTTACATTATAATCACATAAATCATGTGTTGTAATTTAATATGTAATTACATGCAAATATGTACCTTCGATATGGTATTTATCATTCTAATTATTTTCTTTCCAAGTATCATTGAGACAAATTATGCCACACCACTACCCTACCCTACACAAGAGATAAAAATTAATTAAAAACACAACTATCAAATTCTCAAATAATATTACTAGAAAATATACCCAACAAGGTATAACTTCACTCACTAGGCACACTCCAAACACACACAACCTTCACTTTCCCACTCAAAAGAATATAATTTGATGAAAAACAAATTATACTCAACCATAAAGCATTAATTTCAAAATGGCCAATGAATCAAAAACATTATCTAGTGGGTAGATAATATTTATCTAAAGTAAATACAATTAAACAATAATAAACACATACCTCATTCAATAAAACATTTGCTTCTATCAAATTACATCATGACCAAAGAAATCACATAAATTAGGAAAATGATAGATGAATATTAACTTAAAACAAACTAAATTCCTTAATGCACATAATAGAAACCCACGAATACTATCAAGAAACGCCAATGTCAAACAATAATTGAAGAAATAATCATAACAACCAATTCCTAGCCAATCAAATGCTACCATTAAAACTAAAAGTCTTTAGAAGAGCCTCATGTATAAGAATCGTAAATATTAATACATAAATTAATGGTCAAACAAGGAAGAAGATGAACATTACATTCTCTGAATGGTTTTATCAATGACTAAACCGACAAACCTTGGCCTTTCCATCCATGGAAGGCTTGACACAATACATTCATTCAGGAACATAAGGTTCTCCAACAACAACTCATGGATAGTGATTTAAAACCTTGTATGGGCATGTAGCCCTAAAATTCTCTACATAACACACACAAAAGGACATTTGTGTTGATGAAAATAATAAGAGCATGGGTTGGGAGTATGCTTACAATGCAAGCTGATTAGGTTAGAAAACTATCGGTGGATTTTGGTGAAATAATGTAAATGCTTCATGAAGATGTCCATGACTTTAGGCAGCTATAATTATAATATTCCATGATAAAAGAAACATGAGATTAAATAATAAACGGCCAACACTTGTACATAAGTATTTTTTTCCTTGAAGCTCTTTAATAATATAAATTTGAGTTTAATAATACCAACAATAAAGTTTACTTTAGGCTCGAATCCAAAAGGCATTGTCTACTTTTTAAATTACATTTGAAATATAATTCAAGACCAAGTTAGCGATTGTGACTAAGCCCGTCATGTTAATCGTATATTGAAAAAATTTTGTTTTGTAGTAAATGGAGCAATGCATGCCCGGATCGAATACATAGTATATGAAGTAATGAAAAATTAAAGGAAATGCACCGAATAAAGTAGAGGAAATTACGTATAACACGACACATTGTAATACTAATATCATAATAGAACTCAAAGTTACATAAGTTTAATTAATTATTCAAAAGAGTGTTATATTTTCAATAACAAAACTTTCAACACCGACAAAAAAATGACAATAAAAACTAAGTAGAACAAATCAAAATTGTAGCAATCAATCAAAATATATTGGCAGTTTATTTCATGGAAAGAAAAACGTAATACAATAATATTTCTAGATAATGCATGCACTTGTAAAAGTCAATCAAGGAATATTAAAATGAGATTATCAAAAATATTTAGTGGAAGTAGTAGGAAAAACATGCTCGATTTGTTTCCAATATAATGAAATCCAATTGAATAATGAAAGATGATTGAATCGAGTTTGGAGTCAAAAGGGTTAAATCAAGATCCATTCATTATTGAGCTTCAAGAATGAATCAAAAATAATATTATTTAATTCACATCCAAAACTTATTAATATCCACATAAACATTTTTAGTTACATCATTTTAGAATAAACATTTTTATGAAATCACATCTTCGGGTCCACACAGATGAGCATTTAAAGTTTCCAGTAGATAAATACAAAAGGAAGACTTAGTAAAAAATATTTGTAAAATTCGTAAAGTAAACAAATGTTGTCATAAAAAATGTAAACATTCATAGGCATGCCTAACTTTCATATTCTACACTAATGTAATTATTTCTCAATACACCACACAACATCAATCAAGCAAAAACAATGAACATTGGAAGAGACACATGCATACCTTTCCAAGTTGGTAAATAACTAGGAAAAACAACTCAGCTAAACAAACAAAAATGCAAATGAGATCTCCCAAAAACATTAAACAAAACCTAAGTACAAAATGGAATGGGTAAAATCAAGTTACATTCATTATTTTTATGATAAATGCACCTAGAAAATACATTGCATAAATTACAAAGTCAATATTTTTCCCATATTTATCAAATCTATCTAAATTCCAAGTGACTTCATGTAATAAAAGAAATCCATCAAATATCCCAACAGATAGCCTATCTCTACAAAACTACAACCTCTAGAAGGAATGAAACAGGGCTATAAACTCCTCTTGCACAATAGAATGAAATACACCAAGTGTGCATCCAATAAAATAATGAATGTAGATTGATTATATCTTATGGGTTTTAAACTCAATACCAATGCTCACATTTTTCAACGATCCTTTACGAGATCACACAATAACAATTCTGCAACCAAAAGTATGCATGTTATGGTCAATCACTCTTAAAATGTGAGTTTCGACAAGGCATGGACATTCTAAGGAAATCACAACCAAAATTGGCCCTTTGTTTCTTACCATGACTATGACATTTCTAAAATATAGTATTTGCATGGCATATTATATGCCAACATCTACCGAGTGCTAGTGCGAAATCACAAGCACCCCCAATGAGTGGTCAAATCTAATTTTCTAAGGTAGGTTCATTTGGTGTGATTGCATAACATTGAACTTTCCCCAAGGTGTGGGACCTTACAAAAGTAGGAAAGCTCTCCAGATTAAAGGTTTGTTCCTATTCCTAAACTACCTACCACGAGCTACTCCGGTGCAAGCAAACTAAATCTAACCTAATATAAACATTCCAAGGAACCAAGGAGAGAGAAAGAGGGAAAAATAGAGCCTACACTAAAGCGGTGATACACCAGCGAAAGAAGCAAGATATTCTATTGAGGGAGAAAGAAACAGAAAAATGGAGATGAGGGAGGTCAGACAGAAGTAACACGGCCCAAATCTTCAAATTTTCCATTAAACTCCATGAAACACAACATCCTGCACCTACAAATGTGAAATACATGCACGAAAAAAAAATCTAGAAGGGAGAGGCATGGAGAAACAACAAAATGATGCAAAGGGTTGAAGAACACCACAAAAACACGTTTTTATTGCTCTAGAAGGTGCACAGACCATTAAATTTCTAGAATAAAGGCACAAATACATTTTTCAGGCATGGGAGAAGGTTCATTTTGCTCAAAATGGTGTTGAGAAACAAATTTGACAGAGTTTTCTCTATGCCTGCAAATGTCTCTCCCTTTCCAAAATGAGAAGTGTTACAATATATAGAAAGAAAAAGAGAGAGAAGAGGGAAAAATCGAATCCTGCTCCAACCACCATGAGATACACATTGAATCTCACTTTGAAATTTCAACCACTGAATATCAATGCCTTCTACAAATCCGCCCACAATATGTCACTTCTGGTTCCCCAGTGGATTGAATCGAATGGATTTGGTAGTTGAAGAGCAAGAAGATCCTGCATTAAAGGCCCAAAGACATTTTCTCCATTTTTCACCTACCATGGCCCAAAAAATGATTTTTTATCTTTTCATGGCGTAGAGGACGTCGAGACGCTTCCAACAGTGTAAGATTTACAATATTTTGAGCCCTAAGTCAAAAGATATGCCCCTTCGAAGTTTGTATCGAGTCCATACAAATGGGCGGGAAAACAATTTGAAAAATGGGTCCCCCTTTACATATGGGACACACGGCAGTCAGATTAGGGCAAAAATCAGGTTCGTGGGTCCGTAATTTATCCTTTTCCCTTTTTCAAAAAATGCAAAACTAAAAAAACCCTGTGGCCCCGCTTTGGCTTTGACTCGGGCTCAAACGCTGACCTTTTCCCTTAGGCGGAGTTGCGGCCTATTTTGTGACTTTTGGCTAAGTCTTTTGCTTGGTGGGGCATATCTCTTGACCTGGGACATGTGGCAGCCTGGTGCTTGTTCAAGCCTCTCCTTTTGGATTTCAAATTTGGAGAAGCATCGCGCTAACACGTGGCTCTCTCCGTTGTCTCCTCCATACTTAGTCAATTTTTGGACTCTTTCTGAATTGTTTTGAGCCCGAAGACTTTGAATCTTCACCGCCTATTCTTCTCAAGCCTCTGGTTCTTCTAAAACCGCTTGGCCTTCTTCCCTGATGTTCCTTTTTTATTTTAGAGCATGCCCGAGTCTGTCAAATAGATTTAAGACATGGATTCACATGATGACAGTTCGTTTCTTCTCTTTCTTCTTCGCATAAGGTTGTTTAAACTTTTGCGAGCCCCGTTATTCCATTGTAGAGTCCCTCTGCAACCAGTTTACAATATTTAAATGTGTTTTCTCTAATTCTTTCCATGCGGGGTTGTGGCTAATCTAATATTTTTCCTGGGGTGAAATATGGATAACAATTTGGTGACTCATGGGGACATCTGCCTGCTAGATGAAGAGACTAGTGGCCTTAAAGCATCCATTGGGCATGGATTCTGCCTGATAAACACAAAACTGATCTAAACTTTTGAAGATCTAATCCCTGAGCCACTGTGCGAGCCTGACTGTATGCCTTTTCTATGTTTTGTCTGACCCTGAGTCTGCACTCTCAATTTTCATAAGGAAATCTTGAAAATGGAATTTCTGAGAGTAGAAAATTGTTTTAACTCTGGGGCTTTCATTTGTCCCTAAAATGGACTATTTTGAAATGACTTTAGTTTCTTTGCATTTGTTTTCTTTGAAGATGGCAACTATTACAGGTAACTATGAGTTTCCCTGCTATGAATACTGAAGAGCCTGGCTTTATGCACCTTTGGAGCAATGCGAACAAAACTTATATATAGAGACCAAATCATACATGCCTCAAATGAGACATGCAGAGTGTGCATAAGCACTTCTTCTACTGAAATAAAAATCTACTCCTACTCCTAAACTAACTAGAGGGAAAGAATGCTAAACAAAGCCTGCAACTGGTAGAGAGAAGTAGCTTCCTTTTCTTGAGAGAGGCAACCATGCAAATGGTTTGACACTAAATATAGCTGCCTGTATGAGTGAAAAACTGGCTATAAGCCTGTCCTCCACCCAAATCATCAAAGTATCAACATTAATGGAAAATACCTCCTCAAGCTGACCTGCATTGGACTCCTGAAGGTATTGATGGTGACCCTTAGTACTTTGGTACTCATCCTCATGCCCTGAAGTAGGCATGACTAGTTTTGGCTTCTCCCTTGGCTCCAATGAAGCCAAGTACCTGATTGGTGAGGTCTAATCCTTTGGATGTGCCCATAACTCTGAATTTCTACTCCAAGAATGGAGTCTTCTTGTAGACCTTCTTGAATGGATGGTGTGGAAGCAATGGTGGAAATTTTCTACCCTTTCTCTTCTTTCTTTTGTGAAGAGCATGGAAGGTTTAAATCTCCCAAACTTGATTCCAAAGAGCTGCCATAATATGCAGTTGTTGCAATTGAAATTTCTCCTCCATGACAATAGGCTCATGTGCTTGGAAGGTGGATGATGAAGGAGAAAATAATAGAAACTCAACTAGTTCTTCTCCATCAAAACAATCCTCCAAAATAGACAAATACATTACCTCATTATCGTCCTGCTATGCAAATGTTCAACCTCTTTCATGGTGTCTTCTTGACCTGTAATTTGTTCACCATGTTTTCCTCCATTCTCCAACATTGAGTTTGAAAGATCAAACTCTTCTTCAACATTAGAGTTTGAGAGAGATAAGGTGAGAGGAAGAACTGAAGGTTCTTCTATGGCTTGTTTTGTGCTCAAAGCTTCGGATCTGCATTTTTCTCCTTCACAGCTGGAATGCACTTCTCTTCTTTTGGATTTGGAGCAACTTTTCTTTCTTCTGCTGCTTGAAGACAATCTCACCCTTGAGTAACCTCTTCCTCTAGCATGGAGTTTGACAAGTCAAACTCTTCAATCTGTTACTCTCTAGAGGACTAGTTGGGACTGCAAGATCTCTTTTAGAGTTTTCCTCCATGATGGATTCATCAACCAAATCAGGCCCTTTGAATGAAAGCAAGGAATCTCCAATGATGCTTTCTTCTTCTACTACTACAAACTTTGATTTGATTTCTTCCATCTGCTCCTCTTCAATGGGACTTAGAGTTGATTGTTCATCTTCTTCCATGGCTGATTGTGCAACTTGAATTGGATCAAGTACTTTCTTCAAATAGAGTGCCAACGTGGACACTACATTCTGAGAAAACTGATGACTGATCTTCTTTCTCTTGTTCTTGCTCTTCTCCTACTACAAACTCAGCCTCAGCCACCACTGGCTCTTCAACCTTGACCTCCTCTATTGGTTTGACCATCAAAGGGATCTTTGTAAGCCCAAATTTGGTAGCCCAACTCTTTAGATTGTCTGTCATTTCTTCTCTATTGGGATCCTCTTCTTGTTGTTCTCTTTGATTGGATTCTTGAGTCTTTTCCCAACATGGACTTGGGAGAGAAAAAGGAGTGGTAGGTTGGGGTTCAACCAGTTTTGCAATTGTTTGTGGTGTGGAGGGAGGAGATGAAACTTCTTGTTTCTTTAGAGGGAATGACTGCTTGGGAAAGGAAAGGGGAGAAGAAATGAAATGGGGTGGAAGACTAGGGAATGGAGAAATGGAATCAATGCTTGGGGTAGCAACTGGGAAGCTTGGAAATTGGAGCTTGGGTTGAGATGGTGCTACTTGAGAAAAAGAAAAAGAAAAGCTATGAGATGTTTGACTTACCCATTGATGAGGTTATCTTGACTCCAACTCATAAGCCCCGATCTCCTCAGTCCATTGTGCAAGTTGGGGCAGCATTTCAACCATGAAATCAATCTTCTCTTGAAGGTCGTAATGTCTTGGAAAAGGGCCTTACCATGGACAAGGTGCCCTACAACCAATCTTGAATGCCTTCATTTGTGCTATGCCCTTGATTGAACCATGCCAGCCTCCATTTTTGGATCTTCTCTAGCAAACCAGCATTCTCCACATAGTTGTCACCATTGTATGCATCCCCTTATTCTTGATAAGCTCCATGGCCAAACTAATTTTGACTCTACTCATATAGGTAAGCATAATGATCCTGGATCTGATTATAATGCTGATTTGGAGGAGTTGGGAAATGCATTGGAGGTGGATTGCATTGTTGTAAGTGTGAGTTCCATGAAGGGAATGAAGTCATGATTGCACAACCTCATGGAATGGGAGAAAATGAAAAAGATGGAAGAATAAAATGGATGAAAATGAGTGGAAATGGATAGAAAAGGTCTCAACACGAGAAATGGGTTTTTGATGAGATGGAGTCGCGGATGTGTGCTTGCATGTGCCTTAAAAGGTGAATCCAACCAAGAACACATCAACTTAATGAAATAAGGTGAAGACCTCTGGTCTCACTGGGCGTTCCAAAATTGTTAGTGTGAAATCACAGCACCCCCAAATGAGTGATCAAATCTACTTTTCTAAGGTAGGTTCATTTAGTGTGATTGCATAACATTAAACTTTCCCCAAGGTGTGGGACCTTGCAAAAGTGGGAAAGCTCTCCAGATTAAAGGTTGGTTCCTATTCCTAAACTACCTAACACGAGCTACTCCAAAGGCAAAAAAACTAAATCTAACCTAATATAACCATTCCAAGGAACCAAGGAGAGAGAAAGAGGGGGAAAACATAGCTTTGCACTAAAGCGGTGATACACCAAAGAAAGGAAGAGAGATATTTTGTTGAGGGAGAAAGAAACAGAAAAAATGGATATGAGGGAGGTCAGATAGAAGTAACATGGCCCAAATCTTCAAATTTTCCATTAAACTCCATGAAACACAACATCCTACACCCGCAAATGTGAAATACATACACGTAAAAACCAAATCTGGAAGGGAGAGGCACGAAGAAACAACAAAACGATGCAAAGGGTTAAATAACACCACAAAAACACATTTTTATTACTCTAGAAGGTGCATGACCATTACATTTCAAGAATAGAGGCACAAATACATTTGCAGTGTGGGAGAAGGTTCTTTACTCACTAAAATGGTGTTGAGAAACAAATTTGACAAAGTTTTCTCTATGCCCAAAATGTCTCTCCCTTTCCAAAATGAGAAGTGTTACCATATATAGAAAGAAAAAGAGAGAGAAGAGGGGAAAAATGAATCATACTCCAACCACCATCGATACGCATCGAAACCCACTTTGAAAGTTCAACAACCGAATATTAATTCCTTCGCAAATCCGTCCACAATATGTCGCTTATGGTTCCCAAATGAATCGAACCGAATCGGATTGGTAGTTGAAGAGCAAGAAAATCCTACATTAAAGGACCGAATATGTTTCCTCCATTTTTCACCTACCAAGGCCTGAAAACATAATTTTTTATCTATCCATGGCATAGAGGACATCGAGACGCTTCCAACGGTGTAAGATTTGTAATATTTTGAGCCCTGAGTCAAAAGATATGCCCCTTCGAAATTTATATCGAGTCCACAGAAATGGGCGGGAAAACAGTTGAAAAATGGGTCCCCCTTTACATATGGGACACGCAGTTAGTCAAATTAGGGAAAAAATCATGTTCATAGTGTTGGTCCAAAAATCACGCTTGGCAGGCGGATCTATGGATAAGCGACCCAACAGTGTGCGGGCATAGCCCTCTTTGAGTCAAAGAAAGCGAAATCCGGTTTATTGCTATTCTACCAGCAGGAATCTATGCAAGTCTCACAGATTCTGCCTTCGGGGGTTTGGGATCTCATCCCAGTAGGTTTACTTCCGGCTGCGAAGAGAAAGGAATGAAAGAGAGGAAGAATAAGGAACAGGTCCGAAGGGAGAAAAGAAATGAATTCCAAAGCAGAAAGGTCAGGAGATTTATGTTTTCGGGTTGGTAGTAAACAGAGCCAAACCTACTTGCATAAATAAACAAAGCAATACTGATGATAAATAAATGACAATAAAATAGAAGCAGATCCAACAGAATAAACACACAGATCTAACATAAGAAAGATCTAATGTATATAACACAGGTATTCAGCACAAAGTCTAAATATTGTATTACTAATTTGTTCTGTTACAAAAAGCTCAAAGTCTTTTCTCCTTACTCCTATTTCTCATCTGAAAGATATTCATCCATCCATCAACACAACAAGTGTTGGGGTATTTATAGAAGAAGAGGAGAAAAGAAGGCAAAAAGGAGCCAACAACTATTTACAAAGATATTTACAAAATATCTAAAAGTCATGTTGACTTTTTACAACTTGATGGATGACATCATCCCATGATGCAACATGGATGATGTCATCATTTGCATCAACATACTTCAGACATTCCAACAAGAAAGTCGGAGAAGAGAGAGAAGAAGAAGAAGGAGGAGGAGGAGCAACTACTCGTCGTCATCATCCTGCAAAAAGGGAGTAGCCTGCTTTTGATGCTGCTCAGGTGATGAGATATGGAACTGAGCGCGGTATTCCAAAAACTTGTTAATCATTGGCCCAAATTGATCCTGAGAAGGATCCTTGTGCAGTTCGCTGATCGCCTCACAAGTCTCCCGCTCATCTATGAGCTTCTCTGGGAGTTTGGAATAATCCTTTTCACCTCAATGAGGAACCCGATGAAGTCCCTACAGGCCAGCAGGTTGTTGATAGATTCAGTGTCAAATGTGACCTCTGGCCCTGTTCCTTGAGAAGCGATCTCCTTGAAGATCCGGATGGTTTCATCAGCTGACCTTAAGATAAAGGAAGGAGTGAGCAACCCTGGAGACATGTTGAGAACAATTCGCTCCATTTGGTGCATTGCATCCAGGGCTGCTTCCTTTACCTTGTCGATTTTTTCCAGAATAAATTCAAGCTGATCCACCCGGTAGTCCAGAGTGGACATGGTTTTGTTGAGGGCCCTTGGATGGCCGAAGACACCGAACTTGACCAGATCTTCGACTGAACAGTCGAACATCTGTTGAAAGGTCTCGTGTTGGAGTCTAGCATGATCTAGCTCTTCTGATATGGGCCCCGCTAATGCTTGGAGCTCTTTGTTCGCCTTTCCGATGCTCAGATACAAATTGACAAACTCGGCGATCACTCTTTCACTGTCCTTGAGGATCTGGCTCCTCCAAGCAGAAACGGCCATACCTTGCTCGCCAATCTTTGCATATTCGTTGATTTTCTCCTGGCTGAGAAGCTCAGAAGTTTCGGCGGCAGTTGTGGGAGGCGCACTACCCATCTTCTGTAAGGCTTGGAGCAGATATTTGTTTTGCTCTTTTAGTAGCCTTTTCTCTTCTTTTGTTTCTTGAAGCTTTTGACAGAGGGTTAACCGCGGAAAGAGCTTCCCCACAGAGACTTTCGAAGATGTCCCCATTGTGACTTGGGCCACGGTAAAAATCTGCCGGAGACAGATCCTTCTTCTCTTTGAGGGGATCGGGGTATGTAATTTCCATGATTCTCTCACTGCAAAGACTTTTAGAGAAGCGTGCAACGAGGCTTGACTTCTTTGCCCCTTTGGTTGGGATCATCAAAAGTCCATCGGAGCGATGGGAACTTTCCTCTTTTCTTGGCTTGGCTCAATTCTTTGAGAGATCCAGGCTGGTCCTATGGAAGAAGGACCAGAACAGAGAGGGGGCTACAGGTAGAAGAGGGGAAAAACGTGGAGACATGCGGCGGTGGCATTGAGAGAATAGCCGAAGAAGTGTCCACAGGAGGAAGGGAAACTGCAGCTGCGGAAGACATAGGAAGGGAAGGGAGCCCGGAGATGAGGGAAGAAATGGAAGAGGACAGATCAGCGAGGGAGGAGAAGATAGACGAAGAAGCAGGGGAAAGAGTAGAAGAAGGGACGAGAGGACACGACCAAAGGGATGGTCGCTTGAGTCACTCGAGGAGGGGAAGGAAGAGAAGAAGAAGGGATAGAAGGGACCTCTGTTGTGGTAGCAATGCCGACATCCTGAGTGGATGGGCCTATGGGACTATCCTCTGCTGCTTCTTTCTCTGGCGAATCCAGAGTTATTACCTGTTCTGGCGCTGTGGAAAGAGGACTCTCGGGGCTTCTCCCTGAATGGTGCTGGATTCACCTTCTACACCCTTGCCTTTAAGCTGCTTTTTGGACCGTGAAGGTGCGTTGCCCAATGGGGAGGTTGTGAAATCTACCCCGAGGTAGATTAGGCCGTTCATCCGGCACCAGTGCTCTGTCCTACGCAGAGTTTCCTTGACCCTCTCCTCAATTGTCTGAGGAGCCTTAGTTCTATCAATGGCCGGAAAGGGCCAATCATCCCCCTCTGTATCATTATATACCTTGTCTACTTCATCTTCTGTTGTTTGGTAGCCTTTGGGGACAATGGCTACCCCATATTGGATGATTTCTGCCAATGCTAGGTGAGAATGATCCTTTCTTCTGAGCTCTACCTCATGGAGGACGTCAATATAAATATCCTCGATCTGAGGAACATGGATTGGATCAAGCTTTGCTCTTGGTAGGCAGCCCCTTGGGTCGAAGGTGGGCCTGGCTGGGAAGTCATGCTTCAAATTGAGTAACTCCAGCTCTGCAAACATTTCCTTCGCCTTGTGGTGGGTAGAGCATGTGTATCGGCCCACTGTGAGGGGGAAAGGAGTTCCACCCTTCTTTCTTTTCAGGCACTTTTCGTGATATGTGATTAGTCACCTTGGCGACTCCAAAGAGAATCAGCTTAGGCTCGACATACCTTGGTAGCCTGGTTGGCTCTCCCAAAAAGTTGGCAGCCCTCAGATAGGTGAATGTAGGAAATTGGGTGAACAAGGCTCCCCATTTCTCCGTGGCTACCACTATGTTTTTGGTCGTAATGCGACCATGAGTCAGATTTGGCCTCAATAGGCAGATGATGTGATAAAAGAATGCATCGTTGATTTTGGTGAATTGGGCGATGCTATTCTCCAGCTTCAACTCTGGATAATACTCATATATTTTGACCTGAGGCCAAACTCCACTTCGTGCTAGGCCTGGATAATCCCTCTCGATGCTGCAACTGGCGTAGACCACGTAGGAGTTCATAGTGCCGAATGTTGTAGATGCTCGGAAATGGTGCTGCTTATAATTTCCCCCCAGCAAAAGTGTTGCCCAGGCACATTCTTATTCATTGTTTCCAAGTAGCGCAGCATCCATTTATGGAAGTAATGGGCGCGAAAAGCCCAAGACCCCTGCTCGGAAGGTAATGGTATCACTAAGCTCTTAGAGAAGTCACCTGCGGTGGATGATTTGGGGCCACCGGGTTACCACCTTCTTGTTCTTCAAGTAGACTTTGTTTATTAGTTGCATACATTGGTCTTCATTGTCTTCCTAGGCCTTGATGCACTCGCTTGGGCGATGGCCACGAAGTGCGGTGGTGAGGATGCCAAGTATCATCTCAAAATGACGGGCAGTGAGGTTAATGACTACCTCGCCCTTCTCAAGCTTTTTACACACCCGTGTCTTTGTTGTAAGACTGAGCAACCACCATCATAAATTCATTGTTGACTGTGCTGACGGGGATTCCTCCGGCGAAGTGCAGGGCACTGCCTATCAATTTGTCCATCCATGGACTCCTTGTAACTTTCTGAGTTCTGGCCCAGAATTCCTCCATGTCGACATGCCCCAATTCTGAGTCTCTGACATCCATGCTGCATTCGGCCTGTGACTCGGGCATTCTGACCCTTTGATATTTATACTTCATCTCTTCCTCAGTAAGCTTAGCCTTCCCTTTTGATTTGGTGGGTCTCTTGCTGGATGTAGACATATGTTCTTCTAAGATTATCTGCTGATCTGCATGAAGAAGAAGCGAGACCCAATCCGAAAAAGTTGAATTAGCCATTTGATCTTCCATTGGAATGTTAGCAGAAGAAAGAGTTAGAGATTTTTAGGCTCAGGGCACGGAAAATGCAACTTACAGGGCTAAATAGGCGGGTGCACGGAAAGGGTTGTTGCGAAAGATTAAATCCGCGCGCCAAAGGCGCATGGCGCATGCATACTGCAGAGTGCATTTTAGTAAAGGGCGCATGAGAAAATCGTGTTGCATGGAGACAGGATGCGCCAAAGGCGCATGGACATTTCATGTTACATTGGGATTTGGTGCGCCCTTTGGCGCATGGGAAAAGCGTGTAACAGGGACTTTTCATGCGCCAAAGGAAATATGGCGCGGCGCACGGAGGGTTTGCACAACACGAATGTTATTGAAAGGAGGGATGCGCCTGTGCTTTTACGACTATACTTGGCGCAGATAGAACTTGTGTTGCATGGGCGCAGGGCGCGCCAAGGGCGCATGGAAAGGCGATGCAGCACTGAATGATGGTGCGCCAAAGGAGCGCAAGTTTAGCTTGTGCAGCATGTGGAAGAGGCGCGCCTTGAGGGCGTATGAAAACTTGATGCAACAAGCATGATGGGTGCGCCATTGGCGCGGGTTCTAGTTATGTTGCAGAGGGGGACAGATGCGCCATGGGGGCGCAACTGTTTATGATGTTGCACGACGCGCTGGTGCGCCCAAGGAAAAAACAGGGTTTGTTCTCCATGGTTTATCACTTCATTCTTTTTAGTTCAAAAGCTGCTTTGGGATATTCAATGGTTCAAGACAAAGGGGGTTCAGACCAAGTTTTCAAAATGACATCCTCTACCAGCAGATCTGGAAAGAGGGGGAGGCTAGCTCAACAAATGCATATCAACAAACCAACCAGCAAGCCAAAAACCAGAAAATAAAGCACATGGACGAGAAAAGAACCTCTTACCCAGATAAATAGTGAAAATCTTGAGCACGGGTCCACAACGTGTTGAAAACGACGAGGCAGAGGCTGACAGGCTCAGAAAAATCACGTGCACAGCGAATAGTGAAAATGACATTTGGGCGCGCAAACCATATATATATAGGTTAGCTGGACATTAATGCGCCACCCACCTTTTGAAAGGCGCATGAGAGTGGCTGTCGACAGGGAAAAGCGTGCGCCCTTTGGCGCATGAAAATATTTGACAAGAGAAATTAAGCGCGCCTTTGGCGCACCAAACGCTATGTCGACACGAAGTTATGTGCGCCCTTTGGCGCACCAAAACATTGTGTTGCAATAAGATTATGTGCGCCCTCTGGCGCATCAAAAAGTGGCGCACCAAACGCTATGTCGACACAGGCGCATGCGCCTTGGCGCACGCAGGGAAGGCTCGACACACTTTGGCGCACCAAAAGTTGTGTTAACACTGAAAATCACGCGCCAAAGGTTTTAAAGGGGGCGCACCAAACGTTGGTGTTACATAGAAATTTCATGCGCCCAGCCAAAAAAGGCTCAAAAGACTAAGTTCGAAAAACCAGATTTCCCGGGAAGGGATTTTACAACGTTTCGAACGCAAGGGATCCCTAACGAGGGATCGGAACAAAATTTCGGTATAGTTATCGGTAAAATTGCCCTTGTCAATTTTACGGGATAACACATAGGTCCATAATTTATCCTATTCCCTTTTTCCGCAAAAATGCAAAACTAAAAAAAAACCTCGCGGCCCCGCTTTGGCTTTGACTCGGGCTCAAACGCTGACCTTTTCCCTTGGGCGGAGTTGCGGCCTATTTTTTGACTTTTAGCTACGTCTTTTGCTTAGCAGGGCATATCTCTTGACCTGGGACACGCGGTAGCCTGGTGCTTGTTCGAGCCTCTCCTTTTGGATTTCAACTTTGGAGAAGTGTCGCGCTAACACGTGGCTCTCTCCACTATCTCCTCCATACTTAGTCAATTTTTAGACTCTTTCTAAATTGTTTTGAGGCCAAAGACTTTGAATCTTCATCGCTTCTTCTTCTCAAGCCTCTGGTTCTTTTGATGCTTCTCGACATCCTTCCCCGACCCTTCCTTTTTTATTTTAGAGCCTTCCCGAGTCTGTCAAATAGATTTAAGACACGGATTCGTGCGACAGAGTCGTTTCTTCTCTTTCTTCTCACACAGGGTCATTTAAACTTTCGTAGGCCCCGCCATTCCATTATAGAGTCCCTCTGCAACCAGTTTGCAAGATTTAAATGTGTTTTCTCTGATTCTTTCCGTGCGGGGTCGTGGCTGATCCAATATTTTTCCCAGGGGGTGAAATATGGATAACACCGAGAGATTGTTGTAAAATGAAAACATGGACAAATAAAATAACGATGATGAGTAAAAATCAACGAACATGGAATTTATGGTCAATTTACTCAAAAGTATCATGAACCAGAGGATTTTTTAGATTGATTTTTTATAAAATTATAATGTGAAAATGCATTACACCATTTCCATCTTATAACCAAGTGTTGGTTTATCATGTCCTTAAGATCACACATCCCTTTTGACATGCATGCGAAAATAGTACAAACATTAATATATATTTCAAGTAATATCAATAGTTTTCAAAAAAGTAATTTAAACTCATTCAACCAAAACATATATTCTTTCTCAACCGGTCTTGAAAAAATTACTTGCATCATTAAATCTTTGCATACTTAATTAATTGTAGTGTGCATATTTTGGTCTTAAAGATAAAACTAAAAATCAATTGAAAATGAATGTGCATAATTAAATATGAATGCACATCTCAAATTTGGTATACTATGAGAACATTATTGAAGGAAAATGTTGATTCCTCTATTAAATACATTATTTGAGCATGCAACAAAAACATATTCAACCATTGTTCCCTTCAACCTTGGTAGATAAAATCACAATTAAAAAAGCATACTAATGGGGTATTGGAGATAAAACATGAAATAAAGAGCAAGAACATCACTTATGAACATTTTTTTTCTTTATGTAGATTCTCCCTCGCATGAGAAGAGATTGTTATTCGGTAAAGGAGAAGGGAGAAGGAACTCACAAAATGTCTTAAGAAGCCTTGTTTATTAAGCCCTATCTTTGTGTTTTCTCTTTTGTGTAAGATCAAGTGTGGAAAAATCCTCATTATGTTGAGATATGATTGTGGGTATTGTAGGGAAGCACTCATTGTATTGAATTATGCTTGTGGATATTGAAGGAAATGTATTGAAATGAGTCCTACAGTCATTAGGCATGTTGATTTTGTATCGATGCCTATTTGATAATTGCAAGCACTGGATTTTTGATGTTGTATTCAATGTGTTTAATGATTAACATCCATCACCATTAAAATAAGTTATATAGTCAAGTCATTCAACCAATTTTTGGCACTTTGAGTCCATAAAAGTTTTTGTTTTGTTTATAGGGATAAAATTTTGAATGTACTTCACAAAAGACTAAACATGAATAACAAGTTACCATCAACCAAAATGACACTCCAAATTCAAAATATACATGGATACAAATAAACAAGATAGTAAGAGCCAACACTAAATCTTCAAGTATATATATCTATATAACAACCAAAATGAGAAGAAAATTCCAACTCAAGAAAAATCATACACAAAGAATCTCCATGGATTTCAAAAGAGCCAACTCAAAATAAAGGAAATAAGAATTCTAAATAAGAGTGTGACTCCATGTCTCGTGTAAGTTGATATATACACTAGACACCCTTTCAAAAAAATTCAAATGATGCAAATACAACATCCAAATCCCCACAATTTAGAAAGTTGAGAAATACCTTTGCATTGCACAACAATTAGAAATCAACAAAACCCTAAACAATAGTGAATTCATGTTTTCATGGATGGAAAATACTTGTTCTTTCTTATAAATATACTTTGCCTTTAAGTGTAAAACTAAAAATGCCCTATTTTGTCTAAAAATCCACAATAGCTTTGATAGGCTACATTTCGTCAAAAATTTCTCGTGAATTTTTATATATATATATATATATATATATATAAAGACATTCATCACAAAAACATGCAACCACAATCCCACTCTAGCTATTGTTTTCATGTATCTCTATTCCCTTTACAGGGATGTTAGGTTGGCACAAGTAGGAAGAATAGTGGTGAATATCTTTAGATCCATTTTCATGCCTACATGTTTTACTTGTTCAAAAATTTTGAGTACTTACCATGCCTCATTATTTTGTACATACACTTTGATCATCATCATCTAAGAAAGAGTGTCTCATTTCAACATCTTGTTAAACACTTTCCTTTCAATCTCTATACTTCCACATTTTGAATACGTGTCTACAAGGGTGGACTTCTTAATGACTCCAAACTGAAATCATCTCCTCGTTATCACTTCATACACCTCCATACCATGATTTAAATTTGTCAAATTGGTGCATGTTGGAAGTACACTAGACAAGGATTTGACATCTTCCCTCACCTTGCCATTTCTATCTCATCAAAAAATCTCATAGGCTTCCTCTTCCTCTATATTCTTCACATAACCTATGATAGGTAATATTTAATGAACCCCGCATTTTTAGAAGTTCGAATGTAGATAATTTAGCTAAAATAACCAATTGACAAATATTAAACTAACCTATAATCATGTGTTGAAATCCACTCCTTATAATTTTTCATGGGTCTCTCAACCCCACTCCAATGATCCTAAATCAAAACACACATAAATTACAACAAAAATGTGAATTAATTGGGTTAAAATCCCAATATTTACATTTGTTCAAATAAATTAAGTGCGTTCGAGGTAGCCCTTTCATGGCATACACTATAATCAATACTATACACGATCACATCTTATTGAGGTATTTTGTCAAACATTTACGAGAATCTCGTAGACTTCCACTCTTGACATACATGTTGATAAGGGTGTTGGCTGATATTATATCTAATGTAAATCTAGTCTAGTTCATATGGGCATGGATGAGTTTTTCCAGGTGATAAATCATTTTTCTTAATGTAACCTTGTAAGAGAGAGACATTTTGAAGACTGTACTAGGTAGTTTATGAATTATAAGATATGAAGCGCCTCTTTTAGAGGATCCTGCTAGCAGATTGTTTTGACATGAAGAAGAGGGTGACCATTTCCATTATTACCTTGAAATTACTTTCAACGAGTACAATAGTTGTAGACATTTCAGCCTGCATTTTTGTATTGGTTCTATTGATAATGGAGCAAACTTATTCTTTTGGCCGTAACAAAATAGGTTTCAACAAGCATACTAGTTTCAAGGCAAAATTAAATGGTGGTGTGGGGTTGTATTATCCACACACTTTTTTTTGAAATATTAGTCTATAGTTTACAACTATTAAAGAATTATTTTTTTGTTAGTATTTAAAAAGTATAATTAAAAAAATTATTTTTGTAATATTTCAAAAAAACCCAAAATAACTAACTATAGTTAGTATAAACTATAGTTGGATTTTTAAAAATTAAAATTGTTAAAAAATAAATTATAGCTTTAAAATTATGATAATTATTTGGAATTTTTGATACAAATATCTTAAAACTAAAAATAAATTATAAGATAAACAATAATTGTTTTAGAAAAACCTCCTTATACTAAAAAAATTACTTGTAAAACAACAATAAAAACACACCCCAAAAACTCCCTAAACATTAGTCAAATCCCCTAAATCAAATTTCTATAAACTTGAAGAGTAAGGGAAAGCGGGGATTTGAAAGAGGGGGATTAACTTCACCATTTTGCCTCTCGAATCACAATTTGGGTGGAAATTGGATCGGTAGTGCTCTCATGCCATGTGAGAGGGAGTGTTTTTTCTACAACATAACTTGCAAGCCTTATTCTACCTCCAAGATCATGGTAACAATAATTTTTCACACATAAATATCTATAACTAAATTACTAGAATAACATTGCTTTTCTATATTACTCTCAAGAATAGATATTTCATACAAAATTCCATAAATGAAACGAGAGAGGGAGGCCTTCTATATATAGCACTCTTAAGGCCTCATAAAAACATTGGCTAGCCTACCTTAGTAAATAAGGTAGTTAGCCTACTACCCACATAGCCAGATAACACGTGGTATGAATGTGCAACTTGGACTTTTTATAAAAACAAGTTACACATTCCCAATTAAACTCGTATTTCTAAAATAGAAATGTTCAAAACTAAGTAAGCTCAAGAACTAAAGTGTAATTAATAAATTACACCAATACCCCCTGTTAAGCACAACTTATGGAGGCTACAAAAAAACCTTGTTTACAGCCCTATTAACCCTTATTTTGGGTCCCCGAGATTTTTTAGCCTTATTTGTCATCTTTTTGTTAGTTATGTGTCAACATGCTTGCCAATAGGGCACTAATTTGAATTCAACGTGTCTATAGAAACACAAATGTAATTAATATATAAAATAACAAGAAATGATAAGATGTGTAAGTAAAGAATTCAATTATTAGAGAATCATCCCCATGTTACGGGGAAAATTTTAGTGGCAAATTTTTGTAAACTTGCGAAAATCGAGGATTATGGAAATTCAAAATGGTGAATATTATGTTGTTCAGAGCCGACTTATTTGCCAAAAATTCGGCCGACATGTCCCTTATATTATTCCTTTCACCTAGATTTTACACATATATAAGAGCTTATGAATGTAATTCACCACCATTTCAAATCATATCGTGTGCATATTTGTCGAAGTAAACATAAGAAAATCCTTAGCCACCAACACTGAAGTCTGAAATTCGAGTCGTCAAACCGTAAGGTGTCCAACTCTGAGTCGTCCAACTCTGGGCCATCTAGCCTTGACCCAACTAACTTTGCAATCTGAATCATCCAACTCTATTCCATCCAACCCTAGTCGTCCAACCCCTAACCATCCAACCCTAGCCATCTAACCCTGACATCCAACCCCTAGTCTGTCCAAACCCTAACTCGTCCAACCCTAAGCCATCTAACCCTAAGCCGTCTAACCCTCGCCATCTAACCCTTAATCGTCCAACCTATAGCCATCTAACCCTTAGCCGCCCAACCCTTTACCGTCCATTCTCAAAGCCTTGCGAACACAAGAGCCGCCCCTAAGGGCCTAAGCGATGTGATCATGGATCCTAGAAATTAGGGCAAGAAGATTACAAATTTAACAAGTTCAAAAAGGGTGCCATACTTTGTTTAGATATTTTGGAAAATCACAAAAACGAAGTCGGTTTACTTGTCACTAAAAATATCGGTATGTGGCAAGTGTTATTTATCGTTATTTTATCTTACGTGAAATTTAATAATTTAACTATAGATAAAAATTAATACCATATATAAGTAACAATTTTATAAAATTATTTGTAGACGTTTTCAGAAATTCCTTCACGAATAATCAATTTATAGATATTGATGATCCATTATATGTTGAAGCAAACATTCTATCCCTTGATGAAATAGAAGTACAAGAAAATTCATTGAACTCTCGGATACACCAAAGAGAGGAAGCTTCTTCTCTAAGGTCTATTTCCAGAAAAAGGAGACATGAGATTCAAAATATTTTTGCTTGATAGCCCGATGCGAAGTTGAATCCCAAGGAAAAAAAAGGAAATATGTTAGAAGAAAGATTAGAAATTGGACAATTAGAAGGAAATTCTAGTTCGAATGGGGTGCAAAATATCCTATTATTGAACCCGTGTACACTGAAAATTGTAATGATGTTCCAACACAATGTCGATGTAAAATATGTGGTTGGAAATAGGGAAGGATCACACGATGCAGCTCAAACTAGACACAATTTAAAAACACTTTGTGGGAAAATATACATTTCCCAAAAGCTTAAGGATGGCAAGATAGTCGAACACATAAATGGAAAGATGCAAAAGATTGTCTACATGTCAAATACATAGAAGAGTGTGAAAAGGAACAAAAATGTATCAAATATGTAAATGAAAAGGTGGGACCATAAGCAAAATTGAGCAAAGCTATGGAGGCGAAATGCAAGCAAAGGGTATTCAATTTGCAAATCAGTATTTCATATAATGAAAAGGGGAAGACCGATGTCGATTTCGAGAGAAAATAAAATGATGTATCAAGTTATTGGTTTAAAGAACGTTCCTTAATCTCATTGGTCGATATACCGGGGCCGGGAGATTGCAAAATGTCTATCTCTCGTAGAGTAGAGAAGGAGGATCTCGAAATCTGTGTGTTCAAAAGGCAAAGTATATTTCCTTTCTTTAGATGAGGTTACTGCAGTTGATAATACTTCATGGAAATGTATTCATTTTTACACATTTGCTAATGAAATAAGGACTCCACACCTCTTGGCAATTCATAAAATGGTAGAGAATTGTAATTCTAAAAATATTTATAAATTGGTGGTGTCAAATCTGAAGGATGTCGCCGGAATGGATGACTTTTCCATTGCAACAAAATTAGTTTGTGTCGGGCGATGGTGCGGTTGTAATGTAGGGAGTCGAAATGGTCCAGTGTGTGCGAGATGCTGACAAAATTGTGAGCACATTTGAAAATGTAGCTAAAGTGGAGGAATTGATATGTGATCTCCATGCCTATTATTCTTGCAATCCTAAGAGATTTTTAGAATTTCAAAAATTTGCTATTGGATTGACAGAGGAAAAAAACTTCGCAAAGATGTAGATACCAAATGGATATCTATGTACAACTCCGCTCAAGAATATATGATGAATATCCTTCACTGACAGGATTTATGTTTAAATACCATAGGGATGTAGATAAAGCTAAAGATCTATTGTGTCGTCTAACTAACATAGAAACTTTACTCACACTTTGTGGTATTTATCCCATGTTGAGGGAGCTTAATATTTTACGAAGCATGCTCAAGATCGTTCTTTCTACATTACGAGACTTTATAAGACTCGAAGACATGTTTGTTGGAGTCTAGAAAGTTTATATATTTCGATGGGATTTTTCGAGGTGCTTTGCTTTTGAAAAGTGGAATGCATTGACAGATCCGAAAAATTCCAGTGCTTCTTAAAGTACAATATAAATGATCATCTATGTATAACAAAGACACATGGAAGAGAGATTCAACTTCATACGTACTCAAAAAGAATTGATCTCGCTAACTCATAAATAGAAGAATTAAAAGTGACATGAAATTTATATGATGCAGTATTAATCGAAACTAGGAATAAGTTGAGAAAGATCTCTGAATCATTAGCTAAAGAGATCCGGGAAAGATTCAAAAATGATAAAATAATTGAAGCAATGGGAGTTGTAAATCCACAGTTTTGGAATTTGTCTGGCGGCAAACCTTATACATCTATCAATCCTTTATTTTTCAAAAACATGGGTGATCTAACTGATCATTTCTATAAGACTGAAGAGATAAATGGAGTTTCTGTAGAAGGAATTTTGGAAATAAAACTACTTAGTTCACATTCAAAAATGATAAAATACTTGAAGCAATGTGAGTTGTAAATCCATAGTGTTGGAATTTGTCAGCGAAAAACCTTATACATCTATCACCCTTTCTTTGTCAAAAACATGGGTGATCTAAATGATCATTTCTATAAGACCTCAAGAGATAAATGGAGTTTCGTAGAAGGAATTTTGGAATTTTGCTAATATAATGATATGACAAGTTCAAAACTTCTACAAAATCCATAGGATTTTAGTGCCATGAAAAGGATTTGGAAGGATGTTTGTTCTAGTAGTATTCTAAGTGAAGATTTGAGCAAGTATATTAAGTTGTATGAGCTCTATCAAACAATGATTCTGGGTTTTATGGAAGATGAGAGGGTTTTCAGTGCACTATCCTTTTTAAATTCAAAAGTTCGAAACATATTGGATAGGAATCTAGAAAGTTGTCTCAGATTGTATGTATTGAGTTACTCAGTGGAGTCTTTTCCTTATGATAGAGAATTGGCATTGTGGAATTCACTAGTAGATAGAAGAGGAGTAAGTAATATTCTGCCTGACCCAGGGGATCAAGACACATCCACAAATCATGCTACAGTTGATTTCCAAGACAAAAATGAAAGTGTTGCTCCAGGACTGTTCGAATTCACATAGATTTCATTTCTTCTATACATTATTGAGACTACTTATGTATTTCATTCAGTGATTACAACTTTCAATAAATGCAATATTATATTTGTCATTATTTGATCCTTTGCCATTGGAACAATGTCATTATATGTTTCAATTATGTCATTTGTTTTTTTATGTTTGGTTTTCAAATTCAGACTGAAATAAGGACACATTCATCTTTTATATCTGTTAATTTATTTATTTTACATCTACAACAATTCAGAAACATAAAGAAACAAAATAGTGTAAATTTAAGCAACATTTACATAAACAATAGAAAATAAATATAGTTTGTATTAACACATAGTAACATTGTACAATTCTAGCTTCCAAAGTTCTTTTGAAATTGATCTCTCATGTGGTAAATTACTTTACGAAAAAGTACAAATTCATAAAGCATTGTCGGCCAATACAATTCAAAAAAGGGGTTGTAATAACATATCAAAGCTTCTAGACATCGAGACATTACAACCTCTTGAATTATTTCTCCCATACTGTCGATGTCAAATTTTATAATATAAAATGTGTTTTTTCATCATCTGTTTTGGAGCAGCCCTAGGGGGAGGAAGAGAGTCATTGCTATGTATTCCATGCACATTTTGTTGTTGAGGCAGAGTAGATTGAATCATATCGTGGGTGTCAAAATAGTTACCCTTGTCTACATCGCCACTATCGAAGCCTAGATACTCCTCGTCAAGGGCGATGTTGTTGAAAAGTTGTGTGGTTGTTACACTTAAAACACCACCTAGTGACAATCCAGGAAATTCGGTTATAGCGGATGAAGCTGTTCTCTGCCGAATCTGCAGAATCCTAATATTCTTTCCTAAAGTCCTCCTTTGTGTTTGTACTTGACGTGTTGGAGGAATTGGTGGCCTCCTTGTAAGTGGAACATGACCTAAAGCCATATTACCTGCATGAAGCAAACAAAAATTGTTAGAATATAACAGTTGGGCTTTGTAAATGCTAAAAATTGTAAGGAAACAAAACATGCAAATCAAACTACCGTACAATATACCTTGCATAGACGGAGACACAATCGTGACATTTTGATCTCCACACCGGAATGAGTTTGATCTTCATCATCAAACTCAGTAGTTTTTGAATACAATACATGTAGAAAAGATCAGTAGAAATATTAGAATACATAATCTATATTAATTTTTTGAATTTTTAATTTATTTAAAAAGATAACTTCATTATTCATACCTGTAGTTAAATGTGATGGTAAACGTGTTGTGCATATCGACCCCCTAGGTCACTTTTGACAAGGTCTTACTAGTGTTGATTCTGTTGAATCCATGTCAGAATCAGTAGAGACCTCTGAGGGGCTTTACCTCTAGCAATTTCCTCCTTATGCGATGCTACAGCTATAATTTTTCTCTGCAAAATAAAATCATACAATTATTATTTTATTTAAAATATTGAAATTGAAATCATTATAACAAGTAAACAGTAAAAGTAATTGTTACCTGTTGTTCTTCAAGACTAAGACCAATCATCTTATCATTGATTGTAGTAGGAATCTTATGCTGCATCAATTCATAGTACACTTCATAATAGAAAGCAAGAATAAAATTGCAACAAGAGAATACAATCCTCGATTTATCAGTTTGATTGGCTTTGCGGGCATGGGAGATATCTGATTTTATTATGTTGGAAAAATAACTACACCAATCGAATTGTTGACCTGCTAGTGTCCGTAATAAATATTGAACTTGTCCAATACGAAATGTCTGTAGATCTTCCCCGTAATACAATCCTCGGCTCGAAAAGTGAAGCAAATGCAATAAATATTTTTTTGCAATACCTTGTAGAAGAAGGCCTCTTGATGAACGATTAAGAGGAGCTGCAATTACATAAAAGAAACATTAGATCCTTTGTGTGGTTGAGTAATGTTAAGAAAAAAATCATTTGAAAATAATAAACTTACCATCAACCTATACATTGTAATGAGACTCCAAAACTTTTTTCTTCGTCTGTAAGGACAGCCTTTGTAGTAACAGGTGGCTTATTTTCAAAAGGTAAACTTGTTAACCGATGCATGTCCTCGGGTTCAATAGAAAAATAAATTTGATGACGTTTTGGATGCATGAGAAGAATGGAAAATTGTCCATCATTGTCGTTGTAAGAGGCGAGTAGGTAATCAAGGACTGATGTATCAGTGTCGAATTGGGGCATGTTCACAAGCCCGAAAAATTCTGATTTTTCAAGCCAATCCTTTAGAGCGTCTTTTACTTTTAGTAGAGCTAAAATCTATGGGCACATGAGGTTTTTGTATTGAAATTTGGGTGTAGGAATAGATTTGGTACTGGCCATTGCTGAAAATTAGGAGAAGTGAAATTTGGGTGTAAAATTAGAGAGCTCAGAGCACTGGAAATTTACGTATAAAAGTGAAAAAATGAACCTTGAAAGGGTATTTATAGGGCCCGGGGTATCATTAATGAACATTAAATTCATTGGTATCAACGCCCAACCCACGCCGTCCAACCCCTCATTCGTCCAACCCACCCATCCAACTCTCCCATCCAACCCTTAGCCGACCAACCCTCATCGATCCAACCCACCATGTCCAACCCTTGTCCGTCCAACTCCTCACCCATCCAACCCACCTGACCAACCATTTCCCATCCATCCCCTACCCGTCCAACAAATATCAGTCCAACCCACCCGTCTAACCATTTCCCGCCCAACCCCTTCCCGTCCAACCTCTCGTCCAACCCACCTATCCAACTCACCCGTCCAACTCCGCCTACCAAAATCACTGAAAAACGAGGAAACAATGCTTTATGAAATCACCTTTGCCACAAAACATTTTTCCAAAAAATCTCCAATGATTCGAAAGTCAATTTATGAGATTCACCAATGATTCAAAAGTATTTTTTCAGAGGGGTCTTCTTAAAATGAACGCTGCCATGTTAAAAGGTAGATTTCAATCATTTAGAGAACATCGCATATCATTTATTTATTGCATGGCTTATAAAATTGAAATACTGATTGGAACACTTGTATTACACTAGATTTTCTGTTAAACTTTGTTACACTCGGTGTTTTGTTATCTAATCTATTCAAAAGTATAGGTGCCTAATAATAATAAAGGATAACACAACTTGGTAGGAGAATTCAAATTCACATGTAATCTTACATAAACTAAAAATATGTTAGTAGAAAAAGAAGCATAAAGCTAGTAGTGTGTAGCCTTTATTAGTAGTGCTTTTGTATAATATTGTGCACCATGCATGTGTTATGTTTGCTTTTGCACCTTCCTATTAAATGCTACTATGTGTTTATAACTATTTGTTTATTGCATTGTAAGATTCCTTTAGATAGGTTTGCAATACTTCCATAATCATATAATAGTCTTCAGGAGTTGGCGCAAGCCTATATATTTTAGCAAAAAGTAAAAAATGTGATTTAATCATTGAAGGGTTGTGTGTAGGTAGAAAAATGTTCAAAGGAATTCATGAAACCTCTTAAATATTCCTACACAACTCAATGAATGACACAAAACCAAATTGTGGCACAAATAGCTAAAAGTATGGCACAAAATTGTGAAACCTTCAAAATGTGTGCAACAACATACCATTTATTTTCAAAGGCTTACATTAGAAGGGCATACTTACCTTGATACCATGGTTCACATGAAAACCCATGCATTCATTAGACTACCATGCACAAAATTCTTAAAATAGGGTGTGTGGACTTTTTATGAAATAACACATAATGTTATTCGATAATGTAATTTGGAGGATAAGTAATTAACCGAGATCATTAGATTGACAAATTTGAGGTTACAAACATGAGTAGAAAATGATCCACATTTTTCACATTGTGTTTATTGGGCTGAATTATGTTACATTGATTTCATATATGATACAATTCCTTAGGTATTAACCTCCATTCCTTATTGGTATCACATTTTATTGTTTATGGGATGGATGTAGTTAAGCTAACTATTGTAAGTAGTTAACTATTGATTAAGCAAAATATGAATAAATGCTATAAAAATGCTTAATTTGATTGCTTATCAGAGCAGTAAATAAATAACAATTAAGTACAACAAATGACCCAAGCAAATTAAACTAGAAAATATGAAACCCTAGTTGCAATGAAGGAATAAAATGACTTAGCTGTTTTGCAAATATCTTGAAGGTGAACACAGCTGGAAAACTAAAAAATATGAAGCACAGACTGTCGCACCGAAGCTCAGAAAAATACAGATTTGGAGGAGTAAGTTGGAAAGGGGTGCCCAGAAAGGGGAAGGGGCATCTTCGAGCACTGTAGACTAGTAGTGGGCACCTGTGACTACGAAAATTCTTAGAAAATAATATTTCTCAAGTCAAAAGTTGTTCATTGTCCTTCACCTTTGGTCACTATGAGGCCACACAATGATTATCGAGGTCACTTTGGAAACCTGCAATGAAATAATGACCTACAAAACCCTCAAAGAGACATCAAATCCTAAAAAGGAAAGATGTAAAATGAGGGGTCGATTGTCCTTAGTTGTCAAACAAGTGATTTTGTGGTCGAGCGTTGCACTACATTTCGAGACCCAATGTAGTCCTATATGTGTGTGAGGAATCGTGTCTAGGTGGCTCTTGTGCGTGTCGCACTTGGATAACGAGCAAATAACTAAATGTAAAAGATGTAAATAGATGTGTAAATGGAATAAAATAGACTCCCATCTTATGGAGTGTATGCAAAATAATGCGATCCCTTTCCTTGAATGGATGTTAGAATGGATGCCCGAATAACCTTTGGATGCAACCTTAAGTGGTGATGGTTAATGCTTAGTGCTTGCTCTCTTATTATGATCATATAACTTTATATTTATATGATTCCTTTACTTGAATTTCATAATTAACCCTAAAAAGGTTGACTACCAAAAATATAAGATGATCAAATGACTAGAAATGATCCAAAATATGTGAACAAAGTACAAAGAGGTCATGGGTTCCCGAGAGGGGACACAGGGCGCTGACGCCGCATCCTAGGCTGGGCACCGGTGTCAAGAATGAGAAATGTCCGGGTATGAAAAATACAGATAGAGCTAGAAAGGGTGTAAGACCAAAAGAAACAACATCAAGAAAGAAAAGATGGCCAAAGACATGGGTTAATTAATACTTTTCTTACTTAGAAATCATATGAATAGTAGTATGTAATCAGCACTAGATAATTACCAAAACCATGTGATTTTGTATCTACATCTCCCCACTTTATGTTGTTGAGAAAAAGCTCAATAACATAAATTATATAGATATGTGTACACGATAACCATGTAGATCGATAGTGAGAATTGTCTTAGAGATAAGGAAACGCATGGAGTGATAAAAAGGTGGAGCGTGAGACTAAAGATGAGAAAGTGTAACAAATGATGAGATAATGATCCTAGGGTGGAAACACATGTTGTAGATGTCAATCAATGTTGTTGTTGATGTTGATGTTGATGTTGATGTTGATGTTGATGTGTGTGATGTTTTTGATGTTGTCGAATAATTTTGACTACTTTTGCTTCCCATATGGATGGACCTGCAAAAAATAGGAATAAACAAGTAGTCAAATACATATGTATATGTGTAATAAAGTATGTAATGAAGTATGTAAAATGAAAAATGTGAAAAAGGAACAAGTGCACCTAATAAGTGATGATGAAAAGAGTGTAGAAAGGATCCTATAGATGTTGTAGAAGACCGATTTTTTTGGGCGATCTCATGCCAATTGTGTCGGTTGCAAGTTTTTCAGTGATCTCACGCCAATGATATGGAAGAAGTGTAGGGATAAAAGTATGGTGTTATCCTCCAACCTTTAACTTGCTTCCCGTAATATGGAACACCACTGCAAATGATGTGTAAAAATCTAATTTGGTTTGACCAATTTTGATCCAATGTTGAAGAAGAAAATGTTAAATGTTGTATGTATGGTGCATGTTAAGGACTATCTTCCCTATAAAATTTGTTGTGTGGATTGTTGTAGACTGTGTTGCATTGAAGATTTACGTGTACCTATCCGCCGGTCACAGGCATCCAAAAAGGGCCGGGGTGCCAAAATGTTATTTTCTGATTTGGGTATTGGTGTTTGTATTGTAATAAGGACCCAAGTTAGATTTTGAGCCTTGTATGATGGTGATGATTGTGTTGTGTTGAATTGTGGATCTGTGAATTGTTGTATGGGGTAGCTGATTCACCCAAATGATGCCCCCATCGTTTAGGGTGCATGTGGCGTCGTTGAGGATAATGTGGCCCAAACAAAGATAGACCATTGTGCTGAAAATTATGCTCTGCGGGAGGGAGTGTGCTTGGTAGAAACCAAGGCACATGAAAACATGTGGCTAGGAGATAAGTGTTAGTACAAGAAAAATAGGAATGTAAAATGTAAGTTAGCAAACAATCATACAATGTGTAATCTAAGATGCAATAAGACAACACGTAAGAAGATAATGTAGACCACGAAAAGAGGGTTTTAAACATGGGACATCACTCACAATGTCGCGGAAAATCAAGGTGACTAGGCCCAAAAACATACAAGTGTGCACAAGACAAAGGGTAAAGCACATGTGAAACAATGGAAAACAATGATAGACAAGAGAAAACAATGTAACAGACAACCATGGTGGCAAATAGACATGCAAGAAAAATGTTGCACATAAAGCACCCATTAGCATGTTAGAAAGATAAAAATATGTCAAAGTGTGTATAATCTAATAATAATGTGCTACGAAAAATGAAATAATAGCACTTGTAGTGTACGAAAGTGGATGCCCTCAGGAGCCATTGTGGGGTGGTAATAGGCATTTTTCCAAACATCCATGTTTTGTGTATTGTTATGTAGAATATGTGATCATGACTAAAAAGCAAGTGAATGCGCTTGTATGTATGGAAAAATAATGACATACAAGATATCTATCTAGCACATGTAATAAAGTGTAAGTAAGACTAAGTGTGACCAAGATATGCAGTATTTTATGGAGTGTATATGGAATGGAATGTAGAGTGAGTGTGATAGGAGCAACATGCCCCTCGAGTGGATGTGTATGCATGAGGTGAGGTTCATTTATACATGCCCCCTCAGCAGTTAAGAATGAATCATAAATGAGTGTGTCATCGGGAAATAGTTTGAATTGTGTGTACTAAAAAGATGTGATCGTCAAAGTGCAAAGCATAAAGTGTAAACATATGAGTCAATGAGCGATTGAACATGTGAGTGTGGTGGGGTCCATTCAAGATGTAAACCCTTAGCAATCGAGTATGGACTGTGGAACTAGAGTGCGTCATAGGGTAATGACCGTAACACATAGAAGTAGATGCTAGAAATATATGTCGTGAATGCGTAGAGTAGATGTTACTATATGATAGAAAAGTGATAGGCGAGCATGAAAATCGATAAGTAGCCTTTCTCCGTACCCGACCTCCCAAGGTTGTGCCAAGACAACCGATGGAAATGAAATATATGCAGATGTGGACAAACTAGTTGGGCAATCTTATATCCTCAACACGCAATAACGGGATCTACGAGTCCAAGGCAAAGAAAGCTCTCCTAACCTAAATTGGTGTAATGGATTGTTCAGATATAATAGCCACTCGGAGGCTCCAATCAATATCAAGCTCTATTGAGATCCTATTTATTGGTTATTAAACGCGTAGAATGCCATCTGCAAGCACCTCGTGTAGATTTACAGACAAGGTCATGAAAATGATGGTGTGAGGCATAACGAATCTGCTGGAATTTATGGGTGATTCTCCGGTCTAGTCAAGAAAATATTATCTTGATTGGCCATTATGTTCAACACGGAAAAATGCATGATAATGTAATCCGCACAAGTGGTGAGGACCTAAATATGAGTGTATGCAAACTGGTGTCAATGTCTAATTGATTAGCAGGCCCGTTGGGTTGTGGGACTTGGGATCACAACCATAAGCTCGTGGTTGTTGTGGACCTTTTATGGTCATGTGAAGAATCAATCTCTTCTTCCGACTATCCAGTAGTCATAAGCTTTTTCAGCTTCTATGTTTAATACCAGGAGTTGTGCGATCTTCTTGGAATACCTTACGGGTGTTCTAGCAACTTGTATGCGTAAGCCTATGTCTATATCAATAATAAGGTCTCATGTGTCTGGTTATGGAACTAATGGATCACAACCAAATGTTTGCTCTCTTTCAGGTTCTTGTATGGTCATGTGGATATCCTATCAAGGTAATCTATAGTTGGGTTGATTTGACCAGAATTCATATGCTTTGTCGTCTTCGATGTTTAATTCTCTCAATTGCTCACTGATTATTTGTGGGTTTGTTGTTGTTTGGAAGACATGAATTCTAAGACCTTGATCTATATCTGTTAATGTTGTGAAGAGATTCGGTTGAGGTATTACTAATTCGAATATGTAATCCTTGGGCTCTCTGGGTCTCGTAATTGTCATGCAAGAAATAACCAAACTTAACTGAATGAAGTAAACTAATTATGAAAATAAATCTACGCTATGCTTGTTCTTTTTGTATTTTCAAAGATGTGAATTTGAATGAAATTAAAGAGTGACTAATCTAATAAATTCAGATAATGAGCAATTAATCTAAGAATAGAACTATAACAAGCAAGGTAGCCAGATGTAGTTATTCACCTGTGCACTTGTGAATTGATCCTGAATATAAATAACTAACTAATTTTAATTGAAAGACTTTCAATCTTACCTCAGAAGTGAGGAAAAAACATAGCTTCTCAGAAGCTATTATTCCCCACTTCCCCAGTAATGTTAAAAGTGAGCTTAACTGAAATGAAATGATTCACTACTCTATTTGATATATTGTAACTATAACTTTAAAAATTCAAACACAGTTTACGAACAGGGCAAATCCATTTGTATCATAGTTTTCCCCTCAATGTGATCTCTTCATTCCTACGTGTTCTCGTGAATCCAGAAAAGTGGGAATGTGACAATGCGTAGAAGAGAAGATATTCGAACAGTGGCAGCTTGGATGTAAACCGAACAGAATGCAAGTAGGAGAGGGATAGCGCAAGAGAATAGATCTTGGCTATGTGCAATTCCTAGTAGGATTGTTGCAGGGATACAACACAAATACACCGAAAACTCTAGGATCTATACTTCCTGTGATGAAACAACGACCTATAACTCTAAGTAGAATCAAGATTATCAAATGAACTTTAATCTAGAACTAAAACTATTTTATGCTAAGCTGGTTGTTTTGGGAACAACAATGGAACAAGATGAAACTAGAGAGATCAAGTGATCTCTAAATCAGAAAGAAGGA
Organism: Taxus wallichiana var. yunnanensis; assembly: GCA_018340775.1. Lineage (NCBI taxonomy): Eukaryota > Viridiplantae > Streptophyta > Pinopsida > Cupressales > Taxaceae > Taxus > Taxus wallichiana. The sequence goes on from CM031237.1 coordinate 418,598,415, forward strand.
AAGGAACCTTGAACTAAGAGGCTGAGAACTTATATAAAATCTAGACTTTTTGAGACTTGTTGAGGAGCTTTCAAACACACTGAATGATAAATTATAGAGAGAGAGGAGCCATTTTCTTGTAAACAAGCTTGGTATTTATAGCATTTTGATTTACTAGAAGGTAAGATCAAATTGAACTCTTCTACCTATTAAAAAAATTACTATTTACAAGGTAAAACTTAAAAATTTAATGCAAGCAAGAGTGGTTGAGAATTACAAGCGTAACTTGAATTTTCACGTTGTGAGTGCATCGGAAAGTTCTATAAAATTGAGACAGACTGCTCTTCCATCGCAAAGTGGCGCTTTCAGGACCGCCGCCTGTTGCAGGCGGAAGTCACAGGACCACCACCAGCGAGGGCAACGAACTCAGTAACTAAAACCAAAATGCAAGGAAAAAGAGAAAAGGCATTAGAACAAAGCATGTGAAGGCTAGATAAGGTGTTTGAGGATGCAAGTGTATACTCGGCGTGCTTTCTGGATTTTGAACACCTTGCGAAGAGATCTAAATCATCATTGGGGTTTCTATAACCTCTTTCCGACAGTATAGTACATACAATTTTGGGTACGTACATATTGCCCCCTCGGAGAAGCATTTTAGCCATGAATGGGCATAAAACAGTAGGTTCGAGTGTGGCGGTCCCAAAATGGGGAGTTATAAGCTATACCTGACACACTTGTGTGTCGTAATGTCGCCATCCAGATTCCCATTATCTGCAAAACAAAAAGAAGACTCAAGTGCAAATAGATAAAAGAATACGAAAAATAAATACTAAATTAAAATGAAATGTGGACTTACCATTTATGTGGGGATAAGAACTTACCCCCTCGGTGCTCCAACTCTGTGAAAGAACATTCAAAACAAGGTTAGAATATTATATATATAATGAGCTCATTTTCCTATTCATTTGTGCGTATATGATTTGGTAATTTTTGAGCTCTGGGGCCCACGGTAACCATTTTTGATGAGAGTGTAGTCAAAACGTTCATTGCGAGATCGTGATCATGCCTCCGAGAGCAGGAGATTGACCCATGAAGTCTCAGGTTAGTTTTTCTCAATTTATTATTTTTAAACCTAAAATATAAAAATGTTGAAATCTTTGTCTTGGGGGTTATTTTTAAAATCTTAGTGTTAAATGAGTCTCTAGGGGGACGCCCATAGGGTAGGCTTTTATTTTGCTCAAAATGGTGTATTTTTTTGTTTTTAAGCATTTTTAGGCATTAGAGCCATACGTCGAATCGACACAGACCGCCGCCCTACACAGCAGTAGTGGTCACACAATCATCACCCTATGATGGTGGCGGTCGCAGAACCACCGCCCTTAGAAGGCACGGTCATGGAACTACCGTTCTTAGAAGGTGGCGGTCACGAAACCACCGCTCTACACAGGGTGGCGGTTCTAGACAGAAAGCAAAAGATAGCCATAAAAGTAAATTTTTTTGGTATTTTTGGTATTTTCTATGTTTTTAATGAGCTTATCTATCAGATAATGTTGCTAACTTGCTCTTTTTCTCTGTTTTGGGTGGATCCAGAAGAAGGAGGAGTATATTCGGCGGAGCAAAGAGTGAGAGTGTGATTTACTCCTAGTAGTTTTAGACATACTGACCCAGACAGAGCAAGACACTCTTCAGAGGGGCGGTATTTTCGAGGATTTCATGGGTTCCTCATGTTGCTCCCGTTAGTCACATATTGTGTGACTTATTCTTGTACTGGGATGCAGACAGGAATACAATCAAATTACCAGGTATTAGGGGTGAGTGGACTATCACCCTAGAGGACATTTACCACATTTTGGGGGTTCCGATTCTTGGGAGGCGGTTGTCTCTCAAGACAACAGGATCCAGGCCTCAAATGATTCAAGTGGGCTACTTATATGGGAGATGTTGTTGTCTCCTTTGGTTCGAAGAAGGGGGTGAAGGTCTGATCTATTGCTACTGCTCCTATCCCCACCCTCCTGCAAGGGCCATCATGGGTATCTTGGCCTCACGGTTGATTAGGGATAAGGGAGGAGACACTCTATTATACTGTTGGGCTCCCGTGATTGTGCAGATTGAGGCCCATGGCCATATTTATGCTTGGGGAGTAGATATTCTCGGGACCACCTACCATGATTTGTACAGGGTGGTTAGATTACAGGGGTAGTCTTTGAGTCACCCTACTCTGGTTATGAGTTGGGTGTATGAGCATATCATTCCCTATGGGAGGGGTGTGTTAGTAGAGGACCCGGGGGCTATTAGGGTAGCCAGGTGGATAGGAATGTCAGTGCTTAGGATGCCACACCAGCTAGTGGCTTCACTGACTACTGCAGATATGGAGGCTACTCCTTATCAGGATATGGCAGGATTGTGGGGGTAGGAGGTGACTACATTGGTTGCTTGCTCTACCACAGGTTAGTTGGTGGACAAGATAGGGAGAGTGGAGATCCACCCTTTTGATCGAGTCCCTCAGCAGTTTGGTCTCCCTTATATTGATATGCTTCCTCCAGTGGGGCCTATGTACATGACTGTTTGTGAGGCCCTAGGGAGGTCCTAGAGGAGATCAAGGTTGGACTACAGTTACTCTTGGAGTACCTATCACAGTTAGGTGAGTGGTTTATGCCTGACAGGAATCTGGTGCTCCTCGAGCACCCTTACTTCAGATCGGGGCTGCTCTTACTTTCAGTGGGGAGGAGGATGATCCCATTGATGTGGACTTAGACTTTGAGGAGTTCACAGGAGGGGAGACTAAGGAGGAGATGATGGGAGAGGGGGTTGGAGGTGAGGCTAGTGGGGCAGGCCTAGGAGGATGATAGTGATTCTGAGTGGCATGACACTCATAATATCTTGAGGGTAGAGAGAGCGAAGGTGAGTGCGGAGAAGGAGACCTTGGTCTTAAAGGGATTTCCTTCTCAGGACATTGAGGGAGATGATGAGTCCATGGAAAGATGTCATTTCATTCCAGATTTTGGGGAGGCTTCGCAGTCGATAGAAGCGTCAGTATTAGGTGCAGATCCTAGAGACCCTGCCTAGATGCCTAGAGATCCGAGTGAGTCACCACTCTTCTCTCGACCCTGTTAGCTAGAGATGTTAGTTGATATTTTTTTGTTGTTTTGGTTGTTTTTTTATTTTCTAACTTGTTATTTCCTTTTTTATTTGCAGCGACTACACAAGGATGGTGGGATCTGATTCATCGGTTTGTGTGGACACCTATTGCTCCCTTCGGGGAAGACTCGGGCTCAACTTACTGAGGACATTAGAGAGCCTTTAGCAGCTGGTAGACACACTGATGTGTTTGCCCCTGTCTGGAAGGTGGCAGAGTTAGTGACCTCCCTTCATACTCAGGTAGTTGGATACGAGACTGTTGAGCACCTAATGAGGTGGAGCCATTCTCGTAGTGAGACCACAACCAAGTGGTCGCGATCATGAGCACTCCCATCATTCAGTGCATTCAGAGTGTCATCACAGCCGTAGTAGGAGCCCTAGACGCGGTCGTGCTCCCTCCGAGGGATCCCATAGAGATTGATAGAGCATTGAGCCTTTATTGTTTTTGATACTATATGATTTTTTTGTATTTTTTGGGCTCATTGAGCGTTTTGACCATGCCTAGTGCATGATGGCATTGTATGTAAAACATGATTCCTATATATATATATATATATATATATATATATATATATTTTGATCTAGATCTTCTTTGTATCTAGAGTTTTGTGATTTGTTTCCCATGTGTATACTAGATGCTTTAGAATCTCTATTTTTATACGCTTTTCAGAATGTATGTAATGGATGACAAGTGATAATAAATGTTAAACAAAATGTTTCTCTTTTTGTTTGTTTTTGTAATGTTGATATGTGATGATGCAAACATACTGTAGTACTAAACTTTTGGCTTCTTTGGGCAATGTTCATTGCTTCTTCTTGTTTTGGAAAAATGTGATGAATATGTAGTGATAATGAGATGAACTTGCCCCATTCCTAACTCCACGCAACTAGTAAGATGCGAGGGCTCAACACCAAGAGCTGGGAAGGGCACAAATTGTATGAGTTTTGACTGAATGGAAATGATGAGAGAAAGACAAGGTATTGACAGAAACCAAATTTAGACCTACATACTTACCTTACTCAAAAATTACTACATAGCTCAAATTGTAACTTACTTTCCATTTTATCTAGACTTAGATCCATAAATGGCAACTTGATTGACAAAATCTAGTCTTGGGGATTTAATCTCTTTGGAACTTGGATGCTTAATTTCACATCTCACAATACACTTTGTTTTGAATTTTAAAACACTAAGATTCATTAATTTGCGTGAATGGACCCCCTATGCCCTACCCCATGCTACTAGTAAGAAATATGGGCTTATCACCGAAGGCAGGACATAGGTGAGTAAGGGCACTTCTTTCCTTTCCCAACCTCACACCACTAGTAAGAGATGCGGGCTCATCACCGAAGGTTGGTAGGGCAAAAGAAGTGTGTAAAATAAAATATTTTGTTTGTTTAGTATTTTTGATTCAATTTGACTTTGACATTTCTGATCTGTGATTTTGGAGTATCCTTGTTTCAAAGAGACGTAAGAGGGATAGATGTGACACCAAGAAGCTTCTAGAATAGACCGTAGGTAAGAACAACTTAACCTAGTAGAAGAAAATGAGTATGACCAAGTATGCAGGCCTTGGTATGGTTTTTGTCAAGATTTTGTCTATTGAATTGATGAGATGATTTCAAAATCATTTGATGATATTATGAAAATTGAAGAGATATGATTTGAATGCTTTGCCAATATTTTCATAATTTTGTAACAAATTTCTTAAGAATAAGTTCCTTGACCACAAACTTTACGAAATGAGTTAACAAAATGCAACTATTGAATGGCTAATGTAATATAGATGAACATACTATACAAATGGTGATGTTGATGACCTATGCATGAAACTGTTTGAGATGTAAGGAATTGATAGTTTCACTGAATTCCTCACCTTCTAGTGTACATAAGAGATACACACCATTTCTATAGTCCTTCATGACTCGGTATGGACCCAACCACTTAGGCTAGAATTTTCTTCCTTCATCCGGTCTTCTTGTCAATCCCGCTATCCAGTCTCAGAACTAGATCTCCCTCGTATATTTCTCATTCGTAAACCTTCTTGTTATATTACCGACACATCCGGATAAGCATAGGCTCTATGTCGTTGTTCGACGTTTAACCTGGTCTCATCAAGGCTTTCTAGTTGAGAGAGGTGTGCCTCTCTATAGGCTTCTTCTCCCAAGATCCCTTGTAATGAGATGCAGAGACTAGGTATTTCAACCTCAAGTGGGAGAACTACTTCCCGAATACCAATGAGAAAGGGGTTGCCCTTGTTGGTGTTCTTATTGACATTCGATAGGCCCACAAGGCCAGGTATAATTTTAAATGCCAATCCCGTTTGTTCTCCTTAACTATTTTGAGGAGAATGGATTTTAATGTTTTGTTTGTTGCCTCAGCCTGTCCATTGGCTTGGGGGTAATAAAGAGAGGTCATGTGATGGTTTATCTTGAATTTGTTGCATAACTCATGGACCTCATCATTCTTGAAGGATGTGCCATTATCTGAGATAATGACTTGCGGGACACCGTACCTACAAATGATTTGATTCAGAATGAACTTAGTGATTACAGAACCTGGTACGGTGGTGAGAGGCATGGCCTCTACCCATTTAGTAAAATATTATGTGGCCGTGATTATAAAGTTATGGCCATCTGTTGATGAGGGAGATAATTTCCCTATCAAATCTAGGCCCCACATGGAAAAGGGCCATGGGGTTGTGATTGTTCTGAGCATGTGCTGGCATGTGAATCTCGTGGGAGAACTCTTGGCATTTATGAAACTTGTGCACAAACTCTACTACATCATGTTCCAGAGTGGGCCAGAAATAGCCCATCTGATGTATTTTGTGAGCAGTGGCATGGCCACCAAGTGGCCTCCACATATCCCATTGTGGGATTCGTAAAGAATATTTTTGGATTCTTCCATGTCAACACATCTTAAAATCATTCCATTGAAGGCTCTACGATAGAGCACCTATTCTAAAATAACGTATTTAGTAGCAATAATGCATAACCACCTTCTTTGTTACGATGTTGCCCTTTCGGGTAAGTATGGTCTTTTATGAAATTGATGATGTCAGTGTACCATGGACACGTAGAAATGGGGGGCCTAGTTTCGACAAAGTATACACACTCATCTAGAAATTCTAAATCAACTAGATCGCCACCGTCCATTGGGTTATCAGCTAACCAATCTGCAATAATTTTTCCTTTCACATTTTGGTTAACAAAAGTCAACTCAAATTCACCTATTAGTGTTATGAAGCGCCCAACCCTTTTTGACAGTGAACCTTGATTTAGATAGGTTTGTAAGTGATTAGTTTTGATGATTACCCTTATTTCTGGTTCAACATATAATGTCTCAATCATTTTATTGCAAAGTTTATAGCTAGGCACTCCTTTTTCTGCTGTGTGTAATGTGTCTCATAATCAAGCAACATCTGACTAATGAAATAAATTACACGTTCTCATTTATTGTCGTCCTCTTGAGCCAACATGTAGGCTAGCGAAACATCTATAGCTCATGAATACAAGATCAAAGGGCGATCTGATCTAGGCGGCATTAGTATGGGAGGAGACAACAAGAATCGTTTAACTGCCTCGAAGGCCTTGTTGCATTCTTCTGTCCAATCAACGTTATAATCCTTTTTCAACAAATTGTTGATTGGATGAACAACAAAACTTAAGTCAGGGATGAACCTTCGAATTGCACCAAGTTTCCCAAGAAATGATCTGATACCAGACTCATCTGATGGTGGAATCATTTCAAGAATAACCCTGGATTTTGGCTGGGTCGACATCAATCCCTCATGACAATATAATGTAACCTAGAAGCTTGCCTCTTGTTACACCGAATACACATTTCTCTGGATTCAATGTGACGCCATATTCGATCAATCGTGAGAGAATGATACGGAGCACTTCTGGGTGATCACAGCGCTTCCTGGCCTTGGCCAATAAGTCATCTACGTAGGATTCCATGATCTTATGAATAAGGTCATGGAATATGTATGTCATTACCCATTGGTATGTAGCGCTAGCGTTCTTAGGCATGAATGATGTAACAATAAGTTCCCCAAGGAGTTATAAACGTAGTTTTGGCTTTATCCTCTTCGGATATTTTGATTTGATTATATCCTGAGAATCCATCCATGAGAGACAACAACTCAAATCCAGTTTTTGTGTCAATAATAACGTCGATGGATGGTAAAGGGAAGTCATCTTTGGGGCAAGCTTTGTTAATGTCCCGGAAGTCTATGCAAATGTGTATCTTCCCATTTTTTTAGAATGGGGACGATATTAGATACCCATTGTGAATAGTTGACCGGTTTGATGAATCCCACTTGGAGAAGTTTCATTACTTCTTCTTTCACCATGAGAGCCACTTTTGGCTTCATTGGTCTTGACTTTTTCTTAATTGGCTTTGCATCTGGTTTGGTGACAAGATTGTGTACCGCGATATGTGGTGCAATTCCCATCATTTATTTGTAACTAAATGTGAAAGCCTTTTGATGTTCCTTGAGGATCTAGGTATGTATTTCTACCTCCTTTAGAGTTAATGAGGATCCCAACTTCAAAATCTTTGGTTCTTCCTTTGTTCTAATATTTATATCAATCATTCCTTCGATTAAGGAAGCGTTGCCTTCTTCAAATTTAGGTGGGGCCGGAGGTAGTTCCAAACTTTCTTCATTCTCTACCTCGTAGATTTCGAGATTATTTTACGGGAGATTCTATCATGGGATTTCCAAAATAGGAAGAGGAATATGGGATTAGGGAGAAATCTACCATGTGATGAGCAAGATGCAATTCTGCATAGGCATTTAGATATCCAAGAGTGACCCTATCATTGTCAAAGTGATCTAGGATGGTAAACTCATTCTTAGCTTCTATGTGTGTCAAGATTGGGGTTATTGGTATTTTACGCACCAATGGTTCAGTACGAAGTGATACCATGAAATTTATATTTTCCAACTCATTGCTTAGAGTGAAACGGGAAGCCGAGGTTACTATTGAATCTGTGAGAAGGTTATGTTCTCATGGAATTGCTTTGATTGATATGAAGTCAAATCCCTTGGTTAGATCTAATACCATCATTTTATAGAGTTGCAAGTGCTCACTCTAGTCTCATACACCTCAGATACTTGTTTGCAACTAATTGTGAGTCTCCTAGCACTCTAATGTTATCAGCCATCCTTTTGGCTATGATGAGGCTAAGGAGGAGGGCTTCTTATTCAGCCCCATTGTTTTTACATTCGAATTTTAACTTAAAGGCAAAAGGTAGGATATTTCCCTTGGGAGAAGTAAGGATCACACCTGCCCTAGTGTTGAAACAACATCTAGCTCCATCGAAGTGGAGAATCCAATAATTGCTCGAGAAAAATGGATGTTGGAACATTCTTCGTATCTTCTTCTTTTGCCTCGGTTACTTCTACCATATAAAATTCGTCCACTGGAAGGGAGCCAATTCCTAGGGTACATCCTATACCCATGGAATCAAATGGTAGGAGAATAGGTAGATCTTTCTCTAGTAACTCGACAATTTTTGCGGTGGTTCCTAATGATATTGTCTCTATGATGTTGGTCTCATTTTTGATTTTCGGAATGCCTTCGACCAAATTCGTGACTTCTAATTATGTTGTAGGCACCAACTTTACTTCTAGTTTTGAATTGACTAGTTTGTTAAGTTGATTCATTGGGAGCTCAAACTCAGAGTGGATGCCTGGTCTCTTTTTCAAATCTGCTAAGTGTATGTCAAAAGGTTTTGGGCCATCTTGCGCCAAGAAGATTTTTCCCAGGTGTAAAAATCTTATTTCCTGGAATAACGTGGAAGCGATTGCCTTCATGCAATGTATCCATGGTTGATGAGAATCATATTATAGTTGGTTTCTTGATCTATAATATAAAATTCAGTGAGGATTGTCTTGGGTCCTAAGGTGACTGGTAATACTATAGTCATAATTGAAGTTGCCTTGAGGCTATCATAACCCCTTAGCGTATTTTGTGTTGAGGAACAATTTGTTTCTCCATATCCTAGCTTTTGAAGAAAAATGAAGGGGACTATGTTAATTTTGCCCCATCATCAATCATTGCGTGCTTAACATAATTATTATAAACCCATACCTACAAATGCAAGGTTGGGTCACCTTTACGTGTAATTTAAGCATATGTTGGCATTTTCCTTATATCAAATATAAACTCAGTATCCCTATTTGGTTACCCCAGAGGGTAGACGTCAAAGTCACATGGTTTACTTGTGTTTCGGGAGGGGAGTGATGTTAATCGGATGACCAAGACCTAGCGCTTCTAAGAGAGCAGCCTATGAGCGGGAGTTTTTCAACAAATCCAAGAAGGAGATGTGAGAGAAGGTTTTTGTTAGGTCATTAATTATGTCATAAGCACCTATTGGTTTAGCTAATGTTTGTTGAATGTTGTCTGGTACTGATGGGTAGGTTAGAATTGGTTGAGAAGAATAATCTCGCATTCTTGTTATGGTTTCTATTTGTAGCTCGGTGTCTAACTCTACCAGACCAACTATCTTGGTTTGTGGTCAAGTTCCTAATTGGGGTGTGACCAGTGGATTTGATGAAGTTGAGGCTTTATGATCGTTATTTCTTGCCATGACACTTTTGTTTGTCCTATTTGGATCTAACATGTTATTGTTAGAACGATTCAAGAGAGGATCGTTAAAAATCTTGAGGGGTGCATTTTGAGGGGAAACTGATCCCGTATAGGTGTTCGGCGTGGGTAATGCAGAATTTGTTAAAAACATATCTACAAAGAGTTATCTTTGATCTTCTAGAAAATGTTGCATGAATTTGTTGTAGTCGCGGAAAGTCCTAGTATCATGGCCTTGAATCTTGTGGAAACCACAATACAAGTTGGGATTATAGTCCCGAGGTTGTTGGTTTGAAACTGTTGTGGTCCAAAATTCTGATTAGGTTGTTGGTTGTCAGAGTTGAAATTTTGAGGTTATTGCCTTTGGATTTGGTTCTGATATCCAGTTGGGTTTTGGATTGGACCTTGTGTCTAGATTTTTCATCGTTATTATTGTTGTTGTCGTCGTGATGGACAATTAAAATCCACCGCGTTGATTGTTGGAGTAAATCTATTATTTCGTTGATTGTTAACGGGTGTTGGAGTGTTTACGACGTTTTCCCTTTTAACTTGGTCTATGACTCCATCTGTTGTAACCCCACAATTTTTGTTAAGGATCTTGGGTCCTTGATTGGTATTCCCGACATTAGGATAAGTCATAGTGTTTTGATTGGGTGTGACTAATCTTCCGTTTGTTCCATAGGTCTTACGACCACTGTCTATTATTGTTTGATCTATTCGGAGGGCACTCTCGAGTACTTCATCATAGGTCCTTAGTGGGAATTTATGGACTTCTTCCTTTATCTCTCTATTGAGAGAATGAAGGAATAAGTCGCATAGTTCCATCTGATCCATATTTGGAGCACTTGCTAAAGAATAGAGGATTGTACGCCATCTCTGAATGAAGTGAGCAACAGATTCATTGTGCTCTTGTTTGATGTGTAAGAATTCCCTAATCCCTATTCTTAATAATTTGTTCATGTCAAAAGCTTTGATAAATTCTGACACAAGTTGTTTGAATGAGTGTATCAAAGCTTCAGGTATTCTATAATACCAATCAAGGGCAATACCCTCTAAGGTCTTAGGGAATATCTTGGCAACAACCACATCCCAAGGGAGTAATTCTCAAATGGTCGTGGCATAGGCCTTGATATGTGCATTTGGATCTCCCTCCCCTTTGAATTTAGGCAAATCGGGTAGAGGTCTTGGGAGCATGACACTTCGTATAGTGAAATCAAGAGGCTCTTTTAAATATTCAGAGTAAGTCCCTACCGCATAGGTTTCAACCATCGATGGTGTCTATTGAGGAGGTGGAGGTGGAACGGGTTGTTAATGTGGCATAACATATGCATTTGTAGGGGCATAAGGAAACCCCTGCAGTTGAGTGAACGTCCCAGGAAAAGAGAACATGTCTCCCTGTGGTGATTTTGAATACATGTTTAGATAGGGAGGAACATTGCTCTGATATGGGTTGTTTGGTATTAAACCAGGAGGTATCGTGTTTTCAAACGGAACAACATTTGAAAATGTAGTTCTAACCAGTGTTTGATGTGGATACCCATACAAATGTTGGGGAGGCATGCCTAAGTGCCTATTCCTGTGAGGAGGTCAGCTTGACTAGGATAATGCGGAGGGTTGGGAGTTCCTGCTTGCCCCAAATATGAAGTTTGATTTTCTTGAGCAAGTTCTAGTCCTCTAACCCTCTCAACCAAAGTCAAGATGACCTCGATTGGTGATGATACGAGTGTTTTGCCTTGGTGGTTGTTGTTGTACCCCTTGAGGTTACAGAGGGGTATGGTATCCTACTATGAATTGTTCATTACTTTGCCCAACTTCACTAAGAGTATTTTCCATTGGTGGAGGAATGGGGGTATTTTCTTGAAGCAGGGTGTCGGGTTGTGTTTGCAAACTTCCTAGAGGTGGATACATGTTTTGGAAGCGTTGCTCATTTCTGGCGTGGCGTGCTAAGTACTCCTCATCCAAGACTAGGAATGGATCGATTGCCCTCTTGATTTGTGGTCTAAATAAAACCCGAGGAGATGAGTTGGATTCTCCAGTAAATGTTATATTGTTAGAGCACGAGGGCTCCGGTTGTTGCGTTTGTGTGAGCTAGTCCATCTCCTCAACTTCGGAATGAAGAACTAGAGCTAGTTCTTTGAGGAGGAGTTTGTGATGACAAGTAGTTGTCATCCCATGTAGAAAGCAAGGGTGACGGTTGTCTACTTGTTTGACCATAATATGATTCGATACGAGAGAGTCTGTTATATGTGTTATATCTCGACATATTCGGGGGTATATAAATACCCGCAGAATAATGGGAAAGAGCAAAGATGGATGAAAGAAATGGAAACGCGAAAAGGAGCGCAATGTTGAGTTCATGTCGGGTTCACTAATTTTGTACAATAGAAAAGTGACAGGCGAGCATGAAAATCGACAAGTAGCCTTTCTCCGTACTGACCTCCCGAGGTCATGCCAAGACAGCCAATGGAAATGAAATATATGTAGATGTGGACAAACTAGTTAGGCAATCTTATATCCTCAACACACAATAACGGGATATGCGAGTCCAAGGCAAAGAAAGCTCTCCTAACCTGAATTGGTGTAATGGATCATTCAGATATAATAGCCACTCGAGGCTCCAATCAATGTCAAGCTCTATTGAGATCCTACTTATTGGTTGTTGGACACGTGGAAAATGACCTATGCAAGCACCTCGTGTAGATTTCTAGACAAGGTCATGAAAATGATGGTGCGAGGCGTAATGAATCTACCAAAATTTATGGGTGATTCTTCGGTCTAGTCCAAAAAATCTTAGCCTAATCAACTGCTACGTTCAACATAGAAAACTATGTGATAATGTCTAGCGGAAGTGGTGAGGACCTAAATATGAGTGTACACAAACTGGTGTCAATGTCTAATTGATTAGTAGGCCCGTTGGGTTGTGGGACCTAGGGATCACAACCGTAAGCTCGTGGTTGTTGTGGACCTTTTATGGTCATGTAAAGAATTAATCTCTTCTTCTGACTATCCAGTAGTCATAAGCTTTTTCAACTTCTATGTTTAGTACCAGGAGTTGTGCAATCTTCTTGGAATACCTTATGGGTGTTCTAGCAACTTGTATTCGTAAGCCTATGTCTATATCAATAATAAGGTCTCATGTGTATGGCTAAAGAACTAATGGATCACAACCAAATGTTTGCTCTCTTTCAAGTTCTTGTATGGTCATGTGGATATCCTATCAAGGTAATCTATAGTTGGGTTGATTTGATTAGAATTCATATGCTTTGTAAATGCCTATGATGTTTAATTATCTCAATTTCTCATTGATTATTTGTGGGTTTGTTGTTGTTTGGAAGACATGAATTCTAATACCTTGATCTATATCTGTTAATGTTGTGAAGAGATTCGGTTGAGGTATTACTCGATTCAAATATGTAATCCCTCGGCTCTCTGGGTCTCGTAATTATCATGCAAGAAATAACCAAACTTAACTCAATGAAGTAAACTAATTATAAAAATAAATTTATGATATGTGTTGGTGAGAAAATTTGTCGGGTGGACAAACTTGTGGATTTCTTGCCAATGCTCTGGGAATCTAAGTCCCTCTACTTAACCGGTGTAGCTGCCGTATGTGCATGTGCATGAAAAGGTGAATTTCTGTGGTGGCCTTTTGGCCAAGGGATCAGCGGGGCACTCCACGACCACCGATTCAAATGCTTGCATATACCTACAAGAGATGAATCATCTGCGGAAGTGGGAAAGGGAGTGAGAATGGAGGTAGGAGAACTAATGTTGCAGGTATAAAATCAGATTCCTACACACACACTAGTTAGAAACTTCATCACATGCATTTATGAGAAGAAACAACCCTATAAATGACAACAAGACCAAATAGAATTTGATGAGAACAAAGTGTCATGAAATCCCTTGGTCAAAGAAAGCTAGAAACTCCTTCTTCTTGTATTGATGCTTGAACAAAATTTGTACATAGTGTAGGAATGGAAGAAATTTGAGAGGGGAAGAGAGTAGAAGAAAATGGCTATCTCCTTTGCTTTCTCTCAAGGTAGAATGCACTCTTGAGTCTACAAGATCAATCGCCAACCCTTTGAAATGGGAATGGCTTTACAATTTATAGAATAGAATATGACTCTTCATCTTCCTCATGACCTTTCGAATACCTTAATATGACTTAAGACTGTTCATATTCCACTTCAAATATTTAAGTCCCTTTTATAATAGCAAGGTGACTTAATTTACATTATGTTTCTAAAGTCTCTTAAGTCATATTAAAAGTGCAAACCCCAACGTGAAATTAGAATATTGGAAAGTGAGAGAAAGTTGGGGGAAGAGGAGAGAGAAAGAGGGAGAGAGAAGAAGAGGAGATGTCATTCTTGATGAAGTCCATTGATCCTCGTTGATGGAAAGCTCCAAATGCAGTGAAACTCTAAATCTTTGAACTCCTTACACTGTGAAATTCCTCCAAATTATCTCACAAACGCTTTCGCTAAGTTGAATGAACTAAGGTGGATCTTGAATGCCCTGTGAAAAATGACTAGGATGCTCTTGAACAATGATGTCCCCCTAAATGATTATCCTTGTACATCCCATTGTGCCAAAACTTCTCTTTGAGTGTAACTTACTATTTTTAGTAAGTGTGAAAAAGGAAACTCTCTCGATCCTTTGCTAAGTGTTGTGACCTTGATTCCCCTCTCTCTGCATTCCTCACTCCTTTGGATCAAATTTCTATTTTTAGCAAGTACTCAGGCGGGCCCACTTACTATTTTTAGTAAGTGCCAAAAATGTCCATTCTGGTGGATTCTCAGCTGTAGTGCACCTCTGATATCTTCATCTCCTTCGCAGGTTCTTCTATTAATGACTTTCCCGAAATAGCAGTTCCTATGTAGTAGACCTGCTATTTTTAGAAAGTTGGCCTCTGGGAGTCATATTGACATGGAACAAAGTTTTTTGATATGGGTTTTTGCCCAATATCATCCCTCTGAAATTTCGGGCCCGCCCGCTTAATAATCCAGGAGATTTTAAAGTTTTAATTTTTGGACTAGCGGTGCTTACGGTGCAATGACCATTAATGGACCTCAAAATTACAGGTCTAGTTTTCTCCTCTGTTTGTGAATAAAATTGTATTTTTGATGTGGGTTTTTTCTTCTGGTGCTTCATGTGCAATCTTACTTCGATCCGGCAACCGGTTTGACGGGAAATCCCACTTCTTTCTTCGTTGAGCCGGAAAGGAGATTTCTTCATTGTGGATGCTTTGTCGCACATGGGGGGAGTTTGAAGGTGTCTTATTGATGGTATTGGATAGAGGAATGAACATAAATAAATGGTTCATTGATTCATGCACTGGTTTGCAAGCTTTGTTTAGATTTCCATTTTTTAGCTATGGGGATTTTGTTGTTCTCTTCTTTGTTGTTCTTCGTTTCTCCTTAGCTTGATGAGGATTCCTTTTGAGACCTATGCATCACCATGGGAAAGGTATTTTAGTACCTTTTTGATCTGGTCTGAGAATTTGCAATGGTGGAGTGATGGTAGAATGTTGCAGAGGAAGAATGGAGGAAAGGAGTGCAAATAAAACTGTTAGAAGTTAGAAGCGGGAAAAGTAGCACTTGGAAATTTTTCAAAAAGATATGCACAGGTAGGGATTGGGCACATTTTTCCATGCTTGATTTCCATGACCTCAAGTATGTGAGGGACATCAACTTCCACAATGAGCAAGACGGCGACACGTGGCACTAGATCCAACGGCAGGGGATGAAGGAGGAAAAATTGCTTTAAAGCATTGGGAGTGAAATGAGGTCACATGGGTGTCCGAAGACTCCCCATAGGGTGGGCGCATTTTCCAAGGCCTTGTGTCCCCGCATCAGTGCATAAGGTACATCAAATTCCATGGTGGTCCTGGAGCTGACATGTGGCGACCGATCCGACGGCAGGGAATGCATGCTCCAAATAAGCACTTGAGGGCTGAACTGCTAGGTCTGGAGGTCATATGAGGGTCCCAAGGGTCACATGAGGGCTAGGAACATTTTCCAAGGGGTGATGTACCTGACCTCAGGGACGTGGGGACATGAAATCCCGCCAGGCTCCTGGTGCTGACACGTGTCCTCTCAAAAAAATGACTAAGTCCTGAATTGCCTTTGAGAGGGTAACTTGGAATGCAGATAAATTGAGCTTCCGGTGGAATTTATTGGTGAAATTTTATATGATCCTGACTAGAAATGGCATTTTTAATCTAATGATGTGGGTCTCATGTCTTTATTCGATCATATGATCCTTGAAAAATCAGATTTTTGATCTGGGACTCCACTTGTACCTGAGAAAAATTGTCTTCCAATCATATGCGCCAAGGTGTTGTGAAAAATATTATTTCACCATCATGTAGGTATTGGAATCCTCTTTCCGAAGATGTTTTTTTACTTCTAAATCCATCTGGAGCTCCCAGAATCTTTGTTTGAATCCCAATAGCTGTTTTAGGCCTATGTACTGCCTAGGCTTGTGAACCCTGTTTTCACTCAGACTGCTCCAAGTCTTTCAGAACTTCCCAAAGCCTTCCAAAATCATTTCCATGATGTTATAAGGTCTTCCATTCATCTACGTGTTGAATTTGGCCCTTATGCTCTGCTCAAGGGGGTTGATCCAATCTCGGGAAGGCCAACAATAGCCCTTCCCTATACTGCCAAAAGAGAACATTTTCAATGAACTCCTAAAATCACCTAGGGGGAATGAACGGAATTTCCTAAATCACCTAGGATAATATCATGACATTGGTTGGAATTCATTTGGACCGATGAACAAGTCCGGGTTTCTTAGGAATGATAAAACATGAAAATTTTGGCATAGGGGTATAGTTGTCGTGCTCAGAAATTGTCAATTTCCTGTTGCACATTCTCACGACAACACTATGCTTGTTCTTTTTGTATTTTCAAAGACGTGAATTTGAATGAAATTAAAGAGTGACTAATCTAATAAATTCAGATAATGAGTAATTAATCTAAGAATAGAACTATAACTAGCAAGGTAGCCAGATGTAGCTATTCACCTGTGCACTTGTGAATTGATCTTGAATATAAATAACTAACTAATTTTAATGAAAAGACTTTCAATCTTATGTCAAAAGTGAGGAACAAATCATAGCTTCTCAGAAGCTATTATTCCCCATAGCTTCCCTAGTAATGTTGAAAGCAAGCTTAACTGAAATGAAATGACTCACTACTTTATTTGATATATTGTAACTATAACTTTGAAAATTCAAACCTGGAGTTTACATAACGAGGCAAATCCAACAGTATCATAGCTTTTCCCTCAAGGTGTGATCTTTTTGTTCTTACGTGTTCTCGTGAAACTAGAAAAGTGGGAATGTGACAGCGGTAGTAAGAGAAGATATTCAAACAGTGGCAACTTGGATGTAAACTGAACAGAATGTAAGTAGGAGAGGGATAGCCAAGAGAACAGAGCTTGTCTATGTGATTCCTAGCAGGATTGTTGCAGGGATACAACACAAATACACCGAAAACTCTAGGATCTATACTTCTTGTGACGAAATAATGACCTATAACTCTAAGTAGAATCAAGATTATCAAATGAAATTTAATCTAGAACTGAAATTATTTTATGCTAAGTTGGTTTTTTTGGGAACAACAATGGAACAAGATGAAACTAGAGAGATCAAGTGATCTCTAAATCAGAAAGAAGGAAAGGAACCTTGAACTGAGAGGCTAAGAACTTATACAAAATCTAGACCTGTTGAGACTTGTTGAGGAGCTTTCAAACACACTAAATGATAAATTATAGAGAGAGAGGGGCCATTTTCTTGTAAACAAGCTTGGTATTTATAGCATTTTGATTTACCAGAAGGTAAGATCAAATTGAACTCTTCTACCTATTAAAAAAAGAAATTACTATTTACAAGGCGGCTAAAAATTTAATGCAAGCAAGAGTGGTTGAGAATTACAAGCACAACTTGAATTTTCACGTTGACAAGTGCGTTAGAAAGTTCTGGAAAACGTGAGACGGGACCGCTGCCCACCGCAAGAAGCGGTCGAGGACCGCCGCCCAGCTAGCGGCGATCATGTAACTAAAGACCAAAATGCAAGGAAAAAGAGGAAAGGGGTTAGAACAAAGCATGTGAAGGCTAGATAAGGTATTTTAGGATGCAAATGTATACTCAATGTGCTTTCTGGATTCCAAACACCTTGCAAAGAGATCTGAATCATCATTGGGGTTTCCGTAACCTCTTTCTGACAGTATAGTACATACAATTTTGAGTATGTACGATTACGTATGAAGAGATGAATGCATGAAATGCAAAGTGTGTAGTGTGTAATGTGTAGTGTGTGAGGTTCATGTATATAGGATGCCCTCAAAATTCAAGTGTGAACCATAGCACAAGAGTGCGTTGTCGGGTTATGACGATACAAGAGTGTGTATCAAAATGTGTATGTTGTATATAAAATTCTAGATGTGAAGTGATAAGACATGTGTGAATGCTTTGAGGGGGAGAAAAATAAGTGTGATGCCCCCAAGTATGTGATGATGAGTGTGATCAAGTAATGTCATCTAAGAGGTCATCATTGTCATGATCAAAACTACTGGTGAAGCATCTGAAACTTAGGAGATAGTGTCAAGTTGATCGAGTAAGGAGCCATTGAGGACGTAAATTATACATGCCCATAATGTATTACTCATCAGTAAAAGGAGGTAATGGACACCCATGTGCATACCAGTGAGTGATATTTGGTGAATATCCCAGAAATGAGTCATTGCAAATGAAAACATGACCAAATGGCATGGGAATGATATATCAGTATGGTCATGGTCTAATGTGCCCCAATGTAATCAAGCCAAGACTATCCAAGTGTAAGTGGAGAAGTGTGGGGAGCATGTGTAATAAAGAATGTAAGATAAAATACTCAAAGACCATAAGCAACGATAATGTAAACAAATCCATGGTACATGTGATGATCATGATGTGGAGGAAGGATGTCTTTAACTACAAATCCTAGTCGATTCAACACATCATGTGTGCATATAGAGTCAAATGAAGTAGGATCAAATGGAATATGTTCCCAATAAGATCCATTCATGAAAAGTGTACATGTGAATGGAGGACATGCGGATATAGTTTTCTCATGAGAAGGTGAAGGAGATGGAACAACGTCCTATGTTTGAACAGGCCTTCGATAAAGAATTGTGGCGATGGTAGAAGCGGGGAGGAGGCGATGTTACGAGATGAGTTAATATCTAGCATGCAAATAGCACCTTCAAGTGGTCGTAAATGAGTTGGATTATCCATGGGTTATGGTTCATCAATAGTATAAGATCTTTGAGTAGTAATTGTAGTATTGGGATCACAATCGCAATATTTAAATGGTTCACGATCACCGGGACTATATATTCGAAACCCTCATGTAAGAACTTAACACATCGATGCACAATAGAGGGTATGACTTGCATGTGGTAAATCCATGGTCTACTAAGTAAACAGTTATAAAAAACCGGGAAGTCAATGACAAAGAAAATCATATTAATAGTTTTTGGGCCAACAATGATAGGAAAGTAATATGGCTTATGCATGGACAAATGAAACCATCATAAGCACGAAGAGAGATGGATGAAGGGATAACATAAGTAGTAGAAAGGCCAATAGCCTCAATGAATGATAAGGTGCATAGATTAAGCTCAGATCCATTATCGATGATGGTTTGCTTGACACCCACATTATTGATTCGAATCATTATGTACAAAGGGGGGTCATTGTCAAAGACAACAAAATTGGCAAAAGGAGTAGATGAAAAAGCAATGTGTTGAGAAAATGCATCTAGGAATGTATTATATATATTTGGATGAAGATAAGAAGGAATGTGAGTAGTAGTCAGGAGTGTAATGATCTTAGCTCTCAATTCAGGGTTGATGAGCAAGAAATCGTGGATAGAAATATCCATGATGAGAAGATCCTAGGAATATAAAAGCAATAGAAGTATGAGGACCCTAAGAGTGTTCGGATAAAGATTGGTTTCATGAAAATGATTAAGAAAAATATGAATAAATGATATAAAAATGCTTAATTTGATTGCTATTGTAACATAATTAAGTACAACAAATGACCCAAGCAAATTAAACTAGAAAATATGAAACCCTAGTTGTAATGAAGGGATAGAATGGCTTAGCTATTTTACAAATATCCCAAAGGTGCACAAAGCTAGAAAACTAAAAATATGAAGCACATATTGTCGCACCGAAGCTCGAAGAATGCGAGATATGGAGGAGTACACTAGATAGGGGCACCTAAAAAGAGGTAGGGGCACCTACGGGCATTATAGACTGGTAGTAGGCACTCCTATGACTATGAAAATGCTTAGAAAACCATCTTTTCTCATGTCACAAGTTATTCATTTTCCTTCACCTTTGGTCACTATGAGCTCACACAATGATCATTGAGGTCACTAGAAACTTGTAATGAAATAATGACCTACAAAACTCTTAAAGAGACATCAAATCCTAAAAATAAATATGCAAAATGAGGGGTCAAACTATCCTCAATTTGTCAAACAAGTGATCTTATGATTGAGTGCTACACTACATTTTAGACTCAATGTAGTTCTATGTGTGTGTGTGTGTGAATTGTGCTCTAGGTGGATTTTTGCATGTTGCACTTGGATAACAAGCAAGTAGCTAGATGTAAAAGATGTAAATAGATGTGTGCATGGAATAGAATAGACTCCCCTCCTATGAAGTGTATGTAAAATAATGCATTCCCTTTCCTTGAATGGATATTAGAATGCTCTTAAATAGAGTTTGGATGCAACCTTAGGTTGTGATAGCAAATGCTTAGTGCTTGGTCCCTTATTATGATCACATAACTTTATATTTATATGATTCATTTGCTTGAATTTCATAATTAACCTCGAAAATACCGACTACTAAAAAGATAAGATGCTCAAATGACTAGAAATGACCCGAATAACTAAGCAAAGTACAAAGAGGTTAGGGACACACAGAAGTGGCATCCCTGGCTAGGCGTTGGTGTCCAAAATGAGAAATGTCAAGGTATGAAAATACAAACTAAACTAGAAAGAGTGTAAGACCAAAAGCAACAATAAGAAGAAGGAAAATATGGCCAAAGACATGGGTTAATTAGTACTTTATTACTTAGGAATCATATGAATAGTAGTATGTAATCAAGACTAGATAATTACCCAAAGTGCACAATTTTGTGTCTACAACTATGTGTCTCTATAAACACATCATTATACTTGAGAAAGGCATAAGGGATTAAATCCTAGTTCTATTTTGGGGAAGTAGTATAAATACAATTACAAGGAGTACTTCAAGATATTTGTGTGCATGTATGCAAGGCGGGATTAAGAGGATCAATTCCATTAGAGAAACCTTACGGTGTTGGTATGTTTGGAAGCCAATGGGAATTATGTGAGTTTGTGTCGACTACAATGTTAGAGAGAAGTCTTAAGTTTGAGTAATCTTCCTATTGTTTAATAAATATGTTAATGTTGTTTGAATCTGCTAAGTAATTCTAAATGTAGCATGGTCTAATACTTCCTTTCATCTCAATAGAAAAATGTAGCTACATCACAACCCCTCATTGTATCTCTCCTATTTATATAGTTTTGTAAGGTTGTGGGCATATTAGGGTTATAAGGAAAGAGAGTAGTTTCACATTAACGACAATGGATTTTGGATAAGTGAGTCGAGGTTTTCAAATCCTTGAAGTAGAAAAATAGGGCCATAAAATTAGTTTTCACAATATGACATATGACAAAACCACATTGGTAAGGTTCTACTCACAATGAAGGAGTAGTGCAAGTTTTGTTAATGTTGTTAGTGTATTTAATCAACCATACATTGTTGCATGCAAATAATATACACTTGTAATAGTTAATTGCATCACAATGATTATTCTATTTATAGAGCATAATAACAATCAATTTATTAACTTGATTGATTTCTACTCTCAACATGTTAAAACAACTATTAATAGATTGAAACAAAATTTCTCTGCAAGCTAACTACTCTATAACCCTAATAATAGCCTCTACTTGTTTTTATAAAATTACAAATATTTAATTTTGGAGGTAATTCAGTTTGTAAGAGAGATTTATTGTAATACTCTTGTGAGGAGGGCCATTGGACCTCCCTCACATTTGAGATTAATATATTGGTAGTAATACTAGCTTGGTATATATGTGTTTATATCACTTTAATATTTCATAGGTATACTCATGCATGTGGATGTTTTATTTAAGGTTATCACAATGATCCTAAAACATGTCCACAATTTTTATTGATGTTTGTTGTTTACACTAATTTTATTAGGTTTGGTTCGCTTTAGTGTTTGGATGTGTTATGCATTATCTATTTCGATGGCTTTCTCTAAATTGTGGCAAAACTTGTATCACACTTAAATCCTATTCTCATCAAGCATTTCAATTATTTCAGATTCTTATGTTCTAAGTAAACTATGATTCATGCAATTAGGTTTTATTTAGTGGGATGCTTAAACTTGACTATGATATCATGTTGTTAGTTGTAAGGCATTGTTAGTATAGAACCACTTTCCCCATCTATATGTTTATTCTACAATAAAAAAATTGTTTATTATTTCTACGTATAATTTAGTGAACAAATCCCTCCAAAAATGGCCAAAAATTTTATAGTATACAACCAAATTTTAGTGATATAAACCATATATGACTAGTGAAATGTTCAACACACCATAAATAGTAACTACATTGATAGGTGTAGCCTCATGGTAGCCAAGAGGGTGTTGATGGAGTTTGATAGTGTGAGATGTTGATAAAAGTGACATGCCTTAAATTTTATGATCACTTGAGTGTCATAGGACATATTTTATTTGTATTTGGAAAAGTCAATTAAAAAAGCACAATGTCCGAGACTTTGTCTTTGGAGTTTGGAGGCTTTTTTCCTTGGAAAGTTGTTTATAGCCTAGAATAGGGATGGAGTTAGATTGAGGCACTCTATACAACATCTATAGACAATTTTTAGAGAAGGTGATCATTTTATTTATCAATGTGAAGCCCTTGATAGGTTAAACTAGTTGACGAATCCATGATAGACACCTCATGATTGATATCTATCAGCGTTTTTCAAATATATTTACTAAAAATATTTGTACTAATAGCCTACAAAAATAATAAACAATATATTTTTCAAGTGCCCTTCATTTAAAAATAAAAAATAAATATTTATATAGAGACAAATTTTAAATATAAATATTCATATATAAACATAAATTTTAAATATAAATATTTATTACACCAATAGGTGTCCTATAATTGTAGTCGAGGTTGGTATATTATATATGAATTGTTAACAATCAATGTTACAACTTAAATTTTATGTCCATTTAATCGTCATAAGGTAATTTGAATCTTACATTTGTGGCGTAGGAGCAACATTGTTATATGACAAGGTCAAATAGGTGTTAGATAGATCAAATATGTTTTCCCTCCAATGTGTGGAATGCTCAAATTAAAAATTGTGTAATTGTTGTAGTAAAGCATGAAATGGCCTAATAAGGGTAAGATGGGTCAAAATACAACCATATAGGATATATAGGAGGATAATGGTTGTTGTAACCGTGTTCATGAGTTGATTAAGAGTGATTTTGTTGAGTTTCTAAGTAAATAATCTTGTTAAGTCAAAGTTGGAGTTAGTTGCATTAGATTATGAAATTGGTTTCTCAGTTCTAAAAGTGCTCAAACACTTATATGAAGGAGAGGTATTCGAAACCAAAGGTTCATGAGGTTAGAAAAGTGAAGAATAAAGTATGTTTGATATTTGGGAAGAATAATTTTGATTTGTTTCAATGAAATTGCAGGGTGTTTATGGGTGTGCTGAAGCAGGTGAGGTGAAAACCCTCAATCCCCTCCAAGAATAAAATTTCCTTAAATTGTTAACATAAATAGAATTTTCGGGCCATGAGGAGAGTGAATATAATTTTTATACTTCTTGAAATTGTTTAAATTGATTTTTATAGCCATTTACTCCTTCTTGGGCTCGTGTTAGGGCATCCTTGATCTTTTGACTGAACCAATGAAATGAGCCATAAATTTCAAATTATTTTTGCCTTACCATGAATTAAACATCCTCTAAATCTTGAGGTGATTGGATTGGTGTAGTCAAAGATCTATGCAACAAGTAATTTCAAGCTAGATTGCAAGAAGAACACATGGTACAAAAATAAGATAAACAAATCAAGATTTCCATCATAATTAGATAAATCATGATCCTAGACTATGTGTGGAGGTGATATCTAGGTAAATTTGATGAGTTTGAATGATCTTGTGGGTGTAGTAATGATGATAATGTCTTAATTTTAAGTATAAACTAATTGAGCAATGGAAATATTGTGGTCGAGCTATAAGTAAAAAGGTGTAAAGAGGTGAGTTGGGAAAAATACCCAAAGAGACAAGATGTATGCGAAGCTTATGGACACTTGAAACATGATGAAGGAGGTTGGTTTAGCATGAAATCATGCCATTAAACCCTTGAAACTACATAATAGGTTTGAATTTAGTATACATGAGTCAATAAATGCTAGGGTAGAGTTGTAAGAATGCATATTTAAAGAGCATTGCTTGAGAATTCTTAAGGGAGCTGAATCTTTGTTTGGATGGCTTTAACATGTTAAACCAAATGTGAATGGTCCTATGACTCCATTTGAATAATAACTCCATGTGAGGTAAGGTGCAACTAAGAGAGCTCAAGAAGTATATGTACTAGTAACCTCAACAATGGGGTTTGAAGAATGAATCGGTTTTACATGTGGATATAGAAGGCTAGAAATCTTATAAGGCATTCATTTAGTGTTCATAGCTAGCTCAAGGTGATGGCTAGAAACCTTAGTTCTTCATGAGTACCATGGTAGGGGTTTAAGGAGTCAAGCTTGAAATGATAGAGTAATATAACTAGAAATACAATTGGAGTTGTTAAGCATATACAATACTGTAATGGAACATGAAGAAGATCCTTGGCGGGGGTGGTATAAGTCAGCTCAAGTAAGTTTGAGCTCTTAAGTTGATGAAGACAAGTTTTGTGAATGGTAAACCTTCAAATAGGAATGATATAGTTCAAGTCCAAGTTTGACCCTTGCATCGATTGGTATTAAAGTTGAGACTCTGATTTGACAATCTGATTGGAGGACATCAAACAACAAAAGTAAGATGATGATGGAAAAATTGTATGAAAGAATGCAGGACAAACAAGAAAAATTGCTTAGGGAGTTGATGGGACAATTGCAGTAGATGAAGGCACAAATGGAGTCAAGGATGGATGCATTGGAGCATCTAGTCAAGAAAAGAATGCCAAGTACGAAATCGGTAGCATGGGAGGTATGATTGATAATTTGAATGATAGTTGTAATGATTTTGTAAGTTGTAGTAAACATGTAATCACCAAAAGTGTGGATTGTTTCAAGAAACTTGAGAAGAAGATAATCAAACCAGATCAGACATGTGAGAGAATTGAAAAGATGAAAGGTGGATCTCTCTTGATGAAGAGAGTCTTGGGTAAACCAAGGAAGCAAAAGGAAGATTTGAGAGGTCAAGATGCAGATGTGAGTCAAAGAAGGAACTTGTTCAGAACCAGATGCAAATACAAAGCAAAATTTTGTGATGTTATCATTGATGGAGGAAGTACAAACAATGTAGTGTCAAAATACATGGTGAAGAAGTTAGGATTGAGAAGACTCCCACATCCAAAGCCTTATTACATCTCATGGGTGCAATAGAGTCACAACATCCTAGTAAGTGAACAAAGCATAGTTGATTTTCAAATTAGGTCATATAAGGATACAATGTTATGTGATGTTCTACCTATAGATGTTTGTCATTTTCTCTTAGGTAGACCTTGGCAATTTGATAGGCAAGCCAAGCATGATGGAAAGACTAATGTCTATAATTTTTGCAAGGACGCAATTGAGAAACAGTATCATTCCTTGAAGGGTGAAAGAGATGAGAAAGAAGGGAGTATCATGCTAATGACCGTGATTAAATACTGCGTATGAGGCAATAAGGCGGAGTTAAGGAGGTAAAAATAATAAGAGATTTGTCTTCTTGTGAAGCATGATGAATGCATATGATGATTTGTGGATGAGAGATATAAGACCTTCAAGGAGAGTGAAGGAAAATATAGAGATGTGCACTAGTGCACATGAGGAGAGCAACAAAGTGAAAGTGAAAACACCATGGAAGGTGTTTAGTGACCAAGGAGATGGTCACATGATGAAGAGGACAATATAGATAAGTTGTGAGAAAAATAATGAGATGGTGAATGTAAATTACCACCTTAATGAAGCACAAGATTGATTAAAGGAAGACATGACAACAGAGGAAGATGAAGGAATACATGTTGGAAGCATGCAAGTAAATTCGAGATAATGAGAAGTATAGCAAAGAGGAGAGAGGCACCATGAACAGAGCAGGTGTGAGGCTCAAGAAGCCACCAAATTTTCTAACTAATTATTTTTTACATGTTATTATGCAGGTATAGTCCATTGGATGCAAAGTCCTAAAGAAAATCAGAAAATAACAAAGAAAGTGAGGAAGGTGACAAAACAATTCCCTTAAGATTATATACAAATATGAAGATACCTCCACGGGGGTCAAATAGTTAGGAAAAGAAGAACATGTCAGTTCAGCTGATATGAGGATAGAAGAACCTATTGAAAATTACCAAGAAAGTGAAGAAGAGATCAAGAAGAAGAAGAACAAACTTCAAAATGTTATTATTGGAGACAATATGAACCGACCATACAATGTTAAACAAGTAAGTATCATGCTTAAACATGACTATTATCAGGTATATAAGATTGAAATATCTAACAACAAGATGGAAACAAGGTAAGACAAGGATGGGAAGCTAAGAGCCATAGAGGAAGGAATAGGTAAAGACAAGAGAAAGCATGAGAATCAATCCTTGGAATTAGAACCGAGAGAGGACTACTGTGTAGTGGAGAGAAAAAAATTGATAAGAAGTAAGATAAAAGTCTCATGGGAAATCCAAGAAACCAAAACCATCGTGAAGGAGGGATATCAATTCTAGAAGCATTCAAAGGGGCAAATGAGCCTCAAATTTTACAATATAATTCTTTACACGAGTGTATGATTGAAGATGAAGAACATGTGAATGAACAAGCCCAAAAAGTTGTCATAAGAAAGGCGGGATCATCTCTTGTAGACCTAGGTATAACAGATAAGAGTTATGGACCTCAAGAGGTGGAAGATAAACACAAAGAGAGTTTCAAGTTACTCCAAAAGGAAAGAACAGATAATGAAATCAAGAACTCAAACCTATATAAGATTCAATTGGGATCCAAAATAGTCTACAAGGTGGGGAGAAGAAGATTCCAAGTAGAATAATTACATTGTTCACGATAACACCAAAATAAAACCAAGTTATAGGCCTTATAAGGATAGATAATCAAGGACAAATCATGCTTCTCAAGGAAGTATATAATCATTTTGATGGTGATAACAATAAGAGTTCAAGAATCTAGTCCTTTACACCTATAACGGAGAAAGATAGTAAGAGGATGATGACGCCGAACATCATGGAGCATTAGGTGATCTGATTGTGAAGAGTCGATCAAGGACAAATTGGATAAAGAATTTTAGTAAAACACAGGATGAAAGATGATGAATGAAGCATCATGACTATTGACTCGATTCAAGAAGAGAGTAAGAACAAGTGGGAAAGATAAAATCGGGATCAAACTAATTTGGATTTGGATACTATTTTATTTGGGTGCATGTAAGCAAGAAAAGAGGAAATACAAAAAGAAGTGGTATATGTGTGGTTCTAAAGAACATGCACACAAGTTTGAGTGGATAATAGGAATGCATATAAATAATCGGGAGGAAGAGACATAACAACTAAGGGTGACAAGGAAAATGTTAGACACTATAAGACTAGAAGGGTAAAAATGAAAGAACGTGAGTTCTCAAAAAAAGACAAGGAGAACACAACCATTTCAACAAGTAAGAGGTTCTCAAATGCAATAAGACACAAGTATGAAATTAAGAAGCATTCAAGAGAGGGAGACCAGGACAAGCAAAACATGCAAGTCAAACCAAGAACCTACAAGCCAAGTTCTTACTTAAGACAAACAAACTCCCCACATGAAGAAGACCATAAAGAAGCTAATGAAAAGGAGGCTTGGAAGACCAAGTTGCAGCTAGAGAAGCAGAGAAGACAAACATTGAGCTAAAAGCACAATTTTTCTCTCGAAGGAAGTATGATATAGGAGCATCATTGTTATATGACAAGGTCAAACAGTGTTAAATAGATCAAATATGTTTTCCCTCCAATGTGTGGAATGTTCAAATTCAAAAATGTGTAATTGTTGTAGTAAAGAATGAAATGGCCTAATCGGGGTAAGATGGGTCTAAATAAATCCATATATACTATATAGAAGGATAATGGTTGTTGTAACTATGTTCATGAGTTGATTAAGAGTGGTTTTGTTGAGTTTCTAAGTAAAGAATCTTGTTGATTCAAAGTTAGAGTTAGTTGCACTAGACTAGGGAATTTGTTTCTCGGTTCTAAAAGTACTCAAACACTTATATGAAGGAAAGGTATTTGAACCAAAGGTTCATGAGGTTGGAAAAGTGAAGAATAAAGTATGTATGATGTTTGGGAAGAAGAATTTTCTTTGTTTGATGAAATTGCAGGGTGTTTATGGACTATGCATATGGAATGTGCCAAGCATCGAATTTCCTTAGATTCTTAACATAAATAGAATCTACAGGTCATGAGGAGAGTGAATATAATTTTAATACTTCTTGAAATTGTTTAAATTGATTTTTATAGCCATTTGCTCCTTCTCAGGCTCGTGCAAGGGCATCCTTGATATTTTGATTTAACTAGTGAAACGAGCCATAAATTTCAAATTATTTTTCCTTACCATGAATTAAATATCCTCCAAATCTTGAGGTGATTGGATTGGTGTAGTCGAAGATCTTTGTGACGGTAATTTCAGGCTAGATTGGAAGAACATGGGGTACAAAAAGAAGGTAAATAAATCAAGCTTTCCATCATAATTAGATGAATCATGATCCTAGAATATGTGTGAAGGTGATATCTAGGTACATTTGATGTGTTTGAATGATCTTATGGGTGTAATGTAACGATGAGAATGTCTTCATTTTAAGTATAAAATGATCATACGATTGGAATGACTGTGTTTAGAGCTCTAAGCGAAAAGGTGTAAAGAGGTGAGTTGGGAAAAATACCCAAAGAGATAGTATGTGAATCTTATGGACACTCAAAACATTATGAAGGAGGTTGGTTTAGCATGAAATCATGCCATGAAACCCTTGAAATTGCATAATAGGTCTTGAATTGAGTATACATGAGTCAAGAAAGGCTAGGGCAAAGTTATAAGAATGCATATTTGAAGAGCATTGCTTGAGAATTATTAAGGGATCCCAAGCTTTATTTGGATGGATTTAACATGTTCAAACAAATGTGAATGGTCTTGTGACTCCATTTGAAGAAGAACTTCATGTGAGGTAAGGTGCAACTAAGAGAGCTCAAGAGGTATATGTACTAGTAACCTCAACAATGGGGTTTGAAGAATGAATCGATTTTGCATGTGGATATAGAAGGATAGAAATCTTATAAGACATTCATTTAGTGTTCATATCTTTCTCAAGGTGATGGCTAGAAACCTCATTTCTTCATGAGTACCATGGTAGGGGTTTAAGGAGTCAAGTTTGGAGTGATAGAGTAATATAACTAGAAATACAATTGGATTTGTTAAGCATATACAACCTATTAATGGAACATGAAGAAGATCCTTAGGTAGGGGTGGTATAAGTCAGCTCAAGCAAGTTTGAGCTCTTAAGTTGATGAAGACAAGTTTTGTGAATGGTAAAACTTCAAACATGAATGATATAGTTTAAGTCCAAGTTTGACCCCCGCATCAATTTGACCTCCATTTAACCGTCATTTATAAAAAAATTCTTCTTGCTTAAGGATGTCAATAAAAAAGATGTAATATCCTGGCCATACAATAGAGCTTTGGATTCCATTTTATTTTCCGAGAAAGATTTTTAAATCCCGATAAAATAGGGTAGCTAGATTGACACCATTTGTCACCGCTATTGGGAAATTCACCAAGGAGGTAATGAAGCTATTAATCAAGAAGATATGTGAAAAATCCAAAATAAAGGCCTTGAGATTGATAGCTCTTAACATTTTTCACATGGATATATTTAAGATATCAACACTAGTATATGCATTATAAAGATGATTAATGTGGATATTTCGAATGGAAATATTCCCAATTGTTTAGATAATATTACTTTTTGAATTCTATTTAGTGATATAAATTATACATGACCGATCAAAAATTCATTCATATAATAAGTATAAATATTTACACATACATACATTTTAAGGACAATTAAAATGTTCTTAGTACAACTAAATCAATATACATTTTAAGTGGTCTTAGCAAAGATCTTTCGTTCCAACCGTGACTTGTACCTTCGTAGTTACAATTACGGTAGCTTGTAATTGACAAAGACACAATTAATATGAATTTTGGAACTAAAATTGTGCTTAGTTGTTTAATATGATTTTTGGAACTAACATGGTTTTAGTTCAAAAATCATATTAATTGTGACATGAACATTTGTGTGATACAATGATGAAATTTTAGTTTTATTATGTTGAGTTGGCCTTTATTCTACCCCTTGGGTGATGTTTAAAAAAATCATTGTATTAATGGCTACCTCCTTGGCACATACATTAGTTGACACGAATTATGCCAATAGAGTTTTAAATAACCATGACGCATAAGAAATAAAAGAAGTTTTTCCCGAAGGTGTTTCAAGAGGCATTAGTTATAATAAAAAAACTCATGTGCCTCGTGTTATTCTTAATTTTCCCGAAATCAATAAGAGTTGTCATTGGTTTGAATCTTTCATTTTGGATGGATATTTTGTTGGTTGATTCCCCTCCAAAGGCATGCTCAATAAATAGGGTTATAATAAGTGAAGAACGTGCGATGTCAATCTTGAGGGTGTTCAAAACATGACCAACGGATTTTTCTCTTTCATTTTACTAACACAAACCACTACACAATACCAATTTTAACCATGGTATATGGTTTATTCATAGTACCCTTATGTTTTTTTATTGGATTAGGGACTTTCATGTATTAAAGAAGGGCAATATCAAAAACTAGTATTCATTGATTTTTAATCTCCTTTCGTTACACTCATCAAACCCCGACGATGGTCTATCTTTCATGAGAAGCCCAAGTTTTACATGGGCTTAGCCACAAAAATTAGTCTTTATAGTTATTTATTTATCCAAAGACTTAAAGAAATCATAAATATATAAATTGGGAATATGTGATTCTCTTAGTGTGTGCTTTACATTAATCTCTCAAAACTTGCTTCCACTTCCAATCCTTAAACCATGTGATTTGAGAATATCCCTCGATGGTAAAATATCAACCAATGTTGCAGAAACAAATTCTACTTAAACTTAAACCACTATCTCCAATGGTGATAGTTAGAATACTATTACAAATAAAACAAACTTTTCAACCTCTTGCAACATAACCAAATTATAACATGTTGTGAAAAACCCACAGTCGTGTTAGAGATAACAATTCACCTACTAATGGAAAACAATTGATTGTGTCCATCACATAAGCGACGTTGTCTATTTGGTGCACTCTACAAGCACTAGCCATTGTTACTTCTATTTTGCCTTAGGCATTAACTTCAGTAACTTTCAAAACCCTAATCTATGGTGATATTTAAAGATTTAAGGGGTAATTTGGTAACATTCAAATAGAAAGCAATACTCCATAGATCACACAACCCTTTGCCATGTGCAAATGAGGGTAAATATGTTTGAGAGAGACAATGATCATTCCAAACAAGTCATTTCTTGCAAGGCAAACAAAGACTATTTTCTTATGCCAACAAGTTCAATGCCCTTTAATATTTAGAAAAGGATTCCAACACGTACCTCAATGTTTCCTCATGATTACTCCTTAGAATGTTTGAGAACTTATTGAGCTTCCTTATTAATATATGTTAAGGGACACTTATAGGTATTTACAAAGTATGATAGTGTTATGTCCGTAGGAGGTTACAATCACATAATCTTCCTTTAATCTACCACTTGTAATTAATGATCTGCTGCTGCTCTCAAACATACATCTAATCATGAGCTTGTGCTTAAAGGAGTGGTCATATTTCTTACACTAGAGATCTCACAAAAATCATTTTGTAAGGCTCGAGATCCCACCCATCGGTAATGTGGACCCCATTTGTTTTAAATGGCCATCTTCTCAGCTTACCAACATGTATGTCTCTAATAATGCCTATATGGATATGGATTTCCAAATCAATCATGAATGCTCATTGACAACATGCAAATAATTTAACATGATATAATACACAAAGGATAGAGAAGGTTGTCTTCATATGCATTAACATGTTTGTAAATGAAAGGCTTGGTTTTATATGCGAAACTAGATTGGAATTTTTTTACCCTAACCATCATCAACGTCAAGATGTTTTCCTTAACACTTGGTTCACTTGGCCTAACTTTAGGTAAGATTCCTTAACTTGGTTCACTTGATCTAACTTTAGGCAAGATTCCTTATCCCGGTTCACTTGATCTAACTTTAGGCAATATCAAGATAGAGTTTCTAAAATACTAGACAACGCTCTACTTATAAAGTAAGATTTTTAGCTCTTATTATAGTCCGATTAGTGTTGTTGATAGTATCATGAGTTCCAAGAATTTTGTCATCTTATTTTATATTGAGTGGTTCATTCCATATGTTGAGTTGATTAAATCCCAATTTATCTCAACATTGCATATCTCAAACATGAATGAACTATGTCTCACATCCGTAGGATCTTGAATATGTTTCTTGACCATGGGGTATATTGTCTAGATTGATTGGTGAGTTGATGCTATCACTTGAACCAAAAACATACTTGGAATTAATGACGAGTAATCAACCATCTTCCATTAATGATACCGTGATGTCTCGTACTATGAATTCATTAAAATTTCATAGAGTTTGATCTCTCCTTCTAATGTGTATCTACAAGTTCAAGTTTCGAATGGAGACACGAGATCGGAGTTATAAAAGCATAAAAATCTAGACGACATCATCGTAGATCCAAAATGCATTAGTTAAGGGTGGCAATAGGGTTGCCAAAGAATAATTTCCCCTTCTCTGCTCCTAACAAGTTATAGATGGAATGAAAGCCATTGAGGATGCCAATTCTTGGATAACAAATATTTTTGAAATCCTTTGAGACTTTTTGCATCATTACCATGGATTGTTTTATTCCCAAGCTTATTACCCTGAAAAATACATTGTCCATTTACAATGCCTTCAAGTTATTCCATGCAAGCTTTCAAGCTCAAAAATTGCTTCGATAGGCCACTCAAATTGAATGATTTTAGAGATGTTGTGATGAAATGATCTCTAATAAATCCCTTGTAATGGAAGGTTTCCCTTTTTATTTCTACCAAACACTCTGGAATAAATTTGGACATACCTCCACCAAGTATATTTAGAAGATATCCAATCTAACTCTATGGGACCACTTATCAATCAAGGGAATACTAAGTTCATTCTCAAGGCCAATGAAATTGAGCTTATCGATAACTAGATACTCATCATTCTCCTTAACGAGTCTCATAAAATCATTGGAAAAAATCTCTCTTAAACTAGAAAACTTCTTCCTTTCATTGTTAAATCAACAAACTAGGTTTACACAACACATGTATATTGTGGTCAATGTCGTTGCTATATGGGAAGGTATGGACAAGTTTAAGAAATATTTATTTGTCAATATTGAATTTGAGAAAGCTTATGACAAGATTAAACAACCTTTTATCATATTCATGCTTCACACCTTAGGATCTTATTCTCGGTTTGTGTATAATATCAATATGTTGTTTTAAAATGTAGGAGCTTGTATTACTATTGATGGGGTGTAATCTCTCAAGTTTGGTCTTCACATATCCATTAGAAAGGGTTTTCCTTTGGATCCCTATTTATACATTTTTATACTAAAGGATTAATCTATTTGATTTACAATTACTCTTCTAGATATCTGGTTAAAGGCATCTCTCTTCCTCAATCGATCACTAACCTTAATGGTCATTTTTTCCGATGATTTCTTTTTTGAGATTTTGGAAGAAGTCTTCAATGAAACATGTCATGGAATGATTTGCTATATTGTTGTCTTACTTTTGTCTCTTCCATCTAATATAGAAAGACTCAATGTTGTAGTCTCGTTTACCACACACCTTCTTGATTGGAAGGATATCAATGGCAATAGATTCAACCTATTAAGCAATTTGAGTTTTCAAGCATCCTATTTTCTTCCCAAGCCTATTCTTATGAGATTTGGTCATATGCAATTCATATAGTTGAGACCAAAATTACATTTTAGATGATAAAACCTCACTCCTTGGCTAGAAAATTCCAAGATTATTCTAAAGTTCTTGTTGTCACTCATGTTTATTATTCCTCTTGTTGAGTGCCTTCCAAATTTAGTTATGCTAAATTGGAGATGTTTTTGAGGTATTTCTTATGGGCCGATTTTTAAGGGAGTAAGGGATTTCATAGTGTCTCTTGAAATATTTGTTGTATACATAGGGAAGTTAGAGCTCTTGGCCTTGTAATAAACATCAAGCTTCAAGACAATGCAATAAGTGCCAAATGAATTATCGAGGTTTATAGGGTTCTAAATCATGGGAAATCCTTTTGAGTGATTTCATCTCTCATGAAATTCCTCTTAGTAAAAATGTTTAGAACGACCTCAAAGTTACACTATTTCCTCATCACCCTTGTGTGTGTTACAATCCATGGAGCATTTGTATCTAAAATTACTTGGAAGGATTGGGAAATGCTTAAAATCAACTATAGATGAATTGGAGATGGTTTATCACTTAAATCCCATCCTCTTTAGTGGTCCCTTGTTCTTAATTTCTACATGCCCCTTTTTATAGTTCCCAAGAATTAGAGTCTTAGGTTGTTAAAAAGAGAATTATGAATATTTTGATATCTTTTGCAAGGTTTCCCATAGTTGGATGCTTTGGAGTATTATTGGGGATATTTTTCATCTTAAGAATGAGGATGCAAAGTATATTTTGAAATTCAAAATGCCATACTTGATGACTACCTCCATAATATCGGGATTCTTTCTAAACTATATGGCGGAGGGACCAACATTGTCAACTATGAACCCCTTGTGTCAGGTACAAATCCCAACATGACTATATGCTTTTCTATCCTCAAAAGATTCTTAGATATCTCTAGACTCTACTTGGGCTAGGCATTTTTGAATTTGGGGAAGGCCATTATAGAGCCCCAAAAACCTTACTTTTTTTATGTAAACTTTACCAAGGTTTGCACGTGGGAGATATGCTAAAACATGCGGGGTTGTGAATCCCATTTACCCCGCTTACCAAAAGAATCAAATTATTAAGTATTTAATCTTGTATTTCCCTCATGTAAAATCTATATGAAAGTGGGTTCATACCTGTCTCAACCCACCCTTCCAAAATTCCTCACCCGAAAAATGCTCTTTTGTAAGGATTCAACCATGCTACTGCAAGATATAAGTAAATCGAGCACTTTTTTGAGTCGATATTATTTTTCACATTTGGAAAGATAAAAATCATGTTATTTCCAAAAATTTAGACATGTATAAAGATTTATATGTGTCTAACAAAGTCATAATTTCAAGTTTTATGCTTCATGTCCGAGTTAAGGCTAAAAAGGTTCATTTGGAGGTGAAATACCTCTAAACCCTTCTAGACCATTGAGATAATGCACCTTGTGCTCTCGCTTAGTTGCCTCTTGACTCTATTTACTACAACTCACCTTCTCAAGTTTATGGTCAGGGATTTCAATGGTGTCGCTACTCAAGAAATCTATGGAGATTTTCTCCTCACTCTTATTGCCCTTCACTTGATAGAGGTAGTGACAGAGGAGTTTTAAGTAGAAGTGGTATAAAAATGACAAATGTGGCCCTTGGGTAGTATCTTTTCAAGACAAATACCCCCGCATGAATTTTGTTATTTCTCTATTTAGGTAACATGAGGAAGAAGAAAAGAATATATTGGTTGAGATCTCATACTCGATATGATGGATCCACCGATAATAGTGGCCTAAGGTGGCAAGTCATACAACACCCGTCCTCTACCTCCTCTTTGCATTGCCATGTTTGTTATTCTTTGCATAATACTATGTACCTTGGTGTTTTTTTTTCTAGTCCTCGTAAAACTTCTTATTAATTATATATAAAAATTATAGATTTTAATCGATGTGATTTTATTTATTCAAGGTTTAGATGGATTAATGTGAGTGCATTTTATGTATAATGTTATTCCATCTATTTTTTTGTGGTCATCGTTAATTTAATTTAAAAAAAAGAGGCCAAATTTATTTTTATTTTTTACTATTGGAACTGCCCTTTATATTAATAAAATAAAAGAGAGTTACATAGTAAGGGTGACCGGATAACACACGGTCCCACAAAATGCCACAGGGCACCAACAAAGCAAAAAATGCCACAAGGGCTACATTAACACACCCACAAGGTAAATTAGAGAGCATATTAAATAAAACTACCACCATCAAGCACACACCACTGCACCAGGAGGAGGGAGGATCATCCCGAGGAGGGATGAAAGCTCACTGTTAGGCTCATCAAGGAGGATCCACCTGCCAACCGTCGTGATTAGGATACTACATTCTAATGAAACCATAGATCCTACAATGGATCTGTATGGTCTGCATGGCGGTGGCGAGAGAACCCCACCGTGGAGAGCTACAATGCCTTTCCCCTGGAGGTGGGCTCTAGCAGCAATTCCAGAGGAGGATGGGGTTGAGGGGCGGTCCCGAGGAGGGTGCATGGTGGTTGCTATGCGGCTACCGAGTGGCTCCTCCAATGTAGTCTTGGGGTGAAGGCCGAGAGGCGGGCAGAGGATCCAGGTGAGACCCAACTCATAGTGCAGGTGCACTCCCCCGGTGATCAAGAAGCTCTTGTAGATGAGAAAAATCCACGACAACCTTGGCGGCTTGAGCTTTAATCCGTATACTCACAATATACAGAATAATCACCTTGTCATTAGTGGAAAAGTAAATAACATATTGATCATGCTTGAAAATTAAATCATTACGAGATTTCCATATGAAACAATATACGGGTCAAAACAAATGCCAAAGTGTATCAATGTAACGAGGCCAAGGACTGAAGTCACCAAATAAGGCCAACGTCATGGGGAAGAAATCAAGGTGATAAGGTTGAAACAAAGAATGGATCCACCTCCAGATTGATTGAGCATGGGGATAAGACCAAAAGAGGTGTTTGAATGACTCGGGGTGAGAGAAAAAAGGACAATTAGGATTAGGGATGCCAATATGACTAAGCCTTTCGCCTGCAGTAAACCTTGGTAAACAAGACACCAAAGAAAGTGGTTAACTTTAGGCTCAAGAAGAGAGTTCCAGTACGAGAAATCTGGCGAAGCCAAGTGGAATGCGTAGAGTGTAACCCCCATCGAGCATTAAAATTATCAATGGTTGGCGAGAGAGGGCTCAAAAACTGATAAAAATGGTTCGAGTGTTGTATCAGAGGAAGGAAATTTCCCGATTCCACCACTAGTCATGCCACCAAGTTGCAGGGAGGTTGAAGCCCAATTTATGGAGCATAACATCCGGTAGGAGCTCTTGAATTTTATAGATAGATGGAAGGTACGAATTGGCTAGATTGAATTTCAGCTTGAGCTCGAGCCAAGGAATCCAGTCTCTGCGGCTCACTAAATCCTGAATGGTATGAATGCCCTTGCGGAAGATCCGGATTGCTTTGATGCCCGAAGTTTCAACAAGCGGAAGATTGCCTTCAATGATGATAAGAGACCACCAAATGTTACATGGAATTAAAAGAAATCCCGTGCGAAAGCCATCGCCAACCCACCACATCAAAGGCTTCACTTACTTGAAGGATTTCCAAATACTTTTGGTAACAAAGGTACCAATAATTTTGACAGGAGCCAAAGTGATAATAATAGTATGTAACCCAATATTGTTCCAACACTTCTTGTCGTAAGGGGCTCTAGATTCAATACAATGGCGCAACAATTTTTAGGCTTGATTGCCCGAAAGACACCGATAACCCATTTAGCACATAAGGCAACACTCTGTCGGTAGACATCAATGATCCCCATGCCACCTTGATCACGAGGAAGGCAACAAACATCCCAGAAACTTTGTGAAAACTAGTTGAACCAGAAAACTTTTACACCATAAAAAGTCCCAAAGCAGCTTGGCAAGCCGAGTGAAACGAATTGCGAGAAGGGCACCAACACGCAAAGTAATAAACATGAGTAGCGACAAGGATCTTAGTGCAAACTTGGAATTTACTAGCTAGAAGATAAGGGTTTGGAAGACCATTTGGTAACTTTCTGCTCCACCTTGTTAATAACATAATTCCACAAAGTTGCAGAGTCACTATCAAAGGAAAAGGAATGCCCAAAAATCTGAATTGCTCCCCATGACTAATCCATTTCCAGGGATAGGCCTTCAACCAGTCCGGAGAGGCAAACAACTCTCTGTCGATAGCCCAAGGTTTTAGCCATTTGAATATTAGAACCAGAAGCCAAACAAAAAGTGTCAAGACATTCAAAGACCCTGACAACATTCTACTTAGATTCAACAAGAGTCAGAAAGGAATCATTAGTGAAGTGGCCATTGATAAGTTGAGTCGCATGATCGAAGGAAAATCCCTTGAATGTGACCTTAGGCAACTTGTTGAGAAATTAAATAACCTAGGGCATCGTTGATAAACACAAACAACGCCGACGTAGGAGAGGGCACCCCTATCTGATAGAGCGAGAAAAGATCGATGGTAGTGGATTGGTGACCATTAATGGTGAGTCGGGCAGAAGCATTCGAAAACAAGGTGCTAACGGTCGATTGAAAGAAATCACCAAAGCCAAGGGCTTTAAGCATGGCAAGGATGAAAGGCCACTCGATGCGATCATAAGCTTTCTTGAAATCAATCTTGAGGAAGAGAGGCCTCTGAAGAAACCCAGCCCATTTCATTCCTTCCCAAACCGCAATAAGATTATCCAAGATGTAATGGCCTTTAACAAAACCAGTCTGCTCAGGCCGAATGATTTTAGGCAAAAGATCCGCAATGAAAGAGCCAACGCCTTGGTAAGAATTTTGTAAGAAACATTCAACGGGTGATTGGCCACCAATTATTCATCTATTCAGGGTTGCCTGCTTTGGGAATGAACTTGATGTTGCCTTGATTGATGAAACTCCCAAGAGAACAAGTTTGGAGAGCTTCATTGTAGACCCGAAGCAGATCAGGTCCCACAAAAGACTAGGTCACTTTGTAAAACTCGCTTGGGAAACCATCCAGACCTGGAGACTTGTCATCCGCAAGACAAAGCAAGGCTGCATGGAGCTCCTCCAAAGTGAGAGGGGCATCGCAGCGAACATGATCTTTGGGTGAAATTTTATTAGGCACCACATCAATACATTTTCAGAGAAGCAATAACACACTCAATTGAATCCTCATGAGCTTGAAAAACCAGATAATAGTGCTTGACAAAAGCATCAGTGATCTCTGGGAGCTCAGTAAGTCGTTGGTGAGAATCATAAATAGCTTTGATTATGTGGAAAATGTTTGGCTTGAAGGGATTTGAAAAATATTTTAGAGGCTTTATCTCCCACCCTAAGCCAGTGAATTCTTGATTGGATCTATGCACCATGGGCCAAATGGGATTCAATAAGTTTGAGCTTGTGCCGAATACCAACAACCTAGAATTGAAGATGAGAATTGAAAGGATTGGACTCGAGAAGCAGAGAGATCCTTCTGAATTCTTTG
This sequence comes from Taxus wallichiana var. yunnanensis, assembly GCA_018340775.1. Taxonomy (NCBI): domain Eukaryota; kingdom Viridiplantae; phylum Streptophyta; class Pinopsida; order Cupressales; family Taxaceae; genus Taxus; species Taxus wallichiana. The sequence continues at coordinate 418,638,059 of CM031237.1, forward strand.
TGTAGAGCTGAATTGGCCCACCTACAAACACGGGCAACTTGTTTATTGAATGGGCGAAGGAACCTGGTGGTGCGGTGAATCACCGCCTCCCACCACGAAATCCAGCTTGGTAGCCAAAGGTGGGCGTGGCACCATATTCCAAATTTTGGCAATGAGCGGGATCACTCCAGGATGACTCAACAAAGAAAAACATTAAGAAAGAATTGATTTTTGGCACCTTGGGAGGCCCCTTGCCAAACAACCTTAAATGTGATCGGATGGTGGTCTGACAAAAGCACTTCTAACCAAACCTTGATAACGAAGAGGATCCTTGCATGTCAAAATCAAAATAAGGTTGTTGTGAAAGAAGTGCATGGTCGAGGCATTTTAAAACCCGATCATATCCTTCTCGAAGATTGGTCCAAGTGAACCATGCTTGGTCTTTAAATTCCTATCGTCGTCTGAGAAAAGGATCGAAAAGGCCCTAACGACTTTTAAAATAATACTAGGCCGCACATTCACCAATACACCAATGCATAGGAAGGGCGCCACATTTATCATCCGGTGCTCCACCATATTAAAGTCACCACACACCAACCAATAAGCAAAGGGTAAGTTGTCACCTAACCATTTCCATAATATTGTTCTTTCGGACCTTCATTAGGGCGTAAATATTAAGAATACCAAAAGAAAGGTCATTAATACTCATAATCACCCACACAACCCTATTACTGGGGTCCTGGCCCGAGGTAGTGATTAATGCCAAAAATTTTGGCGTGATGGAAATGCTAGCACCACCTTTGCCTTCAATATGTGTGTGTGAAATGCGTAAAATCAAGGGCAATACAAGTTAGAGTATTCTGAAGCAAAAACTAGAAATCTTGATTTCCTATAAACAAATCACATCTAAACTACTAATTAACTGGACAAGCTAAACAAACAGAGAATTTTTGTGAGGGCTTTGTCAGACCCGAACATTCCATGACATAAAATTCATGAAAAATCAGACATATCAAATTCCCCTTCCGTTAGAATTCCATCCTCGGAATCGAGAATGGAAAAATTGTTGGCAAGAAGAAGTTGGTCTGAATCATTATGCTCAACATGAATGGAGTGGTGCTTGGCCCCATTTTCTCCCTCGCACGCCGCGTGAAACCTCTGTCGGGGTGGACTGCGTGAGCGTTGTAAGAGGAAGAGAGGTTGATGCAAAATTCCCAACATTCTCTGAATTGGATGAATAACCTGGCTCTGTGAGGGCTTGAAGGAATGGAAACTGAAGGGTTGGGTGACACCACTCTTGGCTCATCCCTGGATAGGGGAGGGGAAGAAGATGGAGGCAAAACTTCAACAAAAGGTTTTGCCTTAGAGCTCTTCTTAGATCTAATCAGAGTCCAACCATCAGTCGGAGGGTCAGTCTTTAGACTTTGAAACAATGGGTTGTGTTGGTGTTGGCTTGGAGCGGGCCAAAAGCGAACAACCCTAAATGCATGGTCTCTGGGCTTGACAATAATGAAAACACGTGTTGGGGAGGTTAAAATAAACCACCTTTTGAGAGATACACAGGACCTAACTTGAATATCCAGATGGTCCGCAAATATTTCACAAGGTCCACTTCACACACACACACACTTGTTGGGACAAACAAAGAAAAAACACTCTTGTTCATGGAAAATCACCCTACCAATGGGTTTCACAATCTCTAGTAGAAAGGACCAGAGATGAATGGGAAGGCCAGGAAGCTCAATCCAAACAAGGATTTTGAGCGAGACTTGGCTACTAGGATTAAAATCTTGGGTCCATGGAGATAACACAAACAAGGTATTACCTAAGTACCAACATGCCACCTTAAGCAAAAGGGCTTGAAGTGAGAAGGCTCGCGAAAGGAAAACAAATAAAACCCCTTAGTGAGGTTACAGACACCTGAGACCAGGATACCATTAGACTCCCAATGGTTTTTCATCCAGTTTTGCAAGTAGGTTTATGAGGGAATACGACCACAAAATAAGCAATAAGGCAATGGTTTTGATACCACTTGACAACAGGATCCAAACATTCATTATAAATTATTACATCCGGAGGGGATTCAGAGTCCATACCTCGTTGTAGACTTTCAACACAAACTTCCTCGCGCGCTTGGGAGCCATTTCCACTAGTTGTAACAATTGTTGCAATGGGAGGAGAGTTGGCCATTTATAAGTGTGGCACCACCTTAGCAAAGAGAAAAAAAGCCATAAGACACTATAGTAGGACCGAGGGGAAACCAATAGAAAAGCTATGGACACACACTTTCAGCAGCCAAGTATGGCAAGTAAAAGCATGAAAACCATGACCAAATACCAAGGATAGCCAAACCATTTAAATTTTAAAAATAGCGGAAATCCACCCCCATTTGAAAACGCTAACAAAGAGTTCAGTCAATTTTCAGGCTCTATATTTTCCTAGATCATTAAATTTGGTTCAATTTTGGAGGTAAACAACATGTCAGCAGAAAATCCAGAAGCAGATGAGGTTGTAGCGAAGCCCGACTTGAGCGAGATGCAAGAAATGAGCAAAAAGGCTGCGTGGAGTGTTAGCTCTTACAAACCTGGCAATGGCATTCACCTTCTCAGAGATGATAATATCGACACATAATGGCAGTAAGTTTTTAATTTTGAATTCACATATATATATATATATATATATATATATATATATATATATATGAAAGTATACAACACGGGGCATTGCCATGGTGATGACCCATGTTCAAATCTCATATCCAGAACTATTGGTCTTGCTTTGTGAGGTAGGTAGGGTTAAATGTTTAAAACAGGGTAAAAAGAGCGCCGAGACTGAGCCCCTTTTGTGTTGCAAGTGTTGGGGATATGATCAGCCAAAACTGCATATATAGTGTGGTGTGAAACCCTCTGCGTTGCTAAGAAAGTTGTTATTATGTCTTGTGGAGATTTGAACCTGAGGTTTGGATATGAAAGTTGCCATGTCTTGTAGAGTTTTTAACCGTCACCATGAAAGTTCTCGTGTCTTGCGGGGATTTGAACCTGAGGCCGCACCATGAGAGCTACCATTATTTACAAACCTGGCGTTCCACTATTTTCCTTTGTATTTCAAATGAGTTTTTAGACTATATTTTTAAAATTCGAACAGCTTCTGCATTGGCCTTTACCAATTTTGGCTTAGTCAAAAACCCCCTCTGGCAACAGAAAGGCTGCTTTTATAATGAGTAAAAACGAAGATCAAGGTAAAACGACTACTAATCTGGGAGACCTTTGTTTAGGTGGATGCGGTCCAGTGATAAGGCCGAGCAATCGCTCGATGTAGATTTGGGTTCAAGATCTGCTGAACATGCTCCACTGTTTTTCTTTGTGTTTCAAACTAGAATCTTGAGAGTATTTTAAAACTCAAATCTTCTGCATTTTCCCTTGCAAAGTTAGCTTCCATACAAAACCCTCTCTGGTAACAGAAACCACTGATTTTATAACAAACAAAAAAAAACGATTAAGGTAAGACAACTAATTTGTGTTTTGAGAGACCTTTGTTTAGGTGGACATGGTCCAGTGATAAGGCTGAGTGATTGCCACAACATGGATCTAGATTCAAGCCTGCTAAACATACTTCCCGGACAAAGTTGGGTGTAAGTCCTGTTATAACAAAAAAGAAGCACCTTGAGATTTGGCTATGCAGATCTCTACTTTTTGCTAACATGGGACCATCTCTCAAGTTGTGGGACTTCTACTTGAGATGGACCTCTGGAGAAGGCCGACTTCCTCTACCTAAATCTAATGCTAAACTACTCCTAGAAGGAAAATGCAGCTAACTAATCCTAATCTAACCATTCCAAGGGACTAGGGAGAGAGAGAGGGTTAGAAAGATGCATGAAAAGGAAATCCTACACTAAAAGAGGTGATAGCACTAGAAAAGGGGGGTGGCCACTTCAAAATGCATGAAAATGGGAGAAAATGGAGATGGAGAGGGTGGACAAAGCACCACAGACCACAACAACACTCAATACACCATTTTCATAAGCACAACATCATTCAAGTTTGCAATGAGAACAAAAAAATGCACAAAATACTTGTAAGCATGAAGAAAGGCAAGAGAATGCAATAACACCAAGCTAGGATAGAGAAATAATCACAAAACTATGATTTTATTGCTTCAAAAGTTTGCACAATACATCATAATGGAGGTAGAAGACATGATTCATCATTACAATGCTAAAAATGAGGCTTGGAGCTCCAACATCTCTAAAGAGCTGAGAAGAAGAGAGCAACATTTCAAAAATGTCCAACAACAACAAAATGAGCTCTCTTTTACAATATATAGAAGTTTTAAGGAAGAGGGAAGAGAAATCCCGAAACTCGCATCCAACCACCAACAAAAATCATTAAATGATTGCAAAACATCATGGAGAACCTTGTAAAGTCCATCCCTTCATGTCCTTTGCCTTGTTGGAGAAGAAAAATGCCATACTACATTAAATTCTGGTACTTGGCTGGTTGGAACTGTTCATTAAGTGTTGGAAGTGTTTTTGCCTTTTTTTTCCCATCTACTCCCACCAAAATTTGATTTTCATGGTTCCATGGTGAAGAGGAGGTTGAGAGCTTTCCAGAAAGTCCAATTTTTTGAAAAATGGAGCTCGAGTCAAAAGTTGTGGCCATTTATTTCTCCTCTTTGTTGCGTGGGTCCGAGGTGCCATTGTTGGCTTGCCATAGTTTTGCGGGGTTTAGGGATGACTCTGTTTCATTGCTTTACTTCGCAGTTTTGGGCCTCCATTACTTCCTAGCACTAGCTATATCCCCGCATTACCCCATTTCATTCCTTTTGCTTTGGGGATTCCGATGGGGCTTTACTTCATGCAAACATGAGTCATTTCCCGCATTGCACTTTTTGTCCTTTTATTCTTCGCGGGTTCACGAAATGACTTGGCTTGCGCAGTTTATGAAGTCCACTTACTTCGCAGACTATCGAGCTCCAAACCCGCGTAACTCTCCTTTTATTTTCCATGCTTTGCGCAAATTTGGGGCACCTTTGCTTTACTCGGGTTTGGGGACCCTTGTTGCTTTAAGTAAAGCACACTTTAAAACCCGAGCTATTCGCCTTTTTCTTGTGGTGTGCGGGTTTGCATGGGATGACTTAGCTCGCACTTTGGAGGTGCCATTGCTTTGAAGTTAGAGCCGATTGAATCTTTGCATAACTCCTCACCTTTTACTTCTTTGCGCGGTTTTGGGATTGCTTTGCTTGCATTTGTGACCCCCATTGCTTATCGGAAGGCCCATTGCATTCATGCATTACTCCCCTTGTTCCTTCTCTGCGGTTTTCGCCTTGCTTTACTCGGGCATGCGGGAGTACCTTGCTCGCATTTTTAGCAAGCCTTACTTCGTAGTAAAGCGGCTTCAAATTCTGCATTGCTCCATTGCCTTTACCTTCTTTGCGCATTTGTAGAAGTGCTTTACTCGGCCTTTTAGAGTTGCTTTGCTTTACTTAGCAAGAAAGCAACATTGTACCCCCGCAATACTCCATGCTTTTGTTCTCATGGGTTTTGAGAGTTGCTTAGCTTGTTTACTTTTAGAAGTAAAGTAACTTCATTTTTGCGCTTTTCTTCCCGCTTTATTCCCTTTGTTGCGGGCTTTTGGAGTTGCTTTACTTGAGCTACTTTTAAGAAGTAAAGTAGTTATATAAACCCGCCAAGTTCCCATTTTTACCATTTTTGCTCAAATTGGCTAAGTATTGAACCGAAGCAAAGGGAAATGCCTTCAAATGATTCCAAGTGCCCCAAAAAACATGAAAATTTCATGTTTCCTTTATATTTTCCATTGAAGCTCTATCAGCTGCCCAAGTCCAATTTTCCAAGTTGTCCATTTTTACTAGGGAGATAAAAATGGATAACAAGTCCCTGTTGAATTAGGCAGAGTGGAAATGTTTTCAAGATTAAGGATTTTAAATCAAAATGTGCCCTAAGCTTGATGGTGCATTCCAATGATGACAGGTGAGTGCTAGGTTTATGGTTGGTGAGGTTGACGGGATAGAAATTTGTCAGACTTGCTTCTAACTCTAATGTTGTTCTAAGCTTGATGGGACATTCCAGTGGTGGCAGGCGAGTGTCAGCTTTGTGTCAGGTGAATCTGGCAGGACACAACTTCTAAGCGCGAAGTTGAGTGATGGTGCATTCTACTAATGACAGGTGAGTGTTACACTTTACCAAGAAAAATTCTGATAGACCTTAGTAAACACGGTAAATATTTTTAATGCCAATGCTAGCTTGGTGTATAATCATGGTAAAATATTTAAAGCCAAAGATAGAATGCAAATTTCCATCAAGGTGGAGCTGTTGCATTCCAACAGCCCACAGGGATACTTATATTGGATTGCTGGTTGGCTTTACAGATTGAATTGCTATTGTTCATCTCTTGGGGAAGATTAACTGTACAATTTATGAAACAAAAATGCTGAATCAGATGAGCAACTCCAATTGTTTTTGGTGGGCAATGGTTTAGGGTGGTAAAGAAGGGATGATTGACACGATGATGACCTTGATTCAAACATCATTGGGCTCACTTGTCCACTAATAATGCATCTGGGTGATTTAACAGGCCCTACCAGGATGAGGCAGGGTGCACGTCCTAAGTGTCTTTAGCAAAATGTAAATACCTAAGACCATGACATCTTAGCCAAAAGGTTTCCTAAGTTTGACAGTGTGCTACAACATATTTGGTGCATAGTGTTTCCTATTTACTAATATAAAGGTGGGCAAATCTTACTTTTGAAATTCATTTGTTAACATTAACATACACTTATACATCTTGTTCTGATTGATAATCGACTGCCTTTTCAACCACTGCAGGGACTTACCTTTGATTAAAATGTGGTATCTATTCTGTCAAAGTCACCCAAGATTTGCATTTGGCCTTGTCCATTGAAATACATCACATACATTATTGGATGTTGTATGTCTTTGTTACTCATTATGTTATTATATAATTACAGACATATATTTTGAGGATCTGAACTTGGGGCTTTGCTGTAAAAGCCACGTTGGTTTTCATATGCCACTTGAGCACAACCCAAATGGAAAACATGCATATCTAATAAATACAGGAGGACCTAGGACATTTTCTTCTAACAACTGTTAACAACTAACAAAACAGATTAGAGGTTCAGAACATAGATTCTTTTTATGGGACCTTAATGGAGAATGCGTTACCATGAATGTTGGTAATATCTCACGTCTTTTTAGTCCATTTAGACTGTCTATCTTTTAGGCGGGATTTGCTTGGATAAACACTAGTCCCAATTGATATTATCATTATGGCCTGTATGCAGGTACAGTTACCAAGGGCAAGCATTGGTGCTTGCAACATAATGATATCCATAGGAAATATAGGCCTGATACCAACACCAGAAACTTTAAAGCCATATTACATGCAGGGCTAGGTGGAGGGAAACCTCCCTGCTTTGGTGCCTATATATGAGAATAAAAATGCTATCTTGCCAACAAAATTTTATATCGCTGACAGTAATTTTCTTTTGGCATTTCCTTTCTGTTATGCTTCTTTCATTGTCAAGAAGAATATGCTCTGTTATTTTGTAAATTTAAATTTTATTTTTATACTTTAAAGTCACTAGCCTTTAATAGCAGTAATGTAATTGGAGATATAATAGTTCAACTGTTCACATGTTAAGGATATAATCTTTATTGCCCAGTGGAGGAGAAGCACTATTCTACAGTTCATGGCAATGAAATGCTCAGGACTCATGAATTACATTGACACTGCTTGAGATTTTTGTGAATGCTTAAATGTCCGTAAGTAGCGCCTAATGTGATTAAGGGTAAACTTTAACTCTGCAAAATCATAGAAGATTTGGAAGCCTTTGATGGGCACCTCTTCTGATAGGACTAATCCCTATGTGGATGGAAGGTGATATTTGAGAACAATGGATTGGTAAACATAGTTTCATATGCATTGGACATACAACTATAAACACCTAAAAGATCTGATATACAAATAGAGCATGTGGAAGCCAAGAAGTAAAGAGTTTCCATCATACATATAATAGAATACCATCTTTAAGTATTTGGAAGTCCACAGACCAAAACATTTGTGCAAACTTTTTACAAAACACATGGTGTAGGCCAGAAAAGAGAGGTTAACTAAGCCAATTAAGGGCCCAATACACTACTGCTATATCCTGCCATCTTAGTCTATACCTAAAATTCAGTATATGTTAAAACCTCGGATAAAGCTACATCATATTGCTATTAATAAAAACTACCTAATATGGTATGTTTTTTTGATTGATAAATGCTTTTGACCGGAGCTTTGAACCGGGGGCTGAATGGGGTCCCACCCTTACAAGAAAGTGAAAAACATACTATAAGAGGTTTGTCAACTAGAACGACTAAATAGAGCAAAATTACAAAACGGAGGCAAGATGTACATTGTGCCTCGACACAACAAAGGAAAATGAGATTACAAAAACTAGAGCAACATTAGTTATCATATATTTCCACTAATTCCAATGGCTTGGCTTTATCAAGCATCCTTCTTACCATCGAGTTTGCCGCAAGTACCAAGCTTGAGATCCTCGATAGGAAGGAGAGGGAAGAGCTGACATGAACATGAAACTGATGAAGCCATGTAGGAGGAGGACCGATGGGCTCGGCCAAAGACGTGAGATTGAGAGGTGGGACACGCGATGGACTCCGTGCTTTTAGCGGGCAAATGGAGTGAACAAAGATGGTAAATTTCATCAGGAGTTGGTTCTGTCGCTCTAATTCTTTAAAACCGCACGATCTACCCATTGAGAGGAGGCCGAGGAATCCGCAGAAGAAAAAACCGCGGCGAGACACACTGTTCCAAGTCTTCCTCCAAACCACAACGATGGCGAGGAAGGATGAAGTGGAGAGCAATGGAGAGAATGACACCTTTGTCGGGATTCAGGAGGAGTTGAGAAATGAAGACATTGGCAATCTTTGAATTGACTTTCTTGGCACGACTCGAGCTTTGAACATAGGCTAGGTTAATAATCTTTTTAATGGCTTTCATCACTATAGGAGAGCCAACGCGAAGATTTTGTAAAGACGGCAAGGGGAAACCGAAGAGAAGAAGGCAACTTCTCTCTTTTTGCCACGAAGATGGAGGAGAGGATATTTAGGAAGCGCCATGCTTTGTGGAAAGACAGGGGAACAAATGAAGTAGAATGGGAAATTCACCATTGACTTCCCCCAAAAAGAAAATTCCCACGAGGCAAGAGAGCCCTCACACGTGTTGATTGAAGTTGAAACTATCATGAGAAATAATGGCATCCATAAAATCCCATTGATTGCCATTATTAGAAATGAGGGTGCATATTTTGGAAGACGCCATAATTGGCAAGAGCATCCGCCATGCGAATTGGTTTCCCTAAAGGCATGTTGGATCGACCACTCTTCAACCAATGATAACCAATGGAGGATTTGAATGATTAGAAAATTAAGCTGTCAAGCCTCCGATTTACCCTTCTTAATAGCTTGAATGATGACCTAAGAGTCACCTTCAATGCAAAGTTTAGAGAAACCGAGATCGATTGACCATTCTAATACCGGATAGGAGAGACTTAGCTTCCATTGTGTCAGCAAGAGCCTATTGCAAGCTTGAAAGAGCCTTGCTTTGATCAAGTTACCTTTGACATCCCTAAGAATACACCCCGCCCTCGATAAGCTCGGATTGCCTTTAGAGGCACTTTATCGAAGTTGAGTTTGTAGAACTTGGGGGAGAGGGAGCCATTTTGCCTTTTTCCTTTGAAGAAGTTTTTCCACTTTGGAGAGACGTCGTTTATAGATAGCACCGGAAAAGGAAGCCCGATGAGAGGCCAAGCCTGACAAATGTCCACATCCCTACTGGAGAAATTGGAGAGATTATTGCAATTCAAACTGACATTTTCCGAGATGGCAACTTTCAATTTGTTGAGGAAGCTAGGAATGTCTGAGGATTCCTCCTCCCACCAAAGATGTCGTAATTGAAGGATGGGACCACAAATCCAAATCGAGCACAAGGCGGATCCGGTACCAAGTTTAGGCCAAGAGGAGATGGTGAGGGATATGGTTTCACTAGGAACCTAGGCAAGATTCAGACGCTTGTAAAGCCAATACCAACACTGAGAGGAGAAAGGACAATGCAACAAAAGGTGATAGATGTCTTCTTCCACATTGCAACAGAGGACACAATGAGTGGGGCCAACAACCCCCATTTTTTCCTTCTATCTTGAGTATGAGTTTTGCCTTTGAAAACAAGCCAACAAAAAGCATTTGCTTTGGGAAGACAAGCTGAGTTCTAGCAACCCGACCAATAGGGAGAATCAATTACTTCGTGTTAACACAACTCCAAATAACCGAATTTTGCAGAATATTGACCAGATTTGGAACCCAACCATAGGATATTATCCTCTTGCGGGAGGCAGGCAACTTCACTCTTGCACATTCCGAGCTAAAGATAGCTTTGGAGGCTTCAAAAGATTTAGATTGGAGAGATCTTTCCAGATGAGTGAGGGAGAACCGTCATTAGCTTGAAGATTGTAGTCCTCGACATGGGTACCCCAAGAGTTTTGCGTGATATCTCGAATCAAGCAAGCTCGGGATCTTGCCAAGAGGGGTGCGGCCTGCCCAAGAGTCCTCCCAAATTTGAGAAGCTCCATCACCGATCTGCCATGAAACGAGGTTGGAAAATAGAGAACGACATGAAGATAAGAAATTCCACATGTGCGACCCCTTAGGTAGCGTGACAACGGATAAAAGGAGACGAGGAGAATCGTTGCCCAAATATTTCTTGATAAGATTTGATTCAACACGAAACCGTGGGTCGGAGAGCAAGTTCCAGATGTGCTTAGCTCCTAAGGCTATGTATTGAAGACCGAGATCCAAGATACTAGGTCCACCAAGAGATTTAGGGGTTTTAACGATGTTCCATTTGACCAGGCGAGCTTTTTTTTCATTGGAAGAGCCTTGTCGAGAGGAAGGAATGAAGATTTTTTCAATCTTCAAGTAGACCATCCGCGACACCCGGAGAAAAGAGAACATATATTTGGGTATAACACAAAGAACTCGAACGAATGAGAAGAAGGCACCTAGGTGTTGCAAGAGTCATTTGCCCTTCCACGATCGAAGATGCTCCTCAATGGAAGTGACTAAATTATCCCATAATGAAGAATGACCCCGTCCCACAAGGAGAGGGATGCCAAGGTAGATGTGAGGCAAAGAACCGAGATCAAAACCAAGGACAAGACGAATGCGCCTCTGTAAACGTGGGGAAGTGTTGAAGAAGAAGATCACCGACTTATGCAGATTGATAACTTGACCAACAACACTAGCATAAATATCCAAAACATAATGAAAAGATCTAGCTTCATTCGGACAGAGACACCAAGAAGAAAGGTATCGTCGGTGATTGATGATGGGAAAGAGGGGCTGCATCATTGACAACCAACAAGCCACGAATTTCACCCCGAGCTCTAGCAGATTTAATGGATCTACTGAGAGCTTCCACAACCAAGAGGAACAAGTATGAAGAAAGCGGATCCCCTTTATGAATGCCCCTATTGTTATCAAAAAAACCTTCTGCAGAACCATTAACTAGAACAAAGAAACGAGGAGAAGAAATGCAGCTGAAGACCCAACTATAGAAGTCTTTGCAAAATCCCATTTTGAGCAATGAGAGAATAAGAAACCTCCAATTGATTCTATCATAGGCTTTACTGTAATCAAGATTGATAAGCATTCCAGTTGTTTGTTGTTGACAAGAGAATGCACGAGTTCATGAGCTAACATAATACCATCAGTAATATTGCGCCTTGGAATAAAGCCACTTTGTTCCTTGGAAATTAACCGGTCTAGAAGAGGTTTAAGTCTACAAGCAATGGCTTTTGAGATGATTTTATAGGAGGTATTGCAAAGAGAGATTGGTCTGAAATCATCAAAAGTCAAAGATTGTTCCTTTTTAGGGAATAAGCAAATGAAGGTATGATTCAAGCCACCAAGGATTTTTTTGGAAATTTTAGATTCTTTAACAACTGCCCAAACGTCATTGCCCACTATACTCCAAAAATCTTGAAAAAAGGCAGCTTGGAAACCATCAAGCCCCGAGCCTTCTCACGTTCCATGGAAAAGACCACTGAGCGAACTTCCTCCATTGAAAAGGGGGCCAACAAAGAAGCGTTGGAGGAAGCATCAATGAGAGGGATGCAGTCTTGGAGAAGAAGGTTCTGACTGACAAGATCAGCATGGGATTCACCATCGAGAAGGTTAGAGAAATAGGAAACTGCTTCATCCCGGATTGAATTCTGATTAGTGCATTCCCTACCATCAGCAATGACAATCTTAGAAATGTAGTTAGTGCTTTGTTTAGATTTGACCGAGGCATGGAAGAATTTGGAATTTTTGTCCCCATCTTTAAGCCAAGTTTCACGGGATTTTTGCTTCCAATAGATTTCTTCTCTAGAGGAGAAGTTCTCCTAATTCAGCTAGGAGAGATTTTTCAAGAACAAGTTCATTTTGGCCCATTCCATGAGAGAAAATGAACGTGTTAAGAGTTTTTAGATCAGCTTCCATGCTCGAGAGATTTTTCAACAAATATATTTTTTAAATGAGAGGTATTTCAGGCCTTGAGTTTGTCGTTGAGCAAAGAAAGCTTCCTAGAAAGAGCAAACATCTCGTGTCCCTTGCACTTCAAAGGTGGACCACCAATTTTGAATACAATTATGAAGGCTGGGGTCATAAACCACATGAATTCAAATTTGAAGGGGGAGTTCTTAGGGGCTAAATCCACCGTGAATTCCAAAGCAATCGGAAAGTGGTCGAGCTTGAGAGAGGAAGAATAAAGTAGTTCAGAGGATGTTATGTTGAAACCATTCTACATTGGAGATAAACCTATCCAATCTTTCTGCAATGCGACTGAACCTAATCCAGCGGTTGGTCCAAGTATGCCATCCGCTCTTGGGTTCGATATCAAACAAAGAAGCCCGATTCACAAAATTTTGAAAGTCACGCAGAGATTGAGGATTCCCGACAATGCCGCTTGACTTGTCTGAAAGTATTGCATTGAAATCCCCAGCTATACGAATCAAAGAGTCAGGGACAGAGGAAATTTCCTTCTCGATAGCCTCCCAAAGGCGTTTTTTTGCTAAGATATAAGACGGACCATAAACATTACAAATGTAGAAACTGAAATCAGAGTGGAGAATATGTGCCTTACACCAAATCATGTTGGCGTCCTTGTGAAGAAGAGAGATATCAACTTTGGAGGATTTCCACAAAATACCCAAACCTCCAGAGGCACCACGTGAATCAGCAAAGAAGCCTTTCCAACATTTCCATTTTTTGAGCCAAAGAGATTCCACTTCAGAACTTAGCATCTTAGTTTCTTGGATCAAGAAGATATCCCCTTCTTGTTCCAACACACAACGCTTGAACAAGCGTTGTTTGTTAGGGGCATGAGAGCCCCTAACATTCCAAGAGATGATCTTCATGGTGAGGCGGGGAGGTTGGGAGCCTCCCGGCCTTTATTTTTGAAGAAGGAGCTAATGAGATTTTGCTTACTTGTTGCTACTTCGTCACGAGAACGCTCCTTGAAATATCTTCTTGTATGTTTGCCCGATGAACCCCTGCTGGAGATCTCCCCAAACTAGGAGTGATGGCCAAGGAAAGAGAGGAAGGAGGGGGATGTGAGGATCTTCTTTTTCACCCTCAGAGATCCCATCTTTGTCGAAACAAAACTGATCTAGGAGTAAAACTTCTTTTTCCAGAACCCACCTATTGAGGTTTTCAATAAAGTCACCATATCCCGCATCTATACCTTCTTGGAGAAGGTTAAGAAAGAGATTAGAGTCAACAACGACTTGTTTGGTATCGACGATGAGGGTTCTTGGAGACAACGAGGGGCAAGAGGGAATGACTTGCACAAAAGGAGAAGGGGCAACCGTGGGGACAATGGTAGGATCAGAACAAACTTGGCCATTGTTCAGAGGGTTTTTTATTTTGTTTGGGGACCTAGATATCCTTCGAAGAAGGCTTTTGTTGGTGAGAGAGTCCTTTTGAGTATATCCATTTGTTTGCACTTGAAACACCGGAAAATCATTTTTCTAGCTTCCACAGAGCTAAACTAGGTACCGAGAGGGGGAGGATAGCTTGATGAAACTAGGCAAAACTTTGTTGGCGTCAACGAAATGCAAATTTTGGCAAAGGCAGCAAATTATCATCAAGGGTTTTCGGTCGATGTGAGTGACTCTACCCAGACAACTGCAAATTTTGGTGAGAAGTCAGGGATTCCAATACTCCACCTGGGAGAGAATACAGACACACCTAGATAAGATTTTCTTCAATGCCAGAGTTGGAAGGATCAAAGTTTGGGATCCAGGGTGCGAAAAAGCCGGGAGTTGAGCAGATACCCATCGTGGTGTCAGAGAGTTTCAGGGGACTGAACTTCACTCCCGAAAAGAGTAAAGAAGAAGCCTTTAACAAGGAAGCGAATGCGCAAACCGCTGCCCCATTGACGTACGCACCAAGATTGGATGGCAGATGTTGAGAGCCATCTGCCCGAAAATTTGGCAATCACCGCTCTTTTTAGGTAAAGTGCAACATTGGTTTCGGGTGGGTCAAAACCGAGGTTGATTTTGCAGGTGGTGGACGGAGAATGAAGCGTAGAGAGGGGAATCAGATGTAATGCCAAGCGCATCCTGAGGATGCGCGGAGGGTTCGCCAACCAGATCATGGGCGGTGGAGGGAAAAACCTATTTGCTCTCCAACGTCCTCATTTCAAACCCAATCATGTCGCCCACACCCTTTACAAGAATATCACCTAATATGGTATGTTTAGTGTTAGAAAAAATTAAGAATGTGCTTCTTTTTTTTTTGTCATACAACAATAGTCTTTATGTGTTACTTCTAGACGAGTTGCACCAGGCATTTTGTCAAGCAATTTACTTAGGGCATATACATCAATGCAGTCACCTTCCTGGTACTTGGAACATTGCGCAATCTTTAGATTAAACATTTCATTTTGGAGAAGTTGAGTTTCTTAGATCTAGAATTGTAACATGCTCTATTTCCTTTCTAAGATACAGACTTTGATGTTCATTTATGTCATCAACTTAGCTGGTTGGGATCTTGACAGACTGATTTGTACCTTGATTTATCCTGCTATGGAACTGCTAACATTAACTAATGATGTTTTTTACTAATGATTCTATATGAAATTGCAACTTAAGATTTTCCTTATGTTTCTCCCAAATTTCTTGCATTATTTAAGACCATTTCTTTCATGGGAACTTATGACAAGTGTGATTAAATTGAAAACCAATGTAGCTATTCCCAACTAATAGAAAAGATGAAGATCTTTAGAAATGCAACAAGTTTTATATATGTTTATTTACTTTTTCAATTTCAAATTTTCTCAAATTTGAATTCAAATACATTGGTTACCATGTTCCATCCTTGAAAACTTCCAATACTCAGTAAAGATCTGATGTTCTAATCACTAGCATAATGCAAATATTTATTTGGCATGTTTAAAACATGATCATAAAAAGTTAAGATTTTATGCCTTATGTTTCTAGTTTTGTTTATTTGTATTCTTCTTTTTCAATGCTCTGTCCTTATAGGTCAGATGGTGCTCAGCCCCATTTAGTAAATATACAATTTCAGAGAAAGGTCAAGCTGCAGGTACTAATACTCAATGCTAGTGAAATATTGGAATTGAAGATTTCATTTTTCTTATTACAGCATTTTGTGGGCTGTAGAGTATCATCATATTGTGCTAGAGTAATTTGGTTTGGGACATATTGTTGCAGCTTCTTGCACTTTATGTAGATTACAAGCACGATGAGAGTTACACTCCAAATAAGATTTCCATCCGAGTTGGAAATGGTTTTCGTGACTTAAAGGTAATAAGGCATAAACTTTTATAAGTTGGACAAATTTATTCCTATGTTGAATCAAGCTTTAAAATATGCACCATTGTTCACTTCATCATACGAATCTGTATTGGGCCTATTGGCTCAGAATCAACAAACAATGTGATTTTAGAAAAAATGGACATCTGGTGCTTTCTGAAACATATAGTCAGGAAAGATAGCTCCTGCTTTTATTTGACTGGGAAGCAGGAACTAAATGAGCAACAGAAACATGTTTGCTAAAGTTTTCTTTATATACCATTAGAACAATTTTTGAAACATGTGTAACTTCCATCTATTAAGATAAGATCACAGATTGCTTTCATCTATTGTTAATATATAATACACTGTGTTGTGTCTGAATCACATTTTGTAGATGTTAGAGAAGTGCATGTAATAATCATATGTTTAGTGCATGCTATTGTAATATTTGTTGTGAGTAAACTTGTCACTAAACATGTTCAAGTCTCTGAGAGAAGCTATAATACGTTTTGGAACATCTATCTGGTTGCAACAGTGTCTAATCCACTTGAATGTACTGACATTTTGGGTCTAGAATAGCTATCAAAATAATAAAATGATAATAACCATTTCATAATAAGGGGGGTGCGAGTATTGTTTGTTCTGTGCTTCAGTGGTAAGTTGGGGTGCTTACTGCAGCAAATACCTAGGTTCAAATCCCAGCAGTCATGCTCTGTATTATAAAGCCGAAATTCTATTTCGGTTTCTCAAGCTATTCTTATGCTTTGCCAGCTATGCAGTCTCCATACTGTACCATCAAAAGAAGTCATGGTATGCTTATTGCAATGCGCTCCTATACTGTACCATAAAACAGTCATGATATGCTTATTCTTTTCTTTTTTTGTTATACAAGATGCAATAATTTAGGAAAGAGGTATAAAATGCTATTTCAAATATACCATGTAGTGCTCTACGTCTTAGGCTTTGTCAATATTGAGGAAGTACTTAGGAGAGGGTTAATAATAGTCCCTCCATTTCCAAAGTCTGCAATGGTCTTGCATTTCAAACCACACACCATAGCTCTCGATCACCACCTCAGACCCAATACCAAAAACCATAGAAATGGAATTACATTACCGCTTGCTAAGAAGCAAATGGTAAGGCACTTAAGTATGCCTTGGACATGCCACCGTTTGAAAATAGCATGTTCTAACTTGTGGAATTTGAGATTGCGAATTTAATTTTGACATGACAAATCCTTCTTAAAGGATATGAGAGGTATTTGGGGAAGGAGCAGGTCTGGGTTCATTATTCATGATCCTAGGTGTTTCTAAGTCGCCCAATATCAATGAATATGACCCTTCCCAAGAGTACAAAGGTGTTATGTGTTAGCCTGATGAATTCACCTCATGGTTGACCAATCTATCTGCAACCCTATTTACTTCCCTAAAGCATTGCCTTGATATGAGTTCATCAAAATGTGAAAGGAGATGAGACCCTTCATTCAATATGCTGTCAATTTTTAATTGGGACTTGCTCCTAATTGCATGAATCTGATAATAATTTTCAAGCCCCCTTCCACAAGTAGACCCTCCATAAGGCTAATGACCTCAGCCATATTATGTGTTGTCAAAGTCGTTAGAGAATGCCCATACGAACCTTCTAAAATTCTCTGCAATCCCTCCATCCCATGTCATGTAAGTATCATGTAACTTAGCTTAAATATATTTTAGAAATGGAATTACGTTGCTGCTGGCTTATAAGCAATTGGTGCGACAATTAAGATGGCCTCGGGCATGCTGCCGTTTGAAAATCACATATTCTAACTTGTGGGATTTGAGATTTTGATTTTAATTTTGACGCGACACACCCTTCTTAAAGGTTATGAAAAGTATCTGTAGAAGGGGCAGGTCTGGGTTCATTATTCATGATTCTAAGTGTTTCTAAGTCGCCCAATATTAATGAATATGACCCTTCCCAAGAGTGGGAAGGTATTAGCTGTTAGCCTGATGAGTTCACCCCATGGTTGACCAATCTATCAGCAACCCTATTTACTTCCCTAAAGCATTGCCTCAATATGACTTCATCAAAGTGTGAAAAGAGATGAGACCCTTCATTCAAGATGCCGCCAATTTTTTAACTGGGACTCACTTCTATTGGCATGATGATGAATCTGATAATAATTTATGAGCCCCCTTCCACAACTAGACCCTCCATAAGGCTAATGACCTCGGCCATATTATTTGTGTTATTGCTGCAGTCGATAGAGAATGCCCATACGAACCGTCCTGATTTCTCTTAATCCCCCATCCCATGTCATGTAAGTATCATGTAGCTTAGCCTAAATATATTTGCATTACCCCACTAAAGTCAAACTAATTAGTCATATAGATGATTAATTATACCAACAGTTGTTGTTCCGTGCTATATTTGTACCACCACTGATGAGAGTCACTCTTGTTTGTAAATATTTCATTGTGATTAGCTTTTTGCATTATGCACACCCTTGGTTGTATCCAATCAGCCATCATACTCATCCTTTTTCATCTATTTAATCCAAGTTTATGAAGAACCAAGTTTTGGCAGCTATCTCCTTTGTTTTTCTTTGTTGTTCACGTGTCTTTCTTCATAGTGTCTGTTGTGTGTTTTGAAAGTTATACATCATTTGGTATTAGAGCCATGTTCAGGGCTGAAGTCAACATTTCTATAGCCACACTTTGGTTAAGTCTCTCTCTAGGCCCAATGTTATGAGCTTTATTTGTCTCCTCCAAGTTGTCCTTCAAATTTGTGTCCACATATAGCATGCAGTTGCCACCATGAGAGCCTATTTTTGGCTCTGCTGATAGCCTACATACAACAGTCCTACAACCACATTTTTGTTGAGTCTTACTTGAGGACCAATAAAGTGAAGTTTACCGGTCTCCTATCTTATCTTGGCCTGAAACTTATAGATCCTGATAATATACAGCCGTTTGTTTCATTTTATCAGATTTTTGACAATGGCCTCAAACTTTGCAGTATTAGATTTGCAGATTTGAAGACCTGTTTTTGAAGTGTGAGAATCCTGATCATATACAGCTGTTTGTTTCATTTTATCAAATTTTTGACAATGGCTCCAAATTTTACAGTATTAGACTGCAGATTTTAAGACCTGCCTTTTGAAGTATGAGAAGACGGTTTTCTCCAAATATATTATTCATTTAAAATTGAATGACTGATTGAGGTTTGGACATTATAGCTGCTTGATTTTACTTGATTCAGATTACAGCTTCAAAATTCACCACACCTTTACCCTCACACACACTTCCTTCTTTCCTAGCATTGCTATCTGACTACAGTCTCAAAATTCTTTGGCAACTGGAGGCTATTTTTGCCAGTGCATGCTAGCTTTTTTCCGTGCATGCAGTTTTTCCTTTTGTGCATGCTTACACATCACTGTAGGTGCTCCTTGTGACTATTTTTAATCATGCCTGTTTTGGCGTACTTTTCACGGTCCCATTAGTTTTTGATGGTTCTATTGTGATCTTTCTCTAGTCCCATTCTTGACCCTTCCATTGTCACTGTAATGTTTTTATTGTAATTGAAGAAAACAAGGCAAAGGACTACCTTTTGTCACTTGTGTAGTGTCTTGCTTTTGTTATTATTTTCTTGCACTGTTATGATCATAGATCTTTTTAGCAGTTCTGATAGGTTTTAGGGAATAACCAAAACGCTTGACTTAGTCTAGCTGCTTGCATGCAAACTCCACAATCAATGACAATGACAGATTGAACTTTAACTTTATCTCATGCATCAAATGTCGAGCATGTTCTAGCTATTTGACGGTCAAGCACAAATTCCCAACTCTTTTCCTTCTGACATTCTGACTGTCCAACCTGCCTTCATGTTCCACGCCAAGACATCCATTCCCAATCGGGTACAATGTTGGGGGCAAATGGATGCTTGGATTTGCACTTTGGAGGTGAATTTGAAGACACATAAAATGTTCGCAGAGCCACAACACATTATGGCTGCAAAGGCTCATTTGATGATGAGGGTCTCACCTGGCGAAAGTCCCACGTCCAGCCTCTAGCCACAAGAAAGCAGACCGCCGTCGGCAATTAGAAAGTCTTCAAAGGGGCTACCAGGAAGTGCTTTTATCCCCTTGTGTATAAAAGATGAGCTATTAGCATATTGAATCCATCTTTTCTAGGTATTTGGGCACTTAGTCCAACAATACATTTGAATTCAATTGCCTCTTTATCGAGGTTGAGGTCCCAAAACCAATAGTGCCCTTAGCGACAAATTTGGATCGAGTTTGTTTTCTCATCTCCAAATGGAGTTAGAGCTCCTTGCCATCACTTCCTTTGAGCATTCTTTCCAATTTGCTTCAAAGGTGGAAACCTAGCAGCAAAAGGGCTTTAAAATTCTGAGCAATTTTTTTCGTCTTAGAAACAGAGTTCATCTTCTGATCCTACCAGCTTTGCTCATCCTTGATGTTTTGAATTCATCATTTAGTGGCTCCTCTAAAGGTTCAACTCCATCTGGGAATGAGAACAAGAAGATTTGTGCTTATTGCAAACGCAGTGGACATTTTACATAAGAATTCTTTTGCAGTCAATAGGCAAAGGCCCTTCTATCTGAGCAGAAGTCACGATCAAACAAATTAGAGATCCACATATTGGATCCCAACACTTCTAATCATCAATTCATTCTTATAGTCAATGCTTATTTTTCCCAACAACAGGGATGCTTCACTCATAAATATCTAGTCAAAGACAAGTTGGTGGAGCTTATTCTTGATAATGGCAGATAGAAGACCCTTCTTTTCATAGAAGTTGGTGGCTAATTTTTAATTTTCAACTATTGTGCTTCCACACCCATACCCCTTGGTATGGGTCAAGAAGGGAAATTCAAGAGGGGCAATCCACGCGAGTTTCTTTTTCATTCACATTGCCATTGAGCCATTCCATGACAGTTGATTGTGACATCACTCCGCTTGAGTGTTGCGGTTTGATGCTCGAAACTTCTTATTAATGTGACTGCTATGTTGTCTCTGAAGGCTTCCATATGACCTACCATTGCATGAGGATAGTAGCATGTATAAACTAACTTGTTTTATTAGTACTTTACTTTCTAGTAGGCCAATGATTAGACTTGTCAAACTGCATAAGTTTTGTCTCTTGGTATCATTTGGAAGCTAAGGTAGGTAATGTTGACATGTTACCTACCTTTCAAAGCTGTTGTTGAAGCTCTTTGCCTTTCTCCTATGCTTGCTCTTCTTGACTTTCAGTAACTGTTTGAGCTTGAGAGCGGTGCTTACCAATATACCATTGCTGATTGTACTTAACCTTGGTGGACATCTAGTGGCTTATCAGTCAAAGGTCTTTTCATAAACCAAGCTCAAGTATAGCACCTGTGACAAGGAATTCTGAGGACTGGTCCAAGCACTCAAGCAAGAGTGTCATTTCTTTCTGGTAAGGCGGCTATTTGCATAGAGATCATCAATCACTTTAGTTATCTAACTCTTAGTCCAAGAGTTTGCTTGCAAGTAAACCTGAACAAGTGTGAGTTTGCTTCAGTCTTTGGTGTATCTGAATTTCGTTGCTGGTGGAGAACTAAAGATAGAGCCAATGAAAATACAAGACATTGAAACTCATAAGGTTGGTGAACTTGACAAGGGTGAGGTGCTTTGTTTTGGACTACACAGTATCTCAGGAAGATCATTACCAGATGCTTAGATCTTGCAGTGCCATTAAAATTACATTGTCAAAGGGAGGAGGTAAATTTCAATCGGAGACAGTGCAGGAAAAAGCTTTTCAAACCTCGAAGAGAGACAGATTTCGACATCACCTACTTTGTGGTTGCCGAGTCTTCATCTTCCTTTAGAGATAGAGGCAATTACTTGCAAGGTATGCTTGAAGCAGTAATCATGTGTAGAGAAACGAGGCAAAAGAACCTCCAAAAGGATACCATGCAGTTTACTGGTATGAAGAAGAATATCCAGAGATACATAACAAAAAATGGGATTTGCAATAAATGCAAGTGAGTTTGACTGAGATGGTAGTTCAGTTATGAAATGAAAATGTCCTTTGGACAAATCCAAAATTTGACCTGCCTGACATTATGTCATAGCTATGAAGGGAGTTGTGTTGAATGTACATGTGAGAGGATCACATCACCCACTCATCTCATGCCCCAGACTCATCTTTTTATGGTGCAAGGATTTGTTTGGCAGTGATATTTATTTTATCATTGAGTGCGTTGAATGACAACTAAACTATGTACATCTTTGCTCTTCGTTTTACTTTGCTTGCTTGTGAGATGTTGTTAGCGGTACTCTACTGAAATGCTGTTTTTGATAGTTGATATACAGTGTATGTGCTGTTATTATTGACAAAGACGCCAGAGCGATGGAATTTGGGTTTGCGATGGCATTCCAAGTTTGACTTGAAGAAGTTTAAAGCTCCAATAAATTATTATTTGGTTTCTTGGCATTCAATTTCACCGTAAAATTTTAAAAATTTGTCCCTTCAGTTTGGATATATCTCGCCTCTTTTTGGGTATCAAAAGATTTCTTTTTGCATAGTCAATCTGAAATTTGTATAGAATTGTGTGTTCTTTTATTTATTCGATTGTTGGCATTAACAGCATGGAGGTAGGATTTGCCTTTCCCAGGGTACAGTCAACTAACTAAAGTGAGCTCTTTCATTAAGACTTTTGCATTAGTAATTTTTTTTTTGATTTCTTTCTCTCAGTCAGGATATTCTTCGCTCATTTTAATTTTTAAATATATGGTAACCTTCAATGTTGAAGCTTGCAGGAAATCAAATTGGTGGAACTAGTGGAGCCTACAGGTTGGACATATATATCATTGTGTCAAAGTGAATCTAGGTAAGGCACGTGTCTATTTCCTACAATGCTAGCATTTCTTTGTGCTTCATCGTAGGAACTTAATAATACAAGCAAATTGGGTTTTGTTGGCAAAATAATATTGTTTTAGACAATGGTTTTTCTCTCTCCTTAAAAAGGCATGATTTTTTTGTCTTTATTGAATGTAAGGCCTCTGAGGGTAATTGGTCAGTTTAGGCTTTTGATCTGACTTTAGGAGTGCAATCTATTTATGGCCTGTTTTACATTTTATGGTGCTAGGAAAAATGGTACAACTATAGGCCATTCAAAATGGTAGACAACAATGCGATCCATGTACTTTTGCTATACTTTGCATGACCACTAGCTAAACTTGTTTAATTTGTTCTTAGCTGGCAAGACTTGGGTTAGTATCTTCAAAGAATTTAAAATGAATATAGGTTACAGATGGATTATATGTGTGTTTTGTGAATGACAAACCTTTTTTTGTTAATCACCTTACCCAAATAGGTTTAGAATGTAAGATGACGGAGAAATTAATCTTTCTCTGTACAGATTGTACATTATAAGGGGCTAGATTATAAGTAATGAGTTTGTTATGAGGTCATTAGAACTATGAATGTTGATATATATTATTGAGGAGTCATTGAAGGGGAAAAATGTAGTCAAAAGTTTTGGAAGCTTTTGTGTAGCCCATCTCATCCTTTGCAGGGGCATTAAATGCCTCATAGATATTGTAGTCAAAGACTCAGCCTGGAGGCAGTGCTCCCGAGATGACAGACCCCGATTCAGACCTCATAGACAGTTCTATTTCATAAACTATCTTTTTCCTAAAGACTTGTTGGCCACGGATGTTAAGTGATCCACAAGGACTTCCTGTTGTCCCCATTCCCCAAGGATCACACAGTGGGGTCCTCTTATTCCAGGCCAGTCTCAAACTGACACTTTCATCATGGTTGGCATAGATGCTGACACCTCCGATTCAGACATTGGATGGACTCTGGCTGCTCATGACTTTGATAGATGTCAATAATGGCGTTTTACCAATTCTCATTACAATAAATCCATCAAGAATTTTTTATTGCCTGCACTTTATTTTACTCATCAATGAATCTTGAAAATGGGTTTTACTCATGATAGTCAACTTGTTCAATTAACAACCTATTTTGCATACTGTAGTTTTTTCCTTCTTTTTAGACTTACAGACTTTTCCCTTGTTAATGCTTTCCAGGGAAGTTTTTGTACAAACATTTATGCTGCAGCTTGCAGTATTATCTAATCATCAAAATGGACGAGATACCCATATTCGTCAAGTAAAAGTTTATGGACCCTATCCGTAAGTATTTTTACAAACTGTTTTAGTGCAATATGATATCCATATCCATATCCCATGCTATTGCAACATGACTCTTTTGATCACGATCTATTCTCATTATGTATTTGCACTGTGCTGGAATAGAAATCCAGTTCCCCTCCAGGAGTTCCAGTACAATTCTCTTGAGTTTACGATGTACTCTACTCTCAGATAGCGAAGTGGTGCTGCATGTTCAAAACCATAGCTTTTGTTTTACATGGTCCGGTTTTCGTTGATTCAGTATTCCTGTGTATTA
This sequence comes from Taxus wallichiana var. yunnanensis, assembly GCA_018340775.1. Lineage (NCBI taxonomy): Eukaryota > Viridiplantae > Streptophyta > Pinopsida > Cupressales > Taxaceae > Taxus > Taxus wallichiana. Next base: position 418,662,376 of record CM031237.1, read on the forward strand.
AATATTGGAATGGATCAGAATTAACACTCGATATTTGAGCTGTGGGTGTATTTTTGTATGTTTCTTTTGGAAGCCCCATGCATACTACTTGGATAAACCACCCTAACGGTGTAGGCCCCTTTGTTGGAATTGCATGTACTACATCTGCATACTTCAAGTTGGGGAGGATGTATACATGACTCTTCATTCCATTGTTTTTTTCTGTATTTCCTTATTTCCATCTTATGCTGTTCCATGTGAAAAGAAGTCAGCTATCTTATGCTTGTAAAACGAAAAGAGTTGCTATGGTTTTGCTACCCATATTTTGCTGACGTCTCATGAATTTGTATGCAAAATCAAAAATATTTTTTGTGCTCCCATTTTCTGGATAATGTGGGATTGTTTTCACAGACAGTTGTATGTCACCCTGCAACCTTGTGGCTTGGAAATTTTTGGTGCAGAGGCAGGTATTTCTGCAAGAATGGGTATAGATGAGGTGTTACTGTAGGAGTTGGTGTTACCATAGTGGGCAGCATGCCTTCTTTTTGAATGTGTATATCGGGATGTTTAACATCAAACATTGTAGCATACTAGATCTCTTACACATGCCCTATGGAATTTATCTGAATCCTTGCACATAATTGTTCTTTTGTATTAGTTTCAAGAATTTTTATTGTTATCTGAGGTACCTGGGACAACCTGCTTTCTGGATGAACCTTGGTAAATACCCAAAGTTTCTTAGAATCAATGTTAATAGCCAATTAAATGAAAAATTCTTTAGCATCAACGGTGATTCTGCAACCATGCCGGTGGATGCCATTATCTAAGTGTCTTGTAGCAACTTTGCTGTAAAGCATTTTAGATTGCTTCTCATACTTAAGGGGTAGTTGGAGAGTGCAATTGAATCTCTGAAGTTGCTTTTCAGTATTCTAGCGTCAGGGTATAGGTGGTGGATTTCCAGTTTAAATTGCATCATCGTGATTCAGAATTGAAGAGAGTAGCAAGTAATAAACCAGAATTGAGAAGGTGAGTGACAATGAGTGAATCACCTTCAAAAAATGTTTAGAAGTGTACTCAAGACAGGACAGTCACATGTCAGTCATCAAGCTCTTAAAACCTTGGCATATTTTTATTTGAGTTCTTCAGAACTCAGCATTGTGTTTATTGTTGAATTTAATGAGTTACAACTATGAAAATTTGAAGATTCAATTTGTAGTTGATTGACAAAATGACAAGAGTTCCATCCTCATTAGAAGTGGCAGTGGATATGCACAATTTTAAAACATTGGTGCTTAAAATGCGTGACACATTCTCCTCCACAACTAGATCAATTCAATGGGACCTCAATATTGTAGTTACAAATTTATTAATCTTGCATATGCAATTTCCTATTCAGTGGATGCAGCTTAATTCTGGTAATCAGATTCTAACGGAATAGTATGACATTGATCTTACCAGATCCTAAAAGTCTAAACTGAACAACCTCACCACAACATTGGAGTGGTTGCCCATCAAGTTGGTCTAAAGCTTGGAATTGTGATTGTCTCAACTGAACTGAAGTCGCAAAAGTGCTCAAGTAGTTGGACTCTGCAGACCGACACTTCCTGCGGTTGTTGACCTTGATAATAGGTACTGAATGTGAGAATTTTATAGAATTCCATTGATGCCAAATGCATGCCAATAAAATAAGGCTATTCGTATGTTATACTAATCCTATACTAGGCCTTGTTTTCCATTTTAAAACTCGTTTAGAAAATTTATTCAATCTATAATTTAATGGCAATTTTGATGAATAGCGTTTCAAGTCACTTTTGGAAAATAGAAAAGGCAAAACACTTTTTAGGTCCTCCCACCACTCCTTGGATTTGAACTTGTGATCTCCCTTCCAAGATCACAAAATTTTCATTGTCAGTACACCCAAAGTAATAACTGTTTATTGGGAAGTATCTAAGTTAAATTGCAAATCTTTCATACTATCACATCAAGTAAGATGATCACAATGGAATGTGGTTTTGCATTATTTATCCTATGACTAAAAATGCATAGTTTAACAATTGGCATAAAGTTGGTTGTAGTCCAATAGTGAGAATAATGGTATAAACAACATTGCATAGGCATCCACCAAGGTACAAAATCCCAAGAGATAACTAACAATAAAAAGGGATAAGGTTGGGATCGTGTCCCGGCGAATTTGGTGGAATGGAAAAGTCCTTGGTCCTTGGTACTAAGTCGAAGAAATGCAGTTTGTGCATGTAGCCCATGCAATTGTAAAGTTTTCAATAAAAAAGTTCACCAATTCATTCAAGATATATATTAAAATGTTTATTAGCGTAAATCTGAAAGTTCCAATTATGCACTCAAGAATAGGAGGCCAAGTGAATGGATACCTTGAACTTGCAGCTTGGAGATCAGATTCCTTTAGAACACAAGCTGATTGTATAGACAGATCATTCCATTACCTCAAGCATGAAACAAACACAAGTGGCAAACAAACACATAATGACATTCAAGAACATCAAAGGAGTTCACACTCTAAGATCACTATTCAATTTATCGATCATTGCAATGAAAACTCATAATACAAGTGTTTGCACATACATCTCTATAAGTTTTGGCCCACAACCTTCCATTGGGGTTACCATGACCATTTCAATTGCATAACCAACACAATTAAGGGTCACACACCTAAGCACCTATAATATTTGAAGTGAATTGCAAAGCTTGGAAATGCCTACACTAGAGTTTGAGGACTTATATCCTCTCATGTTATTATAATCAAGGTGCAATCTCATTACAAGCTTATCTTAGACTCTTCAAAGATGTGAATATAATCTTCTCCCTATACAATGTTCTCCCCTCTCAAGAGAACCTTTATGCGAACCTCTTGTTGGCCATTGTGTTTAAGGTTGTCGTTGATGGCAAAGGGAGTAAAGAGTGTTAAGGAGTCTCTGTGAGGTGTTATTCATAGTCAAACATGAAGGTTGATTGGTAGTGTCCAATCATGTTGTCTTGCTATAGTGTTGGAGCATGGTCTAGTGTGCATGGTCATAGTATGAGCTCTCTAGTGGTTGTTGAAGGATGTCATGAGGTCAAGCAAGGTTGGTATGATGTTGTAAAGGTGTCTAAGTCTCTGCATGTGGTCTCCATGGTTAGTTCATGAAGTGATTGTGTTGAGTTAGGTCATTCTAGGCCTAGTCCTAAACCTAGTGCATGAAGCATGATATGGTGGCATGAGAGATGGAGCAAGTTAGCCTTGTTGAAGCATGTTTAGAGCCTTGAGATGTTGCATAGCATGTGTATGAGGACTTTTAGGCCAATACTCGGCTATTTCATGCATGTTCATGGTCCTTGTGGAGTAAGAAGGTGAATACTAGTCAAGAAAACACATGTAAGTCATGGTGGTGAGAAAGATTCGAAGTATTTGAGCATGGAAGAAACTTGGGTTAGTTAGAGGAGGTAGACATGATGCTTCAGGGCAAATTTTAGCCAAGATGAAGAGATTTGCTCAAGATATGATGTTTTTGGTAAAATTGAGTTTTAAAGAAGCAAAAACCAACTCGATATGTGGAATTATGATGCTCACCTACTCACACACACTCTGCATGGGACCTTGAGGCTTTGAGGGATGTTTTTGCATCGAGCTAAGATCATTTTTCAAAAAGAATGGATTGAATTGGTCGTTAGATCTTTATAAACGAATGTTATGAAAAGTTGCTCTAAAACCCTAGTTAAACCCTCTTAGAGTGATATAAAAGATTTGAGTTGTATGGGCTCCAAATGGATTTGGCAAGCATGTGTGATGCATCGGGGTTATATAGAATTTGTTTTAACTCATTTTGGCATAGGTTTCATGATCCAACTATTTTAAGAAGTGATGGGAAAACTTTAGTTTTGTGGAGATTTTGCGCTTTCGTGGTTGAGATGGAAATTTCGGGATGAAAAGTGAGTTGTTCCATGATCTTTGGGAGATGCTCTAAGTGACCATGAAAAGTTTTAGATAGATTTAGTGGAGAAAATGGAAGATATAGGTCTCCAAAGTTGCCTTATCGATTTTGGCCTTAAGGGCTAAAAACTAGTCATGGAGGTTTGAGGTGTGTTTGATGAATTTGCTTGTTGTAGCTGATGTTTTTATGGTCATGGATAGTTGATAGAGGCCTAACATGATGTATTGGAGTGCTTAATTTTATCTGGAGAGTCTGGTTTCTTATCTAAACCCTAATGGCATAATTGGTCCTCTTAGGCTTGCCAAGAAGGTATGAAGGAATAGATGTGTTGGATCAGCTTTCTTAACATAGCATATGCATGTAATGGTTTGAAGAGGTGTGTCAGGTCCCTAATGAAGTGTTCCAGGTGGTGGTTGAGCTTGAAAGTGGTTTTGAAGGTAATGGAGCATGTTTCTCTCAAGATTGGTTCTTAAGTCCTTGAAGCTTGAATGAGCAGGTTTGAGAGATTGATTTGGTTGGAGGCCTTCTGTTATGATTCGGTGAATAAAGTAAGTTGTTCCAAAAATAGACTTAGAGACCTTTCTAATTGTATATTAATTGAGCCTTGATGATGGGATTTGCTATGTGAAGTTGGTCATTCTTCAGGACTGAATTCGGTGCTTGAAGACCTTGTTGGGATTGCTTGCTTCTTGGCGAGTTTCATGGTGAAGATGGCAGGTTATAAAGCTTCTTGTGCTTGTTGGTGATGTTGAGGATTTACGCATGACTTGTGTGGAGCCTCTTGTGTCTTCAAAGCTAGAGTATGCCTTTGAAGATCATGATGCATTTATTGGTGCTTGTAGAGCTTGTTTTGGCCTTGTTTTAGTGTATTGGTGCTTCTGAGTTGTCTCGACCTTTGTCGACCTACATGGCTCTTTTGGAGAAGTTTATATGATGTTATCTTTTTATGTTGGAATGACCGACTTACATGGTCATGGCCAACCTAGGGGTGTTTTGAACTAGTGTTGTGTATATAAACAAGTGTATTTGGTCATTTGTGACTAGTTATGAGAATGAGGTTATGAGTGAGCCAAATGACGAAGAAGAGAAGTATAGGGGGCTCAAGGACAAAGTTGAGGAGAGGTGTGATGAGTGAGAAGAGTTGAGGATCTAATGTTTAAGGTCATTAGACCTAATTAGCATGTGAGTGAGCAAATTTGAGCAAGTTGGAGAAGAGCTTGTTTTGAGAGGGTTTGAAGAGCATGGAGCTAAACTTGTGCTCACAATCATTTGTGGGAGCAACAATACTTATGTGATCTTGTTCATTAGGTGGTTGAGTGGGTGCTTGGTCACCTTGGGGGAGGGGGTAGTAGCCTCCTTGTATAGTAGGTGTTATACTAAATAAGGGTGAGTGCTCCTTGTGAAGTGGGTGCTTCACTAAACAAATCTTGCTTGATGTGTAATATTCTTGCAAGTCCTTTGTTATGAGTAATATTAATAGAGGTTTCAGTGGGTTTTCTTCCCCTTGAGGTTTTTCCACTTACAGCTTGGTGTTCATGTGTCTTCTTTGTTTTCATGTACTTGTGAATGTTGATAAACACCTAATAAACTCACATGGTTTATGGATGTTAAATTGATGGTTTGTATGATAAATGTATGTAATGGCAAATGAAGTAAAAATGTTGTATGACTTATTCATGCCCCCTCTTAGTCACTGTGCTTCTAACACCCTCCAAGAGAATTCTTGCGTTGCCCTCTTTTTCCATAGAGTTCTCTCTCTCCTTGCTTGCTTTCCTCTAATAAAGCTTATCTATTTGAAAACTTCGAGATAATTTTGACCACTTTCGACAACATGGAGTGCTTATTCAAACTCACAAAACATCTTGAAAATGCTCAATAATTGTGAATTCATCATTCTAGGAAGTTGCTTTCTTTTTACAACCAAAGGTCAAGCAAAATTCTTGCTTAAAGCAAAGCGATGGTTATGAAACCACCCCTTTATGTAGCTTGATTGGTTTTGAAATTGTTATTTAAGGTTGCGAAATTTCCTTGACAGATTTGTCACCATGTAGGGTAATTCATTTTCCAAAGGCTAAAACTCTTGCATACAAATTTGAAATCTAGAGCCATTTTTATTGAAAATGTATAACTTTTAAAGGAGAATCGAAATATGAAATCACATTTTACTTTTGATGTCTCACCTTGGACGTATTTGCACAAGAACCTATTATCGTTATGTCATCAATGGCGCTGAACCACTCCCTAAATCTTATTATTAATCCTTTCACTCAAGCAACTGAGTTTGATGTTGTACTTGATCCCACACCAAGATGATAGCACATTGATAAATTCACCATGATGCAATACCCATATTTGTGGTTAATGAAAGATTGTTGACACCTTGTGTATGCTCCTACATCATACACCTAAGGTTAGAAAATTATGAGTGCGAGTGCCCACTCACAAATTTAGGGTGTGTGGTAGAACCATCCTTTTGGCCGCTTGTTATGGTCATGGTGTCCTCTTCCACACGAACATATACCTTTATAATTTGTAATTGTTCTTTTTGTCTTTTTCCAACCGCTTATTTTACCATAAACTATCCTCTCTGTGCAAGTTTGATTATCCTTTCTTTTACCTTTCTCGTTGTTTGGGTATAGTTCGTACACCTCTAGTCATATATCTTTCACTTTTTCCGTCCTCTCGTGGGGTTTTGTGCACATTTGTTTGTCCACTTCCACTCAAGTATCTTTACACTATAATTTGTTTAGTCTTCATTGGTTTTAAACCAACCACCTCTCGCTTAAGCTCAACATATTTCTTATTTATGATATCCCACCCTTAGAATCATGCAACTCATGCTTTCCTTCCCTTATTTCATACCTTTTCATCTTCATTTATGCCACCGCTTCCCATGCTTGGTCTTCGAAGGCCCATTCGGTTAAACTCTTCTTCATAATAGTCTCATCTTCTTCTTCCGTACAATGCATGCAACAAAATGAAAACATCAAGCTCTATGGGAATCAACTACTCCCATGGGCACTAGCTTCTTCATTTACACAACCATTTCACATGCTTGGTCTCTCAAGGTCCGTTCGATTAAACTCTTCTTTCAACTCTCTCATCTTCGTCTTTTGTGCTTCATCAAAATCAAAACACCAAGCTCTATGGGAATTATCACCTCACATGGGCACTAGCTTCTTCAACAACACAAATGTTACATCACTCTATTGTGACTTCGTTTTTGTTGGAACTTCTATTTGGATCTTGCGAACCTCTTTCCCTTTCTAAAACGTTACAACAAACCCATCATTCATAGTATTATTAGAATTAGACAATGCCATCTACTTCTCCTCCAACAACATCTTTGATACAACATCATCTACTTTTGGTACATATGTTTTGTATTATTACATCACCCTTCACGTACATATCTTCTTCTCTCTTCATCTTCTTTGACATTAAATGTATGCCTTGTTCAAAGATTATTGCACTCTCTCTTTCCACATGGAAATAACATAACCCTTGAGTTGAGAGATCTTCTTCTCCAATTCCCACGTGGGTGGATTTGACACCTTTTTCATACTTCATTGTTCTTGGTAAAACCATATCCACCATCTCTCTCTCATTCTTTGCATTCATGCCAAATGGGTGGAGGTTTTCCTACAATGACATTAGTTGTTCACTTTTATTCTTGAAATTAAATTTGACATCCATTAGACCATCACATGACGATTCATCCTTAAATTTGACTTCCAATTGATCATCACTTAAACATTTTTATATATTTTATTTTGGTATACATATACTATACTAGCATAGATATCTTAAATACAACTATCTAAACTGTGCAAAGAGATATTGTTTTCGAGACACCTTGAGATTGATATCTCTCGGTGCATTTTACATAGTTGTATTTAAGATATCTATGCTAGTACTCTTCCTCTTTCCTTGTTGTCCAAGTACTCTTTTGATGAACCTCTACCTTGATTTTTTAAAGTTCTCCTTCTATAAATTCAATCTCCACCATCTCTCAATATGGAGCATCAATGCATACCCTTCTCTAGCTATTGATGTCCTATGATTCTTCTTATTGCCAATCTCTTTTAATTTCATTTGTAAAAATCTTTTATCCCATGTCTACCTGTTGTTTTAAATGAATTCCCACTTGTAAGTACATTTGAGGAAGTCCTTTAATCGAAACCACTTGTTGTCCACTCTCCATTTCCTTCCTTTCAAGTTGAAGACAAGTCTCTAGTGTTGTCATGTCCATATCAAAAACTCTTCAACTGTTGTTGCAATAATTTCTTTCTACTTCAATTCTTCTTTTGGTTTCTCATGCATACAAGTGCATTGGATTGAATTGCACTTTTTTCTCCTTTACCATCATACATATTATTGTACCTACATTGAAAATTTTATGTGATAAAATGCCCATTGTAAATGATTTGATTGAGATCGAAATAAAAAAATTCTTATTGTTGACCTTTATTAAAGAGTATAAACAAATAAATGACCCTTATTAAGGTAGTGCAATCTAATGAACCTTATTAAAAGTGAGTGAAATATTTAATAGAACCGTTAAATGAGAGTATAAGGAATTCTTAGTAATTCGTTGTGAAGGGGTGTGTTGGTTGCCAAGTACTAGGGTGACCTAAAAAAGGTTGAACATTGATTTGTGGAAGACACTAAAAAAACATTATGATAATCTTTTGTAATACATTTACAAACATCTCGCATGTATAAAGGTGAAGATGGGTGGTGGGATTTTGGAGGGGCAATTCATGTGTCCTAGTTGAGGGTACAAAGTACAACTTTAGATGGTTCTTGGATAGGGCAATGTACGATTTTGTGATATTTTCCTCCATAGATAAGCGACCGTAGCTCAAGGTGTTGGATCCCATGTACATAAGAGAAACAAAGTTGAATTGACCCCGATAAAAGATATGTATTCCACTCTTATAAAACACTATATTTTGATCTCTCAGAAACTGTAATATTCTTTGTATTAATATAATTTTGTGTATGAATGATTATCTTATGTTATTTGTGTTTGAAACTATGATTCATGATTTCGAGATATACATATATAACATATTAATGGAAACACTTTGTGCACAAATATTCTCCGTTAAAAATCACTTTCTCATTAAATATTGTGTGATTTAGTATGTTAAATGCTATTAAAATGGGCTTTGCATACCATGTGTTGTTACAAATGAGGACACAACCGTTTTAAATGGCACATATGTTGAGCTTTTAAACCCCTTGTTATATTCATAGTTTTCACATGTTATTTGATAAAATAGACAATTGAGTTTATATTGAACCACTTGTCATCGAGTCGGATGTCTTTTGCCCCGTGAATAATAGAACCGAGTTAACCCTAGTCTTAGGGATTACGCCACATGGCCACATATTGATTTTTCACACATTGGCACCCTATGCTTTAACCTCATAGTCTTTTGACCTCCGAAAGTACGTAATTGTTGCCACTTGTTGTGATCTCATTCCTCACATTACATACACAAGTTTCCAAAATGTTGACATGTGTCAATATTTTGTGTTATCTATTCTTATAGTCACCTCCATGACCCAAGCTCTATTCCGATTACGGACACTCCATCACCTAATTTGGTGACATGTGTCTACCGTCGAGCTATCTTCTCATTCAAACCAAGCACGAGCCCTTATAACTCCCAACAACCCGGAAGCTTGTCATTGGTCCGAAGTATGCAAAAACGTTATTGGTTTGAAACTGAAGCACTTCATGGGCCAAGTGTCCCATAGTATGAGCATATAAATAAGTCCTCCACGTTTTCCAAACTCGATAGCTTGTAAACCAAACTACACTATATTGTGGCACGTGTATAGGAAAACCAACTCATTCAAGTGCCCATTGTGAATCAAAGAGTTACTCAAAAGTAATTGCACCTACTTTCCATATATCTTTTTCAACATTATATATAACACATTTTCTATATAAAGCCTTCTAAACACTTATTCTCATGTATGTGGGACTAAAGAACCCATGCCAACTGGATATGAATGATGTAGCAAATGAGTTAAGTATGGATGCCCCATGTGTATCTTCATTTGTACTAGAAGTCTCAAATGATTGTAAGAATATGAGAATGCTATTTTATTTTGTGAATTTTCCCTAGGATGGAAACATTCAATTTGGGCCATACCATACCGCAGTTTCGTCCCTTAGTGTATGTTTATGTACTAATGTGGTCCCTATTACGCATCTATTCCTATATATGAGGTTTTGTGCCCTGTGAAAACTTGTATTTGGGTCCAATAATCTATTTGTACCTTCCATATACGTAAATATACCCCGATGAATGCCCCCTCTTTTGAGGCACATGAGATATAGTAATAGAGCACACAGCTTCAAAAGAAATGATGTGTACATATGTTAGATAAGTATGATAATTTACAATGGATCGCATAGAAGGATGTCGTTGTAGTGACCATTAAGATGTTGTTCTGTAAAGAGGGTACACATGGTGGAGAACATGGTGCACTAGTAAAGCAATATGCAACAAACAATAATAAAAATAAAAATAATGTGTGATAGGAACAACGTATCGAAGCAAAGAAGTTTATTTAGATCAATAATAATCTATTAAAGAGTCTAATCAAGGCATAAAGTCATGAATATAGGACACCAAAGGGTCACAAGAAAATTGTAGAGACGATACACATGCCACATACAAAGAAGGAAGTGTATACATATAAGCCTGTCACACACAATAAAGGCACAAAACCAAAAACATGGGACACAAAAGTGTCGCAAGACAAACATAGGAGACACATATTCCACATACAAAAAGCGAGTATAAAAGTAATTACACGAGAAATATCATATATATAAGATGCATAAGTTCACAAACATGAGACACCGTAGTGTCATAAGACAATCACACAGAGGTACATATGTTTAGTGCCCCCTTTTTCTCATTGCCGTTCATTTTTTCGGTAGCAAGTTGGTCTTTGGCGTGTTCGTGTTTGTATTGTCCCTGCCTGCCACACTTGGTCAGAAAGTTTTTCGAGGGTCATCTTGTGGCTTTGTGACTATGTTTCAAACATTTTATGCCAAATTATTAAATTAGTTCATTACGGATTCTTAGTACTAGTTATTCTTATAAAACTTAATTCCGCAATCAGGAACTAGTTACCTCTCGATGCCACATTCTGCTTCGAGTCCCGACCTCGAGAACCTTGGAACACATAAGTGTTATCGCTAGGGCGTGGTTTCAATCTTACCTTGTCAATCTCGAAGATGACTTTGGTCGAGTCAATCTAGAACCCAATCTCGCAAGTTTTAAACTTAAAAAAAAGAATAAAAATAAAATAAAATAAAATAAAATAGAGGAGGAACGAAAGATTATTAAATATATTTGTAAAAGGAAATTAAAAATAAATAAATAAAATAAAAGAATTAAAATTAAAAAGCTCGTGAATTTGGGGCGGTTTAGGGCAAAAGGGGCGCTAGGGCCCCTTAGCTTTGTTTTTTGTTTGTTTTTTCCTTTTTGTTTGTTTGTGGCGAATGTACCACGCCGCCACGAGGGAGGGGGAAGCTTCGAACCAGTCTTTGGCGCACCCACCAAGCTGTTGAAGGAAACATGGTTTCATGTAATGCTAGGGCCGCAACTTCACACAATCCATTTGCTTAAGGGCGCTTTTTGTTTTTTCAAATAAATGCCTCGCTAGATGTCATCTCTTGGAGTGCCATGGTTGCGGCCTATGCCACCATCCTCTCAGCTTGTGTAAAAAAAAACGAGCCTTTGAACTTGCGTGGACAACTATCAAAGCAAACAAAAAAAGAGAGGGATTTTGTCAGATGTTGTAGTTGCAAATGCTTTGGTGGACGCTGTTACAGTGTTTGACCATATGAAAGAACGAGACAACTTCTCATGGAACATGGTTACAGCGACGTACAAAAGACGTGGGGTTTCCTCAGGAGACAATCACACTGTTTCATCCATGCGTATTCCCGGCTGTGCGCAAAATACGAGCTCGGATCGAGCATGGCCGTCCATCTAAGCATAATGGAAATTTGTATTTATTGCCAGTTTCCCCCTAACGCCAAAAATGGGGTTTTTTTACCAGTGTATGTAGTTGTGAGTGCCATAACAGATCGACCTGCAACTTGTGGAAGCATAAGAAGGGCATGTAAACTTTTAAACAAAAACAAACTTCGAGAGAAATGTGGGTTCATGATCTGCAACAATTGTAGGTTATCACGAAATGGGTTTGTTGAAAAGGCTTTAGATTCTTCTGAGAAACCGTAACTGGCAGATCTAAAGCCAATTTCCATAACCTTTGCTAGCATCTCCCGTCCTGTGCCAGATGCGAGTTGTGGAACACATTATGGACATCCTTCAAAGTATAAAGAGTAGAGGAATGGTTTCAAATCTGCAGTTACAAATTTTATGATAGACGTGTATGCAAAATGGTGGAGTTGTGGATGCTCGTGAACTGTTTGTCAAATGCTTAAGCGAGATGCTGAACCGAAGCCTGTGGGTTTGACCGACTCCTTCCTTCCAGGCATGGTTCATCTCCCCTTACCTCTCATAATTCTTGTGCTTTAGTTCTCATTTGCAACTCAATAGGATTATAATACAGTTAATTGTTTATATCAACTCGTTGCAAAAACAATGAAATGTCGTGTCGTAACTCACGTAGTCAAAATAACTTGTTTGCATTAAACCATGAACTTCCACCCTCATTCTGAGGTGATTTAGAAAACTTTCTACCCAACTAGATCGCTACAATATTGTTTTATCGACAAGATGAAATTGACTTCCCAGTAATAATGTTGACCATCTCCCTGTTTAAAAAGTTAATTTTTGCATTTTTCAGAGACTCATTAAGTACCCTTCGTAACTCTGAAAATGAGATGTTAAGCTTCATTCGTGTACCTTGTTATGTGAGGAGTCACCTTAATCTTTGGATTGACCCCGAATGAACATTTGTGATCTTTTTAACGCTCTTATAGAGCCCCGCTACACTGATTTGACGTAGTAGAAAACTATTAAATCTAGAAAGTTGGCTTTCATTTTGAACCGCCATTTGAAACCTGGATAAAGAAATTCGTATCCGTCTTCGTAAACCTCTAGTGTTTTTACTAGACAATTGCATGGAACTTTCAGTTTAGGGAAAAAAACTTTTCTGGATAGTTTGACAATGGCATTTTGTAGGCCTCTGGTCACAGTTTGACAAGGTCAAACTGGACCAATTAGGACCGGTGGCTTCAGAAAACTTGTTGCCGTTTGAAGACTGTTTTCCAGTTTTGAGTTTCGTCGACTCTATTGAATTCTTCTTATATAGGGAAATTTGTAGGAAGTTTCTCGTTGTGTGTTCATCCATCAAACGTCAATTTTGGATGGGGTGTTCTGAGCCCTCGAGCTAACTTTTGTGCATTTGCAACTGGGTCAACTATGACTAGTGACCCCGGAAAACTAGCCGCCAAATGAAAACCATTCGCTTTTTCCAAATTCCGTCAGTTGCTATGAACTCCTAGTATATAGGTGGACACATATAAATTTAATCGTGGTGTGTGTTCTCATTGGAAGACAACTTTTGGAAGTAGTTTCTTAGCCTCCGAGCCCGTTTTGAACATTTTTATAGCTAGTAAGAAAATGTAAAAATAGAAAGCTGTGGGACCCTCGTCGGGTTGCCAAACCACCGTGGAAACTTTTGACACATGTACATAACTGTTTAAAACTCTATAGAGTAACTTGTGTGAAATAAAACTTTTGACAAATGGTGTTTTCTCTCTCTTCCCTTCTCTTTCTCTCTCCTGGGTTACAAAATGAAGTGAAATGAAATGCATTGAATACATGTCTCTAAACCTTTTCTTTCACTTGCAAATTGTAATTATTATTATATGTAAATGGGAAAACTGAAAAAATGTTAATTATGTTAGATTAGGGTGGATGCCATGCCAGTGATTTATCGCTGATATCATGCTCACATGGTTTTGCAGGATGAAAGAATGATGACGAAAAGACGATGTGTAATTCATTAATTATCATTGTAATTTATATAGTCATTGTTAAATGAATGAATGTATAATGTAGTCTCATGTTTTTTTTAATTGTTAAATGCTTTTGACCGGAGTTGAACCGGAGGGGTTGGGGCCCCCACCCTACAACAAAGAAGAAGAAGGGTAGAGAAGAGGAGAGAGAAAGGGAGAAACATGCGAAAGGACAGGAAGAAGAAAGAGAGGAAGCATTGAAAACAGGCGAGGCGGCGAAGGAAGACATAACTACACGACCAAACACCGAAAGGCACAGAGAGGCCGAATAGGCTAACCGAGGAAGAGCACGCACGCGCTCATTGGCTGCCTTAAGCAGCAGCTCAAAGGCAGCACCGGCTCGATCCTTGAGTTCGTTGTGGTGGTCGACTGCCGAGTGAACCGGAAAGAGCGCTGCGTCAATGTCGACCGCCGAAAGAAAGCGCTGGTCCAAAGAAGGGTGGAAGTTTTGGGCAAAGGTAACTAGGTCTTTGTCGCTTTCGCGAGCCACCGGATGCCACGACCGAGAACCAAGAACGTGCACGTCAACTTCCTTAACCCACAGAAGAGGATCCAGGTGAGAGAAATTCACCAATTGATCATGCAAACCAACCCGATGAATGACATAGATTTCATCCACAACAACGAGTTCAACCTCCGCAGGATTGGGGTGAAGGAGGCAAAATGAGATGAATGCTAAAGCAATATCTGAATCCATTCTTGGCCGACTTGCTCGGAACCGATAGGAATCGCTAAGAATGGTTTCTATGGCTTCTGCCTCTTCCTGTGAGGAATATTTAAAAATTATGGAGAGGCGGTGGCGATCGATGGCAGAGGAGTCTGCCAGTTCTCTGAATTGGCCACGAAGGGCGACGAACGGGAAGCCAACAAAAGACATGGAGGCCGAAAGCACCAAACAGGGGAATGAGCCAGACAAAAGATGAAGAGGAAGAAAACACGAACAACATTTATAGAAACCAGGCCTCACATTTTTGGGGAAAACTTCTTTGGTTAGGAATGTTGCAAGCCCAGTTCTAGGCTGAAATAACGCTGGAGACAGAAGCAGTGTGTGAATAGTCGATTACAAGAGTGGTAAGAAGATCCGCCGCCGAAAAGGCTGATGGATGCTCCCGCACTTAAAAGGAACACTGCACACGTGAGAGGCCACTTCCCAACAGTGAGGACGAGTTGGGCCGCTTGTGGGAAATTAAGTTTGTGCACCCAATCCACTCTTGATCTATTCCTAAAGTGATGATGGCGGCAGGGTTATCGATAGCAAAATTTGCAAGGAAATCAGCCGCATGGTTAGTTTCTATAAAGTTATGATTAATAGTCCATGTGCCGATTGTTTCTAACCAATAGAGAATTTGAGGGATAAATATGTTGATTTTCCATGAAGGGGATGAGCCTCTAAAAACGCACATATGATAATTTGGGAATCCCCTTCGATGGATAAATGAGGACAACCTAACTGGGCAACCATCTTGACTCCTTCCAGAGTGCTTGGGCTTCGGCGAATGCACGAGCCATCTCTCGAGAGGAAGGAGCCAACTCGATAAGATTACCAAGATCATCCCCGAGAATACAACTGCGCACTGATTTACCTGGATTCCCTCTAGAGGCACCGTCAAAATTAAGTTTCCAAGTGCCCTTCGGAGGGGGTCGCCACCTAGCCCTTTTCCTTCGAATTGATTTTTCAACTTGTGAAAGTCCTTTTTTAACTATTGAGCCTAGTTTGAGTAGTTTTATGAGTGGCCAAGAATGCATAATTATGAAATCCCTGGAGGAGAAAGTTGAATGTGATAAACTATTAGCACTAACTCTCTCAGAAATGGCCACTTCCAACTTGTTAAGAAAAGCTGGCAACTCAGCCGATTGTTCCCTGAAGAGACGAAGATTGTGTTCCCACCAAATGTGCCAAAGAAGGAAGTATGGGGCAATGCACCAAATAGAGTTGAGGGTGCTTTGTTAAAGTTAAAGGACGGCCAGGAGAGAAGAGTCACTCCAATATTATTACAAGGAGCCTAGGCTAGATTTAATTTGTTCAGGAGCCAATCCCAGCAGCTAGAGGCAAAAGGGAAAAATAAAAAGAGGTGATCAAGATCTTCCTCCACGGCACCACACAGCACACACATGGAAGGTCCGGCATAACCCCAAGATCTCCGCCTAACTTGGGTAAGGACCTTCTTTTTCAAAACCAACCAACCGAAAATAGCCACCTTAGGAGAGATACTGGGATGCCAACAACCATAGGAACAAGGAAGCCCTTGGCCTGAACGAGAGATGAGAATATTATAACCTGCTTTCATAGAGTAAGAACCCGATGCATCCCCAAGCCAAATCAAATAGTCATCCTTATTGAGAAAGTGCGCATTTACTGTCTTGTATGGCATCCTTGAGGAGGTTGGACTCCTGTGCATTAGCCCCGATAATGGAGACATCCTTCCAAAGCCAGGACGGTGAGCCATCGGGATTCTGACGGCCATAATCAGCAACCAAAGATCCCCAGGACAACTTGGCGAATTCATGACTCTGTTAAGAGCAGATGTGAGATTAAGAGGGGGAGCCGTTCCAACTTTCATCCCAGAAGGTGGCGAGTTGTCCGTTGTTGATGTTCCAAGAGACCGACTCAGCAATCAAGGATTTGGACTTACAAAAGAAATTCCAGATGTGCGAACCTTTGGGGAGCTCTGAGCTGGATAACAATAACTCGGGGCGACACCCACCGAGATACTTATGTGAAAGA
Organism: Taxus wallichiana var. yunnanensis; assembly: GCA_018340775.1. Taxonomy (NCBI): domain Eukaryota; kingdom Viridiplantae; phylum Streptophyta; class Pinopsida; order Cupressales; family Taxaceae; genus Taxus; species Taxus wallichiana. The sequence goes on from CM031237.1 coordinate 418,679,051, forward strand.
ACTTGGAAAGCCTGCCTTTTGATGTTGGAAATGAAATTCCAAACAAGCTTTGCTCCGAGGGCAGAGTTTTGGAGAGCAAGGTCCAAAATTCCCATCCCTCCAAGGCGTTTTGGAAGTTTGACCAAATCCCAGTTTGCAAGGTGAAATTTGCGCTCTTCATTATTTCCTTGCCATAAGAAGGTTCTCACAATCTTTTCAATCTTGAGCAAAATAGATTTGGGGATCTGCAGGATAGACAACATATAGATTGGAATGGCAAGGAGAACAGAATTAATTAAAAGGGCTCGACCAGCCAAGGGGATAGCCATTTTCCTTTCCATGAGAGAAGTCTAGAAGAGATGGAGTTTAAGAGCCCATCCCAAAGATGTGCTCTGCCATTCCCATGAAAGAGTGGAATACCCAGATATTTGTGCGGGAGAACTCCCACAGTGAAGCCGAGAATTGCTTTGATCCTGCATTGTAATCTAGGGGCAACATTAAAGAAGAAAATGACAGATTTATGAAAGTTAATAACCTGTCTGCCGTAGAAGAATAAGAATCAAGAATAGAAGATAGTCGCTTAGCTTCAGGGATAGATCCTTGACCAAAAAGAAAAGTATCGTCCATGAATTGTTGGTGTGAAAGGGCTGGAAGATTGGAGGTGATGAGAATACCTTTGAGGGAACCATCCAGAATGAGACTTGATGCTTCGACTAAGAGCCTCGGCGACCAAAATAAAAAGAAAAGAGGAGAGGGATTGCCTTGTCTCAATCCCCTGCTGCTTTGGAAGAAGCCTTTAGCCGAACCGTTAACTAGAATAGAGAATCGGGGAGTGGCTTTGCCTCACGAAGCCCATGGCTTGAAGAGATTTGATGAGGAACCTCCAATTGACACGATCGTAGGCTTTGCTAAAATCCAGTTTCAGCATCATGCCAACCGGGAGGAGGCATGAAGTGTGTGAATCAATTCATGAGAGATGATGATCCCATCGGTTATTGACCTACCAGGGATGAAGCCACTTTGTTCTTGAGCAACCAATTTTGACAAAAGTGGACTCAATCTATTTGCAATAGCTTTGGAGATGATTTTGTATGTTGTGTTGCAAAGGGAAATAGGTCTGAAATCATCCATAGACTCGGCAGGAGATTTTTAGGAAACATGCAAATGAGAGTGTGGTTGAGAGCACCTAAAATCTTGCCCGTTGTCGTGATTCCTCAACTGCATTCCAAACAGAGTTCCCAATGACATCCCAAAAGTCCTGGAAGAAAGAGGCGGGGAAACCATCAGGACCGGGCGCTTTATCTCTCTTCATAGAAAAATAATTTTTCGAACCTCCTCCTTGGAGAATGGAGAGAGAAGCAATTCGTTATCAACATCTGTGACCGAGGCAGGATCTGGTGGAAGAAGGAAGACTGCGCACCAAGGGGGGTTTCCAAGTCACCATTCGAGAGCTTATTGAAGAAGGACACTGCTTCGGATTTGATCTGAGATTGAGTGGACGCAACAGATAAATCATCCAACTGGAGGGATGAAATGTAGTTGAAATTTCTTCTGGCTTTAACAGAAGCATGGAAGAACTTAGTATTTTTGTCGCCGTCTGCCAGCCATACTTCCCTGGATTTTTGACGCCAGTAAGTTTCCTCTTTTAGAAGAAGATCTCCCAATTCCTTAAGAAGTGATTTTTCTTTGAAGAAATCAGCCCGAAGCATCCCATGAGAGAGTATAGAATCGTTCGAATACGGAGCTCCTTCTCAACTCTCTGTTTTTCCTGAAAAATATTTTTAAAGCTTGAAATATTCCAGCTTTGAAGCTTATCTTTCAGCAGGGATAACTTTTTGGAGAGTTGGAACATCCAGGTCCCATTAACTGTGAAGGAATCCCACCAGATTTAATCGAGACTGAGTGACGGATCCTGCAACCACATGTTTTTGAATTTGAAGGGTGAACGTTGAGGGGGCAGGTCGAAGGAAATATTAAGAGAGATCGGGAAATGATCGGAGCCTGAGAGCGGAAGAACAGAGCATTTGAGAAGGAAGTTATTCTGCAACCAAAATTTAGAAACAAGGAATCTGTCGAGACGCACTGCCAAGGAACTGAACCCAGGCCTCCTATTATTCCATGTGAACCAACCCTGGCTAGGTTCCACATCAACCAAATTGGTAGAAGAAACAAAAGATGTAAAGTCCACTTGTGAACGTGGCTGCCATTGAATACCTCCGCGCTTATCAAGATCAGAAAGAGTAGCATTGAAATCGCCAGCAACAACAATCTTGGAGTTGACAGCCGAATCAAGGACCAAGATGAAGTTTAGACCAAAGATCTCTTTTTCTGATCGGATTAGAAGGACCATAAACATTGCATAAGAAAAAGGACTCATCAGAATGTTTAATAAAAACCTTGCACCAAATGAAGTTCGAATCAATGAGAATAGGCTCAAGAGTGCAGCAACTGGATTTCCATAGAATTCCAAGACCACCCGAGGCACCAGAAGAATCTGAGAAGCAACCTTCCCAACCTTTCCATCTTCGAAACCATCCATTTTTGCAACCATCCTCTGACATCTTAGTTTCCTGTAGAAGGCAAATATCAACAGTAACATCTGAAACATAGCGTCTTAACAGACTGTTTTGTTAGGGGCATTGAGGCCCCTAACGTTCCAAGAATAGAGGATCATTTGATCTTCAGAGAGGACTCGCCTCTCCTACTCATAGAGGGAAAGAAGGAATGAAGTTGAAGTTGCTTCCCAGTGCAAACCTCATTTAGGGAGATTTTACTCTTAGTAGGGTGACCCAGAATGCTTTTCGGACCAAGATCCATGTTAAGAAGTGGAGGTGTTGGGAGAATCGGACATAGCTGCAAATTACCAGAAGAATGAGCCTCGTGGTCAGCCTCATGTGAACCAATGGAGTCACCATCATTAGACTGGAGTAGTTCGTCCTTTTCATTAACCCATTTTTCCGAGAGGTAGCGTTCCCTCCCATGCCAAGAGAGATACCATCATGAAAAAGGGATAAAATCCTAGTAGAGTCCTTAACCACTGCTGCCGTTTCTTTTACCAAAGAGATGGTACCAGGGTCCAGAGTTAAGGACTCAAGAACAGGGGAGGGGTCAGAAGAGACCACTCGAGTGGAATGAGGCGTGATTGCATGAGAGGGAGCGGATGGAGAGGAGGGAGGGGGGAGAGGATTTTTTTCTCCATTCCAGTTTGCTAGAAGAAGGGGTATTTTTGCAGAATTTATGGAAGTGGCCAGGTTTTTTGCATTTAAAGCAGGTGTTAGAGACACCTTCGTACTCCACCTTTTGCTCCCAAAGCCCAGACTGGGTGGAGATGAGAATAATGTCTTGAAGCTTCTGATTATGATCGATGGAAATGCAAATCCTAGCAAAAGAAGAGAGGGTACCTTCCAGAGTGACAGGGTCGATGCGAACAACGCGTCCCAGACTTGAACAAATTTTGTTGAGAATGGGAGCAGACCAAAACTCACTTGGCAGTGAATAGAGTCTAACCCATACTTGTAATCCTTCCGTTTCTGCTCTAGCCGTGTCGAAGTGAGGCTCCCAATCACGAATCGCCAAGCCTGAATCAACTAGAAGAAATTCTTTCCTCACCATGGTGTCGTCCTTCTGAGTGGCGCTACGAAATAAAACCAGAAAAATCCCCTTTCAAGGAAACGAATACACAGGCCGCTACCCCACTGCGCTTCACACCAATTTTGAATGCCTTCCACAGCCAATCTATGACCAACGAATTTTGCAAAGATTGCTCTAGAAGAGAAGCTTTGTTTGGGTTGCTAAAACAACATCGTCCTCCAAGGACACGGAAACGGAGGTGGATGGGTCCGCGGGGGGACGTAGCAGACCAGGGCATTTTTGTCAATACCTTCAAGCACACTGCCCGACACGGGGCGTCGGGGACCTAGACACTTCTGCAGGGCTTCCGACAGGCCCTGGCCTGTAGGGGGCACCATCGCCACATCACGGGAGGTGAAACCATATGACCATTGCAGGGGCTGAAATTAAAAAAAAGTGATCGTTTTGGTCCACGAGGCTTCGCTGCTTCCCTTTCCTCATCGTCCTCTCATATCAAAAATAATCATCCTCATGATCTATAATGTAGTCTCATGTTACAGAAGGTTATATTTGATAATTTGTTGATATGTATGAGATGTTAGTTCCAAGGACATCTAGGAAATGTGCATTTAATCATAGGTTCAATTTGATACATAGTACACATGGTAAAAGGTTTGATATTTATATATAGTAAATGAATTTACAGTAATATCTTGTAGTGCATATTCAGTGTTCAATAAATGATTAATGAGTCATCTTGTGCATTCATACTTTGCAAATGTAATAAAGAGATTTAATCAAAACACTCTACCCTTGTACAATATCGGGGCATAACTTGTTTTCTTGTGTGATACTCCTTACCGTAGAAGACATTGAAAACCGTAGAATGAACTTATACTCTGCACTCGATGGAAATCTCCTAGTTTGAGTAAACAAGAGCCCAAGAATGGGTTTATCGTCTTAGTCAGTATGTTTAGTGACATTGTCATAAACCTGGTAGATAGGAGTGACACAGTCAAACTTTACTTGGAGTATGTAGAGCTAACTCCTCCTTCGTATCCTAGTGGACTACCTTGTCTTTCAAGATAGATCTAAAATTTATTTTCTTCATCGAATGAAATCCCTGTGGTTCCAGATGACATAGATGGAGGTTGTGACTTAGTTGTTCTAGGTCTTAAACTCTTGTTAATGAACTCCTTAGCTCCGCTCAGCTAAATGTGTTACCTTGGTTTCTCTCAACATAACACCTTGGTCCTTTCTTAAAGGTGGTTTAGCATAAATATGTCCTCTTGCTTAAAACTCATTTATAGTTGAGGGGTAGACCCTTAGGTGAAGTTGGAATTAATCTAAAACTCAGTTGATTTGGATGTTAACTTGGGTTTGTGTGTAGCTTCAAGTCTTCTAATCTTTTGTCTTCAAGAGGTTAGACAAACACTTCGTAACTCCTTTTACAAGACAATGCTAATAATAAGACCATAATGTGACGTAGAAAATAAAGCATATAAGAGTAAAAATGAGAGTTGAGGTTTGGAATAATGCCACTCTTGAAGACCTTATAACTCAATTAAATATATTCTTTTGTTTCAAAGAATATGAATTGTCTTGGTGTGATCAACCTTCGAGAAAACAAAATACATATATAAATCAAAATGGAATTCCTCAAGTCATTGAATTAGAATAACTATGGTAGGGAAATAACTAACCCGTGATCGAGGTATGTTTTCGGTAAAAAGCTATCTCGCATCTAAATCTCTGTTAAAACCTAATATCACTATATGGACACCAAGTCACATCCACTTGAGTTGTAAGAGTAAAAAGGTAGACACTAAATATATGTTCGAGAAGAATATTCTTAACATAAGGACAAGATAATTAAGTACTTTATATGCTTTTGAATTATGTCAAATAAGAATGCAAGTTATGGAAACTTTTGTAAAGAATAAGAAGTCAGCTTAAAAGGGTCGAACGGTAATTTAACCGCAGAATGTACTTAAGAATCTGTCGGTGGACAAACGAGAAATTTATCCTTGCACAATAATGTTCTTGGAATGTTAATCGTAACTAAAATACAATTAAAGAAAAGATGTGTTGTGGGTTTGCCCATCCTTGAGTCTTCTTTTTGTGGTTGGGGCATTGCTAGTATTTGTTCATTGGGAAAAGTGTGGCATCGACATGCCTATGTTGTTTTCATGTGTCTGTGTGAGTCGATGACTTATGTGATTGTCGTATGTGAGTCGAGTTTCTGTACTTGGAGCCCTTGCTATGTGTTGTGTGTAGTGAGCAATGTAAGTCAAAAAAATTATCCAGTATTTTACTTGTTGTAATTGGGTGTGTTAAATGTGGGCATTACATATGGTATCAGAGCGGAGGTTCATGCTCTTGAACCTCTGGGATGGATTGGAGTTGTGATGATTCTGCATGATGGTGGTGGACATTGGAAGAGTAATGTGATATGTATTGTAATGTGAACAATGTTGTAATTGTGACCTTATGGAAGCACCTGTGATGCATGTCACTTAGTGCGTATTTGTTATCATATTGATGTGCTTGTGATGAGAGTATTCACTCTCTATGTTGTTGACTCAATGGGGAATTCGGGTGTAATGTACTGCCTTGTTGTTTGGGAACAGAATGTTATTGTGGATTGCAGAGGGTTAAAACATTTTGGCTTTATGTGATATGAAGGTGTATTGATGTATTGCATGACAAAATTGATGTAAAGTGAATCACAGTTTATCATGATGTCATCACCGTATTGTGATTAGTTGTGTGCATCGTCGTGTTGTATTGCAATTAACTATATGTTGTAAGGTTAGACATTGTTTTCCTCATACATATAATTCATGTAATATGTGATGGTTCATGTTGTGAGCTAGGGGCATATGGTGAGTATGATCCCTAGTGTACAGTGATTGCACTTTGGGTGCAGGATGTGGTAATGTGATGTATCGTAACCTGTGAAAGTAATGATTGTGTTATACCCTGTATATATATACCATACTTAAGATGCTATGGTTAATGTGCGTGAATCACCATTGTGTTAGTGATGTAGTTATGTGTATGTTGTGAACCTTACGCTAGACGACCCTAAGGGGATAAATTGTCAAGAGTGTATGTGAGGAGATAAGAAGCGTGGACCAAGTTTTCATAATCTTGAGTGAGTATGAGTGAGAAAGTGGAGTCTTATATAAACCCACTTTTATCTGTTTAGTATACTTTGAGCTTGAACAGTATATTGTGGGTGCGCACCACCTTATGCTCAACTTATGCAACTAGTGTCCCCTGCTCTTTCCTATTGGATTGTTCATTGAATAATCCTATGTGATTTTGACTATGTTGATCCTTGTGGGAGTATGGAGGGATGATTTAGGCAGAGATGATGATAGTTACATTATTTGATATACTCATTTCTGGTTACATGTATATTTTTTTATGAGTTCAGGCTCGATGTCCGAGTGCCAGCAACTCGATGAGTACCCCTTTGGTGGCGGCATGAGGCCACATAGTGATTGTAATGTGCTATTTTCTCAATACGTATTTTATTCGTAAATTGATCATTATCTCTTTTCTTGCTAGAACCAGTCGTTTTCTTGATTGACATGTTCTTATAATTTGGGCATTTATTTGGTTGTTGCATTAACATTCGATTTTGCACTAATCATGGCTAATTAGCCATTTCTTTTCTTAGATTTAAACTTTCTTTTCATGTTTAAAAGTTTTATACCCTTGCCCAAGGCTTTTGAGAATGGATTGTTATGATGGTTCTAATGTCGTAATGTTTTGGAATAGGGTCATGGGATTCACCATGGAGTGGTGGAACCTATGGGCCCGCTTCGTTGTATGGGGTACGCCTAAGGAGGCCATAGCGTCGTGTAGTTTTTTTGAATTATAAGGCACTACACCACTTGGGTAGGGGTGACGGGGCTCTATGTGCATAGTGCCATAGGGTGACCCGACCTCATCAAAAGGAGAAAGGAGACGGGCCTCTATGGGTGAGTGACCTAATATTCTTGATGGGGCTCTATGGTTGAGTTAGCCGATATTCTTTATGGAACTCTATGCTTGAGTGACCCGACTTGGTTTTGGCACTATGATTCTTTCTCTATGAGAGGTATATGGAGGTTATTTGGTGATGTTTTGGGAAGGTATATGGAGTTTTATTTTGTTCTCTTGGTGATATCTGGGGATTGTTTCGTGATGTCTTGTTATGTGTGGAGTTGGTATAATGAGTTATGTGTACTCTTGTGAGTCTCGTTAGACATTGTTATGGTTGAGGATTGACATTTTCATTGGTATTGACTATTGGATATTGGATTGGAACTATGTCGTTAACAGTCATGGAATTTTGTTTTTGAGTCATGTGATACCCATTGTATATGTATCGGCGTGTTGATTCTGTTTGTCGGTTACATGTGTGTACTGGAACTATGTCTAGGACGTAATTTTCTGAAATTCTTTGCTATGTGGTCTACTTGTTGTCATTCCATGGAGGAATTAAAAGACCTTGTGTTATGATACAATCATGAAAGTAGGTAGCAAGATGTCTCATGGGTTGTTTGTGTTGTGTTAATTTTTGTGTGGCATCTTGATGTTAGTTACTGTTGGGCACCCACAAACATAAGACAATTGAAAATTTCTAAACAATGAATATTATAATCCTAAGATACGAAATACTATAAAAGAAAATATAAACAAAGTAATATGGTAAACTGGAACTACCAATCTTCACAGAACGTTATAAGTTAAGATATTGCCAAAATTAGTTTTCTTCCTTGTGGTCATGTTTTAACAACTAGTTGTTTTGTTACCCAACGTGTTTCATTATTAGCTTCTTGCCTACGTACCCTCCGAGCTTCGGTGTTGTGTCGCATCGAGGACGATGCTCTTGTAAGGGGAGGGAGATGTAGTGCCCCCTTATTCTCGTTGCCGTCAGCTTTTTTTTTTTGTAGCAAGTTGGTCTCTGGCATGTTCGTGTTTGTACTGTCCCTGCCTGCCACACTTGGTCGAAAGTTTTCTCGAGGGTCATCTTGTGGCTTTGTGACTGTTTCAAACATTTTATGCCAAATTATTAAATCAGTTCATTGTGGATTCTTAGTACTAGTTATTCTTATAAAACTTAATTCCTCAATTAGGAACTAGTTACCTTCTCGGATGCCACATTCTGCTTCGAGTCCCGGACCTCGAGAACCTTGGAACACATAAGTGTTATCGCTAGGGCGTGGTTTCAATCTTACCTTGTCAATCTCGAAGATGACTTTGGTCGAGTCAATCTAGAACCCAATCTCGTAAGTTTTAAACTTAAAAAAAAAAGAATAAAAATAAAATAAAATAAAATAAAATAGAGGAGGAACGAAAGATTATTAAATATATTTGTAAAAGGAAATTAAAAATAAATAAATAAAATAAAAGAATTAAAATTAAAAACCCCATGAATTTGGGGCGGTTTAGGGCAAAAGGGGTGCTAGGGCTCCTTAGCTTTGTTTTTTGTTTTGTTTTTTTCCTTTTTGTTTGTTTGTGGGCAGAATAGCCACCGCCATGGAGGGAGGGGGGAAGCTTTGAACTAGTATTTGGCGCACCCACCAAGTTGTTGAAGGAAACGTGCTTTCATGTAATGTTAGGGCCACAACTTCTACACAAATCCATTTGCGTAAGGGCGCTTTTTTGTTTTTTCAAAGAAATGCCTCGCCAGATGTCATCTCTTGAGTGCCATGATTGTGGCCTATGCCACCATCCTCCCGGCCGTGTAAAAAAAATGAGCCTTTGAACTTGCATGGATAGCTATCAAAGCAAAAAAAAAGAGAGGGATTTTGTCAGATGTTGTAGAGTCGCAAAAGCTTTGGTGGAGAGGCTGTTACATGTGTTTGACCATATGAAAGAACGAGACAACTTCTCATGGAACATGATTACGGCAGTGTACAGAAGACGTGGGGTTTCCTCAGGAGACAGTCACACTATTTCATCCATGCGTATTCCCGGCCTGTGCCAAAATACGAGCTCTGGATCGAGCATGGCCGTCCATCTAAGCATAATGGAAATTTGTATTTATTGCGTTTTCCCCCCCAGTTAACGCCAAAATGGGGATTTTTTACTAGTGTATGTAGTTGTGAGTGCCCTGACAGATCGACCTGCAACTTGTGGAAGCATAAGAAGGGCATGTAAACTTTTAAACAAAAACAAACTTCTGAGAGAAATGTGGGTTCATGATCTGTAATAATTGTAGGTTATCACGAAATGGGTTTGTTGAAAAGGCTTTAGATTCTTCTGAGAAACCGTAACTGACAGATCTAAAGCCAGTTTCCATAACCTTTGCTAGCATCTTTCGTCTTGTGCCAGATGCGAGTTGTGGAACACATTATGGACATCTTTCAAAGTATAAAGAGTAGAGGAATGGTTTCAAATCTACAGTTACAAATTTTCTGATAGACATGTATGCAAAATGGTGGTGCTGTTGATGCTCGTGAACTGTTTGACAAATGCTTAAGAGAGATGCTAAACCGAAGCTCGTGGGTTTGAACGACTGTTCCTTCCGCATGGTTCATCTCCCTTACCTCTCATAATTCTTGTGCTTTAGTTCTCATTTCGCAACTCAATAGGATTATAATACGCTTAATTGTTTATATCAACTCGTCTGCAAAATAATGAAATGTCTTTTCGTAACTCACGTAGTCAAAATAATTTGTTTGCATTAAACCATGAACTTCCACCCTCATTCTGAGGTGATTTAGAAAACTTTCTACCCAACTAGATAGCTACTGATATTGCTTTATCGACAACATGAAATTGACTTCCCAAAGAATAATGTTGACCATCTCCCTGTTTAAATAGTTAATTTTTGCATTTTTCGAGACTCATTAAGTACCCTTCGTAACTCCGAAAATGAGATGTTAAGCTTCATTCGTGTACCTTGTTATGTGAGGAGTCACCTTAACCTTTGGATTGACCCCGAATGAACATTTGTGATCTTTTTGACGCTCTTATAAGAGCCTTGCTACACTGGTTTACAGCAGTAGAAAGCTGATAAATCTAGAAAGTTGGCTTTCGTTTTGAACCGCCATTTGAAACCTGGATAGAGAAATTAGTATCTGTCTTCGTAAACCTCTAGTGTTTTTACTAGACAATTGCATGGAACTTTCAGTTTAGGGAAAAACACTTTTCTGGATAGTTTGACGATGGCATTTTGCGGGCCTCGGTCACAGTTGACAAGGTCAAAGCTGGACCAATGGCTTCGTAAAACTTGTCGCTGTTCAAAGACTGTTTTCTAGTTCCGAGTTTCGTCGACTCCATTGAATTCTCCTTATATAGTGAAATTTGTAGGAAGTTTCTCATTGCACGTTCATCCATCAAACGTCAATTTTGGATGGGGTGTTCTGAGCCCTCGAGCTAACTTTTTATGTATTTGCAACTAGGTCAACTATGACCGGTGACCTGAAAACTAGCCGCCAAACGAAAACCATTCGCTTTTTCCAAATTCAGTCAGTTACTATGAACTCTTGGTATATAGGTGGACACGTATAAATTTAATCGTGGTGTGTGTTCTCATCGAAAGACAACTTTTGGAAGCGGTTTCTTAGCCTCTGAGCCCGTTTTGAACATTTTTGTAGCTAGTAAGAAAATGTAAAAATAGAAAGCTGTGGGACCCTCGTCGGGTTGCCAAACCATCGTGGAAACTTTTGACACACGTAAATAACTGTTTAAAACTCTATAGGGTGACTTGTGTGAAATAAAACTTTTGACAAATGGTGTTTTCTCTCTCTTTCCTTCTCTTTCTCTCTCCTAGGTTACAAAATGAAGTGAAATGAAATGCATTGAATACATGTCTCTAAACCTTTTTTTCACACTTGCGAATTGTAATTATTATTATAGGTAAATGGGAAAACTGAAAAAATGTTAATTATGTTAGATTAGGGTGGATGCCATGCCTGTGATTTATCACCGATATCTTGCTCACGTGGTTTTGCAGATGAAAGAATGACGACGAAAAAGGCGATGTGTAATTCATTAATTATCATTGTAATTTATATAGTCATTGTTAAATGAATGAATGTATAATGTAGTCTCATGTTTTTTTATTGTTAAACACTTTTGACCGGAGCTATGAACCAGAGGGATTGGGGCCCTCCACCCTACAACAAAGAAGAAGAGAGGTAGAGAAGAGGAGAGAGAAAGGGAGAAACATGCGAAAGGACGGAAGAAGAAAGAGAGGAAGCGCTGAAAACAGGGCAGAGCGCCGAAGGAAGACATAACTACGACCAAAACACCGAAACGCACAGAGAGGCCGAATAAGCTAACCCAAGGAAGAGCCTACACGCTCATTGGCTACCTTAAGCAACAACTCAAAGGCAACACCGGCTCGATCCTTGAGTTCATTGTGGTGGTCGACTCGAGTGAACCGGGAAAAGTCTTTGCACAAATTCGACCGCCGAAAGAAAGTGTTGGTCCAAAGAAGGGTGGAAGTTTTGGGCAAAGGTAACCAGGTCTCTGTACTGCCCGCAGAGCCACTGGATGCCACGACTGAACCAAGAGCGTGCTCGTCAACTTCCTCAACCCACAGAAGAGGATCCGGGAGAGAGAAATTCACCAATTGATCATGCAAACCAACCCGATGAACGACATAGATTTCATCCACATCAACGAGTTCAACCTCTGCCGTGGATCGGGGTGAAGAAGGAGGCAAAATGAGATGAATGCTGAAGCAATATCTGAATCCGTTCTTGGCCGACTAGCTCGGAAGCGATAGGAATCACCGAGAATGGTTTCTATGGCTTCTGCCTCTTCCTGCGAGGAATATTTAAAAATTATGGAGAGGCGGTGGCGATCGATGGCGAGAGAGTCCGCCGGTCGAATTGGCCACGAAGTGTGACGAACGGGAAGCCAAAAAAAGACATGGAGGCCAAAAGCACCAAACTAGGGGAATGAGCCAGCCAAAAGATGAAGAGAAAGAAATTACGAACGACATTTATAAAAACTAGGCCTCACATTTTTCGGGGAAAAATTCTATGGTTAGGAATGTCGCAAGCCCAGTCCAGGCTGAAATGATGCTGGAGACAGAAGCAATGTGTGAATAGTTGATTGCAAGAGTGGCAAGAAGATCCACCGCCGAAAAGGTGATGGATGCTCCCACACTTAAAAGGAACACTGCACACGTGAGAGGCCACTTCCCAATAGCGAGGATGAGCTGGCCCACTCGTGGGAAATTAAGTTTGACAACCCAATCCAATCTTGATCTGTTCCTGAAGTGATGATGGCGGCAGGGTGATCGATAGCAAAATTTGCAAGGAAATCAGCCGCATGGTTAGTTTCTCTAAAGTTATGAGTAATATTCCATGTGCCGATTTTATCTAACCAATAGAGAATTTGAGGGATAAATATGTTGATTTTCCACGAAGGGGATGAGCCTCTAGAAACTGCACATATGATAATTTGGGAATCCCCTTTGATGAATAAATGAGGACATCCTAACTGGGCAGCCATCTTGACTCCTTCCAGGAGTGCTTGGGCTTTGGCAGAATTGCACGAGCCATCTCTGAGAGGGAAGGAGCTAGCTTTGATAAGATTACCAAGATCATCCCTAAGAATACAACCTGCACCTGATTTACCTGGATTCCCTCTAGAGGCACCGTCAAAATTAAGTTTCCATGTGCCCTTTGGAGGGGGTCGCCACCTTGCCCTTTTCCTTCGAATTGATTTTTCAACTTGTGAAAGTCCTTTTTTAACTATTGAGCCTGGTCTGAGTTGTTTTATGAGTGGCCAAGAATGCATAATAATGAAATCCCTGGAGGAGAAAGTTGAGTGTGATAAACAATTAGCACTAACTCTCTCAGAAATGGCCACTTCCAACTTGTTAAGAAAAGTGGCAACTCAACTGATTGTTCCCTAAAGAGACGAAGATTGCATTCCCACCAAATGTGCCAGAGAAGGAAGTATGGGGCAATGCACCAAATAGAGCTGAGGGTGCTTTGTTAAAGTTAAAGGACGGCCAGGGAGAAGAGTCACTCCAATATTATTACAAGGAGCCTAGGCTAGATTTAATTTGTTTAGGAGCCAATCCCAAAGAAATGGAGGCAAAAGGGAAAAATAAAAAGAGGTGATCAAGATCTTCCTCCGCGGCACCACACAACACACACATGGAAGGTCCGGCGTAACCCCAAGATCTCCGCCTAACTTGGGTAAGGACCTTCTTTTTCAAAACCAACCAACCGAAAATAGCCACCTTAGGAGAGATACTGGGATGCCATATACATAATATAACATATACACAATATAAGTAATTGAGCATAATGAGGAAGTGAAAGTAACTATAATGAAACAATAAAACTTATATAGTGTTGGAGATGTCCCCAAATGATCAGAGTTACTCAAAAGGGACCACGGCGATGCATGTTATCATGTATTGATCTATGTATGCCTTGCATCAAGATCGACATCCCTCATTAATGCATGTGTGTAAAGATTATATAGAAAAATATTCTATCTATCAAACCAACATGACAAATAACATACGTTAAGTAACGAGCTAGATAATCAAGTTAGATGTAGGTCTTGATTTTGTATTTTTCAAACATTTGAATGTTTTTGTATTATGTGACTATTTGAATGTTTTTTGTATTTTTGGAGTTAGCTATGTATAGGAAGGAGGTAACACACAAGTTACTCAATGAGGGATTCATTAGGAGGAGGGGAAGACCCATGAAGTAAAGGAGGCACATGCCTCAAACATGTCACAGTAAAAGAAGGATGATCGTGTATAATTTACATACGACACATAATATATTCCACATGAGATCTAGGATGGAAATACTCATGAGTATTATGTGGAATAGAGGGGCTAGGAGGAGGCTAAGAGGGGGATAAACCCACTAGAAGTAGTATGTGTAGATGGAAACCTAACATAGAATAAGGAGAATACATAGATTTGGGTATTTTTTAGATCCATTTTTGGATCATACCTCCCTAATTTGAGGATTTTAAGTCCCTAAAATCTTCAAGGACTGATGAGGTGAGGAAATTTCTTCCCCACATCTTCTCTAGAATACCACTTGGCCTTGGTAGGCAACTAGTCTTTCAACCCAACCAACTAATGTCTTACACTCTTTGTGTTGTCCTCTCTTTCCGTTGCAATACCACATCTTCCTCTAATTCCAACTAACTATCTAGAGCAAGATCCTCAAAAGCTAGTAACAACACTCCTTGTCTTCTTCTTCATCCAACATGGAGGGCTTAAAGAGACGTAAATTTTCAACATTCACAACTAAGTAGATCCTCATATAAGGAGGAAAATCCAAGCGAAATGCATTCTTACCCACTTGTTCTAGAATCTCAAATGGGCCATATCGAAGAGGCTTGAGTTTCTTAGCTTTTCCTTGTAGCCTTTCTCTGCTCAAGTACAACCATACCTTGTCTCCAATAAGGAAAGAATGCTCAATCTGTGTTGATCATGCCACACTTTGTACTTGGCCTGTGACTCTGTCAACCTCTCCTGTACATGGAGGTGTATTTGCTAAATTTTCTCAATGAATTTCTTAGCTTTGTGGACTTCCAGTTGTACTTTTCCATTGTCTCTGCATGGTATTCTCTAACAACATCAAAAGCACTCTTAGGAAAATAACCAAAACATGTTTCAAAAGGAGTCTTACTTGGTAGAAGCATGAACTGCCCTATTATAAGAATGTTTGATATATACCAAGTTCTCATCCCAATTCCTTGAATGTTTGCTATTGTACCCTCTCAAGAGTTGAACCAAGATACAATTTACCACTTTTGTTTGCCCATCTATCTATGGATGAAAAGCGGTAGACCTTTTCAACTTAGTATCCATCTTTTCCCACAAAGTAGACCAAAAATTTCCTATGAACCATGAGTCATTGTCTAACATGATAGAATTAGGAAAACAAAAATGAACCCACACATTAGCAAATAATAACTTAGCTCCATCACTAGTCTTGATGGTCTTCCTGCAAGGAGTGAAAATATACATTTTGCTAAATCTATCTACTACCACAAAAATGTAATCATGACCTTTTTTGAAGTAGGAAAACCACCCACAAAATCCATGGAGATGCTTTCCCATGGTCGGGAAGGAATTGATAATGACATATATAAACCCAAATTTTTGTTATTAGGCTTTCTTTTACTGTATAAAACACAACGCCTAATGAATTTAGCAATCTCTATTTACATGTTTGGCAAATAAACATACCTATGTAAGTGTGCTACAATATTTATCACAAGTAAAGTGCCTAACTACTTTGGAAGTGTGTGCTTCCCTCATGAACTGAACTCTTTCCCCCTTAGGCACACAAAGTTTCTCGTTCTTGTAGAGAAACCCATCCTAGAAGTACTATTCTTCTTTAGGTGCAAATCCCTCACTTGGAGGTGTTTACTAAAAGATCTCTCCAAAATATAGATCCTACTCATAACCTTCCTGATATGCTTCATACACAAAAGGATCAAAAAGAGTTAAAGTGCCCATAACTGAAAGGAAAGGAGGCCCAGATAACATATTAGGTAACTTGTTAGTCACATCTTTCTTATATTTTATAATCAAATGGAACTGCTACAAAAATTCCATCCATTTAAGGTGTCTAGCCTACTAAAGTTTATTATGAGCCTACAAATATTGAAGAGGTTTGTGATCCGTGCATATGATAGTTTTTAACCATCAGATAATGTTTCCATTTCTTGACCGCTTGCACAAGAGCATACAATTCCTTATCATATGTACAATAATTTAGAACTGCACCATGAAACAATTCAAAATGATAACATACGGGCCTACCTCCTTGAAGTAGGACAACCCCCATAACATAGTCATTGACATCAATTTCCACTTCAAAAGGCAATTGTAAGTTAGGTAATGCCAAAATTGGAGCATGACTAATCTTGTATTTAAATGACTCAAAAGCATTATGTTGTTTCTTACCCCAATCAAAAGCCTTACCCTTGTTATCATTGAATGTAGCGGCGTTGCTATGGACGAGAAGTTCTTGATGAACTTCCTCAAATATTGAACTGCACCAACAAAAATTCTGGTCTCGGTCAAACTCGATGGTGTAGGCCAATTCAGAATGGCCTCTATCTTAGCCGGATTAATCCTCAACTCTCCATCTCCAACCACATGTCCCAAAAAGACAAGTGATTGTTGAGAAAACTTGCACTTCTTCTCATTCAACACTAGCCGGTTCTCCTTAAGAACTTGTAAAACTTGGTGCAAATGGTCAATATGCTCTTCAAAAGTTTTGCTAAAAACTAGAATGTCATCCAAGTACACAATAAAAAAGGAATCAATAAATGGCCTCATTACCTCATTCATTAACCTCATGAAGGTGGCTGGTGTATTGCATAGCCCGAACGACAATGCCAACCATTCATATAACCATTGCATGGTCTTGAACGTTGTTTTCCATATGTCCTCTTCCTTGATCTGCACTTGGTGATACCCATATTTCAAATCAAGCTTAGTAAAATATTTAGCATGTTGTAATTGATCTAACAAATCATCAATGTGAGGAAGAGGGTACCTATTCTTGATGGTTATTTTATTCAAATATCTATAATTAACACACATTCTCCATGAACCATCTTTCTTAGGTACTAAAACAATAGAACCACATGGATAAGTGCTAGGATGGATTATACCTTGTTTAATCAAAGACTGCAACTAGTTGTTTTACCTCATTGGCATCTTTCAAAGACTATATGTATAATCCCAAGTTCAAAAGTGGACTATTGGGTAGCAAGTGTATATCATGCTCAATTGGCCTAATTGGGGGCAACCCCGTAGGCTCTTGGAAAACCTCCTAAATTGGTGAACCAACCATTTTATCTTTGTCTGCTCCTTGTTAGAAAACATGCTACAAGTTGTTTTAGATGCAATAACCTCATCTTTTGACATATCCCTCAAAATAAGTAATGCAAATTTCCCACTGGCATTAATAAGCTTTCGGGCTTTAGTGGCACTTACCAAAGAGATCTTCGAATCTCTTGCAAAGGCTAAAATGATGTAGCTCTTACCATCCTTCACCAAACAATACTTGGTTGGCTCTCCTCATGAAGATAACATCCCTGATATACAAATACGAGTTGCCAAACACTACACCACACACATCAAGGGGAACAACATCCAAAGTAACTTCATCAATTAATCTCTTATTAAATCCAAATATAAGTTTACATTGCTTGGTAACCTTGATGTCTACACCTTTCTTCACCCAACCCAATGAGTATGGGCTTGGATGATTGTAAGTTTCCAACTTTAGCCTATCCACTAACTCTTTACTAACCAAATTAGCTTGAGAACATGTATAAAAAAGAACATCCACCTTAGTTTTCTTCACTTGAATTTTTATATGAAAAAGCTTAGTTAGTTCCTTTTCCTGAACAACACTGTTACTACCCAAACATACCTTTCATGGACGGAGGTACAACACATAGTCTCATCCACCTCTTTGTTGAAAAATACTTCCTCTCCTTAGAGGGCAACCATGACTTTCTTATTTTTCTTATTTTTGAAGGGATGTAATTTCGGTGGAGCTTCCAACATTTTTCCTTGGAATGAGTGTCAACATCACAATGACCACAATGAACTTTAGTATCCTTCTTAGAAATAGAAGTAACATTCTTCTTACCTTTCCATTTTCCTTTCTCCTTTTGCTTGGTGTCACTTTGTTTGTTTGAAGCATGCTAAGAGGTAGATGAACTCTTTTTCTTGTCCATCTCTAAATAGTGGGCTTGAGAACAAGCCTCATCTACATCCTTCGGCTTGGCCAAGAGAACTGGTCTTCTTAAGTGGCTATGGAGTCCACCAATTACTTCATTAGAAGGTCTTGATCTGCTACATCTTTACCCATTTGGAAAAATTTCTTTTGGAACTCATTGGTGTACTCTTGCACATTTTGGTCTTGTTTCTACCTGAGATATCGCCTATACATGGACCTCTCTTCCTCATAATGAATATGATGAAACTTATTTTTGACTAGCCTTTTAAATTCACCCCACTTAGTAATAGGAGGAAGCATCTTAACAACCAAGTTAAAACATGGTTGATTAATTTTAACTGTGTAAATGAAATCTGTTGACTCTCATTGAGTTCATGTAAACTGAAATATACCTCAAGTTGAGCTAGCCAATGGTCTAGCTTCTCGGCATTCACATCCCCATCATAAGGTTAAATCTCTATCTTCGCCTTTGCTTTGAATGGAGGAGGTGTAAGGTTGGCATGGGGTTACTCTTCCTCATACTCATGAGTATCTTCTTTATGGGCTCCTAGTGCCTCATTCGGAACACCAAGTTTCTCCATGAGAAATCCCATGATGGACTCCAATTTCCCCATAGACAAGGAAATACTACCCACATCCTTGGATAGACTTTCCACATCCACCTCTAACTTATAGAAATGTTCTTCTCTAGTCTCACCTGCATCTTCTCTACGAGCCATGTCTCAAATTCCTTACTTCCACTTCCTAGTGGAAATATTTGCTTCAAAAGGAATGAGGATACCTTCACCGCTTTCACTTCCCTTTCGAGTAAGGGGCATCTAAATGAAAATGTCAACATAAGTTAAAGCACACAAAAACAATTCATCTAAACTGCTTTGATACCAATATGATCCGTAAACTCGCTTCTTTGCTAGAATGAAGAATCAAACTTGTATTAATAGTTTCATTGCTCATAGATGGAGAGAAAGGAAAAATAACCGATCTAGGAAGTCCAAGCATTTGGAATTGCTCAAATTCCCATTTTGGCGTTGTCGGCGAGAGGGCCTCGGTGACCACAAAGTGGTGGTTCCTTAACCGTCGGGAGGTTGTGCAACCTCCGTACTTGCAGTGGCGGTTGTGCAACCACGACTTTGTGGAGAACATCGGTTACATAGCCATTGGGGGTTCCGTCACCGTCTCCTAAAAATATCCGGAACAAAACAATGATGGCCTTTTGACGTCATTCAAAGGTGTCCAGATCACCATCAACCTCAATAGACCATCTCCGAATAAAGAATATGTTGAGAATATGCACTGCAAGTATCAAATAAGGAGAATACACAGACTGGTAATTTTCATATCCATCTTTTGGATATGAAATACTCATGAGTATTATGTGGAATAGAGGGGCTAGGAGGAGGTGAGAGGGGATAAACCCACTAGAAGTAGTATGTGTAGATGGAGACCTAACACGAGGGTTAGGAGGAAGAGACCTATTAGAAGTAGACCGAGGATGGAAAGACACACGAGGAGTGGTATGTGCAATAGAGTACCTAACAAGAGGTTGGGGGATATACCCACTAGAAGTAGTGTGTAGATGGAGACCTAACATGAGGTCTAGGAGGTAAATACCCACTAGAAGTAGTATGTGTAAGAGGAGACCAAGGATGGAAAGATGAACAAGGAGTGAAACGTGTAATAGAGAACCTAACAAGAGGTTGAGGGGGATAGATAAACTAGAGGTATTATGTGTCGATGTATTAGGTGGATGAGTAATAACCATATATTTTTGACTAAGCAACGTAGGTATCGGGGCCTCACACAGGATATAATTGAGTATAACAACTTGCTGATTGTGAATGAACTTAACATGCTGATTTAAGAGAGATGACATAGCCTTAAAAGCACACAACCAACAATCTAGATACATATCACATGAGCTAAGAGAATCAATAACTAACAAGGGAATATGTGTAGTAGTAGAAACAACTATAAGCGATATAACATGTCCAAGTTTGGTCTTAGTATCAAAATTCGCTTGTTTTTAGTATATCCAAGAGAAGCTAGTAACTTGAAAGTGCACATATTATGTTTAACACTACTATCGATCAATACACTATGTGTTGGCCAATAAAATAAAAAATTTATAGTGTATCCAAGACAAGATCAAGAGCCATGTCGGTGTCATCAAAATTAACAATTAGTTGAGAAGTTCACATAGTAGTAATTGTACCAATCATAATATCTAATATATGATCATAAGGAGGAGCTATAGAATGATTAGCATGGTGAACTTTCGATTAGATTTGGTAGTGTTGTGATAATGAAGTGGGTCTCTAAATATTTTTTAGTTTTAAATTATCATTAGTAGGCTTGGATGATGCAATGGGGATGTCCCATTTAGTAGAATTTTTATCAATAATATCTTGTATCATATGGTGAAGCTTAAGGCATTGATTAATAGAATGAAGAACACATCTATGATAATCACAAAAGGCATTAACATCAATTTTTTTACCATGAGGCTTTCTTGTATCAACCTCAAGAGTCAAAGGGAGAGATACAAGGTTATACTCAAGTAATTATTTAAGCACTAGGTGATATACTCAAGGAAATAGTGTGAATTTGTGTTGAGGAGCTTGTAACTATAGCTTTTGGGTTGAGATACAACATTCATAGTAGCTTTAACATCAATCTTGTTGTCATTAGATTTTCCTTTGAAATTAGGTTTTCCTTGAAACTTAGGATTAGATGTGTTGGGAGCATTGACAACATATTTGAGCTTGTTCATGGTAAGGAGCTTAGCTTCATGCTCTTTTAATGTATGACATACATGATAAAATAAGTAAAACTTGTCAAAGATAATTGATTCTTGCAAAGGGGCAAGAAGTCTTTGAGTGAAAATCTTGAAGCTCACTATCAAATAGAATATTGTTCATCCTTTTAAGCACAATCGTGTGTGTAGAACATGATCAATAATGTTCTTGTAAAAATTTGTTACATCTTATACAATTGAGCATAAGAAACATTATCCCAAATATTGATAGAGAATTGTGCAAGAAATTGATTAGCTAGAGGGGTAAAGGCCCAAACTAAATGAATGTGAATATCATATAATCATTGTAAAGAAAAATTCTTAAGGCTTCTAGGAAATATCTTGGTACGTAATATTCATTGAAACACAATACAAAAAAATGGCACTCAAAACATGAAGGTGTTCTTCATGATCACTTTTCCATTAAAAATAGGAATCTTAGAGCAGCAAAAAACCCATATGTCATGGATAGTAAGCCATTTTTGCATGAGTTTCATATGTATCTTCGCACTTACGGTGAGAAAAATCATCAAATTCATCAAAATCAATGTCAAGAACCACATGGGGTTTTATGAGCTTAGAAGTTACTACCAATAATAACTATTACATGCACTTCAGTTTTTCATGAATGACACTATGGATGGCACCACCTGATATTCAAACCTTACAGAGATAGAGATAAGAAATATATGGGAAGCATCCGATGGAGTAAGTTGGGGTTTCAAATTTTTTCATGAATGACATTAGAGATAGGATGAGATATGATTTTGGATTACAAAGACATACAAGACATGACTAGACTATTCTCATAATGGGCTTGAGGATTAAGAAACTAATTTTCCAAATTTTATAAGATGGAATGAAACCAAATGAATTTATGTGTGCTAGTGTTGTGAGGGTGTGTGCTATGTTAGCTTCCATCAACAATGAAAAACATTTCATACTCAAGTCCTCAAGTTAAGATTTGAATCAAATATTCATGTGGAAATGCACTTTTTTTGTGTATACTAAATGTGGAATATTGGAAGATGCATCACAAGTTTGAAAAAATTCCTAAACGAGATATAATTACATGTTCTTCTATAATTACAAAGTATGCTTAGAATAGACAGGGTTGTGAGTTCTTGAAAATTCTTCATCAAATGTAGCAGTAGACGTTCCAGTCACATTGTTTCACCTTTACTAGTGCCCTTGGTGTTTGTGGAAACTTGACATTGGTTCAATACGGGAATTCTTATCGTATCCATAAATAACATGTATTGGTCGATGTAAATGTGGATAATGCTTTTGTTACTATGTACTCTAAATGTAGGAGTCTAGATGCATGTGTCAAGTGGGTATTCACAAATATCTTTTTGGTATTGGGATTCTATTTAATGCTTTTTTGGTTACAAGCTATGTGTGTGGAAAAATGTATCACAATGTTTTCATCTCTTGAATTCCTTGTATGGTGGCGGTGAATATCCGGAAGAATATTCTCGTACTAGTATTTAGTTTAAGCAGCTCTCCGCCTTCCATATTATGGTAAAAACAATTAAATATTAAACAATTTCCCTATGGGTTTATATAAAAATTATGTGGAAGATCTCAAAATAAATTTGGAGAAGTTCCAAAGGATTCTAATTAATCAACATCTTCTCTACTTGGGAAAATAATTTGCGCATCGTGATCGGCTAGTAAACTATAACATCAACAAAGACTCAATTATTATCATGACAATGAAATTGCATGGAGGAGCATTGGGGTTGTTATCGGCCAATTTTGACTCCATGCAAAATTGTTAAAAAAACAATTAAAAAAATTAAAAATTAGAAAATTTTGAAAAGTATTACTTTGCGTGGTTCATTGACTCATTGCGATCGCCTTATTTTTGTGATCGCTTCGGTTTTCGCTTCGTGATTTTCAAGCAGAACTCTTCCCGCTTAGGCTATAAAACGCGTTAAAATACATTAAAATAATTAATTAATATTTAATTAATTAATTGCTCCTTGTTTGATTAAATTAATTTTTAAAAAATCACTTAAGGAGTATTTAATTAAATAAATATAAATTAAAATTCATTCGACAAGTTTTAGTGCCGGGGAAGTAAGCTTTTGTTTCCAATCACGCCGGTTGGCTTCCCGAACCCGGATTTCCACTTTCCTGGCAATTTCCTTCAAATTTCCCGCACGTGGGTTTTCCTCTGCCAATTGCCAAATCATGGATTGGCAAACGGGCATAAAATTCCCCAATTTCCCACATGGGGAAATTGGACGGGGATTGCCAACCCATTTTGCCATTCCCGTTGGCAATTGCCCGTTACTTTTCCCATTTCCCCCTGGCACTTAAGCCACTACCCGGGATGAGAGGAAGTTGAATTAATCCTCGTAACTTCCTCCATCAAACCCGGTGGAAAAAGTCAGAAGCTTCTTTTTCTTCAGGAAGACATAATATTTTGTTAGCATTATGCAAGAGAAACCCACGCCATTGTGAGCGAAGAAATATCAGTTGTGCATCCAAAGGAGGTTTTATCAATACAAAAAAAAAAAAAATACGCAGCTGTGAAAAGAGGACAGCGCATGAAGGAGTTTTCCATACGCTGAGGGACAAAGAATCCTTTCCCACACGCCTTGGGGAAAGAGCAGTTTTTAAAAACAAAACAAAATTGTTTTTCAATTAAAAGGCCACGCCTGGCAATGAGAAAGGAACAGTTTTTAAAACAAAGAAAATAAATACAGTCCAAACGTTTTTGAGGGGGCGCCTGATATATGTGGATAGTTTTTAATAAAAAGGAGTTTTGTTTTCAGCCGCCCAGCATTGAAGACACCCACGCACCAACAGTCTTCCACCACGCACCAGCCAGCAAATAAAAAAATACGCTTGCCATTCATCTGTTGCAGCATTTGATGGAGCGCAAACAAGCATTCGTGGTTTAAGGCAAAGTTTAGGAAGCATATGGAACAGTGTGTGATCTATACTCTGAAGAACATCATCAACATAATCCTGCGCCAATACTGTCAATACTGTTTGCATTATTATAGGATTGCCTGTAGCTTTTAAAAACAGAGGGAATCAAGAAACTCTCAATGCCTTCCCACGCCTTCCCATGCATCCAGCAAATTCCCACGTAGGGGAAAAAGAAGGAGAGGCGTTTGTATTAAAAACAGTCCAAAAGAAGACCAAAGAAAGAATTCATTTTCACGCATGAAGAAAGAGGACTGCGCAGGATAAAGAAGGGACAACGCATGAAGGTGGAAAGAATAGTTTTTAAATAAAAATAAAAAGGAACAACACACAGTCCGCACTCAGGCCACGCCCAACCAGGGAAAAGCTTCTATTTTTGTCTAAAAGACCACGCATTTGGAGAAAGGGCACCCAGCTGAAAGGAAAGGTTGAAAGTAATAAGGTTACTCCATGCACCAGCAAGCAGAAGAACATCTCAACGCATCCACCGACTACAGAACAATTTTTTAGAATAAAACAAATTGGTTTTTCAAGATTGATTAGCCCACGCCAAGGATAAGGAAGAGAGCTCCCGTGCATGTAAGAAATAAATACAAATCAAATACCCACGCAGGTCCACGGATACGCCATTCACGCAAAATATTAAAATCGGGAGATTTTAATTGTTATTGTCAGAGTTAGAATTCGAGCTTGGTCTCGATTTGTTTTTATTAACATACTAAAAGTTGTAATTCGAGGCAATTATTATTATCATTTTTAAAATAATAATAATAATAATAATAATAATATAACGGAACATTTTTCTTATATCGACGGGGTGTCGGAGACTGAGACCCAGCCCCGTTTGCGTTGTTTGGCGTGCCTGAGTCACCTTTTGATTAAATTCATAATGGCCGAAAGATCCAAATCTGCAGGGAGATCGAGGAAGCCAGTGGAAAGATCTAATAAATTTGCCATGAAATATGAATTCCAAGGAATTATTCCTCCCAGCTCCATTAAGTCGGCATATGACAACATCACCGATACAAATCTGGGTCACATCAATGTGCAACAATTTTGCGAGCGAGTGAAAACTGAAGGCAAAACCATTTTCTCTGATAGGCTTTACCACAGTGGCCTACCTCAAGCAGCAACATTCCCTGTCTCGGTGCAGTGTCCGGAATTGGTGATTGCTTGTGCAGAGCATTACGATCCTGAGAGACGAGGAATTTATAAAGACAACCATGCGAGCCTTTCCTCTTAATCACACCTGAACACATTGAGGAGTTGCTCGATACCTGACTTTCCTGAGAATGCAGATATCACTCGCCATCCATGCAAGAGTTCTGGGACGAAGAACCCCTAAGATGGAGCAAAATGGTTAACAACAATTGGCTGGTAACCAAGAGACCTCGGATTGACAGGCTCCCCAAAGAACTGTACCGCGTTGAGTTCGTGGAAGAGATTGGAGACATGATCACTCTCCTAAGTCGAGTTTTTGGTTTACCTTCTGCAAGGGTCTTCCACCCATGGATGTACCAGTTTATCTGTATCATCCTAGCCAAGAAGGAGTTTGTGGACTGGGCCACCATCATCAGCAACACCATTCACAAGCAATTGATAGAAGTCAAAATGACTGGATGCTTCTACATGACCTCATATCTGACCTATGCAGTAGCACGAAGAAAGCTATTTTCGGACTTGAAACGAGAGGAGTCCTGGGGTCATCAAACAACGTTTTTCACTATTATCCTCAGCTCAGCTTCAAAAATAGTTCTCACCATTTTAGAAGAGTCAACGATGCATTCACCTTCCGCGTGATCCGGAACTTGAATCGAAATACCGAGGAAAGGTTTTCCAAAGAAGCCATGAGTGTCATTTCCCAATGGGGAACCTGGTTTATACAATTTTCATCTTTTTCCTACATTCGCGTGAGTGGCTTTGCTGGGACCCCGTGGAAACTTCCCAAGTACGTCAGTGATAAGTGGGCGTTAATGGAGCTGGCGCGACAATTGTTCCAAGTTCACTGCCTACTTAGTGACAAGCACCGTTCAGGAATTCATTTCCCGATCCAAATCGGGGAATACCAATGCCCAAATTTATTCAGTGCACAACTAATGGAAAAGGAGTTTGCTCTCATAACCATCCATCCATATGTGAAGAGAGCCCAGTTCGATATCAATGGTTATATGCAAACGATTATGGGAGCGAAGTATCAACATAATCCTACCATGGAGGATTTCTGGGCCGCTTGCTCGGATGAACATGAGGTAAGGAGACGGGAGTACTCTCGCCTAACACTTTCTCAAATCAAAGCCTTCCACATCCGGAGTCCTCCCGATTCATTCATAACTGATGATGAGGATGTCGTCGATCCCTCGTATGATGCCATTGCCTTCACACCATTGCCTCAAATCGACCGGACCAAAAGAGATGAATTTTCTCTCGATGGCAAGAACCAACCAATTATCGAAAGAAGCATATCTTGGTATGATAGGGAGCTTGCCAAATTTCAATCAATTCCGGATCACGTTTCAGAATCACAAAAATTGCCTATATCAGGACACCTCCATTCGACCAAGGTTTCTTCTCGATCAACTTCGTTACCATCCAATCATACACGACATACAAGAAAAGAATGGTTGCCAAAATCCACTTCGCCGAGCAACGTGTCACGAGGAGAGAGATCCAAAGATCCAAACCCTGAAGAAGGAAAGGAGCGTGTGTCTGGATTTTCTACCTCGAGTAGAGATTCTTCCACTCACATCATTAATAGCACTCATACGCTGGTAGCAAATGATCCTCAGCCATGCTTCGAACAAACACCCACTCAAGTGCAAGTAATTCAAATATCAAATACTTCGGAGCACGTAGTTCATGAAGGGATTTCCCAAAATCTCCCGAATGATCAGGAAGTGGACATTGAGGTTGTGTCTCCTCAAATCGAGGTCGTTGATAGGATTCAAGAAGGATCTCATGATGTCAGGGATAATGAGGATATTGATTCGAGCTCCAGGATTCTATATGCCGAGATAGTAAATGAAACTCCTTCTTGGGTTGATTCTGAAGTGAAGAAAAGGAAGAGAGTTGTCAAGCCAATCGACATTGATTTTGATGCCCTTTTCAAACTGTCGAATGATGCCATTCCTAAGAAGCCTAAGGTACTTTCTCAAATAATGGTGGATAATGATGGAAACAAGTTTGCAGACCTTGCCATTCCACAAGTGGATAAAGAGCGTAATGCTATGACGCCAGCCGACTATGAAGTTTCCAGACTAGGACTTGGGAGATCCACGTTAGAAAGTGACATGGCGATGGCTCGAGATTCAATTGATATCGTGCTAAAAATATTGGAGAAATACAAGTCCCAAAATTCTCGGCTCAAGGCTGAAAAGAGTCAATTGGTGGAGTATGTTCAGCATTTGATAAATCCCATATCATCCACCTTCCCAGTACCTAATGCGGTGGCTGCCCCAGATGAAGAGACTCTTAATTTTTCAAAGGAAATAAACACGTTGGGCCATGTCACTAAAACTTGGCTTTCGGAGATTCTCGTTTTGGGCTAGGGAGCGATCAAGACTGCAGTTAAGCTTCATGAAGATATTAGTGTATATCTGGATCCAATTCTTTCTTTCAAAGAAACTTTTGTTTCTACTATATCAAATTTGGATGAGATATTGCCCAGTCTGCAGGAGATGACAAGTATGGAATCTTCAATTTTGGCTATTGAAGGGATTCTCGAATTTGAACATCGAGGGACACGTTTTCTTTGGTGTCTACATCTCAAATCAAGAAAGACGCTTCTTGTGGATTCTATGATCCATTATGACAACATGTGCAATGAAGTTTTCACTTCACTTTCCTTGATCCAGGAATTCATGGCTGAGATTCCCTGCAACCTAGTAAATGAGCATAATCAAAGGTGTTCATCGGAGCAGGTGGAAGAACAATTTTCACGATTGTTCAAAGACATGTACACTCCTGCCAACAATTTCTCGTCGGTTTCCATGGAACGGTGTATCAAATTGAAGAACTTGTTTGAGAATGCTCAGTCTAAAATTGTTAATTTAAATGATATGCCAAGTAGAATTCTTGAATTGCAGGTATTTTGTGAGGCTATTCTTCGGCCAAGTGAACCTCCAGAAGAAGAAAAGATGTTTGAAACTTTGGGAAGTTTTAGATCCTTTCAACTGGCAAAAGCAACGGGATCCTAATTTCACCGGCGGTGTAGGAAGTTGATTTTCTTGATATCTAGCGAATTGGGAGAGTCCATTTCTCATACGTTTGAGATAGGCGGACCCCGTTTCAATGGATAAGGCACTGGTTATTATTGTATATTTTAAAAGGTGTTGTTATTTGGGAAACATTGGATATTTTAAGTAATTTCTATTTTTGGGTTGTATTTAATAAAGTTGGTTAGAAAAAGTCAAAGGTCACTTAAGTGCCTTATTTAATGATCATGTAAAACCCTAACTACTTTGTAACCAACTTTTGGGTTATAAAAGGAAGTCAGGGGCTCATTTGTAAGGGTGACTTTGAGAGAGGAGAAAAAATACTTTTGTGCAAGCTTTGTTTCAAGAAGAAACTTTGTGTTCTTTTGTGAAAAACATTTTGGAGTTAATGGAATAAGAACTTTTTGTCTCATTCATTGTCTCGTAACATTTGGTGTTCTTATGTTCATTAGATGTTAGGTGTTTAAATCTTGCATGCAAATATTATCTTTGATCTTATTGTCAACATTAGTAATCAGTTGTTCTAGTTCACAGTGATCAAGCTCTGATTGTCTACTTGCTCATATGTGTTCCCTTTTACATGTTCTTGTTTAACTAACTCAAACTCCGTTTTATTTGTGTTGGTTATTCAACTTTCCTCTTCATGCAACATTAGGCTCTGTTTTTACCTAACTCTTGCATGTTCTTTCAGTCCATTCCATTCCACTCCTTTCTTTCATTTCATTCTATCTCCTTCATTCACTTTTCTTCCATTGATGTTCCAAAACACCCCCCACATACAATTTTGAATGTACAGATGTAAATACAGTTTTGGTTTTCAATAAAGGCAGCCTCACCTTCATTGAGGAGGGACTTTGTTCCCACATTGTTGCATGTCATTTGCATGCGTGCAAATCCATATGCTAACAGGGGTCAACTTAAAAACTAGTTTCTTTCAAGGAAGTAGTAAAATCCAAGGCTCCTCAATACTCTCAAGTGACAGTTGTAAATATCCCATATACAGTGGAAAAAATTGACGATATTTTAACTATAGAGAAATATGCTCTAGGGATGGATAACATACTTGATAAGTTGGAAATGACATCTCTAATTGACCTTCAATGGTGTATGGATGCACACTATAGAATTGTATAAGTGAGTTTACATGAACTAGACAAAGGACTATGATTTATATTTTTGTGTAAAAGGGTTTTTATTATTTATTCTATAGATCTTGAAGAATATTATTGACTTATTAAATACGGTCATTGGTTTTGGGTAAGCACATAACTATTTATCACTCTTTGGTTCCCGAATTTGACTTGTACACTATGACTATCACTAAAAAGATTTTTTGGTTACACCTACCAAACTTACCTCTCCATCTTTGGCATACTTTAGTTTTTGAAGGTTTTGTAAATTCACTGGCAATATATTTAAAGCCCAAACTTCCGAGGATAGATATGGATATTTATACTGACCTTAGTAAGGGTCTTTCTAATAAAGTGATCCTAAAGGGGGCCAATTCTCAATGGGAACATGTGATGGATGACAAAAATGTGACCTTAAGGTGTATGATTTTTTCATAATACTGGTCATTAGTAAGATTATTTCCCAAGCTCGATACACATTAAAAGAGAAAAAAGCGCCCTCCTCCAAAGAACATAAGTTAGTGGCCATTTGTGGCTCCAAATTAAGAACAAGAAAATGAACAAAATTTAGAAGATCATTCAGATTTAGAAGATTAGAAAAATAAAATTGAAGGAAAAGAATAATTTATGAGTCTCAAGATTATAGTAGAAGAATACAACATGAAATCAATTGAAAATGAAGTTTTTAAGGGACGGTAAAAAGACCACACAAGTTGGAAAATTCTAAATTTGATAGGGATCAAATTAAACCTACAATCCATGAATCTCATAATCTTGGATTTTAACTAGCTCTCGTGAATTCAACATGATGGATTGAAGTAAAAAAAAAGTAAACAAAAAAAGGGTGGAGAATAAAATTCTTCATTAATTTAGGTACCCTTGGTGGGTTGTTGGTTGTAGCCTAGCCACCGTTGGTAGGATGACTTGTTGCTGATTGTAGTTCGGGTCTATGGTGGTTCTAGAACTTGTTGTTAGTTTGTTTTAGTTATGTTTCTATATGTCTATATCTATTTGACTTTATAAAAAGGTAATGGGATCCTTTCAAAAACCTTACCTAATCAAAAATGTGAGTAATCACATTAACTTCATAGCCATAAGGGAGCGTGTGCAATGAAGTGGATGTTGTGTAGTGACATGAGTGATCTCGTATTATACAACAACATAATTAGGAGTCATTTGATATTGGGCCATGAGGCTAGTATAATCAACATACGGGTCCCCGATCTCAAGCCGAGTATGAGCATAAACCCATTTAAAAGGATAGTTGCCCATATTAGAGTGAGAGAATGAACCCTTAGGATTGAGGAAAAGTTTATAAAATATTTTAGGATGAAACATGGTGACACATAGAATTAAAAATTGTATAGTGGTGTCCCCAAGATTTCACTTAGAAATCTTGGGGTACCCCTTTTGAAATTTTGAGTTTTCATGTCTTGTGATGAATTGTGTGTTAGGAATATATTTGTTTAGTGCTCCATTTATGTTTTGTAATATATTGTTGTATTGTTATACCTATGAATAGTATTATTTGTTGTAACACCTCCATATTTATTAGGAGGTGGTTTGGCTATGCTTTTGGCTATATAATAGCCCTTGATCTGCGTTGAATTATATACACAAAGATGATAATTATTAGTTTGTGTTTGTTGTCGGTCATTTGTCCAAATCTCAAGATTTGGTATCAGAGCATGGTGGATCCTTGAGGGAGTTGCGGGTTATCACATTCACAATTTATCAGATCATTGAAGATTAGCTTGGCATTTTTGGAAGGAAAAAATTCCCTGCTTGACAACCCATGATGGCACCAGAACCGGATTGAGTTTCTATTCTTGTAAACGTTATTGAATACGAATCCTAAGATCTTCTATTGGCATGCTTCCTTCTAGCTGTTTCGATTGTAATGAGTGCAATAAAATTTATTTTTCATGTTGGTCCACGGTTCCATGTGCAACTATGAGTATTTGAGTTGGTTTTATATAGTCGCCTTGTGCTCTTGTATTCTTGACGTCATCTTGGTGTCTCGAGTCTCGTGACTTCTCAGGCATTGCAAATAGTTTTCAAAGGCTCGACGACTTTCCTGAACATGTCAATCGAGCTCCACATCTTCGCATTTGGATGTATCAATATTACCACGAAATAGGCACTTTGTGCTACGCATCACCTCTACGACATTGGCATATTGACTAGTCTCCATCACCCATTGTTCCTAGTATCAATCTCAGAGTTCGTATTCAATGATCTACATGCAAAGTGAAGTTATCCATTTATTGCATGCACAAATTAGATCGTGCGACAAGCTCCTGGTGACATCTCATCCTGTAATGGAGTGCCTGTAGAAGATATCTCATCAGCTGCGTGTTGTATCGTCGATCCACAAGCTTCTAACTCGTCTTCCTTGTTTGAAGAGGTCTCTAGATTTCGCTCTGAGTTCTGCAGATCCGTATGCATAGGAATTCACGTGGGAATAGTAAAATTATTATTATCAGATCTGCTCGAGATTCGAGTGCTTCACCCAATTCCATTTTGCATTCAAATCTAATTATTTGAATTGAGGATTTGTGCTCTCCATGAATTTGAAGGATTGGACCCGCCTTATCAGGAAAGTTGGATAATATTTTATGGTGAGGCTGTCACAAATCAAAAAGAAGCATTTGTGTGAAATATGGTGCCAACACTCAGATGACCATCTAAAACATAGATGATTTGTGTTAGGGGAGAGGGGCTAGTAGTGGTACACCCTAAGTTAAGGGGTCCATAAAATAAATTGTTTATCATATGAGATTGTAATTTTTTCACTAATCTGTAGTTTAGATTTGTATTAGCTTATATTTTTTTTTTGGAATGTTCAATTGGAGGGAAACCCATATTTTGAATTGATTTAAAATACTAACTTGAGTTACACTACAACCATGGTTGAAACCAATGCTTGAATATGTGTGAAATTGGTTGAACATTGACTTTTTTGTACTTGTACATGGGTGAGAGGTCTTACATGTCATGATGTGATTTGCTACTCTACATAATTATTATGTCAAAAAAATAAAACTACTACATAGTACTATGAGAACTATTGGGTATTGTGTGATCAATAGTCATATCAACTATTGGACCTTGTTCACCTATTGGCCCCTCTCCCCTAGATTGCATGCAGTTCGATTTCAATATTGAAGTCTGTTGCACATTTTCCACGTGCGTTCAATGTATATGTCCAAACTTCGAATTGATGAATTTGCATTGATCTCGGTGGATCAAAATAGGATCCCCAAATTTTATTGGCATGCGGTGTTAAGATTCAAATAGAGAGACCTTAATTTGCATTGGTATTTACAATAAAATTCACACAATTGGCGATTTCAGATCTCACGGATTTTGCATTGGTTTATAATTAACATTTGGTCGAAACATCCTTTGTCACCACCAAATCCCGCATATTTCCAAAGGTGTGGTGTTTGAATTTCGCAGTGTGGTGTTTGAACGTCTTTGAATTTTGCATGCCACTTATTATCGTATTTAGATATGGTTTAGTGTAAACATTGCCTTTATTTGATCTAGGTTTCGAGTTATTATAGTCCGGATTTTTAGATTTATGACAAAATCATTGGTGAGTCATTTAGATTTAGAATATTAAATCTTTGAGTCATTATATTTGGTAAAAATAATTAAATAATACTTTATATTCTATAGGTAGAAATTTAGTGTTCTGTATTTAGTCATTTTTGCATCAAAATTGTCTAAATAAAGTGTCAAAATCATTTTTAGAGTCTATTGTAAATTATTTGGGTCAATTGTCAAAAAATAGTCAAATATTCTCAAAAGTGTCAACCTTGAGAGTTAGAGTCCTCACAAAGCATTTAAATGTACAAGGATGTATTTTCACTTATATGCGACATCCTAAATCAAATGTTAAGTTAATTTGTAAATTGAGTCTTGTTGTCAAATAAGTGATTTTAGGATTATTTGTTTATTAGTCTAAATAGTCAAGTGTCGAAAATTGTAAAAATAAAAAAATTGCCGCACGGACGCATTTTCAGTGTTACTGACATCCGAAAAATAAGTTGTTTCACATTGCATGAGAGGAGACAAAATAAAGTACAATGTGGAAACCATTGAGCTTCAAAGATTTATTTAGCTGAGTTAGCATCACATACACCGGAGAACGGAGGCACAATAGGATGGAGGTCGATCAACGACCTCTCGTCACCAACAACAACAAGGCCACACGTAGGCTGTGGTGGCATTTTGTGGTGTGAGTTTACTTTCAGTATTTGATTTCCAGTGTGCTTCTTTTTCAGAGTTCTAGTTTCAGTTGTGTGTAATATGATTTCAGAGTTCATGTTTTGTGTTGAATAAGTGAAATGTTCACATTGAGGGGGGGAACATGATCTCAATGTTCCATTTCCATTTCGCCCCTTTTCAAGTTTGTAATTAGTGAGTAGTGTTTCCTACATAATTCCTTGAAGGAAAAACATAGTGGAAAAGATGAAAGCACAAAGGAAAAGTAACATCATGATATTTGGGTTGTTGGTTGTCTTGTAAAACCATCCTTTGTTGAGGTTGTTGGTTGTCATGTAAAACCATCCTTGTTGAGGTTGTTGGTTGTCCTGTAAAACCATCCTTGTTGAGGTTGTTGGCTGTCCTGTAAAACCATCCTTGTTAAGGTTGTTGGTTTTCCCGAAAACCATCCATGATCATGAGCACGCACGGGTGGCACACTAGCGAAGGAAGTGTGATTTTTTTCTCCCATGTTTGCACTAAAGGGAGAATGTTAGGAATATATTTGTTTAGTGCTCCATTTATGTTTTGTAATATATTGTTGTATTGTTATACCCGTGAATAGTATTGCGGGTTATTTGTTGTAACACCTCCTTATTTATTAGGAGGTGGTTTGGCTATATAATAGCCCTCAGATCTGTGCGACATAATATACATAGTGATTATTATTACTTTGTGTTTGCCGTTGGTTGTCCAAATCTCGAGATTGTGTTCATGTTGTTTTTAGCTTTAGGGTGTTGTTTAGTCTAGGTTGTTTCCTTAACTCATATGGGTTGAATGATGATTTTTCAAGATGTTGCTTTGGGGTGATTTATGAAATACCCATGTGCTTAAAATTCCCTGAAAATCCTTAGAAAACCAAATACTTGCTCTCTTAAGCTATCGGGTTTCTTAGAGTACTTTACTTCTAAGTAACAAGTTGTCCATATCCAAAACCCGATTTACATAATTTTCCTTCTTTGTGTTGTTTGGAAGTGCTTTTGCTTGCTAAAAATAAAAAGATAAGTAGTCTCAGAACACTACAGAATTGGCTTAGCTTTCTTAGTTTAACGCTAAACTCAAGTGCTCTTACTTATCTTATTTGCGCTAAATTGATATACTCCTACTTGCCTTATTATTAAGACAAGTAAAGTAGTTCCTAAAAGCTCGCTAAACTGAGCCTATTCATTGCACTAAACTATTACCCCATTACTTGTCTTTTTTTGCTAAACCCAACCAACTTCACTTCTAAAAAAAGACAAGTAAAGTAAGTCTTGAAAACCGCATAGCTAATCGTTTAGGTTGTCGGTGTTTAAAGACTACTTTACTTATTTAAAAAACAATGAAGTAAAGTTGTTCCAAAAAGCCACATGAAAGGGGAGGGATGACGTGGCACTTATACGATCGACATTTAATGATATGGAAAATATATAAACTCAAGTTATTCCATAGGATCCACACATTCGTTTGTTCAGAGAGAGAAGTCTTCCACCTCCCAACCCCGAGCAACTTTGTGTGATCGAATAGGAGAAAATTTTTCACATTCCGTCTTCGATCCACTTGCAAAGAGAGGTTAGTACTTTGTTTTGTTCCCTTCTTTCCTTGTTTTTCTTTTCCTTTGTGTTGTAGTTTGTTCTAGATTGTTGGATTTCCTTCTGTATTTCTTTTTCCTCTGTGTTTTTGGTGAAATGGTTTAAAATTAGGGCATTTTGGTTAATTGGGATTAGGGTTTAGTTGGAATTTTGAACCCGCTATACCTTTAATGGAATGCCTTTGAATTTTCACTATCTTCGTGCCCTAGTTTTTCCCTAGGTCCCTTATGCTCCTTTTTGTGATTCTGAGTGACTCTTCTTCATTTTTGGTGTTTAGGGTTACTTCTTCTCTTATGTTTAATAGAAAGCAAAATAGTCCCAATCACCACTTCACTTCATATCAAATTCCTTATTTGTTTTGTGTTAATTTGAATGACTTCTACTTGCTTTGTATTGCTTCTTATATTAATAGGAGTAAAGTATTGTGTGAACGCTACAAAACATGCTTCCCATGTATTACATTGTTTGGACTTACTATTACTTGCGCTAAACCAAGGACTCATAACTTCCTCGCATTGTGTCGATTAGAATTGCTTCTACTTGTTAAGTCTTCGACTCACACTAAACCAATTGCTTAAGACTTCCCATTCATTGGAATTGAATTGCTTATACTTTACAATTTAAGTTACTCAATCAACTCGCTGCTCACTACTTGCTTAGTTTGGTCTTTGGTTTTATCCATTGCTTTTGCTTCCCAATGTATTGCGGTGAACTAATTACTCATTACTTCATATACATTGTGGTAAACTGACCCCCTCCTACTTATCACTATAATGCGGTGTTGGAATTACTTATTACTTCACAGTGTTTTGCGCTAAACTGATGGGCTATTACTTGTTATATATTGCATTGTTTTAAAGAGTTGTTACTTCCTATATTGCACAAAAATTGAATTACTTTTGATTAACTCGCAAGTCTCAAGTAAGTAATACCATGAAAACTTGTAATGAACTCGCTAAAACTAACCATTTCACTCAACCACTTCTAGCTATCCTAGAACTTGACTTCTAAGATGATTTTAACGCATTTTCATGAAGAGATTGAGTCTAGATGTTTGCATGCAATTGAAATAAGTGTGTCTTAACTTGATGTTCTATATTTAAAAGAAGAAACAATTGCTAATCTTTAGTAGTTGAGCACATGTTACAAGGAGAGCAATGTCTAAAGCTAGAGAATAACCAATTGAAATAAGTGATAAGTCAACAGGGGAAGAAGAAAGAGTTTTTGTGATTAGAGAGGATCCAAATCTGAATATTGAAGAAACTTCCAGGGCTAGGAAAGGAAAAGGAAGAGCTAAATCTAAATCATCTCCTATAGCCAAGGAAGGCAAGATGAAGTATGAATACAAAGGCTACCTAATAGAATCTTGCATTATGTCCAAACTAATTGAGATTGGTGATACAGACATGGGGCATATTTCCGTGTTTGAATTAATTGAGAGGTCCAAGGCCAAAAACCAAACACCTCTAATGAAGGCATTGACTCAGAGTGGGCTGATTCAAGCAACTACTTTTCCTAGTACTTGTTAGTTTCTGATTTGTATTAGAGTGTGCAAGCATTATGATCCTCAAACTAAAACAATCAAGAATGATGCAGGTGATCTAGTGGTTAGGCTAGATGTTCATTTC
Source organism: Taxus wallichiana var. yunnanensis (assembly GCA_018340775.1). NCBI lineage: Eukaryota > Viridiplantae > Streptophyta > Pinopsida > Cupressales > Taxaceae > Taxus > Taxus wallichiana. Next base: position 418,715,863 of record CM031237.1, read on the forward strand.
TTCAACTTCTTCTTGAAAATTCCTACTACACCAAAAGTACTGAGTATCAGTATGGAGAAAGCTAGAAAGTACTGGAAGAATAAAACAATAGATGCCATCCAAATTATGAACTTACAATATCTAAAGGAGAGGAAAAACCTTCTAGGTTCCTTAGGACAATTGTGAGGTCTGACTTGGTTCAGGAGGAAGATGACATCACTCAACTGCTATGCAGGATAAATGGTGAGAAGAATGCCAAACATTTTTCTTTATGGATGTACTATTTCATTAGGATGATTGAAAATGACAAGTCTCATATGTTGATCAACTGGGTTGAAATCATTAGCAACAACATTGACTTCCAGTTAAGAAATGTCATCCAAACATTGGATTTCAAGATGACTTCTTACCTCATGTATGCTGCAGCAACACAAGGTCATTTTCCCAAGTTGAGGAAGGTTGGTACTATAGCTGAAAAATCCCATCCATGAATATTATCCACAGTTGGCTTTGCCAGATATTTCAAGGAGTATAAACAAGTTAATGACTTCTTCTTCTATGAAGTCATTTGTAAGCTCAATCTTGATTTAAAATCCAAGAGAGTAATTGATGAGGCATGGAATGCAGTTTAACCATATGGGTGTATTTTTATTCAATTTTCTCATTTCACATACTTAAGATTTTGTGGTTTTTCGGGACTCCACTCAAATTACCAAGGTATCCCAGTGACAAATGGATTCTACTTGAGTTGTGCAGAATTAGTAGAGCTCCATGATTTGCAACAAGGACTTCACAGAGCAGTTGTTCATTTTCCTATTGTAATTGGGCAGTATCATTGTACCAATATTCATAAAGCTAGGAATGTTGAAAAGGAAATGTTTCATCATTACACCCAGAGCACCTACAAGGCTAGGGTAAATTTTGATTACAAGAATATTGCTAAGAAGTCGGTCTCATTAGAGTATACACATTTACCAACATCGAGAGGATTTTGGGTTGATTGCAGAGATGAATTTGAGATAAGAAGAAGAGACTACAACCATTGGCAAGTACATAGAGATCCTAAGTTTTGGGTTGGAAAATATTCCGAAGAAGCTCCTAGATGATGGGAAAGTAATTTCAGGCACCTACTATGATGAAGGAGGTGATAATGCTCCTTGCTTCCAGTGAAGCACACATCTAAGTCAATCATGGAAAGGACATCAAAAGTATTTCTCTATACTTTTGAATGGTTTCTTAGTCAAGGTTATTTCCTAGAAGAATCAATCATGAATGATATTAATCAAATAGGCACTAAAAGAAAATAAGTTCCGGGGAAAGCAAAGGGGCTATAAAATTGAAACCAATTAAGAAGCCAAGAAAAGCAACCATTAGTTTCAGGAGTCACTCTAGGTGATACTTCTCATCTATTGGCATCTTCATCAGTTGCTTCTACTACTATTCAAGATCCTCCTATACAAGGAGAGGTTTTGGTACCTCCTTTGAAACTAACTAAATTCATATTTCCTTTGGTTGTTTCAGAAGCTCCATCTCCTAAACCTCTCCCTATCTCGACCAAGCATTCCCCCCTCCATCTTCAAAAGAGCATTCATTGCTCAACCAAAAGAAACACATAATGCTACCATAGATGAATCTCCTCTTCAAGAGGTATCTCAACTAGTGGAGAAAGGTGAAGTCATGAGAGAAAATGTGGAGATTGAGGAAGGAGAGATTGGAAAATAAGGGTGAAGTGATGTTCATGATCACACAATTGAAGTGTCTTCAGTCCCATAATCACCAACACAGAAAGCTATTGAGCTGGAGAAAGAAGTTACATATGAAACCGATACAAGAACTCAAGAAGAAAAGGGAATGGAAGAAGAGTTGGTGAAGAAAAAGATGGTTGAACTAGAAAAGTTTTTGTAACAAGGTTATGCTCTTGAGGATCCTGAGAGTAAGTTGGAAAAAGTGGTACTTCCATTTGTGGAAGCAAGAAGTCAAGAAATGGTCGTCACTCCGGTGTCCAAACTTCTTCACGAAAATATTTTGCAAATTGGTGGCTACAGACATTTCCTATTTCCAAGGAAGTGGTCAATTTAGAAGAAATATATCTTCAATTTCTGAAGAGCATCAAGAAGAAATGAAGAAGATCTAAGGCTGCCAAGGTAACTTCAAAGATTATTAATGAGCCTTCTGGAAAGAATTTTTTTGAAATATCTACCCCAACAACAGGAAAGAGTAAATAAGAATTGAGTAAAGAAGATTTGGTCATAAAAGGGTTCCCCTAGGGGATGTCACAATCAAGGTTTAAATCAGATAACCAGACATTGATCAATAGCCTTTTCCTTAAGTTGGATGAAGAGAAGGAAAATAAGAATAAATTGAAAGAACAAACTTCTAAGCTTTGTGATATAATCATGAAGGTGTTGAGGTCCTCTGCACAACTAGTACTAATAGGAGAACAAGTGAATCCACATGTGATTACCATTATGGAGGAAATAAGAGATAAAGAAAAGGTTGTGGATGAATGGGTGGCTGAAATCACCAAGATGGCCACAAATTATTATAAGGAGATATTGGTGAAAACAAATGAATGCAATGAGAAGTGGGATAGATTGAAGAATATGAAACAAGAAGCAAATAATGAATGTGAATTGCGGAGTTGTAGTTGTAGAGCTTGGAAGAAATAGATTCATTGTCAGATAATGTGTTGATCGAGGAGAAAATTGCACTTGAAGGATCTATAAAAAAGGAAGAACAACTGAAGCCTCTTCTTTCATTCAAGAAAATAATTATAAAGCATATAATGCAAAAGATGTAGATTATGGAGGAACAAGTTGAACCAGTTTTGGATGAACTTGATGATGGAATTTATGATGTAACAAAGTATAGCTCCTCCAAACCTCCACAGAGTCTTGAGGGATTTCTTCAATTATTTCAGCCAGTGATGAATAAGGCCATCACTCCTTTCAGTCATACATCCTGGAGAAATTGGCAAAAAATTCAAGGAGATGTCAATCATTTGGGATCATGCCTTGGGAAGGTGAGGAGGTGTAATATTATGGAAAAAGAATTGTTCATGTTGGAAACAGAGATGGAAGATGCACCAAAGGCAGATAATGATATGATTAAATACATGATAGATCAATATGCCATCTACGAGAAAGACGAGGATGAAGAGGCGGATGAGGATGTAGCTAATGATATGGCTAAAGAAAAGGCCGAGGATGAGGGTGAAGAGAAAGATCAAGTAGAGACCGAAGTTGTCAATTTGGAATAATCCTTCTTCTTCTTCTTCTTCTACTTCTTCTCTTTACTCCTCAAGTATATTCATTGTAAGACTTAAGTAATCCGGTGGTTAATCACCATTACTTCAAGTTTGATAAATTCAATTACTTGATGGTAGTTATGAGTTAATTATTATGGTTTTAAATGTTTGAACATTCCAAACTATTATGTGGCATGTAACAAAGTTTTTGAGGAGAAAAGTACTCAACTCCTAATTATTTATTAGTTATTCATTTATTGAAGTATAATGGATATTGCTTCCTTGTGCTTTACTTACAATGGCCTAAATAGAAGAAGAGACCTATGAGCTCAGGATCTGAGAATTTTGGTAAACTATTGTTTTATGTTGTACATGGTTGTTTTAGACTTTATGTTGAAATTATTAGATTTGCATATTGTAGAAATAAATAACGTTGAATAAGAAGAAAGGAGGATTTTGGTTGAACTTTGTGTCTACTAAAGTCTTACTATGCAAGATTTGAATGATAATGGTAAAATTTATGTTATCTTTAGCTTTCATATCTTCTTTTCATTTGCTTAAATTTGTAAGAATCATTTAATATTTGTTTATTCTGTGTGACCGTAACTCGCTCTGCTATCTACTTGTTACTAAGCACACTTCTTCTTCACAAGCTATTCCTATTTTCCACATTCCATTCTTACTCTTCCTAGTAATCACTTCACAATACAACTGCTTACTTGTTGCAAAATTGTTTAGTTATGGTTCATGAGCTATTCAATTAAAGTAATACCCTAAACTTAGTTTAAAATAGGTCATATAATAAACAAATAAAGCACACAAGAGATTCACCATTAAATGAAGGGGATTTATCCCATGACTTCCTAGGTTTTGTGTTTAGCCGAGCATAAAATCTAGCCAACATAGAGATAAGTAAAGGATCATACACCAATGAAATAAGAATAAACCTTAGGAAGCTCTAGGGTTTGGTATAAAGTGAGATATTCGATCTCGGTTTGGGTTCACCAAATGTTTACACCTTAAAAATATAAATAGGAGTAGGATACAAGATATTTTACAAGATAAATATTCGAAATAAATCAATCCACATTAATCATACATTCCAAAGTAAAGCTTTTAATACATTACACAAATATCGAACGATGAAATGATAGTGTAAAACACAATAAGGGATAAAGACCTAGTTGTCCAAAGAGGTAAAAAAGTGATATGGGTGCACATATTGGATGGAATGATTGATATATTCCTAGAAAATGATCATGTACAGCTATAGAAATACAACTAGGGCATTGTATGGCCTGATCCTACTTCATACGGTGTTGGATATGTAAATGGTAGAGATCTATAACTTGATTTGCATGTAACTAGTCTAACAATGATTTTCGTAGTGTTTCGCTAGGTCTCACACATCTTCAACACGATCTATATTGACCTCCAACAAATAATAACCCTAGATACTTATAAAAAAAATTATGAAATGATTAAATAACAAAAGGAGAAATCCGTATGTGGGTGAGGCTAGAATAACCACCGGTGGTCAACCCATGTTGAAAAAATCTAGAAGTAAACTACATCCCCTCGAGTGAGATAAATCCTTGTGTAGTTCTCCGATGTTGGTGTAAGTAGCACATGCAATCTAATCTAACCCCCTATGTTTCCCTCACGTATTTTGGACAAGAAGAATAATAGATGTAACTAGAGATAGAATAAAAATATAGCCAATGAAGTAGTATTGTGATGTGGTGTGCTTCAAATACTAAGATTGATTCCCTTTGTCCCTTAAGGACTTTGAAAATGATTGGAGTGACTTTATCTTTTTAAGACATGGCTCTAGGACCTTCGTGTGCTTGGTAAATAGAGGAAGCTAAACTCTTGAACATGGTTTGAGTACTTTGGACCTATGTGGTGGATACTCTAAAGGATATGAAACTATTTTAGGAATATTTAGGAGATCCTTGAGTGCTTTAGTGTTGATATTTTATAACAGAGTCCTTATGAATGCTAGGTGATTGCATTTGAATTTCTTATATAGGATTTCAAAGGTTAGATATTCGTATTATGGATGACCTAGGGAAGATGAAACGATGCACATAATATTTTCAAATTAAGAAAATAATCATTAGGAGAGAGGGTATGAGACTTAAAGGTCATTCCAGGATCGTAGTATGATCTAGACATGTTCTATATGGTCCCATATAAGGATTTGGTGATAAAAGAGCCAAAGTCCTAGAATGGTGCTTAGATATGGATTGTTATTTTCGATGATTAATATCACATTGATGAATGAAAAATTAGTGTCTAGAGGTTAGCAAGTCATGTGAATGAGAGAGAAGGATATGTCAATGTATTGTAAAATGTGAGCATTTTTCTTAGCATAGGAACAAAGTCAAACTTTTCATTGCCAAAGGATAAGTTACCAAATTTTAGTGTCTCAGTAGTAATGACATGACAAGATAACAATGGTCTATTCTCTACTTTACCAACACCTATTATTTCCTATCATGATTTTTCCCTTGTTTTTGTGCCTTTACTTCATATGGATGGTTTTCAAACACATTACTAATTTAAAAAAAAAAAAACATTCTTCAATAAACATCTCTTCATGTTTCCTTCCATCTTTAAGATGTTTAGTCATCTCTTATTAATGTATGTATTCTTTATTTATCTTCCTTTATCTATTTCCTTTTCACAAGGATTTATTCTTCTATGGTCTTCTCACATCCTTCCTTCTCTTTGTTGTTCCTCAAATAAGATTTGAGTTGTAGACGTGGAAATTTCACTCTCATTACCTTTCAAGGAAAACCTCTTATCCTCAATATTTGAAGCTTACTCGACCACTCTTCTTGCATTCTTCAAGACACTATTTCCCCTTCAATTTGGAAACCAAATGTTTCCATCTTATCACATGTGTTTCTTTTTCTTTTCTCCATGGATATATCTCCAACATGTAGTGTAAGATCACACAATATTGTTATTGAAAAATATATCCTATTAGGGTCTTCAATTCATTTCTCTTTAAGGTAAGACTCAATCCATTATCCATCTCATTATCTCTTTCGATTTCTATCTATCTAGAAACAAAATTGATATTTCTCTTGGACTCACCATATCTTCTTGCCACAATCTCTTTTGGTTTCTTTACTTTTAAGGGCTTGTCTCATCTTTTCCTTTATGGGATTATTTTTCTCAACAAATATCCTCTTTAATTGCTAGTATATTTTTTGCAAGGTATGCAATATAGACAACATTTCCTATAACATCATCTCTCTATGAATACAATCGATGACTTCTGGTCACCCATATCTCTCTTGAATCTTCTCTATGTCATCCTTTTCACTCTTTGTTCTCTATTCATCAAAACACATTGGAGAATTAATTCCTTGTCTCTCTCATGCACAAATTGCCTAATGTTTGAAATTCTATTTACACATTCATCTCAGAATTTCTTATAAATATTTTCTATTTCTATTCTTCCTTTTCACAACTTTGCAACTAGTTTTGCTACCATACAATGCATTCAAGGATAGGGGGCCAAGTGAATGGCTATATTTCCCTTACTGAACTTGGACCCGAGGTCTCTCTAAAGAAAATACAATATGATCATATACATTGAGCTCACTCCATCACCTCAATATGAAACAAATGTGAGTTGAAAACCAAAACTTCACGACATTTAAGAACATCAAGGAAATCACACTTTAAGATGGCTCTCATGAAAACTTAGAATATAATTGTTTTCTCATACTAAAGAGAATTAATATGATAAAAAAATATGAGAGAAGCAATACTTAACAAAATATTTAAGATAAAACAAAAGTAGAAAATGGAACACACTAGATAAAACACTACACATGATTTATCTTGGGAAAACCCTTTTGAGATAAAAACCCAAATTTCAAGAACTTCTCTTGCTTATTGTATTAACTTATTCATTTACAATACAATAATGTACTTCACATTTTGATATATCCTAGTGCATGCATAGCTTTATGCAAGCACATTGCAAGGTATTTATCATAATGGTATTATAATACAATGGGTATGTCGACACTAAAATTTTCCTCGGTAATTTCTATTTCATTAATGTATGTATTAGGAATAGGATGTTGTTAAGTATAATTAGTAGTAGCGTCCGATAGAAGATAACGACGCTGCAAGCCCGATCAACTTGCGCCGCCAATAATGTATAGTACGGCAATAGTCAAAAGTACAATAGGAATGTTGTGGTAAAAAGTAAATAGTTGTCGTAAGTGGTCCAGTAATGTTAAAATGTCAAAGTTGGGGTAAGAAGAGAAGTAGGGTCTACATGATTAGGAATTAGAAATATTATATTGGTAATAAGGACAAGGAGTGAGGTCATAAATATTTTGTATATTTTATTTGTAAAAAGTCTAAAAATGTGGAACCCATGTGAAATGATAAGGTTTATCTTATCTTAAAAGATAAGCTTACATGTACAGATAAGAGTTAAGGTATGGAATATGATTCGTCAGAGTGGATTTCTTATCCTATCTTAGAGATAATATGGATAAGCCTAGAAGTCTATAAATAAAGAGGCCACCCCCTTCATTTATCATAGAAGGAAGTAGTGAGAAATATTGTATGAAGTGTGTAAAGGAAGCCATCAGTTTAAAGGTGTGTTGAAGAAGCCATTAAGAGGTGTAATTGTAAAGTTTCTCCCATAGTATTGGTGGAAGGCAAGTGAAGTCAATAACACTTGAAGTACCTCATGGGTGAGATTGTAACAATTTCATGTTAATATTATAATTTACTTTGATATTTCAGATTTGTCATCATTTCGTCTTATCATAGTCGATGGTATTCTTGTGTTATGTTTGTTGTTTTGTTTCCAGATTACATCCACCAAACTAAAGGCTGTGCATTAGTAAATAATCATAGCACGAGGAGTTCCCGGTGAAGAATTATCATAGTGCCGGATTGGTGATGACATTTTGGTTCCTTTTTAGGGACCATTCCTCGTTGGTGGATTTTCTGTAGAGATATTCCCACTTAGTCAAAAATCAATTGAGGGTAACCTTATTTTTATCATGCATAGTAGTTACCATGGTAAAGTCATTTTTTCCATGAATATTAGTTACCATGGTAAAGTCATTTTGTGTGAATAGTATTTACCACAAAAAGTCACTTTTTACCGTGAATAGTACTTACCGCAAACTTCACTTTTTATTGTGAATAATGTTTACCACAAAGTAAAGTCCGGTTTTGCATGATAAGTCAAGTTTTATCATAGTTTACCGTGGTCATTTCTATATTTTCTATTATAGTGATTTTAATTATTGGTGCACATAAGTCTTGTTGATTATACTTTTGGGTTGGTATTTCACCGTGGTTACTTTTGAAAATGGGGAAGATTCTTGTTTTTTCAGCCCAATCTAATGAAGATGCTTCCTCTTTCATTCAAGAGTTTAAATGATCTTGTATTTGTAATGGCCTTATAAGAAGGGAACAATAGACTAAATTTTTCCTACCTTTTTGGATGGTTCCGCCTTAGGTGGTTTGAAACACTAGGTGATAATGTGAAAAATTCATGGGATTTATTAACGAAAGTTTTCTTGAAGAATTTGGTGAACAATAGAGATATGCGAGATCTCATGATCGATATCACAAAGCTATTCCAAGGAGAGAATGAGAATATAAGGGATTATCATGCCCGTGTTCTAGAGCTAAGGAGGAAGCTCGACGCCATGATCCGGAAGGAAGGATTAGCGGATGGGTTAATGAATGGCGCGGATAATCTCCTATGTAAGCACTTCATTCTTGGGATGAAGCCGAGATCGACAACAACGAGTGAAGTATGACCACCCGGCATACCATTGAACAAGCAAAGGAGATTGCGAAGAAGCAAGAAGAAAGCATGGAAGAGGAGCCCAAAGAAATTGTTGCTAAAGTAAAACCTACACCAAAGACCTTTACTCCGAATCTACAACCACTCTTAGTGAGCACAAATCTTTCTCCTAGTACATCTACTGAGTATGAAGATCTGCTCAAAAGATGGGTCGATTAACTATTAATCTTCTTGAAAGAAAAGAATTTAGTTCTTAGGGAAGAGATAGAGGTCCAAAAGAAATATTTCGAAGTTGTATGTTATGGTTGTTATAAAAGGGTCATTATAAGTATAATTGTCCGGATAGAGCTTCTACATCCGGTAAAGGAGATAATAATAAAGGAAAACCACCAGAATTCTTTTGATGTAGTAGATAAGAGTAGAAATAATGAAGTAGATGTGTTTGTAACAAAAAGAAAGAAAGAGAAAAAGATAATCAAGATGGAAATGATCCTAAGAAGATGAAAGGAGAAACTAGTAAGAAACATAGGAGAAGAAAGTTAGGTGTGTAGGATTTTCTCGATTTTACGGGGCAAGGACCATACTCCATCTTGGAAGATCTGTCTAAAAGGCCTACAAATATTATATATGGTCAACTCTTGGCTATGTCTTTTGAGAAGAGGCGGAAGTTGCGAAGTGGACTCAATGCTCGATGAAGGAAGGAGGTTGAGGTCCCTATTTTGGAGGCAGAGGCGATCCCTATGCTCCAAGTGAGGTATTATGTAATGGTATTTCAATTCATGATGTCTTAGTTGATGGAGTGCTTGTAGTTAATGTAATGACCGAAGTCTCGTAATGAATATGTTGGGTTTAAAAATTGATCGCCCTTGAACACTTTTGTTAAGGTCATTAAATAAAGGAAAAAATAAACCAGGAGGTGTAGTTTCAAATGTGGCAATATTCATTATGGGTGTTGTATGTGTGGTAGACTTTCGGTGATGAAAAATGGTAACATGTTGCGTACTCAATGCTGCTTGGGAAGACCATGGCTAAGGAGAGTTCATGCAAGAAACTACTGGAATGAAGGTTTCATGACACTTGGACGTGGTAGAGAGAGGGTGAAGATAAATGTGATCCTCGACATCATAAGGCAAAACCCGTGGATTCAAGTGATGAAACCGATGATTGGAAATCCTCTCGATTACTCTTGTACCAAGTGAAGTGGACACCGAAGATGAAGAAAGTGAGGTTGATGTTTCAACATCATGGATATCCTTCCAGTCACACCAACTCATGACCCCATAAAATTATCTCAAGAAGAAGTTGATGATTGTCTCTAACAAATAAAGATTGGTGATCTTTGTGATGGAGAGTGAGAAGGAATCCTACCTCCGGCTCTTTCAAAGGTACATACACATATTCACTTTTGATTACAAGGAACTCCGTCAAGTAAGTTGGGTAGAACATTCTATTGAAATTTGGTAGATGGTGCTAAGCCCATAAAGCAAATGCCATATAAAATGAATCCTAATTTTTCCAAGATTGTAAAAAAAGAAATAGATAAGTTGCTTGATGCAGGATTCATATTTCTTTGTGGAGAATTTAGAATGGGTTTCTCCCATTGTGATCTCAATAAAAAGAATGGGAAGCTACGCATTTGTGTTGATTATAGGAAGCTCAATAAGGCAACAAAGAAGGATCATTACCCTCTTCCATTCTCGAGATCGATCTTGGGCGAAGTAGGCTGGTCGAGTGTTATAGTTTTGCTTATGGATATAGCGGATACAACCAAGTCCGTATAACGGAGAAAGATCAATCAAGACCACGCTCACCACTCCCGGGGGAACGTTTTCTTATAGAGTTATGCCTTTTGGGTTGTGTAATGCTCAGCAACATTCTAGTGTTTGATGAATAGGGTGTTTGAACCCTACATTGGGACTTTCATCGAGTATTTCGGATGATTTTTACATCTATGGGAGCAAGTTGGACCACTGCACTGAGATGGAGACAACATTTCAAAGGTTAGATGAAGCACAAGCCTCACTAAACCCTACAAAGTGTGTCTTTGGATGTTCTAAAGGCGTTTTGTTAGGGCATGTTATATCAAGAGATGGTATTGGCACTGATCTTGATAAAGTTTCAAAATCAAAGATTTACCATTTCCTATGAATAGAAGTAAGTTGAGATCATTTTTAGGCCATGTGGGTTACTATAGAAGGTTCATCAAGAATTTCTCAAAGATTGCATGACCACTAACCCAGTTCTTGAAGAAGGATATTACTTATGAACCGGGAAATAAGGCACATGAAGCTTTTGGACAATCTGAAGGAAGCCACAGGTGTCTTCACTGTTTTAAAGAATCCAGATTGAGCAAGCCATTCATTGTGTACAATCGATGCCTCAAATGCAGACACTAGGAAGTACTTTGAGCCAAAAGGATGAAAATGGGAATGAACATCCAATTTACTTTGGGAGCGATAAAATGAGTAGTCTTGAGGTAAATTATACTTGAATCGAAAAGAGGCTCTAGCTATCATTTTTGTCTTTGTAAAAGAAGTTTATAAATTACTTACTAGGGCAGAAATTTATAGTTGTAATAGATCATCAGGCTCTAAAATATATTGTCAATAAGCCTAACCCATCAGGGAGGATAGCAAGATGGATAATTTTGCTACAAGAATTTGAATTTGATATTATAGATAGGCTAGGAAAGAAGCATGTCAATGCAAATGCACTCTCTCGAGCCTATGATGGTTTAGGATTATCTTGTGATGATGATGATTTCCCGATGCAAAGATTGTTATCCTCGACACAATCCCTAGTGAATACATAGATATTTGGAATTATCTGAATGAATTCAAGTTTCCTGATGGTGCCAATGCAAAGACTAAGAGAAAGATTACTCAAGCTAGTCGTCCATATTCTATTCTGCATGGAGTATTATTTCGAATAGGACACGATGGACAAAGATCTGAAGAGGGCATTGGACGTGATCAAGGGAAGAAACTGCTAGAAGAATTCCACAATGGTACATGTGGAGGGCACTTCTCTGACAACTTACAAAGCAAAGGATCTTGGATGTAGGTTATCACCCCACTCTTTTTAAAGATTGTTATATTTATTGTAAGACATGTGATATTTGACAAACACATGGTAACCGTAAGACTTCATCACTCCATTATGTCCTATTCTTCCACTTGGTCCCTTTGAAAAGTGGGGAATAGACATTGTAGGTCCACTTCCAACTACCTCACGCCAAAATAAGTATATTATAGTTGCCACAAATTATTTAACCAAGTGGGTTGAAGCTAGGCCATTGAAAACAGCTTCCATGGATGAAGTGGCAAGGTTCATATATGAACGCATTATCACCAGATTTGGTTGTCCATTAGAAATTATAACAGATCAAGGAAGCTACTTCATTAATGAGGTGGTAGAAGCCCTAGTCAATAAGTTTTCTATTAAGCACAGGAAGGCAACAACATACAAGCCAAACACAAATGGACAGGTGGAACGAACAAATTTTGTGTTGTGTCAAATTCTAGCAAAAGATGCAGCCTTGCAGTACATAAATGGGATAAAAGGATTCATGCAACATTGTGGGCATATATGGCAACATCAATGTCAAAGAACAATGGATACTCCCATTTCGGTTGGCTTATGGCATTGATCCAGCTTCTTCCTATTGAGTTTGATATTCCCACGATCGAGTAATGAAAAATGAAAGAATGGATGAAAGTGATTCAAGAAAAGAAAGGTTGGTGCATCTTCATTTGCTAGAGGAAATGAGGGAGATAGCTAAGGATACAAGCTATAAGAAGAAAATGAAGCGAAATGAATACTTTGATCAAAAGATTTGGTGGTCTCCATTTCATGTGAATGACTTGGTTCTAGTATATGATTCCAAATACAAAAAAAAAGACAGAGAAAATTTATTCCAAAATGGATGGGGCCCTACAAAATAAGAAATTTGTGCATGAAAATGGTAATGTACTGATCAAGGAATTGGATGGCACTCCCATTACGAAATGGGTCAACCACGACAAGTTGAAGATTTTCCAAGCACCATAAGAGTCTACTCCGAGGACGAAGTAGAAGCTAGGAAGGGGGAAGATGTCGACACTAAAATTTTCCTCCGTAATTTCTATTTCATTAATGTATGTATTAGGAATAGGATGTTGTTAAGTATAATTAGTAGTAGCATCTGATAGAAGATAACTGGCAGTATTGCTAGACTGACGCCGCCAATAATGTATAATACGACAATAGTCAAAAGTACAATAGGAATGTTGTGGTAAAAAGTAAATAGTTGTCATAAGTGGTCCAGTAATGTTAAAATGTCAAAGTTGGGGTAAGAAGAGAAGTAGGGTCTACATGATTAGGAATTAGAAATATTATATTGGTAATAAGGACAAGGAGTGAGGTCATAAATATTTTGTATATTTTATTTGTAAAAAGTCTAAAAATGTGGAACCCATGTGAAATGATAAGGTTTATCTTATCTTAAAAGATAAGCTTACATGTACAGATAAGAGTTAAGGTATGGAATATGATTTGTCAAAGTGGATTTCTTATCCTATCTTAGAGATAAGATGGATAAGCCTAGAAGTCTATAAATAAAGAGGCCACCCCCCTCATTTAGCATAGAAGGAAGTAGTGAGAAATATTGTATGAAGTGTGTAAAGGAAGCCATCAGTTTAAAGGTGTGTTGAAGAAGCCATTAAAAGGTGTAATTGTAAAGTTTCTCCCATAGTATTGGTGGAAGGCAAGTGAAGTCAATAACACTTGAAGTACCTCATGGGTGAGATTGTAACAATTTCATGTTAATATTATAATTTACTTTGATATTTCAGATTTGTCATCATTTCGTCTTATCATAGTCGATGGTATTCTTGTGTTATGTTTTTTGTTTTGTTTCCAGATTACATCCACCAAACTAAAGGCTGTGCATTAGTAAATAATCATAGACGAGGAGTTCCCTGGTGAAGAATTATCATAGTGCCGGATTGGTGATGACAGTACCAAAACTATGGGCCAATAATACAACCCACAACGATTCCTCATAAAACATGAGTTATATAACAACCCATATAATAACATATGTTAAACCACCTATAATGTCTTGAAAGCCTATAAAGGGGACCTTAAAAATTCAGATAGACTTATGTTGGTTTAACCACATGTAAGGGTTGTACATTTTTCATGGCTATAGATCGTAACTCATGGAAAATATACAACATATTTTCAATACATACATATCTACAGGCTCAAACTTAAAACCTCACAACGGGGTTACTTAGAACACTCCATTTATTTGCACAACAATTAAAATTCATGCAACCTCAACACCTACGACAACTAAAAAGAAATTCCAAAACTTAGAAATGCTTACACTACAATTTGAGGACTCATATCCTCTCAAGGAATTACAATCATGGTGCAACCCATTACAAAATGATCTTGGAATCCTAATATATTTTATAATGATATTATCTCTCCACCATGTTATCCCTTCTTAAAAGAACCTTTACAAGAGCCCTTCCAAGAGAACATATGCTTTGCCTTCATTTTCTTTAGAGTTCCCTCCCCTTGCTTGCTTTCTTCTATTGAAGATTTTATAACTAAAGAATTTAGATATTTCTAATTACCTTTGATAACTTAAGGCGTGTCTTCAAATTCCCCAAACATCTTGAAAATACTCAACACTTGAGAGTGTTTTTAACACACAAACCCGTTGGTAAATACAAAGAGGCAATTGAATAACCATCGTGGTTGTTTCAAAATCATCGGTTTATGAAAAATGACAATTGTGAAACCACCCCTTTTTACAAGTTGATTTATGAAATTACTACTTAAGGTTATGAGATTGCCTTGACAATTTCCTCAATGAGTAGGGTCCTCTAACTTATGGGGCTATAACGTTTTATATGAACTCAAAATCCAATGAATGTTTTCGACAATACATAATTGATTGAGTAGAATACAAATGCAAAATCACATTATAATTTTGATGTATTCCTTAGGGAATTTTCTACATTTGCACTAGAAACTATCATTTTTAGATTATTTTCGGTCGTAACTACTCGAAAAATCCACATAATAACCAATCTAATCGACCAAGTTTGATGTTGTACATGACTCCACTCTAAGATGAAACATTAATAACATATTGAAATATTCACCTTAATGCACTACCTATATTTTCATTGCAAGATTATTGATACTCGCTTTGCATACTCATTTTATTTGAAAATCGAAATGAAACATAATTTCAATTAAGACCTAATTAGAAAGGGAAGGGTAAGGTTATTTTTGGTTCTCTTATGATTTAGGGTAGGTTACTTTCTATATTATATTACTTTACATCAAATGCATTCAAGTTGTTCATGGTAATGTAGGAAAGCCATTTGTATTGACTATTCATTGGAATAATTATATATCCACTCTTGTACACAATTCTATAATTTGAAGCATACATTGATATCTTGACATGTAAAGATGGACAAACATTGATAGAAACTATAACATACATATCACATTAGCCATACATAATTTTCTCATCCAAAATAGTTTATGTTAATGATCTAATAATACAATAACTACAATTAGAAGCATTAAAGATATAATTAATGATATAGATAACTTTTTAATAAACACTTTAAGGTTTAATAATTGATAATAATTATTACTTTTTTACATATAAGGTTAGTCATAAATAATTTGCACATCCAAAATTATTTAGGTAAACGTTATAATGTTATAATATATAAAAGTAGTACAAATTTAATTGATGATATAAAAATTAATTTTAATATAGATTTTTGGTATCGTGGACTTAAGATTAATACATTTAAATTTTGAAATTAAAAATTAGCAAAATCAAGAAGACATAGATGAGAACGTATGGGAGGGAAAGTAAAATTTAAAAAATTCTCATGTCAATATCGATAAAGTTAGAGGTAGGCATGTGTGGGCCTTGATCTATTTTTCATGTCCAAGGACAAACAGATGATTTGATAGAGTTTGATATGACCACTAAAACTTCAAGGAATATTGATGTGTATTTGATGCATTTTAAAGAATCTTTACAAAGCATATTTACTTGCAAAGGCATCATCATCATCCTATTTGTCACTACAAATTCTATAAATAGAAGGAATGTGTGAACATGTAAGGCATCTATTCATCCATTTAGTAGATTGTGGTATGAGAATCTATTGTGAAGTTGTTTGGTTGAGCCAAATTATTTTTGTGTGCAGGCTTAAGATAGGTCATAAGATTGGAATTCTTAGAAAATTCTTATAGATTATTGTTATAAGACTACCATTGAGGTTGAATCTATAATATTTGTCTCATATTAGTAGAAGAAATTTTTATAGTTTCATGTTATAGTTATTCTTGAGATCTTGCTTTGGTGGGAACTAACTCTAAATTTTTGGGTTATGCAATCCAAGGATTCCATTCATTGGGACTAGTAGCCGTGATTACATCATTTTGGTATGAGAAAGGATTTCAAGTCATGCTAAGAAGATTGGTGTAGATATCAATATGGTATCTATAATTTTGATTCATGTTGCAGTGCAGAATCCTGAATGTGTGTAATAACATCAATCAAGTGATATGTATATTTGTTGTTATCCATACAAATGGGTGTGGGTAGAAATTAGTTGTAGACGTATTCTAGAATTTGGGTTGGTCGTAGAAGATTTAGATTAGAGAGTCTTCTTTGAGCGAGTGATTGTGAGGAATTAGTGATGAAACATAGAATGGTCGGTAGATCGAATAGAGCGTAGAGACTTGCATGTTCGATCGAGATGATGCAAGATCATTTGGAGGTTATGGAACCCATGTAATAGAGAATATTAATAGATGATGATGCAAGTAATGATGACAACATTAAAAGAGCACCTAATGAACAAGATGTTGAAGCAAAGTGTGATGATGAGAAAGAGGATAGATGCGTGTATGCAGTCATGAGGATTGTAACAAGTCTAAGATAGAAGTTCCAAGTTATTATGGGCACTTTGATCCAAAATAACTAGTTGACTAGATCATGAAAATGGAGATGTACTTTAAGTGCGAAGGTGTAGAAGTTCCAAAGAAGGTAATTTTTTTGTACTAATTTTAATAGTCACACATCTTTGTGGTGGGAACACGTAGAATGAGAGAGAGCCTAAAGTAAAAGACAAGATCCAAAGTTGGGATAGATTGGTGACAAAATTGAAGGCTAAGTTCATGCTCGTTGATTACAAATCACATTTTTTCATACAATTACATAATTTGCATCAAAAGGAACTAAGTGTCAAGAAACACATAGAGGAGTATTATCAGCTCACTATTCAAAACGAGTTAAGTGGTGGATGATGTACATAAGATATCAAGGACATATGTTAAAGGACTACTTATTTCCTTTCAATATGAGTTTAGTATGATTATATTAAGATCTTGAAAGGAAACCTATCAATTTGTATTGAAGGAAAAAGATAATTTGTCTCGTAGACAACATAGTAATGCACAAGGAAAATGAAATTTCCTAAACATAAGTGAAGTTTTTATAGTGACACACATAATGGTGCACACGAGGCGAAATAAACTCGTGCACGAGCATATTCATGTGTAAAGAGGTAAAGGTAGAGCTTCTTTCAAGTGGAAAAAAACATAGAAGAAGTAGATGATTTGGCATAGCTTGTTTATTTTCTAGAGAGACCAAACATCGTGTATTTAGATGTCTACAAATCATACAAAGTAATTGTGGTGGAGGAAGGAATGGTGCTATCAATCATATTCCTCAACATGTGGACATGGAAAGCAATGCTTCTAATAGTGGTGCAAAATAATGGAAATGTGACGAAGCTCTTAATATGAAGAAGGTGTATTAAATCCCACGAAGGAAGTGAATGTGTCCACCTAGAGAAATAATATGTTCGAAACCATATGCAAATTTAGAGGTAAGTGCTACAAAGTTATTATTGTTAGTGGTACCATTGATAATCTTATTTCTAGCAATATGGTTAAGAAGCATGATTTGGAAAGAATTGCACAATCGAACCCGTATAAGGTGTTGTGGTGGTTGAAAGGAATTCGTTGCTTGTGAATGAACAACGCATAGTTCATAACAAGATTGGTGCATATGAAGATGTAATCCTATCCAATGTAATTCATATGCATGTATTTAATGTATTATCGAATCAACCTTAGCTATATAATAAGAAGAAGGTACATGATAGTCACACAGATACCTACACATTTTGAAGGACAAATGAATATACACTTTGAATTCCTTGAAGGAAACAAGTGTAGAGGTAAAGAGGAGTCTCTGAGATATAATTGATTTTAGGGAAATTCTGAACATTGTGAAAGGGGATATAGTAAAATTATTATGTTTATTCGAGGCTCACATAAAATATGGGGAAGGTGAAGTCATGTGAAAATAAAGGAGATATCATGAAAAGCGAAGAGGATGCTAGGTGAGTACACAAATATTATGTTGGATATTTCGTAACAATTACCACTAATGATTAATATCAATCATCAAATGGACTTGATAATTTATAGTCTATGTAACAAGATTGCATTTTTGTTAACATCTATAGAGAACAAGGAGATGAGAAAGTACGTACAATATTTTCTTAAGAAGTGGCTAATCGGATAATCTTAGAGACCGTGTGTAATACCTACAATATTGGCACCAAAGAGAGGAAAGTTGAGAATTTGCATTGCTTCTAAAGACACAAAAAAATACTATCAAGTATAGATTTCCATCATCACACATGGATGATTTGATGGATTGTTTGATTGTAACAAGGTATTTCACAAAGATTTATCTAAAGAGTATGAGGAAATTATAAGAAGACCACTTTCAAAATGCATAATAGATTGTATTGGTTTATTATGCCATTTATGTTAACTAATGCACTAGACACATTCATTTGGTTGATGAGCGAAGTATTGAAGTATTTTTCGATAATATTTTCATTTTTTATCTAGATGACATTATGGTTTTCAACAAAACATAGGAAGAGCACATGGTCAATTTGTAGACAGTGTTATAATGTTTACAAGAGGAAATTTTAATCGTGAATATGAAGAAATAATGTTTCATGTAGAAAGAGTTGGTGTACTTGAAATTGGTAAATCTTAATAAGGATTGAATATGGATCATGAGAAGGTGTGTGCTATAGTAGACGGTCATGAACAAAGAATGTCACAAAGGCCTAAATCCTACATGGACTAGTGAGATTCTACGGTAGTTCATAAGATAATTCAACGAGATTTGTGCACCGATCACAAATGTGATACATGGATATAAGGAACTTACATGGACTGCAGATGTGAAGTGGAGCTTTCAAAAGTTGTGTTGGCCTTGTATGATTTCAGTAAGGTATTTCCAGGTTTATTGTGATGTGAGTAGAGTAACCGTTGGAGTTGTGATAAGTTAGGAGGGAAGACCTATCCCATGTTTTAGTGAAAAATCGAATGATGTCGGAGGATATATTCAATTTACGATCAAGAGTTTTATGCCATTGTGCAATCTCATAAGAAGTGGAGTCACTACTTGTCCAAGGAATTCATGTTGTAGAAAGACCACCAAGCACCGCAATCATAAACAACCAAGCAAAGTTGAATCAAATACACATGAGATGGGTTGTAATTGTTCCAAATTTACTCATTTGTCTTGAAGCATAGAAGTGGGAAATCAAGAGAGTTTCATATGCGTTAAATAGAAGATGCATCTTATTCATTGAGATATAAGTGGGAGTAATATTGTTCGAGGAAAATGAAGGAACTATATATATAGGATGAAAATTTTGGAGAATAATGGAGGGCATGCACAAAACAAGTGAGTGTTTACATCATGCTTGGTTAGACTAATACTTGCAAGAAGGGGTATTGTTTAAAGGCACACAACAGTGCGTGTCATAAGGGTTGATGATTGAGAATTTGGTCAAAGACAAGAATTACGGAGGATTATCTGATCACTTTGGGATAGATAAGACCTTGACATAGATAAGTGGGATACTTTTGGTTACTAATGGTTGCGGATGTGCGTAAATATGGGTAAAGATGCAAAATATGTCAATTAACAAAGGGGAAGAGTCAAAACACATGAGTTATTTCAATTACTATTAGTACGTAAGAAACCTTGGGAATATTTAAGTATGGATTTTGTTTTGAGTTTTCCCAAAACATGGAAGGGTCGCGATTTTATCATTGTTATTGTTGAAATATTCTCTAAAATGGACCATTTTATTGCTTGTAAGAAACACCAATGATGCCACACATATAATTAACTTATTTTTCAAGTTAATTGAGATTGTATGGATTGTTGTACATTATTGTATCTAAAATGGATATTAAGTTTAATGACCACTCTTGGAACATAATGTAAATATAAGGAGCATGAAGTAACATTTTTATATTGTTTATAAGATAAGTGCCCAAAGAGTTATAGAGTTGCAAGAGTTTCCACAAGAGGAAGGAAGATATATGAATGTTAATAACTTCATGCAATACATGAAGTGCATGGACAAGTGTGTAAACCTTTGGAGAAGATTAATGCATAACAAGGAACATACATACTTGAGAAGAAGACATTTAGAGTTTGAGGTTGGCGATTTATCTCTTACACACTTGTGCTAAGAGAGTTTCTTGCGAAGGATGTATGATAAACTCAAGTGGAAAAAGATTAGAACCTTGCATAGCCTTTAATAAATTTGCGAAGAAGGAATATGAAGTGGAGCTACCAGAAGGGATATACATTTCACATATCCTCTATGTAGTGGATTATACCCGTATTTTCAAGGACAAAAAAGTGAAGTAGATTACGTAAAAGTAGATTGGAGACATTACAAAAAAAAGGTGTTAAGAAAGAACTTAGGTACATACTACATAGTCACATGATAAAGATGTGCGAAAGGAACATAGATAATATCTATTGAAATGGAGAGGAAAAGAAGTCGAGGATGCTCCTTCAAGTGGTAAAGAAAACATTTCTAGACTTGGTCCTTCCATTGAAGACCAAATAAATGCTTGAACAAGGGCTCAAGTTCTTCTTAACTGAAGTGTATGGTGTAGAAGCATCCATGTTTCCAAGAAAACATATATCACCTAATTATATTTAGAATCGTATATAAAAACTCACACATTGTCACTCCACTCTTGAGCATGTCACACAAACCTTAATGCCTTGACCATTTTCTCTAAAAATCACAAACAATTACCTAAACCATGCAAATTACTAAGTATCATGTATGCCTATCATCACGGCATAAAGATTTAAAACCTTGTCTCGAGGCTATGAAAGCTTGCACACACTACCTAAGCCTTTGTTGATATGACAAAGAATTTTGATGCCATCAAACTATCAATTTCAAAAATCCTTATAATCTTTCAAGACCACTACCTTATGCCACCATGATTAGATCTATGTCTAACAAAATCTCATCTCAACATTAATATAGTTAGAGGGAGGCACACAATAGTCGTGATCAAATTTTCATGTCCTGGGAAAACCAAGTGATTTGATAGTGTTCACATAATACTTTATGGGAAGAGCAATGATAATCTAAAGCATGTTGAATAATCATTGCAATGAACTTTTACTTACAAAGGTATCTCGATTCTCCCACCCGTCACTACAAATTCCATAAATAGAAGGGTGTCGTAAGCATGTAAGGCATCTATTCATCTATCGAGTGGAGTGTGATCCATACATCTATTGTGAAGTTGTCGAGTCGAACCAATTTGACATTATAAAAGCTTTGTTAAACCTACAATATTAGGTTAAGTCATAGGATTGGAATTCTTAGACTACCATTAGAGTGTAACACCATTAGCCCCGAGTCTATAATGTTTTCATCATATTAATAAAATAATTTTTTTATTTTTATAGTTATAATTGTGTTTGAGATCTTGCTTGATCAAATGTAACTTTGAATTTGTAGCCTATATAGTCTAAGGCAAACCTTCATTGTGACCCGTAACTATCGGTGCATCAAATACAAATATTTCTAAGCATACAATGCCTCCTATGTTAGCCCCTATCTTCTTAATATTATAATTGAAAGAATACAAAGTGCATAAATTAGTATCAACTATGAACAATAGGCTACTAATTATTACCTATTCATGCATTCACCAATTCACTTCACTCCATCAATTCCAACTCCTTTGCCCATGAACCTTATACATTTTTGGTGATGTTCCTTCAAAGACCAAACAATCTTAAACACCTAGAATTAGAAGATGATATGCTTCTAGGTCCTACTCTAGACTATTTTATTACTTTGTGTGAATCATCAACTATAACATGGTGAAACTATCACTAAGGGAACTAGCAATAGGTAAAATACCTAGTCATGACAATTAGAAAACACTATTAACAATTGTGGAACCAAATTTATCATTAACCATGCAAAAATTCCTACACCTTTTGGTGGAAATAAAATTTCCATGTCTACTCAAAAGTAGGAATCCTTTTTCTTTTTTATGGAAAGTTTTTCAAAAAAATCCATTTAGAAAACCAAAATTGGCTTTTGATGAAACATATCATATGTTTCATCTTGTTCAAGTAGGTATTTTTGTCAAGAGAAATGATGTACAAAATTGCCACTCAAAAATGTTTCTTTGATTTGTTGATGCTAACATATCCTCCATGCATCTTGGAGTATTTGATGACTTCCATTAACCCTACCAACTCTTATATCACAAATGATCTTTTAATTAAATCGGGAGTTTCAATCCAAAGTAAAGCTTCTAGTACACATGATTTTTTTCATTAAAAAGGCCATATATTTCACATACCTCAATTACTTTCTAATACAAGTGAATTTTGCTATTAAAAAGGGCTTATATTTCACATGCCTCTTTGAAAAGTATTTTATTACTATAAAACAACTTTGTGTCATTTTACATCAATCAAAGGATTTGAATGAAGTATTTTTTTATTGAAATTCTTCCTAGACAAATGGTCCTTGTTTTTGGTTAATACTAAAATATAAGAATGAATATGCTAGCATGAGGAATATGTTTACTAGTGTGATAATTAAATATATAGCTGAAAATGTTGTGCAAACTAACAAAAATGTTATGATGTTTGAATTCATTAATGGGTTGTTTATTTTATTTCTTCTAGATTATTAAAAAAATGTGAGCATGAGAGAATCATATTCCTACTCATTTTCTTGATTTTGTATTTAAGTGGTTACTAGTTATAATCAAAATAAACATAATGAAGTGTAACATGAAACATTTTCTACTTATTTTAGCTCTCACACAAGCAAACACCTCCAACAAGTTCCTTAAGCGGAAGGTTACACGTAAAAGGCCAAGGAATTGAAAAAGTGTAGAACTAAAAACCATAAAAGTGGTCGAAAGCTAAAAAAATGTAAAAATAATGAGGACCATAATCAATATTATGCATAATAGAATCTCAAACTCAAGACAGGTTTGGGGAGAATTAAGGACAATAGAGGCTGCATAAATCAAATCAATTCAAATCATATTGGTTTTATCACTTGCATCATATAAAGACACTTTGATTAGAATTATTTTTACAACTTTTTGCCCTTGCATGTGAAAGTTCTTTGGTTTGAACTTTTTTGAAGTGAATGTTTGCGAACAAATAATTGGAGTAGCAAGATGAAAAATTAAATGAACAAGGTAATTGGACTTAGTACCCTTCCATTTTCCATGCTAGCCTAATTGATTCTCTCCTACTAACATATAAAATCAATAAAGCATGATCTTTAGGTCAATGACAGTGATGTCGTAATAGAATTGACTCTCTAAAATAAATATGCTTGCTTGCTTTAGCCTTCCCTTTTCCTCCTATGTGGCTTCATAGTACAAAAAATCATATCTTGTTCATGTCATGTCCCCTTTTCAAATAAAGTACAATAAATTAATAATATAATTTAAGTGTTGGAAAAGTAAATTTTAAAAGACACTTATGTTTTATTATTATAAAAGTTACTTTCGAAAAAGCAAGTCATAATGAAGGAATATAAATAGAAAGTTACTTTTGAAGGATTTTCCTTGGGAAAAGTAAAAGTAAAGTTATAAAAGAGTGTTGAGGGGTCATTTGTACACATATTTTTACTTTTATATATTTGGACATTGAAGGTTTGAGTCATTACTTCAAAGTCTACATTTGAGGACGAAAACCCTCATTTTCAATCTAAATATGAGGATGAAAACCCTCCTTTGCAATCCACATTTGTTAACAAAAATCCACTAATATTATGAGGTAGTTCCAATCAAAAGCTACATTTGAGATTATAATCAACAACTTTTTAATATCATATCAACATTATCGAGCTAGGCACACTTTCCTAGCACATTTTCTACATTTCTTGCTTTAAATCTGCAATTCAAGCGAATAAATTCAGCCAGTGGAGAGACAATCGCCGAGACTTCAAACAGGGAAAGCTAGGACATGGCTTATAACCATATATAGGGCTATCTACACCATTTGGAATTTCAAATCAACGTTTAGGTATCATCCATGGGAATATTTCTTTGATTCTGGGTTACATATTCATTATTTGGCCTCTTCATGCCATCTTGGGTGTCGATTATCATATAATTGCTGTTATCATACACAGTATTTTCTTGGTTTTTGGGCGTGAAAAATAAATAAAATAAATTCAGAACCCTACTAGAAAAATTATTTTCTTTCATGATTATGTTCCTAGAGGCTTCTTGGATGTTTTAAGCCTTATGGGTATTCTAGATTACAAATATTTTGATCAATAAATATAAATTTCAGAAGTCTACATTTTTGGTATCAAGGGTTTGAAACAAAACCAGGACATTATGTTATTCTTGGTATTAACAGTTATTGTTGTCATAAATTTTAGTATGTTATTATATTTTTGCAAAAAGGTTTGTGGGAATATGATTTTACCCTAGGAACTAGGGTTTGGAGAATTAAATTACTGAATATTCATTCTTTTTCATAATTTATTGTTAGTTAAGTTTGCATACTTTTAGATTTTATTTTTGCGGTTTTGGGGAAAACCCGTTTGGTACTAATTTTACCCTAAAAGGGAACATTACAATTCAAATGCCTCTAAATGCATGCCTTACTACACCAAGTCACATATGTCTCTTCAATGCATCTTGGAATTGCTTCTTAACTAAAATCCTCTTTTAATCATTCCTTCATCCTACAACATATGATTGAGTGCTTTGATGTCATAAAGGAAAATTCAATTATTATTACTCCAAGACTACATAAATAATAATAAAGTCAACTTACAACAATATAATTAATATCCACAAATAACCCCAAACAAAACAAAACAAGATCAATCCATACAATCACAAGCAAGCAAACATGGATATTATAAAATGTTTTCCATTAATATTGAAGGAAAATATGTTGCATTGGAAAATGGAAAACAAAGATATCCTTAGTATGGACTGTTTCTCAATGTTATGACGATAAAAATTGTCGCCTTTGCATAAAAGTTGTCCAAAGAAGATCACACATTCAAATACTATGTAAAAATGCCTCGGAATCCATAAGAATAAGGTTGTCCACCATCTTGTTGTATATAAATCATAATAAAGAGACTTGGATAAATTAATAACACTCAAAATATTTGAGGTCCCAATTGTTGGTGAAATAATTTGTCACAAGGACAAATGACTTAATGTTCACCAACGCTCCAGAAACCATCAAATATTTCCTAAAATTTGCTAAACCACTTCCAACACATTCAAGGCTCTCAAATACCATCTCCGTGATATTTTCGATTCATCCCAAAAGATGCACACATGCCTTAAAATGGCCAAAATTGGATTTTTTAAGTTTTTTGGAGAGTTAGTCTTCTGTTGTACTTTGCTAAATGGAAGGATTGACCTTATCACATCACTTTGAAAAAATGTACATGCTTATTTAGTACATTAGGATCAACCTACAAGGCTCCGAACCCCACAAATCCCTTTCTTTAAGAGGAGAAGGGAGCCTGTAAACAAAGAATGTCTAATCCTTTAGAATGAATCCCGCCCTATATTTATAGATTCAACCCGAAAGAAGAAAGAGAGAGAGAAGTGGGAAAAGTAGGTTGAAACTCAACCACTGCTATTAATACTTCTGATAAAATCTTCCCCCCAAATCCACCTTTACTGCATGAATCCTTGATTCGACACCTTGAAAGAAGAGGAAACGACGGAAATAGATCGAATCCGATCTGGTTGTTGAGATAGATGGATCCTGCATTGAAGGCCCGAAGATGTTTCCTCCATTTTCCTTTACCTAACCTCCTCAAAATTAATTTTCAAACCTCCATGGTGTAGGTGAGGCCGATATCTTCCCAATGGTGTCAGATTCGCAATATTTCGAGCCTTGAGTCGAAAGATATGCCCCTTCAAAGTTTGTATCGAATCGTACAAATGGGCAGGAAAAAATTTGAAAAATGGGTCCCCCTTTTGGTTTGGGACACGTGGCAACCAGATTAGAATGAAAAATTGGGCTTGCGGGTCCATAATTTATCTTTTGCCCTTTGAAGGAAAGGCAAATTTTCACCTTTCCCGCCACTCTCCGCCTTGGCTTTGACTCGGGTTTTAACGCTGACTTTTTCCTTGGGCAGAGTTGTGGGCCATTTTGTAACTTTTACCCCTTTTGTGATAACAAGGAACAAAGAATCAACTTTTCCCCGACCCCGCTTTCCTCTAGGACACGCGTCAGTCTGGCGCTCGCTTGGGCTCTCACTTTTGGATTCACCTTTGGAGAAGCGCCGTTAGGACACGTGGTCTCTTCCGTTGCCTCCTCCATACTTAGTCATTTTTGGACCTTTTCCTAACCGTTTCGATCCCGAGGACTTCAGATATTTGCCATTTCTTCCCCTTCTCCTCTCTGGTCTTTCTACGGCATTTCCCCTTCTTGTCTGACCCTGCTATCCCATAGTTGAGTCAACCTGTAGCTTGAAGAATGGATTTAAGATGTGGAAACAACTTGACAGAGTCATTTCTTTTGCACAGGGTCCTTTAGTCTCTCTTGGCCTCCGGCTACTTCATGGTTGAGTCCTTCTATGACCAATTTGTAGGATTTGAATGAGTGTTCTCAAGTTCCTCTTATGCGGGTCGTGGCCAATCCAATATTTGGTGCGGGGTGAAATATGGATAACAATTTGGCGACTCATAGGGGTATTTGCCTGCTAGATGAAAAGACCAATTGCCTTGTCATATTCGTTGGGCATGGAGTCGAGAAAGACGGTATGATACTAATTTTGCCTCTGATTCACAAGCCCGGCTGCTTGCACTCTCAATTTTCATAAGAAATCTCAAATGAAGGTTTCTGAGAGTAGAAAATTGTTTTAACTTAGGGCTTCATCTGTCTCTCTGAATGGACTACATAAGAGCCACAAAATAGCACCACAATATATACAAAATTTGAAATCATACATGCTCCAAATGGAACATGCAGAGCGTGCAAAGCACTTAGGAGAAAAGCAATCTACACTACAACAAGACAATGTGCAGAAGCACTTAGAGGAAAGAGAAACTAAACTAATATGTATAGGGTGAGACTTCCCTTTTAGTAGCAGTGCTTAAGATAGATCCCATTCACTGGAATCTACAACTCTTCACCCTCCAATGTGGACAATTGGAAATCATTGCTACTTTTGCACCTTGTGATCATATAGGGGCCACTCCAAATAACGTCAAACTTGGAATGCCTTCCTGGTTTTTCTTGATCTGCATCCCATTTCAAAACCAAGTCTCCTTCCTGGAAGGTCCTTGCTTTTGCCTTCTTGTCAAAACATCTCTTGATTAAGGCCTGATTCTTTTCCATTGCTTGGAGAGCGTATTCTCTAGTTTCTTCTAACTCTATCAACTCCACGTACCTGGCCTCCATTGGCTCAAATTTAGACATCTCTAATTGCTTTATGAGCTCCAATGCTGGCAACTCAAGTGATATAGGAAACACTGCCTCTTTCCCATAAATGAGCTTGAATGGAGAGTTTCCTGTGGATTTCTTGGGCGTTATTCTATCAGCCCATAAGGTTGTTTTGAGCTTTGTGTGCCGTGTCCTCGATTCTCATCAAGAGTTCTTCTAATGATCTTTAGCAGGTTCTTGTTTGTGGACTCAGCCTGCCATTACCCTGAGGGTAATAGTTTGATGAAGTACTCAAATAAGTCCCATTCTTAACAACCCATCCTGTGATTTTGGAACCTATGAATGCTAATGCATTGTCTAATATGATGGTGGCTGGCACTCCAAATCTGGTCACTATCCCCTCATAGAAATCTAGGATACTAGACTCATTGGCTTCCTTGAGTGCCACTGCCTCGGTCCACTTGGTGAAATAATTTGTCGCTATCAAAATCCATTTATGGCCTTGATTGAATTTGGATTGATGACTCCAATGAAGTCCAATCCCCATTGCATGAAAGGTTGTTTGACTGAAATTGGGTGCAATGGAAGTGCTGCTAGCTTTTCCTTGCCCGTGAAGAATGCACAATTCTTGCACCTTTTGATCCATGTGACACTCTGGGACAATAATATCCTACTTTCATGATTTTAAGTGCTGTCACTCTTGGAGAAAAATGGCCTCCAGCTGCTTCGACATAGAATTCTTGTAGCCCCCTCTCCACCTGATCTGTCCCAATGCATCTTAGCAAAATGCCATTGATGTCCCTCTTGAACAAGACACCATTAATAAGAACATATGGGATGTCCTGTAGCCTGAAATGCCTTCTTTTTGCTTTACTCATGTCATGAGGACACAAGCTTGTTCGAAGGAAGTGCACCATGTCTTGGGTATAACAAGAAGTAGGTACATCATCTCTCCCTTCTTCTTGATCATCTTGTAGAACAAGAACAACCTCCTTTTCACTGTTTGTTTCATCTTATTGACCTGAGGCTAGTTGTTCACATAACCCCTTCCCACGGACCAGCTTGGTGACCTTGATCTCAATGTCATATTCCATGACACGAGTGATCCATCCTGCACACTTTTCATTTAGGTCCTTACTGAGAAGGAATTCTTTAACTCCCGCATGGGAGACCAATAGTTGGATCTTGTTGTTTGAAACCAAATGCTTAAACTTCTTCAATCCTTTGATCATTGCGCCAGGACCTACTTGTCAATGAAGGAGTACCTCACCTCATAATCTTCCAGACTTTGGTCAAGAAAGCAATTGGTCGTTTCAGTACTCTCTTTGTTTTGTTGTACCAAGATTTCGAAATTGTGTCGCTGCCACCAAAGGCATACAATATGAAATATTTGGAAAAATCTAGGTTCACAAGAGTTGGGGCTTGTGATATGGCTTCTTTGATAGTCTCAAAACTTTTTTTTCTTTAGTTGTCCACCAATCGTAAGCCCTTCTTCAAATCAACGTTATTGGCTTAACAAGGGCAACAAAGTTTGGAACAAACTGCAGACAAAATTGTTTTTCCCAAGAAGCTTTGAAGAACCTTCTCGTGACTCTACAATGACAATGCTCTTATTGTTTGAACTCTCTCCGGTCAATTGTCAATCCTTCCTTTGATACAATATGGCCTAGAAGCTTACCTTCATGGGCCAAGAATATGCATTTTTTGGGGTTCAGGGACACCCCAAAACTCCTGCATTATTGGAACACCTGCCTTAGGTGGAAGAGATGATCTGCTGCATTTTTGGAAAATACTGTAATGTCATCCATATAGATCAACACTATTTTGTTGATCAACCCCTTGAATGCCATATCCATTGCCCTTTGAAAAGTGGCTCTGGCGTTGGATAATCCAAATGGAATTTTTTTGTAGGCATAGGTGCCCCATATGGTGGTGATAGTTGTTTTGAATTGATCATCTTCTTTCACCATGATCTGGTTGTACCCCGAGTAGCCATCTAGGAGGGAGAACCTTCTTGACACAGACACTACTTGCAAGATTTGCTCCATCAAGGGAGTGGGTAGCGATCTTTGAGGGTGGCTCTGTTCAAATATTTGAAGTCAAAACACAACATGATTTCTCCACTTTTCTTTCTAACTGGGACCAGATTTGTAACCTAGCTTGAGTGTTTGATTGGAAATATGATGCTTGCCTCTATCATCTTGTTCAACTCCTTCATCAGAGGCTCAATATGTGGGTTGAATGGTCTCTACTTCTACCTGATGGGCTGAGCAGCTGGATCTAGTTCTATTGTGTGTTGTGCTAGCTTGGGATTGAACCCTCTTAGGTCTTCATAACTCCAAGCAAACACATCGAGAATTCTTGGAAAAGTTGTATGAATTCATACCTTTCTTGTTTGGTGGCCACTTTACCAATTTGAAGTGTTTTGTCTTCTCCAACTAGGATTGAATCTGAATCTTCTCCTTTGATCTGCATGTTATCCTTCTCCTTTCTCGAATTGATCGTTAAGATTGAAAATAGGTTCTAGTTTCACTAAGCCTTTGGGAAGCTTGTTTGTATGCGAAATGTACTATCTCGATTCTCGGTACTTTCTAGTATGCTCTAGTTTCTAACTAAGAATTCAACTTCTTCTTGTAGAAAGTTAATGATCTAGTTGATCATTCTCAAACACCTGCCAGCATGTATTATTATCTGGCACTGTTGGCCTCACAACCACATGGATATGTGGTTGTTCTCTGTCTCTTTTGATGTTGTCAACCACATCAAACATTGCCCCGACTACTGCAAGTCTGTCAGCAACTTCATTCTCCTTCCTAGGTATGGACACAATACTGAAGGCCTCGAAATTCTCCATGAGATCCCATACCCTACTCTTGTAGTTCTTGAGTAGGTCATTTTTGACAACATTTAGTCCTCTGACTTGATTGGCAACTAGTTCATTGTCACCAAACACTTGCAAGTTCTTGATCCCCAACTTCCTTACCCAATGAAGACCTTGGACTAAAGCCTCATATTCAAGTGGTGTTATTTGAGCAAGAAAACTGGAATCTGAAGGCTGAATAATATCTCATACCTCACGGGGACATAATCATGGCTCCTTCTCCAGCTCCTCCTGTCTACTCCTTGAGCCATCAAAGAACAATTGCCATACCTCATTGTCATCCTTGTATTTTGGCTTAATTAGGTCAGGAAGAGGATGATTCTCTTCATGTAGATAGTAGACACCCAGTTCAGATTATTCCATCTCCTTATAGGGGTCAAAATCATGTCTTTTGTTAGCCCACTCATTTAGGGTCAAGTCTGGATACACCCCACCTTGGTATTTGTTTCATTAGTGTTCGTGAGGTCTTCTTGATCAAAAGCTGAGCAATTGGCATTGATTGGGCTAGGCACATAGGATTCAATATGATAATTAACAATAGGTTCAGATTTGATTATGGCCTTCACCCCATACCTTGTCTTAAAGAGCATATGTGACTAATCGCCAGAGATAGGTAGCCTCCAATTTTGGCAGTGAAGTCTCGGACGACACAAAGCAAAATGTGGTGGCAAATCTATGATTGACACGTTTTACAAAATAGTCACATTAGGAAAGCGTGTAGAGAGTGAGACTCAGATCCTTGATAATTCCCACAGCGGTCACTTTGCTATCCCATCTAATTGGACAACTCCTCTAGAGATTAATTCATATTGGAGACCTAATTGATCAACTATTTGTTTGGGCATCATAGAACTACTAGCCCCGAAATCAATCATACAATTGTAAAGCAATTTGTCTCCAATAATTAATGAGACATAGAAGGGAGGAGGTCTCAGGTTCTTACCTTGTTGTTCTCCTTGGTTCCTTCTAGGTTGAACTGC
Organism: Taxus wallichiana var. yunnanensis; assembly: GCA_018340775.1. Lineage (NCBI taxonomy): Eukaryota > Viridiplantae > Streptophyta > Pinopsida > Cupressales > Taxaceae > Taxus > Taxus wallichiana. Next base: position 418,747,582 of record CM031237.1, read on the forward strand.
ATTGGTAAGCACTCTCTCCTGCTGGTTAGGGGGTTGATTTGAACTTGACCAATTTTGCATGACAATCTGCAACAAATCCCTCTGCCCTGGAATGGCCAGTGACTCCCATAGTGAAATGTTCACACTTGTCCTTTTCATTTGCTCAATAATATTGAATGAGCTATCTTTTTGTTTCCCCCTCCTAGACACATTTCTTTCTTGCACATGGGTCGTTACAACCGGTGCCTGACTGGGTTTGGAAGGTGGTCTGGATTGGTTCAGTATGTTGGGGGTTGTACTTGGAGCACCAAGAACTTGTGGAGCGATGGAAGGTTGAGGGTCACCTGAGTTCAGTGGTTGGCCCTCTCCAATACTTCTCTTTTTGGACTGTGTATTGGCAGCCACACTTTGAGAAGGGGACTGATTCATCCCATAAAAATCTTCAGCCTGCCAATTGACAAGCATAGTCTCACTTGGGGGTCCACTTTGTTGAGCTCCTTATTGTTGATCTTCCTCTTGGCTAGGTTCTTGTGGCACCATACTTGGTTTGCACCATCAAGGCCTGATTTAGAGCACCATTAAAACACATTGATTGGTTATGTGGTTGATCGCATGGAAAACACCAATCATATTCATGTGCCATATTGTTCTGTCTTGAGGACCAATGCTCTTGATGTTGAAGCTGTGTTAGGATCATACGCCTGCAAAGATCTAGCAGCTTGGGGTTGTCCTTGGTTCTGGCTCCAGTTTACAGTATGAGGTGGTGGCCTATTCTGCTGATACTAGGGTCTAGCTTAATATTGAGCCTAGGGTTGGTATGGCATGGAATTCTAAGCTTGTTGTCTTTTGATGGTCACTAGCTCATTCCAAAAGTTTTAAAGTTGCTTCATCACTTCCTGAAGCTCTTTAGAGGTATTAGATGATGAAGTGGAAGCTTTAGCTAAGCTTTGACTCTTGGGGGTGGGTATAGGAGCTAATGTAGGTGTTTGGCTAGTATCTGGGCTTCCTAACTCAGGGTACAGAGGCATGGATGGCCTAGGAGTGATTTTTCCAGCTTGAATCAAATGGTTCTCAGCCCCTATGGAGAGGCTATAGGCTGCAGGTAATGTAGTGCCCCCCATTGACTGAATCATTAGAGAAATATTAGAATTTAAAGCCCTAAGAAAGTATAAGAAGGCACCTTCATTAGTGGGCTTTACTATTGTTGGAATCCTATCCCGGATCCCCGGAATCGAGGTTGAAGTTTGTCACCGCTCATTCGAGCTCTCTTGATTGTTGTTAGTTGCTCTAACAAAGACAAGTTATCACCTTATTTTCCAAACTGATTGTGAAGAGCCATGCATAGCTAGTTCCAATTCTAGATAGAGCCTGCTTCAAGACTCCTGAACCATTGTGAAGCTTTCCCTTTGAATGAAGAGGCAAGCATCTTGACTGCAATGTCCATCTCATGGATCTCATGGATTGTACAGACATTTGTAATATCTTGGACATGGTCACCAGGAGAAGTTTGATTTTCCCCAGTGAAATATGGGATGCTCTTTAATGCTGCAATCGGGACTAGGTTTTGTGCATTCAAGGCGAGTGGACTACTGCCGATGAAGTTGACATATGGATTTGGTTGTGCCATTCTGATTTGCCTAAGAACCCTTGCAGACTAAAAGAAAGGCCTTGCAAGTGGAGGTGTTGACAAGGGTGGAGATAGAGACCCGTGAACTCTTCTTCCTCTCCTTTCTCTACCTCGGGATAAACACAAGTATTGAAATATACATTATTTCCTTGCTCTAGACTGGGTTTTTCTCATGAATCTCCCAAGCTTGGGCTCTGAAACCAATATATTTGTTTCTTTTGGAGTCGCCATATGTACAATTTTAAGGCTTCTTAAAATCCAGAATCACAACAAGTGTACATCAATCCCTACTGTAATAAGATGGAGACTTCTTAGTCCCATCGGGCGTGCCAAAACTATTAGTGCAAAATCATAGCACCCCCAAATGAGTTTGATAGGTCTGCTTTTCTAAGGTGGAGTCATTTGGTGTGATTGCATCACATTGAACTTTCCCCAAGGTGTGGGACCTTACAAAAATGGAAAAAATCTCCAGATTGAAGGCTGGTTCCTTATTCCTCTATTCAGGTGCGTGCATGGGAGCTTGCAGAGGGTTTATCTCTATACTTAGTCTAAAAATTGCCAAGGAGATAGGGGTAAAAGGAGTATAAGAAATAAGAAATGACTAAACTACTAGGTGATGCACCAAAGGAATGATGAACACTTATTTTTCTAATAGACAAAAACCAACAAAATGCATATAATAAACAAGCACAAATGGCCATATATGTAATAGAAGACTAGATGAAAGAAAAAGAGGCAAGAAAGGATCTAAAATCGATCACAAACATGTTTTATTGCTCTGTAGATTGATATAGTCCATTACAAAGTAGCCAAGAGGTAGAAACGTAATATAATTTTGATGGAAGGCCTAAACCCCACAAATCCTTTTGCTAAGAGGAGAAGGGAGCCTATAAAATAAAGAATGTCCAACCATTTAGAATGAATCCGGCCCCCGTATTTATAGATTCAACTCCGAAAGAAGAAAGAGAAATAGAAGCGTGAAAATCAGGTTGAAACTCAACCACTACATTAATACTTCTTAGATAAAATCTGCTGCCCAAATCCGCCTTTACTGCATGAATCCTTGATTCGGTGCCTCGAAAGAAGAGGAAACAGTGGAAACAGATCAAATCTGATCTGGTTGTTGAGACAGATGGATCTTGCATCAAGGCTCAAAAACATTTCCTCTAGTTTCCTTTACCTAACCTCCTCAAAATTAAAGTTTCAGACCTCCATGGCATAGGTGAGGCCGAGATCTTCCCAATGGTGTCAGATTCGCAATATTTTGAGCCTTGAGTCGAAAGATATGCCCCTTTGAAGTTTGTATCGAATCCGTATAAATGGGTGGGAAAACAATTTGAAAAATGGGTCCCCCTTTTGGTTTGGGACACATGGTAGCCGATTAGAACAAAAAATCGAGCTTGGGTCTCGCAATTTATCTTTTTCCCTTTGAACGAAAGGCAAATTTTCACCTTTCCCTCCGACTCCCCACCTTGGCTTTGACTCGGGTTTTAACGCTGAATTTTTCCTTGGGTAGAGTTGCATGGGCCATTTTGTAACTTTTACCCCTTTTGTGATAACAAGGGGAAAAGAATCAAATTTTCCCCCGATGCCCCGCTTTCCTTTGGGACACATGTCAGTTTGTCACTCGCTTGGGCTCTCACTTTTGGATTCACCTTTGGAGAAGTGCCATTAGGACACGTGGTCTCTTCCGCTGCCTCCTCCATACTTAGTCATTTTTGGACCTTTTCTGGACCGATTTCGAGCCCGAGGACTTCATATCTTTGCCATTTCTTCCCCTTCTCCTCTCTAGTATTTCTGCGGCATTACCCCTTCTTGTCTAACCTTGCTATCCCATAGTTGAGTCAACTTGTAGCTTGAAGAACAAATTTAAGATGTGGAAATGACCCGATAGAGTCGTTTCTTTTGCACAGGTCCTTTAGTCTCTCTTGGCCTCCGGGCCGCTTCATGGTTGAGTCCTTCTGTGACCAATTTGTAGGATTTGAATGAGTTTTCTCAGGTTCCTCTTATGGGGGTCATGGCCAATCCAATATTTGGCGCAGGGGTGAAATATGGATAACAGATGGGTTGAACAAACTCACTTCTTGTAGAGTTTGAGATGTTTCCCGTTACAAGGAAAATCTAATGGGGTTCCATTCAGCTATGCCATGTAGTAAGTATTCTCTCCACATAAGTGTTTGAATTTTAATGGACCAAGCCAGAGAGAATCAAATTTCCCATGGCTTCCTTTGGGTTCTATTCTCTTATCCCAAAGCAAGAAATGGTCTATAATTTGAAAGATTCTATCATGTGTCTTCTCGATCAAAGATCCTTTCACTTTTTTTTAATGTATTTCAATATGTCGACCGGTACTAACCTATCTTGTTCAACTCTTCCAAGTAGCAGATTCACATATCAAGAGCATTTGAATACTCTCCATTTTATACTACCTTCACAAGTTGCAAGGAAAGTGCCTCTTAAGAAATGGGAATTTGATCCTTAATTCTGTACAAAAGTTGGAAAGGACAAGTCTTGATTTCCTTTTTAGGTGTCGTTCATCACCCCATAAGACATCATATAGTTTCTTATGCCAATCCCTTTGATTGACATCCACTAGTTTGCAAACAATTGTGACAATATTCTTATTACTAGACTTCACTTGGCCATTATCTTGCGGGTAATAATCACCGAATGAGGAAAAGAAATGCCATGGTTGTAAGAATGAAGTTCATTAGCTCATCTCGAGGATAAGTAGGTGTCATTATACACTATGATATTGTTAGGCACTTTGAACTTGACAATGATATTCTCTTTCAAAAAGTTGTACATGGTCTCAAAATTTACATGCTTAGTTGAATGGATTCTACCCACTTCGTGAAGTAGTCCGTGGTAGTAAGTACATACATGTGGCCCACGTTGGAGTGAGGATTTAACACACCAATGAAATCAAGACCCCACTATTGAAAAGGCTCTTCAATGATCATAGGCTAGAGTGGTAGAGAAATGATCCGTGGCTTTCCTACAAACCGTTGACATGGATCACACTTCCCGACCCATTTGTATGCATCATAGAACATAGTAGACCAGTAGTAGCCACCCCTCAAGATGTTGTATTATGTTACTATTCCTTCTCCACACTTGATCATGGTATTCCCTTAAGATATTAATTTTTGTTCTTCCTCCACACATCTCTAGAATGAACCATCAAATCCTTTTTGTACAAGACATTCTCCTAGATGACGTACTTTGTTCTTTGTGAGGCGTAGAGTTCTCCTTTGTTTTTGATAAAGGCTAGGAGGGAAACCTCCATAATTCAAGAAATAATCTATATCAATATACCATGGATTGGTTGTACTTACAAAAATCACGAGAGGAAGATCCTTGATCAAGTAATTATAATAATTTGAGAAATCTTCCCACTTTTATCGGGAAATAAGCTCACACAATCCATTTCCTCACACTAGCTTTTAGGGATTGATATCAAGATCATATTCTTGCTCCTTCAAAATCCAATTTTCCCTCTTCACACCCGAGTCTTGCTACATCAAAATAGACTTGAGCATCATACTTGGGACCATCACAACAACAAGATAATTTAGAAGATAGAATCTGAAAATTTTCAATGCTCTTACCACCACATAAGCATATTTTTCGTGTTAGTAATTAAGCTCATGAACCTTCAAAGGGGAACTCATGAAGGCATGGGTTACTGCAATTTATCTTCATTTTATTACATGACGACAACATAGATAGTATGTTCAGAGGCATAATAGTAGAGAATGAATTCCCTACCAAAATTGGGGCGTACTAGAGTGGGTGGCTTTGCAATGAAAGATTTGATGGAATTAAAGGATTTTTTCCTTGCTTTCTCCATTTGAAGGAATCCTTAGGCTTCATCATATTGAAAATATTATTTGTGAGCTTTGCAAAATATGGTACAAATATTCTCAAGAAGTTTACCTTATCAAGAAAAAATGGACACTTGGTTTGATGGTAGGAAGAGATAGTATTTGAATAGCCTCTACCATCTCCAGTCAATCTTGGTGCCCTCCTTGATTATGATGTGCCTTAGGAGATTTCTCTCGGTGACCCCAAATATGGAATTATTTGGGTTCGAGGATATGCAATGCCTTCGTAATAGATCAAAACCTATTCAAGTTGTCACAGATGGTCTTATCTTCTCTTGAGTATACCATTAGGTCATCAAGATACACTAATTTGCACCTTCGCTTCAAATCCTTGAAGCTAAGTCCATGGCTCGATGAAATTTAACACCCACGTTGATCAAGATGAATGACATGCAATGGTAAGAAAAGGTTCCCTATGGGGTGGTAAAGGCAGTGTTGAGTTGATCTTCTTTGGCCACCTCAATTTGATTGTACACCAAAAACCCATCATGCATAGACATCATCTCTAAACCATTGACCGCTTGCAAGATATGGTCCATGACTAGTAGTAGGTAGTTGTCTTTCAAAGAATCTTGGTTTAGATTTCAAAATCCATGTAGATGCAAATTTCACCACTCTTCTTCCTCACTGGTACAATATTGAATATCCACATTAAGTGGTGGATAGGAAATATGATCTGGGCATTAAGCAAATTCTTGACCTCTAAATTGATTATTTTGGAAATTTTGGGGTTGTCAGATTGCCTTTGGTTCTACCGAAGGATTTTGCATCCAACTTCAAGGGTATAGAATGTTGTATGGAATGTGGTTAGAAGGACTTTAAATCATCATCCGAGTATGAGAGCACATTGGAGTACCTTTTCAATAAAGCTATGAAATTCCTCTGCTCCTCGATTTAACAACATTTACCAATGTTCACCGTCCTTGCTACTTTGGCTGGTTCCAATGTTTAATTTTTCATACTCGATGAATACCGGGTTGGTTATTTTCTTTTCCATGAATGAATCCGTCGTGCTTGTCGAAAAGTGCCTCTAGAGACACTAGTCACTTCGGGATCTTGTTGCATTTCAATGAATTAATCCATCTTCATCCAACTGATCAACTGGATTATTGTCACTATTGTTATTAGAAAAATCTCATGGGAGTGAGTCACTTCTTTCAAAATAGATGGATATGAAGTCCCTTGTTTGTTGTAGGAAGAAAAGAATCTAGTTATCATCTTAAAAACTTGACAGATCTCCAAATTGTTTGGCATGCTTGGCCAAAAGACCATTTCCATTGAGAAATTTTCTCCTTTGAAGTTAGGATGTGGAATGATACATGATACAAATACGACCAATGAATCAAATTTGACATTCGATCTCTAGGGTCTTTAATTTCAAAAACATCAAATGATTCAATGCAGGTCCCACACCTGTTCCTATAATGGAAAAGATGAGAATTTTTCACTTGGAATATGTATCTCACATGTTTCACAATTAGTTCAACATCTCCTTGTACAATGATATTTTTAATCCCATCTCTTCGACTACTTGTAAGCTTAGTAACAAAGCCTCATATTCTATAGTGTTGTTTGTGTTCAAGAATTGCAACTTGTATGAAAATGGAAACAAGTATCCCTACAAATATGAAAATATAATGCCTACCCCGAGCCTTATAGAAAAACTACCATCAAAATCTAGGTTCCAAACTTCATTTGATATGTTTGTCGGCATTTCCTCTAGAACGGGAAATTATTCAAATCCATTTGGAACTCATGAAATAGTTCCCATTACCTATTTCTTCATATGTAAATTTTCCCAATCATTCAAATGAAGCTTTCCCACTCCCTACTTTGTAAGAGGATGTTATCCCTAGGTTCATCTAACTTTTGCATTGTGTACTTAATTTTGGGCTCTGGAAGGAGTTTCTTCATCTCTCCCTTGAATGGTACTAATGCAGAAGACTAGTCCATTTGGATTTCACCTCCCATCTCTTGGCAGAAGCTTCTACTAAGAAGCATTCCATATGTAGTTGGCATGTTAGCTACTAGAATGGTTACCTTCACCTATTTTTCTAGATAGGCAACAAGGGCCATCACTACATCTTTAATCCTCCCAACAAGTGGAACCTCTTTAGTCTCCATAGAGTAACAATGGCCAAATGCTCACGAGAGACTCAAACCAAGGGCTTGAGAAACCTTGGCGAGTCATGACATTATGTCGAGGCATCAAAATCAATGATATAATTATTCAGCAAGTATCTATTTATCAACAAGGAAACATAGAAGAATTCAATATTTCTAGTGGAGGAAGGGGTAGAGGCTAGGATATTTTGGCTTGGGCTAGGCTCAAGAGTAGGAAGTAGACCTTTGGAAGTGGAGGATACTTTTGAAGAGGATGACACTTTGGACTTGGAGATTCCACCTTTGATGAATTTAACAAGTTTCTCAAATTTCTCGGGGTGGGTTTGTAAGTATTCATACTATGAGATCTGGACCTTAGCCTTTTTTACATGGTTGATGATATCAAAGTTTAAAGAAGGATTTTTAATAGCATGGGAAACATTGTCTTGACTCAATTCGCATGATGTAGTTTTTGATTTCTCATCATTCTTATGTTTTACATAAGTAGAAACATCATTTATGGTAGTATTTGACTTACCTTTCTTGGAGGATGCCTTGTGATGGGGCGTAGCTTCAGGATTCTTCTTGGCTGATTCTAAAGATGGGGAGTGGAGATCCTCTCTTTGTTATGATATTTTCAGAAGTAGATTTGTCAATGAGGATCCTCTCTCTCCTTATCTTTATGCTTGGAGGACTTCTCTTTCTCAAGAGTCTTTGATCGAGTGAAAATAACACAAGAATGGCTATTTATGTCCTCCAAAAAATATTCATATTCATCATCCAAAGAGGATGCATACTCACAAAAACCTACCCCTGCAAATCCAACCTCTTCTACCATAAGCTCACCTTCTTTTTCTTCACCTTATAAACTCCGCTTCTTCTTTACTTTATTCATCCGATCGAGTCCCACATGCCACATTCATAGGAGGGGATTCAAGAGAAAGCCTTTGAGGTGGAGGAACAGTTCTCTATTTGTTTGATAAATTATTTCTTGGAACATATTTGTACATGGAAGTTTGATCTAGTTGTTTCTTGAGAGAAAGGACATGATTAGCCATTTTTTACACTAATGACTCGTGGCTTCGGACTTGAAATCTACACCTTTGCTTTACTTGGACCCTTCTTGATATTTTGAGACATTAGAAAATATTCTTCTACATCAACTATGAGTGTTTGAGCCTCATCTAAGGTGGAAGGTTAGGTTATTTTTAGCATGAAAAAAACTTTAGGAAATTTTGCATTGGTGAATAAACTTGGTTTATTATCTTCGAAGCTTCGATAGCTTTCAGGATCTTGTAGAGCATTCTATTGAACTTGGCCACAAACTCTCTCATAGGTTCATAGGGCTCCTTTTATAATTAAGGCCATTGTGCGAGGAGAGCATGAGTATATTCAGTTGGTTTAAATCTAGCTTTCACACTGTTCAATTTGTGATTGATATTGTTGGCAAGGTGTAGAACCAATCCATAGTAGCATCATGTAGGGATTCCACAAACAAGTGAACTAAAAAATATTCATACTCTACTCCTACCAACCCACAAGTTGTTATGAATGTCGTGATATGATCGTCATGGTGACACTTTCCATCTCCTTAGAACTTTGGGAAGTTCTTCCTAGATCCCTTTACTAGGTCATACAATGGAGGGTTCAAGGCTAATGTGCCCGTGTTTTGTCCCAAGGCACATGCGAAACCATGATATATTATTCCTCTTCTAGTTTTTCTTCTCCTCCTTCTCGGTTATTATTTTTTCCTTCCTCTTCTTTTAGAGGAATAATATTCAATGGTTTGGCGGTTGGTTCTTCAACGAGGCCTTCAAGAGGAAGGCTAGGATCGAACTTAGAAAAATATTGTTGACCAGTTCTCCTTTCTAGTTGAGTGACGGGAATTCTGAAATCGAGATAGCTATTGCTCTTCGAATGTTGGATCAGTTACACCACTAGAAAAATCAGACCTCGTGTATCTTCTTTCTACCAGTTTGTAGGATTAATATACAACTCAAAATAGATTTTTCTATGCCCTTCTTTGCTGATTAGGAGTTTGTCTTGCATGTTGCAGAGCTTGTGCACATTCTTCTTGAGGATATATAACTCTTGAGGTTGTGTGATAGTGATTGAAAATTTCCCTATAATCCCATATGTAATTCCTTAGATCAGTTGTGAGGTATTCTAGAGTGTATTGAAAGCAAAGGAGGTTAGGTTACAAACCAAGAGCATTTCCAGGAATGGTCATTGTGGGAAAAATACAGAGTAGACATCAAGGCTATTAGTATTTGTAATTTCTGATTTTTTAAAAGAATTTTCAGATATTTGATTTTAATGAATTTTGTGATTTATGAGTGGTGTAGAAACCAAAAATATTCCCCACGGTTGGCGTAAAAAACTATTGGCAAAATAATTTATCACACGAACAAATTAGTTGATTTTCACCAACACTCCAAGACTATTTTTGTAAACCACCAAATATTTCCTAAACTTTCCTAAACCAATTCCAACACATTCAAGGCTCTCCAATACCACCTCAAAATGTTTATGATATGTTCAGAACCCCCCCGGAAAGATGCACACAAGCCTTGAAATGGCCAAAATTGGCTTTTCCAAGCCTTCCTGGAGAGCTAGTCTTCTCGTTGTACTTTGCTAAATGGAAGGATTGAACTTATCACACCACTTTTAAAACTTGTAAATGCTTATTTAGTACATTAGAATCAAATTGCAATGCCAATATGGTCATGAAAAAGAAGACAAACTAACTAGAGAGGGGTTCACAAAGATTTTGAAGTATGTTTTCACTTGGTGGCTTAGTTACCATGGATCAATTTTTTTTTGGGCTAGTAATTTCATATGAAAACACAAAATAAAGACACAAATTTCTTATTGATTTTCTCCTCAAAATTACAAATAATTTCCTTGGTTATGCAATATGACCATGTTTACAAGGTTGAGTATGAAAGAGATAGAAGAAACATAGACAAGAAGCAAATGGAAGAAAGTAATCTCTTGCTTGTGTTTAGTAGTGCACAATTATCTACTAAAAACTCACAATTAACAACCCTTTGGAATGGATATGCCATTCCAATTTATAGCTTTGCAAAAAGTCAATTCACCTACCCCCACATGAATTTTCACTCCCTCATCACTTGAGAACTTTCATATTCCTAGGAATAAAAAGAGAGTCTTTTCTCACTAATTGAAAAGAACTCTTTATAATGTTAGACTATAGGTCACTTAAGTGAATAGGAAAAATAGTGAAAAGTATCTCCCTAATGAAGAATTAGAACATGGAGAGAGAAAAAAGATGAAGGAAGAAGAGAAGATATGATCACTCTAATGAAGACGAAGCCTCTGCTAATGAAGAACCGATTTTCAAAGAACCTTGTGGGAATACTCCTTGAACGATTTCTTCACCTTTGAATTCCTTAGTGAAGCGAGATGCCGTAGGTGCCACTTTTTACCTAAGGAATATGAATGAAACTCAAAGCATTGATCCATGTTTTAGGAATGTTGCCGATATTATTACATTGATTGAACCACATTTGATGATCCTTCACAGTATTAGAAATTAAAGTTTTTATCTCTACGAGAGACTCCAAAGTATCCTCATTGAATGAGAAGGGATCTCTTACCTCTTTTTTGAAAAACTCCTGGAAGGATTTTAAGAGATCTTCTACTGATGAATTCTCATTTATCGGAGGTGACCCAAGATCCCACACACTATTATCGATGTCTCACAAAATATGTGATGCTTGTTCCTTATAAAAATCAAGATAAAAAATAATGTCATTAAGCATATCATACAAGAGAACTCATCTTGTGAGACCAAATAGGAGACACGTTATCTACCATGGAAGTGACCATATTTTTACTTACCAAGGAATGAGAATCTACATTGATCAAATCAGACACCAATGGAAAGACATTGTCCCAATGGGATTTATCATTCTCAATCTGTTCCTTGGTAATATTTACTTTAGAAGTTTTGGTTGATGCAAACCTAAACAACAAGAGAATGTCTTACAATAACGTCTTTCCTTTCTCAAGAATCATCTCAAGCCACCTATGAATAGCCCTTCCTGTATTTTGTGACCTTGACCTTTTTAATTATTTTAGGGTTGAAGCTACTGATAGGAGTGATGGCCTTTAGAGGAGGAGGTGGTATTGCACCGGGATCCAAGAAATAATGTACCTAAGTAATGATATTTCTCACATGATCTTCCAAGTGCTCTATTATTTGTTTGTATTCTTCATTTTGAGAAAACATGCAAGCATACAATTCCTTGAACAAATGTGCATCATCCTCATATGTGGTTCGACCCGGATAAATCGTTATTATTTAAAAATCACCATGAGGCATCTCTTCCATAGGTCTCACAACCTTTAATCGAGAAACATCTACATACCGATTACTAGAAGCTCCAATGAAGAAATAAGAAGTTATCTCATGCCTTTTTTCTTTGTTTGGTTTTCAGAATTTTGAGATAGATTCAAAATTAGGTGTTGTGGCATGTTGTACTATCCTTGACTCATTTCCAAGTAACACCTAAATCCAAGGAAAGTCTCAGCTAGAGTGGGATCAATATCAAGCATGGGTGCTATTTTAGGTACACGATAGGGAATCACTTCTGTATAATGTGAGATGATTCAAATGATCAAGAAGAAACACTTGGGAGATAACAAATAATCGTGAGACTGCGAAGGGTCAATTTTACCCTACTCAATTTTCAATAGGATCCTTAATGACCTTGGCCTTCTTGTGGAGCCTCTTGGGATGAGATCCTTTAATGTGCTCTTCCTCTATATCCTTCCTCTTCAAGTGTTATTTTGAATGAGTTCAGCTCATGGTATTTTTGGATGTCTTCACGAGAGGAGGTGTGAGATACTTGTATGGATGGAGTCAAGAGGCCACCATATTTGATGATATTTATTTTCTTTCTCAAGCATTCTCTTGACCTCCGAGTTACCATTATGATCCTTTCCTTTAAACTACTTGATTCTCTGGTGTTCCACATGACTAGAGGTAGGGATGAAGATTTCACTTCCCGGTACTTTGGATCAAACAAGTCTATTGCATCATCCTCAATTCCCTCAATAAATCATTCAAAATTGAAACTCTTCATTTGATCAACTGTCATCCATATATGCTCACTCTTTCTTAATTAAAATTCATCAACACAATTATCCCACTAGTCCCCAATTTGAGGTGTGGTGCAAACCACGAAGGGTGAAAGTTTTAGGATTTTTTCGATATCAAATTTAGACCTAGATTTGTATGATAAGAGATCGAGGGATGAAAATAATATTTAATGTTCGATGCATCTACAAAAATCATATATGAATATATTTCTAAAGAAATGGGAAAATATACACCCTTATTTTTGTTATTTCTACATCTTACATGCACATGAGCTAGTTGCCTACATAATTCAAACATAATGATTTTTTCACTCGGGTACTGGATAATCGACAAAGGGAAAGATCAAATCCCGAGATTCATATGTAGGTGAAAGTAAATAACTAAATGAAATGGCTCCCATAATTCTCAATTAGTGTAGCTTCTTGAGAAGAGATCCTCATCTCTAGATTGTCTTTTAGGAGTCTAATGATGAACATGGTGAATGCATCATTCACCTTGTCAAAATGATGGTTGTTTTCTCTATATGTGAGCTGCAGATACTTCTCATAGGCATGTGATTTTTGAGATACATTGATAACAACATTCAGGCCCCTAAAAGTTCTTGTGAAGGAAAGATCATATACTAGGTAAGAAGTCATGGTGAACTTCTTGGTAGAAGGAAATTAAAGCACTTCATGATTGATGTTATCATTGATAATCTACCCTCAATCTATCACTTGGTTCCCTACAATAGTAAAAAGGATGAACTGATCCATCCAATCCTAGAATTCTTTTTTTGTTTCCTATCCCACCACTTGGCTCAATAGAATAATAACATCCGAATAACCATCATAGAATTCACTGAAAAACTCTTGGGAACATGCAAATTTTTTCTTCCTTACTTGAGCCATGAGCCTAATGTTAGGCCTTGAAAATATGAATTAGTCTTCACCCACTCCTGTGATGTAAATTCCTTGGTGATAATGACCATGCTACTAGTGGTGGGAATTTGTAGGCATTGAGAGATGCCTATGGGATTAAGAACTACAAAGATCAAATTTTCATATGTTCATAATATCCTAGAATCATATTCATAGTGTTGTCCAAAAATGAGGACTATTTATATGCTCTAATAAGATAGTGGGTGACCTCATATTGAGAATAGCCCACTCAAGAAGATATTTTCCTCCATTAGCTCACGGGGTCTTCCAAGCATCCTATTTTTCATATCTTCCAGAGATCCATGTGAGTAACATCACTGTCTCCCACACCAGATACTTGGTGATTAGGGTTGACATGGGTTCGAGACTGAGTATTTGAATCTCATAGTCCCAAAATCAATGAGATAAGTATAATAGGAGATACTAAAAACTTTCTGAACTCAAGCCAAAACTTTCTATTTTTAGCGCAGTCCTATCTAGACTCTATTTTTGTAAGTTTTCACCGTTTTTTCTTTCTAGTGTTTCTTTCTCATTCAGAGTATTGTAAATGTTGGGAGCTTAATATTTTTAGAAATTTACTATTTTTAGAAATCCATTTCTCTGAATACTTATTATTTTTATAAAGTGCACTCACAAGTGTTGGGTTGCAATGAAACTATTGTTAAAAATTTTTATTTTGCACATGACCTTCTCCTCTAAATTTCATGGTTTTCTGTCCATAGGATCTTCGTAGAAATGCAAAAGAAAGATTAGGATTTGGAGTTTTCAGTTTGCTACTATAAAAATCTAGGGTATCATTGGATTTTCTTTAACAAAATCTTAAAGGCATTTTGGAGAGGAATATTCTAACAAAGTTTCGTTAGAAACATATGCATAGTTGAGGAGATATGAGTAAATCTTTGGTTTGATGGATATGCATGTCTAGAAAAAAATTGGAAGCATTTATGCACAAAATGGAGTTTGAGGGATGTTTCAATTACACATTGGCATGAAAAAATTACTAATTACTTGAGAAATGAAGAGCAATTTCAATTGATGAGTTTTCCGACTTTTTAGACTCTAGTTAGCTAACCAGAGTTAGAAAATTTTCACAAGAGGGGTGAGGTCACACTATTGTTTCCCCTCTATCTCTTCTATCCCCTTTATCCCCTTGGGTACAGCTTGGGATGGCAGGAGGCCAAAAGTTTGAATTGGGAGTGTGAGGGGTTTGAGATGAAGTTTGGGGGCTGAAAATGGGCTCGAGTGTCCGAATGAGACCCCATAATGACTAGGGGATAGATGGGAAGAGGGGGTTGAGATTTTTTGTCCCCTCTATCCCATTAGGGATATTTGGGATAGTCGGGAGGAAAAATTACAACCGAGGATAAAGAAATATGGAGGGGGAAAAGACGAAGTGAAATAATGAAACCTAGGGGTAGGGGTTGTAAGTTTTGAGTGACGAAAGATTTGATTGACAAAGGGGTAGTAATTTATTGTCCCCTATATCCCCTCTATCTACTAGGGGAAATTTGGGATAGTGGATGTCAAAAAGTGTGACTTGCCACTTCTAGAAAGTTAAATTTAACTCACCGTGTCCAAATTAGGACACCATGAGTGATAATTCCGCCTCAAGAGCTTGGGAAAGTGTTTTGGGTTCAAACCTTATATTATTTTGAATAAAAACACTTGATGAGGACAATGGAACCATTATTGAGACCCAAATTTTCCTGAAATTTAAACTCTATGGCCTATTCCTTCTTTTCCCGAGAGGGGTAGTGAGACTTTCGAACCGACTTAATAAATATTTGATCCTTGGAGTAAATTTGATGCTTCGACCTTATATAGGATTCCAAAATATTTAAAATGCCGACTTTTTTTCCTCATAAATATTTCTAGAACTCCCATGATCATCTGGACAAGTCATATTTCACCTTTAGGACATTCATTCCATGTACCTTGAAGACCCGATCTTGCACAGATTGATCTGAATGATATTTTATTTCTTAATTTTTCCTAAATTACTTCAAAAATATTCAATGGTCTCCTACATCACCCTCATAATATTTAGGTTTTCCTTTTATTTTCTTGGAGGGTGTTTGCGAATCGTAAAATGGCCAAAAATGGCCCTTTTAGGCTTCTAAAGGAAGTTACTTTTCACTGAATCTTACTAAATTAATTTATCACATCATCCAATCTTTCCTATACACTCAAACAACTTTAATAATATTTTTAACACTTTATTATGAGCTTGGATAAGGGTGGGACTAAAGGCAAGTTGGCAAGAGGAAAGATGCACGGTGACTAGGAGGCAAAATTTTCAATTAGGGGCTTAGTTGGCATGCTTCAAATTTTTCAAATTTTCATGCTAGCTATTTTGCAATGCAAAAATGGATCTATCTTATGGAAATTAGAATGCAAGGGGGAATAAAAACCTCATATACCTCATGGGTAAGCATATGAATGCTTTATCCAAAGGGGGAAATAGAGTCATTTATTACAAGAAACAAACACATACAAAGGGAAAGGGAAAAACACACACAACAAAAAGGAAACACACAAAAATGGAAGGGAAAGACACAGAAAATGAAAGGGAAACTATGGTACATGGTTGGGGATAACCAACCCCACTTCCTGTAAATCTTTAGATGTTTCTCACTTCAAGGAAATTACAACGGAGTCCCGTTAAGGTAATCCATATGGTATGTGTTCTCTCTGCAAAAGTGGTTGATCTTGAAGGGGCTAAGCTAGAAAGAGTCTAAATTTCCATGGATTCCCTCGGACTCTCTCCTTTTTTCCAAGAGGAGGAAAATATCTCCAATTTTAAAGCTTTTGTCTCGTGTTTTATGATTAAAGATCCTCTTTACTTGGATTGGTGTCTTTTTAGTTTATCAATCTACTTACTAGCATGTCTTCATTCAATTTTTCTAGATAGAAAATCCTCTTGTCAAGAACATTTGACTAGTCTCCATTTTCTACTGCCTTCACCAATTGTAAGGCGTGTAGCTCTTGAAAAATTTGTATTTGGTCGTTGATTCCATATAACAACTGAAAAAGGGGAGGTGTCAATGAATTTCTTGGGCGTGATTTGGTCAGCCCATAGTAAATAATATATTTTCTTATGACAATCTCTTTTATTGACATCCACTAGCTTCCAAATAATAGTGAAAAATATTTATGTTACTAGAATCCACTTGGCCATTTCCTTGTGGATAAAAATATGTAGAGTGAGATAGGGAAATATCATAATTGTAGAAAAAGTTCATCAATTCACCAAAATACAAGTAAGTGACATTGTCAGCTACTATCTTGTTTGGTATTCGAATCTAACAATGATGTTTTCCTTCAAGAAATTACACATTGTTTTAGATTTGGCATGCTTAGTTAGAATAGCCTCTACCCACTTTGTGAAATAAGTAGTAGTGATGAGGACATACATGTGACTTGTGTTGTAACATGGGTTCAATACACTGATGAAATCTAAACCCCATTGTTGGAAGGGTTCTTTAATAATCACAGGATTAAGGGGAAAAGAAACAAGTCTTGGTCTTCCCACAAATTATTGACATGGATCACATTTTCCAACCCATTTATATGCATCTTAAAAGAGGGTAGGCCAATAATAGCCACCTCTTAGAATATTGTGAGTTGTAACCATTACAAAGAAATGACCTCCACATGTTTGGTCATGATATGCTTTGAAAATATTTTTATGTTGTTCTTCTTCAACACACCTTAGGAATGTACCATCCAATCCCTTATTATACATCAAATTCTCCCAAATGACATATTTTGATACTTTGAGGTAGAGAGGATGCCTTTATTTGTAATCTATACCTGGAGGGCAATCCCCATAGGTTAGGAAATATGCTATGTCTACATACCAGGGTTGGTGGTGCTTATAAAGAGCACCGAGAGGAAGGTCTTTCATCAAGTATGCATAGCAGCTTGTAACAATCTTCCCATTCTTCTCGAGTAAGGAGTTCACACAAGCCATTGCCTCATACCAATTTGGAATGTTTGATGTCAATATTATATTCTTGCACTTTTGACACCCAATTCCCTCTCCTAGCACTGGGGTCTTGCTACATCAAAATGGACTTAACTGTCATGTACCAGAACCATGACAACAACATGAGAGTTCATAATATTATATCTAAAATTCTTTAAGGCTCTAACTAATGCATATGCATGTTTTTCATGTTGTGAGTATTTAATTTCATGTGATTTCAGAGGAGAACTCATGAATGCAATGGGTGACTGAATTTTGTCTTCATTTTTCTTGGACAAGATCTTCTTAAATAGTATGCTCCAAAGCATAACAATATAGAATGAACTCTTTGATGAAATCTAGGTGCACTAAAGTGGGTTCTTTTGTAATATCACTTTTTATAGACTCAAAGGATTCCTTTCCTTGTTTACTCCACTTGAAATATTCCTTAGGTTTCATCATGTTGATGATGTCCTTTATAAGCTCTGCAAAATCTAGGAAAAATCTTCTCAAGAAATTTAATTTGCCAAAGAAAGAATGCACACCTAGTTTACTGGTGGGTAGAGACAATCTTTGAATAGATTCCACTCTTTTTGGATTGATCTTTGTGCCTTCCTTTATCACAATGTGATCAAGGATTTTTCCTTCATTTACCCCAAATATTGAATTTTTCGGATTGAGGGATATGCGATGCCTTCTATAGTGGATCAAGACTTGTTCAAGCTATTGCAAGTGGTCTTCTATCTTCTTCGAGTATATTGTGAGGTCATAAATATATACTACTATGCACTTTCCCTTAAAATATTTCAAATCCAAATCCATTAACCTCTGAAATGTGGCACATACGTTGATCAAGTTGAAGGGGATATAGTGATATGAAAAATTGCCCCTTAGAGTGGTGAAGGCGGTCTTGAATTGGTCTTGTTTAGAAAATTCAATCTGGTTATACCTTGAGAATCCATCAAGCATGGATATATTTTCTAAACCATTTACTGCTTGTAAAATATGATCCATGATTAGCAGTGGATAGTTATCATTTATAGAAGCTTGATTTAAGTTCCAGAAATCTAAACAGATACATATTTCACCACTCTTCTTCCGGACTGGTAGAATATTGGCTATCCATGTTGATTTATGGATAGGAAAAATGATATGGGCATTAAGAAAATTCTCAACTTATACTTTGATGGTCCCAAAATATTCAGATTGTACTATCTCTACTTTTACCTAATGATTTTACATTTGATTTTAAGAGGATGGAGTGTTGCATTGATTGAGGTTGAAAGGATTTCAAATCATCATATGAATATGTAAGTACATATGAATACTTCTTCAATAGCTGAAAGTTTTTCCATTCCTAAGGTAAAAAAACATTTTCTTATGTTCACCATCCTCAAATTTTCACTTGCTCCGATGTTTATCTTGTCATATTTTGATAAAGATCTTGCGCAATCCTTGTCCTTACCATGGATGAACCTATCATGTTTGTCAAATAATTCCTCCAGTGATACTATCCCCTTCAGACTTATGTTACCTTTCAAATGGATTACTCCATTTTCGTATGTTTGATCAATTTCATTATTGCCACTATCATTTATGGTAAACTCCCATGGGATTGAGTCACTTCATTCGTAGTACATAGACTTGAAATCTATAGTCTACTGCAAGAAGGAAAGAATGTGGTTATCATCATTAAAAATTTCTAGTTTTCTGAATTGTTTGGCATACTTGGGCAGAAGATCATTTCCACTGAAAAATTTTCTCCTTGAAATATGGATGTGGGATCATAAAAGAGGTAGACAATTCTAAAGAACTCGCCTTGAAATTTTGATCTCTAGGAACTACTTTAATATCAAATGCATAAAAATATTCAAGATAATACCATACTCTATTTTTGTAGTGGTAGAGATGAGATTTCTTCACTTGAAATATATCTCTTACCTATTTCATGATTAACTCAACATCTCCTTGTATGATGAGATTATTGATCCCTATTTCTTCAACAAATTTTAATCCGAGCAACAAGGATTCATATTTAGTAGTGTTGTTTCTATTAGAAAACTACAAATTGTATGCAAAAGTGAATAAATCTCCTATGAAGAGGACAAGAAAATTCCATTACCTGAGCTAGTTGTGGAACAAATTTCATCAAATTCCGTGCTCCAAATTTCATCAAAAATATATGTTGGCCTTTCTTCAATAATGGGAATCACCTCACCTTGTTCAAAAATCATGAATAAGTTCTCGTTTCCTATTTCTTCGAATGGAATTGTCCTAATTATTCAAATGAATCTCTCCCCAATTCTCTTCTTTGGAAGAATTTATTTGCTCTAAGATCATTTGACTTCTAAAGTGTGTATTTCATCTTGGGTTCGGAAGGAGCTTCTTCATTTCATTTTTGACTGGTATTAAGGCTGAAGACCAATCTATTTGAATCTCACCTCCAATATCCTAGTAGAATCTTTTCTTGGCGTATTCCATAGGTAGCTAGCATATCTGCCACTAGGATTGTTACTTTTACCCACTTTTCCGAGATAGGCCAAAAGAGCCATCACCGCATCTTTGATTCTTCCAATAAGTGGAATCTTCTTTATTTCCATTGAGTAACAATGGCCAAATGCATGAGAGAGATTCAAATTGAGAGCTTGAGCAACCTTGGTGGGCATGAAATTCCTAGAGGCACCGAAATCAATAATACAATTGTTCAATTGGTAACCATAATCAATAGGGAAACATAGAAATGCTCAATATTTCTTGTGAATGAAGGGGTAGAAGCTAAAATATTTTGGCTTGGGCTTGTCTTAGGTGTGGGAAGAAAGCCCTTAGAATTGGATGCTACTTTGGACTTGGAACTTTCACCTTTGATAAAATTTACTAGCTTCTCAAACTGATCCGACTGATTTTGCAAGTATTCAGATTTGGAGATCTAAACTTTGCCTTTTTCACATGATCAATAATATTAAAAATTGATCAAGTGTTTTCAAGAGCATTGGAAACACTATTTTGATTTAACCTAGAGGAAGCACTTACAATTTTTTCATCACTCTTATGACAAGTATAAGTGGAAACATCATTCTTGGAAGGACTAGAAGTACTTGACTTACCTTTCTTAGAAGATGTCTTACGATGAGGCATATCTTCAAGATTTTTCTTGGTTGATTCCAAAGATAGGGAAGAGGAGATCCTCTCTTAGTTATTATTTTTTAGGTAGTAGAGTCATTAGTTGAGGATCTTCTCTCTCCCTTTCTTTATGCTTGGATGATTTCTCCTTTTCAAGGGTTTTTGATCATGTAAAAACAACACAAGAATCAATTTTCATATCAGCTACAAAATATTCATACTCATCTTCAGAAGAGGATGCATACTCAAAGAAACCAACTTTCACAGATCCATTTTTTTCGATCAACAATTCACCTTCTTCTTCTTCATCTTTTGAAGCTACTTATTTTTCACTTTCATCATATGATCGGGTCCCTATGAGGTGGAACTTTAAGAGCAAGTCTATGAGGTGGGGGATTGATTCTTTGTTTGATTAAGGAGTTATTTCTCGAATGTCTTTGTACAAGGTATTTTGAGCAAGTTAATTTTTGAGAGAAAGCACATCATTAGCAAGTTTTTGTACTAAAGAGTACATAGCTCTTGAACTTGAGCTTTGAGACTTTTATTTGGTTGGTCCCTTCTTAATTTTTTCGAACATCAACAAACTATCCTCCACATCAATCAAGCAAGCCCCCATGCCTCATCCAAACCATCAAGTTGACTTCTTCTCAACATGAAATCAAATTTTTGACAAGTAAGCATTGGTAAAGAATCTTAATCAAGGTTATCCTTTGAAGGCCTAGCAACCTCTGGGATTTTGTAGAGCAACTTGTTAAACATAGCCACAAAGTCTTTCATAGTTTCATGAGGCTCTTTTTTCAATTGAGACCATTATGCAAGGAGGGCATATGAATCTTCAAAAATCTTGAACCCAACTTCAAATTTAGATGTCATGTTTACCCAATTTGTGATTGATCTTCTTGGAAAGTGATAGAACTAATAAACAACTTGTAATTATTCCACAAATAAATGAACATAAACATCTTCATATTCAACTCGCAACACACCACAAGTTATGATAAATGCAATGATATGATCATCTGGATGATGTTTCCCATATCCTTTGTACTTAGGAAATTTCTTCCTAGATCCTTTGAGCAAATCATGAAGTGGAGAAACCAAGGCTAATGGGCCTGTATTTCATCCCCATGGTATGGGTACAACCATTATCTCTTCTTCTTCCTCTATATCTTCTTCTTATTCATCTAAAGGAATGAGACTCAATGGTTCTGCATCCGATTCTCCGATGGGAAACTTGGGATAAAATCTAGCAAGGTACTTTTGATTAGTTTGCATTGCTATTTGAATACCCAGATGTATGAAATTAGCTTGTTGTTTCTATTCAAATGATGAAGTAGTTATGCCAAAGCTCGATTAGCCCCCATATACCTTCTTTCTACTAGTTTGTAGGATATTTATGTAGCTCAAAACATATTTATTTATGCTCTTCTTTACTAATTTGGAGCTTGTCTAACACATTGCAAATATTGGCAACGTTATTCTTCTAAATCCAAAACTCTTGAAGTAGTATGGTTGTGAGTGAAATCTATTGTATTGGTCTAGATGTAATTCCTCAAAACTACTATAATGTCTTCTTGAGTATCTTAGAAGAAAAGAAGATTAGGATGCAAAATTGGAGCACTTCTCGGGAATAGTCATTAGGGTAAAAATGCAAAGTAGACATTAAGGCTCTCAAAGTTCACAAGTTTTAATTATTATTTATTATTTTTTTAGATATATGATTTTTAGGATTTTTGTGGTTTTAGAAGTGGTGTAAAACAAACAATATGCCCTATGGTCGGTGTCAAAAATATTTTTCACGAGGAAAAATTAGTGAGTTTTCACCAACGCTCTGGGACTAAGTCCCTCCTCTTGGTAATGTGGAGGATCCAATTTATTAAATGTAGAAACACAAATCAGTGGGTGGACATGAATTTGGGGATTACACAAGAATACTCCCAAGACATGTGGTAAATTGCTTACATTCGATGTAAATTTTAGTGCAAAATCTTCACTAATTCACGAATATTTTGGTTTTTTAATTTAGATTTGGATAATTTTGAGGTATTAAGATGCTTTCTATTTTCCTAAGTTTTCTAGGTACAAGTTAATTTTTTGTGTTGGTTCACCTAACATTTACAAAGAATATTCAAATTATCTTTACCACATACACAAAAGAGAAATTTTCTTCGAAATGACAACATTGTGATACCATCCGACAATTACTACTAGTTGATAACTTTTCCTTCCAATTCATGGCATTCACCAACATTTTGAAATTCATTTTTAGAAATTCTCCAAGTAATATCTATGGTTTAGTTTTAACGGGTGTTTAAATTTAACTTGCTTAAAATTAGTGCAAGGGAGGAATTTTATTAGTGAAAGGAGGTAGAGGGGAGTAATAATAAAGTGAAAGGATCAAAGCGATCCCTATCTAATGCTGGAGAAGAGAGAAGGTGGGTGGGCCCCATAGATAGTTCAGACCATCTACAAGGCAGTGGTCCACCTCGAACTATAGATATGGCCCTTTGATCTTTCGTTTTACCAAAAACAACTCTATATCTTATTCATATATGGCCCCTTTTCCATTATCCGTGAGCATCTCGGTGCAGAAATCCTTTGTCCCCAATCTATTATAGGGTTAGTTTTGTGAATAGGAACTTACAAATTTTCACAATAATTAACCGGTGAAAATCTACACTCAATTAGAAGAATCCAACCATGTGAACAACAATGAGATTAACAAACTAAATACACAAATTTATTATTAATTTTCCCCTCAAAAGTACAAAGCCTTTCCTTGGTTATGCAAGATCATCATGTTTACAAGGTTGAGTATGAAAGAAATAGAAGAAACATAGACAAGGAAGAAATGGAAGAAAAGTAATATTTTACTTATATTTACTAGTGCAAATCTATCTACTAGAAACTCACAATTGACAACCCTTTGGAACATGGAGAGAGAAAAAAAGAGGAAGGAAGAAGAGAAGAGATGATCACTTTGATGAAGATGAAGCCTCTACTAATGAAGAACTGAGTGCTAGT
The DNA here is from genome assembly GCA_018340775.1 of Taxus wallichiana var. yunnanensis. Lineage (NCBI taxonomy): Eukaryota > Viridiplantae > Streptophyta > Pinopsida > Cupressales > Taxaceae > Taxus > Taxus wallichiana. The sequence continues at coordinate 418,771,337 of CM031237.1, forward strand.
GAACCTTTTGGAATGCTCCTAGAACTATTTCTTCACCTTTGAATTCATTATCGAAGTGGGATGTCGTAGATGCCACTTTTTCTCGCTGAGGAATATGAATGAAACTCAAAGCATTTATCTAGGTTTTAAGAATGTTTCGATAGTCTTGCATTGATTGAACCACATCTGATGATCCTTTACAAAATAAGAAATTGAACTTATGATCTCTATGAGAGACTCCAAAGTATCCTCATTGAATGAGAAGGGATATCCTACCTCTTTTTTGACCAACTCTTGGAAGGATTTTAGGAGCTCTTCTACCGATGAATGCTCATTTATCGGAGGTGAACCAAGCTCCCATGCACTATTAATGATATCTCCCAAAATATGTGATGCTTTCTCTTCACAAGAATCAAGCTTTGAAATAACATCATTCAACATGTCATACCGAGCACTCATAGTGTGAGACCAAATAGGAGACAAGTTATCAGTCATGGAAGTGAACACATTTTTACTCACCAAGGAATGGGAATCTAGATTGCTCATTTTAGACACTAATGGAAACACATTGTCCCAATGGGATTTATCCTTCTAAATCTCTTCCTTGGTCATATTTAATTTAGAATCTGTGGTAGATGCAAACCTGAACAATGAGTGAATCTTTGGCAACAGTGTCTTTCCTTTCTCAAGAATCTTCTCAACCCACATATCATTAGCTCTTCCCCGTATTTTGTGACCTTGAGATTTCTTGATTATTTTAGGGTCAAAACTATTGATAGGAGTGGTGACCTCTGTAGGAGTAGGTGGTATTACATTGGGATTCAAGAATGACTATACATAAGTAGCGAGAGTTCTCACATGCTCTTCCAACTACTCTATTGTTTGTTTTTATTCTTAATTTCGATAAATTATGTAGGAAACAAATTCCTTGAAAAAATGCACATAACCCTCATATGTGGCTTGACCCAGAGAAATCCTTGTTATGTCATAATCATCCTAGGTCATCTCTTCCATAGGTTTCACAAAAGCAAAAGCTCCATTGAAGAAATGAGAAGTTACATGTTCCTTTTTGCTTCGTTCAGCTTTTCATGATTTTTTAGCTAGCTTCAAAATTAGGTGTCATTGCATGTTCTATTGTCCTTGAATCATTTCCAAGCAACTCCTAAATCAAAGGGAAAGTATCTGTTGGAGTGGGATTAATATCATGAATGGGTGCACTTTCAGAGTGCGCGATAGGGAATCACCTCCTACACATAGTGAGATGAATCAACTGCCAGAGAAGATAAACTTGGGATCCAACAAAGAAATTGAAACTGTGAAGGGTTAATTTCACCCTACTCATGATTTTCAATAAGATCCTCAGTGACATTGGAATTCTTACAGAGCTTATTGGGATGAAATCCTTTAATGTGCTCTTCCTCTTCAAGTGTTCATCGGAATGAGTTGAATCATGGTCTTCTCAGATATCTTTAGAGAGGGGGTGTGAGATACATATCTCGGATAGAGTTAGGAGGTCATCGACTCCATGAAATAATTGATTTTCTTATTGAACCATTCTCTTGACCTTTAAATCATTGTTGTGGCCATTTCCTTTACATAACCTAATTATTTAGTGTTCTATATGACCAGAGGAAGGGGTGAAGATTTCATTTCTTGGTACTCGGGATCAAACAAGTTTGTTCCATCATTTTTAATTCCCTCAATAAACTAATCAAAATTTAAATTCTTCATTAGATCAATTGTCATCCACATATGATCCCTTTTTCTTACTTCAAATTCATCAACACAATTATCCCAATAGTCCTCAATTTGAGGTGTGTGATGCAATCCTAGAAGGGTGAAAGTTTCAGGATTCTTTATGATATCAAATTCAGGCCTAGATGTGTAAGAGTAGAGATTGAGGGAAGTAAAAGAGGATTCAATATTTGATGCATCTACAACACTATTATACAAATATATTACCAAAGAGATGGGAAAATATACACCCTTCTTTTTGTTATTTCTACACCTTACATGCACATGAGCTAGTTTCCTACGTAATTTAAACATAATGATTTTTACTTAGGTACTTGGTAGCTGATGAGGGGAAAGATCAAAGCCTAAGATCCGTATGTAGGTGAAAGTAGATAACTCGAATGAAATGGCTCCCATAATTCTTGATCAATGTAGCTTCTTGAGAAGATATCCTCAACTCTGGATTGCCTTTGAGGAGTCTGATGATGAACATGGTGAATGCATCATTCACCTTGTTAAAGTGATGGTTAATTTTTTTATGTGAGATGCAGATAATTCTCATATGTAGGTGATTTTGAGATGCATTGATAGAAGTAGTTAGACCCACTGAAAGGTCCGGTGAAGGTAAGATCATATAATAAGTAAGAATTCATGGTGAAATTATTAGTGGAAGGTAATTGAAGAAATTGATGATGGATGTTATCACTGATAATCTACCCTCAATCTATCACTTGGTTCCCTTTGTTAGCAATAAGGATAAACCGACCCATCCAATCCTAGAAAATGGGTTCCTGAGGGGTTGCATGAGGTCCCATGGTGAGAAAGTTCTAGCTCAAGAGATGGGGTTCACACTTTTGTGTCCTCTATATATCCTCTATACTCTTGGGGAAAATTGGGAAACTTAGGAGGAAAAATTGCAACTTGAGGGTGAGGAAACATGAAGGGGGCAAGTGGTGGACTAAAATAGTGAAAACTATGGGCAAGGCTTGCAAGTATTAAGTGAAAAAGATTTGATTGAAAAGGGGATCTCACTTGTGTGTCCCCTCTATCCCCTTTATATATTAATGGATATATGGGAAAATTGAGGTTAAAAAGTTTGAATTTCCACTTTTGGAAAGTTAAATTTAACTTAACGTGTCCAAATTGGGACTATGAGTGAGAATTATGCCTCGAGATCTTAGGAAAGTGTTTTGGGATAAAAATTAATACTATTTTGACTCCAAAAACATAATAATAACAATTGAACGATTATTGAGACCCACTTATTCCTTAAATTCAAAATTTAGGGCCTACTCATTCTTTTACCAAGAGAGGAAGTCAGAAAGTTTTGAATTGACTAAGAAATAATTGAGCCTTGGAGTAAATTTGATGATTCCAATTGATTTCTAGTTCTACTTGTTTACCTCATAAATCTTTTTGTAACTCACGAAATCATCTAGAGAAGTCATATTTCACCGTTAGGACATTCATTCCCTACACCTAGAAGACTGGTCTTGCATAGATTGCTCTTGAATGATATTTATTTCTATTCATTTGTCAATTACAAAATGCAAACAAGGGAATCATATATATACTTAGTTACTTCTATCAAATAAGATGCCAATAAATATAATAATTATCTATCACCACAAGCTTGCAAAAAGGCACAAGAACATTACAAAACATACATCTAGCACTTTCATACAAGGGGCAAGGGTTGCATTGATTTGCATACACAACATAGGAGGGGAGTTCATTCTATTCCATCACACACATTTTTCATACTTGGAACAATCTAGATATATCCTGCTATCATCATATAGCTTACACAAGCGAAACCTAGGACATCATTTCTCACACAAGTACACATAAGTACATCGAGTATGAGATGTAGTGCAACACTTGGTCGTAAGTTCACTCTTCAAGTAATCATTGAGGACGGTATGACTCCACATTATGTATATTTTTATTAGATTTGATGTGGTTCATGGGCATGTGCAACTAGCTATTTGTTTTGCGGAGTTACGTGTGTGATCAAAACCCTATCAATGAATTCAGAGTGAAAAATGAATATTGAAGCGAAGACCTTCCTACCCGAAACTATCGAATCTAAGCATCTAAGCAGAAACAAGCACCAAGATTAGTCACTAGCACCTAGGGCACTCTTGTCCTCTTGTGGGTGCTCTTGCTTAACACAACTATGAATTATCAAACCCTTAATGAGTCCTATTAACATTTTTTCTAGCCAAATCTAACACTCAAATAGTCACGATCAATCCCGGGTTGCATGAAATCAGTTAATTCATCTTCCTCTCTCATTTTCTTAGGGTCTTACATCGTGGAATGCTTATTGCTTGCACACTATTGTAATTTATCACATATATATATAATTTATTAACGTAAGTTACTCTGAAATAGGATTTAATTCAAATTAAATTAAATCAATTACTCTCTATTTTTTCCTTTGGCCCCCTATTGGATAGTAACATTTTGGTTTAAATATCCTTATTTTTTGAGATGTAAGCACATTCCAAAGTAATAAATGAGTGTATAGAAACATTTTTGTAAGACATTACACCGTGTGAACTCGTGGTAACTTCCCTCATTCTCGCAAACATGATGGTCTTTGGTACCTCGGTAGCTTATGGTTCAATTTATAATATATTACACATGTTGGTTCATTCCAACATGTTCCTTTCCATGGTGTGATTCGCATGTTGTCTTTCCTCCTAAAAAGATATGTTAGCACAAGGTTAGAGTTGAGACGTGGAGATCATCAACTGCGTTCTTGTGACCCTTATGAACCTCACATTCACCTTCATGACAACTACCAGAATGGTTCAAACATGATGATAACCTTATGTGATAATTATAATGACTTGGTGATGTAAATCTAGGCACACACACAATCCATTCAACAAGTTCAATAGGATTCTAACAATAAGCCTTCACCTTAACTCTGCATTTAGAGGATCTTATTCAAGCCTACAATGGCTTAAACTGTAATATTTGACCCAACCTCATTATAGATGGCTTTTAATATTTATACCTTGATTTTATACCCTTCTCTAATGTCAATGCATCAACCATTTTGATTTCATTTCATGAAAGCAACAACGACTCTCCCTTTGCTCCAAGTTGGCCTTCACCTTCTCACCACTGTTTGACCCTAGAAAAGCAAATTTTTGGTATTTAGTCCTCAATCACAACTCTAATACCTTGTACCCTATTGTGCATTTCAAATCATGTTAGAACCAACAATGGTTCGCCTCAAAAATAACTCAAGTATCAACTCTTACCAAACTAGCTCCAAAACTGCCCTGCTAGTGTTCTCATCCGAGATAGTTTGGATAAAATTTCTCTCATGCATATATTTTTATTTCCAAGGCCCATTGCCATAATTTTTTTTGTAGATTCTATTATTATTTATGGATAACATACATTCCAAATTTCATCCATTTTAGTTGTGGTGTTTGAAAGTTAAAACTATTTTCCCAAGGGCGGACATTACGTCCAAATAGTTTGCATGAATTCTCAACCTAGTTAGGAACATACTTCATAACTCAAAAAATACTCATAATTAATGTAAAATATTCAAAACCAATCTGGATAATGTCCTTTTCCATCCACATACAAAATTTCAGCTCATTTGTAAATCATATGAAAAATTATTTTTGCTATCCCAAAATTGGGTTTGCACAATTAAATTTTTATAAAAATCCTCTATCATGCAATGAATAAAGTTCATAGAACCCAATTTTCACCCTTGAATCATGCATCCATCATCCATGCAATGTGAATATGTCAAATAATAAGCCTCAATACAAAATCTCATAACTTGCATTCAAATTCTTACCAAAATATAGTCATAGTCGTTTTTTTACAGAAATAACACACAAAGAGGATATCAATCAAACCTTACACTTTTACAAGAAATAATCATATTAAGATAAAAATTAGAGCTTTCCATTGCCTCATAACCTGTCATTACATACAAATTATGTTCCTCTCTTTCTCCATCCTCTTCTTCATCATCCACCTTCAGAATCCTCTCTTTCTCACTCCCTCTCTCCATCTATTCAAATTTTTGTAACTCATTTATGAATTTATTAACTAATATTCAAATCCCATAATGACTCATGCATGTAACTTCTTCTTGAAGTGTAACCGCCATTTTGTGATTCTTCACATTCCTTCCAATAAATGATGTCATTTTAAACATTTTTAGACATTTCACAACTTGGAATCTCCTAGGACTCATTTCTAACCCTATTACTCTTGTTCACACTTTAACCATCCCCTTCTTTGACCTTGACAAGCCATATTGGATCATGACATGTTTTAAGATTTGAATTTACATTTAGGAGGGAAAACACTATTTTGAATTTTCAAATTCTTGACCACCTAAAACTCACTCCCTCTTGACTCCATATACCAAATTTGACCTCCTTGACCTCATATCCATGGGAATTTGCTTTGAAAGATCTAGATTGAGTGGTGGAGGGAGAGTAATAAGATTACTTTGAATGAGCTATGGTAAGAGGATCCAAGGTGCATAAGGTAGCTTAGTAATAGTGTGCTTTGTGGATTGTAATTGAAGTGTGGCTGGTTTAGAAACATTATTGAAAGTAGCTTTAGAGTTGGTAGTCTTAGTGGATGTTTTGAATGTAGATTTGGCTTGAAACTTATTATAGGATGATGTGGATGAAGTCTCATAATAATTCAATTTGAACATACATAACAATTTTCCTTCGCGAATTTGAGCGTGTGACATAATTGATCAAAAGAAGGAGAAGTATCAAAAATGACACTCTCTTGGAGTGGAGGAAAAATACTTTGAATGAATAGGTCTTATAATTCTAAATCAGCTAGGACATTGGTCATTTTGGAAAGGTTGTTCTTATACCGCAAGACATAGTCTATAAGATGTTCATTGGATCCTTGTTTGATTTTAGATGATATTCTTAATGCCGATATTCATAGAAAAATGAGCAAGGAATGCATCGCTAAATATGTAAAAGATATTATTGAATGAATAGGTAGATCATATAACCATCGCATAACATAGTCGTATAAGCTTCGAGGGAGTGTAAGGTCGTCCGCATAGTCAAGACATGCAATGTGAAAGGAGAGAAGGTGTTCTTAAGGGTCTCTGTGGCCATTGAATATATGAAACTTATGTGCGACGGGTTAGAAGGAAACAAATAAGAGGAGATGACGGGTGCAAAAGGGCTATGAAGGAGAAGTGAGGAATCTAGAGATGGAGAGAAGGATGAAGAGGATTGTTGTAATTGGTGAATTTGGGTTTATAAATCATGGTATAATGAGGATAGCTCATATGTGGATGAAGAGGATCCAGGTCATGTGTGAGAAGTAATGGGAGGGTATATTTAGTTGTTGGGGTAGGCATATAAACATGGATAATAGATGTAGATGGAAGAGTGGTGGCATAATTGGGAGGAAGAATCATAATAGGAAGAGAAGTATCATTGGAGAGCGGAGGGTTGAGATCAACTAATTGAGTGGCTTCATCATGAATAATAAGAGATATAGGTCTTGAGGATGTTCAACAATATGAGCCTAGAGATCATGAAGATCTTCATCGGTAAAGGGTTCATAAGTCTCAGCCATGGAAGAATATTAGAATAATTCCTTGAAGCAAGGTAGGGTTTGAGCGAATGGGTTCACCAAATGATTTAATTTAATTTGAATTAAATCCTATTTTAGAGTAACTTATTGTAATAAATGATATACAAGTAATAAAATATAGTAATGCGTAAGCAATAAGCATTCAACAATGTAAAACCCTAAGAAAATGAGAGAGGAAGATGACTTAGTTGATTTTGTGTAACTTGGGAGTGATCAAGACTGTCTAAGTGCTGGATCTAGTTGGAAATAATGTCAATAGGGCTGACCAAGGGTTTGAGAATTTAGATTTTTTCCAGACAGGAGCCCCATGGGAGGACAGGAGTGTCCTGTGCCAAAGTGACTCGATATGGTCCCCTATTTATACTCGGATGCTTAGATTATGATATTTTCTAGGTCGAAAGTCTTCGCTCCAATATTCTATTTGTCATTCCAAATTCATCGTTAGGGTTCTCGATCACACCTATAACCTACATAAAAATAGCTAGTTGCACATTCCCACAAACCACATCAAATAAAGAAAAAAATATGTATAATATGGAGTCGATTGACCCCGGTGGTCACCTGAATAGCAAACTTACGAACGAGTGCTTCACAACATCTTAGACTCCATGTAGTTCTCCATTCTTGTGTGTGAAATGATGTTCTAGGTTGCCCTTGTGCAATTTGCATAATGATAGCAGGCTATATCTAGATTGTTCAAAGTATGCGAGAATGCGTGTGATGGAATATAATGAATTCCCCTCCTATGTTGTGTATGCAGATCAATGCATCCCTTTTCCCTTTATAAAATTGCTAGATGTATGCTTTCTAATGCTCTTTTACATTTTTGCAAGCTTAGGTGATGATAGATAATGCTTATAGTGTTTAGCCCCTTATTTGAGATAAGTAACTAAGTATATATATGATTCCCTTGTTTGAATTTTGTAATTGACAACTGAAAGGCCAACCCAAAGTATTAAAAGGTGACCAAGAATTGAAAGGGACCAAAAAGAGTAAGAAGAAGAAAGAGAGGGACATGAGCACTCAAGAGGGATAGGAAATCCTAGGCGGTTCTATCATAACTTGGCACTAGTATCTGAGGCTATCAAAATATAAATCAGTCAAGTTCTGAAGAGCTATAAGATGTGTAAAACTAGTAAAGTGCAAGAGATAAAGCAACCAAAATGCCAAAAGGAGTTTTCAACCACTATTTTTCTTACTTAGGAATCATGTATACATTAGTATGTTTTAGGACCTATAAATGTACCCAAGTGCATAGATTTTGTGTCTACATAATCCATTATCTTGAGAAGGACCTATTTCAATGAGGATCATATGAACAAGAAGGTCTCTGAGCATCCTGGAGCTGATTCCATTTAAAAGGGTGACATCTTTGTCACAAAGGTGAATTTTGAAGCCAAGGAGAGTGAGGTGATGATATCCATGTTTTGAATTTGACCTTGTGTTCAAAAGGATTACCATGTTTGCAAGAATGGGCAATCATCTCAATTTCACATGTTGCAATTCACTTAGTAGTGTTCTTAAACACTCATTCAACACCTTGAAGTGTGTTCACACCTCACAGGAGGAAGCATATGCAATCATAATATTTTAGTTCAATGGGTGGTCATAGGACAATAATTTCATTTAGGGAGAAATCCTTCTATCTACAAGATGAAGACCTATTTCAGTAAGTAACAAACAAGCATGAAAAGGTTTGAGCATCTTGAAGTTAAGAGGGGACATCTTGTCCATATAGGTGAATTTTGAAGGCTAAGAGGAGTAAGGTAGTGATATCCATGTCTTAACTCCTACCTTTTGATCAAATAAGATCATCATGTTCCCATCTCAGTGTAGATCTCATAACAATGTTTTTAAACACTTATTCAATTCCATGGAGTGTTTCCATATCTCTTAGAAGAAGGAGATTGTAATCATAGTGCTTCATGTCAATAAGTTATTCATCAGAAAAGGTTTAATTTTCATTAGATTGATCAACCCTCCTCTCTTTCTCCTTTTTCTTTTCTCCCCATATTCTAATTCTTCATTAAGAATGTAATTTTTCACTATTTTATTTTATTCACTTAAGTCTCGTTTAACTTAACATTGTAAGAGTCCTTTTTCATTAGCAAGAAAAATGCTCACTTTTATTCCCTAGGAATATGAAAGGTCATGAGTGATGAGGAAAGGTGAAAATTCATGTGGGGGAGATGAAAAGACATTTTTACAAGCTATAAATTAGAATGACTTCTTCAATCCAAGGGGTTGGCAATTGTTGATTACTGTAAGTTGTTGGGATTTTTATCACTACTACATCAAACAATAAAAGCTACATTTACTCTATCTCCTTATCTCGTATTCCTCTATCCTCTCTATTCTCTAATTTTGCAAGCATTGTGATCTTGTACAACCAAGAATAAGCTTTGTGTCCTTGATTAATGGCTCTATAGTAACTTTGTGTCCTTGGTTTATTAGTCTTACTAATTACTTACATTGTTGTGTTATTTTAATTGAATTTGGACCTAATTTGGATAATATATGTGGATTTTGTAAGTCTACTCACTGCATTAACCATCTCTCTTTATTTTCCCACTCATCTTTACCTCTCCTCAAATAAAATTCCTCCCTTGTTATTTTTACAAACACTTTACCACCGGTTTAGTGGAGTATTCCTATATGATCTCCACCTAACGGCCACCCCATGATTTTAGTTAGTTTACATTCAATAATGGGAGCCTTCCCATACCCAAGAAGGAGGGGTTTAGCCTCGTGTCCATTGGCGAAAACCAATAATCCACACTACAATAAAGTATTTCCCCAACAAGAACGAAGCATCATTGGGTTCGGTCTCCTTGTTCCATAGTGCATCCTCCTAGAACTTCCCGAATCATTTGTAATCAACTAAATGTACTCATTCCTTTGTTTTTTCAAATTCTAATATTGTTTAACATATCGAGTTACAAGTATAAATATGTTATTCTAATTTTGGTAATGAATGTTGGAAGTTAATCGGAATAATCACCTATTCCTAACCCTTACATCTTTTGATGTACTAATTCACTAAAATAAATAAGGTTTCATGTTAAATCTTATTAGGGTGTAAACAAGTCCATATCCCGAGTTCTATGACTATAGATGTTGGGTCATTTTCATTCTTTCGACTCAAATGATGATGCGTCTAATAAACCGTAAAACATAGTTAACATGATCTAACTACTGAATCCATCACCAATTGGCTTCCTCTAGTTCTTTTAACACAAGACCAATTTCCTCCCATATTAGAATATGAGGATCCTCCTTATACTAAAACTAAAAATCATATAACTTTAAGGAGGACCTCTTTTGATGTAATGAATTCAAAATTGAAAAATTATTTCATAATTATCCACCTCTTTCTCCTTGATATTTTACTAAGTTGGGAATCTCATCCAAGGAGTCTTCTTTCAACACTACTACCCCTAATGACACTAGCATACCTACATGTTCCATTATTCCCTCCTATGATGAGGATTACATCATGTCACGAGCACATTCTAGATACCTCTATCTACTCCATGACTAAAATAGCCTTACAATAATGTATACCTTTAACTGTAATACCAACATTATTAACGCTTATTTTGGGGCATCTCACGATGCCACTCATTTCACCACACCATATTTTGGGGAAACTCACAATGCCCACTATCCATTGATATAAAAAATTCAACTTAAATAAATCTTTAAATAATTAAACCTTCTCTTTCTACATGCATTCTAAATCAACTACTTCAACAACCTACTATTTTTATCTATTTTCTTCCCATGTAGATCTATCCTTCACACTTGGGTTTAAATGGCCATTACTTCTTACCTTATATAATTTGGTAATTTATCTATCTATCTCTTCATTCTAGCTAACTTCGTGGCATCATATCCCAATTATAACCTTTTATCATCCTTATAACATCTACCTATTGGCTATTTTCATGCTCTTCGATGATGTTATCCTCCATCGAGATATTATCCCTCTTATTGCTTCATGGCTAAGTGATTTATGTCTTATTATAATAATTATATTCTAGATTTTCTTTTCATTCTTTCTTATCCAAGGTTTTGAGCATTTGTTACACCCACCACAGTGAACTCGAGTGATACTAGAAAGTAAGTATGAGGTAGGTATATTTTATTTGATGGAGTTCATTTATTTATTTATAGAAATTTCATTGTTGCTTTATTTTCAAAATTTATTTTTTATTTTAAATACCGCATAACTCTATTTATGAAAAGTAAATCACGTTTCATTATTTTGACACGTGTTGATCTTCAGGTTGGGTATATGTATACATCTTATTTTTTATGTTTGTTAATTATTTCTCTTGTGTATAAATTTTTGATGCACTTTCCTCCCGAGTAGGTGCCTTAGGGGGCCTATCGAGATTAGGGTTTGATTAGACTTGGTCACATGGGATAGACCATAACATTTTATAGATATCATTATTATATCATATTTCCCCTACCCTTTCCTATATTATATCATGAGCCCTTATTCATCATAGAACACTCTTAAATTGAGGCTCCTCAATGGTCCGATCCACATTGATCTCTATGGCACCTATTTCCAATACTTCATCATCTTGTTCCTACAATGGAGGGTTTGCCTCACACTCATTCTTTTCTCCAACAGTGGGTTGTTTTCTACCCTTGTGCTCTAAACCACCATTATCCTCATGAATTTATTCTTCCCCTTCTTCTTCTAAAAGGGGTGAGGCTGGTTCCTCATCTTCCAAAGTGCCAACTATATGCTTCCCCTTGGGCGGGCCAAGAAGTTTGAACTCATTCTCCACATATTTCCCATTTTCCAACCTAGGCTTGAGTTGGATATATACAAGGGCTGCCCCTATCTCACCAATTTCCAAACTCATTTCCTTCATATTAATATCATCGAAATTAACCTTTTAATATACACAGACTTACGTGGATACATGTAAGTCTTCCTGAGGGTATGGTAGTCACAGTCTACCTTGTCCGCATTGAAGGGCGGGATGACGAGTGTTTGAAAACTTGTGTACATATGCTTGAAAATAGCGTGTGGTGAAGGCATATGGTAGCTTACACCAAGGGCCCCATTTTCCATCCTTTATCTCAAAATGTGTGATACATAAGTGCTAATACATTGTAAATTGTACCTATTTTCCCAATACTATAGGAATTTCCTTTGTTATTCTCCATTCTTCCTCAAACGCAGTGCGCAAGCACTCATACCACATCTCTACCCTTTGCTTAAAGGGGCCACTCATGGTCCCATCACACGTATACTTCTCAAATATCTTTGCAAGAGATTTCTTCACCTCAGGATATTGCCATATTTTCTCCTTAGGCCCATCAGGCACCCCAATTTCTACAAACACAAGAGATAACAGGATTACACCGAAACTTATCTTATCTCCTCTATGTGCTTCCTCAATGATAGTTTCAGCAATGAATCCTACTAAGTTATAAGTTACCCCTTCACTCATTTTCTTTGCTATGTGTAGCCATAAGGTATTTACCTGTGACCACCGCTCCTGGTCATTAAGCTTTGTGAGGAGGTGTGTTGCCGCTTGAACCACATGATACTTTTGTAGCTTCCCTATATCCATCTCGCGCCCTCCCTTTATGTAACCCAACGCTTTCCTTGTCACCATTATACCTTCCTTGTCTATCAAGTCACTACTTATCTCAGTGCACGTACTCCTAAGCCCTTTCAAACTCCTAATCAAGGGTTTGATGAGCCTCATACGTCGCCTGAAAAAATAGAAAAATTCCTCATGGACTCTGCTCATCAACCACTGGTACAATTTCTCTAGTTTTCAAAAATAAGGGAGCTTGTACATCTGTAAGGCTCCTATCTTTGTCAACATCTTCTCACCCATGTCATCATACATGGTCGTATCAACCGTTGTTCTTTTTTTTGTCTTCTTTACCAACATTTTATCCAGTTCATCCTTGTTATCTCTCATTTTGTGATTGTAATCACTCACCTTGCACCAAAGAACATGCGAGTCCTAATTGTGACCCATGTAAACCCTTTATGGGTAATGTATTTCCAAGAAACATATTTCAAGGGCATCCTCTATTTTGATATAAACCTCCTTCTACTTCTTCTCCCTTGTGGCGCTTCAGTGCTCTCTTTAGTGACATAATAACTATAAAGGTGTGTTCTTTTACTCCGCCTCGAGCTCTGCAATTCAACTCTATGTGCCCTAGCTAAAAACTATGTGTCCTAGCTCGAATCCAGCACCCTATCTGTCAATATTCTACCCCACATACCTCTACTTCACTCAAACACTTTTCCAAATGGAGTGCAAAACTATCACATGTAAAAATATGACAAAATACAATTGGTTCGCAGCTCTCCACACTTCCTAACTTTCTTGTTAGATCACTCAACTTCAACTTTCTCAAAATTTCTTTTATGCAAAGGTAAAAATGATTTCATAACACATCCTTATATAGTTTCCCAAAATAATTCCACATTTATTGCTCCCCACCTACCACCGTACTCAACATTGATTTGGCATTTCTTCAATTCTTTCACACTGCTTATTTCCATGCCACAGTCATAACCTTCTGGCGTGCATTCTACTTCTTGGCCACAGACCTCCTTTCGCATGCCCTAATGCACCGAAGTACTTCGCCCTTGTGAATTTCACCAAGTAGTTTCCACTGTTGCAGCCTACCTCGCATTACACTATGTGCATCCATTTATCCATATGTGGTCTTCAATTATGAGAAAATTCCAATTTTCTCTATCTGCACCTTTCCAATTTTCTCTATCTATGCATACCCATCTTCAGATAATATTCAAACAATATTCAAACTTGGAAATAAACCCTGTATATATTCCACCCCACACTAAGGGTATGCACGGTCCTCTGCGCATGAAAACACTTACATAGTAATAAGCTTTTGGCACTCAAGCATGCTTATTACACAAAACATTGAACTAAATTGACAAAGCATAGAAAGCCGTGAAGGAAGTACAAATAAAGGGAATGCATTAAGGAAATATAATCTAAGTGGAAATACCACTACATTACAAACACCAAGAAGACTTATTTATAATAGGGCTTCAGCCTACTCCCGTTGAAGTAACTGGGCAACTGTGTTCCATCCAACGCCTCTAACTAGCAAGTGCTTGAATCAAGTATATAAGTTATAACATACGGTCCCAACCAATGCACCTTAAGCTTTCCAGGGTGGCGTAAAAACTTTGAATCATATAGAAGTACCATCTACCCAACCTCAAGTTTCTTGTCCTTAATGTGCTTATCATGTCATGCCTTATGCCTGGCCTTTTCTTGCTTCTGACTCCATTGTGTTATAACATGCCTTTCATCCAACTACATTAGTTTGTCAATGCAATCTTCAAGTGCATATTCATCCGCTAAACCACCTACACACATAATACGCAGGGATGGTAAAATGAATTCCATTGATAGAACAACCTCCATGCCAAACACCAATTGAAAGGGCGTGGCTTTATTCAACCTTTTATAGGTTGTCCTATATGCCCAAAGTACAAAAAGACTTTATCATCCCAATCTTTTCTTCCAACATCACAAATCTTAGTCAAGGTATGGTTCAATATCTTGTTGAAATCCTCACGGTTCCATTTTCCTGAGGATGATAGAGTGTTATTTTATGATGTGCCACCATAAATTCATCTAATAGTATCCTGATGGTCTCATTAAGAAAATGAGTACCCCTATCACTTGTTAAACTTAAAGGGAATCCATACCTACTGATAATATTTTCCCACAAAACCTTTCTACCATAGTTGTTATACAATCCTTTGTAGGTTCCGCTTCTTTCCACCCTATAAGATAATTTATACAAGTGATAATATAACACAATCCAGTCCTACGCGTGGCTAGGAGATAGGACCCACAAAGTCAATTGCCCACTTCTCAAAAGGTTATGCACTAGCAATAGGCATCAAAGGCATTTCATCTCTATACCTAGGTTTTCCAAGGTGCTGACAATGGTCACATGCCTTACAATATTCTTTGCAATCCTTATATAATGTTTCCCACCATAGACCAACTAATAGAATCTTGCGTGCGGTGGCATCTCCCACATAGTGTCCACCTGAAATTCCGTCATGTGCATCCTCCATAATTTCTTCACGTTCATGCTTAAGTACACATCGGTGTAAAACTTCATCCCAACCTAATTTGTATAAGTCTCCACTGATCAACATGTAGGGTGCGACACGGATAAAAAGTTATTTCTTCTCCAACACCTTCATACCTTCAGGTGCCACACCTGTTTACAAAAAGAAAACAATATCCTCTAAGTCTGAGGGCGCATGTGTTAACCTGAATAACTATACATCTAGCATTATATCCTCAAGCTCTGCGTGTGCTCTCTTGATTAAATCCTAGATAAATGGTCTGGACCAGCATTACTCTTGCCTGGCTTAACCACCATTGTAAAGTTAAACTCCTAAAATAACATAACCCATTGACATATGTGCCCCTGTAAAACAGGATTGTTCACCAAGTACTTTAGTGCCATGTGGTTTGTATAAAAGATGAATGGTGTAGCTAGTAAATAATGTCAAAACTTATGGAGCATGTAGATCATAAACAAGGCCTTGCACTCTGTAGTGGTGTAATTCTATTTTTTTGGAGTCAACTTCCTACTTGCAAAACAAATAGGATGATCAACAATCCCTTCTCAAGACTAGGATAATGCCGTGCTAATGGCCATGCAAGAGGCATATACATGAATGTGGAATGGCTTGGACCAAGAAGGAAAGTGCATAATAGGAACTGCAATAATCCTTTCCTTCAGTGTATCAAACACGTGATGTTGTGCCTCACCCCAATAAAAATTTCATCATCCTTTTAATAACTCCTCTAAGGGTGCAATGATCTTGACATAACCCTTGATAAACGTTTTGTAGTATCCTTTGTGCCCCAAGAATCTACACACCTCAATTTGGATAGTTGGTTCCTCTAAGACCAAAATAAAACCCTTAGCAGGATCCACTAGTGACCCTTCCTTACAGATGATATGTCCCAACAAAATTCCAAAGGGTGTGGAAAAAACACACTTCTTGATGTTTAACAAGATGCTCAACTGCTTAAATATCTCAAACATGAGCCTTAAGTTATCACAGTGATCCTTCACAATCCCATATACTATCTAATCATCTAGATAAACGTATAAGAACTTATGAATAAAATCCTAGAATACATGTACAACAATGCACAAAAATACTACAAGCGCATTCTTTAATCCAAAGGGCATAACGTATGCAAAAATTCCCCACTCGGTGGTGAAAGTTGTCTTCTCTTGATCCTCTTTAGCTATCCTCACCTGATGATATCCATAGAATCCATCAGTGAAGGAGTAGATCTCATTCCCTACAATGCCTTCCAGAATTTCTTCAATAAATAGTGTGGGAAAGGGATAAATTACACGTGCAACATTTAACTCCCCGTAATCCATATGAATTTTGGCTCTCCCATCCTTCTTATACTTGATCACCATAGGGCTCACCCATTCTAACTCCTCGATGGGCTCAACGATTCTAGAATTCAGCATTTTGTCAAATTTTTCCTTCACTTGACGTGTAAGTTTGGATTCATCTGTAAGGCCTCTTTTGAACTCGGTGCACACCTTCCTTCAACTTGATTCTCATTTCACCCAAAGAT
This sequence comes from Taxus wallichiana var. yunnanensis, assembly GCA_018340775.1. Taxonomy (NCBI): domain Eukaryota; kingdom Viridiplantae; phylum Streptophyta; class Pinopsida; order Cupressales; family Taxaceae; genus Taxus; species Taxus wallichiana. The sequence continues at coordinate 418,788,343 of CM031237.1, forward strand.
TCATGTACTCATTTCAATTCATGATAGCCTCTAGGAACAGATCCTAGAAATTGCACAATAACTCAATTACCTTAGCCACTTCGCAGTCGGACCAATAAACTCAAATGATGGCCTCCTTTGGTTCAAAGATCCGTTACAATGTTTACGTTATTGGTCTTCATAGGTTCACTGTAGGTGCGCTCCTTCTCATATGCATTTTCCATGACCTCACGCATACCCTCTGTATGTTCAATATCTAGGTTCTCCACTTCTTCATCATCAACTATATAGACCATCTTAGTATTTTCTCTTTCTAGGCAGGCATGCCCAAGTTGTTCAAAGATCTGTTTCTTCCTCTTCAAAGCGTACCACCAGGTATGAATCTCCTAAAAACTCCTAAAGGATCTCCTCAGCCTTTGCACTATCTCCCATAGTTAAGTGCTTCATAACCTATAATGCCTCATTCACCGGAGGTTTATTGGAAAAATAGTCAAAGGTTTGAATCATACATGCAGTGAGTTCTTTCCAATTTCCAAATTCTTTATTCAACTTCACATATATATACCATGCGTGCACGTAGCCTCGCAAGGTGAAATAAAGCTTGTGCACCCACAACAAAGGTGGTAAAGCTTCCCCCCTCTGTCTAGAGTCTCTCACACTATTAAACGTGGTGTTGAACAGGATCATTACCATGAAATACACATATTTGAGTAGGTGCATTTCTCCTTAAACATATAGTAGATAAAGCAATCCTCACTTCTCTCCACTCCAAAAGGTATCCATGTGGATCATCCACTAGCACATTGTTGTCCCATGTAAAGTATAAAATATCATATTCCTTCTTTCCACCTGACATTCCCAAAGTGAACTTTCATTAGGAATACCACAAGATTCTCTTCACCAGTGTACCTTAGTACCTAGATGTTACCCAAACGCCTGATATTGTGTGGCTTACTTACACACATAGCTACACTTCGTATTTCATGCCCAACCATTTCATAAGTTTCATGTGCCCAATTGTCACATGAAATACTTGGAGTATCACTCATAGATTATTCATCATCCCATTGGAGAACTCCTTCCTTTGATGGCTCAATAACTTCCTGGATCTCGAATAGTGCACACATAAATTCTATTCAAATCTTCTTCACTTAAGGGCTCTACATAAGGTGCATATTTCCCATATGTCAAGGGGATAATGACGTGCTCCTCTTTGTTCTCAAAACTTATATACCATTTATTGAAGTGCAGATCATCATTGTTTGCATAACACCAACAACGCCCGATAAATTTGGAAAACTATCAACTTTTGCAAGCACTAAGACCTCAAAGTCCCTAGTAAACTTGGCTCCATGTATAGTAATTGACGCATCATTTAAAACTCCAATAGGCATGGCCTTAGTCCTATTTGCCATAAAAAAACATTTGAAGATGGTTGTAATGGTGTTATGCCCATCTGAACCCATGTGTAGAAAGTGAGTACATTTACTTCCGCACTTATATCAATTAGAATATTACTCAAAAGCCAACCATCCACAACAGCATTCCGAGTGATCTCCTTATCATAATCCGGACTATGAGGGCGAAGGTCGGTGTCTAAATTTTTTATTTCATGCTCAATCCCGGTCGTGGAGTGTTTCCCTTTAACCAATTCCCTAATAAAGGAATAATGTTCTCTTGACCCAACATCTTGCAAACCTCCTTTAGATCATCAACATCTATCTGATGGAGCCCAACTGCCTTCTTTCCTATAACTTTCGTGACTACTCTTTCAAACACTTTATCTCACACCCCGTAAATTCCAAATTACTTCTATGGTTTCATGATAAACCTCCTTCTAATGCATAGTGGTCTGATAAGTTTTATGTAGAAATTCCTCCTTAGTAATGGCAGGCTTCTATTTCGAACTTCCCTTACATGCGCAGCCTCGGCGTGGGTAGTAATTTTCACGAGAACCAACTCAGGATCCGACGCTAACTTTGACATCCATTGATCTTCCATGGCACGTTGCACTCTAACCATTCTCGCACCCTTGTTCTCATATTTGTGTTTCTTACTTAAATGTTCATACAAGTCTGGGCATTCTTCATAGTTATGATTATTTTTACAAAAATAACAAACAATCTTCTAAGGAGACTCGTACATGTAATGATCAGGGGATCTACATGTATAACAAGTTCCACGAGGGAAATCACTTCTTCCACCGCCATGACCTCGACCTCTAAATCCTCCTTGGTAACCTCAACCTCTACCATGACCTCCATCAGAGCACCCTTCATTACGATAATGGTATTGATGCTCACTTTTATCCTTAGAATTATTTGAAATATGAGTCTATCATACACCAATATTAATGACATCATGAATTTGATCAATTAACCTATAATCCTCAGTATCATGATTATTAGACTGCGAGATCTTGGAGTAATAGGATACGTTCTTCCTTATCGCGTGTTACAACAATGGGAACTAACTTAAATTGTGGTCTAAGTGACAAATCTCGTGGTCTAAGAACAAAGAGAAAATTGATTTATGAGGAAAATTATCCTTAGTGTGCCCTTTTAATTCACAATTTGTGCACCAAATCCCACTACGTGTCTCATACGCTAAATTAGTTGATAATTTCTCGAAATTTTTAGCCATCGTTGCAATATGGGCTTCAAAGAATGGACTCACTCCTATGTCTACACTCCCTACCACCTCAGCTCATAGAGATAATTCAAACACCTTGCATGGATTTGTATTAGTATTATGTAAAAGGCATGATCAATCCTCTAACAAACCACCGATTATGTTGAATCACATGTATTTCATAATATAACTTGGAAGGAGGGTCTTGAACCAAGCATCATACTCCCGAACACTCTCAGTAGTGCCCTGTTTAATGTCTTTCAACGCGTTGATGCTCTGCTGCTCAAACTCAGGGATATAAAATTCTTTCAAGAAAGCATCCCGTAGCGTGATATAATCTACAAAATTCTGTTAGGGTCAAATTTTCTATACCAACTATGTGTGCACCCATGTAATGTAGTTAAAAATGACTCACCTTGCGCTCAAGAAGTAATCCCTTGGTGCGCCATAATATATCAAACATATGCATGTTCTTAGTTGCATCTTCAATGCCTCTATATTGTAGAAGATAGAGGGACATCTCCATATAAATATGTTGGGGCCGGCGCAAACCATGCCCACTAGATCTAGTATTTGTATGTCCTCTTGTGTTTCCTTCACCTCTATATCCACCAGTACCCAAGCCACCTGACCCTCCCGATCCTCCTCATGAAGTAAGAAACGGACCAGAGGATGCACTACCTTGTGTTTCAATGGTTGTACTAAACTGGACTCCTACATCTGTGAATTTGTGTTACTTCTAAATATTATACCAACATTCTACGCACCCATGTTCAATGTTGACAACACACTAGAAAAGCTACCTCCACTACACCTCCAAATAACATAGGCGACGATTGTATCGCCATAGATGAATAAAATCCATGATTAACTCATAAACTTGAATGCAAATTGACTCTATCTACTACAACTCTACTACTCATGCTAGCTTGCTTCTTGTTAACTATCATAGAATGTGTAAAACTAAGCGAAAAAGGATAGGTCACTATGTAGTTTCGTATGCATTCCCATGGTCCACAATATTTCATCGATGCGCCTCATCCAAAGTCAAGGAGGGTTCTCTAGCATGTTTTCCCAAATGGGGGAGTTCTAGATGCTCGGCTATAGGTCCTTTGTGCGAGCTCTAAATCCTTCACAAGCCATATCTCTCTGCAACACCATTCTTTCTATGATCTCTTGTTGCTTCATCGATCCCTCTCACGTAATTCATTAAACTTAAGACGCCTTTCCTCTCACTATCTTTCTATCACTAGGTCCGCCATCTTTACCAAACCTAACTTTTCCCCACGCACTTTGTGGGGTTTAGCTAGCCATAGGTTTTTCTTCTAAATCCAAGTTCACGATGAAGATCTTAATTGCCAAAGGAATTCTATGCAAGTAAGATATTTGGGCTTGCAAAAAGAACTAGAACTCAACAAATTCTGGGTAAGAGTAAGTGGAAATAGCGTACTCAAGAATATAGCTTTTCAAATCACCATGGAACCAAACATCCACAAAGCCCATCCAAATCAAATCCGCATCATACAAGGCCTATAATTCTTCCTATGTCCAAGCAAGCATGTGAAACCTCCAATTCCTCTTAGACACGTAAGAAACCAACCACTCGTACAACTCTACAGGAAAGATGGCAAAGAAAATCTCATATAATGCGTCATACAAATTTTGTTCAACCCACATGTGTGCATTAAACTCAGGTTTAGTGCTAAATCTGCAAGCATACTCTTCTTCTAGATCATCTAACCACTCTTCAATACTTTCCAAGGTCAACCGATATGTCTTCATCATGCAACACCTGAAAAATAGCTAGAAAGAGGTCCCGACAATGGAACCAATGATGTAGCCTAGAATATACCCACAAAATCCCAAGGTGCGCTAACACATCACTCAACTTGAACTGAGCGCTCACCAAAGCACGCAAGGGTACTAGGTCCCTCTTTAGAGAAGCTTTTCCAAGATGTTAGCATGAATGAATTTATATTTCAGATCCATAACAGATAATTGATTAAACCATAGTGCATAAACCAAATCTAGATCTAAACCATATGAGGGAACAACTAAACAATTACTATAATCATATTATCATATAAAAACTATGCTCGATTACATCCAACACCATTCTCCAGCCAATAAGACCCATTATATTAAATACTACAAAACACAAAAGCTTCATACATCATAATAATGTCACCATCGGTCATGCCCGCATACAAACGGCAAAATAACTTTACAAAAACATCGATTCTAATCCATGTAAATCAATACATATTTATAGGGCGAGGACTTTCCCTTCACCGCTCATGCACCTTCAAAATATGCTACACACTAATAATAGCCATGCACCCTTACATGAGAATAAAAAAGCATGGAAGTGTTAATAATAGATCATCTAATAATACAACTATAGTATAATCCTATTATTATCTCCAAAACTCTGCATGGTGCTCGATCTTCTACTCGTCCCAAAATAGCCTTTGTGTATTCTCCAAGTCTTCAACAAAATGTGCTCTTCACTCCACATTAAAAGTTAGCCCTAATCTGCAAAACGTACAAGTCTGATTTATATCAAAACTCATCATCATGATAAAAAACTTATATAAATGGAAATATCTCTGAATTATCTTTCCAACACAACTTTAATCACCTCCTAACTCCTCTTGTAGATCCTATAATGTCAACTTTGCTAAAGATTACTTCTAACTACCCTTTGACCAATCAACATAAATGAAACATACTAGACTATTTATCAACATCACCATGACCTAATACTATCATGTAAATAAAAAAACTCACATACATCATATAATGGTAATTTAGTTTGCAAATCATTTGGAAAACCTTGTCCCAAACTGAACTTCTTCATAAATTGACATGTTTTAGTGGGGTCCACTCATCACCACAAGCTCAACCATGCCTTTTGGAAATATGAATGAGTATTATATATGTTCAATAATTATACATACAAAAACAATCAATTATGGCCAATTAGGATCATTATCTCTCCTACCTCTTTTGAGCTAGGGTTTCAAACTCATAAAAAGTTGTTTACCTTCTTAACATTCGTTCATAAAAATGTGATGATGAAATGACCTCATTATTTTTGTGAAACCTTATAAAATCAATTTAGAAAAATACTTGAAAGCCACAAGGTCCCATGCAAAGAACATAATTTAGGGTGAGCATCAGAAGGTGTAATTCGAGTTGGAAATGCCCTTCTTCTTGACCTTGTTTCACCAAAAACATCATAACTTACAAAATATTATTCAGAATAAATTCAAATTTTTCTCACACCTCAAGGACACCCATATGCATCATCTCCAATCATTATCATATCTAATATATGTCTCCATCCCATCTCATTTTCATAATTGTCCCTTAGGTTTTTGCCTTTGTAAAGGCTAGGGTCAACTAAATCAACCTCATAACACATCATGAAGGCTCTCCAAAATGCCCCAACATACCTGGTACATAATAAATCAATTTCCTACATGCATCCATAAGCTCACATAGTTCTCAGTAACTCATCCTCATTCCTTCTAACACCATACCTGGTCCAAATGAGCACCTACAACATAGTCACCAACCTATATTTACACCCTAAAACTTATGTGAGTGCCCAAGCATTCTCCAATCATTCTCTCCATCATACCAACCTACTTCTTAAGCCACCAATAAGATCTAACCACCATGCATTGTCACTTAGGCTAGCTAGGTAACTTGAATAGGCTTGCAAGAACAAGCAATCCTCATTGAATCCATTGATATCACCATGAATACCACTGAATCATCATATCATCATCATCCACAACATGCTATGACTTCACTCCATAATCCATTTTTTTCATTAATGAGGTTTTACATCAATGACAACACCTATGTAAAAACATGCCAACATTCCCTACAACTGTGGCAAAGTGCTTATAGAAACTACAAGGAGGAAAAAGCTTAAAAGAAATGTATGAAGAGAATAGAAAATTGGGGTTTTACATAATAAATAGTACAACATATTTTATTATTTCAAAACTAGAACATTACCCATGAATTCAATGAGAATACACCATGAGAAGAAATAAATAACAAACTACACAAAGCACAAAGTCTTAATGCATGACATTCAACAAGTACATTGCTCATGGAGTATATTTGAGATGGAGAGGAAACGTAAGCAAAATAAATAGAGGAAATTTGATCACTTGTTTCTAGAGAGAGTATGGGAGCTAGTAAATAAGATTAACCATCCTTTTAAATGAGGAGGCTCTCCCAATTTATAGCTTTACAATGAAACTCTTCATATTCCCATGTGACTTTTTGACTTAAAGTGCAATCCTCAATGAAGAAAAAGAACTTTAAGTGACTTAAGTCACTTTTTACAACTTTCTTCTCAATGAATAAATAGAATTTTAGAGAGAGAAAGAGAGAAGAAAGAGAGAGGTGAAAACTCCAATCTCAAATGAAGAAGGATGAAGAAGCTTTGATTGTGAAGAAAATCCACTCCTGTGATGATCCAATGGAACTATTTGATGCAGTCATGAACTCTAGATGAAGAACTTTGGCCCTGTATAATGAAAGAAGCCTCCTCCTGAATGATGAATACTTGTAGCCTTTTGGGTATACTAAAAGAGAAAGTGGGAAGCACTTAATCAATAGACCCTTGATAACAATGAAGAATGCCTTCTTTCACTTAAAACAACCATTCCAAACCATGAAACACTACCACTCCTTGAAAAATTATTCACATGATGATAACTTGAAACAATTTCCCGCACAATGTAATCATGATTATGCCTCCCCTGGAAAACACTGAGGCCAAAAATAGGAACCGAGAGGGATTCCCCACTCTTTTGCAAGTGTGAGTTTTTCATTGAAATTCCCTTGAAAACGTTTTGATAAATGATCACCACATAATGATAGGTGGAAATTTACATGTACTTCAAAGTATAATTTCCTCTTTGAGACATCTTATGCTTGTCGCATCTGTGAAGGCGGGGATTTTCTTGCAAATTGAAGATTTAACCTCTGTGAAAGCTTAAATTAGAAATGAATGAAGAGGAGGATCATGTGAGAAAATATTTATTTCCTCTTGAATATTTAATATTTTTTAGCATGTTTCACATGGGTGTCCATTCTTACCAAATTTTCCAATTTTTGTGAATGTTTTGCACTTGAAGGGGTGTCTTGAGATATCAAACACCAAATTTTCCTTTAACTTAATATTTTTAGTAATATATGTGGTAGGGACATACTAAAAATATTAAGTGGTCTTTGGGTTTCGATCCAACGAAACCAATTGTATTTCATTTCAAGGTTTGGTTCCAATTTTCAAGAGATTCCAATCACCAAGTTTTTGTAGATCTGAGAAAAGGTGATTTTTTTAGAAAATTCATGTGGCTATAAAAATAAATGAGGGCATGAAAATACTCTTCTTAAAGGCTTTCTCACAAGGAATCCATGGTTAAAATTTGGTGGCAAACGAAGTTCGGGAACATGAGTTATGAGTAAAACAAGATTTGGAAGTTTAGGGCACAAAAGGGGGTTTTGTGCTTGAATGTCATAACCAGCTTCAAAATATGATTTAATGGATGTCAAGGAGGTTGATTTATGTTTTTAAGTTGTGAGTGGTGGTGAGCATGATTGAATGTATTTATGAATCGGGAGATGAAAGGAGGAAAAAGAAAAAGCAAGAAAAAAGCACCCAGGGCCGAGACTGGTCACATGAGGAACTCAGGGAAATTTCTGACATGGGAAAAAAATTTGTGTCCCAACTATCCCAATGGGACGGGAAGAAAAATTCACCTTCACCTAGGAGTGACAAGTGACTAAAGATGATTTGATGAAGTAGAGAGAAGGGGTTGAAAAATGGCATGCAGAGCCTTCTCGAGGTCATTAGAAAAACCAAGGGCCAAGATGGGCATGGGGTTCCTTTTTGTGTCCCAACTATCCCAAGGGGATAGTAAATATGGTGCAAAAAAATTCACCCTCACACTAGTTTGACAAGTGTCACTTTGTAGTTGCAACGAGGAGGGCTAGAAAGAGGTAAGAAGAAGTTTAACTTGCATCACGAAGCCTTTTCAGCGTCATATGATGGACCAGGGGAATATAAAAAAACATGGGAACAATTTATTGTGCCAAAAATCCCAAGGGTATGGTAAATATGGGACACAAAAATGTGCCTTCACCTGGAGGTGACATGTGTCCTCTTCAAAAAAATCTAATAGTGAGAGCATATTTTGAGAGAGATCTTGAAGATGAAGTTTTTGGAGCTCTAGGAACACTTTTTGGCACTTATTTAAATGAATATAACTCCAAACAAATTTATAAGGTGAATGGGATGGGTCCCATGATCTAATTATTCCTTCAACCCCCTCAAAATAGCCTTTTTTCTCAGGACCGCAGGGCATGTCTGCTATAAAAGGATGTGGGAAGAAGCGCTTGAGTCTTGTGAAAAATATGAAAACACCATCATTTATATAATTTAATAAGATTTCCAATGTTATCTTGTTTGACCTCTAACTCTTTATGGAGCTCTCGAGTCATCTTCCTAAGCTTAGGCATTGTTTTGAACTGTAAGCTCCTTCACCTTCAAAACTTGTTTCCACTTGAACTTATCCCTAAACCTTAAAATCTTCCCTAAACTTTCCTAAATCAATTGCAATATGATATTATATCCTTAATACCACTTTTCAATGAATTTATGCCTTCAAATCTGTCCCATAGGGTGCACACCTATCTCAAAAAGGCTAGAAATAGCCTTTCTAGGTTTACTGAAGAATCCACCTTGAGAAGCAATCCATCAAGGACTTCATATTTCAAAACTTGGGAAATGGTCTTACAACATGTATGAGAACCTTGAGGATGGGGATAGGCATGAAATATAGAGATAACTAGTCTGGACAAGTGCTTAGGAGGGTTTATAAGCAAAAATTTTGACACTAGGGTAAAGTTATCATGTTTTCAATATGAATTTTCCCTTACAAAAAATCATGACAACATTTGGCTCTCACTTGGGAACTCATTCTAGATTAAACAAAGTGAGGACAAGATGAGCATGAACTCCATAATCTGAATATACAACTTGGACTATTTACTTATCCATTGGGCTTACAGTCTCAACAAAATCAAAGATAGGTTGGAAGAACAAACACACACACAACAAAAGGGAAACACACCACACACAAAAAGGGAAAAACACACGTAATGGGAAATGGAAACACACAAACCTATATTCACCTATGGTACATGTGGGGACAACCCACTTTCAATGAAGTACTTTTTTCTTTGAAATTTACCTCTGAATGGGTAACATTGAGGGCAATGTTCTAAATCCATTGAAAGGTTCGAGGAAATAGCCTCATTCTCTCAATTTATTATGGAAGTTAGGTTCTTTCATGAGTGTCTACATGCTTGCAAGGAGTGAGCCTACATGATATTTTTGATGCTCAAAGCTTTGCTAACAAATTCTATCAATTTTAGATTACAAATTGTCTTCTGCGTTCATCCACATTGTTGATTTCTTACTTTGAGTTTCACCATTGCCCCAAGGTTGATTTTTGATTGGGTTGTTTGAATGTTCTAAGTTCTCTTCTTTCCCATATTTATGCTTATTGAAAAAAAAATCCTAAAAGTCCTTGAAGTCATATTGTTTTCATATTTCATTATGAGGTGTTTGGACATTGAATGAAGAATCAAACATAACCTCATACCTATCTTATATGGCCATAACATGAGTCAAGAGGTCAAGACTTAGCTCGAGATATTTTGTATCTTCTGCCACTTTCAAGATTTCTTGCACAAAATCCTTTTTTGAAACTACCAAAAGCTCACCTTTACATTCATTTGAAGAACCTTCATTTTGAAATTCAAGGAAAAAATTTAGAGGAATTGATTCATCATCCCAAATCTCATTGCATTCTACTACTTCTTTGTCTAGGGAGTTTCAACTTTGAGGAACTCAAAACTCTTTGTTTCAACTTTTCATCATAGAAAGAATATTCCTCTTCGAATGGAAAAGATAAAACTTCAATTTCATCATCACATCCATCAATCATTGTTTCAAGAGGGATATTATATTTTTCACCTTGCTTTATTTCATCATGACCAATTTTCAAATTGGTTGAGGATTTAAATTAGATTCATACCTGTCTTAAATCCATGGCTTGCATCAGGAGTTCAAGGTTGAGATGAGGGTCTTTTGTTTCTTATGCAATTCTTAGCATTTCTTGCATAGAGTATTCTTTCAAACCTTTCAAAGGCTCATCACAAGTTGGATTTTCTTCTTCATGGATGACATGATCAAGAGAATATTCATCTTCAAATGGGAACGAGAACACCTCCTCATCATGGGTAAACACATTAGCTAATTTATCATCTTAGAACTCATCAAGAACCATTTCATCTTCCTCATGGCTTGCATCATCCAAAAACTTGGGGTTATCCTCTTATAACTCAATATTTCTCCATAATTCTTCATGATCAATACCCCATCGGAAAGGAATTATTAGTCCTATCAAGATAGGAATCTCATCCTTCTTTTAAGATGTTATGAAATGATTCATATTCCTTTTATCTTGGTACAAGATATTAGCTCCTAGATTTTCTGACTTTTGCACTGTATATCTCATTTTTTTGTTGGAAGAAACTTTTCCATGTCTCGTTAATTAGAATGGTTAAGGAAGACCAATTCATTTGGATTTTTCCTCCCAATTTTGGCATAAACTTCGCTTAACAACATTCTAAATGAAGTTGGAATGTCTGCTACCAAGATAATCAAGGACGCCTTCTTGTCCAGAAATTTGATGAGAGCTACATGTGTATCTTTTATCTTCCTTACAATTGGGACTTCCTTTGACTCCATGGAGTAACAAGAGCCACTGGATTGTGTTAAGGTGAGTTTGAGAGCATTGGAAACCTTTATAGGCATTGCATTGTTAGAAGCACCTAAATCTATTATACAATTATTAAATGGTATCTTCCAACAAGAAGGGAAACATAGAAAGGATAAATCTTATCGAGTCTTTGATGCGATCATAGAAAAAATGTTCTATGATGGAGGTATAGGTGGGTTTGGTAGCATTCCTTTAGAATTAGGAGTCACAATATTGGGTTTCAAACTACTACCCTTGATATGACAAACAAGCTTCTCAAATTTTTCTCGGTGAGTCCCCAAATATTCATATTAAAAATCTGCACTTTAGATTTTTCATGTTCTATGATATCAAAACAAGCATATGTGGACAACGGGGTGAAGATATTAATTTTGAAGTCATAATAGGATTAGAAACGGGAGTAGATGTTTGGGTGACAGAGGCTGAATTTTAAGGTACATTAGAAACTCTTGAAGGGATATATTTTGTAGAAGCGAGAATTGGAATTAGGTGCATTGTGAGACTTACTTAGAATAACATATGGCCTCTTGTTTGCTACGGGATCTAGTTTCTCGAATGCAGACTCCGTGGAGGGTGGAAGTGGAGATTCTCAACTAATTATTTTATTTTTAGAGTCGCCACGGAGGATTTTCAATATTTTTATTTTTTGTAGCATCGGAGGAAGAAACTCCTTTTTGAGACTGAGAGTGAGTGAATATTGCACATGATGAACTAGGTGTATCTTCATCATCATTTTCTTCACCTCCTGAATATTCTAACAATTTGATTTGTACTTCTTCAATCTATAGGAAATCAATGTCTTCACTTTCTTGTTCAATTCATTTTTTATCTTCTTGGGTTATGCAAATTTAATTAACATGTGGAGCCTCCAAGGAAAGTCTTCAAGGTTCTCCTGCAATCTGATTTCTATTACAATTTTAATGGGATGTTTGTTGGGAAACTTCCCTCTTTAATATTGTCAATGTGTTTGCCAATTTCTGTAATAATGGATCAGTTCTCTCATCTTTGGGATGTTGGGCCTTATCCTTCCTTTAAGGGTTATTGATTTTTCCTGATAGGATGATGTCATCTTCTACTTCAATGTAAATTTCTTGAGCTTGTGTGAAATCTGTAGGAAAATATCTTCAGAGGATGAATCCTACCTCAAGTAATTGAGTGTTGATGAAGAATCTTTTCACATTGTCATTAGAGGGCATAACTTCAAAGGGTATCCTCTTGAGCAACTATTGTTATAACGGATACGAAATCCATCAAAGTCTCATTGGGCCCCTTTTCATTTGAACCAACTGTACTAATATGTCTTCACAATCTTCAAAGTGGATTTTAACCTTTCTTCAAAACTAGTTTTGATTTCATCCCAACTAGTGATGGATTTATCTGGTAAGAAATAGAACCAATATGTTGCCTTATCTTGTAGAGATTATATGAACAACCTCACCGACACATCTTCGTGTTATACTCCTAATACACCACATGTCATGATGAATGTTGCTACATGCTCTTATGGGAGTTGTGTTTCATCTCCTTTGAATTTAGGAAAAATCTTACAAGATCCCCTTGGTAATTCATGGATAGGTAGAGGAAGGGTGAGCGGACTTATGTTTCTGCCCCATGGCACAATTTTCAAAGGCCTTTTTATTATTTCTACAATCCTTACTTTTGGTTCCGATTCTACTTCTTCTTCTCGCAAATTATTCTCCAAATTATTACTCTGGTTCTTGTTCTTCTTCACCAGGAATTCAATGTTCAATGGTGGTTGAAAGATGGGAGAATCAAGAGGATTTTTAGGAAGTGTATCAATAGGAGTTTGAATAGGATTTCCAGGTGTACCACTTGAAGAATTGGATGGAGATGAGGCTTGAGAGAAGAAATATGGATTATCTCTTCTTCTTTTTTACTGATTTTGTAAATCCTCAAAAGTAGGATCAATAATTCCTCTCAACCTATTCAGCTGGTATATCTTCTTTCAGCCAATTTTGAGAAAATCTTGTAACAAGAATATGAAAGGACATTGTGGAATACGAAGGGTCACTTACAAGAATCAACAGTGGGTTTTTCAGCAATGGATTTAAAATTTTTTTATGGTTTTTGAATACATACTTTTTATGGATTTTGTGGAATCAATATTAGGTGTAGATATGCTAAATCTGCCCCACGATGGGTGCCAAAAACTGATGGCAAAATAATTTGTTGCTAGGAAAACTTATTTGATTTTTAGCAATGCCTTGGGACTAGGTCCCTCTGCTTGAATGGGGCAACTCCATTTATTGAAAAAGGGAAATTATATACATTATTCTATCAACTAGGGTTGGTATTTCAACCGGGATCACACAGGGTACTTCCCTACACATGTGGTAAAGTGCTTGTAGAAACTACAAGGGAGGAAAAAACTTGAAAGAAAGGTGTGAAGAGAATAACAAAGAGGGGGTTTTGTATAATAAATAGTACAACAAAGTTTATTGTTTCAAAACTAGAAAATTACCCATGAATTCAATGAGAAGACACCATGAGAATCAACAAGGAACAAAATACACAAAGCACAAAGTCTTAATGCATAACATTCAACAAGTACATTGCTCATGGAGTATAGTTGAGATGGAGAGGAAACATAAGAAAAATAAATAGAGGAAATTTGATCACTTGTTTCTAGAGAGAGTATGGGAGCTAGTAAAAAATATTAACCATCCTTTCAAATGAGTAGGCTCTCCCAATTTATAGCTTTACAATGAAACTCTGCATATTCCTATGTGACTTTTTGACTTAAAGTGAAATCCTCGGTGAAGATTTCATTACAACACATATGTTTTGTAATAACTTGTGAAATGTTATTACAACACATATGAGCACTTAGAGGATGGGGATAGGCATGACACGAGAGAGAAGGCGGGTCTAGAGAAGTTATTAGAAGGTTTTGCATAAGCAAATTTTTTGACACTATAGTAAAGTTGTCATGTTTTCAATATGAATTTTTCCCTTGTAAAAACTCATGAAAATAGGATTCAATGAGGTTATTATTATAAATAAATATACCCCTCCTTGTGTTTCTAAAAATGAGATTGGAAAACCACAGGGAGGTCATTGACTCATCCTCGAGGTATATTTGGGTACAACCTAGTTGAAAGACAATTAGATATAGATCCTTTTTACACTACACTAATTGTAAATTGTTGTTTCTACATAATTACATGTTTGACTCAAGTGATTCTTGTAATATCATGTTATTGGTGGTCATGAATGAACTGGATCTAAATATATCATCTTGTTATGGAATATTTTTACCATAGATTCAAGAAAAGTACCTATTATTAGTTATGCAAAGGGGTTAGTTGTACAATTGGTGGCTCACCATGGAAAGTAATTGAAAATGAATGTTGTTGTTTTTATTATATAATGGGATTATTTAGCTACTATGTTCACAGAGGCAATAACGGTTAATGCGCCAGAAAGATTGGAAAATATTCAAGTACCTAAAAGGGCTAGCTATATAAGAGTTATTATGCTAGAGTTGAGCCGTGTAGCTTCTCATTTGTTATGGCTTGGACCTTTCATGGCTGATATTGGTGCGCAGACTCCTTTCTTTTATATTTTAAGATCCTAATGGGGAATGTTATTTTCAAGAAAATGGGCAGCAAGTGTGGGAGGTAGTGTGCAGATGGACCTTTCTTATACTATCATTCCTTTGGAAGGAAAGCCGGTAAAGATACATAGAGAAGACAAGTTAATGCACTTGATAGAAAACCCTATGAATGCATCATATGAAGTGCTATATACATATTTAAACTTTGGGAATTGTATTGGTAATTCAGACTTTGAAGATTAGTTCCTTGACTTTGGAACTCATTTTGAAGACTCCAATGCTATTTGGACTATGTATTTTGATGGATCATGTTTTAGTTTTGGAAATGGATCAGTTATAGTGTTGTTTACTCCTACCAATAATATTTTAACTTCTCATTCAAGTTATGCTTTGAGTGCACAAATAATATTATTGAGTATGAGGCACTCATACTTGGTTTAAGGATTTCCTAGATATATGGGATAAAGGACTTGATTGTAAAAGGTGACTATGAGTTGGTCGTTAAGTAAATCACAAAACTATATGCATCCAAGTGTTAAAGGTTAAAACAATATATAAATGCAACGGGGGGATTTTATTGAGATGTTTGACTCCTTCAACATTGAATACCATGAAAGAGGTCAAAATGTAGCAGCTGATACATTGGCAATATTGGATTCTCAATATGATAATGAAGTTGTATCCCCATATTGTAGGTTTGAAGTTGAGATTATTTTTAGGCCTTCCATACCTAACAATATTCAACATTGGCAAGTATTTTATGATGATTCTTATATCATGAAATTCCTTAGTTGCAAAGATGATTTTGTTAATCAATTAATTGATCTTGATCCTATAGTAGAGGCGTGTGATGGAAAAGAGACCTTGTTTGGGAAGGAGGTGATTCAATTAAAAACTAACACAATCCCAAGAGGGTTGGTCACCTTGAATCTTATTTTTATGGTACGGAAAATATATGAACAATTCTAACCCCTCACCAAGAGATGTAACTAAGTGCAAATTAGGAACTTTCCAAGATCCAAGAAAAGTTTGGTTGGGAAGAAATCTATATGTAAATTAAAAATAGGCATACACTAAATTGTTAAGATGATATTAGGATTAATTAACGTGGTCCTATTCTAAGTTGAATGCATATAATGAGGATCTATTTCAGCATGTGATACCCTTGGAGCCTCACACCAAGCCCTTTAGCATAAAGAAAATGGCAATCAACCTTGTTCTTACAACTAAAATGCAAGAAGAGCTTAAGAAAATCAAAGATAGAGGAATCATTCATCCTATAAGATACTCTTCATGGGTTGTCAATCTGGTCAAAGTAATGAAGAAAAATGGGGACATCTCGATTGTGTTTTATTTGTTAAAAAATTGGCTAAGTACAAACCACGTATAGAGGGTGAAGACTATGTATAAGAGGGCATGCATGAACCTTAGAAAAGTATCAAGAGGCTAGAAGGGAATGCGTAGGAGTACGCATGAGGATAAGGAGATAATGCAAGTATAAGATGAGTATGATAAGGTGTGCACACAAGATGTAGATACATCGGGGTGCGCAGGTCTACGCAAAAATAGATTTCAGGAGTTACCCAGATTTCAAAATAGTCTATAAATAGAAGAAAGCATAGTTGAGGTGGTTAGCAAGGCAAGTCCATAAATAGACCTAGCAAGGATAAATCATATGTATATTTGATAAATCACTTACATGGACATATAATTATAGGAGGCAAACTTGGATATGATCAAGCTATTTATAGTAGTGCGAGATAAGAGTAGTAAATAGAAGTTTTAAAGGAATACAGTCTATAGTTAGGAAGTTTTTTGTTATAACTAAAGCATGTAACCGATGAAGTACAAGTTCCCGTCGTGTATAAATATGTATGTCGCACCCTTTGAAAAGAGAGTTGAGAGGTGTGGTAAGAGATTCAATCTTTATATGGTGCTTACATTGTTCTTTGAGTAGGTAAGTCGAAATGTCTTGATGTGTTGCTTATATATTTGTAATGGGTAATATTGTATGGATTCCTAGGGTTAGGAGAAGTGAACAAGATGTAATTAGCATTCAGATCCTGTTATTAGTTACTTATGACAATAAATGAATAAATGATCAATGTGCTTGTTGTTCTTATTTGTGTATTATTGATTACTTATGTTCTATTTTATGTTGCACAATGGTTTATGATGAATACACATCTTGCATGATCAATAAAGAGAGACCCGGTAGGTTATGCGCATTTTGGGTGAGCACTTAGAAATTTGTCTAAGTGAAGTGCTAGTATTCCTAACTATTAGTGTTGGTAAATAAAAGGATACATCTTAGTTTTTTACCGAGACCTCTTTTAATTCCGCTCATCAAGATGTGGCATTTGCATGGCGTTTTGACTATCACTTGAGAATATTGAGCGTTAGGTAGATGATAGCCAAGATGAGTTTTCTTAGAGGTATAACATTGGAAACAATTTTAATATGTGCAAATGGGTGGAAGATAATTTAAATGATTCACTCTACGAGACATTTTTTAGTTTCTTCCCAGTATATTTATACAAATGGTTAGTAACTTAAGCACAAAATAGAAGAATATGGTTCGGAAAGAAGAAAGTGTGGAACCAGGAAAAGTACCAAGCACTCTCTAATTTGGATGATACGTGGACTTAAGATTTAAATCATTGGTGGGAAGGAGTGTTGCGAAGTTACACTTTGGAATCAGATTTTCAGTTCTTACGCAAACCAAGAGGATCATATCTACATGCATTACCTTTAGCCATGAAGATCTTGATGATTGAGCTAGGAATGGAAAATCTACCTATGTCGGATAAAATATTACTTTGCGAGAAAGGGTAAGGAAAGGGTTTGGGAAGGATGGCATTGGTACAAGTGAAAGAGGGAGAGAGAGAAGAGAGACTTCACAAGTACAATGATGATGTCTGAGGAGGGAAGTTGACGAGGAACTAAGACTTAGGGGAATGGGGCTAGTCGGAAGTGATGATAACCCTATAGAAGGTGAGAGAATGTAGGACCATGTCCTCTAGATATTAGGGAAGCACAAAACAAGAACCACCTCGACATCGATAAAGAGCGAGTTTGATTAAATATTAAGAAGCATTGGTGTGCACCTTACCCACCCTGCATCCCTATCCTTTGCGCATGGTGTTTGGAATCGGAAGTTTTTATAGAAGATTGACATAGTGATGGGGAGTAAATGAGTAATCGAGGATCACCACATTGATTTGAAGATATAGGTAGGCACGTTTTAGTAATAGATAAAGATCCCCAACAGATAAAGGTAGTGTATATGACAACGCAACAAGCTCTTGTATTTGTACAAACTTTGTTTAAAGCAATCAGTAGGTGAAACATTGGGAAAGAAGTGGTGAGCTACCCATTAGAAGTACTACCATAGGAGGAATAACGAGGAAAAAAATTGGGGTATAGTTTGGCACTATTATAGGGACGCAAGCTAACACTTATATAGGTCCTTAAGTAGAATTAGGAAGCTTGGGAGGCTTTGTTCCTCCCCCTTTAGTGGAGATAACCCTCACTAGAGGTTTGGGGCTAGGATCTATCCCACCATCACAAAACCCACAACCAATCTAGGAGAAGGAAGTAACCTACCGCAACAATAGACCCCCATATTTTATTTGATATGTCACTTCCTTTACCAAAGTAAATCTTGAGGTGTGGAAGATGCAACAAAGCATGTGCACAAGTGTGAACTTTTATGGAGAGCTAAGTGGATAACAACTTCATATATAAATTCAAGTTAATCCACAACCATGTTGCGCAGGGCTGCGTTCACAATTGCTACGAAAAATATGACCCTCACTAGATAGTGGTGGACTACGATGCATTGTGTACCATGTTCTTGGTAGGATTTCACATTCCAAAGTTTGGGCAACAGCAGTATTAGCACACTCGAGGATATAAAGCAAGGCTTATCTGAAAGTGTTAGAGAGTATGATGTAAGATTTAAAACTTTACTATCTACAATCTCTTATGACATCCACTAGATCTAGCATGCACAATGGTTCGTGGGAGCTTTATTAACACCATTTTAAAGGGTACTTGCACACAAGACATTCACTACCACTTGTGTGAATCCTTAGTAGAACTCTACATGGAATCGATAGGGAGTGTGAACACCAAAGTGAGTCCATTCCATGAAGCTCATATTTATAGCCATGGCCACTCGGCTAGGGAAGGTATCTGCTAACTAAACACATGAGACTCATAGTGGGCTTTGGTGTACGGAATGTGATGTAAAGGGGCATATAAAGGATAGCTTTCCATACAGGAATGTGTGTATGCTTTGTGACAGATTATGATATTTGTTGTAAGAATCATGACATCCATAATTGTCCACTTTTGTAACATGTTATGTAGAATAATGTATCCTTATATTGCAAGATTTTGATGCACACATGCATGACACAACCAATTATTTCTTAAGCGATCATATTCATAAAATGTCTAAGACAGGGGCGTCGGTCTAGCATGGAAAGTAGCTCGGAAGTGCACGATGGACATAATAATGACGATTAAAACAATGGAAATGGAGGCTTTAAAGTTAGATATCATGGAAGGGGCCATGGTATTCAATGAGGAATATTTTCTTGGGGGACATGTTATACATGCAAATCAGACCATTATCAACACGAATGTCCCAAAATCAATCTTGTGCATACTATGGAAAGGCACAAAAGGTGGAGGATTGCCCAAACCTAGATGCCCATATGTGCAAGAGCAAGAAGGATAAAGGTATAGCTATGATACAAGGTGATCATGCTAAATAAGGAAAGTGGACACCCAAAATGTTGGTTAAATTAAATACGCATTCATTATTGGTCAATACGCACGTAGAAGTAGTAGGGGCACATGAGTAGAGAAATTGAAAATACTCATCGGGAAAGAAGAGGTTTTACAACTAACAAAATATCCAGACGAAGGCCAAAAAAGGAGATATTTCAAGAGACAATGGGCATCATTAGAGATCTTCGGGGGAGATAAAACATCTTAAATAATAAGTGCATAAGAGAGAGTGCACAAGGTATCTTTGAGATACCTCAGAAGGATGTTGATGACCTTAGAGAAGCATGCAAGATTATCATACAAGAAAATATCATACCTCTATTGGGAGAATGGTTATGGGAGAAGGTACCATGCGTGAAATTATAGAGGGAGTGCTAGATCCTCCATGCCAACTTATCACCTTAGGATCGTGAGTATGACAGGGAAATCACATTGGATGTTGCGATTAATGGTTAGATGGTAAGCAATATTTTGATTGATATAGGTGCGAGAGGTCAATGTACTTATGCTTGATTCCTAGAACCAAATGGGATAACCACCATTACAGCCCTCTTCAATTGTGTTGTATATGGAAAACAAGATAAGGGCCATGCCCATTGAGTACTAAAATATGTTATTATCACCATACAAGGAGAAAAATTCAAAGGTTGCTTTGAGGTTTTGGAGCTGGTTGAAGTAGATAACTTCCTTGCACTACTAGGTCATCCTTGGTGTTATGCTAATAATGCGGACATTTGATTTAACAAGCATTATGTGAGATTTGAGTGTAGACACCCAAAATTGGGTCACATATCTCTAGACTCCTTCAAATAACATACCCCCTACCATGTCCCCTCCTCACATTATTATTAATTTTACTACCCATATTAAGTTAATAATTCCCTCACCTCTCCACCTCACCATGGAACCATTTAAAGCCTATTTATTAACCTAGACTAATTCCCCACTCCCCTTAACTAACTAAGACTCATTTTAACCCTAAAGCTCATTACCTATTATCCCTCCTACCAATTTTACTTGCTTCATTTAACGCTAACCCAAATTCCTAGTCCATAACAAAATCTCGACCAACAGAAAAAATGGAGAGAAAAGGATATTTTTGGAAAAATAGGAACTTTTCTCCCTAACCGACGCTGGTTAATCCTTAGCTAACGTCACCACATAATCGCCATCGATTTCTTTAAATAAGAAATTCCAACCCTTTTCCCAAGTTCCTCCATCTTGGCTTTTGATTTTTGCATTCTTATCTCTTGCATCCAAGCGACCTCACGACAAACCAGAGATCATTCCAAGCATTCACAACCTCCACCAAACATCAACAGTGTGTTCCAGAGCATTGGATCACTCACAAGGAAGTCTAGAGCCCTCAACTACTACTGCAGATTGGGAGTTGTGCGTCCTTCAACCAAAGCTATTCTTTCTACAACCAACTTCCAATCTGTAAGTAAGTGATTTCTACCTTGTCATTTCTTTCAGTATTTCAGTTGTTAATCATTTATCTACTTTCTTTCACCTTTTACCCTTCCTAGATCTCTTCCGTCTCACCTCCACCCAACCACTTGCCCATTTAACCTTTGTACTCATCCAAAATGCATGTTTCTTCATCTTTGATTATTTCATAACATCCTACCACCTTGCCTAAGCCTCCCCAACTCTCTATGCAATCATAGAGAGCTCAAAACCACCTCATTTTAATCTTTGCACCCAATTTCCCCTCTGCGGCATCGAGTCGCCCAACCAACGTCGGCTTTATTACTAGTAATCGCATCGGTCACCCAATCGATACCGGTCTGTGTCGTGATTCATCTCGACTAGCGAGCTCCTAACTTACCCAAAACCTTCCCAAACCTCACCTAATCTCACCTAGACCTTCCTAAACACCTATGCCACACTGTTAGCCTTGAAAACACCATGTCTTCTCTAGATTTAGTTGTATATTCAATATTTAGCTTAAATATAGTCTATTATTAGCATATGAGATACCTAAATCATATTGTTACAATAGGACCTTTCTTTTATTGTCATTTCTTTACATTAAGTTGTTTTTAAACAATGGATTGACAACCTTTCTAGAAGTATCACACTTCTCGGATCTAGCATACACTAGGCATTCCATTGTCATATGTTATTTAACTCTATTTGGTGGTATTGTTGTGCTTCTACAGGTAGTCCTTCCTAGCCAAAAGGAGATCTTCATGATCAGCCTGGTCTTCTCAATAGTGTGCAACCTTCTTCGACTTCACATGTATTCCTCCTCACCTTACCTTTACCTTATTTGTTTTATACGCAACATTATGGTGAAACATTTTGCACACCTGGTGGGACCCTTGTTTATGGGTTCTTTTCTATTCATATAGGTTGCATCTTATGTGTTTCCTTTCTAAATCATTATTCACTAAATCTTCTTCTTTGGTATCTGCTCCTTCTTTCTAATTGCTCTAAATGAAACATTTCTTTTGGTGCATTTAAAAATAATCCTTCTTCTTTTCTTCCAAGTTTTCATTAGTGAAATTCATCCTTCTTCCTATTCACTCTTGTTTACATCGAATATCATATTTTAATTTGGGGCTTAAAACACTTGCATTTCATCCCTGTATGTTTACATATTTAGCTCACATAGTTAAGTAGCAATCATACAACAAAGGTCATGACCATTTTGTGATTGATTAATAAAGTGTAGTTCACATTTGTGCACACACTCCTTG
This sequence comes from Taxus wallichiana var. yunnanensis, assembly GCA_018340775.1. Taxonomy (NCBI): domain Eukaryota; kingdom Viridiplantae; phylum Streptophyta; class Pinopsida; order Cupressales; family Taxaceae; genus Taxus; species Taxus wallichiana. The sequence continues at coordinate 418,810,914 of CM031237.1, forward strand.
TCCAAATCACTTAACACAATCTCTAACTTCTTAAACATTCCCTTCCAGGAAGAAGCCATCAAGGATTTAAAAACCCGTTGATGGTGGGCCCCACCTAGTGTTCTGGTTGGTTTATCATATCAGAGCTCGGACCTCACGTACCACAAGGTATATCGAGGACTCCTTCACCAAAACAAAACCTAAAACCATCCATAGATTGATTTCTAGGTACCTTCATTATCCAAACATTCTATATCATTCACAATCAGTCTTAAGGCATAAGCCAACTAAACACTAAAAATATGATCCTAGGATAACATGTTTATTTATTTTTTGCTTGTTTGATTGTCGCCTTTCTTTCTTGTCTTTTGCAGTTTGAGTTGTGAGGACATATTCACCACTTTTTCTTCTTTTTCCACACTCAACCATTACAAATGGTTAATTATAGTTTTTCCTGAGTGTGTTACTTCATATTTTCTACACAAAGCTTCTTTCTAGACTTCTTTTGATCAAATCAAATTCGATCTTTCAAATTTCTTCATTTTCACAGTAATCAACATTAATTACCTTCCTATCGGCATCGGTCCAACGAGTGGCATCGGTATTTCTAGATAACTAACAACTTTGGTTTACTAACTGGTATCGGTATACGTGTTTTAGATTTTTACCAGAAACAACAACCTATTTATATCCTCCATACTTCACCAAACATTTGTTTATGAGTTATGTTAGTTATGCAGAACCTAGAATACCTATCTTCTAACTTTCTTATGGTTTGGACTCACCAATAGGCATGATATTTTTCCTTTCACATTAGTTGCATACCATTACCTACTTCACCTTCATCGTCATCTATTTCTTCACCAATGGACCCCAACGTTCCTACAACTATACCTACAAGTGATGAGGAATTCACTAAATTCCTTAATCATAATGTCATAGCCTTATAACATTACCTTTCCCACTCTTCTACCCATGACTCATCATGCCAGCCGTTGTTTGGTATGCCTACCTCCATGCCCCTGTCTTATCCATGAATGCTACTTTAGCATTACCTACTCTTGCGTCAACGCCACCTACTATACATTTGACATCCGTCGCACCTTGATGCCTATCACACCTTTGATGTCGGTCCACTCCACCAACCTCTGCCGGTGCCTCAACATCTGTCATATCCTCATCCACAACTCCTAATATGGGATCCTCATACCATCGCAGACTGTTACTTCACAATAGCTAGTTGTGTTGACATGTTGTATGCCTTACCAAAATTTGGTGGTCTTGATTCCTCCTACTCTACCACTGTTACCACAAGGATCTTCCCATAAGATCCTCCCACCTACACCCTTCCTCGGTCCACACCCTTGGCATCCACCTCTTATTCAGGGTACATGCCCTCATCATCTATTCCTGCCTACGTACCCACTTCTCATTTCACATATTTAGCACCACCATACACTAGTATGTCGTTTATGACCTATTCATCTCATCCACCCCCTTATACCATAGGGGTGCTCCTCAATCTAATCCTACCATAGATCTTATCAAGATGATGATGGATAAGATGTAAACACTCAAGGTATTAATTTACGGATCTTGTAATGTCCTCACTTATGAAGAAATCGGTAACGAACCAATCCACCCATCCATACCTATCCACACTTATCCCGTGCAATGGGACTTACCCAAGTTCAATCGTTTGATAACAAGGAACTCGTAAACATAAATATTACACATTAGACAATATTTAACCCGATCTTATATTACTATTTAGAAGGTTCTCAAGCGTCCAAAGTACTAATTAATCCCACCTTTTGGCCACCTTTTTCTTATCTTTTTTTGTCTTTCTCAATTATTTCCCGATACCTATAAGCCCATTTCACGACATTTCTAACATTCTAGCCTAAAACCAGGGCACCCCAACTGTATTGGGGTACCTTGGAGTGCCCTAGTCCCACTCTGGTGCCTCCATCTATGCAAAACCTCTTCCACTTCTTTTTGGGCCACTTCTAGTTGTTTGGTTATCCTTATCTTCTTCTCAATCGGCCTTATCAGGATTAATTACTAAATTAAGCTTGAGAGCCCTATAAATATAAAGTTATAAGACCATAGTAAGGGTATTGGGTCATTGCATCTTATCACTACTATCACCTCATATAGGGCTACATCCATTGCATCACTTGCATCCACATAGTGTCATGCACTCAAGCTAGGAGATCTGCATCACACACATTGCATAGGGGAGGGATTCCATTCTATTCCATGCACACATGCTACTTACATTTCTCTAACTACTATTTCTCACTACTTCACAAAGTGTGACTGGCACGAGAGCACCTAGGGCACAACACGCATCCACACACTAGAACTACATTAGGGTCTATAATGTAGTGCAACGCTCAATGATAAGTCCACTAGTTTGGCGGTTGAGGTCAGTCTGGACCATTCGTATGCATCTTTTATTTTTATAGGGTTGGATACTTCTCCTTGCATTGTGGGACATTCTCTAGTTCGTCCGATGAAGCCAACACAATAGACAAGAAGCACTCAATAATACTTAGCCACCATACTAGATTCGACTCTAAGGAATTACATTATCCCGAGCACCTAAACTACGGACCGGGGTGCCCCAGGCACCCCAGTGCATTCCAGTGCTTGTGTCATCTAAAATAGCCCGATCTGCCCTTTGTAGGGCCCTTGAGTGTTCGCTGCGCACCGCGATTCTAGTTCCAAATTATGACAACCTATGATAATCATCATCAATCAATTGATTCTATTCCTTACTCTTCTCTTGCACATTAGGGTTTTATTTTATCTAGAATAGTTTATTTACATTTATCTCATATTGTTTTAGTCCTCCTATTTAGATTAACACTAAAACCCTAAATACCGCATTTAGGTTTTATTTTTGTTAATCGTTTTGGTGAACCAGATGTCTCTTTCTACCACCTTTTAGGGATTTTTCATCCCACCATCATGAATATCTCTATCACTGAATACCTGTTCACCCACCGTGATTTGCTTCATTGTGTTCAAACCCTCTTTGTTACTCTTGACATTTCTCTTGACATGCACCCTAATTCCTTGTATGACACATTTTTTGGAAGCCTTTTTACAATATATAGCATTCTCAAGCAATCCTCCCGTGACATTTACCCTTTTAACAATGACCCACAATTTTATATCATGTCCCACATCTAAAATGTTGTTAAAAACATACTCTTATCGACAATGGCTATGAGTTTAATCTTTGCCCCATTTCCTTTCTCCAACCCATAGGTTTTTCTCGCTTGCATTACATTAGCCCTTCTTCCATTTCACTCCATGCTTATGATGGTTCTATTATTCCATGTCGAGGCCACGTTACTTTTCCTTTAACTGTAGGTCCTAAAACTCTCCCCACTATTTTCTTCATCATTGATTTCCATGTCTCATATAATTGCTTGTTAGGTAGACCATGGCTCCACGCCATGCAAGTTGTTGCCTCTACTATCCACCGTTGCATCAAATTCTTACATGAGCGTGTTGAGTATACCATCTTTCGAGATCATGATCCATTCCAATATTGTGTCCACGACCCTCATACTAGTATCCTTAATACTCACATTGACACCACCAATAAACCTCAACCTTTAGACGATCAACCACATTTACCGCCACTTGATGGAGCTATTTGTTTACTAGATGCATTTCCCCCATCGTACATCCCCACCATTCCGCCAGTTCCATATCGGCACCCCCTCCTCCACGAACACTATCATCCCATCTCTGCCATTATCAGCTCGCACTCACCCACCCTTCACATGTACCCTCTTTATTCATGACTCATTCTGGGATCATGTTCCATTTGATCACACATGCGATGAAACCATCTTTTCTCCTCTTTGGTCTATCCTGCATTGGCTTTACTTTTGATGACCTTCAGCCTTATACTCACGCCTCTCATCTCTATTACAGGTTTTGTCACCATCATTATCACTTATGGTTTACGTGTCTTTGATCTCCTCGTTTATCTACTACGTACCCCTTGTTCTTTGCCACTCACATTAGGGGACTCCTAGCTTACTTACATCGGAGGTACATTAGACCCTAGTCACACTGACATCTCATTCCCCATGCCCTTTGGTCATATTTTCATTTGCAATAGTTCCTTTCTTGGCCATTCACCCAACCTCACTTAATGGTACGCATACAGTTGTCCACTTCCTCCATTTACTGATGATGAATATGCTATGGGCATGTACCATTTGTATCTCACTGGCTCATTACGTGATACACCTCATACTATAGTCCTGCGAGTTTCTAATTCTGATCCATTTAACTTTAACCCGAGAGGATGATGATCTCCTCATGAGTGAGTTCACATAGCCTCTTCTCACGCTACTACTGGGGGAATATCGGATGACATACTCCTCCCCTCTCGCTTCACATACTTATACCCGTTTATGTCCTATACTTCATCTCTATCACTTATAAACATCACCTTCCACCTATCTCATGACATATTATCACACCCTCACTACCCGATGATGCACCCCAGTGCTTTGGTTCACACTAGAGTGTTGAGGGATTGCCATTACATTGAACCCCACACACTACAATATAGGTCCTAACCATTTACATTCTATCATGTACATCGCACATGCTACATCATTCATTCTAAACTTAGTCTACATCCTACATTATCCTATACACCTCTTATCTATCAGTCCTTTACACATCATCTCTCTTATACATACTACACTAGTCATCATATCCTCTGTGGCTAGTTTTGTATCTCTTTCATACATTTTTCATTTATGCTAGGTTATATTATATATGGGTCTAGCTTTACATGTCATCCCTACATATTCTATCTATACCTATCACCACCTTTTTCATAGCCTACACACCATACATCCCCTACATTGCATAGTTCCCATCGCACATTTATCTATCATCTACATTCTACATGCTACACTAGATTTCCTTATACTTGGGTCTAGTTTCATCTATCATTAGTAAACATTCTATTTCTACCTACCCACATATTACATTACATTCCATACCCACTACACACTCTAAATTACACTTTGCACATTCTACACATACATTCACATACCTTGGTCGTTTACACTACATTGTTCTACGTGCTTTGCACTCACCACCCTCTGATGCACTTTAGTTCCTCATTCCATACTCAACTACCGAGGGTTTACCGATCAAATGGACTTTACCTACATGTGACATGTCATCCTACCACATTTATCGGACTAGTGATCGGTGCTCTAGGTTATATCGTCACCCAAACTCATCATCACACCCCATAGTGGTATACACCTTAGGTTAAATCATCACTTCTACATCATCCTATTATGTTCTATCATCTCTTATTACATTTCACTTTTCTCAATTTCAAAATATTCTATTACATTATCATGCCTTCGATCATCATGTAGTGGTATACACCATAGGTTAAATCACCACTCTCTTCATCAACTTCCCATTATCCTCTTATATCCGATCATCCCTATTCTAATATCCTATTCTACGTCATTCTAATACCTCATCATTTATCATAATCATCACTTAATGGTATACGCTTTAGGATAAATCACCACCTCATTCTTATTAATCACATAGTGGTCTATTCTTAGTGCTAAAATCACCACCTTTTGTTATCCACTACCTACTCATTTACGCTTCATACACCTTCATCACCCATCTTGTCATGACATACACTATAGGACACGTCATCACCTTCTTCTTCCATCATGTACTTGATATACACTTAGGGATAAATCATCACTCACACCTCCCACACGTCGTGGTATACACTTTCACTATAGGGTCCACACACACCTTTTTATAGGACACATTCCCATCCATTCATCTTATAGTGATATACGCTTAGGGCTAAATCATCACTCTTCCATTCAAACACATCGTGGTATATGCTTAGGCTATAGGGTCCACACACATCTTTCCATATATCTCATTCCCATACACTCATTCTATAGTGATATACACTTAGGGATAAATCATCACTCCTACGATCAACAAAGTCGTGATATATGCTTCGGTTATAGGGTTCGCATACATCTTCTCCCCATGTCGTATTACATCACCACTCCCCATACACACTCATCGTAGTATGCTAAACATAACCAACACTACTCATCTTTTCCCAATGACACACTCTTGTTTATGGTTCATTCTTGACTCTGAGGGGGAAACAAAATGAACCTCACTGCATACACTTCCATGCATTTAAGGGCACGTTTCTCCTATCATTCCATCTTGCATTCCATTCCATCCATCCACAACATACTGCATTGTCTTGGTAGCATTTACTCTTGCTTACTAGTGTTTTGCATGCTCATTTTATTACACATGTTAGCTTGTTTTCCTATATGTCATTATCATACACACATGCATGTTCACACCTTTTTCTAGTATGATCATAGATATAGGACATTTACATGCCTTCTACCCTTACTATATTAGTCATTGGGGGCATCCACATTAGTCTCATACAGGGTTATTGTTTAAGTTTATAGTTAGAATATTTTTCTACTTGCTTCTACATGCTTTGACATATTGGTTTTCACTCTAATGTGCAAACGGGTGTTCCATAGGCAACACTTGTTTTGCAGGACTACATGTTTTCATGACTACATGTTTGTATTTACTTGTCTGCATTGTTTTCCATTGTTTGCGAGCTTTACCCTTTGCTTGTGGGCACACTTGACTGTTGTTTGTAGCCACGATGGCCTTGCATGTCTTGTGACATCATGACTGATGTCCCATGTTTGAAAACCACTTTGTGCGGTCTGTTTGTTTTCTTGCATGTTTACACTACTATTCTTGGTAGTTTTTATACATTGTCTGTGTATTTTTACACTTATTTGTATGCATGTGTGCACGCCTTGTATATCTACCAAGTGTTTCCCTTTCCCCAGGTAGGGCACGGTTCTATAAGTCGAGTGCGGTTGCTCCTCTTTTGGGGCCACATTCTCCTTCCAGGGTCATCACATGCACCCCCAAAGAGGAGGGCATCATTGAGGGTTTCTACTAACACATTGTATCTACACCGGTTCACACATAGCGAGTCAGTTCAAACCAGTCTATGAACTTAATACACAATGGCCTTAACAAGACATGGTCTCCTTCGACAATTTTGTGAAGTGGTTATAGACTCAGGGGTTACAATGGGTGGCTTGTATATATTTCTCTGTCCATTGACGTTGGATCGCCCAAAACCAATGCGAGCAGAGATCTCTTCAACAAATTTTAGAAGAAATAGTTAGAGTTGAAGGACACAGAGCATTTCCTCCCTACACTTCTTCAACTAGGGTGGCATGAGATCACCCGAAAAACTCATGAAACTATAGGATATCCTTCTACACCCTTTTTCTCAACATGAATTAGGTGTGCATGTTCCATTTTTGTATTTACACTTTCTATTCTAATGTTTTTACACAACATTTTTACATACATACATATTTGACTACTTGATATTTTTCTCCTTGCAAGTCATGTCATATGAGAAACAAGAAGTCAAATTGGGGGCAACAACAACAACAACGAAGACAACACACCGCGACGGTACTTTCCATACTAACCATGTAGGTACACCACACACATGCAACAACTATACACACATTTTTCCCTAGGTTCACTCTCATCACTTTTATTCACATTTTTCATCTTTAGAATCCACGCTCCTCCAAATTTTATTTTTAGTTATTCCACGCTTGAGTCTAGTTCATCTGCATGTCTTCTTCTACACTCTACATAGTTACTAGGTATGCATCTCTATCTGCTTTATGTTACTGAGCTTTTCACTCACCAACATAAAGTGGGGGAAAATTTAGACACAAATATTGCACATTAGACAATATTTAACCCAGTCTTATACTACTTTTTAGAAGGTTATCAAGTGTACTAAGTACTAATTAATCCCACCTTTTTCTTATCTTTTGTTTCATCTTTCCCCCATATTTCCCGATACACTGTAATCCCATTTCACGACCTTTTCGGCATTCTAGATTGAAATCGGGGTGCCCCTAACCTATATTAGGGCACCCCAGGTCCCCACTGGTTTCCCGATCTATGCATAACCTCTTCCACTTCTTTTTGGGTCACTTCTAATTGTTGGTCATCCTTATCTTCTTCTCATTCAGCCTTGTCGGGATTAATTATGAAATTAATCTTGAGAGCCCTATAAATATAAAGTTATAAGACCATAATAAGGGTCCTGGTCATTGTATCTTATCACTATTATCACCTCATCTAGGGCTGCATCCATTACATCACTTGCATCCACATAGTGTCATGCACTCAAGCTAAGAGATCTGCATCACACACATTACATAGGGGGAGGGATTCCATTCTATTCCATGCACACATGCTACTTACATTTCTATAGCTACTATTGCTCACTACTTCACAAAGTGCGACTGACATGAGAGCACCTAGGGCACAACATGCACACACACACACAGAACTACATTAGGGTCCATAATGTAGTGCAACGATCAGTGATAATTCCACTAATTTGGCGGTGAGTACAATCCAACCCATTCATATGCATCTTTTATTTTTCTAGGGTTGGATACTTCTCCTTGCCTTGTAGCACATTCTCCAGTTCATCTGACAAATCCAGATCGATCACGATAGACAAGAACACTCGAGAGATACTTAAATGACCATTCCAAATTAAAATTCTAAGGATTTACACTATCATGAGCACCTAGATCGTAGAGTAGGGTGCCTCGGGGCACCCTAGTACACTCCTAGGTGCCTGTGTCATCTCAGATGCACCCTAGATCTCGCCATTCACAGGGCTCCTAAGTGTTCGTTTGCACTTCCAAATTTCAGTTCTAGATCTGCGACAACCTACAACACTCATCATCAATCAGATGAGTCTATTCCTTACTCTTCTCTTGCACATTAGGGTTTTATTTTATCTAAAATAGTTTATTTACATTTATCTCATATTATTTTACTTCATTTACAGCGTTTTATTCCTCCTATTTAGATTAACACTAAAACCCTAAATAACCCATTTAGGTTTTATTTTTTTAATCAAGAAGACCTCAACAACATTTACGATCATTCAAAAATGCTTATTATTTGATAGGTCATGACGATGCCTTGCTCCTTTGAACGTTTCCCATGTCGTTAATAGGGCGCGCCTGTTTGGTGTAGTGCTTTTCCTAGGAACTCGGTCTTCTCCTTCAACCAATTGTCCCAAACCTTCCTTGATCACTTCTTAATCAATATCTCTAAGAAGATCTCTATGACGGACTTATACTCTATTCACCAATATGAGGATGAATCTATCACATATTTTGTCACACATTGGTGGGGCCTCATTAATCAACTCACCTTCCAGCTACCACAAGTAAATCTCATAGAGTTGTTCACATGGGTATGTGCTTTAGACATGTTTCCCCAACTCTACAGGTTCAAACATTTCACACGATTGATGAATCCTTCACCGTGGCCCAAAAACTGAAGATCTATGCTCTTGAAGAAGAGAAACTTAAGTTTCATAACAAGAACTTTAACTTTAAATAAAATGAATCTTCTTCTAAACTGTTGAACAACAATTATAATAACCATTCCAAGGCCAAATTATCTTCCAACTCGATGATTCTAAAATCTAGACCCTCTCATCCGTCTAATCAACCAAAACCACATGCTAACCTCTCTCCTATTCAAAACTTTCAATACAAATATGAACAGAGGGCTTACACTCCTATCGGAGAACCATATTATTCTATGTTGGAAAAGCTTTTAAAATATGGAGCCATCACCCTTCCACCTATCAAACCAAACACTAGTTTTGATCCTTCTTGTCCTACACCATCATGGTATAAATAAAATGACTTCTATAACTATCACTAAATTAGGGGACATAGCGATGGAAATTGTAAAACCTTCAAGAAAATTATCCAAGGAATGCTAGATAGTGGTGATCTCATCCTGGACAACCCTAATGTACTTGCTTCATGCCAATATGGGTGTGTTTAAGAAACCTTTTCCTAATCATACCCCTTTATCAAACCAGGATTTGGATACCTCTACTAGTGACACCAATGTGCACGAGGTTCATGTCATTTTCAACACAATACCTATTCCATCTAGCTAGTTTCCTCCCGTAGCGTCTATCGAGGAAATTCTTACACAAAATCCTCTACCCACGGAGGATCCTATCACACCTACTCCTCTATCCACAGAGGATCCTATCACACCTACTCCTCTACCCACGAGAGGATCCTACCCCACCTATTTCTCTACCTACCACAGCCTATCTTCCTGTTCCTCTACCCAAGGAGGAGCTAACCCTATCCACCTTTCTACCTAAAGAGGAGTCCACATTGCTTTTTTTCATTCTCCTCGACCCATAGAGGAGCCACTCTTATCTCATTTTCCTATAGGAAATGCTTCTCCTAGGGTCTTCTAAGATTATGTTAATCTCCTTACATCACTCCTACCTACTAAATCAGAGGCAAAAACCTTCCTGTATCACAAGATTCAGATTTCTGGATGGGTCTCGCCACTGTTTTGTCATCTTCTAAACCAAAACCATTCTTGTGTTTGGTGGAATGATTAGAGTATGTTGATTACTCCACACTCTACAGTCACCTTCAACTCCCAATATCCACCCAAATGTAGATGTTGTCCTTGGATACCTCAACTATTTATCCTAATATATTCAAGGCAACTAAAACCATAACACCTGAGCCAATCATATCATCCCCTTCTTCTTCAGCCTCGCCTTCACCCAAACCCCTATCCGCACCTAAACCTACAAATTCCTTAGGGGTCCTACCAACACCTATCCTACTGCATCCCATAGTGAAACTAGACTTGTCTACTCAACCACCATCCATCACAAAGCCGATTCCCACACCTAAGAGGAAAACCCAACCTCTTAGGCCTCGCACCCTAGTCTATTCCACACATTCTCTTTCACTTTCCCCTCTAACTTCGATTTTAGGTCCACACCCTTCCACCTTGGTTAAGTTTCCTTTTCTCCAAGGCACGATAACCCACACCCACAAATTTACCTTCTCATTTTCCCACACCTTCACCTTCATCACCTCTTCTGGCTTACATCTTCTCCATTACCTACAAACACATTATTGCCAACACAACAACTCTCACCTTGGATTTCTAACGTGCCCTACTTTCTCGCATCTCCTTCTACCTCGCAAATCCCCCTGCACCTTTACCCAAGAATGTGCAACCTAAACCAAAACCAAAACCTTCACTACCTACTAGAAAGGTAGTCACACCTACACCACCTCCAGCGGCCTCTCCCACGAAAATTACATGTACCTTCATCCAAGACAACTCGACTTCTCACCGTGATCCATTGAAAATATCCTATTCTAACATCCTCATTAGGTTGTTAGAAACCTCTGCTATCTCACTATCACCTATTAATCCTTATGACCCGTTCAAACCCAAACCAGTAGGGTTTGATGACACCAAAATCTATGCATATCATCACTCACCAAGGCATGATGTCGAAGGTTATAAGGCCCTCAAAAACATTCTCCTTCAACTATGTACTTCGGATGGTCTCTTTGACAAAGATGACCTGTTGGAGGATAATTCCATTCCCCCTTCACCGCCACATGGTCTAGCCCTATATCTATTCAACGGCCTTTACCTGTATCTCCACAACCCTCTTTTCCTCCTTTGATCTTTGAAATAAATATGGTCCAAGTAGCCACTCAATCGCAAAAAGATAAAGGAAAAGAGAAAATTGGTAACCCATCTAGTGCACCTTCACCCACCATTCCACTTGCACCTACCCCCAAGGTAACCATATGTGGGTTGGCTTATCCTTTTTTGACAAAATCACACATCACTCTCGATTAAATAGCGTCATCAATATCCTCTAAAGATGTCCTTATACAACCTAATTTAAACCTCTAAGTCTCATCATCAGGCCCTCATTAAGGTCTTGCAATCTATCAAGGTTCTACCAAATGATCCTTCACCTATAGCCACCATCTTTACCCCTCATCATGTGGCTGCCCTCACCATTCCGCCTCAAACTTCTGCCCTCATTACCTCTCCTCAGGTTTCCACCATCAGTTTCTCTAACTCAAAGATTTCCCCTCTATAATCAAATGATCTTGATCCCACCCTCTTCATCTCCACCTACATCAATGATACTCGCATTTGATGCATTATGATTGATGGAGGTGTTAGCATTAATATCATTTCTTCCCATGCGTATACGAATAATTGCGTGCATACCCACCAACTACATGCATAATAACCTTGTTATGTTGTGTTCTTTCAATGATGCCATGACTTCTACCCTTGGCACCATCATCCTCCACATCCACATGGGTCCCCACACCAGTCCCAAACTATTCTATGTTCTTGAGGGGAATTTAAATATAACATGCTACTTGGCCAACCCTAGATTCATGTCATGGGGTGTGTACCTTCAACCCTTCACCGTTGCCTAAAATTTGAATATGAAGGGAACCCCTACACCATTCAGGTAGATCCTTCACCTTTTAAAACTTGTAACATGCTTTACCGACCAAATGATGTCCTTGTTCTAGTCAAGGTATCTACCACCCCTACCACTTCATCTTCTTCCACTGCCTCATCTACCACTTCATCTTCTTCCACTGCCTCATTTACCACTTCTATCGCCACACATTCCACAACCAATCCATCTATCCCCTCTGTTGTTGCAAATTCCATAGCTATTCCATCTACCAACCCACCTATTTCATTAGAAACTGATGCCCCACCTTCTCAGGATTCGAGTAGCTCATCCATCCTCGCTACCCAAGTACCAACCTTAGACCCCTTGGTAGGTGTTTTTCAATGCCTTTGCTTGGGGGAGTACCGCTTATACAAAATATACACTTTCCTTCCTCATGAGTACAGAAGCCTTCACCAACACCCACGTTATGCTCGTCATGTAGGAGAGGTTTTTCCATATAGTCCTCCTTACCTTTGCACCAACCTGACATATAGGGGAATTGAAACTTCTTCTTATTCTCCTAAACCACCTACCCAAACCTAACCTTTCTCATCTCGACTTCTAATACCTCACCAACCGCCGCTTTGCCCACACTTTTCTTCATCGATGTGCCTAGAAGGGCTTTAGCTTTGGTCTTTATGAGCAAGGTCATCACACGCAGTCATATTATTATGTCGAAAAAGTAGCACCCTGGGATTTGCACATTACAAAACCCTACTTTTGACTAACATGGGATTGTCTCAAGGTGTGGGACCTTTGCAATTGAGATAAACCTCTAGAGAAGGTTGGTTCTTGACTTATTCCAATGTTGATCTACTCCTAAACTACTAATTCCAAGGGACCAAAGGAAGAAAAATACATAAATGTAAATCCTAAACTAAGGGAGGTGATAACACCAAAACAAGACTAGAGAGATTCCTAGTGAGTGAAAGTGGAGGGAAATGGGAAGAAGAGGGCAGAAAAAATGCCACAATCCCAAAACACATTCAAACCTCCAATCTCATGGAGCACAACAAATTTAATCCTTGCAAAGGAACACAATATGCACAATATACCTAAAAATATAATAGAAGGAAAGAAATTCAATATAAATCAAACTAGGGAAAGAAGAGCCACAAAACACTAATTTTATTGCTTAAAATGATGCATAATCCATTACAGTATAGGCACAAGGCAATAACCCTTCACAAAATGCATAAATTTTAGGCCTGCAGCTCACAAAAGTCTTTGAGCAGGTTTTGCGAGTTGCTTTACAATTTCAAAATCCCTCCCCTTTCAAATGAGGGGAATTTACATATATATAGAGAAAAGGAGCTACCAACCAACATCCTTCATTAAATGCCTATACGTAGGTATGGGCAGCCATGATGGTTCACTTTTCAATGGTACTTTTCTTGCATGGTGAACAGGGGTGTCATACCTCATTAATCTAGTTGTTGAGCTACCTTATACGGTATCATTAATGTTTGGTCGTATCTGAAACTCTTTGTTGCCACTGACGGAAACCACTATCGACGCACACTAAGAAGGGAAGATTTTCATTGGCGATGGAAATACTTGTCACACGACAAGAAGAAATGTTTTCGCATGACAGCGAGGGGAGGTTGACGCGTGACACCAAAAGGAGGTTATCACACGACAACAAGCAAGCATTGACGGGTGATAGGAAGCAATCATTGACACATGATAGGAGGAAGTGGTTGACACATGCCAACAAGGTGTGGTTGACGCTTGACAGGAGGAAGCGGTTCACATGTGTCAATAAGATGTGCTTGACACATGACAGGAGGAAGTGGTTGACGAGGGATAGGAAGAGGGGCGTTAACGCAGCGCGACAAGAAGATGGGCATTGATGTGTGACAGGGAAGCATAGTTGATGCGTGACAAGAAGAGGGGTGTTGATGTGTGACAAGAAGAGGTGGCATTGACACCCGACGAAAGCATGGTTGATGCGCAATAAGAAGAGGGGTGTTGATGCGTGATAAGAAGAGGGGCGTCGATGCGCGATAAGAAGAGGGGCATTGATGCATGACAGGGGAAGCAAGAGTTAGCACGTGATAGGAGGATGGTTGACATGTGACAAAGAGGTGACAATCGATACATTTTTCCACCTTGACCATTAATGTAAATCCAATTCGAAACCTTCACCGCGAGATGTCTTAAATCTGTTCCCATTAACTATCAATGCCTAGACCTGTAAGTTGATCCATTTTGCAAGGGTGTGCAAAAATGGATAACACATAACTTGCACCACCCAAAAATATAAAGACCTTCGTGCTCTCAAATTTTCCATGCCACCTATTCCTAAGAAGGCTAGAATTAACCTCGTAGAGGAAGATAATCCTTCGACCTCGTAGATGAAGATAATCCTTCCCCACCTACCTCAACTACCACACCGCTTTGACCATGGAGTCTATAGATCTTGAATCCATCCCTCCTAACTTTTTTTTCATGAACACCATTTCCTTAGGACCTCTAACCTATCATCATGATGGTGAGGTGCCCTCTTCCCTTCCTCTTCTTTATCCTGACATGTTGGATGATGACACACCTTCTATCAATGTCATTCAATGTCAGGATGATGATTTTATTCTCACCTATTTAGGTGTAGATGATTCTTACATTCACCGGTCATTACCTTCTGAGACACAAACCATGCTAAATGAATCGACCATAGAGATTAACATTCACACTCAGGCGACCCTCAAATTCTAAATATAGGCCAATATTTAGATTATGTCGAACATGAAGCCTTCACCTCTTTCCTTCAAGATCATAACAATGCTTTTGCTTGGTCTTATGCCAATATGTCAGTATTGACCTAATATCATGGTCCATAATATTGTGACTATCCCCGACACCAAACCTGTGAAATAGAAGCTACGAAAAATGCATCCACACATTTCCCTTCTTGTGAAAGAAAAACTCTAGCGCCTCCTTTCGGTTTTCATTCTACCCATTAACTATCCACAATGGATTTCTAACATTGTTCCTGTCACCAAAGCGACAGGGGGACTCCGCATTTGCATGGACTTCTGTGACCTTAACCTTTCCTTCCCTAATAATTAGTTTCCTCTACCTATCATCAACCAACTTGTTGATCTTACATCTGGTCATGAGATGTTATCTCTTATGGACGATTCTCGGGTTATAATCAAATATTACTCGCTTGAAAGATCAACACAAAACTACCTTCATCACCCCTTCGGGGAGATTTTTTATCATGTCATGCCCTTGACTTAAAAACAAAAGTTCCACCTATCAGTGTGGTATGACCTATATCTTCCATGATATCATGCATGACATATTGGAAGATTATGTCAACGACCTTCTCGGTAAGTCCAAAAGTCGTGTCGAACACCTCGCAGTTCTTAAAGTCATCTTTGATCGTCTCATCCAATACTATGTTCACCTTCAACCAAAGAAATACATTTTTTTTTTCTCTTTGAAAAATCCTTGGTTTCATCTACTCTTTCCGAGGCAAAAAGTCAATCCTGCTAAAATCAAGGCTATTCTTGAGATGCCTCCACCTACTAACCTTCGAAAACTTCATAGTTTGCAAGGAAAATTACAATCTATTCGATGCTTTATTTCTCAACTTTTCACCGATGTCACCCTTTTCATCATCTCCTTAAAAAGGATGTCTATTTCAATTGGAATGATGAGTTCCACAAATCCTTTGAAGTGTTGAATAAATACCTTCTTCAGCCACATGTGCTCATCCCACCTAAAGATGAAAAACCCTTTTACCTCTAAATTTCTGCCACAAACCCTTTTACCTGTGCTCTGTGAGGACGATTTTCACCAAGAATGTTTGTCACAACTTGAGTTATTGGACATACGTTGTTTAAACACTCTAGACCAGCTCCAAATCTACCAAAAGTACATCAATTGTGACTATGAAAAACATGCTCACGAGCAAACTTTCAAGATTGGTGATCTTTTCCTATAGGAAAATCAACATGTGACCAAAATGGAGAAAAGCAAACGGATCAAGTTTTCTCCTAATTGGCTTGGACCCTATATAGTCACCCATACCTATGGATTAGGAGCTTATCATTTATCTTCTCTTGAGGGTAAGCCTTGAACTGAGCCTCTTAATCTCTTGCATATTTGACCTTTCTACTATTGAATAAAGTACTACATCACTTTATCTCACTTATATGCTCATCCCTTGAGCGAACCTCTCCTTTCACCTACCTCTTTTAAGGGCCGATGACTAAACTAGAATTGTGTGATTATCCGTCACCATTCATCCTTGTCTTCAATATGAGTACCATGGCTCTACTCATGGCATGATTCTCATGGATACTTTTCATCCTTTTCGGATGGAATCCCATGGTCTTTCGTCACTTGAAACCCCTCTTTCATAGCTAAACCTTTTTCGTGTTATGGTTTTTCCTTCCTAAAAGAGGCCTATACTCCTTTATAGTCTTGTCCATGACTACAAGTTCAAAATAATGTAAAAATTTGGGATACCAAAAATTTACTCGTTGAGTCAAACTTCTTGCAAATAGATGATTCCCTCAAAAGGACATTTATGTCTCTCTCTCTTACTATTATAAGTAGATTGCTCCCTTAAAGGACAGCTATAAAACGTTAGCCACTTATTGCACTTAGTCTATCTACAAAAGAGGACTAATCTTTATCTCAAATAAAGTCATCTTGGAGCTTCCCGCATCAATCATCTTTAAAAAGACCTCAAAGAGACTATATTATTCATCCCCATATACACTTCCCACGTCGATCGTATATAGCATGCAAAAAAAGAAAAGAAAATACCAACTTCTAGTCATGGACTTGCCTATTCTAGTTTTGGGTATCTTGCAAAAGGGGATGTTGTCCCACAACAAGGTTATGCTTAAAAAACTCTTCCACCTTACCTTCTGTTTATTATCTTCTAAATCAACTCAAGGGACGTGGTGTGTATTCTACACATTGTGATCACACAACTTCTTTCAACTCTAGACCCATCGCTCATGCAGTGTATCTAGTGACTTATGTTCAATAAGTCTAGGGGTATGACAATTATGGTCCTTTCCAAATATGGGCATGCCACTTCTTTTGGTTTCTTATCTGTTTACTTGTTGTTTCTTCAACAAGACAAGACCATCGAAATTGAATCAACCATAACACCTTCATCTATGCATATACCTAATTCACCTTTCCTATTACCTATTCAACATTCAACCTTGCATATTTTCAAACATGCCTTACCCAACCAACTTACCTATCCAACCTACCTACTCAACTTACCTAACCCAATCTCATTCTTCCCTAGTTTATGGGAGAACTACATTGTCCTGAGGCCCCTTTTGCAAGGGCTATGTAGGTAGCACTCCGAGGGCATGGGACCCTCGAGAGATTAGCTCGACCACTCTTTTACACCACCATTTTCCACCATTTTAAACCAAATAAACCATACATCATAACCATGCCTATACATCTAGTTTCCATAATATCAATAACTTGGAAATTAAACCGAACCATGCCTATACATCTAATTTCCATAATATCAATAACTTGGAAATTAAACAAAACCAAGCCATAACATCAACCATGCCTATATATCTAAAACATCCCTACATACTCACCTAATAGCCTCACCACCTCACTAACTCCCTAGATATACTTAGGGGCACGTTTTCCTCACCTATATACTCCCACCAAACCAACCTCACTTATTTGACAATTGAACTCGCTTACTCACTCCACCGTGCAATAATGCTACCTGTATTGTTTCACTTACCGACCTTTCCTTGCCTTATTTTGTGATGTTTATCTCGACCAGACCAAACCTTTTGGTGCTTCGAACACACCTATGCCCGTTCCTGCACCTAGCCTCATTATGTTTCCAGGAGCACTTCTTATACCTTGGATACCTTGACCATATCAATCTTGTTTGGATAAACTATCAACTTTTGACGATGTAGAGTTTGTGAGCTCTTTAGCCTAGTGTCTTATCACATTCTAGACATGTGCATGCATTTGAATGCTCCCACC
Organism: Taxus wallichiana var. yunnanensis; assembly: GCA_018340775.1. Taxonomy (NCBI): domain Eukaryota; kingdom Viridiplantae; phylum Streptophyta; class Pinopsida; order Cupressales; family Taxaceae; genus Taxus; species Taxus wallichiana. The sequence continues at coordinate 418,829,407 of CM031237.1, forward strand.
TATTACCCACACTGATATCACCATTTCCTATAATTGTACCTTACCTTATTTTAAATCACCTAACACTTTATCAACATCATCGATTTCGCCTACTCCTCAATCAGGTTCATGGTTTGAGGGGGATCACCTCTACCCATACCTGGGGCAACCACCTCCTATTTTTGTCATCATCACTTATCAATACAAGCTATGCAACAAAAAGGGAAAATTTAGATACCCAAAAATGGGTTGTAACCCTCTAGAATCCCTTTGACTTACATACCCCCTACCATGACCCCTCCTCACATTATTATTAATTTAACCACCCATATTAAGTTAATAATTCCCTCACCCCTCCACCTCACCATGGACCCATTCCAAGCCTATTTATTAACTTAGACTAAGTCACCACTCCCCTTAACTAACAAAGACTCATTATAACCCTATAATTCATTACCTATTATCTCTCCTACCAATTTTTTGCTTCATTTAGCACCAACCCGGACTCCCAGTCCACAACAAAATCTTGACCAACGAAAAAATGGAGAGAAAATGATATTTTTGGCAAAATAGGACCTTTTCAACCTAATTAACATTGATTATTCCTCGGTTGGTGTCGATCACCTAACCATTATTTGTTTCTTTAAATAATAAATTCCAACCATTTACCCAAGTTCCTCCATCTTGGCTTTTGAATTTTGGCATTCTTAGCACACATACAGGCATCCAAGTGACCTCACGACAAACCAAAGATCATTCAAAGCATTCACAACCTCCACCAAAAATAAAAAATGTGTTCCAGAGCACTTTGGATAACTCACGTGGAAGTCGAGATGCTTTGATTGTTGTTGCACATGATAGGGACATGTCTCTCCTTCAACCACAACTATTCTTTCTACAACCAACTTCTAATCTGTAAGTAAGTGATTTCTACCTTATCATTTCTTTCAGTATTTCAATTATTAATCATTTATCTACTTTCTTTCACCTTTTATCCTTCACGTATCCCTTTTGTCTAACCTCCACCCAATCACTTTCCCATTTATCCTCTGTACTCATCCCAAATGCATGTTTCTTCATCTTTGAGTCTTTAATAAAATCCTACCACCTTGCCTAAGCCTCCCTAACTCTCTGTGAAATCATAGAGAGCTCCAAACCACCTCATTTTATTGTTTTCACCAAATTTCCCCTACTGGCGTTGGATTACTTGTACAGGCATCGGTCACCCAACCGATACTCTGGCCTCTCGTGGTAGTGATTCATCGAGACACAACACCTTGCCTTCTCTAGATTTAGTTATATATTAAATATTTAGCTTTAAAATAGTCTATTTTTAGCATATGAGATACTTAAATTATATTATTACAATAGGACCTTTCTTTTAATGTCATTTCTTTACATTAAGTTGTTTTTAAACAATGGATTGATGACCTTTCTAGGAAGTATCATACTTCTCAAATCTAGCATACGATAGGCACTCCACTATCATATGTTATTTAAATATATTTGGTGGTATTATTGTGCTTCTACATGTAGTACTTCCTAGCCAAAAAGGAGCTCTTCATGATCAGCCTGGTCTTCTCAACGGTGCACAACCTTCTTCGACTTCACAAGTATTCCTCCTCACCTCACCTTTACCTTATTTGTTTTATACGCAACATTGTGGTGAAACATTGAGAATAATGAAGAATGAGTTGTGAATCCAATGAATGAGGAAAATATTGCACCTTAAATAGAGCTAATAAGTAAAGAGGACCTTAATTAGATCTACATGCATACGATGCGCAACCGTGAGAATGTTGAGCCATCAAAGGAAGTTGTACTCTATTAGGGAGATGCACGAGTCCATTAAGGATACTATTAGTGTTAGTTTTGATAACTAGACTCATGGAACTTACGAGATAGTTGGTCATGAATTATGGGGAAGAGTTCTAAGAGTGGTTTGGTCATGGCCATTTAGATGAATGGGAAAGACCGGTTTTCCAAGATATATCGGGAAGAGAAGCTTGAACCTTTTTACGTGTAATGGAGGTGTAAGTATGGAATGAGGGGGATAACATGAATATGTTGGTCTATTCATTAAGAGAAACAAAAGTGTGCTTGTGGGCCATACATAGAGATAACTTGCTTGGATGGCGCTAGATAAGGGTTGCCTTCTTGACGAGGTTTGTTAGGAATAATCTTCCTTCACGGATATTAGATTATGATAGGAATACCTCTCCCATGGCACACATTCAAAAATATGAAAGGAATTGGATGCAAGGTCAAGACATGCTACCACCATCATTGTGAGTTCACAAGTTCTATTTTACACTTTGTGCGGATGCATGTGTACCTAGTATATATATTTAGAGTTAAGGAAAGAGACTGAAAGTTGGCATTAATTAACTTTGGGTATCATGCATAGGTTTGATTATTTTTCTACTAACCCCAATGTTAATGAATCCCTACCGATAATGAAGCGCATCTCTTTTGGAAACAACACAAAGGTAGAAGAACTTGTAACTCGGTTTACGAGGTGAGACTTTTCCCATTTGGGTGAGAGAATGCTTATGGCTAGATGACTTCTGATGAACAACTCATGGGGGTGCATGGAAAGAAAAGGAAAAGGGTAAGCTCATCTATATTATTGATGATGAAGAGGTCAAGGACCTAAACATATAACATGTCGAAGACAAGTGTGAGGTTCAAAACACTAGAGATGAAAATACACATGTCTACCATGTACCACTAAAGACCAAGAAGGTAAACATTGGGACTGAAGATGCACCAAAGGAGATGATAATTGGTGACTATTGGTCTGAGATAGAAGTTACAAAAATAATCAAGCTATTGTGTGATTTTCAAGATCTATTCCCAAGAGGATATCATGAGTTGAAGGGTGTACATCCATATTTCAATGAGATGAAGCTCAAGCTTAAGGATGTCACATGACCGGTTTGTAAGGGACCTTACCGAATGAATCCTAATCTACACGTTAATGTAAAAGATGAAATTTAAATTTTTTTGAAGGAGGACATTATTGAACCCATTGAAGAATCATAATGGATCATTCCAACTGTTATAAGCATAAAGAAGGATGGGAGGATAAGGATTTGTGTTGGCTATAGAGTTCTAAATGCTTCATGTGTCATTGATCATTTTCTAATGTCATTCACTTGAAAATATCCTAGAGGGATTTTTAGGGCACGAGATATATTTGTTCACCGATGGATTCTCAAGGTATTATTAAGTTAGGATCATGCGGGAAGATCAAAATAAAACAACGTTTACAACTAAATGGGGATGTTTTCCTTACACAATTATGCCCTTTGGCCTAAAGATTGCCCAGCAGTGTTCTCGTGCATTGTTGTTTGAGCATTTCAATATTTCATTAATGAGTTCCTTCAAGTATGTTTAGATGATTGGACCGTGTATGGGATGGTTAAATACCATTGTGACTATTTTAGGTTGATATTCTAGTGATGCGAGACAACTTAGTATGTCATTAAACATTAAGAAGTGTATCTTTACAACACCATTTAATAATTTTCTTGTCTACAAACCATTTGTAAGAGGGATTGTTGGTAGATCCCACTAAGTTTGCGGTTATATTGGGATTGGAGGATCCAACCAATCAAAGTGAAGTGTGTGGATTCCTTAGACATCTTGGTTTTTACTTGAAAATTCATTAAGGGGTATGCCAAGATTATTACGCCACTAGAGGAATTACTTTAGGAAAAAGGAAAGCTTTATTATAAGGATGCACAACGTGAAAGCATTTAAGACTTTGAAGGGGAGACTAACAACTGCACCCATCTTACGGTTCCCTTCTTAAAACCTACCATTTTATGTCCATTTGGATGCCTCTGGAACAACCATTGGAGTAGTATTGGCCCAACCAGGGAAGGTAATGTAGACCATCCTCTCTATTTTGCAAGTATGAAGCTGAAATCAACTAAGCATAATTACAAAACTACAAAGTGCGAAGCATTGTTAATGGTATACATGTTTCTCACAATTTTAGACGATTACACTAGCGACATCATTTATCTTTTACACTAATCGGATGACACTTAAATATTTGGTTAATAATATAGTTTTACAATGGTACATCTATTGTTGGATACTCTATTCCAAGAATTTGAGTTTTCATCATAGTCAATTCTGGAAAAAATAATTTAGGACCGACCACTTGTTGAGGATCAAATCTAGTGAGGATCGCAAAACATAGAAGATATTATGTTGGATGCCCATATTTTCATGTTATAGTATGCACCATTGAATTGGAGCACATTGCAATATTCCTGTGCATAGGAGTTGCGTCAGGGGAATGAAGAAATTGGAGAAAAAACAACTCGTCATTTGCATGACACCCTATCAGTTAGTTGAAGGATACCTATACAAAATGGGTAAAGACAAAGTTTTTTGCAGGTGTTTTTTGGAGTATGAGCATGAAGCCATCATGGAGGAAGTGCATGGTGGGATATCAAGAGGACATTACGAAGGTGAAGCTACCACACACAAGATATTACTTGCAAGACTATGGTGGAAGACACTTTATAAGGATACCAAGGCCTTTATCAAATCTTGTGATCATTGCCAAAGAATAGGAAAGCTAGGACACTATGATGAGATGTCATTATCACATATAGCAAGCGTAGAGCCTTTTGAAAAGTGGTAAATTGAATTTTGTGGTCTAATTACACTTTGGTTGCATCTAAGATAATTGTGTGGTACATCATCACATGCATAGATTACTTGAGAAAGTGGGCATAAGCAACACCCATAATCGATTTCACTGCACCTACAACAACAATAGTTTTATGGGAAAATATCGTTAGTCGGTATGGTTGTCCATTGAGCCTTACCAGTGATAAGGGAACCCATTTCTTGAATGAAATAATCGCATGCTTGATGCAACACATCTACTACCTTGACACCTTTAACCAAGTTAGATCAGATAAACAACTTCAAATTTATCTCGACCTTACCAAATGTACTCCTTTCTCAATACTAGGAAACACCAAAATCATGCAAAGCTTGCTCTAATATGCTCAAAGGCACTTTTCCAGGATTGAAATATGTTTCTCATTGTCTAAGCCTCCTATCCCAACCCACAATTTAATTAGAATTATAAGATTCAATCAACATGGCCATCTTTGCTAAAATTTCCCGATTTGGCTTCTTAAGAACAATGTTGATGGGATGTTATGAGTTAGAGTAAACCACGAGATCACACAAACCAATTCAATTTAATTTTGAGTACCCTTTTTAGAGTTTGAGGTATGGGCAAAAATGTTTGATTCAATTCCCCAAGAAAATACTATTTCTATCGTTTTCACCACTTCTAGTTTTGTTCTTCCTTCTAGCCTGTTCTAGGTCAAAACCAAGTGTCTCTTTTGTTTCCTTAAATTAGTCAAAGCAAGAAAACCACCTTTTCAGACACCCATTTGGGTTTCCTAACTATAAGAGAAGAGTCACCTATATCTTCTTTGGAAGAAATGTCTCAAACTACAAGATCAAGATTGTAATTAGGTCTCCTAGTTGCATGCTACAAGACTTTTATAAGATTGTCACAAAAATATTCTCCTTGGTACTATATCTTTGCAAAATTCCTTGGAGTCTTGTTTGGGCAACTGAGAGGATGATTTCTACAAATTTGTAGTTCTTAGTTCTATGATTTAAGCCTTTAAACATGTGTTCCTCTATAAACCCTAGAAGGGTTTTGTGACAAGCCTCGGTGAGATTGTTTCTCACCCAATCATATTTACTAGTTTTTAAAACTTCAAACCACCTGAAAAATGTTTACACACACTCCTAATAATTATTCAATTTACTATTAATGGGTTCTTGCCTTCCGGATAATGTGTTTGGTCTCGAACTTCACTGTGCGATCTTGTAGTAAAACAGATTCTGGCAAATAAATTTTTTTGGGGTTTATTCGATCCTTCTCCTTCTTGATAATGCTTTGTATAGAAATTATGAAGGTCCCCTCGTGCTCATTACTCTAATTACACTTGGTAGTTAAGAAAGATTTACCTTTAGAAGCTAAGACGTCTGCTAACTATAGCATATTTTATCCTCACAAAGAATTCATAGGTGAGTTGTTCTAAATCCATTCAAGAATTTTTAAACTAGTTACTCGAGTCTCAAAGGAGATCAATATGTACCATATTAGTTACCTTTGTCTTATATTCATTCATAGTTTTTATTTGACTACACCTTTCCACTTTGTCACACACATTTTGAATCCTTCTTAAGACTAGTTGTACACAAATTTACACTAAAAAAACTCATATTAGAGCTCTAATATCTCTTGTCACGATTGATCAATGAATTCAACAACATTCTGAAGATGTGTATATACCATCATTGCTCGAATTATTGTGTGTAATTTCCCTATCATGGCTCGTGATGACATCACATGTGCGAGTTACATAACAAGAAGGGAGTTACAAAAGAATGAGGATTCTGATATTCCCTCTAGATCATAATGGAGCCCTAAAAAACAATGATTAAGACTCTACAAACCTAAAAATGACCTATTTAGACCCCTAAAACACTCACACTTGCTAAGGAAGCCAAAAATGGCTCTACAAAATTCAAAATTTCAAACTATGCAAAATGGAGGGAAACCTCCTTATTTGAATTCTTGATCACTAAAGCCTAAAAGGACTACATGATGACTCTTAAGACAACCTAAGGGACCTAGAAAGCTAAAATTTGATCAAAAATTCCTACATTAGCCCTTGTAGTGATGTCCCTACATCAATACTACTAGGAAAGTTTATGGCAGCTCGTCATAACACTACCCCTATCACTCATAAACCAATGGTATTGCAGAGGATTTCAACCGGATCTTGGGACATACATTGACAAAAATTATGATGTAGGCGAAAGGATTGGGATGACAAAGTATTAGTTTTTATTAGGAAAAGCAATTAAATGAACATAATAAATAATGTTAAATAATCATTGCATACAACATTATAAAGTTCTGAAATGAATGAAATTACAATGAGACATAAATTTAATGTGGAAAACCCTCGAGAGGTAAAAAACCATAGAAAGAGATAATTCCATATATTTGAGAAACATTACAATCCAATCATCTCCCACCCTCACTTCTCTCCACCACAATTCACCAAATGAATCAAATTTATACTCAAAGCATGCCACATAAATCATTTGACCTTGCGGGTCATGTAAATATTAAGTGAATGGGTGTGACTTCTCATGAAGCACCCCATTAATAAAATTAATTTAAATAAAGCTAATTAACCATAAACTTCATAGTTTATATTAAATAATTAAGAATATAAATATTCTTAATTATTTAATTATAAACTAAGGTTTATAACACACTTAATATTATGTTCTAACACTCCCCCTTAATATTAAGTGGGAACATATGCCAACATTACCTATTTATACAATAAGATTTACAAATCCATAAACCATAGTTAAGGTTTAGGCTAGCATATCACATTTGAAGGATTTATACACCTTCATCATGTTCATCTTACCTTTTGGTATAAAAGGATTTGGAATCCATAAATCATAAGTTATGATTTAGGCTAAGCATGATTTGTGAGACTACATCTCATAGTTTCTCATGGAAAATATCTCAACCAACATCTCTAGGAGCCTTTTATAACATAAGGACCTCCTTTACAATAGATGCAACACATTGGATTGTACACCATAAAATTATAGTTATAAGTTTATAAAGATCATAAAAAGATATTTTTATAATGATTTACTGATGGAGTATAAGTATAGAGGAGAAGGAGATACAACACAATCGTTCATTAGGAGGTGGCATTGCTATGCACACTCCCCCTCAATGGAAAATTTGAAAGGTCAAGCATTATATGAAACTTGTAAAACTTTATAGCACACAATGGCTTATCATATCTGCAAGTTGATCTTTAGTCGGGTAGTATTGGAGATTTATATCACCACATAACACCTTCTCTCGGATAAAATGCATATGAATCTCTATATGCTTCATTCTCTGATGTTGAACTGGATTCTTAGCAAGAGAAATGAAACTTTGACTATCACATAGAAGAGGATTACTTCCTTTAGCTTCCATGTGTATCTCTTCCAACAACCACTTTAGCCACATGGCTTCTTTTGTTGCTTCCATCGCACTTCTATACTCTGCCTTAGTAGAAGAGATGAGACTATCGGCTACTTTTTCTTGCTCCAGTAATAGCACTGTACTAAACTTGAACACATATCCAATTGTATATTTTCTATCTAACACAACACCAACATGGTTAGAATCACAATATCATAATAAGCATAATATAAATCATTATTGATCTTTCTTTTAACCATTAATAAATCTTACATTGATAGGTTAAAATACAAGTAATATAACAACTTACATAACAATATTCTTAACATCTAACCATGTTATATTACCAATATGTTGAACAATTTCAACATATTAATCTTATAAAATATATATTAGATGCAATTAGTATTGGACATCTCCAATACAAACACAAAGGTATCCCCAAGTGTCATTCGATATGCATATAATACTATTTTTAGTAATCACATACTAATTTAGAATTTAGAATTGAAATGAAATTCCTAAACCTTTCATGGATGTTCATTTGAATAATGAAATACAACAGTTTATCATGAATCAAGTTCTTGGTTACATCCATCTAATTGAGATTTAATGTTTTTAATTTTTGTTAAAAATTAATTACCTTTTCATCTCCCTTCATGGGATTCATCATTAGCTCAAGAATCAACTTTATAATTTTCGATAAATGCATACCTTCATGCATTGATTCTAGTTGTGTTCAAGCCTCACTCGACTTTCCCGATTCCTAATATGAAGAAGGAAATCATCTTGCACGCTCTATAATATTATGGACATTGCCTCATGCATCTTTTATTTATGTATAGCTCTATTGTCCATTGTCATTTTTTTCTGTCGAGCCTTCTCTATACCACTCATGATCTTCCAGAGCTTGCGAGCCATAAATTCCACCTTTAATCTGATCTTCCAGATGTTGTAATTTTTTCCATTCAACATTTGCAATTTTTCCATTATAAAATGATTAGAACCCATTTTTACATAAATAATTCAACAAATAATAACAACGAGGTTTTTCATAAAGTAGTTTATAAATTCCCCCTATAGTTGTTCAAGTAAATATGTCAATCGTATTTAAATGATTTTCCCTTATTCACGTCGACTGTCAAAAATATTGTACACAAAAACATATTAGTTTAACTATAAATAAGGTGTTGAAATGTAAATGAATTTTTTTAGTTTTAGAAAAAAAAACATGACTTACTCTCATCAAAAAAGTTATTTACTTCTTATATCATAAAAATAAATCATATTAATTTATCGACAAAATTTTCACATCTAATAAAAAATTGAATATTTTTAATATTAGATTAAAAATATTGAATAAAATAAAAATAATAAAAAAATTGGGAGCTATGCTCCATAGTATGTTTGATTCATTCATTAGCTCGATCGAGTTAGGTCCAGAAATTGTGGGCCGGGCCTGGCTGGTGGTTCACCTAATCATCATTGCGATTAAATTGCTATATAACATTCAACTCGCCATACACCAACTCACTAACCACAACTTGTCGCACACCACCGCATTCAACTTTCCAACGAAAACTCTGCGGCCGAGTTCACAAAGGAGGAGCAGTGTTAACCGTCCCAAACAAAATGCAATATATATATGTGCCTAAAGCCACATTAAGACATATACACTGCCCACATATAAATGCAAACTAATGCACCTAACACAAGTAATATGGGACTAAGATCCCAATTTTAAAATAAAAAAGTGTGGTCGAGTTGAGCGCGAGGCGTGTGTCATGGTTAGTTGCCACGTGGAATGATCTTGTTGGCGATCGAGGACGGGATGGCCACACGGGGTCGGGTGGGGTTGTAGTAAAGGGTCTAAATAAATGTGACCCCGATAATTTAAACTATAATATACGGTGGCCGCATAGAGAGGGTAGTTGTATATAGGTTATAGATATAGTTTTAAAACTATAGGTTATGATTTTTGTAAATAAAACTTAGCATATAACATAGTGTATAGTTTGAGAACTAAAGGTTAGAAAATATACTTTAGCACACATATAAGTAAAATATATTTTTAAATGTATAGTTATAAACCATACAAAAGGGGGCAAAACTAGGACATAAGAGTGCAAATGTTATTCGATAAAATATAATATTTGGTCGCATTCCATGGGTCTTCAACCGAGCTAATAGGTGACTTTGAAAACACTATCTTCAGGCGGGATGTCTACTTGTGGAGACCACATGTCAATTATTTTTACATCCTTTACCCTAGAATTTACTTTGACCTGCACACACATTCCAAACTATACAATATTAACAAAATATTTACCCTTACCTTTATTTGCAGAGAGCACGAGTAGGGATTTTCACCAAGAGACACCTTTTTTCACTCGCATGATAAAATTGTTTTGAGAAAGTTTTAATGTGTGTATGAATGTTATGTGAGGTGAGTGGAGGAGGGGGTATTTATTTTATTATTTTCCTAATCAACCAACTATCATTTTAATTGATTAATTAAATTAAAACTATTACAACAATGCTTTATGATACCATGTTAGGACCGAGTAATTAAATAAACATTACGAAACACCATTATACACTTGTGAAATGAATGAAATTACACAGAGACATAAATTTAACATGGAAAATCCCCTAAGGGTAAAAAACCACGGAAAGAGATAATTTTATATATTTGAGAAACATTACAGTCTAGTCGTCTCCCGCCCTCACTTCTCTCTACCTCAACTCACCAAGTGAATTAAATCTCAATGACTATGCCACATAAATCATTTGACCATGTGGGTCATATAAATATTAAGTGACCGAGTGTGACTTCTCGTGAAGCACCCCATTAATAAAATTGATTTGAACAAAACAAATTAACCATAAACTTCATAGTTTATATTAAATAATTAAGAATATAAATATTCCTAGTTGTTTAATTATAAACTAAGGTTTATAACACACTTAATATTATGTTCTAACGATTATCTTATGGGCATATAGGACTACATACACGCGGATGAATAAGGCCACACCCTTTCAATTGGTATTTTTTAAGGCAAAATTTTACCTATGTAATTCATGTTACCCTCCCTATGTATTGCACACGCAATAGGGCTTACTAATGAAAAGGTAGTAGATGTGCGCATTGTGACAAATAAATGCGGTTGGATGTGCGGCGTGAAATTGCATGATGGAGTCAAAAGATAGAAAAGGCAAGGAAGAAGGCCTAACATGATAGACATATCAGAAACAAGTCTTTTACCATTGGTGGGATGGTTCTCCTTTATAACTCTAAGTTTTGTGCCACCCAAGAAAGCTCAAATTTCATTGGTTAGGACCATTTAAACTAACTAAGATATTAGAATCAGATGCATGTTAGTTATAGGCATTAAATGGAACCATGTTTATCGAGTTACTTTAATGGGAGTAGGTTAAAGCCCTACTATAAATAAGCTTCTTTATTTATTTGTGTAATAAGGTAATATTTCCGAGTTAGATTAGTTTTCCTTTCATTTTTGCTTTTATTTTGTTGTAATAAGTGTACTCGCACGCAGAGTTGGTCATTCTATTTTAGTCGATGTGCGAGGACTATGCATTCTTTTAGCTTAGGGTGGGCGGGTAAAGTGTGCAATGGGGAAAGATGTAAAGGCACACAAGGAAAATGTTGTTGTGGTTGGCTTAGTAAGAATATACTTAGATTAGAGCTGCTCATGAAGACTTGATTAATGAAGTAGCACATGGTGTAATGTGAGGGAGGTAGCATAGGGGAAACTTACTTGGTAAGTGGCACATGGGAAGAATAGGTGTGCCACAAGAAGGTGTGCACACAAGGGTCTGCAACATGAGAATTAATTATGCACTAGAAGGTTATGAGTGCCACAAGAGAAGTATAAAAAAGTGATAAAATGCATTAAAGAGCGGAAAACTCAAAAATCAATTTAAAGCTAAAAAGAGGTGGTAGGTGAATGTATTTAATGTGGTATAAAATTTCAAATCCATAAAAGGAGGGTGAACAAAGTAATTCTTACCTTGTTATTCGAGAACTAGTGTGTAAAAGACATCTTGTGAACCAGCAAACGAATGCAAACAAAGTGTGAACATGAGACGAACATGATGGATTGAGCATAAAACCTTTAACACATAAAGAGCTCCTTGTGAGAAGTGGTAACTATAAATTAGAAGGGTTTGAAGGAATATTTGTAGAGATAAGGTTAAAGATCTAGGGTTACAAAGAGAATTTACGGGGTTTGTGGCAAAAGGGATTCACATAGTGAGCTAGGGTAAAAGGTTTGAAATATCAAGGTGAGCATGAGTTGGGAAAATCAAAATTAATTATTTTTTGGCACTAGCGAATCAAGTTCATGAATTCATGGGTAAGGACATTTGCGGAAGCATTACAAGGAAAGATGGTGCCAAAGAAAGCATCAAAGACTAGGAAGCCCTTAGACAAATCACTGACGAATGGTTTTCCAAAATTCGATGTCATAAAAAGTACTTATAGGAAACAATGGGCATCACATCTATGGAAATGTAAGATTAGCGATTACAACCATCATGCGCAAAGACATGAGGAGACATTAAAAATGATGTCATGAAGGAAATGAGCTAAAGGAGGTCGGAAGGACAAATAATTGTTAATGATAAGGTACACAAGACCTTGGAAGGGGTTGGAATACTTCAGCTATATGAGTTATCTTATTTTGGTAAGCCTGCACACCTATACCAATGGTGATATCGCATGTCCATGAAGATTACTTCTACTTCATGGGTAGGAAGATGCATTTTACTTGCTAAATTAATTGGCAAAGTAATTGGGTTACGTGACACTAAAGAAGAGATCGAAATTGATTTGCATGACGAGGTATCGATAGAGGTAATAACCATAAAGTTGCAATATCAAATGGGAAATTGAGCTTTTAGCATTGATAAGATTAATGAACCATGAACTAGAGTGGTTGTGCATCCGGTAAGTTCTAGTTAGGTGTTTACGAGATATGGAAAAAGGTAAATAAAAATTTTATACATATCACACGCAAAATGGCGCACAAGATCCAATATAACATTGCTTTGTTTATAGGCTGAAGGAATTATAGATGAAGCGAAGGACCTGGCAGAGAGAGCGAGATAAAATTCCTTGGGGTCTATCCTTTTGTTGATTGTGTTTTGGGAGATGGGAGTGTCGGACAGCCCAGAGGATAACATTTGGGAGAACCCTATTGAGAATAAGTCTCTAGCAGACAATAGTTCACTAAGTATACTTGTGATGGGACCATATACTGATCCATATAAGGCACGCCTCGAGAAATGGTATATGAGGATGCATGATGCATTTGAAAATGAATGATGTGTTCTCATGGAGTTACCGACACTATCGAATGGACAAGGGGAGTTTGTAGTAATGCAACACTTCAGCCTTGGAAATTTTTATTGAGCAATGGGGATGGGACCGTGGCACAAATTGTCATTTACATTCACATCAAAGTATTTTAATTGTTTTGTAAATCGGATAAAGGATTCACAACACCTAAAGCTCAGCACATAAAGGGTGGATGTTACTACCTTACACTACACAAAACATATGGGTATGTTTCAAAGGTACCATATGTTGAGACCATGGAAACATATAACATGGATTTAAACCCAATTATGACCACTGACAGGTTGGTAAAGAGGCTTGCATAGTTTACATCTACCTACGGCCAAAACTTAAGGATGGAAAAGATATTGATATACACAACCTTGATCTTCCACAACCACCAAAAATGAAAATGGTGAATATTCCTAAGTGTAGGTGCAAGAAAACTCCTCTAGAGGAAGAAGGGGAAGAGTTTTGGGATTAGCACACCGGTTGTACGAGATAATATATCGAGATCTAATCATACATGAAAATAAAATCGAGATATTCTTCCAGAAGAAATATACAAAACAAGAGATATAAATCAACACCAGATTTAACGTGGTTCACCCAATGTGGGCTACATCCACCAAGAAACAAGCCAATCTATTATCCAAAGCTTTGACAAGATATACAATTGAAGATTTACAATCTTCCACACCTCTCAAATGTACAATACTTTCTTTCTTTCAAGATTTTGCTTCTTCTCCAAGAATTTTCTCTCTCACCAAATTTTGCAAGTTCTTCTTAATTCTTGTTAATTCTTACTTCTAAACCCTATCTTTTATGCTTATATAGGTGTTTATAAACTTAGGGCACTTAGCCATGAAATTAAAATCAATAGATCTACTTTAATGCTAAAAATACATCTAATTCCCGAGAGTTAACTAAAACACTCACGCACAGGTAACCAACGTTGGTTTTCCCTAACCGATGTCGATTCCTCCTTGCCTGATCGATGTCAGTCCTAGGTGACCGATGTTGGTCCCCTAACCGATGATGGTTACTGTGTTTTCTAGCAAGGTTTACATTGTATGCTAATCCAAAGTAATTGAGCTCCATAACTCAACAAGAGGGAGAAGTGAAGGTTGTGCTCAATCGAGCAAAATGAAGAAAATACATTGAATTTTCCAAGAACAAAGTACCTCGTGCACCCCTTAGTTATCTCTACACTTACATGTGTATAATACTAGTCCAAAGAAAGGAAGAGCAACCTCATGTCATACATAATCGAACTAGGAAGAGGAATTGGAGCATCTTGTGCATGAAGATAAACATTAAGAAGATTTGGATAAAGAACATGAAGAAGATCACGCGTGGAATAAAGAGAACAAGTGTGAAAAACATGAATATGGTCACACCGAGGAATAATCCAAGGAGCAGGAAGTGGAGAGGGGAAGGCAGCTGGTAAACACATAAGACACGCGAGAATTCAATGTTGCGAAAGAGATGTCGCCTGGCGGTGTGTAGGGAGAAGAAGGTCAAGGTACTCTCCATAGATATTACAAATGTTGTATATAAATGATCCTTCCAAGTTGTTAAGGGAAAGGTTTCAAATTTTGATTCCCATAAAGGATATGTTTTGTTGGGGAATATTTGATAAGGTTGAAGCCCATGCACGCATAAGGAAGATGCTCTCATGGATTCTGCACACTCATATGGAAGATCTGTAGTTTGAGGTAAGAAAGGAGTTAATTCTAGAGTTAAGGTTGAAGAAAGAGTTGGGACCCTTCCCAATAATTGACTCTACATAACTCTCGGATGAGCAGTGAGTAATGCACTAAATAATATGGTCGTAGAGGTAGGAGGGTGAAATATTGATAAAGGGGTCATGATAAAGAGAATGCAAAAGAATATAGAGCGGAAGGATAAGAAGAATGAGCGGTTGGTAGAAGAGTTGAGTGATGCGAGGAAGGAGGTGGCATATTTATATAACAATTTAGTTGACCTAATAAATAACATTGCGCATGCTTGCTCATATTTTTAGCACAAATTAGACCTAACCAAAATACAAAAATGGATTATTTGGAGGAAGCTGGTACACCTACTTTGCTAGTGAGTGTAAATATTAGGCTGGGGCCTACAACAAATGAGATGGCTAGCATACATAATTCCAAGGTGGAGAAACAAATAGAATAATATATTGCATTGGGAGCATAAGCGAAGGAGGGTGCACGGAAGGTTGAGAAGATTTTTTCTAATTTCTAAGGTATCTCGATAATCCTAGACATGCACACTATAGAGGATAAGGTAGAGGCGAAGAAACTTTGGGCCTCATTGTTAACAAATAGAAACCGAGAGCGAGAGTATTTTATAGGAATTTGGTGAGAAGAAGGATGTAGCAAAGGCTAAGTGCGAAAGGATTGAGAAAACGTTATGTGAAATCCGGATGATGGTGATGTACTGAGGTGGATGGTTTGGAAGGCGTCTCCATAAAGTGGGATGTCATACTAAAGGAGATGCGAGAGAATGCTTATGGATTAAATTTAGAAAATATTTAAGACATTATCGAGATAACCCTAGACAAAGTGGCCAATGAGTTAGAAGAATGGAAGAAACTAGAGAATGGGATCATCTTAGAGTTTTCAGCGCTCTTACTATCACCTTAGTCAAACCTCAAACATGTGTATTAAAGTAATTATTTATTCTTTAATTCCGTTGGGGTATTTCTGAATTCTTTCATTCTTCCATTCTTTCATAATTATTCTTTTATTTCTTTATATTTTTGAGGACGAATAATACACCTAGTGTGGGGTAATGTTGGGTTGAAAAATTAGCTAAGTACAAACCACACGTGGAGGTTGAAGACCGTAGGTAGGAGGGTGCGCATGAACCTTAGAAAATTATCAAGAGGCTAGAAGGGAATGCATGGGAGTACATGTTAGGATAAGGAAATAATGTAAGTATAAGATGAGTATGTGAAGGTGTGAGTTGAAGATGGAGAGACATCACGGAGCGGAGGTCCGCACACGAGAGGAAAATTTTAGGAGTTAACATAATTTGAGAATGGTCTATAAATAGAAGAAATAAGATTTGGCATAGTTGGAAAGGAAAGTCCATAAATAGACCTAGTAAGGATAAAGCACATGTAGATTAGATAAGGCATGTGCATGGACATCTAATTATAGGACACGAGGTTTGGATAAGATCGAAGTATTTATATCACGAATTGGAGAGTAAATTAGAAGTTTTAAATGCATATGTTCTATAATTACGAATTCTATTATTAGAACTAAAGCATGTAAGCGATGAAGGACAAGTTCTGCCATGTATAAATATATACATTACACCCTTTGTAAAATAGAGTTGAGAGTTGTGGTAAGACAGGTCATCCTATGTGCGGTGTGTGCATTATTACTTGAGTATGTAAGTCAGGAATGTCTTGATGTGTTTCTTATATGTTTGTAATTGGTAATATTGTATGGATTTAGAGGTTTAGGAGAAGTGAACAAGATGTAATTCGCATTCAAATCCTTTTTTAGTTGCTTATGAAAATGAATGAATGAATGATCAAAGCTCTTATTTTTCTTATTTTTGTATTATTGATTACTTATCTTTTATTTTATGTTGTGTAATTGTTTATGATGAATACACCTCTTACATGATCAACAAATAGGGGCCTTTTAGGTTGTGCGTGCTTTAGGTGAGAACTTAGACATTTGTCTAAGTGAAGTGCCAATGCACGACTATGGTGTTGGTAAATAAAAGGATAAATGCGTTGACTTCAAATTTAAACAAGGCTTCATTAAAATATAAATACCCTTTTCCAAAAATGTATAACCTTTTGCAAAAGGTAACAAGGTCAGAAGTGCTTTCAACATTAGATGGTTTCTCTGGTTCTGAATCAAGTGGTGATTAATGAAACCGAGATACTGATATAACCTTTACCACTCCATGGGAAACCTACGTCTATGTCATAATGTTATTTGGTATAATAAATGTAGGTGCTAATTTCTAAAGAGAAATGGATGTTGCATTTGTTGGATTCATCAATGAGTTTATTGTGGTTTACAAAGATGATATAACAATATTTTCTAAGAAGAGGGGTGATCACTTAGAGCACCTTAAAAATATCTGATTAGGTGTATAGAATTTGGTATCTCATTGAATCCTAGGAAATTTCATTTTAGTGTGTGAAAGGAAAATTTTTTAGGGCACATTGTGTCTCAAGAAGGAGTTATGATTGACTCTAAAAGGGTGGAGGAAATTTATAGAGTTTTCATTCCCCCGATCCAAGAAATCAGTAGAGTACTCATTCCTAATCCATGAAAACCCACTAAGAACTTATGCACGAGGAATACTTTCATATAAATGATTACCAAATCTCAAATTTAGTTGAGCACCCACTCAACTTGGAGCACCAACCCCAAATAAGTTAAGCACCTACTTAACTAGGTTTTAGCAAGCACCAACTTGCAAGGAAGCACCAACTCCCTAAGTGACTCAACACCAACTCAGCCACCTCTACATAATGAAAAATTTACAAACTCTCTATTGTTCCATCAACAAATGATGAACACCCCTATACTCTTATGCTCTTTGATCACTCTTCAAATTTGCATACCATACTTCTTTGCTCATCAATCTTCTTCACCTGGCTATATGCATTTAAACATCAACCTTCTAAGAGTATAAAACACATGTGACATTCAATAAATCCATCTCCCATTCTCGTATGGTCTGCAAGTCCTCTTACCACTCACACAAGCATTATTTCATTCATGCATACTCTAATCATCACCATGCCTTAAAATTGCCTTGAGCATAAATACATGATTCAAGAAAATATACAACTAGGTCAGTCATGCACACCTAAAGCCTCTTAGGTAGGCCATACAATAAGCCTTATAACATCATATAAACATGAATACATTAGAACATAAACTCATTTTTATTGTCTTAGCTCATTTAGGCCTTTTTCACCTTTAAGTTTCATGAAGACATACTTGCATTAGGTATACACCTTAACGACACACCATGGATTTCTTGGGATCGCATGGTTATCTAAAAACTCAAAACCTTTCAAAAAAATTCCTTTAACTCTACTAAAATCCTCCATGCTTGATTAGCCTTGCACCTTGCATTCATGACATGGAAGCTTCTTGAGAACAACACTGTAAAAAACTCCAAAAACTAGTCATGATAAATTGACCTCATCAGACCACTTGGAGGCTAGAATCTATCCAAAAACCACCATAGACATGAATAATAGGTATCTAACATCCTCTATCATTCATTTTTTCATCTTGACCAATGCAATTATTGAGAGCTATAACAATTTATTGACAAAATAGACTTGTACATGCACATTTTCTCTCTCATCTGACTAACCACCACCACCTGGAGGTACCTAGAAGAGTTGAATACATGACCCAATGGTTTATTTGGAATTTTGAATCCATTCTAAGCTGATTTGAACAAAATATTTCCTATCAAGTCCTTATTAGGGTTTTAGGAGGGTTTTTGACTAGTTTTGGTGTTAACGATTGTTCATAAAGGATAGGACATCAAATCCAAAACTAATGCCTAGAAATAGTATTTAGGACCCTTCCCCATATCTCCTAAATAGCTCACACTCCCATGTAGAGGATTAATGTGCTAATGAACACCTAAAAGTGCTTCTCGGGTTTGGAATCTTCATTTTGTGAGCTCGAGAAGGCCAAAAATGCACTTTCATGTAAAATCCTTCAAACCATGACTCCAAACTGCATCAACATACCTGAAACAACATGTCTTACCTCTTTCCATGCTCACATATGCCTTCTTTCTATGAAAAATGACCATCATGCCTCATTAGGCCATACGGGGGTGTAAGAAGGGGTCTAGGTGCTGACTTAGAATGATGATTTACCCCTTAAGGTGGACTCTGGGTGACTTGCCACCTCTCTACCATGTTTAAAAAATGCTCAAACATCCTTCACATGCCTATTAAAATTCATTCCTTATTCATCTCTCTTCATGCTTCATGACAAGGCTTCCTCTGCACTTGACTAGGCTTCTCTAACAATGTCCTACATCTTGCAAGTTGACCATGATAACCTTCAAGTTGTCTTCAAATTCTCTCATTTTTCTTAAAATTATCTCTTTGATGTCTTCAAATTTTCTCTTTCTCCTCAATATTTCATCAATATGTATTGGCATCAATGATGTATCAACCTTTGACTTTGACATCAATGACAATACTCAACATGAGACCCATATTCTATATATTTCCTTTGTCTTATCTACAAATGGGTATGCAAGATCAATTATTCCATAAATAATTTTGAGTTTTCCCACTTTGTAAACAATTTTAAAATCAATAAATGATGAATCTCCCTTGTAATCCTATGTTTATTATGCCAAATAACTTTAGAGAATCATTATACATTTAATTATGTGATTGGGTATTGAAGGTTTGTTGCATTGTAGTGTTACTTTACACCAATTATTTTAATTATAAATGTCCTTTCTACAATTTTTATAAATGAATATTTGTTTACCTTAGGGTGTCCTTTGGCATTAGAAGTTTGGTATGGTGAGTGCATGAGGCTTCATTACCAGGTGTCTATGTTGAGGTCTCAAGGGTTAATCTACATTTTTTTCCTTGTTTGGGTGTCCATGAGGGAAAGTAACCTTTAGAGAGTGACTTTCCTTTGATTTTAGGTGTGAATGCATGAAGAATTATCAAGACAACATGGTTAATGCATATACTTCCTCTCACTATCCCCTTTCTCCCATTTCCATCCACCTTCACTTTCATTTACACTATCTTTTTCCCTACCCCTATATATTTCATCTCCCTTTGCATATCCAACATGATATCTACCTATAAATCACATTTACCTTACATATTTTGAGTATATTTACCATGAATTGTGGATATTTGCATCTCAAGTATCATTTCATTCTAAGTTTTCAATATATTCCTTATAAAATGAAGCTTGTGATCACATCCAATTTTCTTTAGTGGCTTTGTATGATGAATCAAGTGTTTTCAATGCTTTTGTGACCATTCTTTTGAATGAGAATTGAATTTTTGTTTGCATTTGATCTCATATTGAAGTTTCAACAAGTTTGAGGGCCTGAAACATAATATTTCCCTCTCTCTTTTAAGCCACCCCTCAGGTCCTCTCACCTTAGTTCAAGAAGATCCATAAAGTAGTAGGTGAACAACTAAACCCTTAGTAAACGCCTCCTGTCATCCATAAAAGGCTTGATCATGAGGAGAGGATAGATCCATCATCATCTACAAATGAGAAACTAATAGGTATATCTTCATCCCTTGCTCTCTCTTCATGCAAATCTGCATTCTAGCTTTTTTTTGGGAGGTGTTGGATTAGAAACCAACAGAGAACCACTTATATGATGATTTGTATTAGTATGATACTTCATGATGTGTACATTTATATGGATATGATCTTATATTTTTAATCAATAATGACACGGTTGGTATATGTGTACTCATATTACTTACTCTATTTTAATATTTCATTGATTATGAATGCTTTTATATGTTCAATGATAGAATATATGATGTTTGGATATGCTTTAGTTTTAAGGTGGTTGTTATTGTGTTCTTATTGATGCATCTTTAAGTGTCGGTTGGGTTATTTTGATCGGGTCCCATCATGATGTGTGTAGTCTTATTGTGGCGTATTTTTCATTGTCATGGCATGTGAATCAGATCCTTAGTATTATGTTGTGTAATGTTGCTTTAGTACAATTCTATGATCTTGAATGAAATGTTTCTATGGATTACATGTTGAATAAAAATACTCACATATAATTATCTCTTGTACTAATGCATGATTCATGTTCATGTTATATTAGGTTTATATATATATATATATATATATATCATTTATAAATTATTTATTATATATATATATATATATCACTTATTTATTTATCATATACTTAGGGATCAATACTTAGGGAATCCTTCACCTTAAAAGAAGGACTATTCTAGTCTTGTTTATATATTCACACATATTTTCATCCAATTACAGATTCGGATAAGTGACATTTTACATAGTTTTACATCACAATACATGTAGTGTTAGATCGGTTTTGGTATTTTTATCACATGGCATATTGGAATTTGTATTAAATAGAGATTACATGAATGGATCACTATATAATTAGAATTATGGGTTTTTGTAGTAGTAATGGCCATATGCACATAGTTTAAAAATTTATCTAAAAAAGCATTACAATCTCATGATCGGGATATATCCAATAGCATTAAATAGATTTCTACCAATATTATCACATACATAGAGTTATAAAATTTTCCTCAACAACCTAAAAGGATAAAATTGGCCTCAATAGCCCAAAAAATTGAAATTTTACTCACATCCCATGAATTTTAAATTATCCTCAATAGCCCAAAACATTTATTTCATTTTACATGTTATATTATTATCAAAGCTAGAGAGGAATCTTATATATGAATGTATTGGAGTCTCTTGATCTGCGGTGAGATCTTCATGTTGTTAAAAAGGCTATTAAATTAGCACAAAAGCTATAAGAATGTATATTAATTTAATATAATAGTTACTAGAAATGTTATTAAGTTAGTACATAAGCTATAGGAAAGGCTATTAAGTTATCATAATCAAACTACTTAATTGGCATGGGTGGTCGGGTTTCACGGTGTATTTGGATCTCGGTACTCACTTAGCATGAGGGAGAAATGTCCCGTGGTATTATTCAAAATTCAACAACTTGGGGAAAATTTAGACATAACCAATGAATTATAGTTTTATTTTGTACATTTTGTTTCTTAGAAAAGTGTTTTGATAAGAAAATTTACAAGATTCAAATTACAAGGTCTTATTGAGCATTAGTCTACACATTATTGTCACATGATTTACAATATCGTGTGGATTGGAACAAGAATTTTGGATTTTTCATTGTCACTCCTATGCTCAAGAATCTCAAGGTTTGAAATTAATTTTATCAATCATTTTTAATAATAGATTAGAAGTGGGTAAATATTGGTATCTAAAATCTGGTCTAAGAACTTGGAAATGTGGAATTTTGTACCTATCCTAATAAATCTAGCATTTACACATTACTTGGATAATTTATAAAACCTTCATTCTATTCCCACACCCTACATGCTCTAAATGACCACTGTTAGGAAATAAGTGATAAAATATGTGGAATAATCCCTCATAGAATCACAACAATAGAAACTAATATGCAGACAATATTACAGATATTAAATAAAAGTATAGAATAAAATAACACAACATAAAGAGACAATATTTAACATGGTTCACCCAATTTGGGCTACGTCCACTAAGAATCACTTGCTCAGATTTTATTACAAGCCATCACTCTCTCGTACAATACCCAAATCTATTTGGAGCTATGCTCAAAAAAACTCTACTGAAATTCACACCGAATTCAAAACACATCTCGATGTTACATAATACCTACCATATGCGTAAAACTATATAAGTAGACAACTACTTAAGTAGTTTTACAAAACTGTGGGTATCAAAACCATGGGCCAAAACCATCCTGTAAACCTATGGGTCAAAATCCCACCCATATGAGAAAATCACGTTTCCCAATATATCAGGCACATTTTAAGGCCAAAAAATTTTCTCGAGGGTTGCACCCCAAACCCCAAATGAGACAACTATGGAAAGTGTACGTACTCTTCGTGTATAGTCTTCAACACTTTCTCACATGAAAACAAGCTCCACAACCTAACAATCTCCCACTTGGAGACTAGTTTTCCTCTGAGCAAGCTTCTCGACCTTTCACTAGTTTCGTGAAGACCAACCAAAGCTCACCACAACTTCATTTTTCCCTTGTGACCACCTTGGTCATCATGTCTCAGTAGGATTACGACTGTATGAATCTTCTCCGCTTTAACTTCTCTTTCTCCAAAGTTGTCTTGATGAAATAGTACCTTAACTTATATGCTTCATCCTTGAGTGGAAAGCAGAGTTCTTAGCTAGGTGTATAGCACTCTGACTATCACTATGCAACTTTCCCTCCTCCTGCTTATACCCCAACTCATCGAGTAATTATTGTAACCAAATCATTTATTTTCTTGCCTCTGTGGTAGCAACATACTCAGCCTCTGTGGTTGACAAAGCCACTAACTTATGTAGTCATGAAATCCAGCTTATTGTTGTCCCACCTACAGTGTAAACATAACTTGTTGTGCTCCCCTTTTGTCTACATCTCCATCCATATCTGAATCTACATAACCACACAAAGTGGTGTCTGATCCACTATAGCACAAAACTATCCCCATGGTCCCTCTCAAATACCAAAGGATCCACTTTACTTCCTGTCAGTGATCTCTACTGGATCACTCATAAATCTACTCACCGCTCCCACTGCATGGGCAATATCAAACCTGGTTCACACCATGGCATACATCAAACTACCAACCACTAATGAGTAAGGTACCTTGGACATTTGGTTTCTCTCCTTCTCTATCTTGGGACACTTTGCTCCTTTGATAACTTGAAATGGCCTGCCAAAGGAGTCCCAACCGGTTTAGCATCCTGCATATTAAACCTCTCCAAGACTTTCTTAATGTACTATACTTGAGATAAAGTCAGCTTCCATTCCTTCCTATCCCTAGATATCCTCATACCAAGGATTTGTTTGGTTGCCTTGAAATCCTTCATAGCAAAGGATTCACTTAGTTACTTCTTGAGTACTTTTATTTCCTGCATGTTTTTACCTGCAACCAACATGGCATCCACATACAGACAAAGGATAATATAACTACCATCCTCAAATTTCTTAATATACACGCAATAGTCAGAATGACATCTAATATAACCTTGCTCCATCATGAAGCTATCAAATTTCTTATACCATTGATGTGGAGCTTGTTTCAAGCCATACAAGCTCTTCTTCAGTTTTCACACCATCTCCTCTTTACCTTTGACTCATAGCCCTTTGGTTACTGCATATATAGTTCCTCCTCCAAATTACCATGGAGAAATGCAGTCTTTACATCAAGTTGTCCTAAGTGTAAGTCTTCTGCTGTAACTATTCCTAGAACAATTCTAATAGAAGTCATTTTTACTACAAGAGAAAAAAACTCATCAAAATCTATACCTTTTTTCTATGCAAACCCCTTGACCACCAATCGGGCCTTGTATCTTTTCTTTCCTCCTCCTTCCTCTTTGACTCTAAACACCCACTTGTTCTGTAATGCTCTTTTTCCTTCGGGTAGCTTTACCAAATTCCATGTCTAGTTCTCCATGAGAGCCTGATGCTCCTCATCCATGGCTTACTCCCACTTCTTCCTGGCATCTACCTGCATTGATTCATCATAGCTCTGTCTCTCCACTATCAGTGAGTAATAAATAATAAAGAGAAGGATAAAAACATTCAGGTTCTCTTCTTACCCTAGAAGACCTCCTCAATATAGGAGTTTGGGGTTCCTGTTGAGGAGGTTCTGAACTGATTCATGTGTCACTTTCCCATCCGAAAGATCCTCTATCGTTGCATATTCTTTCTTGGATTCTTCCATGTTTTCCTACAACTGCTACTTATACATGAATTTCTCATTAAAGACCACATCCCTAGATCAAATGATTTTCTTTTCCTTAATACTCCAACATTTATATCTAAAGTCATCACCATTATAACCAATGAAAATACATTTTTAAGATTTAGCCTCTAGCTTGGTCCTATTATCCTTGTCTATATGGACAAACACCTCACATCCAAAGACTCTAAGAAATGAATAATCAACTTTCTTACCATACCAAGCCTCCTCATGTATGTCTCCATCCAAGGCACTTGAGGGTCCTCTGTTTATCAAGTGCATAGTTGTGCTCATCACTTCGCCCAAAAAGAAAGAGGCAATCCTGCATGTAACCTCGTGCTCCTAGCACGTTCCATTATTGTTATGTTCATCCTTTCTGACACCCCATTCTACTTTGCGGAGTTCCTGGAACCGTATTTTTCCCATGGATTCCATTCTTAGAACAATAATCATCAAATTCATTGTTCAATACTCCCCTCCATTATCGACCTAAGACATTTTAGCTTAAGCCTGTTTCATTCTCTACGAGGCTTTCCATTTAATAAAGTGTCAAATACATCATATTTGTTTCTAATACAATAAACCCAAACTTTCCTCGTTACATCATCAATAAAAGTAAGATAATAACTTGAACCCCAAGAGATGATACCTGAGTCGACCCCCACACCTCAGAATGCACCAGCTCTAACTTACTCTCTTTCTTTGTAGGTCCAACCTTGAGAAACCTTACTCGCTTATGTTTCCCATATATGCAGTCCTCACAAAACTTCAAACATGTTTCTATATATCCGGGCAAATCCTTCTTTATGATCTTCATGCCCTTATGGCTCATATGGCCAGAGCCTATAGTGCCACAATGTTGTATCTACTTACTCAGCCACAAGGTTATAAACATTAGTGCTATAAGTGGTAAAATACAAGGTTCCAACCTTCTTACCTCTTGCCACCACAAGAGTACCCTTGGTAACCTTCCAAGAGTCCACCGTAAATATCACGATCAACCATCACTTCCCCAATTGCCTGTTGATATCAAATTTCATCTTAATGTAGGTACATGTCGACATCCTTGATAGCCAAGTATTCCCATTCTACATCTTAACCTGAATAGAACCTTTTCCAACTATGTTGCAAGGTTCATCATCACCAAGAAAAACATGCCCAAAATCTCCTTGAACATAATCAACAAAATAATGCCTATGTGGAGTAACATGGAAAGAAGCCTGAATCTAAAACCCAAGATTTAGTAATATTGTGCAAAGAAAGAATCAAAGCATCTGACATACATTACTCGTTCCACATTTTCCTCTTTGTTTTCTTCCTATTGTTTCTTCTTGTCCCGAAGTTCCTAACAGTTCTTCTTTGCATGCCCAGACTTTCCGTAGTGCCAACATACTATCTTGCTTTTGGATTTTGACCTTTACCGATCCTTTGATTTTCCATGAATTCCTCTATTCTTACGTATCCCTCTAGTTTCCACTTGTCAAATCATTCCCTAAAGTAGAATATTCCCTAGAGCTTTTTCTTCACATCTCCTCGCTTAGAATCACCCCTACAACATCCTCAAACTTCAACTTTGAATTAGCTGGAACCGAGTTACTTACCACCATTACCAGGTTATTCCAACTCTCAGGTAAAAATCACAGAACTAATAAAGCCCTAACTTCTTCATCAAATTCTATTGTAACCAAAGCTAACATATTTACAATCGTATTAAAATCATTTAAATGATCTGCTACTAAACCATTCTTAGACATCTTCATATTAAACAACTTTTTCATTAAAAAAATCTTATTAGAGGCAGAGGGTTTTTCATACAACTTCCCTAATGCATCCATCAGTTCTTTTGTAGTCTTTTCCTTTGAAACATTAAATAATACCAAAGATGTAAGACACAACCGGATTGTCCCAAGTGCCTTCCTATCCAGCAAATCTCATTCCACATCTGTCATGCTCGAGGGTTTGTTTACCTTCTCAGACAGTGGAATATAAAGATCCTTCTGATAAAGGTAATCTTCCATTTACATCTTCCAAAGACTAAAATTATGCCCGTTGAATTTATCAACCCTTGATCTTCCATCATCTGTCATAGCTCCCACTCAAGATAAAAAATTCCCTGTGATTCAACACTTCAGCAAACCAAACCAGGACTCTAATACCAATTGTTAGGAAATAAGGAATAAAATATGTAGAATAATCCCTCACAGAATCACAACAGTAGAAACTAATATGCAGAAAATATTACAGATCTTAAATAAAAGTGCAGAATAAAATAACACAACACAAAGAGACAATATTTAACATGGTTCACCCAATTTGGGCTACGTCTACCAAGAATAACTTGCTCAAATTTTATTACAAACCACCGCTCTCTCAATACAATACCTAGATCTATTTGGAGCTATGCTCAACAAACTCTCTGAAATTCACACTGGATTCAAAACACATCTCGATGTTACATAATACCTACCATATGCATAAAAACATATAAGTATGCAATTGCTTAAGCAATTTTACAAAATAGTGGGTATCAAAACCATGGGCCAAAACCATCCCATAAACCTATGGGTCAAAACCCGCCCATATGAGAAAATCACTTTCCTAGTATATCGGGCACGTTTTAAGGCCCAAAAATAATTCTCGGGCTGCCCGAACCCCTGAGACAACTATGGAAAGTGTACATAGATTACTCTTAGTGTACGGTCTTGACACTTTCTCACATGAAAATAGGCTCCACATTTTAATAATAGATTAGAAGTGGGGAAATATTGGTATCTAAAATCTTGTCTAAGAACTTGGAAATATGGAATTTTGTACCTATCGTAATAAATCTACTATTTACACATTACTTGGATAATTTATAAAACCTTCTCATTCTATTCCCACACCCTACATGCTCTAAATGATCACCTTCTCTAGTTCATCTTGTCATAAATACTATAATTCTATTATTGAATATATGTTAAACACCCCTCCATATCTCTGTCTAAGTCTATGGCATCACAAGACAAGTTTGTAGGGCTTGGATAGTACCATCGTTAGTAATATCCAATTTCCATGAACATGTCCTTCGTACTTCTAACAATCACATTATCATTTGGGTACTTTATTTGTTCATCATAGGTAATGTTTTTGGTCACTTGCATGAGAAATCATTCAAATGGTCACATATAGAAACACATCCTTATTTAGGAGCTTCTAGGTGAATTCATATCTATGTTGTCAATGGTTAGCTTAATAATGAAATCCACGGAAGTCTATTTGAAGCATCATAACACTTTGGTGAAGTCACAAATCACTATAAGAACCATATAACACCAATAAATATGTAAAATGCTATAGGAAGCAATATTACGCTACTAAATCAGAAGTAATAAGAAAAGCTTTGGAACACTAAGAGTTTGTTCAAAAACTAGGAAGATTTCAATAAAGCTGATTAGTTATCTTTTGAGTCTTGTCATGAGTCATTTATGCATTAATTTTTATTGTTTCATAACATTAGGAGTTTAATATCTAATTTCAATATAACATTTGGGTGGATTACATTCTATCTAACAAAATCCTAATTTCCTTAGGAAAGTAGTTATTGATAAGCAAGAGTTGATCTCACAAGTGTGATATTTGATCTAAGCACATACATTGGTTTATTATTTGTTCTTTGAATGTGTTGTTAAGGCCCACATAATTGGTGACTTTGGTATGTGTGTGTGCGTGCACGCGCACACGCACTGCCTGCACGCGCATGTGTCATTCCTACGAGTTAATTGAATATTTAAGAGATTATATTTCTATTGCTTAATTTCATCTTGTGTTCTTATACATATTTGTATAATTTTGCATAAATCTTAGAGGGATGCATGGTCTAAGGTGGCTCTTCATTTAGTCAACCTAATGACATCTATGTAATTTTGGTATCGAGAAGGTTTTCTTTCCTTGTGATTTAAAAAATGGTGGATACTTATCGTTTTGCACATTTGCAAGTGTGGGTAGAAAATTATTTTGGAAATATTCTAAAAATTAATTTTTAGTTAGAATATATGAAGGACTACATGGAAAATATTGGTGATTTTTCACATTTGTGAGTGTGGGTAGAAAATAATTGCAAACATATCCTTGTATAACCATCACAACACCTCTTAGGCATGTCAAGTGTTCTTCCTTTTTCTACTAAAAATTAAAATTTCATCTAAATATTTAATGTAAAATTACTAGTAAAAAGTATCATCACTTTATTTATAAGTCGCATAAATATATTCAATACATTAGTTATCCTAGAAATGTGTGACTAATCACTTATACAAGCCATCCTATATTTTGAATGAAGTCTTCCATTAATCCTCCTCTTGTATTATGATAATCTAGTTTTCACTCTTCATATAAATCTTTTTGAATTATCATTATCCACTCAAATAAGTGATCAAGTCATCCATGTATAGTGATGGAAATCTATACTTGATAGTTTTGTTGTTGATGGTTCTAAAATAAATACACACCCTTCATTCACCTCCTTTATTTAACACCAATAATGTAGGTATTGTACATGGGATCAGACTCTCTTAAATGAAACCTTCTCCAAAAATGATTAAACTTACTATTTTACCTTCCCATTCCCCTTCGGTGTCATCGTGTTGTATCCTTGTTCGGAAAAAAAGATCCATAGTTAGATCCATTTGATGAATTATTCTTAACATAGATGGTACATCATTAGGTAGAACATTAGAAATGATCTCCAAAAACTCACCCGACAACTCTTTCATTTTATATGGAGGTACCCTTCCCTTATCTTCCTCCCCATTTTACATGGGCTTGGAAATAAAGTAATAGCATATTTTAAAAATCTCTTTTATCGCTTATATTCCCAAAATTAACGCCTTTATAAACAATCCACTTATTCACTTCTATCTTTTAAAGGATTTAAAATACTATTTACCATTTTTACCAAGATGTATGAATTTTATCTTCTCTCATGTAGCTCCCATAAAATTGTTAAGGTATACCCAATAATATGTGGTATGTTCCCATCACCATTATGTCACATAGAACTACATCCTTGTATACACTAATCATGAAACCTATTATACATTGTTCATTCACCATCAATTACTATCCTTTAACAACTAAGATTTTTTTATGAATTTTGGTGTGCATTCGTCTTTAGACCAAACTTATATGTTATCTCATTATAAAAATATTATTAGTGCTACCACCATCAATAATGACCTTCTGACAACACTTACTCCGGACTTGAAATGGTCTTAAATAGATTCAAATAAGACTATCTTACGAGAGATATCTTTACACTATGAATCCCCTCCATGATTAAATTACATACTTCTATCTTCATATATTTGTACACCATCATTGCTAACCTCATTTATTAAAACACAATTGTTTTGTTGTGCATGTGGGAACTCATATGCTTTAGGCCCATCTTCTTTACATTTGAAACATATGCTAATGAATCCCCCACCTCTTTATCATCCACTATATCATGTCCCTTGGGAATAATTTATATTTCCTCAATATGAATTATCATAAAAAGGTTAGGTATTTTATCCTCCCTCATGTACATCCTCTTTTTTGTGCATTTACCCTCTCCCAGGTCACATACTTGCCCTTGCTTTATGTGATACTTTTTTGCATTTGAGACAAATATTTATCTTTCAACGCACACTAATAGTCTTATTTCATTAGGCGTACTTATATCATACCAACCTCATATTGAATGGAAATACAAAAATCATTAACATACTTGAGAATTTTCAATCACCATCTTCCATTTTTATCTATTCCTTCACATTCGTCTCCTTTTTCTTGTGTTTTGTACCTTTTTGAAAAGATGCGATTTATAATATTTGGGAAAAATCGTCTTCAAATTAGAAACCATTATATTCCAATATTTTATTACATCCTTCTAATTTCTATGTATATCCATCTAAACATGATCCTACCATAAATATACGTCCCTTTATATTTTTACAAGAAAATATAACCTTCCAAGGGTCTTATACATGACTAAGAGTTCAAATAATTATGCAACTCTATAATCTAATATATCAAATCATCGGGACATAAACTTCTTGAGTAACTATGCATTTCCATTCATGGTCTTCTTACAATCTTAAAAGTGTATTTGAAATATATATCTTCAAGATATTCCTCAAAATAATTCATGTTAACCTTTAGTGTTTCATCATCACCTTGAATTCAAGATTCACTCTAAT
This sequence comes from Taxus wallichiana var. yunnanensis, assembly GCA_018340775.1. Lineage (NCBI taxonomy): Eukaryota > Viridiplantae > Streptophyta > Pinopsida > Cupressales > Taxaceae > Taxus > Taxus wallichiana. The sequence continues at coordinate 418,860,594 of CM031237.1, forward strand.
CTTGGCTCACTAGTCTTCATGAATTCCAATATTTCTTTGTTATCTCTCATTATATCCACCAATTTTCCCACGGTTGGTGGTATTCCACTTCCTATTCATATAATATTAATTCCACTCTATTCCACGTATATTCCTTGTAATGTCTAGGAAAACTTCTACATAGTCTACCCAACACTCTCTACGTTGGAACATTCCTTCACTTCTTTCTATGCATAGTTACAAATGTGGAAAATAAAATTCACTATGCATGACATTAGTTTCTCTAATACTAAATTATAGAAACTAATATAGAGAGTTTAATGAAGGAAATTATTAGACCATGCAATCTAAATTCTCATGAAAAAAAGAATAAACATGTGTAAGATGAAACAACAAGATTCAATGTATTAATTTCAATGGAATAAATTCAAGTTTAGAATTATTACAAATCTTGAATCTCATAAATTATAATAAGTCCTAAATGAGAAGTGTCACACAAGACACTCATGACTAGACTTGCAAGATTCACATATATTTATGTGAATTACATTTGTTTCCTTCTCATAGGTTGTAATTATACGCAATCTCATTTTTCATACTCTACTCTATAGTTTGGATACTCTAGTTATCAACCCCTTAAACTACCACCGACCCACTTATTTCCACATTTAGGAGATAACATTTATGAGTTGAAATGATTCAATTTACTTGTAAGATAATCATTGTCTTATAACTATTCAACTTCCATAATCCATGCGGATCTAACTATGAAGGTCAATTCTGAAGTTCCTTGTGTGTTGATATGCAATATTTTTGGAAACATGTGTCTAATTTGACACAATTCACGTTTTTTATCAACCTCACATGAGTCCATGCATAAGAAATTCATTACACTAAAACATATTTAGTTAAGTGGTTATAATAATTGTGTAGGACATTATATGGTGCATAAAGTTGTAAAAGACAAGTCTCGTTGCACAAGATCTCTTATTACACATAAGTTAACATTATCTATAAGAATGCATAGAGATCCACAAATGATTGTATGGGAGGTTTAAATAAGATTTGAACAATTTGTTGCATAAATATCGTAGATATTCCACACTATCATATAAGACTTCAATATGCATAAAAATCCTTTATTCCTCTACAACCAGGGTTATGAATACAAAAAGGGTTACAAAAGTAACTTATTATAGTCTTCGATATTTTGTATGATGTAAGTTTACTTATGAACCTAGATTCTCCTATATCACTAATCTTGTTAAACATATTCAAAATTTACAAGTTCCTTCTATTCAAGTAATAGAGTTGTGCGCTATTAAATGTTTAGTGATTCCTCTGCCTTGAAGGCACTCACGTAACCCTTTGTATATAGTAGGGATGATTCATAAGGTGAGAGCATGGGGAAAAAAACACTCTATATTTATAATTGATGTGCATTAGCCAAACAAACAAAATATTTTAAGTAATAATTTTTTTGGGGTTAGTAGATGAAGATGGACAAAGGAGCTACATATTGAGGATACTTTATTATGAATATCCTCTCATGGAATATGGATGTTCTTATATATTCCTCCATGAAAGAAAATGTAAGTTACACTAATAAGTGAAGTGGAGCCTTTGATTTTTTTACATGAAATTTTTGTTAGCTTTTTGTAAACTACATTCAAAACTATTTGGTCATATGTATTACAATTCCTACCTCCTACGAGGATGAGCATGGTAGCACTACTAGTTTTATTTTCCTAAAACCACATCCTTTATTATATATTTGGAAGAATATTCGATGCATCATGTTATGGGGGTCATGTTTGACATTACCTATAATGTTTTGGGCCTTAATGTCTATGTTGTAAATGATGGCGCAAAAAAAAATGTCAATATGGAGTTGATTACATAATATATTTCTTTATTATAAATAGCTAATATGCAATGATAGTAGTATAATTTAATCCTTCAAGGATAAGAAGGGTGCTCCATCAACGTGTTAGTGCATTGGAAAGCATAAAGATTTGTTTTAGTTTTAAAACATTTTATGGATATCAAACCATAACTTTTGATATCAATTTAATAGTTATAGTCACAAAATTATGAACTTTAGGCATTATTTAGTCTTGGTCTCATACTACTATTTAGAAGGTTTTTGAGTGAAGAAAGTACTAATTAACCCTTGTACTTTGGCCATCTAACTTTTTTTTCTTTCTTCATTCTCGATCTCGTGCACCTACATGCCCAGTCATATTTTATCATTTTACGTCATTTTATCTTTGACTTGGGCACCCATGCTTAGTCTTTGGGGCACCCATGGTGCCTCTGTCCCATCAGGGTGCCCGATCCTTTTTAACTTTCCCGCCATCTTTCAGGAACTTTCTAGCGATTTCAACTTCTTATCTTTTTGGTGGTTGGCCATTTCGAGGTTAATTGCAAAATTAGATTAATATAACCCTATAGATATAAAGTTATGAGACCATAATGAGGGACCAAGCACTAGTCACTATTATCATCCACCTAGAGTTGCATCCATTAGCTCCATCATAAGGATAAGGCGGGTTAATCTGCATCACACAAGCATAGGGGGATTCTATTCTATTCTATCCACCATTAAACTACATTTCTACATATAGTTATTGCTCGCTACTTCACAAAATGTGATTGGAATAAGAGCACCTAGGGCACATGATGCACACACACCAAAACTACATTTGGGTCTTAAATGTAGTGCAATGCTCGATTAGTAAACCCGTTGTTTTGGTAGTGAGGTTAGTCTCGACCCATTCATTTGCATCCCTTTTTTAGGGGTTTGATACTTCTTGTGGTCTCTTGTAGGTCTTTTTTTCGTCTTGGATTATCACCGACACTTGGTATAGTGCAGGCCAACCTAATGTGACATATAGAGAGGGTTTTGGACCACCTACCAAACTTGTGAAACTCATTTTTGGAATTTTTACACAGACCAGGCTACCCATTTTGTAGACCAGAGCACCCACAGGCACCCCAATCCCTTTCTAAGTGCTCTAGTCCAAAGAATTAGTCCAGATCCATCCTCCTCTGCACATTCGTTCCTACTTCCCATTTCTCCAATCACTTCGTGACACCATCCAAAGTGAGCTTCTCTAATCAGCTAAGTCACTTCCTCACTCTTCTTACACAATTGGTTTTATACTTTTATTAGATTATTTGTTTGGGTCATTTTCCATAGTCATTTATTGCATGTATTTATTGTATTTACATGTTGTTCTAGATTAGATTAACTACACATATTCCCCATTTTTAGTTAATCAATAGTACTTAGCCTTGGTTTATGTGGTATAATATCCAGAAAATCCTAACTAGGTTATTAAATGAAATAACCATGTCATTTCAACATATATTCAATTTTTAGCTTAATATGAGTGATTTGTTTTCCATTTGAATATTTTTATCTCTAACCACAATCCCATTACTTTTTGGATTTCCTAAGGATACAGACTATATAACATTTCATGCACTCAATTTTGTATGAACATGTCATTCCTTTCTCATGAGGTTACTATCCAACTCATTTATCAAGTTTGGAATATCATATCGCATTCCCTTATGTTTCCCATTTGATTGAGTGGTAGAATGATGTAGTCATGCATATTAGGAAATACGAGAAAGAAATTGGTGAGATTTGGTAAAGGAGTCGAGTAATAGATCCTTCTCTAAATAATTTCAATGGGTTAATTCTTAACAAGATTTTGACCCTTTGATGCCTAGTTTTAGTTTGTGGCTTCTCATCCTAAACATAATATTAATCTTATAGAATGCCACATGGCTAAAGGAGCTCAAATTTACACAAACTTGCATCAGGGTTAAATACGGGGATAGAGATTTGAAATAATTTTAAAAATATTTATAGGCCAAGCAAGTTAGGGATCGATCACATCCATTAAAGTTTCTTATATGTGGTTTACTAAAATCCTGGAGATCTCTACAACCTTTATAGACCAAGCTCTTAAATGGTGTTTGAGGTATATGAATATTCTACTAATGGGATCAATCCTTGCAAAATGATTTAAAATTTCCCAATGCAAGCTCAAAATTTCTACTCAAAATCTTTATTATATGTCGATTTTCTTGAGGAGATTCACGAGGCTTTAACGTATGGCTAATGATATGGCTCTTTATTTTGATGATTTTCCCTATGAATTTAATAAATCCACCGGACATTTGTTGGGAAAATTTTCCTTTAGGTTTATAATGAGGATTTGAAGTTAAATTTTATAGGAACTATTAGGTTTACTCCTAAAGCGGAGATTCTAATCTAATTACAAGTTGGAGACCCATCACATTACTTAACATATCCTACAATTTTTATGTCCTTTATACTTTATATGTGGAATATTCTCTATACAAATGTTATACTTGAGAAAAAATGAAATAACCAAAATTCAATACATTCAAGACCACCTTATGGCTATTTGGGAAGGAGCATAATGATTTAAGCCTCTCATCAACATGTTTTATTTCTCAAACCAAATTTTGAGAATGCATATGACCATATCAAGTGGTTTCCCATTATTGCTATGCTAAAATACTCAAGGGTTTATAGATTAGATGTTTATTCATGTCATGTTGAAATCCTTAGGATTTAGATATTTCTCTCTTTATGGTGTAAAACCTTTTTATTATAATCCTTGGATTTTTTAACCATTAATAGCAAAAGTATGAGATATTTGGTCTTGTTTTATTTATATTAGGAAAGGCTTCCCACTCGCTCTAACCATAAATGTTACGGTTGTGAAATATTTTGGCTATCTTATACCTCATAAAAATAATAAAGGCCTTATTTAGGGCATTATCCTCCTCAACAGAAAATTCAACTTCTAAATGGTAATTTTTCCAATGATTCCTTTCTTACCTTAGTAGATAATTAAGCTTCATTTTACAAAGCTCTAACTTATATCATTACCTTTGTAAATCCTTGTGTTTGAATATGTAATAGAACAATACCTAATTTTATTGATGTAGTATGATGATGATGCCTAACTCGGTTGAATTTTTAATGGAACCCGAATTCACAAAGGAAACATGTTTAAATTTATTGGAATTATTTTCCTTTGAAAAATCCTTGTTTTCTCAATGTAAGCATGCTTTACAACTATAAATCACACTAAATGGGTGTAATGGAAATGTCGACAGTGAAAAAAAAGAAATTGTGTCATATACTAGGAGGATATAAAAAAAATGGTTTGATAGAAATACAAACTGCTAGTGTAGTGAGTGAAGATACAAATGGGAGTGTAATGTAATGTTATTTTGAATATGAGGGAATATATATTATTTTTGTTGAAGAAATCATCTATCATTGAAACACATGAAAAGATAAATATCTATTACATAAAGGTATAAGGAGGAAGTAATAAATTAGATATATAAAGATTTCAAGATGCGCACAGGGAAGAAGAGTTGGGAGCGTTGCTCCTATAGATACTCAAACTTCAAAATTTATCATTTTGAAATTGTTGGTTATGATTGTGTTTCTTGGCTAAGATAAACACCTGCATCCTCTCCTCACCAATACATCTTCCTTTCTCTCTCCCAAATTTTTATTCATATACATTGATGTGTCAAGACTTTATGAACATGAATGCATAAAATCAACATGTAACATATACCCATCATCATGCAACTTCTATATTTTAACCACCAATTCACTAGCCAAAATCATACAACAAGGTTAGGATGTGGAATCGGTCCTTTCTAACCTCTACGGTCTTTGACCAACACGTATTCCAACTCTATTTTCAATTATACTATCTTTGTTGGGTCTTTTCATCTTCCTAGGTAAACCTTTACATGATAATTTACCTTCAAATCCCTATATAATCAAGTTAACATCACCTCATTTATTCACCTAGTAAGAACATAACAATCATTTGACACACTCATTGAAAAAAATGAAAAAGGCACCCAAGTCTCCCTAACTCTTCCTAAAGATTATTATGCACATCTAATAGGGTAACCACTTGTTATAGTTCCAAAAACTTGATTAGATCAAGGATTTTAACTTCCCTCATTTCCAAGAACTCAAATAGTCCCAATCAATGTCTTAACAAGAGCACAATAATCTCAATCATGGTCAAAGTGATTCAAGCTATTAATTAATTACATTCATTTAAACATCACATGCTTAGGTGGAGAACTACATGTGGTTTTAGGCCTCTTCTAATAATGTCAACGTAGGTGGTGCATTTCACTTCAACCCAAACATTAACCTTCTTGTAGGGTATTTCACCCATGGTTAGGGTTTGAGTTCCATTCAACTTATTTCAAATGGTTTTAGGATTGTGTGACACTTAGGGTTTGACAACAAAGTATATTTGTGTACCACTATATTGGTGAAATAATTTTTCGTATGGAAAAATATGTGTTTCCACCAACACTCATGGGGTTACGCCCCTCCTTATTATGTATGGGGAGGTTTTCATTATTGAATGTAAACTATATAACCCTATCTTAATGTTTTAGGGTGGCCAAATAGGCATGGGATCACACGTACACACTTCACCGAACCTATGGCAAAGTACTTCAGACATGGTACAAGGGATGAAATTATGACGATGAGGGATAAAGGAGATAAATTAGGAGAGGGGGTTATCGTTGTGAGTAAACAATAGCTAAGTTCACACCTAATAACTAAATTAGTTTATCATTCAATTATAGGAAAGAAACAACGAAGCATCTAGCGAGACTAACAAACTAGAGACACAGTTCATTAGGTGTATCTATCAAAGACACCAAGTTCCTTCTTGATCACCATACTTGCAAAGTTGCAAAAGAGAGAGAATAGAGAAAACATGAGAAAAGGAAATGGAATAATGTAGCTTTTATTTCTTTTGTTGGTGATACAAAATTCAACATCCAAAACACAATTCACAATTCTTTATAGAGTAGAAATTATCAAAATCTAGGATCCTTTGGAATAGAGAAGCCATCCCAATTTATAGCCTTGTGAATTAACCTTTCATCTCCCCCACATGACTCTTCATGTTCCTATTCCACTTGTGACCTTTCAATTTCCCCTAGAAGAGACAAATTTAGTATCTCTCTTATAATTTTGAGATAATACTTTTACAAATTACAAATATTGTCACTTAAGTGAATAGGAAAAAATAAAACGATTGTGTACAACGAAGAATTAAAAGAAAGGGAGAGGAGAGGAGAGGGGAAAGGGATTGACTGGTCCATTGAAGAAGCTCTTCTTTCTGATTTGAAGCATGATGATCACCATTTTCTCTATTGCAAGATGTATAGACACCTCAAACCACCGAAAGAGTGTTAAGAAACATTGTTATAAGACCTTTAGAGGTGAGATCTTGAAAAAGAAAGATCAAATATTTCCTAGATTACTTGAATTAAAAACTCACCCATATCTCCTAGCTCATTGATCTCAACTCAACTAACTCATCAAGCTCAACTCAACCAGCCATGCTCAACTTTAACCCACCCAACTCATCAAGCTCAACTCACTCAACTCACTGGGCTTACTTCAACCAAATCACTGAGAGATGATGATGAATTAAACATGACCAATGAGTTATGATGACCTATTTTATGAATCAATGGATTCTTTGACACCCTTTGAATCTTTTTCAGTTGTTAGGTGATTCAAATTTTACTCCGAGCCTGCGGTGCTTGCTCTACCTTGCTTTTAGACACGACTGAGATAAGAATGATGCTTTGGAATCCCTGTGAAGAGTGAGATTCCTTGTTTGAGATATGAAACCATCTTAAAAATCATTTAGGACATAAAAAATAAGAGAGATGAGTGAAAATGGGGCCAATTGCAACTTTTTGCACAAAAACTTGAGACTTTCTATTTTTAGCAACTCCTAGCCATGATCAAGTATTTTTGGAAAATTTTCCTCGTTTGCACTCCCTCATACATTTTTCATGTCAAGAGGATCATGAATTTTGAGTCACCTTATTCAACCACTTACTATTTTTAGGCATGCCCCACCATGGACACATGTTATTTTTAGCAAGTACACCACATGTGTTAGATTGCAATGAAAAAGGTCTTAAAATTAGGTTTTATTCCAAGATTCTTTGTTCCAATTTTTGGACAATTTATTTGTCTAAACAAGAAGGAAAATGGATTTTTATCAAATAGGGTAGAATAGTGAGAAAAAATCAGTCCTCCATATCTTGAAAAATTAACAACTTCATCGTGTAAAAACTAGTTTAAATGAAACTAGTTTTTTAAAGACCCTTCCTCTTATTTTTGGATGATTTCACATGTTAAATATTAGGGAATTTGAAAATTTATTCAAGGAGGGAATAATTATGATGAAAAATATAGTCCCCAATATTCATAAAAATAGGGGCTTCCTAGCACAAAAAATAGTTCATGTGAAACTAGATTTTTAAGGATCGTTTCCTCCAATTTTTGTGCGATTCCGACTACCGGATCTCTGGGAAGTGAAGAGATGTCTTTCTATCCTTTCACTCTTGTGTGCCATGGAATCCATTAATTGAGGCTTAAATATTTAACAGCGATAAAAATCATCCAAGTACTAACAATGAATTCTAGTTGCGTTCTGTCTCATATAGGGATCTCGTGCCTTGATTTTGGATGAAGATCGATGAGGAAAGATCCATTTCTTGCAATCACAGGTGTATATGGTACATGATGGGTAGTATGAGTATGTGTTTTTAGGTATTTAGAGGCCTTAAACCATCAAAAATGGATTCCATCTCGAACTTTAAGGAAGTAAGAGGTGAAAATCTTCAATTTTGAGCTTTAAAGCCTCCGAGAGTGCTTTTTGCGAGACGGGTGGAGAAGCATCAATTAATTTTTTCTTTAGATTTTAACTCTTTGGGATGGGAAAAATTTTCATGTCCCCTATATTAAAAATGGAAAGGGATAGGAGGGACATAAAAATATTCTCTAACTGGTCCGCCATTTGTCATAGTGTGATTCGATGAGGGGAAGTGAGGAAAGGGCTAGAAAGAGGCATTTTAGCACTCTGGGGGCTATTTAAGGCCATATGAAGACCCGGGAGGAAAAATTAGGGTGGGGCACATTTTCTTTTCCCCTCTATCCCCAAAGGAAAGGGATATAAGGGATAAAAATTATGCCATTCACCAGAGGTGACATGTGTCCTCTTGAAAAAAATTATAACTATGAAATCATACCTTGAGAGAGAGCTTAAAGATGAAGTTTTTGGAGCTATATGAGGTCATTTTAGATGAAACCATATATGATTTTAACTCCCAATATACTTCTAAAGACACTGGGATGGGTCTAAAGATCCAATTATTCCTGAAAATCCCTCAAAATTCTCCTTTTTTTTCTCGGGACAACTGGGTGTGCTTGCCAAAAATGAGTGTTGTTGAGAAGTGCCTATATCTTTTGGAGGATTTGAAAAATTAATTATGCGAGATAATTATCAAAGATTTCTGATGATTATTTTTTTCCTCTTTACTCCTTAAGTACCTCCCGAAATCATTCATGGAAGATCATGTACTGTTTTGACTGCCTTCTCCTTACACCTTAGAAACCCGGGGGTTAAGACTGGGTCATATGGAAGACCATACTTGTGGCTATAGAGGGAAAATTTCTTGTCCCCATGTGATAGGGATAGGAGGGACATAAAAGTGCACCCTCATGTGAGCTTGACAAGTGGCACATTCTCATTCGATGACTGGGAGGGCTAAAAACAAGGTAAAAATGCTAGTGAAGTGTTTAACAAGGTCATATGATGGTCCAAGAGGAAAAATAGAGGTTGGGAATATTTTATTGTCCACTCTTTCCCTAAGGGAGAGGGACAAAAAGGACATAACGTTTTGCCTCAACCTGGAGGTGACAAGTGTTCTCTTGTGAAAATAATTAAGAGAGACCTTGAAGATAAAGTTTCGGAGCTCCGGGAGGACTTTTTCAATTATTCCTTATATTAAATTTACTCCAAAAAAACCTTCCAAGATAAATGGGGTGGGAATTAATATCCAATTATTCCTGCAAGCCCCTAAAAAGATCATTTTTCTCGAACATATGGGTGTGTCTGCTGAAAATGAGTTGTGGAAAACATCACATGAGTCTTTTGAAAAATATGAAAGTACCATAATGTAGAGGATTTAATTATATTTCTAATGATATCTTGTTTGACCTATAACTCCTTCAAGCTCGAGAACTGTTTTGAACTATAAGCTCCTTCACCTTCAAAATCCACTTTCATTGAACTTGTTCCTAAACCTTCAAATCTTCCCTAAAATTTCCTAAATCACTTACAATATGTTCTTATATCCTCAATACCACTTCTCAATGAATTTGGGCCTCAAATATGTCTTGAAGGATACACACTGTTTCAAAAGGCCAAGAATAGCCTTTCTAGTCCTATTGAAGATTCCACCTTTAGAAGTGTTGTACTAAATGGAATGAGTCACTTTGTTTCAACACTTTAAATAATGAGGAAAGCATATACGACACATATGAGAGCCCGAAAGGTGAGGATAGGTATGATACAGAGGGTAGAGTGATTAGTAGGGGTGTTTAGGAGGGTTTACAAAAAAATTTGACACTAGGGTTAAGTTGTCACATTTCAACCTTGAATTTTGATCTTCAAAAACACATGACAATAGTTGGCTCTAGCTTGGGGACATGTTCTAGATAGAGCACAAAAAGGACAGAGCAAGAAGGAACCCCAAAATATGAAGAAATTATGTGAATTGGTGTCTTGTCCATTGGGCTTATGGAGTCATCACGAAGATATATAATACAACTTCCTTTATTGAACACACACACACACGATAAAAAAACAAACACACAATATGATAAAGGAAAAACATAACACAAAGGAAACAAAAAGAAAGAAAGGAAGCACTTAAACCCCAAAGGAAACATCCTAAATCACCTATGTACATGTGGGGAAAACCCACTTTCATTAAAGCACTTATTTGAACTGATTTCTTACCCGTAAATGGGTATCACCATGCATTTCTTCCATAAATCCGTTGATAGTTCACTGAAGTATGAACCTCTCCTCAACTTCTTGAGAAATATAGCATGATCACTAGTGCAATTGATGATCCATTCATTCATTCCATTGCCTTTGATTCTTTGACACACTCTTTTTGGATTCTCTTTGATTCTCAGGTTCGTTCCACTTGCTGATTTTTAGCTTATTGCCATGAAGATGATTCTTAATTATACTTGAATTATCATTTTCATACCAAGAAATTTATTCTTCATTGTGCATCTTCTTCATGACCACCATTTCCATGGGTTGATTCTCAGCAGATACTTCAAAAAAATTACATTATCATGAATCTCTTGATGTTCCTTGTTTCTTAATTGAATCAAGAAATCATCTTTCTCGATTCCTACTTTTCGTAACATACTTCCTTACATGCGGTGTGGTGTGTGTGCATTACATCATTATCTTGGAAAGATAATGAGCTCAAGATTGGGCATGCAACATGGAAATTGTTATTTTCTTTATTTTGTCCATCTTGAGCTTCGATGTCAATTTTTTTGCTTTGAGAGCATCCTTCTCTTGGACAAAGTGAGCATTGAAAGGTTGAAGTCCATTAAAAATGTTTCCATTTTGAACAAAACCAGCCATAGGATAAAGAAACATTTCCTTTCTCCATTTTTCATTGAGAATGTTTCCATTCTCATGAAAAGGAATGAGCAAAACATTAGAGATGAAATGTTGTCATTATCATTTTCCCATTCTTGATCACCAAGAACCAAGAAATCCATTTTTGTGATGAAATCATCATCTCCTAAATAGGTTCTTGTTCGAGAGGTAGAAACATGTTTTCATTCTTGTATCTCTCATCATCTTATTTCAATGAGAAAGATAATTCTTCATATTCACAAGCATATTCATCGCATGGAACCTCATACTGAGCATCAAGAACATGATTGGAAATATTGAGCTTACCTTGAGAAGTTTTTGAGTATCACTCCTTAATTGGCATGGCTCCTCACTTCAATATTGCTTTGTTGCAAGTTGAGGCTCTCATCACCATCATCAACATCCAGTGGAGAAAATTCATTTATGCTCTCATCCCATGGAAAGTACACACTCTCAAACTCGATTTCATCAAATCATCATGATTTTCTTTGATCGGCTTCGTGATGCTTGGAAATTCTTCCACCAACATGGGAAGCTCAAGATCATCCTCAAAAGTCATGAAAATTTTTCAAGATTTGGAATTTTGACACGGGATGTTTGTCATTGGGTCATCTTGTTTTTCACAAAGTATACTTCATTTTTATGATGGGAAATAGTTTCTTTTTTTATCATTGTTCGGGATGGTGGCGTGTGACCAATCCAACTACATATCTCCACAAACATCTCAATAGAAACTTCAGCCCAACAACATACCATATGAGATGGGCATGTCTGCTATAAGGATTCTCATTGTGATTTTCTTACAGTAAATCTGCTAATGCTACCTTGGCATCCTTGATCTAACCCATAAGGGGAACTTTTTTCATTTCCATGGAAAGGAAATGGATAGAGGTAGGGGAAAGGGAGAGACCGAGAGCTTTAGAAACTTTTTTAGGCATAGTTTTTGAAGCACCGAATATATGATGCAAGTTTTTAGCTTATACCCGTTGACTAACAAGGCTATATAGAAAGGTTCTACCTTCTTAGAGGTGGAGGGTGTGGAAGAGATACATTTTAGAGATGGAGTGGGTTGAGATACATGAGGTGGTTCTTTGGTGGTGACATCTTTAGGACATGAAACATAGCTACTTCCTTTGATATTTGAACAAGTTTCTCAAGTTGCTTGGGATGAGTTATCAAGTACTCAAATTTGGAAATTAGACTTTTGATTTTTTGAAATGGTCAATGATATCAAAGGATGAAGAGGTGGTAGGAACATCAAGGGTTGTGGAAGATTTGACATGGATGTTCTTAGGATTTGCATAAATTGATTTTTCAAGAGAAGTTGGAGGAGACTTACTTGAAGAGGCAAAAGGATTCTTGATTGAAGTAGCCTCATGCTTCTTCTCAGCTGACCCTATGGAAATGGACTTCAATGATCCTCCTTTCATTGTTGTTTTTCTTAGAATCTGCATTTGAGGATTCAATTTCTTATCTTAGGCAATAGAAGAAGAGCCTTCTTTCTCCTTTTTTGATCGATTGAACACCATATATGAGTAACTATATGTGGATTCTTCATCATCAAGTGTCCATTCACAAAAAATGGTTCAAGAACATTCTTCTTCTCCTACATCTTCAACTTCGATTCAAAAAAATATTCTTCTCCATATTCATTGATCTCTCGTGATATTACATTGACCGACTTGAGCCTCTAAGGAAGTCTTTGGGGTGTTCCTACAATTTGGTTCCTATTCCGGTTTGGATGACATGCTCATTGAGAAACTTCTTTCTTCAATGTTGTTAAGTCATTGGCTGATCTTGCAACAACTGATCAACATTCTCATATTTAGAACACTTGGGATGTATATTTCATTGAGGATTCTTGGTTTTACCCAGATAGGATGAGGTCATCTTCTACCTCAACCAAAATTTCATGAGCGTTATCTAAATCTCTTGGTTGAACTCTTCACAGTATGAAGCTTACTTTAGGAAATTGAGCATTCACGAAGAACATCTTGAGATTATTTATAATAGGAATACCAACAATGGGAATCTTATTGATTAACTTGTTAAATTTTTCCAAAAATTTTCTCATGGAATCTTACAATTTTTTCTTCATCTAAGTGATTTGGGAAAGGAGGGCATGAGTGTCTTTGGCGATATTTAATCTTTCTTCAAACTTCTTTTTTAAACCGTTCTAATCAATAATTGAGCGTGAAGGCAAATAGTGGAACCCAGTCTGCCGTGGCATCTTGCAATGATTTCATGAATAACCACACTGCGCAACATCTTCATGTTGCACTCTAAGGATGCCACAGGTTGTGATGAAGGTTGTGATATGGTCATCAAGATGTTTTTTTCCATATTCATAGAAATTAGGAAGTTCTTTCTTGTTGGGAATTTCATGGAGTCGTGGAGCCAAAGCCAAAATACCAGTGTTATATCCCCATGGTACAGGTGTTTTTGTTGCCATTTCTTCCTCCTCTCTTTCTTCTTCTCTTGGGAATTCAAAATTCAAAGGTGGGTGAAAGATAGGAGAATTTGTAGGAGTGTCAGTAGGAGTTTGAATAGGGTTACCAGGGGTACCACTCGATGAATCAGATGGGGATGAAGCTTGAGAGAAGTAGTATGGATTATCTTTGACTCGCTCTTGCTGATTTTGCAAAGCTTCAAAAGTAAGGTCAATGATTCCTCTCAACCTATTCAATCTGGTATATCTTCTTTCAGCTAGGTTTTCTCAAGAGGTTTGCAAAAAGGCATTTTGATCATTCAAGTAATTTTTTTGGATTTTTAGATTTTTGTTATATTTTGTAGAGATCTTTGCGGGTATACGAGGGCGATCTCTCCATAGTAGATTCACCAAAAATTGTTGGTGAAATAATTTATCGTATGGTAAATTATGTGTTTCCACAACGCTCACGGGGATATGCTCCCCCTTCAGTGTGTGGGAGGATCCCATTATTAAATGTAAACTATTTAATCCTATCTTAATATTTAGGGTGGCCAAATAGGTTGAGGATAACATAAGCACACTTCATTGAACATGTGGCAAAGTGCTTATACATGGTACAAGGGAGAAAATTATGGCGATGAGGGATAAAGGAGAGAAATTAGGAGAGGGGTTATTGTTGTGAGTAGGAAATAATAGAGTTCACACCCAATAACTAGATTAGTTCATCATTCAATTAGAGGAAAGAAATAATGAAGCATCTAGCAAGACTAACAAACTAGAGACACACAATTCTTTAGGTTTGTCTATCAAGGACACCAAGTTCCTTCTTGATCACCATACTTGCAAAGTTGCAGAAAAGAGAGAGAATAGAGGAAACATGAGAAAAGGAAATGGAAGAATGTATCTTTTATTTCTTGTGTTGGTGATACAAAGTTCAACATCCAAAACACAATTCATAATTACTACAGAGTAGAAATTATCAAAATCTAGGATCCTTTGGAATGGAGAAGCCATCATAATTTATAGCCTTGTGAATTGACCTTTTGTCTTCCCCACATGACTCTTCATGTTCCTATTCCACTTGTGACCTTTCAATTACCCCTAGAAGAGACAAATTTAGTATCTCTCTTATAATTTTGAGAGAACTTTTACAAATTACAAATATGTTCACTTAAGTGAATAGGACAAAATATAATGATTGTGTACAACAAAGAATTAAAAGAAAGGGAGAGAAGAGGAGAGGGGAAAGGGATTGATTGATCCCATGAAAAATATCCTCTTGTTGATATGAAGCATGATGATCACCATTTTCTCCTACTTTGCAAGATGTATAGACACCTCAGACTACCAAAAGAGTGTTGAGGAACATTGTTACAAGACCTCCCGAGGTGAGATATTGAAAAAAGGATGAGCTCTTTCTAGCTTAATTGACTTAACCAACTCACCTAGCTCTCCTAGATCACCTATTTTAACTCAACTCATTCATTGAGCTCAACTCAACCAACTCACTTCAACACCATCTTATAACTCATTGAGGACATCAAAAACCAACAAGATGAGCAAAAACAGGGCTAATTCTATCTTTTTGCACAAAAATTCGGACTTTCTGTTTTATTAGTTCCTAACCATGACCGATATTTTTGGCAATTTTACCTTGTTTTCATTCCATGATACATTTTTCATGTCCTGACAATCATGAAGTTCAATAACTCACCATATTTAAACACTTAATATTTTTAGGTATGCCCTACCATAAACACATGTTATTTTTAGCAAGTACACCACACATGTTAGATTGCAACGAAAAATGTCTTAGAATTTTGGGTTTTATTCCAAGATTCTTTGTTCTAATTTTTGGATGATTTATTCATCTCGAACAAGAAGAAAATGGATTTTTTTATCTAATGTGCCAGAATACTAAGAAAAACTCAGTCCTCCATATCTTGAAAAATCAACAACTTCATCATGCAAAAACTGGTTTAAATGAAACTAGATTTTTCGAAGACCCTTTCCTCCAATTTTTGGATGATTTCACCCGTTGGATCTTTGGGAATTTGAAATTTTCTTTGAGGATGGCAGAATGTGAATGAAAATATAGTCCCCTATATCCCTAAAAATATGGGCTTCATGGCAAGAAAACTAGTTCACGTGAAACTAGATTTTTCAAGCATCTTTTCCTCCAATTTTTGTGCGATTCTAACTACCAGATCTCTAGGAAGTGAAGAGGTGCCTCGTTGTCCTTTCATTAGTGCATCATAACAGCCATCAATGGAGGATTGAATATTTTAAAGCGATAAAAATCATCCAAGTACCAACAATGAATTCTAGTCGCGTTTTGTCTCATACAAGGATCTTGTGCCTTGATTTTTGGATGAAGAATGATGAGGAAAGATCAATTTATTTTAATCATGGGTGTCTCTCGGTACATGATGGGCAACATGGAGTATATGTTTTTAGGTATTTATATTCCTTCAACCATCAATAATGGCTTCCATCTTGAATTTTGAAGAATTAAGAGGTGAAAATCTTTAATTTTGAGCTTTAAAGCCTCTAGTAGTGCTTTAGAGAGATGGGTGGAGAAGTAATAGTTAATTTTTTCTTTGGATTTTAACTCCTTGGTTTGGGGTGAATTTTCATGTCCCCCTTGTCCCCAAGGTACATGGATATGAGGGACACAAAAATTTTCCCTCAACTAGGCTTTTCATGTGTCATAGTGTGATTCAATGAGGGGAAGTGAGGAAAGGGCTATAAAAGAGGCATTTTGGCACTCCACGGGCTATTTGAGGTCATATGAATATCTAGGAGGGAAAATAGGGTGGGAAAAATTTATTGTACCCTTTGTCCTCAAGGGAAAAGGAAAAAGGGATAAAATATATTGCCATGCACCAGGATGTGACATGTGTCCTCTTCAAAAAATCTCTAATTCTGAAAGCATACCTTGAGAGAGAGCTTGAAGATGAAGTTTCTGGAGCTCTGAGATGTAATTTTAGGTAAACCCATATATTATTTTGACTCCTAATATCCTTCTTAATACAATATGATGGGTCTCAAGATCCAACTATTCCTTAAACTCGATAAAAATCTCCTTTTATCTCGGGATAGTTGGGTGTGCTTGCAAAAATGAGTTGTGTTGATAAACGTGTATATGTATTTTGGAGGATTTGAAAATTTAATCATGTAGATAACTTTAATATATTTCTAATGAGGATTTTTTTCCTCTTAAATCCTTACAGATCTCCGTGAATCATCTGCGAAAGACCGGTACTTGTTTTGACCGCCTTCTACTTACACCTTAGAAACTCCTGGGGCTAAGATTGGGTCGTCTGAAGACCAGTTGGTGGATAGAGAGGGGAAAATTTTATCATCCCCTCTGTCCCCATGGGACATGGACAGGAGGGATAGAAAATGCACCCTCATGTGGGCTTGACAAGGGCACATTCCCATTCGATGAAGGGAGGGCTAGAAATAAGGTAAAAATGCTTGCAGAGTGCTTAACAAGGTCATATGATGGTCCAAGAGGAAAACGGAGTTTGAGAGCATTTTCTTATCCCCTCTATCCCCAAGGGATGGAAAAAGAGGGGGAAATTACGCCTCAACCTAGAGGTAACAAGTGTCCACTTGTGAAAATGACAAAGTATTGAAAGCTTACCTTGAGAGAGACCACCGAAGACAAAGTTTTGAAGCTACAAGAGGAATGTTTCAATGATTCCTTATATGAAATTGACTCGAAAAAACCTTCCAAGATGAGTGGAATGGATATTAAGATCCGATTATGCCTCGTAACCCCTAAAAAATCTCAATTTTCTTGGGATAGCCGAGTTTGTCTACTAAAAATGAGTCATGGAAAACATCTCCCGAGTCTTATCCAAAATATGAAATTACCATCATGTAGAGGGGTTGATTATATTTCCAATGGTATCATTTTTGACCTCTAACTCCTTATGGAGATCCCAAAATCACCTTCCGAAGTGCGATACACTATTTTGAACTATAAGCTCCTTCACCTTCAAAAACCCACTTTCACTGAACTTGTTCCTAAATCTTTAAATCTTCCCTAAAATTTTATAAATCACTTGTAATATGTTATTATCTCCTCAATACCACTTATCGATGAATTTTTACCTTAAAATATGTCCTTGAGGATGCACACCTATCTCGGAAAGGCCAAGAATAGCCTTTCTAGGCCTATCAAGAATCCATCTTTAGAAGCGTTGTACCGAATGGAAAGAGTCACTTTGTTTCAACACTTCAAACAACGAGTCAAGAATATACAACACATACAAAGGCCTACAAGGGTAGGATAGGTATGAAACAGAGAGGCGACGGATAAGGTGGGATGTTTAGGAGGGTTTATAAGAAAATTTTGACTCTAGGGTTAAGTTTGTCATGTTTTAGCCTTGAATTTCGCTCTTGCAAAAACACATGACAACACATCAAGGGCACAAAATATGTAGAACCTCATTATAAGCATGTTAAATACCATACAACAGGTCCCGGATCATATAAATGTTCCTAGCATACTTATATGATGTCGTATCAGTGTAGTAGTTTTGAATCACGATTCCCAAAATGAAGTAATAGATAGCCATTACTCCCAAGTTGTCTTGTATATGCATATAATTATATCATGTACCACTTTATGTATCTATGTACAATTTCCCTCTTGTTTTTTTGATTTTGTAACATTTTATAAACACTAGTTGTAATACCAATATGTTATTATGATATGATTTGATTAATGTTGAGGTTAATTAATCACAATAGATCTTATTATTCTAACCTTACATTCCTTATTAGTTTGTTGTGTATTCCGTAAAAATATACATCTTAAGTTTAATCTTACAAAGGGTGTAAACATATGGTGAACTTGTCTCTTGCATTAAACATTTTTTATCAAACCCTAACAACCCCAAGGCTTAATTTTATCTCATTATTCTAATTCGTTATTGGTCATATTTTTTCCTTCTATATATCTCCATGTCTCTGCCTCTAATATTCTATGATCTCCACTTCAAGCCTAAATATTCACTCCCCAGATGTTGGTACAAGCTACTATCCCTCTAGCCACGTCCATGCTCATACTTCACATATGGATGATATCCCTTATGTTGATCTAGTTTGTCATATGAGTGATATGACTCGTACTTATATGGATATATTATTTGATATCATTCATGTCACCACATACTACTTGCCACACTTTGATCCTTCCCTTTAGTTCCCACTATCAATGCAGCTTTCAACATGATGTAATAAGCACCTAATCAAGGGAACCCACCATTTTATCCACCACATGTATCTCCTTTAGCTAATACTAGTGCTCCCTCTAAGGGTTATGATATATTAGAACAACGCAATAATATCCCCTGTTAGGATATCTCTCTTAGAGCTAATTTTAAAAGAACTTGTTTACAAATATATTTAACAAAATGCTTTGTGATCTTTCACTCTAGCTAATGATACTCAACCATCTATCTTTTCTTATCTCATGGATACATTTAAGGAAATTGATAATACCATAAATTTTAATGCAAACGAAATTTTTCCTATATCCCATGAGGACACATGCTCCCCTCTTCTCACACTTTGCACATACATAAGGGTTTCTCATCAAAAGAGTCTTGATCGATAATGATTCTACATTAAATATATGTTCATGTTACTTACTCACACGAATGGATATTTCTCCTACTACTATTTATACAACCACCACTACGGAGAGGCTTTGAAAATATTACCCTATCGACTTGAAGTATTGTCACCTTGGATATCCATACTGGCCCTAAGAAGTTACCTACTACTTTTCACATCAAGTACAGTGCTCTTCATTACAATCTACTCTTAGGTCATCCATGGATTCATGATATACAGGAAGTCCCATCCACTTTTCATCAACGTGTTAAATTCCTCCATGATGGTTTTGAACACACTATACATGTTAACCTATAACCTTTGAAATATTGCTAAGTTAAAATGTTTAATCCACAAATACCTACTAAAAATAATCCTTTCGCAACCAATTCATATGGAAAAATTAACTACATATGTTGTTGAGGAAACTAGCCAAAATTATGCTCCTATGATCCCTACACCACCATTGGTTGAACCAATAACAACTACACTTACTCCTCTACTTCCTTCATTTCCTACCACTCCTTCTAATCCACTTGTCCCTCCCAAAATTTTGGATGGATCCTTTTCACAAAATATTATTTATAACTATTCATGTGTTAATGATGATGATCTTATTGAACTCACTGATGATCACATATGTAAGGTTAATTTCAACCTTATTGATGAATATGAGTCCATGTTTAATTATATTTTTATTTCCATTAGTCCCGATAATTACCAACTTAAAGTTTTTACACCAAATCTGTTCTACAAAGTACCACTTTGCTAATACTATTAACTCACACCGCTAGCCTTGACCCACTTCAACATGCAATCAAAACATTAGATATTATGCAAAGCCGTTAGTTTAATCACCATCTCAACTAGTTTGGATACACAATAATTTCTCTCTATGCTCTTGGATCTTGACTTAATATCTTTACCCTCTCTTTAACATTGGTCTCTTCACAAGATGTCTAAACACTTGGGCATCCCCTTCTGTGACTATCATTGCATCTCTAGACATGATACCAATCAATGCAGATCTCTTATTGTTAATATTACCATGCTCAAAATTAAGGGTGTCCTCACCATATTACTAGAAGCTTCTGCACAATCAAAGCATTCATGATAGTTAGACATTACTTATCCACACAAATGACCATGGTGTCATCTAATTCACCAAAGCACTCTTGACCCTTCGATATGGACATACATATCACCACCCCTAGGGGTCCTACCCCTTTAGATATTATTGATTTCAACCCTAACATAAATGATCTCCTTGATAACTATTATGCTCTTGTGTTACCCCTCTTCATGGACATAGCTAAGTTCAAAAATATAAAAACATTTACATATTTACAAAAATACAAAATCAATACCTATACACAAACCTCAGGTGTTAATAATTTATATTACATATGTTGTTTGTTAATATGGCTTGATTGATAGATATTTTTCTACTCTTTACACACATGCGTTCATGAGGTATATTGAGCTTGATGCAGGACACATAGATTGTTACATGTTAATAGGAGCTACCTTGGTTCCTTACATTCTTCTCTTGGGGCATCCCTCCACACTATACATGTGTTATTATTTCATTATAGTTCCTTTCTACTTCCTCATTATGCTTGATTACATATATTATGTACATGTTATCTTTTGAACTAACAAGACTAACACATGTTTCTTGTGCAATGCTAACATGTCTTGCTTTATGTGCTTTCTTATTACTTATATTGTTTTTATCAATGTTTGACATCATTGCTTTCTATATTGGTTGTTACTTTCTTGTGTTACTATTTGGTTATTTCATTGTATGTATCCTATGTGCCTTGCTTTTCTTGTGACACCATGGGTTTCCCATTTTGTGGCTCTATGCCTTTCTTGTGTGGCATTGCTTCTCTTATATACAACCTAAGTGCCTTGATTTTCTTGTGACATCATGAGTGTCCCATGTTTGTGGCTTTATGCCTTGATGTGACATTTTCCTACATGCTATTGCTTCTATTTTCTTCGGAAACTATTGTTATGTCTCTACACTAGTTCTATGACATCTACATCATTGTATTATTGTTGCTCTCATTGTTACCACTACTATTGTTGATATTTTTGTTTGTTTCTTTACGCACCATGGTCTGCCATGCCATGCAAGCCATTCTACAAGTACACATTTTCAAAGGTAGACACAACTTTATCATTCCAATCTTGTTTACATATTCTCAAATATACAAGACATGGGTACATATATATTATTTTGATCAAGCATGCTCAAATTCTTTATTGCACGTGCCTTAAAGAGGGAGCATTCATTAAGATATATTATACACATATAGGAAGAATTTTGGGTTTAGACATAGGGTTTCACATGGAACGGGCCCTCAGTAAGATTTTTATATACCAAGATTTGCAAAAAATACACAAGTGCAAGACCATACAAAAAGGTTAGGACTGTATAAATGTTCTTGATCTTAATACACATTTATTCCCTGGGGTCAATTACATTGGATTTTTCTACAATTTCATATTTCCACTTATGGATACATGTTTTTGACATAATCTCATATTTAGTTGACACATTTCAAATTAATTTATAGGGGCATGCAATAGTTCACTCCTTCCCATACTACAATACTTCATTCTCGTTACAAAATGTAAGGTTTTAGAAGGTGAAGTCTCCTCCTCCATCATCATTTTAACATCATACACACTTCTACTCACCATACGATGCATTGGAAGGGTATGGGGCACCCATTATCTTTTATACCTTATGTCTATATATGCAAATGTGGGCATGTATCCATCTACAACAATGTGGTTTGTGGGGCTATGAAAATTATCAAAGTAGTTAAGTTCTTCGTAGGCGTGTTTCCTATCCTCATTCAAAGGGGAAGATACTAGGGTTAATAAAAACTTTGATACACATTATTCTTCCTTCACTGGGTTCATTGGTTCTTCTATCTTCTTCTCTCTCTACCTTCTATTCGGTGTTGGATTGCATGCACCCAATACTCTAATTTATCCTTTAGCAAGACAATCAGGATTGATCACCCCTAATCCTTCGGAAAGTTCAACAACCCAATTCAAATATTTAACTACAAACAAGGAGCGAGAACTCTTCCCTATGCAAGACAAACAAGTGTATACCTTCAATGTCTTTCATCTCTTTTATTTCACCTTGTAAAAGTTCAAATTCTATATTTAGATTTAAGTTATAGTTCAATTTATACTATGAACATTAACTACACTCTTTATTGCAAGTTTTTCATAGAGCATGCTAACACCAATGCATATGGATGAAAAAAACTCGAGTAAAGACAAAGTGTGTGTACACACTCAGGTATCATTTCCTTTAAGCATGTAATTTTCATTTCATACTTAAGGGGGAAATGTAACAACTCAAATTTGGTAATTTATCATTTTGACATTGCTAGTTATGACTATGATTCTTGGATAAAACAAACACCTACATCCTATCCTCACGCAATACATCTTGTTATCTCTCTCCTAACTTTATTATTCCTCAATAGTTGAACACGAATGCATAAAATCAATGGGTAACCTCTTTCCATTATGATACAACTTCTAGATTTCATCCACAATTTCCTTGTCCAGAAGCGTACATCAAGGTCGGGATGTGGAATCGGTCCTAACCGACTTACAGCAGTCTTGAACCAAAGACATCTTCCAACTTTGTTTTCAATTTGCACTATTTGTTTACATCTTTTCATCTTCCTGGGCCAACCTTTACATGAAAAAGTACATTTGGATCCTTATATAAACAAGTTAACATCACCTCATTTTCTCGCCTGGAAAAAACATATCAATCACTTTGCATACTCATCACAAATACATTCAAAAGGCACCCAAAGCTCCTTAAACCTCCCAAAGATGATGCATGTCCATTAGGGAACTTAATACTATAGTTATGAAGCACTCAATTAGGTCAAGGAGGTTAACTTCATTCATTTCCAAGCACTCAAAGATCCCTACTCAAGGTCTTAACAAGAGCACAATCATCTCAAGCATGGTCAAAGTGATTCAAGTTATAAACTAGTTGTATTCATCTAGATATAACATTCCGGTAAAGAACTATGTGTGGTTTGAGGCCTCTTTGGATTGATAACGATGCAGTAGTGCACATATTGTACTTCAACCGAAATGCTAACCTTCTTGAGGACCTTCCACCCATGGTTAGGGTTTGAGTTTCATTCAATTGATTTCATAGGGTTTCAAGATTATGAGTCACTTAGGGTTTGAAATTGAAACATATTTCTAGACCAACGAAGGGCACAAAAATTCTACAGACATTCATTCTAAGTAGGTCCAAGACCATACAATAGGTTGATGACTGTACATACAATCCTCACAGATATATATGGTTTTGTACTCAAGGCGCTTTCAGATCACGCTTCCCAAAACAAATAATCTACAAATCTATGCATCCAAATCTCTCTTGTACCACTATGTGTAGCTAAGTACATTTTCTCTCTTGTGTTTTTGAGATTGTAGCATATTGTAAACACTAGTTGTACCAATACGTTATTATGATATTGTATGACTAATATTGGAAGTTTTTAATTAGAATAACTCGTTGTATTCTAACCTTACTTTCCTTATTAGTTTGTTTTGCATTCCATAACAATCTAAATATTAAGTTTAATCTTAAAAGGGATGTAAATAGCTCCTCTTTTTCCTAAGGTGGATGTATGCTCTAATGACATCTTATAGTACCTTTCGAATAAAAAATAAGCTATATACGTAGGTGGTTAAGGATTTGGATTCTTGAGATAATTGTGAATGTAAGACCTTCTCGCCCGTATCTTTAATGCCAATAATTCCCATATCCAAAGCAATCCCTTGGGATTTATGTATTGTGAGTGCCCAAGCCATCTTTAAAGGAAGTTGCCTCATAAACTTATGAGATACCGAGGGTAGAGGGACATGAAGAGAATTCAATGTATCCCATGCGGGCCAAATGTAACATTCAAATTTGATGACAATGTAAAGAGGTAGGTCAAGTGGCCCATAACCACGTGTGTAATAATGTAAACAATGATACCAATTAATTCATTGACAAGGCCAACCTCAACCCAAATGTTTGATGTGAGCATCATCCTTTTCCTATTACAATGAAAATTTTTAGGCTACAACTGGTCTTATTCTTCTTGCAGTTGTTCCATGATTTGTTTTTCTATGATTTCTTTCTGCTCATTTGATGGACCCCTTGCAACTTGTGCCCAAGATTTAGCTTCTTCTATTTGGTTTTTAGTTGGCTTTCTCTTAAATCCATGTTTGCGATTTCGATTAGATCTATGTTATCTGTGTTGTGTCACTTTCTTTCTCTATCTCAAAGTTCTTTTGCTCTTTTGTTCTTGTTTGTGCTAATTCTTGCCTTATGTTGATCAACTCTTATTGTTCTCTTTCTAAGTTGTTTTGCAATCTTGCAACTTGTTCTTTGAGCAATTTGTTTTCTCTTTCAAGGTTCCCATTGATTGCTATAATTTCCTTTATCTTAATGTCTTCTTGTTGTCCCTTTGTTTCTATACTTTCAATCCTCTTTTTCATGCTCATGAGCTCATTCACATATAGTTCTGATGACCACAACAACGGAGTGGTTGTGGGGCTATATGTGTCTATGTTATCATGAAGCCTGTCTCCTCTTACTCCTTTGTTTTCAACAAATGTACCAGTTTTACTTTGCTTTGATTTAAAGACCTCATGTGGCACCAAAATCTCTTTCTCCTTCCCTTTATCTTCGCTTTGCTTTTTTTGGTCTCCTACTTGATGTAACTTAGAAGTGATGGTTGTAACATTCTTTGTTGTTTTTGGCACAATCATAATGCGTTTTTTATTATGTTCTAGCCTCGTTTTTCGAATTTGCTTGTGCCTTAGAATCCCTCTATACTACTTTGCATTAACAAAGACCAACTTCTCAACTGTGTGTAAGATATTAACTCGAGGGTATCCCTTTATAAGAGAGCTCCACGACCCAGTTATATTCCCTACGTGTGGATTAGAGAATGTTACTGCAGGCTCCTTTAAATGCTTTGGAGAGTATGATCCCAAGGAATGCCTAAACCTTCATGGTATAACCTCCTTATCAATGAACCAATGAGCTGTATTTGGGACCCATTCATTGTTTTAGTGCAGTTCAATGCAAATGTCCCTAGCTTTAGTATTTGTGGATACTTGCTTTCCATAGAAATATGTGTTTTATTCGCCATACACCCTTGGGACACCAGGTCTAGGTTGTTTTCAAGGCACTCTTGTTGTTTATCCATGTTTTGTGTTGATTTGGTTATGAAAATGTTTGTTGAATAGGGGAGTTTTACTATAAAAGAGCACCCAAAAAGGAAAATTGGGACAAACCTTTACTATAGGCTCCTTCTACGGATTCTCATTTATTCGGAAGAGGCTGTGGGACTTCTTAACAACCGCCTAGTCCTGGTTTCGATTCCCGCCGCTTCCTCTGCATTTAAACCCTAACTTCCTTCGATTCCTCTCACTTTGTCTCTGTATTTGGTTACGGTTCTCGTTATTGCTTGGCATTAGGGTTCCTGTTGATGCGGTTGACGTCTCCTCTCCGATTGATATATAATAAACCACTTATTATGACTTATGATCCCATAAACTACTTGGTCTCATGGACTTTATTAAAATCTTCCATTTCATAAATTCCCATTTTTCCTTCATTTTTTAATAAAAACAGTATCTTCAATTTTAAAAAACAAATAAATAAATTTTAAAAACACATGCCTCGTACCCATCTGTATTTTCCCAAAATCGCATGTCGTGGAAATAGGTAAACCATTTGTTAGGTAGAAACTTTCAGACTCCTCTTGGAAAAATCGGTTTGGGCTTCGTTGTATACAAGCATCTGAAATGAGCAGTAGCACAGAGCAGAAGAAGAGTGGATGGCCTTCAGTTGTCTCTTTTTTTTTCTTTAAAATCACTCTATTATTATGGTTACTATCTGTAATTTTAGCCATCACAAAGGAAGGAAGAGTAGACCTCTGGCCAATTATAGCAGGATGTCTGTTCTATGAAGCAGCCAATTGCACCCTCAAAGTTTGTATGTCAAAAGATCCACTCTTCATCAACACATCAGTTTCTCTCTTGCATTCCACCATTACTTCTTCTTCAGGTATCTTCGCAATTATAATATTAATATCAATTGCTTTAAGGTATACTAATTCCTACTAATGGGAATGTGGATATGGTGTTCATTCTTACTGCATCATGTCGTACCCATTTTGGTGCTGAAGTGTCGTTTTTTTATTTTTTTAGATATGTACTTTTTAAGCTTCTGTGGGTGACATATGATGGAAGCATGTATCCCTGAAACTGGCTGCCACAACTCAACCCAAAAACTGCTTTCATCTTGCATGCTCGCCAGGGAGTTAATACCCATACCCACATCTGCTTGTGGTATATTTGAATGTAATATAACACAACCCTTATTCATATACTCCCTTAATCTGTTTCAAAATGACGTTCCCTTCTCAGTCCCCGACCCATAATCTACATTTTTGGTGTCCATGTCTTGCAGCTAAAGCCTAAAACTCTATATAATTGAAGTATTACCCTTAAACCAAGCACTTATATACCCAGAAAGTAAACTATGAACCCTAGTATCAATGTTGGCCTGTACATAACATTTTGTCTGTCAAGCATATATACCAAAACGAAGTTGCATAACACATTGCCAAGGTTTTCAGGATGCCATAGGAGCCTTTCAAGTTTCAACTTCATAATAATCATCATTTGACGCAGCACCGTATCTTTTCAGACTAGCAACAACACTAGAGCCACAGTCGTAGAAGTTCTGGGCATGTTCATTTCTCATTGGAATTAGGGGAGCTAGACAAGTTTACTCTTAGAGCTCTAGCAGTGCTTGTCGAAACATTACAGCATCGTGTCCACAAGTAAGAGTGCAGTTTTTTTAAGATACAGTCTTCCAGTATTAGCAATCAATTGAATTTTTGAGCGGAGCGATATTTCTCCTCGAATGACAGAGCTTCAGTAGCAAGAAACTTAGGGCTTCTGCTTCATGTGTTGCCCGAATCAGGCATTATATCGTAAATGTTTTACTTAAAACAGTTACCAGCCATTTTGACGTCGGCATCCAACTTCATAATCTTAGAATTGAGAGTCCATAACACATCCATGAATAATAGGTAATTGTTTTTCTTCCTTAAAGAAGGCCTAAACTCTTCATCCAAGTCAGTAGCAGTCTGTCTCTTCTTTCCACAAATTTCTTCAAATCTATCTCCGACTGTCTTCATTGAAAATCTCCTTTATGGTTTCCAGATTTCTCTTCACGGACCGAAAATCCTTGTGTGGGTCAAAATTATCTCTTTCCACAAGATGTGGAGGTGGTTCCTGAGGCAAATCTCCTGAATCTTCTAAAAATAATTGAAGAAGTCAATTAAGATTATGATGTCAACTATAAAACAAAGGGAGAAAAGAAGTCCATGCGTCCACAATCTCAAAGCCCAAATTTTAGAAAATGCAAGGCCTTGGTCTGGGTCAGACCCCAAGCAGGACTGGAAGAAGAGAGATAGAATTACTTTGCAATATATGTCAAAGGAAAATCTAGTGAATGTGTGTCCAAAAGTCTAGATTGGAGTTGATAGCCACTGAGTAAAAATGCTAGGAAAGCTAATGGGTTTGTCTCTAATAGTTGGGTAAGTAATGGTGCAGAGAATAAAGACAAAAGTATCTGTTGACAGCGCCTTCTATCAGCAAGAAGGGAAGAGGCAAGAAGTAGACACATTAAGTGAAAATCCACAACTTGAGAAGTATCCATATGAAGGTTGGCAATGTGGAGCGAAATCTATACGAAGTGTTGGATTGAAGAAGTAGACATTGGCCAAGTAAAGCAACTTGAAGCAATATTGTTATTACAAGGACTTGCTTAGAAAAGCCAATAATGGTTTCTTTGACACTAGTAAGAAAAAATGTGAACATACCATGGTTAATATCAGAAAGGGTTAACAAAGAGGTCATAATTATGTCTCCTAGAAGAATACCCAATAAGTAAGCGTCTTTTGAGTATTAACATGAAGCTCCTGCAGACAAGGAGATAAGTTCAACATCAACCAATTGTAAGATAAGAAAGAAATCTGGTAAATTAAATTCCCTTCAATTCAACAGGTTTGCAGGTAAAGTGCAAATTGAAGTAAATAAATATCAACGGGTATTCATCTACAAGATAAGAATGCAAACCCTTGTTAAAGGGCTTTAACAAGAAATCGGAGTACATTAAAGCATCGGAGCATCTTGAGTCTCTTTAAGAATGACAAAAGGCCACAGATTATTAGATAGTGAAAATGAGAATATCCTCTCAATGAGTTTCAAACAATTTGACAATTTGTACTCTCAAGATGCAGAGCTTTGGGGTTCTGTTGTGTGTGATAACAATAGGAAGGCATGTTGAGGAATGCCTTAGAAAAACCTAAAAGTTTCATTGATGGTAGCGACATAAGATATTAATATCCCATTGCTGGTATCATAAGTGGTCAACAAAGAGAACACAATTGTATCCTATAAGAGCTTGAGTAAGTTTTGGAGAAGAGTGCTATAGGTTTTCTTTTAATGGTTTTGGAGAAGAGCACTATAGGTTCTTTTAATCTAGTTCCTTAACTGAAGGTTTCCAACCAAAGAAATCAGGACTTATTCAACAGCTGCCATCCAAAAGAGAAAAGACATTGGCCAATTTCAACTAATTAAACAATAAGAAAATTAGGATATTTATCCCAAGCGCAAGGTTAATTATTTGCTTTATTTGGGCTGCCATTTTGGAACAACTGAAGAAATATTGTCATTAAAAGAGACTTTAAAGATGTTCGATAGAGAAAATCTCCAAGTTTGCATTAACAATTGCCATGTTTAACAATTGTGTTAAAATGATTCTGTGGGATATTGTTGAAAAATACTAAAAATTCATACAAGTTGAGAGAGACAAAAGAGAGTATCTATTTAAATTAATAAAATCTCTTGTCAAATAGGTGAGCTCAAGTGGTGAAAGAAAATAGGCTTTCAAAGCGAGTCCCATATTCAAACCTTAAGAGACTTGATAAAGTTGTACAATTGGGGTAAACACCTCATCCAACATGTTGGGCGCCACATACCTTAACATATGAGAGCATATGCAAGTCATACCTTAATATATCTTGATGGAAGAGATATCCCTCGGTCGTGGCATCCAAGCCAAAGGTTGCCTCCCCCTTCGCTTCCCCCTCCCTACAAAAAAGGGTAATTTACCAAATTGTTTTATTTTTCACCTGTAACACTTTATTAGCTTGTGTTTTTTTGTGCGATCGATTGATCCATTTTGATTTTCAATAAAGATAACTTGCTTGTTGAAATTCCCTTATCTAGAATATATTTCATAATCAAATTCAAGCTATTAGACTTGTAGTTGCTTGACCTTTTTTTTCCCAAGTACAAGGTAACCCTAAATATATTAATTTTGTTCACCCAAGACTCATGAAAAGGAAAGAACACATTGGTAGTGTTGGAGATGAGCTCTATCTCAAGATGCTCAAACTATTAAAGTCATTAAGTTTAATAGGTAAACATTAACTAATTTAAAATTAGTTGATGTCCTTTAGTTATACAATGTATATCAACCTCACTTGATGTAACTTATTTTATGTTTGATAAATGATGGACACACACAAGATGTTACTATGCCGTGCGCCATATGCCTTCCATTTCTCTTCATTCTCTCTCACATATTTTTCTAATATTAGTATTAGAGCCATTGTTCGAGGAAGCCCTAGGAGAAGGGTATAAACAACAAGCTTGGAGTTTAAGGAAGCCTTGGAAAAGGGTATGAAGTGTAGAGAAGAAGTGTTCGAGGAAGCCTTGGAGTAGAGTACAAAGCAACAAGATTTGAAAAGTCATGAATTTGAAGAGGGAGTATTTTGAGGAAGTATCACTTATTTTGTGAGTTATAGAATGTTAGGGCACACTTGTCATTAAAGTGCAAATGTGTGAAAGATGTAATATCCCCTTCTCAACGCTACTTCTCTTTGAAGACTTTGAGCCCATTCCACTTCTGTGGGTAAAAATGGAAATGAGCAACGGAAGTTAATGTCGTGATTTTCGATTGTTTTTGTGAGCTTTGCATTCTTTTTAAGTAATTTTCTAAGTATAGTCGAATCGGATGGGAAAATGAGAAAAAACCAATTGAAAAAAAGAAAAAGGAACTATTATGTCCCCAAGGAGGTTGGTCCTCTTTAGAGGATTCTATTTGGTTTTTGGCGCCACCTCTAGCTATTTAAAGGGGTTGCTTGGCTTGGAAGAGGTTATACTTGCTTTTGGAATTTATTCTCTTGGAGTTGGAGCATGTTTTGCTTTCTCTCTCATCCATTGAGGACGAAAACCCTCTTGGAAGACCTATTGAGAACGAAACCTCTCAATAGTGGGTTGGTTTGAGGATGAAACCCCTCAAGCTTGCAAAAGGGTGATCTCATAAGGAGTTTGTATTTAGTTTTGAAGGCATTTCCAACCCTTCCCAAGGGTGGCGACTTGCCCTAAGGTGGAGTTTGGGGTATTCTAGGGCACGACAACTTCAAATTCAACCATCATTGTGTTCCTCCTATTTTTAGCAGCTGAAATCTTCATTTGTACTTTAATTTGGGGCTTGGAATCCTTCATTTCCAGCCATATTTGTAAGGGTATTCACTGTTATTAATTAATTTCCAGCTGATATTAAATTGGTAAAAAAAGATATATTTTCTGGTGCTTTTCTCTTGCAAACATTTCTAGATTTGAAGAATATTATTTTGAAGGGTTTCTAAATTATTTCCAACAAGTTTGTGGCTAATTTCTATCATAAAAATATATTTACAGCCTGCTGCTAGGGTTTGGGAATTTAATTTAAGTTTGTTTACGTTTACTATTTGGATTTGTTCAAGTTCTTTGATTTTTAGTTTTAGCCTGGAAAAGCGGCATTATAGTGGTATCAAAGCATAATCCTCTCAATGTGTTGGGTAAATTTGCAAGGCGGTGATAAGGAATTCCTCTTTTATCAGAGAAGGGAGAAGAAGATTTTAGGACAACAATCAGAGGGTTCCAAAATGGCTAACAAAAATTCGAAGAAGCCAAGTTGAATCGACTTGTTGAAGGGAAAAGATATTGGTAGACACTATGGATTCACTAGCCCTAACTTTACAGAAACTTCAGGGGTCAAGACAACCCAATGGTGAGGGCAGCTCTTCAAGGGTTCATAACAATAGGCAGCCCCAAAGGTCAATTTTCAGATCTGCTGCTAGGCCTTTTCAGCCTACCTTCCTCCCTAGGAAGAAGCCATTCCAAAGGTTGAAACACGACATTCGGTGGGCCACAACATTGCTGCCAGCTATGAAGAGTATAGGGCACTTCCAGATGAGATTCGTGATGCCATATCACTTGCAGAGTTCATAGGAGTGAGCAAGGGTAAATCAAGGCTTGAGCCTAGGTCTCAAGCACCACAGAAGGATCTTCAACATGCCTTAGGGAAAGTGACACTCTCCACATTTGATGGTTCCAACAAGGGGACGTCCAGTACATGAATGAAGATGCTAGGGTTAAACCCTAGACCACAAGAATATGCCAAAGAGCCAAACCCAAAAGAGTTTCTCTTGAAAGAAAAAAGAGAACCAACAAAGGTAATAGATACATCTCCTCAAGAGGTCAAGGAAGAAATCATGGGGCATAAACCGGAAAAAGAAAAATCAGACCTGCAAGAAGGTTTTGAGGTGGAGTTCCAAGAAGACCATGTTGAGGGGCATGCACATGAGAAAAGAGCTTTACCGATTGCTAATGTTGATTTTCAACTTGGCCAGAAATTTGAGAACACGTAAGAAGCAATTTAATGGTGTTCATGACTCTAAAGAAGAACTATGGAGATGCTCCATACATGTTTCAAGAGAGTAGGGATGAAGTTAGGGCATAAAGGGATTCACTTGTTGAATGTGAGAGTCTAAGAGGAAGGAGAATGCTGATCCTAACTCAGAAATTCTGAGTCACAAGGATGGAGGTGTTGAAAATATCTCAACCATTCTTCATCCGGAAAAGGAAGGTGAGCAAGTTAAGGACAACCAAAGGTATGAGAGTGTTTCAGGATTGTTGATTCCTACTATGCCATTCCAATTTTTTTGTCATCATGGGCAACATGATGAAAAGGATAGCCATATGCAAATGTGTGGTCATCATGAGAAGCAATCAAAGAGGGGAAGAAAGTGAAGGACACATGGAGTAGCAAAGAGCACATAGGTCCTTTCATACAAGTTCTAAATTGTTTATGCATAAAAATTTGGGAACTGGGTGATCTTTTGAGATATAAGAAGGATATGGGTTTTGAAGAGTTCAATATTACTATTTCTAATGAATTCTTTATCTCATGTTTAGAAAAAAGGTTCAATAATATAATTCCAAGATCAATAGCGGATAGTGGTGTCCAACATGCCATGGAGTTGAACATTGGCTGTCATTTCTCAAGGACTGATTGGAGATTTAGCTACAAGCAAAATTTGATTGTCATGCACGTAGTTTCAGTCATTGAATTAAGTAGTTTTCAGTTTATGGCTGTTGTTGAAGAATTTTCAGTCAGTATATGGTTGATTCTACCCCTATTTTAGTGTCATTTTTGAGTTTTGTGAAGAATTTGAAGTATGACAAGCTGTTATCCTGTCATTTTTGCTGATGTCTGCATCAGAACCAACCCCTTAACACTTGTCATGTTCTTTTTTGAAGGCTGATTTTCGAAGGCCTTAACCCATTCTTCTCCTCGTGGGTCTAAGGAGAAAAGCAAGGGAAGATCTGAAATATATTTTTATTGTTGTTTAAGTAGTTTTTATTTATTATCATGTATCCTATTGGGAAGCCTAGCGCTCCAATAGGACTTGAGTAGTTACAAAATAAAGTTATTATGAGCATGTGGGCTCCAAATGGCAAATACCATTTGAATACTTAAAAGTTAAAACACTTACCTTAAGGGGTCGGCCATCATTTTTATATTGTAAAACACTCCTTGTGGTTATATAAGGAGGTCGCTTGGGCATTATTGAATTATGTTTTGGTGAATATTCATATCTTGGTTAAGGTTTGCTTGTGAAGCACCTTATCTACCTTTCTCAAGGATGAAACCCCTTGATTGAGGACCTTTCCCAAGGACAGAAACCCTTGGTTGAGGACTTGTGGAGGACGAAAACCCTTCCATAAGGATCTATGTATGCAAGTTGATTTGAAAGGCAATAAATTATCATTTTCTTGCATGATTTATCTCTTTGGTTCAATGATCTATTTGTTTGGAGTGAACGACCCACTTGGGAGTGATTATGTGGTATGTGTGATGATAATTTGGAAAATCTGAATTTACTATCTTGTTCTCCATATTTTCTAAGGCCAAGATCTTGAGTTTCGTGAATTTTGGAGGTGTTTTACTATTTTTCCAAGCTTGATGATGTTCGCTGGTTGAGGGTTCCATAATTAATTATTTTTAAGCTCAATTCTGATTTCTAACAACTGATTGTGTTTGCTGAGGGTTTCCTAATAATTTTGGCATAAGATTTGAAGGGCATTAGCAAGGTTTGACCCACCTTTGAGGGGTTTAAATCCTCTAAGGAAGTCGCTGCCCTAGGAAGGGTTTAATTTGCAGATTTACACAGTTATGTCAGTCATCTAACAACAACACCATAATCTGATTTTTAAGCTACATCTCAGCTTTTGGTCATTTCCTAAGTCCCCTAAAAGAGACATTACAACACTTTTTATGACAGTCACAAAAGTGTTTTCAGTCACAAGGTGGAAGGATTTTCTGCCTACCATCAATGAGGGATTGTTTGCCGCTATTTTAGAAGAGTTTCTAGCCACCACAATGCTGATTCTGAGCAAGAAATTGCAATGGTACAGCTACAACCATGCTTGGGGCAGCATGAATGGACCTTTGAGAGTCCATCATATGAAGGGGAATTTTGAGGAGAATGCAAGCAAAGGAAGAAAGCTAGTCCACATATCTATGAGGCATGAAGAAGTAATGTTGAGAGCTCTTGTTTCCTTTAATGTGTTTGCTCTATGTGCAAGTCCAGGAATGGAGAAGAAAGAGAAGAAAAAGCATAAGTGTGATTCAGACCAGCATGTTCACATATATGAGCAACAAGGTGAGACTCGATTCACATCACACACAATTGTCTTGAG
The DNA here is from genome assembly GCA_018340775.1 of Taxus wallichiana var. yunnanensis. Classification (NCBI taxonomy): domain Eukaryota; kingdom Viridiplantae; phylum Streptophyta; class Pinopsida; order Cupressales; family Taxaceae; genus Taxus; species Taxus wallichiana. The sequence goes on from CM031237.1 coordinate 418,895,424, forward strand.
ACGATTTATGAAGGTGCAAGAGGCACTTAACAAAACTGTTATTAGCAACCTATGGGTTGTATAGAGGTAGTCAAACACTGAGCAAGGCCAAAAAATGAAGATACTAATCTTAAATGACGACTGGTGGGCTCATATAGAATATTCGTTGAGTTTCACGGAGACCATTATGAGTATGATCCGCTTTATGGACATGGATCAACCATGTCTAAGAGAGACCTGTGATGGCATTGACTCAATGATTGAGAAGATAGACTGTCATAAATGAAAAAGAACAAGACCACAAGGAAACATTTTTCAAACAAGTAAAATCGTACCTCATTGAGCAGCAAAACAAAATGATCACCCCACTTTGCATCTCCTTGCCTTTGCATTGACTCCTAGATTATACAACACAGAGATTCTTTCTTTCTTGGGGAGGGTACCACCATATAGAGATGTTGAAGTCAGTGAAGGGTATATGTTGGCGTTCTCTAGGCTCTTCCCTAAGTTTGAGATAAAAGACATGGTTATGACCAAGTTTGGGAATTTCATGGCCTCCACATGTCATAGCCTTCACCCTCTTTGGGACCTCTTCTGGGACAAATACAAGAAGGATTCTCATACGCGGTGGCACCTCCATGGTCGAGGATCCGCATAGTTGCAATCTCTTGCGATCAAAGTCTTGTCACAATTAAGATTTTTATTTTTTAATTCTCTTTCCTTTATTTTTGACTATTTTAAAATCTAGGCTTGAGTTTTTACTTTCATAAATTTAATCTTGCATTGAATTTTCGTCAATAGGTTGCGAGTTCATCTTCCTCCGAGCGCAATTGGAGTACATACAACTTCATCCACTCATAGGAGCCCGACAAGTTGGGGAAAAAGGTTGAGTTGGTGTATATACATTCCAACTTGCGTCTTCTATCTCATAAGTAGCTAGATTACAAGGAAGGGGTGACAAAGCATTGGGATGTAGACCCAGAGAGTGTTGACTTGGATGCTTCCATTTCCCACCTATCATTACATGACATGGAGACTTCCTTGGCATGGTAGGAGTTAGGACCTACATGGCGGTGCTAGTGGTAATGGGAGTGCTTTGAATGAACCACGTTGTGATGTTGATGAAGAACAATATGATGAATACGAATACTAATTTCGATGTAATAATTGGATTTAATATTTGTTATGGCATTTGGTTGGCAATACACAAATTATGAGCGGTGTTTGTAGTTATTTTGTTTTTAATATGCACAATATGTGGTTAATTTTTATTTATTAGGCTATAAATTATACACACACATATGTGTGTATAATATTAATTTTAATATATTATTTGTACAATTGTATCCACAGGAACAAAAAAGCTCGACATCCGCATATAAGATTCTTCATTATCTCATACTGTATTCAAAATGTATTGGCAACATAGATGAGCGGCAATGAAACACAATGTTTCTCTCGAGTTTCGGGATGGGGGTGGACAAGCTTTCGGGATGGCAAAATATTTCCTGAAATTTTGAAACGATATATATATATCATAATAATAATAATAAGAAAATTATAAAAATAGATTTATAGCATTTTAATTGTATAACTATTAAACATAATTACGCATTATAAAGAGATGAGATTCAAACAACATTTATGATATTGAACATTAACAGTAAAATATTTAACATTGAAATTTAAATAAAAAATTGAGTGCAACACTGAAATGCCAATATGATATAACTACAAATATCTAATTGTTATATTATCAATGATACAAATGTCCGCCTTTTGTGTTTTTAGTTTTACATCTAAGTTTTATCATGTTTTTGCAAATAATTGTCGATGCAGAGGAGATCAGGGTGTCCACAAGTACACCCCTAAAGTAGAAAATGTCCCTGGGATGCCGAAAAGTTCTGAAACATCCTTGGGACTCAAGTAAAAGTTAAGGAAAAGGGATGTGGAGGGTACGTCCCCTTCATGTCCTGCACCCCAAAAGCAGAGAACCAATCAATAGAAAAAGATGACATCTCAATTGATATTGGAGTTGTTTTACTTTTCTGGTCTGATAAAATACAGGTTTGTAGGACAGAATGAAAACCAAAGTTTCTAGAGAAATGCCAAATAGTAAGAACTTAAGTAAAGAAAAAGATTGGAGAATTGATCTTCTTTTAAGGATGAATGTCTTGATAATCAATTAATATCTAGGTGGTAAATAGAGAATGATGTTCCATGATGTAAATAATGATCCAATATATTATTTGATCTCCTCATTGCTGAACCAAAAATCTATGTCCATCTTATTTAATGATTTGCAGTATTTTAGTCTTGATTGGAACATTTTCTATATATTTGCAGTGATGCTGGTGCTACTATATGCATGGATGAGTAAGGGTGCAAGCAAGATGTTTGATCATGAGGAGTTGTTTGGTGGTGTATGGTCAGGCGCATTTACATCATTATGCTTCTCTTGTGGATATTTTGCTTATGACCAATGGGACATGCTGGATAATCATTTGTATAACGCACAGATGCCTTCTATATTAGTACACCATATACTTCTTTTGGTTTGTTTTACCCTTGCGCTATATCGGCATGTCACGATAAATTACCTGATTCTTACTCTTGTTTGTGAGGTAAGATGACCTTCTGTGTCTACGCTTTTGTTCATTCACTTAGTTTCATGTTGACTTGCTACCATTTATCAAGAGTTAGAGCATTGAAAACTGGCTAAAGGCTACTTTGTATTTGTTGACCAGCATAATTTTTGGCTTGAAAAAGCATTTCAGGTTTTACAAAAAACATCACATTTTAGCCTTTTTAATACAATGACATGCGGTGCATTATGATGGGTGTTAAATGATTATCTGACTTATTTTAGTAGCATCCTTCTCTTCTACATATTGATCTGGTCTGAAACTCAAAGTATTTCATTCTTCAATTTTAGGGTGATTTAGAAGATTGAGGATCCAACTATTCTTCATGTAATGGTTGTCTTCGAACTGTAAGCATTTGTGGAATTTTATTTGATCCACACTAATACCTAAATTCTAATAGAGTTGAAAGCTGAAATATTTTTAGGCTCAGTGTTATTGAGATTGAATATTGTTATCACTCTAGATGACATTTGGCTTTTTGGATATTTTCTTGTAGGTCATTCTAACCAGGAAAATATATGTTTCTCACTTTATTAAGGATTTAATATTTATAACTTGTATTTTGCTACTGCATTCCAATTTATCATGGGTGCATGTTATGACACCACTCATTAAGTTTCGTTTGGAGTGGATCATTTGTTCTTCCCTCAAAGGTTTCAGTCAACCATTGATAATCAACTCTTCTTTTTCCAATAAAATTTCATCCTTGAGCATTCAACTGATTTCTTCTAGATATTAAGGTTTGTCATTCTTGACTAGATTCATCTGTATGGAATGATCTCCAAAGGATTATAAACTTGAAGTCATTTGGATATCATTTCTATTGGCATGACAACCGGTAGGTGCAATCAATACCTTATATCATGCATATTGTAGGTACGTATATCACAGTAGTTCAATTCAGGTTACTCAGAATATCTTATAGTGTAATGGATCTAAATTTCTTTATACTACTGCAGGCAAAATTATGTGCCTATGGTGGCAGTCTGCCTTTTTTTCTGCCAGCTGACTTGAAACAGGTCTAGATTTTAGTAAACCATGTCTTTTCATTGTGTTGAAGGTGAAGCAGGTAAAGATTAATTTCCCAGTTTCCTTTAGGCCCTTACCAAATACAAATTACTAGAAAAAGGCTATGTTCCACGGGGACGCATCCCCTATGTTTTTTAGCTCGTCCCGTGCCGGGACGTTTGAACTCTCGGGACGGGTAGAAACATCCCCTTCCTGTCCCCAAACTTTGAAAATGTTAGGAAACGTCCGGGGACATAAAAAAAAACAAGGGAAGACTGGACGTCCCCGGTACGTTTAGGGGACTTCTAGCCGTCCCCTAAATGTACTGGGGACGTCTAGCCGTCCCCTACCGTCCCCTAAGCAAACAGCCTTAAAAACACATTTAAAAAAAAACACACTTTTAATTAAAAGTAAAGCAATGCGGGGGCCCACAAGGACCCCCACTTTCATTTCTAAGTGCCCTAAACCTAAAACAAACATCAAAACAAAAAAGAAGCTCATTTCTGAATAACAAATTTATTGCATAAGGTAGTGTTCAAACTTCAATACAATCACTTGGTACAGGGAGGAACTGTCACATCAGTGCCCTTCCCTTGAAATGAATCATTCTGTTTATATGACAAAAGAATCAAAGAACCAATGATTTTCGGTTAAAACACAACTGTCAACTACAACTAAACATAACAAAAGAGTCGATAAGACACTACTAAAAGCCAACAAGAGATTAACAATAACAGAAAATAGTTGGTTACCAAAACAATGTTTATATTTAAATCAATGGTCTATATATTGATTAGATAATTGAGGAGATTGAAGATGAAATGGGCTGGTATATTCCGCTATTATAATTTAGAGAAATACTTTATATACTATTAAATGTCACCCCTTTGTTTTGGATATCTTCAATCAAAGCTGCATGCTGGCTTCGTTCAAATGGTCAACAACAGACCTTTAAGAAGTCATGTGTGGTTAGTCTTAGTTATCATCCATTGGTATAATCTATAAGTTGTGAGAGAAATGAATAAAATAGTTCTATTATAAAGTATGGAGCTTATACTTGTAGTCTCTTTAGATTACATGACATTGATAGGATTCTTATCGTGTGATTTCAATTTTGAATTTTGAAGCCTGCATGTTGTTTATCATCCATCCTTAATAAATTTATATGCCACCACACAATTCAAACAGTTCTATCAACATTTACTTTATGGATGTCTACAAGAAAATATATTGTAGCGCTTTTCTTTCCATAGAAATACGCCACAAAATGCCAAACTTTTTGGTCTTTGATCTTGGTATATCATATTCTTGTTACAAACCAATTTTTTCCTACACGAATGGGGAGTTTTCATGCAAGAAGACAGTGAGGAATGCTTTAAGTTTAAGTTTATCAATGTGTTATACTTATCATATGAATATTTGAAATTTCCTATATTTTTAAGGTTAAATGATAAATCTTATGTGAAATCTCAATTCAACTCTAATTTTATGTATTAAGGTTTGCTTTAGCAATGTTATCATATGAATATTTGAAATTTCCTATATTTTTAAAATTTTCCCTTATTTTTTAATAGCCGTCCCTTGCTGTCCCCTAAAAAAAGGCCTAAAAAAATCTGTCCCAGAAACACGTCCCCTGCCATTCCCGTCCTGGAAACTCGGTGGAACATAGGAAAAAGGTCATTTTCTTCTTTTCTTGGCCTAGCACATTGTATGAATGTATAGTGTACCATCTTCCATAAGAGACCAGATTGAGAAATCTTGGATGCAATCGTCTTGAAAGTTCAATTCCTTCACCAAGTTGTTTCTCAGTTGAAACCCTTTCGTAGAGGATGCCGGTTTTGGCACACATGCATAAGAATCTGATTTTTATGACAGCAATCTGATTTTATGCAAGAACTAGGGCAGCGACCTGTTTTAGGTCCACCAAACCCTAAGCGACCTAGGGTAAATTCAGATTTTTGCCTTTCACATACACAAAATTTCAAAAATACATCATCAACATAAAACCCTTGGTGAAATCATGCAAAATAAATGCTTCCAGACTGCTGGAATTAATTATTGTGCAAAAACAGCTGAAACTTCAAACTTCCATATCTTCATAAATACTTGGAGAAAATTTGCAAATGATAGCTGAAAATGATCACAAAATAGCAGCTATCCAACAAAATTAGAATCAGATTTTTCCAACCACAAAAACCATTGAAGCAGTGATCCCGAAATGTCAAACTAGGTCACCCTAGCTGCAGCCCAAGAAAATCATGCCCTAGCTGAATTTGGTGCCCTAACACTGATGTAAACCCCTTGTTTTGAATTTCTGAATTTGAAACACAATTATGACTCTCGGTTGAAGCTACCAATGCAACAAATGAGGGTTTTCGTCCCCAAGTGTTGTAACTATTGAGGGTTTTCGTCCCCAATAGGATCCAATGAGGGTTTTTGTCTTCAAAGGTTGGAAAAAGAGAGCTTAATGCTCCAATTTCTAAAAGCGAAGTATATAATTCACTAGACGATCCTTATAACGAGCCTCAACATTTGCTTTTATAGCCTTTTCTTTCCTTTCCTTGTGGAGCACTCCATATGGGACCTTTATTTCCTTTTTAACATTTGCTTTTCCCACTTAAAGAGGGATGACCTCCCCTTTTAAAACATTCTTTTTTATTTTGAAGTTGGTGTTTTGCACTTTTAGCCACCAACCTACTATTTTAGTGCTATAATTGGCAATTTGCCTTTTTACAAAAATATTACAAAGCTGAAAATAGCAAATTACAATTATAACACGAATGTACTTCCCTTTTTTCTCCCTAAGGTCTTCAAGTAGAACTAGCTTGGAAAAGGGGACATTACATTCAAAGGTGTGGAAAAGAAGACTAATAATGTAAAAGCGGCATGTGGATGTACAATTTACTATATCCTTGCAACTCAAAACAAGAGAAACGTGAATTGATCAAGGACTGTTTGAAGAATGCTGAACTTAGTCTAGATGTTGGAGAAAGCCGTCGGGGACAAGCCGGAAACAACAATCATGTTTGAATGGATTACAAATTTCATTCAAAGAAGTCTGTGAATTATACTGACATCTATACAAACAGATCCCTATAACCAAATGTTCGATGTTGAGCGACAAAAATACTTGCAAGCAAAGAAGTTACCCGATGATGATGATGATCTTTGAAGACGATTCTTGAAATTGATAAATTAAGGTTATGAAAGGTAGGTAACTAGAAACCGAAAAAGTGGAGAGTATGCTACTTGAAGTGTTACAATCGAAGGGCATTAAGGGGATGGATGATTGGTCAAGTAATGCATCATTTGAATTAGGGCAACCAACATTTGAGTAATAATGGTATTGTTGGCTAGATTTATCTTGCATAGCACAAAACCTAGGCGGTCATGAGATAAATCTCCCTCATTTACCGGTGAGGCTCCCGGTCGATTTGTCAATTAAAGTATGCTAGTATCTATATGGGGTTTTACTTTAACTTGTTCAATTCATGAACCATAACTGAACAGTTTTGCAACAAGTAAGCAAATCGTTTAAGAAATGAAATATTTAAAGAAGAAGGGAATTATATAAACACGAGAGAAGAAATGGAGAAGATGTGCATCCCAATCAATAGATAGCAGAGTTGATTGTATGCACATATACATGTGTCACTTAAGGAGAAGTTAGTGGAGGATGATTGCCAAATGTCATCTTTACTTGTTTATGTTTCAGTTCAGTTGAGTTTCCCATTTGTACTTTCCCTTCTACATTCTATAAGTAGAAGAAGAACCTCCGGGTTAATGATCAAAATTTGTAAGTAGCATCCTTGTGTTCCAGACTTTGTCTGAAACCCTTGAGAGCCACTTGAAGCAAAGGAATATACAGGAGTAGATTTTTGGAGAACTTTGTGTCACGGTGTATTGTGTTTCTTGCTTTTTATCTTAGATCTTTTAATAGACTTTGTGTTATTTCAGATCTAGATCTAGAGCTACCTTTGCTTAGAATTCTGTGTTTATATCTATTGGTTTCTTCTATGTGCATGCAATCAACTCTGCTATCTATTGATTGGGATGCACATCTTCCCCATTTCTTCTCTGTGTTTATATAATTCCCTTCTTCTTCTATAAATATTTCCTTTCTTAAACAGCTGCTTACTTGCTTTGTAGAACTGTACAACTATGGTTCATGAGCTGAACAGTTAAAGTAAAACCCCATATAGATACTAGCATACTTTAATTGACAAATCTGACACGGGAGCCTCACCGGTAAATGAGGGAGATTTATCTCATGACTACCTAGGTTTTGTGCTATGCAGAAAATCTAGCCAACAGTATTAGGGGTCCAGGGTCACCAATTCTCGGGGATAAGAAAGGCATACCTTCTATGCAATGCCATAAGTGCAATAAGTGGGGACTTCACAAGGGAATGTCCTAATAATTAAATCAGACTAAAGTGTTATGTGTTGACTGAGTACTGAGGATCATGCTAATGAATTCTGTCTGAAATTGAAGTCAGCTTATGTGGCTGAAATTGAGGAAAATAATGAAGAAAAATGTATTCTAGCAGTGATAAGTGAAGTAAAGAGAGAAAGAATTGGATATGTCCATGGGAAAAGAACGAATGAAAGATGTCATCTAGGCAATACAAGATCAAAAGTAACATTCAAATCATATAGTGTGGGCAAGGGAAGGCACCCCACCACTTCCTTTGCATGAAATAAGACCTGTAATGGGAAGACCACAAACCATAGACATGAAAACAATGGGAAGTTTGATGAGATGGAAACCTGCAAGAGCAGATGAATGAAGAAAAAAATCCATTACAACAATTTATAGCCTTGACACATGGCAGAATGGTGATGCTTTTCGTATAGTTAGTTACAGATTGTTTACTTAAATTGGCACAAGCATAAGTGCAAGCACAAACACAAACGGAAAAATTAATAAATGGAGACAAGGATGTAATATTGTCAGGCAATGATTGTCGACTGCAAATTAACATTCAGAGCAAAAGATTGGTTTTCACTGAAGGCTCTAGTAGATGGAGGATTAAAAGTCAATATACTCATGGAAGAGATATGGAACAAGTTAGGAAAACCTGCATTAATGCCATCCACATTCTAATGTAGATGGAGAATCAGATAAGGAGCATGTCTATTGGCATACTACTAGCACAGAAAATCATGATTGCAGAAAATATTTAATTGTGGATTTTATGATGATTATGATGGAAAGTGTATCACAACATTATGATTTCATATGAGGAAGATCACGGCTTGAGCAAGTTAATACTATCCATGACTGGGAACAGAAATGGATTCCTTTCAAACTAGGATGAAGAAGATTGACCATGGATACTATAAGAGATAAATTTATACAAGAGGAATAATCAAGTTCTGACGCAGTTTAGATTCTGAAGAAAGATATGAACCTGATGATAGAGTCCTGCATTTCAGATAATTGCTAGGTAGTCAGATAATTGCTAGGTAGCCGGTGTGGGGGTACGGTGCGGGTATGGGTACGGGATCTGGTATGCTGATACGGCAATTTTTTTGGGGGCCCGGGTATGGCACTTGGGTACGGCAGTACAATATACATATAAAATATTAAAAATATATCCAAATAAGCAAAAATTCAGCCTTATACATGAATAGAGTAAACAAATTATTAATTAAGAGAAAGCCAAATAACGTATTAATAATTCAATGCATTTTGTCATGATATTCATTGATTGAACTTTGAACAAGTACATTGTTCAAACTCCAAATGTTACAATGTCCAATTATTAACATAAATAATAACAAATCACATAACTGGACTAGAATTCCGGCTATTATCAGCTCCCTTCAAATCTGGTAGTTCAGATTCCTTTGGGGTTTCTCTTATTATTCCTGCATTAGTCTTACTTGCTAGTGGAGATGCTGCCACTGTGTTTTTTGATCCTACATTACCCAAACGCATCTCAACTGTTGCAGTTTCAGCCATTGTTTTAGGTACTTCTGTGAAGTTTTACCAGAGTTGAATCATTTACGTAATCCCATCTATTGACCTTTATTGACCCCCAAAAAATAGTTTTTTTCCTACAAAAAAGTAAAAAAATAAAATTAAAAAATTGTTGTTTTTACTGGTGGGTACGGCTGGGTACGGCCAGGGTACGTCCAGCAGTACCCGGGTACGTCTGGGTACTTCGGTACTGCTGGACGTGCCCTGGCCATACCCAGGGTGTACCATACCCGCCCATGCCATGCAGGGTGCGTGCCACTGCTACCTAGGATAATTGCTGTAAATATGAGCCAATATTCAAGTATCTAGGACCATTGCATTGGCAGGTGAGTATGAGATGTTCCATCCAGCTTATGATATGGAATAAAAAGAAATACAAAAGCAAAAATCTTTGTGAGAATAGAGAGTGAGCCATGGGGTGGAAGAATGAAGAGCAAACACTTATATCTGATTGATATTGAGATAGAGGAGACACGCAAAGCACTTTATCTAGAGATTTGAACCATTTTCAACTATCATCCATGGTGATTTTCAGAAAGAAAACAGGAGATGATGAGTTGGATATGTGACTGACCATTGGATTTCAAGAAAAGGAGATGATAGAATATGCTGGACCCTGACAATGCAAGTAAATTTGGTGAAGGTAGATTATCCTAAGATGATTACATGGGTGCCAATACGGATGTAGAATTGGCAAGGCATACAATGAACATCTTCATGAAACATAAATAAGTGCTGGCTCATGTAAATTAAGAGTTAAAGGAGCACTGCCAGTGCTCTGCGTACATTGTATTGAGTTGATTCCATAGGTGGCTACAGTTAGAAGGTGACCTTGTTGGACGAATCTTCAATATGCAATCAAGGTCCATGAGGAGATTGAAAGAATGTTGTCTGGCTTTATATTTATGGTTGCAGCTAGTGATTGGGTCAAATCTGTCGTATTTGCGCCAGTGAAAGACATTAAGAAGAATATGTGGAGATTTCAGAAGTCTAAATGCTGTTACAAAGGCCCATTTTCCAATTCCCTTTACAGATACTATTTTAGAGGAAGTTCCTAGTAGAGAGTTTATTCTTTTTGGATGGATTCTCAGGGTGTAATCTGAATAGAATTGTAGAAGATGATAAGGTGGGAACTATATATGCGTATAAGATATGCTATTTGTCTTGTGTGAAGCTCCAGCTGCATTCTAAAGAATTATTTTGTTTGTGTTTGAGGAGATGACAACTAAGGGTACATCTATGGCATGAAGAATGGCTGTTTAAGTTTGCTATCTCAATTTATTTACTTCGGTTGGGTGACAAGGCTATCCTCAAATCTGAACAAATGTTGACTAATGGTTTTGTATGGCACATTATTAGGCCATCTAGTTTTAATCATGGAATGAAGATAGATCCAAATAAAAATAAAGGTGATTAATGAATCAGAAACTCCAAAAGATGCGGGGCAGGATTTTCAGGATACAGACTATCATCTAAGGCTTATAAAGAGCTCTTCTGAATTGTCACATCCACTAGATTATTATCGCAAAAAGACGTATACTTTCAATGGGAACCTATCTAACAAGTTGATATTCATAACGAAATTTTCATAACTTAAAGATCATGATGGTTAGTGCAGCTATTTTAGTGCATCCAATTTGGGATAATGAATTTCAAATCCATGTTGATGGCTCTAAGTATGCTATTGGATGCACTTTTGCTCAAGAAGGCATGCATATGTTAGATCATCTATTATATTTGGAAGTAAATCGCTGACCAAGGCTTAGAAGGACTATACAACTACTAAGAGAGAAGCTCAAGGAATAGTTAATTCAATATGAAAGCTCAAACACTATTTGTTGGCCAACCCATTTGTGTACTATAAGGCACCATTATTTTTATTAAAAAAGTTAAAACCTATCATACTTGGAATAATTTCAAGATGTTTTTATTGTTGCAAGAATTCACTATCTATATCATTGTAAGAAGAGGAAAGAGCCATGCAATTGTGGATCATTTGTCTCAAATTAAGAGTGGTGAAATTGCGGGAGGAGGTAGAGGTGACTACCCATATTCATGGTTGTTTAGAATCACAACATAACCAAAGTGGTAAAATGGTAGTGAGTAATATCTAACCACCTGTAATTTTGCTCTGGAGATCCATTAGCGAAAAGAAGACTGATTATGTTGAAGGCTAAATCATTACAGTTACTAGATGGTAGTTCTCCACAAGTATGCATCCCAGGGGTTTGATTAATGTCCTAAACATCTTGGGAATGGGGGATGACCCACCGAATATGTAAAATAATAACAAAGGGATGTCCCATAAAAGTGGGATGCCCCTTATTTTTGGTGGTGTTAGGGACACTGTGATGTCCAGGGAACATCACAACATCCTTGAGACCTTAAATATGATTTGGGTCTCTATTGAGAGACATTATGAACGAATCTATCAAATATAGTTTGCAGTGCCCTCTACCTAATGTTAAGTGTTCACTCACAAGGCTAATAAACCAGCTCTAATACAATTGTTGTGGTGCTCAAATCTGAAATTTGCCAATACACTCAAAGTTCAACAACTTAGATCTGAAAAAATCTGAAATATGGGGTTCTGAAAATAGAGATCTGATTTTCAAAGATAAAATAGAAGTTCTGGAAAAAGAAATCTGATATCAGGGCTTCAATTGTCCTCCATCGTTGTGAATATAATTAAAATCGTAGTTACTTAAGACTCCAGGATGGTGGGACATGGGGACAAGGTTTCTAGGATGGGAAAAAATCTTGAATATTGGGGACGACTATTAAAATAAAATAAAAATTTACAAATAAATAAAAAATAACTCAAACTAAAATAAGATGAAATTCGAAATAATAAATTAGTAAACTATTACGTAAAACCTTTAATCTAATATTCCATGTGATAAGTGAAAATTATTAATATCATAATGCAAAAGTATGAATGATAGAGAATCAAGATACATCAATAATGAACATGCTAACTCATAGCTGAGACTCAAGACAGTGAGAAGACTCAAGAGTACATGATTATGATACATTATGATTAACATGAGCTGATAAGAGTACATAATCAGACAAACAAAAAAATATAGTTTGCAACTCAATAATCCGTCATCCTCTCAAAAGAATAGTTGCAAACCACTCCACGTCGTTGAAAATATCAGCCTTATCTTCATTCTGTAAGGGGATCCCAACCAATCCTTGTTGCTCTTTTTGATTGTCATCAACTTGCCTCAGCTTCTCAAGATCTACATCCCACCGTAATGCTGGACTCTCCTTGTACTGAGATGTCTTGTGACCCATGAGATGCAAGGTATTATGTACAACAAGATTCTTCACTCTCTTAGAGGTAAGTCTATTCCTCTTGAGGGAGTGGATCCATCCACATGCTGACACATTCCTCTTAGAAGTAAAGGAACTAGAAACCCGAGAAAGGAGTCAAATGACAAGTGTTTGCAGCAATCTTGAATGCCCATACAGTCGCCACCAACTCACTCGGCTTGTATTATGCTCATGCGAGCCTTTCTATCCTAGCCAAAGACTTGTAGCCATCATGCTCAGTAAAGTTGAGCCACTCAAATCTAACTTGTGAAGCATCCCCTGCACTATACAATTTTTTTAGGGCTTTTAAGAAACTCCTCTTGACCTCTTCTTCATCTAAGGGGAAAACTCTGCCAGGTCTCTCCGCATACCTTTTCGGATTTAGTGCATATGGCCATGTGCAAATGATGTTATTCCTGCCTTCTCCCTAATAGCATTTTCTCATATTAGACAAGGGGACATGCAAGGTTGAATTTCATATAACACATGGACATCCGCTCATTGTTAATGATGGTTGCCTACACAAAGTCCCATAAGATTCATGACCAATCAATCCTATATAGTTCAAGATATCCATCATTTTTATTAACATATGATTAATTCCAACATCAATGATCACTAACTAGAGCTTTCATCTTTTTAATTTTTTTTTGAATAGATGCTTCATATATTAATGAAAAACAATATTTACAACGAGTTGTACAAAAGAATAGAGAACTGTACTGTGATACATACAATGGAGATTACAATTTTTTCCGTTAAAGTAACTAGGACTACAATGAAGTTTGAATAATGTCGAGGTTCAAGCTTCTTGGCTTCCTTTATCAACAGAAATCCTTTTGCTAGCAATTGTAAACGAACTTCTCCTTTCCAAGTGTGACAAAAATCATCCAAAGTGCATTCCTCTTTCTCGAAGACAATTGCATCTAAACATAATTGAATCTAAGTTTCCAAATGATAAAAAGCAGAAACCCACAAACAATTTCCAAATACTCCTTAAAGGACGGTGGATGAAAGTATTGGAATCACCCAACAGAGCTGCTCGCCAATGAAGATTTCCCTGAAATATGGCTGCCAGTTTGGCTTGAACAAGCTTCTGATAGGATCATGCAAAAAGGCAGTCACACAAAATTTGCTTAACTATTCCCAAGTTAGAACAAAAGCAACGTTGACCATCAGAAAGACCACTCTTGGATAAATGAGCCTTTGTGGGAAGCCCTTGATAGATCACAAGCTAGGAAAAAAACCCGAAGCTTGTAGGAGACCCTCATTGACCACACACTATGTAGTCTATGAATCCACAAAGAAACCACATGAGAGGCAATCCGTCTATAACATTGAAAATAGGAGCAAGAGTATATTTATGATGCAAAGTATGATAAAGACGTGTCATAATGTGATATGGGATATGACTATAGATCCATCTCCAATCTTGCCAAATGGGACCTTTTATCTTCAAATTTAACTTAAACACATTCTCCTAAAGAATAAGATTATGAATTTCTTTTATTGAAGATTGATCTGCAGGAGATAAAGCAAATTCATGGGCTAACCTCCATTCTTTCTAGTTATGAGAGGTGGCATCCCACAAGTCACTCTATAAAAAAATTCCCTTTCTTATTTTGTGTGCCTGAAATCGGGGATATTGGTATTACAAACACCTTGTAGCTTCCAGGTCCAAATGGGCCTTTTTGCCAAGTCCCACCCAATTCAACTGTTTGATACTCTCTAGGCAAGAAAACTAGCAATTTTCCTCCAGGCAACCCATATACTCTTGAGAACAAAAGATCCTTCAATCTGGAAATTATGAGGATCAACAATAATATTACATAGTGCAAAGGATCCTCTAATAGAAAGTAATCCAGGTCTCCTAAGAATCTGACACGAAGAAAATCCCTCCAAACATCGGATCACCCATTTGGCTGCAAGAATACACCCTTGAGTGGCAATATCAATTAACCCCAAACCACCTTCCTCCTTGGGTAAGATACAAACAACCCACAAAACCATAGGAAGACCCCGAGTGCCACCATATTTGGACCACAAATATGATCTCAAAATCCGTTCAAGATGAAGAAATTGAGTCTTGGAAGGGAGCCGACAAGAAACATAATAGATATGAGATGCTTGAAGTATTTTGCGCAACACTGTTAATTTGCCTACAAATGAAAGATATTTGTTCAGCCAGAGAAGTAGTTTATTTTGAAGGTGTTGAAGAACCCAATCCCACATGTTAACCAGAGAGAGATCTAATACAAAAGGGATGCCAAGGTATCTAACATTATCCCCTAGGTGGACAAAAGGTCACTCGGTGGGAATCCAAGGAGGTGGGTTATCCCAACTGATCAGCAAAAAATCAGAATTATGATGACTGACTATAGCCCCAAAAGTTGTGCAAAATGTATCCAAGCAATCTCTGGCTCCTACAATTGAGTCTTGGTTTCCTTGGATAGAGAGAAGAGTCATCTGCAAAGTGATTGTTAAGCATCTCAGAGCCGTCAGGTAGAGAAATACCTCTAACTATTTTATGAACATGAGCAGTTTCCAATAAATATCCCAAAGCATCAACTGTAAGCACATAAAGATAAGGTGCAAGAGGGCAGCCTTGTCTTATGGAATGATGAAGCACAATATGTGGGGAAAGGACATTGTTGACAGAAACAAAGGAGGCACAAGAGAATAGAGTGCTCACCATCTTCACAAATTTCGATCCAAATCCAAGACAGATTAGCATTTCAGTGATGAAAGACCAATCAATCCTGTCATAAGTTTTATCAAAATCTATCTTGAGGAAAAGAATCTACTGTCCCCTCTTTCTCGCCAATCCATAGGTTCCCAGGCAGATAAGATGGTGTCCAGTATGAAACGCCCTTGAACAAAACCTGTTTGTTCTTTATAGACAATCTTGTTAGCAATACTTCTCACTCGAAGTGCAAGTGCCTTGGCAAGGATCTTGTAAACAACACTTAGAAGAGTGATTGGCCTCCCACCTATGGCGTTTTTGGCTGAAGATTGAGGGATCAACTTGATTAAAACCTGATTAAGGAACTCAGACAATGAGCTTGAGGAAAATATTTCACTGGTAAAAGTATTTTCTAGTTTGTTGTGGTCACAAGGTGTCACTTTATTAGGGATCACCCTGTAACATGCATTCCGGTCTGCCATAACTGCAATTGAGGCTGTATACGGAGAAAAATATTCTGAAAATGTTGCTAAACAAAATTCTGATCCCTTCTGGGTCCACCTGTAGTGATCCATCCAGTCTACGCAAACCAAGAAACTTTTCAGAAGACACTTTCCTCTTCAAATAGTCGAAAAAGAATTTAGATCCCTCATCACCCTCTTGAATCCAATGAAGATGGACATGAATCCGAGCTCCCCTAGCCACATACTCCTCTTCCTCACGAATTAAATATTCTAAGAGGGCAGCTTCTTCTTGTAAAGACTCGTCTTGGAGATCTTCGTCTAAGGAGATGGGGGCTGTCACTAACTTGTGCTTAGCTTCTTTAAGAGTACGTCTGCGCTGTCAAGCAAGTATGCCCCCAACCCCTAATAAATTTTATGGTTTGGCAAACAACAACCTCCCACCACAAAATCCAACCTCTATCTCCACTAAGTTGAGGCATGAGATTCCAAACATGATGAACCAGAGCACAAAAGTCAAGAGACTATAAGTGAGTAACATTTAATTTAAATAAGGAAGATGGTTTGTCCTCTTTTGAATGTCTCACTGAAAGGGAAGTCCGAATCAGAAGATTCGAACTGGTTTCTCCAATTAACACTCAATTGGACGATAAGGTTATGAAAACAGAAAGTCTTGAGGGCCATAAATACAGTCCAATCTTGCCTAAATTCAATCCTTTCCTCTTCTAAAATTAGACCAGGTATACCAATCTTCTTTAGCTAAACCTTTTTTCCCCTAGTTCAGGTCAAAGAGTTGGAGGGAGGCCTTACATCTGGACCATGCAATTATTTCTAAACCAGATACAACATAGCCCACACCACCAATCTGATCTCCTTTCCATTCTACCATATTAAACTCTTTGCCTGTAACCCACTCAGCAGCAGGCAAGGAAGAGGCTAGCTAGTCCCATAAACGAATACGATCTGAACTCAGATTAGGAACATAAACTGAGTAAAAACCACAAACTGTCTTGTAGCAAGAGTGTAACCCACACACATCTACCACCATCCAGATCCATACCATGTCCCACAACAAATCTTTGCAAAAATGGAGAGATTGCTCCAACAACACCCCCACTATCCAGGGGGTGATTTGATGACCAAAACTGACCGTTCCAGCAATAATTCATTGAGTTTCTCAGTTCAAAACTAGCTGATTTAACTTCTTGACGGAAAAACACACTTGTATCTTACTCATGTCTTTCAACATTTGTTAGCTTTAATATTGTAACATTTGGGCATTATGGTGAAGGACAATGCCATTAACATGTTTTTTTTTGGGTCATCAAGTATCATGTCCACGATGATTGGCAAATATATTCACTTGAGTGCAACCTTTGTCTTTCATGTAAATTTTAATTTGAGGCAATCTATCTATCAATTAAGGTTGTGGATGATAGATTCATTTATGCCATCTTGGATAGTGGTATTAGATTAAACCATAGTTTGTGTATATTACATTGCAATGGCATGTATATATAACCAAGAAAATAGTACATCATGAGATCCTTCTCCTTATACGAGACTAAACCAAATTCTAACATAGCCTAGTTGTAAGAAACTAACAAGAAGCTAGCAATATGCTAACTATATGCTTACAATATTCTAGCACTATATAATATATCTAACAACATCCCCGTGTCGCACTCCCCTCCCCTTGCTTATTGACCATATTAGATACAATCTAATAGATTTAGTCATTACATCAACAATGTGATCTTGTGTATAATATGGGGCTCAAATAGTTGGATGAAGTCCATACATGAACTTAATCAATATGTGAATATGTAACCATATTGCCAATGCGATAAATATTGCCAAGTGCCCCTATAGTTTCCATTCCATCTCATTAGAGTAGACGGGCAATTAACCGTTGTATCCATCAAATAAATTAGGAAGTGGTGCTGAATACTAGGTTCATTGGGTTCACTTAGTTGTACCTTGATGTGTCGTCTTTTGTTGAATGTTTCATTCTTCATATGTTTGTTGTTAGAGTGATCAATTCTAAACAAATTATATTATCTTATTATATCCAAGACTAAACAACAATCTAGTGCCATGTATATCCTCTAAGGGATATTCTTGGGTCTATCTTCTGAACATCTGATGCATAATGTTCTCCAACCTTTAAGTATCTTAGGACATTTATCTCACATAAAACTATGTTGTTCTATTTGAGTGCCTCTATTGCCTCCTTCAACCTTGAAGTCTTTGAAGTATCTTGAGACATCTACCACACAACATAATTATGGTGGCATGTTACATTGCCCGTACCACCTACTCCAAATTTGAATGTCTAGAGGCACACTTCATGACCGCTCTTCTCTAGATGGAAGTCCCATCACTAATCACTCATGCCTTTAATAGTGATGGAACTCCTATCACTAATCCTTCAAGAGGTATCGCTTTTCAAGAGATTATTACTTGTCATTTTCAAAGACACTCTTCAAGTCCACATCCATTATTGGATGTCACTAACTCTCACTCATCATTGAGTGCTACCACATCAGAATACCTTGTCACTTGAACACTTTGTCATGCACTTTTTCACATCAGAACACCTTATCACAGAGACACTTCTATGATGCACCTCAGCCTAAAATGTATTCTCCTTGGCCCCTTGACCTTGACAAGATTGACTTGGTACAACCCATCTTCATGGATGACATTCTTTCTCTTTTTGCTACTTGAGATCAATTCACCATTTTACAAGCAAACTATTACAAGCTTGCAGGGGTAGGACATTATTAGTCAGGAAAATATGTCCATCAATCCTAACTATTTATTATGTAGACAACTCGATGTTGGTATACAATTGAACAAAGATCTAAAAGAAGTTACAATCACAAAATCTCTAAGACATATTTATACAATTAAACATGTTAGTAAAATTCAGAGAGAGAAAATAGAGCTAAAGAGCAGAAGGCACACTGCGCACTAACATACACCTATGTGTTTGCCTTTTACTAAGCATAAAGAAGTTACATAATTAGGTGAAGAAGTTATGCATGAATAACTAACATACATTAACTAGTTAATTAATTAATGTTTAATATCTTTAATTATCCCCCTTAATGGCTTAACAAGAGACTACTCTAAGTTTGTCGCTAAAGTTCACAAATAAAATGGGACCAAGAGGTTTAGTCATTACATCCATAGGCTGCTCCTTGGAGAGAAATGAAGAGAAATATCACCACAACTGTCGTATGTAGTGATGATGAATCTCAATGTGTTTGGTGCGAGCATGATTCACGGATTCTTCACCATATTCAATACACCTTGATTGTCACAGAAAATGGAAAGTGGAGTAGGTGTAGTTTGTTGAAGCTGAAGATAATCAAAATCCGATGTAGCCAAACTGCTTTACAATTGGCACTGATAGCTCCCTTGTACCTTTCTATAATGAAAGGTATAGCCATGGTGTGTTGAAGCTTGTGCTGCCACGAAACAACTCCTGAAACAAATGTTTTAGTATACACAATGGTAGACTTTTGAGTATCTATTGGTCCTCCCGAATCAGAGTTTCAATCTTAAACCTGCTGTCCTTTCATATAGGATGCCAAAGTCAAGAGTTCCTTGACGTATTGCAAAATTTGTTTTGCTGTTCAATTTTTGAGTATTTGTTGAAACAAAAACTGAGAAAGATAACTAACAACAAAATATAGATCTGGTTGTGTAGCCGTAAATATATCAAGCTGCCCACCCATACTTCACAAACTCGTACTTGGCAGCCCAATATTTTGACTTTTACTCGGGACTCGGAAATTTCTCAACAAATTTATCACCACTTAAAAAAATATAAATTTATAAAATAAACTTAAAAATATGCAAAGCACTGTTAAAAGACACTAGGAATGAATGTAGAGAATGCATAAATATAGTTTCTATTTTTTTGACTAAAAAGAGTACAAAATACAAACCACAATGCTCATAGCCTTATAGAGTCCTGGACTATAATGACATGGTCATCAATGCACCAAAATATACTAATATGTAATATCAAATCATCTCCGGTGCCTAGTATAAGTCTTCTCGCAGCCTAGAAGTGAAAGGTAAAGATTCCTCTCGCAACAACATCATCCACAAATATATAATTTACATCATAACCAACTCCTCTTGATTTCTCTTACCGCCCGATGTTATTGCTTCATCTATGCCCCTCTCCAAAGCTGGGATCACCTCCGCGGTAAACATGGGATCCTTATCATCACCAATTCAGTCAACATATGGATCAATATAATCTAAGTCAATTGCCTCATGGCTCACTAGCCCCTCTACTTGTCTTATGGAAAGACTAAGATTATATCGCACAAAAACAATGTCATTGAGGTGTTGTCCACAACATGTTACACTTCTTTGTGTGAACAATTTCAAACATGCTCCAATTATGTTCACAGTTGAAGAGCTACATGGCTGGCACAAAATGTGGATGGCTAGCCTTTGTAATTTGGTATTGTTGCACCATAATCTTTCGAACACAAATATGAAAATATGACATTTTATAATTTTGTAAGTCAACTAAGCTTGATTCTAGTATTTATGAGTAATGAAACTAAAAAAAGTGTCTCAATTTGTTTTTACTTGGCTGAGCGGCATTTCTTCCTTTAACACATAGAACCAAAGAAAAGAGCCTCCCCCTCTACACTCTAGAAAATATTTAGCTCCTCAACGAGCGTGTCTCTAGTTTCTTTGTCGGGGATCATCCTTTTTATGTGTTTATGAGATGTTAGTGAGGCTGCAATGCTCTGCAATGTGATGAAGGTTGTGGTGAGTTGTGTCACTCCCGCTTGCACAAGATCCTTTTCATTGGTGTGCTCTCTCATCGAGTTTAGCATCCAAGGGTGGTTGTAGGTGAACCCTATGATATTTTTGCCTTTTCAACCACATTTTCCACATATGTGATCTTTTTATGTCCTCGAGTAGGAGATCAATGCAATGGGCTGCATAAGGGGTCCAAAAAAGTGTAGGGTGCCTCTCTTCAAAAAGTCTCCCTACTACTACATATGTTGTATTGTCCATCACAACTTGGATGATATTCTCCACACACACTTCCATCACCACTTCATCCAACATATCGATAAAGTTTATTTTTCATTTGGTGGGAGACATCAATCGTTTTTAAGATCTATTGCCCACTTAAAGCTTTTAGAAAGTTAATCAAGTTGGTTTTTCTCATCTCATTCCACCCATTAGACATGAATGTTGAAGCCCCTTTTATGCCATTTTTTTGCTCATCTAGAATAGCTTACATATGTTTTACAGAATCCTCCAAAAATGGGCCACTCATATCTTGAATAGGAGCCTTGAACCCCTCTCGGCCATGGTTAATGTATTTACCGAATTCTCCCAATATAAACTTTTCGCCACATTGAATGAAATTTTGTAGTACCAAAAGTTTTCCACAACTATCCTTGCTTCATTGTACTATTCATGGTTCTAAGTCGTACCTTCAAGTGAAGGTTGTTCCCTAGGACTATTTCGAGGGAAAAAAACTTGATTCTCCAATAGATGCGCCTTGTTCTTGTCCCCTTGGAGTTGATGCAACAAAAGAGCTTCCATGCCATATTCATTTTAATCATTCCTCGGTGCTCTTCTACTCACGACATTGCAATTGCTTCTACTTTCCTCTTGTTTCCCTTTTATCTCAACATAGCCGCAAGGTAAGCATCCATCTTTCTTTGAGCCATAGGTGGCACTTGCTTGCATGATTGCACATCATTACATGCAATGTGTGTAAGGTGGTATTTGAGGCGATTGACACCACTCATCTTCAACCCACAATAATTGTATGACATAATTTCCCTCTAAATCTAGTTTAGATTGCTTGAAGAAGGGCCATCATACTTAGGGTTGCTACGGGTAGATGAATTGAATGCCAATGCCACTCTAGTAAATGCGATAATAGAAACCCTATAAAAACATTTTTTTGATTAAAACCCTACTCGCGCAATGACTATGAAAGGAAGAAGTTGATAAAAATAGAAAAACAAATAAAAAAGCTAACGCAAAGCATAAAAAAATGGAAAAAATTCAAAACATGTTTAACAAAAAAAATTAAATCAGGATATTTACATGCTCAAATCTCTGTAAAAATCCTTCTAAAGCTGATGGAAATCACTATCAATCACTTCAAGCAACAACATCAAGTGCACAAAATGACCTAGCAGAGCATAAATACACAAAAACTGCTATTTTTGTCGCCATGTCTTATTTTGTAGTAGCCAAGTCTTTTGCATAGCTTGGCAAGTTTAAAGTGATTTTTGGCTAGTTTTTGTGAAAAATCAGCAATTTTATAGTCCCGACTCGAGAACAGTAGAGTGGTGATTTCTCGGTTAACATGCAAGTCCGCATTGATTTTTGCCATTTTTAATATCTCATGTGCTCACCAATTGTTCATAGAGCAATTCTTTGACCGTAATGAATCATCATTGGATGACAACTTTAAGCACGTCCTCCATATATGTCGAAGAGGGATTTCAATTTGTCATCCTAAATTTCTTCGAGAGACTCGTGACATACTTGATGCGAGCTATGAAAAATGAGATGGTCATGTTGTCAAAATTCTACACCCAAGCAATAGTGTAGGAGGTCTAGATCGGTCATGTCAAAAACAGCACATAAATCTGATTTCACTTTTGAACTGTAGTGGCTCCACTATTGTGATGGCAAGATTGTCAACATAGACAATAAGTATCATAATGTCATCACCATCGCTTTTGACATAAAGATTCAAATTAGAAATATTCATTTTGAATCTGGAATTTTGTAGATGTTGATCAATCTTAATATACTAGAGTCGTGGATTCGCTTAAGAATGTCCAAGGACTTAATCAATCTGAAAACTAGAGGATCACAACTAGGTACCCAAAACCTTTAGGCTGCACCATGTAAACCTCGTCTAAATCTCTATTTAGGAAGGTGCTCTTTACATCCATTTGAAATACCTTCCAACTAAACTAAGTTTCTATGGAGAGAAACAATCCGAATCTACGCAGTAGGAGAAAAAGTTTTCTCATATTCTATTCCCTCCTATTATGAAAAGCCTTTCACAACTAGATGATTCTTGTACTTGTCCAAAATACCATCGGCTTAGGATTTCACCTTGTACACCCATTTCCATCCAATGGGTTGTTTACTGGAGGTAATTCCACTAGCTCCTAGGTATAATTCTTTATCGAACCGTCATATTCAACTTAAATGGTAGTCTTCTGCTCATGTTTTCCTTTTGCTTCAAAATATCTTTGTAGTTCAGGTACCGTAGAAAGGTTAGAAGCGAGAGCATAATGAACATGCTCAGTTGAATCAACAACCTTTTGTCCGGTCTTCTGGGCCCATGCATCTAATCGAGGAATTTGCATTCTCCCGTACATCTTGTATAGTGGAGTAAAACCATTTAGGCCTTCGTGGTACTTGAGAACCTTGTGGTGGTTGTATCTCAATTGGATTATTGACCACCTTAGGTTGGCATTGCTAATAGACTAGTCTAGTAGAAATATCAGCCATGGTTGTATTGGAATATGCGGAGTATTGTATGAACTAGATTCTTCATCTTTGAAAGGTACCACAACACTAGATTTAGGTACCTCGGGATTGCTTCTTTGTTACAAACAAAGAAGGATTCTAATTTTTTTGATATCAACATCTTGACTAATGATTATCTTGTTAATGAAAATATCAACAAGTGTATAGGCCTTAGATTGGTCACCGTAGCTAGAAAGAACTATATTGTACTATTGGAATCTAGTTTGCTCTTTTTCTATCAAGAACCAAAGTATATGTAGCTTACTCCTCAATATCAACAAGTGTATAGGCCTTAGATTGGTCACTTTGTAGCTAGCAAAGAAATATATTGTACTATTGGAATCTAGTTTGTTCTTTTTTCTATCAAGAACCAAAATATATGTAGCTTACTCCTCATAAAGAGCCGCAATGTTGTGACCCACCGAATGTCGTGTTTCAATATCCGGAATGACTTCTTCTTTCTTTGGTAAGAACCTAGGTCGCCAATCCATGTTTTCTCTCCTAAGTTCCCTTTCACTCATGTGTTCATTGAAGAATGGCCTCAAACGCTAGCTTTCGACCTTGCAGGGATGGGAAGATCGAGGCTCGATACCACTATAATGCCCCTTTTTCGGGCTGAAACTAAAAACCAAAGAACTTGCGCAATCCAAATAGTAAATTGAAGCAAATTGAAATTAAATTCCAAACCCTAGCAGCAAGCTGTAAATATATTTGTTTTAATAATATAAATCAACCACAAACTTATTGGAAATAATTTAGAAACCCTTCAAAAAATATTCTTCAAATCTAGAAATGATTGCAAGAGAAAAGCACCGGAAAATATATCTTTTTACCAATTTAATATCAGCTGGAAATTAATTAATTAATAACAATGAATACCCTTATAAATATGACTAGAAATGAAGGTCTTCAAGCCCCAAAATGAAGTACAAATGAAGATTCCAGCTACTAAAAATAGTAGAAATACCATGATGGCTGAATTTGAAGTTACAGCCGTGCCTAGAAGACCCCAAACTCAACATTAGGAAAGCCGCCACCCTAGGAGAGGGTTAGAAAAACCTTCAAAACTGAATACAAACTCCTTATGTGATCACCCTTTTGCAAGCTTGAGGGTTTTCGTCCTCAAACCAGCCCACTATTGAGAGGTTTCGTTCTCAATAGGTCTTCCAAGAGGGTTTTCATCCTCAATGGATGAGAGAGAAAGCAAACATGCTCCCAACTCCAAGAGAATAAATTCCAAAAGCAAGCATACCCTCTTCCAAGCCAAGTGACTCCTTTAAATAGCTAGAGATGGCGCCAACTACCAAATAGAATCCTCTAAAGATGACCGACCTCCTTGGTGACATAATCGTTACTTTTTCTTTTAATTTTCATTTGGCTTTTCTCCTTTTCCCAACTGAGTTGACTATACTTAGAAAATTACTTAAAAAGAATGCAAAGCTCACAAAAACAACTAAAAATCATGACATTAACTTCCCTTGCTCATTTCATGACCCTTTTTGGAGATTAGCGGAATTGAAGACCTTAACCCATTTTTCCTCTGCGTGGGTTCAAGGAAAGAAGCAAGGGGAAGACTTAGACGACATTCTTTAAATAGATATTTTCATTATTATCATGTATTCCTATTGGGGAGCCAAGCGCTCCAATAGAAGAATTTATTTAATTAGAATATAAAGTATTTTGAGCATGTAGGTCCCAACTACAAATTAGATAATTAAAAGGTACTTTTTATAAGGTTGGCCATAAGTTATGATGTAGCATCTCTTATGGTTATAAAATGAGGTTGCTTGGCCATTTGATAATCATGTGTGAATTCTATTATTTTGGAAAGATTGCTTGTGAAACATCTCTCTTTCTTTACTAAGGACGAAAAACCCTTGAAGAGCCTTGTGTGAGGACGAAACCCTTCACCAAGACTAGGGATGACTTCAACACAGGAGTCTCCACCCCCTTGAGGGATCTCTTTGTTGCTATAATCTTCATTTCCAGCCCTAGGCGAGTTGGCCTAAGGAGCTTAATTGGTCATTAATTGAAGATCTTTGCACTACGTTTGGTTTTTAATGCATATTTGCCTTTTTTAAGGTGGAGCGACCTACTTTGTGGAGTGTCTTTGCATATTTGTTGGTTGTTCGAGTGGAGCGACCCACCTAGGGAACATTTCAGTACTTCCTTGCAATAATTTCATGGTTTTGAGATTGGAATAATATTCTCTATATTTTTAAGAGCCAAGTTATGAAGTTTCATGAATTTTGGTGCTGATTTGTTATTTTTCCAAGCTCGTGGAAGTTAGTTGCAGTGCTGGACTATTTAATTAATTTCTGCAGTTGAGGGTTTTATCATAAAAATCAAATCTCTCACTTCCAAGCTTATAAAAATCAGTTTTCTTGCATGATATGATTGTTGGTAATATATAATGATTTTAGAGATTTAGAGGTAGCTGATTTCAAGGGTTTTGAGGGCAATAAAGTGGGTTTGAAACCCCAAAAAGGGTTGCTGCCCTAGAAGGGTGTTTGCTGGCAACAATTAAGGGTTTTTATTTATTTATTTCAGTCACTAACAACCTACTAAAAATCTGAAAAGTGTTGTTTATCTTCAGCTTTGCATAGTTTCCTGTGAGTCCCCAAAAAGGGACTATACAGTGGTATCAAAACATCATCCTCCTAGTCTGTGAAACATGGAGAACAAGTCAGAAATTGTGAGAACACAAGGAAGGATAACGGATGCACTAGATGGGCTTACCTAAGCCATCCATAATATGCGGGTGTTGGTTTGCTCAAGGAGAAAAGGGTTTTAAGGGTTGATAAATTGACAAGAGTACCGTGCACTTCCTAATGGATGTGTGATGCCCTTTCCTTTGAGGAATTCATGGAATTAGAGAACAAGAGAGTGGGCATTGGTAGAAGGCCTAAGAGCCACTCAACCCTAGAAGGGAAAAACACTTCCCTCATGAAGAAACAAGTAAAAGAGCATGTGGCAGATCGGCTACATGATGGAGAGGATGGTCATCTTTCTAAGGTGAAGAAGGAAGAAGATACATCACAGCGGTTGGTTACTAAGATGGAACAACCCTTGGGAGTCCGAAAAACCCCAACATTCTTGCCCCAAAGTGGAACTCTTGTGAATTCTTCGGATAACACCACGAAGACACAAGGGTGTGAAGAAAAATCAGATTTGCAAGGTGTTGAAGAAGCTTAATTACCAAAGGGTAAGGAGAAGTCTACAACAATTTCTCATGAAGACCACCAAAGACATGAGGATAATTCAAATTTGTTGCTTTTTAGCATGCTATTTCAGATTTACGCTCATCGGCAATTCGTTGGAAAAAATGACCTTGGGGCAAGTTTGATGCTCCATAGCAAATCATGGCAAAGGGGCAATCCTCATGGTGCTAAGAATGAAGGAAAATTAGGTTCGCATGGGGTTAATGAAGCTAGCATTCTGGTGGCCTTGTTAGGAAACATGCCCATGTAATGAGGGCCTCTTTTGATGCTCATGTTAATCTTCAGCTCGCTGGAAATTTCAGGACATCGACCTATGGTAAGCCATTTCATCATCTTCTTAGCAAGGATTTACTACATCACTTTTATTCTATGTTTTTACAATGTTTTGAACATCATATAGAATACCCTAATCACTTTGTGAAGATGAAGGGTACCAAATGGGAAGAGAAAGAGCTTGGTTTACAAAAATGGGGAAGTGAAATTAAAAATATTCAGCTTGATGGACTGTTTGTAATGTCCCCTTTTTAAAAGTAAGAGCCTAAAAGTGGAGTTCTTGCCATCCCCTTTCCGTGGCAATGAGGCATGATTGAGCAAGGGAAGGAATTTCACCTTTATAATGTTTCTTTAGTGTTTCCCTTTATAAGGTAGGTTGGCTATGATTGGAGAGTCATAAAGGCAAATTAAAAGATTAAAAGAAGCCCAAGGAGGTCGGTCCACTTTTAATTGGCCTTTGGCGCGCCAACAAGCGCTATAAAAGGAGATTTATGCCCTCATTTGCATCTAATCTTTGGCGCATTTTACATATACTTGGTTTTTTTGGCAAAGTGCTCATTAACTATCCACTCAACGACGAAAACCCTCTTGTGCGGCATTCCAAAGAAGACGGAAAACCTTCCTTGGGCTTGGTGAAGGATGAAAACCCTTCATTTGGGGTGATTTGAAGACTATCTTTGAAGACTTTGGTTTGGACCTAGGGCATCAAGGAGAACATCTATCAAAACTTTGCATGCATTTTGAGCTCTCCCTAAAGCGGCGACTAGGGTTTGGTTTTAGTTGGGTACCTTCTAGGACACATACTTCAGATTTTATTGATGTTCTGATTCGGCATAATTTCTAAGGCCGGAATCTATCTTTCTTTGTGGTTATCGGGTTTGGAAACCTCTTTTTCATTATTTTCATGGGTTGTACTTATGTTGTTCAAAATAAAATTTTCAGCTGAGTGTGTGATTTGATTTGATGATAAAAAGTGTATTAAATTCTCCCTAAAATATCTATCTATATTTTGGTTGAGTTATTTGATGATATTTGAGTGATTTTCCTCTATTTCCGGACTCTGTTATAAAAATCAGACTGCTGATTTCCAGCTGTTAGAAA
Organism: Taxus wallichiana var. yunnanensis; assembly: GCA_018340775.1. Lineage (NCBI taxonomy): Eukaryota > Viridiplantae > Streptophyta > Pinopsida > Cupressales > Taxaceae > Taxus > Taxus wallichiana. The sequence goes on from CM031237.1 coordinate 418,923,658, forward strand.
AATCAATTTGCTGATCTAAAAATCTGAATTTAATCTATTGGGGTTTGTGTGGTTTCCTACTTTTTCAATTTCAGTCCCAAAAAGGGACACTATAGTGGCATCAGAGCTTCGATCTTCCCATCCTAGAGTTTTCATAGATTAGGGCAACAAGGGTTTTCTCTACTATCAGAGGAGAGAAAGAAAAGTGGACCGCCAAAAGGAGAGAATAATATGGCTCACTAGGATCCTCAAGAAGCCAAGATAGACAAGCTTATTATAAGGCAAGAGCGATCTGTGGATACCATGGACTTCTTGGCCCCATCACTTTAGAAGGATTAATGAACCTAGGGTTCATAATGGAGATGGTAGCTCATTCGGAGCTAATACTACATGGCGACCCTTGGGATCAGCTCACGGATCAGCCACGAGGCCTATTTTTCTTCCAAGGGAAGAAGTCATTCCGGAGGTGGGAGCAAGGCCCTCTATGGGGCAAAGCATTGCCATGAGTTATGAAGAGTATATGACACTTCCAAGGGAGATACGTGAGGCCATTTCACTTGCCGAGTTCATTAGCGTGAGCAAAGGGAGGTCTAGGCCAGAGCCAAGACAACATATGCTGCAGAAGGAGGTACAAAATGTGTTGGGGAAGATGACTTTCTCCACTTTTGATGGATTGACTAAGGGATTGCTAGGGCTTTGATCCAGAAGCTAGATACATATTTGTCCCTAAAGCCTATGATGGAGAATGATGTTGTCAAATTTACAACCCTTCACCTTGAAGGGATTGCTTATGAGTGGTGGTTTCATGGGTTAGTGACACAAGGGCACAATGATATCTATTCCTATGATGAGTTTTGTGGAAGGCTCATTGATAGTTTTGGCAAAGTTGATCCGGAAGTTCACTTCGTGAACTTGCTCAATTGAGGCAATATGGCACGGTAGATGAATATGTGGCAGAATTTCAGAGGCTTTTAGTGATGATTACAAATGTCACAGAAAGGAGACTTGTAGTTCTCTTCATTGAGGGTTTGACCGAACCACTCAGGGGTTTGGTTAGAGCCTTTGATACTTTGTCTCTTCAAAAGGCAATCAAAAAGGCTTTAGACCTCGAAGGAGCTTCCCCAAAAACAACAATCAACAGACATTCCAAGGTTACTTAAAGTGAGGGATAACCCAAAGGACCCATGGGACAACTTAAAACCCTCCTTGGACTAGCCAAGGAAGCCCTTCCAAAGGATGCCTACTACTCACAAGGAGCTGCCCAAAACCAGCAATGAAGGAGAGTCTAGAAACGATTTACGAAAGAAGAATTTGTGCTTCTCTTGCAAGGATCCATGGACTTCCAGCCACCATTGTTTGGGTAAAGGTAAAGTACATTATATTGAAGTCTTTCTAGATTGTGAGGATGATGAAAACAATATTAATGGAAGCCACGCATGATCGTGTTTCCAAGAGGATCCGTAAAAATTAGATGACACTCTTGCTACGATGTTCGGCACCTAGATATCACCCATTCCGGTGAAGGGTGACCTACATGGGCATGGGGTCATTTTTTGATTGATAGTGGAGCCACACATAATTTTGTTGATGAAAGCTTGGTCAAAAGATTAAAGTTGAAGGCTGAAAATTTCAAGGGTTTCAATGTCACAGTGGCGGATGGCTTCATACTTCCATGCACAAAAAGAATACCTCAACTCACACTCACTTTGGGAGGACATAAGGTAAGAGATGATTTTTATGTCATTAGCATTGGTGAAACAGATTTAGTGTTGGGAGTTCAATGGTTGCATTCCTTGGGTGAATTCTCTCAAAACTACCAAAATATGGAGCTGAAATTTAAGGTAGAAGGCAAGGAGGTTGTATTGCATGGTATGAAAGGTGGAACTCCTCAAGTTGTGACCGCTAAGAGCATGGAAAGGACTTTCAAAAGAGGGCAGGTTGTTTGGGCTGCTCATTGCTTGGTAAGGTCTAATTCTTCTATTTCCATTCAACAATATTTTCATGATGATATTCAACCCATACTCAACAAGCATGCCAAAGTTTTCAATGAATTACCCATGGGCTGCCACCGGATAGAGGATTCCAACATGTTATTGAGTTAGAACCGGGTACCAAACCGGTAATAACTACTCCTTACCGTCACCCAAGGATCTACAAGGAAGAAATTGAAAGAACCATCAAAGAATTGTTGGAAATGGGGTTGATTAGGCCTAGTTCCAGCCCCTTTGCTTCTTCCGTAGTGCTTGTGAAGAAGAAGGATGACACTCTAAGGATGTGTGTGGACTACCGAATACTAAACAAGAGAACAATCAAGAACAAGTACCCAATACCAAGGATTGATGAGCTAATGGATGAGCTACATGGAGCAGTCTACTTCTCCAAAATTGATTTAAGATCCGGGTACCACCAAATAAGAGTAAGGGATGAAGATGTACACAAGACTGCTTTTAGATGTCACTTTGGGCATTTCGAGTTCCTTGTCATGCCATTTGGGTTAACCAATGCCCCGACCACCTTCCAATCATGCATGAATCACATTTTTGGTAAGTATTTGAGGAAATTTGTGTTGGTTTTCTTTGATGACATTTTGGTTTATAGTAAAACATGGGAAGAGCACCTCCAACACTTGGATAAGGTGCTGGAAATTTTAGAACAATCACTTTATGCAAAGAAATCAAAATGTGAGTTTGGAATGGTTGAAATTTTGTACTTGGGGCATGTTATCAATGCACGTGGGGTTCATGTGGATCAACACAAGATCCAAGCCATCATGGATTGGCCAACTCCAACCAACATTACACAATTGAGAGGATTTTGGGTTTATGTTCTTACTACTGAAGATTTGTGAAGGGATTTTCCCAACTTGCAGCCCCATTGACTTCTCTAATGAAGAAAGGAGCTTTTAGCTGGTCAAAACAACCAAATAGCTTTTGAAGAACTAAAAAAGGTGATGTGTTCTTGTCCAATTCTTGCTGTTCCAGATTTTTCTATGCCATTTGTACTTGAATGTGATGCTTCCGGTGAGGGTATAGGGGCTGTTTTGATGCAAGACAAGCACTCCATTGCATATGAGAGTTGGAAATTGAAGGATCACGAGAAAAAGTTCTCCATCAATGACAAGGAAATGTTAGCCATCATGCATGCATTGACTAACCTCCGACAATACTTGATTTGTTGAAGCTTTATGGTCAAAACCAACTACAATAACTTGAGATTCTTTCTCCATCAAAAGGAATTAAATGACATACAACAAAAATGGGTGAGTAGACTCTAAGCATTTGATTTTGATATTGAATATGTCAAGGGAAAACATATGTGGCAGCGGATGTCTTATCATGGAAGCCACCTCCTACTTCATTTGGGGATGCGGAACTACATGATGGAAAGAAAGAAGAAATCAAGACAACAAATCCATTTGAATTTGCAATTGCTTGGGACAAGCAATTTCGGGAAGGAGGACCATAATGTCCCCTTTTTCGAATTAAGAGCCTAAAAGTGGATTTCTTGCCATCTCCTTTCCGTGGCAATGAAGCATGATTGAGCAAGGGAAGGAATTGCACTTTTATTTTCAATTTTATTTATTAGAATTAATGTTTCCCTTTATAAGGTAGGTGAGCTGTGATTGGAGAGTCATAAAGGCAAATTAAAAGAAGCCCAAGGTGGTCGGTCCACTTCTAATTGGCCTTTGGTGCCAAAAAGTGCTATAAAAGAAGATTTATACCTTCATTTGCATCCGGTCTTTGGCCCATTTTACATATACTTGGTTTTTTGAGCAAAGTGCTCATTAACTATCCACTTGAGGATGAAAATCCTCTTGTGTGGCATTCCAAGGAAGACGAAAACCTTCCTTGTGGCTTGGTGGAGGATGGAAACCCTCCATTTGGGGTGATTTGAAGACATTCTTTGAAGACTATCTTGCTGGTTTGGACCTAGGGCATCAAGGAGAATATCTATCAAGGCTTTGCATGCATTTTGGAGCTCTCCCTAAAGGGAGTGATTAGGGTTTGGTGTTAGTTGGGTGCCTTCTAGGGCACATACTTCATATTTTATTTGATATTCTTATTCAACATAATTTCTAAGGCTGGAATCTATCTTTCTTTGTGGTTATTAGGGTTTGGAAACCTCTCTTTTCATTATTTTCATGGGCTATACTTCTGCTGTTCAGAATTAAATTTCCAATTGAGTGTGTGATCTGATTTGATGATAAAAGTGTCTTAAATTCTTCCTAAAATATCTATCTATATTTTGGTTGAGTTATTTGATGATATTTGAGTGATTTTCCTCTATTTCCGGACTGCTGTTATAAAAATCAGACTGCTGATTTCCAGCTGTTAGAAAAATCAGTTTGCTGATCTAAAAATCTGAATTTAATCTATTGGGGTTTGTGTGGTTTCCTACTTTTTCAGTTTCAGTCCCAAAAAGGGACATTACATTATCCCAAACAACAATCACCAAGGAGCCAATCAATGGGGATATCAACAATGAAATCACCATCAAGAAAGGTAAAAGTCCTTCGATGTTCGATCAATGGGGATATCAAGTCAATCAACAATGAACAATCCCAATTTTGCCATCGTCACTAAGGGTAAAAGTCCTTCGATGTTCGATGATAATTTATTGGATTTTAATGGTTACACAGACAGCCACATAATGAAGTCAAATCAGATTCACTAAGGGCGTATGAGATTGATATTGTGCATGAGATAAGGGCACCAAGCTAGATTCTTTTATGAATGCTATTCCCAACTCAAAAATTCTGAGTCAAAAGAGGGTTATAGGCAGCTCATGGTATAAGAATATTTCAGTTTTGTTGTTTGCCAATATGTCATTTCAGATTTATGGACAGCTGGTTTCATGCATATTGTCTCCTCCTATATCGCTGCCATATTTTTGTCATCATGGGAAATACACTAAGAAGCATGTTGGAGACAACTATGGGCACATTGTTTCTTCTATTCAAGGCCAAGATTACCTTGGCATGGGTAGTCTTCGTAAGATCACGGTAACTATCATTTCTTGCCTTTGGATTGAAAGGAAACTTATGAGCAATCATAGAGGGTTTGTTGTGCATTCTAACCACATGGTGAAGGATCAATGTTTCCAGTTAAGAAAACACTCTTGGGGGCTAAGTAACACACATGGAGACAAGATCGTAGGGAATGGACCAAAGAAGATAATTCCAAGGTGTAAAGATGGTAAGCAAACTAGATGTTATTTTCAAGATTGTATGAAACATCTTGCTATGTTTTTGTGGGACTCAAGTTACTTTCAAGATTGCCACTTTTGGATGTATGTGAAGATGATGGATAATTCATTCATTGAACTTTGGGGTGTAAGTCATCTTTCTAACATGAATAAGATGAGTTTGGAAAATGTGGGTCATGAACCCCAAATCATTATGGGAGCTATTTTAGATCTTGTGGCTATTATTTCCAGCTGGTTCCACATTCTATTTGCAGCCACCAAGTGGATTTCGATCACAAGGAAGTGGTGCTCTTCTTCTAGTGACATTGACAAGGTAAGGGTAACTCTCACAAGATGTTTGTTGGCCACTACAATTCTGAACTTGAGTAATGAAATGCAATGCTACAACCGAGATGAGGTGTTTTTCCCAATCTCATTTGTTGGGTTGTGCATATTTTCTTGGGACAACAATAGAGGGGTAGGTTTGAAGACATTCTTTTTATTTGAAATGGTGTGTAAGAGGGTTCACTCATTGAGAACAATTAAGGCTAATGTTCCAACATATTTGGTATTGTTTGGGACGAAATTCGGGCAAGGTATGGTTGTTATACTTACATACCAACACTCATAAGTTCTGATTCGAGCCAAATTTTGAAGCAATTAGTGTGGGAAGGCTTGGAAGCATCTTTGGGAGGCCAAGGTAATCATTATGATATTTGCTGTATTTTTGTTTTATTCGTTGTCTGCAACACTTTCAGCTCCCTATCCATTCTTTTGACAACTAGAGAGGAGTATTTAGCCATGAGGTTGAAGGGTTTGCAATCTACTATCATTGTTGATGTGTTTTTAGCTATTATAAGAAGGATCCCAACCACTATCTTTTTGATTTTAGGAAACAAAATACATGGTTACAACTTGTGTTTGGGACAACATGAGGGAAATTAGGAACAACCAATGTTTGGATAGTATTTATGAGGCCTTGGCAAGCAAAAAGAACTAGATCATCATATCCACAAAGCAAGAGTGGATGAAGAAGGGGACACATTTTTTCTTTAATGAGTTTGCTTCATGTGCAAGTATATCAAAGGGGAGGAGCTGAGATTTATTTGGGATCCGGGTACTTGTAATTACTTGGGGACAAACAATCTTGGGAAGGGGGGACTGTCATGTCCCTTTTTGGAGATTAGTGGAATTGAAGACCTTAACCCATTCTTCCTCCCCGTGGGTTCAAGGAAAGAAGCAAGGGGAAGACTTGGATGACATTCTCTAAGTAGATATTTTCATTATTATCATGTATTCCTATTGGGAAGCCAAACACTCCAATAGAAGAACTTATTTAATTAGAATATAAGGCATTTTGAGCATGTAAGTTCCAAATAAAAATTAGATAATTAAAAGGTACTTATTACAAGGCCGGCCATAAGTTATTATGTAGCTCCCCTTATGGCTATAAAATGACGTTGCTTGGCCATTTGATAATCATATGGGTGAATTCTATTATTTCGGAAAGATTGCTTGTGAAGCATCTCTCCTGCTCCTAAGGACGAAAATCTTTGGAGAGCCTTGTGTGAGGACGAAACCCTTCACCAAGATCAGGGAAGACTTCAACACAGGAGTCTCCACCCCCTCGACGGATCTCTCTGCTGTTGTAATCTTCGCTTCTAGCCCTAGGCGGGTTGCGCTAAGGAGCTCAATTGGTCATTAATTGAATATCTTTGTATTAATTTTGGTTTTCTATGCATAGTTGCCTATATTAAGGTGGAGCGACCTACTTTGTGGAGTATCTTTGCATATTTGTTGGCTGTTCTAAGTGGAGCGACCCACCTAGGGGAGCATTTCGGTACTTTCTTGCAACAATTTCATGGTTTTGAGATTGGAATAATATTCTCTATATTTTTAAGAGCCAAGTTATGAAGTTTCATGAATTTTGGTGGTGATTTGCTATTTTTCCAAGCTTGTGGAAGTTAGTTGTAGTTCTAGACTATTTAATTAATTTCTGCAGTTGAGGGTTTTATCATAAAAATCAGATCTCTCACTTCCAAGCTTATAAAAATCAGTTTTCTTGCATGATATGATTGCTGGTAATATATAATGATTTTAGAGACTTAAAGGTAGCTGATTTCAAGGGTTTTGAGGGCACAAAAGTGTGTATGAAACCCCAAAAAGGGTTGCTGCCATAAGAGGGTGTTTGCTGACAGCAATTAAGAGATTTAATCTATTTATTTCAGCAGCCTACTAAAAATCTGAAAAGTGTTGTTTGTCTTTAGGTTTGCAGAGTTTCCTGTGAGTCCCCAAAAAGGGACATTACACTATGCTTAGAAAATTACTTAAAAAGAATGCAAAGCTCACAAAAACAACTAAAAATCATGACATTAACTTCCCTTGCTCATTTCCTTTTTGCCCACGGGAAGTGGAATAGGCTCAATGTCTTCAAAGAGAACTAGTGTTGAGAAGGGGACATTACGAGAAGACCAAGCATGCATACAATTTTTGCATGAAATTCCTTTTAAAAGCAGCAAACTGAAATTAAACCCAAATTTGGACAGCGAACTGATTTAGGAACAATAGTATGAAAACTCACAAATTCACCCAAAATATCAACTAACAATGCATCCACAATTTTTATAAACCTTTTAGAGATATTCTAGAACTGTTTTCAACCCAAAAAGACATGCATATGCTCAGCTGAAAATTAATAATAACCAACAAAAGTACAACTCCAAAATAATTATGAAAAGAGGGTTTAAAAACCCCAAAAATTCACAACAAAATAGATTCCAGCTTTATAAATATAGGCAAATCTGAAAATGAAGTGAAATATCAAATATATGCCCTTTAAGGCACCAAACTTCACTCCAAGGTAGGTCGCTCCACCTAGGAGAGGCCACTCAATGCAAATATAAATCTGATTATGATTCATTTTCCTCAAATCTACAACAATCCCTCAAGCTCACATAAGGAAGGACGGTTTCCGCCCCCTACCAACCACTAAAAGGGTTTTCGTCCTTCTAGGAGATGCCACACACTTGAATTTTCACCAAAGAGTGGAAGAACCAAGGGCAATCAGCTCACAAGTCCAAGTAGAATCAATTCACCAAAGATAGATGATGCACAAATGAAGTCTTCACTTCCTTTTATACCCCTCTCTTTGGCGCCAAAGCTTGGAAAGACATGGCCGACCCACATGAAGACATTATATTCTTTTATTATGCCTCTTCAATTGCCTTAAACTCAGCCGACTTGATAAACACATAATTACACTAAAAGAAAACATTAAAATTAGAAAAACAAATGCAAAAGGGAGCTCAATTTCCTTTTCCAACTCCTCTACTTCTTTGCCATGGAAAAGGGGATGGCAAGAAGTCCAAAATTTGATTCTTAAGTGGGAAAAAGGGACATTACAGTCCTCCCTTCCCAAAATTGTTTGTCCCCAAGCAATTGCAAACCCAATGTATCCGTTGTCCTATACTCTTCATTCCCCTCACTATGAAGTTCCACATCCTTTAATGAAGTAGGAGGTGGCATCCTTGATAAAGCATCCACAACCACATTATGCTTTCCCTTAACATACTCAATATCAAAATCAAATGCTTGGAGCTTACTCACCCATTTTTGTTGTCGGTCATTCAAATCCTTTTGATGGAGAAAGAACCTCAAGCTATTGTGGTCGGTTTTGACCACAAACCTTCCACAAATTAAGTATTGCTGAACTTGATTAATGCATGCATGATGGCTAACATTTCTTTGTCATAAATGGAGAACCTTTTCTCATGATCCTTCAATTTCCAACTTTCATAAGCAATGGGGTGCTGATTTTGCATCAAAACAACACCTATACCTTCACCGGAAGCATCACATTCAAGTACAAATGGTATAGAGAAATTTGGAACAACAACTGGAAAAAACACATCACCTTTTTAACTCTTCAAAAGCTACATGGGCTGTTTTTGACCAGCTGAAAGCTCCTTTCTTCGTTAGAGAAGTTAATGGGGCTGCAAGTTGTGAGAATCCCTTCACAAATTTTCGGTAATATGGACACAAACCCAAGAATCCTTTCAAGTGAGTAATGCTGGTTGGTGTTGGCCAATCCGTGATAGCTTGGATCTTGTTTTGATCCACATGAACTTCACGTGCATTGATAACATGCCCCAAGTCAAAAATATGATTCATGCATGATTAGAAGGTGGCCGGGGCATTGGTTAACCCGAATGGCATGACAAGAAACTCGAAATGCCCAAAATGACACCTAAAAGCGGTTTTGTGAACATCTTCCTCTCTCACTCTTATTTGATGATACCCGGATCTCAAATCAATTTTGGAGAAGTAGACCGCTCCATGTAGTTCATCTATGAGCTCATCAATCCTTGGAATTGGATACTTGTTCTTGATTGTCTTCTTATTGAGCACTTGGTAGTCCACACACATTCTTAGAGTGCCATCCTTTTTTTTAACCAGCACCACGGAAGAAGCATAGGGGCTGGAACTAGGCCTTATCAACCCCATTTCTAACAATTCTTTGATAGTTCTTTCAATCTCTTCCTTGTAAATCCGTGGGTGATGGTAGGGGTGGTTATTACCGGTTTGGTACCTGGTTCTAACTCAATAACATGTTGGAATCCCCTATCCGGTGGCAGCCCATGAGGTAACTCATTGAAAACTTTGGCATGCCTGTCAAGTATGGGCTGAATATCATCATGAAAAGTAGATTGAATAGAAATAGAAGAGTTAGCTCTTACCAAGCAATGGGCAGCCCAAGTAACCTGCCCCTTTTTGAAGGTTCTTTCCATGCTCTTAGCTGTCACAACTTGAGGAATTCCACCTTTCATTCCATGCAACACCACTTCCTTGCCTTCCCTTTTAAATTTCAGCTCCATATTTTGATAGTTTTGAGAAAACTCACCTAAAGAATGTAACCATTGCACTCCCAACACCAAATCAGATTCACCAATACTAATAACATAGAAATCATCTCTTACCATATGTCCTTCTAAGGTGAGTGTGAGCTGAGGTATTCTTTTTGTGCATGGAAGTATGAAACCATCTGCCACCGTGACATTGAAACCCTTGAAATTTTCAGCCTTCAACTTCAATTTCTTTATCAAGCTCTCATCCACAAAATTATGCGTGGCTCCACTATCAATCAAGATGGTGACCTTTTGTCCTTGAAGATCACCCTTTACTCGGAATGGGTGATATCTAGGTGCCCTAGACAATGTAGCAAGAGTGCCATCTAATTTCTTTGGATCTTCTTCCTCCGGAACACCATTATGCCTAGCTTCATCAACAATGTTTTCATCATCATCACAATCAGAAAATACTTCAATATAATGCACTTTACCTTTGCCCAAACAATGATGCCCTTGGTCCATGGATCCTTGCATGAGAAGCACAAATTCTTCCTTCAAGTTTGTTTCTAGATTCCTTTTCATTGCTGGTTTTGGGCAGCTCCGTGTGAGTACTTGGCACCTTTTGGAGTGGCTTCTTTGGCTGGTCCAAAGGGAAGTTTCTAGGCTGCCTAGTGGGCTGTCCTCCACTCGAATTCACCTTAGGAAGACTGCTGTTCGCTGCTGTTTTTGGAGCAGCACCTTCAAGATCTAAAGCCTTCTTAATTGCCTCTTGAAGAGACAATGGATCAAAGGCTCGAACCAAACCCTTGAGGGGTTCAATCAAACCTTCAACGAAAAGCACTATAAGCCTTCTTTTTGATACATCCGTGATCATAACGGAAAGTCTTTGGAACTCTGTCACATACTCCTCCACCGTGCCTTGTTGTCTCAAATGTGCAAGCTCACGAAAGTGAACTTCCGGATCAACTCTATCAAATCTATCAATGAGTCTTTGACAAAACTCATCATAGGCATGTATCTCATTATGCCCTTGTGTCACTAACCCATGAAACCACCATTCATGAGCAATTCCTTCAAGATGCAATGTAGCAAACTTGATAGCATCCTCCTCCATCATAGGCTTCAAAGACAAATATGTATTCAACTTCTGAATCCAAGCTCTAGCTGACCCTTTGGCTGATCCGTCAAATGTGGAAAAAGTCATCTTTCCCAACACATTTTGAACCTCCCTTTGTGGCATGTGATGTCTAGGCTCGGGCCTAGGTCTTCCTCTATTCACTCCAATGAATTCAGCGAGTGAAATAGCCTCACGAATTTCCCTTGGAAGAGCCATATACTCCTCATAGCTTGTGGCAATGTTCTCATCCAGTGGAGGGCCTTGTTTCATCCTCCGGAATAACTTCTTCTCTAGGAAGGAAAGTGGGCTTTGTAACGGATCCGTGGGCTGATCCCATAGGTCGCTGTGTATTGTTAGCTCCAAATGAGCTACCATCACCATTTTGAACCCTAGGTTCAATTATCTTTTGGAGGGATAGGGCTAGAAAATCCATTGTATCCGCTAGTCTCTCTTGGCCGGCAATCAACTTGTCAACTTTGGCTTCTTGAGAGTCTTGATCAACCACATTGTCTTCTTCCCTTGGCTGGTCCGCCTTTCTTCTTCTTTGGTAGTAAAGGAAACCCTTGTTGCCTTCTTCCATTGAAACCCTAGGCCTTTGAAGATCCAAGCTCTGATACCACTGAAATATCCCTTTCAAGGGATGAAACCAACAATCAAGGAAATTAGCTCAAACCCCAAAGCAAACAAATCTGATTTTCAAATCAGCAGACTTAAATTAAACCCAAATTTAGACAAGGAACTGATTTTAAAAACAACAGTATGAAAACTCACAAATTCACCCAAAATATCAACTAGTAACGCATCCACGATTTCCATAAACTTTTTAGAGATATTCTAGAACTGTTTTCAGCCCAAAAAGACATGCATATGCTCAGCTGCAAATTAATAAGGACCAGAGAAAGTATAGCTCCAAAATAATTATGAAAAGAAGGGTTTAGAAACCCCAAAATTCACAACAAAGTAGATTCCAGCTTTATAAATATAGGCAAATCTGAAAATGAAGTGAAATATCAAATATATGCCCTTTAAGGCACCAAACTTCACTCCAAGGTAGGTCACTCCACCTAGGAGAGGCCACTCAATGCAAATATAAATCTGATTATGATTCATTTTCCTCAAATCTGCAACAATCCCTCAAGCTCACACAAGGAAGGAGGGTTTCCATCCCCCTACCAACCACTAGAAGGGTTTTTCGTCCTTCTAGGAGATGCCACACTTGGATTTTCGCCCAAGAGTGGAAGAACCAAGAGCAATCAGCTCACAAGTCCAAGTAGAATCAATTTGCCAAAGATAGATGATGCACAAATGAAGCCTTCACTTCCTTTTATACCCCTCTGTTTGGCGCCAAATCTTGGAAAGACATGGCTGACCCATAGGAAGACATTATATTCTTTTATTATGCCTCTTCAATTGCCTTAAACCTAGCCGACCTATTAAACACATAATTACACTAAAAAGAAAACATTAAAATTAGAAAAATAAATGCAAAAGGGAGCTCAATTTCCTTTTCCAACTCCTCTACTTCTTTGCCATGGAAAAGGGGATGGCAAGAAGTCCAAAATCTGATTCTTAAGTGGGAAAAAGGGATGTTACAATTAGTTACTTCAAAACAGGAAATATTGTTATAGGCACAATAAAATGACAATCTCATTACAATCTTGAGACAAGCAGCTACCACAATGCCAAATGGGATGCGCTACACACACTCTCTCTATTTAGACTTGTAGGTTTGCTTAGAACCACACAAGAAGTTGAGAGGAAGTTGGAACAAATCCTTCCTTCAACCATCGATAATTACTTTTAATATGGCGCTTACTTAATTACAATTGCCAACTATCATAACCATTAGAATTCTTTTGTGTGCATGTCACTTGTCACATGGAATTGTACATAGATAATTGTGCCCCATGCCGTGCATCAAGAATTCACCTTGCATGAGTGTGCGGACACTTAGTGTTGCACGGAAGAAGCCTCAAGTGATTGCACAAACAAGGCAGTGCGAGAGGACTCTTTGTTTCACAAGTTTGCACAAGACCAAAACCTTCTACACAAGAGTTCCCTTTGCACATAAACCGAAACCCATCCATGCGGAACGCAACGCAGAGACCCTCACCCAACATGTTACATATGACATTTGTGCACGACCTTCTCCAATCTACTAGGTGGGTGGGTAGAGCTTTCACAACCTTCGCACAAAACTTTCCAAGTTACGCAACACAAGTATTTATTCTTCTAATCCAAAGGGACGTGCACACACCAAGGGCTGCACAAAACACCTCATTGCTACGTAGTGGGTGATGCAAGATTCCCGTGAACCTGGATGCTCCTACATCACATAGTATTGATGACAACTTGAGAGTCGCCTTTCGTAATGCGTCGTTTGAAGCCACACAAACACATGAGCTTAAGGCCTTTCGCTAGAGTTGTTGCCTCTGCATTATTTTTCCTATCAACCCCAAGTGTAAGAGAGAAGGCATGTATGGAGGAACCTAACAAACATCACATTAAGAACCTAAAAATTGGAATTTTTGCCATCCCCTTTCCGTGGCAATGAAGCTTGATTGAGCAAGGGAAGGAATTGCATTTTTATTTCAGTTTTCTTTATTAGATTTAATGTTTCTTTTAGTGTTTCCCTTTATAAGGCAGGTCGGCTGTGATTGGAGAGTCATAAAGGCAAATTAAAAGACTAAAAGAAGCCCAAGGAGGTCGGTCCACTTCTATTTGGCCTTTGGTGCCAAACAAGAGCTATAAAAGGAGATTTGTGACTTCATTTGCATCCTATCTTTGGCGCATTTTACATATACTTGGTTTTTTGGGCAAAGTGCTCATTAACTATCCACTTGAGGACGAAAACCTCTTTGTGGCATTCCAAGGAAGACGAAAACCTTCCTTGTGGCTTGGTGGAGGACGAAACCCTCCATTTGGGTGATTTGAAGACATTCTTTGAAGACTATGTTGCTGGTTTGGACGTAGGGCATCAATGGGAATATCTATCACGGCTTGTGTGCATTTTGGAGTTCTCCCTTAAAGGAGCGACTAGGGTTTGGTGTTAGTCGGGTGCCTTGAGGGCACATACTTAAGATTTTATTGATATGATTCAACATAATTTCTATCGTGGAATCTATCTTTCTTTGTGGTTATCGGGTTTGGAAACCTCTCTTTTCATTATTTTCATGGGTTGTACTTCTGCTGTTTAGAATTAAATTTCCAGTTGAGTGTGTGATCTAATTTGATGATAAAGTGTATCTTAAATTCTTCCTAAAATATCTATCTATATTTTGGTTGAGTTATTTGATGATATTTGAGTGATTTTCCTCAATTTCCGGATTGTGCTATAAAAATCAGATTTCTGATTTCCAATTGTTAGAAAAATCAGTTTGCTGATCTAAAAATCTGAATTTAATTTATTGGGGTTTGTGTGGTTTCCTACTTTTTCAGTTTCAGTGCCAAAAAGGGACATTATAGTGGTATCAAAGCTCCAATCTTCTCATCCTAGGGTTTTCATGGAAGAGGGCAATAAGGGTTTCCTCTACTATCAGAGGAGAGAAAGGAAAGTGGACCAGCCAAGAGGTGAGGATAATATGGCTCACCAGGATCCTCAAAAAGCCAAGATAGACAAGCTTATTGCGGGGTAAGAGCGATTGGCATTTACCATGGACTTCCTAGCCCTATCACTTCAAAGGATTAATGAACCTAGGGTTCATAATGGACATGGTAGATCATCCGGAGCTAATACTGCACGATGACCCTTGGGATCAGCTCACGGATCAACCACGAGGCCTATTTTTTTCCAAGGGAAGAAGTCATTCATGAAGTGAGAGCAAGGCCCTCTATGGAGCAAAGCATTGCCATGAGTTATGAAGAGTATATGGCACTTCCAAGGGAGCTTTGCGAAGCCATTTCACTTGCCGAGATCATTGGCGCGAGCAAAGGGAGGTCTAAGCCAGAGCCAAAACAACACATGCCACGAAGGAAGTACAAAATGTGTTGGGGAAGATGACTTTCTCCACCTTTGATGGACCGACCAAGGGAACCACTAGGCTTAGATCCGAAGCTTGATATATATTTGTCCTCAAGCCTAGCTTGATACATTTTTCCCTGAAGCCTATGATGGAGGATGATGCTATCAAATTTGCAACCCTTCACCTTGAAGGGATTACTCATGAATGGTGGTTTCATGGGTTAGTGACACAAGGGCACAATGAGATCCATTCCTATGATGAGTTTTGTAGAAGGCTCATTGATAGATTTGACAGAGTTGATCCGGAAGTTCACTTTCGTGAACTTGCTCAATTGAGGCAACATGGCACGGTAGATGAATATGTGGCAGAATTTCAGGCTTTCTGTGATGATTACAGATGTCACAGAAAGGAGATTTGTAGTTCTTTTCATTGAGGGTTTGACCGAACCACTCAGGGGTTTGGTTAGAGCCTTTGATCCTTTGTCTCTTCAAGAGGCAATCAAAAAGGCTTTGGACCTCGAAGGAGCTGCCCCAAAAATAGCAGCAATGATCAAACATTCCAAGGTTACTTCAAATGGGGACAACCCAAAGGACCCATGACACAACCTAGAAACCCTCCCTTGGACCAGCCAAGGAAGCCCTTCCAAAGGATGCCTACTATTCACAAGGAGCTGCCCAAAACTAGTAATGAAGGAGAGTCTAGAAACGATTTACGAAAGAGGAATTTGTGCTTCTCTTGCAAGGATCCATGGACTCATGGCCACCTTTGTTTGGGTAAAAGGTAAAGTACATTATATTGAAGTATTTTCAGATTGTGAGGAAGATGAAAACAATGTTGATGAAGCCAAGCATGATAGTATTCCGAAGAGGATCCGGAAAGGTTTATGGCACCCTTGCTACCTTATCGGGGCACCTAGTTATCATCCATTCCGATGAAGGGTGACCTATAAGGGAAAGGAATCATAGTTTTGATTGATGGTGGAGCCACTCATAATTTCATTGATGAGTGCTTGGTGGCCAAGTTAGAGTTGAATGTAGAAGACTTCAAGGGATTCAAGGTTAAGATAGCGGATGGTTATGCTATGACATGCACAAGGAGGTGTCCCCAACTCCTTGTCACTTTGGGAACACATGAGGTATGTGCTGATTTCTATTTAATTAGCATGGCTGATATGAATATTGTGTTTGGAGTCCAATGGTTGCATTCATTGGGAGAACTCACTTTCAATTACCAAAGCATGGAAATAAGCTTCACGGACAAGGGTAAAAAGGTTACATTATAAGGTATGCTTTCGGAAACACCTCAAATCAAGTACTTGGTAGAAGATACTTTGTCACGGGAATGATATTTTGCTCTTTATCTAAGATTATAGCAGATTGGAAGTCCTTAATTACAGTTGAGTATGTCAAGAACAAGTTTGCTAATGTTGTTTTTGAAGGTGAAATGGTTGATGAAAGGTACAAGGTTTTGGATGGGCTCATTCTTTACAAGAACCGGGTTTATTTGGTGCCCGAATCAAAGGTGAAGAGTAAAATATTAAGGGTTGTTCATGATGACCCATCAGCTGGTCATCCGGGTTATTTTAAGACATATAAACAGGTGAGGGAAAGATTCTATTGGAAAGGCCTAAAGGGGGAAATACTCCAATACATTTAGGAGTGTCTTGTATGCCAACAAAACAAAGCAGAACATACATTTCCAGCTGGACTCCTACAACCACTTCCCATTCCCACTCAAAAATGGGAAAGTATCTCTATGGACTTCATCACGGGGCTGCCCATGGTTCAAGGTAAGAATTGTTTATATGTGGTGGTTGATAGACTCACTAAATATGCTCATTTTTGTCCACTTCCGGCTAAGTATAATGCACCTATAGTGGCTGATGTGTTTTTCAAAGAAGTATTTAGACTTCATGGGCTGCCCAAGGATATAGTAAGTGATAGGACAACAGATTTATGAGCATGTTTTGGCAAGAGTTGTTTCAATTGATAGGTACCAAACTCACTCCTAGCACTAGCTACCATCCTCAAACGGATGGGCAAACAAAAATAGTTAATAAATGGGTGGAAGGATACCTACGAAACTACATTGATGGGCAACAATCAACATGGATGAAGTGGTTATACATGGCTGAGTTTTGCTACAACACTACCTTCCAAACATCCATCGGTATGTCTCCTTTCAAAGCTTTGTATGGTTATGATGCTCCATCTTTTGTTGATTTGGTTATGATGGATAGTAGAGTACCTAAGGCTCAAGATTTGATTCAACGAAGTCATGATATCTTGAAAGAGCTCAAAGAAAATCTCCTACGTGCCCAAAATCAGCAGAAGTTATATGCAGATCAGCATAGGAAAGAGAGGACATTTGAAGTGGGTGACATGGTGTTTTTAAGGTTGCAACCCTATAGGCAATCTTCTATCAAGCAAAGAGGTGCAAAGAAGCTGAAACTACGTTTTACGTTCCTTACAAGGTAAAGGAAAAGGTGGGGAATGTTGCATATGAACTTGAGCTTCCGGAAAATAGCAAGATACACAATGTTTTTCATGTTTCATGCCTCAAAAAGGCACTTGGACAACACCTTACTCCCTCACGTGAGTTGCCACCATTAGATGAAGAGGGCAAGTTGGTTCTAATTCTGGAAAGTATCTTGGAGGTTCGTGAGAAGAAGTTAAGGAATCAAAGTATCAAGGAATATTTGGTTCGTTGGAAGGGATTGCCCCTGGAAGATGCTACATGGGAAAGTGCAACAATATTAGCACATCCACATTTGCAATTGCTTGGGGACAAGCAATTTTGGGAAGGGAGGACTGTAATGTCCCCTTTTTGAATTAAGAGCCTAAAAGTGGACTTCTTTCCATCCCCTTTCCGTGGCAATGAAGCTTGATTGAGCAAGGGAAGGAATTGCATTTTTATTTCAGTTTTCTTTATTAGATTTAATGTTTCCCTTTAAAGGCAAGTCGATCATGATTGGAGAGTCATAAAGACAAATTAAAAGACTAAAAGAAGCCCAAGGAGGTCGGTCCACTTCTATTTGGCCTTTGGCGCCAAGCAAGAGCTATAAAAGGAGATTTGTGACTTCATTTGCATCCTATCTTTGGCGCATTTTACATATACTTGGTTTTTGTGCAAAGTGCTCATTAACTATCCACTTGAGGACGAAAACCCTCTTGTGTGGCATTCCAAGGAAGACGAAAACTTTTCTTGTGGCTTGGTGGAGGACGAAAACCCTCCATTTGGGGTAATTTGAAGACATTCTTTGAAGACTATCTTGCTGGTTTGGACGTAGGGCATCAAGGAGAATATCTATCAAGGCTTGCATGCATTTTGAAGCTCTCCCTAAAGGGAGCGACTAGGGTTTGGTGTTAGTTGGGTGCCTTCTAGGGCACATACTTCAGATTTTATTGGATATTCTGATTCAACATAATTTCTAAGGCCGGAATCTATCTTTCTTTGTGGTTATCGGGGTTTGGAAACCTCTCTTTTCATTATTTTCATGGGTTGTACTTCTGCTGTTCAGAATTAAATTTCCAGCTGAGTGTGTGATCTGATTTGATGATAAAAAGTGTCTTAAATTCTTCCTAAAGTATCTATCTATATTTTGGTTGAGTTATTTGATGATATTTGAGTGATTTTCCTCAATTTCCGGACTGCTGTTATAAAAATCAGACTGCTGATTTCCAGCTATTAGAAAATCAGTTTGTTGATCTAAAAATCTGAATTTAATCTATTGGGGTTTGTGTGGTTTCATACTTTTTCAGTTTCAGTCCCAAAAAGGGACATTACAACCGACTAACGAATAACATCTTTCTTATTAACTTTACTACCTTTAAAATCATCGGGACAAATCTTAAGCATATTAAATGAGGGTGCAAGAGGGGTTTCTTTCGAAAGTTTGAGACTGCAACAAAACATTTGTGGTTTTTAAAGTTTTTTCAATGAGACAAACATTGTATTTATTGAGTTCTGAATTCATGGTAAAAATCTCACATTGTTCATGACTTCACAGTTTTATTATTAAAATATCGGAGGAATAGAAAAGTGTGTGTGGAGATATAGCAACAGTAGACTAGTAATGGAAACCTTGTTAGCAATAGAAGCATGTATGCAGCACATATTATTGGTGGGGTGAAGCCTGGTACACTGGATTGATGATAATAGAAGAGTGTCGGGAAAACATTTTAAGAGATAATTGACCTTTTGATTAGGCAATCTATCTGTTCTGATTCTCTTACAATGACTAAGTTGATCCATTTTTTTAACGGTTAATGATCCCCTAAGTGAAAAGGAAAGTGAAGTAAGTACAAAAGGAATTTGATGACTGAATGTGAAAGCTTTATGTATTAAGGAATGGACTAAGAAGATTCCCAATGTGGATGGTGCCAGCAAATCAGTTCGAGTTATAATGATGTCCCTGTGTTATGTGAGGCATGCATTTTAAGAAATCACTTGTTTGTAAGAATAGGTGCCTTTTGAAAGGACACTTACAGGAGTAAATGAATTATTTATTGTCTCCTTTATGCAAATGAATTTGCTTACATAGCTTCTAAAATGGTAGAGGTGACAATTGATATCATGTATTAAATCCACTAATGGTAGGAGATTTGTGTATAAATTGTAATATACAACTCACAGGGTGTTAGGGGAAGCATTAAACACACAAACAAACATAAGAGATTTAATTATACTTGGTCCATGGACCCCAGGGAATATACTAAAGCTGAGCTGACAGCGGGGTTGCACATGAAAACAGATTGAATAAAGCGATTGCATTTGATGAGTTTAAACTTTTTGGGGACTGAGGAGAGATCTTGATGATGAACGATAGTGATTTCTTTTTAATTCTCTCTTAATTACACTGGTAGGATCTTAGCTTGGAAGTATTCATTTTAAGTGCAGAATACAATATTTATTCAAGTTTAAGAATCTAATGCTTTCCATTTTTGACTTGCAGTTGCATTCAATATTTTTGCATCTACGAAGAGTTCTCCATATGGCAGGCTTGAGAAGAAAGAAAAGCCAGAGAACAAGAATAGAATGGGGGCTCCACTGGTTAGCTTTCTTTTCAGCCAGAACCTTTCTTCACTGGTTCATTACATACAAGCTTATAAAAGATAGTTGGAAATTTCCCGTGGAATAGAACTTCCCCTTGCATTGTTGGGTATGGCTGGAATGAATGTACTCAACATTTTTCTTGGGATTGACCTTGCAAAAGCATGCCAGAAGGACCTTATTAGACCCTTATGATAATGGTGGTACCTACAGCTTATGCCAATGGGAGTGTATCTGAAGTATCATTCATTAATTTGCCCCTCTTAAAAAATAAAAATATAGGGAGTTTGATTGTAAGTATTTTTTCCAATCTCTGAATTTCTTTTCGGTTTGAAGGAGTTGCTACTCTTTTGTAGAAACTACTGTTTTTGCAAACCAGTACCATGAAGTACTTACGACTGCATATACAAATGAGATGGGCCAGGAAGTGGGAAAAGAGATATTTAGTTGAAATTGTTTGCGTTGGCCCTGAAATTGATGAAATTCTTTAAGGTTAGTGTTGAATAAGTTACTGAATATGATGGTACAATGTGCAAATCAGAACTGATAAAAGTTTGTGCAGTGTCTTATGGTTGAGTGGTAAGAAGGGGGCTAGTGATTCTTGTAATGGATATTTTTCAAAGATGTAAATGACGAAATTGTGGATGAACATGGAAACGTCTCAAATCCTGTGTAAGGCAACATGGTTCATTTGTTTTTGTGTTTTCCCATACTAGATGATATCTGGTGTAAACAGATAAGAACTCAACCTTAGACAGCAATATTATTCAAGATATTTATGGGGGATCAGATTTACTTATAATTTTTAAAAATATATTTATTTTAGAAACTTATTTAGCAGTTATTTTACAAGGTTCAAATCTGTAAACTAGTTTAGAAGTATCAATAAGATGTAATGCCTTAATATGCCCAATTTGTGCGAGTCCAAATTTAGGAATGTTATCAACATATAAATGTGTGAAAGCATATTGTATAAAATATAAATAAACATTACACACTTGTCCTTCAGAAAGCTTATTTTGTTATGGTACATGTTAAATAATCTTGTTTTATTGTTATTTGTCTCTATGTGATTTACATAGACATTTGTTGTGCTTGTTATATTTAGATGAGATTGATGCTTATCTACTGAATATTGTTTTTGGGGTCAAGGTGTGGGAGTATTTAATACTTTCAAGTCAGTCTTTCAATCACATTTTCATGAGCTTTAACGGTAAACTTGGTTCCCGTATTATTATGTGATACTCAGGGAAAAGAGAAACTGCTTGCAGAGGGCAAGGAGAACAGCATATCATTAATCATCACAGTAGAGAATTGCACAAGGTAAATGGCACAATCCGAGAAGCCATCCATCCTAGTATTAGTCTGGTGCAAGCACGCGTCGCCGTAAAGTTGTCCCATATTCAAATTCACTAGAATGTAGATTTTTCCCAATATTTACGCTCACTGGAATTCCAATTCAATTTACAAAACTTAGTAGCAACAAAATAAATGCAAGATGGTTGATCTTCAAAATTAATAGTCAACAATAATGAACTGCAAAGAAAAAACCACTAATACTTATACGATACCTATTATTTATGAAATATTTATAATCAAATTAAAAACAATATAACAATAGGGCAACACATTAATATTACTCATCTTAATGGATCATGTGGTAAGGTTGATAAATGGAGGAATGCTAAGTGGCAATCCCCTGCAACCTCTCGGGATCCCACAAGCTGAATTATGAGGGGTCTTGAGAGGAAATCTGAGGATTGCTGGAGTTGTTTGTTTGTTAAGGGTCTAGAACAAAATCTTTCTCAAAGGTGGATCCTTTTCATTCCCAAGGCCACGAACAATGAGGTGGTGACTATTGCTGTATTGGAAGGTTTTGAATTGGCTCTGAATGAAAACCAAAAACATAATGGTGGAGGAAGACTAGATGATCATCTTCAATACCATCAAGAAGCCTAAGACGCCTAATTGGAAAATTGAAAGCATCTTGGGATGAGACAACATCTTGGTCATTTATTTCAACATCTCCATTGATTATTGCTACAAAGAAGCAACCAACCAGGGGATCTTTTGGTCAATGCAGGCACTCAACAAGATCCTATCCCCTCTTCTCTTGGGATCCTTGTAAATGATTGGACGAGGCTTCCAACTTCATTTCTCCATGACAACTTGGTATTGTGAGAAGAGTAGTACATGATGCCCAAGTGGCAAAAATAGAACCTTATGAGAAGCTATGATAAGAAAATAAATTTTAAATAGGAGAGCAAAATGTGAACAAAATGAAAAATTCCAAAATCAAAGAGAATGTAGAAAAGGGAAGGATTTTGATTCAATTAAACCAAATGATGGATTTATTCTTCAAATCATTTATGCAATCAATTTGTCTTGCATCCAACATCCATCTCACACAATTTGTGTATTAGCATAGTGTGAGATGCCTTCCTTCTATCCTTACAAAGCATAGCTCTCACTAACTAAACTCCCTTACTTGTTCAAAGCATGGGTTTGCATTAAAAGTGGGTGGTGGATATGTTGTGCCCATGCCGACTTGAGTTTGAATCTCAAAAGATGTTTGTTGCTTACAATGGTTAATCAGCCCAACCGGTTGTGGGTATCGTTTGACTCCTATGTGTTTGTTGCAATTAGAATATAAATTGTTGGTTGTGGCACTTGCTTGAGAAACCTTGAAGGTGACCGTGGTGGTTGTTTCAAACAGGTTGCCAATGGTGGTGCTGGTTTGGTTGTGGGGCCTTAGAATTCTAACGTTTATACCATAAAAAAACATGTGCTATCATTAAAATCCTTTGGGTTTTCTTTCATTTTTCAATTTCCTGCAAATGTTGCCCATAATATGCGGAAGATATTTGCTTTTCTTTTCCACATGGGAGCTTGAGCATGTGAAGAGAGGAGCTTAGGGTGAGACATGAAATGGGAGACATAAATTTGTGATCGTTTCATGGTGTGTTGGGCTTGGACATGCATCTAATATTAGTTTTCGAACTTGATCGGATTAACTCCTTGTCAATGTTGAGAAGTGCTCCAGAAAGTTAGGAATATAGAATATTGTAGAAAAACAATGAAGGTCATATATAGAAGAGGAGTTCCAATACATGTTGCTTGTGGTGGTAAAGCATGAGATGATGTATGATTGGATTTTAAGACAAATTTTAAAGCTAGGAAGCGTCATCACATGGAAAATACAAGGCGACTCACAACTAGAAGAGGGCCATAAATTTGGAAGACGATGTAGACCTCCCCCGTTAGAGATGAGGTAACAATGCATAGGAAGGAGATTTTGTTTGTTTGTAACAAGTTTAAAGAAATGAAATACCATTATGTGGATTTAGCACTATGTTTGTATGTAAGGAGAGTGTCACACTTACCTTGGGACTTGACTTCTTAGGGTTAGGATGAGACAATTGAAGGAAGATAGGATGGGGATTTCAATGATTTTGTTGAGGAGGTTGGTGTTGTCTTTCTTTGGAACAAACACCTTTGACGCCTCTTTGTTATACCAATGGTCCTCAATGATTACATAATGCTGCAAGTAAGGTGTGTCAAATTGAGCAATAATGAGATCATGCGGGGCACTAAGACATATATAAATTAGTTCTCGATCAATGTTACTTTCTTTGAAGGGACCAAAATCGGGATTCTCTTTGTCATAAAGGGCTGATCTTCTTCTAGCAATGTCATACTCTTATTAGATACTACCAACAAAGTTAGACTCAAGGAAAATATGGAAAACTCGAGTATTGTGTTGGTTAACTAGTTGACGGGCTTGTTCATCCTAATAATCCTTAGCTAATTGGGTGTGTTCGTGAAGGACGGTGAGTTGGGTAATAATTGCGAGAGGAAAAGGATAGTGCGAAAGACCAACTGATGGAGCCCACACTCAATGTTACCCTAAATAGAGATTGTTGGATCGGGGACTACAACGTGGGGAATGTGATTGCTCTATGGGGTTGAACCTAGCCCGATAGCATCATTAAATGATGGAGTCCCTCAAGGGAGGGAAATGAACAACTAAACAAACAAGGGAGGGAAACAAACCACTAAACAAACAAATAAGCAAGGAAGCGAAATGAACAACCAAACAAACAAACAAACAAACAAACAAGAGAGGCTACGACAAAGCAAGAGTAGGTCAAAGCCTCTAACAAACAAGATTGAAGCAACTAGGAAAAAAACTACAAACTAAGCACACTACTTAGAATTAAATTGGAACTTGCAATTGAATATGAATAACTCAATTATTTGTCAACACTAATTGTAAAAGTTCTTTAGTCTACTTACAATGAAATGAAGCTAAACTATGCCTTTTTGTATTTTATATGGCATATATGACTGCAAAAATAAATGGCTGAAAATATTTGATTGCACACACAAAAGGATTTGATCTAAGGTTACAAATGAATGCAAAATAGAGATGAAAATTGCAAATGGAGATTTATAAATATACATGACAAAAAATGGACGAGTTGTGACGATGGGAAAAGTAAAGATGGGAATGGGTATGCTAAAACTAACGGTGGGATGACTGAAAAAATGCTCAAATGGCTGCGAACAATAATGATGAATCATGCATGATTTCTTTAAACACAAATGTGGAAGGAGACAATGAGGAATACTTGCTTAAACGGAACTATGACCCAAAAATGGACGTAAAGAGGGGAAACACGAAAATGAAACAAGTATTATGCCTATGTGATGATAGGACACACTTATGTGGAGATTGTGATGGAGTTTGATATAGTGACAATAGGAAAGTATCACCCGAACCTTTTAAAACCCATTGATTGGGAAGACAATTGAGCTAGGAAAAGGCTATAAATGGAACACAACATACAAAAAAGGAAACTACAATGATCCAATCCATCTTTAATTGATTAGTAACTAGATAAGGCTGAAAATAATTTGACAACACAATAAATTGAAACCCCGACTTATCAAACACTATATGAAAAACCATTCGAAGGGTGATGAAGGAAGATAAATTGTAACCTCTAGATATATATAAGTCGCTCATATATCCCACAAACTTTGCAAGGCTAGAGTGTGAAGAACAATAAATTGGAACCAAAATCGGTAGTGATGAAAAGAAAAACAATAAATAATGGTTGGTGATCAATGTAAGGCAAAGTATGGGTTGTAATACAAGACCTCCAATGGAAGAAATGACAAGGGTGGGTGAATTTAAAGGCAAATGGATAAAGAGAGAGTAACTGGGTTCAATTGGAGGGTTATGAAAGGGTACACAAAGTGGAAAAGGCACAAAAATGCCTCATTTTTGTTTCCCACTTCTTAATATTTATATACAAGGCTCAATTGTCAAATTGTCGGTCTATGCAAACCGATAGTTTCGCAACCGTGTGAAAGAAGACTTATCGGGGGGTTTGGGGGTGTCGAAAAGGAATTTTCTTGGATCTTGTCATCGGGAGGAGAAACAACACAAAGATGGAATATGAAGCCACACAAAGATTTGAACATGTTCCAACGGTTGGGAGGTTTTGCATTCATCTTAGGACTTAAATTGTCACTATGTGCGAAAATTAGGTGCTTATATATACCTTTCCCAAGAGGCGTGCTCCATTGAAGAAAGTTTATGGAACATAGCTTTGACTACATGTGTGTTGGCTAAAGCAAGGCCAACTAAGGTCCCTTGTTGCCCATTATAAACAACAAGAATCAAATGTAGTATAAAATAAAGTTAAAATAAATATTTTACTAAAATGAAGGACAATAGTACTTATTGTTCATGCGGGTCATGATAAATACCACTTGGGTCATCACATCTTAGGAAGGGTGAAAGGGACTTTGGTGCCAAGTGAGAAAACTAGAGCATTAGCTAAGGTTGAGGCATGATTCAACTTTGCAATATGTGCTTCATCCTAGAAAATGCATTCGATATTAAAATACGAAAGTATATTGATTTTTCATTTTTATGAATAATAGGGACAAAAGGACTCATCGATGATGCATGAAAATGACACCACTTGAGTTGTTATGCATGTCTTCGAACCTATAAAATGAACTCACATGTCAAAATAAGTGAAAAATAGATTAAAACAATGCAAAAACATGCTAAAATGGAAAATAAACAACTAAGGTTAGTTAAAACTAACTCAAAACACTCCTTACTAAAAATAAAAATCATTTTCACCTTCACTTATGGAGAAAATAAGAAATTTCCCATGTACGACCACATATTTAGTGAAGAGATATAAAGAGAATGCAAAGCAAGGATGGCAATGGATGATGCCACCCACAAGACTCTCACCAAGGATTGCTACCCATCCCAACCAATTTAGTGATGCCTCTTAAGGCACACACTTAGAGAGTTTAATGTAAAACCACCTACAAAGTGAAATCACTAGTAAGAAAGAAGACTAAGGACCCAAGAGTTAAGTAGTAATATGTCAAAGGTATGAGCATATGAAATAATGTAGTAAGTAAAGAAGTAGAGTAAAGTAAGATAAGATAAATAAATGTGAAAGGGGAGGGTGCTAGTAGTTATGACATGCTAAGTGACCTTCATATCTAAATGCACAAGGAGAACATGCTATAAGTATGGTTACAAGGTGTTTGGTTGGAATATGAGATGTTGGGAGATGGAAGGCATCATAAGATGCACCCAAGTTGGTGGAGAAATAAGGATATGCATCATAAGATGCCCCAAAGGTTGAAGTAAAGGGAAAATGGGCAATGATAGATGCCTCAAAATGTGAACTGAGAGGAGAGTCATCAATATATGCCCCCATGTACAATAAAGAGGAGTAAGGGCATTAGGAGATGCACCAAAATATGAGGTAATGGATCGTTGTGAACAATGTTGAGTTTGAGATCCACCCAATGTTGATTATTGTAGTGCCCACACTTTTTATAGCTCAGTAGCTTGTTGTTTCTTTGCTCATAGACATGTTTTGACATTGATTGGTTATATCTTGAACATTATATTTAGATATTTGATCTTATTAGACAGGTGTGGACATTTAGGCGTATAACGCCAATTTAGCTTAATTTCTATATTGTCGCATTTTCTTGTTATGTCATGGAAACTAAATAATATGATGATGTGTTTGGAACATAATTATGATAATGGATAGTTGTTGCATGTGAAATTCTATGGTTATATGTCACGTATCATCTTGTCTAACTTTTGGAATATTAAGTATAATTGTGCACGTTATCGCATCTTGATTTCAGGAGGATGTTAGGTTAGTTTAAGAACGCATTGATACCTTATTATGTCATTTAATTATATTGTATTGGACAGGTGCGGTTAATGTGTGCAATGAGTGTGCAGGTGACAGGTTTACAGGAGAACGTGGGATTCAGGCCAACTACTCGATCTTGCACAAGTTGCACCACTGGTGAGTCCTAGCCATGTTCATTGTGTGAAGCCTTAGTATAGGAGATTATTATTTTGGGCACTATGAGTGACCCCAATTTTGTAATGTATTGTGCTTTGAATTATTAATTTTGTTTAGGGTTGCTAGTGAAGTTGTAAACTTGCTTTGGGAGTTAATAATCCCACTTTCATTTAATTTTAGATTTTGTTTAATGTGTCACTTAATCACAAGGGTTTAGGGTCACATGTGAGACCCTTGGGTGGTCCCCACACCCTCTACCCTTGTGCCAAAAAAGCAAAACCTGAAATTAGGGTATTTTGGGCATTTTTGGGGACCCCTTTTTAGCTTGGGAGTTCTCCTAACATAAAAATGAGCCCTTGGACCCTACCTAATGGATAGGGGGGCTTATTTTCAAAGCTAGAGGGAGTTTTCCCTCCCTTTTTACCTCTTGTTTAGTCACATCCATGTAAGGGATGTGGATTTGAGTGTTTATCAAAAGTTCCACTTATTTTGTCTTGCTTACATTTAAGGGAATTTGGGAGAAGAGGGCAAAAAGATAATTTTACCCTTTCTCTCTTTTGTTTTGGCATCTTTGACCTTGATGAGGGAGAGGGGTGACACATGTCACCCCCTCATTTGTGAGGATGCTTGCTTGCTCCTCTTCAAATTCCCATCCATGGGAAAAGAGAGGGACTTTTTTTGGGAACTTCTTGCTTGGGATGCTTGTGGATTTTGGAGCTTGGAGATTGGCTTGAGTCAAGGTGTGGAGAAATTTGAAGTTGGAGAGCTTTTTGGAGAGCTTTCCTTGAGGTAGGCTCTTATGTCTTTGTTGTGTTGTTTTCCTTTTTGATGCTAGTTTGGGTGTTGAAAGTTGTTATTGTTGTATGTAGCTTTTAGTTGTTGTTGTTTGTTTTACTCCCTCCATCATATGGCATGATGGAGTTTTGGAGTGTGGGGGAAGAGAGAGGGAATTTTCCCTCTCAATCCTCAAGGCTTGATGGACAAGCCTTGAGGGTCTTATTATTTTCCCCCAAATGATTGAGGTGGGGAAGTTGATTCATTTGGCTTGAATCTCCTTCCCCATTCTTGGTAAGGAAACCCCTTTGGGGTTTGAAAATCCTTCCAAGGAGGGCTTGGAGAAAGGGAGAGGAATAAGGAGGGCTTGGATTGAATTAGGAGCAATAAGGAGGATATGGAGAAGTGTATTTTGTGCAAATAATTTTGATGTATAATTTTGGAGAACTTTCTCCTCTCTTCCCCATTTTGAGGATGAACATGGGTTCTCCTCCTTGTAAATTGGAGTCTTGTGTTGTTGTGAACCATTTTTGTGTGCTTGTATCATTGTTGGTTTACCCTCTATCTTGTGCAAGTTTTGGTAGTCGCCCTCTTTCCCATGGGCTTGGGGGAGGCTAGCATGCATCCCAACCTTGGGAGAGGCATGTGATGATGCCTATGGTTGGGTGGCAAACAAGCTCTCTCTCCTTGTATGTTTTTCTTGAAGACATGGATGTAGGAGCTCAAGTTGATAGTTGGAAATTGTTGGAGATTCTTGGTTTTCTCAAATCCTTGTAAAACTTTTCTTGTGTTGTAACCTCTTGAGCATGGCATGAGGAATTAAATTGTACACCTTGTAAAATCTCTATTTTTTTTTAGAATTGCAAGCTCAAAATTTGGAGTCATACTTGAGTTTGTAAACTACCTCTTTCTTGTGTAAAGAATAATCTTGTGATCAACCTTCTTGGGTAGATAATCATTGGTGTATGATGGTATATGTGAACTCCAAATCTTAAAAAAGGAAATATTGTTTTGTTGTTTTGTCTTTAATATGAAAATTTGATTTGTAATCTCCTTTGACAAAAAAATATAGGTTAGAATTTGACTTTCTTGTGAACTATTTATACTATGCATGTTGAATATCTATCTTGTTTAAAAATCTGAAATGCTTAGTCACTTTTTGCATTTGGAAAACAATATAAACACCTTGTTGAAATCTCATTTGTATATATAAAAAAAAGGGGGGGCTCTTCTTGTTGTTTCCTTTTAAAACGTGGAATTAAAGAGTGATTTAGAGGCAACTTTCTAAGTGCTTTGATTTGCTTCAAGGATAAAATTAAAATCTGTATTTATTTTCAAGTGAAATCCTTATGTTTTGCTATTATGTATAAATTGACCTTATTCAGTTTTCAAGATAAGTTAAAATCTTAGCTCAACTTTTATTATCAAAATGAGTTTTTAAATTGCAGTTTCCTTTATATAATAGAATCCTTCCTTTTGAAAATATTGTGTTTTTGTTTGTATATCGATATTACACATATATTATATATAAGTAATAATATAATAATAATAATAATAAGTGTTATCAAATTTAATCTTTATATATATATATATATATATATATATATATTATAATTCATATATTTATATTATATCTGTTGTTTTACATACACATTCACAAATTATAAAAGAAATTTAACAGAATAACAAATACATATATATAATATAATATATATTTTATAAATATAAAACGAAATTAAAAATATATATATATTGAAATGGTGGGGGTTCGGCCCCCACCCCCTCGCTTATTCAAAAAACAAACAAAAATATATATATAAGCAATGGCCGGGAGTGGGGGTGGGGCGGGCGCGAACCCCCCGGTGATCGCCTCGTGGGGCGTTGCCCCACAGACCCCCACCGCACCTTATGCCCCCCCGCTTTGCTCTGCTGTCCGGCCCGGCACGGCCCGTCCCCACGCCCTCCGCGCTTCCCCAACCTCGCACCACTCCCGGGCGCCGTCCCTCCATCTAACCCTACGCTGCCGCTTTGGGTCCGTCCCGCCCCTCACAGCCCGGCTCCTCCTCCTCCCCGTGCCCTGCAGCCACCACCCCCACACGCGCCTCCCCACCACGCACATCATGCCCCCCTTTCCAATCCGCCATTTCCATTCCCTTCCAACAATAAAATAAATAAATATGTGCATTTGACAAAATAATAATAATAATTGATAATAGGAAAACATTCTGGTTTTGGTATGAAGTTTCTAAACAAATTCAATATAGTTTTTTTTTTTTTAAAAAGGGGGTTTATTGTTGTTGTGTGGATCTTCAACAATACTTTGTAAAATTCAATCAAACCCCATAGTTCATCCTCCAACCTGCAAATAGTAGAGCAAAACAAAATGAGAGATAATAATGAAAAAGAAGAAGAAAAAGAAAGGGAATAAAGAAGTTAGGGCATCCTTTAGGGCTTGTTTCAAAATCAAGGGCCAAGATGGATTAAATCTTAGGGCTCTTGTTTATCCCTACACACTTAAGGTCATGTGCCTTTAGGTGGGATTGAAAAATAAATAAAAGAAGGGAGACTAACTAAGTTTTAAAGGGGTTGTAAAGTTTTAGCAAACCTTGTGCTTTTTAATTTATTCCCAGTAGAATTAAATAATCTGATTGTGTTGGACTAGGGTTTTAGGCATTTTCGAGAGAAATGAATAAGTATTATAAATTAAACATTAATGGAAGGGGTTAAGTAGAGCCTTAGTAATTATAGATCACATTTATAAAAAAAAAAAAAAATTCCCAAATTTTTAGTAACTTCTGGTGTGTTTCCGTGTCCCGAGGCGGGGCATTACAATTATCATGGTGATTTAACATGTGAATTTGGCGAAATGAGATGTTTAAAAATTAAGGATGATGTATGATGACATGCAATCATAGATAGAATACTTTTCATCATCGAGTATGATGTAGAAATTAGGGTTACCAATGCAAATATATACGACAAGGTTATTTAAAATTGCATCATATTTAATGGAAAATTGGTCAATGTTGTTTATTAGATTAGGGTTTTGAAAGACATTGTGTTTTTCATTAGAATGGTCGATACTGATCAAAAGGGCCTCGAGTTTTTCTAAATTGTATCGTCCATTTTAGTAGAATGGTTGATGTAATAAAAATATTTGATTTTATGAGTTGATATATATTTTTGAAAGTTTTTGAATCACCCAAGTATGTATTTTCCTATCTTTGGAAGACATGAGGGTTAAAAATAAAATTATTTGCTATTATTAAGGTGAGAGTTGATGTGTTCATATTGGAATGGATCAAAGATGGGAAAATTGTCATTTGGATCTTTGTCAAAAGATGAAAAGATAATGTGGATCCATGACCATGGAAAAGTGATAAGAAATGTGGAGATCCTCTTTTGGAGCTTCAACCATGGTAAAATGGTAATAAATGGGAAGATCCTCTTGTGGATCTTCGACCATGGGAACTAATTTGGGAATAATTACGAGATCTTCTTCCTCGATAAGGATGTAACCGATGTTATTTCTATATCTTTGATGATGAAACAATATTTTGTGTCACCATGAGATTGTATAGGAGGAGACATGATGGATGTGACATATTTTAAGAGAATCACATGAGAATTGAACTTAGAAGCTATAAGAGAAAATTTTGACAAACAAGATTAACTTGGCAAGCAAATAGTGCTAAAGAGTCAAGATGGAAAATAAGAGAGATAAGAAGTCGATATAAAATTGATATTGGTTTGATATAAAATTAGATTAAAAAAATGAATGTGACTAATGATCACTTAATGGTGGAGTAAGATTCAGATCGGGTTCACTAGAATGTAATGATGGTGAAGTCAATGTGATGAGAAGTATAAAGAAAATTTGAAGATAACTTATTCAAGGGCGGAGTTTGATTTGGGTTCATCAAAATGTGTATTAGCTAAGATGATCAATATGATTATCCTCTTAACTAAGATGGTCAATATGATTATCCTCTTAGCCAAGATGGTCAATATAATTATCCTCTTTCTCTCAATAATATAGGTTAGGATATAAGTAAAAGACCATACTAGGGCCAACAAGCAATCTAAAGAGAGAATGCCAAGATGTGTAATATTTGTGGATCTAAAATATCATAACCCACACCCCATCAAAGGTGTAGGATTCTAAAGTCTATATCTAAGATTAGGGATACGATCTCACTATAACCATGAGGTTGTAAGAATAAAGTAAATAAGAAAGTTCCATATATAGCTAAACTAAGGGTTCAAAACCATTTGGTAGATAATAGGCAAGGGCCATAATAGAATAATGCAATTGACAAATATATGCTACTCTATCTTATTCTAATACATGATACATCAAATATAATCAATTATACAAACATAAAGAAAAGAGAATGGTTAAGGACACTTCCTTTGTGAAGAACGTGTTGGCACATTAGCCCCCAAGCTAGTAGCACATCATGGGAGAGTTTTCATGGGTGGATCACAAGAGGGATGTGTAAAATACCTAAGTAAAGCAATGTTGGGGACTCTAAAGACTTGGTGGATCTTGTGGGTGCAACTACCATTTTTATTTCTCCTAAGAACGCAATACTCCAAAGTAGACCTCCATGTATAAATTCCTTTGAACCCTAAACCTCTTGAGCCTTTAAGGGAAGACTTGTGAGTGAAAGTAGAGAAACTATGTGATGATCCTCTTAGAGAAATGATAACAAAAATATCCTTTAAAAGGGGTATATGACCTATAGTCATGTTCTCTTTCGATCGACAACATTTATTTTCGTCGATGTCATTGACGCAAAATAGGGCTTGCTAGACAACATCGATTGGGATTGATGCTCTCGACCACATATAGATTGACATAAAGGTAAAAAGGAAAAGAACATGGAGATAAAGAAAATAATAGGCAACAAGTATGGAGGTGATCTAAAGGTGATATAAAGGTGTCATAGGTAGGTGTGAAGGTGATAATACCGAGGATATCAAATGGTTACAAGAGGATAGTAATATATAGGAAGGGTGTAGTGAAAAGGTAGTAAAAGGCTAGGAAGGCATGCTAGGGAAAGATAGGGTGATGCAACACATAAAAATCTCTCACCAAGTAGTGTTAACTAGGCCAACCTCTGCTCTTGGTAACACCCCTTAAGACATGCTCCAAAGGAGATTAATGGCCATCAACCCGCAAAGAGGAATCATTAGTAAGTTTGAAAAAAGGTGTATAAAACTTGATATCGTAGACCTTAACTATTTGGAAAAGGTCATCAAATTATGTATGATTGGAAAACACGACCTTTTTCCTAATTGTGGAAGTGCACTTGTAATCAATACTTCTTCATGTAGTTCGTTCTCATCAATGTTTTTGGGAGAGATAACATAGCCTTGTACTTGAAATACATAGTTGTTTATGTGGTCATTGAGTTCTTTCTTAATGCTGGGACATTTGAGCAAGGGAGATTTGTTGGTCAATGTTGATAGAAAATTTGAATTAGGAACTTTTAAGATAAATATTGATTCGAATAGACAAACCGTTTTGGAAGGTTTTAGAGCCATGTTAATGTGTATTCTTTGGCTTCATGGAAAGATATTGGTTAATAAATTTTCATTGTTTGCAAAGTCCATGTATGCAAAAATGAAGGATTGAAGATATTTTTGTGGATTGTTCTTACCTTCATATAAAGTTAATGTATGGGACACAAATCCTACTATTAGGGGAGAGTTGAGGATCTCAAACCCAAAGGATTATGTATTAAATCAATATATCTTGTTGTAGTATGTAACTTGTTAAAACCTTGCTTGATTACAAGGAATTGAGCTTACACATTTGGGAGTTGTTCGAATGTATGCATCTAAGGAAAGATTTGTAACAACATACATAAAAGCATTATAATGCACCCCATTTTTAGGGATTAAACCTTGTGATACAGGTATAACACCAACATTAGTCCTAGGAGGAACAAGCAAAGCAACATGCTTTATGGGAATAGCCACGGAGGCTTGAGGAAGAGCTTCGATGCCTCCATAGTAGGAATACTAGGTGTAAGAAACACTTTGGTAGTTGTAGGTGTAGGTGCATTAATATGTGTAATGGATACATTGATTTGAGGATATATGTAGAAAATGAGCCTCTAGAAGGCATATCAACATCAAGTGATGGTTCATCATGTGTTTTCTTAAGTGTGGTATTTTTTCCCGGCAAGTTTTCTCTTTCTTGTTGAGCCACATAAAGTAATTCAACAATTTCATTAGGATGTAACCTAATACATTATCTAACCTTGTTTACAATTTTTTTGTAGAATTGGAAGCATTTGCATTCATAATTTCAACATTTGTTTCATCGGAAAATGAGCATCAATAAAAGAAGAAACATAAATATCAAAATTATGTTCATTTTTTTAGCATGAAATTGAGCTAAAGGAATTTGAATGTGGGTAATAGAAATACCACTCAATCTATCACTTCACCTAGTAGGTGTCATGTATCTATCTTGTCTAGGTGGCATAAGCTAAGATTAAATGAAAAAGAGATAATAATCACACATAAAATAAAAAGTGTGTGAATAGGATTTATATGAACCCCCAAGATTTACAATCGCCCCAATGGGTGAAAATACATCCCTAGGTTGCGTATGTAATGAGAGGACCATGTTTAACAAAGAATTTATTTTAAATGACACTATAAGCATAATAATATTAAAACTAGGAATATAAATCAGATTCTAATAAGTAGTCCTAATACAACCCAATTTATTAAAACTTTAGGGTTTAGAATAGTTTTGATCCTTAAATGAAAAACAATGAGTAGGGTGAGAAAGGAGAGAACTCACCAAGACATGCTTGCATAAGGTGAAATAAAATGCTTAGATGTTGGAAACACAATCATCAAGGCACTTAGAAAAATCACTGTTGATCGTGATCTAGATGTGTGCAAAATGTGTAGGTAAGTATGGGCGATGTGTCTATGCAAGATAGGTTTGTGGTTGAATATGTTTGAGTGTTATGAACCTTTCTTGGGAAGATTTATAGAATCTCAACACTATTTGGTAGGTTCACCTAAATCTATACTTATGTTCTAGATATCTAGAACATAAGTATAGATTTAGGTGAACCTACCAAATAGTGTTGAGATTCTATAAATCTTCCCAAGAAAGATTCATAACGCTCAAACATATTCAACCACGAATCTATCATGCATGACACACTCCAAACTTACCTACACATTTTGCACACATCTAGATCACATCAACCCATGATTTTTCTAAGTGCCTTGATGATTGTGTTTCTAACATCTAAGCATTTTATTTCACCTTATGCAAGTATGTCTTGGTGAGTTCTCTCCTTTCTCATACCCTACTCATCGTTTGTCATTTAAGGATCAAAACTATTCTATACCATGAAGTTTTAATAAATTGGGTTGTATTAGGACTACTACTTATTAGAATCTGATTTATATTCCTAGTTTTAATATTATTATGCTTATAGTGTCATTTAAACAAAATTATTTGTTAAATATGGTCCTCTCATCGCATACACAACCTAGGGATGTATTTTCACCCATTGGGGATGATAGAATCTTGGGGTTTCATATAAATCCTATTCACACACTTCTTATAAATAATCTAAGATCAATAGATTTACTATTAGATTACTTTGTTATATAAGCATTGCATTTTACCTTTCTCGATTAAATCAAACTTAAACTTTTACCTTGACAATCTCGAGGCTTTACCTGTTAGTTAAAAGACCATCTTATCGCTTTACGGTAAATGATCATCACAATGTCAAAAGAAAGTTAGTACCTTTTAAACATTCATCGTTATTTCCAATTATCAAACAATGCATTACAGCTATGTGTAAATCCATCATTTTCTACAAATCATTATTTCTAGTAATGGTTTGAATGGCTTAGGATGCCTTTGTTTAAATAGGATATGTTTCATTGGTTTTCCTACTCAATTGATCCTATAATCCCACTAAGGCTAACTAAGACAAGTTACCCATTTGAAATTATGACCATTAAATAGGCATAGGATGGGCTTGGGAATGCAAAACAAGTTTGGGGCCAAACCCATGAGGGCTACGAATTTGTCTAGACACTATGAAACTTAGAACTAAAAGTTGGAGGATGTTTGTTAATATGTTTAAAGATTTCTTATGTAGAATATATATGGCTTGAATATTGTTGATTAAAGAGTAGTGATAAAATTCACAGATTAGAGGGTGTTCGAATGGGAAATTATGTATGAATAATGTTAAATATGTATTAATAGACCAAATGGTTGTAAATGTGCAAAAAATATAATTGTCAATTTCCTCAAACCTAATTTGGGGTACTATAACATTATGTCGATCATGAAAATAATCTTATGTAATAATTTTAATAAGTATTGTCATCGGAAGAAATCAAGTAAAAAGGACTTGAAATGATAAGAGAATCCTCTAACTTATGGACACATGACATGAAAACACATGATGCGAATGGGCCTAACATAGGATATGACACTTGAAAAGACAATGACTCAAAAACATGTAAACTTAACAACGTAATCGGTACCAAGAATATCTAGAGCATATAATAAGCACACAATCAATTAAGAATCATGAAATAGGATAAAAATGTAGTCAATTAGTAAGGGACTCGTGACATAATCAATAAGAGATCATGAAATAATCACTAATTAGTAAGCATAAAAATTTAGTAATTAGTAATCACGGAATAATAATTATCAACAAGTTTAAAACAAGTAGTAATTAGTAAGCATGGATCAAGCAATATAAAAACATATAGGAAAATAATGTCATCATCAAGAAAACTATGACAAAACACACATAATCAATCTAGTAACTCTCTATCATTAATAGACTAACATGGAAAGAGATAACATACAAATTTTGCAAGATGCCCCCATTTTAGGCATACCCCATGTTATCCCAAATTTTCCCCTAGGTTAATTTGGATAACTCATTAAAAATGGACTTCGCCATTTTTAAATCCTAGATGTCTAGAAAGTTGTCAAATTACCGCCCAAAACCACTGGCCATTGGCATTTGAAAACTCGTGGGAGACTAAGGCTTATTCATTGGCAGTCACTTTAAAAGTTGATAGGCGTTCATTTGGCCGTAAAATTCAATGTCAAGTATCTAACAAAGCGACGTGGTGGGATTCCGATCTCCTCAAAGGTTTTGGGCTTGGAAGACTTCAATTCCACGAAATTAATTATGTTAGATAATTCTATCGTGTCCGGTAAGGTCAAGTAAAGTCAAAGGACACGTGGTGGATTAAGGAAACAAAAGGTGGCATAATATCAATGACCAATAATGAACATGTGGTGGAATTTTGTCACTTCCTCAAGTAGATGCATTCTCGGACCTCAAGTTCATGGAATAAGTCGGGTTTTATAATGGTTTCCGGTCCGAAAAGTCAATGAGGTCAACAAGGGCTACGTGAAAACTTTTTGAAGCCAAAAGTTTCTAAGTCTTAGTAAGTAAAAATTACGACACGAAGCCGAAAATTATGGCAATTCGACAACAAATCTATGTGGAGCAATTTCATTGGCTAGCCTTTTTACATTCGACAATTCAAGGTTAAGGGGTATTCTAACTCACTTATATTGCGAAGGAGCATGGGTATTTCCTATTGGCTTGTTCTTTTCGCTTTTAGTCAAAAGATAAAGTGGAGTCCGATAATGCGAAAGACATGGGGCTTTCCCATTGGTCAATGCTTCGCAATGATAAAGAGTTCAAAGTAAAGACTCGACAATGAGAAGCGCATGAAGCTTCCCCGATTGGCTCACACTTCGCAATTTTCGATGAGACTATCAAGATATTGAAAACCCAAAGGCCGTGGAATGATCTCATTGGCTAATGCTTCGCAGTGCCTTAAGGGCTAATCAAAAGGATTGACATTGTGAAGCGTGTGGAGCTTCCTATTGGCTCATGTTTCGCAATAGGCGGTCAGGGGCTATATAAAAAGTGAATTACAAAGGTGCATGTCAATTTTATATTGGCTCACATTTCTAAAGATGTCACGGAGCAAAGAACAATCTGATACGCAAAGAAACGTGGCAAGATCTTATTGGCCCACATTTCATAAAGGCAAACCCGCTCACCAAGGCAAGGGAGAAAAGGAAAAGAAAAGAAAGCGAGCTCGATCCCAAAACCCAATGGGAGATCAAACATGGAAAAAATAAAAACAATGCACACATAGGTAGAGGCAGATCCCGAACCAATCAAATCCTACCACATGTCACGTCCCTGTGCATTCCTAAGACGTAAAACTTTAAATGGCCATATCTTTTTATCCAGATCTAAATCAAACAAAATTTATATCATTAGAAAGTTACTCTCAAGCCCTTCAATTTGATGTAATAAGATTTGATTTTTGATGAGGTTTCTAGGTAAAAATGGAAAACATGGCTTTAGAGCGAGAGAGAACAGTCCTAAGCATGCAAATGATCAAATCGATCGATCAACCTCCGAAATTGATGAAGTATGGGGGTTTTCCTTCTTCAACAAGAAAAACAGACTTGGGGATGCACTTGACATGTTGTGTTGCACCAAAAAATATCTTCATTAATGATCAAAATCAAATATGATCTTTTTCCCTCTCCTCTCTCTTCCTTGTTCTATATAATGTAAAAATATTTCATTTTTAAGAGTCTCTTTGTTCTAACAACACCATGCCAAAATGGTGGTCAACTTCCCATAAGTTCTAGACCTCAAATTTGGTCTCTGCAATGTATTTCTCATCCTTTGTCATGACAGTAATAGAATTCTTCATATTTTAAGCAAGATAAAATCAGTTTTATGGAACATTTATGCACTTTAACTAGTTTTATTTGCAGTCTTGCCATTCTCGCTAATTTACGGTAAGTTATGCATATTTCGTTACTTACAGCTTTACATTTTTGTTTTGTTGTAAATGTGTGGGTGAGTGAGTTTTCATGGTTCTCAAATTGTGGCATGTTTGTCTTCCCCTTTCTCCCATGCTTTTTCTCTTTCCTTCCCCTCGTGGAGAGCTCAACCCGTTCTTCGATGCTATCACCGCCCCTCTTAGCTTAGGATTTCCCTTTCATTCATCTCCTTCTAGCCACGGTCCTGTGGAATGTTTAGATTATGATTTTCTTTCTGCAATAGGAGTATTTTTAACAGTAGAAATAGGTAGAGGAACCGGCCTTCTCCGGAGGTCTTTCTCAAAGTGTAAGGTCCCACAACTTGGAGACATTCCCATGTTGCCTTCATTTCACTTGGGGACTCAGGGAAGGGTGCAATTTTGAGCTCCAACAATTTAGGAACACCCGATGGGATAGGTTTTAAGAGCTTTTCATCTTCATTTGACCAAGTTTGATGTGCTCTTGGTGATATCTTAGCCTTTAGAGGCATTTTCAAGCATATTTAGCGACTCCACTATTCCAAAAAAATCCATTATGGCATTCTGAAACCATCCTTTTCATTCTTTCCCTTTCCTTTCATTCATTTCCATTCATCATTTCCTTTGTTTCCATCCTTCTATTTTCTTCCTTCATGAAGTTATGTAATCATGGCTTCATTTTCTCATTAGGATTCCCATTTAAAGCAACATAACCAATCCCCTCCATCCCCATAGTTTCAAAATCCTCCTCCAAATCAGTTTTATGAGCCCCATCATGAAGAATATGCATATAACCCACCTCCACTGACCCATATGGTTATTTTCCTAACCAAAATGTTTATGAAGAACATGGTTATGTAGATGATGGTGGCAACTTCATGGTGAATGTTGATTTGTAGAGGTAGATTAAAGAAATGGAGGTGGGCATGGTGCAACTTAGGATCACATGTTCAATAAAGGAAACCATGATTGGTTTTAGGGTCCCTTGTCCATGGGTTGACCCTATACCAAGCTGGTTCATCTCTCAACATAAGGTGCACTTCATAATTGAGATGATGCCCCAAATTACAGAGTGGGATGAGTTAATGGAGGCTTACCAATCCAGTGTTGGGAAACCATGTTAATGGGGGAACTCTACACTATCATCATACAACCCTCCCATTCCTCCTCCCCAACCTTCCATGTTCCTAGCTTTGAGGTTGTCCCCATTGAGGATTCCTCTTCTCCATCTTCTTCCCTTCCATATCACCTTCAATTATCTTCCCTCTTTTCTTCCAAATCCCTATTTCCTCCATAAGAAGATCCTACACCTTACCCTTCATTGCAACCATTGCAAAGATCAGTTGAGACCCAACCCACCCATCCTATTACATTCCCAAACCTGTTTTGGGAAGAAAAAAACCATACAATCAGTCAAGTAGGGTAGCAAGTTGAAGCAATCAACAAAGAAGAACTTGTAAAAATTTGAAGGATTGGGATTTGAATTTTGAAACCAATCGATGTAATTGTTGGTTAAGCCTTAAACAGAGGTTGGGACCAAGAACAAAAGGTGGAGGTTGTTTTTGTTGATGAGCAAATAAGAAGATTATCATCAATTTCTTTGTTCTCGAGTGTAGTGTGCATGATGGCACTATATTAAAAAGGCTGTACTTTTATCTCCACAAGAGTCAACAACGGAGAACATATTAGATTTAGAGGACTTAAGATGAAGATGCTTATTATTGAAAGCTTCTTGCTTTCTTTTATTGAGTATGATTTTGTTGATGAACTTGCCATGGAGGAGAACATCAAAGAAGAGCCTGCTAAAATTAGTCCTCATGAAGAAAAAATGGATGAGTTTGATCTTTCAAACTTCATGCTTGAGCAGGAGGAAGATGATGACACCATTGCTAAATTAGTCATCATGGAGGAGGTAGAGTATTTTGCAGAGTTATTTGTAGAAGTAGAGAAGAGCCCAAATCATCTTATAAACAACCATCTTCGAAAAGTCTATAGAATGTCCCCATTCATGGGGATGAGCTTTAAAGAGATGGGAAAATCACAAGGATCGACCCATTGGTGCCAAAGGCCACTTGTTCATTTAGATACATGGCTATTTTAGAGCAAAAATAAGAGTTACTGAACCAATCATGCTCACTTCAGAGCATGAGGAAGAGCTTTAGTGTACCTGCTATCCATATTTCACCCCCTGAGCCAAATATTGGATCAGCCACGACCCCGCATGGAAAGAACCAAAGAGAACGTGTTTAAATCTTGAAAACAGGTTACAGAGGGACTCTACAACAGAATGGCGGTGCCTGCAAAAGTATAAATGACCCTATGCGGAAAGAAAGAGAAGAAACGGCTCTGTCATGTAAATTTGTGTCTTAAATCTATTTGACAGACTTGGGTAGGCTCTAAAATGAAAATAAAAGGTCATCATTTGAGCCCGAGTCAAAG
Organism: Taxus wallichiana var. yunnanensis; assembly: GCA_018340775.1. Taxonomy (NCBI): domain Eukaryota; kingdom Viridiplantae; phylum Streptophyta; class Pinopsida; order Cupressales; family Taxaceae; genus Taxus; species Taxus wallichiana. The sequence continues at coordinate 418,965,251 of CM031237.1, forward strand.
ACAAAGTAGGGCATTGAAGGAAAAAATGGAAGCGCATCTCCCCAGCCAACTAAAGGGCGCCACATGTCTAGGTGTAGCTTCGGGGCCATGGGGGTTTTCTACGTTTTGTGTTTTGCGGAAAAGGGAAAAAGATAAATTGTGCATCCGTAAGCCTAATTTTTTCTCTAATCTGGCTACCACGTGTCCCATATCAAAAGGGGACTCATTTTTCAAATTATTTTCCCACCCATTTGTACAGGACTCGATACAAACTTCGAAGGGGCATATCTTTTCACTCAGGGCTCAAAATATTATGAATCTGACACCGTTGGAAGTGTCTCGACGTCCTCTACGCCATGAAAGGATTAAAAATAATTTTTTCAGACCCTAGTAGCTAAAAATGAAGAAAATTCTTCAAGGTAATTAACGCAGAATCCATTCTCTTCAACTACCAGATCCGATTCGATTCGATCCGTTGGGGAACCAGAAGCGACATATTGTGGGTGGATTTGCAGAAGGCATTGATATTCAGTGGTTGAACTTTCAAAGCAAGATTTGATGTGTATCTCATGGTGGTTGGAGCAGATTCGACTTTTCCCTCTTCTCTCTCTTTTCTTTCTATATATACTATAACACTTCTCGTTTGAGAAGGAGAGACATTCTAGGCATAGAGAAACTCTGTCAAATTTGTTTCTCGACGCCATTTTTGAGCAACGAACCTTCTCCTATGCCTGGAAAATGTATTTGTGCCTCTATTCCAGAAATGTAATGGTTTGTGCACCTTCTAGAGCAATAAAAATGTGTTTTTGTGGTGTTCTTCAACCCTTTGCATTGTTTTGTTGTTTCTCCATGCCTCTCCCTTCCAATTTTTTTTTTTTGTGCATGTATTTCACATTTACAGGTGCAGGATGTTGTGTTTCATGGAGTTTAATGGTGAATTTGAAGATTTGGGTCGTGTTACTTATATTTGACCTCCCTCCTATCCATTTTTTCTATTTCTTTCTCCCTCAACAAAATATATCTCTTCCTTTGCTGGTGTATCAACACTTTAGTGTAGGATATGTTTTTTCCCTCTTTCTCTCTCCTTGGTTCCTTGGAATAGTTAGATTAGGTTAGATTTAGTTTTCCTGCATTGGAGTATCTCGTGGCAGATAGTTTAGGAAGAGGAACCAACCTTCTTTGGAGAGCTTTCCCACTTTTGCAAGGTCTCACACCTTGGGGAAAGTTCAATGTTATGCAATCACACCAGATGATTCTACCTTAGAAAAGCATATTTTTAGAACTCATTTGGGGGTGTTGTGATTTTGCACTAATAGTTTTGGCACGCTTGGTGGGACCAAGAGGTATTCATTTCATTTCATCAATTTGATGTGTTCTTGGTGAGATTCAGCCTTTAGAGGCACATTCAAAGCACATCTGGCGACTCCATCTGGTCAAAAACCCATCATTTGAGTTGCAGACCTTTTCTATCCATTTTCACTCATTTTCATGCATTTTCTTCTTCCATCTCTTTCATTTTCTCCCATTCCATGAGGTTGTGCAATCATGAATTCATTCCCTTCATGGAACTCACACTTACAACAATACAGTCCACCTCCAATGTATTTCCCAACTCCTCCAAATCAACATTATGATCAAATCCAGAACTATTATGCTTACCCATATGAGCAATGTGTCAACCAGTTTGACTATGAAGCTTATCAAGGACAAGGGGAAATATATAATGGTGATAGTTTTGCAGAGGATGCTGGTCTATTGGAGAAGATTAAAAATGGAGGCTAGCATGGTGCAGTCTAGGGCCATAGCACAAATGAAGGCATTCAAGATTGGTTGCATAGGGAACCTTGTCCATGGAAGGCCCTTTTACAAGACATTACACCCCCAGGAGAAGCTAGACTTCATGATTGGAATGCTGCCCCAACTTGCACAATGGACTAAAGAGATAGAGGCTTATGAATTTGGTGCCAGGCAGCCTTGTCAATGGGTAAATCCTACGCCATTATCTGGTAATTTTCTCTCCACTCCTCAAACATCACCATCTCAATTTGAGATTCAATTTCCAAGCTTCCCATTGATATCTTGCCCCAAGTGTGAAATCCATTTCTCCATCCCCTAGTATTCCATCCCATTTCAGTTCTTCTGCCCTTTTCCCTTCCAAATAGTCATCCCCTCCAAAAAAACAAGAATTTCTTCCTCCCTCCCCACCACAAACAATTGCAAATATGGTTGAACCCTAACCTGTCACTCCTCTTGCTTTCCCAAGCCCATGTTGGGAAGAGACTCAAGAATCTAGTCAAGGAGAACAACAAGAAGAGGAACCCAATAGAAAAGAAATGACAGACAATCTGAAGAGTTGGGCTGCCAAATTTGTGTTTACAAAGATCCCCTTGATGGTCAAGCCGATAGAGGAGGTCAAGATTGAAGAATCAGTGGTGGCTAAGGCCGAGTTTGTAGCAAAAGAAGAGCAAGAACAAGAGGAGGAACAATCAGTCCCAAGCCCCATTAAAGAGGAGTAGCTGGGAGAGATCAAATTAGTGTTGAGGCCACTCAATGAAGAAGGCATCATTGAAGATTTTTTTCTTTCATTTAAAGGGCTTGATTTGATTGATGAACCCATGATGGAGGAGGACCATACGCGCTTCGAGAGCTCTAAGTGTGGAGCAAAGCTACGGGGAACCTTTAGTTCTTCCTCCCACTTCATCCCCTTCAAGCTCTGATGTTGAAGAAGAGTTTGATATTTCAAACTTCATGTTTGAGGAAGAGAGAAACCATGGTGAGAAAGTTGCAGATCAAGAGGACACCATGAAGGAGGTAGAGCACTTGTAGAAGACAACAAGGAGGCAGACTGTCTGTCAAACTTGAGAGATTGCTTTGATGAAGAGGAGCCATGGAGATTACATCATTTTCTCCTCCATCCATCTTCCATGCACATGAACCTGCTGCCATGAAGGAGAATATTCAAGTGCAAAAGCCTGCACTCCATAATGGCCCTCTAGAACCAAGGTTGGAAGATCTTGATCTTCCATGTTCTTCAAAAGAGGAGGAAGGAAAAAGGTAGGAGGATGTCATCATCTCTCTCACACCATCCACCCAAGAAGGTCTACAAGAGGACTCCATTTTTGGAGTTAGAAATTAGAGCTATAGGCATACCAATCAGATTAGACCTTGCCCAATCAGATATTTGGCTTCATTGGAGCCAAAGGAGCAGCCATAACCAGTCATGTCCATTTCAGGGCATGAGGATGATATGGAAAGCACCAAGGATCAGTTGTCATACCACTTCAATCCAAATGCAGAGCAACTAAAAGAGGTATTTGATTTGTCTCCAGCTGATACTTTGTTGATTTGGGTGGAAGATCAATTTGTAGTGAGTTTTTCACTCATCCAATCAGCCATGTTATGTGCCAAATCAGTTCCATGGCTGCCATTTTTGAGGAAGGGAAGCTATTTCTCCCTACCAATTGTAGGCTTTGTTTGAACTCCCTTTGCTCTTGGTTAGAGTAGTGTAGGTAGGTTTGTTTTCAGCAAAAGAAGTGCTTTTACACACTCTGCATGTTCCATTTGGAGCATGTATGATTTTCAGTTTGTACATAGTTTTTGGTGTTGTTGTATTGCTCTTGCACAGTCCATTTCAGTTGGCTTTTGGTGAAGTTCAACTCCAAGTTTAGTGGGTTTCCAAGTGGCTCATGGATCAGATATTCAAAATTTCAAATCAGTTTCGTGTTTATCAGGCATACTCCATGCCCAATGGATTCTTCAAGCCTCTGGTCTCTTCATCAAGCGGAAGATACCCCTATGAGTCGCCAAATTGTCATCCATATTTTGCCCCCCGGGCCAAATATTGGATCAGCCACAACCCCACACGGAAAGAATCGGAGAGAATGCATTTAAATCTTGCAAACAGGTTGCAGGGACTCTACAATGGAATGGCGGGCCTGCAAAAAGTTTAAATGACCCCGTGAGAAAAGAACGAGAAGAAACAACTCGTCTTGTAAATCCGAGTCTTAAATTTATTTGATAGACATGGGAAGGCTCTAAAATGAAAATAAAAGGTCATCTTTTGAGCCCGAGTCAAAGCCAAAGCGGGGCATCGAAGGAAAATATGGAAGCGCATCTCCCGGCCAACTAAAGGGCACCACGTGTCCAAGCGGAGCTTCGGGCTACGGGGTTTTACGCGTTTGTGTTTTGCAAAAGGGAAAAGATAAATTACACACCGCAAGCCCAATTTTTGCTCTAATCTAGCTGCCACGTGTCCCATATTAAAAGGGGACCCATTTTTCAAATTGTTTTCCCACCCATTTATGTACGGATCCGATACAAACTTCGAAGGGGTATCTTTTGACTTAGGGCTCGAAATATTGCAAATCGACACCGCTAGAAGCATCTTGACATCCTCTACGCCATGAAAGGATTAAAAATAATTTTTCAAGGCCCTGGTAGGTAAAAATGAAGAAAAGTATTCCATTCCATTAACGTAGAATCCAATCTCTTCAACTACCAGATCCGATTCGATTCGATCCACTGGGGAACCAGAAGCGACATATTGTGGGTGGATTTGTAGAAGGAACCGATATTCGAGGTTGAACTTTCTAAGCGGGGATTTGATGCGTATCTCATGGTGGTTGGAGCAGGATTCAAATTTTCCCTCTTCTCTCTCTTTTCTTTCTATATATACTTGTAACACTTCTCGTTTGAGAAGGAGAGACATTCTAGGCATAGAGAAACTCTATCAAATTTGTTTCTCGACACCATTTTTGAGTAGCGAACCTTCTCCTATGCCTAGAAAATGTATTTTTGCCTCTATTCTAGAAATGTAATGGTCTGTGCACCTTCTAGAGCAATAAAAACATGTTTTTGTGGTGTTCTTCAACCCTTTGCATCGTTTTGTTGTTTCTCCATGCCTCTCCCTTCCAGATTTGTTTTTCTGTGCATGTATTTCACATTTGCAGGTGCAGGATGTTGTGTTTCATGGAGTTTAATGGTGAATTTGAAGATCTGGGACATGTTACTTCGCTCGACCTCCCTCATCTCCATTTTTCTATTTCTTTCTCCCTAAACAAAATATCTTGATTCCTTTGCTGGTGTATCACCGCTTTAGTGTAGGATCTATTTTTTCCCTCTTTCTCTCTCCTTGGTTCCTTGGAATGGTTAGATTATATTAGATTTAGTTTTCCTGCATTGGAGTAGCTCGTGGCAGGTAGTTTAGGAAGAGGAACCAACCTTCTCTGGAGAGATTTCCCACTTTTGCAAGGTCCCACACCTTGGGGAAAGTTCAATGTTATGCAATCACACCAAATGATTCTGCCTTAGAAAAGTAAATTTTTAGAACTCATTTGGGGGTGCTATGATTTCGCACTAACAGTTGCAAAGGCCAACAACAATGCCTCGTAATTCCAAATACAGAGCAAATAAAAGAGGTATTTGTTTTTTTTGTTGATACTTTGAAGAAAAGGGTGGAAAACCTAATTCAAATAAAATTTTCACTATTATGAAAGGCCTTGTTCATTGCTAAATTAATTACATGGCTGCACTTTATAAAAAAGGAAGCTATTTCTCCTGGTCATTCTGAGGATTTGTTTAGATTCTCATTTCTTTGGTTAGAGTAGGGTAGTGTAGGTTTTCTTTCAGTAAAACAAGTGCATTGTGAACACTCTGCATGTTTCCACTTAAAGCATGTATGGTTTTTTTTTCATGTTTTGTATATAGTTTTTGTGGTTTTGTTGTTGTTGCATAGTCCAGTTTAGTTCATAGTAGTGTCCTTGGTGAATCACATGATGGTGGAAAATTCGTGGCATAATCGGATAGTTGGGGCGGTTTATAGTCTCATTTAGATCTCCACATATCACTTCAAGAAATCTAGATTATGCTAAGTTCATAACAACTCGAGGTAAGAAATTTCAAGTTCAAATCAAAATTTCAAATTTTCGGCTTGACTCCATGCCTAATGGATGCTTCAAGGCTACTAGTCAAATTTAGCAGGAAAATTTCACCTAGAGGTCACTAAACTTTGTTATCCAAAATTTTTCCCTCGGGTAAATTTGGATGAGTCATTAAAAATGGACTTAGCTATTTTTAAAATCCTAGGATGTATAGAAAGCCATCAAATTGCACTACCCAAAACCACTGGCTGTTTGCATTTGAAAACCCACAAGAGACTAAGGATTATTCATTGGTGGGTCACTTTAAAAGTTGACAAATGTTCATTTGGTCATCAAAACTCAACATCAAGTATCTAACAATGAGGCCACGTGGTGGGATTCTAGCTCTCCTCAAATGTTTCAGCGTGACGTACTTGAAGTCACGAAATTAATTATGTTAGATAATTCTATAGGGTCCAGGAAGGGTCAAGGAAATTCAAAGGACACGTGGCAACTTAAGGCAAAGAAATACAACACAAGATCAACGATTAGTGGAGAACACGTGGTGATATTCCGTCACTTCCTCAAGCGATGCATTTTACGGACCTCAAGTCTATGGAATAAGTCATGTTTTATAAGGGCATCGGGTCCGAGAAAGTTAAGGAGGTCAGCAAGGGATACATGGCAACTCTTTTGAAGCGAAAATTTTCTAAGTCCGAGCAAGTTAAAAGTTGTGACACCAAGTCACCAAGTCTGACAATAGAGCTACATGGAGAAATTTCATTGGCTAACCTTTTCGCATTCTAACAATGCGAAAGTTAAGGGGAAATTTTACACACTGACATTGTGAATGAGTGTGGATATTTCCTATTGGATTGTTATTTATAGTTGTTAGGAAAAACCTAAAGCGGGTTTGACAATTTGAAAGGCATGTGGCTTTCCCATTGGTCAATGCTTCGCAACAGAAGAGTTCAAAGAAAAGACTAAGAATGCGTAGTGCATGGAGCTTCCCGATTGGCTCACTTGTTTGTAGTTATTAGATGAGACTATTTAAGAGACCGACAACATGAAGGGCATAGAATGATCTCATTGGCTAATGCTTCGCAAGTGTCAAAGGGCTAATCAAAGGAATGAGATTGTGAAGCGCGTGGAGCTTTCCTATCGGTTCGCATTTCACAATGGGTAGTCGGGGCTATATAAAAATTGGATTGCAAAGGTGTGTGGAAATTTTCTATTAGATCGTATTTCTAAAGATGTCAGCTAGAGCAAAGGATATTTTGACACTGCAAAGAAACTTGGCAAGATCTTATTGGCCCGCATTTCATAAAGGTAGACCTGCTCACCGAGGCAAGGGAGAAAAGGAAAAGAAAAGGAAGCAGAGCCCTTCAATTAGATGTAATTATATTTGAGTTTTGATGAGGGTTGGTAGGTAAAAATTGGAAATACATATTTAGAGGGAGAGAGAACATTCCACGAGCACGTAAACGATCAAATCGGATGGGTCAACCACCAGAATTGATGAAGTATGGAGCTTTTCCTTCTTCTAAAAAAAAATAGACTTGGGGGATACACTTGACATGCCATGTTACAAGGAAAAATAGATCTTCATTAATTATCAAAATCAAATATGATCTTTCCCCTCTTCTCTCTCTTCCTTGTTTTAAATAATGTAAAAATCTTTCATTTTTGAGAGTCTCTTTTTTGTAACGGCACCATACCAAAATGGTGGAAAATTTCCCATAAGTTCTAAACCTTGAATTTGGTCTCTGCAATGTATTTCTCACCCTCTGCCATGATTGTAATAGAATTGGACATATTTTAAGCAATATAAAATCTATTTTGTGGCATATCTGTCAACCCTTGCTAGTTTTATTTTCAGCATTTCCTTTCTACTAATTTCTGGTATGTTGTACATATTTCATTACTTGTAGTTTCCATTTTTGTTATGTTGTAAATGTGTGGGTGAGTGAGTCTACATGGTTCTCGAATTGTGGTACATTTTTCTACCCTTTCTCCCATGTTTTCTCTTTCCTCCCCCTTGTAGATATCTCAACCCCTTCTCCTAATGTTATTGCCCCCTCTTAGCTTAGGTTTTCCCTTTCATGCATTTCCTTCTAACCCTAGTCCCTTGGAATGTTTAGATTAGGATTTTTTTCTGTAGTAGGAGTAGTTTTAGCAGTAGAAATAGGTAGAGGAACCAACCTTCTCTCGGAGTTATGTCTCACAGTGTAAGGTCCCACAACTTCGAGACAGTCCCATGGTGCCTCAAAATCCCCGATTGTCTATGAATCAAGGCGGGGTGTAATTTTGAGCTCCAACACCCCCTATATAGAATAGTTTCCCTAAGGTATATATTAGTGACGTAATAAATCATATATGTATATATGATAATGTATAACATGTATGTACTACACTAAACTCATGTATATCATCAAAATCATGTGCCCATATTAGGTAAACATATGAAAACATGTGTCTAACCTTACCTACAACATTTAGGAATGTATTTTTACCTTTATTTATGTTTAAGCCCTTTATGAAGAAATTTTAATTAATTACAAGCCTTGTGGTAGCCTTTGAGATCCAAAAACAATAATTTTTAACTCTCTTATCCCTCTACTATCTTTTCTATTCCAAATCGGTGAATCACAACTTTCATTATTCAATCAACAATTCCAATTTATTGTACTTAAATTTTTTTCTATGATTCAAATTGATAGATTATTTTATTGTATTCCATATCTTTGTGTGTAAATAAAGATAAAACATTTTGGTGAACCCCATAACTGATTTGAACAAAAAAACCTAAGTTTCCATTTATATTAAAGTTTCAATTGTTTTTCCTTTCTTAAGGTTTTATCTTTACACTTGGGTTTCAGATTTTCCCTATTAAGGTTTGAATTTCAAATGTTTGATTTCCCCAAATTTGATAAACATCTATAATTATTTTCTATCATTCTCCCTAGCTTTCTTGATCTTTTCTTGTATACATTCAAGGATATCCAAGAAGGTGTCCTCGGGATTAGGCCGACTATTCACATTCATGATCCATATTTTTAGAGGTATGCAACAAATCTTAATATTTTTCATTCCTTTAGGGTTGATATTTATATTCTCTTGTGTATATCCTTCACTCTATAACCCTTCTATAATGATCCATGATGGTGATCCCTTGTATGGTAGATACGTATTATCATTATGTATCTTATTGATACAATAATGACATTTTTATACATGATTATGAGGATGATGACAACATAGATTGATATGATGACAATATAAACTTGTATGAGTTTAATGAGGAACACAATAAAACCAATAGGTGTAATATAAAAACATTGAGAAATCATCTAGTGGTGACAACAATATTCTAGATATAGATAATAGACATAAAGAACTATATATACCTTTTGAAACTCTATTCTATACAAGAAATAGTTACGCTTAAGAAAATGATATACCTCATCTATATATTATCGATCATGTTGGAAAATGGTTGCATAAAAAAATGATACACAAGCATTGCACCCTAACATGAATAAATTTCATATACCAATATCCAAAGGCTTCAACACCACATATTTCTATAGAGCCTTCTATTCCCATGGTAAAAATCAAAGGTGAAGTTCAACCTTTAAATGATCATATTCAAACAATTATAATGCCTGCTAGTTAAAAAATTTCCATAGTGTGCACAATAGGGGACTTAACTTTATCTCAAAAAAATTGCATTTAAGGCTAGGTTAAATCATGATGTTATCTATGGCCATCCTAAAATTTATAGGATACCCGAGTTTCCTTATCCATGATACTTTTTCATGCCCATTTTTCATATATTCTATGGATTAAAATATCTTCTCTTACACCTTAAACTTTTTACTTCTTCACTTAAAAGGCAATGATAAGTTTGGTTCAAATTACACAATATATAAATATATTCATAAACTCAATCTTCTCTAATGATTAGATATATTCATTAACTAGTATATTGAGATTATGAAAACTAACTCCTAAATCCCTAATATCTTTGTAACAATCCTTTATCTCTCCCCTAAGATCTCACACTTCACTATTCTTACATTCACACACATTATTATTATTTTCTTACACAAAAATACAATCACCTACTAATGTGAGGACTAACACAATAATTCCTAACATGTATGATGAGAATGATAAACTACTAATCAAAACATTCTATAAAATCTTGTTCTATCGAGGCCTAGATTAGTTTTACTCATTACCTAGTAGATCCATATATGCATATAAACAACTTGAAGAAGAGATATTAGCTCATTTCGGTTCTACTAAGGGTCCCAACATATTACATTTGAGTACCTTTCTACCCTTGAACATAACATTGATGAGCCTATTTGTGCTTAAATTTTGAAGTTCAAGGACATAATTCATAGCTTGATTTATCAACCTATGGATCCATAAAAATATTCATCGTTAGAAAAAGTTTCTTACAAGCCTTAAAAATGAATAAATTTATAGCATCTATGCTTCTTTTGATCATCTACTTTATTAAATCGATAGACCATGAACACGCACTTTTATATTCACACGATTTTACCTATAGGGGAAAACCTTCAAATTACAATAATGCTTCCACAAGAGATTATTAATTTGAGAGTAATACTAATTTAGGGGATATAAATAAAGGCATGATTACAATCCCTTCTATGACCATTACAAATTTTTATCTTACAAAACAAAATGAGTGCCATACTACATATATTCGTTGATAAGAATTTGATCTCTTTACTATTTAATAAACTTCTCTTCATAGCTTATTTATCACATCACATAGGGCAACCATTTTACATTTATTATAGAATAAATGGGTGTGATGCAGATAATTTTGAGGCATTAGAAAATTATATTAATTCATTAGGTAATTCATCATTATAATAGAGCAATTAGAGATAAGGAGGCCTAGAGGAACCACATTTCCTACAACTTTGGGATAGGTCCAACAAGAGATAAGGTTACACATAACAACTCAACTAGCCATAATACCTAATCCCCTATGTATGGACCCAATGACTATTTGGGTGTTCATAGAAAAATAATAAGTGAGAAGTTAAGGTTGATAAAGAAGGAGATAATACATGCAATATCCACTTTCTTGAGCAATAAGGCCATAATATACTAGAGGAGCCACAATGTATTATTTATTGTGTAGGGGAAATATGTTATATTACATTACCAATAACTTTTCGGCCAAAGGTTGTGGAAAAACTGATATTTTTATGTCCACCATGGAAAATTTTCATGCTTATACTCGATCAACATTGGTTATAAAAAATACAACCAATAGTCAATGATAGACATAAATGCATATCATTAAAATTTTAAAACAATATGATAATAATAAAAAGGTAGAGGTGATGAGAAACAAGAAGTAAAACATCCAAAAATGGACAAGCTCACATCACATTACCAAATTGCTCTATTACCTATTTATAAAGTCAATAAAAGCAGAATACTTGAACATGGGTAATTAAAGAATACGAATAAAAATACAAAGAAGGAACCTAAATATGATGATTAAAGTGATAAATATATACCAATAGTTGATGAGATATTACATCCAAAATAAAGCACCAAACTAGGTGATACTAGACCATCATATCACCCACTAGATGATATAATATGGTAGTAATCCTACCCTATCTTAATTTGGAAAATCAATTACATAATGTATTATACATATTGTTTCTTATTATTTATTACTTGTTTCCTTATTTTTTCTGATTACCCAATATCTTGAGTTGACTAATTATTTTCTCCAATATATTTTGACATTGACATTTATTGTTTTCACATTGATCCTTCTTCTATCCCCTTTCATTGCTTTATTTTTTATGTTACATCGAACCTTTCATTTATCTTATTCATCCCATTATGTACATTAACATTAGCTATCATATGATCACACATACATACACACTCTTTTTATTAGTATAATATTAGTACATATACTTTGAGGCATATCACACATTGTTATGACATACTACTTGTGTAAATCTCAATATTGGTTATCTATGCTTTATTTTTTCATGACCCATATTGAAATTTAAATGATCACATCTTTTCCTATGCCTATACTTCTTATGAGATTTCTTATACAAAAAATATTTCCCACTTTGGGGGCATGTGTCTTCTATGAGTATTTACACATACTCCTTTATGAAATGGATTTTCCATTTATTTTTGTATTTACATAGGGGCATATTACTTTCCATCACCCTCCTAATATTGATTTGATTTACATGTTAGGGAACATTTCACTTTGATAGATGATATTAATTGTTCGAAACTTTCACATTATTCTATTTCATAGTTGATTCCTATTGGACTTTACTTTTTTATCACTAATTTACTTAAATTAATTAGTGACATTTTAATCGTGCTTACTCAATTTTTATTTTGGATTGTATTATCGACCATTGCTTTGATTTGATTATGTTTTTCCTATCAACTTCAATGCGTTTTTATCACTTGAATTTGTTTCCATTTTTATTCTTCTTTGTTTAGATTTATTAATCTATGCTTGGATTCTAAGTGACTAATTATTTCTTGTTACTAAAATGTTCAAAATAACAAAACCAATACTTAGACTACTTGTTGTGATGATACATTCACTTGATGTAATTTTCCATATGCATGGTGATTTACATATCCATTTTCTACACACATGATTTGCATAGCATACATGAGTTAGATGCATGACTTAGAGGTTATATTTGATACATAGACATACATATACTTGAAATTTCACATACACAAGGGAAACCTTTTCTACATTGGTAGCATACCCCATATTGAGGGCATCTTTGCACACCTTTTTACGTTTTATCTTTCTACATTGGTCCATTGATCATATTGAGCTACTTAGACTACTATTTACACATAAATTTCTCTTTTTCATATTTTTAGAGTGCCACTTTCCATTTATAATTTATTTTATTATACTTGATAATGGCATTGATTGCCGATGCATACTATAATCTATTGTTTTATGCTTACTTGTCACGATGATTGTTACATTGATTTCACATTGTTTGATGACTATTGAGATTATATTCCTTTTTCTATGATAGTTCTTATTTACATTGATTATTCCAATTAATGGTGTCATACATATTTTTGCACCTCATCATGTGTAATTTATTTTAGAGGATACTATTTTCACTATATTGTAATAGTTTTTGGGTCACATGTTGCTTACATACATCTTAATCATGGTGTTTTCATGGGTATTATTCACTATAATATTGGGTGCTTGTGTGTAATTACATACTCTTCGTGCTATGGAACTAATTGATAGTAATCAACTATTAAATATTGTTTTTTTATCTTCTTTTACTAAAAATCCATTATTTATATCATGCAATAATGTTTTCATGCATTTTTGCAAGCCCAAAAATTCAAAATTTTAAGCATGCTAACATAACCCATAGTGCAAAAATTACTTTCGAGCCTTCCCAAATCCCCATTCCAATCATTTTGTATTCGATGTCATGATCCTATGGACCTTGTAGGTACTCCCAATATACTGAATAATAATTTTAAAATGATCAAAGTGATGTTTCAAGGTCAGCAATTTCATTCAGTGAAGAGCAACTGAAGACTAGCTCTTTGGTAGGCTTAGAAAGGCCAATTTTGGCCATTTCAAGGCAGTGTGCATCCTTCGGGAGGGTTTCAAGAGATCATAATTATTCGGAGGTGGTATTAGAGATTATTGCTAAAAGGTGATGAAAGTGGTTTAGGAATATTTAGGAAATATTTGGAAGTTTAAAGACAATCTATGTAACATTGGGTTTTTCTGTGTAAGAAGTGTAGAGTTAAATTAGGAACCTAAACTTCACCAGATGATTTTGGGAGCTCCGTAAGGATTTAGGAGTCAATAAAATATTCATTGTAAAGATATATGGATTATCTTAATTTTGGAAGCTTCACATTTTTCACAAGACATGTTTGTTTCTTAAGGCAACTTAATCAATGCGAGACACACCCTATTATCCCAAATAAAAAAGGGGCCAATTTTTGAAGATGAAAGAATAATTAAGGTATAAAACCCATCCCATTATTATTTAAATGGTCTTGGGAGTAAAAATAATATAAAATTTCATGTGAAAATACCTTCTAGAGCTCGGGAATCATTTTGTCAAGTTCTCTCTTGTGGAGGTGTGCTGCTCGTACTTAGTCATTTTTCTGAGTGACACATGTCACCTTATGGTGAGGAACAATTTTTGTCCCTATTATAAATTTCCCAAGGGGCCATAGGGGACAAAAAAATTTACCCCACTTCATCTCTTCCATCTGGTTCCCCATGTGACCCAGGTTAGCCTAACGGAATGTTATGCAAGCCAATCTCATCTGCCTCTCATCGCACCATGCGCAGACACTTGAAAACATCTAGTGAGGGCAAATTTTTGTTCCCTTATTATCCCCATTCCAAAGGGGAAAAATGGGAAAAACATTTCCCCGTATCCTAGCCCCTCTTCAAGGTTCTTCATGTGACCTCACTTACAACTCCTAGGTGTTATGACTTGTTTTCTCCATCTCTCCATCCTTGCACCACAAAACACCAATTGTCCTCATCTAGTGAGGGAAATTTTTCCCCATCTTGTACCCATTCCAATGAGGACATAAAAATGCACCATATCCCCAAGCTTCCAAAACCCTAGCTATAAAACTTATGTTGTTACTTCACCAGAACAAAAGTAACTTTTGGGTAGCTAGAAAACATGAAATAATTGTTTTAACTCCATTTCTTCACCCATTTCGACCTTGAATCCATTTTTGAAGCTATGAAACATGAAAAAAATTAGAAAACAACAATCATGCTGCTAAAATCATTATGGACCATCCACAACTGCTAAAACGAAGCTTTTTCCATGACTCTCCATCTAAAAAGTTGATTGCACCAAGTTTTCAACTAATTTCTCTCCTCCCAAGCTCCATGTGATAACTAAAGATTTGAGCCTTAATTAATGGATTCCATCACACAAAATTGGACCTAAAACCCTCTATCCTGAAATTTTCCTCTAATGATTTGCAATAGATCTAGTGGGTGGAACATGATGAAATTGGAGCACAGGCTCCCAATGTAGATACAAATCCGATGATGATGTTTTCGTTACAAAACGAAACTAGCAAGTGCACATTCTAAAAATAGAAAGTTTTTAGTACAGCCACTTACTAAAAATAACAATCCTCCAAAATTACAAGCTCCGATCACTCAAGGTACATCAGAAACAATGAAAATGGAAAGCAAGGTAAAATAAGTAATTTTCCCAAAATAACAGTTTTTGAAAAACAACTTACTACAAATAGTAACTTGCTAAAAATGATAAAAAAATAATCAATGGATATTAATTGATTGTTCTTGGGGCTTCAGAAGACCAAATTTGAGCAAAAAGGAAAAATATTCCAAAATAGTAGGTCCTGGTCCCACCTGCTAAAAATAGAAAGTCTAAGTTTTCGGTGTAGAAAGTTACGATTGGATCTGTTTTCACTCATCTCGTTGTTTTTTTCCATTCAAAAATGGTTGTAAGGTCACCTTGTATCTCAAACAAGATAATTAAATCTTCACAAGGATCCTAAACTATCTCAATTGTGTCAAGGATCAAGATGAAGCATAATGAGGTGTAACAAATGAGACTCACAAATCCATCGTCCTCTCTCTAAAAAGTAAATCAAGTGATCATCATGAGTCAAAAAAGGGTGATCCATTACAACCTCCTTCTCTTTGAGATCATCTAAGCATGTCTTACCCAATGGTAAAGATTTCTCACAATGAAAAAGAAGAGATCCTACATTAAGCTCTTGAAAGTGCTCTGAATGACCAGACATTGTGTCAACTCCTGAAGAACCATTCCCATGGATTCAAGTATTACTTGAAAGTGAGCCAAGGAAAACACAAAAATATGCCATGCCTGACCTTAGAGATATCACAAAAACCTTGAAATCCAAGTGGAGGAAGAAGGCCCAAAAAACTTCCCTCTTCTTTAGTGGTGCCTCAAGAAACCAATATGTAGAAGTTGTTAGGCCTAAGAATGTAAATCCTGTTGAGGAGATGAATCCATCAAATTATGATTTGATCCACATCTCATTGGGTCAAGATACACATGAGGGATACTCTCACATGTTCAAGTAATCCTCTTCCCTCCTTCTCTCTTGAACCAAAGAATACAAGAAAACAATTGAGTAATTGGAGGAACAAGTGAAAACTCTCAGTGCTTATGTTCAACCTTTCTTGGAACCCAATTCAACATATTTTCTTCATGTAGAAGATATACCTCTAATCAATAGCTTTGACCACGAGGTAATCAAGAAGGCACAATGTTATATGATGCAAGAGAATGCTAATAAGATATGGATCTAGAAGATCATTGAAAAAGTTAAGACATTGTTCCCAAGGTCATATCTCTAAACAAGTATATTCTTTCCACTTTTTCAAAAGTGAATAAAGTGAGGAAGAGATTGAATAAGAAAATATCCACTAGGATGAGGTGTTACCACTTGTGTATGAGATGAGATCCTTCTCCTCTCACAAAGACATCATGAAAAAAAAATGTGTTTGCATCGATTCTCGAGAACATGTCTCTAGTTTGGTTCCGCATCATGGATGAAAAATATGGTATGATAAATGATGCCATATCTGAACTTGACTCTATTGGACAAGAGGATTGTGAGATTTTGAATGAAGTATACAACCATGTTTAGAGACTTGGATTCCCTAAACTCACCGAGAATTCATCTTTAGAATAATGCATTGTCTCCTTCCAAGTATTGGTTAGGAAAGATGAAGATGAGTCTCTTTCCTTCAATGAAGATACCTTAGAGTCCCTGGCTAACATCAAAGACTCCATTTCTGAAATTGCAAAAGATCACAAAATATGGCTTAGTCAATGCAAGAAGATCAATGATGTTCCCTGGGCATGGATCAAAGTGTTGAGATGCATTTTCATTCCAGAAGTAGATAAGGTGGCACCTATAGTGGCTCAGTTTAGTAAAGAATTCAAAGGTTAGGAACCGCTCTAGAAACTCTTCCTTAGGGACCATGACCAAAAAATTCTTTATCAACAACAGATTAGTCAACTCCTTCCCTCTCTCTCTCTCTCTATATTCTAATTTTCAATTGAGAATGTACTTTTTTTGTTTCATCCTATTCACTTAAGTGACCATTAGATAAACATTGTAAGAGTCTTTTTCCAATGATAAGAAAAAAACTCACTTCCTAGGAATATGAATGGTCACAAGTGATGAGGATAGGTGAAGAGTCATGTGGGGGGTAGATGAAAGGAAAAATTGTAATGCTATAAATTGGAATGTATTATTCATTCCATGGGGTTGGAAATTTTTGGTTGAATGTATGTTGTTGAGAGTTCCACTTCTACATTAAGCAATAAAAGATACAATTCTTCTAGTTCTTGTCATATGTTCCTCTACTCTCTTTCTCTCCAACTTTGTACATATGAAAATCTCGTAAAACCAAGAAAGGTGTCTCGAACCTTTGATGAATGAATTAATGGAAGTATGTGTCTATGATTTTTGTGTCTTATCATGGTTTTCATTTTTTTTTATTCTAATTGGATGTGGAGTTACTCTAGTTAATGTATGTGAATTATGCTAGTGCCTACTCATAACATTAACCCTTTCTTTCCCAATTTCTCTCCTTTATCCCTCATCGCTGCATAATTAGGATAGTTTACATTCAATAATGGGAGCCTATCCATACACAAGAAGGAGGGGCTTAGCCCTATACTATTGGTGAAAACCCAATAATTTTCCACATGAAAATTTATTTTTCCAACAAACAACTACAAAAAAAAAATTCATGCTTCATCTCTATACCATGACTACACAAATCACAATACATGCTACTAACTATGCCCATTTCACATCATTTTGTTTTCTATGTTTGATGGAAACAATGACACATAGTACATGCAAAATGGTTATAAAAATGTGGTACAAACTTGTTCCACATTTATACAATGCAAGTCAAGCTTATATAATGTCACTTTAAATTATCCAAGAGTTATTTTCATTGTTGGATGGGAAAAAGAGAAAATGAGAGGAAGTGTAAGAAGGAAAAATACTCAGAACATATCTTTTGCGAGGAAAAGAACATTTTTTTTTCTAGTTAAAAATTAACATGCATGATTTATATTTATTAACTTGGTAAATGTTATGTTTCTAGGAAGAATCAACTAGTGGTAGCTTCTTCCAATCTATAAAGTACCATGGTTTAATATAGTCGGATGGAAATGGGTACAAATAAATATATATATATATATATAATTGTAAATTTATTTGTACCCATTTCCATTTGACTATATTAAACCATGGTACTTTATAGATGGAAGAAGCTACTACCACTAGTTGATTCTTCCTAAAACATAACATTTACCAAGTCTAACAAATATAGATATTATCTCCTCATCAACTAGTTATACACCATCTCTTATAAAGAAGTCTACTTTTATAATTCAATATCTTCGTTTGCGCTAAGGTTTTCTTTTCCAAAAAAATCTCTCCGTTAACAAGTACACATGGAACATATGAGTTTGTATGCAATACTAATAATGCATAAAAATTCCAATTTTGTGTTGATATTTATTTTTATTTCTTTCATGGTTAGCATATATTTTCACCCATTTTATGTATAGGGATATTTATCAAAACCTCAAAGTTTAGGTAGGAAAAGTTGAGGTAGGCATAAAAATAGAATAAATAAAATAGGAGGAAGGTGTATTGGTAGAGCACCTTCAAAACTAGGGAATAATTCCATTGAGGTAAGAGAAAAGTTCTTATTTTTCTTCAAATGAAGCCATCATAATGTTGACTTGTATATGGATATTACTTTGTAGTATGAAGTTATATGCATACATCTAACAATGAAAACTCAAATACTAAATTTGATGTTCAATAGACTTGACCAAATGAAAACCAAAGTACATGTTCCTGAGTTCCATCCTAATGGTGAAATGCATCGTAAATCCATTACAAGGAGTAATAAATATATTTTAAAAAGTATTTGTTCAAAAATATGTTCGAGTGATGGAAGAAGCTCAAATACCTCTTCCTTAGAATTATAATGAAGATGTTGTAGTGGAAGAAGGAATTGGAATTCAAATATGGTAGACCATTTATTTGATCATGGTCGGGATGATCATGTACTTGAGGATCAAGTCGGTGATGAATATCATGGAGAAGTTAATATGGACAATAATCCCGAGGTAATTAAACAAGAGGAAAACTTTGAAATTCACTAAAACTCAATTGGTTATGCTAGGAGAGGATAGAACATCAATGTTGGGTCTATTTTGGTGTTGATGGCTTTGACATAACTGTTTGTTTGGTTAAACATTAGTGTGAATGATTTATTTAGGATATATAACCTTTCGTAACTATATCTTAGATATGATATGTATTTAATTTGTTTTATATTATCTCTAATGCATCTTTTTGGGTTTTTATTGCAAACGACTAAAAATTAGTTTGTTCACTAAAAATAACACATTTTCATTATGATAATGGGAGGTTCAAAAACATAATCAAATTTAGGGGTTTTCTACATCAATTACGATGCATACAAAAACTATTAGATACTATTCATGAAGGAATATGAAAATGCAATAAGACGTCCCAATTGCAGAAACCACAATATCATTGAGGATTTAGAGGCTTCGACATTGCAAATGAGTTATTACAACATTTTATAATAATCTCTAGACTCACGTATAATTTTTTAATTGTAATTCACTTGCAAAATTAATGTCATAGCACTCCAATAATATACTTAGTGATGGAGTTTGGTGTATTTTTTAGATTAAAATATAATTAATAACATTGAGTAAGTTGTAGTCCAAAATTTTTAGAGATGAGTCATGCAATGTATGGTTTGGTTTAGATATGGATGGTTAACCCATGTTTGATTATATCAACTGGCTACTCTTTTTATCCAATATAGTTGTTGATAGATTAGAAAATTCCTCGATGGATGATGATTCTGAAGGAGCATTTAATGTTGTCATTATTGGTTCCTAGTAAACATCAAGTAAAAAATATGGATCTCTACCTTAAACCTCTAATCGATGAGATGTGAGCATTATATGATTGCATTACAACATAAAACATTTGAGAACCCATTGGTCAAATATAGCTCATCTATTATGGTATCTTATTGTGGACTATTCATGATTTTCCTTGAATGGTTGTTTGTTGAGATTATCATATGTTGAAATTTAAAATAAAAAGATCGTGTGTGTGTGTGTGTGTGTGCGTGCGTGCATGCATGATACACTATGATTGTAAATTATTTTTATATGTAGGTATTTGAACAAAGGAGAAGTATGCATGTCCAAGGTGTGGTGATCAACTATATAGAAGAACATCCAAATATATCAAAAAAATCATATATGAGATTTGTCAAAGATTATTTCTAATGGAATATGAGTACCATGTTAAAATAAAAGTAAATTTGATGGAAAACCTAATACTAGAGAACCTTAAAAGGTAATTATTGTCCAAACTAACCTCCTGGCTATTTTGGTAACTTACGGTTCCCATTCTAGCTCTAGCATCGGGTTCTTAGATTGTGCACACTGTTGGTTTTCTCCTTGATGTAGTTTTCGGTGTTACACTATCCTCGCGTGATCTCCTTGCTTCATCTCCTTTCCTATGATCCCCTTCATGTGTACTTCATGTGCTCGCATTCTTATTTCCATTTCTATAAAATATTTTCCCTTTCCCTTTTGTGTGCACTCCTTGCGCATTCAATTCTTTTATCCCGAGTGTTTCTCATCTTCTCGTGTGCACCAACGGGATTTTCTAACATCTTTACAAGTCCCCGACATTCCTCTTATGAGCATGTCTTTTTATTCCCAAGTTTCGTGCACTCTGTTGCACACACTCTTATCCTCTCTCACATTTCTCCCTTTTCCTCCATTTGTGTGCTTCCCCGCATGTCACCTCCTCTCGAGATTTTACACTATTGCTTTGCGTAACTTTGGGTCTTCCTTGTACATTTGCATATCTATACGGGTTTGTAATCCTCTTCCCAAACCCCGCGCACCCTCTCACATGTGCCGATGGAATTTTTCTGTATCCTTATGAAAACTTGATCCTTTTCCTCCTACTCACATGTTTGCACTTAAGGTTATGACTTTCGCACCAATCCAAGTGTGACATGTGTCCAACTCTAGGGACTACGCATATAAAGTGCATTTCATAAGGACAAATGGGAAAATTGTAGCTTTGGCCGAATCCTTGGAATGAGTGAATTTGGGACATATGGCGAGACTCGGTGCTTGCAATCAACCCGCAAACTCCTACAACTAATTAGGTGATGTCATGTGTATGGTGTGTTGCTCTTGTACTATATAACTTTAAATTGCCATAACTTTTTTCCACAGAGCTCCAAATCATGTGTAGGCGGTCTTGTTAGAAAGCTACTAATGTGGGCTACACTCTAGGATATTTAGAATATGATTTTGGAAGGATTTGGTAGGTGAAATGGGAAATCATGGTTCGATAATTAATTTTTACCCAAATTTCATGGGATATGACCTCTTTCCTTCCTCCACAAGCAACCCGACATAGGGAGGTGAATTTGATAGAATTATATATTGATTTGTAGGCATTCAATGCTTCTTGTTGGTGGTTGGATCCTCAAGTCCTTGTTTCCCTCTCTTTTCCCTCCCCTTCTCTCCTCTTCTTCTATATATTGTAGAATAATGCTCATTTGTAAAGGTTGGACCCTCTTGGAATGCAAGGGAATTATGCAGACTAGTGAATTTTGTATTTTGAGTTATAATCCTCGGATCTAGGCCGATGCATGTTGATTCTTTCCTCCCCTTCCATTGTAATGGATTGTGCATTCATTTGAAGTAATAAAAGTTGTGTTTTGTGGTTATTCTCTTCCCTAACTACTATATTGTAAAGAATAGCCACCAATATTGTGTTTTGTGGCAAGTTTGGGTTTGGTGAATAAAAAAATGCGAGAGATTTTCATACAAAATGGATATGGGTCCTCTACGAAATCTATATTGGCCATTGATGGGTACAACACATGCCTCAAAACACATTATTGGCATAACATTTTCAAGGTAATTCATGTGATTTTTGTTTTATATTATGTAACATATATTTCCCGTCACCTTTTAATATTCTTAATTCACGCATCATACATTTCCCTTGAAATTGAGAAGGCCGTATTGTAATCTTTTATCTGACCTACTAAAGGCAATGTATCAATTTTCATAATTATTAAGTAATAATAATTTTCTTTTCAACTACAACTAAACTAATTTTATGATGAGAAACATTAGAGTAACTTCATGGCAACCATTGTTTGTAAAATAAGTGGTTACTTTAAAATGGATATATAAAGCAAATATCAAGTAAAAAATACTAAATATTGTAAAAATTGTTTAAAATTTGGAAAAAGTAAGTACCTACTTCCTTCATGAACTCTCAAATTCATCTCTTAGTGTATTTGGTTACTAATCTTCAAATGATAGGTGTAGTTAACAAACATTGTATATTTTGGAAAGAGTGGTACATGGAAGACCTTAAAAAGATTTTTAAAATGGTTAACACATCTAGAGGGATCTATGATGGAAGGTTACATTATTTAGGAAGCAATTTTATACATTCTAAAATATCATGAAGTATAATTACCATCAATTCTATGCATTTGGAATATTGAACGTGGAAATGAAAAATTGGAGGAAACCTTCTTCGAAAAGGAGAATCCATGGAAATTTGTATGCATTAAAATTCATAAAAACATACATGATTTATGATCAGTGTGTGTAGACATAAATTAATTAATTATATACATGTTTGAATATAAGGCCCTATTGAGAAATATGAAATAAAGTAGTTCATACTCTTCATACTTTAGAATTGGTTATGTGGCTTCAAAATATGAATAAGAGAAAACTAGACATGAATCAAAGATGACAACTTCTACTCAAACCACCCCTATCTAACCTAAAAATAATTTCCAAACCAACCCACTCTTGTATGGAGGATATCATAGTTAGAGAATAGTCATGACATTGATCTAAGGATAGTCACACAAGAAGTATTAGACACTCTGTTGTCACACCTGATATTTCACCCTTTGCTAAGGTTGAGCTCAACACCTCAATGAAACATGGAAATAATTCTAAAGTGTGAGAAAATAACACCTTTTAGGTCAATATCCAAGGAATGTTGGCTCCTTCTGCTCTATCTCACTATAACTACACTAGCTAACACTAAAACTACTTCTAACTAATCATACTCTAATATTTCCAAGGGACCAGGGTTAGAGAGAAAAATATATATAAAGGGAGGTGATGCACCAAACTAATACAAGGTTTTATTTTGGCTCCAAAGACACACACACACACACACACACACACACACACACACACACACACACACACACACACACACACACACAGGATAATTGAATAAAATAAGACCAAAATCAAGCAAAAGGATAAGTGTATTAAAATCAAACACTAATGCATTGCTACATAGGATAATTGAATAAAATAAGATACTTGCTACATGCTAGAATGAGAGAGAGAGGAGAGAGAGAAGAAAGTGAAATATATTGATAGGAGTAGGAGAAGAGGATGATTCTTTGACATGACGAACCAGAAAATCCTTTGGCCTTCCATTTTTGCATTATATGTGAACACAACTTCTAAAACTTCATTCCCAAAGAAATATATCACTTCCATCATCTTTGATATTCATAATGAATCACTCCATATGGAAGTCTTTCATCTATTGCATTGTCAACCTTGAGAATTCTCTTTACTTGACCTATGTTTCACTTGCATAATCTTCCCGGTAGTCTTCTAGATTAGGTTAATGAGATAGGTACAGATACTTGTGCTCCACCCCATGTATTTCTTACTATCGATGACCTCCTAGATGAATAGGAGTAAAATTTGAAGAATCCTAAGGAATCTTCAATGTTGCTTGTATATGATAGTTTTTGCATAATTAAATTCCCAAACGATTTGGGAATGTCACTCCTTTCCTCTTCCTTTCACGGTATTTGGTGTGTACTCTAGCTAGTTACTGCATAACTCGATGAGAATTAACTTGTTGCTTGGATATCTTGGGAGTCTTAGTTGGGATTTATCAAACCCACCAATATGGATGTAGGAGAAGGTCCTAAATTGTGAGAAATGACTCTCATATTTATTTAACATGTAAGATTCCTCTAAGAATCAACGATTGGTATCCCCTTCCATTTTTTTGATCGGTTACATTATAAAAACATTGTTCATTCTAGCATAGTTCCTTTTGTACTCCCTCAATATGAAATGAGGGTAGACTTGATAAACCATTTCGCTATTTGGAATATTTCTCTCTGAGGCACACCATGCCACTTCTATAGTTTTTCAATGGTATATACATAGAATGGATCCATAGTGAATTTATTCGTTCTCTCAAGATTGATCAACTAAGAATGAAAATGATCACCGATAATATGACTTTAGTCTATTTTTTGCTATCATGGATATAAGCATTAACTATGAAATCCATAGATGAAAATCCCTAGTTGATAGTTCTCTCATGAGTCGGGTGAGGAGAAAAATGTAATCATAAAACCCTTCAATGAGACTTGAAGTTCTCTCATGAGTCGGGTGAGGAGAAAAATGTACTCATAAAACCCTTCAATGAACTCAAGTCTCAAATCTATAAAGAGATTTTGGTAGACAATAAAACTTGCGTGGAGTTTGCATCCACTTTCCAATAGTCATTCCCTACAAACATTATTCCTTCCTCTCCCACTCATGCAAAGGCATCCTCCTTGATTAGGATGATGATGTTCGTAGGTCTTGGAATGTAGAAACATCTAAACATTCCCTCTAGAGATAACACAACAATTATGGAGCCATCATTAGTAGTGATGGATTGCATTTTTGCCTCATAATTATTGCAACATGTGATAATGAAGTCGAGTCTTAAATAACCAAGGGTAACCCAATGGATTGGTAGAGTCCACTATACAAGACTATGTAATCCAAGAGAGAGTGAGTTTGTTCCTTCATTCTCCACCTCAAATTGTCAAAGTCCATATGCTCCACGTTATTATCTCCAATGTTTGGGTACTCATAAACTAGAACTAAAATCACATCATATATGGAATAGTGGATATTTATAATGTGTTTTTATGGTTTCATTGACCTTATAATGTTGTTGGAATGCAATTGTGCAAGTGAAATTGGATTACGTGGTATTTTCCAAAAATCCACAAATTTAAATGGATTTTAATGCTATAGACAACTAAATTCGTATTTTGGGAAAAATGAGAGCAAATAAAATCTTAATTGAACATGAATTAATTCCTTAGAAATATATTCACAAGATGATTAGACACTCTAAATTTTGTGAAATTATATCGTCATAATCAACAGAAATTGGAAAATAAATTATGGTTATGGAAAAAGCTTGAAAAATGACATTAATAGAGAAAGGGAAAATTTTCAACTCTTCATTATAGGTGCAATTTTTGTCTAGATGAAGTGTTTTTAGATCATTAGGAAGGTATCGGGGAGGAGAGATGATTCTCCAAATTTGGTGGAATTCTCTTGCGGGGTTTGAGCGAAAAATCCAAATCAATTTTACATGTGTATGGGGGTTTGAAGGGTTTTGAGGGCACATAATGGTTTTGTTCACAACTTGAGGAAATATCCACCATATCACCTAACTAATAGCTCAAAAATAGGTCTCAATGTAGGAAACTTGTTGGAAAATTTTGGGAACCTTCCTCCATGTGGATTCTGTGTAATCTCCAACTCAAATTTCAATGGTTTGGAAAAAATATACTTATGCAAACGTTGAAGCTTTCATGCGTTTATAGAAAATAAAATGTTGATTTATATTCCATAGATCTTAGATCAATACAATTGCACCCTCAAGTGGAATATATGGTGAAAATTTGAAGGGATTTAGACCAAGGAATAAAAATTTATGGGAAAAACAAGTGTTTGGAGACATATGGCACAAGAGGTGGTTTTGAAAACATGAAGGAAGAAATAACCAATTTGAAAAGTGGTTCGATGGAGGAAATTTATGTTTTGATTTATTTTTGTTCAATGGAGGGAAAGTGGAGATTCGAACTCCATTTGCACCTTGGTGGAAAATGCACATTACAAATTCAAAGTGTATTTCCACCTTTTTACAAATGTATGGTGAAAGGTGCCTCCACCAACATGGGGCACACTCTTGGGGTATAATTGCACCTCTAATGTGATGAGCCTTAAAAATGGCCCATTATATAAAAAATATGGCATTCATTTTTCTTGCATAAATGACATATAAGTGGATCTAAGTGTAGTTTATGAACTTATGATTTATTTAGAATCAAATAATGAGTATATATCATGGTTTTTCCTTTAAACTTTATTGTTCTCTTTGTTAGCTATTTATAATGATGATTGGGAAAAAGATGTCAATTTTTGCATATGTAGTCCATACTAATCTATAAAGAATTATGACCATGAATAGTACACATATAATAAAAATTATGGAGAAGATTTAGAGCTCGGAGTTCCATACCATACTTGCTCAAAATGTTCAACAATTCTACGAGTGGCTCCTTAGTATAAGTTTGGGAAAAGTGATTTTTTCATCAATAATATTCCTATCCGAAATCTAATTATATATTCATATTCCTCTTGAAAAATTATGCAAGTTCAAAAAATTAATCATCTTGATTCGAGTTCATATGCAAAAATTATAGTCGTTTTAGTTTGGCTTCGAGTATATTAGTCTAGCTTCGAGTATGTCGACTAGCTTTGGAAATGACCACCAGCATCCGAAACAACCCCGGAGTTTACAAGAAAATTAAAAGGAAAATATGAGAAAGGTTTTTGGTCATAACAATAAGTTGAACAAAAACCTCATTCAAATTTTCTACAAGTTTTATTAATTGAAAGAAATCTAAATTTTAACAGTGGCAGTCTAGAAAATACATATCAGGTCAGCACCAAAAGTTACATAATCAGAGAAAGAAAATTCAAAAGGAAAATATTACATATATTGTTGGTCATAACAAATATTTAAACAAAAACCTCCTTTATTTTTTCTATAACATTCATCATTTGCAAGAAAAATGGAATTTAGTACAGTTGGAGTCACAAAATCAACTCTTGATGTATTTTGCAGCTCTAAAAGGTCAAAATCAATTCATAGTCCTTCCAAGTCTAACATATGAGTACAATAAGATTGAAGAACTATTTTTGGAAACCATTTGCAAATTTTTATTCATATTTTTCCAAAAAAATATTTCTATAAGTGTTTTCTTATTTGTAAAACAAGGAAGAATCGATATTCATTTTAATTCTCAACAATAAAATAAGAGAGTCATCATTAGTTAGAGTTAGATAATCTCTCTTCATATTTTGTGGAGATTGACGCTTTATGGATATATTAAAATATTATTTGTTAATATTTGATTGAGATGTATGCCTTAAAGTAAGGATTTGGTTGGAAGCATGGAATTATAAATGCAACATCCCACGCCATTGAATGTAATCTCCATTATTTTAATCAATTCATTTTGAGGTTCTATTCCATCCAATTTGTAAATAAGTGTTGATTAAAATCCTCTTCTGAGGAATGAGCTAGCCACTCATTCCAAGGAAGATGGATCTATGTGTTTATGTTTGTTTCTTCATTCTGTAATTATATTTTTGTTGTCTTTTATTTGTACCATGTAATTATTCCTTTGGTGTACAATTTGTTGTGAACTTGCAGGTGTTTTATGTGTTTATTATTTATTTTCAATTCAGTAATTTCCTTTCTCACAAGTGTGCTATTTAATTACCTCGCAAGTGTAGCATCTAATTTCATGCAATTATATTTCACTTTCATGCAAGTGTGTTTCAATTTCATACAAATGTGTTTTAATTTCTACAAGTATTCTTTTACATTTCCACAAGTATGCTTTAATATTTTTTCAAGTGTGTTTTGACATTCCTGCAAGTTTGGATTTTGAGGTAGAGGGGACCATTTCCAAATATCTCTTTCCTATCGTGATATTGCCTTGAGACACTAGCCCCTGGATTGAAATTATTTAATAACGAGGATTGATTTACCCTCATCATTTTTTATGTTGTTTCTAGGGAACACAATGTTATTAGGAGATTCATAATTTTCTAAGAGAATTGTCTAGTGACAATAGATAAAAAAGTTCATTGTGAGAGAGAATGTCTCTTATAAAAAATTTGACAGAGATACTTAGTTGATAGTTTCTTTAGATTTATTTTCCTACAAATAGATTAGGATTTATTTTCATGCAAAGTAGATTATAATTTACTTTTATGCAATTATGATCTAGACCCCCTATCTCATACTAACACAATTGTGTATAAAAATATAACTGCTAACATCATAAATGAAGAACTAGTTGTTGATGTAGGTTGGATGAGGAATTCAAGATGGTCGGCATTTACAAGGAGATGACATGACAATGATCAAAAGCTAAAACCACTCATTTTTTAGAATAAAGAAAGGAAAAATGAATCACAATACCACTAACTATTGATCTCTACTGGAATAAATGGAAAAGAAGAAGATAAAGGGAAAAATGGCATAGAAAAAAGTTCTTGTCTGAAGCAATATTGGGTATTCAATCTTCTAGGTAAGAACATTTCATTTTCAGTAATTACTAATGTAGATATGTTGAATTGCATGTTAATACCAATCACCTAAATATTTTCATGTAAATACGCCTATATTAAGTTTAGAAAATTGATTTATGGAAAATAATAAGTTATCAGCATACAAAACATGCTTGAGTGAGAATTTATTCAAAGATTGGTATCAAGTAAATCTTTAATATTGTTGTTCTTTTAAACTAGCATGTCTATCTTAGGATTACCGTACACTCTTATAATCTTATATTTTTGCATGCATGAAAATGGACACAAAATCGAGGAGAAAATCATGCAAGATTGTTGGAGAAAATCATGCAAGATTGTTTGAGAGAATCATGCAATATTGTTATATAAAATCATGTAAATACATACGAGCCAAATTGTGGAAGAATACTAGGAAAATAATATTTGAGTGGATCTAAAAGATTTGGACAATTAACTAATTTTGTTTTTACTGAAAATAAATAATTTCCAAATGATACGTACTGGTTTAATGCAAAAATGGTCATTAAGATTGCAATAAAATTTAAATATTTTTACATATTTGGATTCCTCTTGAAAAATTATACAATTTCAAAAAACTTCATCTCGTTTCAATTACATATGTAAAATTTATGAGCTCCAGATCATTAAACATTATTACACAAGAAAATTTGTGAGCACATTTTTTTGGCTTTTAATTGCATTAAATAGCGTATTTTTAGTTGGTAACTACCCATAACTATAGTAGTTTTTTTAATCATTTTATCAAAGAGATAACACTGGAAAAAGAATGATCTAGTCAAATATTATATTGCTACATTGATTGTAAAAAAATGTTTATGTCAAGTTGTTGATAAAGAACACAGAGTTTTCAGCTGTAAGAACCATGCAAATTTTATTTACAGCTCAGGGAAAACAATGGCCTTCAAAATTCAGTTACCCATGTATGTTTTTTAAATCTTTATTGAATTACATTACATTTTTGACATTAGTCATTATTTCCACCAACCATCTATTCCAATGTTTTTCACCACAAATAACAGTTAATATTTTCTACACAGTTCATAAATAAAAATAATTGATGACATTCCATTCCATCTCATTCCATCCATATTCAAGAATTAGTTAAAAACATATCCACCATCATAATAAAAGAACTTATCTGAGGAAGTTCTTATTTCCACAATAATATTCCATTATAAATAATACTAATTCCTAAACCATCAATCATTCCTAAGTAGGCTGAAATACTTTCCTCCATATATGTTTGAATTTTCATCTTAACCTTCATATTGTTGGCATTTATAATTCTTTTATATTGATGATATTATGCTTGTATGGAAAGGTTTTTGTTTGAGTTTTGCAGGATAATCTCATGACAAGGAGTGCTTTTAGAGATCATAATGGATAGATTTTTGTCCATAGCTTCAAAGTAGTTGGTACCTTATCCTGAGCTATCTTTGACAAAAGTGAGAAGCAGTATCAACATACATCAATCATGAGTTATTGGTCATCATTACAAAGACCAATGATGCGGAATGTCAAGAATTCAACTATACATGGAATAGTCAATGATATATTTGGAAGCGCAAAGACAAGGATGTATTCAATATATTGTTAACCTTTACTATGTCATCATTTCTGATTTTTTTAAAAATAAAAATCAATAATGAAAACCCTTGGGTGTTGTTGGTAGTCTTGGTTTGAAAACCAACTTGTTGGCAGACCAAGTACTAGAAAAAGAGCCTTGATTAGAAAACCAACTTGTTGGTTGATAAAGGGTAAAAGTAAAAAGGAAAAGTTGAAAACCATCAAATGTAAACTTTTCCAAACAAGCAATAAAGTACTTGGTTGCTTACTTTTGTGCTCTTCTTTTTCAAGTATAGTAGGACTGAAATTTTACACAATATTTTCCACTTTTGTTGACATGAAAGAGGCAACGAAGTATGAAGTATTATAAGGTATTTTACTTTACTATTTTAGTTTTAAATTTACTTGTAAGTTTTTTTATTACATGAAGATCCAATTTTACATCACATGCATGAGATTGAGGATGAAAAATAAGGGAAAATAATTGGGCATATTAAATTACAATCGTTAAAAACATATTTTGGTATATGAATTTGATGATGGAAATCATTCCTTCAAGCCTATGTTGAAAACAACAAGATTTTTATGAAGATTCTTTCTATATGGATTCATTTTCTATGAAAAAAATAAAGAGAGAAAAGAAAAGAAAATACAAGTAAATGTTGTTTTACAAAAAATAAAAATTGTTAGCATAACAGGGAACCCTCCACATCTTACAAAAGAAATGAAGAGTAAAGAACACAAATTACACACAAGAGCTTACTCCCACAAAAAAATTGCAAGTGAAAGAACCTACTCTCACAAAAGAAAGGAAGAGTAGCAAGAGAAATTCCACACAAGAACCTATGCTAAAATATATCAAGAAGGATAATAGGAAAACATCCACACAAGAACCTGCTTATGAATCAATGTAAAAAAAGACAAGCAACAGGAGGGGCTACACAAGAACTTGTCCTTCAAAATAAGAAAGTATAATAATGTGCATGAGGACATGCATGAGATTAGGCATGGGGAGATGATGAGCCCCAAAATGGCCCATTATATACAAAATATGGCATTCCTTTTTCCTTGCATAAATGACATACAAGTGGATCTAAGTGTAATTTATGAACTTATGGTTTATTTAGAATGAAATAGAGAGTATATATCATGGTTGTTTCTTTAGAATTTATTATTATCTCTTTGTTAGCTATTTCTAATGATTATTGGGAAAAAGATGTCAATTTGTGCATATATAGTCCATACTAAGCTATAAAGGATTTTGACCATGAAGAGTACACATATAAAAAAATATGGAGAAGATTCAGAGCTTTGGAGTTCCATACCATACTAGCTCCGAAATGTTCAACAATTTTATGAGCGGCTCCTTAGTATAAGTTTGGGGAAAATGAAAAAAATGTTATCAAGAATATACCCAAACCCAAATCTAATTACATATTCGATTCCACTTGAAAAATTATACAAGTTGAAAAAATAATCATATTTATTCGAGTTCATATACAAAAGTTATAGCCTTTTTATTTTGGCTCTAGAGTATATCATTATAGCTTTGGAGTGTATTGGTCTAGCTTTGGAGTGTATTGGTCTAGCTTCAAAGTATATCAATTTAGCTTCGAAATGACCATTCCACTCCAGAAATAAATCTAGAAGTTTGCACAAAATAACAAAGGAAAATATGAGAGAGGTTTTTGGTCATAACAATAAGTTAAAAAAAAATCCATTTTTTCTACAAGTTTTACCAATTGGAAGAAATTTGACTTTTAATAAAGCGCGAGTCCAAAAAATACATATCAGGTCAACACCAAAAGTTGCATAATCAGATAAAGAAAATTCAAAAGGAAAATTTGAGAGATTATTTTGGTCATAATAATGATTTGAACAAAAACCTCCTTTAGTTTTTCTACAACATTCATCATTTGCAATAAAAATGGAATTTAGTATATTTGGAGTCACAAAGTCAACTCTTGAAGTATGTAGCAGCTCCAGAAGGTCAGAATCAACTCTAAAGTCCTTCCAAGTCCAACATATGAGTACAAGAAGATTGAAGAACTATTTTTGGAAACCATTTGCAAATTTTTATTCATATTATTTCCAAAAATAGATATTTCCATAAGTGTTTTATTATTTGTAAAATAAGGAAGAATCAATATTCATTTTGATTCTAAACAATAAAATAAGAGAGTCATATTGTTAGTTAGAGTTAGCTAAGCTCTCTCCATATTTTGTGGAGATTGATTCTTTATGGATAGATTGAAATATTAGTTGTTATTATTTGATTAAGATGTATACCTTAAAATAAGGAGTTTGTTGGAAGTATGAAATTATAAATGCAACATCTCACACCATTGAATGTAATCTCTATTATTTTGATCAATTCATCAGAGCTCTTGTTCTATTTAATTTGTAAATAACCGATGATTAAAATCTTCTTCTAAGGAATGAGATGGCTTGATGTAGTCAAAAGATGCTAATATTTCATGTATTCACTCAATGAATATGGCACAATCACCAAATTATTCAAACACTTGCAAAGAAGGTTCCTCAAGCTTCCCTGGATGCCTAATCTGGGCTAAAAATGCATAAATGACCAAATTTCACTTTAGAATGGTAGATTCAACCCCATACTTTGTATCCACACCCTCATTCATGTTATTGAGTTATCAAAAATTTCTTGATTAATAAAACAACCAACTCTTTTTTTGTTACAAGTCTTCCCTTTCACCTCCATGTTAGCTCTTTCCTTGCAAAACTAAGAAACTTTGCCTATCATGTCCTTTTTCACTTATCCACCTCTTATTAGCCCTCAAATACTTTCAACTCCACCTCCTGTGTTTCCACACTCACAAGATAATGTTATAAGTACCACAAAAGAATTTAAAATATTCAAATCATTCATTCCTAATTCCTTAGTCGAAACTCGGTCACCAAGCCTAAGATCAAGTAGCTTGCTTCATTCATGCAAATGAACTTCTAGCACCACCCATAAAGCCTTATAGCTATCCAAAGTTTTCTCTCAATCCCTCTAATGTGCTTGAAAAATCTCTAAACTTAACTCTCTGTGTAACTCTCTTTATGAAACTTTTTTCCATTTTATTCTCAAGCTTCCTAATAGTCTCAGAATAACACTATGAGGAAAATATCTTCCTCTCCCTCAGAACCTAACATCATTCTTGGTTTTTTTGATCACCCATTATGGAAAACTAAATATATATGAAGTTTTAAGGATCAAATCTCAATAAAAATGGTACTTGCTTTGTAAAGTGACTCTTCTAATTAGCCTTAAGACAAGATTTTCCCATCCTTGCCTGGATCATCATAAGAATGAGTAAATTTCCCCATTGGTTTCCTAAATCTCCTTCACAATCTATTAGAACACATTCATAAGATCATTAATACCAATTTTCAAGAGGGAAGGACTTGATTTGCTATTTCAAATCTTGTACCCTAGTACACCCACCGTAAAACCCTCATTAAAAGCCCGAGAAGGTATTTTATTGAATAAATTTGTCAAGAAGTTGAATCAAATAATGAAATACATACACAGGGTCTATTTTGAGGTTTTGTAAGTTTTAATCTTACCAGTAGAAGGTTATGACATGTGTAATCCTTCCTATCATGTAACTTTTCTCTATCCTTCCCGTAATATTTTACGCTTTGTCCACATAGTTGGTCTTGCACTAAAATTTTCCTCTACAATCCTTCATCCATGATGAGATCACACTCCTTCAAATTTTCCTCAATGCAAATACACCATTTTCTCGATTAAAATGTTTTAAAACTATTCATCAAGACATGCGATACAATACAAAGATAATATTTCAACACATATCATAGAACATTAGAAATAAGATTCTTTCTACCGTATGAAATGGATCCTAACTTACCTCTAGCATGAGGTTTGATGTCTCCAAAAACCTTATTAAGTTCCATCACAACACTTTGGTGTTGGTTCCACATCTTGTCATAACCTTCACCAATACCTTCTCTTGCTAACATCGAACAGGGAATGAGGATTATTATATCCATTTGGAGTAACTAAAAACAAGAATTTTTGATATTACATCCTATAATGATCTGTTACAATAGTCATAAGAATCAATAAGAGACTGTTAATACCATACCATTGTAACCATGCATTCCTTGTCAAGAATAATATAAGTATAATTAAACAAATATGAGTACCTTCTTTTACACAGTCCCAAGTTACACAAGTTTCATTCTAAAATACATCTTAACATAAACCCTTCTTCCAATGAATGATACCAAGAATCCCTTTTCCCTTCTCTGAGTGTGTTCACACATCCATTTAACCCTTGTACATGGAGATATATCAAGAAAATGTTTAACTAAGTCCTCAACTCAGAAATGCACAGTTCAACACAAAGAATACTTGCAAAAACTAGAGACATCACCAAAAAGCATTTACACTAGAAAAATATTACACTACTCAGACTTCTTTTATCTTTTTCTCTCGAAGGTGAATGGCAAAATAAATTCTATAATAATAAAACCATAATGAGATAACATCATTTACAAGAAATACCTAGAGATTCTTTATCAAGAATGGATTTTCCTTCATTAATTTTATTTTACCAAATCTCCATTCGAGTTTCTCCTATCCTTAAATCTTCCAGGGTTCTAATTTAGTTACAATTTAGGATTTCATAGCCTTTTAAATAGTTACATACACTTTAGAGGCTTTATTAGCCTTTAAACACCTAATTTCCCGTTCTACATACTTGAAATACTAACCTAGCTTAGACCTCAAAACTCTAGGTCTAGAATTATACCTGATTTTAGACTTCACGTGACATGTAGGACCTAAATACACCTATTACATGCCCTATTAATGACTTAAAACACTTTTACAATGCAAAATCCACTAAAATGCCTTTGTAAGAATTTGAATTTCATTTTGGAGGGAAACCTCCTAGTTTGAATTTCTCAAGGACTTAAACCAACTTAGGCATTTTAATGGAACTACTAGGACTTCATTAACACCCCCTAAACCTTGCTTAGTCTAGTTCAATCCAAATTTTCATAATTTATACAAAATCTCAAAATTGCCATGTTGGTGAGAAGATGCTCCTACATCATACTCCCAACCTAAAGAAAATGCTTCATAACTTTTTCTTTTTCCTCTTCTAGTTTCTCTTCACTTTCTTATATATTTTCCTTTTTCTTCTTTGGTTGAGTCTTTTCTTTAGTATTCAATTTCTTCATTCTCTTTTCTTGTTCTTGTTCATTCTTATTCTTTGTTTGTTTCTTCTTTTTCTTGCTTTCTTGATTCAAATCAAAATGAAGAACAACTCTATTTTCTTCTTCTATACCTGCACATTCAACAAACATGTTAGAAAAATCAATTATTTTGTTCTCTGCCTCTATATTTTTCCCTATTGGATTGCTTCTTGGTGGCTCCATCACCAGAAATTGTTGATTTTCTTCATATTCTTCCTTAAAACATTCATTTTGCTTTCTTGTTCTCAACTCCAAAGACCAAATTTCTCTTTCCTTAACATTATCAATAATGAAAACTTGTTTCCCTTGTCCTCTCAGACTTGAAATTTTGTTTTCATTTAATAAATAAAATTGAAAATTAGAAAAAAAAATTGCACCTCCTTATATGTGTCTAGTATAGGCAACTCTTCTTCCTTTTTTATTTCACCTTGTACCTTCTCTTCATCTGATTTCTTTGATTCAACCTGACTTGTTTCTCCATTACATTTCTCTCTTACAAGTTATTTACTTACCTCACCTTTCATGAGGTCTTCAAGGGATAATTTCCATGCCCACTCTTCTTTTTCTATCTTCTTTTCATCTCTTACATAGTTACAATTTAATCTTATCACTCTTTCTTTTTCACAACTCTCTTTCTATCTAATCTTCTTACTTTTCATCAACCTTACATGTAATCTTCCTTTAGCAGAATTTTGTGCTTTTTGGTCCCTCATATAAGACTCACACTGATGTATCTTCTTTATACTGCTGCATTTTTCTTCTTGGTCTTCAAATTCTTCATAAAAAGTCTCATAAAATCAACCTCTACTTGCTTATATTATTCTTCATTTTCAAAAGAAACTTGTACCTCAAGTCTATGAATAATCTCTTGCCACAATAACTTTTCTTAAACTTCTGGTTCTTCATGCTTCTTTAGGAATTTTAGGTCCTTTTTCAAGACACTTTCCAAGGCATTTTTGTCTTTACTTTGTCCACCTACATTCACACATAATAATTCAATATTAGAATGAAAACATTAAGGCCATATAGCCTCTCTAGAAGCTCCATGGATGAGCTCCTCTTCATTCTCTTCAAGAGATGCTAAAAATATATCTATGACTTCTTCCTCTTCATTTTTCTTATCTTCTTCCAAAATGACTTTCTTAACTTCTTCTTCTCTTCTCATTCCTCTTATCCTTCTCTCTTCTTCTCTTAGCTTTTGTCTTAGCTGTAATATCTTCTCTCTCTTTATAAGTGACCTAAGAGGCCACTTTACCACCTTCTTTAACACTACTTTCTTCTCTATCTTCATTGCTTGCCTTTGTATTTCTCTTACTTTCCTCTCTAATTATTCTAACTGCTCCATGCTTTTCCTTAACTTTTTGATTTCTTTCTCTTCCCACAAATTTCTTTACCTCTCCATTTCTCTTCTTTTTTTCTTCTCTCTTTCATCATTTTCTTTCTTTCTTTGACTAATCAAAACTAAAGCAACTCCTTTACTAGCTTTTCGTTACCATATCCGTCATTCTCTTTCAACCTTCATTATTTTTTAGTTCCCACACCATGTTTCCTTCACTTTTCTTACTAATCCACTTAGGCACCACATACCCATACTCTTTAGCCATTTCACAAATCTCTTCTTGGATTTTCATATTCTTGACCTGCACATTTCTTATCAACATCTATCATATAACTTGTTAATTCCAAGAAATAATTTTTATTCGACCTTATTAAATGATCTTACAGTGCTCGATACCAAATTATGTAGTCAAAATAATATAATGTGTCATGTATTTACTCAATGAATAGGAAACAAACACCAAATTATTCAAACACTTGCAAAGAAGGTTCCTCAAGCTTCCCAAGATGCCTAATCTAGGCTAAAAATGCATAAATGACCAAAATTCACTTTAAAATGGTAGATTCAACCCCATAATATGTATCCACACCCTCATTCATGTTATTGAGATATAAAAATGTTTCTTGATTAATAAAACAACCACCTCTTTTCTTGTTACAAGTCTACCCTTTCACCTCCATGTTAGCTCTTTCCTTGCAAAACCAAGAAACTTTGCCTTTCGGTCCTTTTTCACTCACCACCTCTTAATAGCACTAAAAGAACTTCAACTCCACCTCCCTTGTTTCCACAATCACACGATAATGTTATACGTATCACAAAATCATTTAAAAAAATCAAATCATGCATTCATAATTCCTTATTCAAAATCGGGTCACTAGGCTTCCCAAGATCAAGTAGCTTGCTCCATTCATGCAAATGAAATTATAGCACCACCCATACAGTCTTATCACCATCCAAATTTATCTCTCAATCACTGGAAAATGCTTGCAAAATCTCAAAAATTAACTCTCTATGTAACTCTTTTATGACACATTTTTGTAATTTTGTTCTCAAAGCTTCCTAATAGGTCTGTGACAACACTCGAGGAAAATATCTTCCTTCTCCTTATAACCTAACCTAATTATTGGTGTTTTTGATCACCCATTATGGAAAACTAAACATATATAAAGTTTCAAGGATCAAATCTCAATAAAAAAAAAAGGTACTTGCTTTCTAAATCGAATCTTCTAATTAGCCTTAAGACTCTATTTTCCGTCTTTGCCCAAACTGTCACAAAAATGAGTAAATCTCCCCATTGGTTTCCTAAATCTCCTTCACAATATCTTAGCACACATTATTAAGATCATTGTTACCAATTTTTAGAGGGAAGGATTTGATTTTCTATTTCAAATCTCCTACCCTAGTACCCCCACTATAAAACCCTCATTAAAAGCCCAAGAAGGTATTTATTGAATAAATTTGTCAAGAAGTTGAATCAAATCATGAAATTCATACACAAGGTTTGTTTTGAGTTTTTTCAAGTTTTAATCTTACCAGAGAAGGTTATGACATGTGTAATTCTTCCTATCATGCAACTTTTCATTGTCCCGCCTGTAATATTTCACGCTTTGTCCACATAGTTGGTATTGCATTAAAATTTTCCTCTATAACCCTTCATTCATGATGAGATCACACTCCTTCAAATTTTCCTCAATGAAAACACAATCTTTGTTG
This sequence comes from Taxus wallichiana var. yunnanensis, assembly GCA_018340775.1. Classification (NCBI taxonomy): domain Eukaryota; kingdom Viridiplantae; phylum Streptophyta; class Pinopsida; order Cupressales; family Taxaceae; genus Taxus; species Taxus wallichiana. The sequence goes on from CM031237.1 coordinate 419,003,650, forward strand.
AAAACAATGTTTTCAAATTGTTCATTTGAAGGCATGCAATATAGTATAAAGATAATCTTTCAACACGTATCATAGAACATCAAAAATAAGAGTCTTTCTACTATATAAAATGGATCCTAATTTACCTCTAGAACGAGATTTGATGTCTCCAAAACACATTATTAAGTTCCATCATAACACTTTAGTGTTGGTTCCACAGTCTTGTCATAGCCTTCACCAATACCTTCTCTTGCCAACATCGAATGGGGAATGAGGGTTATTATATCCATTTGGAGTAACTACAAACAAAGATTCTCGATATTACATACTATAATGATCTTGTGAAATATTCATAACAATCAATAAGATATTGTTAATATCATACAACTATAACCATGCATTCCTTATCGAGAATAATAGAAGTATAATTAAACAAATTGGAGTTCCTTCTTTTACACAGTCCCAAGTTACACAAGTTTCATTCTAAAAGACATCTTAACATAAACCCTTCTTCCAATCAATGATACCAAGAATCTATTTTACCTTTTCTGAGTGTGTTCAAACATCCATTTAACCCTTGTACATAGAGATGTATCAAGAAAATGTTTAGCTAAGTCCTCAACTCAGAAATGCACAGTTCAACACAAAAATACTTGCAAAAACTAGAGATATCACTAAAAAGCATTCACACTAGCAAAAGACGACACTAATTAGATTTATTTTATCTTGTTATTTGAAGGTGAATGACAAAATAACTTCTAGAATAATAAAACCATCATGAGATAACAACATTTACAAGAAATACCTAGAGATTCTTTATCAAGAATGGATTTTCCTTCATTAATCTTCTTTTACCAAACCTCCATTCGAGTTTCTCCTCTCCATAATTCTTCAAGGGTTCCTATTTAGTTACATTTTAGGATTTTATAGCCTTTTAAAATAGTTACATACATTTTAGAGGCTTTATTAGCCTTTAAACACCTAATTTACCCTTTTACATACTTGAAATACTAACCTAGCTTAGACCTCCAAACCCTAGGTCTAGCATTATACCTTATTTTAGACTTCACATGACATATAGGACCTAAATACACATATTCCATGCCTTATTAATGACTTAAAACACTTTTACAATGAAAAATCCACTAAAATGCCTTTGTAAGAATTTGAATTTCATTTTGGAGGGAAACCTCCTAGTTTGAATTTCTCAAGGACTTAGACCAACTTAGGCATTTGAATGGAACTACTAGGAATTCATTAACACCCCATAAACCTTGCTTAGTCTAGTTCAACCCAAAATTTCATAATTTATACAAAATCTCAAAATTTCCATCTTGTTGAGAAGATGCTTCGCATCATGGCCACTCATTCCAAAGAAGATAGATATACATGTTTCGTGTGTTTCCTCATTTTGTAATTATATTTTTGGTGTCTTTTTCTTTGTACCATGTAATTATTTCTTTGGTGTACAATTTGTTGTGAACCTATAAGTGTTTTATGTGTTTATTATTTATTTTTACTTGATAACTTCCTTTCCTGCAAGTGTGTTATTTAATTTCCTGCAAGTGTGACATTTAATTTCTTGCAAGTGTGGAATTTAACTTCATGCAAGTATGTTTCCATTTCATGCAAGTTTGTTTCAATTTCATGCAAGTGTGTTTCAATTTCTGCAAGTGTTCTTTTACATTTCCGTAAGTGTGCTTTAATATTTTTGCAAGTGTGCTTTTACATTCCCGTGTAAGTGTGGATTTTGGGGTAGAGGGGACCGTTGTCAAATATATATTTCTCTTGTTACATATTTCCTTCAGACACTAGCCGTGGATTGATATTATTTATTGAAGAATATTTATGAGCCTCATCGCAATGTGTTATCAAGTGCAAAAAGGATTACCAAGATGCGCCATGGTGGAGAATGTGGGGCCTACTTGCAAAAATAACTTTTTTCCTTTTATTTATGTTTCATAATTAATTTGGAATGGGCCAATCATAGGGGCACACTTTTGTAAAGCTGGAATGTAAAGTGAAAAGTGTAAGGTGCAAACCCACGTCAAAAGGTTGTCACCCTTCCAAAGTGTGCTAAGTACACATGGTAACATCAATTACATAACACAATATTATGAAGTGTTCCTTCGCCAGGGTCCGTACTTAACAAAATCTAGTCATATAATTTATGATTTCACATGGAAATGGGCCAAAGAATCCAATGATAATATTTATAATTATAAAAATGATTCATTCAATTATTTTTTTCTCATGCCTCCATTTTTTCCTAGGAGGGCATGCCAATAAGTTTGAGTTCTTGAAGGAGTTTGGAAAAAGTGTGATCCGAACCATTACTTGGATCATGAAGGGGGTTCAATGTAATTCTATTTGAATTTATTTTAGGCTCCCAAATCCACTTGAGGACCCCAAAATATTTAGAGAAAAATACTTGTCTAGAAAGGCCACCATACTTTAGTATTAGAAACATTTCATCTTTTTATACTCCCAAAATTGTGTCTTACCCATTCCACTATGAAGTGGACTTCGTATGATTTCTAATGACTAGGATATGAGATCCCAACACCACCTGGGGTTCCTGTAACATTTCTTTTAATTTGGATCTTCAATAGTGCACACACACTCCTTTTCCCCAAAAAGCATCTGGGTAAAAAGCTTTTTCAAGCACATTCCAAAGTCCACGTAATATATTCTAAATTATATTGTCACGAATAAAAATTAGAGGCATTTTTATTGACTATAATGTGGGCTCCTGAAATACTCTGAGGCTCATAAAACCTTTCCTAGAAGTTGGCTTTTAGAAATGGGTAATTTGGAAATTTTGATCAATTTTGGAAAAATGACCAAAAAGGGGTAAAAACTTCCATGGGGGGTCAGGTAAAATGCATAGAAATTTACAAGACAACAGATTATGTGGAATTACTTTATACTACGTAGTTTTTAACTTGCTTTGTTATATGGACTTTAAACCTTACATGAGGTTTATCTCCTACATGATTCTTCTTACATAAGTTTTATGGTTTCATTGGCCTTAGAATGTTGTGGGAATATAATGGTGTAAGAGAAACTAGATTCTAAGGTAGTTTATGAAAATACAAAAAAATAACTATATTTCAATGCTACAAACAACTAAATTTGTATTTCTAGAAAAATGAGAGAAAATCAATTCCAAATTGGATTTGACTAAATTCATTGAAATATACCCCAAGATGAGTAGAAACTCTAAATTTGGTGAAATTATCTTGTCGGAATCAACGGAAAATCAGAAAACAAATTATGGCTATAGGAAAAGCTTGAAAAATGGAATTAATGGAGAAAGGGAAAATTTTAAAATCTTAATTTTTGATGTAATTTTTTTCCTAATGGAGTGTTCTTGTCTTATTAGGAAGGTATCAAAGAGGAGAGATAACACTCTAAATTTGGTGGAATTCTCCCTTGGGGTTTGAGAGAAAAAGACAAATCAATTGTGCATGTGTATGGCATTTTTGAAGGGTTTTAAGGGTGAATAATGGTTTTGTTCAAAAATTAAGAAGTTATCCACCGATCACATGATTAATGGCTTAAAATGGAGGTCTCGATGTTGGAAACTTGTTGGTAAATTTTGGGAACCTTCCTCCATGTGGATTTTGTGCAATCTCTAACTCAAATTTCAATGGTTTAGGTAAAATAGGCTTGCAAAAGCTGAATATTTCATGTGTGTGTACATAAAATAAAACATTTATTTACATGCTTTGAATCTTTAATCAACATAAATTTTCTTTCAAGAGGAAGCTATGCTGAAATTTTGAAGGGATTTGGACCAAGGAATCAAAAGTTATGGGAAAAACAAGTTTTGGAGACCTAGGGCATAAGAGGTGGTTTTAAAAGCAAGAAGAAAGAAATAAACATCTTGAAAAGTAGTTCAATGGAGCAAATTTATGTATTTGATTTATTTTTGTGCAATGGAGGAAAGTGGAGATTTGAACTCCATTTGCACCTTGGTGGAAAATGCACTTTGCAAATGCAAAGTGTATTTTCCACCTTTTTGCAAATACATGGCCAAAAGGTGCCTCCACCAACATGGGGTGCACTTTTTGGGTGAAATTTCATGTCCAATGTGTTTCCAAGTGGAAAAGGATTCCTAGTGTACGCCATGGTGGAGAATGTGAGGCCCACTTGTAAAAACAAATTGTTTTTGCCTTTTCTTTGTGTTTTTTCATTAAGTTGGAATAGGTGCATCCATTTATTCTTCTTATTATACTAGAGGAATAAGATCTAGTAGTGTTGCAATTGGTTCTTGAATATAATCTTCAATAAGAAAGTCAAAGTTAAATGCGGGAATAATTCTCATCCAATTTGTTTTGTTGTGTAGATAATAGAAAGTTTGAAATATGCTTATCATTTTTCTTCAAATGATTAGAATTCCCACTTTCTCGATCATCTCGGTACATCTTATTTTCCCCAAACTTGTAAATTATTTTTCAATGAGGAATAGGAAAATTTATAACCATTAATATGAAAATTCATTATGGAATACAAAGGATTTCTCACATAAACTAGCAGAGGATTCAAGAAATGAATCTCATATTTTTTTGGTTTTGTATTCTACAAATTTTTATAGATTTTTTGGTTCATTATATGGTGAAGAAAAAAATATACCCCGCAGATGGGAGCCAAAAACTATTGGTGAAATATTTTTCCAAGGAAAAAGATGGGGTTTTCCGCCAATGCTCCGTAACTAAGTAACTCCTCTTGAGAATGGGGAGGTGCCCATTTATTAAAATTGAGAAATATTGTACAAAAAAATCATATTTATGGGTGGTCTAAGATTGGGGATCACACAAGAACACTCCACTGAACTGTGGCAATAAAGTTCGGAGGAAAACAATATGAGGTAGTGCGGAGAAGGGAAATGGGGAATGGGTTTTGGGTAATAAATAGAAATGTTGAGTTTATTAACCATAAAACTAAAAGTATTTCCAGATTCAATGAGAAGACACCAATATGTAAAGTAAGACAAAAAACACAATTAACACAAAGTTTAACTACATCATATTCATCAAAATATTCTTTCTTTCCCTAGTTGTGCAAGATTACAAAGCTCTATTGGAGTGAAAGTTGAGAAAGAGAGGAATACATTAAGCAAGAAATAGAGGAAATACAACTTGCTATAGGGGAGAAAATTTTTATTGATCCCTTATAATGAAGAGAAAGCCTCAATGTATAGCCCAAATATCGTGACTCTTACATCCTTGAATGATTATTCACCTTAATTTTCTAGAATAAGACACTTTTCCTTATTTTAAGAAAAGTACTTTTACAAAAGTGGAAAAGAAGTGACTTAAGTTACTTTTAGAAAAATTTCTTTTCCCAACGAAGAATTAGAACATACTTAGGTTACTTTTGGGAAAATATACTTGTTACATGCTAGAATGAGAGAGAGAAAGAGAGAAGAAGGAGAAATCAATCGATAGAAGGAACATGAGAAGAGGAAGATTCTTTGACATGACGAACTAGAGAAATAATTTGGCCTTCCATTGTTGTATTGTACCTAAACACGGCTTCAAAACTTTTTCCTATGGGGGAAAATAATATTGGTGATATCATCCAACCAATGATCAACTATGCCTTGGATCATCTTACAATGCTTTAGGCACATTGGAATCTTTTGAGTTGCATATAAAACAAGTGATATGATATATGCTAACATTTCCATGAGTTCATTTCCGTAGGATTGAGGATCAAATAGTTCACTCCTTACAACATTTCCAAGTGATCACATAGCTCATTAAATGACACTTACTCGAGAACAAAATGTGGGACATATCATCTTAATCAAGTGATAATTTATTTCCTCATAAATATCATGACCTCTATTTTGATGATATAGGGAATCTTTGATGGCCTCAACAAGGTCTCTCATATTCCATTCAATGGTCCTCACCCATGTATGAGAGAAGTTGTCCTACGAGCTCAAGAACACCTTATTTTCAAGTAATGACCTTGGATATACAATGATCATCTCACAAATGAATCGTAGGATCTCATTCCAATGATTGACATATTTTTTGTTTGTGGAAAGAACATCATTCACTTTCTCAGTTGAAAAAATTGTGATCTTGAATATTATTATCATTTATAGGAGGAATTGAAAGCCTTTATGTATGATAGATTCAATCCATGATTCAAATTTTCATCGTTCCCATTTTACCAAGATGTTTGAATTCTGGACTGCATATGGGTCTATTTTGCTTTGAGGAGTGAATAAATCGGAGGGAGAAAGATGAGGAACATTTGGGTCCAAGAAGGTCTAGACATATGAGGTCAAGGTGAGCACTTGGCTCTGTAATTTCTCCTTGGTTACTTCACTCTCCCTTGTTTGGGAAATGAGCTTGGCAATAATTTTCTCAAATTTATGAATATGTCCCCAGGTTCCTAGCCCTCTAAGAGGATATCAAGTCATTTTTAATCTAACGTCCTTTTTTATCTTCATCCTTCTCCACTATAGGTTAAGGAAACTTGATGAATAGAGACCCAAAGGCATCTATCGTGAGATGAAAATTCATCTTGGATTTCCGTAGATTAGGAGTAAGCTTCCAGAGTTTGGGAGAAATCTTGAATACTAGAGCCTTCACCTTGGATAAGGTATGCTAAAAATCATTGATGATGTTCTAGACCCATGAGAACACGTGGCGAGGGGATGAGGATGAGGTATGTCATTGGGCTACTTTCCGGAGATACTTGGAATTACTACTTGAATTTTATAGGAGGAGATCTACGATCGCTACCCACCGATGTTTTATTGGTATCATGATGAATATGTGGGATGAGTGAGTAGAAAAATCCACATAATTATAATTACTTATTGCGGGAGAAACAATAAGCTCCCCGGGATCAAGGGAACTTGAGTCGGGCCTCTTTAGCAACAACTTGCTATGAGAAGGATTAGCTGAAAATTTTGGAGGAGCTCGTGAAAGAACTTGCATAACTTGAGAAGTTTCCTCATTCCTTGGACCTCTCACTTCCCTTATATATGCCTTACTTCTTAATTTCTCTGTCTAATTAAAGGATAATGAAGGACAGTGGTTCAACTCATGAACCTTTTGAGAAACCAATGTTTTGACCTCCGAAGAAGCGTGGGTAATACGAGTCAAGATTTCAATGGGTTTTCCACCAACCAATCCATGGGAGGGATATGATTAAAATAGATAGCCTCTAAGTATTTAGGCTCAAATATATCACTTTCATCATCTTCGATATCTACAATGACCAAATCCATACAAAAGTCTTTCATCCGATGGATTTTCAACCTTGATAATTCTCTTTGCATGACCTTTGTTTCATCTACACAATCTTCCCAGTAGTCTTCCGATCGGGATGATGAGATAGGCCTAGATACTTGTGCTTCACCCCATATATTTTTTACTATCAAATGAACTCTTAGTTGAATAAGAGTACAAATTGAAGGATCCTAGGGAATATTCAATGTTACTTGCATATGTTGAGTTTCTATAGGAGTAAATTCCTAGCTGAATTGGGAATGTCACTCCTTTCCTCTTATTTTCAGCATTTGGTGTGTACTCCAACTAGTTGCATGCATAACTCAATGAACATCAACTTGTTACTTAGATATATTGGGAGTCTCACTGGGGTTTCATCAAACCTGCCAACATGAATGTAGGATAAGGCCCTAAATGATGAGAAATGACTCCCATATTTGCTTAGCAATATGTAATCTTTCACCTAGAACCGATGATTAGTATCCCCTTCTATTTTCGATCCGGTACATTAGAAAAACATCATTCACACCGGCATAGTGCCTTTGGTACTCCCTAAATTTGAACTGAGGGTAGACTTGATAAAATGGTGCACCCTTTAAAATATTTCTCTCTAGATTCGAGACCATGCCACTTATATAGTTCTATAATGACATCTACTAATAATGAAGCCATATTGAATTTCTTCATTCTCTTGAGATTGAAAAGCTGGGAATGTAAACTATCACTAATAATATGATTCTAGTATATTATCTCGTGATCCCTTGATGGCTATCACCATGAACTATGACATCCATGGATGAAACTCCTTAGTTTATGGTTATGACATGAGTCTGCTAAGGAGGACAATACAATTAAAAGAATATTCAATGAAATCAAATCTAGAAAGAGAATTTGAAAGGTGAGAAAGCTTATGTGGAGTCTTCATCCAATTTCTAATAGTCATTGAGCCTTTTGCTGTTGCTTTGCTGCTGCCGCCTACTACTTTTCTGGTGTTAGCTCGGATGCCGGACCCCTGTGGTCCGGATCAGGGGTCCCTCATGTCAGGGGCCCTCTCTCCAAAGCCACCCGATGCCTGGAATAAAATCGTGGAGGGTTCCACCTCCGCTCCTAGTTCGGAAAATCTCTCTCCTTCATTGTCAGATGGGTCCCTCTCACTGCGCATTCCCTCTCACATCATGGAGGCTGCTGCTTCTTCGTGATCTTTCCTTGGTGGGTAAACTGATGGGTCCTAGACCCCCTTTGGAGGATATCAAAAAATGGGCACGGTTGAAATGGAAACCATGTGGAGCGCTTGAAATAGCGGTAATGCCTAATGGTTTCATGTTATTCTCCTTCAGCATGAAAGAGGATTTCATGAGAGCTCTTCTTGATGGCCCTTGGTTTTTTGGCAGACATGGTTTCTACATCAGGAAATGGTCTCTAGGTTTCAACCCACACACTAAATCCATGACCCAAGCCCCTATAGGGGTTCACCTCCTGGGCTCCCCCTGGAGTTCTGGCATCCAGCGGTTATTGAAGGTATTGCCCTCTCCATAGGATCTTTAATTGCTATTGAGCAAGCCATTAAAGCTAAAACTAGATTCATCCATGCTCGATCCTGTGTGAATGTTGACATCGATGTCCACTCCCAAAAGAGATAGAGCTAATATCGGATCTTGGGAACTCAAAATAGAATATTGATTATGAATATATTCCTCAAGCATGCTCCTTCTGCAAAAGCATTGGCCATTGGGCCTCTAGTTGCCCCTCCAAACCTCAGCTGAAATCCAAATCCCAAAACCTTTCCCCAAAAACTAAGAAAATTTTTATTCCTAAACCATCCTCTGCTGAGATCCCTATCATCCCCACCTCAAATTCCTTTGCTCTCCTGGAAGAGGGAGAAATAAACACTTCCACTGATCCTTTTTCCGATGTTATTCCCCCTCTCTGGCCCTCCAGTCCCTCAGCATCCCTTTGTCTCCCTCGGCTCTCCCCCCCATTCCTCTGAGGAGGTTAACCTCTCCTTGGCTATTTCCTCCTCCCCTCCTCCACCCCTGTCTTCTCCTCTATCCCTCCCCATCCCTCCCCTTCCCACTTCGGCCTCCTTTCCTCGGAACCCCCTTCCTTGAGTCTCCCCCCTGACCCCCCTCTTTCCCCCTCCCTTGGACTCTACCATCTCCCCTCGGCCATTCTTTTGATGATAGTTTTAATCCCATTGTATGAAGAAGCGGCGAAAAACCTGATATTAGCACTGAAAAAGTTAGGGGAAGGATTCTAAGCAATATCAAACTCCAGTGAAGAAGTGCTCTTAATGTCACTCAAGGAACGTATAGCACAATCCCCATGGTGGTGGGGAGAAATCCAAATCAAAGAAATGAAGATCATCTCTTGGAATATAAGAGGTCTCAACTCTCTTCAAAAGCAAAGAGTCATCAAAGATATCAAATTCCAGAACTCTCCTGATATCATAATGTTGCAGGAAACTAAACTAAAAAAGACGATCGTCTCCTAAAAATTTGGCGGTGCTTCTTTTGAATCTCAACCTTCTGCAGGGAACTCGGGAGGTTTATGTACCCTATGGGATCCCAGAAGCTTCAAAGGGGATTATTTGTTCAAGCATCCCAACTTTCTATGCATGCTCTTCTAAGAGATTGGATCTGACTCCACTTGGATTGCCATCAATGTATACGCCCCCAACTTAGAGACTCAACGTGGGAAATTATGGAAAGATATCTCAAACTTCATCAACACTTGCGGTAAAATCCCCATATTAATAATGGGGGATTTTAATTTCCCCTTTTCCTTCGGAAAAATAGGGAGGAGCTCCTACCATGACCGCCAGCATGGAAGCTCTTGTTGCTAACTTCATCAGGGAGAATTCACTGCTTGACATGGACCTTCACGGCTCCTCCTTTACATGGTCAAACCGCATGATTGGGTAGGAACCATATTCAAAGTAGATTGGATAGATCTTTGGGCTCTCTGGACTGGATCTCTCTATTTCCTGACTTCTACCTCAATCCCTCCCCCGGCTACCTCTGACCACAACCCTCTCCTGCTGAGTGCAAATCACAATCTGAATATCAAGAATCCTCCCTTCAGGTTCGAGCTTGCCTGGCTTGAGAATAATCACCTAAACCCTCTTGTTTCCAAATGGTGGAATATCAATATTGAGGGCACTGACATGTTTAGATTTTCCAGCAAGCTCAAAGAAATTAAAAAACAACTCAAAATTTGGAAGTCTACGGTCTTCGGCAACATCAAGCTCCAAGCAGAAGCTATCACAGGATTTGGCTAAAGTCTCTACTCAAATGGAAATTGAGGGAGATTGGATCACCTTCACCAAAAAGAAACCTCCCTCCTCAGTGATTACCACAACATGCTTCAAGAAGAGGAGACCTATTGGAGGCAACGCTCTCGAGCCCTTTGGCTCGAGCAGGGGGATCGTAACACCAAATTCTTCCACATCACTACCTCTAAGCATAAGAGTAGAGACAAGATCAGAGAGCTAGTGTCGTCCTTGGGTACCCTATTAACATCTGAGGCTGATATCTCCAATGAGCTCGTCTCCTTCTATTCCAACCTCCTCCAGGTCGATCATCCTCCTTCGGAGCAATCAATGGCCTCCATGCTCCAACATATCCCCCAACTTGTGTCTTCGGAGATGAACAATAATCTGATCAAACCTTTTTCTATGGAGGAAATTCACAAAGCGGTCTTCACCATGAAAAGGGACAAAGCTCCGGGTCCGGATGGTTTTCCTTTGCTTTCTTCCAAGTGTTACTAGGAGACCATCAAGCAGGGATCTCTTGAAAGTGGTTAATGAGTTCCAGATCAGTAACAACCTTCTAAAAGAATGGAATACCACCTTCGTAGCCCTTGCCCCAAAAGTGCATAGTTCAAAAGATGTCTCCAACTTTAGGCCAATCAGTTTATGCAACACCAGCTTACAAGATTATCACTAAGATGCTGGCTTCCAGGCTTAAACCCCTAATGAATGTCCTCATCTCGCAAAACCAAAACGGTTTTATTAATGGGTGGCTCATCCAAGGTGGTATCATTATGGTTCATGAAGCTATCCACTCGGCCTATCACTCAAAATCTCCTGGAATGATCCTAAAGCTTGATATGCAAAAAATGTTTGACAGAGTCAGTGGCTTTTTTAATTAGGGTCCTAGAAAAATATGGTTTCGATAAAAGATGGTGCAGTTGGGTCTTCTCTTGTATTGTGACTCCTTGCTTCTCTATTCTTATCAATGGCATTCCAGCAGGATTCTTCAAAAGCAATATAGGTATCAGGCAAGGTGACCCCCTGTCACCCTTTCTCTTTGTTCTTATGGTGGACTCCCTCAGTAGAGCTCTAGAGACAACTAAAAGTTAGTCTATCATTTCGGGTCTGAAAATCACCTCCAGCTTCCCTTCTACCACTCATAGCCAATTTGCAGATGACACTTTGTTGTTAAGTGTTGCCTCTGTGATTGAAGTCTCGGGGCTCTCATGGATATCCTATCTCTTTATCAAGCAACTTCTCAGAAAGTATCAACTTCAACAAGAGTAGCATCTCCTTCATCAACACTGCTCCTAGGACCCAGAGAAAGATTGCTGATATTTTTGGATGCAATATTGTGGACCTCCCCGCCTCTTATCTTGGCATCCCCCTCTTCCATGGTAAGCAAACTAAAAATATCTGGAATCCAGTCATTGAAAGATATCAAAAAAGCTCGCTTCCTGGAAAGGGGCTCTTCTCAGTCAGGTTGGAAAACTCCAACTAGTTAAAGCCACCCTCCAAAGTCTTCCTACTTACTTCATGTCCCTTCTCAAAGTTCCCAACTTAGTGAAGGAGGTGGTTGAAAAAATCCAAAAGCACTTCCTGTGGTCTAGGACGGAAGAAAGAAAGAGGATCCATCTTGTCTCCTGGAAGGAAGTGTGTAAGCCGACCTCTCAGGGTGGGCTCGGATTAAGAAGGATGGCTGACACGAATGTGGCCCTCCTGCCAAACTTGGTTGGGATGTTGCTAAAGGTAACTCTCATTGGGCTCAGCTTCTCAGAGCTAAGTACCTTGCTAATAATGAAGATTTCCTCACCTCAAATCCAATTCGTGGTTCGGCCATTTGGAATTCTGTTATTAGTTCCCTCCCCATTATTCAGGCTGGCACTAAATGGAGATTTGGAAATGGTAGACTTATTGACTTCTGGCGGGATCATTGGATTGGGGTCGAGCCACTTGATCGCAATCCCTCATGGGATCCTGTGAAAAGAAGCCTCATTAATAAGCAGGGAAGGTTAGTTTCTGGCTATTGGAAGGTGGTGAATTCCATTCCCTCCTAGAATATTCAGGTTTGGGATGATATAAGTGATCAGCAGAGCATGCTCCTGACTTCGCTTAGAACCGTGCTCTCATCCATCTATATCCCCTTCTCCCAACATGAAGATGAGCTAATTTGGCCCCTCTCCCCATCTGGCTCTTTCTCGGTTAAGGCTGCTTACCTTTCAATGCATTGTACTGACTCTGGTCCTCCCCTCACCAAATTCTGGCTGAAGGAGATCATCCCCAAAATTGGTTTTTTTTCCTGGCTCTCCTCTAAGAATGCTTTCCTCTCTGGAGAAAATCTGAAAAGGAGGGGTTTCTCTCTTCCCACTAGATGTGTACTTTGTACTAAGGAGGTGGAATCCTCTTCCCACCTTTTGATCCACTGTCCCTTTTCGCAAGTTATCTGGCATTGGTTCTTATCATGGATGGGTGTGTTCGGACCTTCCCTGAGTCCATTCAGGACACCCTCTCTCAATGGAGCTCCCCCTTCACTCACCCGGCTCTGGTCCTGGCCTGGAAACTTCTCCTCCCACATGGCATATGGGGCATCTAGAAAGAAAGGAACAAAAGAATCTTCAAAGACCAGAGTCTTGAACCTGATCGGGTGGCTACCCAGATAGCTCTTACTTTCCAAGATAATCTCAACTCTCACCTCTGGTCCAAATATCAGCAAAAAATCCAAATCTGTAACTCTCGGGAGTGGCAGTGGTTGTTGGTTATTCTTCCTGTAAGTAAAGACACTTCCTCTGATTGGGGATTAGTATGATGGCTTCCTCCCCCTCCGGGCTGGAGAAAACTTAATACGGATGGGGCCTCGAAAGGCAATCCTGGTAAATCAGGTGGAGGAGCCATTCTTCATTGCTCCTCGGGTTCCATCGTTGTTGCCTCTACTCATAATCTTAACTATGGCACCAACCATCGTGTGGAAGCCATGGCCATCCTCAAAGGCCTTGAGTTGGCTATCAAATTTGGTGACGATCCTCTCCAAGTTGAAAGTGACTCCCTCAACATCATCAATCTCCTACAGTCTGTTGATTCTGGTCAATGGTCAATCCAAAATATCATAGCTGATATCAGAATCCTACAAAGGAATTTCTAGCAAATTCAGTTCCAGCATGTCCTCCGGGAGGGGAACAAAGTGGTGGACCACTTAGCTAACATTGGAGTTCTCCTTGAGAGTCAACAAAGCTGGACGGACAACTTCCCGGCTGATCTCTTCCAAATCACTCAAAATGATCTATCCCAATGTTGACTGGTGGAAGGGTGAGCTGATATGGGTTTCAGCAACGCCTTTATGGCCTCCTCAAAAGGCGGCGGCAATAATGTTTGATTTATTATGAAAATACCTTTGGCTTGAATCATTTGATGAGGGAGTTGTGTTATGATGTGGAGGATTTCCACATGCATGGTGTAATTCCTCCCCTTAATCACATGATGAGCTGGCGGGAGGACAATGATGGCGAAGCTCGGCTCCCACGCCCTGGGCGGGATTTTTAAAGACCTCCAGTGCTCTCTCTTCTACACTTTTCCAAATTTCTCAACAATATGGGTGGCCAACTGAAGCGAATTGAACCTATTGCTGCGACTCGGTTAAAGAAGATGCGGAGGTCTGGAATATTTTACTAGAAAATGGTATCACTACTTTCCTTGAGAGAATGGCGGGCTACTCGGCCCTGGTCTCGTATATGTTGTTATGGCTTCTTCGTCGAAGGGGCGGGTCCATATTGGTAACACGCATTTTACAATCTCCACCAATCTTATCATTGTTGATGCCACGGGTCTTCCGGCCGCCGGTGACATCTATTTCAAGCGCTTGCTGCATGCTGAAATGCAGACTTCATCGCTCCAGGGGACAAGCCGGTCAAATATCTCTCTGCTACACTCGCGATTCCCTGCCTCCCCCATGGAACAGTAGTTGAAGTCATCATGCGTTATTTCACCATTGACGACCACTACCGTCTGGTCTACGGCCCTCACTTCTTCATCCTTTCTCATCTGCGTTGGGGAAAAAAGATTAATCTGGTGGCTTTCCTCTATCAATCTTTAGAGCACTCTGTTCAGCTGGCACGTGACGGGGAAGGGGCTATCCTACATTAGGGCTTACTGTACTTGCTTTTTTCTGATGCTGCTTCGCATGCCAACTTAAGTCTCTTTCCCCCCAAAACTGGTTGTCGTCGCCGTTCTCCCTCGCCTTCCCCCCGTCCCTCCTCCACCTCCCTCCGCTCTTCTTACGCCGTGCCATCACTTGCACCTTTCCTCTGACTCTGACTCGGATGTCGCCATTCTTAGCCCTTCTCACGTTGTTTCTGAGCCTTCTGCTCCCCCTGTTTTCCCCCACTCCTTTCGTGCCTGTTGCTGGAAGGCACTGACACCAGTTTTAAAGCTACCTCCCCGGTCTCCAGCCAATACTTCTCTTACAGACGACATTCTGGGCCTCGCCAAGCTCTATCCTGATTCCTTGGCCTCGGAGTAGAGGAGATGAAACCAGCCTGTGGATACCCCACTTCTCAGACTGTTGGTGACAATCCGCTCTTCGCTGACAGTGAACCTCTTGCTGACACTCTGAAATCTTCTCCAAATTTGGACTCAATTCCTGCTGAGCCTGCGATTGCTGACTCACAGAGGGATGAACGCAGAGTCGATTTGGTGTCATCTATTTTAAACAAGCTCCAACGAGCCTTCAATGCCTTGAAGGCCTGGGAGGCCTTCACTGATTCTACCAGGAGCGCCATTGCCAAAGATTGCTCGGAGCTCATCACCCTCGTGGAACAACTTGCGAGAGGATTCGGGATCTCCTAGAGCTAGAACTGCTGTTACTGAGCTGAAAAAGCTCTTCTGATGTTCTCCTCTTTTCTTCTATTGTCCTTTTCATTTCCCTTTTTTTGGAATCTCCTTGGGTACTTTTTTGCTATGAACTATATTGTTAATTCTGGCCGGAAGGGCTTTCTTGTATAAGGTTGTGGGACCTTCTAAAACCCTCTTTTTACCCTATATATTCCAAAAAAATTCTAATAGTCATTCCTTGAAAACATGGTTTCTTCCTCTTCCACTCAATTAGTGCATCCTCCTTGCTTAGGATGATGTCATTATTAGGCCTTGGAATGCATATTCATCTTGAGATTCCTTTGAGATATGGCACAAAAATTATGGATACATCATCGTAGTGATGGATTGGATTTCTATCTCATAATTCTTAGCACACGTGAGAATGAAGTAGGATTCTTAAATATCTAAGGGGAACCTAAAAACTCAAGTAAAGTCCATTTTGAAATATTCTTTCATCCAAGAGAGTGCAAGTTCCTTCCTCCATTCTCCACCTCATATCGTTGAATTCCATATAGTCCACATTATTGTCTCCAATGTTTGGTACTCATAGATTAGAACTGAAATGAGAACCTATCTAGAATAGTTGAACTTAATTGTGTGTTTTGTGGTTTTAACAACCTTATAATTTAGTGTTAATGCAATGGTGCAAGATAAATTAGATTCGAAGGTAGTTTCAAAAGTCACAAATTTGAATGGAGTTTAATGTTACAAACAACTAAATTCCTATTTCAGTAAAAATGAGAGAAAATAAAATACAAATTTAATGTGAGTTAATTCATTAGAAATTTATTCCAAATATGAGTAGACACTCCAAATTTGGTGAAATTATCTTGTTAGAATCAATGGGAAATTGCAAAATAAATTGGCTATGGGAAAAACTTGAAAAATGACATTAATTGAGAAAGGAAAAATTTTCAAATCTTTATTTTTGGCGAAATTAATATCCTAATGGAGTTCTTTTTGGATTTTTAGGAAGGTATCAAATAGGATATATGATACTCCAAAATTGGTGGAATTCTCTCGCAGATTTGAGAGAAAAAGTCGAATCGCTTTTACATGTGTATGGGGTTTTTGAAGAGTTTTGAGGGTGAATAATGCTTTTATTCACAACTTGAGAAATTATCCACCATATAACATGATTAATGGCTCAAAAAGGAGGTATAGATGTTGGAAAGTTTTTGGTAAATTTTGGGAACCTTCCTCTGTGTGGATTTTGTGCAATCTCCAACTCAAATTTCAATGGTTTGGGCAAAACAAGCTTACAAAAGCTGAATATTTCATGTGTTTATAGAAAATAAAATGTTAATTTACATGCCATGAATCTTATATCAATATAAATTTTCCCTCAAGAGGAATCTATGGTGAAAATTTGAAGGGATTTGGACCAAGGAATCAAAAGTTATGGGCAAAACAAGTTTTTGGAGACCTAGGGCACAAGAGGTGGTTTTGAAAGCATGAAGGAGGAAATAACCAGATTGAAAAGTGGTTTAATGTAGGAACTTTATGTTTTTGAGTTCTTTTTGTGTAATGGAGGGAAATTGGATATTTTAACTCCATTTTCACCTTGGTGGAAAATGTACTTTGCAAATGTGAAGTGTATTTTTCACCTTTTTGCAAATGCATAGCCAAAAGGCACCTCCACCAACAAGGGGCACACTTTTGGGGTAAAATTGCACCTCCAATATGTTCCCAAGTGAAAAAGATTCCAAATGTGTGCCATGGTGGATAATGTGGGGCCCACTTGTAACAACAATTGTTTTTCCTTTTTTTTTAATTTTTCTCATTAAGTAGGAATGGGTCAATCATAAGAGCACACTTTTGCAAGTGGGAATGCAAAGTGAAAAGTGCAAGGTGCATACACCCATTTTTTTGGTAACTTACATGACCTATCCACATCCCTCACATATACATTATAAACATTAAACTTATCTTATCATCCTATAAACTATATCCTCATCTCCGTAAAATCACCTTTTACCTCAAGAAACACCCATTTAAACCATCCTAAATAATTTAAACATCCTAAAACACTTAAAAACATTCAAACCCATTTTAGCCTAACCTCTTAACATCTCAACCTCCCTAAACACATTTATACTCACTTAAAAACCTGAAATAACTCATTTGGAAGTGGACGAAACCACTTCAAGCGGGTTTCCCCACTTTTTTTTTCGATCGTCAACTATTTTAACGAATCACCTGTTATTTTATCTAAGCCCATCAACTTTCAATAATCTATATACCTAGACATTACAGAAAAGCTATGAATGTTTGGACATCAAAACGACACCTTTTTCAATGTCTTATCATTGTACCAATTCGTATCAAACCCATGGAGAGCCGATATCATCACAAAGTCTCCTACACAGCTTATTCTCTTTGTTTTATGTCATAAACAAGGTACATCTTCTCTTTTGTATTGTTTGTATCCACACATCTCTTATTTAAATAATTCAATCATTAAATTTTGTTTTCAAAGCATAAAATTTTAGTTTTTGTCAAATATGTCTTTGTAGATTAATCGTTAGCGATCAACCCAAATCGCCAACGATTCCCTTTAATCACCTACGATTCCCATAATCACCAACAATCTTTATCATTTTAGTCATTCTATCACTTATCACATATTTATAAGTAATTTTTTTTTTTCTCGTAATGGATTGTGTTTCGAGTGTCTTCTACTTTTAGATGAGTTTCCTAGGAAAATCATATCCGATTATAAGTATCTTCGATCTTCCGATTATCGAACAACCCTTTGTCTAGAACAATTTGACATCACGCACGAGTTGAGAACTTGTGCCATATTCTTGACACCTAACATTGAGGATGTTCCGGATCATCTTGAAATCATCTAAGAAGAGAAAGATGCTATTGAACAAGAGTGGAGTGAATACTTCAAGGAGTTCGAGCTTACCCTATCCCTTTCTTGGGCCACTTATCAAGTAGAGAAAAATATTCCCTTCTCTTTGTAAAAACAATTCATCTTGTCATTATCTAGTTATCATATTATATATTTCATCATTATAACTTGATTGTATAAAATGCGTTGACACCCTTTAAGGAATCCCTTTGGTTCCTAGGATTGGCATTTTCTAAGTAATTCGTCATATTTTATCTAAAATCAAATTTGTTTAGTTGTCTACATGCGTATGCAGTTCCCATCTCTTGAAAGAGGATTATTTTGCATCGGTTGGTATCCATACATATTGACATTACATGTAAATGTAGGTATCGTTACACCTTGTTGTCTTCCAAGTTTTGGTGATTTATTCCATGTAGTAGAAGTGAACCAAATCTACCACAAAATTTCTGAATACTGGTGGGACCCTAGTCCCTATTTGATCATATTTTACATTTCCATGTGTTTATTGTTTCATTTCTTGTTACAACAAATATCTTTCATCTTGGAGTCTCCTGGTGCCCTTTCTCAAGGATGCGTAAAACAATCCAAAAACAATAAAAAAGGAATATTTAGCGATTAAAGGTATGCCTATTATTTTCCTTTCTTTTCTTTTCACCATCAGATTCTCTTGTGTGTTTTGTTCTCATCAAAATCAAATTTTATTTCCAGTATATTAAAAAGAATCATCATTCTTTATTGATCATATAGTTTAATTAGGGGTTAACAGATTGCATTCACATTCTCCCCTCATACATAACCAAAGGGATTGCTAGGCGGTGGGATGCCAATATGAGTAGACAATTGCCTCAAAACATCGTAAAGGGTAGAGGAGTGGGAAAAATGATGATGGGATCGATTGTTGTGGAGGAGGGGAAGGTGCAACACACGATGCATTTTGTAGTGTCTCGACAAAAATAAAATTCTAAAATAAAATTTAAAAAAACAACGGAGGCTTAGTGTAGTTAGTGAGAATTGACACGCTAGTGGGTGAGTGGAAGGAATCAACTTTGTCAATGGGCGGTGTGGCTCGCAACTGTCATTTTATTTGGAAAATAATTAGAAAAATTTATTTCCTCCAACCGGTTTCCATGCCAATCCCAAGTAAAACTAAAGAATTTAGTAGTTTTGTTTGATAGTGCATCGCACTAGATACATGGTTATCCTCATGAGACAGTCTCACTATTTTGTCTATGCAACATACAGGCCTCCAACCTGATCAGTTCACCCTTGCCACATATTCCTAGCCAGTGCCAAAATCTGAGCTCTATAACAGGGTATGGACGTTCAACAAGGAGTTTTTGTCAGGTGTTGTAGTTGGAAGTGCTCGGTAGATAACTATACAAACCGTGGAAACATTGAACCTTCTCGAGCAAATGTAATTAGCATATTTAAAGCCAAATTCCATAACCTTGGCTAGTGTCTCCGTTTTGTGCTAGATGCGAGTTGTGGAACAGAGTATGGACATCCATCAAAGCATAGAAGATAGAGGAATAGTGTCGATGTTGTAGTTGTAATTGCTTTGGTAGACGTGCATGCTAATGTGAAAACTTGAGTGGTATATAACCTTTCCTAGGAGAAATGTGGTGTATGGATTTCAATATTCTCTCTAGGCTCATATTTGGGTTCGTTGTAAAGACCTAGGAGACATTGGCACTAATTTCTTTGGTTGTTGTGGAGCCAACCTCTCAGCTCCCCTACATATTCTACTCACGTTCCAGATTGGGGCTATGTGGAAGGACTGTTGGTTGTTTAATTATTTTTAGGACGCTACAGACAAGATAATCATGCCTGTGTAAGGTTGTTAGCTATTTGATTTAATGCCTGAAAGGGAGTTCATCTTACTTATCTTGTCATTTGGGTTTAGCCTCTTGGTTTTTCCAAAGCGATGAAAAAATAGAGCGAGTTTTAAGAAACATTGAAAAACAAGGTGTTTTTCCTCCTTGTGGGAAACATTGAATCCACATCAAATAATTATCAGGTGGACAAGGGTTGGTTTTATTGAAGTGATAAAAATAGAGCAATTTTTTTGACACGTTGAAAAATGCACGGTGTTTTTCAACACTTCTAAAAACACAATTCGGTTCTCGAAAAGGTGCAACCCACGGTTCTAAAAAAGGATTCGACATTTTCTATGAACAAATATGGCTTAAGTAATTGAAATGAATTTTAATATTGACGATGTTTCATATTTGTGTTCTAATCTTCTTCGTAGTTATTCTAGAATTTTAAACTATTCTATATTGTTCAAGCAATCCCAAGTAATCAATTCTCTTTTTGGTTATAGGGATATATCCCAAAAGAGGGCTATTATAATATTCTATTGGCCTCTTTGGTTCCTATTGCATTTTTTCCTCATATTGTATGCATGCTTGATTCTCACAATACCAAGTTTTCCATGATGGTTTCTATGGGTTCAACATCTATTGCTTATTAAATCTACTCCTAACTACTTCTAACCATCTATCATGTGTTTCTTTTCCTTTTTCCTCAGTTTCTCCCTCGAATTCTATTTCTAGTTCTTCGGTTTATTTTGTGGTTACCTCTCCAGGGTCCACGCTTATTTGTGCACCCTCTTGATCACATTGGTTTCATTCTTTCTCAGTTCCTTTGGTTCAAGTTCCCTACTTCAAATTCTTAACAAGAGCACAATCCTATCAAGCATGTTCAAATTGGTTCAAGTTGCCAACTAATTGCATTCATATAGATGTTGCATGATAGGTGGAAAACTATATGTGGGTTGAGGCCTCTTCATAGTAGTGTTTGTAGAATTTGGTACACATATTGCACTTCAACCCAAACACTAACCTTCTTACAGGGTCATCTACCCATAGTTAGGGTTTTGACATGATTCAAATGATTATATATGGTTTTGGGATTGTGCAAAAAATAAGGTTCGAAAGTAAAATACATTTCTAAATCACTGAAGGACCCATAAATTTATACTCATTCCAAGAGAGTCCAAGACCGTACCATCAAGTCAAGAACAAATTCTACATCTTAGCCGAGATGTACAGTCCTGCATCGAAGGGTATTAAGTTACAGAATCATAAGTGAAACATCCTCAACCTCTACACTCTTATATCCTCCATCTTGTGCATACAAATATATTCTATATAGCCATGTATAGCTAAGTATATCTTCCTCCTTGTGCTTTCAATATTGTAGGATATTGTAATCATTTATTACAAGAACCAACATATTATTTTGATATTGTACAATTAATTTTGGAAGTTAATTAAATAGAAAAGATCCTAGTTTCCTAACCTTACCCTTTTTAGTGTTGTGTATTTGCACAACATTTTACTCTACTAAGGTTAAAAAGGGTATAGAACCTTTGAGATCACTTTGAACCTTGTGCAACCTAGTGTAAAGCGGGATAAATCCATTTAGGTGGGGCTCAAAGTTGAAAACTTGGATAAGATGTGATACCTAATTCTAAATAGAAGAAAACTTAACTTGGGGCTCCTTTATGACACAATTTAGCATTCATTAATTATGACATAGGTTTGGGATATATTTTAGAGATACTTATGACAATATAGGATCAATGTATACTAAGGAGACCATAAGTGAAATGTGATGCAAGGAAGTGTTTCCTTCACATGATGTTGTGTAAGAGGGAGTTAATGTGTTTTACAAAAAAACTTTTTGGAGTGATAAGCATGACCTTGGAAGGGAGAAGTGTCACTTCCCAATCAAACACATACATAAGAACTATCTTTATAAAAAGGAGGATTTCATGTTTCAGAGAATTCTGTCAAAATTAAAATTTAGATTTTAGATGTTAAGATAGAAGAAAAACAAGAGAAGAAATATGCTCATTCATGCATTAAGACTCTTTGGTGGAGCCCATTGGTACACTGGGGATATATAGGTAGGAATTACCACCTCTTTGGTATTTTAGATATATGAGAAATGATGTACTTGTATTCCCTTGATAATTTTCCATATTTTGGAACATTGTTGTTTCGTATTTGTAATGAATGTGTATGTTAGTGCTCTCTCTCATAAACTTTTCTTTGGGTGTATTTTTCCCCTTGCGAAAAATTAAGTTGTTGTTTTAGAATTACATGCATGGTTTATAAATAATGGATTTTTAGACCAACAAAATTTACACCACAAATAAGTAATTGTGCACTAAATTACTTAAAAGACATCCACAAATTTACATCATAAATACATAGTATTTTGTTTTAGTTTTTGCCTTAATTTATTTTTTTGTGAATGCTTAGCAAAGTTGACAAATATTTGCATAACCAAGAAGTAGATTATGAGGAATCTAAAGAAAAAACAATAACAAATTAGCTACATAAATACTATACTCAATAACATGGTTTATAAATAATGGACGAGAATAGATTGTTAAAACAACAAAAAAACACCAAAAGTCAAAGATTGCACACTTTAATTCTTTGTAAAGACTTCTAAAGTTTGGCTTAAAAACATGTTCACATATTTTTGTTTTTCCCTCAGCTTAAATGTATACCCCCTCCTAAGAAAATTTGACAAATATTTACATAATGAAGAAGTAGATTGTGAGGAATTCAAAGAAAAATAATAATATACAATGACAAGGACTAACATATTAGCTACATAAATATTATATTCAATAACATAGTTTATAAATAATGGACGAGAATGAATTGCTAAAACAACAAAAAAACACACCAAAACTCAAAGATTGCACACTTCAATTCTTCATGAAGACTTCCTAAGTTTGGCTTAAAAACATATTCACATATTTTTATTTTTCCTTGAGCTTAAATGTATGCCCCCTCATAAGAAAATTTGACAAATAGCTACATAACAAAGAAGTATATTACGAAGAATCCAAAGAATAACAAATTAACATAAAAATATTATACTTAATAATATGGTTTATAAATAATGGACAAATACGACAACTATTTGTATATAAATCATAGACAAATTTGACAAATATTTGTGTATCTAAGAAGTAAAATCTAAATAAAAAGAGTAAAATATGATAGTAATTGTGTCACTTACCTTGTGTGTGTGTGTGTGTGTGTGTGTGTGTGTGTGTGTGTGTGTGTGTGTGTGTGTGTGTGTGTGTGTGTGTGTGTGTGTGTGTGTGTGTGTGTGCGCGTGTGTGCGCGTGCGTGCGCATGTGCGTGCGTGCACACGTGCGCGTGGGTGTGCGTGCGCGCGCGCATGCGCGTGGTGTGCGTGTGCGTGTGAGTGTGCATGCGTGTGTGGGGGTGTGTGTGTGCGTGTGCGTGCGCGCACGTGCGCATGTGTGTGTGTGCGTGTGTGTGTGTGTGTGCAGCGCGTGTGTGCGTGTGTGTGCGTGTGTGTGTGTGTGTGTGCGTGTGTGTGCGTGCGTGTGCGTGTGCGCGCGTGTGCGTGTGCGTGTGCGTGTGCGGGTGTGCGCGCAAGTGTGTGGATGAAATGCCCTAATTCACAAGATGAAATGCCCTAATTCACAATATTTACATTGTGAAGAACGTCCCCATACTTAATCAATATCATTGTGTTTCTCTTTGTGGTCAGTCTTTCTTATTTGCATGACTTGCATGACTTTTTACAATGTCATATATTTTAATGTATTGACCATGACACCCTCACAAGCAACCAATTTTTGTGGGTTGCTTTGTTTCTTCTTGAGATGCATGAATTCAATCATTCTTGAGCGTATAATTTTCTTTGCATCCACTATGTACATCTTTAATATCAATATAACACTCATGTTATTATTATTTATTAAATATATATTTGTTGATTGATTTTTTATTTTATGTATGACATATTCATTAATTTTCTTTGCATCCACTACATCTTCAATATCAATATAACACTCATGTTATTATTATTTATTGAATATATATCTGTTGATTGATTTTTCTATTTTATGTATGGCATATTCATATGTTTAAACATTATATATAATATAATTATTATTGTTAATTATTTATTGGACAACATTTTGAACTTTACTTCCATAAAATTGAAGTCATTTTTAAAAGGTATATAATATGAGATGGGAAAAATAATTTAAGTAGGTATCACTATTAGTGCAATGAACTAAATTATTTTTTCTTACCTTGTGCCAAAGTTTTCTTGAGAATATAAGTCTCTAATAATTGAAGATATGTAAAACAAAATTATTTTATCATAAAATGTGGTGTACTAAAAAGAATGTATACCATCTCCTACCACCAACCATTTTTACATAATGTTGTGAGATTGAGATTTGGAATGGAAAGCATTCCTATTGACATCTTATGATGCTCCATAAGAATTCATCCACTTTCATAATTTAACATAAGATAGGAATATACTTGCAAAATTTACTTAATTAGAAACAAACTATATAATCCTTGCACCTATTAGTTGACAAAAATAATTAGTGCACCTAATTAGTGGTTGTTGAAAGTTTTAAAACATAACTTTGTGATAGGGGATAATAAGTAAATCCCTCAGAATTTTTACTCTCTCTTTCCCACTTCCAACATTTAATGTATAACTCCCTTCCCTATCAAAATATCTCTGACTCCAAATACACTTGCAGCATAAACACACTCATAATCATTGCACTCCATCACTTCTTACTGCCCTTATAGATGATACCTAATTTAATAAGTCTATTGCTTGAACTTATCACACAATACAATGATATTTTTATTACAGGAATTAAAGACCCAACAATCTGGTACACTTCATGGCACCATAATGCGAGTCTTCTCAACCGACTATGTAAAGAAAGAGAACACTTTTCCCAACATTACAAGTTTGGAGTCAAAATATATAAACAAGAATTCATGCATGTGAGAACCAAAATCTACCAAACAACAATTCAAGTATTACAGAAACACAAATAGTTTTTATCATTGTAATCTCAACCACTTAGCCAGCAGGCTATGTGATTGTTTGAATTGGGGCCATTCTGAAACCCACACATAGCTATAGTTTCATAAAATGTGGGCTTACAAATATATGGGCCACATAACATAGAGTCATTGTGGGTCTCCCACACCCTTTGAAGCCCAAACCAAAAATATTTTCACTTAAAGAATTATACCATCATGATGTTGTCATGAGGATCACAAACAGAGCCCTCAAAACCCAAATCATTAATGAAAACATACTCAATGAAGCTATTTTTTTGTTTATAAATGAACATATGGACATCATATTATCAATATGTTATTCAATAAAATTACACCCATCATACTTTTGTCCCAGAATCACAAAGCCAAAGCTCTCAAAACCCAAAACATGCATGAAAACAAAAATCAATGGCACTAATTTTGTTTTGTATAAATGAACATCATAATATGGATATCTTATGTCAGATGAAAATGACAAATGTGTCTGCTAAATCGATAAATGACACCATGAATAGGTTTTACAGAGTCCATCGATCCTTACAAACATTATTATTATTTTCTGGAGTATTCTCCATCCACAAAGCTAGATGCATTACTGCATTTATTCTCACTATAATAGGGAAACAATGTACATTACATACAATAATGGTTGCACAAAACAATAACAAACAAATGAAAAATTGAAGTAATAGACTATCACATCTAGCGTCACCAATCTTCTGGGATTTCCACTTCCCAATCTTCACTCTGACATGGGTATCTACATTAACATCCATTGATATTTTCCCCTTTGATTGAGTTGATTTGAGCCTCCTGGCATATGGCGTACCAAGTACCAAATCTGGGGTTTTGAGGTTATCCTTGACTAGGGTGGTGTTCTTCTTGCCATGGAAGAATCCAGGGACAGACCTACATACTAGATATACATCACCCGAAGATATCTCGCACATTGAATTGGTCATAAACAAATGTGACCTTCTTGTTGGGATTCTTGGTAGTCAATTTGCAAGATGACTTGTAACTAAGATGGGTGTTCTTGGTAACATTGAATTATGAGATTTGCAATGTACCCACCGAAAACTTGGGCTCTTGAGGCCTATATAGTACCCATAATACCGCAGCCGCAATGACCGGAAGCACGATCAACACAATAATAGCTACAAAGTGACCCACATGCAACATAAGCAACACCTATTTCTCCTTTTCTTGGTAGGTTGTGACTGTATCTTGCGCAGCGGCTCCATAAGCATGGCCTTTGGTGCATGCACCATTCAAATTCTGGATCTGCTGTAAACTTCCATAAATAGACAAGTCCAGTCATACTGACTTCCCCGACAAATACCTCGAACATCGAAATTAACACTTTCGATTTGATGCCCGTATCCTAGAATCGCGCCATACCATACCATGAAACACCTTACCTTGAGGAGCAATAGATTGACTGGTGGAGGAAACAAGACATCTCACATTACGCCCGCATCCACGACATCTTTCGCACTACTTTTAGGGCGTTGTACCACGAAGGACTCTTTGATGACTCCCAATTGAAACCCTATCCATTGATCCAGTCATAGTCAATCAATAAAAATGAAAATAAAGAAAAGTTTGAAGTGGGGCAGACTTGAAACAAGACAAGCAGGTGAGGGGGTCGACCACCACATTAAAAGGTGTCTTCGTACACAATTGCACATCATCAACGAGAGGAGAATGGCCATGGAGAATAAGTGAGAAATCATAGAGAGTATTGTAAAGCGGTTGGTGAGGACAAAATCCCCCACCTCCCCTGCATCCACAACACTGTCGGCTTCCTCTGGCTCATTCCCATCCGCTTGAATGCTTTTGAATCCACCGTGTGGTTATCCTGCCCGTGTATGCCTAATTTGAAATGTTTAGGCAAAGGTCTGTGTCTATTGTAATTTGAAATACCCGGTGAGAATTATTGTAATTTAAAATCAATCCCAAATATCATGTCTCCCACGTCATGTTTGTGCATCACATCATGGTTTCTGACTAGAGCCGTCCTTTCCGGCAAGGGCAATGTGCTATGGCAACACATGACTCATAATCTTTTTACCCACATGCATAAGTGCAAATTAAGTGGAGGGTAGCCGCTGGCTGCAATTAGGTGGCTGGGGAAAGTATTTTATGCATATACGTGGCAGGGAAATATTAAAACACCAAATAGTTTTATAAAATCTTTTGCCTTGCTCGGGACTTTACCTCTGCCCTATTCTTCTCCACGATTTTTGCAGGTACCTCTGCCACGATTTTGCGGTTTGCCGGTTTGCTGTTTGCCGGTGCCCACGATTGTTGCCATTCTGCCCTCGTGAAGATATATTTCTCCACGATTTTGCTGGTGCCAAGGGTTTTTGCGACTTGCTTTGCAATCAAGATATATCTCTCCACGATTTTCACACAACTTGCGACCGTCCTCCACGACACAACTCCTTTCTTCTGCCCCTGCGTCGACCGTACCTCTCGTCGACCTCTCCTCTCACAAACGCTCTGATACCACTGTTGGATCTAAAAGCATAAAGAAAATAGAGCAAGAAGATAGAGATGCAAAAACTGCACTGTTTCATATGACACAGGCAGGGTGTATTTAACATTGAGGAGAAGTAGTTATAGTTTCAACAGTAGGAATGGGGAGCATATTAAAGATGACTGAAAAGATGTCCAAATTGAAAGATAAGCAACCTAAACATGAGACTCAAAAAAATCCGAACTGAAAAATAAGGAGCAGAAACATGCCAAGACACATGTAGAATATCGGAAGAAGCCCAAGACAAAGTTTGAAGAGTATCTGAAAATGGAGGAGCAGAAAACAGTTTCTGCTGATGAAGATTTAGAAATAGAGCAGCAGCTCGCAAGAAGGTTGAAGGTCAAGAATGGTAAACTTGGTGGTTCTGATGATGGGCTGAATGATTTAATTGATGGAATTTTCTTACATGGGGATTTTTTAGAAGAACTTGAAACACAAAAAAAAGAGAAAAGGAAGAAAAAGACGACAGGGGAGCTGTCAGATACTAACAACAAATTAACAAAGTTGCCGGAAGGGCCTACCTACTGCGTGAAAAAGGACCAGGTTTTTCTAGGTTCCAGTGAATCAAGTGAGATGTTAATGGAGGTGGATTGTGTGTTTCAGGATGCTAATGATAATCATATTGAGTTTGAAGAGTCTGAAGCGTGTGTGGAAGATGGTCAAAGGAATGTCAGTGAAACATTCAGAACAGAAATTTTGCGCAATGATAGCTCAGTGTCCAAAGGTGGTGGTGGTACAAGTACAAAACCTGACCAACGGCGGAGCACAGAAAGTTCTTTGGTAAAGTATGTGGCACCACATTTGCGGTTAAATTTGGTAAATGCAACCGATGAGTCTGCTCAGACACGGCGGCATATTAGAGGTTTGTAGGCCACTTAACACAAATGTCATCGCCAATTTTGGTTTATACTTTGGGATAAAATATAGGCTTGTCTTATGTACTTCACTTTTCATATTTAGGGTGCTTCTTTATTGATAAAGACATTTACTCTAAAAGAAATCTGTGAAGCAAGGGGGAATTTTTTCGCTGGTTCACTAATGCTTATCTTCACCGGTTCACTAATGCTTATTTTCACTGGTTCACTATTGCTTATTTTACCGTGCTTTTGTCTGATTTGCATCTATTATGTTTACAGGCCTTTTAAACAGGCTCTCGGAATGCAATGTTGAATCGGTTGCAGCAGAAATTTCAACTGTTTTTCTGGTAGGGTGTTCTCTTTAGGCCTTTTTTTCTCTTAAAGGATATACAACTGCTAATTATTTTGTTGTCTATCATTGTTGACATGCTTGTATTTTACATGAATACGCCTTAACAGTGATTGAAGTAATTTTCCTTAAGATATTCATTTTTTCTTAAATTTGATTGTTTGATATCAATATATCATATTACTTTCTGATTATCCTTTCGAGTTTGCTAAGTACTTATCTCGGTTATGGTTGTCTACCGTTAAACCTTACTTTTGTAACTCTTGTAGTTGCATGGTAGGAGTTTGGCAGCCCAAATTGTTGGAGATGAAGTTTTGGCATCATGTTGCAAAGGGCCTCGTGGCAATGAACAGTAAGATCCTCTCCGTTTCTTTGTTAAATTGAGGTTTATTAACATTTGGCTATGGTGGGGCGGATGTTGTTTTTGTAGTTTCTGTTCCTAATAAAACATTTGCTTTATTTTAGGGGATATTTTCTTTTAATATCTCTTATCTGTTTCATGTGTACTCTAAATGCTTTGATCACTTTGACCACCCCTGAAAGAAACATATTGTTGGGCTAATGGGATATTTCATTGCGTCATTCTTTATGAAGAAAAGCAATTCACTCCTCCTAACCCCCAATGCTATGACATTAGATTCTGGGTAAGTGGTGAAACCAACCGGAGGATAAAGAATTTCAAGACCTCGAAATCTTAAAAACAGGAAAGACAACTCTTGAAGAACTTTGGGGTGTGCATAAACTTTAAAGTGTCTTTGGTCAAGGTCTATCAATCTGGCATCGAGATTGAATACGTTAAATAAGGTGTGTGGTTGAAGTTAAAATAAGCTGAACATATACGGTACAAGCTCTAAAGTGAAACATAGGCGTCATCTACTGGGTAAGTGGGTTCTTAAGTTCTACAATTGAGCATCCCCCACCGTTGTGGTCAACCATATTTTGTGTGCATTTATAAATGGCTATCAATTGGTGTTGAATCAGTTATCGGGGCAAGTTCTTCATCAACAACAAACTTCGCCTTTGGCACCAATGCTTGCAACCATAGTTAAAAACTCGGACTTGAGACTTTGTAAAAACTCCAGTAATTAAAAAAAAATATAAATTAATAAAATAACTTAATAACATGTTAAATACTATTAAAAAACATAAGAAATATTTGTAGAGAATACATAGCTATATTTTCTCGCTGCAATTGCATTCACATGTAGAAGAGCTATAGGACTGGCACAAAATACAAATGGCTAGCCTTTGAAGATTCAGTGGTTTTCCACCTTAACCTTCCCACCAAAAATATGAAAATAAGACATTTATAACTTTACAAGTAAACTAGAATTGGATTTATTATATGACATTTATAACTTTGTGAGTAAACTAGAATTGCTTTAGTAAAAATGTCTAGTATCTCTGAGACTACAATCAAAGGACTTAATTGTTGTTTTCCTGGTTGCTGGGTCATTCTCCCTCGAATGGATAGAGTTGAAAAAAGAGCCTTGCCTTTGCACCCTTATAAATTTGCAACTCATTAAGAATGGTGTCTCTAAGGTTTTCATCGGATGTCATCCTCTCTATGCATGTGTTGAGGCCATCCATAACTTCCTCATCAATGCTAAAGCGAATAAAAAAGAAAAAATTGAGAAATTGAGGTGCAAGATAGATATTTGAAGGCCATTGCCAAGATAGGAGGCAAGCCGCGATTGGACATACCTAGTTATTCAAGAAGTCTGTCCCGAGGATCCAATAGGCTGGATTGTGGAGTTAGAGAAATATCTAAAGTACGAGTCAAAAGAAGATCCTAAGAAGGTTAGATTTGCTTGTACAAAGGTAAAGGGACACGCATCGTTATGGCAGGGTCATGTTCAGATGGATAGACAAAGAAAAAGCAAGGATAAAATCAAATCTTGGAATAGCATGGTTGCTAAGCTAAATGTGAAGTTTTTGCTTGCAGATTATCAGTTTAATATTTTCAAGAAATTACAAAACCTGAGACAAAAGGATGTGAGCGTGATGGATTACATAGAAGTTCTATTCACCCAACATTCGAGCAAGTCACATGGAAGATGGCATTGAAAAAGTCTCAAGATATGTGAATGGTTTTTATATTTCCATCCATGATGAGTTTGGAATGATACAGCTGTGTTCAATAGAGGAAGCCAATCAATGTGCTTTGAAGGTCAAGGAGACATTGTTTAGAAGACAAGGCGTAGCAAGAGGAAAAGGAAAGTTTACTCGCAATAGAGGAGAAATGTGCAGCAATAATGAAGACCGCATGCACGAGGGAGAAGCAAGTACTTCTCATGTTCATGAACATGTGTAGAGAGGAAGAGGAAATCCTTCCTGATGGAGAAGATATAATGGATGAAGAAGAGGTAGAGGATTCATCGACACAGTTTCTGACGTGGAGAAGCGAGGCATAGAGCGTTTGAATGATCACAGACATAGAAAATAAGTGGTAGTAGAAGAAAGAAGGTAGTAATCATGTTACACAAGTAGAAAAGGAGTGCATTGCGTTAGTCAATCATGTAGAAGAACCAAAGTGCAGAGAAGATCTCATGATGAAGAGAGTGCTGTTGAAACCAGCGAAAGAAGAATAATCTTGTTTCTAATAATCTGGAGGCAAGTGTTGTAAAGTCATTGTTAATAGTGGGAGCACTGATAATCTTGTTTCTAATAAGATGGTTGAGAAACTTGGTTTGAAGAGGATTGTGCACTCAAATCTGTATTAGGTGTCTCTGTTGTTGAAGAGACATCAAATGTTTGTGAATGAACAATGTCTTGTAAGTTTCTAGATCGACGCATACTTTAATGTTAAAATTAGGTTTTTATCTCATTTATGATTAATTACTATGTGCAAATATGCATCAGAATAAAAATACAACAATCATTAATAAGTCATAGATACTAATAACATGTATTGCAATTATAACGATCTCACTAGATAAAGGAATTTTGAGTTTGGGTTAGAAGAGATTACACTGATTTACTACTAATACAAAGTGACAATGATTTGAAAATGTGTAAGAAGGTTGTGCAAAATGTCGTTGAGCTGTCTTGACAACTTATGACTCTGAATTTGAGAGGAGGACGAAGTCGCTTGTCTAGGGAAAAGTCACTTGGACGGATTTGTCCTTTGTGGATTAATTTGTCCTGCAAGGTTTTTGTCGAATCTCTCTTTCTTGTTCAAACCTCAACTCTTCTCTTTGGAGGCCTCAAAAGGGGTTAGTCTAATTGGGTTGAGTTTCCCCTGCAACGCCTACATAGCAATACTCTAAAGAGGCATCAAATCCTCATAGTTACCCATCCGATGAATGTAGGCAAGATGTGCAATATCAATGTGTTTTGGCAATGAGGGCCCCAATAGGACCTCCGACACTTGGCAACGATCTTTGGTGTAGGATATAGCTTTGCAAAATGGCCTAGGACAGCTGTATAGGATGTTTGCAAATTTAATGCTGGCTGATGTTTTTGAGAGAGTGATTTGGCAATTTGGGTACTTTGTTGTGATCTCCTAGGTAGTCTCAAAGATGTGTGATAAGAGGCCCTCTGAATGAGTAGGATAAGTGTGTTTTTAGATGCGACTATTGCGAAAGGTTTTTGCCGCTCCATTAACACTAGGCCTACTAGGTTAACTTGTGAATTTGAAAACGCGGTCATCAAGACAATGGAGGATGAATTCGTACAAATCTGTCCAAATAGATTTGTCTATCATGGCTGACTTTGTTTTGGTAAGGTGCAAATAGAATTCTATCAGGTTCGAGATGGAGGTGAGATGTTCAAATATGCGTTTAATATTCAAATTATGGGTTTTTGATTGGTCAATGATGAGTGACAAGTGTGACCTAGTGGACAAAGAGTGCTAATTGAGCGAGATGCGTGTAGGAACTAGTCATTTAAGTACACAATGATTAATGGGCTGAGATAAATGCCAATGATTAATTGCCAAATGCCATTGGTCTAGATTTATGATATTACATGTGTCCCTATTTCAATCTAGTAATTGAAAATAACTTAATTAATATAAAGTAATTTGAAATGCAAACCTCCCATAAGGACAAGACATGCGCTAGACTGGAATGTGTTTGTTCCCTTCTCCTTTGTCTTTTGCCATACATGCGAACTTGTGTGCCACATGCAACTGCGTGTATTGAATTCCAACCAAGATGCTTACACAAAATCAGTAAATAACATAAACTGAAAGTAAAAAGCATGAAACGTGTACACCTGTATGCCCCTTGTGTCATATGTGAGGGAAGAGAAATTCGAACATAAGAAAACTATAGCAATTGAGCTTGCTATGTGAAGCCATCTCTGGCAATTGAGCATGCTAAGTGAAGCTCTCTCTAGCAATTAAGCCTGCTTTGTGAAGCCATCTCTAGCAAATGAGCATGTTGAGTGAAGTTCTCTCTAGCAATTTAGTTGAGTGAAGCCATATCTAGCATTCGAGCCTGCTAAGTGAAGCCATGTAAATGTCGTAATGTAATATATTGGAATAATTGTGTGCTATCATCACACAGTGTCATCTCAAGCACTGTATCTGAAATCCGTACAAATGCGTTAGAAAACCCCATAATATGCCCCCTTTTGAGATGAGGAATGTTGCAAAGGATCACTTAGCTCAAAAGAGAAAGTGTTAGTCATGTAAAATCAGATAAACAACATCATCAATGATATAAACCATATATAGTGTATCAACTAGCATGGTACAATGTGTATAATTAGTAAAATAGAAGCATTTGTAAGCATACATATTTTGTAGAATTCATAAAATAAAGCATTGTAAACCCAGTAATGTGTAAGATTCGTAAGATGGAAGCATTTGTAAGCACAAATATTTCTATGTATCATGGAAAGAGTGAACATGTCATGAGAGTGTTCTAGCAATATTCGGCAAGATAACATAGCAATGGTAGGATGAGTAGCATGATCACAACACACGACTCAATGCCTGATGGATCTATAGTGACCTAAGATAGGACATGATGCACATGACATAACAGACCCATCATAAAGAGACATGACTAACAAGATGTGATAAACTTTACCAATGTTAGTAGTTAGCTTGTGTGTGCAAAAACAAGTATTCAACAAACAGTGATATAAAGCCAAGTGTGTAAGTATAACAATTTCCCTGGAATAATGTGTAAGAAGCAGTGATCATATCAATCAAGATGTTAAAAGCCAATGTGTAAAAAATGATGCCAACAAGCAATAATCGTAGTTCAGCCATGGGGCCTAGAGCCAAAAATACAATCAAACAATGTGTGTCAAGTGTGTCCAATAATCCACGTGTACAAGATGTAGTGTTTATCGAAGCAATATATGTCATAAGCTAAGTATGTCGCTACCATGTGTATCTAACAACAATAACTCAAGCAAGTTGAGCGATCTGTCATAAGATGTTTGACTTTGTCAAAATATATAAAATAATGTGTCATAGAATGTTTGCTCCATTTTAAAGTTATAGACTGAAATGTATTGTAGGAGGCAAGAGGGGTAGTATGCCCCCAATGTGAATGAGCATAAAGCAAACAAGCATTGGAAATCATGCATATACATCCATAGTATATGAGCAAATAAAGCATAAAGCATACAAGTGCACAAAGCAAACACAACATAAAGACACAAGTGTATAGAGAAAACATGACACATACTATACAAGCATGGAATAAACACAACAAATAGCATGCAAGTGCACGAAGCAATCATAGTAGACAATATTGCAACTCAAACAAGTGTCTAAAGCAATCAAGGTAGACAATATCACATAACAATCATACAAGTGTACATAGTAAGTCAATTTAGTGAATCTCATACAAAAATCAAAGAGTACAACACTTAAGAACATGAAGCATTCAAATCAATCAATTTCACGACAACCAAAACATGTAATACACAAGTGCACACATCAGTCAAAGCAATCAATATCCTAAAGCAATCAATGGATATAACACTCAAGACCACGGAGCAGTCAAAGCAATCAATGGTATAAGGCTATATGCACACAATGTAGCGTAAGCAATCAATGGTAGCCAAAACAGCAGCCAAAGGCCAATGGTTATGAACTAATAAGAACAATAAAAACAAGTAAGCATGGACCATAGTTGAGTCAATGTCTAGAAGTACGAAATGTGATCATGAAATAGAACATGGTATAACATGTGTCATAAGTAGTGAAATAGTATGGTGCATATAATGAACTAGTGTAGAGAGATGTGATTGTGATAAACTCGGTTGTAGAGATGCCCCCGGTGTTGGAATGCCCTTAGTGTGGTAGGCATCCTTAGGGATAGAAGGTTGTGAGAATCTGTAAGGTGTTAAAGATGTAATCAAAGTAGTCTCAATATATAAGATGCTGCCCGATGTAGACATGTTCCTAGGGTGGCAGGCTGTAGGAGTTGTAATGTGTATAATGCCCATGGGTTTTAATTGCTTAATTCGTTCAATAAAGTTTGAGTGCTAAGGTAGTGTAGAATGTTGAATCTGAATGATCATAAGGCTCAAAGCTAAGCAAGGATCAAACATGTCACATGTCGGTCTGATGTTATATTTTTGTGATGTTATAGTGTCTTTCTATCTTTGGAATAATAGACATAAAATGAAAATGCAATATTAATGGCCTTGTGGTAGTGGCTAGAAATAGTAAAAAAGGCAAGATGCGGATTTGGATGAGCATTGTTCCCTCAATAATCACATCGGACCCATGAAATGTGATGCATTGTTGGGTAACGACCTAGATAAGAATTGGAAAAGAAAATGCCAATCAATCGATAGTAAAAGTTAAAGTGTGTGTGTGCCATTGACATAGTTGTAAGAAGGTAACCAATGATTGTGTTAATGTGATATTCTATACCATGTCATGGAAACCGCAAAGAAGTGGTGTCTATGATGGATAATGCTCACGTAAATCTATGAGTGAATCATACATAACGTGATATTGACTACTATCATTCTTAATGGTGTAATGTGAATCTATACCTGAGTCACTAGTAGTTGTAGTAGCCATAGGCTCTTGATGTGAATGAAGGTGCATCAATATCTTGTGAGAGTCACACTTGCATAGTTGATGTTGATCTATTGTGTTGCACATGGCTAGATAACACAAGACATATACAAGGAGTCATAGTGTGCTTGCGTTGGTGCTCTATCGAAGAGTGTTGTGGGATATGTCGAGGAAGATGATCAATACTTGATGTAACATGTTGTATCCATTGTGTTTAAGTATGAGGCATCGGTTGTCGAGTAGGAATTGGAGTAGGTTTCAGAGTAGAGCAAATAGGGTACTCATATGGTATATTAGGAATAGTCACTACCATGTTGTGTATGAACTTCAAACATCTACGTGTTGTTGATGAGATGGTATGCATATCATGAATCCAAGGGCATTTGAGTAACATATTGACTAATACGGGAACCGAAATGTTGGTGCTAATCCTCTCTACATAGCTTATCCAAGTCTCTTTCTTCATTTAACTGCGATATGAACTTAAAATCTTTAACATAAGGAACCAAGTGGCTGTCCTCTTAGGTCCAACCTGTACCGGCTACACTATTCGCTTTGTTGTTTTCCATCAAAGCCTTGAATGGTCTTAGTGGTACCTATGAGGTCTCGTGTAGTATAGCCGAGAGATGTGAGAAGTGCTATTGTCTAAAGATTGTGGCTAGATCAATTGTCTACCATAACACTTTGAGCTGGTTGTGAATCCACATATGTGTAATGAATATAGGTTTAGATGCTTCATCTTTATCTAAATGAATTTTTGAATCGAGAAAAGTCATAGGTGGTATAACTGATTTTGTACTGTGTGTAACACTAATGATACTATCAATTGGGTGAGCATCAACTGCATAGGTTGGTGGAGGAGCTACTACGTGATAAGCCTTGTGGACTTTGTTTGCCTTGTTTGTTTAATCATGATTAGGTAATGGATCAGTGAATAAGCGTATGCGTGCATTAGGATAAGCAATTGTCATGTTGGAGGGTGGTTTAAGATCTTGTAGAGAGATAGTGTTGATATTGAGAAGCTCTTGTATTTTTCTTGCGTAGTCCAAAACATCTATATGTGGAGTGTCCGCGACATTGGTGATAATCATAAGAGAAACGGTCATCAAACCTAGGTCCTTGTTGGTTTATCACATCAATGATAGTAGGTGATGTTAGTTGGATTAGATTACACTCAAGTAGTTTTCTTAAGATAACGTGAGGAGGTTGTGGCAAATAGCTGTATCATGGTGCATAAGTCGATGTAAGAGTTGTTATAGGAGCGGGTTGTGGAACATTAACATTTTAAACTTTCTTAGTATCATTTGGCTTGCCTTTGTATGGGGGTTTTACTTGAAATTTGTTACTACTAGATGACTGTATGGTCTCATAAGTCAACATGTTGGCTGCCATGAGCCTAGTCTCATATGCTTTGGCCATTTGACAAAGGTCTTGAAAACATGTGCAATTAAGAAACATGGCTTGTTTACGGAGCTTCGAGATCAAACTAGTAGTGAATACTTTGATCAACTCGTTTTCATCGATGTGCTTAGGTCCTCGTGAAAGCAAAGTCTTATAGCACAATACATATTCCACCACCCTTTCATGGTATTGTTGTTTGACTTGAGTGATTTGTGCAAAGGATAAGTGTTGTTCAATATTGATGAAGAAATGTGCAAGGAAACTATTAGTTTGAGCTTGGAATCCCTGTATGGAGCCTAGAGGGAGTGTGTAGAACTAATCAAGTGCATATTCCTTGAGTCTACTCGAAAGAAATTTGTGAGTAATGTATCATCATGCATATAGTCCATAGAGGAGGTCGTGAAGGCGCGAAAGTGCTGCTTAGGATCAATCTTGCCATTGTAAAAGGAAAGCTTTGGTGGAGTAAAATCAAGAGGTAATGGATAATTGAAAACTTCAGGTGCTAATGGGTTATTGAGTAACCCAATGGAGCTCGTGGTGATTTGTAATCATTTTGCGAGAAGAGAGCTAGTTATGCTTGCATAGCTAGTAGTTGTTGGAGATAAGCAATAAGAATATTAGTCATAAATGGTGTATTAGGTCTTGGTGCAATAGACATTTAGTGTGTATATGTAGTATCTTGGGAACCATTTGTGATGCCCCCATAATTGAAACTTTAGGTGTAGGTGAGGGTTGATTAAATGCTTGAGTAGTAGCACGTAAAGGGGAAGGAGATCCCGTGGATTGTAGATATTGAGGTTGTGCACTTTGCTGTTGGTGAGCTGCTTGTAACATGGTAAGAATATGATTGTTGTAGGTTATCCTTAAGTACTCGTGTGAAGATATCCATTTCAATTGTAGGTTCTGTTTATTGAATTACAAATGTTTGATTAACATTGGGCTCAATTTGGTTACCTTAATGGTTAGATCTTGTCTCAATGACAGCTGTATTTTCTTGAGTAGTAGCACGTAAAGGGGAAGGAGATCCTGTGGATTGTAGATATTGAGGTTGTGCACTTCGCTGTTGGTGAGCTGCTTGTAACATGGAAAGAATATGATTGTTGTAGCTTATCCTTAAGTACTCGTGTGAAGATATCCATTTCAATTGTAGGTATTGTTTATTGAATTACAAACGTTTGATTAACATTGGGCTCAAGTTGGTTACCTTAATGGTTAGATCTTGTCTCAATGACAGCTGTATTTTTCATAATATGCGCAGGTTCACCATGAATAAAACAATATTGTCGTCACTTGTGCTAGGACTAACCTCAATGGGAGAGGGCAAAGGAGCTTCAGATATATGGGCCATTTTCTTAGGATGTTGAGGAGTTAGGGGTATTTGGATGTGATTTGTTTGAGTACCACCTAATCGGGTGTTGCGATGTGTTGGAGTTGTAGATTTAGCTTTGCTTGGGTGATGTATGAAGATAACATCTGATTGTGCTCCAAAGGGAATTAGGGCTTTGAAAAAAC
Organism: Taxus wallichiana var. yunnanensis; assembly: GCA_018340775.1. Classification (NCBI taxonomy): domain Eukaryota; kingdom Viridiplantae; phylum Streptophyta; class Pinopsida; order Cupressales; family Taxaceae; genus Taxus; species Taxus wallichiana. The sequence goes on from CM031237.1 coordinate 419,042,412, forward strand.
CTAAGAGGATAAATAATTTACTAAAACTAACAAGGAGGGGTTTATATCTAAATCCTAAGGACAAAAATAGAAATTGTAGGTTGTATATAAATTTAGGTAAATTAGATTTTGATCTAATTTATGATTAATTACTATGTGCAAATATGCATTAGATTCAGAAATATAGCAAATACTAATAAATCACATATCCTTATAACATTTTTGCGATTATAATGATCTCATACTAGCTCTTGAAAGCTAGATAAAGGAAGTGCGGGTGAGGGTTAGAAGAGATTGCACTGATTTATTACTGATATAGAGTGATAGTGATTTGAAAATGTGTAATAAGGTTGTGCATAGTGTTCTTGAGCCATCTTGAAAATTTGGAAGTATGAATTTGAGAAGAGGATGACCTTTCCCCATCTAGGGAAAAGTTGCTTTGACAGATTTGTCCTCTATGGATGGCTTTGTCCCGTGTAGTTTTTTGAACCTTGCCTCGGCACTATGATCTTTGTGTCTGCAGCTTCGCTTCTTGTGTTAGTAATTTGCAATCGCGACTGTGCAACAAATTAGTGCTTCTCCTTCTTCAAACCCTAGCTCTTCTCTTTGAAGACTTGAAAATGGCTTAGCTCGATTGGGTTGAGTTGTCCCCGTAATGCCTACATAGTGATACTCTAAAGAGGCATCAAACCCTTGTAGTTCCCCACTCGATGAATGTGTGTAAGATGTGCAATAACAATGTATTTTGGCAATGAAGACCCCAATAGGACCTCCTACACTTGGCAATGATCTTTGGTGTACGATACAACTTTACAAAATGGCCTAGGGCAATCGTATAGGATGTATGCAGATTTAGCGTCGACTAATGTGCATGAGAGAGTGATTTAACAATTGGGTGCTTTGTTGTGATCTCCTAGGTAGTTCTAGAGATGTGTAAAAAGAGGCCCTTTGAATGGGTAGGGTAAGTGTGTTTTTATAGGTGACTCTTGCGAAAGATTTTTCTCTTTCCGTTAGTTTTGACACTAGGAAAGTGATTGTTAAAATAGTAGAGGACGAATCCACCTGCTTAGGAAAAATCTGTCCAAACAAATTTGTCTATCATGGTCGACTTTGTCCTGCTAAGGTGCAAATTGATTTCTTTTAGTTGAAGACGATGCCCAAATTTCTGAAGATGTGTTCTACATTTAGAAAGTGGGTTTTTGATTGGTCAATGATGAGTGGCAAGTGTGACCTAGTGGCCAAGGAGTGCTAATTGAGCAAGATGCGTGTAGGAACTAGTCATTTAAGTGCACAATGATTAATGGGCCGAGATAAATGCCAAGTATTAATTATCAAAAGCCATTGGTTTAGATTTAGATACTCCACAAACAAGGATGAAGTTTTGTGTGACATAATGCCCATGGATGTATGCCATGTATTGTTCGGTAGACCTTGGCACTTTGACAAGAAAGGTCTGCATAATTGAAGAGAAAATACATAGACTATGGTGAAAGATGGTAAGCGGTACACTTTGAATCCTTTGAAGGATAAAGCTGAAGAATTGGACACTTGTCCAAAGATTTTTGCGAGTTTCGGAAAGCAATTTGTAAATGAGATGAAAAAAGTGATGACATGTTATGCTTTCATTCCCAAACGTGTGCAAGATGGAAAGGTGGAGAGGGAAGTAGCGCTTCCATGCAAAGCAAAGGAGTTGTTGGGTGAATAGGAGGATATTATTTCAATTGATATTCTACATGTATTTCACCCATACAGAGTATAAGTCATCGAATGGATCTGATTCCATGATCAAGTTTGCTTAAAAAGGCTGCGTATAGGATGATGCGAAAAACATATAAGGAGTTAAAGTGCTAGGTTCAAGAATTGCTAGAAAAAGGGTTGATTATAGAATGTATAAGTCTGTGTGCAGTACTTGTAGTATTGGTGCCAAAGAAAGGTGGAGAGTTGAGGATGTGCACTAATTCTAGAGCCATCAACAAAATTGATATCAAGTACATATTTCTAGTGTTGTGTATGGACAACTCAATGGATTTTGCCTGAATGGAGCGATATACTTCACAAAGATGGACTTGAAGAGTGGCCTTGGCCAAATCAGATTCAAGAAAGGTGATGAGGAGAAGACTGAACTCAAAATGCTGGATGGTTGCATTAATGGTTGGTCTTGCAACTTGGTTTGACTAACACACCAAGGACATTCATGAGACTCATGAATAAAGTGTTGAAACCTCTTGTTGGCAAGTTTATCATTGTGTATATGGATGACATTTTGATTTTTTGTAGAACAAAGGAAAAACATATTCATCTTAGAAAAGTGTTGAAACGATTACACAAGGAGAAGCTACTAGTAAATTTGAAGAAATACAGATTCATGGAGGAGTTGGAATACTTGGGTTTTGTGATTTCCAAAGAAGAATTGAGGACTTAGGGAAGGTGAGAGCTATTGTTGAATGGCCATCAACCAAGAGAATTTTTGAAGCATGAAGTTTTCATGAATTGGCGAGCTTTTACCAGATTTTCATCGAAAATTTCAGTGGTATTTGCGCACCTATCACAAAGGCGATGAGATGTGATAGAAAGGAGTTTGTCTGGATTGTGGAAGCATAGTTTTCAAAAGTTAAAGAAGGTGATAAAACTAGTGTTGGTGCTACCCAATTTCGGCTAGGTATTTCAGGCTGATTGTGATGCTAGTGGCCTAACTATTGGAGTTGTGATGAGTCAAGAAGGTAAGTCCATTGCTTACTTCAACGAGAAATTGAATGACGTTAAGAGAAAATATTTAATTTATGATTAGGATTTCTATGCCATTGTGCAATCCCTGAAGAAGTGGAGGTATTACTTGTTTCCTAAGGAGTTTGTGTACAAAGACCACCAAACACTGCGATTCATACACAATCAAGTTGAGTTGAATAAAAACCATATGATATGGGTTGAGTTTCTGCAAAGTTACTTATTTTTCTTTAAACATCCAAGTGGAAAGTCTAATAGAGTTGCAAATGTGCTGAGAAGATGTGTCTTTTGAATTGAGGATCAAGTGGAAGCCATGGGATTTGATTCCATGAAGGAGCTTTTTGCAGAAGATGATCTCAATGATGCACGAAAAGCATCTGCAAAACAAGTGGTTGTAGATGGAACACCTTAACTAGATTATTGTGCAAGAAGGTTTGTTGTTCGAGGGAACATAATGGTGCATACGCGGGGATTTATGTGAAACAATTTGATCGAGGAGAAACATAGTGGAGGATTAGTTGGTCACTTTGGTGTTGACAAAACTCGCACTTTTGAGTGAAAGTTAGTTTTGGCTGAGATGGCTATAGATGTGAGAATGTATGTGCAAGGATGCATATTTTACTTGTTGGCAAAAGGGAGAAGTGGGAGCGCAAGGTTGTATCAACAACATTGAACTCTAGGAAAACCATGGAAATATTCAAGTATGGATTTTATTCTAGGTTTGCTTAGATGTAGAAGGGTTATGATTCTATCTTTTTTGTGGTAGATAAATTTTCAAAAATGGTTCATTTTATTGCATGTAAAAAGAATAATGACGTTATGCATGTGGCTAATATGCTTTCCCTAGGTAGTTGCATGAATCTAAAAAGATTACCAAGTGCAAAAGAAATGTTTGGCTTGGTTGTGGTTACATAGAATGTACTTCTAATAAATTGTTTGTACTTATTTGCATCTACAAGCTCTGAAGTATCATTTGATGTTTAGCTTCAAATTGTGTTCCATGGGCGTGCCAAGTGGTTTACAGACCGTCATTCTAAATTTGCTCACCATTTCACCTATGTATTTCTTACGTGTGATTAAGATGTACTTTGATTTTTGAATCACTTCAATACCCAAATAGTAATGAAGGTATCCCAAATCTGTCATTTCAAAGCCTTTCATCGATTCTACTCGGATTTTTGTAGTGTATCTTTCATTGTTTTCTTTTAGGAGCATATCATCCACATATACAACTGTTTTGAAAAATAGAGTTGTATCTTCAAATTCAAAACGTTGAAAGTTGATATTCAAGAGGTGCTCAATGAGCTTTTCATACCATGCTCCAGGTGCTTGTTCCAACCCATACAATGATTTTTCCAACTTGCACTCTTTGTGATCCTCATGGCTTACTCATGTACACTATTTCTTTGAGTTCAACATTTAGAAAAACATTTTTTACGTCCATTTGATGTACTTTCCATCCATTTTGTGCTACCAAAGCCGACAAAGTTCGAATACAAGTCCATTTCATTTTTGGTGCAAAGGTTTCATTATAGTCTGTCCCTTCTTTCCGGGAAAATCTGTTTTTTTAGCTTTGGGATTTTCAAGTGATCCATTTGCTTTGTATTTGTTGTGGAAGATCCACTTGCAATCAATTGGTTTACAATTGATATGAGGATTATCTAACTCCAAACTTTTCTCCATGCATCCAACTTTTCGGCTTGTTTGATGGAGGTTGGTTTGGAGTCAAAAGCAATATTGACTTCTTCTTTTGGATGCTCAAAAACTGGTGTACTAGGTGCGCCCTCCAAGGCTCAATTTTCTTAAATTTCTTCAAGCATTTTATCTATTTTCTTATTTGTTTTATGTGTTTTTGGTGCATGATTTCCCAACTTCATTAGGTTTGAGTGTGAGGCATTTAGGCATTTTTTCTCTCTTGTGGAACAACTGGTGCCTCAATTTCTTGTTTTGAAGCTCCTTCATTTTTGATAACTTCTCTGAACACATGTGCTCATTGTCTGACGAAGTTTGAATTTCTGGTGCAAGGGGAATTTCATTTTCAATTATAGGAGACAATATAGATTCGGTGATTCCCAATTATATGCCCTCCCTCACTGTGTGGGATTAATTTATCACTCTTTTTGAAAACATCAAATTTAGCAAATTTCTCAAGTTGATCCAATTGTCGATCTACGCTGGTTGTGTCCTTTGCATTTTCTCAAAAAACATCTGTTGTAATGAGAAATTTCTTATTCTATTCATCTAATAACTTTTATGCCTTTGAGGATTCTGAATATCCCAAAAGGACGCATTTTTGACTCTTGTGGTCTAACTTGTTCCTTTTCTCCTTCGGAATTAATGTGTAACATGTGAATCTAAAAGTAAGAGGCTGCATTGAAGGAAGATGACTATACTGTATTTATATGGACTCTTCATTTGAAGCACTGTTGATGGTGACCTGTTGCGAAGATATAGTGTTGTTTGAATTGCTTCTGCTTAGAAATGTAGATTGACCCCTTTGAAATACAATATTGCACGAACCTTGTCCATCGCCATTCTATTCCTCCTCTTAGATACTCCATTTTGATGAGTGCAGGCGACTATTAGATGATGCTTGATCCCATTTCGCTTTAGATAAGTCTCGAACACCTTTGAAGGGAATTCACCACCATTGTCAGTTTTGAGCATTCCAATGCGGGATTGCGCTTCATTGTCAATCATGGTTCAAAACCTTTAAAAAGTTTTGAAGGCTTTTGATTTTTCTTTCATAAATTAGATCCATGACATCCTATTGGAATGATCAATGAACAACCAATAGAGACAATTGGTAGAGAACACCATTCAAAGTGAATTGGTTGCAATTTTCTGTCAGCTTTTCATTCTGATTTTTGAAATGGTTCCCTTGAGTGTTTAGCCAGAGTGTAGGGTTCACAGTTTTCAATTTTGTTGGACAAAGTTGCAATTCTACACCACCATTCTTTAGCTTTGTGTGAATGTTATCATAGTTTGTGTGCCCAAACTTGGCATGCCAAAAAATACTTAGCGACATCCCTTCTATGAAACGAGCAAAATTTCTTGAAATTAAAGGCTCACCCTTGAGTTTTAGCAACTTACCTTTCTCAAATCGAGTCATTACAATTGCTTTAGCACAATTTTTTGTGATTTTTACTTCATCATCCTACAAAACATAGTGGCCTTGTTGTTGGATTAGCACTAGGGACAACAAGTTTCTTTTCAATTGAGGAAGGTATATGACATTTTGAGAATGAAATCTTGAAGACTTGGTGACTAAAGTTGAATTGCCCCTATTCCTTTTGGTTGCAAACTTGTTCTGCCTGCAAAGTATACCAGACCACAACTTTATTCATGATATCTTTTAAACAAGTCCTTTCGGAAATTCTTGTTGCGTGGCATTATTGTCTAGGACCCAAGAATCAAAGCAGGTTGTATTTGCTGAGGTATTATTGACTTCATCTAAAATGGAAAACATATCTTCACTTGTGAATTGAGTAGAGTTTGGTTTCGAGGTTTTCTTCTTTTCTTTGTTTTCTTCTTTTTGTTTTTGATAGGCCTCAATTTTGTCCCATGATGTTTTGCATTCATGAGCCTCATGACTCCCTCTTCGACCACAACATTTAAAAAAACATGTTTTGTTTTTCATTATGCTTCTACTGTTGACCATTATTCTTGCAAGTTCTACCTCCTTGCCCTCTATATCTTCCCTTGCCTCTATCAGTGGAAGTGGAAGCCTTATTGGAAGGATCTCCGTTTTGATGACTTAGTACATACTTTTGCCTGTGGTTTCGATATTTCTTCGAAAGGCACTTTTTTTAAAGCCATCTTGTCAACCAATTGATCAAAAGAGAGTGTCTTCAACAAATTGCTTGCTTGTAAAGAATCTAAATAGGTTGAGTATGCGGGAATAGCTTTTATGAAAGAAATCATATATACATCAATTTTGACACCAACTACTTCAACATCATGCTTAATAGCACAAAGTTTTGACCCTAGACCCATTACATCACTGTTTTTGAACTCAAGATTGAACAATACTAGTTGCAATTGTATGGACCCCAACTCGAATGAGAATCATACAAATCCTTTAGTTTGTTTAGTGCTTCCCAAGGTGTGCTGCACCCTTACATGTGACGAAAAATTTCACCATCCACTAAGGCCCTCATCAAGGCCAATGCCTTGGAATTCTTTGCTTCCATATTTGTGGTTTTGCCTTTGTTGTTGGTTGCTTATTTTCATCACAAATGTCGAACCGCATATCATTGAAGATGAGAGTGTTTTCAACTTTTTGTGACCAATCCAACTAGGTATCCTTCCTAGTTAGTGTTGTGCCAACAATTGAATTTATTGAATACATTTTGTATCAATGGGAGATGGATTGGTTCCTTCTTACTCCAATAGGTTCCCCTTTTTATATACCACTAGACCGATCTACCAAACTTCTCAATATGCTCGCCTTTCCTATATACCTGTCAGTATGTGGAAGAAGCTCATCCTCTTGATATGCCCAACGACACGTAAAAGAGATGTTAAATTATGCAGGAGGACAATGATACATGGTACCTAGGTAGTATGTGAAAATGATTCATTTTATCAATGACACTTGTTTAGCAAGAAAACCTTGTATGTGGGCGCAACTTCCCTATATACTCAGTATTCTTTACTTCTAGGATTTATGTCTAGCAATAGACATGAATGGGTAACAGATGGAATGAGAAAATTAAATTTATTCTTATTTTTCCCCAGTGATTTATAGGGATGATGCTATAAACATTGTTTTTGAAGTTATATTAGGCAAGAAATGTAGTAGCTCGAGCCTGACAAGATTACTCGTAAATGTGAATAAGAGGCATCATTAAAACCCAATGCTGCTATTTGGGTTTTTACAATTTGTTTTATTTTGATTTTTTTTTTTTGCTTGTGAATTGGTTTGCAAAATATGACTTTTTGAATATTTAAATAAGTAAATAAGACTATATTCCCCCTTTTAAAGTATCCTCCAAAAACAAACTATTTATGTTTTTTCAAAAAAGGCTTAAATAAAAGATAAAGTTCCAAAATTTTGAAAGAAACGTATCTGCTAATGAGACTGCTGCCGTTTCAATTATAATCACTGTGAAAGTACAGCACATAGGTGGAGTGATCTGTGGTTGTTGAATGGCTGTCTTTCTTTCTGCTTGCAGGCCAGGGTCAGGACACATCCAAGCCCACCAAAGACAAATGCGAGCAGGAACAAAAAAACTCTACAACAGGTCAGAGGAGCATCCTCCATGGCTGTTACAAAACATAGTGCTGGAAAATAGCGCAAAGGCAGAACGGTTGTTCGGTCTGCAGAGAATGTCAGAGCTTGTCCCAACGCTTCAAATATAATTATGCAATGCCAATACTGGTATATGCCAATAGAAGGCCATTAATGCTTTTGAGAGATCCGCTGCAACTTAGATTGTGCTGGAGCCATTTAACTGCTGAATGGTAGATTCCTCTGGCTTGGCTTGAAATTAAAGGATGGCAAAATTGAAAATAGCCTGTGCTCCAGTAAAGAATGCTGCTGTAGCAGTGCTGTGAGGATAGACTAAAAAAATTATATTGCTTTCAGCAGTGCTGTATGGCTGGTGATTGGGAGAAAGAATTTGCAGTGGGTGAACGATGAAGAAAATAGAATTAGCCCGTGCTTTGATACCAATGTCAAACCAGGAATGGATTGAGGATTAAGAACAAATTTGGTGCAAGCTAAAGTTGTATTCCAATAATTGAAAAAACAAATGCAATTACATATTTATTACAATGAGAAATTACCGTTCAGTTCATCTCTAGGACAACTGTTCAGTTGACCTTCAGATGTCTTTTGAGATTCTACAAGAAGACAAATGCATATTCTGAGGATTAATAATATACTATGTACAATAATATTACAGAATTTATGTATGACAATTCAATAAACAGAAGGACCCCATTCCAGATTTTGTATGGACATAGTCAAAGAGGTATTGCAGAGTTATGCGACATCGTAAATGCAAATGAAAAGAGTATATGCATGACATACACAAGCAAGTATGAGAACAATTGGAGAGGAGTCATGTGCAGTATCAGCAGCGCACAAATGTGAAGAGAAAAAAACAAGAATATCAAGTTGGTGACATGGTCATAGTGCAACTAAGGAGAGGTTCCCGAGAGGATCACATGACAAGTTGAACTGGGAGACGATTGGACCATTTAAGATGTTGAGGAAGTTTGCTCCAACACATATGAGATAGTGTTGCTTAAGGGTATAGACATTTTGCTGATCTTCTACACTGCAGATTTGTACCCATATCACAAGGGACAAGCAAATGAAGAGAATAATAGCATAAATTTTGGAGAGGTAGATTGGAGGCAACATTTACTAGAGAAAGTATATGAGTTGATTGAGCAAGTAGCTTATTCTAGAGTCAGTAAGAGTACACACAAAAGGGCATACAAATCTGGTGAAATGGAAAGGCCGAGAAGTTGAAGATGCAGCATGGTTGAGCACATCATAAATTGCCAAGCATGGAAAATATTTGGGAGAACTCATGGAGTGTCGATGAGCAAGAGCTCATGGTTCATTTCTCTTCCCTAGGTTGTATGATGCAGGAGCATCCGGGTTCTCAACAATGTTGCATCATGAATAGGAATAGGCAACTTTTACACGATTTGGTATTTGCCTTGGTTGTATCACTTGCAAATCAGCTCATGAGGTTTGCGGTATCTTTCTGATTCTAGACCACTCAACATCAATTGGCGTAGGTGTATGTCTAGTTGCTCAATGGGGAAATCGGATGGCGGAGTTGTGGCTCATTTCGCAATTGTGGGGTACTCTCTGATGCATGACGCTACCTTGAGTTACAACTTCTAAACAACCTTAAATAGTGGCATGGGACTAGAGCACATGGCGCAACAGCATAAATTTTTTTCCATGCCAAGTATAGAAGCTCTTGACAGTCTTCGCTGATGGCACAACACTTGTGCGCTTGGCACAAAGCTATAATGTTGTACAAAAGGTTGGGAACTTGTTGTATGCACAAGAAAGCTTCACTCGCTGATGTGCCTTTGTGTGTGTCATGCCAAGAGTCTGTGTTATGTCTACTCACTCATCTCGATGGCACACACTTGTCAGTGAAGCCTCGAAGGAAACAAATGTCATTGGACCATGAAGGAAGTTATAAAGGCCGTGACATTCAGGTATGATGGTGTGGTTGGAAGCCAAAGGTCACCACATGATGTCAGTTACTTGGCACATGGAAATTGAACCGTTGACAACATTTTGTAATCATCGTGCTTCATCTTGCTTTTATATATTGCTAAAGGATGATTTATCAGAGGTAAGCTGCATGAAGGTTGACTATGTGAAGATTGATTGAGTGGCTGAAGATTGAAGAAAAAGAAGAGATTTCGAGTCAGCGAGTATGTAGAGATTTTAGCCAAACCAAAGAATCTTTGTAGGTTCAAGCAAAGATTAGTGGAAGCGTGCAAGTCTAAATAGGAGCATGTAACACATCTCTTGTGGGAATGTTGTAATTCTGAGTTTATAAAGTCCGTGATAAGACCATAGTGTGTGTGAGAGATTATAATTTCTCATTTAAGTTAAATAAAGTGAAGTTTGTTTTTTCATAAACCTTTGTTGTGTACATCCATAGATTGTTTGTGCGAGTGATTAGGCTACACACGAGAGACAACCCTTAATTGGATTCTCTAACCGTGACCACATCATTGATTTAACCCAAATTAGAATACAAAAAGAAGGGTAATATCCTAATTAGGTTTGAAATCTAAAGACTAATGCTTAATGAGATTTTATGAATAAATGCCATTCAAATATGACATAACATGTAAATGCAATAAAGAAATAGTATTCGATTAAGCACATGCCATCATATACTAATACACAAAAAGATAGGTTGATTTAGCTTTTTGGATGTCTCACAAATGTTCTAGGTTTGGGATTAGGGCAAATAGATTGTCATTGGGCGAACTTGCTTTGTATTGGATTCTGGACCCTTAAACCTTGTTGGACACTAACACTAGGTTCGAGACGGGTGTTATGTAATCTTGTCTTGTTTGGCGCCTTTTTGACTTTTGGTCAAACTGGGTTATTCATCACTAAGTGTAGATCCTTCTTGTACTTCTGCTATTTTCATAACCTTCTTGCATGCACTTGTGCGATCAAAACCCTAATTCACTTGCACTAGCACTTCAAGCACACAATTATATAACCAAAAAAGTGGTGTGGTAGAGACGGACTGCCCTTTGTGGCCAACCACCTTGTTGAATCTAACCAAGTGTTGCCGTACATTGCTTAAATGAGGGCGCAAACTCCATGTAGTTCTCCTAGTGTTTGTGCAAGTGTGAATGCAATCTAGAAAGCCATTCCCTTATGTTTGCCCTCGTGCCACAACACAAGTAGCCGGTGTAACTATAGATAGAATGTGCCCTTCATGATGGATAGAGTATTGAAATAAAGTGCCTAAGTAGAGTGCTTGTGAATAGAAACCCTTGAAGTGCTCTTTGGTGTATAGGTGCTTTATGACACTTTGAATAAGTCTTTGGAATGCTTTTGAATTGGCTTGGGATGCTCTTGAAAGAGTGTGGAGTGTTTCGAATTTGCTTAGGGCCTATTGCAGATGTTTGCTCTTGATTTAGGGAATTCAAGGCAGCCTTGCTAGAGATTTGGAGATGAAGATCAAGTGTGTCTTTTCTATTTCCAAGTGGTGAATGAGAGTGTTAGACTTGTTTTTATACCTTTCCATGAGATATAATTTCGCATTAAGGTTGACCTAGAAAGGGGAATTGGGATATAGCTAAGAAATTTAACCTTCGAGAAACATAGGACACTAGCTCCCAACGCTAGACACTAGCATCTTGCAGAGCGTCTTCTTGTACAGAACTGTAATGAGGGTCTTGGGAGAGACTTGGCAAGAGGTAAGAGATGCTTATAAGCATTTAGATCAGTCTTGCAGGTTTCGAGTAGTTGAGTGAGAGAATGAGGAGTATTTGCAAGCCATGTGAGAGGGAATGATAATGCATTTATCTTTGTGTTTGTGTGTGGGAGGCGTAATTAAGGGATACAAGCCAAATCATGAATTATCAAGTACCTAATTACCAAATTTAGGTGTTTGCATTTACCCCCTTTAATCTAGTAAATGAAATTTGCTAGGTTAAAGGAAATGCATACTTGAGTGTGTAAACACACTTTGTCTTTGCTTGATTTGTTTGATTGCTCGAGAGTTTGAGATGCCACAAGATGCCTCCAAGAGTGAAACTTGCCGCACAAGAGTTTAGTCAATGGCCATATATTGAAAATCAAATCTTTAACTCGAAAATATTGAAATTGCCATTTGTGAAAGTAGTGAGGAGGAAGGAGTACACTTGTATGTGTGGAGCCAACTTTGCTTTATAGATGGAGAAGACCATGCTCCCTTACTGATGGTGTAGGGCGATGGAGGTTGTAATGACAACCATGGATAATTGGGGGTTGATGAAGTTCCCATTTTGAAAATAGAAAAGCAATAATAAAATAAAACCGAGAGGTTGGTGCGCTAAATATCCAACACTCAAAGAGAGTGGAACCACATGGGCCCACAAATTGTAATGTCCAGAAACGTTGGGTGTCACAACCATAACACACTTGCTTTCATAAACCATACTGTTGTAGACTGATCTTGGTTTGTAAATTCTTGAACATCTCAAAAATTCTTTGTAAAAGACGATAATATGTAAGGTATTTATGCCCCTTGTATCTGTAATAAATGCAGTCAATCCATAACCTGTATATGCCATAATAATCATACCCCCGCATTTGTAATAAATGCAATGAATCTGTAATTTGTGTGCCATAATAATCACACCCCTTGCGTTTGTAATAAATGCAACGAATCTATAATTTGTAATATGTCCCTATATGCTTGATTGATATTTTTGCAATAACCCCTCTTTTGAGGCAAGTGAGATGTCATGTAGATCACTTGACAAAAAGAATAGAAGTGTATCTAATAATCATCATATAGAAGGTGGTTGTAGGTAGCCACAATGTAGAATTGACTCTGCTAGAGACTGCATGATATGGATCATGGCACATAAAAATATCAAACACAAACAACATACAAACACACAAGCTCACACACAAAGTCATGCACAATGTCACACATATAACAAATATAAAGGCCACATGGTTACACACAAGGGACACGAAAGTGTCGTATACACATAATAGGCAAAGGGTTGTACAAGCAAAGGCTATTGAGTGACAAACAAGGGACATCAAAGTGTCGCACACACATAATAGGCCAAGTTTGCACACACATGACAAGCAATGAGCAATTCAATGTGTAAAGAAGCAATAAACAGTAGCCAAAAGGCGCATAGAATGAGATATACTAGTCCTATACCATCTGCATGTGTTAGTCGCTAAAGTCAAAATCACCATATAATATATGAACATAACTAGGAGACGTGAAGATGAAACTATGCAATAAAACAACAGCATTTGATAGTGTAGAAGATGCCCTCAATTATCAAGGCAATTGGGTTAAGGGAAATTCTTGCATCTATGATCATGTAGAGCCCCATGTATCCTGCAATTATATGAACATAACTAGGAGACGTGAAGAGATGGAACTATGAAATAAAACAATAGCACTTGATAGTGTAGAAGATGCCCTCAATTATCAAGGCAACTGGGTGAAGGGAAATTCTAGCATCTATGATCGTGTAGAGCCCCATGTATCCTGCATCATGGTTACATACCTCGTGAAATGCATGTGTGTAGAATATATAATATGCTATATATCAAACTATGTGACAAACAACATATGGTAAGTAGAAACTAGTATATCAAATCATGCTCGGACCTTGATTTTGTATTGTTGGAATATTTGAATGTTTTTGGAAATTTTGAAATATTCTGATTGTTTTTGTATCTTTGAAATATTGAGAATGATTAAAAGTGTGTTATTCAACATCGAGTAGGTAATTTGTAGCAGGATTGTAACCTATTGGTCCCATATCAACTTTATGATAAAGCTTACGAAGGCAAGGGCAACTTAAATGTCTAGCTTGCTGAAGTTGATAGAGATTCATGATGTATTCTTTATCAGTGTAGGCAGGTCTTGTTTTGTCATAGTGGATTTCTAATTTGTCATATTGAGCTGGTAGTTAGGAGACTGTCATGCTTAATTGTATTTGACATATTTAACTAGGGGAAGATAATATTGTAATTGGTCTCATCAATAATGCCTTTCAAACATTGCAACCATGACCTTCCCAAATAAAGAGGTTCTGGCTGGGGATCGAGTGCTACCCATACTTTTGTTTCTATAACACGTAAAAGTAACATATCAAAACCCTAAAATTCACGTGATTACACAAGTGGAATGTTTGACGGAGTAAGGCCAAAGGTGCATAATGCATCCGATGTACATATATTCTTGGATGTCGCTGTATTGAGTGGGATGTGCTCCTGATACTTTATGCGAGCATGAAATTGTTGAATCTAGGGCACTTGCGTGCTTCCATTGTATCGGTAGGGTATGATTGTTTTAGCTATGTGGAGTCATTGTGGACTGTTTTTACCGTTATCTTGAAGCATATGCATCTTAGATATTAATGCTTGACAATGATTAGCATCATGGCTAGTAGCATGATGGTAATCACAAAAGGGGTGATCAAATTGTTTTGAAAGCTTAGTAAATGTGTGATTACAAGGTAAGGCTAAAATACCATGCTCTAGCAACAGTGGTAGCATGGTTTGTGGGGTATCCTATTGCTTTGATATCGTGAGAGCAGATAACACTAATTGTATTAACTGAATAGTTCGCCATTGAAGCTGATTGCATGATGTATTTGGCTTTATGTAAATTTCAAAATTCAATAACCGTATGATAAAAAATGATGGTGGTCTCTATTGAAGTAGTATCTTCTACAAGTATAGTTTGCTTTTGCTCGTTGTTGATAAACACTTTCTTAAAAATGATGTTTTGCTTGTCCAACATTGGGATTTCATCTTTTGTATTAGGCTTTGTAGTGGGAGTGGGTGTTGCAACCGCAACAAGAGTTAATTCAGTACTGTCTTTGGTGTGTAGAGGTGAATTAAGAGTGGAACTTGAGTTGTTGTTGATGGGATTCAAATTTAACTTACGTAAGTGCTCACCCATCATATTAGTTGTGTCCCCATCACTATCGTACCAATTAGTAACTGTAGTATCATTTTGTTCCTGATTGACTAGCAATGGTAAGTCGGGGGTGTTTGCAGATTGTCTCTATATTACTACACATGTAGGCGTGGAGAAGATGTTCCAAATTAGAATTAGGAGTAGAATCAACTTGAGGTTCTAACAAAGCAAGGCCAACAGGTGTCGGAAGTTGTACGTATGTATGACATGTAGGAGCGTGTTTAGTTTGAAATTCAATAGTCTTAGTATCAAGTAAATCTTGGATAACTTGCTTTAGCCCAAAATATCGATTTGTAGAATGGCCAATACACCGATGATTGTCACAATACGTATGAACATTGAATGATCTTGATTGATTTTTACTCATAGTAACCTCGAAGGGGGAGGGAGAGATTAGCTTATATTCAAGCAAGCGTTTACCCATGACATGTGGAGGTGGAGGTAGCCTTTTGAATAAGCCTTGATTGGTGCGAGGAGTGGTCTTAAGATGAATATGATGATTAGGAGAATCGATGGGAGAAGGAGCTTGGGCTAGTGGTAAAACACGAGTATCATTGTTGCCTTCATTGGAAGTGCCATTGGCCCAAGCCCCTATAGAAAGAAGTAATGGATTGGAATATACAAGCCATATAACAAAATAAAACCCTAATAACATCTACGGTTTGAGATATGAAACCCATGGTGACCCTAAGAAACAAGGATATGTAAACTCTAGGGTGAAAGTGAAAATTCAGATTTAGGATACAAAAATCAAAATGGAAATCTGAAAAGCGTAGAGGATGAGATTTGAAACCTTAAAAGGGAAAGGAAGTCTGTTCAATCAATAAATGGGCTCACCAAAATATTTAACCCTATGTTAGAATATAGAAAAGAGGGTAATATCCTAGTTAGGTTTGAAATCTAGAGACTAATGCTCAATCAGATTTTATGAATAAATATAGTGATATTTGGAAGTTACAAAACATGTAAATGTAATAAAAAAATATTATTCGATTAAGCACATGCCAAAATATAGTAATACACAAGAAGATAGATTGACTTAGCTTTCTGGATGTCTCGCAAATGATCTGGGTTTGGAATCAGGTAAAACAGATTGAAATGTCTTGCATTCTGGACCTTGAAACCTTGTTGGATGCTCATTGCTAGCACTAGGCTTAGATGTAGGCACTAGTTGCTACTATCCCGTTTGGCGCTACTTTTCGACTCCTGATCAAACTGGATCGATTCATCAATGATTGTGGATCCTTCTTCTACTTTCGCTGTTTCCAGAATCTTCGCACATGCACATGTGTGATCAAAACTCAAGTTCGCTTATGCTAGCACTTCAAGCACACGATTTGGGGAGTTGGGCTGCCCTTGGTGGCCCACCCCTTGTCGATTCTGACCAAGTGCTGTGCTACATTACCCAAATGAGGGGCACAAACTCCATGTAGTTCTCCTAGTGCTTGTGCATGTGTGAATGCAATCTGAAATCCATTCCCCTATGTTTTCCTCATGTCTCAACACAAATAGCAGGTGTAACTATAGATGGAATGTACCCTTCGTAATAGATAGAGTGCTGAAGTAAAGTGCTAAGTAGAGTGCTTGTAAATAGAAACCCTTAAAGTGCCCTTTGGTGTATAGGTGCTTGATAACACTTGATAAGACTTTGGAATGCTTTTGACTTGGCTTGGGATGCTCTTGGAAGAGTGTGGAGTGCTTCAAACCTACTTAGGGCTTGTTATTGATGTCTGCTCTTGATTTAGGGAAGTTTAGGGCAACTTTGCTAGAGATTTGGAGATGAAGATCAAGTGTGCCTTGCTATTTCCAAGTAGGAGCTAGATGATTGCCAAGTGAGTAAATGAGAGTGCTAGACTTGCTTTTATACCTTTCCACTGGATACCATTTCACATGAAGACCGACCTAGAAAGGGGAATTAGGATAGAGTTAAGAAATTTGACTGTTGAGAAGTAGAGGACACTAGCACCTAACTTCAGACACTAGTGTCTGATTTTAGTGTCCTATTGGACGGTAGTGTCCAGAAGACAAGAACTGTAATGAGAGTCGTGGGAGAGACCTAACAAGAGGTAAGAGATGTTTATAAGCATTTAGATCAGTCCTGTAGGTTTTTGAGCAGCTGAGTTAGAGAACGAGGAGTATTTGCAAGCATTAGGAGAGGGAATGATAATGCGTTTATGCTCTGTTTGTGCGTGCAAATCGTAATTAAGGGATATAAGTCAAATCAGTAATTATCAAGCACCTGATTACCAGATCTAGGTGTCGACAATCACATCTCTTCTCAGAGATTGCTACCTTGTTGTAAACTACTCTCAGTTTCAATAAATCTTTTGCTTACATTGAAGTATCATATATGTTTATTGAATCATTTTCTTTGCTTCAGTTCATTGCTTTCATACAACATAAAGTTCTTGCGATTGAGTATGTTATCTACAGGATCACCAATCAAGTCTGATTCAAGCGGTTGTTCCAGTACCGTGATTGGTCTGTCCAAGATTATACAAATGAGTTCCAGATGAAAGCACAGTTGTCTTACCATGTCAATTATTAAGTACTTATCCTTTGGGCTTTTTAAGACAGTTTCCAGAAGTTGGCAGTGCATCCTATTTAGTGTTACAGCGTCAGAAGGGATTGTTGCTATTTATTGAATATTTCAATAGCAATTATGGTGGTCACCATTCATTCAGTAGACACTCACTTTCTATCAGTTAGCTGAGATGATACATCCTATAAGATTGCTTTACCATTTTGCAGCATAAATAACATGATAAAATGTGCTAGAGAAGTAATTGCATGCATACTGTTATCTTTTGTTGCTGCTATTTTCTAGGATAAATTTATTGATAAAAAATGCCCCACTAACATTGACAACTGTTTTCTCTTTCTGGATTCCCTTTTTTAGTTTTTTACCCATACTATTTTTCAATATAACAATTTTTACTGCATTTCATTCTTTGTGGTAGCAAAATAATAGGAGATATGAAGCAATCATACAAACTTAGAGAAAAACAGAGGTTGGGGACAGCGATAACTATTCCAAACAAAACCTGCACCATTTTTGATACACAAACTTCAAATTGTAGATCTTCCTGTATACAAGACTGAAGTCAAATCTTCGGTTGCCTCCATAACTCTACATGACTGCCATGTTGAATTCTTTAAAACTATTTTTTTAAAATAGAAAAGCACTGATGGGACTGTATTGTTACGTTGGAGGTCTACGACAAAACTCTAATTGCATCTGCTGAACTGTTTATTTTCCTGTTTTGGATTCTTCAATACAAATCCACATGATCTTGAAATTTCTAAGAGGTCACTCCCTTTCATTGCTTTTGCATGCATATTTTCATAATCGACACTACTTGATTGGACTTTTGTTTGAAGGTATGCAGCAGTTTTTGCTGCTTTTGTTTCAGGAATTGCTGCTTCAGTTGGTATGGATTTTGGAGCGAAGCTTCTTGCTTCCCTGGCAACTTCCTTTGAGGTAAACCTCCATTGACTTACCTTAGTAGTCTTATAAAATTTATCGGGTGAGGTATAATATTTGCAAATGGAGCATGCTCCCCGAATAGCTTTTTTTCATAATTGAATAAGAGTACTATCATATATCAAGCAAGGTGCCCACCATTATGTGCACAATATGTAATATTTGATACATAGAGTGTTGCAGCAGATTTCCCTTACATACAAAATATTTGTAAGATTTTGAATGCTTTGTTATGTCAGCAGTGAGATGTTTCTAATACTGAATGGATCTTATCTTCCTCGAACATTATATGTGTCTAACAAGGTTGTAAGATTTTATAGGAGATTTTTCTACTGTTCTTTGCTGTTTTTAGAGTTTTTTAGGAAGTTGCAGATCACGTCATTTTGTTTTTATTTCATTTGAACTTGTTAAAACATCTTTGTTTCTTTTGCTCTTGATTTTGTGGTTCCTTAATGTTGGACAGTAGTATGTTAAATAATTACCAGATATGAAGAGATCTGCACCAAATCTGGTTTGGACTGTATTTTTTAACGACTTATTTATTTATTTTTCATTGCATACTTATAAATAAAACTTCTGGCAAAAAAACACCCAGCAAACTTTCAAATTTATCAGATTTTTTTTAATGACTTATAATAGTTCTTGGTTGAATGTAAGATTACATTCTTTTCATTATATTTGTCAATGTTACAGATTTATAAAAGTATGCTCATAAAAATATCTATATATTCCAGAGCAGAGTTTTTGAACTTTTTCAAGAATTCTGGATTTTTGGATTTTTAGTCCTCTTAAGGGATCTGGAATTCTGGACTTCGTAACTATGGTTTGTTCATTTCTTTTGTTTTTCTCCTGTCTTTTATTTCAAAAATCTTTTGCATGTGTCCTAAAGACAAGTTCTGTGCATATCGTGCGTGTCCTTCCGAGCCCTACTGCTTAAATATTTGAAGGAGTTTGTTACAGTTATAATATGCACAGGATTGCATTCATGTTGTCAAGCTTGATATTATAGTTACTTTCATCACATGAATTACAATAAGATATTGTTGGCATTTGAACACAATTACATTGAGCTTTGTCCCTATTTCTAACAAGCCATGTTAGTGCTGAATACTTGATATGGTTAATCGTACCCTTCATTTGTGTAAACTGTTTGATTGTTTAGGTTTCTCCTAATGCGAACTTCCGTGCATTTCATAGTAGCATTAAATAATTAACTCATGCCAAGCATTGGGCACTTGTTTGGTCCTTTTTCTACTTTAGGCTTTGAGGTCATCTATTAATTCAAGCGGAAAACATTGTATTAAGTGAATCGAAATGTTCAATCATATAATGGTAGATCTCTTTATCATGTTTACAAGGACTCTGCATAATGCCTGATGAGGCAATTAGGCTTCATACAAATACTTACAAGGCCCTTGATCATGTAGTGTTAAGATAGAATACTATTGAGCCAATTACATTCATAACATACATCAAAAGTAGAGGTGCACGATAGAGAATGTACTTAATTAATAGTTGAAGCATTGGGTATATACAAATGTCAATGCATCATGCTGGGCTTAATTTACTACAAATATTATGTACGTGGATATCCCACACAAAGACACACAACATGAACATATTTATTTAATATTAAAAACAATGGGTATTTAGAAATGTCAAGTGGATCATCCTGGGTTTAGCATACTATAAACATAATATACTTGAATATACCACTTAGAGCTACACAAATGGGGATATTTATATTAAATTGGTATATACAAATGGGAAAGTAGATGACCTTGGGCATAGTTTACTATAAATGTTGGAGCTCAAAATTCCACCCGTCCCAAATCAGGATGATCTGGGGCTTTGAGGCAACATGGGACTGTCTCTAAGTTCTGGGACTTGTGCTTGAGACAGACCTTCGAAGAAGGCCGGCTTTGAGGCAACATGAGATTGTCTCCAAGTTGTGGAACTTGTGCTTGAGATAGACCGGCGAAGAAGGCCCACTTGCCTCTACCTACCTCTACTGCTACAACTACTCCTAGGAAGGGAAATGCAACTAGCTAACACTACTCTACGATTCCAAGGGACTAGAGCAAGAAGGAGATGCATAGAATGAAAACCTAAGCTAAGGGGAGGTGATAGCACCAAAAAGAAGGGGATGAATACTCTCAGATGAGTGAAAATAAGGGAAAATGTGCATAGGGAGGGCGGACAAACGTGCCATAGTCTAAAACAACATTCACACACTCACTTCCATGGAGCACAACATAAAAGAAACCTGCAAGGGACATGGATAATGCACAACCAACCGATATTGAAAAAGAAAAGCAAGTAAAGGCAATAAAATGCGAGCTAGGGTAGAGGATAGCCACATAACAAGACTTCTATTGCTTCCAAAGTATGCACAATCTATTACAATGGTGGAAAGAGGCAAGTATCCATAGGCTAAGAACCAAATCTGAGGCTTGTAAGTCAAAATACAAAGAATACTATTCGAATAATGCTCTTGCAAACCAAGAGGGTCCAACCTTTACAAATGAACATTATTTGACAATATATAGAAGAGTGGAGAAAGAGAGGAGGGAAAAGAGAGGGAACTCGGATTTCAAACTCGCACCCACCGACCAAGAACTCATTAATTCTCCCGCAAAAGCACATGGCCGTCTCTCGAAGACCCTTCCTTCATGCTTTATCAATCACGTAGGAGAAGGGCACCGTTCTTCATAATGTTGGTGGTTGGGGAATGACTTGATGACTTTGCATGTTCAGAACCGTCTCTCTAGCCTCAAACCCGTGTTTTACATTTCGGTCCCCAAGATTGCATTGATTTTTGAGATCTCCAATCCTAGAATGTAGCCATTAATGAAACCTTTCCAACAAGATCGATCTCGTTTGATTTGGTTAGCTGCGACATGAGTTATACACAAAAATGATCCATCGCTTGCTCCACGGCTTTTTATTGTATTTCTCTCTTCTTGCGGGCCTTTTAGAAGATTGAATATTTTGAATGTCCTGCGACTTTTGAAGTGTCATGCGGCTTTTGAAGTCCGTGGAATGCTCACCTTTGAAATACCCGCGGAACATTGAATCAGTGTCCTGCACTTTAGTGAATTAGCCACACCTCAAATCCAATTCCTTTTTCCTGTGGATTCTGCCCCCCATTAAGTCTTAGATCCTCCACGGGTTTGAAAACCCACGGTATTCTGACTTGCTTTAACTTATGAGACTGATTTTGATGCCACAAAGGTTAGCCGCACCAGAATTTCGCCCAAATCCCATACTGATTCTTGCTTGTTTTGCGGGTTGAAAAACCCGCAAAACACTAGGTTCTTGCACGCCGCGAACGACTAGCTTAGTGCACCACGGTTCTCTCAAAGCACAATGACTAAGCCCATTTTTACAAGTTGTTCAAAATTACGGGGAGGTAATTTAGACAATCGTTTGGTGACTTTCGGGGACATTTGCTTGTTAGATGATGAAGACTAGTTGCCTTGAAGCATCCATTAGGCATGGTGAAATTCAGATCTCCTCTAAATCCGCTTTGAAGTGTTGCTCTAAAACACATCCTCTGGGAGTCTCTTATGAAACATTGTAACAACCATGCCAATCAAAAGCAACAAAACATTGTGTAAAACATTTAGGGAAAGGAAACCTATACTACCAATAGATTAATATGCCAAAAGCACTTGGAGGAATTGAAAACTAATATACTATGTCCAAGATGCAATGAAACAACTTAATGATAATGCTTAAGATAAATCCCATTGAATGGGATTTGCAATGCATTTCCATCAAGGTCAGACAACTCAAAGGAGTTGGCCCTTTTGCAAGCACTAATGATATATGGCCTACTCCAAATTGCATCAAACTTAGAGTGTCACCCCGGTTTGGCTTTAGCAAAATTTCAAGACCAGGTCACCTACTTTGAATGCTTGAGCTCCAGTTCTTTTATCAAACCACTGTTTGGTTGATTTTTGATGTTATTCTAATCTGATCACGACATAATTTCGTAATTCTTCAAGTTGGACTAGATCTACCATCCTGATTTCCCTTTGATCTGCACCCTCAAATTCCAACTATTGAGCCATTTCAAGTGAAGGCAATTCAAGTGACAAAGAAAGCCTAGCCTCTTTGCCATAAACAAGTCTGTAAGGAGAAGTACCAATAGCCTTCTTCTTTGTGATTCTATTAGCCCAAAGAGCATTTTTCACCTTTGTATGCCATTGCCTCTGGTTGATGTCCATTGTTCTTTTCATGATTCTGATCAAATTCTTGTTAGTAGACTAAACCAAGCCATTGCCTTGAGGGTAATAGTTGGAAGAGGTTTTCAAATAAATTCCAAGTCCAAGAGCCCACTTAGAAATTTTAGATTATAAGAAAGCTTTTGTATTATCGGATATGATAGTTTGAGGGAAACCAAGCCTTGTCACAATATCCTCAAGAAAGTCAATAATGATTGATTCATTGCTTCCTTGAGTAACACAACCTCTATCCACCTGGTAAAATAATCAGTTATTGTCAAAACCCATTTGTGACAAACACTTGGAGGATTAATCATGCTAATGAAATCAAGACCCCATTGGGCAAATGGTTGATCTGCTTGAACTGGGTGAAGTGGAAGGGCAACCAATCTTTTCTTACCAGTGAAGAAAGCACATGTCCTGCATTTTTTGACCCATTTCTGAGCATCAACAAATAGTGTGGGCCAAAAATAACCTGCTTTTATAATTTTCATTGCAGTGGCTTTGGCAGATAAATGTCCGCCAGAGAAACCATCATGGAATTTTGCCAAAACCTTGTCAACTCTGCACGCCATCAATGCATCTTTGCAAAACACCATCAAAGTTTCTTTTGAATAAAATCCCATCAATTAGTGCATAGGGAATGGACTGCAGCCTCAAATGTTTTCTCTTTGATTTGTTCAAACTAGGAGGGTATATGCCAGAGAAAAGGAGCTTTGACATGTCTTTCATCCAGCTGTGCATGCTAGGATTTCCATCTTGTTCCACTTTAGCGTGTGGAGGTTCTTCATCAAGAAACAAGGAAGAATCATGATCACCCTGCACATCTTCAGCAAGTTGCTTACAGAGCGCGTTACCTCTAATCAACTTAGTTGCTTCAATAGTCACATCATACTCAATGATTTTGGTCACCCATCTTGCTCTTTTCTCACTGATTTCCGCTCCCATGATCAAGTCTCTCACACCAGAATGTGAAACTAGCACCTTGACATGATTTGTGGCGAGCATACTTTTGAATTTCTTTAGTGCGCGCATGATGACAAAGACCTGTTTTCCTATGTAACTGTGTTTCAATTCATAATCCTTCAAATTTGATTGAAGAAGCCACTCGGCTGTTCCAATCCTTGATCATTTTGCTGAGTCAAAACAATGCAATACTAGATTCAACTCCATATGCATATAAGATAAAATCTTTAGCATAATTAGGATTGACAAGTGTAGGAGCTTGAGCAATTTCTTGTTTAATCTTGGCAAAGCTTTCCTTCCCTTCGGTTGTCCATTTAAAAACTGAATCCTTTTTTAACATTAGAGTGATAGGCCTGACTAATTCGGCAAAATTAGGATTAAATTTCCTAACAAAGTTAATCTTCCCAAGGAATGATTGCAATGCTTTCTTGTGCGTTGGCAAGGAAAGAGAGAGAACGGCTGAGATTCTTTCCGGATTAATGGCAATGGCATCCTTTGAAACAATATGCCCCAAGAGCCTACCCCTAGGGACTGTAAAGATTTACTTTTTTGGGGTTAAGGGCCACCCTATATTTCTTACATCTCTCAAATATTTTCTCAAGGTGACTGATATGATCTTTACTCTGCTTTGAGAAAATAGTAATATCATCTAGATAGACAAGGATAAATTCATTGATATACCCTTTAATGCAATATCCATTGCCCTTTGGAATGTGGTACCTTTGATAAACCAAAAGGCATTTTCTGATATGCATATGTTCCCCATTTGGTTGTAAATGCAATCTTGAATTGATCCTCCTCCCTAACCTTGATCTGATTGAAACCTGAGTATCCATCAAGCATAGAAAATATTTCTGATCTTGCTACCATTTGTAGAATTTGCTCCATAGAAGGTAGAGGATAATGATCTTTTAGGGAGGCTTTGTTCAAATCTCTGAAATCAACACAAAGTCTGATTTCTCCATTCTTCTTTCTCACTAGAACAAGATTTGCCACCCAAGTAGAGTATTTGATAGGAAAAATTATTTTTGCCTCAATCAGTTTGGATAACTCCTTCCTCATGAGGGGCTCTATCTTGGGATTAACTGGTCTTTGTTTTTGTCTAATTGGCTTGACATTAGGATCAAGATCAATGGAATGTTGGACAATGTTTGGATCAAAACCCTTAAGATCTTCATAATCCCATGAGAATACATCATTGAATTTTTGACATAAGGAGATAAAAGCTTTCTTCTCATTCTCATCACATACCTTTCCAAGCAATAGCTCCTTGCCTTATGCAATGGTGACTGGTTGACAGTCTTCTTGCCTTGTTATGTTTTTCCTTCTCCTCTGAATTCATCATCAGGATTGAAAATCTGCTCCAAGGTGACCAATCCTTTTGGCAATTTATTTGTCTTTAGCTGAATAACCTGATCACCATAGCTTTCATGCAAATCAAATTGCATTTTTGAGGAAAATTCAGCTTCATTTTGAATGAATTGAATAATTTGTTCATCGTTGTCAAACACTTAGTTGGTTTCATTATCTGGAATGGATGGTTTGACCACCACCTTGATGTTTGCTGATTATCTTTAACAAGATCTTGAGTTGGTGAGAATTGTGAACCAAGAGCTGCCATCTGGTTGCTTCTTTGTTCAATTTCCTTGGCACCACTTATAGATTAAGAGCATCAAAACTTTCCAAGAGGTCCCAAACTCTATGTTTATAAGCTTTCAAAAGCTTATTCTTTGTGGCACATTTCCCTCTAACTTGGTGGACAACCAATTGTTTCTCACAAAGATTTGCAATGTTTTGATTTGTCTCTTCTCAACAATTAGAAGACCATGCACCAATGCCTCATATTCTACTACATTGTTAAAGCACGCAAACTGCAATCTATGAGCAAAGAAGAATTTCTCATTCTCTGGAGAAATTAACACAACGCCTGCCCCAGCTCCATTTTGCTCCTAGAACCATCGAAGAACATCCTCCACATTTTGGAATCACTCTCCTTTTCTTGCTTGAGTGGTGCGGGTAGAGTAGACCCTTCTTCAAGAATGCAGTAGGTTCCAAGACCGGTTCCAATAGCTGTATCATAAGGATCAAACTCATAACATTCCTTGGCCCATTCATCTAATAAAAGATCAGGAATTGAAGGAGGAATAGGCTGCTCTTATGAAACTGACTCTTGTTCATGACCTTTTTGAATAAGGCAATTTGATTGGAGAGGAGTGGGATCATAAGACTCAACATGATAAGAAAATATAGGCTCAACTTGTATGGTAAATCTTGTACCATATCTAGTTCTTAGGAGCATATGAGACCAATCTAAAGACAAGTAGCCACCTACTTTGGTAGTGAAATCTCTTGATAGGCATATGGCAAACAAAGGAGGCAAGTCAATGACTGATACATCTTGAGTTATGGTTAGATTCGGACAAACATGAAGGGTTAACTCAAGATCTTTGATGACTCCTTGGATACTTACAATTGAGCCATCAAGTTGTAGGACTCCTTTAGAGAGGGTTGTACTTAAGATCTAAGACATCAACAATTTTCTTAGGCATAAAAAAGTACTAGCCTCTCGAGTCAATCATACAATTGTGCACAAGATGTTTGCCTATTATCAAAGACATATAAAAGGGTAGGGGTTTGACAACTTTACTCACTTGCTTCTCCTCTGCATGTCACATGTTGTGATGGCACAGGGTCTTTGGATAATTGGATCAACTTGAGGAAGTTGCTTGAGCTTCTTGCGATAATAGGTCATGCGTTGAGATGGAATGGCCAGGGCGTCCCACATTGTGACATTCACATTTGTCTTCTTCATCTAGTCCACAATGTTGAATGGAAGGATCACGGGCTTGTGCATTAGAGGTACAACATTCCCCTTGCTCGTTTGTTCAATCCACGAAACTTGTGTGTTCCACAGGGGTCTTGATGTTATGCGGGTTTTGAATGTCCCGGAATTTGTTCATTATGCGGCTTTTGAGTGCTCCGCGACAAACTTGACGAGGCTTGAGACCTACCCAAGTCTGCGGATTGATTAAGAGCATCATGCTTTGAATGGGCAATAAAGGGAGAAGACCTCATATCCGCTTGCCTTTTGTTTGACCTCGTATAATCCGCCACATGAAGTTGTGGCTTGTTTGAGTGATTTGCGACTTGATTGATTGCACAAAACTCATCAATCCCAAATAACATAAGATTGGTATCATGGTTAGCTTCTTGAACTCCTTCCAGATTAGGATTAACTACTTCTATAAATGGTTCTTGCTGATTGAACAAATTTTGAACCATAAAGGCTTGAGCTTGCATGGAATTTGCACAAAATTGATTATGTGGCTGGTTGCACGGGAAACACCATTTTGTTTCTTGTATCACATTGTTTTGCATGGAACTAATGCTTTACTTGAACTAGCAACAAGAAGTGACTGAGTAGGAGCAACTATTTGAAGAGGAAGATGTGCATCTTGGTCCTGCCATCTGTCATTTTGCCGAATTTTCCCCATATCTTTGTAGGGCTGGTAACCTTGGTTGAATCCTTGGTCAGAAGCTTGACCTTGGCTAGGGTAATTTCTGTAAGATCGAGCTTGCTATTTTTCCAAAGATATAATTTTGTGTGACAAATTTCTGATCAAGGCCCTCATTTCATCATCATCCTTTTGCTTTTGGGGAGAATAGGATGTGGAGGGAGCAGATTGGGAACTTTGTTCAGGAAGGGGAGCAACGATAGATCGTGGAGCTTGAGGCAATTCAGGGAACAAAAGCATAGGCAACTTGGGGGCTATTTTTTCATCTTGTATTAGACAGTTCTTAGCCCTAACAACTATTAGATAGGCATTAGGCAACTGAATAACACCCATAGATTGTATCATAACAACAATATCAAATTCAATGCTCTTAAGAAATAAAGGAAAGCACCTTGTGGAGTTGGTCTCAAGAGAGTTGGAATTCTGTCCCATGTCTTCTGAAATCTAAAGTTGAAATCCGCCATGAGCTCATTAGGAGCCCTCTTAATAGTTGTTAGCTGCTCCAACAAGGAAATGTTATCTCGCCTTTTCCTCAAATTGATTGCAAAGGGTTGTTCCCAACTCATCCCAGTTGTGAATAGATGCGGGTGTTATGTCGGGGTGAGGGTGTAATAATCATTAATCAACTTTATTAAATGTTAACATAAATTAATAAATAGAAATATAAATGTGCACATCATAGTAAAAGTAAATAACACGATAAAACAAAATACAGAGTGACACAACATGTAACGTGGAAAACCCCTGAATGGGTAAAAACCACCGAGAATTAATCCACTATATGAGAAAATTTTTACGCAACTAATCCAGGAGGCACTTCTATTCCTTATTTTTACTAGGATTTACCTTCATATTAGATTTTCAAATATTATTATTTGATTTTATGATCGATATCCTAAATATGACTTATGGTCATATTTAAATAACTCGAAGGATTATGTCCTTCTTAAGTGAGTGCACACCCTGATTTAATTTGTTAATTAAATTAACCAACCACCTAATATAGAATTTATACCACCTAATATAGAATTTATATTTAAAAATAAGAATATAGATTATTCTATTATTTAAATATAAACTAAATATTATGATACACTTAATATTATAGTTCTAACACTCCCCCTTAATATTAAGTGGGGATCCATATGCCAACATTACCTAAACAAGATTTACAAATCCATAAACCCTAAAGGTTTAGGCTAGCATATGTATTTGTGAGACTAAATCTCACCGTTTCTCGTGGAAAAATTCTTAAGCCACATCTTTAGGAGCCTTTTATAACACAAGGAATTCCTTTACAAATAGATGCACACTTTGGACTGTATTTTCCATAAACTCTATCAGTTTACATAGATCATACATGATCTTTTTACAATGCTTTTAAACCAGAATAGAAGTATAGAGGAGGAGTCAACAACCGACCGGCCGTTAGGAGGTGGTATTGCCATGTACACTCCTCCTTAATGGCAACTCTGAAAGGCCAAGCATTGCACGGAACTACCAAAACTTCGCAACACACAATGGCTTCGTGAACAAGTCTGCTACTTGATCTTCATGGGGTAGTACTGGGGATCTACATCACCGCAGAGAACCTTCTCTAGGATAAAGTGCATATGTATCTCGATATGCTTTGTCCTTTGATGCTTGAATGAATTTTTAGCGAGAGTAATGCAACTTTGACTATCACACAAAAGAGGAGTACTTCCTTTAGCTTCCATGTGCATCTCTTCCAACAACCGCTTCATCCACATGGCTTCTTTTGCTGCTTTCATTGCACTTCTATATTCTCGGCTCAATAGAAGAAATGGAAACTGTTGGCTGCTTTTTACTGCTCCAAGTAATGACACCTACACCAAACTTGAACACATATCCAGTTGTAGACTTGCGATCTATCACATCACCAGCATGGTCAGAATCACAATATCCATATAAATATGCATTGTTAGAAGAAATATAATGTAAACCAAAATTAATTGTGCCCTTAATATAACGCAAAATTCTTTTTGCTAACTTCTAGTGATCTTGATAAGGTTCCTAGAATAAACCTTGAAGCAATCCCTATTGCATAAGCAATGTCAAGTCTAGTAATAGTTAGATAAATCAAACTACCTACAAGTTGTCTGTGTACAAAGTAGGATTAGCTTTTTCACATGCAGGTTTAGGATCAAGTTTACATCCTACTTCTATAGGAATAACAATCTGGTTTACAATCAAGCATATTAAACCTTTTAAGCAAATTAGTTGCATATTGTGATTGAGATACTACAATAGAATTTTTATCCTAAAATATAGCCATGCCCAAAAAATGATGCAATAATCCTAAGTCTGTCATCTCAAAATATTGCATTAATTTTGCTTTAATTTTCATAATTAAACTGTTAGAATTACTAGTGATAAATAAATCATCAACATACAATATAATGAGAATGATAGCATTTTCTTCAATTTTAACAAATAAATCATTGTCAGATGAACAATTAGAAAAACCAACTTCATTAAAAAAGTTAATTTTAGAATACCAAGCTCTAGGAGCTTGTTTTAAACCATATAAAGATTTTTTCAATTTACAAACATACATTTCTTTACTTGGTTCTTCAAAGCCTTTAGGTTGGGTCATATAAATTTCTTCTTTTAAATCACCATTCAAAAAAATATTTTTGACATCCATTTGATGGATTTCCCAACCATATTGAGCAGCTAAGGCAATCAAAATCCTTATTGTGCTCATTTTTGCAATAGGTGCAAATGTTTCCACATAGTCGATATTGGGTTTTTGAGTAAACCCTCAAGTTACTATTCGGCTTTGAATTTATCTATATTGCCATCTGCTTTATATTTAATCTTGTATAGCCATCTAGATCCGACTATACTTCGTTTTTAGGAGGACTAATTCCCAAGTTTGATTTTTAATCAAGGCAGTATATTCAGATTTCATAACATCTATCCATATTTCGTCAAAAGAAGCTTCTTTGAAAGATTGGGGTTTAGGTTCATACAAAGTCATCAAAGCATGATATGTATGATGACTTCTAGTCATTTTCTGAAGGTTTTTAGGATTAGAGTCTTGAATAATAGACTCAGCCCATCTAGGTCTTTTAGTTACAGAGGAACTAGGAACAATCTCATTTTCAATTATAGGTTCAACACTAGTTTCTTCATCACATACATCATTTTCACAATTTTCATTTTCAAATTCATTTTCATTTTCATTAGAATCATCATAAATAATAGAAGATGAAGAAGAAGAGAAAAGGATTTTCAAGATTTTAACATTCCTATTTTCTATAACTTCTCTTTTTGATGGATCAAAGATCCTAAGACATTTAGTTTTGACACCATATCCTACAAAGATACAAGGAAAAGAGGTTTGATCAAGCTTCTTTTGTTTTGATTTCGGAATGAAGAGGGAAGCAAGGCTACCAAAGATTCTCAAATGAGATACACTTGGTTTTTGATTTGACCACTTTTCCAAAGGAGTTGAATTTACTAAGGCTTTAGTGGGAACTCTGTTCAAGATATGAATAATAGTGTTCATAGCTTCAGAGCATTAGAGAACTTAGGAACTTGCGCAAAATGCATCATGGTTCTAGCCATTTGCTAGAATGGTGTGGTTTTCCTTTCCATGATCCCATTCTGTTGAAGGGAATAGGGAGTAGTCAGTTCCTTTTGAATGCCACATTCGACACAAAATGAGTCAAATGCTTGACTGACATATTCTCCCCATTATTAGTTCTAAGCTTCTTAATTTTATAACTAGAAGAATTTTCAACTAAAGCTTTAAATTCCTTAAATTTTGACAAGACATCAGATTTCTTTTTAATGAAATAAGACCAAATCATACAAGTGAAATCATCAATGGAAGTGACAACATACAAAGAACCATTAAGAGATGGAACTTCTAGAGGTCCTCGAACATTACTATGGACAAGTTCCAAAGGTTCAGAAGAGTTATCATCATGATGACTTGTGAAAGGGATTAGCGGATTTCTTACCATGTAAGCATCTTTCACACGTTTCATGATTTTGGGAAATAGGTGGCAAAATAGTTACTAGGTTTAGTCGAGACATGTTGTACATACTCCTGAAATTGACATGATTTAGTCTCTCATGCCACAATTGCATGTCACTTCTTTGAGTCGTTAAACAAGAAGCAAAAGGAAAGCCATTAAACACATACAAACCATCTCTTTGAATGCCTTCAACTATAGTAACATTATGTTCATTTTTAATAAACCATTTATCTTTTAATAATGTTACACTGTAGTTATTTTGAGTCACTGAGAACAAGAAAGCAAATTCATTTTAAGTTTAGGAACTAACAAAACATTGTTAATAAAACCATTTGAAACTTTTGCTTTTCCCTGACCCTGAACATCGAGAATGGAATGATCACCCAAGTAGATTTGATCATTACACTCACTAAGTTCAAATAGGATATCAGATCTAAAGGTCATGTGCCTAGAGGCACCAGTATCAAATTTCCACTTATTTTCTTTAGCAGTGACAAAGGCAACATATAAAGCAATTATATTTGATTTTTGACTATTTTTTTGATTCTTGTTTTGGTTTTGATTTTGGTTTTAGTCAGATTTGTTACCCTTTTGAAATTTAGAATTTGTATTATTATTTTTAAATTTGCAATCCTCTTTCTTGTGTCCAAATTTACCACAATAATGACATTTTCCATCAAAGCTAACTTTTATTATCTAGCTTTCTTATCTTTGCTAGGAGGTTTAAAAATTGGCTTTTGATTTTTGTTGAATCTAGAGGTTTTACCTTTTGATTTCTGGCGAAGTGCCTGAGTGGCATTCTCCTTAGAATCAAAATTTGACATTACTTGTTCTTCTTGTATAAGAAGAGCACTAAGGGTTTGCAAATCTGGAATGTCTTGTTTTGTTTGATATTTTGAATTCAAAATTGAAATGAAATTTCTAAATTTCTCATGAATATTTAATTGAATAATAAAATAAAGCAATTTATCCTGAATCAAATTACTACCACATCCATCTAACATGACTTAATATTTTTTGATTTTTGCTAAATAATTTATCACTTTTTCATCTCCCTTCATGGGAGTTGTCATAAGCTCTAAAATCAATTTAATAATTTTCGACAAATGCGTACCTTCATGTATCGATTCCAATTGAGCCCAAGCTTGCATCGATTCCAATTGAGCCCAAGCTTGCATCGATTCCGATCATGCCATAATTTTCACTTGTGCACATAACACCAATCCATCCATATGGAGAGGGAAGGGGGTTAAATAGAATTTCAAACAACTTAACCACCTAACTTCCCAACCGTTACAACCTTAGGATATTATGATTAAATTAAATTATTAATCCCGCTTTGGTACCATGTTAGGATGAGGGGTGGAATAATCATTAATCAATTTTATTAAATGTTAAGTTAACATAAATTAATAAATATAAATATAAAAATAAATGTGCACATCATAGTAAAAGTAAATAACACGATAAAACAAAATATAGAGTGACACATGTAACGTGGAAAACCCCTAAATGGGTAAAAACCACGGAGAATTAATCCACTATATGAGAAACTTTTTACACAACCAGTCCCATGCGTCCTCCTCACTTCTATTCCTTGCTTTTACGGATTACCTTCATATTTGATATTCGAATATTATTATCTGATTTAATGATTGATATCCTGGATATTACCTATGGTCATAATTAAATAACCCGAAGAGTTATGACCTTCTTAAGTGACGGGCACACCCCGATTTAATTTGTTAATTAAATTAACCAACCACCTAATATAGAATTTATATTTAAATAATAAGAATATAGACTATTATATTATTTAAATATAAACTAAATATTCGATACACTTAATATTATAGTTCTAATATGTTACACTTCTATACCATTGAGGTGCTTTACCCTTAAAAGAAGAAACAAGAAGCCTAATTGTAACATCATTCTCAATAATAAAATGAACTGAACAGATATTGACAATATCTTGAATATGAGTAGCCGGAGTAGTGGAATTTTCACCAGTGAAGAAAGGGATACTTTTCATGGTCACATCCTTTGGAATGTCATGTTGTGCATTAAGAGCAAGGGGACTACCACCGGTGAAGTTGACAAATGATAAATTCTTACATTGTACCATGAATGGAATGGGTCTTAAAACCTTGGATGATAACAAAAAGACCTACCAGAGGTGGAGTTGACGACGAAACAATTTGTCGTCGTATCTTAAGAATATATCATTTTAAAAATAAAACGATACTATTTTACTAATTGTCACACAAGTAATTTTTATAATTTGTTTATATTTTTGAAAAAATAAACAACTAATTCATATATACATTTTTCGAAAAGGAAAAAAATGATTTATATATATAAAAAATTTGGAGCTCTTGCTCTTTTATTAGGTAAGAATTTCTATCAACTCGACCGAGTTGGCTAACCAACTCGACGAGTTATCCACCGAGTTACCATATAATTTCCAAATTATAACTATACAATTTGAACCGAACTTTATTAACCACATAAGCCACATATATGCCAACCGAGCCTGATATTTATGCAGTCGAGACACATAGACAATGAATGAAATCATGCACCCACAGTAGAGAGAGCTACAGGCCGATCGGCCGAGTTATGCTCGTAAGGGCTATAAGCAAAATGGGGAGGTGTGACCGTAGTCACACCACCAATCCCCTGTTGCAGGCTTTTTGAAGCGTAATATCTCCCATCGCCTTGCCCACATGGGATAAACCTTAGCGCAAAGGAGTGAGGGGGAGGGGTCCGTGGGAGGTTTGAGGAGAGTAGGGTCCACGCGGGACACGTGGCACAACGTGGATGAAGCTGTGCGAAGCGGCGCGGGATGTGCCAAGTGGCATGAAACTAGGAGGGGGGTTTGGAGGCGCCCCATATAATTTTTTTTTATATGTTTTTTAATATATATATATATATGCGGCATGGCTTTATATGGTTTTAGGTTATATAAACCATAATTTTAGATTTTATATAGTTTAGGTTTATATATATTTATTATATTTTTATAAAATACGAGAGGATTTTATAAAAAACTATACAAAGATTATAGTTAATATTAAACTATAGGTGCAAAAATTTACGGGGTCCATCTAGGACATGGAATGAAATTCACAGTGAAAGTAAAATTTGTACATTACCAGGGGACAATAATTTTTACCCGACCAATAAAAAAATTCAAAAACCTATTTTCTTTATTCTTGTCTCCCCCTGTAAACTTGAATTTCACTTGATATTTTGAATTTCCTGCACACATTTATAAACTATATAAAATATTTTACAAAATTTTATACACCCTTACCTTAATTTCCAGGGCCTGGGTAATTCCTGAACTTGAACTTTTCACACGGTTGAAATCTCAAATGAATTTCCACCTGTGCACATAACATCCAATCCATCCATACGAAGAGGGAAGGGGGGATTAAATAGAATTTCAAACAACTTAACCACCTAACTTCCCAACCGTTACAACCTTAGGATATTATGATTAAATTAAATTATTAATTTTGCTTTGACAATGTCGGGCGAGGGGGTGGAATAATCATTAATCAACTTTATTAAATGTTAAGTTAACATAAATTAATAAATAGAAATATAAATGTGCACATCATAGTAAAAGTAAATAACACGATAAAAAAAAATACACAATGACACAACATGTAACGTGGAAAACCCCTAAATGGGTAAAAACCATGGAGAATTAATCCACTATTTGAGAAACTTTTTACACAACTAGTCCAATAACTCCCTCACTTCTATTCCCTGTTTTTACCAGGATTTACCTTCATATTCGATATTTGAATATTATTATCTGATTTAATGATTGATATCCTGAATATGACCTATGGTCATATTTAAATAATCCGAAGGGTTATGACCTTCTTAAGTGACAAGGCACACCCCAATTTAATTTGTTAGTTAATTAAATTAACCAACCACCTAATATAGAGTTTATATTTAAATAATAAGAATATAGATTACTCTATTATTTAAATATAAACTAAATATGATGACACACTCGATATTATAGTTCTAACATGTTAAACTTCTATACCACTGAAGTGCTTTACCCTTAAATGAAGAAGCAAGGAGCTTGACTACAATATCATTCTCAGTAATAAAATGAACTGAACAAACATTGGCAATATCTTGAATATGACCAGCCGGAGTAGTGGAATTTTCACCAGTGAAGAAAGGGATACTTTTCAAGGCTATCACTGGAATGTCATGTTGTGCATTAAGAGCAAGGGGACTACCACCAGTGAAGTTGACAAATGGTAAATTCCTCTGTTGTGCCATGAATGGAATGGGTCTTAAAACCTGGATGATAACAAGAAAGGCCTATCGGAGGTGGAGTTGAAAGAGTTTGATTTGGAGGAGATGGTGATCTTTGAATTGTTCTACCTCTTGTTGTTCTCCTTGGTGATAATTACAGATATTCAAAAGCTTCACCACTTGCTGCACTTTGTCTTGTTTGTATTCTTCTCATGAAAATAGGCACTTTGATTGTTGCAACCAGTTGATATGAAGATTGGAGTCGCCAGATGTGTAGAAACAAGCCTCCAAAGGCTATAAATTACTAAGTCACACACCAAAACTTAGTAGAATAGTGAAAATAAGGCTTTGATGGTTCCACCAGGCGTGCAAAATTCATTGGAGCTCAAAATTGCACTGTCCCAAATCAGGATGATCTGGGGCTTTGAGGCAACATGGGACTGTCTCTAGTTGTGGGACTTGTGCTTGAGACAGACCTCCGGAGAGAAGGCCGACTTCCTCTACCTACCTCTATTGTTACAACTATTCCTAAGAAGGGAAATGCAACTACCTAACATTACTCTACGATTCCAAGGAACCACGATAAGAAGGAGATGCATAGAATGAAAACCTAAGCTAAGGGGAGGTTATAGTAATGAGGCGAAGGGGATGAACACTCTCAGATGAGTGAAAATAAGGGAAATTGCGCACGGGGAGGGCGGACAAACGTGCCACGATCAAAACAACATTCACACACTCACTTCCATGGAGCACAACAAAAAATGAACTTGCAGGGACATGGAGAATGCACTGACCAACCAATATTACAAAGAAAAGCAACGAAAGGCAATAAAATGTGAGCTAGGGCAGAGAATAGCCACAAAACAAGACTTCTATTGCTTCCAAAGTATGCACAATCTATTACATTGGTGGAAAAAGGCAAGTATCCACACACAAAGAACCAGATCTGAGACTTGTATCTTAAAATACAAAGAACACTATTTTGGATAATGCTCTTGCAAACCAAGAGGGTTCCACCTTTACAAATGAGCATTATTCGACAATATATAGAAGAGTGGAGAAAGAGAGGAGGGAAAAGAGAGGGAACTTGGATTTCAAACTGCACCCACCTACCAAAACTCATTAATTCTCCTGCAAAATCACATGGCTGCTTTTGGAAGACCATTCCTTCATGCTATTTATCCCGAAGGAGGAGAGGGGCACCGTTCTTCATTAATGCTGGTGGTTGGGGAATGAATTGATGACTTTGCGTGTTAAGAACCATCTCTCTTTCCTCAAACCTATGTTTTACATTTCGGTCCCCAAGACTGCATCGATTTCTGAGATCTCCAATCCTAGAATTCAGCCATTAATGAGACCTTTCCAACAAGATCAATCTTGTTTGATTTGGTTAGCCGTGACGGGAGTTATAAACGAAAAAACTCCATCGCTTGCTCCATGGCTTTTTACTGCATTTCTCTTTTCTTCATGGGCCTTTTAGAATATTGAATATTTTGAATGTCCCGTGGTTTTTTGCTTGCTGGCGGGTTTTGAAGTGTCATGCGGCTTTTGAAATCCGTAGAACGATTACCTTTGAAATACCCGCGGAACATTGAATCAGTGTCCCGTGGTTTAGTGACTTAGCTGCACGTCAAATGTAATTCTGTCCCCGGTTACGTCTTAGATCCTCTGGGGGTTTGAAAACCCACGGTAGCCTGACTTGCTTTAACTTATGAGACTGATTTTGATGCTGTGAAGATCAGCCGCACCAGAATTTTGCCTAAACCCCGAACTCATTCTTGCTTGTTTTGTGGGTTGAAAAACCCGCAGAACACTAGGTTCTTGCACTTAGCGGACGACTAGCTTAGTGCACTGCAGTTCTCTCAAAGCACAATGGCTAAGCCCATTTTTACAAGTTGTTCAAAATTACAGGGGGGTAATTTTGGACAATAGTAAACAAGGATGCAGTTGGATATCCCTCTAGAACAGGTCTCTATATAAAAAACAGGGGCAATATTCTTTTCTTATAAGAATTATGTGACATGTGCAGTGATATTTTCATTAGTCCCTCACTTCTTTAAGTACCACATTGTTATTTTTTGATCCAAAATGCACAAGCACCATTCTTTTTCTTCTGCTGCCTTCCCATAGCCAAAAGGTAGCAGGATTTGAGCATCATTGCTAAACCAAGATACTAGTTTGCATCTTCTGTAAAAATGTGGATTGCTACTGATGCATTAGCTAAACCAAGATCCTAGTTTGCTTTTTCAGTAAAAATGGGGATTGTTACTGATGCATTAGCTTCCAAAGCTAAGGTAAGATATTTATTTTGAGCAAAAATACTTGGAGAATTCTACATTAGTGTTCTATTATCAAATAGCTCACAGCCACACGTTTTTCCCCATGTCCTGGAAAAACTTTCAGTAGTTTAAGGCTAGGTAGCCGGTATGGGGTTACGGTGCGGGTACGGGGATCCGGTATGTTGGTATGGCAATTTTTTTGGGGGCCCGGGTATGGCACTTGGGTACGGCCGTACAATATATATATATAAAATATTAAAAATATAGCCAAATAAGCAAAAATTCAGCCTTATACATGAATAGACTTAGAGTAAACAAATAAGCAAAAGCTCCCCGTAGTCTAGGGCAAATAGCTACCAGTCGTGTTAGGGCACATAGTTCCCAGTTGTGTAGGGCACATCAGCAACTTAGCTCCCAGTCTTTCCTCCAACTCCAAATGCAGCGGCTAGGGCAAAAAGAGCTTACTGTCAACATATTTTCAAGTTTTTAATGCGGTTTTGGTAGAGGGTATTAAAATTGCGATTTTTGACGAATTTATTGCGACGAGTACCCTCAGCGTATCCCCAGCATACTGTACCCGTACCACGTTTCGGGTACGTACCGTACCCATACCCATGCACTGTAGCATACGTACCGGCTACCTAGGTTTAAGGGTATGCATAAGATGAGAACTCACTAAATTTTTTATTTTCTGTTATTTGATGTTGGATGTTTAAGCTTTGTTTTTATGCAGTTTGTATTAGTGGATAATATCTTTTGTGTTGAGATTATTCAATTTAATGTCATTCTTCCATGCATTGATAACGATATGGTGATGTTTATCATGTTATGCAGTTTTTCTTAGTTCTCGTTTTTCTGTAGATGATGTTGTTTTCCCCCTTCAGTTTTCACTACAGTTTTGATTTTCTGCAATAGTATTTTTTTAATTCAGCACTGTAATTGCCATGCGAGCTTCCTCTTTTTTTTTTAATGACCTCTTCTTCTTTGTTTCTTCAAGCCAAAGTGAGTGTCTAAAATAGTATTTATTAATGATAATTAGTATTTTATGATTCTTTTATTTTTGTTTTGCATCGTTTAACCATTGCATATCTTAAAATTGTTTTTGGATCCTTCATGTGACATATATCCAAGATAGTCTTGGATTTTATCACATACCAAAACAAATGCAAAGTAAGTTAACTTTTTGCAAAGCATTTGATTGTGCATTCTATTGCCTCTTAAATTCTTTCAAATATTAAAGCTTCTTTAGGTTTGTAATTATTCTAGTCATTTTTAGTGCTTTCAAGAGCATGGTTTTCCATTGTTAAAAATTCATACATGAGGGTGGCCTAATTTTTTTGTGCCCTAATTTTTTTCGAGGTAATAACTTGATTATTTGGCCCCTAAATTTTCGCCCCCAATTTTAAGTTATACTTTTGTAACTGTAGTTTTTCATCCCTCTAATTTGTTTGCCTGGCTCACCTCCCAACAAGAAAACTCCCATTTTAGGACTTACACCATTGCATTCTCTTGTCTTGATCATTGATCACGTCCATACATATACTTGGCATGCCCCCTGAAAAATCACTTGAACGGTAAAATAAAACTCGCAAAATCCCCATGATAGTCCATCTCACACCTAGAACAATCGCCCTTCAGTCTAGGAACTCCAATCAAAAGTCAGGAAATTTGTTTGGTGATCCAAGAAACTTCACTCAAAAGACATTTCACTTTACTTCTAGAACTGGATATGGGTGGCATCAACCTGCATCTAGTCTCGAGCAGCAAGGGCAAGGAGGCGGAACAGGTGCATAGAAATTGAGATAGGGATGAAGAACAAGAAAGAGTGAACTCCATTGTGGGCTCAAAATGCTTATGCCGACTTCAAGATTGTTATAATTGGAAAATGCAATTGAAAGTGACTGTGATGTAGTAGCGCTTGAGAATACCATGGCAAGTAAATAAATATAGAAAGGCTTCAAACTGTGGTCAATAGCATAGCAACGCTGCTTTAGAAATTTACTAATTCTCTCTGTTCACTAGACAATTTGTCCCAAAATGCTTATGCTCACTTCAAAATTGTCATTATTGGGAAATGTAATCTAAAGTCAAGGAGATCTTGTAGCGCTCGAGAATACCAGGACAAGCAAATAAATATAAGAAATTATCAAACTATGCTAGATAGCATAACAACACGGCTTTGGAAATTCACCAATTCTCTTTATGTTCACTAGACAATTCTATTTTTTCAAAATGATTGCAAGTGAACGAAATGTCCACTTTTCTTTTCCTAAGATAACCCCAATGGTTCTCCCATTCTCCTTTGCAGCATGATCAGTCCCCAAGAAACTTTCAGTGATGTAAGTCCCATCACTAATGACTCGACATGTACCACTTTTTCAAGTGCTTATTACCTCTGTCATGTCAGTGACACACTTTAGGTTTACGTCCATTATTGGATGTCACTAGCAGCCACTTATTATAGAGTGCTTCCACATCAGAACACCTCATCACTTGAACACTTTGTCTGATACACCTTTTCGACATCTGAAAATCTCATCTCTTGAACACTTTGTTTCATTCACATCATCCTCAAAGAATCCTCCTTGGCTTCTTGACCTTGACCTGGTATTATCCATCTTAATGGATGAGATTCTTTCCTCTTTTTGATACCTGTGATTAATTAACATTTTTCAAGCAAACCATTACATGCTTGCAATAACAGGCATTATTGTCAGGAAAATGTCCATCAATCCCAATTGTCTATTATATAGACAACTTGATGTTGATATACTACTTTAGAGATCCACAATAAATGTCAATCAGATGGAAAACTTTAGATAAAGTACATTTTTCCATGAAATCTCTGAAACATAGCTCTGCAATCATTTTTTTTTTTCCAACATCACCCATATTCTCATGCCTTTTCTCTTTCTTAGCGCTGTGGAAATTTTACCATCCTTGACTTTCTCCTCTTGAGCCCTATTTTCACTTCACTTGCCAGCTTCTCTTTCAAACTTTCTTTTGCTTTCGTCAAATGTGCTAGGTTGAAATACGTACCGAACAACAGAAGTTAGAGCAAAATTTTACCTGCTTGCCGTCCTCCAAGATTTGTTTCCCCAATCGTGTAGATTGAACTTCTAGTGCCTATAGCAATTCATCCTTCCGAATGTCCTTCACCATGGTATACTACCACTTTTGCCTTAATTGCTGGCTTCCCTAATCTGGTTGTGGAACCCCCTTGGAACTTCACCCCTCTGATGTTCTTGGCTTTAAACCTTCTTTATTTGACAACCAGAACTCATTCTAGAATTATCAGCAGCAGTTACCCATACAATACTATTTCTAGACTTACAAAATAAATATCTTCTCATCTACAACCTCATCTCTACCAACTTCAATTTCGCTCAACCACAAATTTACTCTTGGAGACATATAGTAACTGTAATGTGCCCGAAAAACCAACCCAATTTCTTTTTGTGCACATTAGCTTTTTAATTTTGCCCATCAAAGTGTTTGCTTTTTCCTATCACCAGGAGGGCTGATAATTAAAACTCGCTTCTTGATCTTAATTAAGATCACGATCCTTGTTTATATTAACCTATTGAACCCTTCTTTCCACAAGGTATAATTCGTAATTGAATGCTTTACTTTCTGATGTTTCAATAGATGAAATTGAATTGACATTCCCAAATGTTAAACTCAATTACTTATTTCCATAACATACTCGTGACATAACTTAGTCATTTAAGTAATTCCTCGAGTTTACAACTTATTGTCAAGTTGAAACCTTAATGTCCTCTTTAATCGTTCACAAGTTTGTTTGCAGGTTCTAAGACTAATGAGTCTCAACCTCTGTTCTAATTTATATTAAATTTGTTGCATCTAGTGCTTGTTTACCCTTAGAATTCCCACATTAACTACAAGTGATCATGAGAGTATAGTAAATTTTTTTGCAAGTTCACTAAGTGATTTCCTTGGACTTATAGTCCCATCTATTTTCACAACACATAATTAATTTTAGCAGAGTTATTGACAACTTACATTAATTGACAACATCAATAATTTTCAAGTCTAATGGTTGATTTCATCTACTGCAATCCTTTTTATTTTTTTTAGGGACATGAATCCTTCTATTTATTTATAAGAATCCCAAATAACCCTTCTTTCCTTATTGTTTCGTTTCCCAATGAAACAATTTAGGAAAGACTTATTATTTGTTTCTTACCTTAAGATAAATGATGTTTTCCGTTTACAAATCAGATTTACATCTATACGAGTTATTTACTAATGGAAATCAGATTTAAGCAATGTGATCATAACAACAGTCTTAAGATCTATATTTTCAGTAATATAAGTTGCTTTCAACATTACAAGTTTACTTTGAATAAATTTTATAGTTTAAGTTTACAACATGATTGTAGGAGCCACAAGCTTGTTACAAGATAGTACAAAACATTACAATTTATGTTTCATCATTTCAACGAAACAGTTTTTATACAAATTACATCTTTTTCAACGATGAAGCTAGTCCCGTTGTTGTTGTACTGTGTCATACTCAGAACTTTATGAGCTCATGACGCAGTCTAAGTTCATCTCACATTGGATCCCATCCACGAAGTCCACAATATATAACCATTTCACAAGAGCAAACTAGTTCAAACAGCGTTACACAATTCAAAATTGCTGCAGAGTGTCACACTCAAAGTCAAAACAATGTCCCAAAATAATAAGACTGTTCACAAAGTTTGGACCTGCCACAGGTATGAACAGTTAGGAGTTGCTCGCATGAACGTCTGGGGGCACTCTCTGCCTGTTATGATTTGTCTGCAACTGTCAGTCAGCCTATCTATGCCCATTTAGGAAATAAACATCCGTAAATGAAGACTAATAGAAACAAGTTCAAATCGACATATGGCTTTTTTGAGTATGCTTCACCAATGAATTGAGTTTTCTTGAAACTTGTTGTCTTTGTGCTACTGCTATGCTGTTATGGATCAATGGCATAGGCAGTAATCATAATAAGCATGTGCAGTGTGCATTAAATCATTTAGATACCCTAATAACTTCCAAGGTTGGGCTGTCTGAAGGCAACCTTTCCTTGAAGGCGGCTTCCCTAGAAAAATGCTAACTTCATCATTGAATGAGTTATTGACTTGATAGCCAGTGGAAACTTAAATTTTTATTGCCTTCTTATATGTGGCTTCTGGTCAAAATTCAAATTATCGGTCTTGTTACTGGTCAAAATTGAAGATGGACACGGGATGTCCTGCTGTTCTTCTTGGCAGTATAGGGTTGGTCCCAGATGATTCGTCTCTGTTTCCCTAACAGTGGGATGCAGGGACGCATTTGGCAAAACCAGGGATGCTTCCCTGGACAACACTGTTTACTTGAAGAAATCACTGCCCTTATTTTTCATTTGGCTTTACAGCTCAAAGTTCCATTAGGAGAACATTGTCTTTATCGTGTATAATAACTTGGAATTAACTTTTTCAATGTAAAGAAATTCCTTGGCTTAAAGGGAGCTCTAATTCCATTGTAGATGTGTGTATTAATAGATAGTAACCTTTGTTGATCAATATTTGTAAGCATTTGAATGTCGAGCCCAGATGAGAAGCACATTAAAGTATTGAAGACTTGTATTTAATGAGATTAAGTGATTGTATCAACGATTGTGGTATTTGATATTTGCATTTGACAAATATAAAATTTATTATCGAATTTATAAGTATCACATTAGATCAATGAATATCCACATGTGACACATAAGTACAAAATTTTAAGTTTGAGACTCTTTGGATTTAAATTGCCAGTACAGTGTCAAAAATAGTAAAATCTTTAGAGGGCATTAATGCACATTCACATGATGAGAGTTTTCTGAATTGGATTTATGTGCTACTTGTATGCTTGCTAATCTGCTCCAGTCATAAGCAACTTAGAAAGCTATTTAGTAGGTAGCTTTACATCAAAGATCAATGGCTAAGTTGCAGGCTTTTGTTGATAGATCTTTCTTTTAAAATGTTGAATGGTGCTTTTGTGTGATTTACAGGAAGAACACAGAAAAGAAGATGGTCTTGCATTGAGAAATATTACACTATTGCTATCTTATCTCTACATATTTGGACTTTGCTCCAGGTTTGCATTATTCTATATTCTCTTATTACTGTTATCTTAGCTTCCTATGTCTGTTTGTGTTGGTTTATTAATTGATATCATGAATCTTTTCCTAAATGAGCTTACCATGTTAAATGAATATAAGTGTAAGCGCTTCTCTTTGCCACAAATTTTATAACCAGATTTTTTATTCCACAGGAACTTTTTTCTTGAGTTGTAATTTTCTAACTTTTTAATTGATTTGATCTAACTTGACAGAGGCTAATGCACTACTGATTACAAGTTAGTCTAAGAAGCCTACTTTTTAAATTTTAATTTGTTTTGAATGACATGGACCATTGTGTGCGA
This sequence comes from Taxus wallichiana var. yunnanensis, assembly GCA_018340775.1. NCBI lineage: Eukaryota > Viridiplantae > Streptophyta > Pinopsida > Cupressales > Taxaceae > Taxus > Taxus wallichiana. Next base: position 419,086,511 of record CM031237.1, read on the forward strand.
GATTGACTGTGCCTCTTTCTGCTGCTTCTGCTGATGATCTTTAGCATCCTCTAAGACCATCAATGTCTACAAGACCTATAACATAGAAACATTAATTATGCTTGAATGCATCATGTCCTTTATTTGGGCATATTGAAAATAAAACACTCACTATCTCTTGATTTTCATAAAATCCGAAAGATCATGAAGAATAGTAATACTTTGAAATTTTATAAAATTATTCGTGATAGTTCAAAACTGATGAGAGGAGGAGGCAGAAACATCACAAATGTAGGAGCTGTCCTTGGCACAAAAAATGAGCAACGATGAACACCAGTTATCCCTAGGACTGAAGGTCAACTAACCACCTTGTTCGTCACATATCTAGTGCTGTTGATTCTGTTACATAGTCTTCTTCCCTTCTGCAGTATCTAATCTTTACTGCTCTTACTTTTGTACATACATGTTGACGTTCTTTACAATTATGCTCACTGAGTAGGGTCATACAATCTGTTGGAGGATAATGTTATATCTACTGAACCTTTAATCAGGTGTCCTGTAAAAATTATTTTGAACATCTTACCATTGACTTACAATCCCTTGGAGGATATTGTCATATCTACTGAACCATCAACCAATACTCATGCAATTTTTTTGAATGTCTTATGATTGAATAGTCTTCAAACACACATTTGTTCAAATATTCTGCTTCATCCCATCCACAGCACAAGTTTGTAGGAGTCCATTTACCATTGTCCTGCAGCGTGCAGTTGCACAAATACAACTTTTTCTATTAACTATGATCCCTTGGTGACTATATTGCATGCCCTTTCAAATCCTGTTCAAGAGGTGCATATATTGGGGCAAGAGATGGCTAGACTACAGAAAATTGAAGATCTTGGAAATCAGAAAAGAGTGATTGCTCTTAAAATTCATGTCATATGATGCCTGAAAAGGATGAGATAATATCTGGCTAAATCATGGTGAATCGCCACTACTGCTTATGGGACATTCTACTTATCGTCACCAGGCTCTGCATTGGGAAGAGTCAAAATCAAGTTAGCACCGAGATTTTGACAAATTAAAAATTCATAAAATGTTGGAGCTTTACCAAACTAAGTGTGTTTTAAGTCTCCAAGAAATTATATTCTAAGATGTAAAAATGAACAAAAATCCATGTTAAGTAATTTATATCTGAAAATTTGGAGAAAAATAAATCTCTAGATCAAAATCAAAACCGCTCGAGCTTTATTGTGATATTTCAGTGTGAAGTCTACCAACAATGGTTGTTTTCACTTGGCAGAAAATCATGTGAAGGAGTGAAAGCTTGTTTTTGAAAGTAATTGGACTGGAATGATAAAGGAATGAAGTATTTTTTGGTGTTGAATATTTTAGAGTTTGGAAAATCACTTATTGAATCACTGCAACATGCTCACTGATTCTGGGCAAGTCTCTTCCAAGTATGCATAGGTCCTCAAGCCAACTTGCCTTATATTCACAAATTTTAAGGCGTACTGAGCAGAATCTTGTAACTAACTTATAGAGGCTAACAAACAGAGGTCTAGTTCTCTTAGAGTTAGAATGCCTCGCACCAAATGTTCCATATTCAGGTGGAAACCCAATTGTGGTATAAATCGATATAATCCAGTGTTTAGTTTTTTTGTAAAGGGCAGTATATAACTTTGGAGATAATAAGGTGCAAGGAAGGAAGAGGCAGCTTGTTATGGAGCAATGAAAAAGTTGGCCGATCTGGAAAAAGTCTGGAAGGAGATGCTGCATGAGATAGAGAACGCCAAATCCCCTTTGGATATTTGCTTGAGGAGGAACACTAGAAGGTTATTGCATCTCTGAAGTAGAAAATCCAAGGATAGGAAACACTTTTGAGAAAGGAATGACATCAGAAGTCCCAAATAATAGAGCTGACTAATGCTAGGTTTATCTGATTCTATGATTACGGGGAGGTTGTAAGGAGTTCCTTAGTTTCGTCAAATACTCCCCAACAGTGGCTTTGCTGTAAAGTCAAATTGGACTGTTAATTTGTTTTGACATTGTTGAATGCTTTGACTATGATTTCACTCTCCCAGCTCTTGATCCAAGATTTAAACACATTTTTGGTGCTGTAAGAGGCTTGAACTGCCTTATTTTTTTAACTCTTGAAGCAATTACCAGTTTTCTCTTGCTCTATCATATTGATCAGTACCAATATGATTGTCAAAATAAAAATATATATAAAATTAACAGAGTTCGTTTTCTATTGACAAATTGTTCATTTTATCATTTGTTATTGTCAGGATAGAAGTTCTATCTTATTGTTTTATATCTTAGTTGTAGCTTTGGTCTTGTGATTGCGAATTATTATTTCTTGACAATTATCAATATTTTTTCTAATATGTGACTCTTCCAAATTCTTCTGTCATCTAGTTTTCCCTTAAACTCTAAATTTGGCATTGGATTGTACCTTTGGCCAGTGGAAGTTTTGATACTAGCCTGATTTAAAGTACAACTCGATAACTCAATTACAAAAGATGTTTCAGGTGCTAATTCAACCACAATGTCTTAAAAACCATAGTGATAGATTTTAGTCTTAGAAGCTTTAGATTCTTTCGGTTAAATGGCAATTTTGATACTTAATTTATAGCATCCCTGTACCGTTCAGTCATCAAGAAAAAAAGTAGTCTGTGTCCTACTAGGCTGCTAGCAGCTTCTGCAAGAGGTGCATACTTGCTTACTAAGGTATAGTGAATATAATCAGTTCTTTTCTGCAATCATCTTTGTTTTCATCTTCATTGGATTGAAGTCACTCGTGCTCCTCTATGCACACTTGAAGCCAGGGACATTATGTTATAAACCACTCTGAGGACATATCTTCCAGAAATCTCTGACAAGTCAATGAATTTATCACGTTGTCATTTATATCTATCCGAGAGTGCTGATTGATCTGTCTTTGGTGTGTGTTTGCAGTGACTTAATCTATGACCTCCTTGATTTGTTGAGCAAACGCTTGGAAGAATTGGATGTCTCCACGATATTGACAATCTTGCAATGTATGCATTTTCTTTGACCAACGTTCGGTTTTTATTTGATATTTTTTCTTATATTAAATTGTCATGCCACTGAGAGCTTATTGGAACATGCCAAATGCCATACTAAATCTTGGGAGTGGTACGAGCAGGCTGTGGCTTGTGCCTAAGAAGTGATGATCCAGTTGCAATGAAAGATTTCATTGTCGGTACTCAACAGCACATTCATGAGTTGAAAGCTCTACCTTCAGGCATCCAAGATGGAAAGCCAAGAATCAACGGCAAAAGGGTATTGTGATTATCTGACAATGTGAAGCAACTGAACCAGTGCAGTTGTTGGAATAGGAATTCAACTAGTCATAAGCTTATGTGTTTGGCTTCTTTTGGCAGATGGAATTTATGTTGGAAACTATTTGCGAGATAAAAAATAACAAGAAGCGACCAAAGAGGAGTCCCCACCTCATACTCGTCTGAAAAAATGGCTACAAAAGGTTATTTGCTTTAGGAAACTCAATTTGGCTGCGATTTTATTGTAAAACATGTTTCTACTGAAATCTGCTTATTGGAATCTATTTTTGGCACGAAGGATTTAAGTATGAATCATTAGTTTCTGTTATATTATTTATATGTATATGCCTTACTTTTGCTCTGTGTTCATGTTTGTTTTGAAGATTGAAATGCATCACTTTGCACCTTATCACTGACATTCTGTTCTATCCTTATTGCCGTTGTCTTTTTCTCAAGCCTTTGATCTCTTCTGCTTGCTGGTTTTGGTTCTGTGTTGGGTTTTTAGCAGTAGATATTACATGTTTGTAAGTGTTCAACTCTTTTTCAAGCGAAGATTATCTTGGCAAATGAAGTTCATGACTCTTGTTAAGAGGAAAGTAAAGAAAGGAGTGGTGTAAATAATAAAAGAAGAAAACAACATGATCACCATTTGTAATTCATAGGAATGAAAGAACTTATAAAGGATTTTGGGGTCTTCGCAAACATCATACATGAGGTAGCAAGTGCACAAGAAACCATCCCGCTCAATCACAACACAATAAAAACCATTTACAATTAGGTAGTTGTGCTACAGCTAACATAAATAATAGACTGAGGATTGAGCAATCCATTTTCCTCTATGGGCCTTCTAGATGGCTGTTTCATACCTTTGAAGTGAAAATTTTAGCTGTGTTCATATGGTAAATTGTTTTCAATGAGTTCCAGGCAGCACTACTTTTCTGATTGCTTCAGGTATATGTCGAACTTTTTTTGAAAAAGTTTTGGAAAACTAAGGTCCTTTTTTTCTTCCAGTTATGACCATGGTTGGTATCTAATTTTCCTCGGGTGAATATCTTTGCTGCGAATACATAAATATTAAATAATCAATTTGAATTTGCAAAATTGATTTTTCAAGCAACATAAGCACATGTAATGAATCAAAAGTTACGTTTCTGCTCTAATAAGAAAATTAAAACTATGCTGTCGATGTGTAGACGTGTTTTTTTTTTTTCCCAAAACTGGGGATGTGTCAGTTAATACTGCTGCAAAGAAAAATTAGAAAATAATGAAAGGCATTGGAGTCAACTAACTTCTCTGCTCATAATCAACAACTCAGTAAATTGCTTATAAAATATAATGTGTCACATGGGACACTCTTATCCTTGGCCGAATGCTGCACCTCAATTACTAGGTACGTGACTCTCTAATCCATGCTTACTCCTCCACAGAATCATGGTGATGCTTGAAGTTAATAGTTATCAGAGTCTTCTTGTAACTCATGTGCAGTAACCAATTAGAATGGCAATTAACTCAACGCATACAAATTGAAGACATGTATGCCAATGACATTCCTATAAATATGCATTATGTCATATGATTCCTTTTAATTATGTTTCACTGTAAAAATTACAAGACATCCTTGGTCAGCCTAGTTGGGAAAATCAAAACGACACAGATCATACAGTTCACAAGACTAATTACATTGATAGGCATTATACAATGACAGCGGGTGGTGGAGTGAAATGTAGTGTGTTGTTCACAATTATCTTCAACCTTAAATTTAACATCCATTTGACTGTTGTTGTATAGATATAGTGTACTGAGATACTAGAATAGCAATAACAGCTTACACAGAATAACAAATGCACGTACATACCAGGGTAAGTTATGAAAACAAGCAACTTTGTATTCCTAGAGATAACTTCTATTTCAATCTTCGTAGTTTAGGTAAGACTTGATACAAATGCCCTTGCCCCCACATTCTTTATGGTACTTAAAGGGCAAGGCCCAACGGTTGACCGTTCTCACAACTGTTGCAATCAACATACAAGTCTTATTCATTTTATTACAAAATGCTGACAAAGCACCAAAAGAAACATGTCGGCTACATTTATGTATAACTAACACTTGGTGTGCTACTTTACCCCTGCTATAGATAAGCCGGAGTCCCTTCCAACTATACAATAAAAAGTTAAAAAATATGTCAAGGATGAGAAATAGGAGGTGGGGCGAAAGAAGATGTGGCTGGATTCATGCAAGCTTGCTTGGCTATTAGAGAGTTGGCTGGAGCAGCCTTTGATTGGCTCAATTTGGTTCACAGTGCATAAACTTCCGTAGTCCAGTGCTGAAGGTGTTTTGAAGCAATTATTTCCCATTCTTGTGAACATTTGACCATGTGGACTGCATCCTGCAGCCTGTCTTTCCCTTGGAGCATTTTCTGTTCAGTCAGTTGTTATTTGGTGTGTACCTGATTGAGCTCCCCTCATACTTGACGGTAGCTTCTTTGAGCTCTTGCTCATGCGTGTCCTTGGCCATTTTGAGCTCTTACTCACATTCCAATACCCTACAGCTTTGTGTCCGTGTCAGCTGGATCTCTTTGGACAACTACTCTTGGAATCGACCTTGTTGATCCCCTATCTCTCCTGATGTAAAGCTGCCAACTTACTAGCCAAGCTATTCTTCTCCTTTTGCACCATATGTTGCTTGTGCATGGACGATTGGAGCCATAAATGCTGGTACCTGTAGGTACTCTCAATAGTTCTCAAGGATTCCAATTCCCTTTTCCCTGGAGAAGTAATACTCTGAGCTATAGGCGTGGGCATGCATTGTTCGTGCATTTCAAGAGTATTCACTTCTGGCCATCCTTGGTGAAATAGACCCATGTAAACTCAGCACAATAATCTGTCTGTACAAATCTCTGAATACGGGCAGCCTCATTCATTATCGTCCGTACTTGTGAAGGACCACCGGTAACTTCTAAGTGTCCAACCACCCTGGAAAAGCCTTGCAGAACCTCTATCCTGGGTTGTAATGTCTACAAGAATTGAGAAAAGCTCAAGTAAGTGTTGCTGCTATCAGTGCAACGGAAAAACATCGGAATACTCCCATCTTCTGCATGACAACTAGCTGCCTCTGCCTCTGAGTTTGCTGGGTCTGCCATCTGCAAATCTACATCAGCTGTAGATTGTTGCTGTTCTTTTGTAATGTTTCCCTATGGACTCTTGGGGCCGTACCAGAATCATTGGTACCTCTATGTACATACTTGCTGGTGCTTGAGCTCCTGCAACCAACTTTCTATTTGTTCTATTTGCTTATCATCCTCCCCAATATGCAAAAGACATTCATCCATGGCTTTTGAAGAAAAGTTGGTAGAGGCATCTTCTAGCTCTGAGTAAGTAGGCATGTAAAGTCATATGTATCCTTCCTTTTCCTCCTTGTCGTCTGTCTCCATTCCTTCCCCTTCTTTGGAAGTGGGCTGTTCCATTGTGACCTTACTCATTTTCACTGAAGTTCGACGGTCCATGTGCTCATGTAAGGTGATGCCAAGGTGTTTCCAACAAAACATAGAGGGCCATGTAGGTGTCTACAACGAGATGAGCTCACATACAAGTTGTAGATGGTTACAACTGAATACTCAAATAAAATTGACTTACGAAATAAAAAATAGGCTTAGGGAGCCATTGTCATGTTACGGGACATAATTGGTTCTTTGCCATGGAATCAAGCAATCTCATCTCTTTGAATCTCTAACACATACTTTGAAAAGGATTGGTATTTTTTTGGGGTTTAGGGATCCGCCCCAGTCAGATCCCTAAACCTTTAATGTAGATAAATTTTATAAGAAACTGAAAGACTATGATGATTAAATAATAGTAAAGAAATGATATACCCGATCGAAGGTCCTCAAAGTCCTAGAAAATGGTGTCAGACTGAACGATGATGATTTTGGATTTGTCTAGATTGATCAAAAAATCACCTAGGATTTGCACATGCCTTGCCTAGGCAATTTATTCCTGTACAGAAATTTTTCAAAATTTGATTGTTGCAGATTTATGCCTGTTGCGTGCAATTTGCCTTCACCTTTGGAAATACTTGCTAGCAAACATACATGAGCAAGGGCGCTAAAATGATCAGAGAGTCTAGGGAGAGACAAAAGAGACTATGGGCCTTCTTTTATAGAATTAGGGGATGGAGGTAGGTGAGTGAGCTTTGGTCCCTTAGTGCATAGATAGATTGGAGGTCATTTAATGTTGGTGGTTGAGTGATTAGATGTGCTTGATTAATGTCTAGTAGAGTGTGATTGTTTATTATTGTATTAGGTATATGCGGTGTATTTTATTGCTTTTGATTATTTTGAGAATGTTTTATGATTTTTATTATTATTGGATGTGTTTTTATTGTTATTCTGGGATTTTTGCAGTTTATAGCGTTTTTGTGTTTTATTGGCAAGACGCCTTTTTAGAGACAAGACCTTCTCCGCAAGGTGTGCTTTTGAGTGTCTAAAGTTGGATCATATGAAGTATCCAATGTGATGTTTCTGTCAACTGCAGAATTTGTATGCATCTAATCCAAGAATAACCCAATATCATGATGCAGGGTCCCCGATTTTGAAAAATCGAGTGCCCCTACCCTTATATTCAATGGGGCACTCCCCGCTCCTATAGATATAGGCGGAGGGGAGTTGATGGAGGAGGGGAAGCCGGCGTAGGAGGGAGGGCCCCTATCTAGAACTATAAGATAGTTTGGGGTGGGGGAGACTTACTAGAAGGTCACACAGATTCAATATCTGTTCATGTGCAGACAACTCTTATCAGTTGTAGATTTCGCCCTTTGTTAGGCCCACTAGGTGTTTGGTCGTCCATATTGTCATATTAGTTGTAGTAGCCCTTACCAATCGACACCAAATGACATCCATAAGGCAACCCCATTCTTATGAAGCCAAATATTCCTTTACGAGACCACGATGGCCCTTGGCCAACATGTGAGCCAGCTCCTTAGAAGTGAGATTGGGTTGGAAAATTGTCTCCATGATGATTTTATTTTGTGCCTAAGTGGTTGTGGGCTATTGGTTGGCCGGTTTATTCACTGAGAATCCATGTAAGGGTACCCCAAATACCTGTGTAAAGTCTTGAGCCGTGTAAGTAGATTTTACCTCTTTACCAATTGAATAGACAAATGAGCATCTGTTATTTTCTACCATGTTGAAATCATTCATACTAGATAAGGTTCAAACTCATGCTAGTGAAGTGTGGCATTTGCAAGATTTGGCCTACCCCGGCTTTGCGAATGGCCATCTTCAACTCGTGGTTATCAGTCTTATTGATTCACCATGCCCGAGATTTTGTGGCCGTGAGGTTTTCCCATGCAAGTGTTTCTGGTGTAGCCCGTGATTTTGGAGATGGTTTTGTAAGTCTTCTGTTTTTTACTATGCTTGACCACTATTTTAGAGCCAGGACCTCATCTTAATGAATTTTGAATCATCTTCGGAGAAGCTATAGAAGATGGGTTGGGATTTATGTGGCCTTTCCTAACTGTTCCAAATTGTTCGAGCCATATTAGTGCATTATTTTTCCATGATACAAATGGAGTTGTGGTTGATGCTAGATGGTTTCTATCTTTTCCTGACATATCTGCTACTGAAAAACTTGAATTTTTTTATCACCAAATAATTTGAGAAACCCTCATGCACCTAGTTTTTTTCTATTCGGATAGGCCCATGGATTTTAGATTTTTCTCCAAACCCTGCACTAGCATTGCTTTGAAAAGTCAAATTTATACCTATATGCTGATCTGATACCCGCGTTTCTTCTAGTAGAAGCAAATATTTGAATGTATTCACTATATCCACTCTCCTTAACCAATTGCTTATACGCTGCAATTTTTCTTGCACCTCTGAATGTGAAAGTGAATGGAACAATTGGAAATTTGGATTGGCTTCTTTTACACCACCAACACTGAATGGCTGTGTAAAAGTTTGATGGCGTTTAAGGAGGGGAAGTTTGATGGATTTTAGAGAGGAAATGTTTGGGAGAAGGAATTAAAGTCGTTGGAGGTGCGCTCCCATCCATTATCCGATCGTAGTACCTTGAGCTTCTTGCCTATCTAGTTCTCAATAAGGGCTTTGAACTACTTGAACTTGTTGAAGACCTCATCCTTGGTCTTCATAAAATAAATCTAGGTCTTTCTGTAAGAATCATCAATGATAATAACATAGTACACATTACCTATCAACGAGGTTGATGACATAGGTCCACAAATGTTTAAAATAAATTAGATCTAGAATCCTCCTTGACCTCTACTCATTTCTTAAAAAAGAGGCCTTGGCATGCTTGTCGAGTGAGCATCTCTTGCTCACCTCTTCTCCACCTTGAAGCCAAGGAAACCAACCACCTTGTCCGTTAGAAGAGACAATGATCCTTAATTTGTTAGAAAATGTGCACAAAGACGAAATGAAGAAAAACTGGAATGCACACATGTTTGTTGTGTGTCCACCATTTTATTATGTGAGAGATGGTTATAAAATGGTTGAGCAGGCTACAACCGTTTATTAGTTAACACTTAACTAATATTAACCTAATACTAAACGATAAGTCTTATATTATAATATAATTCAGGTGCTCAAATCTCACATAGATCGTCACTACTAGTCAATAAAGCTTCCTATTTCATTGGATCTGCCAACATCTTGTAAAGGCCACCCTCTCAAACTCCCTCATTCAAGACTAGCCCAAGATTGTGCTATGTTTCCTAATGATTACTTGCTGATCATCCAACTCATCCCTACACTTCAAACTTGTTAGAAAGAACTCAAAAGGAGATTTTTAGTTATACCAGGAACATACAATACCTCATACAACTCTAGAACTTCTCTTGCTAGCATGCAAAAATGAGATACACCTATCCCAATCGCATGCTACTCGGCATCACCACCAAGGTCCACTTGCATGTTGGTATGTTGTTCCTTCAATTTGAAGAAGGCTTCCTTGTTTGAATTCATGTCTTGAGGCCCCACTATCAACATACCACCCAATCCTTGAGATTGTGTTGGTGGAAAGGCATGAGACCACGTGAAAGGTTGGGTCAAGCACAACATCAATTCGTTTACCCTCGAAGTTTTCACACTTCCTACAAACTGTTTCTGCTATTGCTACTACTTGCCCTTACTTTTTTTTTCTCCGAACTTTGAGAAACATTGTGGCCATGGTTATTGCAATTGAAGCACTTGATATGGCTTACTTCCTTCTGGTGATTAGAAAACCCCAAGTCTTCTTTTGACTGTTCCCAGATCCTTTCTTCCTCCCTTTCTCACTTTTTTGATGAACATCATCCTTAAAACTATTTGAGACTTGCTATAAGCTCATCTCTTCTCCAATGAAAGCATCTCACAATTGCTTGAAGTCAGGTAACTTTCCCTTGACCAAAGATAATTGGAACAAAGTTGTGCCATAGTGGATTGAAGCCAATTTGAGCCATCCAAACTAGCTCATTTTCTTTTTCGACGTTATCACCAGGTACACCAATGATCTCTAAACTCAACTAGCTTCATCAAATAGCTTGCCATTGTATTTGACTTGCTCATGTGTGTAGTGTTGAGATTGTTCCTCATAAGCATTACCTTGGATCCATTCATACTTTGGTTCAAGGTTCCCAAGGCATCGTACATCTCCTTGGCAATCTTCTTGGTGGCGATATGAGAGATCAAATACTCTCTCTCACCGAATCCAACATTCGTTTTGCCTTCACTTCCTTCTTGTTGTCTTGTGTTAGATCTTTGGGATCTATGGGAGGTGTCTTGTGTTAGATCTTTGGGATCTATGTCGAGGTAACTTTCACGACCAAAGATAATTGGAACAAAGTTGTGCCATAGTGGATTGAAGCCAATTTGAGCCATCCGGACTAGCTCATTATCTTTTTCGATGTTATCACCGGTACACCAATGATCTCTAAGCTCTGCTAGCTTCATCAAATAGCTTGCCATTGTATTTGACTTGCTCATGTGTGTACTGTTGAGATTGTTCCTCATAAGCACTACCCTGGATCCATTCATACTTTGGTTCAAGGTTCCCAAGGCATCGTACATCTCCTTGGCAATCTCCTTGGCAATCTCCTTGGTGGCGATATGAGAGATCAAATACTCTCTCACTGAATCCAACATTCGTTTTGCCTTCACTTCCTACTTGTTGTATCTTGTGTTATGTCTTTGGGATCTATGGGAGGTGTAACCTTCTTCTCCACAAGGTACCATAATTATGTTTCTTCTAGGATATTTTGCAATCTTAACTTCCACAACACAGCTAGAGGATCCCTCCAACAAGTGACTCTCTTGCATGCTAGGAGTTGCCATTGCTGCAACTGTTTGAACAAGCTTCATTCTATGATCATTGGATCAACTAGGTTTTCACACCCCACAACCCTTCATAGGTTCATGTGCCGATTACGGACGCAATTCTTCTTAAATCACTGAAACTTGGACATATTACCCATTGAAATCCTTCGACAACTCTTTACTCCAGATAGCTAGCCTCTTCATACATACAATAAGGAAGATTTCAGAAACTATTCTCTGATACCATGTTGAAAATTCCAATACACCATTGTAAACAAACTCTGATCTTAAATAACCCTCAACCAGGCAGCTCAAAACTGAAAACAATCAAAATTGCTGAATTTTAAATGCTAGAATCTACAATTACATGCCGTAGAGAAACACTAATTGAAAAATACTCAAATATGCTCCAAATCACATCGCTGTTTTGTTAATCAAAAAGCAAAAACTGCAATGGTTTGGAACACACTCTAGAAAAACACTGCCACTAAATTACAAATTGAATGAATAAGACACCTACCCTAGGCCTTCTTTTATAGTTGAAGAAAGACCCCAAAAATAGCGTGGATGATCCATCCCAAAATCAAATCAACCCTTGACCTAATTTTATCCTAGGGATTAGTCAAACTTTACAAAAGCAAATTGCTAAATAAAGAACTGCTATTCTAAAACTGGAAAATATTCTGCATAAAAACAACTGCTAAATTTGGACAACCAAGAATAGGACTGCCAAGATTAGGGCTACTATTCAACATGACTGTATGCTCTGCTGAAGTGCCTTTGGGTTCCACACGTGTACCTTGTTGGAGGATGCATTTGAAGTACCATAATCTAACATCTTCCTCATTGGATTGCATTGGATTCACTGAGGGTCTCCCAGACCTTATCCCTAGAGACCTAACAACCTCCTCCCACTCTGTTGTAGAGAGTGTTGTAGAGTGCACAATCACTTATGCTGGTGTTGACTGAACCCTCTCTTGGTTCTTGCTTACACTTTGTCTTGGGCAAGGGCTTGGGCTTCTGATTTCTTGTCTTTTCTTTCTTGAAGAGGTTGCTTTTTGTAACCAGCACATCTCTCTTGTATTCCAAGAGTTAGAACAATGTTTGAGTTTCGATTTCCTTTGCTTCATGACTCTATCTTCTTTGCCATCCTTTTTTGGTGTTAATGGCATTGACGTTTGCTCGATCTCTCTTCCTCTTCCTCGCTTTTCCTTTCTTCGTACTATTGAAGTTATTATAGTTTAATACGTAAACATTAACTAATAATATAGTAAATGTATTTTTGATATATAATGTACAACTACCTCGCTTGAATGCAACTTCTTTATGTTTAATAAATGACTGAAACAAAAGATGGAAGGGTGTTGTGTCACATAGTGCCTTTCAATTTCTGTTCACTCTCTCTCATATTTTGTAACATTTGCATTAGAGCACATTGGAGGAAACCATAGGAGAAGGGTACAAACAACTAGCTCGAAGTTCAAGGAAGCCTTGAAGATGTTACAAATTGCGGGAGAAGATTTGAAGGTTGTTTACAAATTGAAGGCGGTGGAGGATTTGTGACTAGGGAGACAATTGTGAGTTGTAGACAAGGCAAAAACATGGTTGAAAGATGTTCACAATAGAAGCACAAACCAAGAGATGATGAAGTCAGTTGAAGACCAAAATGAGTTGTGGTACCAAAGGTGGGCACATGGGAAGTTTCGAAGGTGTGAGGACTAGCCATAGTCTTTGCGTTAGGGCACAAAGCAATAAAAAGAAACGTGAAGGTTCAAGACCAAGCTGTGAAGGAGAAATGAGAAAAAAGAAAATGCGGGCATCGTTGACAAGTGGAACATAGATTTGGAGAATTGTGATTTACAAGCAATGTTTGTGAACAACGATGTTTTTGTAGACTTAAATGAATCAAAGGAAAACATTATTGCAAGAGGAGGATTCATTTTGAAAAAATGAGAAACGTCGTTGTAGGAGATAGAGAATCTGTTGCAAATGAGATCGATAAAAGAAGAGGATGTTTGAAATTAATTTGAGTTGTGAGAAGACTAGACAATAAAAGGAAAAGAAACATCTTTTTGTACATGAATTTTGGATTATAGATTGATTCAAAATTTGTAGGTGTTGAAAAAATCAAAACAACCATAGAGTAAACCAGTGTAAGAAAATTCACGTTGTTGAGGCTTTCACGACTAAGGAGGTTGTGTTTGCTAGGGCTTGGGTCAGTGAAATCATGAACCAAGAGAAAATAAAATGCATGTAGTCAGGAAGTGAACATCATAAGCACAGGAGAAAAGAACGTGCAACCTAGCGGAAATATTGACCAAGTGAAGTTTCAAATCTATTAGGGCACCAGATTGAGGGTGATACAAAGTAGATCATGGTTTTTAGTCTTGTCAGATTTTTTTGACATTCTCACGTAGAAAAATTGCAATTATTGGCAATTTAGCAGTGTAGACTAGGCTGTGAGGTGATTTTATAGACTCAAGCATTTGTTTGTAAATTTCTAGACTTAATCAATATTTTATTTTCTAAGTAGACTTATTCATAATTAAATAAATTCATCTTTGAGATTGTGGACTCATTAATTGGATGTATTTTTGAGTTATTGTTGAAAGTTGTATTTTTTCCCTTGTTTTACTGGTATGAAGTCAATTTTGTGTTTATAATGGCCAATATCCAAACTCTAGTTTTGTCAAAAGCGCAAAAGTTAATTGGTCAAAACTACAATATTTGGATTCCTAAAATTTTGACAATCATAAAGTATCGAGACAGCAATAAAATCATTCTCAACATTGAAGGAAGGCCTATTGCAAATTTTGTGGATTATGACAAGTGTCATAAGGAGTACTTACTATTGTTAAAGTTCATCGTGTCAAATGATTTGATACCCAAGGTTTGGAATGGCATTGAGGCAAGTGTGCTTTGGACCAGTCTGAAGAATAAGTATTAAACTTCGTAGAAAAGTCAGTAATTGTACTAGAAGAATTTGCTATTATCAACAAAGATGCATGAGGCGGGTCCCTATCAGAACGTCTTCTTAAGATGAAAGATCTTCGAGACTAGCTCAATGCCATCAACAAAAAGGTGGATGATAATGATTTGGTTGCATTTGTTCAAAACTTTTTACCACCCTCCTATGAAACATTTGTAGAGGTCTTACACTTGATGGCAGAAAGCCAAACCCAAACGTTTGATCAAGTCAGTTCTCTTTGACTATAGATGGAACACAGACAAGCATACAATTGTGTCCAATTATGCACAATTAGAAAATACATTGACTGCTCTATCAAAGGAGAAGTGAAAACGACACCCTGGTGAATCTTCTAGATACCAGGTGAAATGCCATTAGTGTCATAAAGTTGGGCATATAAAAAGGATAGCTTGAGGCAACAATATGCTCTTCCCCAACAAAACAAAAATCGATATATGAGGCAAATGTGGCAACCGTTGCAGATAAATGGGATTCCAATAAAGAGCATGCTCTCATGACATCATGCTCAACTAATAGTGCTACTAGTTGCGGGTTCATTGATTTTGGTGCAGCCAAATATTTTTTATGTTGTGGGGACTGATATGTAACATTTTCTGCAATTTCTGATTAAATTTTATTAGTTGATGGAGAGTCACTTGTAGTAGAGGGATAGGGGATACTTATAAAGTAATGTTTAATGTAATCTTCATCGTAAGGAATGTTAGGTATGTTCCTAGCATGCATAAGAATTTCTTGTCTATTAGTCAGTTTACAGAAAGCCGAACATTGCTGTCAATTTCTTTGGGAGGCAATGTATTGTGTTGGATGTGAAACAAGAACGGGTAATTGCCTTAGGCATTGGGCAAGGTGGGCAGTAAAGGGTTGTTGACTCTGTTATAGTCAACTTTCATATACTAGTTGTGGAGGGAATATCCACTATAAAGAATGTGCAGGAGGCTGAAATGCTTTATGTGTGAGTAGATAAAATGCCCCGATTACATGATGCACAGGAGGCACATGGTCAATTGGTAGGAAAAACCACTTATATAATTGTGGAGGGTGACTCCACTATTTAGGACACACATGAGTTGCAATGTGAGATGATAGGAAGAGCCACATATGGTGAGATGACAAGAAATTAGCCACTCAATGAAAGGCAATGGCTTGGAGTTTAGAAGAGGATGGTCATATTGTTCATCTTCTTGCAAAAGGATTTTGCCAATACGAGGGAATAGATGAGGAGGAGATGGTTGCTTCTCCTACTACTATGGAGATGGGTATTTCTCCTACCGGGAGTTGGTTTTTACTCCAATTGTGAAGATGGTCACATTTTGGTTGCTTTTTCTCCATAGAAGCTCAGTTTGGTTTCCTGAATAGAGATTTGGATGAGGAGGCCTACATGGTGTTGCGTGAAGGCTTTTGGGTTCCTGAACTTGATCATCTGAGTTGCAGATTGATTGAGTCATTGTACAAACTTAGTTAAACTCCACAAGCCTAGTATATTCACAATGATTACTATCTCCCAGATTCTGATTTCAATGCTATGGAGTTCAGGTCGAAATTATCAACCAATGGTGATTCTTCACCAGTTGAAGAATCACCCTATAGACAATTGTTGGAAAGCATGATATATCTTATGCCTACATGACCGGATCTATGTGTTGTTGTCAGTGATCTTTCTGGGCTTTTATCTCAACCAAAACTCATACATTGGACAGCAACAAAGCGTCAGAGGACTGCGGATTGCAAATTAACATCGAAGGAGCAGTCTGCTGATTTAATGACTAAATCTTTTGGTCCCATTGTGTTTGTAAAATTTCAGGACAAACTTGAAGTAGTTTTTGGATTAGTCATTAAGGGGGTATCAAAGTTATTAAGTTTAATATGTAAACATTAACTATCTTAATATTATTTAATTTACATTAGTTATACATCTCGTGAATGTAAGTACTTTATGATGTATACATGAAAGACACACACACGATGAAAGTGTATTGTAGTGCTTTCCAGTTTCTCTTTATTTTCTCTCACATATTTTCTAACACTTACTATTGCAATATGATTTGCGTTCTAATCTCTTGGTCACAATTGGCCTGAAGATTTTTCAATATTATATAATGCCTAGAAAGGAATCATGGAAGGTGATCAAGAAACCATTCTACGTCCTCAGTAAGTGCCAAACTACCCTAGATAGAATTTGATAATAATTGGGTTCTGGCGGCTTCCTCTTGAACGTGGTTTTGCACGGAGAGCCCACATGTATTGGAAGTCATTTGTAAGTTCTTTTTCTTGCTGATTTGTTTCAACTGTTTCTTGGACTGGTTGGCCCATTAGTTTCCCATGGCGTTTAATAAGAATGGTTGTCAGAAAATTGGCTACCAACTTACTTCCATGTGCAATGTGATCTACGTTTTTAAAGGCATGGCACCAAAATGTAGTATAGAGATAGTCTACTGAGATACTAGGCTTGCATTAACAACATACACAATATCAAATGCATGTATATACCAGGATAAGTTATGAAACAACTGCTTTGTATTCCTCAAGATAACTTCTATTCCAATATTTGTAGTTCAGGAAGGACCTGATATAAGTGCCCTTAACCCTGCATTTTTTATGCTATTTAAAGAGCAAGGCCCAGCTATTGATGGTACCCCACTACTATTGCAAACAACATACAACAAGTCTTATTAATCTCATAACAAAATGCCGACAAAGTATTGACAAGACATGCCAGTTACATTTATTTATAATTAACACTTTAACATACTACAACTGTCACGAAGCAATTTCAAATTTAAATTTGACGTCTATTTGATTGTTATACAGAAGTTTTTAATTTTTTCTTTAAGAAATCAATTGAAAAATGGTAATGTCTTGGACATATAGTAGAGTTTGAAGCCCATTTTTTTCCCAGAAAGATTTTTTTCCGACCAGACACAATGGCGTAGCTAGATTGATGCCATTTTTAACCAGTTCATGGGAAATTGTGAAGAAGGTAATGGAATTATTAATCAATGTGATATATGAAAAATCCAAGATAAGAACCTTGAGATTGATATCTCTTGATGTATTTTAGATAGATGTATTTAAGATATGTGTGCTAGTATAAACTCATAGACCAAGTCTCTCACTCACACATTATGCCGATGTAGGACTTACAATTTGATCACGAACTTCATGTTTTTGTAAAAATAGTAGTAGCTTCTTTTCTTTAGGCATTGCAAAAGCACAAATCTCTCCCAAAAATTCAACGGGACTCATGTGTGACGTTATTCATCCTTCTCTTTCCTCTTTGCTCTAGGCTCGTGACAAGCACAAAGATTTTTGACAAAATTCAGAAGGACTTTAGCTGTCCTTCTCTTTGGAAACCATATACCTGTGAACGTCAGATAGGAATTTTCACTATTGAGCTGTCTCTTTACAAAATAGTACTGGCGCTGTTTGCAATTTGACAGCTCAGCGGTGTTCTACGCAATATCAACTAAACTCAATATACATGTCTGCAATTTGGCAGCATGTCAGCTATATACAAGTCTGAGGCATATCTTTGTCATCATCTTCTCATTTATAGATTTAGTCAGGCATCTTGAGCCTTTCAATTTCGATTTTAGGCCACTTTCGTCTAACCACGTTAGGTATTATATAGCAATCTGGTCCATGATTTGCCACTCTCTTGGAATGCTGACATCTCACCTTGTCTTGTACGCAGTCTGCAATCCTCCAACATCCAACAATATTGATTGATGATGGTGGAGTGTGCAACACCATCAAATATTCCAACTTAATAATGAAGAAAGCATCTCTAGCTTGTGCTCAACAGACCATCACCCTTTCACATTAGTCTACTTTTCCTTGGAGGATCTTTTACAGAAGTTACCAGATACATGCATGTGCCTTGCATTGATATTTTACCAACTATGAGTTTTTCTTAGCCATGCATGTTGTTGTGTGCATACATGAACCTCAATGACCTGATTTGTTTAGTTTCAGATTTTTAGTATCATGCCATAATAAATATTAAATTATCAGTTGGCACCACTGTATCAACCTGGAAGCATTTATGTTACTCATGTGCAGAACACATTTATGGTATCTGAACACCAATGACAAAGGTTGAAGACCCCTGCACCAATGAAATTTGTAGAGAAAATTTTGAGGATAATTTCATTTTTCTGTCAACCAGGCTCTATGAAGACGTTGCAAAATCCATTCTTTATCTTATTGCTGATGGGCCTTGAATTCACAAACTTGGTCATCTGATTCCGAAATCAAATAATTCCATTTTGATCTGTGTGCAGCCATGCTGGCACACACACTTCTCCTTTGTGAACTTGGGCAGCTTGCACACTTCTCACCTTGGAGTTCCATTCTTGAGCAACACACCTTGGAGCATGCGCAAAAACACAAGTCTTGCAGCCATCTTGCGCTTTCCCATAGAGCCGCACAAAACTTGCACATGCACAAGTCTTATGCCTCCTTGCGCATCGCATAGTACCGCACAAAACATGCTGCCTGTACAGAGCCTCCATTGCCTCACAGATCCTCCATGACATCTTGTCCACCGTGCAGAGCTTGCCTCACTTCATAGTCATGTGACACCTTTGCAAAACACTCACCAAAAATCCAAAAAAGGAAAGAAATGCCAAAAAGGAAAAAAACGATTCGGGCAGAAAAAACAGGAGAAAATGCGTTTTTGCTATTGGGAGCGGGCAGGGAGCGGCCAGAGGCCTGCGGAAACGGCCGGGTACGGCCTGTGCCGTACCTGGCCGTTTCCGCAGGCCTCTGGCCGCTCCCTGCCCGCTCCCACGCCGCTCCCGCCGCCGCTCCGGCTCCGGCTCCCTGCTGCTCCCGTACCCGCTCCCGAGGCCCCTGCCTGCCGTTTCGGCAACTTAGGTAATATACACATTTACTTAAGGGTCGACATCCTTGAGAAACGAACCAGATCATAGTGAGAATTGGCATGCCTCGAGTTTCTAGTATTTCTCTTACACATTTATATATGCACATTCAGTCTAGATAAATCACAGGAAGTGTCTCCCCTTCTAATCATAGGAGTTTTATCTCCTAGCCTTGATGTAACATTGTATACCTATGTACTTATTCTCTTTTCTCCATTAATGAATAAAATTTGCATTTCATGGAGATAGACTTCCACTACATCATTGTATGTTTGGTTAAAACTTAATACTGTAGTTAACTCTTGCACACACACTCTATAATATTTGCAGCTATACCTAGCACAAAATTGTCCCTGGCACATGGTCCTAAGCTCTGTGGTGCAGATCACATTTGTTTAATGAATGAATCTACGAGTCTTCAGTTCGGTTGCCTAGGAAACTGTGCTAGTGCCTAATGCTTCAAGGTCACATTCTCCTAAAAAAACAAAGCTAGACATCTTTTTTTGTTAGGATGCTGAAGGAAATTAGAGAGGTTTCCTCAAATTCTATATTAGCAATAATAATAATCAACATCTAAATAGGAAGCATTCCTTAATCTCTATCTCATGAAGGGTACAAATACTTGCAAATCTTGCCTTCTTGAGGGATATGGTGGTCATTGTCAATATGAATCCAGTAAGAGTGCACTCTCATCTGGTCTAAGAGGCATTCGAAGGTTGTGTAACTAGTAGTGCCATTGATAATATGAACAAACAATTAGGCTATAAAAATCTGTAAGAATTGTCCAGCTCCTGCTTGAGTGGTTGAGGGAAGAGAATCAAGCCACTTGAATAAATTGTTGAACTATTTTTATAATCTTCCTCCTTGAAGGGAGGAAGTGCAGTATACAAGAGTATTTTTGAGAGGGATAGGGGATGGAAATATTGTACGAGCCTCATGGCATGATTATTGTTTTTTGTCTTGTCGGATTAGGATGGAAAGAGAACTCTAGAAAAGAACAGAGATAAAAGAAAGGGTACCTCTCTCAAGTTGAAGCCAAATCATTGATGAGTTTGCCCATATGGAAATAGGAAATGACTAGGATGGTAGTCACAAGATGAAGCACATGTGCATCAAACTTGGCTTGAACAATGCTTTAGAGAATTGTCCGCCTGCACCAGATCATGTGCAGGAGAAGAATGGTCTAGAATCTATCAACATGTTCCCAATCAAGTGGCCCACTGACAGGTGCCAAGGCTTAGAACCGTAGAGAACAAGAGAATTGTCTGCCTGCACCAGATCATGTGTGGGAGAATAATGGTCTAGAATCTATCAACATGTTCCAATCAAGTGGCACGATGACAGGTGGCAAGGCTTAGAACCGTAGAAAACAAAAAACTGTCTGTCTGCATTGGAGAAATGCACTTTAAATGAATATCAAATACATGAAGGTTGAAATATTGGCGTGATCTGGACTTGTAAGTTGGTTTCAAGGTGAACTAATAGCCAGTGAAGTGCACACCTAGGTGAGTTTGAGATGTGGTAACTGACTGGGTTTGTGCAAAAGGTGAAATGAAATTTGGATAAAGCATTTCTACAGGTGTTGAATATCCTTACCTTAGTCTAACTCAGATTCACCCTAGTTGGTGAATATCACAGATCTGGGATGAAGTGTCCAACTGTGAGGAGGCAAAAGTATGGCATCATTAGCACAATGGAGCACAAAGATAAAAACATAGTGTAATATACAACCATACTTGACGTGTGTAGCGTCTTTGGAACATTGATAATGCTCACTAATTAGACCCAAACAAAAAGAGGAGAGTTGGCATCTCAGTTTCAACTCAATTGTACTTCTCTAAGATAAGGAAGGCCTCATGGATCCCATAATTGCAAGAATGAGGTGGTTAGAGATACTAGTGCTATATAGTCTCTCAAAAAGGAAATGCCTGGGAATTGAATTTAAGGCCTTGTTGAAGTTCACAGGCAGCAATATACCTTCTAGTATCTGTGCCTAGTTTCTTCAATTATATCGTAGAGCATAATATGATCTACTATCTGGTATTACTTTTACAATCTTGCCTGTCCTTTGGCCTTGAAAACATCCTTGTCTGGTAATGCAAATAAATGCATCCAGGATAGTGGCATAAGTCTAGCAAAAGTGTGTCAAATCAGATTAGTTTTGTAGTTATTAGAATTTAGGATAAGAAAGTGTAGGTGTTGACGCATTCTTACATGCTACAGGGTGCTTCATAAAGTGGTTTACAAATCATTGCCGTCCATTGAGCAAAGGTGTTGTCTTCTCTTGGTAAAGCAAGATAGAAGACAGCTGCAACATCTTATAGAGGGAAGGCATCAATGCCTGGGCTTGGTGATAATCTAATTGGATTAGGGCTTGGTGATAATCTAATTGGATTAAATGGATCAAGTGTTATTGAGCTTGAAAATAAGGGATCACTATTTTGATTCTTAAGATGATACTTGGAAGACAATATAGTGAATTAGAATCATTGTATGTTATAAGGGCAGAAGATAGAGTATGCAAGACGTGCACTCAATAACAAATCAAAGTGCAAAAAGATGGAAGACAGAAAACAAATAATTTAAGAATGGTATTATTATCTTATTGATGATAACTATTATCGAGTTGGACAGTGTAAGCATTGGATCTAAGAAGACTTTGGTGGTGGAATTGGCATTATTGCTGCGAAAGAAGCGGTTTTGGTGTTTTAAATCACACCGAAAAAATATATCTCATTGATGATAAACTTGGCCTTACTGAGGATATACTGATCATATGTTGACCTTTGAAAAGAACAATCCTTGTTGCATTGAGTGACACAAACAAATAAGAAACCTTTTTCTAAAATTGCTTCCTTGTAATCTATTGGCGCTCAAATCTGCACCCTAAGGATTTGGAGGAAGGAACAAAGGTAGATAGTTGTAGTGAGGTGTTCCTTTTCAAACCAGGCTTAATTTGAGGCCAACAAATGAGTAGGTGGTTGAATCCTTATGCTTCAGGCTTTGTGAAACGTAGGGGAGAGACCCCCGACGACATTAAGTAATAAAATGGAAAAAGATCATCAAGAGAGGTGCAATGGACTCAACTAACAAGCCTAACCATTATGATTTTCCACTGAAGTTGCTGTCATTAGCAGGAGAATTGCAAGCTATCTAAGATTGGGAAAAGGCTGCAGGAAAACAAATGTTTAAGGCAAAGATATCATAATCCATAAGCTCATTGTGCTAAAACAAACAAAGTTAACATGAAGGAGCTTACATACCTGAATCCTAAGTTATAACAGCGGAGGTCTCAAAGGAATTTACAAGAAAAAATGGAGACTCAGTAGGACACAAAAATCAATGAAAATATTGTAAAAGAGTTTAATGAAATTAACCATGATCAGTGCCTAGAATCCATTGGGCAAGGAGTCTCCAAAATTGAACAAAGTATGAGAATATAAGACTTATTTATAAGGTGCCTAACTACAAGTTGGTTGTAACCGGTTGTAACTACATCAACCGTTTTGTAACTATTTCATTTATAATAAATAGACGAACACACAGTCTCAAATGTGTGCAATCCGCCTTCTCTTTATTTCTTCCTTGTATACATCTTCTAACATTGGTATCAGAGCAAGGGCAAGTGAGGAAAGAGTGGGTAGAAAATCCGCCACATTAGGGCATGGAATTTGAAGCATAAGGAGAAAAACGAACACATTTTCATTTTTGATTTTCGACAGAGATCTAGGGCATCTTGTCGCGGAGGGCAGTCACATTTTTATAGACAAATTCGTTTTTTTATGAAAGTAGAGAATGTAATCGTGAATACTAGATTGCAAACACAATCGTAGGAGTCACCAATCTGGAGCACGAAAATACAGTCGCGAATGGCACGTTTTTCAGGAAATTAACAGTATTTTCGAGCATGAAAATACAGTCGCGAATGGCACATTTTTCAGGAAAATAACAGTATTTTCGAGCACGAAGTAAGACGTGAATAGAGTTGTGATTCACAAACATTTGAAGGCCATTACAATCAGTATTTGAGCCAAAAACAGTCACGAATTGGAAGGGCACAAACGTTTTCCACAGACATAAGGCAGGAAAGACGCAAAAGCAAAAAGACTACTGCGTTAGGGCACAAAACTGTGCAACTGGTATTTTATTTTATTTATTCATTTCGAAAATATGCAGTTGTATTTATTCTATTTTATTAAAATGGAAATGCCCATAGAAAAATATTCTGGTCTAAATTTTCATACATGGAGTGTGAAAATACAAATGCAACTTATGAATAAAAATTTGTGGGGCATTGTAAACAGGAAAGAGACCACACCTACCGATGCATCAAAATTGTTAGAATGGGAAAGCAAGAGATGATAGAGCTAAAGCTATTATTGGCCTTGCTCTCTCTGACTCTGAACTTCATCATGTAGACTTAGACAAATCATCAAAGGAAATTTGGGATACTCTAAATAAATTATTTGGAGCGAAAGCAGTCAATGCCAAATTTTCCCTAAAACTTCAGTTATATAGGTTCAAAATGGATGACGGAGTCTCTATGTCAAGCCACATCAATAATCTAAGGTCCTTGATCAGACAACTAGTAGAAGTGAAAGCTGCGATTGAGGATGAGGATGCCAAAGCTATCCTATTAAATAGTCTGTCTTCAAAATATAGCAATGTAGTTTTTACCCTCAGTCAAATTCAATCTCAATCTCTGGATGATATGATAGCAACTCTTCTAGGAGGGGGATGCGGTAGGTCATTCCTAGCAAGAAAGTGCATTCTATTCTAGAACCAGAAAATATCATAGAAAATTAGATAAAGATAAGTTGGAGATTGAATGTCATTATTGTAAGAAAAGAGCTCACACAACATGGGATTGGTGTGTTCGAGCCAATGATGTGCTCAAGGGTAAAGTCATATCAAATACAACCAATATAGCCATGGTTGAAGACCCACCGATCAAAGGTAGTGAGGACAATGACGAAACGCACTATAAAGATACTCTAAACTTTGAAGGCAAGAAAGGATACGGGGTAGATGAAGCTCGGTATGGATGGTTGCTCATATAGTTCGAGAGACTGTGGATCTTGGGAATTATACCCTCACGAGGGTCATGAGACAACTTGATGGAGCTTGTGGATGGCTCAGTATGGATGGTTGTCCAATAATTTGGGAGATCTGTGATTCGGGAGTTCGGGGAGGTGGAATCTAGGAACTCGGGAATTCAGCTCGGGAGCTACACCTTTACGAAGGTCATGAAGTAGCTTGATGGAGCCCTACCTTATCATAGCATTGCTTTCAAAGTGAAAGTGTTTGAAGATTGCGTAGCTCTGTTTTGTTCTAGTCTTGTTAAATTGTTTGTTTTTTTGCTTTATGTAGAATAAGTCTTAAGAGGGGGTATGAGAATATAAGACTTATTTATAAGGTGCCTAACTACAAGTTGGTTGTAACCGGTTGTAACTACATCAACCGTTTTGTAACTATTTCATTTATAATAAATAGACGGACACACAATCTCAAATGTGTGCAATCCGCCTTCTCTTTATTTCTTCCTTGTATACATCTTCTAACACAAATCACACAAATAATAGCCAAAGAGTCGCAACAATTTACACAATTGTTGTAGAATCCACCTCAATTCAGACTCCCAACAAACAATTCATACAAAAACCTCTTATTATGTGTCAATATAATGTGTTACAAAACATTAAAGCAAGGAATTAAGATAATTTGCAGGAAATACGAAGGATTGAGATCTCACAAGGATTTTACAATTTTGCTACTACAAAATGCCTACATGTCACAAGTAGTAGGTCCATTACCAAGAGACAATCTCAAATTGAGTGACCTCGAATAAAGCTGCAATACGTGCTCAACATTCTACAGCACAATATACCTCAAATCAGACATGCTATCGATGACAGTTGCTGAAACTTGTAGAAAACAAAATGCTCTTTCAAGAAACAAAGTAGTTCATGAGCCAAAAGACCAGGATAAAGGATTTCTCCTTCAATTTATAGCATTCCCTCTCTGTGAAATGTTCCAGAAGTGGAAGGAAAAGGTAGTTCGAATATTCCACTGGAGAAGTGATCGAGGCTAAGAAGAATCCAGATATTAGCGGTGGAGGAAATCCAACACTCCACCAATGAGTGAAGAGAATATGGCAGGTCTAGATCACTCAAAGAAAATCAAAATGGAGGGAAGAACGAACTTTTCTTGGAAACAAGTAAATTACAATCCAATTTAGAGCCACGAGAAAACACAAATGAAAACATTAAGAAATGAAGCATGTGTGCTTCGGTGAACTCATGAAAATGAAGAAGAGTGAAGCTGCCACTTGTCTAAAAGATTTGAATTTCATAAGAGTAGCCAATTAGAGAGCTTTATTTTGTATGCACGGATCACCCAACTTCCCAATTGAGTGTTGGCGGAAAATTATATGGAATATCCATTCTAGGAACATTTTCACAAGAAGGGAAAACCCCTCAGGAGCAAATGCAATTGATTTGGAAGCTCTTCATAGTTTTATTTCACTGTAGGAGGCCAAAAACAATTGGAGCTTTTGTCACTAACTGCTCGCAAATTGCTCAACAATTCCTCCCAAAATTAACCAGTGTAGCCTTTCGAATGTGCTTTCCAACGTCTCAAACCACACCTCAATTGGAGCTCCTAGTCAAAATTTATTGCCAAAAAACCATAACTTTATGATATTGCTTGCTCCATTAAAATGTGAAAAAATTAATCTTTGCATCTATAGTCCATTTGCACTACTTGGCGTGCTTTGATTGACTACTTAATGCCACGTGGCAAGTTTTGTTTCGATTCCGTGGGAGCTGATTGTCTCAAACCTTCTCCACAAACTTGGCCTAGAATTAAGCCTTGATGTCATGATCCACCTAGCTGCATTGGCAATCTTGATTATCTAACATGGAATAGGGGAAAGACCTTGTTGCCAATTTTTGATCATGTTCAATTGGAGCCATACAACATAGATAAATTCTGTTGATCACTCAAACAGTGGGGTAGATTGTTGTGGTGTAGGTGGGGATTAGGGTTGACATAACTTGACATTAACAATTGGATGAAGGCCAACACAAGGTGTAGGATCGCTTAAAGGCGCTTCCTTGAACCTTTTGGTGATGGTGTAAGGGTTCTCCAATAGGTTGAGTTTGCGGCAAGGATATGCAAATCACTCCTTGATAAGGAGATAAAATTTGTCACCATTGTTAAACGAATGGGTTTGCAAAGTGTTGATCACCCCACCACTTATTCTTGTTAGCATGTTTGTCAATTATCTAATGAACTTGTTGCTGAAAGTTTTGGATATGCTCCATTAACTTAGTGGCATTGTCTGCTTCTTTTGGAATCGCAACAAAGTTCACTTATTTTGGCTTTGGAAAGCTATTTTAATTGTCTCAAGCGGATGAAAATCCATGCATACCTCAAAAGGGCAATGTTGGGGTTGGTTTTGTTGAATGAAAGACAATTTTTCATTTTAGGTGCATAAATGGTTCTCTTGTACATGTAGAATATGCACAATAGTGCTGACTATTAGGAATTTTAGTTAATCATAGTTGGGTTAATCATAGTAGATAGCTTTAAACTATTAAACCAATTATTGTTTGTTTGGTTATTAAGCTAGTATATTAGGCGGATCACATAAAGGGAAATAGTTGAAGGATGAGTGGAATATGATAAGGTTGTTGTATTCAGAAAATAGGAATTGATTATTGTATATATTCAAGTTTGAATAAATGATTGTGAACTGTTGATTATTTCTTTCAATTGGTATAAGAGTGGGCAAGAGTAGAAATCGAGAGCATGTGATGGAAGGCTGTATGGAGTTTTGAAGCTAATCAAGGGCAGCTCCATTGTGATTTTTGCTGCCCCTATGGATGATAGCCATTCTCTAATAAAATTAGTTTACATTAGTTTGTTGTGAGGAGTTTAGATTAATTTATCTTTAATGTGCTTTAAGACTCTAGAGGAGTCGAGGGGAATAAATTGTCTATATCAGCGAAGCGATCTATAGGAGTTTGTTCATTGCTCGACTATTCAATTTAGGAATATCTTGCATTATTTATTTATTTATTGTTGTTTGTCGTGAAGAGTGAGTGTAGAGGCATTCCAAGGGCTAGAGGAAGATGTTTGAATGTATTTGTAATGTATCTACGAGAGATGATTTATGCTGTATATTGGTGGGTGGAGATGCCAACATGTAGCACACATCCTCATAGTGGGTTTATTATATTGACTCATATGGATAACTTGTGCTATTAATAAAAGCTATTGTCGTATATGCTTCGTAAGTCGTCCCTTGAGCTATTTGGAATAATCCCACATGCATGAATAGTAGTTGGCTAGAGTAGAATTAGTATAAATAAAGTGGATAGACTAGTGTAAATGTATTCATGAATGATATTGTAGTTGGAGGTGGCCCCCTCAAAGAGGCTGTGATAGTGGAGTGATTCCTTCCCCATAAGGAATATTGTATGGTGTTTCCCTACCTTAAGGGTATTTTTGAATTTAATTCATATTAGGGCATTTAACCCACACATCTTGTGTTGTGCAATCTATATTTTTCTGCATATTATTTAGTGTATTTTTGATATTAAATGAGAGGTTTATAACATTTGACATCAGAGCAAGTGGAGTTTTTTTAGAAACATTCTACTTTTTTCCCTAGAAAAATGCCTACCTTGTTGAAGGCTGTTCTCCTCATGTAAGTGTCCAATTCAAGCTTTTTTATTCCATCTAGAAAGAGGACTTAAAAAGCTTTCCGAAAAGAATGTCACAATAAAGATTTGAAGCATTATCGAGGGAGATATGGCGATTTGAAGTTGACCTTGCGAACCTAACTTTTCACATTTTTTTTACGCGCAACCCTTTAAAAATTTCCATATCTTTTATTCCAAGTGAGAAAATCAAGTACCGTTTGTTGCAATTCAAAGGAAATATTTAGATCTACTTTTCTACATTTTGTTATTCTCAAGTTTGGGGTAGGAAAGGAGAATTAATGAATAAACATGTTCTTGAAACCCTAGTTTTTATGAATTGTTAATCACGGGGTTTCAATTTTTCATTGGAGATAATGATATTAATACTTGAGAATGGTGGTTCAAATTTAAGAAGATCCATTTTCTTTCATTTTGTGGTGATCAGAATTGGCCATTGATCTTAAGGGCCCTACATTGAGTTAGTATGTTTGAATGCAAAATGAATGGAATACTTTTTCATGGGAAGAAATGTAACAAACTTTCCTAGAGCAATGCAATAATGCAAAAGCAAATAATGCTAAGGATGAAAAGGCAAAAGAGGATTACTTTTTTATAGATCATTTGGAGAAAATAAATAAGACACTTGAGGGCATTGATGGTTCTTTGCATAAGGTAAAAGATGCTTTTGTCAGGGTTTCTCTTGATTTGCATATGTAAAAAGAATATGGAAGGAAATATACGTATGGAATCATGGATCAATTTGGACGACAACTGCAGGGAATGGTATGAAGATTTCTTTCACTCAGATGAGAGTGATTTATTTGGGTTTGTCTTCAAGGAATCTCTCATACATGATGCGAATTTGATCACATGTTTACAATTGACGCTATTTAATGGGTTGATGTATACATAGATATATATGCTACCTTTGAGCATCAACCTCAAGTTATAGTGATTGAGTTTATTATGTTCATCACAATGTTGCTGTACATGATCATATCCAAGCACATGAGGAAGCAATGAAAGAAGAAGACGATGCATGGATGGGCCTCCATTTAGTCCTCAAGCTTTGAGAAAAACTTTTTAGTTATGTAGTTATTCTCATGTTTTGAGGGAAAAACATGTGAAGGGTGGTGGAATGTAATGTACCTAGAGAGATGATATTATGTGGCCCGGATCCTCTTAGTGGGTAATATTACACCAACTCAAATGGGTAACTTGTGCTCTTAATAAAAGCTATGGACACATGCTTTTTAAGTCGTGCCTTGAGCTATTTGGAATAATCCCACATGCATAGAACGTAGTAGGCAGCTAGAGTAGAATCAGTATAAATAAAGTGCATAGGCTAGTGTAATGACATTCTTGAAATATATTGTAATTGGAGTGTTTACTCTAATAAGGAGGTTCCACCTCAAAGAGGCCTGCGATATTGGAGTGATTCCTTCTCTCCCCTTGAATATTGTATGATGTTCCCCTAACTTAAGGGTGTTTCTAAATTTAATTCATATTAGTGCCCTGCACATCTTTTGTGTTTCGCACTCTTTTTTTTTTCTGCAAATTATTTGTTGCATTGCTGATATTAAATGTGAGGTTCATAACACTGTCAGATGATAAGAAGAGAGGAGTGTGTGCTATGGTCGAGTGTCAAAAGAGGTGTGGTATCTTTTACAATGGAGGTGTCCTTTACAGCTTTAGGTGCTTGTAAAAGTGGTTTACCAGCAGCAGTGGAGCTCCCGTAAACAAAGGCATAACAACAACGGTGCAGAAATGAAGCGCCATGCATATGCATTAAGTGTTTTTAAATATAACGTTTAAGAGTTTTTAAATATAATGTTTAAGTTTTATGAATATTTAGGTGTACAATGTTTTATATTAATTTTTAATTTTTTTATAGTTTGCTATTTTTTTAATAAAGTTCTAAACTTATTAATTTTAATCGAATATAACATTTTCATTGCGGAGGAGCAATATCAATTTCACGTCTTTTGATTTAGTGGGTAGATTTCAATGGAAATTTGTCAATATGTATAAATTGTATTCTAGACCATTTGGCTAAAGGGTTTCATTTCAGCTCTTACGCTTTGTAAGGTAAAATTATTTTTCTGTAAAAGTGTCGTTAGATGTTGTCTTTGTAAATCCATTAATTGAGTTTTGTGTGTGGCTATATTGTGCAGTAGATTTCGACACCCTTACAATGTTTTTGATTGAGGGGATGGCTGTGGGATAGCCCATTTCCTTGGAGGAGATCATTACTAGGAAAATGTTGCCAAAACTATAGGAGAGCTCCATGTAAAATTTTGTGGTCCACTTGGCCATTAGGACCGACCTAGCTAAGTGAGCCAAAATCTAGAAGAAGATGGAGGACCACATGAGGATAACTTCGAGACTTAGTTCTTTTCTAACTCAGAGGCTGGATTATTGCTATGCTGGAAAGCCAGTGCAAAAAGATTAAAAAGTTGAAGACGATGATCACTAGTAAGGGTCATGACAAAGGCTGTACTTTTGTTGCACACGAGAGGTTGTTGATTTATGTCAACAACTTCCACTGATGAAGCATAGTGAGGCCCATTCATACTACAGTTATTCCATAACTGTTGAGATGAGGCTGAGATGTATCAAAGGAGCAATTGAAGTAAGATCTAGTCCCACCCGAGGATGAGATAGTGAGGCCCACATCAAACATTGTTTGTTTAGTGAGGCCAATTCTCATCAAGGTTGTGTCGTGAGGTGATTCCCACTACGGTCTTGGGTGGAAAGGGAGTGTGTCCCTATTTGTAATGTTTGATATGTTGTGGACAATTGTGTGTGTCCCTATTTAGACATGAGAGAGTGTATGGACTAAACAATGTGTCTTAGTCCATGCTTATTAGATGTTTCTCGATGAATGACGAGTATTGTCTTGTTCACCGATTGTTTGTATGTGTTGTGAGAGTAATTCCCATAATTGTGTTTGGCGAATGGTTGAGTATGTCTTCATTGGTATGTATTGTTTAGTGAGGTTGTTTCTTGTTGGGAAAGTGTACGAGGTCATGCCTATTATTATTTGTAATTATGTTGAACCGTGTGTATGTCCCGGTTCACATACGAAGTATATTCGCTCCTAGTCTTTGAACCAATATGTAATGCGGGGATGCAATTTAAAAAAAAAAAAAATAGTTGGGTTAATTATATTAGATAGTTTTAAATTATTGAGCCTATTATTGCTAGTGTGGTTCTTTGGGGTTATTTGGCTAATTTGTTAGGTGGTTCATGTAGAATAGAAAATGTTTGAGGGATGGGCAGAATATGACAAGGTCATATACTAGAAAATAAGACATGACTATTGTATATATACCCCTTGAAGTTATTCCATAAACTATTGAGATGAGGCTGAGATGCATCAAAGGAGCAATTGAAGTAAGATCTAGTCCCACCCGTGGATGAGATAGTGAGGCCCACATCAACCATTGTTTGTTTAGTGAGGCCAATTCTCATCAAGGTTGTGTGGTGAGGTGATTCCCACTACGATCTTTGGTGGATAGGGGAGTGTGTCGCTATTTGTAATGTTTGATATGTTGTGGACAATTGTGTGTGTCCCTATTTAGACATGAGAGAGTGTATGGACTAAACAATGTGTCCTAGTCCATGCTTATTAGATGTTTCTCGATGATTGACAAGTATTGTCTTGTTCACCGATTGTTTGTATGCGTTGTGATAGTTTTTCCCATAATTGTGTTTTGCGAATGGTTGAGTATGTCCTCATTGGTATATATTGTTTAGTGAGGTTGTTTCTTGTTGGGAAAGTGTAGTGAGGCCATACCTATTATTGTTTGTAAGTATGTTGAACTGTGTGTATGTCCTAATTCACATACGAAGTATATTCTCTCCTAGTCTTTGAACCAATATGTAATGGGGGAATGCGATTTTTTTAAAATCATACTTGGGTTATTTATATTAGATAGTTTTAAATTATCAAACCTATTATTGTTAGTGTGGTTATTGGGGTTATTTTGCTAATTTGTTAGGTGGTTCATGTAGAATAGAAAATGGTTGAGGGATGAGCGGAATATGATAAGGTCGTAGACTGGAAAATAAGACATGACTATTCTATATATACCCCTTCAAGTTTGAATAAAGGACATGTTACCCAAATGCGCCTCCAACTCATTTTGATCAACTACAACAAGTCCAAGCCTATTTTCTCACGTTTTAAAACTTTCACAACTCTGTTTCAAATTTTGCAGCATGTAGGCAAAGTTTTGAAACTTTTCTCTTCTTTGCAGTCGACCTTGAATGGATTTGAGATTTCAATTGTGTTATAGTCAGTTTTGGGATGTATCCACACCTATACAGTGCCTTCTCAATCACATTTTATAGCCATGAAGAACTTTGTTTGTTGCATGTTTCAAGTTGCAGTCGTGTTGGAGCTTTGGTGATGGTCGCCTTTGTATTTTACCTTAAGGATTTATCCAACATTCGGAAAGGGAGGCAACACCCAAGGGTTCAAATGCAAAGGTGCTGCATATCTTAAGTGGAGCATAGGTTCTTCTTGGCTCACATTTTGGTGATGTGGCAAAGTGTTCAATTGATGGGAAAATTGGAGAATTGGCTAAGGAAAATTGGAGATTTGGTAGTGGCACGTTTCCATGTAGTCAAGTGTTGGGAAAAACGAGGTTTGAGCAACGGTCAACCAAGCAGTCGGGCACACAAAATAGTGACACGTGGCATGAAGTCGGGGCCCAAAAACAAGGCAGAGTTGACATAGTTTGAAAGACGGGATTGCGCCGTGTGGCACAATCTTGTATAGTCAGGTGTTGGGAAAACGAGAATTGACTGGCAGTCGGCCGAATATGTAGAGGCCTGAATGGCGCCACATGGCATGAATTCAGGTCCTAGAGTCTACGGAGTTGGCACAATACGGAGGCCCAAATGGTTGACACATTGCCCCAAGTTTGGGTGAAAGTCAATCAAGGTAGGAAGCCGAGATTGTGCCACGTGGCTCCCGTGTAGTCAGGCACCAAGAAGAATGGAAATATAGCAGAGTGGCAATCATGGCCTGCCACGTGGAATTAATCTGCACCGCCCCGCATAATCAGAGCTTGGGAGAGAGGTGAACGGTAACCTCGAGTGGCGAATGAGAGATGATTACGTGGCACCGGTAGGAAACCAATTAAAGCTTGCCACGTGGTCCAACGAGGAAGAGGGGATATGACTGTAGTCTACAGATTAAGTTTTTGTCTTTTAGTTTAATGGCATGAGCTAAGTTGTAGAGATTTACATTTTCCGCCATAACTTATGATTGGGGCCACCAAATTGAGCAAAATTTTATCCGTTGGAAAGCTCTCGACTAGCATTTTCCAATGGGATATGTTTTGGACCTTTGTGCCACCTTATTTTAAGAATAGTTTGCATTCAAAGCTCCGGTCAGCCATTGTCTCCTTTATTATAGAGTTAGAGGCGGATTTAGAACACCTTTTAGCACACAAACCCATTGGACATTAATGCACCGCGCCCAATTCCAAAGATCTGAGGTTTTCCGTTCTTCTGCAGAGTATTTTACAGTTAGAAGCCAGATTTAGATGATTTATTGTCCACAACTGCATTTGGGTGGTTTTTTTGCATTCAACTCAATTTTCCACTCTTCTCTCTTCCTGTCTTCTCCTCTTCTATAAATGGCAGGGCCATTTCATTGTAAAGGGTCCTCTCTTCTGGATTCGGGAAACTCTGGCCTTTTGAGTTTCCACCATTCCCTTGTGTCCCTAACCTCTGTGTTGAACTGTTGTAATGTGTCCAATGCCTCTCTCCCACTATGTAACAAATTGTGCATATTGTAAGCATTAATATAACTTTGGTTGTCTCATGTATGCCCTCTATTGCTATATGACTGTCTCGTTGCCTTCTAATCTCTATGGGTTATGGCTACAGGGATCTAAAGCATTGTCTCTAAAATGACAAGAAGAAAGTAATTTCCCTTCTTTGGTGCAATCACCACCCCTTTTATTTTCATGTTTTCTCCTCTATTTTCCCCTTCAATTGTTAGCTTAGGTAGGAGTAGTGGTTAGCATTAAATTAATTTAGGCACATAGCCGGCTGTCTCTGGAGGAATGCCTCAAAGGAACTAGGGTCTCGCACCTTAGGAAGCACTCCCGAGCTGCTCGTCCTTGGGCAGGACAATCCCATTGGACAACATGGTTGTTGTGTGTTGATTATTTCTTTCATTCAACATGAATATGGCTGTTGGTCTGAAGATGAATAGCTATAAACATGGTAAGATTTGAATCCACGAGGAAACTAAAGTGTCTTTAAAAAGGTACGAAAGAAATTTGGAGCCGTGATGAGATATGATGGTTGTAGGAAATTTGCAGTTTCTAGACACGAAGAATGTGGAGTTGGGGTGCTGAGGTAGCTCTTGGCACACCATTCTTTAAAAAGTGATCAACTACCACAAAAACACAACTACAAGTTGTGCCCATAGTATTTAGACCAAACATTAACAAATTGCCATGGTCCTCTTGCCAAATAGGCAAAGGGATTGCAAAGTCTTTACTTCCTATTTGATAATTTAGCATTGGCACAGGCTATGCAAGAGCCAATATATTGGGTAACCTTTGTGTAGAGATTAAGTTATTAGAAATACATTTACACAATGGTAGGGTCCTGTGGACATCATAATGATCTATGATTCAGACTTACTAGATCGACTTTTGGTGATTTCACCATGAAGATCACAAAGGCATCCAAGGTTGTGTGGGAGATTGTTTTGAAAATAATGCATAGGGAGTGCTTTACCGTCATAGAAAGCTTCATAGATTTGTTGAGTATTTGGCGCTTGTGCAATAAGATAAAAATGGAGCAGAGGTATGCTAAACAAAAATCTAAAGAATGCACTAGAAAATGGCTCTTAGACTAGATGATATTTCACTTCAGAAAACCCTCTTCAGTATAAAACCCAGTTCAAGAATCTTCATTCTATTGTATTATCTAAAATTGTTTACAATATAAAGATGTACTTCAAGATTCTGTACATAACATACAGGTCATACACTAAACCATGTAGTTGTATACATACAATAGTCTCAACCAGCTAGACTCAACCGCCTAACTGATAAAAAATCTAAAGATTGTTAGACATTATGTATGTCCAATGTCACGTTCATCAGAAGAGTACAAGCTCTTACACCAATACTCCAATTAGTCATCCTTGCACAATAGGACAATCCTCAAAGTGTCACGAACTGCTGAGAAATCATTACATAATGCTCCTCCACCTACCATGTAAGAACATCATCAAGACATTGGTTGCACACCTTTAGTCGACATATATAGTCTGAAAAGTGTATGGTAATGCCTTACAACATACATACATTGCATTGTCGTGCTATGCAGCTCCCACAGCATGCCACTCTGCAACCTCTTCTACGCACTAGGCTTCTAGTATGCAATGTTGCGCATAGCCTTCCTTGCTGACAATTGTACCACCACGCTGTAAGGAACCATGCCCATTTATTTCCTAAGAAAACTTCTCAGTAATGACTACTTTTGGCAATGAATCCGCAATGGTGTCATCAATGCCCAACTTCTCCAGTAATATCTTCTTCTCCTCCACCATTTCCCTTACAAAATGGCATTGCACATCAATGTGCTTTGTCAGAGAGTGGTACACAAGTTGCTTTTCTAGAAAAATCGCACTCTAATTGTTACGATCTAATCTTGTAGACTTCTTCATGAACCCAATAGTGGAACATAACCTTTGAAGCCAAACTGCTTCCTTGCTTGCACGAGTAGCTGCTCTGCACTGAACAATTTTGGTGGATATTACAACACTTGTCTTCCATTTGCTTGTCCAAATTACAACTCCACCAAACAGTCAAACACATATGCAGTGCTAGATCTTTGGTAGCCAAGATCTCCACCTCCAATCAAAATGCACAAAACTGTATAGATTCAATGTCATGCTTTCACTAGGATTATTATGATAGCAATGTGGATGGTTAGAAATCCCAGAAAGATATGTGAAGTTCCTCTTCACCATAGTCTAATGTTCTTTGCTTGGATTGGACATGAATTTTCTTACTACTCCTACTGCATGTGCAATGTTAGGTCTTGTGCAAACCATTGCATACATTAGGCTTCCTACTGCATTCACATACGGATCCTGAGTCATGCATTTTAACTCCTTGTGTCTTTGGACACTGTGCAGTAGATAGTTTTTTACCAACTAGAAACAATGTGCACACAAGCTTTCTTTCATGTCTCATGAACCTCTCAAAAACCGTTGCAGCATATTTCTTGTCACCTAACCAAAGCTTTCTGTCTGCATGATTTTGTGTTATTTCCATTCCCAAAATGAATTTCCAACACTGAGATCCTTCATGTCGAATTGCGTAGACAGATTCCACATCCTTGGTGATTGTCTCAAGACATACAAGGTTTTTGCAGTTTGCAGACAAAGTTCTCTTTCCCTTCAACCTTGAAAATTTCTGGCCACACCATGTAGTTGTTTTCTTCAAGCTCTCCATACAAAAGCACTGTTTTAACATTCATTTAATCTATGCGCAGATCAAGCACAGCAGTAAATGCTAAAATAAATCTAATAGATGTCAACTTTGAAATAAGTGAAAATACCTCACCAAAATCAATTCGCTCCACCTCAGAGAGTCTCTTCGCTAACGGGTGAGTGTTGTATTCCTCCGTTTACATTCTGCATTGTAATTCTTGAAAACCCGTTTTGCAGCCCTCATGTTTCCTCCAACAGGTAGCTTTACCAAATCTCAAGCCCCATTCTTCTCCAAAGATTCAATTTCCTAATTCATGGCTTTCTTCCAAGACTTGGTCTCATCTGATCCAAGAGCTTCTTTTAATGTCTTGGGGTTGTGATCCTTTGTCACCGATTTTAGGAACTTCGGATAAAAATCTGGTGGGCTATAGCTTTTAGCTATGTTCCACCAAGCTTCGGGACAAGGATGGCAGGGGACGGCTATTAAAAATAAGGAAAATTTAAAAATATAGGAAATTTCAAATATTTATATGATAACATTGATAAAACATTCATCACACACATTATAGAACCTTAATACATAAAATTGGAGCTGAATTGAGATTTCACATAAGATTCAATTTATCTTAGGTCCACATGGCATGTTAATGCCCTCAAAGTAGGACACAAACAAAGATCAAGCTTCACAAAGCTATAAAAACATAAACACTTAGAATTGCATGTTTCCAATCAGAATTTTGACTCAGGTGAAACCTACAGTTGAGCACAATTTGAATTATATGAAGAATTTCTGATCAGTCCCAAGGGCGACTCAAACCTCAATGTCTCTACAGTAACACACAACATAGTTAATTCACGATTCCAATATTTTCCTTATTTAACAACCTGCAAAGTCAACAAATTTCTAAAGGACAACATCCAACAAAGACATGCTATTATACAGTACAACAGGGTGTATCACACCCAAAAATCTTTCCCAGTTTATTCCAACATTCTTTCAAGCAGTATATGTTCTTTATCAACAAAACATCTTCATTATTACTTCATGCACAACACATCAGGTTTTATAAACCTGCACTGGCACTCTTATCTATGTCTCAGAGCAATCAAGACAAGAACAACATATGCAGCAATTACTCATCACAACATCCATTGATGACCAATTTAAACATTCAGGACATAGTCCATAAAAGCATATCACATCCGGACATGATAATTATAATGGATCCATTCTCAACCAATGAGATTTGTAACTGACTTATCAACAACTCCCAACATTCACTTCAGCCTGATAGGACCACAACAACCACAATACAACCAAATGCATGATTCTTAAATATTGAATTCAACCTCATCTTTTGCAATGTACAACAAGATTGTTGCGATTAAGTAAACAATGCCACTTACATAATTCTTATTCATACAATCCACCTCTTCAAAAACTGAGAGAAGGCATCCAACTGTATAATTACAAAAGGTTCAAAAGGCCAAAAGGAACTGCAATAACAATCCATAACAGCTGGTGTACATAACAAACAATGTCAGGTTTACATCATGGAATGAGGCTTCAAGGCAACAACCTTACTTAATTGTAAGAGAGGTTGTTTTAGGTTTAGGCAAGACTGCACGGAAAGGCCTGTCACCCTCTCGTACCAGGCTTGATACGTACCTGATACGGGTACGATTACGGTCTGGGTATGCTGCAGGTACGTGTGCAGGCCCCTTGTACGTCTCGGGTACGAAAATCTGTACCCGGGACGTACTTGGGGCCTGCAAGTACGTACCTGCAGTGTACCCGCTGCCATTTCAGCTTAAAATAATTAAAAAATAAAAAATAAAAGTCCGAACTTAAAAAAAACATGGGTTCGACACTGGAGTTAAATATGTGAGTCCAGATCGGTGAAGCTTGCACAGGTGGAGCCATGGATGTCGCTACCGCTGCTGCTGTTCGAAAATGATGCTTGCACTGTCCATGCCGCTGCCGCTTCCGTTGTTTAAACTTCAATGGAAAATCTCTTAAGGCTTAAATGAAAGAGTCGAGAAATACTCATTTAGGTTTATTTAGTTTTATAATTGTTTGTTTATTGTTAGCGTTTAGGTTTTATTATTGTTGTTTATAAATAAATTAATGATAAAGTTTTATTTAGACTTATTTAGGTTTATAATTGTTTATTTGCGTTTAGGTTTTATTATTGCTGTTCAGAAATAAATCAATGATAAAGTTTCATTTAAACTTATTTAGGTTTTTTTAGTTTTATAAAGTTTTAATTAGTTTTATAAAGTTAAAATATTTTAAAAGATAAAGATTAAAATATAAAGTTTGTTATTTATAAAATTAATTAATATATATATATATATATATATATTTAAATTTATTATAATGTATTTGAATTTGATATATTATTATTTTATTATGTTGTAATTTAATGGCTTATGAACTTTATTTTTTTTCCTTTTGTAAATTTATATTATTCAAATTTAATCACTTTGTTGAGAACTCCAAACTTGAATGTATTAAGTTATTAACTATTATGTTTTGAATATTATGAATCAATACAAACTTAAGTCTCAATGCTCAAAGTATTTGAAATATCAAATATGTTTTCATGTTCTATAAATGATTGTATCATGTATGAGTATTAAATTTCAATAAGTATGCAAATGATTCTTTTTATATATATATATATATATATGTTTATAAAACGTACCCAAAAAATACCGTACACGAGGTTTTTATTTTTTTCGTTTAAATCTTTGTGCACTCCGTACTGCACCGATACAATCTTGGTTTTAGGTTAGTTAGGAATGAATGTGGGGATCCTTGTGGGCCCCCACATTCCTTTTTTTTTAAAGTTTAAACTTTGTTGGGATGAAGGGTATGCCCAGGACATCCCGATGCAGTTGGGGGACTTGTAGAAGTCCCCATAGATGATATGATTTTAGCATCTATAGAATGACTATAGTAAAGAAAAACAAGTTTTTGACATTATAAAGCTATACATAGAAAGGGAGACCTCTTTGGAAAATATATAATTCAACGAAAGACAAATATTTTCCTAGAGGACTGGTCGACTTAACCCCGGATGTACCAGGGCGTCTGGACATCCCTTGCTCCAAATTTGAAGTTTCAGGGCGTCCCGGTTTTTTTAATAGATTGGGGACGAGTAGGGGATGTTTCGTACCCGTTCCTGAGTTTCCGAATTGTCCCGGGTACGAGGACGAGCCTAAAAAGGCAAGGGATACATCCTCGTGGAACATAGCTTTTTAAGAATTATGCAACCCATTCAGATCTCTGTAGTGCAAGGGTTACATGTGCTTCATGCAACTCTTTATCATCCCCCTTCATACTTAGATACATGCTATTTAGCTTCTAAATCAACTTGCATCTTCTTTATTTCTTCCTTTGCTACTTTCTTTGGATTTTGTTCCTATGCATCACCACTATGTGGACCCTCTTGCGTAGGAATCCTCTTGATTTTCTTGGAGATGACATTACGGCTATAGACTTTGCTTTCACTATTTTTGGATTCTATAGCTTGTAACCCTTAACACCATTTCCATATCCAAGAAAGATATACTTCATAGACTTATAGTCAAGTTAAGTTTGTTTTTCCTTTGGAATATGCACATATGCTTCACAACCAAAAATTCTTAGGTGTTTAAGGGATGGTTTATTACCGGTTAAAGTTTCTTGCAGTCTTGTCAACTAGCGGTGAAGAGGGTGATCTATTTATGGAATATGGACATATGCTCGATAGCCAAAGATTCACAGTGTTTAAGGGATGGTTTATTACCGGGGCAAGTTTCGGACATATATTGCACGTCTAGAGTTTACTCCCCATCTAGACTTGGGGTTCACAACTATGTGAGCAAATTGTTGCAATGGCTTCTTCTTATCAAATGGTCCCATGGCGAATGCAACCAACATTTGAGAGGGGCAATTGGTAGCACTACCAACTAAACTACCAATTGGCATTGCCACTACATTTTTCCTCGCTTCTTCACCCTCCCTCCATAATGTCATCACCAACACTTCCACCTATCTCAACCCTCTCCTCCATTGATTCATAATCATACTTAGAAGAACTCATTGTGATGATTGTTGGGGCTGCAATGAATTAAAAATAACCATAACTATATGCAATGAATTTAAAAACACTAATATAAAAAAAAAGAACACCATAACTATATGCAATGAATAAAAAAACAGCCATAACTATATGCAATGATTAAGAAAAAACAGCCATAGGCCCATAACTATATGCAAAAATATTTAAAAACAAAAACTTAGAAACAATGAAACATTAACATGTGAATAGGAATATTAAGTTTTTCATTTTTGTATCTACATTCTGCATTCACATGTGTATCAAAGTTTTTGTATTCCTAATGTTTTTAAGAATGTGTATCATGGTAAACCTTGCCAAACCTATTCAATAATCAAGAGTTTTATATTTTAAAATTTATTTGTTTTTAAATCTTAACAGCCAAACCCTATGCAATATGCATTTTGTAAAATCCTACAAACTATAAACAAGATTACAATGTGAATGTAGATACAAAAACTTAAAAACAACAATTAAATAATACAAATACAAACTAAATTTTAAAAACTAGAGAGTATTATCAAGTATGTAAACAAATAAAATTATAAATACCTCTTGCTTGCTCTTTCTCTTGCAGTTGCCCTTCCTCTTCCTCTTCCTCTTGCAATTGCTTTCCTCTTCTTCTCTTTGCTCACTTTGCTCAAGTGTGAATATTGAATGTGATATGGAATGATGCCATAGAGTCATTTTATAACTTAAAATGTCACTTTTAGGGTTAGGGTTGTGTTATTGTGTTTCTTTTATGTCATTTTAACTTTCCATAAATTAAAATTTGAGGAAAAATTGTTTTTTAGAGCAAATGCAAAAAAAAGCGAAGTGCCATAGGGGACGTCCTTGACGTCCCCAAAACAAGGGGGACTTTCCTAGGATGTCCCCCAATACTCTCGACTTCCCTAGGCTTTTTCCTTTCTCGGAAATGTGTGGGGGACATTTACCCCCGTACCCCACGTCCCTAGAACGTCCAGGGCACTTTGTTTTTTGGGGGGACGTGTTCCTGTGTAACATTGGATTATGGTGTTTGGGTACCACCTATTTTAATCCCAGGAAGTATTTGGGGTTGGGGGAAGAGGGAGAGGCACAAAATATTGAATTAAAATTATCTCATGTTATAATAGTAGAAGCTAGAGTATGCAAATCAAGCACACAATCATAAAACAAACTCCAAAGAAATGAAAGAGTCAACAAATATATTATGAATTATATTTTATTGATTGGAAATAGCTTTGATGATGAACTTGATGCTGCTAATAACTTAGTATCCTAATGAATCACGTTGTGGTGGCAGAAATTGGGTCATCTATGAATTAATTTGAGGTTACCAAATTTGCCGCCAAATCGCGGATCTTTGTACCAAACATACTAAAATTATTGAAGTGGTGATTGCATTGTAATTGCATGGAAAAATAATTTGCCTCAAAGACATTTGCGAATACAAATTGTTTTTCAAGGCAAAAAGAAATTGTTTGAAAGGTTTCCAAGAATTGAACAATAGCGAACAAATGTCTTTCTACAATGAAAACATTGCCTCTAAATTATAGAAACAAAGAAGAATAGAAGGAAAAATTATAGAAATAAAAATTGTTTTCCAAGGAAAAAACAAATTGTTGGAAAGGTTTCCAAGAATTGAACAATAGTGAAAAAATATCTTTCGACAATGAAAACATTGTCCTCTAATTTATAGAAACAAAGAAGAATAGAAGGAAATAATAAATGTAGTCATATGTTTCATAGGCTGTTCAACTCCTTCCCAGAAATGTTTTCATA
Source organism: Taxus wallichiana var. yunnanensis (assembly GCA_018340775.1). Taxonomy (NCBI): domain Eukaryota; kingdom Viridiplantae; phylum Streptophyta; class Pinopsida; order Cupressales; family Taxaceae; genus Taxus; species Taxus wallichiana. The sequence goes on from CM031237.1 coordinate 419,129,026, forward strand.
CGCTAGAATTGCCTCCTAGGCGAAAAAAACACTTACTAGAAAGTTCTGGTCATAAGAAAATATTTTGGTTTGTTAAATGCATCTATATAAATGTTTTTCTAAAATATCCATTATTGCCAAACTGCCACTCCTTAAATTTTGGGGTCATTGCCGAACCTGCACCATGCTTTTCATAACATAGAACTAATCAGTTCTAGCACAACGGAACATTCGATTAAGAAGACTTAATGGTGTTGTGTATATTCATAAAAACTATGTATGCTATCATCAGTCCTTGAAGAATCAGCTTCACTTTGAAGATCATCTTATCAATGAAGATTGTCTTGAAGTTGTTAGTGATGTTTTGTTTATGACCAAGAATCTCTTGCACTGTGAAACGCCTAGGGCCCCCCCGTTTCCGTTTCGGAAACGGAAACTCCTTTGAAACGTCCTAGTCTCCTAGAGATAAGTATACATGATAATAATGTATAATTTCAATGAATACAAAATATTTTGAGTGTTTTATCAGTTATTCTTATCACTTATGGTGTATGGAGTACAATTTTAAAATGAGTACTATGCACACACACACACACACATATTTTAATAATATATTGTATAGACATTTCCCGTAACGTTTCGTATCCAAGGTTTTTTGAAAATTGCCGTTTCCGCGTTTCGTACCCGTTTCCGTTTCCATGCAACATAGCCAAGAATTTGATGGGGGTTTGTTGTTGCTTATGAGGATGAGAAGAGTATGTCTTTTCAGATTCACCAGTTTGTACTTGTACTCATATTCTGTGGTTTGGCATTCAACCACTTTTGATTTACACTCTCTTTTGTTATTTACTTTGTTTTTGTTCTTAGTGTCAAGCTACTTTCATACCCTAGGATCCTTTTCATCCTAGCACTTTTCTATTGTAACTGACTGCTCTTTTGAGTCCCATTGACCTATATTGGCCTTTTGTGACATTATTCCTTTCTTTCTTCTCTCGTCAACTTGTAATATTTGATAATTTTGTATATTAAATGAATTTATACATGTGGAATTGTTGTATTCTATTAGATTCATTAATGTGATGTATAATGAAAAAGTTTATTGGGTGAAAAAAATCTTCAAAAGAGGAGTACATGCACATTAGGGCCCAAGGGCCAAGGCTTACAAGATAACCTCCACTACCCAACTCACAGACACACAAAGACAAACACCCAAGCCTACTATAAGAATAAAAAGCAGCTCTGCTGCAACTCACAACCAGAAACTAGAACACCCTGAGAGACTAAGCTTTAATCCTCCTTAACCATTTCCTCCACATCTTTGGTTGCTGGGCCTTCTTGACTCTTCTTCCACTGTTTATTATGGCATACCCAATAATGGACGTGCTTCTTCATCTCCTATATATCCTCAGCCATATTCAGGGTATCCAAGTTATAACAGCTTATCTTGATCTCCTCCAACAACCCAGGTTAATTCATCAATTCTTTTCTCCCATCACATTCCTCTTTGCAAAGTTGAAGGATGTGATAGTTCACATACTCCCATGTTATATTGGGCCGTGAGTGCATCAGTTCGATTCTCCATGAAGCTCTGTATCTCTTTCTGGTTGGCCATAGTTTCTGCCCGGCTGATTTGAAGCAGCTTGTTTGTATTGGCAAGCATCTGATTCCTGCTTTGGGCAAGAATACGATTCTGGTCCATAACCGCACACAATTCCATTAAACTCTTATCATTTCTTTAAGGAAAGTTATGCTTCTGGTTTCTTTTGTGAAGTTCTTAACTTCTGAATGTTGTCGAACCTTTTCTCTGGTGTGACTTTGGAAGATTCACCTTTCTCCCAATGTTTCCTTGGAGGGGCCCATTCTTCCAAAATCCGAAGTGTCTTCTAGATCCTTTCTTTCCTTCAGAAAATTGAGTTTCTTTATTTGAGCATTTTCTCTCATACCTCCTTTTCTTTTCATACTCAAAGTTGTGTTATTTTGCTTCTCCCCCTCATTACTATCTTCTTTCTCCTTATAGATCACCTCTTCTGTTGCGTGCTTATTCATACTTTCTTCATTCTCCACATTATTATTCCGAATTACCGCTTTCCTTCTGGGCAGTCAGTGTACTTTCAACGTGCTTCTCTCATCCCCATGGCCTTGCTGCTCATAATCATTTATTTGTTTCTTCTCCACCTTGTTTCTTTCAGGTTCTCCATCTCTCTTATCCGCCTCTTCATGGTTAGAGGCATCCTCCTTAACGCTGGTCTGCACCTGCACATTATCATCAGTCAAAGTGTTAGTATGAAACCTTCATTCCTGCTGCTGCACATTTTCAGCTTGTGCTTGTGGTTTTCTCCTCTGGTTCTAGTATTCTAGTTGATATCCACGCTCTCAGCAGTGTGATTGGGATACCCATATCTCCCATTTCTATTCCTCCTTTCAGCTGCAATGTTGACGTGGGCATTTCAATAAAAGGGGAGGCGAGGGATGTTGTCGACAGTGAAGCTCAGGTTGAGGGAGAAGGAAAATTTCAAAAGGAAATTCATGGTAGCACAGATGAACTGATGGTACATGCTGAGCAGCGTAGAGGGAGATGCCAAGAAAGGCTCGATTGAAAGCGTAGCCAGCTGAAAGATGCAACAGAGGCAATGGCTTTTGAAATTTGCATTTCTGGCCTCCTTTTTATCCTTGCTCTTGCTGCTTTTTCCAATATTTCCTTCCTCCATGTGCTTGGTGCTAGGCTGGTGGCTCTCGCCATGCATGACATTAAAATACAGCTTTCTATCTTTTGTCACCTTAATGTCCGGACTTCAAAAATGGGAAGAATATCCAAGGACCATCTGTTCTTAAAAAACCTTTGTGCAAATCACCTCTTTCTTAAGTCGGAAAAACAAATTGTTAGCGACGCCTTTCTTGGGCAATTTTTGGGGAAGCTTCTCTGTGTCAGCTAGCTTTTTCCTTCTTTTCCCACATCACCTTCTATTGATACCCTTATTATTTTTTCCTGTTTTCTTTATTCTTCTTCCCCTTATGATTTTGATCTGATTCTTACACATGCTTTTCCTTATTTGGCATCTTTCCATTTTAGTTTGAAGAGGGCGAGTTGCACAAAAGCTAAGACGACTTTACCTTTTTTCTTTTTTCCTTTGATCCACTTGACCAATCCTCATATTCCTACCTTGGCTTTTCCTCTTTTTCATATTTTGCCTCATTTGTAAAAGTCTCTTTTAAGTTCTTGATATTTTCTATTTGATCCACTTGATGCCAGCTAGCTTCTAGACATTCCATTTCTGGAAGAGTAGCTAGGTTTGCCATCTAGTCTGCTGCTACATTACTTTCTCTGCGCACATGGCAAAACCATATTTTATTGAACCTTTTGCACAATTCCTTGGATTCTTCAATTAGGGTTTGGAGGCGCCGTTTGCTGACTTTCCCTTCCTTGATGGTGTTTATAATGACAAGGGAATCCCCTTGCACTTCCAAATTACTTAATCCCTGAGCAAGAGCCAGTTTAAGGCCCTTAACCAAACCTTTGGCCTCTGCAATATTATCAGTGTTGTTTTCCAAATAACTAGCTCCACAAACTTTTAGATCTTCCTCACTGTTTCTTATGACCACTCTTGCTCCCTCGTCTCCAGGATTTTTCCTTTTGATGCCCCATCAAAATTAAGTTTAGATCAACCGTCTCTTGGGTTTTTCCATTTCATCTTTTCTATTAGTTTTTCCTTTGCTGGTTTCGAACTTTCGAGAAAGCTCCTTATCTCTAGCCAGCTCTTGAGGCTGTTTGTTTTTATGGGATTGGCTTTGTTTTCTTTCTTTTATTTTTCAGACAAGATGATCATGGCAAGGTTTCTCTCCACTTCCTTCCAAAATTGCTTTGGATCTTTAAAGATTTTTGTTCCAGTGAATATACTCCTGTTTCTTTCAAAGCTGAACCTTCCATGTGGTTATTCCCGTCATCATATACCTTAAGGCTTTTACGATCCCAAGTTAAACTGGGCTTCTCCAAGCTTGAATATTGTCCATTGTCCTTTGGTCTGTTGCCCATTTACACGCAAATTTATCCAGTCATCTTTGCCAGTTTTTTTGAATAAACTTACAGTGTATGAGGAGGTGGTTGACTTCTTCTTCCATCTCAAAGCACTAGTTGCGTCTTCTAGGAGCCTAGGACCTCCAAATCCCTTCTTTTTGAGGTTCTCACCTGTTAATATTTCTTCCTATCTAGCTATCCAAAAGAAGACCTTTACCTTGGGCCAATTTTCAGAATTCCAAATATCTCCCCGCTTCCTTAAATCGTCCCTGGATTTTCATGATCAACAATATTCTCATAACTTACTTTTACATTATAACTGCCACTTCCAACATGATTTCATTTGATGATGTCCTTTTGTTACTCCACGGGATGTGAAAGCTTGGAAGGAGAGCATTCATTTGTTTTCGTGTTTCGCTCATAGATCATTTTCTCTCTTAATTTTTTTTTCCAAAATCTACTTCTCTGCCCATGCTCTTTGACTTCTTCCCAATAGTCCTTCACTTTGCTCCCCCACTCTGTCTACTTTCTCTGCTTATCTCTCTAAACTCTTCCTCTGTAGTGTGAGGGTAAGATTTGATCCAGGCATTCGACCAAAAATTTACTCTCTCCATTATGAACTTTCTAGATCATATTCTTACTGATCACCTGTTTGGTTTCCATAAGGCTGTTCCACATCAACGACCCATTTAGAATTTCAAATTTGGTATAAAACATTTCAAAATCCATAATCTCCAAGTACTTGCCTCTGAGCATTGCATTCCATGCTGCATTCCTGTTTTCCCAATTCTCCAAACCAATTGCCTATAAGAGCTTGATTTAAAAAAAAGTTTCTGAGACCCGTTCCCCTTTTGCTTATAAGCAGATACACTTTCTTCCAAGCTGTAAGGGGAATTTGAAATTGTCCCCTGTTCCTTGCTAGAAGCTTCTTATTACTTTGTTGATGCACTTAATTGTGTTTGAGGGAGCCCTTAAGAGGGAGAGCCAGTTAGTCAGCACAATCTGAAGGACCGATCTTAGAAGGGTGAGTCAGCATTCTGTAGGTCTGACGAATTTTTGTGTTCCTCTCCTTTTGCCAGCCATTTGACACTGGACTTCTGTCTCCAGAATATCTCCTCTCTTTTATATATCTCCATTCTGTGGGATACCTTTGCTTCTTTTTCTAGAATGTCCTTCGAGATATTGGCTTTCGCTAGATCTTTTTGTATTTCTTCCATCTGCACCTCCCAGGATTATTTTTCTTTAAAAATATAGCTGAAAATTTTCTTTTTAATAGAACTTTAAGATCTTTAAGCTTTTAAGTTTTGATGGAAGACATACATTCTGGTGTTGTACTTGTTTCTAGGGTTGTTCCACCACTATTTTATCATGTTGTCCAAGTCCGCATGTTCCAGCCACATTTCTCAAATCTGAAAGGGGTTCTTCTCGGACAAACGTCCTCTTCTATCCATGAAGCTATCTGCCAGTGATCTTATCCCGCTTCAGTCAGGGTCTGATGCCAGAAATTTGTCGATTCTTTCCATCATGGCTTCCTTTCCTCTCCTTTGGTTGTTCTAGATGAACCACCCTTTCTGCGGTTTGACATCCCAGAGATCAGATTTAAGGGTGAAATTTCTGAAACTAGGCTTTCCTTCTGTTGACTCCTTGTCTCCTTTTTTTCTCCGTGGAATCAATTCTAGCATTAAAATCTCATCCTATAACCCAATTATTTTAACTTCTTTCAAAATTCTCAAACTAAGCCATTTCCAGGCCTTCTCTATTGTGTTTTGAGAACTGTAGATATTAACTAATTAGAAACCTAGATTTGAGTTTAGGCTTACTGCTTGACATATTTGGCATTCATTATCCTGCTGCATGTCTTCAATTCTGACTTCGTTTGGTTATTACATAACCATCATGCCTCCGGCAGTGCCTGTCATGTTCTTATCTTGTATCTCCATTTTAAGCATCCTGCTGATCTTCTGCTCTTGCTCTTTCATATTCTCCAACTAGGTTTCTTGTAACATCAATATGTCTGGCATATTTTTCCGCCACCATTCTTTTAAGGAGTCTTCTTTTGGGGTAGGCACTGAGACCCCTTATTCAAAGAGAAAACCTTCATTGCAAACTATTGGGATTCTTGGTGCCCGCCAAAATGTCATCTAATTGTGATTGTCGTCCTGCCATGACCTGGACCATTGTGTCTTTCAAATTTTTTTTTTCTCTTCCTTCCTCGCTTCCCTCTGCCAAAATCTCTGTTTCTTTTCTTATTGTCCTTTGTCTTGCTGCTCCCATTCCTTGCATTTGAGAATTCTGACTCTGTGTTTGTTTCTTCACTCGGATCTTGGGTCTTTGTGTTCTCCCCTTGTTTTTGGTTTTCCTCTGTCATGTGAGATTCTCCCTGTCCAGTCTGCCGTTATCTTCCATAATGGGATCTTCTATGAGATCCTCTAGATCCTGAATCCATAGTCTGCCATTAGGTCCTCATTGGTATTTTTTAGGGTTTCTTTTGATTTTTGGGCTTCTGGATCTCCTCCATAATCAGCATTTTCCTCTTCTTGTTCCCGGCTTTTGGCTTCCCTGATTCCCGGTTTTCTTGTCCCTTTTTTTTTACTTTGAGTTGTATTTCTACTTTTGGCTTCATAAATCCGTCCTTATCGTTTTCTGCCTATTCAGTTTGTATTTCCGGCTTGCCACCTCTCAGGGTTGTTGGGCAGTCCCTGATTAATTGACCATACACATGGCGTCCCTTTCCCCTGAGTGGGGTGCTTTCATAGTCCAATTCCTGCGTACATATTATCTCGCCTGCTTTGAGGGTAACACTTTTTGGAAGTGGTTAGCTCCATCTCCATGCAAATTCTGGCATAGTTTGTAAAACCCTTTCTGTGGCAGGGTTTAAAAGTTTCAATCTCCTTTCCCAACATGTTGGTCACATTATCAAACACATAGTTTGACCAGAACTATTGTGGCAGAGCATAGATTCTGATCCAGACTGTTCCCGTGGTAGGTATTTCCTCTGTTGGTTTGAAGCCCACATGCCGATGTGTCATAAATAGTCTTACATTCAGGAAGAAATAGGGGCCTCCCTCAAAAACTGTGTCTCTATCTGAATCGTTTGCAAACACTGCAATGAAATACCATCTGGTGCATGTTCTGATAGAGTATTCCCCATGAGTTTTCCATGCTCTTCTTATCTGTGCATACAATTCCTCTATTGAGAGTTGGGCTACCAAGAATCGTCAGATCAGACTTCCGCCATGCAAGGCTCCAATATTTTTCCTGATCTCTTCCCTATCCAAGGGAATCATAGGGATTTCCTCCATTGCTGGTATGCAAGTGCTTTTGGCCCTGGTTTCTTGATCTACCTTTCTTTCCGACTGTCGTCATTATTGCTTCCACTTCTTTTCCTGCAACTGTCCATCTTGCTCCTATTATGTTTTGCTGTGTATAAATTTCAAGGGGGAATAAATCCCCCCTCCCCATATTCATTGTTTCGTCCTTCAGATCTCCTCCCTGCCTGGAAATCCAATAGAGAAGTGCCAAAGATTCTTCGCCCTCGTTACTAGAATCTCAAAACCTAGCGGAGCTCATTTTCATCCCCTATCTTATAATATGTTATGGATATTAAATATTCACTCTTTAAATTTTTATATACTATTATAATTTTACCTGAATTGGTACCTTTATTTGGATTTTACTGTGTTTGCAGAAATGCCTTTCCTTTATCTTGTGACTACATTGTTCTCCATGTCAGATAACTGCTTTTTTTTTTCATATCATGCGTTTCATTATTTTTAAGGGTGGTTTACAATGGATGGATTTTATTTGTAAATTTCAATTTATATTTGCATTTCATCCTTTTATCAATTTAATATTATTATATTTATTCCCTTTAAGTGGATGAGACAATGACCAGGGCCAAAATGGATTGGTGGATTTGTATATGCTTATGCAAAACCAATGAGTGCTCATGCTAACATATAAGCATTCTTGCATGGGAGAATGGTGTAAGAGATGGCTTGGCCAATTTATGCATGTGCATGATAAATGGGTGCCCGTGCTTGGCAAGCATAATGGTTTCAAGTTAGCACACATTTGTGGCTTGTTATTTAAATTTTGATTCTAGTTATTTGCATGTCCGTTACTTTGTTGTAACCCATGGTGCATGATAAATGGGTGCCTGTGCTTGGCAAGCATACTGGTTTCAAGTTAGCACACATTTGTGGCTTGTTATTTAAATTTTGAATCTAGTTATTTGCATGTCCGTTACTTTGTTGTAACCCATGGGTATATTTTTAGCTCTGGAACTGTGTGAAAGATTTTGTTTTAGGAAGTAGATATGTAGTAAAATCTGATTGAATTTTAATGTTACAACTACAGCTTAGAGTGGAGGATGTTCAACTTCGTGGTATAAAGTGGAATAAACTATTAGATCCTAACAAGAAAGGGCAGTGGTGGCTTTCTGGAGATATAGAGACAACTGGCAAAGACCCCACGATTGAGATCGCTGATGTGATTGATGCTGAAGTTGCGGAAGCGCAAAAAATGTTGCATTTAGCATCTTCTCAAAGAATGAATACAGAAGCTCGCCGGGCCATTTTTTGTATTATCATGAGTGGAGAAGATTACCTGGATGCCTTTGAAAAGATCGTTAGATTGGCTTTACCCGGAAAACAGGTTAGCATTATTTCCATTTTTTTCTGTTTCTAAAATACATTGAACATTTGCATATTCACATGTGATGAAATGTTTTTTTCTAAAATTAACTTAATTCTGTAAATGCATGTAGATCAAACAATTGCTTTAAGAAGTCCACAGCTATTCAAAACATTTGAGGCATCGTCTCAAACTAGGAAAGAAATTTCTTTGCTATTTACTATCAGACTATATATTTTTCGCTTCAGAATAGAACGAAGATCACTCAAAATCATAAGTTTCTTCGGCATCTAAATTGATGATGGAATTCATAATCTTCTTACAATACCTAAAAGTGTCATAAATTTAAAATTATTCAAAAACAGAACAGAAAAGTGTATAGGCAAAAGCTCTATGCACACACTAATCCATCCACACAAGAACACACATTGACGTATATAGCACATCTCATAGAACAAAGAAAGGGATAAATGACAAACATGTTGCAGAGATCATCATTACATTCCTACCACTTTGAGTGCACGAATGACTTAACATAGATATCCTCATGTCTCCACAACATGCTACTAAGTCATATATCTTCTCTACGATCTGATGATTTATTGCTAGTAGCAATGTACATGATATCGAGAGCCTAAAGGAGTGGAATGTGTACATGCATGATGGTTGGGAACACCTGTACACAAAATAAGTAAAGTAACCTCTCCTGGCTAATACAAGTCGTGACATAAACATAATGCTTCTCATCTATACATAACAAAACATGGCTCCAAAATACGGTTATTTCTTTATTATCAGGACTATGTTCAATATAAGGCTTACATTTAACCCTCCACATTGGAGACATTCTCCATCCTTGATGACTAAAAGGGGTCGAGCGGGACTCATTTGGACAAGGTGGTGCTGTGGGCAAGGATGGAATAGCAGTGGATATTGGAGTTGTGGGAGTGAAGTCAACCATGGTGCTGCGGTGCTTATGAGAAGGGGGACACAATTTGTCATCCTAACTTCTTCATCTTCTTTTGCAACTTGAGGGTATGGGTTATAGACTGATGTTATTAATAAATGCACTGTTTTAGCAGCTTTGTGTTGCTAGTTATTCTATCCTCGGATTTGGTAGTGTATGGTTGTGTCTTAAGTGACATCTGTTGATCGTTCAAATAGCAAATTGAATGGTAGGATAAGGGAGTCGATGTAACAAGTCCCCCTATACCAAATACTGTACTGTACACTACCTTTGCAATAAAGATATTGTTTTCTCCTATTCTGTATTGTTATGTTCATGACATGTATTTATAATTCTACAAATAGTATTCCTCTGTAGTATAGCATTTTGTATCAAACATGTACCTATAGCTAGAAGGTTTTTATTTTTATCAGCCATGATGAAATATCCCTTGTGGGATACCACTTAAAAATGCACCAAAAAAAAAAAATTGCAGCAAACCCAAATTCTGATTTTTGCAGATTTTTAACAGTTAGGGCAGCGAACTGAAGAAAATTGATATCTCTCAAAATACTCACTCAAATCACTTGAAATTTTTAGGAGAGCTTGCTAATATTATAAAGAACATAAGAAAATTATTTTTGGAATTTTTGGAATGATATAATGCAGCCAGAAAATTACAGAAAGCCCTAAAAACTTCAAAAATTCATATCTTCTCAAGTAGGCATGATAAAATTATGAAATTTTGGAAATAACATCTACTAATAGTGAGAATGAAAACCCAACCTCCAGATCTGAAAATGGACACTGGGAAGCCCTAAAAAACACTGCTGCAAATCTGGAACTGAGTAGATAAAACCCTAGAAAATAGATAAAAATCTAAATTTCTGGAAATAATATCTACCACTGATATAGAAGAGATCCCATCCTCCAGATCTGGAAACGGCACACTGAAACCCTTCCAAAAATTGTTGCAAAATCCCAAAGTGGGTCGCTCCCCTTGGGAAGAGGCCAAAAACCCTCAAAGTGTCTCTAAATATGGCGCCAAAATCTGCTCTAATCGCTGCCACAAATCAGATCTGAAAACCCTTGGATTATCTCCACAAAATGTCACCGAAACCCTCAAACCCTTCCTCTGAAACCTCTGAAAATACCTCTGTAAAACAGCCCTGAAAACAGCTCCAAAATGACAAGCTAGGGTAGATCTCTCACTACCGAAGAATGCCCTGCTAGCTAGGGATAGATCTCTCACCATCGGTTAGGGTCCCCGTGGGATTTCACTCCACAAGTTGTAAATTTGCAAGTAGCAGTTGCACATGAAGGAAAATAATTATGTATGCAAGAATGTTCTCCATCACTCCCCAAACCTCCTTTTATAACATCTCATTACCTTTTTCCAAGTTGGGCGCTCCATGTGGGACTAAAAATGACTTAAGTGACCCCAACGAAGAAATAGAATAATAAAGTGTTATGGGGTCCCCCTAACGACAAAACATAACATCTAGTCCCTCCAAATCACTTTATGCTCATGTCAACGAAAAATTATAACAAATGAACTAGATATTCACACCCAATAGCTCCCAGCGTCCCTAGCCCCTTGGGTATGACCAAGGCTGGGACTCGAATTGGCCCTTAGGCCTTTGGCGTAGGAAAGGGGACATTACAATCCTCCCTTCCCGAGAAATGCTTGACCCCAAGCATTATCCTGTCATGCTGCAGAAGCTGAATACCACAAAGTAAGTTTCTCCATCTCACCCTGTAGTCAACCAAAGATCGGTGTAATCCGAAGTAACCAAGAAACCCCATGTAGTCATCATGACCTCCATGTTGTATAGAGAACAATGTTGTTCGTGAAGTAGAATGATACCCAAACCGACTCTCCACTGGTACCCACATCGGGATTGCCAATCTGTCCAATCCCTGCCAATCTGATGCCATCATCATGGGACCCGTCACTATCTCTTCGATCAACTCCTGGGTACGCAAGTCCACTTTGAATCTTGTAGAATCTCCTGGATCAACCTGTGAAATAACCTGTATATGCACAAAGCGTGCTAACCCTCCCACATGACCCACATTAGTGTGAGAGTACAACTCATAATGTATCTCAATGTGTCCTGTGGGGAAAAATCCCAAGACTCCAGTAAATGGTCAACCGACAATGTCAACTCTACATAGTTCACCTCCTGTGATGAGTGTGAACCTACTGAATAACCAGGAAACTGAGTCAACTCCATCCCTCCACTGACTAGCACATGGGTGAAATGCCCACTGTGCCTAGAAGCAGTAAAATACATAGGAGTGCTATCCCATGTCGACTCAGAACATGATGAACCTGTAAGCTCCGATTTGTTATAACGACAAACCGTACATCCCTGTATGAAGTTGAGGATATCCTCCCTCAACCCATGCCATCTGAATCTCTCTGATATGAGCCTGTAGGTCGCATCGAAGCTCAAGTGTCCAGTCATGAAAGAACAATGCACATGTCGCAATATCTCCATCCTCAACCATGAATCTGACACAAGGTATAATCTGCCCTGATAGAATATCATCTCATCCTCCAATCTGTAGGTGTCATCCTGTATGTGACCATCCAGAATCTCACAAGTGTGTCGGTTCTTGGAGTACTCAACAAGAAAATGAGATCTCCAGTCTACCAAAACCTCAGATAACCAACATAATGATAAACTTAGATGATTTGAACCTGTAACCCCAATCTTTGTGACTGTCTCATGTGCAACACTACTGGTCACACCCACATCCATCATATTCCACATCGATCCACAATAATAAAGCCCCTCATCATGTCGGAAAGTCCTCTCCATCCCCTCAGCTGCAACCACCCTAGGTGCCCCTGTAGATAATCCCCTCAAAATCACATTCTTGTCCTCGGACTTAAACTTCAGCTCCATCGTCTGAAAGTTAGTCCGAAACTCACCAAGAGAGTGAAGCCACTGCACTCCCAGCACTATGTTGGTCACTCCCATACCAACAATGTGGAAATCATCGGTAATCGTGTAAACATTACCCATGGTCATGCTCAATTGTGGAACTTTCCGTTTGCATCTCATATACTCCCCATCAATACAACAATGTTGAAGCCCTCAAAGTCCTTCGTCTACAAACGTCTCTCAACCAATGATGCATCAATAAATTTGTGGGTAGCTCCACTATCAATGAGTACCACAACTCGCTGACCCTAAATAACTCTAATTCTAAATGCCTTGTACATCAAAGTACTAGACAATGTGGCTATAATCTCCCGAGGAAAAGTCTCCTCCTGCACCGCATCAACACTATCCAACGCAACTCCATCTCCATCATCCATCTCGCGAGTCTCTAACTCCTCACCTCTGTCACCCTCACTCTCCTCGAAGACCTCAATGAATTGGGCCTTTCCTCTACCTCTGCAATCATGTCCTGGAACCCAAGGTGTGCGGCAATCAAAACATAGTTTCTTTCGCCTCAACTCATCTTTGTCCTCTCGGGAAATGATTGGCTTCTTAGCCACCTCCCAGCCTCGGTGGAGGCTCGCTCTCAATGAAGTTCGTCTGATCCAGATGGAGGTTCCTTTTGTTGAACGAGGTGGAACCCTCAACTTTGGAGTGGATAACTCCAAGTATCGAGATCTCCTAATAGCCTCATGCAAAGAAGAAGGCTCAAATGCCTTCACAAACCTAGCAAGAGCATCTCAAAACCTGGTCATCAACAAAGTGAAATCAACCTCATCTCCTAAACATCGTGTACCATGACTGATAATCTCTGAAAATCTGCGATATACTGATCCAGGGAACCAATCTGTCTCAAATGAGTCAACTCCCTAAAATACTTTAGGGTCCCTCCTATCAAATCTGCTCACTAGCCTCTGCATAAGTAGTAATGTGTATGTGTCCCTATGTAATCAATCCATGATGCCACCAATCATGAGTGTCTCCCTCAAGATGTAAGATTGCAAACTTAATTGCATCTTCCTCACGCATAGGATTCAAGTCAAAGTATGTCTTCAACTTCTGAACCCAAGATTGTGCAGTACACTTCTTAGAACCATCGAAGTGTGGAATGGAAATCTATCCCAATCTCCTTTGCAACTTTGGTACCTGTATCTGATGATCTCTCCTAGGCCTGCTGCCAATCTTCATTTTGCAATATTCTTGGAATGACATGTTGTCACGAAAGCCATCACTCAAGGTCTGGTACCTTTCCCAACAAGACTCCTCATCTAAAATATCCACTGGCTGCCGTACCTGTGAAACTTCCGGATCCTTCACGAAAGAAGGTTCGTGAATCCCCAAAGGCCTGGTAGAAGAATGGGGAGACCGTTGCCCTGAATGTCCACCCTCACCTCTTTGATCATGTTGTCCCATATTGCTATTTTCTCCTCTCTCCGTATGAGCATCAATCCCGCCTTTTATTTTGCTAATTGTTAGAATTTGCGGAGAGAGAGAGAGAATAAACCGAATAAATGTGTAAAGAATGATTGAAGAGAAAACCGGAATACACAAGCATATTGCAATGGGTTGTGTGTCCAGGTATTTATTATGCAAAGACGGTTACAAAATTAGTTAGCGGTTACAACCGCATAACCATACAAAACAATTATAAAAGGGGAAGTCTTATTCATTTATTCCTACACCCCCTCTTAAGACTTACCCTACATAACTCAAAAACAAACAATCTAACAAAACAGAACTACGCTATCTTCAAACACTTTCACTTTGAAAGCAATGCTATGATAGGATAGGGCTCCATCAAGTTGCTTCGTGACCTTCGTAAAGGTGTAGCTCCCGAGTTGAATTCTCGAGTTCTCGGATTCCACCTCCCCGAACTCCCGAATCACAGATCTCCCGAATTATTGGACAACCATCCATACTGAGCCATCCACAAGCTCCATCAAGTTGTCTCATGACCCTCGTGAGGGTATAATTCCCAAGATCCACAGTCTCCCGAACTATCTGAGCAACCATCCATACCAAGCTTCATCTACCCTATATCCTTTCTTGCCTTCAAAGTTTAGAGCATCTTTATAGTGCGTATTCGTCACTGTCCTCGCTACCTTCTGCATCTGGTGGGTCTTCAACCATGGCTATATTGGCTGTATTTGATATGACTTTACCCTTGAGCACATCATTGGCTCAAACACAACAATCCCATGTTGTGTGACCTCTTTTCTTACAATAATGACATTCAATCTCCGACTTATTTGATCTTCTATGATATTTTCTGGTTCTAGAATAGAATGCACTTTCTTGCTGGGAATGACCTTCTGCATCCTCTGTAGTTCGTTTTTCCTCAGCTAGAAGAGTTGCTATCATATCATCCAGAGATTGAGATTGAATTTGACTGAGGGTAAAAACTACATTGCTATATTTTGAAGACAGACTATTTAATAGGATAGCTTTGGCATCTTCGTCCTCAATTGCAGCTTTCACTTCTGCTAGTTGTCTGATCAAGGACCTTAGATTATTGATGTGGCTTGACATAGAGACTCCGTCATCCATTTTGAACCTATACAACTGAAGTTTTAAGGAAAATTTGGCATTGATTGCTTTCGCTCCAAATAATTTATTTAGAGTATCCCAAATTTCCTTTGATGATTTGTCTAAGTCTACATGATGAAGTTCGTCCAGGTCGAGAGAGCAAGGCCAATAATAGCTTTCGCTCTATCATCTCTCGCTTTGCCATTCTAACAATTTCGATGCATTGTAGGTGTTGTCTCTTTCCTATTTACAATGCCCCACAAATTTTTATTCATAAGTTGCATTTGTATTTTCACTCTCCATGTATGAAAATTTAGACGAGAATATTTTTCTATGGGCATTTCCATTTTAATAAAATAGAATAAATACAACTGCGTATTTTGGCAATGAATAAATAAAATAAAATACCAGTTGCACAGTTCTGTGCCCTAGCATAGGTAGTCTTTTTGCTTCTGTGTCTTTCCAGCCTTATGTCTGTGAAAAATGTTTGTGCCCTAGCAATTTGTGATTGTAATAATGCACCATATTAGCGCAAATCACATTATCAAAATGTCAAAAATCACGATTTTTGTGGCTATTAAAATCTGACTATTTGTGCTCGAAAATGTTGTTATTTTCCCGAAAAACGTATATTTTAGCAATCGTATTTTTCGTGCTTGAAAATACTTGTTAATTTCTTGAAAACGTGCCATTCGCGACTTTTTTTTCTTTTGGAAAAATGTGAGTGTATTCTTCGATTCGCGATTGATAGCTTGATTTTTCGTGCCCTAATGGCGTGCCCTTGATTTTTGAGTGTAGCGTGCCCTAATGGGACTCACGAAAATATCTTTCTTCCTCCCTCTCTTTGCTTTGCCCCACGCTCCGGTACCATTGTTAGAATTTGCGAGGAGAGAGAGAATAAACCGAATAAATGTGTAAAGAATGATTGAAGAGAAAACCGAAATACACACTGTACAAATGGGTTGTGTCCGGGTATTTATTATGCAAAGACGGTTACAAAATTAGTTAGCGGTTACAACCGCATAACCATACAAGACAATTATAAAAGGGGAAATTTTATTCATTTATTCCTACCCTAATCTCTCCGTGAGCTGGCTTAAATAGAGATTGGTAGTCTCCTCGCCGCTTTACCATGTTGGTGAACAATTGTTTCATCGATTTACACCCATATCTTCACTGTCTTTTTCTCCCATCTTTCAACCCCAACAGGCTAGAGAAACAACTGCTCTGATACCACTGAAATATCCCTTGTGGGATACCACTTAAAAATGCACCAAAAAAATAAGAAATTGCAACAAACCCAAATTCTGATTTTTGCAGATTTTTAACAGTTAGGGCAATGAACTGAAGAAAATTGATATCTCTCAAAATACTCACTCAAATCACTTGAAATTTTTAGGAGAGCTTGCTAATATTATAAAGAACATAAGAAAATTATTTTTGGAATTTTTGGAATGATATAATGCAGCCAAAAAATTACAGAAAGCCCTAAAAACTTCAAAAATTCATATCTTCTCAAGTAGGCATGATAAAATTATGAAATTTTGGAAATAACATCTACTAATAGTGAGAATGAAAACCCAACCTCCAGATCTGAAAATGGACACCGGGAAGCCCTAAAAAACATTGTTGCAAATCTGGAACTGAGTAGATAAAACCCTAGAAAATAGATAAAAATCTGAATTTCTGGAAATAATATTTACCACTGATATAGAAAAGATCCCATCCTCCAGATCTAGAAACGGCACACTGAAACCTTTCCAAAAATTGTTGCAAAATCCCAAAGTGGGTCGCTCCCCTTGGGAAGAGGCCAAAAACCCTCAAAGTGTCTCTAAATATGGCGCCAAAATCTGCTCTAATCGCTGCCACAAATCAGATCTGAAAACCCTTGGATTATCTCCACAAAATGTCACCGAAACCCTCAAACCCTTCCTCTAAAACCTCTGAAAATACCTCTGTAAAACAACCCTGAAAACAACTCCAAAATGACAAGCTAGGGTAGATCTCTCACTACCGAAGAATGCCCTGCTAGCTAGGGATAG
This sequence comes from Taxus wallichiana var. yunnanensis, assembly GCA_018340775.1. Taxonomy (NCBI): domain Eukaryota; kingdom Viridiplantae; phylum Streptophyta; class Pinopsida; order Cupressales; family Taxaceae; genus Taxus; species Taxus wallichiana. Next base: position 419,146,120 of record CM031237.1, read on the forward strand.
ATCTCTCACCACCGAAGCTAGGGTCCCTGTGGGATTTCACTCCACAAGCTGTAAATTTGCAAGCAGCAGTTGCACATGAAGGAAAATAATTATGTATGCAAGAATGTTCTCCATCACTCCCCCAAACCTCCTTTTATAACATCTCATTACCTTTTTCCAAGTTGGGCGCTCCATGTGGGACTAAAAAATGACTTAAGTGACCCCAACGAAGAAATAGAATAATAAAGTGTTATGGGGTCCCCCCCCTAACGACAAAACATAACATCTAGTCCCTCCAAATCACTTTATGCTCATGTCAACGAAAAATTATAACAAATGAACTAGATATTCACACCCAATAGCTCCCAGCGTCCCTAGCCCCTTGGGTATGACCAAGGCTGGGACTCGAATTGGCCCTTAGGCCTTTGGCGTAGGAAAGGGGACATTACACCTGATTGCCACTACAAAATCAGAATTTTCAATCACAAAAAAATAGCTTAAACCCTCTTGTGGTGTTTGTTGTAAGAGAGGGTTTAGGTCTTTGAATTAGTGAAGCTATAGCGAGACCTTGAGAAAAGGTTTTTATCACCCTTAGTTTCTTCTATTGCTAGATTTACCTTTGCATCAAAATCCTGTATGTTTGGTTTAATCGACTTATTGGAAATATGGAATTTCCTTTTCAACAAATTGTTCTGTTTATATGCAGATTGCAGACCGATCCTTGTTCTCTCATTAAATCCTTGAACACAATTTGCTGACTGTGAAGCAAAATGGTTTTTTTGACTATGAAATGGTCATAAAGGCTGCATTGTCAATATAATGTGCACTATTCACTGATGTATGTTGAGTTTGTGGGGCTGTACAAGCTGTACAATCACTTCCTTTTGTGGCTGCACAGCTATTGTGACCATTTCATAGTCAACAAAAACCATTTTACTTCATAGTCAGGCAAATTTGTTGAAGGATTCAATGAGAGAAGAATAAACTGTGAATTTTTCCTCTCTCTTTGTAGAGGAGCAGATTAGACCATAAGGATGCAAAGATAAATCTAGCACCAGAAGATGCTGAGGGTGATAAGAAGCCGCTTTTTAGGGGTTTGGTTTAACCTTAGTATTTTAATGACCCAAACCGTCATGTTTATTGTGGGTGAAAATTCTTGTTTTGTAGCAGCTGTCATGTCTGAAAAAAAGTAAAATCCTCCAGCTATAAGTATATCATCCTCTTCTAGAAGGCCAAAGATATGACACTACTCATGAAGGTAGAATAATTCCACAATAACCACCGCAACACTTTGTAAAATGATCCAAACCTTCGTACAATCAGTCTGTGGAAGTCTAAAACTTAAGGAAATGAAAATGAATAAAAAACATAAATTGACGAGAACAATTAAAGTCGAAGCCTAAACCGAAAGTACTGCACTACATGTGAAACCCCCAACTAGGAGAGATATACTTCCACCAAATCTTGTACATGGTGGGAAAATAAACCAGAGAATTTTCAGCCTACTATCAATGTTGAATTGTTTGCAGCTGTTATAAAAGAATTTCCAGCCACTAAAATTCTGTTTGTGAGTGAGAAAAGGCAATGCTACAGCTACAGCCATGCTTGGAGCAACATGAATGGACCTTTGAGAGTCCATCATATGAGTGGGAATTATGAGGGAATGCAAGCAATGGAAGAGAGCTAGTTAACATGTCTATGAGACATGAAGAAGTGATGTTGAGAGCTCTTGTTTCCTTTAATGTGTTTGCTCTATGTGCAAGTCCAGGAATGGAGAAGAAAGAGAAGAAAAGGCATAAGTGTGATTCAGTCCAGCATATTCACATATATGAGAAGCAAGGCAACAAAGTGAAACAAGATGATAGCATAACAACAAGTGAAAGAGTTTGGTAAAAAAGGGATACCTTCTCAATGGAACAACAGTGGATAGAGGAATATGTGCATCACAACTCCCCTTAGTAGAGTGGGTAGAGAGTATGAGGAACGAAGAAGACAAGGAGCAGCAGCTGAGTTTGTTATCAGCCCAAGTAAATGATGAACAATATGAGATTGCAGCTGAAGATGAGGGGTGCGATGAATGTTTTTACAGGCCCAAGAAGCACACGGGGAAGAAGCTGACATGGAAACAAAGGTAAAAGAGTTGCCTGATACATTTGGGACAACAATGAGATTCATTCTCGGTATTGCTGCCATCACTTTCATCAGCCACTTGATTACTCCCTTTGCTCGCATACAAAATACTCTACAAATTCCTTCAAACATGAGGAGTTATATCTGATTGGAGATGGCTAGTTCGATATTTTCAGTACTTGTATGGCTGTTTCCAGCCACTACGTTGCCCAAATTGTTGATTTTTACAAGAAAATTCCACTTTAATGAAAATTTGGAAAAATCCTTGATGGAAAAGGTTGGAAAGAAGTTTCAGCAGAAGGCATTTTTCATGAGTACAACCAAGGTAGCTATGTGTCAAATTGCCACCATTTATGCTACTGTCATCATCATTAGTAGCCACCACATTATTTCAGTTGCATTCATATTGGTGAATATTGTATGCAAAGAAAAATCACAGTGAATGAAAGACAAACAATAAACTTGCAAACCTCCATGTAATCCTTCATGCAAACCTCAAGGTAAGGTGTAAGAGACTTCGAATCTGTAACCTTGTAAATGGATGTGGGTGCTCTTGAATGTTCTCCAAACTTGGGATGCAATTGCTACGAGAAGAATGACTTTGAATTAAAAATTTAGCAGAGTTATTGTATTGTGAATCTAAGAGAATTTGCAAGAGAGTAGGCCTATAATTTATAGAGGCAGAAGTAGTTAGAAATTGGTTGAACACGGTTGAATGCACATGCTAAAAATATCATTTGAGGAGGTTTTAGCAGTTCCGGGGCATTTAGGGGCAGTAATTGAATTAATTGTAGAAGTTGCATCCGGAAAGGTGGTTGTATGTACAATTCAATTGCCCCCACCTTTCTAGGATTCTAGAAGTGTAGTTAACTAGGATGAGGATGTGGAGTCCAAGTGGTTGTTGACTGAGATAGGTGGAATTAAATAACTAAATTTAATTAGTATTTAATTGTGAGGAGATAATTAGCCATTTAAATAAATAAATGTTTAATTAGATTAGCTAGAAGGTGTTAGAAATTAATTTAATTAATTTCAAGAGAATGGTAGAATTAAATTAATTTAATTGCGAGGAGATAATTAACTATTTAAATAAATAAATGTTTAATTATATTAGCTAGAAGGGTGTAGGAATTAATTTAATAAATTCCAAAGGCATGTTAGAATTAAATTATTTAATTCTAAAGGGTAGGAATATAGCTTAGGTAATAGAATTAATTTTAATTAATTCTAAAGGGAGTATTTGAATGATGAAATTAATTTAATTAATTCCAAAGGGGTGTGTTGCGGAGATAGAATTAATTTAATTAATTATAATTGGATAGAAGCGGGATAGAAATATGTATGTATTTTTAGGGTGTCTACATTTTGCCCCTTTTAAGTGCTATTACAAAGTAATGGTGCTTTAAAGATAGTAGACACATGCAGATCAACGAGCGGAAAATTGTGAAGCATTTGGATGCCCCAACAAGAAAGCAATGAAGCATTAGGATGCCCCAATGATTAAAATGGTAGAGGAATGCCCCTCAAGCGGGTGGGTGACATGCACAAGGCGGTGGAAAACCGCTTGATAGGAAGGAAAACAAGGGATTGGAACAAGGATGGGAAAGGACTGTGCTCGTAGCATGAGCATTCATTTGGAGAATAATTTTAGAGCAACCTTATTTTTGCTATTGCACAATAGAGTTGTCACCATGATTATGAAAGAATCAAGATGGTTAACCTAGATGCGCGTAAACAAACACACACAACAAAGAAAAGATAAAAAGGAAAACAAACCCAATATACAAAGTAGGTGTCGGCATCGAGTTATAAAGGAACCAAGATGTAATCACACTACTTGCAAGTGGTCCAAAAAAGTAAACATCAACAATGCAACACAAAGTCGAAAAAGAAGACAATCAACTATGCCCCTAATGCGTGCCACAATGATGATTAAGTAGATACAAATGCTCCCAAGTGGGAATAGGATTAGACTGGAAGAGCGGAGTTAAAGTGACTCCTTATGACCTTGTTGAATCTGTTGTGTAATGATCGAAGTGTAAATTTGCCTCGGTGCGAAGTTATATCGCAAAGGAAAAATAATTTTGTGACTTGCCCCAAGCAGAGTTAGCATATCATGCAAAGGGAAGAAAGTGATAGTTGTAAGATCGGAATGATCACTAGGGTAATAGATAAAGGTATGACATTTATCAAGATTGTATTGAGATGTTGAATGATTCACTTTAAGGGTTTTCCAATTGTAGGATTTCTATGATAAGTGAATGTTTGTTCGAAAGTTTTGTAATTTTTTTTATTGAATTTTGAATTTTGAAATATTTGTTTTTTTTGAATTTTAAAATATTTGTTTTTTTGAATTTTGAATATTTGAAAAAGTTTGATATAAAAATGCAAACAAACATGAAGACAAAAAAAAAGGAAAACATTCCATGGCTTAAGTAAACCAGGAGGAAAACACAACACATGCAAGCGACAAGAAAACATGAAACAAACATTGAAAACAAACCCAATATGAACAGAAGGAACAACACCAAAGTTATATGTGAACTAAGATGTGAGTAAATTTCCTGTAATTGGTCTACAATAAAGGAAAACAAAGTACAACAAACAATAATAAACTGAAAGAAGCAAAAACATCGTCACAATGTTGACAAACTGCAACAATACAACACAACATGTGCAAAAACGACATCTAATGACACTCCGAATGTGTTCCACATTGAAGAACTAGACAAATTTGAATTCCCCAAGCGATAGCTTAGCACGCGAGAGGATTGGATTGAGACGAAGAGTGGAGTGATACTTAGATACTCCAAAATATACTCTTGTCGGATCCCATTGAAGTTTGATCTGATATTGGATTAAAATGTAAAATCCAAATGTGCCCCAAACAAAGTTATATTGCGAAAGGGTAAATGATTTCCTCGAGCATAGATATACACCATAGGAAATAAAGATGAGTATGATTTGGAACGATCATGAGGAGTCTTTGTCATCAAATGGCGAAATTTTAAATTGTGTTATACAGTTATTGAAAAGTGGTCAAACATTATCTGAATGTTTTGATTGTGACAATTTTAAACTATTTTTGGAGTTTTGGACAATTTTATATTGTTTTTGTGTTCTTGAACAATTTTATATTGTTTTTTTAAAGTTTTGTGAGATTTTTTGATTTTTTTGTAATTGTACAACTCAAGAAAAGGTACATTACTTGAAAGCAGGTGAAAATAATTAAAAACATTCCATTCCATTGGCATAAATGTGGATGATAAAATGATAGGGTGTTTCACTCCGTTCGTGGCTCCACGCAACTAGGAAGATGCGAGGGCTCATCACCAAGAGCCAAGAAGGACATGAAAACGAGATGAATAGTGATATGAAAGGTGAAGAGAAAGGATGTGACGACACAAGTTGTAATAATGATCCATATGAGAAAAATGTAACTCATCTCCAGTCAAGATTATCTAACCGATTACAAGATGATTCCACTTTATAGGTTTTGACTCGACTTAGATCCATTGATGGCCTACTGATTGGAAAAACTCCGGTTGAAGGAATTGGTGTCTCTCTTAACATGAGTAGCTAAATTACTTCTTGGGATGTTTTTGATTAAGCACTTTGATTTAGATTTCATAAAGGCTTTATTAGTTAATTATTTTTTATTTTTATGAAGGACCCCCTACATGTTGCCCCATGCCATCAGTAAAAGGCAAGGGCTCAACACCGAAGACAAAATGTAGGCAAGTAAGGGCTTTCTCCTTTCCCAGTCTCATACTTGCCAGTAAGAAGTATGGGCTTATCACCAAAGACTGTGAAGGATGAAAGGTGTAATGATTTTATAGTTTTTTTATATTTTTTAATTGATTTAATTTTCCTTGTATGTTGATAGTGTGCTTGTTGGGAAGGAACATTCTACCCCCAAGTCTCAGCCTCATGCGACTAGTAAGATGCAAGGGTTAAACATCGTAGATTGAGATGGGCAGCCAAAAAGGACCGGATAAAGAAGTTTAGTGCTTTCTATTAAAGAGAGAGCTTATTTGAAAGGAGGAGTTTGCCATCAGTAAGCTTCGAGACAAAACCGTAGGTAAAAGATTTGAAATGGTAAGAACCATAACAAAGATGAGACACACAATGCCCAATAGGAACAAGGTTAACCTGTGTCGAAATAGGTGAAGAAAGCGAATATATGATAATGGTATGATTAAGATATCTGCCAATAGATGGAATGCTTAGCATTATTTGTACGCACTTTTCCATTTCCGATTTGCAAATAGTGCTCTAATATAGAGTTTTATTCTCTTTTTATGCTTTTTGAGTTTTCTGAATGTTGGTGGATGAGGAGTTGAAATGGACTCATCAAGAAAGATGTCCATGTTTATTGAAGTTGAATGGTCCTGAGATACGAGGCTTATGCAGACGAAATCCAAGTCAAGAGAGGGAATTGTAAAATTCGATAAGTCCTGAAATACGAGACTTGGATGGACATGAGCCAAGTCAAAGGAGTGAATCTGAAGATTCGATAAGTCTTGTAATATGAGACTTGGGCGATAGAGCCAAGTCAAAAGATTGAATCAAACGATTCGATGGGTCCTGAAGAACTAGACTTGGGCGGACAGGTTCCAAGTCAAAGTATGTGTGATTAGATGAGTTTTTGATGAGATCGAAATACATATGTGATGTTAGAAGAAGATTGTCGATGCGGGGAAGATGTTGAGATACATATTCACCTGTGAGAAAAAGAGCACGAGGAAAGAAGGATGGATCTCTAGATGTATACCTAGGGTTCCTTATAAGCCATAGAGAGGAAATAGTCAATGTTTCTCCTTCTAGGTTGTGAATTAGTTGATTGGACAAAATATTTGCAATTAAAGCTTGAAACAGGTTGAATAAGGATATTCCTGGGTATACGTACCTCATAGAGTGTACGCATGAAGATGTCTTGACAAGTAGGAATCATCGTCGATGAGATGCCCGCAAAATTGATCATTTGAGGTGTAATAGACATAGAAGGTTGCATTGTCACAAGTGTCCAAGATTGTTGTGGTTGTGGTTTGACAACAAGACTAGAGATGTTAGGCGTAGGAGCTGGAATGGGAAGAATAGAATCAAGCTTGATGGTGCTTGATGATGGACCCTCTTCTTGTTATGTCAAGGGTTATTGGAGAGTCTTGGAGAAAATTCAAGCTCTCGTCAGGTGTTAGAAGATTGTTGTCCAAAACAAGTTCAATGTCTGTTTGGACTAAAGGAAGAAAATCTGTAGAAGAAATAGATTGGTTGGAAGGGAGAGATAATTGACTTTCGTCGTGATCTCGTTGAATGTTAGTATGTACAAAAGTGGGGACAACAATCAACTCTTTAGTAGAAGTGGAAATTGACGTGTCGTCGGTTATGAGAGCTTTGTTGTCAAGCTCTACAAAGATCTCTTCATCATCGATTAAGTCTTGGACATAGTTCTTAAAATGTGCACATTTATCGGTTGAGTGGCCATCAATGCGATGAAAATCACAATATGCATGAGGTTTGTACCAATATGGCTTAGGTTCTCCTTCAATCCAAGGTCTTGTAAGGGGATATTTTATCATCCTAGCCACTTTGAGTTGATGAAAGACACTAGAAAGACTTTTGCCAAGGGGTGTAAACTTACGTTTAACTTTGCACGGAGTAGTGTCTTTGCTAGGTTGTATGATTGGATTTTTGATTGATTGGTCATGTATTTTGGGCATATTACGATTATCCATGACACCGTAATGATGACATTATGGTTGCAGTGGACGTACCAAGATTCATCATGAGAAGTTCTAATATGGTGATTATTATGAGTGAGATTGAAAGAAAAATGTTTGACGAACTTCTCTGAGAGGTCCGCGAAGGTGGTGATGGATCCCTTTGGAAGGTGTAAGAACCAATCCAAAGCTTTTCCTCCTAGACTTCTAGGAAAAAGGCATAAGAGAAAGCTATCGTTATATGCCACTTCATGGCATGCTATGGAAAATTCTTTGATATGTTGTCTTGGATCAGTTTTTCCCTTGTATTTTTCGAATTTGGGTGTCTCAAAAGAGCGTGGGAAGGGTATGCGTAAGATGTCCATGTCGAAAGGATATGGACACAATTCATCAAAATTGAATTGTTTGCATTGTTTTCATTTTCCATTCTTGGGAAAAGATACCCGTATAAATCCACCATTGTAATGAAAAAATGAGGGAGAATAAAGTTGTCTTTCATCATTTGCCATTCTTGGGAAAAGGATGAATTGTGAAAAAAAAGGGTAACTCTTAACAAGATGAGTGTTAATAGGTACGACAAAGGGGTGAAAAGTGAAATGTGCTCAACATGTAACAAAATGAATGTTAAGGGAGACAAAACTTAACAAAGTGAAGACAATCAACTCTTAACAAAATGAATGATAAGAGTGACGAAAAGAGGGACTTCACAACACTTAACAAAATGAGTGATGTTAAGGTGGAAGATGGGTTGAAATGTTAGTTTAGATGATTCTTAACAAAGTGAGTGTTAAGAAATATGAAGATGTTTGAAATGACTTTACGATCCTTTACAAAAGTGAACGTAAAGAGGGGAGAGAAGAAAGAAGTTATTGTGCTCGAATTGCAACAAAGTCCTCCACAATGGACGATGCTCAACTCTTTAAAAAAATGTGTTAAAGGAAGAGACTTAGGAAAAATGATGATTTTGCTCAAATTTTAACAAGATGGGTGTTAAAAAGGGAGACTGAAGAAGACGATGAAGGATGTCAACCCTTAACAAAAAGTGTGTCAAAAGAGAAGACTTAAGAAGACAATGAAAGAGGTTTACTCTTAAAAAATTATGTTGAAAGAGGAAACACAACAAAGAAAGGGGATCACGAAAAGAACAACAAAGTGAATTTTGTCACAAGAAGTGAAGTAATGACAACAAAAAGGTCCAAATCTTGCAAAAGTGGAGATAAGAGCCAAAGGGGAAGTAATTGATTAGCGATCTCAAATCAAAGCAAAGTGAATGCTTTAAAGAGAGAAGTGATGAAGTGATGAGGATGTCGTCAATGCAACAAAGTGATCACAAAGCACGACAACATAAGAGTGATGGAAGCGAGATAGAAGAATGTCGTCAATTCAACAAAGTGAATGTACAATGTGACGATGTAAGAAGAGATATGAAAGAGGTCGTCAATTCAACAAAGTGGATGTGAAATGTGATGACATAAGAGTGATAAAAGAATGATAGTGAAAATGTCGACAAGTCCACAAAGTGAATGTGAAATACGACAATGTAAGAAAAAGATGACGAGAAAAAGAAGTAAATGTCAAGTCAAAATAAGGATAAATTTGGAGACATCAACACAATAGAAGATGAACCCAAATAAGGAGTATTTGGGATTTGCGAAAAGGAAGTGAAAAATAATCCAAGTAAAGTGTACTTAGAAAGATGAAACAAGGATGAAAGTAGAATCCAAACAAGGAGTGTTCAAAAAATGACAAAAAGATACGAACGTGAAGAGAGAATTCAAACAAGGAATGTTTGAAAATGACGAGAAGATACACACGTGAAAGATGGATCCCAAACAAGGAGTGTTTGGGAAAAAAGTGTGGAACACTACTACAAAAAGAAAAAAAACAAAAGAAGAAAATAGAAAAAGAGGTTTTTGTGCAATTTTTGTTTGTGGCCTCTACCTTAAATTGGCTTGGACAATGTTTGGCTTCCTAGGTGGCTCTCTCAATTACATGTCAATAGTATACCCGAGCGAGCACGACGCTATTGCTAGTTGATGGCTTTACTTTACCCCCTTTGAAACCTTGAGCAAAGATCTTGCTCAGAATGAATCGCACTGGGGTCGCCACTAAGGATATCCGTGACTCTAACTCACAAGGCTTTACTAGTCAAGTAGAGAAAAGGTTCCCATTTCGTCCACCAGTTCCCTCAAGGTGTGGACTACTTTGGGTTTCTTAGAACCACCCCTTTTGTTGTAGAGTAAAGGCTTATGCCAAGGGGGTTATGTTCTAGTTAAGCGGTTGAGCCGTAGCTCTTAACCGAACCTGTAATTATAGTGTTTTGAATGTGGTGTATTTTCTTATCTTTTGAGCTTAATGTGGTTTAGTCGTACACCATTTGGCAACCTGTAGTTAGTAGTTTTTAAGTGTTTTAGCAACCTTTATGAGAGCGGGTCCTGCAAGAAAGGATTAGAAAGTTCTTTGAGGTAGGTAGAGAACAAGACAACAAAAGCAAGTTCACGCTTTTGATTTCCAAGATCGCTTATAAAGCGCGAGGAAAGAGCATACATGTAAAACAAACTTTGATTAAAAAAAAAAGAAAAGAAAGGTTAATTCCCAAAAAAAAAAGAAACAATCATGTTTCAGATTTTCAAGATCACTTTGATAGTGCGAGGAAAGAGCATACACGTGAGGTTACGTTAAAAAAAAAATTTAAAAAAACTACAATTTTTTTTTAAAAAAAAAAAAGACAAGTGTTAGGAGAAATGAAACCATAAATTTTCTATAAGTCCAAATTAGAAAATTCCTTTTCCATTGCATATATCTTTTCAATACCTTTCCGTAGAAAAATACGAAGTCATTCCGAGTTCGGGAGCAAAATTTATGGCTTCCGGAAGATGGGTTATGGTAGCGCTCTCAGTGAAAAATTTGAATGTGAGAAAAATGCCCCACAACCGGGTTTTTTGGGTTTTCTGACTTTTGTACTTCACCTGAGAAGCTAAAATTTTGACAACAAGGTTAAAAAAGAACAATAAACATAAAGAAAGAGTTAGATCACAAAATGATTAACTAAAATGAAAAAAGAAATGTGGGGAGTCCCACCGGGCGTGCCAAAATGTATGTAGAGAAAAATCACAGTGAATGAAAGATAAACAATAAACTTGCAAACCTCCCTGGAATCTTTCAATGCAAACCTTAGTAAGGTTGTAGAGACTTCGTCTGTGGAACCTTGTAAATGGATGTGGGTGCTCTTGAATGTTCTCCAAACTTGGGATGCAATTGCTACAAGCAGAATGACTTTGACTTGAGAATTTAGCAGAGTTATTGTACTATGAATCCAAGAGGATTTGCAAGAGAGTAAGCCTATAATTTATAGAGGTAGAAGTAGTTAGAAATTGGTTGAACATGGTTGAATGCACATGCTAAAAATAACATTTGAGGAGGTTACAACAGTTTTGGGGCATTTAGGGGCAATAATGGAATTAATTGCAGAAGTTACATCTGGAAAGGTGGTTGTACGTGCAATTCAATTGCCCCCACCTTTCTAGGATTCTAGAAGTGTAGTTAACTAGGATGAGGATGTGGAGTCCAAGTGGTTGTTGACTAAGATAGGTGGAATTAAATAACTAAATTTAATTAGTATTTAATTATGAGGAGATAATTAACCATTTAAATTAATAAATGTTTAATTATATTAGCTAGAAGGTGTTAGGAATTAATTTAATTAATTCCAAGAGAATGGTAGAATTAAATTAATTTAATTGTGAGGAGATAATTAACCATTTAAATAAATAAATGTTTAATTATATTAGCTAGAAGGGTGTAGGAATTAATTTAATTAATTCCAAAGGCATGTTAGAATTAAATTATTTAATTCCAAAGGGTAGGAATATAGCTTAGGTAATATAATTAATTTTAATTAATTCCAAAGGGGTGTAGTGCGGCGAGATAGAATTAATTTAATTAATTATAATTGGATCGAAGCGGGATAAAAAAATATATATGTTTTTTTAGGGTGTCTACAAATTTAAGATGTTCTCCCACCATAGTTGACAACTTTGGAATGAAGAGTAAGGATGCCACAATGGAGTTTTTGTCACTTGTTTGGTTATTGATTATTCATCAATTTTTGCTCTAAAATTGAGATTACAACAGATCGAGGGCTTTAAGCACAACTAAACATGTAAAGAATAAATTTGCTAATGCTTTTTTTAGAGGTAAAAACAAGATGACAGATTTGAGGTGATGGCTGATCTCTTCTTCAGAGAAGGTTTTAAATTTAACAAGCTGCCTAAGGACATTAATCGGATGAGGGACAATAGGTGTGGAAGCATGTTTTGGCAAGAATTTTTTCATTTGAGAGGCATGGGATCCGGGCTCCTTAAGCGTTACAACATGTTTCGTCACTTGGGCATGATGGTACTTGGGCATGTCAGACTGTAACCTCCCTTTTCTAAATTAAAGATGATTAATAATATTATTTAAGTTGGGCCTAGTCATTTCTAATCTTTAGGCGACTTAATAATAATGTTATTATTAAAATAAAAAATATTTTTAAATTTAACTAAGTTGGCCAAATGTAACTTTATGTTATATCATATGGCAACTTATGTTTATTATTAAAAATAAAAGTGACTTTTAAATAAAGTAAGCCCGCCACCAAAATTGAAAGAAAGAGGGAAGAGAATTTATAAAAGGAGGATGAAAGGGTTCATTTGGCGATCTATCATCCATCTATCACATTTGTTTTAGGAGTTGAGCACTTTTGCTTCTACTTTCAACTATTGAGGATGGAAACCCTCTTAACATTCACTACTTGAGGACGAAAACCCTCGTTATGATCAGAATTTGGGGACGAAAAACCCTTAATTTCTATCGGTGGCTTCACTCAGAAGTCATATTTATGCATAAAAACACTTGGAAAGGGCTAGGGCATCATCATTGGTTGGCAAAAAGGGGTAAAAACTCCATCATTGGCTAGCACAAGGGGTAGAAGGGCTGCTAGAGCTTTGGCATAAGTTTTCAAACCCTCTTCTAGGGTGGTGACTTGCATCTTGGAGGAGTTTGTGGGCTTCTAGGGCACAACAACCCAAATTTCAATTGTATTTGGCTTCTTCATAATTCTTTGAAGTTGTTTGCACTCTTTTGTGGTTGTGTTTGGGCTTGGAATCATTATTTCCAGCCGTGTTGGTAAAGTATATTTGTTGTTGTCATATTTTAATTCTAACTTGTTTGAAAAATACAAAAATCATATTTTTGGTGTTCTCGTGTTAAGTTTGTTTTGGATTTTGAATAAAATAATTTGGGGGTTTCTATATTTATTTCCAGCTCTTTTGCATGCATGATGCCATAAAAATTAAAAATCAGATTGCTGTTAGAAGATAATATTTAGTTTTCTAGTTGAATTTGAAGAATTTGAATAAGGGTTTCAAGAGAAATCCAATTTTTTTCAGATCTACCATAAAAGGGACATTACGAGAATAGTATGCCCTCATGGCATCATGCTCGGATGACAACCCTACAAGGTGTTGGTTCTTTAATTTTGGAGCATCAAGATAGTTCGCATGTCAAAAAGTTTGGTATGTAAATTTTCACACAAATTTTACTTTTGATTCAATTTCATTAGGGGATGGAAGATCTCATGCAGTAGATGGGATAGGGGATATCTGAATCATATTAAATGATAATGTCAAATTAAATGTTAGAAATGTTAGATATGTACCTAACATGAATAAGAATCTTTTATCTATGAGTCAGCTAATGGAAAACCCTAATATTTACATAAACTTCTCTCGCATTTAAATGCATTGTGTTTGATGGAAAACTAAAAAAGTTGTTGGCATGGGCATTGGGTAAGGATTCTTGTATATGCAAGTTGATCCTCCACGATCAACTTACATGCCTTAGTTTTGGAGAGTAATACCAATAATTCGCGGCATGAGAGATATGGACGTCTCGAACATTTAGTATCTCATGTTGTAATGTCCCCAATTCCGAGCAGATAGCCTAGGAGGTTTTTCATTCGTCTTAGCCTTGGACATACCCGAGGGGCTAATGACGTTGGAGGCTATTGGGTATAGATGACTTATTACCACATTACTTTTTGTTATATTTTGTCGTTGACATTAAGTGGGCAACTTGGTGGTAATAATTGTTATATTTTGTCGTTGAGGGGGCTCATAGTACTTTATTATTCTATTTCTTCGTTGGGGTGACTTATGGTACTTTATTATTCTATTTCTTTGTTGGGGTCACTTAAGTCACTTTTAGTCCCACATGGAGATCCCAACTTGTAAAAAGGTTATGAAAAGTTATAAAAAGAGGTTTGGGGGAGTGATAGAGTTCATTCTTGCATACACACTTATGATTTCCATTGAGCAACTGCTGATTTCTTTTTCTAGCTTGTGGAGTAAGATCCCACAGGAACCCTAGCTTCGGTGGTGAGAGATCCATTCCTAGCTAGCAGGGCATTCTTCGGTGGTGGAAGATCCACCCTAGCTTGTCAATTTGGAACTAATTCAAGGCTGATTTTCAGAGATCAATTTCAGAGTTTTCAGAGAAGGGTTTTGGAGGAATTTTGGGCTTTTGTGGAGAAAATTGAGGGTTTCCGGATCTGTTTTATTGCAGCGATTAGAGCAGGTTTTGGCACCATTTCTGGAGGAATTTTGGAGGGTTTTTGGTCTCTTTTTAGGTGGAGCGACCCATTTTGGGATTTTACAGTGGTTTTTGGAGGGTTTTCAGAGTGCTTTTTCCAGTCTGGCGATTGGGATTTCATTCATATTATTAATAGATGTTATTTCCAAAATTTCAGAATTTTATCATAAGTATTTGAGAAGATATGAATTTTTGAGGTTTTCTAGTTGTCTAGGGTTTTCTGTAATTTTCTGGCAGTCATATATGATTCGAAAAATTCCAAAAATATTGTTCTAGTGTTCTTTATTATCATAGCAAGCTTCCTGCAAATTTTCATGTGTTTTGGGCAAGTATTTTGAGAAATATAAATAAAAATCAGTTTGCTGCCCTAGTTGGGTATTTACTGTAGAAAATCAGATTTTCTATTTGCTGCAATTTATCTATATTTTGTGTACTTTTGTGTGGTATCCCACAAGGGATATTTCACTCACCAAACTCAGTAGAGTCAACATGGTTCTTGGTTTTCTACTATTCAAGAGAAACAAGATATGTGTGTAAGGTGTTTGGCTGGAAAACAAAACATGAAGCTATTTCCCATTGAAGGTGCATGGCGTGCCAAGGGGCTTTTATATCTTGTTTGTATAGATCTTTGTGAGCCATCTTGGAAGTCCCCCATTATTCTTGGTGCGAGGTGCTTTCTTTAGTTGGTGGATGATTATTCGAGAAAGATGTGGGTTGAATTCTTGAAAAAAAGGTTGACTGTTTTGCTTCTTTTGAGTTATTCAAGGCATTGGTAGAAAACCAGGCTAGTCGGCACATCAAGACATTGAGATCTAATAATGGGGGGAATTCACTTCTAAGCTGTTCAAGGATTATTGCAATTAAGAAGGAATTCTTCATCAACTGACAACCACATATACCTTACAATAGAATGGGGTGGTTGAGAGGCGGAATAGAACTATCATGGAGATGGCTTGGTGCATGATGCATAGTACAGGTATATTGTTCAAATAATGGGGAGAAGCAGTAAACACACTAGTATATATTATCAGTAGAGTCCTTGCAAAAATTTATAAGTTGTCACACTTGAAGAAGCTTGGTCCAAAACCAAACCCAAGGTATCAACTTTTTGTATTTTTGGTTCACTTGCATATACTTTGGTTCCTGATAAAAAGAGGAGTAAGTTAGACTCTCTGACTACCAACATGTGTGCCTATAAATATATTCTTTAAATTCAATACCACACCTTCGTGACTAAACCAAAAATAACACCAAGTTTGTCCCAAAATTTTACAAACAAGAGAGGACCAAGAGGTTTAGTCATTAGATCAACAGGCTGCTCCTTGGAAGGACAAAAGTGAAGAGAGATATCACTAGAATCAACTAATTGCCAAATATAGTGATGACAAATCTCAATATGCTTGGTACGAGCATGATATATAGGATATACGAGAGTCATTCTTTGCATGTGATAAACAAACAATTCATTGTGATCAACAAGCGGTTGGGTGTGATCAACAAGCCACATCTAAAAATATTGTGATTCCTTTACCCAACGAAAAGTCTAGTTTATCGCATACTCCATGGACTCAACCATGATAATTTGTGACACCCACAAGTGATACTCTTGTATATAGAAAACACAAACCTAAATTGGTTCCTCATTTGGTAGAGCCTCAACTGGAACCAATTTCTTTAGTCCAACGAAGGCCTAAGTGGTTTCAATCCACTTTGCAAGATGTGTGGGAGGATGAAATGCTTCAATCATATGCACAACCTTAGTGGATTAGTAAGCAAATTGCTGATTTAGAGCATGTTCATTTTGTTCTTTCTTCTGATCTTCACAAAATAGTTGAGCCACAAAGATACTATGAAGAAAAGGCATACACAGGCGAACGGAAACTACATGGCAAATTGAGTATGATGCCTTGATGAAGAATAATACCTAGACATTGGTGGAGTTTCCTCGAGGGAAACAACCCATTAGTTGCAGATGGGTATCTGAAAGGATAAGTACAAAGTTGTTGTTACTTTGGATAAGTACAAAGCATGTCTTGTTGTGAAAGGATTCTTGCAATAGGAGGGAATAGATTATGAGGAGACTTTTGCTCCTATTGCAAAGATGGTCACTTTTTGGTTGCTTCTTTTAATTTTCACTCAATTTGGATTGAAGGTTTTTCAAAGGGATGTAAAAGCACTTTTTTGAATGAAGACTTGGCGAGGAAGTCTATATGGTGTAGTTTGAAGGGTTTCAGGCATGTAGTCGTGAACACCTGGTGTGCAAGCTAATTAAGTCCTATGGGCTTAAGCAGGCTCCTCAAGCTTGGTATATTAAAATAGATCAACACCTACAAGATTTTGGATTCAAAAGATGTCTTTCTGATCCAAATCTTCATGTCAAAAGTGATGGTGATGACATTGTGATACTTATTGTTTATGTTGATGATCTTGCCATCAGGGTAGTGAGGCCATTGTTATTCAACGAGTAAAATTAGATTTATCTGCTACTTTTGACACGACTGATTTAGGCCTCCTACACTATTTCCTAGGTGTAGAATTTTGGTAACATGATCATTTAATTTTCATAGCTCAAGTCAAGTATGCTACACATCATTGCAGAAGTTTAGGATGTCTGATTGTAATACTTCTACACTTATGGAGGTTGGGCTGAAGTTATCAGCTCATGATGATTCACCACCGGTAGATGAATCACTCTATAGATAGTTGGTGGGCAGCCTGATATATCTTATGTCCACCTCGCCAAACATATGTTTTGTTGTTAGCTATCTCTATTTGGTTTTTATCCAAACTGAAACTCACACACTAGGGAGCAGTAAAATAAGTTCTTCGATATGTCAAAGGTGGTCTTTTGACTTTGACATTCTCTATCACAAAGTCACAAATTATTGACTCTTTGGTTATACAAACTCTAATTGGGGAGATTCAATGTATACCCAAAGATCTACCAGGGATACATCTTCTCTTTCGGTTCAGGAGTTGTTTCACAACGAGTTAGCTTGAACCATAGTTCAAAAAATCGTAAATCGGGATTAATCGGTAGGCCAAATTTTGAATCGAAAATCGGGAATCGGCATTAATCGGCAACTTTATCGCTACTTTTAAAAACATTTAAATTCATAAAATATACTTAAATTAAATGTAAAAACAATGTTAAATGATGCGAGAAGTGACTCTGTACAGTATACTAGTATACTATTATAATGTTAAATGATGTTAAATGTAAATGTTAAATCGTTATGATGTTAAATGATGTTAAATGTTAAATCGTTATACAGTATATTATTATAATGATGTTAAGTTGCTTGGTCCAAAAATGTGCAAAAATGGATTTTATGAAAATAATAAAAATATTGCCATCAATGCATAGAGCTCGAGAAAATATACACTTTTCGAGAAAACGGCACCTTAAACAGAGCCACAAATGAAAGTTATGGCACATGCAAGTTTTGTTGCGACATCTTCCCGGACCCTATCCAAAAATTGCAATATTTTTTGTCCTTGTGTTTTTTTCACCAAAAAAACAAAAACGGAAAGAAATGCCAAAAACGGAAAAAACTGATTCGAGCAGAACTAAAGGCCAAAAAAATGCAGAAAACGAAAAAGACGATTCGCGCAGAAGAAAACAGGCCAAAAAAACGCTGAAAAAAACGCAGAAACTAAAAAAAGCAGAAAACGGAAAAAACGATTCGCGCAGAAGAAAACAGGCCAAAAAAACGCTGAAAAAAACGCAGAAACTAAAAACGATCGACCAGGAGGAAATGGAACGATTTTCCACGATTTTTCACATGAATTTCCGCGATTTTTGCAGGTTTGCCAGCGCCGGAAATCGCGATTTATGAAACGATAAATCGTTTTGCATGGGAAAAACGATTTATCGCGATTATCGCCCGATAAATCGCGATTTTTAAAACACGAGGTTCAACCCATTGTGGCTATCTCTTCCACTAAGGCAAAATACAAGGCAACTGTCAGTGCTAGTTGTGAAGCAGTTTGGCTTCAACAGATTCTCCTTGATCTTCATCTTCCTCAGACCGCACCTACTCCATTTTTCATTTTTTGTGAAAATCAAGGTGTATTAAAGATAGTACAAAATCCTTTATATCATGCTTGCACCAAGCATATTGAGATTTATCATCACTATGGTCGACAATTAGTTGATTCTAATGATATCTCTATTCACTTCTGTCCTTCTAAGGAGCAACTTGCTGATCTAATGACTAAACCTCTTGGTCCTCTTTTGTTTGTAAAATTTCGGGACAAACTTGGCGTTTCCAGTTCAGTCATTAAGGGGGTATTGAATATAATGAATATTTATAGGAACACATGTTAGTTGGTAGTTTTTAGTAATGAACTATCACAAAATTATTCCAACTACATTGTAACTACTTCGATAATAATAAAGCGAAGGACATGCATTCATTTGATGTGTGCTCTTCATTCATGCTTGTTTACATTTGCTAATAAGGCATTTGAACCCATTACATTCCAACTTAAGATTTTCATAATGTCTTGGTGCCAGGATTACCACGACCACCCATATGCATGTCATTAAGCTTTCTTTGACTACCTTTGTCTAAGTCAGCTCGTGTATCTTGTTGAATCTTGCCCTTGTTTGATTTTCTTCCCTTATAGGGGGTAGGGCCAACTGACGGCTAGGACTAGCTACAACAAAAGCTAGTAATTTGCTCGATTGTCTCGGAGCAAGTCTGGCCAAACCCTCATTGGAAGAGTTGGGAGCAATTGCTTCATCTCCTCCATTTGTCTGCCGGAAATTCCCATTTTCCTTAAGATAGTCATTGGCAATATCTGAATCAAGTCTTAATCTAAAAGTCGTGGCCACCACTAGATCCAAAGTTGGCTTGCAAAGAGAGACAAGAATGTTTTCATTTTCTTGAATTATCTTTGCCTTCTTTCTTAGAGATAATAATTTGTCCTCAAAAGATTGTTCAAGGAATGCCTCCATACCTCGGGCCGTTGAAATTAGATTAGCCTAAATACTAGCCACCTCTAACTCTAGGATAGGAATAGACACCATTGGACTCCGTGATATTTCTTACTCCACTGTGTCAGGATCACCATATTTCTTAGGTTTAGATTATAACAGTATTGCCTTGGAATGAAGAATTGCTCATGATGTTTCCACCGATTCTAATCCCGTTTTTCTTTAGAAATTTCTTTTACCTACCACCTTTTAATCCCAACATTCACCTTATTTAAGTAACCTACAAATACTTGATGCATGCCACTAACCGCAAAATATGAGTTTTGAACATCTCTACCACTTCTGACAACCTCATGACAAGATTTTTTTGGTATGGCTAATCTTGCGACATTGAAAGCACTGAAATGGTAAACATTCATAATCCAAATCTTGTTTCCAAGGTCTAAAGGAAGAGGTCAAATGAATAGCTTTGGGGATGGGCTTAGCCAATTCTATCGACACACAAATGCAAGCATAAGAGCACAACTCTCCTTGGGAAGTGGCCTCTGCCCATTCAAAGCTGCCCTAATGGTGCCACACAACTCCAAAGAATTTTCTCATCCCAATATTTAGGGAGGTAGCTTTTACAATCTAACCCAAGTTAGAACCTTTCTTAGCCACTCTTCCGACGGATTAAAATTGGATGACCATTCTCTTAGATATAACATGACATTCCTGAAGAACCATGGACCCATTTAAACACATGTTCATGAGCAGAAGGCGATTATAAAGTAGCCTTACGTAAGAAGACTAATTTCCGGGTGCACACAAAAATTCCAATTTGACCTCATCCAATGTTTAAGGGTCTCAAGACTGGCCATGCCACAATGAAACAACAAATTTGAGCCAAATCAAAAAATTGTTGATGCGTGTGATCCATGACACTATCCGAAATATCCTTAGTCGAAATATTCAGCACAATATGATTATCTTAGGAAAACTGATAAAGATGAGGCAAATCCAACCAATCAGGTTGAACTACGTTTAGAGAAGGAGAAAGATGAGTGTTTTTCCGGAAAATTTCTTCTATCGAGTCCTCACTTCCTGCATTCAAGTTGTAGTCATAAAAAAGGATTTGCAATAGTTGAAGTGAAATATTTTGTAAAGTAGCTAAATCAAAATCAGTAACAAGCCACCAACTTAGCCATGAACAACTCAGTGGCCCCCTCGGAGCCAACCGATTTGATAGGAATCTCTGTAGAACCTCCATCACAATCTCCATTTCCTTTTGAGACCTGACCACCAATTACAAACCTGAACAACATCGCACCATTCGCCACCTTGTTGCACTACTACACCCAAATTTTCTCCCACGCCTGAATCCTCATCTATTCCCTTTTTTATCATGAAAAACACTATTAATTGACATGAGAAATGAATGAAAGGAATCATTGTAGTTATCCATTGAAATTGTTGCTAGATTGGGCATGAAACTTAGCATCTTCTCTGTGAATATAGTCTTACAGAACAACTAGCCCTACCATCATAGATTCATAAACTGGAAGAACTCGCCGAGAAATAGCCACAATAGCATTCAATTCTCCACGAACCGTGAAGGAAAAAACATAGGGTTGAATGCAGAAATAAGCATAAAAATGCGTTATTTTCCGTTATGCACTTTCACACATACCAGGCGAATCGAGCCGAGTAATCTGCAATTTTTGACGAGTAATCACAAAGATTACTCTACGAAAATTGCCAATTACTCGGCAAATATCTTCTTTTGATGTCTCAAGTGTTTAATCGTTCACCTACTTATTTGTGATTTATCTCGATTTCATGGTGATTTTTGCTGGTTTTTGAATCTATGCTAATTATGATACCCAATGAGCTAATTGGCACCATCCTTGTGCTCATTCAAAAATGTCCTTACCAACGGGCTTGCATCTTTATTTTTTCAAGCAAGAGGTGTATCCTCTTCATCTCTAGAGTGTATCACCAAAAATAGATATGAAGCTGTAATATCCCTTTTTTTATTAAAAACACATCAGATCTGGATTTTCCTGAAACCGTTATGCAGAAAATTATAGAAAAGAGATTTCCCTATCAAATGCTTATAGAAAATTAAATAACTTTGGGGAATACTTGCAAAATATTTCAGCAATCAAAATTCCACTTAAAATTAGATAAAAACTCAGATCCGATTTAATTTAATTATTTTTCTAGGCTAAACAACTGCAAACTTTGAAAATTCATATCTAGAGAAATATGCGGAATTACAACACAAAAATAGCTGAAAATGATCTATGGGATGACAACAATTATAGATATTTATTACAGAATTCTCCAGCAACGGGAACACA
Source organism: Taxus wallichiana var. yunnanensis (assembly GCA_018340775.1). NCBI lineage: Eukaryota > Viridiplantae > Streptophyta > Pinopsida > Cupressales > Taxaceae > Taxus > Taxus wallichiana. The sequence continues at coordinate 419,167,866 of CM031237.1, forward strand.
TAAAAATTCCATCCCGAATTCCCAAAATGGGGCGCCCAGATCCACCTCCAAACCACTGACAATTGCTGCAACACTCTTCCAACTCGATGCCCTTGCAGATATTCATCTTTCTGAAGCTCCAAAGTGAAAGAAATGAGGGTTTCCGTTCTCAAATTTGAATTCTAATGAGGGTTTTCGTCTTCAATAGTTTGCTCTCAGGGGTTTCATCTTTAACAACTGAAAAGAAGCAAAATGCTTTCTCATTGAAGAAAATAGATGATCCAGTGATCCTTACAAATGAGTCCTCTACATCCTTTTATACTTTTTTGGGCACCTTTCTCCAAGTGGGGTGCTCCATGGGGTAAGTGAGCTTTTAAAACATAAAATCACCACCTTTTATGTCTTAATTCAACATTACACTTTTTCCCTCCTAATTCCTCATTATAACTTAAAGTTGTTTTTAATAAATTATTACAAAGTAATAAAACAATATCAAAATACAACACAAAAATACTCCCCTAGTAACTTCCTTAAAGCCTTATGGAAGTAAGAATGGACTCATAAATATTTTGATAATAATATTGTTTAGTTGCCTATAAATTGCAAGTTATATGGGCCCAACTTAAAAATATTAAGTATTTCTAATTTAGAAAAGGGGACATTACAGTCCTCCCTCCCCAAATTTGCTTGCCCTCAAGCAAATGCAAGCTCTCATGCCCAAGTGCCATCATGCCAAGGTGAAGAAACATGTTGTAATGCTCCCATAATCTGGATCCCGTGCCTGTCAAATGAAGGAGCTTTTGCCCAAAAAAACTCATACATCTGCTGCCCCTCTCTTCATTGAAGTCCTTTGGCAGCCCGTGAGGTTTAAAGGCGGCCTTGAAGGAGAGATCAGCTGCTGTCCCAATTCTGTCCTCTTCATCTTCAACCTCAAAAACAACAGTAGCAACTTCTTTCCTTGCATGCTCAGCTGTACTAAACACCTTCCAACCTGCTGCAAACTCATACATAGAGCAAAAAACTGAGGAATAATCAGCAACTTGACAAGCCAAAGCACTTCTCAATGTGGCATCTTGTCCTTTCGTTCCCACCTTGTCAACTATGGTGGAAGAACATCCTCTAACTACATACATGAATGCAATTGAAATAATATGGGGCTGCTAAAAATGATGACAACATCATTAATGGTGGCAAATTGGCTCATGGCTGTCATGAAAACACTTCCTCTATCATTTGAAGGTAGCAAAACATCATCCCGCATTCCCTCCATGCTTGGTTGGGGCTCTTTTGCAATAATAACCAAGTTATGGGCCATTTTACCATGCTTTCGCTGCGCTGCTCTGATTTTCAAGTGGGCTGCCCCTTGAGGTCCACCTTCGGTGCTCTTGTATTTCACATTAATCTCCAGTTCTTGATGACACCCTACTTTCAATAGCAAAATAGGAAGCATTATGCAAGGCTGTCCCAAAGTAGACCAATTGAAATAGTTACCTTGCAGTAGCAAACTTCTTAGCTGTCCAAAATTTACTGTTTGAGGTTGCCAAAAGGTGGTTCTAGGCTGCTGTCTTGCTGCTGTCCTCAGTTGGGCTGTACCTCCATTCAAATATTGTTGTTCCTCTTTCAAACCAGGTATTGGAAAGACTTTGTTTTCATGCAACATAGGATCTTTTGTAACTATGAGCTGGTTATTATTCATGTTGTCATCTTCATCTCTAGCTGTAACTTCATATGCTCCCTCATTTGCATGGGAAAAAAGCAAACTCAACGGCTTTTTTTCTTCATTCCTGTACCTAGGAAAGAAGAAAACTCAAAGGTGGTTCTAGGCTGCCTTCTTGCTGTTGTCCTCAGCTGGGCTGCACCTCGATTCGAATATCGTTGTTCCTCTTTCAAACCAAGTATTCGAAAGACTTTGTTTTCATGCAACATGGGATCTTTTGTAACCATCAACTGGTTATTATTCATGTGTTCTTCTTCATGTCTAGCTATAACTTCATATGCTCCATTTGCATGGGTAAAAAGCAAACTCAATGGCTTTTTTTTCTTCACTCTTGTACCTGCAAATAATATGGTGGCTGCTAAAAATGATGACAACATTATTATTGGTGGCAAATTGGCTCATGGTTGTCATGAAAACACTTCCTCTATAATTCGAAGGTAGCAAAAACATCATCCCGCATTCCCCCCATGCTTGGTTGGGGCTCTTTTGCAATAATGACCAAGTTATGGGCCATTTTACCATGCTTTCACTGCACTGCTCTGATTTTCAAGTGGGCTGCCCCTTGAGGTCCACCTTCGGTGCTCCTGTATCTCACACTAATCTCCAATTCTTGATGACACCCTACTTTCAATAGCAAACTAGGAAGCATTATGCAAGGATGTCCCAAAGTAGACCAATTGAAATAGCTACCTCGCAGTAGCAAACTTCTTAGCTGTCCAAAATTTACTGTTTGAGGTTGGCAAAAGGTGGTTCTAGGCTGCCTTCTTGCTGCTGTCCTCGGCTGGGCTGCACCTCAATTCGAATATTGTAGTTTCTCTTTCAAACCAAGTATTGGAAAGACTTTGTTTTCATGCAACATGGGATCTTTTGTAACCATCAACTGGTTATTATTCGTGTTGTCATCTTCATCTCTAGCTGTAACTTCATATGCTCCCTCATTTGCATGAGAAAAAAGCAAACTCAGCGGCTTTTTCCTTCATTCCTGTACGTAGGAAAAAAAGAAACTCAAAAGGCGGTTCTAGGCTGCCTTCTTGCTGCTGTTCTCAGCTGGGCTGTACCTCGATTCAAATATTGTTGTTCCTCTTTCAAACCAAGTATTGGAAAGACTTTGTTTTCATGCAACATGGGATCTTTTGCAACCATCAACTGGTTATTATTCATGTTGTCATCTTCATGTCTAGCTGTAACTTCATATGCTCCCTCGTTTGCATGGGAAAAAAGCAAACTCAACAGCTTTTTTTTCTTCATTCCTGTACCTGCAAATAATATGGGGGCTGCTAAGAATGATGACAACATTATTATTGGTGGCAAATTGGCTCATGGTTGTCATGAAAACACTTCCTCTATCATTTGAAGGTAGCAAAACATAATCCTGCATTTCCTCCATGCTTCGTTGGGGCTCTTTTGCAATAATAACAAAGTTATGGGCCATTTTACCATGCTTTCGCTGCGCTGCTCTGATTTTCAAGTGGGCTGCCCCTTGAGGACCACCTTCGGTGCTCCTGTATCTCACACTAATCTCCAATTCTTGATGACACCCTACTTTCAATAGAAAACTAGGAAGCATTATGCAAGGCTGTCCCAAAGTAGATCAATTGAAATAGTTACCTTGCAGTAACAAATTTCTTAGCTGTTCAAAATTTACTGTTTGAGGTTGCCAAAAGGTGGTTCTAGGCTGCCTTCTTGCTGCTTTCCTCGGCTGGGCTGCACCTCCATTCGAATATTGTTGTTCCTCTTTCAAACCAAGCATTGGAAAGACTTTGTTTTCATGCAACATGGGATCTTTTGTAACCATCAACTGGTTATTATTCATGTTGTCATCTTCATCTCTAGCTGTAACTTCATATGCCCCCTCATTTGCATGGGAAAAAAGCAAACTCAACGGATTTTTTTCTTCATTCTATGTACCTGCACATGGAACAAACTTATTAAAGAAGAAAAAAGTTTCCACCTTCACTGCATCATGCCTCCAGCTCCCTCTTATTGCTTGCAATTATCTCACACTCTTCATACAAGTGATGGTTGTCCAAAAACTCAAACACGCTGTCCCAATTACAGCTGTAACCACGCATTTCATTCAAAATAGTGGCTGGAATCCATCTCATGACAACTGTAAGCATGATGCCATTGATAGTGCCCTTCACCCAAGGGGCTGGAAACTCTTCTGCAACTGACAACAGTATAAAAGGGGGCTGGAAATATTGTGGACAAGTGAAAGGAAAGTACAATAGCTGCCATACAGAAATCCCTTCATGAATCTCTGGAAAAACAATGTAGTGGGGGTTTGAAACAATTTATTATGAACTGAAGATGTTCCGAAAGGTTGGAAACTATCCCTTCTCATGACTGTCCTCTTTTGTGTGGCAGCAAACAAAATGTTGGGCAAATTGGAAATGTCTATAACAGCAACACAAAAATCTATGACAACATGTTTAAAATCCCAAAAATCAAGATCCTTACTACTAACAACCATACCTCCAATGTCCGGTTGGGCTACAATGCTTGGGACAGCAGGATAACATCCATCTTTCTCGCTTCCAAACATAAATTTCATGAACTTAGCACCTACTTTCATTGGAATACTTCTTCTAGGGGCTGGTGCAATGCTTAAGAGCTGGAAATACCCATGAAATGACTGCTGTTCTGAAAATAAGGATGTAGAGCTTACCAACCAATGTGCTGCCCATGAAATCTGCCCTCTATGGAAAACTCTTTCCATTCTCTTTGCTGTCACCACCATTGGTGCTCCGACAACACTATTTCCTTACCTGTTTATCTGAATTTCAATTCCATTGTTTCGTAGTTTTGTGTAAATTCACCAAGTGAATGCAACAATTCCACTCCCAAGACCACATCCATCTCTCCAATGCCCACTACATATAAGTCATTTTCTATTTTATGCTTCCCTAGAGTGATCTTCACCTGTTGTACCTTCTTTGTGCATGGGATGGTGAAGTCATCAGCCACTGTCACATTGAATCCTTTGAAATCTTCTGCTTGCAGCCCCAATCTAGTGACCAAATCAACATCAATAAAATTGTGGGTTGCCCCACTATCAATCAAAATAGTAACTCTTTTACCTTGTAGCTCACCCCTTACTCTAAAAGGGTGATATCTAGGAGATCCGAATAACATGGCAAGGGTGCTATCCGTGTGATCAACTTCTTCTTCTTTCCCTTGTTCCTCAATTTCTTCTTCTCCATCCAACACTACTTCAATGTAGTGAACTTGCCCTCTCCCAAGGCAACGATGTCTCGGTGTCCATGGATCCTTGCAAGTGAAGCAAAGGTTCCTCCTTAATTCATTCCATGTCTCCCCTTCTTTGTTGGACTTTGGCAGCTCTCTTTGTGGTGTATTTCCTTGTTGAAATGGCCTCTTGTGCTGGTCATAAGGAGCTGTCCTTTGTTGACCCAGAAATGGGGGTTTAAGCTGCCCCAAGGAGTTTCCCTTTTGTTGTCCACAAGGCAGAATTTTACCTCTAGGAGCTAAAGACTCCAAATTTAGTGCTCTCTTGATTGCATCTTGAAGGGATGAAGGTTCAAAAGACTTGACCAAGCCCTTGAGAGGTTTAGATAACCCTTCAACAAACAAGACAACTAACCTTCTTTCACTCACATCCGGAACCATCACTGAAAGTTTCTGAAAATCAGTAATATAGTTGTCCACCGATCCTTCTTGTTTGAGTTGTGCCAACTCCCTGAAATGGACCTCTGGATCTTTTCTATCGAATCTCTCCATGAGTCTTTGGTTGAACTCATCAAGAGTAGTGATAGATCCATGCCCTTGGGTGATCAATCCGTGGTACCACCACTCATGTGCAACTCCTTCCAAATGCAAGGTGGCAAACTTGAGTGCTTCCTCCTCATACATGGGGTTCAAGGATAAGTATGTATCCATCTTCTGCAACCATGCTCTAGCTGAACACTTGTTCGATCCATCATAGGAGGGAAGAGTTATTTTTCCCAATCTATGTTGTAGATCCTTCCGTGGCTGATCTTGGTGAGATCCCTTGTTCTTCCTAGGGCCATTATTCATCCTTAGTTGACAAAAGTCCCTGAATGACAACATCTCATGTTGCAAAATTTAGGGCTGCATATTCTTCACCATAAGTGTCCATGTCTTCTACTACATGTGGCTGCTCCGTCTCTATTTGTGGCTCTTCTCTTTGCAAAAATTTCGCTCTAAAAATTCCAAGAAGAAGGCTTGATTGAAACTCTTTCACCGTCATTACCGGTGGAGCTCCCTTCACCATTATTTCCCACTCCATGATTGTTTGGCCTGTTTGTGTTGAAACCTTGCAAAGCTCTAGTCAATTTAGCCATGGATCTTGTGAAAGCCTCCTGCATTTCTCTTTGAGATTCCCTCAAGGAATGCTGCATCTCTCTTTGACCCCGAGTGATGACTTCCTGCAAAAACTCATCTCATCCGTTGGAGGTGGTCTTTGATCTCGATCACCCATGGTACCCTTCACTTCTTCTTTGATACATATTTGAACCCTTCACTATGTGCATTTTCCTCCTCCACAGGCTGGGAGAATCAAGCTTTGATACCACTATAATATCCCTTTTTTTTAATAAAAAATACAACAGATTTGGATTTGCCTGAAACTCTTATGCAGAAAATTATAGAAAAGGATTTTCCTATCAAACCCTTACAGAAAATTAAATAACTTTGGGGAATACTTGTAAAAATTTTAGCAATCAGAAATTCCACTTAAAATTAGATAAAAACTCAGATCCAATTTAATTTAATTATTTTTCCAGGTTAAACAACTGCAAACTTTGAAAATTCATATCTAGAGAAATGTGCAGAATTACAACACACAGAATAGCTGAAAATGATCTATGGGATGATGACAATCATATATATTTATTTTAGAATTTTCCAGCAATGGGGGACACAAAAATTCCATCCCAAATTCCCAAAATGGGGTGCCTAGGCTGGAAATGGCCAAAATTGATCCAAAAACCCTCCAAACCACTAACAATCACTACAACACTCTTCCAACTCGATGCCCTTGCTGATATCCATCTTTCTGAAGCTCCAAAGTGAAAGAAATGAGGGTTTCCGTCCTCAAATCTGAATTCTAATGAGGGTTTTCTGTCCTCAATAGTTTGCTCTCAAGGGTTTTGTCCTTAACAGCTAAAAAGAAGCAAAATGCTTTCTCATAGAAGAAAATAGATGATCCAATGATCCTTACAAATGAGCCCTCTACATCCTTTTATACTTTTTGGGCACCTTTCTCCAAGTGGGGCGCTCCATGTGGTAGGTGAGCTTTTAAAACATAAAGTCACCACCTTTTATGTCTTAATTCAACATTACACTTTTCCCCTCCTAATTCCATTATAACTTAAAGTTACTTTTTTAATAAATTATTACAAAGTAATAAAGCAACATCAAAATATAACACTAAAGTACTCCTAGCAACTTCCTTAAAGCCCACGGGAAGTAAGAATGGGCCCATAAATATTTTAATAATAATATTGTTAAGTTACCCATAAATAGAGAGTTATTTGGGCTCAACTTAAAAATATTATTTAGTATTTCTAATTTAGAAAAGGGGACATTACAAGGTAGATGTCTTCTTGTGATGTCTCGGTGTTTAATCGTTGACCCACTTATTTGTGATTTATCTCGATTACATGGCGATTTTGCTGATTTTTGAATCTATGCTAATTACAATACCCAATGAACTAATTGGCACCATCCTCGTGCTCATTCAAAGATGTCCTTCCCTTTGGGTCTGAATCTTTATTTTTGCAAGAAAGAGGTGAATCCTCTCATCTATAAAGGTATTGCCAAAAATAGATATGAGGCAGCCATAATAGGGGTATGAGATGGATTAGTAGGTGGCTTGCTCGATTGAGACCCTTTCTTTGCCAAAGGATTATTCAATTTCATGGCAACTGCTGCATCCACGTCTTGTTGTTTGATGTATTCAAGAATTTTTCGTTGGAAACTCTTTTTGCTTGAGCCAACACAAGATTTGATTCCCTGGTCATGAATCGCACACAACTGGGCTTTCAGGCAACTAAATGAGTTCTTGTAATTAACACTGTACTTTCTGCCATACAAGATTTAACCCCTCCACCTGGAGCTTGTTCTAGCATTGTGACATATTTCCAAAGATGGGAAAAAGCGATTGGTTTTGGAGGTGGTTATTTCCCCTTGGCCCATAGAGCTAGAACTAGCTGCCATTGAAGCAAAGGCCTGTAGCTACAAGTTCAAAACAAACACAATAGGAAAATAAATTCAAAAGAAACTCTAGGCTACCATTACTTGTTGAAAAAAAATGTTAAAACAAACAAACAAAATGAAAACAAGAACCACATATGAAGATCCAAATTTGCCAAAAAAAAAAACTAAAAAAACCACAAAACTTACCTTCGATCCAACAATCCTTCTTGTTTCAAGCTTCTCAATTTCCCTGACAGCATCTCATTTTCCTGGGAGCAAATGGGGACTTGTAGTGGTGTATGATTACCTAAACAATTTAGTTGGAACTTAGCTTGATGGAATTTCAGCGCTAAACATTCGTACAAGTTTGTAATACTTACCTGTTTGATTTTGGTAAAATGAAAGTTTAGGTAGGTTTGTAGGGTTTCTAATATTTTATTTGACTGAAAACAGTCAAATAAAAAAAGTCAAAATGACATGTTTTGAGCCTTATTTCCTTGTGGATACACATCGGGTACATCCCAGCATGCCTGGGTATGCTCGTGTCCGTCCTCAGTCATATTTGGGTAAGCCCTACGTACCTGTGCCAAACCTGGGGATGTGCCGTACCAAGGCCAGGGCTGGGTACATGCCATGCTGAGACTGATTCCCTGTTACCAACTAACCTGAATTCTTTGCTTACTTACCTTCCCACTTTATTCGTATCCATGCCTTAGATTGTTTGCTACTGTCTTTTAACCCTTCTAGTCTAGAGTATGCATGTCTGTTGGAAAGAGTATTTATTTTCAATGCTTTATAAAAATTCTGATATCGGGCCTGTTGGATATGTATTCAAAATGATGGATATTAACCAACTAATCCAAGGGGCGGTCCTTTTTGGGCTCAAAAGAATTTTTGTTCGCCTATTCCCATCATAATATGTGACAGAAACAAAACTTTGTGCTTGGCAAAACATATCTTGTTGTGTCATCTTCCTTTTTGGAGGCTGATTTTTGAAGAGCTTAACTCATTCTTTCCCGTAGGTCTAAGGAGAATAGCAAGGGAAAATCTGAATTATGTTTTCTTATTGTTGTTTAGTTAGTTGTTTTCATTTTTTTATCATTTATCCTATTTGGTGTTAGCATATGCAAAGAGAAGAAAGAATTCAGAGAAGCTGAATACACACTCAAACAAGTGTGACAACGTTTATTATATAGGAAGAGGTGGTTATAGCTTGGTTGAACAGTTACCAACTAAATGACAACTACATAACCGCATTATATGCTATATAACGCTCTATATTGTAACAACGCCCCTTAATGACTAAACCAGAAACAATACCAAGTTTGTCCCAAAATTTTACAAATGTCCTAAAGCCCATATGTTTAGTCATTAGATCTATAGACTTGTGCCATAGGTTGTACTTCGAAATCAGTAGTCCATTGTTGTGTTGCGGTTGTCGAATGGAGAACCGCAAAACAAAAATTTGGTCGTGTGAACAAAGGATATGGCAAGTGGTCCACTTGATTCTTTGTTACGTGATTCATTGACCAGTGATGAATCATCAATGGTTGAGAGTGTTAGCCCCATCTCCAGAGTGCTTTGGAATCAGAAACTCGGAGAGGTGGATTGAGAAATTTGTTCTAGGCTTGTGTAGCCTGCTGGAGTCTATACAGAGACTCAGTTATCCTGCAATCAAAGTCACCTTGACCGTGTCCTTGCAACACCATGTAGTGCTCATCCAACCTTTTCAGGAAGAGAAATGTGACCATTTGTGTAGTAGGAGTTAGAACCAACTCCGCAATAGTAGGAGAAACAAACATCTTCGTCTCAGCAGTGGGAGAAATAACCATCTCCGCAGTAGGAGTGAGAACCAACTCCTCCATCTCATCTATTTGCTCATTTATCCCCCTTTGTTGGGAAAGATCTTTCACAACACAATGAGCAAACTGTTCATGCTCTATTGTCCTTCGAGCAAGTACCTCTGAGTGAGTGGCTTGGCATGCCATCTCACCATGCACCGTCAATGCATCTGGAATAGTGGAGTCTCCATCCACAACAAACTATTCTTTAGAATGAGGAAATCCATCCTCCCAAGGCATGTCAACCTCCTCGTACCTCCTGTATGGTGGAGCTGTCCACACATGCATTCATGTTGACCGTAGCAAGATCAACAAGCCGATATTAGCCACCTTGCTCAATACTAAGGGCAATCATCCGTCGCTATTTCACATCAGAGACAACACACTTCTCCCCATACAAATCCACGAAATATTGGGATTTTCGGTTAATTGTGAATAGATAGAAGATTCTTTTGTAAAGAAGGTACATATCTAACATTTAAATACGAACAATTTATGAGCATTAATCAATACAATGCATATATCTCCTATCCCTTCTACTACAAGTGATTCTTCATCAACTAGTACCATTGATTCAAAACATATATTTGTAGTAAATAAAACATACCGGTCCATGCAACATGAAAAGTGTGCGGATGCACCTGGAGTCAATGATCCAACAACTAGTACCACTTTGTCATGTGAGCATGATGTTGTAAGACAATAAAGAGCATGCTCGTCATCCGAATCCCGTTCTTCTGCAACTGCTGCCACATGTTCCTCATCACATGGCTTTTTGTTCTGTTGTGAAAGATCATACTTCCGCTTCCGACAATCCTTTTAAGGTGCCCAACCTTGTGATAGTAATAGCATGTGACCTGATACCGAATGGAGGACTCACCAAATGACGTCTCCACTTTCCTTTTGACTGTGTGACAAGAACACTCTCTGATTGGTCACAATTAGATTCTGCCTGAATTTGTCTCTGCTCCTTTTGTAACAGGTAGGAACTCACCTTGTCAAACATGAGAGTTTGACTTTCAACCATTAAATGGAGTGCCTCCACAAACGACTAATATGAAGAAGGTAAGTTATTCAGAACTAGAGCCACCATATCATCGTTGTCCACCTTTTTGTTGATGGAAGATAACTGGTCTCGAAGGTCTTTCATCCGAAGTGGGTGCTCGCATAATGCGATCCACCTTCTTGTAACTTTACAAAAAAGAGCATATTCTTTAGGTATAAAACCCAACTCTTTTTTGACGTCTGATATTTATCCCTCACACTGACCCACAGCGTGCATGCGACAATAACATTCCTCATTTTTGGTATCCTATCATCCGACACCGACAACTTGAGAAGTAGTAGAGCCTCTTTATGACGTTTGTCATAATCCGCGAAGTTCATCGTTGGTCAACCTTCACTACCCGTGATTATTTTATCACAATCACAAAATTCTGCAAGTGTCAAAATCTTATGGTTCTATACATTGAAATTTGTGCTGTTAATTTTTGCACCTCCGGAAGAGTCAAGTTTGAAATATTTGCCATTTTATTATTCCAAAGTAATGGAAATAATAAAATAATATGTTGCTCACTCCAACAAATAGTATGAAATTAATTATTCAGATGTAAAGCACAAGGTGAATACCTTTGTTGCTGGAAAACAATATTATTTTGCCCTTGAACTTGTATTCGCGTATATTAAAAATATTAAGCAGGAATGAAACAGGATGCCCTCACGACTCTGTCCCACATACTTTTCCCTTGTGAACAGGAACCCACATATTTTATCCTCATGACTATAGATTTGCGGCGGGTTTACCCTCGAATGACTTCACGATTCTCTCCCCACGACTCTGTTGTCGTTTATGTTCATGACAGGGACTGTTCTCTCTCCTCACGAATGCTCATAAACTCCTCACGATTGCACACACCAGCAAATACAAGCGTGTCGATTGCATGCACCAAAGAAACACAACTGTGATTTTATGTTTTTCCTTTTGCCCCTCGCGAATGTAGAGAAACTGTGTATTGCCCACAAAAATTAGTAAGAAGTTCCCTCACGTTTTAGGAATATGCATGAAAATGCCTTGATACGATTGTCACAACAATATGTGTGAGTGGAGTTTTCTTCTTTGCCCTCGTTGTGCCTAGTGACGAGTGTGCACACGATTTTACTACAAAAAATCACGAACTAAATGCTCCAGGTCTGCACAACCTCCATATTCTTCTCCTTGTCTATACTCTTCCGCCAAGAGCTTCTTCAGACTGTGAATGGCTTCTTTCTTCCTCGAACTACGAACCTTCGCTCTGATACCAATGTTAGCATATGCAAAGAGAAGAAAGAATTCAGAGAAGGCTGAATGCACACTCAAACACGTGTGACAACATTTATTATATAGAAAGAGGTGGTTACAGATTGGTTGAACAATTACCAATTGAATGACAACTAGATAACCACATTATATGCTATATAATGCTCTATACTTTAACAATTAGAAGCTTAGCGCTCCAATAGAGGAACTTAAGTAGTTTAGTAAGAATGGTATTAAGAGCATGTAGGCTCCAAATACTCATTTAATATTCAAAAGCACCTAATTAAGGGGTCGGCCATCATGTTTATGTTTGTTTAAGCACTCCTTATACCTATTTAAGGAGGTTGCTTGGGCATTAATCATTCAAGTTTTTGGAGATTATTCGTATTTTGGTGAAAGTTGGCTAGTGTAGCCCTTTAACTCTCTCTCTCGAGGACGAAACCCCTTGGGTTGAAAATCTCTTTCAAGGACAAAGTTCTGCCACCGTTCATCGAGGCTACCGGGCACCCCCTCTCCCCCTCTCCTTGTCTTCTCCCACCTCAACTCAACTCAACTCAACTCTATTTAGCTGGGCTGGCACGTTTGGCCAGATAGATCTAGAGGGCATATAGAATACAAAGGTGTGCTTCTGCCTTCCCCGCTATGGCCCATATAGAGATTGGGGTCGAGCTCGACCCCAATCTCTATATGGGCGTTGTTGAAGCCCCTGGGGCCCTCTCTATATATCTGTTGTCTCTTCCCATGGGGGAATTGGTCATTCCTTTTATTGGTCACTTCCTCTGCTCCTAGCTATATAGGGGTAGGGGCCTCATCTCCCGAGCCCCTAGAAACATATAGATTTAGGCGGGGAGAGGCCCCTATCTATACTTGGGCCGGCGAAAGGGCCTACTCTATATAGCTGCATTTATGCGTAGCCGGTTGAGGTCCTCTATCTATATGGGACAAGGAGGCTGATTGGTAAACTTGTAAAGGACGAAAACTCTTCATGAGGTTTTTGGTGTGCAAGTTGGTTTGAAAAGGAATAAAGTATCTTTCTTTTGCATTTGTGGTCTTCTTGTTGAAATATTATATTTATTTAGAGTGGAGCGGCCTACCTTGGAGTGGAAATGTGGTATGTGTGATGTGCATTTGGCAAATTTGGAATTACTAGCTTATTCTTCATAATTTATAAAGCCAATATCTTAAGTTTCATAAATTTTGGAGCTTCCAATGTTGAGTTGTGAATTTTTAAAATAACACTGCAGACAAGGGTTTTATAAAAATTCATATCTCCAAATTTAGAGCATTAAAAATCAGTTTTCTTACATGAGATGATTGCTGGTGATATATAATAATTTTAGAGAATTAAGTGGAGCTAATTCGAAGGGTTTTGAAGGCATTAAAGTGGGTTTGAAACCCCAAATCAGGTCGCTGCCCTAGGAAGGGTTTGGAAATCAGTTTTGCAGGGTTTATAATAGCAGTCCTATAAATCTTATTTGAGAGCTTTTAGCCATTTCCTAAGGTCCCCCAAAAAGGGACACTACATGTTGTTTATGTGGCTTGCATATTTCTACCATGTTATGTGGCAGAGAAATGAGCTTTCACCAAGTACCATGTCATGCAGTGATGAAATGAGCTTGTGCTGCATGATCTTCCCATCTGCTTCACATTGTGTGGTGAAGAAATGAGCTTGCGCTGCAATGCAAGGTGAGTTAATGGAGAAGACTTGACAAGTCTATGGTTATGGACTGCAACATCCTTATATTAGAGCCCCTAGCCAACAGAAAACCATGATAAGCACCTATAAGATTCAGAGTCACATCAATGAAGTCTCAAAGGTTGGAAAATCTGGAAAGGGAACATATGTCCAATCACCAGCAGGGTTGATTAGATGAATAACAATAAAACTGATCGTCAAAAAGAGCACGTAGAAGGACAAAAAATCAACATAACTCGCTTCCTGACTGCAGTTGCTGGCAGCCTTTTGAAAGGCCAACTGAATTTATAAAGGGAATCTGGAGGCTGAATTGCAAGATCTCTATGTGCCAAGCACTACATACCCAAAAAAGAATCCCAATCCTGAATTTATTTGATTTGCTTGTATTTTGATTCCAATGTTTTTGGATTGTCTTGATATAATTTGGCAGCTTTTCAGCCTATATGGAAAAGTGGCTCCCTTTTTACTTGCTGCAAATACCTTAAATCTGCCTGAGGGCAGATATGGTGCAAAACTTCTTCCATATTGGGCGGTTTCTTGTTTAACTTCAGCTTATGTGTGGTCAACATCATGGAAATTGGTCGTAATGAATGATCTTGAGTCTCGTTACTTCATAAATTCATTATTTAAAACTTGTTCCATCTCATTAGGCACAAGCCACATTGAATGTATTATATCCAAGAAATCATGATATTGGAAATCATATAATGCCTAGTCTCTATGCACACCTATAGTCATAATCAGCATGCGATTGACTTTAGGCACTCAATTGATAGCTTGACTATCTATAATCAGCACTTGTCTGACATTCGATTGACAAAGAAGGCTGAGATGAGAGCTACAGTGATTCACTGAGGCAAGGGCCTTTAGGCTCTTGACCAATGGTGGAGTCTTTTGGGTGGTTAGCTTCACTCACACCCTGACCTTCTCTTCAAGAGCATGCTATCTATAGTAGTCCCCCGCCCTCCTCTCTGAAATTCTTTTGGTCCTCACTCCCCATCCTAAAGGTCCTTGTCCTATTGCATAAATGTGGCTGAGTGGTTTGCTATCGCCTACATTGATTGCTTACCTCCTTTGTCTGTTGAGGTAAAGTGGTTAGTAGTTGTTTTCTCTACTGCTAGAGGTTAGGAGTGGTTCTACGATGAGTACCCAACTTCCTTGGATTGTACAATGTGGCCCCTCAGATTTGGACATTAATGGATGAGCATTATTAAATCTTTCATTGGTCCATTTGGGGTGATGGATGCTGATGCCATTGGTTCTTCTGGCCTGAGCTTTGTCACAAACATGTGACAAAGCTGGTTCTCGTAATCTCTGTATTTCACCTTTGCCGGTTCCATGCTTCATTGAGTGCCCTTCCTCGACAAGGCTATTTGTACTCGTATGGATTTTTCTAAGGTTTTGTGTTTAACCTCTTTAGTTCTATCCCTCATGTTATGTTTAGCAGTTCTTTACTGCTAGTATTTGGTTATTTTTCATAACCGGGGATCTTTTTACCCCAAAACTTCTTTATCGTAACTGAAAGCACCAAGTCCCATTGATGTACTTTTGGTCATCTGGAGATTAACATGATTGCTTTCTTTCTTTCACAGACTTTATAAACCTATCATGCGAAATTTTTGACATGACGATTTTCTTAAGATTTATAAACCTATCATGCGAAATTTTTGACATGCCGATTTTCTTAAGATTTATAAACCTATCATGTGAAATTTTTGACATGCCGATTTTCTTAAGATTTATAAACCTATCATGCCAATTCTTTCCTTACCGGTCGATCTCGTATCACTGGTGGTTAACCTAATGGGCTTACAGGGTAAGGTGGTTTTTCATATCCCTCATGTTGGTAGTCAGGTGAATATATTGCCTCAGTTAGCCTTTTGGATGTTGTTGATTCACATAGGTGCTACTAGCCCACTTGAGCATATTGATCCGCCAGTTGTTTAATTTCTACTTTCTTTTGTTTAGTTTTAACTTTTATACCTTAAGGTACTTAGAGCAGGCCTCAAGACTGGCTAATGCAGAACTCGATTTTTTCGAGGAAAATTTTGTTCTCCGACTGTTGTTTGGGCATTTCCAAATGATTTAATCCTTTCTTGAATTCAGGAATTGGTGTTTCAATGGAGGCCTTGGTCTTCGTAAAATGCTTCAGCCTTTTAATAAATTAATACAGCTGAAGAATCCTGTTTTTAATCTCATGGAGGTTCCCTCCAAAGTTCTGGTCTTGGCTCGTCTATTTGGCATTCCACGTGAAATTTGACAGTGCCATTGTTCCAGATTGGTCTTGTAATCTTGTGGTAAATGATTTATTAATTATTATATATTCTATGTATGCCTTGGCCTTGTGAATCCTGTACCTAATACTACTGATAGCATATATGGGGAAAACTTAGATTATGTTTAGAAGCAATCGTTAGGCTGAACCTTTTACTTGTGAACGCTGATCTTGTCATAAAGTTACATTTTTGGAACTGTCCTAAATTTGTTTCCTCAAGGGAAAAACGGGATGTATTTGATGTTCCATAGTAAAAGAGGGATTACTCTTTCAAACCATCATGGCCTGTATTTATGTTTCTGACTTTTCTGTTATTCAAGCTAGAGGAGGGTATTGATTGCCACAAAGAAATGATGTTGGTAAACATTCTTGATGTAACAAGAAGTGAAAATACAAAGGTGGAAAGACTACCCACATAGACAGCATGTAGGTCAATGGATGAATTGTGTATACTCATGGTACACAATCTCATGAGTTTCAGAAATTTCCAAGTTCCAAATTATTCTTAATGTCCTGTTTCACAGTCTCATTCTTACACAGAAGAGTCTTTGGGAATCTCTATTGGGATTGAAGGAAATGCTAATTCCTCACCTCCCAACAAACATTGTGAAGAGGAATTATTATAGACGGTCCAGCTAAAGGTGAAGTTGTTGGTACATGAAACTCGATGTTTTATTCATTTTTCAGAGACATACGATATGGTCTGATCTCCTATTAACAAGGAGTCAGCTTTGTCACAGCTAACACAATCCCTATATTCTCTAATGACAACTCACACACTTCACACATAAAGTGTAATATGTAACGTAATAACTAATTTTCCTATCAAATTTCTTGAATTGGTGTATTTGTTATATGTTTGCTGTATGTAGTCTATGTATAGCAAGGTTTTATAAAGCTAAGATGCATTTTTTCCATATAAAATTATTGTCAAGCGGGTCATACAAAGCAACTTCTAGTTTGAGAAACTTTAAATTTGATCTGCTGGGAAATTAACTTATGGCTTTGTCCACAATCGACATATTAATTTAATCTTTGTTACTATGCAAAAAGGAAAATAAAATGATTTTTTTTTCATGAGTTTGAAGACGCAATTGTGACTTCTTTGGTTGCAATATGTCTTTCTTGGGCTGTAATGTATATCCTGTGAACATAACCAGTTACCATGTTTGGGATGATGTTAACTTCTGAGATATGCTCCCATGTTTGTACAATTCGCAAAACCCTGAAAAACACGTACTCTAGCCAACTGCTTGTTTCAATTTCTTGTTCTTTTTAAAATAAATCTAACGGTTAGGAGATGATCCATAAAACAAGTCACCACGAACCCTAGACTACTAATTAACCTGCAAGCACCACTTTTCTCTCTTCTCTGAGATATTCTTTTCCTTGGCTTATGCATTCGTCTTGTTGTCCTGGCCAGTATTTTTTTATTATGCTGAAAATGAAATGGATAGGGTCAATTTCCAAAAAAACATTCGTGATGGCAGACCTGATGTTTGAATGTGGGCTTGAAACTTTGTAAAGGAAGATATGTAGTTTTTATTTGAATGATGTTGTCACTGAATACAAAATCTCCTTTGATTGTTGACCTGATGTGGCTGCAGGATAGGGAGATTTTGCGAGTCCTTGTAGAATGCTGCTTGCAAGAGAAGGCCTTTAATAAGTACTACTCTCTTCTTGCAGCTAAGCTGTGTCACCATGATAAGAACCATAAGTTCTCATTGCAGGTATATGTGATAGTGCTCCAGATTATTCTATTATGCAACTGTGGAAGTATAATTAATGTCGTTGCATGGCTGGTTTGGGCAATTTATTATTATAGGGAGGTGTTTTGGAATTAGACACATTGTTTTCATTATTGTAGATGCATAATATGAAAAATCACTTTGAGATGCATATCTTTATTTGTACTTTCTGCCTGCAAGACTGAATCTTTGAATTTCTGTCCTGTAGTATTGCATATGGGACCATTTTAAGCAGCTTGACGCAATGGAATTGCGAAGATTGGCCAATCTTTGCACGGTTCATTGCTGATTTGATTGGATCATTTTCTCTCTCCATTTCTGTGCTTAAAGCAGTGGATTTCACTGATTGCGCAGTGTTGACTTCTAAAGTTGTTATGCACTTTCGGATATTATTTGAGAACTTATTCACAGAGTATTCAGATGCTGTTATTTGGAATATTTTCACCCGTATTGCCAATTATCCTGAGCTTGAAAACTTACGAAATGGGCTAGACCTATTCATGCAACAACATATAAACAAAAACGCTCTCACAGGAGAGCAGCTTGGGCCTCCTGAAAGTGCTTCATTGATTATTAGTAAATGTAAGGTGGCCAAAAAAGCCGTCGCTAATGTATCTGGTGTCCTCCTGTGAACCATCCTCTAAATGGGTTTAGAATTGGTTGAATATTATCCTTTTGAGTATTGAAGGGACCCTGCCTTTTTAGTTATTATTCTTCATCCAATGTATGTGTAATATATATTTTAATTTTTACATGATATTTCGCCTCACCTCATAATTCGCAACCATTTAGCTAATGAAGAATGCCAGACCAAAGAATTAAATATTGTTGTGAATCTAACACTGTTTGAGTGTTTTTCTAAGGAAAAATAATGTTTGCAGTAATTGGCAAAGCCAATTCTTATTTTCATGCCAGGTTGGAATTCTTTCTTCTTGGTTTCTGTCTTATGACAATTTGTGGATGAAGGGTAATGCATTCAAACAGGAAAGGGCTTGCTACAGAGAAGAACTCATTTTTAGTTGTTGAATGCATGCTTATCATGTTACATAATTAGGAGATAATTGTTATAAAAGGTAAGCTTCATATTAATTGGTGTGGAGTTTTCTTTCTGCTGGACTGCATTTAGCCTATATAAATACTTCTAAAACCTTCAATATTATACTGAACGACTGATTGATATGCTGTTGAAATATAGCTGATTCTACACACCTGATGCTCATTGATTGCTTAGGTACAATCTTACACAGAGTACTGGTAGTCTTTGTCAGTTGAATTTTGTAGAGCGCACTAGTTATCATGTAAGCATCTTTGAGGTCCATATGCTTATGTTTTAGTTATTGTTATGTTGTTCATATTAGTGGAGCGTTTCTTCCTTGGAGAAAGGGATATCTTAACATGGTTACCTAGAGAGTTTATATGTGTTTTACCTTCTTAATATATACTATTGTTTGTTCTAAAAGATTCCTTTGTAATATGTTTCCTGCTCTCCTACTTTATAATGTCCCCTAACTGTGAGCATTAGCTTCCATCCACTCCCTAGAATAATGTATGATCAAGAAAAAGAAGGAAAATACGAAGATGATAAATTCTATTTTATATTCTATACAAGAGTTCATTTTGATAGAAAATACAGAAGACTGTATTCCTACGATTTCATCTTGAAGAAATCAAAAGTGTGCTGATAGAAGGCTCCCTTTGAAGCCAATGCTACCAATCTGTGCCTTCTATCACTACACAGCAAACTATTGAGAAGCTGCCTTAGGCTTATCTTAAAAGCTATGTTCTCCATGTCCCAGACTAAGAAGTAAAGCTGCTGAAACATTATGCCATCCAACAAGCCACACGATGACTGCAATCAATTTTATTTATAAGAATGCAAACAAGACAAGACCAAGTTGTATCAATTTCGCACAGAACCCTAGCTTTACCGATTCAGAACTAAAGTTATTTCATGTTTTATTTGATGAGCCATCAAACTCTAGATCCACCATCTAGATAATTTGTTTCCCATAGCTTTGATTTTTCTATTTCCACACAATATACTACCCAATATCCATCATTAAATAATACCTTCTTTTATTTTTACGAATGCAAACGAGGCGACCAAATTGCCAGTGAAATTAATATTGGACAGAACCCAAACTTTACCAATTCAGAACTAAAACTAGTTCATGTTTCATTTGATGAGTGCCATCAAGTTCTAGATGCACTACCCTGGTAATTTGTATCCCATATCTTTGTTTTTTCTAATTCCATGCAATATCCATTATTAAGTAATACCTTTATTTCTTCACGTAAAAGTTTTCTGCTGAGCTCTGAATGATTTATAAAATTTAATGAAACAATCCCAATATAGCCTCCACACTTCACCATCTTCACAACTTTTCTTTTATACGTTTTATACTATAATTACATACCATAGGTGCTCCCATAACTACAGCTATCAGTTTGTCATGTACCAAGTTATTGTGTTCACTGTTCATCTAATTGCTAGCGTTGTGAATCTTAGAAGCTTCTTTTGTTTATATGGCTTACAAAACCCCTCACGAGTTCCAAGACATTTATCTGACAAATGTGATTGACATTTGCATGAATAATATTTCCGAGCATCAATCTGAAAATGCTATTAGTGAGCAGACACATTTTCAAATGCAAGAAATTATCTTGTTCTTTCCTTTCCCTGAGCAGATGTCTGACTAGTTTTTGTTCGCAACCTTCCTTTGCCTCTTTTTCAGTGAAGACACATTTCCTGGATCTGAGTCCCTCAGATATAGACACAATACATACATTGCCTTGGGAATGGAAACATGTCAGCATTTGCTTGTGTTCCCCGAACAAAGCCAAGACCGTTAGTGGCCTTTAATGTGGTGCACTGCTATTACACGACCCCTATCTGAGTAAGGTAAAAGGTGCTAGTAGCCTTGGCGTTAGTAACAAATGAAGCTACAGTAGTTGATGAAGGTATATATTCTGGACTTACAGATATTGATGAAAACTGCTGTCTTGGATCCGCAACTTCTCTTGGTTCTACTCTATGAGCAACTGCGCCAGATCTACCTCTACCAAGATGTGCAGCAGTCGTCTTTCCACACCTTGTGCAGTGGCATCTGCTTTCTTCTCAGTAAATGTGGATGCCACAGCAAGTGAAGGAAGAACCCTTAACAGGAAAACGAACTCCATGGCTACTCACTTCTTTAAGCTATGCAGAAGGAATATTTGTGCTGATACTATTTCCAAGAGCTATCTACTGTCCTAAGGGAAAAGCTATTTGCATTTTGTATGGTTTCTGCCTTCGTGGATGATTCTGTAGCATTGTAAAAATGGATGCCTCACAGCTTGATTAGTTGTAGTTTCAAGGTCATTCTTATTATGCCTATGTGGTGTGCCACCTTGATGTGACTCCTGCATCGGTCTCTTTGTCATTTTCATTATGCATTCATTGTCTGCCACCTTGATGAGACTTCTTCCTGTATGCAAAAGCTGAGTGGGATCATTATAATGGTAAATGAATATTATAAATAGATGATAGAATAGACTGCTCATGCAGAACATAAATGAATTCAAGATAGTATTTAAAGCCTCCAGAATATCAAAGGCTGGAGCAACTAAAACATTTAAGGTCTGTAGAAGCACAGAAAACTAAAGATAATGTATTCCATAATGGGTTTCTCAACTGGTCTAAAACAGAAACAATATTCTGGAATAGACGATTGATTTCCTAGCAATTCAAGTAACCTTCAAGTCATGACAACCTTTAGTACTAATTTTTTAACCAATTTGGTAGTAATATAATAAGCAATAAGTGAGTAATTTTTTTTTGTAATTGGCCACACCTAACCAAAAGTAGCCAATGGAGAATCTAAGCATACTATAGAATTCTACTAGAGACTAAAGAAAATCTCCAACCTACATCTATCGCTAAAATAGCAAAACCAGATATTTTAAACCAGACACTCCATATATCTGTCTGGGGGCGGCCTACTTTCCATTCCATAGCTGGGCTGGGGAAGGAGGGACCCAGGCAAATCAATGCCATGTAGATAAATTGAAAACTATGCAGTCAGGTTAGGGGAAAATCAAACGCGATAAACAATTGCATTTTTTTCTCTTTCCTTTTCAGAACATTGGTCTTCCCAGTTGTTCACTTTCTTATCCATTTCTAAGTGTTGACCATTATCAATCGGAAAATTTTGAAGTTGGAAGACAAACTTTACACTTAGTAAGTTTTGTAGGGTTAGTAAATGATTTACAGTCGAAATTAGGTTTGTAAAATTGTTGACTATGGTTGATGTCTAAAACAAACCATGTTTATTCTGATGAGTTGAAAGGAAAATAATGGAAAAAAGTCAGGTTTCTGTTGGTCCACTGGTGAAGTTTTTGGCTCACAAAGATCCCACCAAGTATAATTCTTGCTGAGCACAAAGGACCGACCCCATAAGGGATCAGGCTCGGTTTGAGTCCCAGACAAATTTGACAGAAAGGATACTCCACATTCCTTGGCATTAAGTCGAAAAATGTTGATTAATTGTGCCAAAGGCAGGGATGCTTATCCTTTAATCAAAAAAGGGAAAAATAACATTCATGTTTTTCCATCAATTTTTGCTGCAAACTCAAAGTCTGATGAACAAGCTAATTGAAGCATGCGTTGTAAAGCTAGATAACCTAGTGAAAATGAAGCATGCTAGTGTGCTTCATTAAATTTTCTGTTCACCACCAACGATTTTTAACTGCCTTAAACCTCCACTACGGTATCATTTGTGAGAGACTTATCATAAGGAAGTGGCAAGGGCCGATTTTATCTAATAAATTGGTGTTTTTCAAGAAAGTGGCAAGGGCCGATTTTATCTAATAAGTTGGTGTTTTTCAAGAAAGTGGCAAGGGCCGCTTTTATCTAGTAAATTGGTGTTTTTCTGAGTCATAACTGCCCTGAATGTGGTGTTTCTGTAAGCGTCCAAAATTTATATCCTCCCTGAAGCAGTGAAGCGACTCTTAGAACATTTCCCAATTAATATGTTGTATTCCTATTACCAATAATCTCCACAAGGGCCTAGGTGTGTTAGAAAAGTGTGCAATTTTCATATTTTGGTTACCACTTTTCATTTTCACTTGTCTGCGAACAACTCTCAAATTTCTATTGTTATTTTATAATTGATGATTGTGTTCTACAAAACGAGGGGAAGTAACCTGCATGGTTGCTTCTTAAGAGATAAGGCCAAGCGGCAACATAATGACTCATGTCGCTCAACCAAATGATTCCCAAGCCATATTGAATTGATCTATTCATTTCAATGATGATATTCATATTCAGTACGAAAACAACTTGAAGGTGGACAGACTAGAGGAACTCTTCGAAGGAACAAAGCTTCAAGCGACCGCGGTTTCATTCTCAAGATTCACAGCCGAAGAGCGGATATTGAAAGGAGTCTGAAATTTGATTAAAATCTCAGTTTTTGTGGTCCCATAGACTCTTCAGTCTCATGGACGTCATTAAAATCTTTCATTTCATTTCAATGTGATCCGCTAGGGGTTCGTTATGGGCATTAAGGTGACCCAGCGTACTCCAAAGCAATTGTATTGGATGGGTTTATGTGGGGTTTCACTTTGCAAGCCCATTTATTTTATGGTTAACAACTTGAATGCTTCCGGTTTGACAAACAAATATACCTTATTTGTTCCTTAATAACCTTATTGTTTACAATGGTGTGGTCTCATTACTTGAATGAATGTTGAGCAAGACTATTGTTATCATTCCGTTGTAATGCTTCTCAATTAATTATTTAATGTACAGTATAAGGGTACTAAACATTGAAACATGTATATATACCTTATCAAATTGGCTTATTCCCGCAGCGTACACAAGTTTTCAAAAGGACACAATTATCTTCTTTGTTCCAGAGTTTGAAAGAACCAAGGTGCGTCTGAAATGTCATTTGATTGATTCACAATAACTTGAAACTAATCATGTTATCATTTTCTAATTGTGGGATCCAAGGTGCGAGGATTAGAAAACTGAATTTGCCAATTAAAATTCCTCACCCACTGGCTGAAAATTTAGGTTGAATGGAAATCGGATACATTCTTGTCAGCCATTGGCTTAAAATTCAGGTTGTTTGTAAATTGGAATACATTCTCCTTGCCTGAAAAATCAGGTTGTTATGGAAATTGGAATGCATTTTCCCTCAACGATTGGCTGCATATGGGCACATTCTGCCTAAATGCTGTATTTAGCCTCGGAAACAATACATGATAGTTAATCTGAAAATCCACCTTACTGGTCACATAACAAAGGTGACGTGCGATCGCACTTACATAAACTGGAGTCTCAACCATAAAATAATTTTTGATTTGTCGGAACATATATATGGGCTATTGAAAATGGAGCCTCAATAATGTAAGGTGTGTACTTAAATATTAATAGTGCCACTTTTAATGAGGCCACAAAAAGTTAAGAGGAATACTCGATGGCTTTTTTGGCTTTGCATATTGCAAACAATAAAAATCTCGTTCAAATAAAAAGATCAAAAGACATTCTTGATTCTCAATGTAACTTGTAATGACATTTACAACCACATCATGTGGAAAAGTAAGAACAAATAGACAAATGCATCAAACACAATTTGAGGGCACAAAAACACCATTGACATGCAATAGCCATGTAGAGTTCTACAAAAATATTAGTATGCCATTCATATATAACATTGGTTGTTTTTGTGGTTTTTTTTTTGTCTTGTGATCATTGTTAATGTTGTCACTGTAATTGCTCTAATATTTATAATCTAAGCTTAAACAAAGTTATATACTTCGTTCAGATTGTTCAGAATTTTCTTTCGTTATAATGTGTAACCGTATCTATCAAAACTCAGTGATGGATATAAAATTATCATTAAAAAAGCTGGCTAACCCTCATAGGGTGTAGCTAGCAATGTGCAAATAAAACACTATCTAATTGTACACGGCGAACCAAGGAGCATAAAGACAAGCCAATAGCTGTATGCTACATGCTCTCTAACAATAGCTACAAAGTAATTGTAAAATTTGAAATATAAATTAAAACACAAATTTTATATAAGAAGAGGATATTCGAAAAAGAACATTTTTATATGAGAAGTGGGCTATTTATCTAAACAATGTTACTCTCTTTTTCATAGAAGGCAATTAGGGTGAAGGGATTGTAGACCCTAAAAATGGTTTCTCTTCGTATCTAACTAAACAAATAAGGAAGTCTAAAATATGACAAATTTCAAAAATCAAATTTAAGAACATTTTTTTGCATATCGGAAATCTCCTCTCGTTAATTACAAGCATATTCCAACTACAAGCTTGGAGAATTTTAAGAAATCCACCAAAAAAGTTCTAGATTGGGTGGTGAATCTTATTGGAAAGGAATTTGTTAGGGAGGCGAATCTTGCAAAATTTCCTTAGTGGCGGGGAAAATGAAAAAAATATCAGATATTTGTTGTGGATGTAAATGTGAATCTTGCCTAAAATTGAGTGAACTTGTTTGGTGATTTTAATGTTGTTACAACATATCTATCTAAGAATTACTTTGCATAAACAACATGCTCCTATAAAAGCATCATATATCGTGGTTGAAAATCATCTAATTCTTGAAAAAAATCACATGCTTTTCAAATGTGTGGAGTTTTCTTATATTCCATCATTTCCTTGCCTCTCTTAATTCCCATTTTCACATTCAAATCTTCCATATCAATTTCACATCTCCCATCTCACTCTCATAATGGACTGCGATTGAGCATGTCATCTCCTAAACAACGCATTCACACTACTTCAATCTCGATGGGGTTGTGGAGAATTTTGTCAAACATGTCCTCAATTAGTTGGCCTCGACAAATATCAAAAAGCGAATAAATCCTCAACCTTAGTTTACAATAACTTCATGTGTAGATTTGTAATGGTTAACCCTTCATTCTACACCTACCAACCGGTTGCTTCTTACCTCTTCCCCCTAAAACATAGTCCAAAATTGATGAATTGGAGTAGCTAACCAATGTTTCAATTTTGTTACGTCAAGTTTTTGGGCTGCTATTAAAAGAAAGCCTATGTTTCAATCACCCCTCACTTCTAAATAACATGTATGTTTTTTTGTTGTGTTTTGTTATGTAGCGGCTTTCTAATCTTTCTTACTTTTTAATAAATACATGTTTTTAATTATGTAGTGGCTTTGGTGTATATTTCAAATATTTAAGATATATTTTTGTCATTTGCTTCTTCAAATTTTAAATATGACCCAATGTCCTCGCTAATAAGTCCATATTCTTTTACGAGTAAACAAATTACTTGCATATTTTAATATTTAAAATTGTTTTCTTTTCATTTTCTTCATATAATAGGTAGAACTAAAATTCAACTTGGAACCAAACTTAGTTTGTCAAGGTTTTCTAAAACCTTAAAGTAAAGGGCTTATCTCTATCATAGATGATTATCTCTTGAATGCCATGCAACCGGATAGCTTCTTCGACAAATTGTTCGGCTAAAATTGGGGTATCATCCTTAAATTTGCCTAGAATAAAGTGTGCAACATTAGTTGACTTATCCACAAAAGAAGAATAGTATCATGCATATGACAGTTTAATGACAACCCGAATAGTAAATCCATAGAAATGACAACCCATTTGTCCATAGAGACATCATGAGGATACAAAAGTCCCCAGAGATGGCAATGTTTAGCCTTAACCCATTTAGATTCCAAGCACCTAACAATAGACACCGCCTACTTCCTTACGCATTACAGGCCAAAAATAAAATCTTTTTAGCTCATGGTTATTTTTAACAACTCTAGGGTGAGGAAAATAAGGAGCTTTATGAACTTTGTTCATGATTTGTTCACGTAATCCACTTGAAACTAACAGATTCTTTCTTGTTACTTCATGAGTCCATCTTGGTCTAGTAAGTACTCTATAAAAGGTGTTTCTACAGGATCCTTGGCTAATTTCGCACAAAATTTTTGGTAGAAATCACACTATAATTGTTTATCTAAAACTAAATTTCTAAAATAAGATATGTTTCTAGAAATGGTAGCAAGGTGCAAACATGAGCATAGAGCATCAACTCTGTTTTCTTTACCCTTGACATATGATATATCCATATCATACTCACTTAAAAATTCCAGCCATCTATCTTTGGTGAGCATTTAATATGTCATGAGTACATATGTAATTTAAACTCTTGTGATTAGTTCTTAATTTAAACAATTTGCGAATTAGAAAATGTCTTCACGTTTTCAAAGCATGCACAACCACAACCAACTTCAAATCATGAAGAGCATAGTTATTCTCATGATATTTCAATTTCTTGAAGTCATAGGCCACTACTTGGCCATTTTAAGCCAAAACACCTCCAAAACAGTCTAGGAAGCATCGGTCAAACCTCAAAATCAACAATTGGGTCGAGAATGATTAAAATTGGGGTTGAAGTTAACAATTCCTTGAGTTGCTTGAAATGTTGCCTCGCACTTTATGGTCCATTCAAACTTCTTACTCAAACTTGATTTCCCAACCTTCTCTCAACTTAGATGGTTCAATATTACAATTTGCGGCTAGAGTAGGAGAAACTAAACTATTAGTTTCTTTAGAATATATTAAATTATAAATGGAATAACCAATTAAACAACCTCTAAGTTTGATAGGGATTGGTGATTCTTAGCTTGCTTGTTCTTCATCGTTGCATAAATCAAGGGTTGAGATTACTAATTGGCCAACTACTCTCGGTAGTTCTACTTGATGTGCCCTTTCTTGCTACATATCGAACATGTTCTTTTTGTCATTGATATTTGATTGACATATGATCTAGGGGTACTATTTTGATTGGGAGAAGTGAAGTCTTCTTAAAGATTCCCTTCTGCTCCTTTGGAGAGTTCCATGATGTGAACCCTCCTCTATTATGTGGTCTCCTCATACCACATGTGATCCACATACCAAAGTAGCTAAGGAATTTGGCCACATACTTAACAATACAGAAATCCACTTGTTGCTAGAGTTGAAATTATGAGATTTCTCTCTCCCTATGAGAGGTTGAAAGGTACCATTTGTAAAATTGTTTGTCAAATGTCTCCCATGTGAGAGTGGTGATCTCATAGCCCTTAAGAGGACACTGATGGTCCCACCAAAGTGTAGTATTTCCTTCCAACTTGAAGACTACGATACGTGCACAAACATTGTAGTCCATATCCTCCTATCCAAAATACTTCTTCATTCCTACAAGACATGCTTCCGCCTTGTCCTTCACTTCTTCTCCTGAATACTCAAGAGGTGGCATTTTTTGCGGTTCTCGCACAAAGTTTTCCCTTTGTTGAGGTATTTCTAGATTTACTTGGTTATATAGAGGAGGAAACTACCTCTCTTGTACTCTTCTATACATTCTTCTTGGTGTTCATGCTCATGAGGGTGAAAAAGGTCAACTAGGAGAGTTTCTTGTGCATCCATTCGAGAATGAAATGATTATGAGGTTTTTAGAACCCTTTACGAGGTCGGGGTTAGGTTGGGGTCTACATAAGTAATTCCATCATTATTGTTTTCAAGTTCATTTTAGATGCCTTATTTCTACGAGGAATCATTCCCTATTGGACCCTAGAATCCTCACCCCTCCAACTCCTAGTTCTCACCATTTTACGAAAAGAATAAGAAAAAGTTTATGCAAGCTTTAATATCCAATTGCTATAGTTTATCCCGAGTTCCTAGAGCTGAAACTTAGCTATGATACCACATGCAATATCCCCAAAATTAAAGACTAAAAATTTCATGTGCGCTTTCCTTTTTAACAACAAAAGTATACTCATATAAGATAAAACTTTACCCTCTTATTAACATTGTACGAAAGTATCACATTTAATGAAAATAACATTCACAACCTTGCTTAGCTAGCTAGTTTCCTTTTTAACCCATAATTCATTCTCAACATATCTTAGATAAATCTATAATGACGTAATGTTACGATGGCGAAAAAAGATTCCCTTAGCATATTCCATTTTCTTATCATAAGCTAATCATGTCATTTAACATTTATCACACTACTATAATTCCAAGATTCTGAGTTCTTGCAAAATAGGACAAAATAGAAATTCCATGGACCCATATACCAAAATCTTGGGTCATAACAATCCTACTTTAAATTTTTCAAGTAGTTCCTTCTAACTTCATAACCTCCAAATTTAACTTAAGCATGACATAATCGATTCTAACCCAAAACCAAAAAGCAACAAAAGTAGGAATAACAATTATCGAACCATTTGCAATATGCTCTCAATTTTTTCACAAAGAGTCTAACACCACAATGCAAAAAGATAACCTTCAAATTAGTTCTACAATCCAAAACATGTTTTTGTTCCTCTCTTGCTTTAAGGATCATGGAGAGGCAAGTCACACTTTGCCTTATTAACATCTTACAAACCAATATAGTCTAGTAGGGAAGAGGTCACACCATTATTTAAACAAGCCCTAATCATTATTGTAACACTATACAAAAGCATGCCACACATCATCATCATCATCATCATCATCTTATTTAAGTAATGAAGGGAGATTCATTTCAATGTAAGAATAATACTAAAAATACGTATCATTAGAACTGTGACAAAGCTAGTTCACAAGAAAATACCAAAAGTAAGAACACAATTAAGCCCCCACTTTCCATGTTAAATTCCCTTCATATTACAATGAAGAGCTCAAGGTAATTTCATTCCTTGATCACTACATAATATTGGGAGAGAAAACAATATTAGGAAGACCAAGAATAAGGCTCAACCAACAAAATGACATAGAGTTTTATAGCTAAACAAGTCCCTAAACCATCTTAACCAAGTTTCCCTTATAAATCATGAAAAGACAACCAACATACAATTGCATATGCCCAAAAATAGGTTACTATCATACGTAGAGATGAACTAAGCTAATCTTCATAGTGAATACTTATTGTACCTAATTCACATCTAAGCACAAAAATCTACAATGCTTTGTCTCACAACATTCATGTAAAATAATATACAATCTTAACAACCCATATTCATGTTCCAAAACAAATTAAGGAGATGTACTAGCTAGTTACTCAATGACTTCGTTATACCTCATTAAGATTTCAAGGAATACGAATACTACCACAAGTAATTGAGGTTCGACACCATTGTAATGAACCACAAGAAGTCAATAGTAATTTCCCATTTTAATGCAATTTCTAGAATGACACGAGTTTGTCCAACAATATTGAGAAGTATTTTAATACACAACACAATCATGATCAATAAAATGTCTTCACTAAGGCATTTATTCTAACAATCACTCTCACATAAATATCACATAAAATATACAAAACCAAGAGTCTTCCCCTACGGACATCATGCTTCTATCATACTACACCACAAGTCTACTGTGCATCCTCTTAATGACAAGGAGGAAAAATATCACATTAGATTAGCTCCAATATAATCCTTCTCATGATTCATTGAACGCTTAAGTAAATCCACTATAGTCCATCTAGTCAATGGTTTGAGGCCACTACAAATAGGATTTGTAACATAACTCATTCATAAAAACCAAGTACTTAAGCATATAACAACTCACGAAACAATTACACATATTTTCAAGAATTACCACAACATTCCATCACAAAGACTTGAGGTCCACAATATCATGCAAGGAGGGATACATATCAAGAGATTATCCATTCAAACAACATTAAGAAAACACCAACCACTGTGGAGAGTACTTAATGATTCTTTACCAATGAAACACTTTATCATGTTATTGTCTACCAAAAGGAGAAAACATAGATTTCCAATCCTTCTTTATCAACATGAAGTGAACATGGTTTATACCTATATGAAACAAGATTTTCCAAGGCCTCTTGCCTAGTCTCTAAGACAAAGTCTTCTCAAGACTCATACCCCCTTTTTAGGTGTAGAGAATGTATAACAACTTAAAATGCAGTTCCCAAAACATACAACATAGAAACAAATAATTACACAAAAAGTTCATCTTCAAGTAAAAACTTGACTAATTTCATCACCCATGTCATTATAATTCAATCAAGAAGAGTACTCATCAATATTCCTTTATTCAAATGCTAGAGGCTACAAGAGATAAGTGCCACATATCATACCCTACTCACCTACTTTGCAAAGAGTAGGATCCCCAAAAAATGCCATACTAAACTAATATATTTCCATTCAATAGATATTTATACATCCATAAAACCAATGGTTCACTTGATCATTTCAACATATAGGTTCCACGCTTCATAAAGAGAGATCTCAAAGCTTAACAATATCATATCCATCCACCTTTCTTGTAGCAATCATGAAACCATCTCATAACATTATAGGAAAAAAGATAGTTATTAAACAAACTTTATTGCACATTGTATGCCATATAAATATTTAGGAGCAAATATCATAAATGTTAAACTTAATTACATGCACTGGGCTACCCTTAGGTCATCATCCATAATAACTATGCTACAAAAATCACTAATGATATACCACAAATAGTAAAAAAATTTCATGAAGTTGGGCCCAAGGCCTTTAAATTTTACAAATGGAGTTTAACCCCAAAACATGCACATGCATAATAGTGGCATTCAACTTCCCTCTTTAATACATACATCAACATTTGTGTCTATCAATGTGACCGAGTTTCTTCACATGGAAGATCATATGTAGTTGTTATCAATAAAAGTTTCTACAATACAAAATGATATGTCACTCCGAAAGGGTGGGTTAAATTGAGCTCTCCACTGGAGTAAATTTCCTTGATCATACCTACCCTCTCCATCCATCAACATGATGCCAAGGGAAGCTCACACAAGTCGATAGTCACACCAATATCTAAGACAAAACTCTCCCTCTTCACAATAACACCATACATAATGAGATTGCACACATTCAAATCAACCACCCACACAACTAGAGATCTCAAATTCACAATCGAATGTTCCTATTATCCAATTTCACCCCCCCAGGGTTGAATTGATAACATACATCAGGATTCTCAAGTCCCAGGCTGAAAAAGAACGAGCTCTGAGAGAATGCGAGAAGTTGCAGAAAATAAGCCTGGACGAGAAAAAATTGTGAAAATCGGCTAAGTCCTTGTCCTAGAAATATTTGGGACATTTGGGCTTTGAGGCGCGAACGGCTTAAGTTCGGCCGAAAAAAGGAAAGTTTAGCATAGGGACAATCGGCCCATCGGGACGCGGGGGACGCGGAAAGCCGGTTCGGCCGAAGGAGAAGAAAAACGGCTAACTACTCGGGACAAATGGACGCGAAGGACGCGAATCATCCGGTTCGGCCGAAACAGGAAACTGCAGCACAAGGACAAGTGGGACAAAGGGACGCGCGGGACGCGGATAGCCAAGAAGGAGCTGAAAGCCAATCAGATCACGCCACGTGTCACCGGCAGAAAAGGGACGAGGAAGCCCATTTCGGGTGGATCGGAAGATTTTGTCCCGCGAAGCACTGGGACATTTGGGACAAAAGGACGCGGTGGACGTGAAAATCCGGCAGGCCCATGGACAAATCACAGCATGACACGTGTCGCCAAGAAAAAGGTCCAAAAAGTCAAAGGGGCGAGTTTTCGAGCACTGATCCAAACCAATAAGATAGCGCCACGTGTCCAAGTTTAAGGGGCCCACAAGAAAAGCCCACGAAAAGGTGGAGAGAGGGAATTGCTCAGCGAACCAGAGCCTGCCATGTGTCGTCCAGATGGCAGAGCACAGGAAAAGAAATTTAAAAATCCGTTTCACCTGTTTTGTGCCCTAAATCTTCAGATCATCATATCTTTCGATCCAGAGCTCGGATTTTCACGTTCTTTATATCAACGGAAAGCTGTTGAAATTATCTACATGATTCTGGGGTAAATCTTGAATTTTGATGTAGTTTGGGGGGAGAAAATTAAGAAAACGTCTTTGACGCGTGTAATGCTTCAACTACTAACTTCAATGTAGCAGACAGCTCGCCGCTCCTGTTAGACAGCCTGCCATTTTGTCAAGATCCGCCGCTTGGATCATAATGAGATGATTTTAAATGCTACCAAGAAGTGGTTGGGGCAGATTCTAGATTTCCTCTCTCTTCCCCCTCATTTCTTCATATATATTGTAAAGAGGAGCCCTTTTTAGAGGTCGGACATTCTTGTTTTGCATCCTCCCTTCTTCCCTGCTTGCAAGAGAATTTGTGGAGCTTTTCAAACCTCCCATATGGATTGTAATGCCAGTTTTTGCCTCTTGGCCACTGCAATGTACTGTATCGACTCTTGAGCAATATATATATATATATATATATATATGTTTGTGATTGATTCTCAACCCTCTCATGTATTCATTGCTTGTTATTTTGATCTCTTATTGCAGTTTGGTTACCTGTGCATAGTGTTTGTATTGCATCTATGTGGTCTGTGTTAGATTTGCAAAACGAGTGTCTAACATTCCTTGGTGCATCACCTCTATAGTTTAGGTTTTATTCTATGCATTTTCTCACCCTGTCTCCTTGACAAGTTAGATTAGGTTTTAGTAAACCCTCTGCATTTTTGTGTGCATCTGAACAGAGGAATAGGAACCAGCCTTCTCTGGAGAATCCTTTCTCATCTTTACAAGTCCCACACTTGGAGAAAGGATTCCATGTTGTGCAATCACACTGGATGCCTGAACATCAACCTAGAAGCCTGATCTGCATCCAGGGGTGCTGTGAGTTTGCAACAACAGTTTTGGCACGCCCGGTGGGACTAGAGGTCTCATTTTTATTACAACAGTTTTGGCATGCCCGGTGGGACTAGAGGTCTCATTTTTATTGCAGCAAGGTTGATATGCATCTGCTGTAGTTTTCTTGCTTATAAGAGCTATTATTTGCATATCTGGCGACTCCAAGGGGAAGAATCAATTGGTTTCAGCAGTGCAGGCCTGAAAACTCATGAGAAGAATCACCACAAGGTCAAGAGCTGGAGAAGAAGAAGTGCCGTTTGAATACCTGAACTATCTCCAAGAAGAAGGCAAAGAGGAAGAAGGATTCAAAGGTCTCCATCTCCACCAAACAGAACTCTCTCAACTCCTCCACACTCGCAGGCCTTTCATTCAAGTATCTGAGGGCTTTAAGACCGATTAGAATGGCTCGAACAATCCCTACGTCAACTTCACGGGCGGCCCCACTTGCTCTCAATGCACAACATCCAGTTCTATTGCAGCCTTGAAGAACATTCCCTACTTCACTGGAGAAAATTATACTACTCCAGGTGATCATGTTAAAGATATTGCTAACCTTTGTGCAATCCATGAAATCGATGAAATGCAAGTAGCTGTCAAATTACTGGCATCTTCATTCAAGGGTAAAGCATTACAATGGTTTAGGAGCCTTGGGGCTGGTTCTATCACAAACTGGAATCAGCTGTGCATTGCACTTCACGAGCAATTTGGAGAGAAGGGAGATAACTTGTCTCTTTTGGAGCAGATGACAACTATCAAGAGAGCCCCCAACGAGCAGTTGACTGATTTCAACTTCAGATTTCAAAGGTCTTGGGATAGGATTCCAGTGGCAGTCAGGCCAACAACAGGAGGTGCTTTTCTATATTACCTTAAAGCTTTGAATTCTGATATTTCTATGTTAATTCAATCCATGGGAGGCACAACAATCCCTATGGCTTATAGCATTACCATTAGAGCCGAAAACTGTCTTATTTAAGCTGGTAAACTGGCTCCTAGGCCTCCCATGCCCTTGTATCCAAACTTAGAAAATCCAAACACTAGTCAAGCACCCACTTTGGCTCTTGTTCCCACCCCTAGAAACCAGAGTTCAAATGAAGCTTCCACTTCATCTCCAAGTGCCCCAAATGAGCTTCAAGAGGTCATGAAACAGTTGCAAAACCTAGGCAATGAGCTGGTTACTCTCAAGAGGCAGCAAGCCCAAGGTTTCAGACCTTCCTATCAACCCCAAGCTCAGCCTAATAGGCAGCCATACCAACCACAAAGACCACCTAATCCAGCTGCAAATATGAATCAAAATCAAAGCCAAGTAAGGCCTCCTGCCAATAGACCATTCCAGCCCTATAATCCAAATGCCATATCTGCCTCTAAGGCATTAGTGCCAACACAGAACAACATTGCTCAGGAATATGATTGGTGCTTTCCATGCAACGAGCCTCACAACCAATCCATGTGCTTCAATGGTGCTCTCAATCAAGCACTAATGGTGACAACTACCGATGTGGAGGGCAAGAGGCGATCGAGAAACAACCAACAACCGAAACATTCCAACAACAATCAGCCCCAAATGACACTACATTGGTGAACTGGCAAGCAGAAGATTTCTGTGGCATGAATCAGGCAGTTTCTCAAGGTGTTGCAG
Organism: Taxus wallichiana var. yunnanensis; assembly: GCA_018340775.1. Taxonomy (NCBI): domain Eukaryota; kingdom Viridiplantae; phylum Streptophyta; class Pinopsida; order Cupressales; family Taxaceae; genus Taxus; species Taxus wallichiana. The sequence goes on from CM031237.1 coordinate 419,202,930, forward strand.
CCAACACAAGGTCAAAAAGGAGGAATCTGGGTGAAGAACAGCCATTAGCCCCAGCCAATCCACAACCTTCCACGGCTCCACAAATGATTGGAAAGCGAGTCCATTTGAAATACACAAGGGCAGCCAAGAACAACCCCTAGGCCAACTCAAATGCCAGCTGATTGCTTGCCCACGTGCAGGGAGTAAACGTGCAAACCAAAGGACAGCAGAGAGATTCTTCATCACCATTTAGTATCATTGATCAGATGAAGAAGACAAACGTTAACATATCAATGTGGGAATCCCTATCTATCCCAGGCCAAAGAGATCTGCTGCAAGCTGCCATGAAGGATTGGACAATTTCGAATCAGCGGGTTCAGATGCAAGACAAAGTGCTTACAAATGCTACCCAGCCTGAAGGAAGTCATGGAGGACAACAAGGTAAAATGTTGAAGCCCCCTCCTTTCTATGTTTCATTAATCATTGGGGATAAACTAGTACACAATTGCATGATTGATTCCGGGCAAGTAGCTCCATGATGCCCAAGCAAATAGCTGATCAGCTGGGTCTCGAATATGAAGTGATATCTAAAGGAGTAGTGCAATTGGATGGGACAGCAATAGCAACAGTTGGAGTGATTAAAAACTTGAGTCTTACCTTGCATGCATGTCCAAATGTTGTTGTCTTACAAGATGTATCAATCATAGACCTTCCACCACTCTTTGCCCTTTGCTTGTCAAGGGACTTCACAGCCAAGATTGGAGGGTATTTGTCTGCTGATTGGTCTCACATGTTGTTTAGAACAAGGTATGGAACTAAGGCTACAATTAGGTCTGAACCCATTGCAAACTTCCATATTGAGCCTTACACCCCAAGTCAGATTAATGCCAATTGCTCAGCATTTGATCAAGAAGATCACCCTAGTACTGATGAGGCTGACACCAAGGTTGGAAGTATCCCGGACCTAACTCTTGATGAATGGGCAAACAAGATACATGCTTTTGATCCCTATCAAGAAGTAGAAGAATCTGAGCTGGGAGTCTATTGTATACACGAAGAAAATCAACCTGTTCCTAGCATCACCAAGCCAAGCCATAATGATGACAACGAGGTATGGCAGCTATTTTTTGACGGATCAAGGAGTAGGCAAGGTGCAGGAGGTGGAGCCATGCTTGTTTCACCTCAAGGAATAAAGTACTATTCAGCTTTTAGATTTCAATTTGCATGCTCCAATAACACTGCTGAATATGAAGCCTTGGTGCAAGGGATGCATTGGGCAATCAAGAGAAAAATAAAGAATCTGCAAGTCTTTGGGGACAGTGAATTGATTGTAAATCAGGTCAAGGGACGGCATGCTGCCAAGAATGATCTACTCAGGTGCTACAAGAATAGGGTGTGGGACCTCATGGAAGATTTTGAAGGTTTTGGCATCGAATCCATTCCCAGGAAAGAGAATCAAGCTGCTGACAGGCTTGCAGCAGTAGGGGCAGCCTTTGACATTACGAAAAGCATTCAACAAGACAAGGTACAGCCAAACATCCACGTGATTGTGAGGCCTTCAGTGCCGGATAACAATGTCAGTTGGCAAGTGTTTGAGAATGACCAGCAAATCGTCAATTTCCTACAAGAAGAAGCTGAGTTCTCTGCCAGGAATCAAGACAAGTTGCATCAGCAGTATGGTGACCAAGTGGTGCAGTTGAGAACTAACAAATTACCAAAAGGCCTCATAACCTTGGAGTCAATCTTCAACCCGAATGATCAGTTCCGGAAGGAGAAGGAAAACATTCAAGTAAAGGGTGAGGATTCAGAGCCTATTTTAGTGGAAGAAGGCAAAACATTGCAGATTGGCAAAGTAAGTACCTCACAAGAGAAATCTGATTTTGTTCAGCTTTGCCAAGAATTTCCAGATGTCTTTTCTTGGAGCTATGAAGACTTGAGAGGATTCAATCTGAATTTGGCACAACATACCATAGAATTGGATCCAGATGCTAAGCCCATCAGGCAGAAGCAGAGACCAGTCAACCCTCACATTGAGCCTCTGATGAAGAAAGAGCTAAATAAGCTAATAGAGGCAAGCATTATATTCCCGATCAAGCACTCAAGCTGGGTTGCTAACTTGGTTCCGGTCAGGAAGAAGAGCGGAGAAATCAGGTTGTGTGTGGACTTCCGAGACCTCAATAGGGCCTCTCTCAAGGATCATTATCCACTCCCTTCCATGGAACAAATATTGCAAGTAGTATCCGGTTCAGAGAGATTCTCTCTCCTAGATGGCTACTCAGGGTATAATCAGGTGATGGTGAAAGAAGAAGACCAATTCAAGACAGCCTTCACAACTAAATGGGGCACATATGCTTACAAGAAGATGCCATTCGGGCTGTCCAACGCTGGTGCTACCTTCCAAAGGGCAATGGACATGGCATTCAAAGGCTTGATCAACAAGATAGTGCTGATATATCTAGATGATATCACTGTCTTCTCAAAGAATGCAGCAGACCATCTCTTTCACCTCAGGCAAGTGTTTCAGAGGTGTAGAAAGTTCGGAGTATCATTGAATCCCAAAAAATGCATATTCCTGGCTCACGAGGGTAAACTTCTAGGCCATATTGTCTCGAAAGAGGGACTGGCAATTGATCCAGAGAGAGTTGAAGCCATAAGAGCACTGCCATTGCCAAGTCACAAGAAGGCTCTTCAAAGTTTCTTGGGAAGGATCAATTTTGTCCGCAGGTTTATCCCAGATTTTGCAGCCCTTGTCAAGCCCATCACCAAAATGTTAAAAAAGAGCATGGCTTTTAAGTGGACAGCAGAAGGCAAGGAGAATTTTGAGGCAATCAAAGAAGCTATATCTCAGGCACCAACTCTCATCAACCCAGACTTCTCCAAGGATTTCATCCTCTACGCATTTGGAGGTGATGACACTATTTCTGCCATTCTAGTACATGCAATGAGAACAAAGATAATGATGAGCAGCCGATTGCCTTCTTGACCCAGAGCCTAGATGACTGCGAGGTAGAGGTACTCTTTTATTGAAAAGCATGTACTTGCGATGTCGAAGCTTGAAGAAATTCAAGCATTTAGTCTCAAACAACAAGGTCCAGATTCTTGGTCTCACATCTTTGGAGTTAAGGACTTCCTCCTCAACAAGGATTTGAATGAGAAAAGGGCAGGTTGGATCACCCGTGTCATGGAGTATGACATTGATATCAAGATCACCAAGCTGGTAAGAGGAAAGGACTGTGTGTGAGCGAGCTTGGTTTGGGAAGCAAAAGGAAGTATGCAACGAAGAAGAGGCTGTTTTGATGACCCAAGACAGCTATGAGCCAAGTGGCAATCAAGAAGAAGACAATGCTGCCCCGACTCCTGCTGGACCCAGGTATTATGCACTTCCTAAGCACGAGGCCTATGCCCTCCGGAGATGAACAAGACCCAAAGGAGACACTTCGGGTTGCGGAGGTTGTTCCGTACGCCATTATTGATGGAGTTTTGTTCAAGAAAGACATGAATGGAGTCTCTTTGAGATGCATTAGCACGAGATCGATTCAAAGGGTGTTGGAAGAGTTTCATGGTGGACCAGGTGGTGGCCATTTTGCACCAAGAGTGACAGCTCTAAAAATCATGAAGGCTGGTTATTGTTGGCCTAAAATCTTCAGTGATTGCTATGCATGGATCAAGAGGTGTAAGAATTGTGCATTCTTCACAGGAAAAGAGAAGTTTGCTGCCCTTCCATTGCATCCAATCTCAGTTGACCAGCCATTCATGCAATGGGGTTTGGACTTCATTGGAGTCATTAACCCCAATTCAAGCCAAGGGCATAAATGGATTTTGACAGCCACCGACTACTTCACCAAATGGACAGAAGCAGTAGCACTCAAAGAGGCAAATGAGTCTAGCATCCTAGACTTTTATGAGGGAATAACAACCAGATTTGGTGTACCTGCCACAATAATCTCTGATAATGCATTGGCATTCATTGGATCTAAGGTGACTGAGTGGGCCGTCAAGAACGGTATTTACCTGAGCACTTCATCGAACTATTACCCTCAGGGTAATGGCCAGGCCGAGTCTACAAACAAAAACTTGTTGAGGATCATTAGGAGAACTCTTGATGAGAATCAGAGGTCTTGGCACACCAAGCTGAAATCAGCCTTATGGGCTGATAGGATCACTCCCAAAAGATCCACAGGCAACTCTCCATTCAGGCTTGTCTATGGAAGAGAGGCAATCTTGCCCATGTCACTTGAGTTGCCAACATTGGAACTCATGAAGCAGCTGGAGTTACTTGAATTTGAACCCATGGAGGTGAGGTATGCAGAGTTGATGGAGCTGCAGATCGAAATCGAGACATCCCAAGCAATGGAAAAGGATCAAGCTTTGATCAAGAAGACCTTTGATAAGAAGGCCAAAGATAGATCTTTTCAAGTTGGAGATCTAGTGTTGAAATGGGATGCGGACAGAGAAAAACCGGGAAGGCATTCAAAATTTGATGCCATTTGGAGTGGCCCATACATGGTCACAAAGTGCAAGAGCAGCAATGCTTTCCAATTGGCCTCATTGGACGGTGAAGAACTGCAGATTCCAGTAAATGGAATCTATCTCAAACATTGCTACTGAAAGTAAAAGGTTCACCCTTGTAAATATTAGCCTAGATTTCAATTCCTCTAAGTGCGTATGCACATTGTCTTGTTGTAGTTAGGTTTCAGTTTCCCTAAGTGCTTTGGCACAGGTTTTGTTGCTCCTAGATTGAGTTTTACAGTTCAGCGGGCTCTCGTGGAGGGAGTTGCAGTATCAGGCTCATTTCAGGTCATTGCTTATGACTCCATGCCCAATGGATCGCAAAAAAGGGCAACTGGTCTTTTCATCTAGCAGGCAGATGACCCCGCTGAGTCACCAAATTGTTATCCAATTTCACCCCGGGTTGAATTGATAACATACATCAGGATTCTCAAGTCCCAGGCTGAAAAAGAACGAGCTCTGAGAGAATGCGAGAAGTTGCAGAAAATAAGCCTGGACGAGAAAAAATTGTGAAAATCGGCTAAGTCCTTGTCCTAGAAATATTTGGGACATTTGGGCTTTGAGGCGCGAACCGGCAGTTCGGTTGAAAAGAGAAATTTTAGCACAGGGGACAATCGGAGTCGTCGGGGCGCTGGGGGGCCTTGCCGGTTCGGCCGAAGGAGAAGAAAAGCGAATCGCTAACTACTGGGACAAATGGACACGAAGGACGCCTTGGCCGCAGCGAGTTCGGCCAAAATAGGAAACTGCAGCACAAGGACAAGTGGGACAAAGGGACGTGCGGGACACAGATAGCCGAAGGAGCTGAAAGCCAATCAGATCATGCCACGTGTCACCGGCAGAAAAGGGACGAGGAAGCCCATTTCGGGCGGATCGGAAGATTTTGTCCCGCGAAGCACTGGGACATTTGGGACAAAAGGATGCGGTGGACGCGAAAATCTGGCAGGCCCATGGACAAATCACAGCATGACACATGTCACCAAGAAAAAGGTCCAAAAAGTCAAAGGGGCGAGTTTTCGAGCACTGATCCAAACCAATAAGATAGTGCCACGTGTCCAAGTTTAAGGGGCCCACAAGAAAAGCCCACGAAAAGGTGGAGAGAGGGAATTGCTCAGTGAACCAGAGCCTACCACGTGTCGTCCAGATGGCAGAGCGCGGGAAAAGAAATTTAAAAATCCGTTTTCACCTGTTTTGTGCCCTAAATCTTCAGATCGTCATATCTTTCGATCCAGAGCTCGGATTTGCACGTTCTTTATATCAACGGAAAGCTGTTGAAATTATCTACATGATTCTGGGGTCAATCTTGCATTTTGATGTAGTTTGGGGGAGAAAATTAAGAAAACATCTCTGACGCGTGTAATGCTTCAACTACTAACTTCAATGCAGCAGACAGCTCGCCGCTCCTGTTAGACAGCCCGCCGTTTTGCCAGGATCCACCGCTTGGATCATAATGAGATGATTTTAAATGCTACCAAGAAGTGGTTGGGGCAGATTCTGGATTTCCTCTCTCTTCCCCCTCATTTCTTCATATATATTGTAAAGAGGAGCCCTTTTTAGAGGTCGGACATTCTTGTTTTGCATCCTCCCTTCTTCCCTGCTTGCAAGAGAATTTGTGGAGCTTTTCAAACCTCCCATATGGATTGTAATGCCAGTTTTTGCCTCTTGGCCACTGCAATGTACTGTATCGACTCTTGAGCAATATATATATGTTTGTGATTGATTCTCAACCCTCTCATGTATTCATTGCTGTTATTTTGATCTCTTATTGCAGTTTGGTTACCTGTGCATAGTGTTTGTATTGCATCTATGTGGTGCATGTTAGATTTTCAAAATGAGTGTCTAACATTCCTTGGTGCATCACCTCTATAGTTTAGGTTTTATTCTATGCATTTTCTCACCCTGTCTCCTTGACAAGTTAGATTAGGTTTTAGTAAACCCTCTGCATTTTTGTGTGCATCTGAACAGAGGAATAGGAACCAGCCTTCTCTAGAGAATCCTTTCTCATCTTTACAAGTCCCACACTTGGAGAAAGGATTCCATGTTGTGCAATCACACTGGATGCCTGAACATCAACCTAGAAGCCTGATCTGCATCCAGGGGTGCTATGAGTCTGTAACAACAGATTCCATCTATGGGAAAAATAAATAAAACCTACAAAGAGTAAGGAATCTAATGCTAATAATGTTTGGATCATCAACTTGTTTACTAACAAAAATAAAAATACACAACCAAATATTGAAACTGGTGTAATCCATGGAATTGGAATGTATGGGGAGCATTATCATCTTCTTAACAAGTGGAAGTGTTGGATAACACTCCGGAACCACCATAATAATACCACATTCAATAATATCAGCTACAAATGATTGGAAACAAAATGGACAAAAACCTATATACTTTTACATTCTTATTGCCTTAAACTTGCTTGCATCAAAATATTATTTTCCCAAAAACCAATGCTTTTCCAATGCCATAATCTTCTCTTCCAAAACTAGAGCTTTTTCTAAGGCCACAAAAATTGTAACCTTCATTCTACCCATGAAGTGGCTTAAAATCCAAATCAAAATTTCTAAATATAGCCATAGTAATGCCCATGGAAGAACTTAACGACATCACCTATTTGAATTACTTCCCCACCATCTCCATTCTCTAAACATTTGTCCAGCTGCCAACCAAGCTCCTTTGAGTAAAAATGAAGTGGAATGTAAATGGATCCAATTCAAAATGTGTCCCGACTTAAGTCAATAATGAGGATCAAAAGCTAAATGGTGGCCTTGAGGCGGGGAAAATTTTAGTGGTGAATTTTTGTAAACTCGTGAATATTAGGGATTTTGGAAATTGGAAATGGCTAATTTTCAGCAATCGGCTCCCGCCCAATTCACCTAAAATTTCCATCGATAAGTCATTTATATGGGTGAATTCACCTACTATTTATATGTTAAATTAACTTATGCATGTATTTCGCCAATGTTTCTTATCATTATACCTCATCCAAGAAAATTACGCCCTGCCAAATCGCCTTTACCACGAAACGTTTTTCAGAAAATTCGCCATCGATTTGAAAGTCGATTTTGGAGATTCGCCACCCATTCTAAACTATTATTACCAACAAAACTCAAGGTGGCCATACTACGTATGCCTTTAAGGTAGTGAAACAAATGCCAAGCCACACAATTAAACTAACATATGCTAACATGCCTATGGTATAACCAAGGTAAGGTGATCTACTAAGGACATAAACAATTAAATCCTCTGAAGACAATACTATTAACATATGGTGGGGTGAAATGCCCCTTAGGCCCAAACATGACCTTTTGTTATCTTATTGCATGACAACGTGTTTACAAATTTAGTTTTATTTCTCTTGGTCCTATGACCTCATTGTGAGAAATATGGGAGTGGGCTAGATCTGATTTTTTTACAACAATAAAGCACACACTACCACATGGGTCACATTATGAAACAATCACAATGTGATGTGGTACACACACACACACACACACACACACAGAGAGAGAGAGAGAGAGAGAGAGAGAGAGAGAGAGAGAGAGAGAGAGAGAGAGAGTTTCCTACCACCATCATGTCTAGCTCAATGTATTTGGTTTTCATTTATCATTATCTTGTCAAATAAATGGGCATCAACTAATATAATGAAGTTAAATCAAAATAATTATAGAAATTATCATCAAGAGATTGTAATCACAATTCACTTCCCTATTGCATCTAAACAAGTGATTCTTGTCACATGCCTCCAAGGCCCTGGAAATACAATTAGTACTAAACCAAGTACACATATAAAAATGTATATTTGAAAACATCATGTGATAATTCATCATATCCCATGATCACATCATATAAATCATAACACTTTGACCAAGCTTGTAACAATAAACGTGCCTCTTCAAAAATGAAGTGATACATCATAATACAAATAAAATCCAAATAATGTGCCCCATAGGTGCTTATTCCAATTATGAAAAATTTCCATAGGGTAGGATATCACAAAGACTCACTACCATGAGGGTTTCCCATATCAACCTTAAAAGAGGGAGAAACACAAGGGCAACCATAGATAAAAGAAGTGATATAGAAACATTGGGAACCATAGAAACATAAAAAGGTGTACAAAAAGTAACATATGTAAGATTAGCATGTGTGGTATCATGCATACGAGATATAACCCACACATAATAGACAAGTTCATCATTTGTAATAGAGGTAAAATTAAAAGAATTGATTATATCCTTTTTCATATCATTAGATGGTGACTTAACCATGTAGAAATAATTATGTATAATATATCCTAGCCATTTTAACATTTTGATGGGGGATATGTGTTTCCCCCAAAGAGATGAGCATTGTAGATGTAACAATAGTAGGTATATCCATAGGAGAAAGATTTTTAGTGTAAGCAATGTCCTCATTATTATGTAGAAGAGAAGTATCAAAAATAGGTATACCATGACTACATTTAGATTTCAGAGTGTAACATTATGTATAACAATAGGATTCAAGTGTATTATTGCTTATGTCCATTTCAACAAAAGATAGAGAAGCATCATCATATGAAACATCATTAGGATTTTTGTTATAATAATCATAACAATTATGAGCCTAAGAAGAATTGAGATCAAGTGCAAAACAAAAACCTGTCTTGAGAACATGTGCCACATATGTGGTGGATGTGTTAGGATGGATCCATACATTTCAAAATAATTCATGAATGATATCCTTACATGTGGGATTAAGTTGAATATGTGTACAAGGAAAACTTAAACAATGAAAGAAATAAACAATATAAATAAACTATATCTTTCTTCAAGCTCCCTTGCAACCTTGGATGAGATGGATGAAGTGTGGAATGGAGTACCACACTTGATGAATCTCCTTTGAAGAGTTGTTTGTGGATGCTCCAAGATTAATTCCAAATGGAAGAATGATGTGCTACGAACAATGGATGGATTTGTTGACCAAATGGGAGGCCTCACGGCATCCAAATTCTAATGGCAATTTGAAAGAGTGATGCTACAAATGCTTTAAGCTTCGAGGATGATTTGTGAAGGAAAGATCCTTTTATTTATAGATGAAAGAGAGGCCATTGATTTTGGATCAAGCTTTGAATGAGTTACATGTTAATGAATGCATTTTCCTAATTTGGTAATTTGATTTGGTTTGTGCGGTTGGCTAGTTTGAATAAGAATTTAGGGGGAAATGAATTTGAATAGTTGGCTCTTGAATTGTACATGCAAATTTTCTTCCTCCTTTGTAGGATTCTAGAACTCGAGTGGAGTGAGGCGAGTGGAGTTAAGTGGAGGGTGAGTGGATAAATAGATTTTATTTTATTTAAATAGGTAATTAAATTAGCTAAGGAGTGTAAGTGTATGGTTTATGCATGATATAATTAATTAAATCAATTCTAATGAGATGTGGGTAAATTATAATGGGATGTGGGAGGATAATGGTCTAAGATGTATTCTAGAACTTGATTCGGCACATTGTCTAGGTGATAGGGATGATTATGAATAGGTATGTATTTTTAGGCTGTCTACATTTTCCCCTCTTTAAAGTGTTATTATGAAGTAATATCATCTTAAAGATAGTAGACACATATAGATCAATGAGCGTACGATAGGGAAGTGTGGTGGATCTTCTTGGCTTGCCCCAGTGAAGCATTTGGATGCCCCAGTGAGTATGGATTATGCTAAGGGAGTGCCCCCTTAAGCGAATGGGTGACACAAAAAGAAATGGACAACCGATTGATAGGAAGAAGGAGAAGGCATTGGATTTGAGAGTATTAGAAAGATTATGGGAGTGAAATTTTCTCATAGCTTGAGCTTCCATTAAGAGATTATATCTAGAGAAACCTTATTTTATTGTTGCACAATAGAGTTGACACCATGATTATGAAAGAATCGTGATGTTTAACCCATTATGCGCATAAATAAACAAAAGAAAAAGAAAAACATCAAACAAACCCAATACACACAGTAAATGTATACACCATGGCTATAAATGAACTAAGATGATAACAAAATATGTGTAATTGGTCCAAAGCAAACAAAAAAGTAAAAAGTAAAAAAACCAATATACACAATAAAAGTATGCACCATGGCTATAAATAAACCAAGATGATAACAAAATACTTTTAATTTCTCAAGAAAGAATAGTAGCAATGCAACACAAGCGTAAATAAAGATAATTAAATATGCCCCTAATATGTTCCACAATGATGATTAAGCAAATTTGGATGCCCCCAGAAAATATGCATGCAAAGGGATTGAATCAAAATATAGAGTGGGGTCAAGTGACACTCTTGTTGGATCCATATTGAAGATTAATCTAAGATTGAATGGTTCATTGCCCCTAAGTAAAGATGCATGTAAGGGAGAAAATGAGATCTGAGATTTCCCCAAGAGAGGATACATGCAAGGGATAATATTGATTTGACTTGCCCCCAAGAAAGGATATATGTGAGGGTTAAGATGATTTGTTTGAATAGTCGTAGGATGGTTGGAATGTTCATTAGGATAGGAGTAAAAAGTGTGATTTTGTTGAGTTGTGTTGATTTTTTTGGGTTTTTGAATTTTGTAAATTATTGGGATTATTTGAATGTTTTGGATTTTGATTATTTGATTTTTTAGAGTTTTTGAGTAATTATGAATGTGTTTTTGGATTTTGTTGGATTTTTTGAATGTTTTTAGATGTTTTGATCTAACTGTAACAACCAGTGATATTTAGTTAAGTGATTCAAGACCCACCCAAGCATACAAAAACACGTAAAGGCTTATGAAGATCAAGGGATATATTTGAGTAAAAATGGATATGATGAGAGACGGTGTATGTCCTAAATGCAAGGAACAAGCAACACCAACCAGTTTGGGATGAAATGGTAAGATGAAAGAACTATATAGGTGAATGTGCTAAAACTCCCTCAACACAAGAGGTATGCATATGTGAATCAAGAATAGAATCTCTTCAAATGAACCACATTCATGGGTTCTTTAAGCTCTTGGCCATCTTGAGTAGATAACTTGTAAGAACATGATCCAAATTTTGTAATGATAAGGTAAGGACCCAACCAATTTGGTTCAAATTTTCCTTTCTTGTCTCAATATTTGGTTGTATTTTTTAATTTTCTTTTAAAAAATATTATCGGTCTCAAATTGTCTTAGCTTGATCTTCTTTTTATAGCTACGAAAAAGTTAATTTTGATACACTTTGAGGTGATCTAAAGCGTTGAGTTGCTTTTCATCTAAAGGTCAAGCTCAAGGTGATCGTGTCTATAGTCGTCTTCTTTGATCATATGTTGGAGGGACACACAAAGTGATGGGAGCTCAACCTCTATAGGTAATACAAAATTAGAGTCATATGCAAGTGAAAATGGAGTGGCTCCTAATGGATTATGAAAGGATGTGCAATAGGCCAAAATGACATGATATACTTATGTATGCCAGTTGTGACCATGCTTGTCAACAATTTTTTCCTTGATGGATTTTAATGTCTTTTTGGAAGCTTTAGATTGACCATTACATTGGGGATAGTAAGGGGTAGACCAATGAAGGTGGATGTGGAAATGTTTGGATAATGTTGTAACAATTTGTTTTAATGACTTACCATTATTAATGATAGTTGAGGATGGAATGCGAAAGTCACAAATGAGGTGATTGAATATGAATTTGGAAATATTACTACCAATAACATATGTGAGAGGCATTTCCTCTACCCATTTGGTAAAATATTATGTGGCGGTGATAATGAACTTGTGGCCACCAGATGAGGTGGGGTTAATTTTTCCTATAAGGTCGAGCTCCCATTGAAAAAAGGCCACGTTGTAGTGATTGGTTGCAAAAGCTTGAGAAGGTGCATGAATGATGTTTCCATGTGTTTGTAAATCCACACACTTATTGAAAAAATTGCATACATCGAGGCTCCATAGTAGTCCAATAATAACCTACGCATAAGATATTCTTTGTTAAAACCATGCCGCTTGTATGTGCTCCACAAATACCAACATGTACCTCTTCTAGGGTTTGGAGTACTTCATCTTGGTTGAGAAATCTTAATAGAGTCCCATCATAGCCTCTTTGATAAAGGGTATCAGTAATTTGGGTATAACATGAAGCACATTGTGCTAAGACTTGTTTATTTTGGGATTTCAAGTGTTAAGGATAAGTGTAGTCATGGATAAAAGTATAAATGTCATGATACTGAGGATTTTCAGGACCAACTATTTCATAGACCATGGTTGACTTAGGTAAATTGTAGGGAAAGAATTGAATATGTTCAACAAGAAACTCAAGTATGTGTTGATGGGATTTGAACTCAAGAATATATCGATAGTCACCATAACATCTGTGATTAATTTGAAGGCGAGGAACTTGTTCAAATATGATCAAATGAAAGTAACCTCTAAGGATATCCACTGTGAGTTTGTAAGGAATGAGATTTTAATATTTTACTTGGTATTCATTTGTGACTTGTTTGATGATAAAAATACGAATCACCAAATGTTGCCAACTATTTGAGATTCCATGATATAGCCAATTTCAATCCGGATATGAGGGATTTGTATTTTGAAATAGTGTGTGCGAGGAAAGGCCAAGTGGAAAGATTTTGGAATAACATTACCATCTAGTGTGATAAGTAAAATACCAACTCCTAATCCATGGATATTACAAGATCCATCAAAATATAGGGTCCAAGAAGGTATTGTATCCACATACAAAAGTTCTTCATCTAGAAATTTAAAATGAAGAGGTTTTGATCTTGGTAGAGGTGCCACAACAAGTTGATCTGCAGAGCTTGTCCTTTGATTTCTTTTTGAATAAAAAACTCGATATAAAACTCACTAAGTAGAATGATTCAAATTGACATTACGAATGTGAGAATGGGTCTAGATAGTAGATATTTAAGGGGATTTACTCTTGCAGTGAGTTTGGTTGTATAATTGAGTAAATAGTGGCATATTTTTGAAATGTAAAGCTACTAATAAACACATTTTTCACCACAGGAATACTTTAGGTCGTGATCAATAAGTGTTCTAATAAGGTAATGGACTTCTTACTCTTTTCCTTCATCGTTATGTTGTGCTAGTAATGATCCTATTGTATATTTTGTAGCAAATGTGTAGAGAAGCATTGGTTTATTTGATATTGGTGACATGAGAACTAGTGGGCTTGATAAATATTATTTTAATTTTGTAAAAGAATCTGGCATTTTGGGTTCTAACAAAACTATAAATCCTTTTTCACTAATTCATCAAAGTGATGATACTTATTGGCCAATTGTGAAAAAAACCTCTGATTGATTGGATCTTCCCTTGAAGACCGTGTAGTTTCCTAAGATTTTGGGGAGGAGGAATTTCCATGATAGCCTTGACCTTATGGGGTCTACTTTTATGCCTCTTTATGAATCAATAAATTCTAGTAATTTTCTTTATGTGACGTCAAACACACATTTATTAGGATTAAACCTGAATTTGTATTCACACCATCTTTCAAAGATGCACCACAATATTGTTGGATGATCTACTCATGTTTTAGAGTTTACTAGGATTTTGTCTACATAGTCTTCATGATATCATGTAGTATATCGTGAAAGATGATTGCCATCGATGTGACACCTATATTTTTAAGGCCAAAAGGAATGAACTTGTAATAGAATGTGCCCCATGGTGTAGTGAACGTTGTTTTATGTTGATATTCTTTAGCAATTTGTATTTGATTATAGCCTTAAAATCATCCATTAGGGAAATCATTTCATGACCTACAAATTGAATATCGATGTTTGGTAAAGGAGAGTCATATTTTGGAAAATCCTTATTGATGTCACAAAAATAAATACATATTATGATACCTAGAGTTTTCTTTGCCATAAGTAATATGTTTCAAATCCACACTTAATAGTCTATTGGTCAAATGAAGTTTGCTTCTAAAAGTTTTGAAGTTTGGCTTTTACAAGCAATGTAACTTTGGGACCAATTTTTCTCAAATTTTCTTGATATGATTTGCATCTAAATGTACCACAAGTTGGTGTACCATGAGACATGGATCTAGTCTTGACATATATTTTTAAGTCCAAGTGAAAATACCATGAAATTCCACAAGGAGTGTTGTAAACTATGTTTTTTTGTATTTGTGAGACTTGCACCAAGTTGTAAAATATTTGGTTGTGCTAGTGTGCCGATGTTGATGTCTATTGTTTCCTCCACCAACATTTTAGATGCGTCCCTTCTGAAAAGGATGATTTGGGTTTATGTAAGTAATTAGTTTGAGATGAATGAGAGTCCCCTCTCTCCGGTTCCTTAGAAAGACTTTTCTATGAGATATATCCCTTTTATTTTTTGATTTATGTTTCTCAAATAATTCCTCAATGAATTTTTCACTATGTGAGATTTTATTTTTATTTTTTTGTTTTTGTTTTCACCTTTTTGCAAACTAGGGTGCTCGAATTCCTCACAAAAATAGGAATTTATGTCAAAGTAAATATTGAATCCCTCCTGTGATCGAAAAGGGGATGAGATACCGATTCCAAAGAAACTCTTGATGGCCTCATCATTTTGAAAGATATCCATGGAAACATGATCTAGTTGATCATGACTTATGAGGGTGGGATAGACAAGTTGGAAGTCAATAATATTGATGGAAATATTTTAAATAAAAAGGTTTGTTTCAAGAAGGCTATAAAAAATGCCATGTGTGGAACCTATCTTGTCATCAGAGTCAGTGTCCTCACCACTAGTCGAGACATCAAGTAGTACCCGATGATTTTTCGAATGTACGAAAGCAAAGACCATATCGATAAAGATGTTCTATGAAAGATACTAGATCAAGACGTCCTTGTTCATTTTTCCCAAGTACTTTACCTTTCCACTTCATATTTTCATGATTTTGTATGCTTTAATATATTCGTATGATTCAGAACAAGAAGGAAATCCATCATCATATAACCAAGATCCTGAAGAACTCAGAATGTGTTCTTCATCTATATGTCTAAACATTTTCCACACAGAGACTTACCCAAATTATAGATATAAGAAACTTTGATATGGGGAGCATTGGATTGACCATAACTACGTGAGGGTAATGGTAGTTTGACAAAGAGGAGATAATTTTGGAGTTCATACTCTCCAAGACTTTTGTCTATGATGTTCGACATGGATGGGGTGGAAGAAGTGGATGGTTGAACTTTCATCAAAACCTATAGGTCTATGTTAGTTTCATATGTGAATGGGATAAGGTGGGGAGCTGAGGATTTATATGTAGAAGAAAAATAATTTGCATGCATGTGTATTCCTTCTAAGATTTCACAATATTCAAAAATTTTAACATCGTATGTAATGTGAATTCTTTGTCTTCATAAGGAAATGTGATGCACCAAAGGTATAGAGAAGGAATGAATTGCATGACGTGAATCCATGGGCGGCCGAGGAGGATCTTATAAGATGTTTTTACATCCAAAACATGGAAAAACATGTCCAAAGTTTAAGGTCAAAATTTTATCTCTAAAGAGATAGTGCTGCGGATCTCCTTTTGTTATTGTCACAACCACAAATGGTAATGATGTTAGTGCCTAGAATTTCCTCAATGTACCTAGACATCTCAACAATTTCATGGAGCATATATTCAATGTGAATCCATTATCTATAAGAACTAATTTGATTTTATGATGTATGATGAACGATTCTACGTATAAGGAATTATTATTGGTAATATTGGGGTTCAAGAGGTCATGAGGACCAAATCACAAAATTCTACTATTAAATGATAAGTTTACAATTAATGCCTGAAATTGTTGAGAGTTAATATCCTTAGGAACAAGTGCCTCATGGGGTGCATGAGTAAGGATACTTTGGAGTGTGGGAGATGGCTTGATAAATTCCATGAAGGAAATTTAAGTGTTGGTCTTCTCTAATTGCTTTATTATATCACAAGAATCGGACTAAGATTTTCCATTTGAGGATTGCGAATTTGTGTCTTAGGATTAGACATTTGTTAGGGTGTTGTGGACATAGAAGGTTGTTTGGAAGTGGGTACCAAAACCTATTTTGTCTCATTGGTACAACACAAGTATGAGTATTAAATTTGATAGGGGATACCATGTTCAACGTATGATCTAACAATGAAATGATAGAATCAAACTCAACATTGTTTGATATATGACCCTTGTATTTTGCATTAGTGTTTGTACCATGCTTAGGGAAGGGGTCCTGGAAGACCTATAATTTATCATTTGGTGTCTTGTTACTAGATTTTCCTTCTATTTCGATGTCTACATTATCAATTAAGTCTTGTATAAAGTGATGTAGTCTTGTATAATGATCTGTAGGATGGCAACGTCTACGATTGTAGAAAATGTATTCATTTTCTTTATACCATGTGGGTTTTGGTTGTCCTTTAAAATGACACATAAATGGGTGTGTCACCATTTTAGCACTCGCTAATTGATGGAGGACACTTGAGAGACTTTATCCAAGAGGTGTAAATTATTATTTTTACCTCGGGTGGAGAAGTTTCTTTATGAGAAAGAATTAGATGCTTAGATTTTTGAGATTTACTAGATTGTTAAAGAGTTGGATTTTGTATATTTTGGACATGAAAAGAATCATTGATTCCTTCATTTACAACATTCTGATTTTGGTTAACAAAATTAGATTTATCATGAGTTTGATTTTTGTTGTTGTGATTAATAAGTCGATGTTTGGAAGGTTTCTGATTAGGCGCTTAGTGATGAGATACCTCTCAATATCTTTTTGTCCTTTTTGATTACTTCTTTGAAGTTTTTCAAATAATGCATTTATATTTGAAATGAAAGTTTTGGATTTAGATTGAGAATGAATATGCTAACTAGTTGTTTTTTTGGGTATAGAGAAAGGGAATCATCTTGCATTCATCTACATCATTAAAGAAACGCAGCGTGAAATTTTCATCGTTCCTTTTCTTTGTGTTCTGAAAAGGTTCATCATTGTAGTTTCATAATCTAGATTAAGGAGAAATGTTTGAAAAATTTCTCAAAAAGGTCTGTAAATATTGTAATAAATCCCTTTGGAAGGTGTAAGAACCAATCCAAAGCTTTCTCTCCTAAAATCTTCAGAAATAGGTGCAAGAGAAAGATGTCATTGTATGCCACTTCTTGGCATGCCATGATTTTTTTTAATATTCTCTCGTGGATCATGGCCCTTGTATTTATCAAATTTGGGCATTTCAAAGGATTTAGGGAAATGTACACACAACATGTCCCTATCAAATGGGTAAGAACATAGTTAATCAAAATTAAATTGTTTGGTGCACTTTTGAAGTCCCATTAAGGTTTCTTTCATACTCCTTCTGTCTTGTGTGAATGGGGATTTTTCTTGAGGAATTTCCATGGTGATGTCATTTTCATGCATTGATTTACATTCTTCCTTGTTTAATGATTTTCTTTGTTTGTGAGTTGATGTGTTTAATCTTTAATTTTGGCTAAGTCATCTTTTGATGAATTAGATGTAGTGGTTGATTTTGCATTTTGCTTGCTATACTCGGGTTTGTATATTAAGTCTTTTAATTGATCATGCTTGAAATTTAAAGGTAAATTTTCTCCTATTTGAATGAGGCGAGAAGATATTTCTTTTTTGTTTTTCATCATTAGGTTATCAATAGATTCTTTTTCATCTTCGATAGTTTGGGTTTTTCTCCAATGTCTCCATCTTAAAAGCGTTATGACCCAAAGGGTTGATCTCTCGAAATCCTCATGGGAATTAGTGATTTTACTATGCGTAAACACCATTGTTTTATAGGTAAATACCTAAGTGAATAATGATTTTGAGATTTTGTAGAAGGTTTGACAAAGTTTGAGCTAAAAATATGGATAAGAGTGATTATTTTAGCTATGTTTGATAGGATCAAAACGTAAGTTTAAGATTTGGAAATTTTTTATTGAATTGGACTCAATTTTACTTAATACATGAATAAAATGAATATTCAATGTCTTGAGTGTGAATTTTGTTTTGATTTTCTTAATATGTGAATAAAGTGAATATTTAACGTATAAGGTTTGGATTTGATTCTTGATTTGATTAATTATGAATTTCCTATAATTGAATAAAGTGAATATTCAATATATATAAGGCTATTTGATTGAGTTTATTTTGATGTGGTTTAATACGTGAATAAAGTGAATATTCAAAATATAAGGAGGTTGATTGAACCAAATGTGCTTAAATAATGGATCAAGTGAATATCCTATGAAGAAGGCTTAAATTGTAGTTTGATTGGATATTACTCAAGTCTAGGATTTTTGGTGAAATAAAAGACTAAAGATAACAGAATGGTTTGATTTAATTTTGATAAATTTATGGAACAAGATGGAATAATTTGGCCCCAATTTGTCAAGCTTCTAGGGTTAGGTTGATTCTCTCACCAATGTTGTCTGAATGAGTACACACACTAGAAAAATTCTATTTATGGACTTTACCCCTCAATCAATTAAGAACAGGCTGTTACCACATAAATTTTTGGTTTTCCTCATTGGTAATACTAGTCAAGCGGGATGGGGCACTACTTGTTTCGTTGGCCGGTCCTCTCAATGTGCCAATTATTTTGGGGTTCTGTGGTACTCCTCATAATGCATTTTAGGGCTTATTCCCAAGTACTTCCCATATTTAAGTGGGTTGGTTTACCCTTATTCGAACCTCTGATGACAATGTGTTGTTTTTTTAATTAGCAAAGTTTAATTTGTCTTTGACTAAGGAAAATCGCATACAAATTTGTTAGTAGTTTTTGCTTGATTTTTTTGATGAAAATTTCCAATTTCGCAATGGTCCACACAAATGATTAGTAATTTTCCTATAACCACAATATGAAAAGAAAACAAAAAATAATTGCGATCATTTCGATTCTCAAGATTGCTCAAGATCAAAAGAGAAGAGCATATGTGGCTTTGATGAAACAAAAATGAATGGAGATGAATGAAAATTCAAATGTTGGCACTTCTTTATCTTGTAAATTAGGAAAAAATGCATATAAAACAATAGGAAAATGAAAATAAGGTGAAATTTATCACAAAATGCTACCACACCTCTTTGTGACACTAACACACTTTATGATGACATGATAACACACTTTCTATAACACTAACACATCTAATAGAAGCGTAGCATAATTAAAGGAATGATAGTGCAGTAAGTGAATGGAAACACATGTAAGTTGATTATAGAATAGGTAAGTGAACACTAGTATAGGTAAGATGACGATGGCATAAGTAAGGTGACATGAGTGCGAGATAAGGTAACAATAGCATAGGTAAGTGAGCGTTAGTGCGAGTAAGTGAACACTAGCGCAAGTCAAGATATTGTAGCACAAGTATGGAGATCTAGTGTAAGTATGGGAATAGTAGCATAGGTTATGATATGGTAGTGTACTTTACAGGCTATGTAGACACATGTTTGAAAATGGTATTGTTGTATATATCTTTCCCCCCGGGTAGATATAGACAAGCAAAAGAATATGGAAATCAAATAAATTCAAAGCCTGATGTTTATTGCACCAAGGCGCGAGTTAAGGGCGCCTGTGAAAGGATGTTGACACGAAAAAGGATGCGCGAGGTGTAAGAAAAAGAGTGTCAACACATAAATGGATGTGCCAGGCGCGAGTTAAGGGCGCACATCAAAGGATGTCGACACGAAAAAGGATGTGCCAAGGGCGAGGCAAAAGAGTGTCGACACGTAAATGGATGCACCAAGGCGTAGGTTAAGGGTGCACAATAAAGGATGTCGACACGAAAAAGGATGTGCCAAGGCGTAGGAAAAAGAGTGTCGACACGTAAATGGATGCGCGAAGCACGAGTTAAGGGCACCAATAAAGGATGTCGACACGAAAAGGATGCGCGAGGCGCGGAAAAAAGAGTGTCGACACGTAAATGGATGCGCGAGCGCGAGTTAAGGGCGCACAACAAGGATGTCGACACGAAAAAGGATGCGCCAAGGCACAGGTAAAAGAGTGTCGACATGTAAATGGATGCGCCAAGGCGCAGGTTAAGGCGCACAGCAAAGGATGTCGACATGAAAAAGGATGTGCTAAGGTGCGAAGCAAAAGAGTGTCGACACGTAAATGGATGTGCGAGTGCGGGTTAAGGGCACACAGCAAAGGATGTCGACACAAAAAAGGATGCGCCAAGGCACAAGAAAAAGAGTTTCAACACGTAAATGGATGTGCCAAGGCGCAGGTTAAGGGCACACAACAAAGGATGTCGACACGAAAAGGATGTGCCAAGGCGCAGGAAAAAGAGTGTCGACACGTAAATGGATGCACGAGGCACGGAGTTAAGGGTGCATAGCAAAGGATGTCGACACAAAAAAGGATGTGCCAAGGCGCAGGAAAAAGAGTGTCAACATGTAATTTTCAGCACCTATGGCGCATCTTCGGGAGGCGCAACATTTTGAGCGCTGACAGAACAAACCACAGCACGAGATATTCAGATGGCCATAGATTTTCACAGGGAGCTCGGATTCATGCAAGGTTGGAATTTTTGGAAAGCTTACGAGGTCCTCTGCCTAACTACGACTAGATATCTTTAATTGGGTGGGGAAAAATTCTTAAAAATGCAAAATATAGTTCGCCACTTTTTGGATTTTCTAGGGTTCTCACCTACCACCATAATGAGATGAATTAAATGCAACCTGGAGGTGGTTGGGGTAGATTTGGATTTCCTCTCTCTTCCCTCTCTCATTCTTCCTATAAATTATAAGGAGGGCTTCTTTCTAAAGGTTGGACATTCTTGTTTTGCCCCTCCCTTCTTCTCTTTGGCAGGTGAAATTGTGGAGTTCAAACCTCCCATTTAAAACTGTAATGCAACTTTGCCTCTTGGCACTTTGTAGTGTATTGTGTCAATATTTGGAGCAAATAATGCATGTCTGTGGATGATTCTCAACCCTCTCTGTGTTCATTTGCATCCTCTTGATCTTTCACTACAAATTTGGTTATCTGTGCATGATCTTGCATTACATTTTAATGGTTTGTGTTTATTGGCAAGACAGATGTTCTTCATTCCTCGGTGCATCACCTTTGTTAGTTTAGGTTTATTTTTATGCATCTTCTTACCCTGTCTCCTTGGAAAGTTAGATTAGGTTTTGAGTAAACCCTCTACATTTTTATGTGTGCATCTAGAACAGAGGAATAGGAATCGGCCTTCATCCGGAGAGCTTTTCCGATTTCGCAAGGTCCCACACTTGGGAAAAGCTCCATGTTATGTAATCACACTGAGAGTCTCAACCCATCGAGTTGTAAACATTCGAGAGTCTTTGTGATTCACCATCAACGGTATCACACAGGAACTTGTAGCTCTACAAAGATGAAGAAAACATGGTAGAATGACCATTTTTAAGAAATGTTACAATTTACTCCATCAAGTGTCCTAAAAAAATTTCAGTAGGCCTCAAACAAGACAAACGACATGAAAATAAAAATTTAGTTTGAAAAAAATGAGTTAGAAATGATAAATAATGTGTGGGAGTCCCACCGTCGTGCTAAAATGTGTCTGAAAAACTAAAACAATGAAAGAAATAAGCAATACAAATAAAATAGATGTTTCTTCAATCTCCCTTACAACCTCGATGAGATGGATGAAGTGTGGAATGGATTACCAAACTTGTTGAATCTCCTTTGAAGGGTTGTTTGTAGATGCTCCAAGATTAATTCCAAATGGAAGAATGATGTGCTATGAGAAATGGATGGATTTGTTGACCAAATGGGCAACCTCACGACATCACAAATTATAATGGAAATTGGATTGGGTAATTCTTTAAATTCCTTAAGCTTTCAAGATATGATTTGTGAAGTAAATATCCTCTTATTTATAGTGGAAGGAGAGGCCATGGATTATGGATCAAGCTTTGAATGAGTTGTAGGTTAATGAATGCATTTTCTTGATTTAGCAAGTTGATTTAGTTTGTGTAATTGGCTTGTTTGAATAAGAATTTAATGGGTAGTGAATTTGAGTAGTTGGATCTTGAAGTCTTTAGTTGTACGTGTAATTTTTCTTCCTTCTTTTTAGGGTTTTAGAACTTGAGTGTGTAATGCCTGTTTGACCTTACCCCTGACCTTTCTTTGTGACCTTGTTCGTAAGCAGGGGTAGGTGGTGGGTGTGAGTTTGTCGATCGTTAGTCGACCTCGACTGTGTCCCAGAGAATGATTAGTGCCCTTCCTCCTCATCTGGCCTTCCCGTGTCCATGTCGTTGCCGATGTTGCTAATGGAGGGCCTCCGCAATGCCGTTTCGATTACCTTGTTAAAGAAAATCTCATTCTCGAATTCTATAGGTGGTTTTAATGTCGTCTTGATGTCATTATGGCGTGTCCAACTTGAAGGGACATCTACATAATAATTATTATATTGAATTGTCATTTTGTACTTATTATTGTTTTACTCATTGTTGACGGGCTATGATTAATAAATTTTGTGTTATTTTTATTATTATTATTATTAAATTTGTGTTATCTTTGTTAACGTGGCGATCATTATTATTCGTGCTTATTGTTATTCTACTTTGTTTTAGGGTTTTATGACTTTTTTTTTGATTAAAACAAACAAAAATAAATAGATAAATAAATTTAAAAGGAATTAAAAATAAATAAATGAAAGCCCGTAAAAGGGGCGGATTAGGGAAAAATCCTTCCCTCGTTTTGAAAACGCAAGCCTGCAATGTGTTGGGCGGCTGGTTTGGGGGTGCAGGGATTTGCACAAAATGAGTTTGTTGAAAAGGCCTTGGAAACTTTCAAGAAAATGCAATTGATACGTGTAAAGCCAGACTCCACAACCATTTTCAGCATCCTCCCAGGCCACGCCACACACCTGCGTGGGAAAATCAAAGCACATTGGAGAGAGGGTTTTCACGAGACAGATGTTGTAGTCGCATGTGCTTGGGTGGGTGCCATTTTAGGTTTTGACCAAATGAAAGAACGAAACAGCTCTCATGGGATGCGAGTTTTGCAGCGAACAGAAGTCATGGTTTCCTCACAAGACAGTCACGTTGTCCCCGTATCTGACATCTCCGACCCCATCAGTTTAAATTTTCCATGCACCTCCAGCCTACATCAAAACTCGAGCTCCTTTTACTACATGGACACCTAGCAAAGCACAAAAGGATAGAGGGATTTTGTCAGATGTGTTAGTTGTAAGCGCCCTGGAAGATACATATGCAAAGTGTGGAAGTATGTGAACCATTCGACTAAATTCATGGAAGAAATGTAGTTCCTTGGATTGCAATGATTTCGGGATATGCACAAAATGGTTTTGTTAAAACTACCTTGGAACATTTCAAGCAAATTACGGTTGGCAGGTTTGAAGCCACACCCCACACCTTTATTCTTATCTTCCCGACTGTGCAAGATGGGAAAATTAGAACAACGCATGGACATCCATCAAAGCATCATGGGAAGATAATATTTTTGAATGTCTTGTCAGGTGCCCAGATAGGCATGTATGCAAAATGTGAAGGCATACACAATGCATGTGAATTGTTTGAAAAAATACCTGAAAGATATGTGGTCTCCTGGGCTGCAATGATAGTAGGATATACGAAAAAAATGGAGTGCATTAAAAGGCGTTGGACTGTTTGATAGAATGCCTCAAAGAGATGTGGTCTTATGGAACATACCTTGACCTTATAAGCTTCATTTTTGTTTAATTAGCTTTCAGCCATGCAGGTTCAGTGCATGAGGGTTGTAAATACTTCGATGGCATGAGTGCCTCTTGTAGAATCATGCCTAGAATTAATCATTATGTTTGCTTTGGTTTTGATGAGCACATGAGAATGTGCAAAATGTGGAGGCATGCTTAAGGCATGTGAAGTGTTTGACTAAATGCCTTTAAAAAAATCATGGTCTAATGGTTGCAAGATTTGAGGCTATGCACAAAAGGAGGAAGATCTCTTTCTATCCAAACAACAATAATAAGAAACCATTTGATCATGCTCAACAAGTGGTGGGTCGAATCCAGAAGGTAGGAGAAATGTGATCAGAGTAGCATAATGGTTTTCAAATATGCAGTTATAGATTTTATTGATAGACGTGTATGTTAAATGGTGGAGCTATGGATGCCCGTGATCTGGTTGACTATGTGTCAGCAGTTCTTGAACCAAATCCCGTAGTTTCGATCGACTTCACTCTCCAGGCATGGTTCATCTTCCCTTACCTCTCATAATTCTCGTGTTTTAGTTCTCTTTTGCAACTAAATAGAATTTTAAATTATTAGGATTTTTAATACGATTAAATGTACCTTGACTCGTTGTAAAACAATAAATTGTCATGGCGTAACTCACAGACGTCATTATAACTTCGTCCACTTTAAACCATGAACTAGCACCCTCACTTCGAGATGATTTAGCAAACTCTTACCCATCTTGATTGCTCCAATATTGTTTTTATCGACTAGACGAATTTGACTCCCCATTGATAAAGTTGACCTTCTCCTTGTTTTAAATAGTTAAATTTTATATTTTGGAGACTCACTAAGTACCCTTCGTAACTCTGGAAACGAGATGTGAAGTTTCATTCGTGTACCTTGGTATACGAGGAGTCACCTTGACCTTTGGTTTGACCCGAAACGAACATATGACATCCTTTTGACGCTCTTATAGGAGCCCTGTTACACTGGTTTACAACAGTAGAAAGTTGGCTTTCATTTTGAACCACCATTTGAAACTTGGATGGAGAAATTACTTCCCGTCTTCGCAAAACTCTAGTGTTTATACTAGACAATTGCATGGAACATTCAGTATAGGAAAGAGCACTTTTCGGGATAGTTTGGTGAAGCCATTTTGTAGGCCTCCGGTCACATTTTTGCGAGGTCAAACTGGACCAATTTCGACTTGTCGCTCCAGAAAACTTGTCGCCGCTTGAAAATGGTTTTCTAGTTCTCAGTCCCGTCGACTCTGATGAATTCTCCTTATATAGGGGAACTAGTAGGAGGTGTCTCGTTTCATGTGCATCCATCAAACATTAGTTTTGGACGTGGTTTTCTGAGCCCTCGAGCTAACTTTTGTCCTTTTACAACTGGGTCAACTACGATCAGTAGCCTCGGAAAACTAGTCGCCAAATGCAAACCATTCGCTCTTTTTCAATTCCATCGATTCTTATGAATTCTTGGTATATACGGGAAACGTATAAAGTTAATCGTGGTGTGCGTTCTTTCCGGAAGATAACTTTTGGAAGCAGTTTCTTAGCCTCTAAGCCCGTTAGAACATTTTGTAACTAGTGAGAAAATGTAAAAATAGAAAGCTGCGGGACCCTCATAGGGTTGCCAAACCACCACAGAAACTTTTAACACATGAAAATAAGCTGTTTAAAAAACCCCTTAGTGTATATGTTGTGTGAAATAGAAATTTTGACAAAATGGTGTTTTCTCTCTCTTCCCTTCTCTTTCTCTCTCTTGGGTTACAAAGTGAAGTGAAATGAAATGCATTGAATACATGTCTCTAAACTCTTTTCTTTCGTTTGCAAATTGTAATCATTATCATATGTAAATGGGAAACTAAAAAATGATACTTATGTTAGGTTAGGGTGGATGCCATGCCAGTGAATTATCGTTGATATCATGCTCACATGGTTTTTGTAGGATGAAAGAATGATGATGTAAAGGCGTTGAGTAATTCTTTGTTTATTTTTGGTAATATATTGAAAGACTTATTGTGGAAAATTGGTAGTATGTAAAAGTCGTTAGATTATTAAGTGCTCGAGAAATTGGTATTTCTTTCATGGATGTTATTTTTGATCCCAAAATTTGTTATGGTAAAAGTGGAATACAAATGTCAAAAGGAATTGAAATTATTACCTTGTAGTGAACTTTCATTGTGCTATTATTGGTTTAGTAATTGGTGTTGTGTTTCTTACCTTGAAAATGTAATAAAGGAACCTAACCACAACACCAACCTTAGTTCAAAATTTGTATATAACTATCTTATCCTCGAAGTAGAAAACCGTGACCTTCAAATGAACCTTTACACTTGATGTAACATCCTAGTGTTAGGCAAATACGATCCCAAGAAAGGGGTTTATCGTCCTAGTAGGTACGTTTAGTGACATTGACATAAACTAGACATATAGGAGCAACACAGTCAAATAAATCTTCTACATCGAATGAATTTCTTATGGGATCCAGATGACATCATGGAGCTAGTGAAATAGTGGTTCTATAATGTAAAAATTTGCTAATGAATAGATCCTCTTAGCTATAGGTGCTATCTTTGGCTAGTGATAATATAGCGCTTTGTTCTTTTACGGAGGGTTTATAGGTTGAATATGTTTGAACCTTAATCTAAACTATAATAGAGCGTAAAGCCCTAAGTGGAAATTGGAATTAAACTAAACCCTAGTTGATTAGGATGTTAACTTGTGGGTAGAAAACTATAATTTAACTCTTTGCATACAAAATTGTTTTGAAAGATGTTGATTCTAGAGAACCTTAGAAACTGTAATCTTGTCCCTTAATCCCTTGTTATGTCATTTTATGGCATTAAGGAATAAAGAATATTTCTTATGTGGAATCGTGCAATTGCAAAGATATGGGATCTTCATGAACATAGATCACTTGTGTTCATGTGTAGGTTATAATGCTCCTAGCCATGTACTTCCTTAAGATGTCAGACAAGTGCTTTTGTAACTCTTTTTGTTTTTAAGGCGATCTTGAGAACGAGACCATAGTGCGATGTAAGAGCATATCATTTAAGATGAAAATGAGATTGGAGATTAGGATTAAGGTCACTCTTGGAGTCCTTATAACTTAATTAAACATTTTCATGTGTTGCAAAGAATATAAATTGCCTTGGTGTGACCAAACTTCGAGAAAACAAAAGATATATAAATATAAATGGAAGTCCATAAGTTATTGAACTTTAACAACTATGGTAGCGAAATAACTATACTGTGATCAAAGAATGTTTTTTTGGGAAAAATCTATATTGAATATAAGTCTCCCTCAATCCCAAGATTTCATCTTGACGTCACGTTAGGTTTACTTGTGTAGCGAGTTAAATTCTAAACATTGAATAATCGTTTTGGGAAGCATAATCTTAACATAAGAATGAGAGAGTTAGAATTTTGTATGAAATTTGAAATATGGAAAATACTTATGTAAGTTATGAAGATTGGCATAAGGGTAAAGAGAAAAATTAAATGGTTGAACAATAAGTGAAATGTGAAACGAATTTTTAGAACATGTAGGTGGAAAAAGGGAGAAAATTATGCTTACATAATAATGTTCTTGGAATGTTAATCGTAACTAAAATACATTTAAAGTAATGATGTGTTGTGGGTTCGCCATTCTTGAAGTCACGTTTCTTGTGGTTGGGTCATTGCTAGTATTCATTCATTAGGAAAAGTGTGGCATCGACATGCCTATGTCATTTTCATGGGTCTGTGTGAGTCGATGACTTATGTGATTGTCATATGTGAGTCGAGTTTCTGTACTTGGAGCCTATGTTGTGTTGTGTGTAATGAACAATGTAAGTCAAAAAAAAATTATCCTTGTATTTTTACTTTTGTATTTGGGTGTGTAAAATGTGGGCACTACAGAGTGGAGTGAGCTAGTGAAGTGGAATTAAGTGGAGGGTGAGTAGATAAATAGTTTTTATTTTATTTAAATAGCTAATTAAATTAGCTAAGGAGTGTAAGTGTATGGTTTATGCATGATATAATTAATTAAATTAATTATAATGAGATGTGGTGGGTGAATTCTAATGGGATATGGAAGTATAATGATAATGGGGGATATATTCTAGAACTTGATTTGGTACACTATATAGGTGATAGGGATGATTAGGAATATGTATGTATTTTTAGGGTGTCATAGAATATACTCAGGAAAGACACAATGAACATATTGGAATAAATCCTAACAACAATGAAAGATAATCTTGTAGCT